>CM066243.1:11734778-14443945 GCA_033675125.1 Athetis lepigone | reverse complement strand
GCGAAAACAAGCGACGACAAAATTTCAGGTTATGTGCGTGGAATATGCGAAGGCATGCGCCATATTAAAGCGCACGGCAATACACGTATGTACCACTAGCATACGATTTCGGGAAAACGAAAAACAGAGACGGACACTTCTTATCCCGCGAGCGGTCACCGGAAAGGCTAGTCACCTAGTACTGACTGCCGTTGACGGCTATTCACCAATGTTTGCTGACTTACGGGAAATATTACAGATATTCCACCCTCGCCATTCACCGGTGTGCGCTAGCCTTAAAAGTTCATTAAACCGCAAGAGCGCGATGACTAGATTTGATTATTTTGGCAATATGACTAACTTTTGGAAGTATGATTTATTACCCATTCATATAATTAAATCAATGAGTGAGCACAGCAGGAACGCAATAAGTATTATCAATACTTATTAAACCTTGGAACACACGTGATATGAGACACAACAGAAAGACAATAGCAGCCCGACAGCCGGCTGTCGCTTGGTCGTTGAAAGTTTAGAACCTTAAGAGAGCATTTTTTTTTCTCAGATTTGTTATTATAAATGTTTTTTTTAGAAAAAATAGTGCTGAAAGCTAAAACTAAAATCTTGTAATAAGACACGGATTTCAACCATTGGGACAGCTAGTTATTACAAAATCATTATTTTAACCAACAGCTTCACGTAGAAAAACGTAAAATCTAATCTAAATCTAATGAGATTCGAATTAAGATCATTGAGGGACCTCTAGTTATTACAAAATTATTTACACCTTAAACTGTTTCACGTAGAAAATTACACCACTAAGCTGTGATTACTTAAATACTTAAATAATTAACGATATTTTAGTTAACCCAACTGTTATCAGGTTTGCAAACTGTAGCCCCACTCTAACTACAGCAAACTAACACTAACTGTGTTAACTAAACACTCGTATTAAATATGATAAAACTTGTTAGTGGTCCACTCTATTCCTGAGAGCTGTCTGCGTCGGTATGGTTACAATATTTTAGTTCATAAACGCTAGTCTATATATAAAAAAACTTTTCGAATGTATGTGAGCGCAAAATTTCAGAATGGATGCACCTGTTTGGCTGAATCTTTATATGGAATAAATGTTTAAACATAATTATTTTGGATAATCTTCAATTTTAGATTTACAAATCTTATTATAAAAGTGAGTGATAGAGAAAAGATAGTATTAACGCACACGTTAACACCTCCGATACTCACATGCATCAGCAAGCAGAGGGGAGCGGGCGGCGCGGCAACACAGCGGCTCAGCGACGACCCGCGCGCCCTCGACACTTCTTACAACAACGCGATCAAGATCGCATGATTTTTAGTTTGAATTATTTTTGACCATTGTAGAATACCTAATATATAACCTAGAAATACAGTCCACTTTTATTTTCACCACCTGGGCCTATCTAGATAGTAAGAAGATCTAATACAGTAAATTACAGCCGAGGGAAGCCGGGGCGGGCTAGTTAAAATATAATATTATTATAGTAACAGCTTATCACTATTCGACTGAAAGGCAAATTTGAAGAAAACACGAACAATGATCACCTGAAAACACGAACAATGATTTTGCACTTGGATCCGGATAAATCAGGATTTTCTACCAATGTTTTCCTTGAGCATTGCCTGTGATGGTCAAGAACAACTTTAGAGAGTACATAATGAATTGAACAAGGGTACAGGTACATTACAAATCTAAAAAACCCCGAAGTTATTAAGATCGCGACTTCAGTTAACAACAGTTGATAACTTCGAAACGGTTCAACCGATTTTGGTGAAACATCTAAGAAACATCAGTAGATTAACTATCTATTAATATTATCTAGCTAGGAGATCAGTGCCTTTTTTTTTTTATTGGTCAGTGGGAAATCATCCAATGACTGCTCCCATCCTGGGTGCGGCGAGATTTTTACTGACTAAAACCCACTTATGTTCCTTCGATTGCCCTTTATGTTCCAGGGTCACGGTAACTATTATAATAAACATTCCGCAACCCCGGCAGGCGTTGAGGAGATCAGTGTCTCGCCCAAGTATTTGTATGTACTTCATGTTCTTTGTTGTCTTCTGTTTCTAGAATGTATTAGCAATTCATGTACTGCAAATAACCATGTATCATTATTACTGTCAATAAATAATTTATTATTATTATTATTCTCTTATTATTATTTGGAAAGATATAAAAACAAGAGCTTCAGTGCGACAGATTTACACACACATAGCTGTCAAGCTTATAAGACCGCTGTGTCGGGTTAAATATAACACTTTGAATAAGACTTTATGACAGACCTAGAGTTCAATAACAGCATACTCGTTTATAGGAAACTAGCTTTTGCCCGCGGCTTCGCTCGCGTTGGATAGAGACAAAAAGAAGCCTATGTTACTATCCATCCTTTCAACTATCTCCACTTAAAAACGTCAATTCGTCGCTCCGTTTTGCCGTGAAAGAAAGACGAACATACAGACAGACAGACAGACAGACAGACACACTTTCCCATTTATAATATTAGTATGGAAGTATGGATTCTGCCAACTAATTAATTACAACGTATGACTTCCAATCAGTATACAGGGTTAGAAACATAAGCACAAAAGCGACGCTCAAAGCCATCTGTTCTTATTTATTGTTCATCCTCCGCCATGAACGAATTGGATAGCTTTCCCCTAATGGGAAAAATAGTATTCTGCAACCGACAGTTAAGTTAACGAACGTTTTGACTGTTTCAAAGCGCGTCAGTCCCTTATTTCCTAGTACCCTGAGTTTCTGTTTCCCGTTTATTGGATTACGAAAAAATACATCGGCACAAAGACGAAGTTATTACTGTTTGAGGTTTTTTTCTTTTATTAAATTACAAAAAAAAAAAATAAGAAAATTGGTTAGGAAAGCGTGGTTTAGAATGAAATTTGTTAAAATCGCTCGTTTTAAGACGAATCGATGCGATGCGGCGTTAAAAACTTACACTGTGAGAATAAAAAAATGTATCGATTATTTTTATACTTACAATGTAAGTAAGATCTATTTTTTTGTTAACACAGCCTGGTCATATTATATTTAAAAAAAATTGGCCTCGGTTTCAGTTGCATCTTTTGTATTTCCTAAGTGTGCGAAAGTCAAAGCGTGATTATTAACCTAAACGATTTGTTGCGGAATAGTTCTAATAGTTAGCGCGACCCCGGAACATAAAGGGCAACCGAATGAACAAGGGGGGGTCAGTAAAAGTCTGATATGCCCTCCCGCCCCACCCAGGGCGGGAGAAGTCATTTAATGATTTCCTAAGCACCAAACGAAAAAAAAAGTTACTTAAGACTCAAAATTATTAGTAGAAGAAGATCAAAAAGCTATCAATAGGTATAAGCAAAACAAATACACGTGGTCAAGCAAATAAACCGGTTAAAAATAGATCAATCAATCATTTTATAATGTTACATCGATCATTTTATTTTCTCTTCGGAAAACTTTGAAAGAGTCCCCATCAGGATTATGTATTTATAAATTCTTCAATAAAGCCCGAAGGTCCCGAAACATACACGTGCCTCGCCGGTCCGCCTACATTATATAAGTAAAGTCGAATATAATATCAAGGACATTATATCCTTAAACGTGTCAACCTTGAATTGGAAATAACATAAAAGCACTACTTGTGTAAAGCTCCTCAACACTATACAAGTATTATTAATGATCAAATGTCTGTCTGCCTGTTTGTTCCGTTTTTATGGCTAAACTTCATAAACACTTTTATGATATTTGGTATAAATTAGACCCAAACAAAAGGTCATAGACAAACTTTGAACTGCGACTTCGTATGAAACTTTGAAAACAAAACATTATAATTATACACAAGCCCAAGGGTTTGATTTTGTGTTTAAACACGCTGAATTCAGTGACTACTGGAACTGAGTAGTACAGTATTATATCATTTTATTTTCAAAATAATAAGGGATTGTAAGAAAACCATTTTTACTTGGTTGAAGTTGCAGGATTAAGCCAGTCTTTACACCCGCTCATTTTTTAAATAATTTGGCAAATTAGTATGAAAATAGGTCAGGAGATAATATAATTTATCTTTATTTACCTTGGTGAAAGTTTCCAGAGAAACTGGGACGAGTTTAGCGGCTGTTATGACGAGCGGCCTCTGTGTCTTGGCTATGAATATCACGAGGTCCTTCTTCACTCCAGTTGGTAGTTGGATCCAAGGGCATGCAAATACCACTGTTGATATGTGCAAGCTCTGAAATTACATAGAAGGTAGTCGAGTTAATAAATAATCCTTATTGTTCAGAAAAAAAAGACGGGTTGCACTCCGGGAGTGCCGGCAGAAGTGAAAACTTGATTATAGCTGTCTACTATCCATCCGTCCTACGCTTTTTCGATCAGGTCACGTGTCCTGACGCGAGTTTAAGATTTTATACCCATTACAGAAAAAGTGCTCAACGCCGCTAAAGAAGTTTTCACTTCAAAAACACATTCGCTCATTTATTTACGAGTGTGCCTTTGGCTCGCCTGCCCCAAGCTATTAGCAGGACCACTATATCTCTCTCTCTCTATCTACAGCAAGCTTATATTAAGCTGTTTCGCCAAGATTTTCCAACACTATTACTCCACGGGTTAAAATACTTAAACTTTGAACTCGGGAAAATTGTACCTTGTATCAGTGTGTGTGAGATTTTTATCGCGCGTTCAATTGTTATCCGTCCTACGCTTTTTCGATCAGGTCACGTGTCCTGACGCGAGTTTAAGATTTTATACCCATTACAGAAAAAGTGCTCAACGCCGCTAAAGAAGTTTTCACTTCAAAAATACACACTAACAGATAAATCGCTAGGCTTCACACTAGGATTCCTTGTGTCGTGGAGGCCAGTCTCTTTCATCGTGGTTAAAGATAAAATAAATACATAATTTTGTAATAAAAAAATATATTAATTTAAAGTTATATGAGGATACAACATGGCGTTGTGTACTATAAAAGTAAGTAAAACATGTTTTGTCTCAAGGGTATGGGTATTGGTGTTGTCACGGGCACATGAGACACATCATTTTTGTTCCTGGAATAAAAACTCATCTACACGGTTTCTGGCATTAGAAATTGCGGTGACTCTTTGTGAGTCGTCTGTTTGTTTGCCATAGAATGTTGACAGGGAAATAATGTGTCTGTGTATAATATAAAAACCAAACTGGTTTTCCAAGTTAAATAAAACTGTTATAAGATATCGTCGAACTATAGCTCATTTGAAAAGTCTTTTAAAATAAAAAGTATCATAACTAAGTAGGCTTTTTTACTTATCAAGGCAAGCAATAATAATAAACATTTTGATCCTACTAATAGCATCATTGTCCCTACACCGGTTTTTCTAGACTACAAGAGGCTTCTCAAAATTCATTCCTAGTACCAAAGGATACCCTTGGGTGAAGCTAAGAGCTCGACCTAAAGGCCGACTCCCAGTTTAAGGAGGATAACTGAATTGGCGCGGCACGTGCCCTAAACAAGGGTCGAGGTGTGAACTTGAAGCTATCGAGTTTATATGACACTTTCGTTCCGTTTTTTCTATTAGTGAAAGTGTGTGGCTGATGGTATGCCAGGTAAAATCAACTTGCCAACAGTGGGGTCTGTCAACATTTCAAACAAATGCGTGTAATATATGCGGCGCCAATATTTGAATTTAGAGCGGACACCTAAAGCGACGCAAAGAACTCAAAAAGGTGGTCAATCTCAATGAAGACTTCATTGAGATTGACTACTATCATAGTAATATGAATAAAGTCTGGTCAAAACGTAAATGATGGACGAAAAAAAAAATACTAATTTGTATATAAATAAAAAAAATACAAAAAAGAAAAGAATAATAAAAATACTAACTTGTGTAATTATTCTTGTTATATTTATGGTTTGTTTCAAAGTTTAGTCGTAGTAATTCGCATTTATGAACTGTATAAATACTGTTCATAAAGTTCAGTATTCCGTGATTCAGTCAATTTTTTAATTTACACTTGTTAAAGTTCGAATTTCATGTAGTCAAGTTAACTATGGCTTTTTTTAAAATATCTTTCAAAAACAAAACTTCTCCTAAAATGAGTGAGTTGAAAATGGCTTTTCGAAGTAAGAAACTTTAGTTGGCAGTCATATCGAGTTTATATTACTTTTGAAAATTAAAAGACTTCATTCAAACTTAATAGAATTACCTTGGCAGAGTGCTTATAAAAACATTCATGAAAACTAACTTAAAAAGATTTGCTCTTAAAAATTTCTTATGTCAATAGTTTTTCAAACATCTGTTTTCATGCCACCAAAAATACATTTTGAAAAAAACTTTTGTTCTTAGCCTTTTATCTGGTCTTCACCAAACGACTACAGTTTTAGTGAACTGAAGTTAGTTGCGGATCCACGTGGATTCCAAAAATAGAATCAGCTGACCTGAAAAACTTGTTAAAAGCAGAGTGAAGTTGGTCGTTGCGGTACATCAAATAGTAGTTTAGAACGCGAAGAGCTCTTTTGGGAACGCTGGAGGATTTTAGTGTCAATGTTTATTTAGTTTCGTGAAAAAGAAAACATTCGTAATACACAGCGGTATATGCTGTTTTATTTGAATTAGGCTCAATTTGTTATTTTAACGTTATAATTAGGCTGTCCTACTGCTGGGTAAGGCTGCCTTTTCATAGGAGCGGGGTGAGGCAGCGGAGAAGTGACCGAGTCAAAAATCAACCAATACAATTGCATAAAATCCCCACTCGCGAGCTTCTATTGGTGGATTTTTGACTCTGTCAACTTTACATAAAGGCCTAGCTTTTTTAAAATTGGTCAGTCAATCGGTCGGTAAAATCCTAAAACTTTCTCTTACATTAGGTATAACAAATGCTTTTCTGAAAACCGTATCAAAACCAGTTTAGCCTAAAGCGACATAATCGCGAGCCAACACACCTTTATATTAAATCTCCTTATTTAAAGTCGGTTGAAAAATAGGGTGTGTGTGAGTCAAACTACTACACGTACAGTCACGTGTATAAACATGTATACACCACGCTAACTTTAAAATTATTTTTTCTTAGAATGACTATAAAAATATTATTTAGTTTTAGGGCATATTGTATAGTAGTCTATGATAGAAATACTATGAAATAAGTTTCAACTGAAAGTTATGACTCATATATGAGAAATTTGATTAAAATCTTTGTGAAGTGTATACATGTTTATGCTCGTGACTGTACAGCTTTTAACGGGTACAATAATAACATTGAATAAATAAAATAGAAACATTTATAGTGACCTTTTAGTACTTTTATATTTATAAATGATCGGTATACTATCATAGCAATAACAATCTTTAAAAATCGTCTACAAAAGTATATACTTACTTACTTACAAATTAAAAGATGAAAACGGACTTTGACCTTGTGGAAGTCAGACGGGCAACATTTTTAGTAATAGGGTACCGTTAGGGTACAGAACTCTTAAATTAACAAAAAGAAAATTACTTACCTTAATAGTAATTGTGTTCCCAAAGTAAGAATCGATGAACAAAATACCAATGAAAATTGATAAGTACGCGAGCACCCATAATACTTCAGCAATATTCTTAAAAGGAGACTCAATCTGCAATGTAATTAATTATTTAAACGTACTATAAGTAGTGCCTGCGGCTTCTTATTAATATTCATGCCTTATGTTAGCTAACGTAATAAAATAAATTCTATTAACGTTTCTAGAGACGAGGAATTTACCATGGATTAAAGAAAAATATTATATTTCTTCTGCACAGACTTTTTAATGTTTTTTTTTTTATATTTGGATTCTTATTTATAAAAGGGGAAAAGAAATGTGTTTTCTAGTTTCATCTGAGATCTAAAACATATATAAAAAAAGTTAATAATAAATGTAATAAGCTTTTTTCGGCGACTAGGCATTTATGAACTTGTGGCCACTTGGCTTAAATTTCTCCTTCATCCACAGAAGCATGTTTAAGGGGCCACTGTGGTAATGTACTTCTAATTATAAATATGGACAAGTATTATCTACACTATAATAGGTAAAGTTTGTTTATTTGTTCTCGATCTTTGAAAGTCCTTGTTCGAATTGAAATTTTATATATATATATATATAGTCTATTTATCAAGAAAGTTTATAGGCTATGTAACATCACGCTAAATCTACAAGGGCGTTACAGTAATCAAAAAATGCGTATGAAACCGTAGGGGACCCGGCTAGGACCAGGCTCACGTTCGGCCAGGCCCGCGTCGACAGCGCATTGTGTTCCACGCGCCTCGAAGAGCAGTTTCGGAATAGTTATAATAGTTACCGTGACCCCGGAACATAAAGGGCAACCTAAAGAGCATGATTGGGTTTTAATCAGTAAAGGTCTGACACGCCCTCCCGCCCCGCCCAGGACGGAAGAAGTCATTTGGTGATTTCCCACTATCCAAAAAAAAAATCGTGAAACAGCTAGATGTCAATATTTTGTTTTTATCACAATTCAATACATAATAAAAACACACACAACACAATTAAATTAACGCACGAACATTCCATTTCTATGTCAAAATAAATAACTTTGAAATCTCATAAATGATAAGTAATATCTCAAAATTACATGCTTTGGTATTTAGGTTTGAGCTACGCTCATTTAATTAGAGTCTTTTAAATATGTTTTCTCTGTAATTGACTCTGTTATTAAATATGGAGAATAATATTTTGATCTTACCGAAAATATTTGCACCGCAGTAGTGCCTAAAATACCGGTGCTCAAAAATAACGTTGACGATAGCTGTCCACTAAATGTTTCTTGTATTAAATTTACTAATCTGAAAAGAAGCATAGTTAGAAGTACATTTAAATAAAACATACATTTTTAATTCGTTTTAAGCAGGTACGTATTTATTTATGTTTAAAACCTGTTTATGTTTATTATATTAAACCTGAGATTTTCACTTGATGGGGTCAAGATATTACATAATCTTTTAACTGATGGTTTTTATAATGTAATAAAATAAGTCGGATAACGAATGTTATTTTGTGTGTATATTCCAATGGTTCCCGGATGGGTTTAAAACACAATTGGAAATATAGTACTATGCAATGATGTTATTAGTAAAAAAGTGTAGATAGGTTATATGCAGTCAAAAAGTGGCACATTAAAAGTTTGCCAATTGGCAAATATGATACTGAGTATCGCGTTGACATTTGACGTTTATCTCTTTTTCACTCGCACTTCTTCAATCATGTCATCCTACTTTGACGTGTAACGTATGTGTGCGTTAGTGTTCCGTTTTTGAAGATAGAATTTCGTTTGGGTAACTTATCTACACTTTTTTACTTATAACATCATTGGTACTTTGCATTTCACTAAACAGTGTACCTCGCGTGTGACGTAACGCTGACGGGGCGTCGCGCGGACATACCGACTTTACTTATTTGCCGACTTTTTTGTAACACCATGCATTCGTTCTCGCAATGTCGATTTTTTTATTTCCTTACTATTTTCTTCTTAATATGCCAAATTTCCTTTGATGCCGACAAATTAAAAAGAAAAACACAATCGAATCTGTGTACTAACTGACAGCTTGAAATAAGTGGCACATCTACCTCAAAATTTATGTTCAACAGTGCCTATTAAATAAACTTCAATTCACTTGTTAGAATGAAGATAACAAGTGAATGAAAAAAAGAAGTAATGCATTCAAAGAGTCAGCATTGAATGATAGTTGGTAAGGAGGTAGAACCATAAAGTCATCGTGCGAGGAAGCGGCAGAGAGCAATCTTTCTTTAATCGGTATGGCAAGGCGATGTCTGTCGAGTGCACTAGTATTTAAATATAGCACTAAAAAGTAGATTTTTTTACTAAAAGATAACCACTTTTAAAGCCATAAAAGAGAAAAATAACGTAGGATAGAAAAATCATTTCAGAAGTCGGTGGCCATTCAAAGACGTCGGTAAAACCGCGAGTCCGGCTAGTCAAAAAATAAATGTAAAAGTACATTTTAATACCCAGCTCATACAAAAACAGGAAAATCATTTTAATAAGTAGTGGATTACTTATTTACCTTGTTATTGAGCAGTGGTGGAGAACGCATCTCTTAAAGATTTCTTTGAATGCTTCATTTTCATTACACTGCCTTTCAGCTGCGGTGCTTTTAACGAGGTCTTTCATATTTTCAAAATTATAAATTAAAATGTCCAATTGACTGACTGGAAGGTAAATAAAAAGTAAAGTATATAAAAAGTTTTAGATGTATTTTTACAAGCTTTTATTTATCCAGCACCGTATGTATAGACATTATTTACACTGGCTTAACAGTTTCAAAATTGCAAAAATGATGTCTCAAACGATTGAAGTTAGAATTTAAAATAAATAACGTTTTATATTGAATCATCATGTTTCCTTTGAAACCTGAAAAATACTAGAAATGTTATTTTATATAAAAAGTTCATGCCTTATCTTCATCTTCGAGACGATTTAGAATAAAAATACGAGATTTTTCTGGCTATGTTGTCAAATATTCTCCGAAAACAACCAACTAAACGATTCAGTGTTTTATTGACAGTATTGGCTTCTATTACAAGAATTTGCCAATGATCAACAGCATGTTCAGATAAATGCAGAGCGGTCAGATATAACTTTCTTGAACATGGATGTATTTAAATGAATTTTAATTCAATTAACTTTAATTTTACTTTAATTGGAAAGAAAGAAAGAAAACGTTTATTTGTACTTCATAATTATAATACACACAGACAAAACAAAAGAAAACATTAAAAGCTGTGCGACGGCAAAAACTTCAAACTCAACACGTGCTGCGATTTTTGAAATAATATTTAATATAATTATTATTTCAAAAAAATATCTATCGATTTTTGAGAAAATTTCAATTGTTAACATTCATATCGTAGATTCTGCGGTCTTACTTGACAGCGGGAATATTTTTTGTACCCCGCAGCGTTAAATCTGATTGTGCCTTCCCAACGCGTAACAATACTCAATGTTTTTTTGCTAATCCTACTTTAGCCATTTTTGAATGGGAACAATATTTATGTTTATTACTTCTCCAAACAATGTCCTGTATTGACTAAATCGCCTTTGATGAGATTATCCAGGTTATCCGTATACTTGACAGGATTTATTTATTCATTTATTCGCATTTAAATCAGGGGGCGTACCACAAGCCCTTATAACAGTATTACTTTGATATTACTTTCAGTGGGAAAGAGACGGCGCTAGACAACGTGTCTAACGCTGTCACTTGCACACTCCTGCAGCAGGACTAAAACAATCTTACTTTAAACGTCATGGTAAGGGGGCAGGACAAATATCGGATAGAGTTTGTTTGTGATTTTTAAACTATGTAGAACAAACACTGACAAAGAAAGATAAAAAAATAAATACATTTACAATGTCCATGTTCAGATTGTATGCGTAACTTAAAATTAAATTAGGTATTTGCAAAATTAATTTTACTTGCGCAAGACATTGTGGCCCAAGGCATTGTTTGTAATGCCGCAAATATTATCAACATCAACGGTTTATACAGTATCTGTAAATATACAAAAATACTATGTATCAGAAAAACGTTAAACAAAAATTTTATTTGAGCTTTATTGCGTTGAAAGTATTTTAGATACAACTGATTTTAAACAAGAAGCAAATAATGGATTTAACAAAAAACAAAGAATTTAATCTCTAAATATTTTACCTGATAAGCGCATACATAGTTGAAATAGGATTCCTTATTAATATCAAAAAATATTACATCCATTTTCAGAGGTAAAGTTTTAAAGTTATTCAAACCTGGTACCACGACGGTGTGCACTGAAATAAAATCGATTACAATTTTATAGATAAAAAGTATATTCAGTAAAATAATTAATAATATCTAAGAAATAAGGGAAACATCATACTTCCTTAAACCATCGAATACACGTGATTCGAGACACAATAGAAAGACAACAACAGCGTGACAGCCGGCTGTCGCTTAGTCGTGGAAAGATTAAAACGCAGGCGTAAATGCCTTGGTTTTATATCAATTTATTTTATTTATTGGTATTTTTGGAACTTCGAATTGTTGGCAAATGAGAACGCGACCAATTTATTATATTGTATCTGTGGTAATTCTGTCTGTAGCATTTGTTTTATTCATTCTTGGTGTAACCTCCGTTTGTAAAACATTTACAATATACGTTTGTGCATTTTTCTTATATTAATCGTTTATTTATTATTTCTACCTAATTATCAACATGGTAGCAGAGCGTGGTTCATATTGCCACTTGTAGAAATAACAGAAAAGTAAACGCAGTGAAAACTAAGAAAAACCGGCGCGGCGTGTTGTTTTTTCCGTCATACAAAAAGGTTAACCGGAATCAGAAGGGAATCAGCTTGTTCGATCAGAAAATCACGTAGAAATCTTAAATACGCATAGAAGATGTCGAATTCAGATCACAATTCATTCCACATCGACAGATTGGTTGGAAGAGATAACTATGCCAGTTGGAAGTTTGCAGTCCAAGCATATTTCGAACTCGATGATTTATGGAGTTGTGTCATCGGTATCAATACAGAAAAAAATTAAAGAAACTAAGGCGAAATCTAAGTTAAGTTTATCACTGGACCCTATCATTTATGTACATGTGCAGAATGCAACTACATGTAAGGAAGTCTGGGAGCGTTTGGAACAGGCTTTTGATGACAGTGGGTTGTACAGAAGAGTAGCCTTGTTGAGAGACCTGATAACAACTACATTGGAATCTTCTCGAAGCGTAGATGACTATGTGAATAAAATAATGTCGACCGCTCACAAGCTCAGGAATATTAAGTTTGACATTGACGATGAATGGCTCGGGACTCTGATGTTAGCCGGCCTCCCAGAAGTTTATAAGCCTACGATTATGGGACTGGAGAGCTCTGGCATCAAGATAAGTGGTGATTCTATTAAAACTAAACTCCTGCAGGAAGTTCAATGCTCTGATAATTAAGCATTCTTCACAAGGAAAAATGTCATTCATAGAAGTCAATATGAGTCAACAAAGGTCTACAAAGGACCCCGATGTTATAATTGTAACAAGCATGGACACTTGGCTAAGTATTGTCGTGCTCCGAAAAAGAAGAATGTAGAAAATACAGAAGAAAATAAAGGTTTTGTTGCAGCTCTTTCAGCATTTCCTCAGTCAATGAATCCGGACCTGTGGTATGTGGACTCTGGTGCCTCCATGCATATGACTAATAGATGTCACTGGATGTATGATGTTACAAGTCCACCGATACCCACCATAACTGTGGCCAGTAAGACACCGCTACCTGTAGAAAGTATGGGAAAGGTCTATTTATTGTTAAATGGTAATAAAGAGAATAAAATTCAGAGAGCACCACTGCAGCTGGTCCACACCGATTTATGTGGACCAATGGAGCAAGAATCTTTGGGAACAGCAATTCCAAGATACAGTCAGTCGAAGAAACCTGTAAAGAAGAGTTGGAGGACAGCACAGATCATTCTACTGGTGAGTCATCTGAGGACTACCAGTCTGGAGAGAATGATGTTGCTCAGAGAAAAGGTACTGACTTTATTGAGACATAATGCTCCTGTTGTAAAATATAGATCTGTAGTTAAAAGGAGAAGGCAGTATAAAAGACCTGGGTGAAATGAAGAATTGTATCAGCATAAACATAAATAGGAATAGAGAGGCAGAATGGTTGTTTATCTTGGAATTCGTGTAAACAACAAACTGTGGCACTCTCTACGGCGGAGGCCGAAAATATGGCAATGGCAGCGGCGACCCAGGAGGCCCTGTGGCTGCGGCAACTGCAGACCGAGCTCAGTCAAGGCGGGGAGAGCCTGCTACAGATCTACAGTGACAATCAGAGTGCAATAAGATTGGCTTCAGCGGACTGTTATAAGCCAAAAACTAAACATACAGATATTCGTTTACATTTTCTAAGGGAAAACATTGTTAATTCTAAAGTTAAATTTGAATTTGTAAATGGTTGTAACATGGTAGCTGATATCTTGACTAAAGGTACTACTTTTGAGAAACATTTGTTCTGTATCAGTAAAATGGGTTTGCGTTCTGAGGGGAGTGTTGGCAAATGAGAACGCGACCAATTTATTATATTGTATCTGTGGTAATTCTGTCTGTAGCATTTGTTTTATTCATTCTTGGTGTAACCTCCGTTTGTAAAACATTTACAATATACGTTTGTGCATTTTTCTTATATTAATCGTTTATTTATTATTTCTACCTAATTATCAACAAATATTAATGAAAAGATTTTAATGTATAAAAGTAATGAAATCGTTGGTTAGGTCGATTATATTACAGGACAAGCTAAAAATGGATAATGTGTTTGCTTGACGTTGTCATTGTTCGCGCAGATATTATTAATATCTACGTACTCGTAGTAGATACAATTACTTTTCAAGATGGTTCCAACTTATAGCAGTAGATATTTCAATGCGAAAATCCGTGACAGTTATGTAAATAAATATTTGTACAGTCTTAATTCCGGCTGAAATTAAATTGAGCCTTAGATGCAGCATCGCGCCCCCACAAAAATATGCACATGCAAAAGATGTAGTGAATAAATTGCAATTTGCCAACTTATACAGGACACGTGTTTCACTCTTCTACCGAGCATTTTCAGAAGATGTGCTAGATTAAGATTCTGACAAACCTAATGTTAGATATACTAGCTGTTTCCTGCGTTTTAGCTCGCCAATTTTTATATGAACATTCTTCCCTATTTTAGGCCGTTTTAGGTTGAATTTCAAATAGTTGCTTCTCTGTACGTACTTTCTATAAGGAAAGTTTACTGTGCTTTCGTGCTTTTGAATTCAATAGTTTTTGCTGATCGTTGATAAATGTCAAAAAACCTCTTCTTATATAAATGGATTTTTATATAAGAAGAGGTTTTTTAATTTTTTTTATAACAATTAAGGCCTTTGTGCGATGGGGTGATCGGTTTCCTTTAATTTCGCACTAGAGCTTGAGGGCCATTTTTCATTAGGACACCAGCTTTGTAACTTGGTCGTGCCACCGTGGTGTCTAAAGCAAGCGAGAAACACCAAAACCGACACTAATATTGTTATTTTCAAAATGGACGTCGAAGAAGTAACAGTTTGTCTACTATGCATATACGTCGTAAAAAAAAGTGAGGGGCATTCCTGGTAGCGTTACTTGTGTCCTAAGGAAATATAACCCGTAGAGATACATATTTTTGATGGTGATTTGGTCGCTAACAACAAGCAACCAAGTGTGTCCTAGTGAAATATCTTCCTTACTACTGTATATTATATTTTGTTGTTGGCCCGAGCAGCGAGTTGCACAATCTGGAACCCTAATAAGATATGGCCCTTAAACTAAAAAAAATACATAAACAAAATTCCTCACTTACCAAACACATCCGCGCTAGAGCAAGCCAGCAAAACCCAGAAAATTTTCCTAGAGAAGTTGACAGACTTTTCCAATATTTCCTTCTGTTCTTTTAAATGGAACTTAAATTCTTCGCTCCCGAGTTGGTTGTATAGTTTCATCAGCGCATCCCGACGCAGACGCAAATCCAGAAGCCTTAGAGAGACTAACAACTCTGTCAGAACTAAGTTGATGCTGAAATGTGGAATGTTTAATTAGTGAGCTGTGCTATTTCATTTTGTTAAGGTATTAAGCAGATGTTTGTTGCGGAAGAAGATTATGCTGTATTAGGTTATGTCCAAGGCTTCGCCCGCGTGTATGTCGAACTTCTTACTACTATTCTTACATTTTAGAGGTCGATTTTCAAAACTTTATTGTTAGTAGATACCTACTCTTCACAAAGAACACACCCTCTAAGGCCCGTATTAATAGACCTCACTCAACTCCGAGACGCTCTCAAGTCTCTTGCTGTCCCGGCGCTGGTTCAGGCCATGCTTCGGGGCGAGACGGAATGGGATGCCATCGCCTCCTTCTGCGAAGCAGTTATGCTGGTGAAGGAGGCGGCGGCGCGCGAAAGGCAACGACGAGCCTCTCGCCCCGGACTAAGACCCAGGCGAAGACGTCGAGAGTCGCAAGACGACTACCGGCCACCGTAGGCGCGGTTCTGCGGATGGCGAGCGATGGGTAGCTCGCCGCCCGGCTAGGACCAGGACCGCGTAGACGGCGCGTTTTGTTCCACGCGCGCCTCAAAGAGAAGGAGTCAGCACAGGAAGGGGCCCAACAGGGCCAACGCCTGCCGGGGTTGCGGAATGTTTATAATAGTTACCGTGACCCTGGAACATAAAGGGCAATCGAAGGAACATGAGTGGGTTTTAGTCAGTAAGAGTCTGACACGCCCTCCCGTCGCACCCAGGACGGGAGCAAGTCTTTGGATGATTTCCCACTCACCAAAAAAAAAAAAAAAAGTCTCTTGCTGTCCTTGTCATTATAAAGGGAAAAAATAAGGACAGCAATAAACTTGAGATCGTCTCAGAATTGAGTGACGTCTATTAATACGGGCCTAGGTTTCATGTCTGTTTGGGCTGTGCTTCGATATATTAACAATTAGTCAGTCAGTCAGTTCACTATTTTATATATTTATATAGAAGAATAGATTTAAAACGTCATTTTAATCTTTAGTGAATTTTGTTTGGGAGGATTGGAATTATATTCCGTGTTATGCGATTGAAAAAAAAATAGGATGATGAGATAACATTATCTTTTAATATTGGAGCTGTGGATTCAACATTATATTTTTCTATTTATTTAAAAAAA
The DNA here is from genome assembly GCA_033675125.1 of Athetis lepigone. Lineage (NCBI taxonomy): Eukaryota > Metazoa > Arthropoda > Insecta > Lepidoptera > Noctuidae > Athetis > Athetis lepigone. Next base: position 14,427,233 of record CM066243.1, on the reverse strand, counting down.
ATGTTAACGAATTTTCATTCTTGCTGTTTTCATAAGAAATTACTGTTTACAGAACGAGCAACTAGCTGCAACTTATTATATCTACCGGGTATAAAGAATTTCTAGTAATACGTTATTGATTTATAATAACAGGAGGGTTGATGCCCGCGCATTTTGGGCTAAATAGGAATTTAATTTAAATAATTGCAATAGAGACAAAAATGAAATTTTTAACAAAACTTTATTAAAATTACAATGTCTTTTAAAATAAACTAGTTTTTAAATAGATAATTAAGTCATCTTTTTATAACTTGGTACTATTAAGTATTCATAAGTTTATTAATGTACTACTTTGTAAAAAGTAACTTTTTTTTTAATTTATTTTATAATGTATGTACGAGTAAGTAAGTGTCCCGGCCAAATTTCTCTCATGGCCAATTACGGAGTCAAAGTACGGGAGATGTTATAATACCTAAATGTGTGTGCAAATACAGCAGTACTCCCTCTTTCCTCATTTTCATAGTTCGATGGGACAGCAATCCGGCATGACGGGACAGACATTAGTCGCGAAACCTGTTTTCTGGGAAAAAGGAATGTGACACTACGACTCCTAAATTCCAAACTGTTACTGAGAAAATCTCATTGACCAACCCTATAACGCTTCGCCAGAGATAGAAATCAAACCCACTCAACATTAGTCCTGTCACGAGATCACCGCGTAACGAAGGCTGTAAATAACACTCCAGCTTTTCCAGTAATTCTAAGTGAATCTTAAAAATGTTTATAGTGTGGTAGTATAAACGGGTGTAAACGGCCATTTTAAACGGCATAATAAAGTCCACTTATCTGGAGTAAGAACAGTAAACTGCAACAACATACCAATAAAGAACCGAAGGCCGAGAGTGAGCGCGCTACTTTGACGCTGCTTGTCCGCCGCCGCCGTCACCGTAACAGCATCAAAGTGCGTCACATACATTTAGCCGCGTGTCCACCTTACGTCACGTCACCTCATATTAAACTCCGTTCCCCGTCATCCCGGTCTCGATGACGTGATGGTGACGGCGGTGGTAGACAAGCAGTCTTATGGCGAGATAAATAGACGTAACTTAGTATTGATTTTGGCTAAGCACTATACCTGTCACTGTTACACAGCTGCCAAACGTCAAATGCATGACAGAGGCGGGAACATGGCTAAGCCAAAGTTAGTACTTAGTAACGTTATCTATTTATCTCGCCATTAGTGTATTCGAATCGAATAGATTTTCAATTTCTCAGTCGAAGCTTTCAAAGTATTTGTTTCAACGAAAACTAAATGTTTAAACTGTTAAAACAAACGCTTTGACGGGCTGTTTGAATTGTTAAAGAGTCGATGGTATGGTTAGTAAGTTGAAGTTAGTAGCTTGTTCCAAAAAATAAAGTTAAAAAACTAAAACCCGACTACAACAAAAAGTGATCTAAAAAGTACGAAACAAGAAAATATTCCTCACAGAAATCAAGACATAGATACCAAATGGTCAAGGTAAGCCGTGGTTGCATGCCTGTATACCATGTGGGTGCGGTGAATATGAATCACAATGGCATGCAACCACGGCTTACCTTGACCATTTGGTACCTATGTCTTGATTTCTGTGAGGAATATTTTCTTGTTTCGTACTTTTTAGATCACTTTTTGTTGTAGTCGGGTTTTAGTTTTTTAACTTTATTTTATTTTAAAAGTTTTGGTGTTTAATCTGTCTAATTCTGCAAACAACCGAATTTCATGTGGATCTTGAAGTATTTTTAAACATGACTTTCCTAAATCATTAACTGTTTTATCGAGAGAACAACTTTGTAGTTTATGGACGGCACAGATCCAAAAAAAGTACCAGCGAAAAAATTTTACGCTGATCTTTTCCAGATCCCTTAATCTATCGAATTCAGTGAGACAAGGCTTGATTCTAAAAATACCGTCATTATCAGCATTATATATATGCGTTGTGAAATAGCATGAAAACAGAGCTTGGCTGTTCTCCGTGTTTCTGCTAATCGCGACAAAATCCAAGTTCCAAGATCAATTTCCCTACTCGGGACTCATTGTTAACAGAATATACAAAAGTGTTATCATTTGCTTGGCGCATATTTTGGTTTAGTTTACAGAAATCGAACATTTTGCACAAGTGTACGGTACAAACTCAAACTCAAATTCTTAAACAAAGTTATCACTAATTTACCTGTATAATTATAAAATAAAATAAGCTAGGAGCTACCTTCACGCGTTGAAGGCAATTACAGTGTAGGACTTACATATTCTCGATGATAATTCGATGAATCATTGTAAATTCAACTCTACTGGTCAAAACTCTTTTTTTTATTTTGTCGAATAAGTATGACTTCGGGCTTATGTTATTTGAGTGTTTAATTTCCTTTTCCATTTATCTTCGTGAAACGGTAGCTTACCCCGTTACGCAGGGGAGTAGTCACTTAGATCTTATTAGGTTTGCCCGCGACTTCGTCCGCGTCGATTAATAGCTCCGGTTCCCGGAAGATTTCCGGGATGAAAACTATTCTATGTCCTTTCTCGGGTCCTAGACTATATCTGTACCAAATTTCATTCAAATCGGTACAGTGGTTTAGGCGTGAAGAAGAGACAGACAGACAGAGTTACTTTCGCATTTATAATATTAGTACGGATTGATCAGGAATAAAACTTTATCCGTGCCTAGAAAGAAGTCAAATCTTTCCCAATGTTCCAAAAGAGCTAAATGATTGAGGATCACAAGATCCCAAGAATCTACCAAAAAGCGTCAGGAGAAACTTGATGCTGTTCGAAAGCATCAGGCAGTAACTCGCTCTGTATATACCTTTCCGATCGCGAAGTACGCCTGCATTCTCAGCGTATTTAAGCATCTACGTACAGGTCTTTAGAGACCAGTGAAGAATATGATGCGCCACTGACCGCTGATCGTGAGCGACATGTATTGGTCTCGAGAATCGGAGACGTTTACCGATACAGAATCACGCTTGAGTTGACTTTAAAAATGAAACATTTTGAACGTCTTGTTTCGTCTCGCACAACCCGTTGTTTCCCCCTTGGGCGAATTCGAATTCGACGTTTCAGATTTTCAATTTTGGCGACACCGTTGTCGCTGGCGTTGGCAACAGGATTCGCGTACAAAGTCGCGGGCAGAAGCTAGCTACTCTGTGGATTAACCTATAGAGCAGGACCAGCATGCTTCCAAATATTCTTATCTTGGACATAATTTCCCAAATTATCATATGCTTGTTGACATTATTTATTCTTATAAATATTTTTTAAATTTTCTTTCAAGAGTCAATATATAACAAGAAATTCCATTGTACTCGTAACATTTTACACAGTACCCCATGAAAGATGTATTTACTTTAGACAGTCTAAAATATGGTTGAGCTAGTTTATCTTTATTTCTGGTATTAAAATTATGTCTATTACCTACTAAACTAAAGGTATGTTGGTTTTCCCTTACATACATGATGATTGCATAAATAAATTGGCAAGGGACCGTCATAATATTTATCGTTTTAAACAGTTCTCTAAGAGATTTTCAAAGACTTTTATTTGATTCTTTGACCATTTCTGGCAAGTGACAAGTAAGTGTTATATATATTTGAAAAGCACTAGTAAACCCCTTTCAAATGATACCAAACTCGGTAGGTTTGTCGTATTTTTTTTTATTTTTCATGTCTTTATTATCCGTCAGATGGCGCTACATTGAATACAGTGATACGTCACATAGCCTATAACCAGCGGACAATCAAGACGCTTCTAACGATACCTCGTTTGCTTAGTTCTGACAAGTAGTTTAGAAGCTACGGTGGAACAGATGAACATACATACATATATACATACAAACATACATACATACATACATACATACATAGCCTGTCAAAAACATAACCCTCCTTTGGCTTTGCCGTAGTCGGGTAAAAAGTAAGTCCCCTTATAAAGTAACACAAGCAGAAACTCCATGGACACTCGATTCAATCAAGTTATTATGAAAATTTAGGTTACATTATTTTTATTGCTTCGTTGTGTGAGATTAATTTAGAAGCTTTTGAGTTCATAATTTAAGCAAATAGAAAAAATTCAACAGTAAAAAAAAAAATTTGAAAATAAGCAATGAAATATATATAAAAAATAGGAGCTACACTCGACTTTACTAAAATGACTATGTCATAGAACAAGCTCAGTTAATGAGGATAAAGATTTAAAGTCGGAACTTTCATCTCCTTGTTTCCCCTGTACGGTTGGAATTTCCAAAAATCCTTTTTAGTTTCACTCCACGTTGATATAACAAGAGCCAGTCTGACAGTTTACTATTTTATATAAAGATTTAAGGAGCGAACTTTTTATATACTCAAATTAAAATACCGATTGAATTCACATTTCGTTTCACGCGTGCTCGAACTAAGCTCTCTGTTGTTATTAACATTTCGCCGTAGCATATACCGTGAAACGGAACACGCGACATTCCTCAGCTTATTTCGAGGATTTTTTCACAAAGATATTTTCTTGTCATCAGGGAAGAACGCCCATTAATTCCCTCATGTTATTATGTAAGTAGGCCGATACTGATAAGATTTGACCTTTACAAGTTAAACGAAAGCTCGAAAAAACTGCTTTCATTTAGGTTTGTCATGTGTTACACGCGATTTCAGTTCCACGGCAGATTTATTGTGTCGTTATAACATAATTTATGAGCACGGAAGGGTTCTTTACAATTTTACAAAGTAGGCATTTCTTTTGTACCCGTTTTCGTGTAATCAAAACTGATTCAATCAAAATTGTATAACAATCCCAAATCGTGAAGTAATCTCTAGGTAAATAGTTTGCTCATTCCCCATGAAAGTTTCATTGATTTTTGTCTACATTTACATAATATGATGTACTTTGGGGGCACGGTTGGACGCACCTACGAATATTTTACCCTTTTTGGACCTTTAAGGGGAATTTTATGGGACCCAGGGCAGGTTAACATCTGAAAAAATATACTTCTCGATTCTGTTCTCGCGATGGGAAAGATTAGTTCTCGTTTCAATAATTTATGAGTCAAATTGCATTTACAAGGCGAGTGCTACTTAAGCTTAACGTAATGTAAACGATGAATGTCGGAAGAAGCAAATATTTACAACTGATAAAGACTGATTTAATAAGAGGCTTCATTTGTGATGTTAAAACAGTAATCTTGCTTTTACTCGTGCAGTTAGTCGAGTTAATACGGTAATACGTGTTTTATATTCACTTTTTATTTAAACGGATTTGTGGATTTCCGATTCTTTAGTTTTTAGCTCATTTCCATCGATACGCATAATATCTGAATACGCTTAAATATTTTGTATAACTATGAAACGGATTTTCATGCATTCAAAGGGCATGGTTTATAGAAAAATCCGAGAACTTTTAATATTTGTAATACACGTACATTGTACAATGCTGGGGTGGTCACAAGTTATAAAGAACATCAGGCAATTTTCATACATTGTTGGGCCAAAAAAACTTGCACAGCCCGATCTACGATTATTCTCAATTGCTTACGTTACACACAACTACGGACGGTACTACGGACTAACCCTTTAACTACTTTTTCTTAATAGTAATAAAATGACACAAATATTTTTTCATCCCACCTATTCGAAAAAGACGACTTTGTTCCCCTTTAAGTACGCCCAAAGTTGGTGTTTTCTATAAGAAACTTTCAGCGGGCAATAATAACGCTCCAAATTCAAGTGCGCCTAAAAGTAACTTTGATCGCTCTTTTTGAATTTGCATGTTTTTTTGCCCTTTGCGCAAATTTGCCCTGTTAAGTGCGCCTAAAAATTGGAACGGTACGACGGCCAAAACCATAGTCATGCCGCGGCTGAATAAAAAAAACTTAAGTAGAAATAAAACGCGCAAACTACAGCCCGAGTTCTCGTAAATATTTTCACGGATTGTTTTGCAGCAAATTATTAATGTAGCTGCTATAATAATTTTACAATAAAGTATGAAGCACCTTTTATTTTCTCATAGGGGGTGATGAAAAGTAGAGTGTATCACTCGGGCGCAAAATATATTTTTGGCTCGGGCGACGTACTTTGAATCCCTCGCTACGTTCGGGATTCTATTTAAGAATCCCTTGCAAAGCTCGGGATTCTACTCTAGAATCCCTCACTTCGCTCTGGATTCAAAAAACGCCCTCGCCGTAAAAATATTACTTTGCGCCCTTGTAATACAATCTACTATTAAAATTGTTTCTCATTTAGTCACCACTAAAAAAAGGCAGTTACGGGGTTAAATTCATAGTAGAAGTTTAGAGTATGCTTGACCGAACTGTTGGGAATATTTTAAGACCTGGCTCCGTTAATCTTTTATAGAGTAAATTGCCTGATGTTCTTTGGAATGCGATATTAGTGTGCCTTTACACATGTAATCACAATCGGGTCATTACAAACGATAAAGGCAATTAACTGATTCGATGGCTCCATGAGAGCACTGCGTAATACATGCCAAGCAAGATAATCACATAATCATGTTAAAACCGAGGAGCTGATCATGCATGTTTAATATTAGTAGATACAAACTGCTTACTTACGTTGTAGCTTTTTAGCTATTAAATAACTTAAAGCGTTCTTATTTGCGAATTTATTGCGGTTTTTATAAATAGAGTGATCCAAACGAAAGTTTTTAAAGTAAATCCGAGATTTGTACTTATTGGTACTAATATTATAATCTGTACTAATATTATAAATGCGAAAGTAACTCTGTCTGTCTCTTCTTCACGCCTAAACCACTGAACCGATTTGAATGAACAGATTTATAGTCTGGGACCGGAGAAAGGACATAGAATAGTTTTCATCCCGGAAATCCCTCGGGAACGGGAACTATTATTCCACGTGGACAAAGACGCGGGCAAAAGATAGTCTTTTATAAATAGTTTTTTTTTTTACAATTAATAATTCAACCCGAACTTCAATTACCAACGCTGAAAATCTGCAACTTACCTCCCAGCCACCTCTTGTATTTCAGCGGTACCGGACAAAATCAACCGTACAACGTAGACGAATTGGCTGGCAGTCGGCACAATGAACACAAAAATTCCTATTGCGATTCTCGTCAAAACGCGAATCCAAAATCTGACATTCTTTTTGCCGTACGGTATGTAAAACCACACGCCGCAATGTTTTAATACAGATATTTGTGTAGCAATGTGTTGGGACAGATCGACTTCAGCCGACTTCATTTTGAGAGAATTTGAAACGGAATGACGCTCGCATTAATCCGCACTATTAATACCGCTTATTAGGCAAGCGGGAACCTCTTATTTGGCAAAATGGCCGGTACGTTTCGTTAAGTTAATGTTCGCGATTAATTAGACCGTCATGTGGTTTGGTGATATCGATTTGCAAAACGAAAGTTAATCAGTCGTGACCTCTTTCAAGACAAACCTAACTTTTTTTGTGAAATTTATCGGTTTCTTTATAAACTTTTAAAGAAAGTCGCTGATTGATTTAGGTACTAGCACGTCAAGCTACTAAAATCTATTAATATTATATTCTACTTAAGTAAAACTTTAATGTTTAAAATCTATTAGAGAATACGCTAAATGTATTTCATCAAAATCATATTTTTAAAAGACAGCAAACACAAACCAAGCAAAAAAGTAATCAGGCATTTAAATAGATTGCTAAAACATTTACACACGATACACAAGGAGGCTCTTACTATTCCGAAACAGTTGAATAGCGAATAGTTTCCAAGCTCCCGTATCCGGGCAAAGCCAGAGAATACACAAAGTACATTTAAAACCGGTACACGGTTTTTATTCCGATATTCATGACCTATTTTTGCCAATGCAGTGGAGCTATTCGCGTTTGTTGTAGAAAGACAACGAGTAGCCTAGTTGGTTGCAGATAAGCCGAGAGTTTAGTTAAAGGGGAAGACATTCTAAGTTGATACGTTCGGAAAAAGAGTGCCAAAATTATGAAGAGGTTTTTGCAATGAAGAATCAAATGCAGTTCTTTTGCCAAAAATCTTTCACTGATCTAAAATTCATCATCATCAGCCCAATAAGCGTCTACTGCTGGACATAAGCCATAACTAACTTTTCCCACATGAGGTTCTATGCCTCCTGTAAGAAACGGTTTCCTGAGACCTTTACAAGGCCATTCATCGGCGGGTGGCCGTCCCATGCTGCGCTTGCCAATACGGGCCGTCATTCGAGAACCTTCTTCCCTCATTGGAACTTACATTATTACAAACAAACAGGCTTCGTTTTATGATTATACTTCTAATATCTAATATAGACTTTAGTACCCAATACTTTTAAATAACAATTGGGTAGTAATACGACTTGGTTTGCACATAAGGGAACCCTAACGGTTTTATTGTATCCATTAACAACTAATTATAATAATCGTCAATTTGTCTAATTATTTGTCAAGTATACTAAATGATTTGATTAGCTGTAAATTATCGTGATACTTAATTTTTTATGCCAAAGATTTTTTTTTATTGTTTTTGGTTAAAATCAAGAAATAATTATGCGTATTTACAAAAATCACTGATGCTATTCGGAAAGCTGTTAAACTGAAGTGGAATTGGGTCGGGCACTTCGGCCGCGTTTCGGACGCTTATGGTCAAAGGCCCAATGGGTCCCTTTCTTTGGCAAAGACTCAAAATACGGCCTATCGCGATTTGCTTATTGCCACAGGCTGGCGGGACGAACTAGACATCTTACATAGAGACTGGTCTTAATAACTTAAGGCCCGAGTCACATGGAAGCGCATGGCAGCGGCCGGCAGCAGCGCGGTGAGCACTTTCAGTGTGAAATAATTTTAAACTTTAACTACATACTTAAAAGATTAGTATCGCTTGAAAAGGCCGCGAGGCCGCCCGCGGTGCCGTGAGGCCGCCCGCGGCGCCTCGCGCTTTTTCCGACGCTGGCGGCCGCTGCCATTTCGGTGTGACTCGGCCCTAACTGTTTTTGTCTACCTCCAAAATTATAATAACTTACGATTTTAGTATATCAACTTATCAGTGTCACTAAGATGTCATGGCAGATAAAAAATCTGTTCTTTCGCAGAATAATTTGTAACACAGAATTTTTGCCTGACTCAGACACCAGCAAAAAAACGAAACAAATAATATGTGAAACCTAGAATAAGATTGTCATTGTGAGGAGAAATAAATAATATTCTTACTGTTATTATACCTGCTTTTAAGAGTCAAATGAACGGAAAAGTACTCGGTCTTTTAAGTTCGTGTAGTAAAAGCAGGCTGGAGGATTATGGAAAATGGAAAACAGCAACCATTTTCTAAGATCGCTGAACCTTTTTTGCAATGAATACTTAAAAAGAAAATTTTATTTGGTGTATATTGAAGCTATATTTTCACTAATAGAAATAAATCTGTCTATTTGTCTGTGCTATATGCATATTTGATGTTCCACTGATCAAATATTAATGAAATGTTGTTTAAAAATACCTCAAATTGGAAAAGGAATATTGGCTACTATTCTTTTTTTTTTTTTTTTATTACAATGGGCTTGCTCTTGGTCCCAGACTAGCCCGAGGGCATAGACGGAGCCTACGATGGAGCGAGCTTACCCAGTAGATGCCTATGCACTCTATTCTTAAATACTTCCGGGTTATATGAATTTGGAAACACAGACGCATTCAACTCTACTGGCAGTGCTAGTGCCAGTAAAAGACTTGTATGTAGACGAAGCCGTGGGCAAAAGTTAGATTCACTACACAGTATAAAACAAAGTCGCTTTCCACTGACAGTTTGTCTTTATTTTTGTTTATTATATTAACGTAACGGACTTTTATTTGGTTACTTAATAGATAGTGCAATTCAAGAGCAATGTTAATATGTATAAAACACATAAAGAAAATTCGAGATTTTCAAAGGTTTGTAACACCCATGCGAAGCTAGTTAATTAATGCTGATACTAACTTTACAGGCAGATATAATGATTGCCGTCAAGCCGCAACGCCTTGTTACGGTTACGTGGTTACGCGAGTACCGCCTAGGGCGTTTCTCTCACACATCTAAAGTACAACCTGTTTCTACTTTTACTAATATCAACATTACCCTCGCGTACATTAAGTTGATTTTGTCATAACAAAGTGAAAATCTTACGAGCACAGATCACGTTTTTTTTTGTGAGTGGGTAATCATCCAATGACTGCTCCCGTCCTGGGTGCGGCGGGAGGGCGTGTCAGACTTTTACCAGGCGTCCGTCACTCGCTCAAGGCCACGCGTTTTATGCCTACCGCTTCGCGTATCGTCGACGATACAACGAAAACCGGGCTGTCGCGCGCCCGGCTGAGTGCTCGCGCGTCACGGATACAGCGCTGACTATCAAAATGCCGAAACCACGTAATTATTGCCTGATTATTGTACATTTCCCCTGTTTCCCAATTCTCTTGTTTCCCTTTTGATTATTTATTAAAATTATTCACGCGGTTTTGGATATTTTCGACACTAAAATATATTAGTCGGGAATTCAAGGAACGAAAAATATGCATCAGTCAATTTATCAAACAAAAAAATATTTGATCAACAAATAAAATATTAATTATTTTTCTAAAACATTCGTTTTATTACCATTGTCATCATACGTATAACCCTAGCAGATTTGCTGGACGACACGCACACACGTTTGTCGCGCGGCGGGCAAAAGAATCTCAACTCTCTTTGTGCGTACTTATGGTACATTTCTCCTTGCTGCAAACAACTGGTATTATTATTATGATTTTGTAGGCTATTATAGCGTAGGTATTTTGGTTTTTGTATTGGAGTGAAGTATCTGTTACGTAGTAACTATTTATTAATCTGTGCTTTTACTGACTAAAACCCACTCATGTTCCTTCGATTGCCCTTTATGTTCCAGGGTCACGGTTACTATGATAAACATTCCGCAACCCCGGCAGGCGTTGGCCCTGTTGGGCCCCTTCCTGTGCTGACTCCTTTTCTTTGAGGCGCGCGTGGAACACTAACGCGACGCGGTGCGTGAGGCGATTGAACTCACACTGATTCAAGGCCTTCAAATACGGCCGTTAAACAATAGTTTTTAAACTAACTATCAAATTTTTCTGGTCAGCCTAATATCTGCCTAATGAAAAATCAGCTTTCAATAAAACGGCCAGTAAGTTTCGTTACATTAAAAACACACGATCAATTTCACTAGATTATCGAACCAATAACAATGTTCGCCGGTCTCGTATAGTTTCCGCCTTCTGGCACCTGTCAATTGACCAAATTGACAAGTCCCTGAACACAATATCATGAAAGAAGTTTTGGAGGGATATATATATAGAGATCTTTTTAGAGACTTTGTTTGTTATCCACTAAGAAAGGAATTAGAAGGGGTAAAATAGTGCAAGGAAAATACACGCGGGCGAAGCCGCGAGCGAAAGCTAGTAGGCTATATAATTTTTAGCCGGGGTTTTAATTGTATTGAGATCGTGCAAAGCGTGTTAAGGAAAGATTTAAAGTAGATATTATTATGTTTATTTTATCAAAAACTGTCAAAATCGTGATGCCATCCCAGGCCAATCAAGGGGTATAGTGTAGTGATGCCCCACGGTACCTTTCGTGCATGAAATTACGGGTTCATAACCGAGCAAGTAATGGTAAACGAGAGATCAAATCTTTGTTAAAATATATATCAATCTCTAGCCTTTTCCCAACTGAACCGACCCTATAGTCAGCCTTTAGTCTAGTTGGACCCTGTTAGATACTGTCCTGTTTTACATGGAGCGCCAGGCTATCAGATCTCCAAATTCCATTTACTAGGTAACATGATATCCCTCGGAGTTTCTGGTGTCTGACTACATGTAACGACTGTCAATAATCTACAAATGAAATTTTAGAAAGCTCGGCTTGCGGGCTTTAAAAGGCACGGGATTTCAGTGATGCCTCAGATAAATTTAAAAAGTACTTAGGTATGAAGTGAAAAAGTCACATCGGTGATTGTTTGCTTTCAAACCTGCAACCTCATGTTTGAAAGGCCGACACAATACCTAATTTAACCATATTTTGTTTCAATATTTTTTTTAATTATCTCTCACCAGAAGTTTTTTTCACAAATTTGTGGGTGGGTGTCGACAAATTTATTCATACAAAAAATCTAATTATGGTTCTGGACTGAACTGGTTCCTTTAGGCTTATTAGATTTAGAGGTAAAGGAAATATCCGATAAATACTCAAATGATCCCACAAAAGTTCCGTTTCACTAACCTTATCGAGGTTAACCAAATGAACCATCAACAACGTAATTCATTTCGAATATAAAAAGTAAGAATTCTCTAAAAATATACCTTTGACGTCAATACAATCATTTAGTATAATCCACTCGAGTAAATTATTGATTTCAATTTGATTAAGTGCTCACTCAGCATTACAGGCTCAACAACACTAATTACAAAATTCCGAAGAACAGTTTATTTTTATCATACAAAAGCGGTGTTGTTAGTCTTCTAAAGTTATTAAGTGGGTTGGCAGTGTTCATTGGTATTTTATACATGGATAATTTTGTATTTAAAAATCACAGTTCTTATTATTATTAGTCTAAATTTTCCTAAAGCCCTTTTTTTTCCTAAAGGCTATTTAAAGATAAAATAAAAGAGAGTAAAGAGGCCTTAGCGCTTTTGGAAAATTTTGCGACGACTTGTTCTTTTCAACAAAAGACCATAATTTGCTATCTCCACCTGTTTCTACCACTCACCGGTGTCATCGTTCGGTAAAATATGAAAAACGAGGTCATAACTATTTGATTTTCTTATTTTGTAAAAGTTTTATTGTTAACTTTACAGTTTTATTTTTTGGTTAGGGCTTTTGCTCCGAAATTCATTTGAAAAGAAGTAAATGAAACGAAATTGTCTATTAAGCAAGTTGGATCTTAATCCTGATAATCCTAAACACACGTGATTTGAGACACAATAGAAATACAATATCAGCCTGATAGCCGGCTGTCGCTTGGTCGTCGAAAGGTTAAAATCACTTCTACTCGTTAATTTTTTGTATAAACTAGGTAGAGCCGTAAGACATGCAGTAGATGTAGCCAGTCACTTCCACTTCAGGCAGTTTTCCGATTGACTTCAACAGTTTTTGTGATGAAAAGGTTGGTAGTATTCCTAATCACGGGAATGATTGGTGTAGACGGTACACGACTAATATTATGATAGTTATTAAGTCAATTCAGATCCCTGGGGTTCTAAGTCTTTGTGAAGCGTACTGAAGGTTCAAAACAATTCCAGATTAATATGTAAATAATCATTATTATTTCAGCACGTAGAAACAATAGTTTGTACTGTGGTTTGTACCAATCAAGTTTATATTATTGCCGCAAACCTGAACCTCAAACTACTATACACTTTAGTAATTTAGACAAATAGATGCTAAATGTAGGTTAATATAATTATTGAACCTGTGACGTTCATTTACCTGACTAGAAAATGGATTATATAGTGGTGTGGGAAGCTAATAAAACATTTACGCTTGCTAATTTTACATCAATATTTAGAGTTTATTTTGTGACCGGCCTGTTAGGTACGATTCCCATCCAGGGCAAACTTTGTGTGAAGAATAAAGTCAAAGTCAAAGTCAAAGTCAAAGTCAAAGTCAAAACTATTTTATTCAAATAAACCATTTACAGGTACTTTCGAATCGTCAATATGATTGTTTGTCTTAGGTCGGGGTGTAATTTATCTATAATATATATATATATATGTATTCATTTATAAATTATATAGGTATGTTTATCAGTTGTCTTCTAACCATAGTACAAGCCCTGCTTAGTTTGGGAACAGATAGCTGTATGTGAGTTGTCCTAAATATCTATTATTATTTATTGTTATTTGAAAGAATTGGTTGACGCAGACGACAGATTGTGAGAAGATAGAACATACAATATTTCACAGCGATGCGAGTCATCATTAGTAGATCGCTTGTACGTGTCTCTAGTACAGCTGTGTAGCCAGTCTACATAAAAAGAAATTAATGACAAACGAGCATAAAAAAGAACGCACACTTTGTGAATAAAACAAGAAGACGAGTAAATGAAGGTATAGAGACAGAGCGCCTACTTTAATTTAATACACGAACAAAGTTAACCACTAATAACCAATATTAACTATATTAAGCAAGTTATAAATAAAACGGCCTTGCTTGTTATTGGCGAGAGGTAAGCCTTTGAAGTAAACGGCTTAGAAAATGCAAGAGTGTGAGTACATAATTATGATGGATGTTTTAATGAAGATTTGCTTTGTTGCAAGAATAAGGAAGTACTATATAGTAAAATAGGTACTTTTTCTAAATTATTGTCAACCCCTGACGCAAAAACGGCGGGGTGTTATAAGTTTGACGTGTCTTTATGTGTGTGTAAATGTGTATGTGTCTGTCTGTGGCATCGTAGCTCCCAAACGGATGATCCGATTTTAATGCGATTTTTTTGTTTGAAAGTATATAAGCCGAGAGTGTTCTTAGCTATGTTTGGTGGAAATCGGTTCAGGTCTTCAAGGTCATCAGGTCGTTTGTTAGGTGTGATAGGAATGTTACACGCTCAGTTTGCTTGCAAGCATATGTGGGATCTGACATTTGAAACACTTGTCTTCTGGAATCACTGAGCTGGTCTGCTGTTAGGGCTCGAAGATAGGAGACGTAATGTTTCTAATTGACGAGTTTTTTGGTCAGGGGTTTTTTGTAATTTTTAATTTAATGTTTTTGATGAGAGCTTAAGCTCAAAATAATAACGTTGAGAGTATTCCAATATTCAGACATGATTATGATAAACTTATGAAAGAGCAAACAAGATATCTACAGATATAGATATATATATATATATATATATATGTATATATCTATCTGTTCTTATTCAATAGCAAGACAATAGCCGCCCGACAGCCGGCTGTCCCTTGGTCGTCGAAAGGTTAAAAAGGATACATTGCGATAAAAATGCGCGACAACAGCCTTAAAAAAATGTAAAACGAAATTAATAAAAGACCCATTACCATTAACCAAATTGAACACACCAAAGACCTAAACACAGATTCAAATAACGTATTCAAGCATGTTCTAGAACAGTTATTACTAGTCTCTTTGAACTTGCGTAAGGACCACAAATACAAGGCTTTTACATTGACATTCACAAACGTAGCGACCCTTAAAGGTCCCTTCTCCCTCGTTGATTACTTCAAAGTATTATCTAACGATCTGATTTTCACTGGACTTCAAGGAATAAATCAACTGTAGAGTAGGAAAACCCCAGTTGTTTTCAGCGCTAATTATATTTAGTCAGGCATAAGCAACAGAAAAACCGGTTTAGTAGACACAAAGTGATTTGTTTTTTTAAAACGCGATGTGATTTTTAATTTTACTGTAAACACGTTACTTAACGGGCTTTGTTTTACAGGTGTGTGTGTGTGTGTGTGTGTGTGCGTGAGTGTGTGGCAGGTACATTGCCGACTATGTGTGTGGTACTTTATTACAACGGGCAAAAACAGTCAGGAAGAAAAGTGTCTGTGATTTTTTACCACTTCACGCCACTGCGCGCCTAGTACTTTTGATTGATTGTACTAAGTATCTTAGTATTTTTAATTTTCTCACAATATCACTTTACAATACTGCGCGCCTAGTACTTTTGTTCTCTTAAGTTTTCAATCTTTAATTGAAAAATAACGATCTGTAACTCTTTGGGACACTTTGTTCCCGATATGTAAACCTATTAAGCCCTATTAAACCTAAATGCAATTAAAATGTACCTACTAACTTTGATTTTTATTATTAGGTACTTATATAAATGTTGATTCCCTCAATTCTTGGCTTATATTTACTCGTAGGAGTGAATAGTTTTGGTTTGGACTGTACCAAAACAACTTGAAATATTGAAGAAAAATAAAGTGGGACGAGATGATGAACGAAATAAATATTAATTTTGAAATTCGTCAACTAGGCCCAATAGTCCGAGTTTGTTTTGGGACGAGCTGACGGACGAGCCAGAGAAACAGTCATCACACTTCCTGCATTAAGTCAATAAAAGCACTGTCCTCAAATATATTTTTTTACTATTTAAGTTTTTTTTATATAAACTACTTTATTTTCGAAGTTGTATGAGAAAACGTATTTGCCTTAAATGTTGCTGAAATATTCAGCAATATTTATAGTGCAGCCTGGCCACTTCGCAAAGAGTGACTGGAACACTTTCAAAGTACAATCAATCTAACCCACGTGCTCATTCAGAGCGCTGGAGAAAGAACATTATTTTCTTGGCCAGGTGGGATTACATTATGTTGTGATGGCTTAGAATCTACCCAATGTGACTTTTTCAATTCATATGTATTTCTAAAGATAATTTCAAGTCACTGACATTCCGTGCCTAGGAAAGAACGTAAAGCCGTTGGTCCCGGTTGCCATTCGTAGAATTTTGACTTTCATTACGGGTAGTCAGAAGCCAAATAGACTGACTAGTCTAACCAAGGGATATTGGCTCACCCAGTTACTGGGTTGTGAAGGTCTGATAGGTAGTCGCTTCACATAAAATTCTGGTATCCAGCTGAATCCGGTTAGGCCAGAAGCCGACCCCAAAATAGTTGGGGAAAGGCTAGGTACAGAGAGAGAGAGACATAGTTGAGATTGCAATAACCATCACCAATGTATATTGCACCGCCAACAATGTTTTAAAGTACTGGTGGGCAAAAGTATACTAGAAGAATTGCGCGTTTACAAGCATCTTTAACTTAAGCTTTGTACACAAAATATTGTTAAAATTGTCATACAAGACAGGCAGTAGTTTTGACGACAAAGGTTCGTATCGGACGGCGCGAGTCAGAATTACTAGGGGTGCGGGCGAACTGCCAAAACCGTCCGGCCCGTTTAGATTGTCGATGGTAAGCCGACTACAAATAAAGAGGTTGCTCTTTATTTGTAGTCGGCTTACCATCGACAATCTCTTTGCGCTCGCACTTACTTCAATATATTTCGATTACGGTCTTAATTCTGGGCACATAGAAAATACTAGAATATTAAAATTATAATCCTGTTTTTTAATTTGATACAGTAGGAAACCTTGACATTTTATAAATAATAGTCCTAATCCGCTGTAAACGTGATGAAGAATATGCTTACCGCCCCTCTATGAGAAAAGTCCTTTGCCCTGTAATGTGAAATTTTTTAAGTTTCAGTTATATTTATGTTAAAGATGTTTATCCGTTTTTTTGTATCCTAAAAATAACTCATAAGTATAATATTATAATCATCATCATTAAGCAGTACAACTTTTATTATCCAAATAAATAATAACAATTATTAAGATCGGCACTTAATAAGTTAACAAAACTTTATTTCCGTAAAATCACCGAACGGTTACGCCAGTCGGAAGCGCTGAAGTATTTGATGAATTATTTCCCAGCGAAAGCGAAGTTACGAAGCGTGCTTAAAAAGTACGCCTAACATTCTAACACGCGAATCTTACGTCGCGTCGATTGTAAATCTCACGACCCACGTCATAATATTCCACAGAAGCGTACGAATAAGTAAATAAAATTGAATAATTTACGAGTAGGTTTTACCACAGAATGTCACAGGGGCGGTGATGTGAGATATCAAATTATAAGAGGTTGTGTGCACATGCGCGTTGAGCGCTGCCGGCCGCGGCCACCAGTCTGCTCGACGCTCGCACCCTTTCCGAACGAGCCGCCATGTTCCGACACGAAATTCGAAACTCGAACAACTCGCGAACGCAACTATAAAATAAAAATATATGTACATTATTAGTGAGTGAATTAATTAGTAAAACTTGGTTCAATAATTCTATGTTCCTTAAAAATATTGTGTAGATTCTGTGACGTGTTAAACTGTTTAAACTTTTAATTGGCGTAGTTGTTCAGATTTTTCCGCGTCTTTGAGTTACATTGGCGGATTTGTGTGCAGTGCGATATATTGTCTGGATCAGTTAAAAGTTTCTTATTCGGTAAGAAAGTCATGATTATTTTATTAACTAAGTAATATTGTTAGTACAGCGATTTATTCCTGCTTTAATTTGATTACACACGCTTTTGTTTCCACGGGAATGTTTTCCTAAATAATTTAATTGCAGTATTAATTATTTGATTGTTACTTTAAAAAGCAAATATTTTTAAAGGTGTTATTTATTTGGTTTTTTTTTGCATATTCATGACTACTTCATGAATAGTAAGTGGTTTTGGTTTAATTATGTTTTCAAATTAGTTTTGTCTGGCAAGATAAGCCTAAAAGTAAGAATTACCGTTTTCTTTTTATAAAATCGGAGATGAGAACGTTGAAATTGAAAATGTTAATTAATTATCGGCTTAGGTACATATGCGATAAAAGAGTTTTTTTTTATCGACGTAAAGGGGTTATTATTTTATATAACTAGCACTTTGTAATTATATGTTACAAGCACAATTTTATTATGTCACCCATATAATACGTATTAAGTATCCATACTAATATTATAAATGGGAAAGTGTGTCTGTCTGTCTGTCTGTCTGTCTGTTTGTCTTTCTTTCACGGCAAAACGGAGCGACGGATTGACGTGATTTTTTAAGTGGAGATAGTTGAAGGGATGGAGAGTAACATTATTTAACATTATTATACTTTTTGTCTCTTTCTAACGCGAGCGAAGCCGCGGGCAGAAGCTAGTTCCTAATAAAATACCGGCCAAGGGCAAATCGGACTAGCACACTGATAATAGAAATATTGTTGAAGTTTGAGATCCAAATTATGATTTTCGGAGTTTTTCCCAATTACTATGAGATTTTTTCTTGCCAATTTCTCTTGAGTTTAGGCCAACGGAAAATAGTCTAGATAGGTTTTGATTTCCTTGCGAGGAACAAAGTATGAGGCATGAAGTACCGTATATCTTGATTGAGCTGACTGAGAAGTTTTTTTTTTTTTTGGTGAGTTGGAAATCATCCAATGACTGCTCCCGTCCTGGGTGCGACGGGAGGGCGTGTCAGACTCTTACTGACTAAAACCCACTCATGTTCCTTCGATTGCCCTTTATGTTCCAGGGTCACGGTAACTATTATAAACATTCCGCAACCCCGGCAGGTGACTGAGAAGATTGATTTTTGCTTAACTGATTGTTTTATATTAAGTTCAACTAGATACCTTTACATTGCCCTAAGATAAAGATCTTGACAGACGGACAGATATACCCATATAAGTGATAAGTAAGGATTTCTTTTTCCTTTTGATTATGGAACCCTAAAACCCTAAAATAATTAAACACCCACAAACCTTAAAATAACTCTAAATCATTCATTTATACAACGTCCTTCGATTTATTATTATTTTTGGATCTCCAGAGACATCAGAGTTACATAATTAAAGTTTTGGAACAATTACTCCGTGTATGTAGTACAGTGTCGGCACTCGGCAGAATTATCTGACCTGCCTTATGAACTCTACACAGCAGGGTAGGTCAGAGTATCGTGCCAACACATTATTTCAGTGCGAGATTTTCGATAAATATGTCCTTTTGTCCTTCACCGATGTTAGTGACGCATAAGATAGACTTATATCTTAGGCGTCACTAACATTGGTGAAGTAAGAAAAAAAACTGAACTTATGTTCATTATAAGTACAGTTTTGATCAATCGAGTTGATCAATGATAGCTACTTTCCTAATATTGTCTCGCTACCGGGAAAAGTCGTGGCAGTGGGACAATAGTAGGTCTTTGTGTACAATCGGACCCATTGCACTAGACAATCTTCTTCTCTACACCTCTGATAAATCGATTTAGGATTGAAGAAACACTATATTACTTTTACTTTTTGTAGTTTGTGCTACTTTTAATGGGTAGTTTAAAGGTTTTTATAAATTAATGTACTTTATACTTTAGCTAACTACTAGTAAGCTACTTTATATTCTTCGACAATTATAGGAGACGTTTGCCCTCCAGTAGTTGAAGTTCTCTTTTATTCAAGTTACAACAAGTAACTTAAAAATGTAATCAAACCTCGCCTTAGTCGATAACTTTGAACCGGCTGAACCGATCTTGAAGAAACACATCTAAAAAAATATCGCTAGAAAGGCTACTTAGTAATAAAAAAACGCATTCAAATCGGTTCACCCATTAGTGCCACAAACAGACACACATACAAAGCAGTCAAACATATAACACACACATACCCTATGGTCTTTTTTAAAAGACAAGCAAAGTTAAACTCAAGAGTTAAAAAAGGTTCAATGTCGGATATTAGGTATATAGGTACTTATGCATAAATGAAAACCAATGACTTAATATCTGAAGGGAACCCTGTGCCTGAAACTGGACGTAAAAAGACCCTATGATAATGATGATAAGCTCTTCGGTGTTATAAAGGTACGTAAAGGGTTTTCCCGGGCGGGTGAGGTAGTCCGAATGATAACGTACGGCGATTATTATCAATTCATTTGCTAAATGTATGCTTAAGCTAGAAATATCCGATAGTTTAGGTGGTCCTTTTATTTTTTGTTATTGATGGAGATTCTTGCGGAGAGTTCTGGTTGGCCTTTGTGACTGTTTAACTGCCTGTTCTTAAAAGGGGCAACTAGATTTTGTCTACTAGAACTAGCAAAAAAAAACTTTTCCAATTTTTTCTTTAAATCTATCTGATGGACTAATAAGTTTTTTTTTTATATCTCCTATTGTCCTATTGTCAGTCCTGGTAAAATTGTACCGTAGGCTGGTTTTTCGTAACTAATTACACTGTTTACTTTTAAATAAATGACAAGGAGCTCATTGGTCACTTACATTTTTTTGAGCTAGTTTTTTCCTAAGCAAATTATTATTTTCTCCATATATTTGTAATTTCTTATTGGTATATAGTTAAACTAGCTTTTGCCCGCGGCTTCGCTCGCGTTAAACAGAGACAAAAAGTAGCCTATGTTACTCTCCATCCCTTCAACTATATCCACTTAAAAAATCACGTCAATTCATCGCTCCGTTTTGCCGTGAAAGAAAGACAAACATACAGACAGACAGACACACTTTCCCATTTATAATATTAGTATGGATATTACAATTAATTCGAAACAATTTTCTTTGTTTTTTTTTTCGTCATATTTTCTGTTAGGGTCGAACGATGTGGCGATGCATGAGTCTCTAAGTTCATAGAGCGTTGTTACTTTTACCTAGATTTCTGCATCGCTCCGATCTACAACTTTGTATTTCCTCTGCCCTTTTTACAGAGTGCTAGCAGAAAACTGGAGTGAATTGTTTAACTATCAGTTTATTATTAAAGGACTTTTTTAATAACTGATCGCAATGCCTATATCAGTCCAAAAGTGTTATTATAACATGGATGTAGACACAAAAACGCCAAAGCACTAAAGCTACTTCATTAATTTCAATCATAGAGGCATATTAAGTAGGTAATGGCACGGATTTTAGCCCTACGACATCGAATTTACCCCCAACACGATCTTCGAGCAAATATAATAGCCGAACTATTTGGTTAAATTAGCCAACAAGAAACTGATGACGTCATCAAAATGATGTCAGGGTTGCCCTATTTCGTTAGTCATTATGCCGGAAGGGATCAGTCCCAACTATTATTAAACGAATTAACCGAAAGTCGCAAAAAATAACTCGTATGCGTGTCGACATAAGAGTCAATTTTGTATCAACTTTGATTAGTATGAGGATGGTATTAGAAAACTTAGTTTGAGTCGACGAAAATTGTTTTTAACATGTATTGTTTGGGGAATGCATGTCCCAACTTTATCTATTCACAACTTACAGTTATTTCGAAATTACCTTAATTTAAAGTGTAAGTCCCCTAGGCACCTACGGGAGTGTGATATGTTCAAAGCTATCTCAACGTGAATTATGTGTCTACGTAAGTAGGTATTACGTAACAAAAAATGTTGAAGTACAAGTACCGCGATAAGTGTTGCAAAGTGGAATACATTTTTCATATTTGTACGGACATTGAGAATTTACGGGGTGTTGAGATTTTTTTCACGTCTCTCTTTCGCGTTTATTTTTCGTAATTTTAACTGGGATACTGTGTGAAATGTAAATCGTAATCAGATTGTTTTAAAGTAGTGAAATGTGATGCGACGTCAATAAAAATGTACCTTTTACAAAAAGTATGGACAGTAAGGAGTTTAATTGATCGTCTTGGGCGTGTCCTAGACGATCAATTGAATTGCATAATATCTGAAATTGGGCAGTGTTCATGACTGATTAAAGTTGTCTTACTGTTTCCTAGGGTTTCGCCCGCCTATTTTCATCGCCTAGATATTACTACGTTAGGAGTTTTTCCATAAGTCATTACTTAGTGCATAAAATGTCAAAGTTCAGAAGTTAAATCTGGGCGTTGATTATCATAAGAAACTTGTCTATTTACTTGCATATAAAAATAGTTGGTAAGTAATTGTTCTGTATTAAATAATATTTTGATGTTTCAAGTTTATTATTTGCATCAATAGATTGATTGTTTGAGTGCAAAGCATAATAATGTGCAAATATTAAGCCTGGAACCCGTCTTAGCTTCACCAGACCTATCTCATTTTTTTTAAAGAATATTACGGTGTTAAGAAAGGAAAACTATGTACTGGCTAACTTAAATACTAAGCCCTTTTTCCAAGTTTCAGTACAAAAGGTACTTCACTATATTCAAGTAGTAGCTTTCCCCATAAGTTTCACAGGTTATTGTTACGACGTGGGTCTGGCAACTCCGGGATCTTGGTTCAGTACACAAACTAAGCAAATATTTTGCTGACTGGCAGCGTTGTGTAGGGCGTTATACTCACCAGTATATGTAGACCTGTACGATGATCGATGCATATCTTTAGGACAGGTCAACAAACTATAGGTGTCGCTTGAAAAGGCCTGTGTATCACCTATTTATGTAAAAAGTGACTGACTGGCTCGCTGATTGTTGATTTCAACGCACTGCCCAAACCGCTGGTACTAGAGGCATGAAACTGGAAGAATGTGTTGTTCGTAAAGAGTTGGCATCCACTTAAGCATCCACAAATAAAAAAAAAACATAAATAATTTTAGTTTAATAAGTAACTATAGTTAAAAACAATTGGGTCACAGTGAACCAAGGCTACATCACATGTCATCACTTTTATACGAAATACATTATGGACTTAAAACTTGAAATAAAGTTCTAACAAAACCCTTCTCAATATATAAAAAAATAAAGATATGTTTCACATGTTACGAACAGACACGAAAGTAATTTATCATTGTGGAGACAAGAGATATCCTGCATCTTATTTTTTGTTACAACCTGTACTTATGTTATATACCTATGTCACAGCTGGGCAAGGCTCTCTTCCAAAGGCCTACGTATTCTCTGCATGGTTAAATATTATATCACAATAATAATAATGTCGTCGTGATGGCCTAGAGGTTAAGGCACCCGCCTCTCATGCAAGTGGTTGTGGATTCGAATCCGGGCAAGTACCAATGTGACTTTTTCAATTCATATGTACTTTCTAAAGATTATCTTAGACATCGCAGACATCGGTGAAGGAAAACATCGTGAGGAAACCTAGACTTGTAGTGAATATAAGTCTGAAATCGCCAACCCGTCTTGAGCAAGCGTGGTGATCAATGCTCGTGCCTTCTCTGTATGAGAAGAGGCCTTTGCCCTGCAGTGGGACAGTTATAGGATGGTATTATTTTTATAATAATAATATCAGTCAATTAATATCCCATTCAACAGACTTGTTCAATGCAATCGGTGATTTCGGGCTTATTTAGAGAATGCTCAGAATTCCTTTCGGTGTTATCTTTTAACTGTGTCAGTGATATTCAATACAAACTTATGAAGTGCTAAATATCTCCGTCGGTACCTTTCGCGTTTTATTGGGTTTGGTTACTGCTCCGCATCCGTGGCTTATAGCGTGATGCTATGAAAGCTATGTGCCATTTTAGTGTACAATCTGTATAAAAAAACTGTATTACAGTAAATTTTCAACCAAATCTATTCGAAAGTAACAAAAATCCATTCCTTTATCCATCTCACAAATTTTCACATTTATAATGTTAGCAAGACTTACAAACGAATCGAAAACCTCACATTGTTTCTTTCCAATCTAAAAGCTTATTCACGAGATCTTGTTTAGTCCATCTTTTATTCAAATGGTGTTATTCACTACGTGTTAACCTGCTTAATGCAATTAGTAGGCAAAGCACTAGGATTTCATTATCTGAATACCGATTAACATTCCGCTATTGATATTGGAGCTAAGCCGTGCTAATGTCTGGGCATTGAGCTCGAGCTTACGTTGAACTGCACTATTAGAAATAGACGTAATCTTGGTTCACAATATTATACCTTCAGTGGCTAGGTTAACTTTGTAATCAATTGGGATATTATACAGCTTAATATAATTATTAATTACGTTTAGATAAATGTTGAAAAAATATACATATACCTACATATTATAAGTAATCGCCATTGCTTGAATAAGAATATTGTTGACTATACCAAAGACAATAATAAATAATCTTAATTCTGAATTCCGGCCACGGTCGTCAATCCAACAGATATTTACAAAGAACGCAGAAGATATATTTGAATTTATCTTCTGCATTTAGATGATCTTTGGTGAATGACTTTTCTTGCTTTCCGAACACCAAATTAATTTCAAACTCTAGAGACTAGACTAATGGGGACTTCCTAATGGAATGATTCCAAATGGGATGAAAAACCTTGTATATTTTGCCTCAAAAATCTAAATTAGAACCAGAATCAAGCACCTAACCAATTTTCAAGTCTTAGTTGTTTTCTCATAAAATATTAATGAAAAATCCACATTGTTGACCTTTTTTACAAAAGGCTTGTGCACAAAATACACAAGCACTACAAATAACGACCAAACACGCTTTGATATATGTTGTTTGCCCATTCCCATTTAATTGCGTTTTTGTTTCCTTACCACAAAAGAGGAAATCGTGGGCAGAACCCAGTCTTCAGATATAATACAGATTGATAGAGAAATGCGCAAATCTATTGTATCCAGAGAAGCAATAAAATGAAATAGCCGATAGCTATTACGTCATCGTGTTTGAACAATAAATCATTGCTGTTACAATTTGTCCCTTTGTGAGAGGAAATAATAATGTCGTTACTGTCTGCTTATGGTTGTTGGAGACCTATTAACTAGTTAGTTTCTGTTATTGTCATTCTGGGAATGCTATATTGCAGACCATGGCTGCCATAATATGAACTAAGAATACAAGTCTATTATTGTCCAATTCCAAAATTCATGAACCGCTATGTAATCTCAAGATTCATTTCAAGATCATTTTCCACGTAGAGCTGTTGGAGAAATACAAGAGCCTTATCGGCCACCAGATCTAGAATCGCAAATGAAAGTTGGATGGGCTTTACTTTTCAAAGAGATTGGAATCAGACCAGCCACACGAGGACGGGCATTCGATTGGAATCCACAAGGAAAAAGAATGCGTGGTTGTCCCTGTCAAACCTGGCGTCGCAATGTGTTGGCAGAATAAAAAC
Source organism: Athetis lepigone (assembly GCA_033675125.1). NCBI lineage: Eukaryota > Metazoa > Arthropoda > Insecta > Lepidoptera > Noctuidae > Athetis > Athetis lepigone. The sequence goes on along the minus strand of CM066243.1, from coordinate 14,401,762 downwards.
CATCGGACTGACGTGGAATGATGTAAAACGTGAATTGAGAAGGAGGATTAGTGTGAACACCCTTTGTCCCCTCTTGGAGATGGGACATAAACATATTATCTCCCGCTAGATCAAAGCTCTTATCTTATACTTACAGGAGATACGTAAGGCCACTCAAAGTAGGTAGTAGCGATTTTAGGCTTTTGTACGGTGTTTTTCTTCACTGATATGAATGGTCTCCTAGATAAAATTGAAAAAGTTCTTACTTGCACGTCCTCTTGCAAGAGAGACTATAACCGATAAAATTGAAATTACTCCGGCTAATGATAAACTAGTGCTTGTCTTTTCTCTTTGTGGTGGTATTTATATTGGTTAATAGTGATAAATTATCTCTTTTGGAGGCAAATTTCAACTTTTATCAGGGTTTTCTGGATAATATAAGGAAAGGTAACCTATGGGCACTGTATAGTTATAATTTCTTATGACTTATCTCCAAAGAAAAAACCTGAAACCATATAAAAGCGCAAAAACCATCTAAGTTATAATTTTTAATATACCTTGTATGTATTTAAAGATTCTGTTTGCAGTTTTCCGATGTATTTTTCACATCTTCTGTACAAAACAAAGTAATATCAAAAGAATTGTACAAAGCAGCGCCGTGCTGTCTACAAAATTCGAATTAAAAAAAACGATTACCAATCTCTAGCCCGACATTTGAGTTGAAAGCTCTAGTGAACTGTTTGAACGTAACATTTCACACACACGATCAGATTTTGGATGTACGTTCAACTGATCAGTTTAACTGACCGTAAGTGTCCAGCTCGACTTTCCTAGCTGAAAATTCTGAAATCGTTTTGTAATACTACGGTAGAAGTTCACTTATCGTCATATCTTCCAATGTGAATATAAACATGGCTTGGTTAAATACTTTTCCGAAAAATTATGGTCTTTTTATATCAATGGCAACTGACAACCCGCCTGATTTAAAGTGCTCACTAACGTTTATACACATCTGCAATATCAAAAACCTTGCAGTTTCCATTCCAGACTCAAAATTATATCTCATTATATGATTGTAATTACGGTGTATTAACACCAGCATTCAAACGCATCCAACTGCCAGTAGAATCGTTGTTATGCGCCAGAAAAAGGATGAACTTTCGCGGGCAAGACCCAACACAAAGAGCTGTATTACTATTATACGTGTCGCTGCAATCTAACACACACTTCAATGTATCACACACATCTAGATAGTGATTTTGTCTATGTGTGATCTATCTATTTTCTTATTTTTGTGTCATTTTTTTTGTTATTTTTGTATACCATAACGGTCATTCTCCAATTCGGCGTTATTTGCCTAATTACCGTAACCTTTTTTATTTTTCACTGATATAACTTAAACTCGTTAAAATATGAAACCAATCAAAATTAAGAATTCAATAATCAATGAGGCATGTTTTAATTAATGACAGTTTTCTACATAGTTATTGAGACTTAAAAAAATTTTGAGTACGGTAATTAGAAAAGTTTAATATCTAATGCCACGGTAATTAGAAAACACCGTCAAGTCTATGTAAAATATGAGTATTTTTATATAGTTGTTTAAATTCTGTTTTTATTGTGTCGAATGTATTATCTGGACTGAAAGAGACTCTCCACAACACAGGGAACCCTAGTGTGGGGTCTAGGGCTTAAAAAAATTTGTTTAAATCATTTTTATTATTATTTATTATTATAGTGACAACTGTTACGCTGACGGTCCATGGTGTACTAAATTTAACAAACTTCAAGATTAGCATTTATTTTACTTGTGCAATTTTTTTAACTGTCCCATCTGGCATTCTCTAGACGCCTTGCCTACAGAAGGCAAAAGGGTTCTTTGTCACAAAGTATATTAATATTACTTGTGGCGTGTCCAGTCTGTCAAGTTTACCTAACTTATGTGTTCCCTTTACATGCGACGCCGCACGGACGTTGGGTTTGGGCGGCTCATTATAAAATATAATGAGATCGTTCCACGCAGCTTTGTTTTGGCTTCAAACTGGATCGAGAGTGGCAGTTGTGAGATTTTGTTTTGATATAAAGGTTTTACAGGATTGATGATCGTTTCATGTATAAACAACTGTTATTAGTAAGTACGTACTATACATTTTGAATGATAATATTTTCTATTACAAGGGTTTCGTACTCAAAAGGAGCTAACGGGATTCCGTTGCTAAGCTGTGTGTCAGTCCGTCGGTCCTGAACCGTAATAAGCTGACAGATGTTATTTTCACAGGGTGTGTATTTTTATTGCTGCTGTAACAATACAAAACATAAATAGAACATCGCTATTTTGTATGCCAAATTAATAAACTGACAGACAAGCTGAACTTTTTTATTGCCATACGGGTGTGGGTGCGGGTGCGGGGGCGGGTGCGGGTGCGGGCCAGGCGGCCATGTTTGTTGCGAGCCGCACGCAGTGTGTCCCGCATGAAAATAAAAACATGTATCGTACGATAGTTTGAAAAAGCCTTACTGTTGTTAAACACATGTAAAAATGGATATTTTGACTCGAGTTCTTTGAATTTTCAAATTATTACATAGAGCTAAAATATAATTAATTATTGTACCTATATACATTCTAAATGTGAATGTAAAAATTTTAATGAAGTAAAAATATAAAATACTGTGACATGATAAAACTGTAATATAATATAATACAAAATCGTGAATAATTTGTTCTGTTTTACGTTTACGTTTTTGTAATTTATTTTGTTTTCTACGATTTTGTTGCTCGCTGTTATATTGGGTACTTTCCAGAAAAATTCCGATATCATTACAATTACACAAAATTATTCTACCAAAATGGAGCAGGTAGATTAATTTCATTAAGCTTGGATGGAAGTAAGACCGACACGCAGGCAAAGCCGCGGGCTAAAGCTTGTTATATTATAAGTGAAGTTCTGTTCTCGATATTTTTGTTCACCGATGTCTGTGATCTCTTGTTTCTGTGAATTGAAAAACAAAATCGCTTTCTACTTTTAAATAAGCAACGGTTTTTTAATAGATAGTTCGATTCAAGAGAAAGGTTCATATATGTATAAATACGTGCAAATTATAGTAGAGAGAAAAGAGGGGACTTAGAAGATTTGTAACCCCCATGCTAAGCTGGTCGCTAATATAATATTATAATAAACAAATCATATTATATTTGTGATGCACATGTACATATTAGTTCATCAGCTTATATCTGTTAATCTCATCATCCCAATCAATTTTAGGAGTGTATGTTATCGCTATAGTCGTAAGCTCATTGAACCGACTTTGGCTCGCATGGATTGCAGCCAAATATTGTGATGATTACACGGTTATTTCAGCCGTTAAAATTACATGATTGAAATATCATTAACCCAAATTGAATTAGCGGAAACTCATTAATCAAATGTTTGTATTGCTTATTTAACTACCTACTATTAATGACTATTAATTTATATTATAAAATTTGGAAGAAATAGTTGTCTTGTGCTCAAAATTCTATATAAAAAGGTCAAAATAATCTTATTTGGATCAGTGGTTAAATGACTACCACCACCGACCCACCGTAACGTAAAAGCGTAACAACCAGACAAACAAAAAGGGTAGTAATAAAAGCTCCGACAAATAAAGAAGAATTGTACTTACTCAAAATATTAAATTTACTGCCTAAAATACTAACTTTCCGACTACTTTTTTTCCGAATTAAAATGACGAAACGACCGAATGGATACTGAAATCTCCGAAAAATAAACATGAACGTTTATTGCTATAATACTTTTCTACCAGCATAAATTACGTTCAACTAAAAACTCTATTAATTTACCAATTCTAATCTTATCAAACCTTAAAATACTCTATACATGATCGAGGGTGGGCTGGGTCGACGGAGCCCCGCTTCGCGGGGCTCCTACTTCTGGGTGGTTTATAAAAAAATAACCACGACCTTCTAACCTAACCTATCCGAGTCGGGGTGCCCTAAAGTCTAGATTGCAACCAGTTTTCATCATTATTGAGAGTTAAAAAATAAATTTTGGTAACCAACAATAGAAATTAAAACAGTTCAAGCAAGTTGTAAAAATATGATTATTTTGACGAAACCTCTGATTGATTGATTGATTGATTGATTGATTGATATATTTATTGTTTTCTGTTGTCGGTAACTTAGTAATTTGGTCGGAGATTTAGTTTTCTATTCGTAAATTAGGATTTTTTGTCGGTAATTCATTATAACGCTGGTTAATTAGAATAATAGTCGGCCACAGATCGCTGGAGATTAATTTGTTTGCCGGAACCATTATTATTTCCCAAACAAAAATATAATGAACTTTCTAAATAATAACGGTGTTGCTACACCACAGTTAAGAACATTTTATTCAAAATAAATTCGTAAACCAATTTAGTACTTGAAATATTTTCTCTTTGCTCAAAACGCCGTAGAATAAATAGCTATTTTACGTATCTTTTATGAAAGCCATTTCTGTTTACGACCTTCTCTCTTCATATGACAAGCGGTAGGTACTAATAAATAAATCGGTTAGAAAGGCAAGATATTCCGACATTATTATCCTAACAACGGAAAATATATCGCATTATACTTTGTGATTTTTCTTTATTAAACGAAATCCTTTTATCTTTTTTCTGTCATTTTGTTCATGTGCATTTTAGTCCCTTATCAAAAAGTATCGTATTCTGCCGGTTTCCTTGACCTTACTTTGCACCAAATTTCAGCAAAATCGCTCTAGTGGTTTAGCAGTGAAAGCGCAAGAGACAAATAGAGTTTCTTTCGTAATTATCTAATTATATCTTTATGTATAAAGTGACAGACTTTCTGGTGATAATCATCGCATGTTTGCACATTTTATTTTATGACGTAGCAGCTTTTTATGGCGGTAGTGCACCGCCATAAAAAGCTGTTACGTACTGCCATAATAAGCAATTTTCTAACGGCGTATAATAGAGGATGAGAGTTTATTCGAAAATTCGCGGGTGAAACCGACGGTATCAGTTCGTATTAGTACAGCGTCTCAGACATTCGCTTGTTTGTCGTAGAGACTGTCTAGCTAAGTTTAGATGAGGACACTAAACACCATACACTTATGCCCTTACTAATAATCACGGTGTAAAGTTATGCAATGAATAAAGCCTGTGTAACCACACATTTTTTGACGTATAAACCTGTCATAACTTTATGCAGCGATTATTAGTAAGGCGCTTAATGTATAAATTGTGAGCATAGGAGTCTGTTATTCATTGTGTCTCAAGAATTATCTCGACATCAATGCTTGCAGTAAGGAACACGGTGTTTATTTAAGTGTATTGTGTCTATCATCGTGATTTTTTTAGTTCGTCTTTTGATTTGGTATGCGAGTTTTGCCGCTCCGGTCAAAACAGGAAAATTAAAATTGATTTTATCATTTTCATTCTCACCGCACAAAATCAATTAATCAGGATTTATTTAACTTTACTTTGTACGGTGAGAATAAAAAGTCTTTTTTGCATGTGCCATTTATTGGTGCCTACTAGAAGTGGCGTGCGAGGGTTCAAATTAGGGCAAACTTACGTAAGTGAAGTTTTTACGGTTAAAAATACACCAGCAATCTTGTAGACACTCCTCTAAAAGGTAATGTCCTCCAAAAACTTAAAAAAATATATTTTATAAATATTTGTTTACACGCCACTACTTAATAGTTATTATTATTGAACAATACATGCACGGAATTGCTAAATCAAATCGCTTAATAAACTATCGTCACTGTAACGTAAAAAATGAAATAAAATAATCAGCTATGGCTCTTTTCATCAAAACATTTTACCTAAAATAAAGTCCACAAAATCTATATTGACAGCTCACTAAGCCAAAATTTCAAGTAAGACTTTCGACGAAAATTTCTTGAAAAACCTTCTTACCGTCGAATATCGGCATGAATACGTAATTAGGAAAGATCAGAAGGTGGGCAATTTTATTTCTAACAAATCTACTTCGGCAGCATTAGCGAAACATAAGACGTCCACGAAATACAGATACTTTGGGATCCGTAAAACCTTTTTAAAAATCGGTAATAGGATTCAGGCGAGGAGAAATGTTTTCCTGGTGCCTACGGCGCTTAACGCAGCTTAGCTTAGATTTCCAGCACAATCCGCTCTGATTGCACAAACGCTTTCCCGAAGCGTTAAATTTTTACTGCCGCCCACAGCGGCGATCGGAAAGCGGACGGTCTAGCTTCTTTTTCAACAGAAAATTTGTCTCGTTTCCTTTTCGATTTTTCGTCCCCAAATGTGAGAACATTACTATCTGATTACTTAATAAACAATTCGTTTCTTTCTGTACTTTGTAAAACCAGGTGATGTAACCTAAGTATGGAGCAGCTGATTTATTCTTTTGGTATTTCAAAGTCTAGAACGAAAAATGTTTTTCTTTAATGTTGGTAATATAGAGCTGCGAGGTTTTAGTGTTATTCAAAATACCCTGTAACCTGGTATAGCAATGACACACAAATATCCAAAGATGAATCTAAATGTAATAGCTGAATCCGTGTCCCCTGAGATACAGGTTCTCACCTAGGTTAAAAATTTTTGAAGTGAAAACTTCTTTAGCGGCGTTGAGCACTTTTTCTGTAATGGGTATAAAATCTTAAACTCGCGTCAGGACACGTGACCCTGATCGAAAAAGCGTAGGACGGATAACAATTGAACGCGCGATAAAAATCTCACACACACTGATACAAGGTACAATTTTCCCGAGTTCAAAGTTTAAGTATTTTAACCCGTGGCGGTGGAGTAATAGTGTTGGAAAATCTTGGCGAAACAGCTTAATATAAGCTTGCTGTAGATAGAGAGAGAGAGTTATAGTGGTCCTGCTAATGGCTTGGGGCAGGCGAGCCAAAGGCACACTCGTTAATAAATGAACGAATGTGTTTTTGAAGTGAAAACTTCTTTAGCGGCGTTGAGCACTTTTTCTGTAATGGGTATAAAATCTTAAACTCGCGTCAGGACACGTGACCTGATCGAAAAAGCGTAGGACGGATGGATAGTAGACAGCTATAATCAAGTTTTCACTTCTGCCGGCACTCCCGGAGTGCAACCCGTCTTTTTTTTTTATCTTATTTCTGGCTGACTGATTTGTTCGTTAAAAGCTAAACCAAATAAGTTTGATTAACTTTTATATAATATTATGAAGTAATTCACTGAGAATGAGGTGATATAGGAGATGAACGTTTGTGTAGAAGTCTGTCATTGTCAAACTATACTCAAGCGGGCAACAGCTGCTAGCTGGTCTGACTCGTAATACAGATTATTTACTAGCTTTAGACGACTTTGTTCACGGAAATGTTAGTTTCCGCGGATGCATATTCCAAATCGCAGTAAAAGTTAGATAAAAATTAGCCTATGTCTCTCTTTGGGGTTCCAATTTACTCTATTCAAAATTCCATCAATCGGTTCTGTGATTTAGCCATAAAAAATAATCAATTTCTTACCCATTCTTCGCAATATTAAACAACCTCTTATATTAGGCAACTCAATGAATTTTTATATAGTGATAAATATCGTTCTGTTGTACACATATGTCTATAAGTATATCTAAGTATTTCCTAAAGGAAAAGCAAATAAAAACGACACCACTTCCACATTCATGCGATTTAAAAAAAAAACTAAACCATGTGGGTTGTCAGTCAGTCAATCAATCAACCAGTCAATTAGTTCAATCTGGGCAGTTATCCTTACAGTGACCCTTTGAATGTAAAATTCATTATAATAAATCGCGTTTCGGTAGCAGTACAAAGTATTACGATCCATGAGGTACCATATTCTCAAAACGTTCTAATGTAAATCAATAGCTTGACTTTGACAAACAGATATATTTCTATCTTATTGATATTTTTCCTAAAATACTGCCTTGTTTCTCTCTCCCGTCCTTGGCTGACAGATAGAAAATGCCGAGGACATTAAATCCGTTTTTATACCTTTGTGCATAAAGTGCAAATAAATAAATAAACAAACGTACAAAGTTACTTACGCATTTATAAGATTAGTACGGACTGAAAGTGTAATGTTCACATCGTATGGGAATTGGCTTTTAAACGTCTCATAAGCAAAAGGCACCAGGGGGCCATTAAAGTAATTCAGTGGGCCATAAAGACATTGTTGTTTAAACAACTTAATTATACGAGCTTGTTCATAACATTCCGGATTTTTTCTTATCTCATGAAATTAAGTCACTCTCGTGTTTCCTAACTATTACTTTTACGGCCCCTATTTAAGTGTTACTTAAACCGAAAATGTGGTATTGATTACTCGAAATCTTTTAGAGAGGCAAGATTTTAGTAGTAATAGGCGAGACGACAAAAAAAAAAGTAATTAGTCCGTCAGGTAGACTGTCAAAAAATTTTGGACACGTATTTTTTTTTTTCTCGTAAACGAAGAATGACGACGATACAGTACGTTAAAGTTGCGCATGACGTCACGATCTCATACAATTTTTGCAAGACGGTGACGTCAAAAGCCCCTACTCCGGAACTTTGATGCTCTTTATCTTTGTATTTTTTTATCAATTTGATCAAGCAAAAAATACGTGTCTTGTATTTTCAACTGATCTATCAGACGGACTAAACAGAATGCCATTATTTTAATGCTGTCGTCATCCCTATTCAATTTACGTGCAGGTTTTTTGGTGGAAATTTAATCGAATCACTCTAGAATCTCTCAATAATAGAATAAAAACATTTTAAACTTGCTAAATTAAGTATGCTAAATGTGTGAATACTTGCAATAACAGTTTAATGTTATTGCTAGTATTCAAACAATTAGAATTGTTCGTCCGTGTATTTCTGTAATAATTTCAATTATTGTTATAGAATAATATAGCTTTGTCTAGTTTAGAATAAGGCTGCCGCGTGAGAGTGATTCCGTGATATATTTTTTTGGACCTTGAACCTCTTAAAACACGTGGTTTGAGATAAAAAAAACCATAGCAGCCCGACAGCCGGCTGTCGCACTGCTATTGTCTGCTAGTGTATTAGAAAAAGTTAGTAAGGATAAGTAGCAACTTTTGCAACGGGTTCCAGATAACCGTGAGATTCCAGATCGCAGACTCTGGTGGGTGATACGAATTCGCTCTGTGACTATGATGACAGAAACGCGTATGTAATCGTTTTACAGGCGCACTGTGATCAAAGGGCAAGCAACACTGCGAATATATTTAATTTGAGGTATATGTTTTTTTAGTGTTTTAATTTCGGAAATGTTAAACGGCGATATATACAAAAATATTTTGAAAAAAAATGCCCGTTAACGCTTATATGTCAACAAAAATATCTTGTAACAATTTACACACGGCCATTTGATCCCAAACTATACAGAGTCGAGTACTATGAGGACCAGATAACTGATAAACATATTTTTTATTTTTTATATTTAAGGAAAACAAACAGTAGTACCTATATTGCCAATTTACAAAATGTAGGTACATAAAACTAAACTTAAAAAATATACCACCCACTACATTTTCAACAGGTTATTTAAGTATATAATTTATTTTTACTTAGACACATAATTATGAATGTTTTAAATTAGTTTAAAACTTTAAATTACTTGCTTACGGTCTGCTAACTTTGTGTTAAATTTTAAAAAGTTTTATTTATTTATTTTAGCTACAAAGGTCAACTTAATAATGACTCAGATGTTCTAACCAGTCACTCAGGTCTAAATGTAAATAATATTAATATTTAACTTTGCAATGTATATTTGTTATAATTATGTATAAACAGTCAACTGATTGTTGATATTTTTATTTTTTATTTCATTTTATTTGGTTTACCAACAGTTGTTACAGATACTACAAGATTAATTTTAAACGTAATTTAGTCTTAAACCTAACTGCACAACCAATTACAGGCAAATACCACATGCTAAGTGCTCTTTATGAAAAATTTGTGAGTTTTAGCTTAAACTTACAATGCCCATTATATTTATAAAAATTAAAACATTATTAAAATCTGAAAAATAATATGAAAACTTAAAATATAATTATAAAACTAAAAAACAATATTTAGACTAAGTTTGTTGATATATCAATGAACAGCCCAAAGCGCTAATCCTGGGGCCCTAGTCTGCTATTACAATCGTGTCTCAATGACTAGTCATCGGCCGGATATTTGACAACTTTGACAGTTTTTGTATGGGAAATGTGTCAAAAGTTTGACGTGACACGTCAAAAATTGATCATTGAGACACGATTATGAAACTTAGAGGGTGTGATCTTTGTGAAGAGTAACACCTAAAGCGGGATTTTTGGAAATTCGACCCTTTAAAGTAAAATAGTGGTTGAAAGTTAGACATTCGGGTGAAGCCGCGGGCGGAAGTAAGTTTCTTATACGTATGCTATCAATTCTTTTACAATACGTTATCTGATATATGTAATTTTCGCTTGTAGACATAGTAATTAATTATGACTTTAAGTGAATTATGTAAGACGAGCATTATATACTTAAGAAACACTTAAGATTACAATGTATTTAATATAACTGAGCAGCTGGGGCTACTAGATTTACTAAATTATGATTTTTTAACCTCCAGGTAAAAAAAAGACGCGGTAAAAACATGGTTGATTCGTAAATAAGTAATTAATACAGCTTAACTTGATACAATCAACAACACGAATACATTAATTGGGTATTATTTAAATCCGTATTATTGCTTTTATCGTTGTAATTTTCATTCGTAATTGATATTTCAGTAGATATTTTTCAATTGATACTTATAATATATACTCCGAGGTAAAAGTTCTACCTATTTGTTGAAAATAATAGGTATTGATTATATGCTATGGTGAGATTTTATTGAGCGCGTAACGGTGTTGTGTCTACAATTATTATTGTTTTCGATAAAAATATTTTGGTGGGACCTGGACGCTAAGGTGCGAAGGAGAGTGAAGCAGAGGAGACCGACTGTTGCAGATTTGCGAGATTCTGGTGGCGGAGTGGCGGGACAGGCTTTCGCGTCCTACCCTGAGGTCGTCATGCCTCGTCACCATCAAAGGAAGTGCTTTCGGAGCATGGCCGCTTCGGGTGGTACCTGTGTCGCATAAAAGGGTAGCCGGACGCTTGGCCACTGTTTCGACTATCGGGAAGACACGGTGTGGCAAACGCTGGCAGAGTGTGCTGCTTGAGAGGAGCCGCGCCGTGCTCTTGTCTCTACAGCAGGCAGCGACCTTTTGCTTCCGGCCGTAGTCAGTTCAATGACCGGCAGCGCAGAATCTTGGGATGCAGCGGTCTCTTTTTGCGAAACAATTATAGACAATAGAAGGAAGCTGCGGAAAAGGAGAGACAGACCTCTACTTCTCTCCCGGCCCGCAGTTGGCGTACCGGGCGTCGGAGGATGGCGTATGCTGTTCTCCTCGAAGCGGCGGACTTGGGGACGTCCATCACCCTCCATTCAACTAGACCCGCGCGCCCTCTTTGATTTCGTGAGAAGAGTCAAACTCCTCCTCCTCCCAGACCTGAGGAAGCCCGCAAAGGCTGGCCGGGCGGTTATTGCGGAAGTTGCATCAGTTTTTGCGACCCTCGGCGTAGGTGGGAGGTGGAACACCGGGGTAGTTTTCAGTCAGAGAATAAAAAATACTTCGAGTGATAACTTAATGATTAAGGCTCCCTTATACCATACATAGGACAATTATCCATGTGAGCTTTTCAGAGCATTATGCATATTACTTACTTTAAAAATCCATACTATGTATATCTGTATGTCTGTCTCGCTTTCACACCAAAAGAACTAAGCCAATTTAAATGTATAAGTGTATAGAGATAGTCCATTGCCAAAGAAAGAATATAGAATAGTTTTTATCCCATAAATCCCACGGGAACGGCAACTACACAGGTAAAATAGTCGCGTTTAAAACAGTTAGCTTTAAATGATTTTTCTGTTACATTATAAACATAGACAAAGCAAGGCAATGGACAATACTAAAATATTTACAGATGCCATTAAAATATTACTGAATTGTTTACGTGATATTTACAGTGGAAACCTCATTGTTTATTTATTGTAATATCATACGTAATGACAAATCATGGATTTAAATAGTGTTATTACTTATGTATATTGAACCGCGTTAAATTATGGATATTTTAATTTCAATATTAATCATCGTTACAAAAATTGGTTTTTGTGTTTCAAAGGTATATTGCAAAATCATTGCAAATAATAGCTTCATGATAAATGATTAATGATTTTGAACGTTGATGTGGAAATTGCGTCTTACTCAAAGACTGCGACTACTAATAAAAACAAAAGTCACACTTTCTTCATTTTTTATCATTTCTTAAACACTTTCTTACTAATCATTTTTTTGTGTCTTTATCATTTGGGGGTGAGTACTTCGATATAAACAGTTATCATCAAGACGCAATAGTATGTTAAAAATAGCCTTGTTGACAACTAAAAAACTTTACTAGCCCAATTCACACAAAACACATCAGCCATATTTTTAGTAATCCACGCGCGCCACGTTCTTTTTTTCACGCCACGACCAAAAATAAAACATGCAACACCAAGGCTTGATTACACAAACGTGGATATGTTCCGTGCGACAGAGCGGAGCCACACTACGGCCAGTCAACCCGATCAAAGGCTTGTGCACTCAACTGACAAGGAACTTGAATCTACCGCGTTTTGATGTTTATACCCCTGAAAATTATGCAAGCGAGTAATTAGCGTAATTGATACACTAAGATTGTGGGCACATGTTTCCGGATTGCTGGTTTGAAAGGATAAGTAAATCTCTGATCTGATGATTTAGTGAAACCGAGTTCTAGAATTAATAATATTGAAGTTGCGTATTGCGTATGGTGTGAACTAAATGTTTGCACAAATCAATTTTAAACCTTCGAACCCATGTGTTCAAGACACAATAGAAAGAAAATAGCAGCGCGACAGCCGGCTTTCACTTGGTCTAAGTTTTGAATGTGTGTCTAAGGTTTAAATAAGAGAGCCTGACTCAAATTTAAAACCAGGTTTTTTATGTTTATTCTTACGACACCCAATCATATAAAGATTTGATATTTGATATAATGTGACACGTTACTTTTACCATCATAAAAATATCTTTATTACTCTCTCTTCTTTTTTTTTAAAATGATTAAAATGATCTTTATTTTGTAAATAGGTTATATCATAACACTTTTACACGTCAATGTTTTGTTTTTTATATTTTAATCGAACGATGGAGCCGGTGTTTCGTAACTGACTACTCTGAGAAGAAACATCCGAAACAAACTCAGAGGTCAAAGTCTCTTTTAAAGTCCATACAATTGTATTGGTCAAATTATGCGAGGATCATGAAGGTTAATGACTGATGTGCTTTCTTGATGAGAAAAGCACACAGATTTGAGTGGACCTGTCCAGACAGTGCAAGCATTTGTCAGCAATCGTTTAGCTCAACTTAAGACGTAAGGAGCCCAACGTTTTGACGAACAATACCAAAGTAAGGACATTTGGGTAGGCCGCATAACTACTCAAACTGTCAGTCAAAGAAAATATATTAGTACATGTGTATTCTTAGGATAATGAATGACCTACATAATCCTCACACTCACAAAAAAAAAGTATAATGTATATAAAAATAATAACATACTTAAAGAAGTACAAATCAATGTCAATACTACAAAATAATCATGTCAATAAATAAATATGAAATTTATACATAAAAATATAGAAAAGATAAATATACTTTAAAAAGTACACATCAATGTCAAAAGTACAATAATTACCATGTCAATATATAAAAGAGTAAAAGTAAACTAATATTGACCTGTGTATATAATTGATGCAGCTCAATCCCAAGCATTTGAATCCTCTAGGTGATCCTTAACAGAGTAATAAGATTTCTTGCATAATCTACGTTTTATAAATGATTTGAATTTATTAATACTAAGTTTTTGAATCTGACTGGGAAGTTTGTTATAAAAGCGTATACATTGACATCTGAACGAACCTCCTATTTTCTTTAGCCTAGTTGAAGGGACAACAAATTTGTCCTTGTTCCTCGTATTTATGCTATGAATATCACTGTATTTCTTATACTGATTAATATTTTTATGAGCAAATAACAAATTCTCATATATGTACTGGCATGGCAACGTCATTATATTAATTTCTTTAAATTTGTCTCTTAGGGACTGTCGGGGACTCAATTTGTAGATTGCACGAATAGCCCTTTTTTGCAACACAAATATTGTTTGTATATCGGCGGCATTTCCCCACAATAGAATGCCGTACGACATCAAACTGTGAAAGTAGCTAAAGTAAACTAAGCGGGCTGTTTCCAAATCTGTCAAATCACGGATCTTTCTAACGGCGTATGCTGCAGAGCTGAATTTTTAGAGAGTTTTTCTATATGGGGGCCCCACTGAAGTTTGGAATCTAAAGTTATACCCAAAAATACAGTGTTATCGTCGGGTTTCAATTCTTCCCCCTTTATTAGAACACTAGTCTCTACTTTTGTGACATTAGGTAATGTGAACTTAATAAGTTTAGTTTTCTTTTCATTAAGAAGTAGGTTATTTATATTAAACCAATTAACTATTGACGCTAAGGCACTATTTATTTCGTTATTCAACAGTTGCTGACGTTTAACTTTAAATAAAAGTGAAGTATCGTCTGCAAACAATACTATGTCATGCTTATCTTTAATTCACTTAATAAACAAAACAAAATAACATTGTAACAAAATTGCGTAACAAAGGAACCTTTGTGAACTTTGAAAGGCGAAAAAAGGGGGATGTCGGCCTTCTATGTGACGAATCCCCAAGCTCTCACACTGAATTGAATGTACACACGTAACGACTGTCAAAGTTCTATGAATGACAACTGGCACCAACGGCTTTAGGCTTTTTCCGAGGTAAAGGATGTCAGTTTTGTCTAACTAGCCGTCTCCCGCGGTTTTACGCGCATCTTTAGTTTCTACTCCGCTCCAGTAGGTCGTAGCGTAATGATACAAACATATTTTTTTAAATAGGAACAGTCCCCTAGAATAGTGGTATTGTAGAATAGATAGTGGAAGCGAATAGATTGTCAAGTGTATGGAGATGTCAAATTAGTTTGCGAAAGCTTATGTCAATTCCATACATTTGACAATCTATTCTATTCTATCATCTATAGAATAGAATAGAATAGATTTATTTATTTGCTTAGAATGTAGGTAATACATTGAGGAGGTACAATTCGATAAGAAGCCTCTATTCTTCAATGCCACTTGTCTAGGCCCACAGTACTTCTTGAGATTGGCCAGTCCAACCAACAATATTTTCAGATTTACTATAATTTATAGTTTAGATACTTAAAGTCTTAGAAAGTAGAGCCGTGTACCTTAACTAATTTTCATTGAAATATTTCCATTTAGAAATGAGTTTATATGATAAAATAGAAAAATTCTAAAAACTTTAAATGGTAAAAATCAGATACAGTTAAAAATGTGGGTCATTATGATCCACCGTGCAGTGGTTGTAACAATTTTCTACCATGCTGACGCCGGGTTAATTACAGTAAGTAAGACATATAAACGTGTGATCTGAATACATCATCATAAATGTATTATTCTTGGTGCAGCATTTCCCTATTATGTAGTTAGGAAACTGCTACTGCACAATGTGAAGATGTGGAGAAACTTTAACCGACTATTACGTGTCTGGTACTGTTTGAAACAACTTGGTTGAACCCATACTTTCATTAGAATTAGGACATGTACGTCGTAATGCTAAGTAATGGATTGGTGGTTTTCAGAATTGTGTTGAGCTTTCTGTGAAGTTACTGTTGCTTTAAATTGAAATACCTAATAACATGATTGAGTATTTCTAATATCTGAGCGTCGTATATGTCGATTATGTTTCTGTGTGTGAATAATACTTTTAATACTAAAGACAGGATAAGTAACTTTTCATACTTTTTCCGATCTTCAATAATAATGAAATCCTTTAGTAATATCAAAATCGGTTTGTTCCCACTAGTTCTGCTCAACAGTTCTACGGTAGAACTAATGGGACTTTTTTTCCCACTAGTTCTACGATATTATGTATAACAAAATAGTAGAACTAGTGGGATTCTCTATTCCCACTTGTTCTACTGAGCAGTTCTACGGTAGAACTAATGGGAGTTTTTGCTTATGAGTGCCTGGTACTTACAGGCGCAATCGATCGATGTTACGACTTACGATATCAAAAGTTTCTTTTCCAAACGAACTACCCCGATGTTACGGGGGTAGTTCGTTTGGAAAAGAAACTTTTTGACATTTGAAAACTTTTTTTTTTAACTCCTGCGCCTCCCCTCGTAACATCGATCAATATCGCCAATATGTACCAGGCGCTCATATGTAACAGAGAGTTGCAAACGGGCGGTGGCTGTGTATGAACTACTAGAGCAGCATAGATAACATCGATCGATTGCGCCCATAAATACCAGGCACTCATTAGCAAAAACTTCCATTAGTTGTACCGTGGAACTGTTCAGTAGAACTAGTGGGAATAGAGAATCCCACTAGTTCTACTATTTTGTTACACCTAATATCGTAGAACTAGTGGGAAAAAAAAGTCCCATTAGTTCTACCGTAGCCCTGTTCAGTAGAACTAGTGGGAACAAACCTCAAAATCAGTGAAGGAAAACATCGTAAGGAAATGCTGAGCACCGTTGGTAAGGTGATCAATTGCTCTTGCCTTCTCTTTTGATTGAATTTGAACGGATTTATCCCAAAAGGTAAATCTTCATGTTTTGACCACATAAAATCAGCACATACGTTGTTTTCCACATAACGAGGTCAACCAACATCTGGTCGTACGAACTAATGAGCGCACTTCCAACTTTTTAAGCTAAACTGACCTGGCAGAGAGCCAAGATAAAGAAAAACGATATGTTTATTATGTCCAATGTGTAGCTGAATGCAGGGATGTTACGGATATGACTTCTCGGATCTGGTTCCGGATTCGGACAGAGGAAGATATAGTGTTCTATATCGGTTTCGGATACGATTAAGGATACGAAAGTGTTTCGGATTATTCGTTAGTTTCGGTTATTAATATTAGGTTTTTATAGTTACACCATGTAACAATGAATAATAATGCAAGACACGCAAGGCTAATCTATGAAAATATTATGACATAAAATAGATAGATCAAAGATAGATAGAACATTTACTGGTGCCAAACATAAAACTTAAAAAAACAACATTACAAGTTAAGGATAACCTACAAAGCTTGCACCAAATAGGTGTCCATCTCAGCTGTCCGGTCAGGAATATGTCTGCCGGTATTCTGCTGGAACCTGATGATATTCGGACGCCGCGCTGAGAAGGCGAGATGAAAAAGAAAAATAAATAAATAATATAATCGTATTCGCTCGAAATGTTTATATCGGATTCGGTCATGCTTACGAATATTTCTTTATTTCGGATATCCGAAAGTTTCGGTTACTGTTACAAAGCTTCATAACATCCCTGGTTGTAGGTCCCTCTAACTGTTACTGCGCATTTCTCCGGACGCAGAACGCGGTCGGAATTAGTTATCAACGCGTGGGTTGCAGTACTTCTTAATTAATTCTAATTAAATAAGTACAAGTTTATTGGGGTAGTAAGGTTTATGGGGACGGTTATTGAACGGCGAGTGTTCAAAACATGGAAGGGTACTTTTGTGGTTTCTGAAACACGTTTTGTGTTTTAGTATTTAAGTGTCCAATGTTCCAGCCGATGTTAGGTCTTTCTCTATGTGATACAATTGTTCTGTCGTGGGCTGCGAATTTAAATTGAAGCCAAGTTTTGTGTTTACCCGTCGAGCAGTTGTGCTTTAGAAGTACGACTAGCGAGCGCGAACCTTGGGTTCAATTTCCAGTAGCAGCAATTTAATTAATTTAATGCACGATGTGCTAGGCAATCTGGGCTACAGGCCTAGTTCTGTTCTATCTTCTGCTCGATATAGGCACAAGGGAAGTAGATATCATGGTCATTTCTGATTAAGGTACCAGCTCCATCTGACGTTTGGTTATGTAAAATCTCCGTGCCTCGAAAAGCACTTACGCTCCCGTTCGACGGGAAACCCGTACCATTTACAAGCCACTGTCATCCCAATTGTTTTTAGGGTTTAAATTCCCTAGATTTTGTACCCGTTGGTTGAAAATAACACATACAATTTTAGTTAATTTTGTCCTGATCATCATTGGAAGAATGTCTTCATCAATCCCTTGTCACTCTTTTTAAAAAAAAAAAAACGTTACCAATTCTTAGAATTTATTAGACATAGTTTTCTTCAGTAGCCATACTAACTAGACTCTGTTCGTTCGTCCGGCTTAACTATGACGAATGTAATTGCCAGTTCGTAACTTTTCCTCAGTTGCTTTAGCAAGCAAATGGAAATAAGTTAGCGAAAGTTCTGTTAACTATGAATAAAAGAAGTTGGAAGTTTCCCCGCTAGAGTATCCCTTACTTGTCCTATTATTATTTGTATATATTTATTTGTTGTTATCATAACTTTGATGATGTTTGCGCACTTACTTATGTAATTGTTATTCGTTCGTTTTGCGAGTTGTTTGCGTGATATTTTCTTTTGAAATGAAGTGCTGAGACGTTTTTATAAAGGTTGGCAGTAATGTTTTTATGGTGTTGATATTTTCCAGAAAAAACATACAACGATTTGTTGATTTACAACACAAACGCGGCGAGTCGCAGTAACATTTTAGCAAAAACAACAAATATGTAATAATGTATGGAAATATTACATCCTGCTCCAACTTTAGAATATAATATGTGTGTCTCGTTTATTCGCAAAATAACGCTCTCGGGATGCTGACACTTGCAAATTTCCTTTCACACTGATTCTGTGGAACCACCGTATTGTTTGTTATTGTTCGGTTTCGCAATATCTAACAATAACAAACAAACAACTTCTAACGTTATATTCTGAGAAATATGGTGGCTATTGGTGGCTATTTGTTCGACTTCGTGATATACGCAATTATTATTTCATAATAGAATTGATAATAGTTTCGTATAACTTAAAGTGGAATGACAATAAGTATGAAATAGACAGTTAAAAGATTTTTTATACACATTTCATATCGTATCATACCTCGTTTAATACATTTTTTTACGAACAGCTTCACTCGTCTGGTTATAGGTACTTTAAAAATAACCGAATTCTATATAACCACATATAACTGTCCATCTCTTATTAAAAAATACCTATAATATTTTGATAAATGATAATTTTATAAACGCTAATAAGTCAATCAGTCGCTCGAAGTAAATATACATGCGTAAACATACATTTATCAATGTAAAAGAGAACATCTATTTACATATACATACCGCAAGCGTTCAATGAACAGGAACTGTCAAATAACAAAAGTTCGTAGTTGCTACGTCCGGTTCAATTTGCTGGCTCTGCAAGCATTAAATGTGTCACTTGCAAGTTCACAGTCGATTGCTGTAAACGCGGTAATATGTTACTTGTGCAAGCGTTCAGTCGGCAACTTGTTATGCTCATGAACAGAGTCGTAACAAGGCCCGTGGCAATTCTACGAATGGGCCCCTCTATTGATGTATACCTGTGTGTTTTAAAAGCTTTAAAAAAGGGAGAGATTTTCAATTCGACGCGTTTTTGTGTTTTGTTTCATGATCTTGTTTGTAAACAATTACTTCTTTCAGGTGACTAGTAATTAGTTTATCCATACTCCATACTAATATTATAAATGCGAAAGTAACTCTGTCTCTCTGTCTTTCTGTCTGTCTGACTTTCTCTTCTTTACACCTAAGCCACTAAACCGAATTGAATGAAATTTGGTAGTTTTCATCCCGGAAATCCCCCGGGAACGGGAACTATTATTCAACGCGGACGAAGTCGCAGACAAAAGCTAGTAATGTATAAACACGTATGCCTCTAATGTGACCAGCTATTAGTGACTACTAAACGTGTTTGAGTTCGGAATAACAAACGATTTTATAAAAAAGAACCCTTGTAAGACCACTCCGTTGTCCGACCGTCTGTCTGTCTGTCTAGACCTTTCTTCACAGTAACGGATGGAGGTATCAAGTTGAAGTTTCTTCCTTGAAGAACGCAATGAAAAGATACGTCAATTTTACCACATTTATTATGACTAAATCTACAGCCCCCCTAGACAAGTGGCATTGTAGAATAGATAGCGAAAACGAATAGATTGTCATATGTATGGAAATGTCAAATTGTTTAGCGAAAGCTTATGTCAATTCCATACATTTGACAATCTATTCGTTTTCGTTTTCTATTCTACAATGCCACTTGTCTAGGCCCTCAAGATCCGTACTGTATATCTAGAATCTTGCAATTTGTCAAGAAACAATGTCTTACAAAACAAGTAAATAAATGCATAATTACATTTGTTCAGTCACACACATCTCACATTTGCTTTGGCACAATACCATCGAATTTCTGGTTGGTAATAAAAACTTTTTTCAAAAAAACAATAACCGCTTTCGAAAAATAATCTTTTGGGTGAGCTCGCTCCATCGTAGGCCCCGTGTATGCCCTCGGGCTAGTCTGGGACCAAGAGCAAGCCCATATGTAATAAAAAAATAATAACTAAAATTCGGAAGTAGGTGGCAACACAAATTAACTGGCAGAACAGAAGCCACCGACTTCCAAAATTTAAATATTTTTGTGTTTTTAGTTTTTGAAGGCGGTTATTATTTTTTTGAAAAAAGTTTTTATTTATTACTTTTTAGTGTCGACTCCCAATGTTTGACTGTTTTAACTCCATTGCCTCGTGCTCCAGGGCCCAGCTCCGGTTGGGGCCGCGGAATTTTCCCCACCTTGATGTTACCCCAATACCCATGAACAGACAGACAGTTTGAAACAAGTATATTGTTACTAGAGGTTTCGACTGCTTGTCTTGTAAGTTACGAATTGAATATTATTGTTATGTCGATTTAATCAATCGTTGTTATTACAGAGTGAAATAATTGGTATCTACTCTTCACAATAACAATGAACAGCCTGCGAATGGAGATAACTTAGAATTTACCAGATCATTGTATTCAAGGAACATTCTGGTGTTTTTAAGAACGTTTTCATTATAGTCTCGGTCTTAATTTGTCAAATTTTCTTAAAGTTTTGCCAAGTTTTTTAATGTCATTGGATGAGAAACAAACTAGCACTAGATTTTAAGTAATCATCGACGCTTAAACTTTAAGACAATAGAATGACAATAGCAGCGCGCCAGTTGGCTGTCGCTTGGTCGTCAAGAGGTCATCCATAATACCAGCTTCGCAGACACAGTTGCAATCTCAGAGACACCAGTATCCATCTATATAAATTACGAGCTGTCCCCTGCGGTTTCACCCTCATTTTTCATTACTGCTCGCTCCCGTGGATCGTAGCGTGATGGTATATAGTCTATAGCATTCTTCGATAAATGGGCTATGTACCACTGAAAGAATTTTTCAAATCGGACCAGTAGTTCCAGAGATTACCCCCTACATACAAACTTACAAATTTTACCTCTTTATAATATTAGTATAGATATGTACAAAATGGTAAACTGACTGGCTGCTTTACCGACTGTTCATATATCAACGCACAACCCATACGACTGTCTTAGAAAGAAGAAGAGAGAAGAAGAAACTTGGAGGGTGTACGTGTCTTTGTGAAGAGTAGGTATCCACTAAGAAAGATTTTTTGGAAATTCAAACCCTAAAAGGCTAAAATAGGGGTTGGAAGTTTCGATATTTACGTGGGCGTAGCCGCGAGCGAAAACTAGAACTTTACTAACCAAAACACAGCAATTATGCTTTGAAGCAGATTTAGGCGTGGCGGTAATTCCTACTCGTATGTATTCATATGGACTTTCTAAAGTTTATCTAGGACATTACTGGCATCCCGTGCCTCGGAAAGCACGTAAAGCCGTTGGTCCCGGTTGTCATTCGTAGAACTTTGACAGTCGTTACGGGTAAGCCAAAAGTCTGACCGGTCTAACCAAAACGCATTGTCGCCCAATTTCTGGGTTGTAATGATGGTAATATCAACTTGGACAAGATCCTTCTCGAGGAGCTCTACTACTAAAGAAATGAGATTGTGACTAGATTTCGAACTGAAGGTACAGATAGTACAAAGGTAAGAGCTATTAGAGCAATGGATCTCCAAAAGAGGCCTTCGAGATCCATTGTACTTACAGATTATGGTGTTATGGTTTTACATCGTATGCAAATCTGCATAAAAATATTTGCATTGTTTTTTTCACCACAAATTCATTCACAACGGCCTTAAACTCATTATTTATAATAAACCACTCTTACTCAAGGATTATGATATGGTACGTCTGGCAGACAGGGAGTCTAACTTTGAGTTAAGTTGGTACGTCGCAAACTTTCTGGTGGAATAATGCGAACTTGCCTCAACATGAATGTTGTCAGTTACTTTATAGAAAACCAGTATACCAGCCTTAATTTTAAACAAGCATCTCTTTAATTAGTTGTATTAAATAAGTATGTTGTTTAAAAAAGAGTGATACGTAAAGACGTAAGCAGAGCCTTGGGCACTCAAAAACAAAAATATTTTTTTTTGTTTTTGACAAATATTATAGACAAAATTATAAATGCTATGCTGCTCCTAAAATGAAGCCCGATTTCGGACTTAATTTTGTTTCAGTGAAAACTCAGCAACAATAATACTTCGATTGAATCTTTTTCTTAACTTCGTTCCGATTCACCCCGTTTGACAATAGGATTAAAATTGCTATCATCATTTCGTATGAAAATCGCGTGAGATTTTATGTAACATATATTTACTAAAGTACAAAGCCTCTCTAAAGGAAAAAATATATTATGGATATGAATGTAAGAAATTACATATTTAACCTTTACTTGAAGTCTTGAAAATATACCTAACAGGAGATTAATTTATCAAATGTTGAAAGTTAGCCTCAAAAAACGTAATTTAGCTAGCTTTCAAAAAATTGATAATGATTATAGTCGCTAAATATTAGAACACTTTATTTTATCCGTACAAGATATGCTGAAACCTTCAGAATGAACACAAACTCCACTAAAATTTCTATGTTTTTCACTTAAAAACCTAGCAGAAAAATATCAAGCACTGCCTAAAATTCTTGAAGACTAGCTTTTTAATAAAAAGGCTGGTTTCAAAGACTTCTACGCCCTTAATATCTATTAAAGAAAACTTAACAGAGTAAAGAATCGTCAATACTTTTGTTCGCAGGTCCATTGTGCGGGTGATTCACTGAGTGAATGGTGAATGTGACTGGCGATGACAATTTAAAGTGAACCGCTTTCCTAATGAAGATAAGTGATAAAGGAGAGTGTTTGCCCTAATGATGTGAAAAAATTAAACTATCGTGATGTGGCTTGCGGCGTTGGTGTGTTTTTTCTGTCATTTAGGTAAGTGTCTTTTTGCTCGTTAACTTTAAGGTTTGTTTTAAAAGCTAACTAAACAGCGATATCCTTTAATTAAAATAGTGTACGTTCAATTCTGTGTTGCCCAATTAGAGAAATGTTTGCCATCCGTATTCATAGCTCGTCGGTTTGTATTAATTAGTGAAATGAAATCGTTTATAAAGTTAAACTAGTAGTACAGATCAATTATAAGTTCCCCTAAATTATACGTTTACGATAACGTTACATCTAACGTTCACAATTTACAATAGATTGAACCGTCAATCATTCGCCGAAACCTTTATGAAATACCTACGTAAATATTCGTAATGTCGAATGAAATTCTCGGTAAACGACCATTGGCGGTTTTCACAGTGTTATCGAACTATAAGTACACGTTCAATCAATGACAGTAATCCGTTGAATTACATACGAACGAAGCAATGCACAGTATTGTACAGGGAATAGTGCGCGAAGTACGTAGTTGAAAATGGCGCGAATGGAAATTGAAATTGGAATATGTCCACCGTTTTCGGCAAATGTCATGGAGATTTGGGTGAATTTTTCCCTCTTTTTTTTATGTGCCAACCCGAGTAAAAGCTGACAGTATCTTTTTATTGTAGTAAAAAGATTGCGCGCCGTGGATAAATCCTCAAAGAAAGTAAAAAGAAGACTTTTTTCTTGTCATCTGGACTAGTTTCTTAAGCCTTGCTTGCGAAGCACTTCTACGACCTGAGCTGAACGCAATTTTTAGGAGAGAAAAAAGTATATTTTTTTGAGTTTTATTTCAGTTGTCGGCTTACAAGTATTCTATTATTACAACGCCACTTTACCGCCTCGACTGTGATAAAACCAACCAATTATTTCGAGAGAGAAAATAATACGTACTGAAATAGAAATAATCCAATTAAGCCAAAACTAGAGAAATACATATCTTTTACAACAATATGTGAATTCAAAAACAATTTAAAAAAAATGGCTAATAACTCTGAGCAGGTAATCCATTTCGTTTCTCACTGCTTTCAATTCCCCATTCATACTTGATTTCCCTTGACTAGTTCTCTTTACCACTAACCATTTACTACTCTGAGATCTAAGATGAAACTAGCTATGCCATCCAGCCTTAATTAAAAATAGCAGTGAATATAATGCCATAGTAGAACCGATGTTAATCATAGCTAAAGCCGGTTAGATATGACACACTGCCCCCCCGTGCCAGCAACCAAGCCAATTAAGTTGTCGCACACAACTGATATTAGATAGCGCACAGAACTTGATTGTGGTGCGAGAGCTTTAAAAATTGGTAGAGGATTTAGTCTCGGGATTGGAGTTGTGTAATATTTCCTTTTTTAATCATTCTTTGAAAGAGATTTGTCATGGATTTAGGCAGAGGAGTTTTAATTCTTCTGTATAATGATATTTCTTTAGGCAAAATAAATGATAAAACGTGATAAAATGATATCTATATTGCATTTTGATAAAACATTTAGGGACTTTTCTGTTTTTTGGTTATTTTAAGCAAATGAAGTCCTAGAATGAATTTCCTAGCTGACTACTCTGAGAAGAAACATCCGAAACTCAGAGGTCAGTCTCCATTGAAATGAAATTGTTTATTTGCAAATAGAATTTAAGAATCACTTTTACATGTCATAAATATTTTTTTAAACTAGCTAGAGTTGGAATTTTCTAACTGACTACCTATGTGGAGAAACGCCGAAACAAACTCAGGGATCATATCGTCATATCATCATATCATCGTCTCTTTTAGTCTAGACATAATTCAAAATGATCTATAATTTAGTGTAACGAAGCGTGTGGGAAGAGCTCTCTTGATGAGAGTAGCACGGGAACCTGTCCAGCCTGTGCAAGCAATTTTCAGTAATCGTTAAGCTCAACTAAAAGCGTAGAAGCTCAACGTCATGAAGAACAATACCAAAGCAAGGAAATTCGTGGTCGCTTGCAATGCACTTACGTTGTAAGATCCTATCGATACGTGGGTTGTTTGCGAGATCCCAAGAGGCCCGTTATTTTCCTACTAGTAGTCTTTGCTCTGTGCAAATTCCTCTTCTAAAACAAAGGAAATCGAGCATTTATCACCACGCTTGTTCAATGCGCATTGACGATTTTAGACAACGTTATACACTCATGTCTTTTTTATGTGATAATGCAGAGACTTACGCGTCTTACATAACATGTTGTTGGAATCCGGGCAAATACTTATGGGACTTCTTTAATTCTGATGTACTTTCGAAATATATCTTGAAGAAAAACAATGTCAGGCAACCCTGGACTTTTAAATCATTATAAATCCGGAATCTTAAATTCGTCTTGAGCGAGAGATGAGCGTGGTGATTATTGCTCGTGCCTTTTTTGTATAAAATGAGACCCTTGCCGAGCAGTGAGACAATAATAATAATTTTTTTTGCATATTTAATAAAATGTGCAAGTGCATATTTGCAAGCTGGGCGTGGGCAAGATATCTCAACAAACTATAATCAGAGGATTCTTTATAATTTTAAATGACGGCTGTTTGCTTCTCCAAAACACAGTGCACACACAATTTCAACACAACATTCACCCAGTATCGTCATCCAAACTATAAGCAAGGACGTTGAGTCACGAAATTGATAAAGCGCAGTGGTTTCCAGCTGTACCACACAGCGTGCTGGCCACCGGCTGGCGACCCAATTAAGTTGTCAGTCCTAACTAACGCTGTTACACAGCGTCCTTTAAAATTATATCCACAGATCTGGAGCGATGCACTGAGAATTTGATATGCGTTGCTTAAGTACAATTTTGGTATTACTGTTTGTAATATTGTATGCTCATATAAAATAATCATTATATTTTAACATGGTTTGAGGGGTAGGTATAACAACTTTGTGTAAATAAAAGAAACTTTGAGATGAGCATGATTGTTTTCTGTGTCTGAGTGTAATGTATGTATATATGTCACCGGAAAATAACAAGATCCGTAAGTTTATCAATCTACTAGGAAGTTTATAAACTTTCGTAGGATTCTAAACGGGAGATAAATTGTAATATTTTACGTCCACATTTTCGTAAATTGATAAACTTACTGAACTCACTCGTAAAATAATAAGTAAGCAGTAACCAAACGCTACGCGCGATCTGATTGGTTGACTGTCACGTGTCACTTCTCCTTCCTCGCGGCCGCCATTGTTCGCCACGGAACATAAATAAACCAGTTTGCTTGTGCGTTTTTATTAGTTTAAAATGTTGAACTGTGTTGCAACTCAAAGAAAACTCAACTCACTACATCCGTGCCAGAGAGAGGAACCAGGCATTGTTACTTCCAATTTATAGTTTGTCAAGTCTGATTATACCAAAGTCTTTGGACACAAGCATTCAAAGTCAAAGTTAAAGTCAAAACTATTTTATTCAAATAAACCATTTACAGGTACTTTCGAATCGTCAAGGTGTCAGTCTGTCAGAAAATTGAAGCTAGTTGCTCGTTCCAAAAAGTAGATCACATGGAGAAGAGCAAGCAAGAAACTCCATGGACACTCTTTTAAAATCAATATGCTTATTACAAAAATTTGGTTACATCATTCATTTGAATCTAAGGTACTATATGAGAACAACGTAACAAGTCGTACATGTTAGAAAAGGCATTGTAAATATAGAAAATAAGCAGAACAATTTTTAAAATAACTGTGGCAGTTAAGAGATGACCAGTCTCAGCAGACAGCGCCCGTTCACGAACATGACGTATGGATCGGCACCAAATAGCTCAACCATTTTGAAGGGAACCAAATGATCCAACACACACGCCACCGTCAGTGAGACATTTGAGTGAGCATGACAAACTCCCAACGGCCAGAGTACATTCAGTCATTGCCACTATGAACATTGACCAATCAGAGAGCAGTGTGTTATTTTACGTCTTTCAAAGATGCGTATATTTAAAAGAGTTTCTGTGATTGGTCGAACCATTTAAAATCTTACGAATAGATATCCGTTAGTTTATAAATTTACCGTATGACGTCGGAAATTGATAAATTTACGAAAATGTGGACGTACAATATTACAATTTATCTCCCGTTTAGAATCCTACGGAAGTTTATAAACTTCCTAGTAGATTGATAAACTTACGGATCTTGTTATTTTCCGGTGACATATATACTATGTATGAATTTATAAATTATATGGGTCTGTTTCTCAGTTGTCTGGTTACCATAGTACAAGCTCTTCCTGGGTTGGGATCAGATGGCCGTTCGTGAGTTGCCGGAGAATATTTATTAACCGACTTCAAAAAAAAGTAGGTTCTCTGTTCGACCTGTATGTATGTATGTATGTTTGTCCGCGATTATCTCGCGTTTGGCTGAACCGATTTTGATGCGGTTTTCAGCAAAGTGTTTGTTACATTCTGGGGAAGGTTTAAGTATATAACACTAATGGATATCCCGTGACGTTGCCCGCATAGATCGCGTTTTGCTTTCTTGGATTGTAGATTTTCAAAGACGATTGTATGTTTGACCGCGATTATCTCGCGTTTAGCTATACCGATTTCAATGCGGTTTTCAGAAAAGTCTTTGTAACATTCTGTGGAAGGTTTTAGTATATAACACTAATGGATATCCTGTGACGTTGCGCGCATAGTGCCGTTTTCATTTTATAAGATTATAAGTTTGTTTTGAGAGCTACCCTAAAACATAGTCAGACACTGAGACTCTAAATAAAAAGTAAATAAAAAAAATAAAAAGCTTTTTTAAAAAAAAGATAACCGACTTCAAAAACTAAAAGCTCAAAAATAACTATTTCGGAAGTCAGTGGCTTCTCTTCTGCCGGTCGATTTGTGTTGCCACCGACTTCCGAAATAGTTATTTTTGAGCTTTTAGTTTTTGAAGTCGGTTATCTTTTTTTTAAAAAAGCTTTTCTTATAATGTGTTTGCGATGTAAGTCCTAAAGTTTTCGTTATATAGAGTAGTATTTCCAATGTCGAAATAAAGAGCACCATGGTGCTTGGTCGTACCTATCGACCTTGCTAGCATGGATTACTTGGTCCTTTTGTGCTGCTCCGTCCAAGTAAAAGTCAACAATAAAATTCTGAACGCAGATAAAGCCCCGAGTTAAAAAATAGTCTATCTTCTTAAAAATCCAATCTATTATTGCACCTTATTAAAATCAATTTAGTAGTTCAGCTGTGAAGACGTAACGTACAGACAGAGTCACATTTATAACGTTAGAACTAACACAGCCATACTGTACAAAAACTAGATACTTTCAGATCGTAAAAGTACTGACATAATGAAAATAGGTCAAAGCCAATTAGCAGCTAACTCTTCGCTACCTTCTAGTGCTTAAACTGGGGACAATTGAGGTGCAAAAATGGTTTCGTACATGACGTAACCTATCACAGCGGTCTTTTGTTCTATTTTTAAAGCGATGGTGTTACATGATAGACGTGTGTTTGTGACGGAGAAACGAGACTGGCTTTCTGACTTAGAAGGTGACCTCTGTAGTTTCCTTTGCATGTTTTTAATAAGTAAATATCTTGGGACAAATTACTCACCACATAGTATAAAACAAAGTCGCTATCCGCCGTCTGTCCCTATGTATGCTTAGATCTTTAAAACTACGCAACGGATTTTGATGCGGTTTTTAATAGATAGAGTGATTCTTAAGGAAGGTTTATATGTATAATATATGCATAATATAGTAGAAGAAAACCGGGATTTTTAAATATTTGTAACACCCGTGCAAAGCTGGGGCGAGTCGCTAGTAAATACTATAGTAATCAAACAGCTGATGTACATTGTTATATAATTTATAACCATAGATATTATTGAAAAAATACACCCAAACACAGAACAAACAATCGTGTTCATCACACGTAGTTTTATTTGAGTACGAAGTAAAAACACAACCTCCGGCTTCGCTATCAGAGCTCTACTAGACCAACAGGACATCAATATTTGAAAAGTAAGTAAAGTCGTAAAATTGTCTGATTATTTCCATATTTTCATACTACCCTAAGACTTACTACTATAAGGTATAAAGGTGCTCCCACGCATCGGTTATGTATTCGCATATAAACATTATGTAGCATCATAATATTTTCCTACAACATGAGAATGTTATATGTAATGAACGCTCCCACACTGATTAAACACGTTATATGTAATTAGTTGTGTAATATTTTGTTGTATAAAGTTGTATTATAAATCGTTAAAATACATAGGTTGAACAACACAAAGGTGCACAACATTAACTGCTGCGTGAGAGCATTTTTAACCGACTTCAAAAAAAAGTAGGTTCTCTGTTCGATCTGTATGTATGTATGTATGTATGTATGTTTGTCCGCGATTATCTCGCGTTTGGCTGAACCGATTTTGATGCGGTTTTCAGCAAAGTGTTTGTTACATTCTGGGGAAGGTTTTAGTATATAACACTAATGGATATCCTGTGACGTTGCGCGCATAGTGCCGTTTTCATTTTATAAGATTATAAGTTTATTTTGAGAGCTACCCTAAAACGTAGTCAGACACTGAGACTCTAACTAAAAAGTAAAAAATAAAAAGCTTTTTTAAAAAAAAGATAACCGACTTCAAAAACTAAAGCTTAAAAATAACTATTTCGGAAGTCGGTGGCTTCTCTTCTGCCGGTCGATTTGTGTTGCCACCGACTTCCGAAATAGTTATTTTTAAGCTTTTAGTTTTTGAAGTCGGTTATCTTTTTTTTTTAAAAAGCTTTTTATTTTTGCAAGATTATCTTAAATATTATAATCTTATATAGAATATTGAACCGATTTAATAATCGGCAAAGTCTTTCTCGAGTTTTAGAGTGACCATGGAAAATAGGGATTCATTTTTATATAATACTAGCTTTTGCCCGCGGCTTCGCTCGCGTTAGAAAGAGACAAAAAGTAGCCTATGTTACTCTCCATCCCTTCAACTATCTCCACTTAAAAAATCACGTCAATTCGTCGCTCCGTTTTGCCGTGAAAGAAAGACAAACATACAGACAGACAGACAGACAGACACACTTTCCCATTTATAATATTAGTATGGATTGATTTTATTATATAATGATTTTATTATATGTATTGATGTATTGATTAAATCATGGTGCTTTTAATTTTTTTTTTGTTTTTGTATGGCCATCCTGGACTTTTTTTTTAAACTAAAAGCCCATTTCATAACATTTCCTTTCAACGATCTTTTCTTCAAAAGTTAGGTGCCAGCGACAATGACAGTATTGCCAGATTACTAAACAACTATTAGGCCACTCGTACACACGTATACACGTGAATCTAGATTGTGATAATGTGGGGGGGGGAATCGATACAAATCTTTTATGAATAAAGGTGATATGGTTTAAATAAATTTTGTTTACATTAATAGGTAAGTGATACGAAGTTCACCGGGTCATCTAGTATGTATATAATAGTAAACTCACTGCCTGATATCAACGTGTTTGTTAATATATAACAATAACTAACTAAATACATTAAACTTGGAGGGTTTATTCTTTGTGAAGAATATAAAAAATAGCCCTAAAGGGTTAAAATAGTAGGTAGAAGTTCGACATCCACGCGGCCGAAGCCGCGGGCGAAGCCGCGGGCGAAGCCGCGGGCGAAGGCTAGTAAATATTTTAAATCTAGATATTTTTTTTATCTTAATATTATTTTTGTACGTTTGAAATAAGAAAAGCTGTTACAGTATTATTTTTTACAGCATATTACACGCCTTTTTGTTATTTCAAACCGTATTAAATGGCTTTTATTTGCATGATTTGGATTTATGAAAATGATTCCATTCGTATTTTGAAAACAATTAAACATTACTTATTCGTGTCAGGTTTGACGGGTTGTAACCTCTATGGTTGTAACTGTTTTGACACTTGATTTGCCGGTTACTATGACAACGACATCCAACAGAACATGGACAACTTTTATATGGGAAAATGGAATTGTTGTTTTACTCTATCTTTCTCGCAATTTTAGAGACAAAAAGTAGCCTATGTTACTCTCCATCCCTTCAACTATCTCCATTTAAAAAATCACGTCAATCCGTCGCTCCGTTTTGCCGTGAAAGAAAGACAAACAGACAGACAGACAGACAGACAGACAGACAGACAGACACACTTTCCCATTTATAATATTAGTATGGACTAGCTTCTGCCCGTGGCTTCGCTCGCGTTAGAAAGAGCCAAAAAGTAACCTATGTTACTCTCCATCCCTTCAACTATCTCCACTTAAAAAATCACGTCAATCCGTCGCTCCGTTTTGCTGTGAAAGAAAGACAAACAGACAGACAGACAGACACACTTTCCCATTTATAATATTAGTATGGATCATGGAAAATAGGGATTCATTTGTATATAATACTAGCTGTCCCCCGCGGTTTCAACCGCGTTATATCAGATTTTTGGTTACTAAAAAAAGAAGATAAAAAGTATTCTATATCCGCACCAGGGGGCCAATTCTCGAATTTCGCCATTTATCTCGAGTTCGAGATTGTAAGTCTATCTCTATGTCTATCAAAAATATCTCTATCTCTACCAAAAAATGACGAATTGAGCAGAATTCCGTATTCTCAGTCAAAATAGAAATAAATGTCACGAAAATGTCGAGTCGAGTGAATATAATGTTACCATTATGAAGAATCGCACGTTCCGTTTTTGGTAGCTAAGGAAAAGTAGCATAAGTGAATGAATGATTTTGTTTTAAAATGCTGAACATACGAATATTTAAGTATAAAACGAAACGTTTAGTGTAAAAATACGTTTGACAGTTGACTGTCTGTCAGTGACAGAATTGAAGTGTTTGGTAGGAAGTAAATGATAAAGTTCTTTATTTTAAAATAAAAATAGCTAAGTCATACAAAAAATCAATTATAATTAAATCGGTTACAATAATTGTGCACTCAACAAATACGTAATTTAGGTATTTTAGGGTGTGCAAGATAGAAATTCTTATAAACAAATAAGCTCTTCCATCTTTCAGTGGTTTCAAGTCAACCGTGGTCATTGTTTCAAGAAAACACAATGCACAAATCAAAAAGTATAAATCGAATTTCCAGTAGGTATGAGATGCCAAGCCGTATTTTAATAAAAAAATAAGGAAATAAAAACACAGTGTACAATCCAAAACTGAACGAATTCACTCAGAAATGACGTATCTCTACAATCGACATGACATCTCTACTGCTCAGAAGCACTCGACATGAACTCTAACGTTAGCCTTCGACAAATGTCGAACTAGACATCCCCAGAATAGCAACTTTTAAAATTTGTCGAAAAAATTATGTGTTTCGAATTTTTTGTCGAATTCGACATCATTTCTAAAACCGAAAATTGGCCCCCTGGTCCTAAGCTACCTCTCCACCAATTTTCAGCCAAATCGGTTCTGCCGTTCTTGAGATATAAAATGTGTAACTAACACGACTTTCTTTTATTTATTTATTTATTTATTTATCCTTTATCTGTTAACATTACAGGTAGGAATACCCAATGCGATAACAGAAACTATACTAACATAAAATATACTTAATATTAATTAACTTATTCAAACAAAACAAAAAATAAAATAATAATAAATAAAATCAAGATACTGAAACAGCAATGCTAATTAAAAACATTAAATAAAATTATATACTTATATAGATTAGCTTCGCATGTGGTGGCATCGCCCCCGTGAAAGTCGAAACTTCCATCCGCTATTTTTACCCCTTTATAATTGAAATATATAATAATCCTTTCTTATTCTATACTTACTCATCCCGTGGTTTGGGATGTGCGTTGATACGTCAGCAATCAGTCAATTTACCATTTTATATATTCAATATATTTTTATTTGTGAACATAGGTATATAATAGATGTTACAGTCAATGAGTATCAACGGTCACTATGCCTACCATTTAATGGTGTACACATTTTTAGGTAATTGTATTCAAATAACATATAACAAAATCAATAGAGTCAATAAGAATGTCAAGAACAAATTAAATACAATAAAAAAAAAGGTGGATATGTCAATTTTGAAACTTGAAAACACAAAATTATTTATAGTAATTACAATCTAGTTACAATGTCATAAAATAAAAAGCAAATAAATTTAAATTAAATTTTTAAATTTATATGAGTAAATAAAATTGTAAACATTATATATAGACGTATAGAGAATAAAGAATGCAATGGCTTTACCCATACCCAATAT
This sequence comes from Athetis lepigone, assembly GCA_033675125.1. Taxonomy (NCBI): domain Eukaryota; kingdom Metazoa; phylum Arthropoda; class Insecta; order Lepidoptera; family Noctuidae; genus Athetis; species Athetis lepigone. Next base: position 14,368,186 of record CM066243.1, on the reverse strand, counting down.
GCAAATAATATGTTCAGGGTAGGTCTAGTAAAACGAGATGCGACGGTATTTTAGTCAAAGCTATCTGACTGACCTGTACTTATATTCCTTTGGGAAATACCAATATTCTAAGGTCAGACGGTTCGGTATTCAGGCGTCTAGGTACTCGTACCTAACAACTGTCATACTTTTTGTTAGGCAGCAGGGACCAACAATATAGGTACCGTTCCCGTCTAACAGAGGGGTCTTGTTCAAAGAACAATAGTTTATAACGGACTGGCTAAGGTACAATTTTATCCTCGATTTAGCTTAAATGGAACATTTTTCTGAAGGTTGTTGCTAAATAATTTTTCACAGTAAAGTTAGTTCGACCTAGGGATTTGCTGGGTATCGACTTTCAAGGATATTGTGTCGTCAAAGAGAACTTTGATGTTTATGAAGTTGATAGCTACCACACATTGTTGCTTACCGTTTTAAAGCCATTGTCAGTTTTTAACAAGTTATTGGATAATACCAAAGTTGGATGAATATTACATGGTATGTGCCAGGTTTATATAAAAGTAGATTAATACAAGTTTTATATTTAGACAGACCGAGCTTTATGCCATAAACTGGCTACATATATAATAAAGGACATAATAAAGTGCAATCATTTAAGTCATTTGTGTATAAAACGGAGTCACACTCACTTGAGTTAGTCTGAACAATCATACAACTACCGATACACTTGCGTAAAAAATAAAAACTTATATTCTTAATTTATACAAGTTTTTATTTTTAGCCTAAACTAGCTTTATCTCTTAAAACTGGCTACATACTTAACAATAGACATAAAAGAGTGCAATCATTTTAGGCATTTTAAAATAGCATCATACTCACGAGCACAATAATCTAAACAACCATACAACTTACGATATTCTTGCGTAAATAATATAGTTAGTTATATGGCTGCATTATAGAATAAGTTTTTCGATTGAATGGAACGTGAGAATATAAACTCACTCAGCAGCAAAGTGTTCATTCATCCAGAATAGTAGGGTAAGTCAACCACTCAACGTGATATCATTCAATTAAAAAAACCTATAAAACTACAAAAAATAATGCCGTAAAATGTCATAACGTAAAGTAATGCCAATTATTTGCGTATTCGGTGCAACGCTATATGAAACTTATTCCAGTAAGTTTTACTTTGATTTTTAAAGTTTATTGACACAACAACTTATAAACGCAAAATTTCAAAAACGTAATTTTTATTTAACATTTGTGTATGGATGAAATCTGTTAAAGTTGAGTGGTTCTAATATTTAACCCTCACGTATTCACAGAAATAAAATAAATAAGCAATTTCTTTCTTGTACGCCTAAAACCATTTTATATTTGACAAAATAAAAAGACAAACACGAAGTTGAATGAAATAAAACCTAATATTAAATACGAAGATAACTAACAAACGAGGATACAAAACAAACATTTTTTTCGGTAACAGTCGGTTTTTTATTAAAACGAAAGACTTTTATTTTGTTTTAATTTGCCGGTTTCGCTTATTTGGCAACCCTAATGGCAAGGTTGATTTAATAATGGTTCAATTTGATTTTGATTTATGTTTCTTTTACAATAATAATGTTTTATTTTTAAGGGCACATGTAAGCATACTTATCTACTGTTTTGGGCTTTACACGTGTCGTTTTCTGGGGGTTTTTGCGAGATTGTTAACGCATCTAAATATAGGTAGGTATAAATTTTTCCTTAATACTTATTTATTAGTAAACAGGAGTGATTTGCCATTTTTTCTTCATTGGTGTGATCAGAGAAAAGAAAGTGTTTGTAGATTTTAAATATACAGGGTGTCCCACGGCTATGCCACATGGAGGGAAAGTACCTTAAATCTTGTAGATAGAACGTTTTACTGAAAGAAGACATTATTTGAATTTTAAAAACAATTTAAATTGCATTCATAGATTTTTAAATAATTAAATGGTTGGCCCGGGAATCGAACTTGTTCCACGAGAAAAAATAATCACCCTGTAGTTTTGTCATGCCGATCGAAAGGTTTCATCATAAGGATAATTTTTTGCTAAATAACATAGTGTCACAAATAAAAGGAAGACCGTGAATTTTAACATTTAATGTAAAATTTTGTTCTGAAAAGTTAGAAGCTTACATTGCCGTAAGGACATACAATTGACAATCATAACTACTTATTACTAATTAATCTACTTACTTGAGTAGTGCTCATCATTCAAATAAATAAATATCCACCACAACAAGACCAAGAAATCGTCAGGGAACGAAATAATCAAAAGTTATCACTATGTGTTCAAGAAGAAGGGACTATTTTTGAGCAGTTGAAAAAAATACCAATTTTGTATTAAAAATGTTAAAATTCATGGTCTTTCTTTTATTTTTGACACTATGTTATTAAGCAAAAAATAATCCTGGTGATGAAGCCTTTCGATCGGTAGGATAAAACTACAGGCTGATTAATTTTCTGGAGTAACAGGTTCGATTCCCGGTTCAACAATGTAATTATTAAAATATCTATAAATGCAGTTAAAAATGTTTTAAAAATTCAAATAATGTCTTCTTTCAGTAAAACGTTCTATCTACAATATTTCAGGTACTTTCCCTCCATGTGGCATAGCCGTGGGACACCCTGTATATACGTAATACAAACGTAATCTATACTTATAAGGGTTCGCGCATCGAAGAATGCTTGTTCTATGAAGGAAAGAATCCTTCTAATAAAATATTGTTAGTGTATGTTGCAGAGGGTCCAATAACTCTTAGCGTCTTGTGTATGGAAGAATGCATATCTCACAGAACAAATTGGAATCAAAATTCCCATGAGTTTCATTGACGGAACTATTTGGAAAAAATTCTCACTAGCCACGGAACTTTTTCCACGGAACTCCTGGGAATAAATTTATCTACACCATTTCCCTACACTACAATTCCGCAGTTTAGCCACGAGTGTATGTACGCCGAGAATGCAGTTAGAACGGTTTTAAAATTGGTTGCTCTTTTTGGCTCCCCTGGGGCTTATATGAAGCTGTCCACTTTATTGGCTTTGTTTCCGTATGGGCTATCCAGTTTATATTGGTGTCTAAGGTCGAATTCAACAGTGTAGAATTTTTTATGCATTGCAGCTTTATTGTATGGAAAACTAGCTGCTGCCCGCGAAGTCGTTCGTATGGATGCTTAGTTAAGTAAGATAAGGATTCATTGTTTATATCACAAAGTTGACGGCGTAATAATATAGGTAGACCCGACCTTTTGCTAACGTTAAGGCAACATTAAATCTATGTGATATATTTTGAGTTTATCATATAGTATTGGGATTTTTTTTTGCGTTACATCTGGTTTTGTAAATTATGATTTTTTATCAATCTTATTATTTTAGAGAGCTATCTTCTAGAAGCTCTCTTATTATTTTAGAGAGCTTCTTCTTCCTTTATTATTTGTGTAAGTCATCTTGTTTTCTTAATAAAAATGTTGAGTAGGGTATGTTTTGTAGATAGTAAAATTTTAAAGGTATGACAAACATATTGTAAAGTTCCTCATCCTCCATTGGAAAGGGAGGCTTCTTCGACCAGACGGCTGTTGTGTCTGGTGGACTACCCTATTGTTTTTAATCGGGTTTTTCTATATTATGCTAAAGTGGCCTAAAACTCTCATATCACGATGTAGCTCTAGTTCTCTCATTGGGCGATAAATGTTGCCACAGAATAAAAATTATTCTACTTTCCTTAAAGCAAAGAGCCCAAACCTTTATAAACACTGGCATTTTTCACACTTAAGTTGATAAATTTTGTTTGCACATCCCCAATCTTTATAATATAGTCGGTGTAGGGTAAAGAACTTAAGCCGCGACCTCGGGTGAAGACAGAGTCATTGGCTAATCTACTGATTGTGCAGAATCCTCGCCTAGCTATTTAGGTGGCAAATTAGGTAGACCCTTATCCTAAGTAGGTTTTATTCTGGCTTATCCGGGATTACATACAAACCTAACCAAATATACAATTTGAATATATTTTCACACTAAATAGAATTGGAGTGTTCGCATATTGATTCATTTAATAAAATTGTGTGCGATATTCGTTTCAATAAAATGTAAATATTTTCTGGTTTCGTGAATTTGTTTGTGTTTATTGCTAGAGCAGTTAAATGCACTAATGTTAACGTTTACAGTACAAAAACTCGCTATTCTCAGTTGTCACCAATGGTTTTGACATCAATGATGTCCTAGATTAATTTAGAAAGATGACTGAAAATTTAATATTGGTACTGTCTAAATTTCTAACTAGGTCATCACTACAATAGTATCCTTGTATGTAGTCTATTTATAATCAAAGACAAAAAACCTGGGGATCAGTCTGCTATTGTAATCGTGTCTCAATGACCAGTCACTGACAGGATGTTTGACAACTTTGACAGAACTTGTATGGGAAATGTGTCAAAAGTTTAACGTGAAAAATAAAATCGGTCATTGAACCACTTTCAAGCAGACTTGAGCCCTTGGCTTCTAGACGATAAAAATAGGCTCCATCAGGGAGTAGCACGCCAAATAAAGTGGGAAGAATTGCCAAACGCCAAAATGTTTAGGCGTATTATTTCGTTTATATAGTCCACGGCCTCAATATTGCCGCCATTATTCCGCTCCCATCTTTAGCCGCATCAGTTCATCTATTGTAGTTTGATCCTCCAACTCATATTTAATTAGAATTTCTTGAGAGGAGCTTTTGTAATTTAGGTTCAATTTAATAGATTATTTGACAATAGCGATGCGGTGAGGCAGGGAGTATCGTGTTACACTTCAATTAATTATTTTAATTTGTGTTGGCTTTGGTTGAGTTCTGACGAGGTAAACCCCACGTCAAAATGTGTCTATTTTTCGATGTTACTGTAATGATTTCTGACTATTATTACACAACAATAATGAATATTGTTAGTATATTACTGCTCTCTTCTGCAGCTCAAAGGCCCTTCTTGGATAAAGAGAAGGTACCAGCATTAATCACCGCACTTATTCACGGTAAATTGGTGATTTCGGACTTAATAATAGTGGTTTTTTCACGATGTTTTCTCAACCAATGTCTTTGACGATGACCAAAATTGTACAAAATAATCTCAACCGGGGCTAACAATTTACGTACTTTCCGAAGCACGTTATGTCTTATAATGTACAAATTACGAAAGCATATTTGAACTGAAAAGTCACAGTGGTACTTCTGGATTCGAAAACTTTCTTTTACACGAGAGGCAAGAGCTCTGGAAAATGGATCATTAAGATATATCTGTGCATGTTTCCTCATACATATCAACGTATAATAAAATTATGTTTTAGGTTGATCTATATGTATTTGAAAGAAAATTTAGTTGCATAATGTCGTTCAGCATATTGAATTAATATGACGCCATTAATTGAATTAGTCACCGCCCAGTGGTTGAAATACGACCACTCATTAACATTTTAGGTTTGAACATTATTGAGGTTCTAATGCTAAAACGATTATATTAATTTTGGTAGGCTTTTTTGACATGATAGGAGAAAATCGTGATACTAATGGGCTCAAAAAGCCAATTATTGTTCCTAAAAGAAAGGCAATCTAAGTTTCTTCAAAAATACATTTTAGAACATTTAGATTGTAATACCGTACGCATGGTAGATCGTATGTTTCCATGGTAACAACCAACAAATTATATTTCGTTGAAGTCTGAGATCGATTGAAATTATGTTGGCTTCTTAGAAAAGGTACATATATCATACGAAGGCCTTCGCCGCTAAATTACATGATTTTCATGTTCCTTTTTGTACTTATATTACCCAGCTGTAGGTAATGTATTCAACTTAGAGCTTTGTATGTGTTTCGGCCGCTAAAATTCGCCCGGACGGTCAAAAGAGGAATTTCTTTATTATTAATATTTTTGAGTGGTGTTTCGAATGATAATTTTCTAACTTAATCTTGTAGACAGAATAAAAAATTATTCTTACCGTACACCTTTAATTTATTTAACATTTTTTTGTACTTTGAGAATGAACAGGTTTTTCATTCTGACCATATTATTAGCTTAAATAAAAGTATCACTAGCAACACAACTCAAAAACATAATAATGAAATTCCTGTTTTGACCGGATCGGGCGAATCTCAGCGAAACACGTACTAAGCTCAACTTAGGTAGTAGCTGTATGAATCTCTGTTTTTTATTACATGGCACTGTTGGCTTAGTGACTGATCTACGTCTACTGTGTTTGTAGATTCGTATTCTGCGTAGGCTTACATGTATTTTGTCCAAGTCTGTGTGATAGTGACAGTTACTGTCAGTCGAGCATGGTAACGTTTTCTTTTAGTAAATTAAATAAATTCGATGTCGCGATGGCCTAGTGGTTAATGTACCTCTCATGTACAAGGTTGTGGGTTCGAATCCGGGCAAGTACCAATGTGACTTTTTCAATTCATACGTACTTTCAAAAGTTTATCTCTTAAAGAAAATCATATGACATCGGTGAAAGAAAACATCGTAAGGAAACCTGGACTTGTAGTGAATACAAGTTCGAAATCGCCAACCCGCCTTGAGCAAGCTTGGTGATCAATGCTCGTGCCTTCTCTGTGTGAGAAGAGGCCTTTGCCCTGCAGTGGGACAGTTACTGGCTGGTATTATTAATTTAAATAAATTCGGAATTGTACTGTTACTGGGATGTTCACGAAGAGGTTAAATACAAAGTTACTAGTTAATACAAGTAAAGTTTAGTTGTTGGCAGCGAAACCATAGAGCTCAATAATGGTGTATTTTAGGCCAAGTTTTGTTTAGGAAACTGTCCTGGAAAATTCTACAACCACAACACTTTCTTCCTCAAAACAGTATAGCTGAATTTAGATGTGAAGGGAATGGCTATAGGTACACATATTTTTATCTCACCGTCATCTTGTTCTCTGAGATTGCAATATAATCTACAAGACCGCGGTGACCATTCATTATAAGCTTTTTCCCAATTATGTTGGGGTCGACCTCCAGCCTAACCAGATTCATTTACACACCAGTGTTTTACGTGAAGCGACTGCCTATCAGATCTCTACATCCATGTCACTGGGCAACACGATACTTGCTTAGACAGGTCTGACTTTCTGGCTTCTTACCACCCGTAACGACCATATTCAACTTAGGGCTTTGTATGTGTTCCGGCCGCTAAAATTCGCCCGGCCCGGTCAAAATTTTTATTAATACTAGCTTTTGCCCGCGACTTCGTCCGCGTGGATTAATAGTTCCCGTTCCCGGGGGATTTCCGGATTAAAAACTATCTTATGTCCTTTCTCGGGTCCCAGACTATATCTGTACCAAATTTCATTCATAAAGGTTCGAGTTCAAAGCAAATGGTTGTCAAGGTTCTGCACGAGGTTTTTTACCAAACATGACACAAAAAAGTCCACTACTAATTCAATCAGGGAATTCTAACGTTACGATAAGTGAGTTTGATTGTCATTAAATCCTGCAGATTCAGTGAAACTCAAGACACTCTTGAACAGACTCACTAAATATGTCACTCCTAATTTGTGGCAAGACTTCATTGAAGATAAGACATGACAGTTTGACATCTAGGTACTAAAACGTACGTACTTATGTACCCTATCTATGTGGAGAATCCGTTTCCATTAATCCTACGAGTTAATTTAGATGAGTTTTAGGAAATTGATCCAATTCCGCTGGATGAGTAGTTTATTTGCTGGAGAATTTTCATTACAGCAATTAAAGATATGCAGTTAAGATACTTTTAAAGAGAGAGGGAGAGTTGAAATAAGTGTTTAAGCATGTTTTTCTCACGTTTTTCGATAAGAGTGGTTGTTTGTTGTAAACAAGGCAAGAAGTCCCTAGGATAATCCTTAGGGAATATACAGTTTTCGTCTCTTAGGACAAAAAATCTAAAAATAAACGTCGTCTGTAAAAAGGTCTTTGCTCCCTAGGTAAACAATCTTCTGTTTAAACGCACTGGCTCAAAAAAATGCTCTCGTTTTGGGTTTTTAGGTATATAATGTAGCAAATACCCAACATGCCTTATTTGTAGTTAGGTACTGAGTTGAACGGCCATTTGAATTTGTCCAAAAAAAATCCTTATAAGTGTATTGAAAAAATGTGTGTACCAGTGTGTATCATTCGGAAGCATTTTAGTTCTCCGTTTATTTTAAGACCGAGCACATTTAAAAGATTAAAAAAAACGCTATATGCATGTCGGACTCGTACAGAAACGGTTCTGTTCATTTTTCCGTAATCTATAAAATAATAAAAGACAATTTTGGTATTTATTTTATATTTGGCTGACACACCCGAGACACTTCAAGAATTCTAGCGTAAAGACTGATAAAAAGGTTTTACACTGAGTATCTATCATTTATTCGCTGAAACATTGGCATGATATTACTTTGCTTCTACTTACAAAGTAGTTTTACCGTCGAACTGCCAAGTGACCTAAATATTATGCTTCGGGGATTGGAACAGAGAATAGTATAAGAGCAGGATAGACTAACCTCTCACGAACTAATAACTAATCCGTAGATTTATTATCGCTTGTTGCAACAAAGTGTGTTCTATTATTATTGGCTCAGTACTATTATAGTCAGTACTAACCAAAACGCTGTACTCATACAGTGAAAGCACTGAAAATGATCACCACGTTTGCTCAAGGTGAATTGGTGATTCCAAACTTTAGCCAGGCTTAGGTACGTTGTTTTTATAAGACCGAAAAATCTGTGAAGCCTAACATAAACTCAGAAAGAACGTAGAAACTAAAAAAAAAAGTGAGCCGTCGCGGGACGCCTGGCAGATGTGAAACATCGACATTACATTATCGCCACACAGTACACAAGACTGTGACTGTATATTTACACCACCATATAGCGTGGCGACGCGTCACCACGTCATGCGTCGCCACGCCACAAATTTGTTTGACGTGCGGCTATAGATGTTTCACATCAAAAACCCAACTTCTATTTCGGAAGTTGGTGGCAATTAAACATGAAACCGAAAAAAGTTCCTTGCAAATTCTTGTAAATTGCAGTTGGGTTTTTTGGTTATTTGTTATTTAATTACTATTTTTTTTTCGATTTAATGCCAATGATTATTGTGCGAGCTTCGACTATTCTACAAGTGTAACGTTGAAACGGTTGCACAGATTCGCAAGTCGAATTTGTATTTTGTGGTAGGTGTGTCGATATTCAATGAAGATGCCGTTGTCAATATTGTAATGACAGCTGTCAGATCGATGGATACAACGGGGAAAAGATACAGCGGAAAAAATGTAGATACGGGGGGAAAAATATGTTACGAGAGAGTGACATATAACTTATAATATCAGTCGTTAATCACATTAGTTGTGAAGATTGTTTTTCACTTAAATGCTGATGCTGCTTAAAAATAATATTATATTCATAACGATTATAGGTTCAATGTCTACGCATCGTCATCAATTGAACATGTACCTGCGACTACTAGATGACGTTACGATTTTAGTTCCGAAATCCTCCGCGCGCCGCGCCTAATTCACTTTGCAAATTCGCACGACACTCGCGCGCACGATATATTACAAAAAAATACCAAATTGTAAACCAATCGCTAATTATACGCCTTATTGCTATCGAAGAAGACTTTCATTCATCTCCAAACATTTGACGTTGTAGTAATAATAAAATTGTCTGTTGTGACAAAATGTAAATTATAAAGTAAAACTACGTGTTTAGGTTTAGTTTGTTATTAGATATGATGTTATTCTCAGATCGTTTATCAAGTTTTAAAACTGCTATAAAATACTCGGCTTTAACCAATATATCACTTTCATTCACCCCTTCCCCTGAAACGTTAAAATATAACACCGGTCTCAACATTACTAAGCCCAAAAAATCCTTCTAAAAACAACATCAATTCAAAATCGACTCTCTGTCCACTTACAGAAAGATTAAATTTCATTGCAACATTAACTAAAAGATTGTAACATAATACTAATCTAATAATTATATAAAAGGGTCTGCAGAACGCAGCGAACCTTAAACACCCAATTACTTCTGCTAAGCGGGGAGTTCTACTAAAAGTAATTGGAAGAACAATCGTATTAATAAGCGGAATATTAAAAGTTCCCTATCTCCTAATCCTATATAATTAATAAAGTAATGAACGGCAGAATTTTCATTGCTGAAGAGAATATTGCTTCTCGTAAGATTTTTTGTTGAAAAGAATTAGTAGGAAAGTTTTTTATATGGAATTAATTTTGTCATTATTAGTCTAGTATTATCTCATGTCTGTTAAAAGTTACTTCTTCAGGATTATTGTTAATAGCTGGTCGTTACGTAAATAGATATTTGTGCTGTAAACAAGCGACTTTTCTAAGAATTGTTTGATATTAATAAACACTATTAATGGGACGTAAAGAAGCTGTTTACTTACATTACCTTTAACTAATTTAGAAAAAAACCTCATTTTCAACAAATATAATAGGCGCAAATAAATAATACAAGTCGAGATAAAAAGTTCGATGAATTCTACGACTATAATACTAGTATTACGACAGCGTAAATTATCAGAAAATAACGTCTAAGTGGTTTAAAATGGATATGTCTAATAAAATGTTTACAAATTGTCATTATTATGTGTAATATTAATTAAATAAACTTTACAGTAAGGTAACATAAATAAATACACTTACACCATTTTCCCAACAGGGTCGGTAAAAATTTCAGCAACCGCCTTTTACGATCCCTAAGTATATGAGTATCTAAATATTCTTGCATCGTTCTCTCTCTGCCTGAGAAAAGGCCTTTACAATGCCGTAGGGCACCAAGCTTCTATTATTTTACGTTAACTAAGTTAGAACTAAAATAACTGAACCTTTTTACAGTGCAATTAGCATGTAAAAATATTAAATTAAATGTCTCTCGTCACCAAAACAATTTAACTCAAACTCAGTACAATAACATTTGCTAAATTACACTAAATGTATTCTATACCAATCTTGGTAATCCGGTTAACCGTGCTACCAGCGAGGTTATTAATTCCACAATGTGTTTGAAACACTTGACATAAACAAGCAAATGTCCGGAAATTCGCGTACAGTCGCGACGGCATTATTAAGCAAACAAAATCACAATTTCGAACAATTTTCTCTTATCATACGCGTTACTTACAGAGCCAGTTAATTTTGTGAGAGTAGCGAAGCGTAAGTGATAAGGTCACGAAAGACTTTGGTATATAAACCGCGTTTTTATCGACGGCTTTATATTAAAATCGGAGCGTGTGTGTTGTGTGGAAATTCTGTTAAATCCGTGGACGGTTCTCGTTTATTTTGAACGATTTGAATAAATCCGTTTTTCCGGGTGTGAAGAGAAACTTTTTAGTGACCGTTTGTTTTTTTTTTTTGGACGGGAAAATGTAGTAATTCTTTGTTTTTGTTTATTGTCGCGTGCCAGTTGTAAGATTTAACAGGGAAAACGGCGGGCGTAATGGGGTTTGTAAGCAATGGGACTGCAGCCTGTACATAATGGTACATTGTTATGAACAAAATTATTGTTATTGTCGCTGTGCTTGAAAAATATTTTTCGTCGTTTGTAATAATTTAGGTGGGTTACCTCCCTACTATTGTTTCAAGTTACCTTGCTTGTAAAGAAAATCCGTATATTATTTTGGAAACCTTTTAAAAGTATTTCGTACCGAAGTACTTATGAAATCTTATTTAAAAATTTTATTTCAATATATTTTATAAAAGATTCAACCTGGATAAACAAGAGAACGAGGGAAAATTACTTTCCTAACTCTCTTTGTTTGCCAAACCCTTTTGAAGCTTGTATTAATAACGAACTTTTTGTGTACCTTATATTATTGTCTATCGATTTTTGATACAGTTAAAAGCAAACATTTAATGTTGTTATTATAAGGCAATTTTTTTCATTGCAGGGCAGGCAGAAATACATTCCGTTAAACAAATTACAGTCCTCTCTCATTTTTTTTTCTTTTTAGGGCTATATGTGACCAGTTTTAATAAAGGAGTATAGTTTCCACAATGTCACTTGACTGGACCTGCCGCGAAATCGCTTTAAAAAAAACGAACATTCATATAAATTTCTTAAAATAGTAAACTTACTGCCATGAAAATGTTACCCTGACAACTAAAATTTAAAGGGGCTTTTCTTAACAGTACCAGTGATAAATTAGATAAGTCTAAATGTTTGAAGATATATTGCCAACATGTTGAGAATTTAAGACAAGTGTCTCTGTACAATTTATGGCTTTAAATATGGTCTTGTGATGCCACCAATAAGATTGCAGTAAATGTTCTTGTAAATAACAAGGCCGACCTATCGTTTGTTAAAATAAATAAACACAATTATTATTATTTTTTAACTTTTTATCGTCTCAAACTCTGAAAGTAAATGCTAAGTAACGTACTAATGGTAATCTGGGCTTTAATTTTTTAAACCAAACAGTGGAAGAAAAAATCACATCTTCATTCACATTATTTCTTCCATAAATATAAAACATTTACTTTCTCATTACAGTTAAGCCTACGTCGCAAACAAAAACTTTAATACGACGAAACTATAAAACACCCGTTATGAAAATTTTAATAATAATCAGAATTTTGAAGCACCTTTTGTTCGGAACTCCGTGTAAAACAATGCCCTATTCAGCTCGCCAATTACTCAAATTATGAAATTTAACGGACGAAAAACAATTTACTAAGCGAGACCATACCTGAATGGGCACTGTTATAATTTTGTTCAGTTAGCGAGGAAAATGTACCCAGGAACAGCCGTCAGCCATGCATGCATGGGATGCACTGATTAACCGACCTCATAATCTATTAAAACTACGTATTCTAGATCAGGTCACTATTAAAGTCTTACATTACCTGTAGATATTTTTCCGTCATAATATCAGAATCCGTACTAATATTATAAATGCGAAAGTAACTCTGTCTGTCTGTCTCTTCTTCACGCCTAAACCACTGAACCGATTTCAATTAAATTTGGTACAGATATAGTCTGGGACCCGAGAAAGGACATAGGATAGTTTTTATCCCGGAAATCTCTCGGGGATCGGGAACTATTTCACGCGAACGAAGTCGCGATCACAAGCAAGTATATATAATACCTCGAAATAAAATAAAGCTTAATTCGTGGCGACCTATTTTCTGGAGCTAGTAGTTTTGGATTAGTCCATTTTATATAGAACTAGCTTTTGCCCGCGGCTTTGCTAACCTATGTCACTATCCATCCCTTCAACTATCTTCACTTAAAAAAAAATCAGTAAAATTCGTTGCTTCGTTTTGCCGTAGTCGGATAAACAAACACACACTCTTTCCTATTTATAATATAAGTATGGATAGCCTGATCACAGTATTTATTTTATCTAATCCATCAATTTGTTTGAAGGAAATTGGGAGATTAGGCAAAACTAGCTTTTGGAAACGAAATATTTGGAATATTTCAGTTGTCCCTCGTGGTCAACCTGTCTGTAGTCGTGTCCTTCGGGGATAGCGTCCATATAATAATAATAATAATAATAATAATAATAAACCCGCAGGGCAGCTTGTGGCGAGCTGTCGGGCAGTAGCGACCCCGTGGACCTGACCTCCTGGGAGACCCTTTGTTCTTCATCTCTGGCTTGCCTTAACTGGCCGGCCAGAGTGAGCACTGACGAGGAACAAGGCTCCCACCTCACTCTTGCCTTCATTGGCTGGTTTGAGTGGAGATTCGCAAGAGCATACGTGCTCGGGGGAAGGAAGTATTCCAGTAAGATGCTGGTAGGGATCTTGACCGTACTTCCGGGATTGTCCTGATAGCCGTGGAATACCTCTCCACTCCTCAAGCACCTCGATATATGTTGCCCCCTTGTTGCTACGTCACTATGTGCTAGCGGCCGTTTTCGGGGGCCCATTTACTGAGTGTGCAAGTCACCCCCTGCCATTCTATCAGTGTATACAACCATTGGTCAGGCAGGGGCCATAGTCGTTCAATAGTCTTAGGTAACAAATCCACCTTAACAACCCAAACCCATAGCACAATATTTTTGAATTCCATGTCCAGCAATAGTCCTTCACCTTCCGGGGATTGTCTTTAGCTGCACTTATGTAGCGCATATGGAGATAATCGTCGGTTGGTGTCCCATTACATAATAATATGAGGTCTTGATCAAGGGGCCTCTGTGAGTTGGCTTCGGCCCCTCGCACGCCTTCCAAAGGTCCGGGACCCCTGGGTCCCGAGAAATTCAAACAAATGCAAATAATAATAATAAAATCATTTATTTTCTCACTACAATATACAGACAAGAGAACAGTTTCATAGGTATACATAATTCTGGTAAGTATATATTGTAGGAGACTGGTGCCTAAGCTAGGCTCTAGGCCTGTGTTTCAGGACACCAGGTTCCCACCCTTTAACATTTTCATCCTCTAGATTATGTATTACAGCGACGACAGCGTAGTAAGAGATAACGAAATAAATAAGGCTGACAATTTAAGTTTATGTAAAATAGTAGTGTTAGTAGAAGTATGTAAGATTGTAAAAAGGGGTGAGTGCGAGTGTGTGTTGATTTATAGGTGCGTAGTGTATGTATGTGAGTGTGTGTGGGTGTGTTTATGTTGTAAGGCTACTTATGAATAATTATACCATACTAGTAATAATATGCTCAGTATCATCATAATTCAGTTCCATTAGCCACTCAGTGAGCCTCCTTTTGCATTTGTGTTTAGTAAGATTGAAAATATTCAATAATTTATTAGTCTTATTATAGAGATGGCCACCCAAATGACAAAAGAAGCGTCTGACAAAACTAGTTTTTTGACGAGGGAGATGACTTTGGACTGGGTTAAACCGTCTCTTCCCACTGCACAGCAACGGATCATATACTAACAGAGAATGTTGTTTTAATATAGTGTGGAGTATGAAAAGTTGTCGCACAGTGAGGACTTTACTCTCCTTGTATAATTGTTCAGTGGGAAACCGATATGGACGAAAAGATGAGACCTTCAGAATAGCCCTTTGAGTTCTTTCCAGTTCTATAAGGGTAGTTTTCGGTGCTCCACCCCAGGAAGTGATGCAGTAACTTGTAATAGACTGAGCAAGGGCAAAGTATACTGACTTCAAGACTTCTTTTTCCAGTACATGTCTTAGTGTTTTAAATACAAATATTAACTTACGCAATCTATTACTAAGTGTGCTAATGTGCTCTTGGAATCTTAATTTGTCATCAATAATAACACCAAGGTACTTTACTTTTTCAGTCTTAGAGAGAGTTGCACAGTCACATCTATCTGCAGGTATATCTGAACAATTGTGAGCTACAATAGGACTGACTGGTCCAGTGGTTTTTAGACAGAATGTCATGTATTGGGTTTTGGCAGTGTTAAGAGTCAGCCGATTATTCTGTAGCCACCTGTACACAATGTTGAACCCTGATTGTGCATTATGGTATACATCATCCCACGATTTTGCACTGAACAAAAGCGCCGTGTCGTCAGCAAAACTAACGATTTTCCCGTTATTGAGATCGAGCGCACCCAGGTCGTTAATATAGATGAGGAAGAGCGTAGGTCCAAGGACTGATCCTTGAGGAGTTCCGTAGGTAGGTGTTTGCTCTTTACTGATGAATTCATCTATTTTTACTCTCTGAGTGCGCTCACACAGGTAATCTTTAATAATGTCAAGGTCAAAGGAGCTCCGAAAAGCGGGGCTCTTGTTTTCACCTGTATAAATAAGAGAAACCTTACCAAACTAGCCTTTAAATGTTCCAAAATTAGCCGACTATTTTTAGTGGTATAGGCATATAGTTAAACGTTATGTATCCTAGTCATTTTTCCAGCTATTAGATATAGTGGCTGATTAAGCTAGTTGCAAGCGACACATACATAAAAAGCTTAACATTTTGCGTTGGTTTCGCAGCGCAATACCATAAACATTATTTTTTATAACAAATATAAATGTCGATTAAAAGCAATATTTTATGTTCAATTTTATTTAGTTTGTTGGGCAGTGTGCTCAGTTAACGGTTATGTGATGTGTTTTTTATACCCCGTGTATTGAGTTTAAAATGCAAATAAAATCGTTCATTCGATTTTAAACACGTATTTTCCATTTTCAGATTTTGCAGGACTTTCAATTCATTCTCTGTGCCTTGCAATAAATATATTTATGAACAGCTTATACATCAAAAGCTAAGAAAAATATAATAATAATATACTAGCTTTCGCCAACGGCTTCGCCCACGTGAATGCCATTTCAGGGTCGGAGTTTTGTAAAATCCGTTTTTAACGGATATCTACACTAGATAGATCTACACCCTATCGATACTGTTCAATGTTTCTGTAGGGCACTTACGTCGTGATTTTTTACACAAATCTCTCACATGGTTGCAGGGTCGCTTGACAGACTTACAATTTAAAGAGGCTATTTAGACTGGTCTTCATTCCTCTTTGTTTTAAAATGATCTGAGCTTATTTTTTCAAATAATCTAAGCCTATAAGGAATCTACTTGTCCTATTTTTAGTTTTAGGTGTTATCCTTTCTGACATTCATGATTAACCATTCAGTGGTATTTTGCTTTTATACGGATAGATTATATTAAAATTAAAGCTTAGCAGCTGTTTAGTAAGGGTAAAAGCTTCTATTTCAGGAATAATTTACCGTTTGCTACAAGGAATTTCAATTCATTCATTTATTTAGTATAAAGGTTTTCTAAACATTAAATTTTAATCAAGCTTGATTTAAATCAACCTGTATCAAGCTATAGTCGATTGGTCAATTGGTCTGTAGTAGATTGATTACTGTCTTTCTCCATCAGATCGTAGCGTGATGATTTTATAGTACGAATACCTAATAATGTCAAAAATTCATAAAGCATATTACATTTCTAATATTAATATCATACAAAAATTTAACAAGCAAAAAGCTTTTAAAAATATATATCGACAGTTTTTATTTAAATTGGTTTAGTATGTTTTGAAATTATGCCAAGCGCAATCAACTTTCATTTCATACCAGCTTTCGCCCGCGGCTTCGCTTAATTTTTGCGTAACTTCAACCATTTACGCAGCGCACGCAACGGAATCTCTCAAAAGGAATATTTTTTTCCCCATTTTTGTCACACTTTTCATTACTGCTCGGCTCCTATGTGTTTTAGCGTTACGTTATATAGCCTATAAGCTGCCCAGAAGTATGGATTACAACCGTACCAAGTTTGGTTTAAATCCTTTCAGTAGTTTTTAACCCATGCGTGCATATACAGACAGATAGACAGACAGACAAACAATTTACTAATTGCATTTTTGGCATCAGTATCGATCACCAATCATCCTCCAATAAAAATTTTGAAATATTCAATGTACAGAATTGACCTCTCTACAATTTTATTATAAGTATATACCTAGATAAAGCGTATTCGTTGACATTCTCATTATACTTAGATGACAATGTCACTAGGGACAATATTCTATTTCGATGCATTTCACATAGTGTTGTAATGTCAAGTCTGTTATATTTTATGTTACAAACATTTTACTTAAAGTTTTGCTATTTATAATGAATGAATAAATCCAATTTCTGTCATCCCTCGGGAACAGCACATTTTTCACGAAAAAACGTAATAATTCCATTTGCAGTAGTCAAGACTGAAAGAGAACAAACTAAAAAACTCACTTTCGCATTTATCATATAATTACTATTTATTTTATTGATATTAGCTAATAGTAATTTTTTTTAGAAGAAATAAGATTTAAATTCGAGTACAACAGAGGCATAGTTCAATAGAATTACTTGATGGAGTTTGGGCTAAACACGTGTACTATCGGCACCGATCTTGTTAGCATAAACAATGAGGTTTGTTAACAAACAGCATTAATCTGCCATCTCACTCTTTTATCCTCTATCTCGCTCAAACTTTCCCAACTGGGGCGAAGATAAACAGTTGGTTCTCAATGTTAGCCGCTTATCCCTAGATCAGTGTAAAGAAGCAAAATTAGTTTTAAAATGTTTTGCTACCAGTAAAGGGTAAAGTTAGGTACAGTCCTTAATCCCAGTTACTGTGTTTTAGTATTTTCGTAACTTGTGAATTGTGACTTAAAATGGGCTCTTTACTTTTACGTAGTTTAAGCACACAATTGGGTCGTTCTTTCTGCTCTTAAGTGTCTTTTAAGCGAATTGAGGATTAGGTACGACTAAAAATGGTCGATGTCTGCGGTCGAAAATATTCCAGTCGTTTCGTTTATTCTAGTAACTATAGAGAGAATACTATTTATGTAATGTTACATATTTATGTCCCGTAAACGTTATTTTTTCTTTATATTGTTTAAAAATGGCATTAATGCAAAGACGCTTCTTTTTTGTCTCTTTACTCTTAATATTCCAAAAGTATTGAAGTGTGATCGCAACTGTATCTAAACGTTTTTAATCAGCAGAATTTGCATTCAAATTATAAAGGTCTAGTTGACAAACGGTTAAACTCTCTTCATTTAAGAAGAGTGGGGTCTCTACAGGGACAATTAAAGCCAAGAATTATGATTACACGTATAACAGCAAAATAACAAAATTACTGTGTAACCCCTCGCTCGCCGCAGCTCCCAATTTTCGTAACTAGTACGTAAACAACTAGGTAAGTTTGTTGCTCGTTGGCTCGACCTAAAGCGATTTTATTTTGTGCAGAGGGTCAAGTAGGCCGGGTGCGGGTCGCGTATGAAAGGGGTTGCGTTGGTGGGCAATAAGTAATTTCCTACCTACACATTTTCCTTCGGAGTTGGAAAGCTGACAAAGAGTTGTGATTAATATTTTGTCGCACTTGCAAGTACCTACTTGAGAAGGGCTAGTTGCGTCATCAGTTTTGGAGTGGCGGAAAATATGAAAATGGTGGCTATTGTGATGAAGGAAAAGGTTTGATAATGTTATTAATTGAATACAAGAAACATATTTAACTGTCTAGAAATCCTCCTGTCTCAACATTGACTCTCCAAATTAAAATCAAAAGTTGCGACCACCAGTGGCGTGCCTAGGTAAACTTAGACAAAGTTTAAAGAAAAAAGTATTCAAGGTAAGTCATAAAGACACTTTGCCAATGGCATGGTTTTAATAACAACTGTTTAGTAATATATTTGCATCTGTTTATGTTTATTAAAAAAGCTCATAATACGATTTTTTAATGCGAGCCAAGCTTTTCTAAATGGAGCTCAACGGGTCCCCGAAAAATGGTCAAACAAACTTAGATCTTGTAAAATAATGAAATAAGAACAGTGGACAAGATAATTATAAATATCGTAGTTTCCACTTCAAACCACATCAAGGTGATAAAACAGAGTTAAAATTAGCACAAAAGGAGGTTTACAACAGTAATTCGAAAAGGTCGAGTTGCCTAGAATCCCGGATTAAATTAATCGGTGCTAAAATATGAGTAAGTGATGTTAATTAAAATTAGCTGATGAACGCTAAAAATACTACTTAGGTACGGGCTAAGTAGAAATGACATGCTTTATTATTTCTTCTTTAAATTTGTCTGTGTACTTAAAAGGGGATAGTTATCGAGATAACTAAGATAATCTCAACTTTAGAAATACTACTTGGCGTCGAGAATCTAACTAATGATCTGATAGGTATTAACAAGCTAAATATTGTAACATCTGACATTCTATATCGCGCAATTAGAATTTGACAGGACTTTAGCATATTAAACAAAATAACGATAACAATCCCAGGGCAGTAACCACACCCTACGCGTCTGGTTGGAAAATCCTCTCTTTTTAATGGAGGATAAGACATTTTAACTAGTCCACATTCATTTTAAGTACATCTATCATCTTGTTACAAACTTACATAGGCACCTCAACGATACCAACGTTTTTAAGTTTATTTCACTTAAAAAATAATATATTTGTTTATCTGTCTCTTTATTTCAGGCAAATGTCTCCTATTTAAGAGTTTTAGTACTTATGAACAATGTTTTAATTAATGATAAACTTGAAGAATGGCGCTGTAGCAGAAATTACAAACATTAATTTAATTAGTATTCAGTGATACTCAGTTCAATTAGTCTTTTGTTTCAACTTATAAGACTTTCAGTGTTAGGTACTTATAAGTTTTTAAGAGATTAGTTGTCACATTCAAATAAAGTCTAATTATTTACATAAAATGGTAAAGTGACTGACTTGTTTTGGTTTATATATCAATACATTGTCTAAACCGCCGTTCCTAGAAACATAAGACTTATACGGTGTGATATTTGTAAAGAATAAGTCCACTAGGAAAGGTTTTTAGAGAATTTTAGGGAATTCCACACCCAAAGGGGTGGAAGTTTGACTTCCACGCACTTGCAGCCGCGGGTGAAAGCTAAAAAAGTTCTAATTGAAGTTCTCATTCCGATATAATTATGTTTTTTTATTTATGTTGAAACTGTAATAAACTTTTTTTTTGGTGAGTGGGAAATCGTCAAATGACTGCTCCAGGCCTGGGTGCGGCGGGAGGGCGTGTCAGACTTTTACTGGCTAAAACCCACTTATGTTCCTTCGATTGCCCTTTATGTTCCAGGGTCACGGTAACTATTATAAACATTCCGCAACAATACACTTTTATTCACTTTCTTCGTGTATTTATGCCTCTTACATTCCTTAACAGTCAACTTAGAATATAAGAAAAACAAAACGTGCATTATGAATATTTGTACGAAGAAATAAAAATAGTTTCAGCAATCGAACAGAAATAAAACTTAGAAAATAATATCGAAACCCGTTCTAAAGTTTCTCGTCCAATATCTTTTGGATAAACTTTTATTCGTAGCGTTAGAGGGTTGGCGAGTTGGTAATAAAGAAGGAGTTTAAAATGACTTTCAACCGTTTCTTATAAAATATTATTTACTGAGGAATACTGAGGATACTTCTAAAAGTCACTGCAATAAAATAGAAATGTGGTTTACAGGTACAGGTAGCAATTTCAGTACGCAGTGCCGTCTGATATAAATGATTTTTTCTTAGAACTTAAAACTATTGTTAAACTTTTTTATTCTATTTTTAGAAAATTTGTATTAGAAAACTACTCATTTGTCTAAGAGTTTTTTATTATACCTCCACTTTACTAACCAAAATATTACTTTAGTAAATACTGTAAACTATTCTTTTCGTTTTATATTTAAATTGCTCTCATTAAACTTATCTCGCACGAACACATTCAATATATCAGAAGTTTTGTTGTGATTTATTGAATTAATATAATATATTAATATTTTAAAAGGCAGATGTATAAATCACTTCATGTCGTGAACACTAATCATAATAATTTTATTTCATCCAATCCAATTTACAGTATTTTTATTAATCAAACAATAATTTTGTAAAAAAATAATTATTGTTAAAACTCATCGAAAATATTTTCGACGAAACTTTTTTTTCCTTCTTTTGGCACCGTTTTTAGGGTTCCGTAGTCAACTAGGAACCCTTATAGTTTCGCCATGTCTGTCTGTCTGTCCGTCCGTCCTCGCTTAATCTCTGTAACCGTTAGCACTAGAAAGCTGAAATTTGGTACCAATATGTATATCAATCACGCCGACAAAGTGCAAAAATAAAAATTGGAAAAAAATGTTTGATTAGGGTAGCCCCCCTATATGTAAATAGGGAAGTGGTTTTTTTTTAATTACAACCCTGACGTGTGATATATTGTTGGATAGGTATTTAAAAATGAATAGGGGTTTACTAAAATCATTTTTTGATAATGTCAATAATTTCGGAAATAATCGCTCCAAAAGGAAAAATCAAAGCGTCCCCCCCCTCTAACTTTTGACCCGTAGGTTTAAAAAATACGAAAAAAATCTGGAAAGTTGAACTTTATAAGGACTTTCTAGGAAAATTATTTTGAACTTGATAGAAAGAACAGTTTTTGTACAAAAAAGACAAAAAGTTTGTATCAAATAATTTTTGCGTACTTAGTATGTCAACGTAACAAATAGCCTTTTTTTAAACTTATAAGGAGGTACACTTATTGTGACGGACGGGAAACTACGGAACCCTACATTGAGCGTGGCCCGACGCGCTCTTGGCCGGTTTTTTAACATTGCCAGTGTCAACGACGAAACTTATTCTCAATTCAATTCAAAATTATTCATTGTGTTTTATTTAAAAATAAATCTTAATAATCTCATCACATTGCATTTTCATTTCAATACTTTTATTAGATTGTAACATCGACACGTGACGATTACACAGGAAATCTGCAGAGGCATTCGTCGGCAAATCTCTGAGGGATCTTAATGAGATGCGGTGACAGTAATAGTAATAACCGCAAATGGATGTGGGGATGGGGATGGGGATGGTACAAGGACGAACGAGAGGTCGGCGTCGACAGCGGCTGAGTTTCATGTAGCCTCCCCCAATCTCGCAGTGATTTGTTTTGGATGATGCCGCCATTATATCCGAGTGGTTTAACGTGATAAAGCCGTTAGGTGCAGCCACGTAGGGGAATCTCGGCTTGTCTACGAATTTGCATTTGTATATTGACAAAGCAGTTGCGAATTTGCGGTGTTCGCGTTTTGAATTTTCGTCGAATGGTGTTCTTTTTGGATTGCGTTTTTAAACAGTAGATTTTTCTTTGTCGAAAAAAGAAAATATAACATGACCTAGATATTTACAGCGGATACATTTCTGACACAAAAAATATTGTATAAATAATATCTTTACAAGTTTTATTTTAGTTTTAATATCAATATAAGCTAAACTTCCTAAATCAGTTCTTCTATACTTTATGTGAAATATATCATGTGAATCCTGTTAACTGTCACCCCATCAATTTTGGGCACCGCTGGGGCATCCTTAGGTGGAATAAGAAGACATAAAAGATAATAAGAAAATATTGCATAACACTAAAAAATATACACTGAAAATAAAATCAAACAAAATGCGCCTTACTAATAAACGCTGCATAAAGTTATGACAGGTTTATACGTCAAAAAATGTATGGTTACACAGGCTTTATTCATTGCATAACTTTACATAGTGATTATTAGTAAGGGCATATAGATATAACTATACTACATTAGATTCTTCTAATATCTAATTAGTTTTCTTTACAGAAGGTTGAAAAGTTTTTATAGGCCTTGAAAGGAAACTACTTTAAATCGTTATAAAAATATAAAAACTGCTTTCAAAGATTTTTGACAATGTGTCACACCCGGGAATCGAACTGAATTAAAATGGAAAAACAACATTCGGTACTATTATGACGTTAATCGATAGAGTCATGCATAAAGATTAAATCTTTCAAACAAATATGGTATATTAAATAAGAGGAAAAAGTCTATTCCATCATGTTGGAATTCAGACGTAACTGTCAGCCCTTTTGGGATTGTGATTGGTGGTACAAAGCTAGTGCTACTGAGAACTACCGATCTTTTCTGTTGAAGTATTCCTGAATTTCAGGAACACTAAACGAGGTGAAGTGAGTTTAAGACTGATGAGAACATTCATACACTTAAGCGAATTTCGCAAAAATGACGTCTTTAAAGCGCTATTGCCTTTAAATTGGGGCGGCTTCTATCCTTTAAGTAAAATGAAACCCGATACTTTTTATATGTTTTGATTTACACACCAACTTCTCCATTATAAATCTAAAAAATTACGGAATAAAATAAGTAATACATGCATTTAAATCAGAAAAACGAGATGAGTTCCGTGATAAATGTGTGTTACCTTTGTAGTATTTCTTTTCTGAATATATTTTTTCGCTTATTTTCTATATATAAGCTCCCAAATTCTCGATAACATAAGGTGAGTAGCCGACGCAATATCCGAGTGATGTGATCGATCACCGACGCGGTAATTGAGAATCGTTTCATATGTGTATGCTTACAAACTTAGGTACCTAGTACTGATTTGTATGTAACAGTGATGTAGAATAAATGTTGTATCATAAATAATGCCAATTTCAAATTCGCGTTTACAGTCAAATTGTACATGATAGAATTCTCGCAATTTTTAATAGTCGTGCTTGCAACAATTGAGGAAAACTATTCAGGAGTTTGGACACAAATATGGTATTAAAGCAAAACTTAATAGACGTGGTATAAGTTTTTTTTTAATATTGCGTATTAAAAAACATTTCATATTCATTACAAGTGTGTTCGAGTTTCTTGCTCGACCTTCTCCTCAGAAACCTACACTTGGAACAAGCAACTTACTTGTAGTTTTGGTATACTATGAGAAATCAGCAAAGGTTTTCAACAATAAAAAAACAGATGATGACTATGATAAAAATATGATTTAATCTCATCGGTGACGACCAAGCGACAGCCGGCTGTCGCGCTGCTATTGTCTTTTTATTGTGTCTCGAATCACGTGTGTTTGAAGGTTTAATGATTAAATATTTCACAAATCCACGCATCCAGTGCGAACAAGGATTTATAATGAGGTTTAGCAGCTAATATAATCGTATTAACTGCTTGAACTAATGTAGTATGTGCTCAAAGCCTAATTAATCCCCTAGGCGTTTATTACTAAAATAAAGGTTATATCTTAACACTAGAATTTTCACATTTAGGGTGAAACCGCGAGGGTTTCTAAGGAAAAAGGCTCAAACAAGCAAACAGGCAGATGACAAATGGACAGAAATGTTTAATCCTTTAATCGTTTGACGTACGAAACCCAAGAAAAGTTTTTAATATTATACAGATATTTAAACATGTTAATATATGTAGGTATATAAAATAGTATATTGATAGACTGACTGACTGATTTGGTGATATAAACATACAAACCGCTGGTTCTAGATCTTTGTAATGAGTTAGGTATGAAAGTTTTTTTTGAAATTGGACTCCTTAAAGGTATTGGATGAAAGTACGAAATCCACACGGGCGAAGACGTGGGCTTAAGCTAGTATTTTACATTACGAGTTTTCAAATAGTAAGTACGTTTCTAAACCAGTAATTATGAAGCCATAACAAGGTTTTACGACTAAACTCTAGGATTAAAACTGTACAGTTTTAATTAGGTACACAGTTATAATTCTTCCCTCGCTTTCATATTTTTTCCTGCAACGGCTAGCAAAAATTGAATAAGATTTTTCTGTTTTGTTTTAGCTGTAAGCACAAGATAAGGGCGCAGATAAACAATTTCTATTGCATAACTAAACGGACTACTTTGAGCAAATACCGGCTGAAGGATTTACAAAGTTAATGTTAAAAATACTTCGCGTAATATGCATACTGTTTTCTAGAATATTCTAGAAAAAGTTTATTTTTCTAGAGAATTCTTTATCGAATGCTTTGTGTTGGAAACGCAAACGAATAGATTCAGATCCCAGAATACACAAATACAACGCGTGCGATTATCTGTGCACCTTTTTGGAATGCCACCTCCCTCTAGTTTCGGGCGCGGCGTCGTCTTTGACTCGTTCGTTTAGTAGCGATAGCATTCCGACAGCGTTATACCACAGAACAGTACTGTCCTGTGCGTTCAAACAGTAGCCATACACGCTAACGCCAAGTCCTTAGAGTGAACGGAAAACGCTTGTGCCGAAAACGCTTGGATTTTGTCTAGGCCCCCTGTACTGCCCACTGTTCTGCCTTACTGTTCTGCCCTCGTGTGAAATCGGCATTACATCACAGCCCAAGGTGCACAATTAAGTCAAACAGGTAGTACTCGTAGTCTATTTACCTACATTATTTTGGTACGGCTGAAATTTACATCAAGCGAGACTGATTGTCAGTTATCATACAGCCCTGAACAAATCACATTTTTGAACATACTGACAGCCTCGTCAACCAGGCCCATTTGTGTTTTTAAATCATTTAGGAACCCATTGAAATATACACACCTGCTAAACAGAATTAATTTGAATGGTGTTGATCATAAACACATTAAAATATGTGATGATGGTGACAAACACATCTAACGAAAAAATATAAAGTTGTTTTGTTTTATACTGTACTTGCGTCCATCCCAGCTTCACAAAGAAGTGACAAATAAAAAAAAATCAGCTTCTTTCTACTATAATATACACGTATTATAAATAAAAAACTTTCTCTTGCATCTTTACTATATTTTAAAAACCGCATCAAAACTCGTTACGTATTTTAATGATATAAGCAAACATAGAAATAGACACTAGACAGATAGGGGAAACCAACTTTGTTTTATACTAAATAGTGATAGATTAAATTACAAAACCATTTGACTATTTGTATCCAATGGCTGATAATTTCCTGTCGAACAACATATGTTTTGATTTAATTAAAATTAGATAGCGTTGTTCGGTCGCTGTTTGTTCCCAATAATTATTCGGGTTTATGCCAGACTAAAATAAACTGGGTACCAATGGATAGTTCAAAGGGATATTGTTATTTTCATGATATTACTATTCAGATATAGATAACGTAAGCTAGTGTTGAAATACATTTATGAATAGCTACAGTTCTGCCGTATTAATCTGCAATCGAGACTATTGAGAGAGATATCTTAACAGTAGGTATTTAGTAGGGTTTCAGGGATTTAACATCTGTATTAGATATTGTAGTATATTATTGTAAGGAAGGTTTGTTTTATAAAATAATAATAATACCAGCCTATAACTGTCCCACTGCAGGGCAAAGGCCTCTTCTCATACAGAGAAGGCACGAGCATTGATCACCACGCTTGCTCAAGACGGGTTGGCGATTTCAGACTTATAATCACTACAAGTCCAGGTTTTCTCACGATGTTTTTCCTTCACCGATGTCTGCGATGCGATGTCTAAGATAATCTTTAGAAAGTACAGCAGTATGGTTTGTTTTATAGTAACGTTAATTAACGAAAGGTGATCCCAAATTGGTTACACAACTATTTAAAGCTCATTATGTTTTACTGGCCCTGATTGCGAAGCCGGACGTCGTGGATACGATTCCCATCAAGGACAATTTTATGTGATATGTATAATATGAGTACCATGTGTTTATAATGTGTAAGTTTTTATAAATTATCAGTTTTATGAGTACCACAGTAAAGTCAAGTTAAAAATTTTAACTTTTTTTTAATTATTACGACATCATAGAGTCTTGGTGAAATACCCTTCATAACACTGTGGGAACGATATTTAACCCTTAATTTCGCAACGTACTCCATCATTATAATATTATATTACAACATCATTATAGTACTTTTGGTATTTCTTATTGTTACGACAAAATTTTAACACCAACCAGGATTTATTAGGCCAGCATTTTATAAGCCAAATTTAATCAAAGACAGCGAAACACTGCCTCCATAACCACAAGATCGTGTTACTAACATAAGTGTAAACATACCCTAACAAGGACAAACGAGGTTTGCTTCCAATATTAATGACTTCGTTAACAGTACCTAATTTATTTACTCTGTAAAATGTCGTTTACGTTAATTACTCGCTCACGATTCGTGAATCTCTAGCACGCATTACTCTTGCCAATTGAAGGCATTTGTATCGACGTAGCCTATTTGTTAAGTAATGAATTATGTATGTGCGAATCTCTTTAGGTTTTGGTATACAGAACGCGTAGCGTGTGCTATGCGTAGCGATAGTGTGATGTATGGATGACGTAGCTCGGCGTAGCATGCAGGCGTAGACGGCGTAGACGGCGTAGCTCGTAGGCGCAATACGTAGCGCATCTGCGTAGCTGCGTAGGCGTAACACTCTGAGTTTACAGCTTAACCTTTCAACGATCAACCGACAGCCGGCTGTCGGGCTGCTATTGTCTTTCTATTGTGTCTCAAATCACGTGTGTTCGAAGGATTAAAGTCAATAATGTAACTCGATGTAGCTATCTAGCATACCTTATCGGTCATTCGTTATTTATTCATTGTTATTGTTCTTCTCTATAAACAGCTACCTCGGTTTTGAAACAAGCAACGGTCTGCCAAACTGACCTTGAGAATTCAAAAGAAATAAACACATTGGCGCTGATTTTTACTAGTAGTAATTGATCTGTGCATAATATCAACCAAACTATAACACACTCGTCCTGCATTTAGTGTGTCTGGGGCTTTATTAGTCGCAACCGTGTTTGTTAAATTTATAGTAAACCTATTTACTTTCGTATATTTCAAATCAAATTGTATTTGAATCGTGTAGTGATTGAGCATTAAACATAAAATAAAACGTGTTTTCCAATTTATTTCACAGAGAAAAATAACAAGGGACTGATTTATTTATTTACTGAATTATTTTACAAATATAAAGTAGAAGTAGCAGTCAACACATTGTTTTTGTATAATAAAGTTCAGAGACTGACATCCCGTGCCTCGGAAAGCACGTAAAGCCGTTGGTCCCGGTTGTCATTCCTAGAACTTTGACAGTCGTTACGGGTAGTCAGAAGCCAAGAAAGTCTGACCAGCCTTTAACCAAGAGGTATCGTGTCGCCCAGTTACTGGGTTGTGGAGGTCAGATAGGCAGTCGCTTCACGTAAAACACTGGTATCCAGCTGAATCCGGTTAGGCTGAAAGCCGACCCCAACATAGTTGGGAAAAGGCTAGGGAGATGATGGAAAGTTCAGAGACTGTATTTTTGAATTGGAATACTCTGTAATAGTGCTATAATTGTATGTTTGTAAATAAATAAATGACTTTTGAGACTGTATTATACGTGTTTAGGATAACATGTATATGCAGCATGAATTCATTATAAGCAAGACTGTAATGTAACAAAAGTTAAATTGTAAAACATCTTAACTAAACTAAATACATACAAAGCTACCTGCGGAGCTATTACTATTTCTGCATTTTAACAAAATCGTTGATTCTAGACGAAGTTTCTGCAAACTTAACTCTACAACCAGTGAATTGATGATCTTCCATAGGTCGTCATGTCCACCTTTTATATTTTTTTGCATCAGATGCAGCAAGTAGGCCCCCCCTACTTGCAGCATCTGATGCAAAAAAATATGACTTATTCAAAATAACAGTTAATTATGGCTAAAAGTAAAAACGAAAGTTAACACAGGTCTAGTATCCGTGCTAATATTATAAATGTGAAAGAAGCTCTGTCTGTCTGTCTCTTCTTCACGCCTAAACCACTGAACCGATTTTAATGAAATTTTGGTACAGATATAGTCTGGAACCCGAGAAAGGACAAAGGATAGTTTTCATCCCGGAAATCTTACGGGAACGGGAACTAATACACGCGGACAAAGTCGCGGGCAAAAGCTAGTAAAATAATAAATCATATTTTACCTATGCAAACATAATACATTAGTTTAAATAATCCATCTTACCTTTAGACATTACTATTAACGAGAATTTTATTTTCAACATGTTCACTTTGATTAAAGTTAATTATGATTTTTTGATGATCCATTTTAAATGCGTAAAGATTCGTTACTGATGTAATTACTTTGTTCCCGAAAATTGGAATTCCATTTAGCTTTGTCTGATGGAATATCATGTAGCAAAATATTAGAACGAGGAAATTTTCTGCTTTTTTTCAGTCGGGCAGTTCGTTTACATGTTTTTTCCCATAATTTATGAATAAAGGCAAGTCCCTTCATAAATAAATAATTATTTAATTTGCACTGTCATAAGCTGTCGACGTCGTATTTAACGTGTTTTAAATGTAGGTCAAACAAATAAATCTTATACAAAATCCCCACCGTTTTAGTAAGACTTTTGAATTGAAGCTTCAAAAACATGAATATGAAATTAATGCGAGCCTTTCGTATGTATATTTCAGTTCATAAAACATTCGAGGACAATACGACATTATATTATTTTATTCCGTCCTTCTCCATTCTACGTCCCGATCAACTTGTTAGAGAAAAAAACACGAACATACCATTCTCCATTCGTATTTATTCGCAGTTACCGATATTTACAATGCAATAAAGCTAACCACAATAAAAATATGGTTGCCGGGTAATAATGGGTGCCATAAAAACATTTTATCGCGCCTGATCAACGTACGTAGTGGCTAATTTAGCTCCTGCTAATTTTGATTTATTTGTCGTGTAAATAAGAATTAGATGCTCATTGCTAATGGAAGGAGCGGCTGGCCATAAACATAGCGAGTTATTATCGTCTGTTTATTATGGCCACTGTTAATGTAATAGTGGAAAATAAATTATTATTTTGCTCGAAGTTTATTAGATAATCCCGTTTTCGGAATGAACGAATCCATACTTACTAATATTATAAATGGGAAAGTGTGTCTGTCTGTCTGTCTATTGGTCTGTCTGTCTGTCTGTCTGTTTGTCTTTCTTTCACGGCAAAACGGAGCGACGGATTGACGTGATTTTTTAAGTGGAGATAGTTGAAGGGATGGAGAGTAACATAGGCTACTTTTTGTCTCTTTCTAACGCGAGCGAAACCGCGGGCAGAAGCTAGTTTCCTTATATTTGGCTTGCAGCGGTAAGTAAACAAGCCTGGCTGTGTAGTAAATAAAAACATTTTAACAGAAACTAACGGTCAATGCTTTGATGACAAACAAAAATGGTGGTTTAGAAAACACACGTGTGGACGCATTTGCTTTGCAAAACTAACTGGATTACTAGTTTGAAATGTAAATAGTTCCGTGTTTAAATACACATTTTTGTTACCTTTTTATTTTAGTTTCAGTGTTACAGAATAGCTTTGTGTATTCGATGTTGACATACTGTATTATTGATAAAATTGCAAGTAGAATAAATAAAACTTTTTTTGTGTTGCCTACATGGCATGGTGGTGTTATTTAAACACACTTTATTTTAGCCAATGTAAAGTTTGTTTAAAACATTGCAACACACTTAAGATTATCAGCAAAATATCGTATGCATTTGCTTGACAATGTGTCAAATATTTTTTTGGTTCTTGCAACCGAGGGTAAC
Organism: Athetis lepigone; assembly: GCA_033675125.1. Classification (NCBI taxonomy): domain Eukaryota; kingdom Metazoa; phylum Arthropoda; class Insecta; order Lepidoptera; family Noctuidae; genus Athetis; species Athetis lepigone. Next base: position 14,337,409 of record CM066243.1, on the reverse strand, counting down.
TTAAGACTTGTATCATTAATGTTTACATAGTCGTCTATACGAGCTCTTAAGCTGCGGACACGAAGTCAAACGCTGCAGCGTCGTCGCCTGCGGCGGTGGGATGACGGAAGTTGTTTAGGTAGTTTACTAAATTTAAACAATCCTGAATCTTTTTTAAAACTTTACTTAACCTATTTATTTTACGCTACTAAAGCCCGTAGATCAATTACATAATCTATGTATAATTTTCAATGGTATCAACTAATACATATTTAAAACTGATTTATTAAAACTATTGAGTTGATAACATATTTTGCTGTGTCGGTGTCAACATGAAAAGTCCTCATACACGCTGAAATACGACACCTGTCGGTCAAAAACCTCATCCATAAAATCGAAAGATGATGTGTCGGAACAGCTACAGGCACAAAGTTCTCAGTCTTGTTGCGCGACTTGAACTTCTCGACTCCCGCCATGGCAGAATGTCACTAACTCATTTTGTATTTTTGGAATATTTCTTATGGAATGCACTGAAATGGCTGGAACTGAGTCACGAGTTCGATTTAAAATTATAAATTTATAAATGTGCTTGCTATCGCGGCTTCGCCCGTGTGAATGTCGATTTTTCTATCCCCTGCTTTACCAATTTAGTGTTGGAATTTCTAAAATTTTTTTCTTACTTGTTACCTACTGTTTATAAATAACATACCCAGCAAGTTTTAAGTCTCTAGGGTCAGCGGTTTGGGCTGTGCTTTGATATTATCAACTGTCAGTTTACCATTTTATACATCCGTACTAATATTATAAATGCGAAAGTAACTATGTCTGTCTGTCTGTCTGTCTCTTCTTCACGCCTAAACCACTAAACCGATTTGAATGAAATTTGGCACAGATATAGCCTGGGACTTGGGAAAGGACATAGGATAGTTTTCATGCCGGAAATTTCTCGGGAGCGGGAGTTCCACGCGGACGAAGTCGCGGGCAAAAGCTAGTCGTATATAAAAGAAACTGGTGGCTGAAAAATTGGTGAGGAGGCAGCTTAGGACCAGGGGACGGACATAGAATACTTTTTATCTTCTTTTTTTAGTAACTAAAAATCTGATATAACGCGGGTGAAATCGCGGGGGACAGCTAGTTAATTCATCGAATCACGCCGCTTTTCGCGCCTTTTGACTTCGTGTCCTCGGTCTTATTTATAAGTGGGTCTAACAAGGAGCACGTACTTGAACAAAGTCACAGGCAAAATATAGCTAGAAGACGGTTCCAGTACGAATAGGTACCTATTCATTGCGAACTGTATGGCAATAATAGAAGTTTAATAACATGCTACATCTAGTTAAATGTTAGAAAGTGAATTATGTAATAAAAAAGTTACGTACAATGATAGTCTAGTTTGTTATTTATTGAACGCGCGATTTTTAAAGTCGTTATAACTATCATAGATTAAAAATATTTCGTATATTTCAGTAAACCAGATTTGAACTTGAAAATGATTAGCTCGTATGAATAAACAAATGGCTTGGACTTGTACTCACGAATTAACCAGAACTATTAAAACTGTACTTTAAAAAGTTTTTACCATTTAACTATGACTTTAACTACTACAAAGTGGTAATAAACTTTCAAGCTCCGGAAATCGTTGGTAATAGAAAATATCAACAGCTCCAACACCACTGTACTGTTTGTACTGAACCTCAGACGTATAAAGAGGGGTGTTATAAGGTTGATGTGTGTGTCTGTTTGTCTCTGACACCGTACCTTTTAACCTTTCGACGACCAAGCGACAGGCGGCTGTCGCGCTTCGATGGTCTTTCTATTGTGTCTCGAATCACGTGTGTTCAAACGTTTAAACAAAAAAAAATTGAAAAATGTCCTAACGATGTACCCCCTATAAAAATGAATGGGAACGAATTAGTTCGGGTGTACCAATTTAAGTACTTAGGGCACTATGTCACTGACGACCTCAAAGACCAGGTAGATATTGAGAGGGAACGTAGGGCACCGGCAGTCCGCTGTAACATGCTGGCACGCAGGTATGGACGCTGAAGTAGGCTAGTCAAAATATCGCTTTTTAAAGCCTATTGCCAGGTATTTTACACGTGCAGCCTGTGGACCAACTATACTCAGCGCACTATCAGCGCCCTACGGGTCCAATATAATAACGGGTTCAGGATGATGATGGGGCTGCCCCGTTTCTGCAGTGCATCGGATATGTTCGCAGAGGCACATGTCGATGATTTTCACGCCATCATCAGACAAAAATCTGCCTCTTTGCTCTGTAGAGTGCGGGGCAGGGTGATACGACTCTCCTTTACTAGGTGATATTGTTCAGAGATGCATTAGGAACAACAACCTAGTTGCCAAGTGATGTTGCCAAGACTAACATAGACATAAGTTTCTCTTCCTTGTTTACTAACCCATATGGATGCTGCTTATCCGAATTAAAAACTTTTTTTTTTAATGGGTGAAACGCTTTAATGGCGTTTTTTTTTTTTAATTTCAAAGTAATTTGGTTGTTTTTTAGACATGTTTCTCTACAGTCAGTTCAGCCATTTCAAAGTTATCAACTGTTGTTAGCAGCCGGGACCTTATTAACTTCGTGGTAGAGGTTACTTCGTTACCCAATCAACAACAACACAGTTTACATAATACCCACGTAAAGGACGTGGGTAATTCTTACTTATTAATGATAAATTACGAGTATATAGTTATTTCTTTTTATTTGTCTGTCTGAAAAGATTTTAATATTGCAAAAGTTTAAAATCCACAGATATAAAACGCATGAAGGGCTGCCGAAGTTTTTTATTTTGTTATGTTCTCAACGACTTTTTAGTTAAATTAGCGTAGAGTTGTATATTAACTAGTTAGGTCTTTTAATTCCTTAATTAATTACTGTTTTATCAAGTAACTGAAGTGCCACCTTTTCATTTATAGTTAATTAAAAAAATAAAAGTGGACTCAAATTCCAGAAAATATGTAATACCTGTGACGCTTCCTTCTTACCCTAGAAACCTACTTTTGCATAAAACGTAGCGACTAGCTTAAACTTACTGATCTGTTCCTTAACTTATCGTAATTTAGGAATAGAGCTCTTTGTATTAATTTTATTGTAGAATCTTGTCCGATGTAGTACAATCACACCAATTTCTACAACCATACCAGTCAGTCTAGTCGTAAAATTGTGGCGTCACCCCAAATAGTTTAGGCGGCCAACCAACTCTGGCATGGCAATTCGACACATACAAACAAATTTTGACGCGCTAAAACGACCATCAATGACCACCTTAAGATGGCAACTATACAGGGTGGAAAGTTTTAATAGGACCTGGAAGAAAACTACCTTAAATCGTTGAGATAGATTATTTTACTTAAAAGAAACATTCCTTTATTTTTAAAAAGAAACAAAACTGCATTCAAAGATTTTCGGAAATTCGCTTACCACTCCCGGGAATAGAACCGACTAAAATCCAAAAAAACCGGTCAAGTGCGATTTGGACTCGCGCAACGAGGGTTCCGTTAATGGGAAGTACCCTATAGGTTTTTAACCCCTCGCAAATATCTAAATGCAATATAAACCGCCCTATCTTTTTATTCCGTTAATTTAGAAACTTGAGTTTTTCACTGCTTTAAGAGATAGCAGACCTAAGTATGTGATATTAATTTCAGTTTGATATCTCGACGCGTTCCTGAGAAAAACGTTCTTGACAGACGGACGAACAGACGGACGCCTGATGTGAACAAACTACAAATTTACGGTTTTCGAAGTTTTTCCTTTACTTGTACTACATGACCTTGCTTCTTGCCAAATTTCATGATTCTAGGTCAATGGGAAGTACCCTGTAGGTTTTGAGTTTTGGTTCCCTTGAAAATGTCTAAATATGCAATATAAACCGCCGTATCTTTTTATTGCGTTGATTTAGAAACTTGAGTTTTTCACTGCTTTAAGAGACAGCAGACCTAAGTATGTGATATTAATTTCAGCTTGATATCTCGACGCGTTCCTGAGAAAAACGTTCTTGACAGACGGACGAACAGACGGGCGCCTGATGTAAACAAACTACAAATTTACGGTTTTTGGAGTTTTCCCTTTACTTGTGCTACATGATTTTGCTTCTTGCCAAATTTCATAATTCTAGGTCAATGGGAAGTACCCTGTAGGTTTTGGGTTTTGGTTCCCTTGAAAATGTCTAAATATGCAATATAAACCGCCGTATCTTTTTATTGCGTTGATTTAGAAACTTGAGTTTTTCACTGCTTTAAGAGACAGCAGACCTGAGTATGTGATATTAATTTCAGCTTGATATCTCGACGCGTTCCTGAGAAAAAGGATCTTGACAGACGGACGAACATACGGACGCCTGGTGTGAACAAACTATAAATTTACGGTTTTCGGAGTTTTCCCTATACTTGTGCTACATGACCTTGCTTCTTGCCAAATTTCATGATTCTAGATCAATGGAAAGTACCCAGCAGTGTGATTCTGTAAGACTTCGTTTTAAAATTCGAATCTGAATCCGCCGTGAGTTTCTTGATTGGCATTCTAAAACTTGGTCGTTAATTCGAATCTACACTAGCGCTACTCTAGCGAGCGTGTTTGCGAGTTGAACTAAATTAACTGCGGGATTTTGACAGATAAAGTATGAGATGACGTAATACGTGGCATTCTAAAAGGTAGTTCCACCGTCAGTTCGACGCTCCCTTCGCACTCGAACCCGATTCAAAGTGTCAAATAAAAAGCATCTATTTTACGAGTGAAACTAGAAGAAATAATAGTTAAATAGTGTTTAAATAAAGTTTTAAAGTGGATAAGTGCCTACCTACTCAAGCGATAACGATGGCGAGAATGTTTTTGTTTAAATCTTTATTAGAAGATTGGATAAACTAGAAAAGAGTCGACAATCTACCAAAATTCAAAGTTTATCTTTATTAACCCGAGAAGACGACTATGTGAGCGTGTATGTATAGATTGTCAAAAGAACTAATTGACTAACTGGAGTTTGAGTTACTGCCTCTGATAAAGTCCACAAAACGTCGAGGCAAAGGACTTTCAACTCGTGTAAAAGTAAGTGCTTCATTTTACTATGCATAAAGTTCATTTTGTAAGTATTTACAGTTTATAGCTAAAAGATTTGTAACCCAGCACACCATAGTAAGAAAAACACTTCATAATAAGGAGTATTCTCTTTTGGTGGTTTCCTGGCTAGCTACATTTGTTTTCAAGTTTATCTAAGGACCCTGTATAGTTATTATATTGGTATTCTATTTAATCCTTCGAACACATGTGATTTGAGACACAATAGAAAGACATTAGCAGCCCGACAGCCAGCTGTCGGTTGGTCGTTAAAAGGTTAAGCATGAAAATAACCAAAATTGATCCCTATTTTGTATTGACTAGATCTAGCTAAAGTAGGTATTTAATTTTTTTATTGTTTCACAGTTATTATGGGCCTTGTCATTCTTGGCTAATGGCAGTTATCAGAAAATTGTTAAAGAAAATATAAGAACATATTTATCACAACCATCAGCATCTTGTTGCATAAATGAAGTAGTGGAAGCTCATAATAATCCGGCAATAGTAAACAAATATTAAAGGTTTCCTCAAAATATACAAGAAAGACAAAAGTTAAAAGAAAGGTTAGTGGGTATAATTAAAGTGACCCTTTGATTTTACATTTTTCTGTGGCAGTTGATCATGTTACTGTAAATTACAGATTCTTCAAAAAGTTTGGCTTTCCAACAGGCTCTTAGGTGCATTGATGGCACTCTGGTGGCAATGAAAAAACCAAAAGAGTATGAAGAACGTTTCTACTGCCGCAAAGGATACCATGCAAGAAATGTGCAATTGGTAAAATGAATTTCTATGTTGTAATCAATTATCATTAGGTATTCAATTAGTTAATTTTTTTTCAGATGCAGATTTAAATATTTTAAATGTGGATCCAACATAATGGTGGAGCTACTCATGACAGTTTCATTTTTAATTATGGTGTTATAAAAGCCCACTTAGAGGCATTAAAAAAAACAAAAGCTGGTGAAGAAGTTGTTTTGCTTGGTTAGTTAATCCCTCATATCTAAATAATAGGTATAAAAACTACATAGTTTTTTTATATTATTTTTTTCAGGTGATTCCGGATATGCTCAGCACTCCTACCTTATGACACCAATTAGTGGTGCTGAAGATGATTCCCCAGAAGCATTTTACAATGACTTGTTCTTGTTAGTACACAGAGTGCTAAACTACCAACATGTTCATGTTGTGTTTTGCACAACATGCAATATATCAGTGTCAATATATATCAGTGGTGTTGTTTATTGTATGTATTCTCTGGTGTGTGAGGCAGGTTTTTCAATAAAACTGCACTAGTATTCGTTAAGTGTTTAATTTAAACATAACAAAACCCAATTGAAAAAATCTTATATTTAAAAACTAAAACATGACTATACTATTACCTACTTTTATTGCTACACCCTATCTCAATTAATGGCATCTGTCAATGCTTGTAGCCCTTTCCCAACTGCACCCAGAGCTTCAGCTAAGACTTTATCCCTGTCGAGACTCCTCTCCAGAAAGAAAAGCAACTATTGTACGATTGAATATCGTTGTAACTTTCCTCAACCAGGTTGGAATCCTGAAACATAAATTAGGCAAAATGTTACTCCATGTTCTTTGTAGGATAAAAGTAGATTAAAATTTATATGCTTTTATATTTTGACTGCAAAACCTTATAGATAAATTACTGTTTGAATTAGGTATATTAGTAATGAAATTGATATTCTTATATGTAAGAACTACATTTAGATCTAATAAAATATAATCTAGACACATCTATAATAGTGGGAACATGTACGTCGCACATTTTAAGTGGTTTGCTTTAGAGAATGTTAAGTGGTTGAAACTGTATATAATAAGCTGCTAACCTTGGTCCACTGTTTATAAGTTTTGATAGTGACACCCATAATATTAAGGCGCACGCGGCGTGTTCCTCCTACTGGCGTCGACTTCGCTCTCTGGCATTTTGAGTTCTCAAGAAACCAAGCTTAAAACCTAGTTTCTTTCCATAAACTCAGTTTCAACTGAGCCGACGATGAGTAAGAGGAACGTGTCTCATTTGTACTGAAACTGAAACATTATTGTTGGATTAGAAAACAAAATAAACACTTAAATTAATTTAATTTTTGAACTTTGCAACCAGAAATATAAACTTACTTCATGATTTTTTTCACAATTTACCGGCACTGAACGATCAAAACACAAACAAAACAATGCAACAAACTTTATAAACGTCAAGGCAAAAATGAAATTATTGTCCACAGATTACACAATGATATTGTCTGTCAGCCATTTTTTTTCGCAAGGTAAGCATAAATTCACGTCACGAATTTAGAGTTTCATGTTTTTTTTTACTAATTAGCTGTGTCTAATTCCTTAAAATAAGAAATTTTAATATACACATCATAATAGCTAAAACTCTGTGTAAAAAACTGCTAAAATAAAAAACCGATAAATCTCGATTTACATTTTGTTGAGTGTGGCAATCACTAGTCGCTTTGGTGGTCACTTCCCTTCGCAAGTGCGTAGGCGATGCTATCAGAATGCAAAATCAAGGTCATTTTGAACCTTATGCGAAGGGAGAGCGAATAGCGAAGGGAAACGCGAGTTGTTGTTTGAATTTTACAGAATCGACGTGCTGTAGGTTTTGAGTTTTGGTTCCCTTGAAAATGTCTAAATATGCAATATAAACCGCCGTATCTTTTTATTGCGTTGATTTAGAAACTTGAGTTTTTCACTGCTTTAAGAGATAGCATACCTGAGTATGTGATATTAATTTCAGCTTGATATCTCGACGCGTTCCTGAGAAAAACGTTCTTGACAGACGGACGCCTGATGTGAACAAACTACAAATTTACGGTTGTCGGAGTTTTCTCTTTACTTGTGCTACATGACCTTGCTTCTTGCCAAATTTCATGATTCTAGGTCAATGGGAAGTACCCTGTAGGTTTTGAGTTTTGGTTTCCTTGAAAATGTCTAAATATGCAATATAAACCGCCGTATCTTTTTATTGCGTTGATTTAGAAACTTGATTTTTTCATTGCTTTTAGAGATAGTAGACTTGAGTATGTGATATTAATTTCAGCTGGATATCTCGACGCGTTCCTGAGAAAAAGGATCTTGACAGACAGACGGACAGACGGACGCCTGATGTGAACAAACTACAAATTTACGGTTTTCGGAGTTTTTCCTTTACTTGTGTTACATGACCTTGCTTCTTGCCAAATTTCATGATTTTTGGTCAATGGGAAGTACCCTATAGGTTTTGATTCTCTTGCAAATTTCTAAATATGCAATATAAACCGCCGTATCTTTTTTTTGCGTTGAATTAGAAACTTGATTTTTTCATGGCTTTGAGTGATAGCAGATCTGAGTATGTGATATTAATTTCAGCTTGATATCTGTACGCGTTTCTGAGAAAAATGGTCTTGACAGACGGACGGACGGACAGACGGACAACAAAGTGATCCTATAAGGGTTCCGTTTTTACCTTTTGAGGTACGGAACCCTAAAAAGTAACTTTCTAATTTTATGGTGTCAAACGTTAGGGCCATTTATAAGGACAAAATCTCTATAACAAACATGGTTAAATTAAAGGAAAACCATACATCTTAAGAATTTTATTGTAATTAAACGAAAATTTCGACAGTTGGAGTCTTCCTTTGATTGGAAAAGTTTAAATGTCAGGGTTTCCCTCTCATTTTAATTACCATATTTGTTAGAAAGATTTGATCCTTATAAATGACCCTATCGATTAACGTCATAAGCCAGTTCAGTTTTAAGCCAGTTCGATTCCCGAGTGTGACAACCAAATTTTCGAAATTCTTTGAATGCAGTTTTATTTCTTTAAAAAAATAAAGGAATATATCCTTTATAGCGGCGGTAAGACCCCTCTTTGAGGAGTGGCTGGAGAGGCGTCATGGCACTCTCACGTTTCGCTTGACACAGGTCCTCACCGGACATGGTCAGTTCGGGAGGTTCCTGTGTCGGATTCGGGCGGAAGCGACGCCTGGGTGTCACCACTGCAGTAACGGTCGCCTGGAGGACACGGTCGAGCACACGGTGGAGGTGTGCCGCGCATGGGCGGAGCATCGACGTGTCCTCGTAGAAGCGATCGGCGGCGGTGACCTCTCGCGCCCGGCGCTGGTTCAGGCCATGCTTCGGGGCGAGACGGAATGGGATGCCGTCGCCTCCTTTTGCGAAGCAGTTATGCTAGTGAAGGAAGCGGCGGCAACGACGAGCCTCTCGCCCCGGACTTAGACCCAGGCGAAGACGTCGAGAGTCGCAAGCCGACTATCGGCCACCGTAGGCGCGGTTCTGCGGATGGCGAGCGATGGGTAGCTCGCCGCCCGGCTAGGACCAGGACCGCGTCAACGGTGCGTTAGTGTTCCACGCGCGCCTCAAAGAGAAGGAGTCAGCACAGGAAGGGGCCCAACAGGGCCAACGCCTGCCGGGGTTGCGGAATGTTTATAGTGGTTACCGTGACCCTGGAACATAAAGGGCAATCGAAGGAACATGAGTGGGTTTTAGTCAGTAAGAGTCTGACACGCCCTCCCGCCGCACCCAGGACGGGAGCAGTCATTGGATGATTTCCCACTCACCAAAAAAAAAAAAAAAAGTAAAATAATCTATCATATTTAAAGTAGTTTTCTTCCAGTGCCCATTGAATCTTTCCGTCCTGTATAGCAGAAGTAAAAGTCATGCGATAAGGATTTTAAAAATATTAGCTGGTTTTTGCAACTTCGGCAATTTTCATGCAAACTTTCAACCCCTACTTAACCCCACTAAGGGTTGAATTTCCAAAAATTGCTTCTGAGTGAGTCTAATTCTAAGCATTTATTTCACTTGGACCATTTACAGGCACTTATGAAAAATGTCAAAGCGTCAGTTGGTTCGTCAGAAAGTTGAAGCTAGTTGCTTGTTCCAAAACGTAGATCTCTATGGAGAAGATCAAGCAGAAACTCCATGGACAGTCTTTTCAATCATAAAGTTTGCAATATATCTTGGTTACATCAATCGTGTTGCTTCTATATGTGAAGACAATGAAGGTAAGGAGTAATATAAAATAATTTTAAGAAATAAAGAATTATACCACGGCAGTTTAAAGTTGACCAATCCCAAATGACAGCGCTCGTTCACGAGCTTGACGCATGTATCGGCACCATTCAGCTCAACCATTTTGTAGGGAACCGAATGATCTAACACATACGTAACACGCCACTATCACCGAGATTTTTAAGTGAGTATGACAAAGCTCTCAACCGCCATGCTCATTCGTGTCAAACATTTAACTCATTGATAGATAAATGGCTCCATGGTACCCACATTTACAAAATGGAAATAATGCTTTTAAATTATATAAAACTAAGGTTTTAAACTCAAATCCAAAATGAAGAATAACAGTATAAGTCATTTATGTCAATTTAGGGGCTATTTAATTGACGCCTAGTTCTCTAAAAAACTAAGTACTGTGCAATGTTTATAGCAAATGTTCGAAGTAGCTTACCACCAAAAACACTGCCTCTAAAAAAATAAAGGCACTATGATAAAATGAAAAATATTATGATATGAAAATTATTATATATATGTTTATTTGCAGCGAAAAGGTTTCTTGCAAACACTTTTTCCATTTTCGATGAAGAGGGTTAAGCCGATTTCTCTCGAAAACTGTCGTGCCCAACAGTTGTCGGTTCTCACCACTGGGGTTGTCCAATGCCACTTCAATTGCGATTCCTAGAGCTGTGTCAGCAACTTTAAGTTTTTTCCCGAACTTTCCCGACCCGGAATTTGTTTCATAAAGAAAATACGGAATAGTTTCCTATAGCCCCTTCAAAAACTTTGATATTTGCTTTATTAGAGTTTTCCAAACCCTCTTTTCAACTTTGTCGTAGTTAGGGAAAGTAACTTGAAAAATTCATCATCATCATTCTTCTGAGGCTTTTTTCCAACTGTATACAGATTTTTTTGGGGAGTGGGAAATCTTCGAATGACTTCTCCCGTCCTGGGTGGGGTGGGAGCGCGTGTCAGACTTTTACTGACTAAAACCCACTCATGTTCCTTCAGTTGCCCTTTATGTTCCGAGGTTACGGTAACTATTATAATTATTCCACAACCCCGGCAGGCGTTGGCCCTGTTGGGCCCCTGCTCGTGCTGACTGCTCTTTGATCGCTCGCCGTCTGCAGACCTGCGCCTACGGTGGCCGGTAGTCGTCTTGCGACTATCGACGTCTACGACTGAGTCCCTGTCCGGTGCGCGAGGCTCATCGCTGCCTCGCGCATGCCGCCGCTTCCTCCACCAGCAAAACTGCTTCGCAGAAGGAGGCGACGGCTTCCCATTCAGTCTCGCCCCGGAGCATGACCTGAACCAGCGCTGGGCGCGAGAGGTCACCGCCGCCGATCGCCTCTACGAGGACACGTCGATGGCTCGCCCATGCGGGGCACACCTCCACCGAGTGCTCTACCGTGTCCTCCAGGCGATCGTTGCTGCAGTGGTGACACCCAGGCGACTGTATATGGATTGGCTTTCTTTCTAACTGGATGCTGCTCAAGACCGATATAACACCATTAGTTGTTATTATAACAAAATGTTTTATTATTTTTCATAATTCTTTACCTCGATTCGGTGTTTGTTGTTCAACACAAACACAAAACGACGAATCCACGACGTCATGCAGCCTCATGCTCATCAACAGTTAACAAATTCATCATGAAAATTCTAAATATGTACCCTAGTTTGCTCTAAAACACTGTCTATAAGTGCGTAATACCTGTTTCCTTTAAGTATGCAAATTAAGCACACAATTGAACTAAGGTCTTAAATATTAATGCCCAAAATAACCCGTAGACAATTATTAAAATAACTTTGTTCTTTAGGGTAGGTCCACAATTGATGAAGAAGCAAGATGGCTGATCGTATCTCTCTTGTATCAGTATTCCAAGTTTGATTCAAAAAGAAACCTTATTGGCTTACTATAGGGTTTTTTGTAAAAAAGGCTTAAAGGGTTAAGATTGACCCAAAAGAATCTTTATTAAGATTGACTTAAAAACTAAGATAAAAAAAATATTAAATTTGTTGTAATAGCGACAAAAGAAACATATATTTTTAACACATCACGCTTCACAAGATAACTGCCCGCTGCCGGTCGGACGGACGGGCGGACAGCGGTGGCTTAGTGAGAAAGTCCAGTTGGCACCAGATCTACGGAAAAAAACCCTCTCAGGAAACCACAAAATATCTCCAGCAATATACTATCCCTTATCTATCGAGACCTCTCGACATCGCTATTATAAACTTCACGGTGCACAAAACTGAAAATTATCAACATAATGGAATGCCCTATAAAACGGGTAAGCTGAAAGCCCGAAGCGGTAGGTATTATTATCTCACGGTGACGAATCCGGGACCGCATTGTGTCCCCATCCTTACAATCGCAGACGGAATTATAATTGAGAAACGAAAGCCGTTCTACGCAACGCCATCACAATTAGAACCATTTCAAGGAGATGGTATAGCTATATTAAACTTTATACATTATTCATTGTATATAGGGTACTGTCGGGCTCGATAAAGATATTATATTGAAATAGGAGTTATGTGTGAGATTTAGTGTCGTTATAACTAAGTGATGTGAGTTATTGGGTTATTGGGCTTGCTAATGGTTTGATCTAGTTAGAATTGATGGCATTTCCATCAGTTCTAACTACATTAGTTGACTAATAAATTTGGCTAGTAATAAAATTTAATTGTAGGGTAGACGACGATTAGAATGTGATTATAATATTGTTATTTCTTCAATTAATGTTTTGATTTTTACTTTAAAATACCACAGAGCTCTCTTAGATAAAAAAAAAACAGGTTCTTACATCTTTTAGTACATGATCCCAGAGTTACGTCACTACGCCCCAGAACTACGTAATTTAAACAATCCTAAAAGTTTAAGAATAGATAAAGAAAAAATTAAAGAGAAGAGAGGCATATCTTCTTATTTTTACACGTACCCGTATCTCTGTCTCACATGTCAAAAACACTTTAAGAATAATTTATTTCACAAAACTTTATATCTATTATTAGATTTTATTTGTGAAACTAAATTATTACTGATAGTTTTTGTATAAAAAGCTCTGCAAAACTTTGATGAAACTGTCCCTAAATCAATTTACACATTAACAAGTTATTGATACTGATTGCCGCTGAGATGAAACGACTTAAAGGAGAATGGGCAAAAATGTATGGGACGTGGTACCCGCTCCAATAGTCATCATTAATATATCATTGAAAAGACATTTTGATGCACAAAAACGTCTACCATGGCGCTTGTCGCTATTCACGTTTGGGAAGCAGTAATCTCACCAAGTTTTTTTTTTTTTTTTTTTTTTTATTTCTTAAGAAAACTTACAGCTAGGATACAGATAGTTGACAGTTAGTGATATAAGGCCAATTAAAAGTTTTCACTGATAATACAAAAAGTACAGTACAAAAATCAGTAGACAGGCAAGCTAAAGCAAGAACAAGTAAGCACTCGAGAAAATATTGTTTTAGTGGTCTTCAAAGAAGTTTTTACACTGCATTTTTTTCAGTTTGAGAACACTGGTCGAAAATAAATCAATATCTTCAATACTCTGACTCATCGAGTTGTACGCCCTGCAAGCTCGTATCATATAAGAGTTTTGTCTATAAATGCAGCGCACAGAGGGAACATACAATGGTTGATGATTCCTTAGGGTGAATGATGACACGCAGCTCAATTTTGCTCAGCAACTCAGAACAGTCAGCTGAACCATTAACTAAATTGAACAAAAATGCTATGTCGGCAATTTTTCTCCGCTCAATTAGTGGAAGAATGTGAAACTTCCTGCAGCGGGTGTAATAATTAGGCAAATAGGTTTTGGATCTAAACTGAATGTACCTTAAGAATTTCTTTTGAATACCTTCTATGCGATCGACGTAAGTGTTGTAAATGGGATTCCATACTGGTGAGCAGTATTCGAGATGACTGCGTACATACGCACAATAAAGAATTTTGAGCGTTTTAATGTTTTTAAAATTGGCTGATATCCTCAAAATGAAGCCTAGTGCTTTGGAAGCTTTCTTAACGATGTTATCGATGTGTGCGTCAAAAAGTAGTTTCGAGTCAAACGTAACGCCCAAGTCTTTAATCATATTAACTCTGGCTAATGAAGTGTTAGATAGTTTGTAATCATAAATAATAGGTGTATGTTTACGAGTGAAGGTACATGCATAACATTTTGAGACATTTAGATCCAGGCGGTTGGCCATACAGTACTCTTGGAATACGTCCAGATCATGTTGGAGACATTCAGCATCTTTAAACGGTCCGATTTCACTTAGAATCTTCATGTCATCCGCAAATAGAAGAACTTTTGAGTTGGAGAAACATGAAGTAACGTCGTTGATAAAGATGTTGAATAACAACGGTCCCAAAAGCGATCCTTGCGGAATGCCTGAGGGGATAATCATAGTTCTCGATGTATATCCATTGAGTACAACAGTTTGACATCTGTTGGCTACATAGGATGAGAACCATCTGAAGAGATTTCCACTGATACCTATAGCCGATAGCTTTTGCAGAAGTATAGTATGATCCAAGCGATCAAAACACTTGCTGTAATCTTATAAATGAGAATTCACTACAAACTATTGATATCAGTAAAATAAAGCTAGAATAAGATTGACTTAGACAATTCGACAATGATTGACATTAAAGAATGCTTGTTTTCTTACTTCTTTTAATAAAAGAATAAAACACACTTAGGAGTCTATTATTAAAAGAAGTAAGAAAACAAGCATTCTTTAAATAAAAATCACATATACATATAATCATATGCAATAAGTGAGTAGATTTAGAACATTACATAATTATCGGCATCAACTAACAACCACCGAACACCGACGCCTACCTCACTGCTCCTGCGCACACCCCACGCTCAGAAGCAGCGGGGCTCGATGTCCAACCTAAAAGCGTTATTAATAGAAAACTTGAACGAAAAAATGCAGAAAATATTACCTTGGTACCTACTCATTTTTTTTAAGTAGAGTAAGTGGTACCTAATATCCTCGTATATGTGTTATATACACTACACATACAAGTATACATTACACTACTTTATACACTACATTATACAAGTATACACTACACACACACTACAGTATACACTACATTATACAAGTATATTATGTACCTAATATACTTGTAAAATGTTTATCGGCGTGGCCACGGGACTGTCTAGATAGGTAACCGTGGCCCCGGAACGTAAATGGCAACCGAAGGAATAGGGTTTTTATTAGTTAGTAAGACTGTCGTTTATCTCCAAACGCAATCATATTTGAGACTGGCGGCTATAGTAAATATTGCTCCTCTTGGTAAGACCTTTTAAACGACACTACAACCATATCTATTGGAGCCGGGTACCATTTTGCCCATTCTCCTTTAAACATCATTTATTTAAGAGTTTGCCCTCATGTATAAAAAGGGACTTTATTTTTTACATGTGTTTAACCTTTCGAGAACAAAGCGACAGCCGGCTGTCGCGCTGCTATTGTCTTTCTATTGTGTCTCGAATCACGTGTGTTCGAAGGTTTAATAGGATATTTTTAGAACGCATTATTCAGTATTGCCGTAATTTTTTCTTGACCCAAAATTTGCTATCGCCCCTACACACGGTATGCATACTTCCTTAGTGACACATTCCACTAAGGATCCTTGAAAACTCGGACATGCTTACATGACGTAGTTCAGACTACGCTGGGCTCTTGGTCCCTTTGATATTGCATAAAATAAGTGTTTTGCTGTCAGCATATGAAATGACATGTCAGAATCGTATAAATATGAATACAACCTTGCAAATAACCTCAGCAGCGTGTAAATAACTCTTTGGTAATATGAATAAAAGCTGAAAGCGTAATGTCGGAAGCTTTTAAAATAAATATTTTCTAACTTTTCGATTTCGTCAAACATTAAACTTCTTTATTGAAATCATATCGTATAAATGTTGCCAATCATTTTGATATTAAAATCGTTTTTTTTTATTTTACAGTAAATAATACAGCACAGCCATTTTAAATTAAAATGATTAAAATTGCAATATGTAAAATTCTAGATGGAAACTCTTTCACACAAATAACTGTTTCATTTTAAAATAGAAAAATGTTTATCATTCATTTGTTTGATATTTTATTGTTTTATTCAGCTTTTATAATAAAGTAAGTATTGTATAGATACTTACCAGTTTTTATTTGAAACTAACGCAGCAGAAACTGTTCACAATCTTTGGAGAAGATACGGTTGATGAACACTCGCTCTCGTAGTGAAAAACTTGGAAAATGAACCCTAAGAACATCGAGTCAGTACGGTAAATTACAAAGAATTGATTGAATGCGACGGTGGAAGTCGATCCGTATTAAACTCTCAAAGAATTAGTGGCATAGTTGTTTAGAGAAGCGCGCTTTGAAACCTGGTTTACTTTGTTCGTTCGGTACTGAAATAAAGGGATTTTGGGACAAAATGTGGCGCGTGATGTAAAATGGATTCGCAACCACCATTTGGCTCACTAAAACACCGTTACATTTTTTTGTTGTTTTGATTTAATCTTTACCCCGTATAAAAAGGTAAAATGACCGATTGGTTGTTTATAATTGAACGCACAGCTCAAACTGCTGGTCTTAGAGACATGACATTTGGAGGGCTTGTTTTTTGTGAAAAGTAAGTATCCACTAATAAAGGATAAAGGGTAATTAACAAAACAAAACAAAAAAATCTTTCGCGTGTTCAAACCCTAAAGGGTTAAAACAGGCGAAAGCTATAAAAATATTTTTTTCATAGAAGGAAAGGACACACTGTGAATACATAAAAGTAGTTTCTGAAGTAATAGCTAACAGCCGATTATTTTCATGAACATGTACAATTTTTAGAATTTTCTTCAAATTCTTAATTGCACACGAACAAGCAAAAAAAACATACTGGTAGCATATAAAATAATTGTGTACAAAGGCGAGCTTAAGCCATAAATGAGTTTTCTTCCAGCAAACCATAATTTGGTAGAGAATTTTGCAGTGGAGGATATACTCATGTGCAAAACAATACATTTTTTTTCTTAAATAAATAAGAACTACAATATATACATAAATTATATGACTTATGGTCTGCAATAAATTTTATTATTATTATTATTTTATTATTATAAATAAATACAATTAATAAATACATATAGGTACATATCAATCAATAGACAGGAAATGTTCTCTTTTTCCTTTCTTGAACACTTCTAAGGAAATACTATCCCGCATAGAGATTAACTTTGGATTAATAATTATCATAAGAAGAAGAAAAAATAGAAAAGTAATACTTTTTTTAATAAAAATTATTAATAAACATATTAGGACAACTCACTCACAGCCATCTGATCCCAAAATAAGCAGGGCTTGTACCATGGGAACCAGACAACTATTAAACATACTTTTATCTACACTAATATTATAAAGAGGAAAACTTTGTATGTATGAATCGGCTCAAAAACTACTGAACCGATTACAAAAATTCTTTCACCATTCGAAAGCTACATTGTCAACGAGTAACATAGGCTATATAATATCACGCTATGTCCCACGGGAGCGAAGCAGTAACCAAAAACCTTATGTAACGTGGGTGAAACCGCGAGGAACAGCTAGTAAGTTAAATGCATAATTTTATAGATAAGTTACACCCAGGCACAGAATCATGCTCATCACAAGTGTGTCCTGAGTGAAAATGGAAGACCTTCGGCAGTCAGGGTCATTAACCACTAGCCCAACAAGCAAAATAAGGTGATGGTGATTGTTTTCGGAGTTGCGGAATGTTTATAATAGTTACCGTGACCCCGGAACATAAAGGGCAACCGAAGGAACATGAGTGGGTTTTAGTCAGTAAAAGTCTGACACGCCCTCCCGCCGCACCCAGGACGGGAGCAGTCATTTGATGATTTCCCACTCCCAAAAATAGATTAGATTATAAACATAGATTTCTAAGATCTGGTTAAGTAATGGCAGCAGATACCCACTAAACTTCGAACAATAGTGTTGAAACTCACAGCCATCAATCGATTTTCAGCTCTATTGCTTCACGATAACGTAAGCCAGATTACTCTAGAAACCCTTCAACAATACAGAGCTTATAGTTAGAGACCTACCATCCCCCCTAGAACCAGCTGTAATGGTAATCATTTTGCCACGTTCTGAGCCCGTATAAGATAATAATTATATTTATTATTACCTAGTTAAAAAAATATTGAATTTCTTAGTACAATCAATCAATCATTTTTTATTTGTAAAACATAGGTAACAAAAAATACAGATCCTATAGATAAAACAGTGCGCTATGTTTTGACTATGGTAAGGCTTACAAATATGTTAAAAACAAAAGAAAAAAATTGATACAGAAATAAAGTACAAAGTACAGTAATATTTTAATCTGGCCAATAGCAGCTGCCCATTTGAACATGGATTAGTTAGAAAAGGCAGAACTGAAACCAATTACTACGGCCAAAAATAAAAATTAATCAGCAAATTCAGAAATAGGCTCAGTGGGCGTTTCGACCGCTGAGTTTCATCCGCTCCGGTTGAAACAGGAATTTTATTTTACTATTATTTTTAAAGCGTTTTTTGGTATACTTTTTTAAGATAATTTTGTATAGTCTGTAAGGATAAAAACTATTTTAATTCTGGCCGTACAAAATTATTAAATTAGGTTGTAGGGGGTCCTTCCTCGTGGTCAAACTATTTTGTCAAACTAATTTGACCACGAGGCATTTCATCATTCTTCGTGGACAAACTCTTAATAGCATAAAATCTCTTTCAACATGCTGTATAATATGCAGACTTATTGTACTCTCAAGAATAAAAATAAAATGACTATTTTACGTCACCGTCTTTGTCCTTTCCGTCGTGTTCCAATAATTGCGATTAATATGGACATACGCTTACCCAAGTCCAAAAAGTAGAACCATTTTTATATGTCCTCAATTTATAGTACTGCCGCCCACCGAAAAGCAGTACCGTTCCTCTTTTATGTTTTATGTATTTTATGCATATTAATTGCAATTATTGGAACACGACGGAAAGGACAAAGATGAGAATTATTAATTTTATTACTATAAATAAAATCTGTGCAAGACAGGAAAATATAATCTAGGTTGCGTAAAATTGACATTTTATTTTTATTCTTGACAGTGCAATGAGTCTGCATAATTATTATACAGCATGTTGAAAGAGATTTTAAGCTAAGAGTTTGTCCACGAAGAATGATGAAATTCCTCGTGGTCAAATCAGTTTGACAAAATAGTTTGACCACGAGGAAGGACCCTATTTTTATTCGTGGTTTTATTTATCTTTATCAATCTTTACTTATTTTTGTACGGAGAGAATGAAAAGCTTCTGTTTCAGGCTGTACAAAAACTAACTTAAAAATAATCGTTCAAAACACACCTCAAAAAACAAAATTGCCGTTTCGACCGGAGCAGGCGAAAATCACGGCCTGCCCGGTTTCCACCGCGAGCGGAACGGACCCATTAATGACTCCGTTAAACTCGCAAACGCAAACTGCATACTTGTATTTCCACCAACAAATAGTCGGACGGAAAGAGCCGAGCGTGTAGAAAGAGTAGAAATGAGCTCGCTCAGTTCTAGGGAGCGGAGCGGAGTACTTACGGACTCCGCTCAACTCGCAATTACAATTTACATAGTAGCGTTTCCACACAGAAAGTGGTGAGCGGGGCGGATTGAGCGAGTAAAAAGGAATTGAAAAGAGTCCGCTGCGCAAGGCCTGCACCGACGAGTTCATTACGGACTCGCTCGCTGTCCGCCCCCCGCGCCTCGCCTCCCGCAGCTACGCGCCCGCGCGCCGGCTGGCGCTCGCATCACCGCATTGTTGTTTGTTATGGCAGTCGAGTAGCACATGTTGTTTTGGTTTGAAATGGAGCGATTTATAGAAGCTGTACGACAATACCCATGTTTGTGGAATGTATCAATTAAAGAATACCGAAACATAGATATAAAAGAAGCGGCATGGAAATCTATAGTTGATGATGTAAATTTGGCTGAAATAAAAAACAGTAAGTGTCTTTTTAATTGAATTTATTTTATGAAACAAGTGAATCTAGACTGTCTATTCTACCGGAATTGTTAAAATAATCGCAATATATGTTACGTACATTAAAAGCTTCTCGTGTAGCTCGCAGTCTATCAAAGGTCATGTTGTTGGGTCGTGGATTATTATAATTGTCATTTTGATAATCTGCAGCCGATGTGGGTAGTGACGATAATTGTACAGATAAATAATTATGCAACACGCAAGTTGCTTTTATTATATGATCGACCGTCTCAAGTTTGCATTCTAGTGGTCGCCGATAAACACGCCATCTAGCGGATAAAATACCGAATGCATTCTCTACAACATTTCGAGCTCTGCTGAGTCGATAGTTAAATATTCTTTTCGGTCTATCATTTATTACGTTTGAATATGGTCTCAGTAAATTTTTACGTAAAGCAAAGGCCTTGTCACCTATAAATACATAAGGTACTCTGACTGAACTACTTTCATCTAAATGACGGTCGTCCGGTAAATTTAATTGGTTATTAATTAGTTTTTTTCCAAACACGCTATCATTAAAAATACCACCGTCACTGAAACGCCCCATCGATCCAACATCAATGATTATGAAACGTTTGTGTGCATCAACAACCCCTAGTAACACTACGGAATAATATTTTTTGTAATTGTAAAATTGACTTCCTGAATGTGGAGGACATTTAATCGCTACGTGTTTACCATCAATGGCACCAAGGCAATTTTTAAAGTGCCATATATTTTCAAAAGCTTCTGCTATGTTTTCCCAATCTTGCCTCTTGGGTTCTTTCAAATAAATAGGCTGTAATTTTTTCCAAATTGCAATACAAGTATCGTGTACTATCCTTGAAACAGTTGGTGTGCCCATACGATAATTGTAGGCTATTGTTTTGAATGCGTCGCCTGTTGCTAGAAATCTGAAACAAAATATAATAATATTAATAAATAATAAACTTTTTGGAACGAAGTTCCTTATCGCGCGTTGCGAAAGGGAGTTATACGGAAAAAAATATCAATATTATATTATTAGTTAAGAAAAAGGTTCAAGCGATTTTCGACCTTATTGACATTTAAAATTTAGTTTGTTTTTTCTCACATTCTCGTTAGCTAACATTGCTCCTTTATTTAAATTCCGGTGTTTGCATAAATGTCAATAAGGTCGAAAATCGCTTAAACCTGTTTTTTAACTTGCTTAACGATATCAAGTTAAGAAAAAATCAGTCGCTACAGCGTCATTCGAAACTAAGTACCGGAACCTAATTATCTTTATTGTTTCAGTCCAGGATGCGAAATCCGAGTGGAAAAAGTTAAGGGATAACCATAGAGACAGTTTAAAGAGAATGAAAGCCACCAGATCTGGGCAGGCAGCTACAAACCTCAATACTTGGAGATATGCGGAATTGATGGAATTTTTACTTCCATATATGAAAAATCGTAGTAGGTCTACCAATTTAAATTCTACAGATATACCATTATCGGCATCACCTGAAACCTCCATAGCGCAAGATGACGAAGATACTAATAATTCAGAAATATCTGTAGTTCCAACAAACGATACAATCAATAATACGGAGGCTAGTGCACCACAAGGAGGTAAAACTCAGACAAGGAAGCGGACCGCAGATGGAGATTTTATAGAATTACTGAAAGAAATGGAGGAAAATCACCAAAAAAGACAAGAAGAAAGAGATTTAAGACGCACAATGACAAATACACAAGAAAAAGGTGCCATTGATTTGTTTTTAGAAAGCATGGCGATCACCATAAAAACGATGCCTATGTGGATGCAAAACCGCGTTAAGAAAAAAATATTTCTAATCGTTAGTGACGCCGAGGAAGAACTAGAAAATTATAGTACTTGTGTTACACCAGACTCAGTAAACAATACCTTGTCGGCAGCAGCAGCATCATCACGTTCTGCTAATTACGGATACACTACCTCGAGAGACCCTGTAAACAATGACTTGCCGGCAGCAGTAGCAGGATCATCACGTTCTGCCAATTACGTATACACACTACCGGAAACAGCAGCGTCACGTTCTAATAATACGACATACCACCACTCCCGACCCGTGGTACAACACGGATACAGTAGCTCGGGAAGATTTGAGCCATCCCCGTTACATGATTTTGATAACTAAGCATAATGTTCTTTTTAATTATTTTACTGATTTGTTTTATTTCTGAGTAAAGTCTAAAATAATTACCTATTAAAATGTTTTATTTCTTACCTGAGGCACACAGCTAGCTTTTCTTGAGGTGAAATAGCTTTCCTAAAGTTGGTGTTTTGTTTCAAAATATCGACCTCCACTAATGACAAAAGTTCTTGAAATTGTTCTCTATTAACCCTGTAATAATTCTTAAATTTTTCGTCGTCTAAATCATAAAACAGCCTAAATTCCCCTTTTAATTTACGTTCTTGAATATGCTGGCACAGCCAAAATCTTCGTTTAGCGCGTTTTTTTCTTTGCATAAGATACAACAATACGTGTTTCTTTTTTCTGTATACATAATCACTGTCATCACTCGATTCCGTGTCACTCGATAACATCGCAACAACACGACCACACGCAACCAGCTCAAAACTTCAACTGAACTCGTTCTCTGTGGAAATTATCTATTCGTTTTTCATTTCTCATTTTCCGTTCAGCTCAGTCCGCTCATTTCTCTTATTTTGCAGTGGAAATCAAATGACCAACTCTTCGTTGGTGGAAACGCAAACCTATTTCATTAAAAAGGAGTCCGTTCCGCCTAACCATTTCCCGCACATTACCCTTTCGCAGTGGAAACCGGGCTTTAAGCCAGAAAAAATGGCGCCAAGCTAAACCCGACTCCATAAAATACATAGATAGCTAACAAAACGTATCAGAGACGCCACGTACGACGTAATTATCCGTTTATAGATAAATCGTAAAGACGCACAGACTCCGGTTCGTGTAGATAAGCCCTAATTACGGCATCAGATTACAACGCAGTACTAATGACCTGACGAGAATTCAGAATATAAGGGTACTGGATTCCAAACCGTTTTGCACGTTCGTTAAGGTACCTTTCGCTTTGTAAATAGGTTTTAGATTACTGTATTGTTGTGTTACCTTATTAGGTAGGTTTAAACGATGGTTTAGGAAACCTTAATCATCGTCATTTTCTTAGACTGCTTTGAATAGACGTTAGTATATCGAGCAACCTAATATAAGACTGATTTTTGTACCACTAATAAAATGTGGAGATATTTTTGGTCTTAATTTGGAGTTAATATAGGCAAGCCATGTTTTAATTTCTCGGATTTCTTGGACTTTAGACTGCAGTTCCGTGAATGGATGAAATTTATTTTAAATGTATGTGATTGTAAATTATATAAGTACGTATATATTTTGTCTGGTTACCATAGTACTTAGTTTGGGATTAGGATGGCCGTGTGTGGGTTGTTTCAAAATATTTATTTATTAGTTTTATTAAAAAAAGTATTACGTTTATTTAATAATTATCTTATTATTGTGTGCTTAATCCAAAGTTTTAAAAACAGTACATGTAAATAGTTAGCTTAGTTGTTTTAATAAGTGACAAAAGAAGTATGCGGTACGAGAACTACCATTCTTCTTTTCCCAATCATCCTTGGATTTGCTTTAATGAAAAAGTAAAATATCTATTTCAAATATGGCTTGACAACACTTCTTAGCAACTATTTGTTAAAAGTAAGTAACTTTCGGGTTATTAACATGTTGAATTATGTATGTCGACACCCATATTAAATTTCTAGAAACTATTGAATAGTTTATTACTTCGGGTTAACGTAACTTTAAGTACATAGTGGTTAAGACCATGATTTAAAAAAAGATATTTAAAAACGAGCTAGTATTAAAAAAAACGTGAAAGTAAAATTAAATGTAAGTGACATTGAAGCACATTTTTCATTTAAAAGCTTGAGACACTGATATTGTATAGTACGCCTGCACAATAAATAAAGTACATGCACATCCACACAAACTGCAGCAAATGAAAAGTTGGATAACTTATTATTGATAACTGTATGAACTGATTTTGATAAAATACATCTACCAAAAAAGGCAAGATAATCTATTTTCAAATATAAAAATAGCATCCAAATCTACCCGTTTAAGAGCGACTGTCCCACGGGCAGACAGACACCTATAGCAATCAAATTAAAAACACCTCTCTATTTTCTCTTTCTTCAATAGCCCGTAGGAACTGGAAAATAACAAGAAATACTCTTAAGCGCTTTCTAAGTTTTCAATCAATCAATCAATCAAATCATTTATTGCACATCACAAGTATACATTGATGGTTTAAAGAAAGATTAAGAACACATGTGGACCCTGTCGGGCACGGCAAAATGTAAGAGAGAGTCTTTCGACATGTGTGACAGCGCGGAAAGAAACAGAAAAGCAATAATATAAGCCTCAAATCACTAATTCCTTTTGAGCAAACGTAGTTCGAGCAATCAATGTTCGTCTTTTCTTTGTAAGAAGAGGCCGCTCCCTTGCGGCCTCTTCTTATAATAGAACCGTATTATTATCATTGAAAATGGAAGTTTTGAATTTCTAACTAAATTCAAAGTTACTAAATGAATAGCTAAGAAGTCAGGTGGAAATAACTCGAGCCCAATTATACAGGTTGGTAACTTTTCAACGGTTTGTCAATAGTTGAAATCTGGTATTGTTTATTGTAATACCTTAAGTAGTTATGTACTGACTGACTTCTGATTTTCCGTAAAGTAATATAGCTCTTGTTGGATTTATTGTAATATTATTTTATATAGAGTCAGACTTTTTGGGCGGTAATCAAGGAAAGAGGTGCTTTTTGGTTTCGCTAGTCAATCATCAGTGACTGATTTGGATAGGTAAATGCTAAAACTTTATACATACAACCATATCGGGAATTAAACATCGCCCATTATTCTAATCTAACCTAAATCAAATGAATTGATAATTGATGATGTCATGCGTTACTTAGACTATCCTATTTGCTTCTAGGGAGGCAAAGTACAAAACATAATATGATTTAGATTTTTTGGGGTTTTCATGTACAGAATAGACCAGTCATTCTACACAGGATATTGGCCTTTAAGTATGACATAAGCAAAAAACTGCCAACAATAATTCTTAACCATTTTAAAAGAAAAACAACATTCCAAGCCACGTATTTACCTAGAAAACCGGTAAAACGAAACGCTAAAACTTCTCAAGTGAAAGTTATGTTTATTTCATTAATTTTAAATGCTATGAAACGTTTAACTCAAGTATAATGAAAACCTCGTTCAAGAAAACATTATACGTTTTCTATGTAAGGCTGGTATTCACATTCGTGATGTAATAAAATGTTAGTTACACAATTAGGGTACGTAAAACTGGGTGAAATTGTGAAATTGAAATGAAATGAGGACGAAATGAAATGGAAATTTCAGAATCGGGTCACTAAAGGCGATGATATTCAACCAATCATTCCGCTAATGAAATCTTTGGAGCACATAAATTTGTATTAAATTGGGCAACAGTACGTCATTATTACGAAATGTTTTGTGCTCTCATACTTTTGAAAATGAGGCTCCGTTGGATGAATTTAGTATTTATAGCCTTATTCTGGTTTTGTTGAAGTTATTTATGAATTCACGAAATGCTGTACAGGATGACAAGACTGATACTTAACTTTTCAACGACCAAGCGACAGCCGACTGTCGCGCTGCAGGGTCTAGACAAGGGCCATTATAGAATAGATAGCGAAACGATCGTCAAATGTATGGAATTGACATAAGCTTTCGCTAAACCATTTTTCATCTCCATACATTTGACAATCTATTCGTTTTCGCTATCTATTCTACAATGCCACTTGTCTAAGGGCGGTTTTGTCTCGAATAAGGTGTGTTAGTTTAATAATAATCATGATAATTAAAAATGTGTAAGCGATTAGAAATAAACACTGACATTTAGCTAAATATAGAACTTTATCTACATATCCGCCACTTTTTCAGGATAAAAGTTAAAAGTCCCGAAATAATAATAGCATATTATTTATTATGAACTTCTATTTAGTATGCAAAGTTTTAAATTCTTACTCAACACGTGTAGAGCCCATGGCCAAAAAAAAACAAAACAACAACCAAATACCAATTTTCCTCACTCTTAACCTAGTACCAAATATTAACACAATCATGCTAAACAACAATTATTTTGTTTAATTCACTCCTTACATTCACATTTGTTGCGATCCGTAATTGGGCTATCCGTACAAGAGCGCTTAAGCGAATTAGATGGAGCTTCCAAAGTCCTTGCTTAAGCTCAAGTGTTCACGTATCGCCGTTAACAGGGTTTTAATGGGATTTACCCATCCATAAAGCTGATTCTCTTCTAGTGACTGCCGATGACTTTGCTTTGTACTTCGATCGTGAAGACACGAAGTTGGGGTACATTTGCATGCGCGGTGCGGGATGGCAACTGATAGGAATTTATACAAATACATTGACTTGATTTGAATTTTTATAATGAGACTAGCTGTTTCTTGGTGTCCCGCGCCCATTTATTTACAAACAATCTCCTATACCTTGTTAGTGGTTTCATTTAAAATAGTAGATTGTATTACAAGGGCGCAAAGTATAATTTTTACAACGAGGGATTCTTAAATAGAATTCCGATCGTAGCGAGGGATTCAAAGTACGTCGCCCGAGCCAAAAATATATTTTGTGCCCGAGTGATACACTCTACTTTTCATCACCCCCTATGAGAAAATAAAAGGCGCCTCATACTTTATTGTAAAATTATTATTGTAGCTGCTATTATTATCAAGCTATCTGCTGCAAAACAATTCGTGAAATATTTCTCAATGCGCCTCTGTGTGATAAAAATAAACGACTTACCCTATTTCATGTTTCTAGCTTCAGTAGAGCGCCATTTAAAAGTCTGTCTCTTATGATTTAAATAGATTTCGGAATAATAGTTTTTAAAACTGTGATGTGCGTTTCATAGTTTTTGTTTCGTGATGTCAAGTAACGCGGTCGCGTTTCGTGCTTCGCATCACATGGCGCGGAGCAGTCTGTTAATCGCCTTAGTTCATTTTATAACATACTAGCGACCCGCCCCAGCTTCGCACAGGTGTGTTACAAATCTTTAAAAATCCCGGCTTTTCTCTACTATAATAAGCATATATTATACATATAAACGTTCCTCAAGAATCACTCTATCTATTAAAAAAAACCCATCAAAATCCGTTGCGTAGTTTTAAAGATCTAAGCAGACAAAGGATAGCGACTTTGTGTTATACTATGTAGTGAAGAGAAAAATTCTCGAGAATGAGCGAGAACTCCGCGGTAAGCGCGCAGTCTTTTGTTTCGTACCTAGTTAGTTCTAGAATCCGTTTCCATTTCAATCGTGACCAAAGCAAATTAAGCCTTAGATTTCAGTTCAAAGTCTCGATTCTTCGGCTCAAGAATTTGACAAGTTTGAATGGAAGTTTGTCAGTAGGACTTGATTACAAATAACTGTGGTTGAGTCAACATTGATCGGAAAGACATTGGTTCCTAAAAGGTCACGCCCACTGAATGTTTGGAATAAGTAAGCTTCATGATTCAATTATTTTATTACCTACATAATATTCCTATGAGTAAGTATCTATTTACTTCGCTTGGCTTCCCGTTTATAAAAGTAGTTTTCTAAACGAACATCTTTATTTTATATTTCCCTGTGGTGCTTGTACTGTAAATGATCTGTCAAGTAATTTACCTGACCATAAACATTGTACTTCTTTTCAAAATTGTATATATCATCCAAAGTAATCATTTTAGTTTCACATACAGTCCATCAACATGGTACTAAGGCCGAGATAAATAAAAGTTGTTTAGCTAAGCATTATTACTGCCACCGTTACACAACTGTCAAACTACGATGGTACGATAGAGAAGGATAGCTAAGCCGATGTACGAGCAATAACGCTTTGTGATGTCATGTTACAGATTCCTACGATACGACGTCGCATCGTATTTGTGACGCGATGCAACGTTGCGTCGTAGTATGAGGCGTCGACGTATCGCGTTTATATGTACGATCCGTTTCCCGCTTAATCTTAAACTTCTTATATCAATATACTATCAATATCTATTCAATATATCCTTGGCAGGATACTCCCTTGCACAAGCAACTCAGACTACGTGCATTTGAGTTCGTAGTTACCAAAGTACCCACATTTGCGAAGATTGCCCAACATAGTTGGTTATGTGCATAAACTTTAGTTTGTGAAAGGCTCATCCTGATCGATGAGCAATCCACGGATTTGTGGCTGAATTGAAATGCCATTATCCATAATTGATTTTGAGTTTCATTGTCTGTTGGCATTTTATTAAATGCAAATGGAAAGGGTTGTTTCATTGGAATTTAAATAAGTTTATCTTTGCTAAATAAATGAATTAAATCAGGAAAATTAACCAGCTTATCTATATCTATACTTATAATAAAACTGTAGAGCGATCTATTCTGTGCATTGAAAATATATTCAAAATTATTATAGGAGGATGACTGGTGATCGATACTGATGCCAAAAATGCAATCAGTAATTTTTTTGTCTGTCTGTATGTGAACGCATGGATCATAAACTACGAAAGGGATTTTAACTTAACTTGGTACGATTGTTGTCCATTCTCCTGGGCATGTTATAGGCTATAAAACATAACGCTAAGTAAGATACATAGGAGCTGAGCAGCAATCAAAAGTGTGTCAAAAACGGGAAAAATATTCCTTTTGAGAGCTTGCGTTGCGTGCACAGCGTATATGGTTGAAGTTACGCAAAAATTATGTTCTGAAGAATAGTTTCTCTTCAAAAGTTTAAAAAAAAAGTCCGTGATAGGATATGTCTAATATGTATAGTTAACTCACTATAACCTTTTTTATGTAAAAAAAATGTTATTAATATAATAGATGTTATTAATTATTGTTATATATAAAAGCCTTGGCAAATAATGTATATTTGCCAAGGTTTTTTGATGAATATGATATTAATTCTTATCAATATTAGTACGTTATTCGATACAATTTTTTAATTTTGAACATAATTGCCCTTCACATCATTTAATTTCAATAAATATCTTCGGAGTTATCACAGTTTTAAAATTACTCTGCAGTAAAATAATGATGGTACGTACGGGCAGTAACAAGGCTGGCTTTGTAAGATATTCACAGCTTATACATCAGAAGAACACATAATAAATTAAATAACATTGCGCTATTAAGCCACGTGATCAGTAACCAAAAACCTAACATAACGCAGGTGAAACCGCAGGGTACAGCTAGCTAGTGATAAATATGTTATTAAAATTATCAAAAGCACGCAAATTTTATCTTTACAAAATGTTATTCCTCGATCTGTGAAAGTACCCAATATAATTGAGTACGCAATTGCTAAAGGAAAATAATTGTTTTATAATTAAGTATCTTTATTGTCGTTTGCAAATTCGATTTCGCATTTTATTTTGGATAATTTGCGCATTATCATTAATATGAAATGTTTTTAAATATTATGGGACAACCACATACGGTCATTACAATCCATAATAGGAGAAGCCTGTTATCTGAACTTGTTTGGTTGAGTTGTCTTGATGGACGTATACAATAGTACTGGGTTTATGTTTCCATGAATAGCATTTTTTTTTTCAGTGGACACGATTTTCCTACTGCCTGGTTCAGGTATTTCAGTAGGTACCCATAACATGCCTCTAGGAACTATACAGGCTAACATTTTTAATATTCCAGGGATGACGACAACATAAAAAAATGGCATTCTGTTTAGTCCGTCTTGTAGATCTGCCAAAAATACGGGACACGTATTTTTTGCTTTATAAATATAATAAAAAAATACAAAGATAAAGAGCAACAAAGTTCTGGAGTGGGGGCATAGTGGGGGTTTTTGACGCCACCGTAATGCAAAAATTGTATCTGATCGTGACGTCACGCACAACTTCAACGCACTGTATCGTCGTCATTTTTTTGTTTACGTAAAAAAAGAAAAAATACGTGTCCAAAATTTTTTAATAATCTCAATGACGGACTAATTAATTTTTTTTTCGTCGTCTCGCCTATTATCTGGCCTATTAAGCATGTGTAATTTGGTGTTCTATTAGTGGGTATAAGCTAAAGTTACTATAAAAACTAACTTCAACTTGAACATTGTTAGTTTAATCAAATTCAAAATTGTTCTAAGCCTATAATTGAATAATAAGATATTCATCATAAATCAAGTGTTTGTGGATCAATATACAAGTTGTATCTAAGTTTGAAACTTTGAAACTTCATCTATAATAACATAAATTATTCTGTTATTTATTATTCATTCCTTATCATCCCATTATAATTTGATCAGTAGTCCATTTCGTTCCGCCTGTCATGCAAAACAGAGGCAATAAGAAAGCAAAAATATCTTCAAGGGATTCTTATTTTCTCTTCGCAATATAGAACATTTTATGCTCAACCGTTCTGTTTCTAGTTCATCTAGAAAGTTTTACAAATTCGCTTGTCCTCTGTTAAATTCGGTTCAAGGACTAAAACATTCGTGAGTTCGCGATTTCTATTTAATTTAGAAACTATTATGAGAAATCATACCAGCGAATAGGCACCTAAACTCTGTTAGCAATTTAATTTCCAAACATGTGTAGGTATGTTTGGAAAAATAACTTTGGTACCTATACATAGAGTTTAGTTTGCGCTAGAACTATTTCTCGCTAGTCATTCTGTAATCGTGTAAAGTCGATACAATATGTATTATAAGTGGAATTAACTTCGATTGGAATCTGAGCATTGTTTGTGTAGGTTTTAGGGTTAGATTGGGTCTACAGAACTGCTCGTTTTTTAAGGACGTTATTATCTTTAGATATGCTGTGTTTTACGATAATTATGTTTTTAAGCGACTTGGTTTGATTAGAACAAGTGTAAATAAAAAAATCCCTGCCATTCGATTATATCAACATCGCGAATTCAGCTCACAAATGAATTGATAACTTCGTAACGGCTGAATTTGTTTTAATAAAATATAAATAGATAACCTGCTTTTAAATTGAAAGAAATTTAAAGATTCAAATCGGTTTACTAGTTTCACACGGTACAACACACACAGAATAACAAGTTACAATGCGATATGGTTCCTTACGAAACACTATTCTATGCGTGGCCTAACACGCACTTTTTTTCTCGAAGTATCACAGCGATCGTCACATTTATATTCCAGTTTATTTGATACGTCGGTCATCAAAAATCGAGCAAATCTGTAGCGATCTTTAGGTTCTAAATTGAATATTCTATCCCAAACTTATTCTACTTTCAAACACACTTTTTTCTTAATAATTTTACGCTTTGCGATCTGACTTGTTGAGTCATCGATTACCAAATTCAATAAGATTTTTTTATCAATAACAAATTGGAATATAGTTATCGTATTGTAATTTTCCTTTTGGGAAAAGAGAAGGTTAGTGGTATTGGCAGATGTCTAAATGATGGACGTTGTTGAGAAGTGAAATGTGCGTCCGCCCACCGCCTATTCAATCCTGAGACTATTCGCAAGGAGTCAGTGTCAGACACTTCGATAAACAGCCCTTGTGGAAATAACAAATCGACCTTCCGACTTGAAAGGAAAGTGGCTTTATACTTTGTAAAATGCCAATCGTTTTGCTACGCATTCTCTCTTGTAGTAAATCGGAGGTTTTGTGAAAATTTATAAATAAATAATAATTATCTTCAGACAACTCACACACGGCCATCTGATCCCAAGCCAAGCAGAGCTTGGGTTATGGTAACCAGACAACTGATATACATACTTAAATAATTTGTAAAGACATACATATTATAGATAAATTACACCCAGACACAGAACAAACAATCATGCTGATCACACAAAGTTTGTCCTGGGTGGGAATCGAACCCACGACCTCCGGTTTAGCAGTCAGGGTCATTAACCACTAGACCAACAGGCCCGTGAATTAATAGGTAAGTACTATTTTTCTAGCAGGTACTGTAGCAGGAAAAACTAAGGATTTCGAATTTCCAATCTATTTTGTATCAGACTCTTGAGTGGGCTTATTTAGTTTAATTAATTTACGTAATCTTGAGGATCTTTGCCTGTTCTTCACAAAAATAACCGTTCCTTTTTTAATTTATTTCTATTTCAAAGCGTATTTTTAGCAGATTAGAGCGAATATTATTATTTAGGTGAACGAATTTATAATTTTCTGATGAATGAATGATTTTTTTATATGAGTGATTTTTCTATTTTTTGATCAAGGAATTCATTTTTTGATGAATGAATAGTACATTCATTTATTCATTCATTATTGTTTTATCGGACATGATAAATGTCTTTCCCATTTTATCCTTTTTTTGTTCCTTCGGTTGCCCTTTATGTTCCGGGGTCACGGTAACTATTATAAACATTCCGCAACACCGGCAGGCTTTTCTTTCTATTCTCAAATAGGCGCGGAAATGTAAAGTGCGTGTTTACTCTATACATTTTTTTTAACAATTTATAAGTACTCCAGTTTAATACTTTGGTGCAAAGTTTCAATGACGCAAAGCATAGGCCAAACAGAATAAAAATGCTATTAGTCCGTCCACACTGGAGCAGAGATAGGATCTGCTCATGCAAACATACATTTAACCAAGAAACCAAGCCTATTAAAACTAAAAATCTGTAAAGAATATAAAACTAAAAACCCATATAAAGCATTGACTAACTGATTGACTGACTGGTGATATATCAACGCACAGCCCCAACGTCTGGTCCTAAAACCATGAAATTTGATGTGGTTATATACTCTTCAAAAATAACCCCACGTTGGGCGCCATTTGTCAGAGGGGAAAATTGGGAGTTGCCCGGACTTTCCAGTCTGACAAAATATGAGAAAAACGTTCGGCTAGTAGGGTGTAAAAAAAAAAAAATAATTGAAACTTGTTGAACTACACATTTATTTAAACTTGCAAATAACAAGAAGATAATTTCTGGAAACTTCCTAATTCAATACTTATACAATTTTGTACCAAAACAATGTTGGGTCAATCCTGGCGATTCCAAAGTGAACTGTTGGAACGTCCAGGATTCACACGCAACGGTAGCCTAGTAGATTGCCTACTGGCACTCTAGCTCAGTCTGTGGAACCTCAGGCTATGGATTCCGTCTACATAGACTACTAATACAAGAATCTAAAAAGTGTAGGATAATGTCACCACTGGTAATTAAAAGGTAAATGAATTTATCATTTTTGTTCAAAAGGTTAAAAGTTTATAAAGGTACTTGCGACACATTCCTTAAGGTAACTCGCCTTTCGACCCTTCGTCAGCGAGTCCACGTGGCACAGCTTCTCCAATCCTACGGGGTTGAAGGGCTCAATCCAGAAAACAGGAAAACGAAACCAAAATACAATTCTTCCTCAAAATTAAATTCTTTCCTTAAAATAAATTCTCTCCTTAAAATAAATTTGCTTCTTAAAATAAATTCCCGCCCAGGCTGAAATAGAACATTGTTTGCATTAGTTTTAGATCAAACTACAATACATCCTGAGCGTGGCTCTACGTGGCCATCACGACAATAGGCTTACAACCTTACCGGTGTTTCACAGGAAACGATTCACCATCTGGGACTCCCACCAGCGACATCCACAATAAAATTACGGCCGAGTGCTGCCTGCCAGTTGGTCCCACAGCTGGAAAAACGAGACGCATGAGAAATGCAAGTCCAATGGAAGATGCGCCAGCGCATGTCGATCTTCCCGTATAAGACGGTTGATGGTCAAACAGCTTACCCGTGATTGTCCATAAAATCCGCACGCAGCACTAGAAGCCTTTAATTATTTCAAATCGTCCAGGCTGACTGCCTGACGCCTTGTCGGCCAGTTAAATCCACATCGAAATGCATCCTTGAATCGACCGACGCCGCTCGATCCAAGGTCTAAAGAATCCTTGGGTTCCTATCACCCGAAACCAAATTACCCCTTTCCAATGTGGGAGATTTTCTCGTCTATAAGATTCCAATTTGCAGAAATCCTATGAAAATATACTCGATTTATGCAAATTGTTCGATGGGAAATTACGACAATTTATTTTCAAGATGAAGGCAGCGACCTCCTCAAAATATTTAACGTTGTTGATAAACAGAAATAATATAAATGCACCCATATTTAAAACACTACTCCCCCAAACATGGGAATTTGACAAGAGCCTATCGCACTGGTGTCATAGACAAATGACAAAGACAATTAGGATCAATTACATAGACCCATTATGGCGCGTTTACATATGCTTAGTAAAGCAACTAGTGTTGACCACTAAACAGAAAATCACAACGTTACAATTATACTCTTCAAAAATAACC
This sequence comes from Athetis lepigone, assembly GCA_033675125.1. Classification (NCBI taxonomy): domain Eukaryota; kingdom Metazoa; phylum Arthropoda; class Insecta; order Lepidoptera; family Noctuidae; genus Athetis; species Athetis lepigone. Next base: position 14,302,913 of record CM066243.1, on the reverse strand, counting down.
ATTTTGTCAAGAGTTTTGTACCATTAAGAAAAAATTTTTGAAGGCTAGAAGTTTTGACATTTACGTGGGCGAAGCCGGGAAATTTAAAAAGCCTATAAAACATTTATTATACATCTTTAATTTAATTGCTTACACCTTCGGGCTTTTATAGATTAATAATTATAGCAGTTCATTTGCCACTGTATAGGATTATTAATATATAAAATTACTAGCTTTTGCCCGCGGCTTCGCTCGCGTTAGAAAGAGACAGAAAGTAGCCTATGTTACTCTCCATCCCTTCAACTATCTCCACTCAAAAAATCACGTCAATTCATCGCTCCGTTTTGCCGTGAAAGAAAGACAAACAGACAGACAGACAGACAGACAGACACACTTTCCCATTTATAATATTAGTATGGATTTTAATAAGCAAGTACAGGAAAAGAGTAGAGAACAGGGTCGTCAGCTCTACCTCTGCTTTGTTGACCTGGAGAAAGCTTTCGACAGCGTGCCTCGTGAAGCGCTTTGGGTGGTGCTGGGAAAACTCGGGTGCACGGAAAAGTTTGTAAGACTTCTTAGACTACTGCATGACGACATGCAATGTTGTGTCGCCGTAGACGGTGAACAGACAGATTTTTTCCCCGTTACCTGTGGAGTGAAGCAAGGATGCGTGTTAGCACCTACTCTGTTTGCTTTATACTTTGCAGTGGTGGTAAGAGAAGTTTTACAAACAGTTTCCCAGGGGGTTCGCATTCGATTCCGCACGGACAGCAATCTTTTTAACTTGGCTAGACTTAAGGCTCGTACTAAGGTTTCGCATACGCTGATCTCCGAGATCATGTATGCTGATGATCTGTGCTTTCTGGCTGAATCCCCATATGGCCTGCAGCAGCTGATGTCCGTTTTCCACCAAGCCTGCCGTAAGTTCGGCCTAAAAATCAGTATCAATAAGACAGAAGTCATGTCTGTAGATACTCACGGTCGTGAGTCACTGACCTTAAAGCTTGGCGAGGATGTGCTAAAGCAGGTGGATAAATTTCGCTACTTGGGGAGCACTGTAACATTCAAGTGTGACCTTGATGCTGAGATCAACAGCAGGATCGGTGCTGCAGCTGCAGCATTCGGCAAGCTGTGTTCCAAGGTCTTTAGCTCACATGACCTTAAGGTGGCCACTACAGTCTCTGTTTATATGGCAATTGTGCTGCCAAACCTCTTATATTCTTCCGAGACGTGGTGTATGTATCGTCGCCACATACGTGCTCTTGATCGATTTCATTTAAAATGCCTCCGTACCATCATGAAGATTAGGTGGTCCGACAGAGTACGTAATACCGAAGTCCTACGGCGAGCCAATGTTAGTGGTGTTGAGGCCTACATAATGCGCCGGCAACTTCGGTGGTGCGGTCACGTATCGCGGATGTCGGATGAAAGAGTGGTGAAGCGCATCTTTTATTCTGAGCTGGAAGAGGGCAAGCGTAAGCAGGGCGGGCAACTCCTCCGGTACAAAGATGTCCAAAAGCGACATATGAAGAGATGCAACATAGAGCCTTCACAGTGGGAGAATTTGGCAGCACAGCGGACACAATGGCGCAGAGTGGTTAACAACCATGTACGCGATTTCGAGGATCAACGTAAAGTTGACCTTGACGCCAAACGCGATCGGGTAAAGGCCCGTCCACCTGCTGCTATCCTCTACCATTTTCAAGACGGCAAACTCACCTGCCCACAATGTGCTCGGTCTTTCTTAGCAAAGATAGGGTACATTAGCCATCTTCGGGCGCATGAGCGCCAAAATAATGAATAGGAGCTGAAGCGGTCGCCATGGCCGAAATCGGTCGGATAAGATATATAAGATAAGATATGGATTTTAATCAACAAACAAAACTAAAGCAAAATGAGTTTTGATTTCAATAGGTATTACGCATTCATGTTTAGAGTTCAAGCTACCGATTCAAGTGTCAATCATTGTAGTGAGTGGGAACATTTCCCGAAACTGGGTTGTCTGTTTGTATGTGACAGCTTGCCAACATCTTGACAAGTCAAACTGTCTGTCATGCTCGTTTGAGACGGCTCGAAGAGGAGAGCAGATTTTTAATCTCGTTTAAAAGAGAGCTTTGAGTTATTGTAATAAAGTTTATTTTGAAATGTCACTTTTTTAATTATTGAGAATGCATGAGAGCGAACCTGACGAGCTTAGCCTCACCTCTGGCACTGTCCAATTGATCTGATTAAATGTCAAGTGTATTTTTTTTTGATGAGTGGGAAATCTTCAAATGACTGCTCCCGTCCTGGGTGCGGCGGGAGGGCGTGTCAGACTTTTACTGACTAAAACCCACTCAAGTTCCTTCGATTGCCCTTTATGTTCCAGGGTCACGGTAACTATTATAAACATGCCACGTTTTAATCCTTATGGTCGTTGACGACTTTGTTATTTTATCTGTGGTCTATAATGTGTGGTTAAAAGGTCTCAGCATACTTAAGGGATCGTAACGTAAAACCTCTGATGACGTAAATACTGTTCCGTGCTCGTACAGCCGAATGTCTAAAAAAAAGCTTTGATCGATGCTCTCCGAGCTGTTCTGTGTGAAAGGTTAAGACGGTTAATCGCAAAAAAAAATATCAACTGTTTCTAACAAAAGTTCAATATGTATGAAACAGCTGATATTTTTTTCGAGATTTCAGAGTTGGTTCCATAAAAAAAGTTGTTTGTTTTTATGAGTAGAATCATCTCCTAGCGGGTTGTGCAAGACCAAAAATACACCTAGTATACTACCAGACTATAATAATTGTTCTATTGCAGAGCAAAGACCTTTTTAGTTACAGAGAAAGCGACAAGTATTGGACACTGCCAAATATTAATGCAACTATTTTGTTGAGGCTAAATTCAAAAACCGGCCAAGAGCGTGTCGGGCCACGCTCAATGTAGGGTTCCGTAGTTTCCCGTCCGTCACAATAAGTGTACCTACTTATAAGTTTAAAAAAAGGCTATTTGTTACGTTGACATACTAAGTACGCAGAAATTATTTTGTACAACCTTTTTGTCTTTTTTGTACAAAAACTGTTCTTTCTATCAAGTTCAAAATAATTTTCCTAGAAAGTCCTTATAAAGTTCTCTTTTCCAGATTTTTTTCATATTTTTTAAACCTACGGGTCAAAAGTTAGAGGGGGGGGGGGGGGCGGACGCTTTGATTTTTCCTTTTGGAGCGATGATTTCCGAAATTATTGACATTATTAAAAAATGATTTCAGTAAACCCCTATTCATTTTTAAATACCTATCCAACAATATATCACACGTCAGGGTTGAAATTAAAAAAAATCAACTTCCCTATTTACATATAGGGGGGCTACCCTAATAAAACGTTTTTTTCCTATTTTTATTATACCACTTTGTCGGCGTGATTGATATACATTTTGGTACCAAATTTCAGCTTTCTAGTGCGAACGGTCACATAGATTAAGCGAGGACGGACGGACAGACAGACAGACATGGCGAAACTATAAGGGTTCCTAGTTGACTACGGAACCCTAAAAAGTAACCATGTTTTGTTTTACCCATTTGCTTACTTTGAAACTGTGGCTTTGAAAATTCACGTTCACCACAACTGTAGTTACAAGCCAACACAAGGTAGTTTAAACAATAGATTATATAACTCATAGTTTAGAATCTAGAGAATCAGGTACACAAGAAATTTCGGTAGCACGGTAACGTGCAGAAAATCCCAGGACACTCAACATTAAATATAATTCACAAGCTTGGCTCCGGATCAGTAATAGCTAATGCTTTGAAATCCCTAGTCGGAGGAAAAGTTACTAAACTAAGTAACAGTTGATCTTGGGCTTCAACTTATTTAACTTAACTTTCATATGGCTGTGTATCTGCGTTCATTTGGGAATATTGGAGCTAATGAGAAGGAAAATAGATATTTAAACCACTATTATTGATTATTTACTGAAACGGCATTAGTTTCTTTAATAAGAGTAGTGACAGTATATCTTAGGGGACAATATTAATAGAAAAACAGTTTAGACACCTTTTAGTCCCGAAGTTATAAAAATCTACGAATTTGAAGAATATTATCTTTCGTTTAATCGTCTTTCGTTTAATTACTGAACCGAATTTGATGACGTAAGGAACTTTTTAATTTCCGACTTCGAATGCATCCACGATGTCAAAGTCGCGGCTAAAAGCGAGTACTTTTTTTTTTCTTTGCTGCTCCGCTCCTGTATTTCGTAGCGTGGTTTCACATAGCCTATAACCTTCCCCTCAAACTCTCCACCCTGCAAAAACATAACATTGAAGATACCAATAGCTAGTGTTAAAAATAATTACATAGGATGGTCGCATTTCCAATACAAATATTAAATCGAATACTTTTTCTTGGTCTACCAATCTATACTAATATTATAAAATGGGAAAGTGTGTCTGTCTGTCTTTCTTTCACGGCAAAACGGAGCGACGGATTGACGTGATTTTTTAAGTGGAGATAGTTGAAGGGATGGAGAGTAACATAGGCTACTTTTTGTCTCTTTCTAACGCGAGCGAAGCCGCGGGCAGAAGCTAGTATTCTTTATATGGCGTAAAATAGTTTATCACTTAACGTGTAACCATCCCTAGAGAAAGTAGTGCTGTAGAACATTGTATTGTTCCGCGCTATTATTTCATCACCCTGTTTGTTTCCCACGTGCGATGTCTCGACAATTTATTTGATAGTGCATTTCGCCAGCATTCTGCAGCTTCTTGTACATTTTCCTCATTGTTCGCTGCATTTGATTTAATTGTCTTTGTCTTTCTATAAAAATAATTGAACTCGATTTTCTAGAGGTGTCTTAGTTTTTATAGAGGTATCTTAAACGTATATTTGGTTCATCACCCACTCGTCTTCACCTAGTCTTTTCTTAACCATCTTAAGGTGCGTTCACATCTGGCGATTGTGCTCGCATGCCGTTTGCGAGCTACCCGCGAGCTGCACGTATGCAGTCACGGCAATGGTTCGGTGCGCATCTTTAGCGTAACTCATGCAAGGCTCATTGCTTGCACATTCGCGGCAAATTCGCCCAAATTTAGCTGAATATGTTTTAAGTGAAGCGACTACGTATCAGACCTTTGCAATCCAGTACTGGGTGATACAATATCCCTTAGATAAACTGGTCAGACTTTCAGATTTCTGACCCGTAACGACTGTCAAAGTTCAAACGACAACCAAAATCAAGATGCTTATGCCGCTAGGCTATAACAACCTTACTGTATATTTTATTCTCTCATTTATAAAGCTTCTATACAGTTTATTGTGTTAACTTTAATGTATTTAATGCATCCTTGGCCCCATTTCCTTGATTAATTGTTTAGCACGTATAAGGCCTTTCACACCTGCCTGTCATCCCGCTCCTTAGATACGAAACGTGTTCTAAGGGTGTAAACAAACGATGAGCCAGCAACTTAGCACATTTTCAGAAAATGGATTGGAGCAAAACAACAGGTAATCTACATAAAACTTGCGTAGGTAGAAAAAAAATAAGAAAGCTCCTCATTGATCAGTTTGCTTCGTTCTAAAAGCATCTGGTGAACAAAGGTTTGAATTTGTAGTTGGTATTATAAAATTCTGTTTTTCTTGTTTCGGATCGAGTTCAAGAAAATGGATCTTGGCTTTGAAAATGTAGTGGCAGTTTGAAGTATAGTCATGAATTCTAAAGAGAATATCGAAGAGGTTCGGGAACTAGGTTAGTCTTTAACAAAGACGTATAGATGTAACATGTGTGCGTAAGTGCATTAAAGATTGGAGATGGAAAAGGAAGAAACAAAATATCTTCTCTCACTTAACCTTTTACACATTTCTGATTTTTTTCACTTATCCTTCCATGTTCAGGGAATTTTCTATGCATATCATTAGATAACTAATCTATGCTTATGCATAGAAAATTGCCTAAAAATACAATTATATGTTAGAACATAGAAAAGAAAGAAAATAGGTATTAAAACATAGATGTTTTAATACCTATTTTCTTTTAGAATTAACCTATAAAGTTATCGATTCGTCACCCTTGGTAGACTGGTAGAGAAAACTTAGGGTATGAAGTCCTTCCTTCTTCATAAGTTTATTTATAAAAAATTCAAACAGCTTATAATAGTATTTCCTTTCCTTGGCGTCTTCATATGGTAAAAGGTATTTCGTCATTATTAAGTTTTTGAAACACAACCTGACAATACTTTGCAATCATTTATGAGATCTTTTATTTTATTCTCATTTTTCTTAGCATATTTTTGTCCACTTCCAAACTTTCTTAATTAAAATTGTTATGGCAATACTAGGTGTCGCTGCGACTACTTCTGTGGAATTAACTTTGGCAAACTTTGGACCTGTGTTTGGCCCTGATTGTTTTGTTATAGGCAAGTTTCCTTAGTAAGTACCAATATTTTATTCTGCATTTTATTTTGAATCCAAGGTACTTAGCATTTAATTTGGTCAAACCATGTTCTGTCTCTGTCTTGTAAGCTAATGTGTCTGTTTTGCGTCAGTGACAGGATAATTGCTCAGTCAAAGTAAGTGCTAAGTAAAGTTTCTTTATTAGGGACTAAAGCAGGCCGCACATCGGGCATACGTTTGTACGTATCTCGTCAAATGTAGTGCTGCATTAGCAACTCGAAACATTAGTCGCCATTTTATGATTGGTTTCAAAGATTTTTGGTGAAATACGGGTCACATTTTTATTGGGTCATAGGTTTGGAGAGTGTTTTAAGAAGATTAAAATTAATAATCGTAAGCAAAACGGTGGAATTTCTGATATTATTAATGTATTCGAAATAGAAGTCGCATTCAGATTCAAAGTGGCCTAGTTTCTTGTTTCTAAAATTTATCAAAACCAGAGGAATGGTTTAGCTGTGAAGTGTTACAAACAGACAGGCACACGGACAGATAAAATTATATAAATGTATGTAATTGAGAACTAAATCTTTTTTGGTATCCTTCTATATCATTCAGTCGCTATGTTAATAAGTTAAAACCATGAAACAACTTTAATTAAGGGGTAGCTAATTTCCTGGCTACCCTTTAATTAAAGTGTTGGCAAGAGCTAGTTTCCATGTCAGAATAAAGACAACAGAGACTAGTAATGAATAAATAAACAATATTGGAAACCCCAAAAGGCTCTGTTATAACTTTGTTAGCTTCTAACTGCTTATATACACAGTACTTTAACAGGTCATGTTTGCTTGATTGAACAATCAAAACTGGTATCTAATGTTGATATTAAAGTTCCAATTGATCCATTATGGATAATTGTTTGAGTTTGCCCGAAACACACTTGTATTGAAGTCCCGTGACTAAATTCGATTAGCTGTTTACAAATTGTTAGGTAGTTATAACATCATTCATTTGAATTATGAGGTAAGTTGTGTCAGTATTGTTAGTAGTGACTTTTGAACTTAAACATTTAGTGACGTAAAATCTTTAGTTTTTTTATTTATCACGGTATGATTGTAACAGTATGAAATGAATAATTGTAATGTCCATTGTCGTGACCTTCTAAGGAAAGCTAAAGATGGAAAGAAGATTCTAGTTTTATTGTGGAAGAAAGTTAAGTTTTCAGGAAATATAAAGATATTTTTTTTGTAACAACCTTAAGGATTTTCTACAATAACAATAGTTTAAAATCTAGTCGAAAAGGGCTTCTTGGGAGATTAAGACTTGGATGACAATGGGCACGCCGTAACAGCGGCGGTAAGACCCCTCTTTGAGGATTGGCTGGAGAGGCGCCACGGCGCTCTTACGTATCGCCTGACACAGGTCCTCACCGGACACGGTCAGTTTGGGAGGTTCGGGTTCGAGTCGGATTCGGGTGGAAGCGACGCCTGAGTGACACCACTGCAGCAACGGTCGCCTGCAGGACACGGTCGAGCATACGGTGGAGGTGTGCCCCGCTTGGGCGAACCATTGCCGTGTCCTTGCAGAGGCGATCGGCAGCGGTGACCTCTCGCGCCCGGCGCTACTTCAGGCCATGCTCCAGCCCGAGACTTAATAGGAAGCCGTCGCCTCCTTCTGCGAAGCAGTCGTGCTGGAGAAGGAAGCGACGGCGCGCGTGAGGCAGCGTCAAGCCTCACGCCCCGGACAGGGACCCAGGCATAGACGTCGAGAGTCACAAGACGACTACCGGCCACCATAGGCTCGGGGCTGCAGTCGGCGAGCGATGGGTAGCTCGCCGCCCGAACAGGACCAGGCCCGTGTCGACGACACGTTTTGTTCCACGCGCGCCTCGAAGAGCAGTCAGCACGTGAAGGGGCCCTTTGGGGCCAATGTCTGCCGGGGTTGCGGAATAGTTATTTATTTATTATAGTTATAATAGTTACCGTGGCACCGGAACATAAAGGGCAACCGAAGGAACATGAGTGGGTTTTAGTCAGTAAAAGTGTGATGCGTCCTCCCGCCCCGCCCAAGACGGGAGAAGTCATTTGATGATTTCCTACTCACCAGAAAAAAACTTTTAGATGGCAAAGTTCCTGATTTTTACGAGATTTTTTTAAGGAACGTTAACGTTGGTACATTAGTGACAGAAATCAGAAGATATAGTAAAGTTAGCGGAGCCAAAAAAAAAACCACTTCAGAGAACTCAAAGAAGAATGTCAATCTTTTGTTTATAACGAGTTGAATAATTGATGTACAATAAGACAAATTTTATATAGGTAATACGAGAACCGTTGTCAATTTCAATCAGGGCACTATTTTTGTTAAAATATGAAAGAAATGGTTTGGCACATTGTTGTGACGTGGGTAGCGCAGACATGGGTACACAAGATAAACATTTTGATGCTGTTATATGTCTCAGATCTCTTTCTTGAAATTATTTTGTATTAGACCCATATTTTCCGTAATATGGATGACTGACAGGTTCTCGGAAAATGACAAGCTTGAATGATTTGCACTGCAGTTGGGAGTGCTTGGGTATTTCTTTGTTGATATAAACCAACAAAAAAAGTTCAAAAGTAAACAAAAACTTTAAAGCCGTTAAGGCTGCGTTTCCACAAAGGCTGAGCTGCGCGGGGCTGAGCAAAATTGACCAATCACATTGCTCAAAATACACATCTCATCTCCGCTCCGATTTAAGTTTTAGGAAACAGTGTTAGCGGGGTTGAGAAGATTTACATTAAGGTGGATGTTCAAGGCAGCCCGCGAAATTCAAATTTTCTTACGTATTTTTGCAATTTGCAGCTCAGTGTCGGAGTGTATGTTGATAAAGAATGATTTGCGACTGTAACAGGTTATTAGTTACAGAATTATAATCATTTGCTTACAACGCGATTGATTGCCTATTTCATGAAAAAGTCATTTAATAGCGTTGTATGCACTATGAGGGTTGTATTGATGATATTATAGCGTTTCTTTTTTGTTTAGAGACCACATTGCATCCTCACTGTCCGACAGACACGTTACTCACTGAAAACAAAATGTATTCACAGCCCCGTTCAGCTCATCTCCACTACACAGCTCCGCTCCGCCAGTCTCAGCACTGGTCTGCTCCGGTCGACTCGTCTCAGCTCCGTTCGGCTCCACTTTGCCCAGCTACACAGCTCAGCCCGGCACCGGTCATCTCTGCGCACCTTTAGTGGAAACACCTACCTATTTACACGGCTCTGACCCACTGAACTTCTGTGGAAACGCACCCTAAGATAAGAATTTCAAAAACAGCGTACAAACGCACATGTACAACGTTGATACTATTGAAATGACACACTATCGGGAAAGTAATATGGATGACTGACAGGTACTCAGAAAATAAAATGCTTGAACGAAATAAATTACAGTTGGGAATTTCTGTGTTGATATAAAACAATAATATTACAAGTAAATAAACACACATTACATAAGTAACTATCAATATTATGTTGTAGATAAGATAAAAGATAAAATTTATTTTTTGTTTACAAGGACCAGATTATACGTGGGACACTCAGAAAGTTTTGAGAAACTAAAAAACTATCTTCTATAGGTAAAATATTTTTATTGAATCTTTACATAGAACTCTTCAGTAGCCTCTATACAAAGTTTCATGCATCTGAACCAATTTTCAACACATTTTTTACTGTCCGCCGCAGATACCTCTTTCACGGCCTTCTTGATAGCTGCTAGCGCGTCTTCCGGCGATGAAAACTGGATCCCTTTCAGCAGATTTTTTATTTTAAGGAATAAAAAGAAGTCACACGGTGCCAGATCAGTACTGTAAGGAGGGTGCTCCAAGATTCCACCCTCTGTGGTGTCCACGAAGTCCATCGTTTTTAGCACTGAGAGCGCGGGCGCGCTGTCATAGTGAAAGAGAATCCCGCGGAGCCCGGGGTTCGGTCGCTTGTTGCTCGTTGCAGACAAAACTTCTGGCAAAAAACTTTGTGGTATGCCATTCGTCTTTGAAGCCGCTTTGGTCTCGTAATGAAATTGCAATCAAATACTCCGTGAAAGTGAAGAAACTAGCGATCAAAAGTTTCCCTGCGCTTCTCGATCGCTTCACTTTCGTAGGCGTTAGTTCGTTTTGAAACTCCCTAACTGTCGACTGACGCTTTGTTTCTGGATCGTATTGATAAATTCAGGATTTGTCACCTGTCATAATGTCGTAAACGCGCTTAGACGAAACTGCTTCAATTTTTTTAATCATATTACGGCACCACTCTACACGGGCCTGCTTCTGAGCTTCTGTGAGGTTTTGTGGCACCCAGTGGAAACTATCCTCCTTATCTGAAGATACCCGTGTAGAATCTGGTGAAGACTTCCCGATCCACTCTACAGGGTATGCTGAATCTATTCGTATGCATTTCTCTTGTTTTCTTGAATATTTTTTTTTAATGCCAGCACACTTACTACCGCGACTGCCGTGTTAGGACGACCACTCTTTTGTTTGTTCCTAAAGTAAAGCGACCGCACTTGAATTGGCTATTCTAGTGTTAGGTGGTTGCTTTTGAAGGTCCTCCATCCATGAAAGCAATTTGAAGTCAATCGAAAGACTCATCAGATTTTAAGCCACATTTAAAGTCGTAGAAAATCATCGCACGAAAATGTTTTCGATGCAGATCCATTTTTTAAAGGGACACGTTAATTTGATTTGGCTCTCAAAAAAATGTGGTGGAAAATTCGAAATTCGAACAATGGTATTTTTACTTATAAATAACCAAATTTATCATAATAATTACAAATAGCCAGTGTCTTGTACATAAAAACGTTTTTTCTCAAAACTTTCTGAGTGACCTGGTATGTAGTACAGATACATTGGGACATGAGAATAATACACAGTCTGGTAAGCGGGTGAAGCGCTGTACTCCTATATAGGCTACTGAGTATAGCCTGTGTTTAGGAGAGACAGGACTGATCCCATTTATACGGGTTGTTGTAGATGATAACATGATATTGTAAATGCGACATTGTATGTCAGGTTTTTAATATAATAAAGTTTTAGCTCATGTGGTTTTAGTGAGTCCTGTGTGTCAGTCGCGGAGGCACCTTACTCGAACAATGTATAATACAAAATCTAGTATTCTAATGTAGTTGAGTTTTTAAACTCTGGTAAGAGATTTTGATTATGACAAAATGAGCAATTCTATTGAACTAATCATGAATAACAACATATACGTACATTCCGAAAGTAATACTGAGATTAGAATAATCAGCAACAAGTGCATCGATAAACTTTGGTAGGATCTTCGTGACTGAACCCAATTGTGAAATTTATATATCTTAATTTTACAATAGACAAAAACGCATTTAAAAACATCGTGTAGAAACTTAGGATTTAAATGAATAATTAATTATACGAGCGCTCAAGAAAAAGTATTGGCCTGCAATAGGGGAATAAAAGGTTTGTATTATTGCATAATTCATCATCATCTCCCTAGCCTTTTCCCAACTGTGTTGGGGTTGGCTTCCAGCCTAACCGGATTCAGCTGGATACCGGTGTTTTGCGTGGAGCGACTGCCCATCTGAACTCCACAACCCAGTAACTGGGCGACACGATACCTCTTAGTTAGACTGGTCAGAGTTTCTGGCTAACCAGTAACGACTGTTAAAGTTCTACGAATCACAACCGGGATCCGGCTTTACATGCTTTCCGAGGCACGGGATGTCAGTGATATCTAAGATAAACATTAGAAAGTACATATGAATTGAAAAGGTCAAATTTTTACTTGCCCGGATTCGAACCCACAACCTCTTACACGAGAGGCGGGCCTTATCCACTGGGCCATTACGACATCTATTGGCATAATTTTGATATATCAATTTAAAGGTGATCAATATCAAGTACTTGTGTTACAATTGTACAGTGTTAATTAATAGAACGGTTATGAAAACTTTAAAGCACCGTACATGGAAACGATTCATTAATCGCTTGACTGATTGCTTTAGTAAATGGATGGGTCATAACTTTCGATGTAATTGGAATTAAATACTTACCTAATTACCATAGATTCAATAATTACAACGTGTCACAAAATCAAAGTTCACAAAAACCACTTTTGAATAAAAATAGGATATTATTGAAAAAAAAATACAAATAAAAATTAAATCATATATGTTTAAACTTTTAATTACAATGGAAATAAAAATAATTGACCATCATCATTCTATTTTACCATAGACTTGTACCGTCGTGCTAGCACTTCCTTCTTTTTCCTTTATATCATTCTTCACACAACTTATCCATCTTTTCTTCAGCCTTCTATTCCCGTTTCATCCATCTACATTTATGCTTATAATTATCTTAACTTTTGTTAAAAAAAAACTTGAATAAAATTTATCATAACTTTTAAACCTTCGAACACACGTGAATCGAGACACGATAGAAAGACAATAGCAGCGCGACAGCCGGCTGTCGCTTGGTCGTCAAAAAGTTAAATGTTATTCTGATATTGATAACTACACATACAAGTACATATATTTATAAATTGTATACATATATATTTATACATTTTTAGACAATCTTATAAGTGGACGTTGGGCATTTGTCGTGATCTTTTTAATGTCGACACAGATGGAATATAACATTTTTATTACTTTGACCTGACAACAATTTATTACTTTTTATGAAGGGTCACCCCGAACTGTCTGAATGACTTCGCATTTTCGGGTCCAACTATTATCGAACAATAGCTGCAAGATAGAGATCAGATCTGTATTTGGCTGGCAACCTTAAAGTAAAAATATAGTTTGGCTTGTAAAAATATAAACAAGTACTAACTCGCTATCACTGAAAAGCTAGTGTTTGCTTAAAAAATACTTATTAATTACCCTGCAGTCAAAATTGTCATCGGTGATTTCCTAGAATCAATATCTTATATATAAAATTCCCGTGTCACAATGTTAGGTACCTTACTCCTCCGCTATACCGATTTTTACCAAATTTTAAATGCATATTCAGTAGGTCTGAGAATCGGCTACTATCTACTTTTCATACCCCGTGATAAGGGTTGTTCACCCTTAACATTTTTAACGCGGGTGAAACCGCGGGAGGCAGCTAGTTTTTTTTAATATAATTGACGTTCCAGAGTGCCTCCATGGTGTAATGGAAATAAACGTTTTGAATTTTGAGTTTTTGCTTTTACGATTCTCTCATTGGTTTAGAACGGAATCCGTTACCAGTAAAAGAAGAGCCTTCACACATAGAGACCGAGTCAAAATATCGCGCCGAAGAAATTAATTCCTAATCTATTTAATAATTTTGTATAAGCACTTTATGTTCGTTTAATCACTACATTATGTCCATTTAATCGTGTTGTGTTTCTAAACACGGGTTTAATATAAATCAGTCAAGCAAAGGGCATCGTGTTCTACCTTTCGGCTCTCGTTTGAGACAGGATAATCTTGTTTCAAGTCAGACACACAAAGCCGACTGGCGCCGACTAACTGAACACCGACTTACCGTGAAGCATTGTGTTAAGTGCCTATTGTGTTTTAAACCTGTAGCTGTGTAAGCATGGCTACGTTAATATGTTAAAAAAACTTAAATCATTTGTTTTTTTTCCACCTATCAACTTTTTTAATTCAGTTGATCGCTCCTCAAGCAACAGCATTTTTAACAACCACTTCATCAAATCTTAAAACCACTAGTATTGAATTCCTGAATTTTAACTTAATCTGATTAAATGAATGAGTCACGAGGTGGTAAAGGAACTATTCGACGGTTTCTCGAGTTTAATAAAAAAAATGATATTTATTTTGCTAATTGGTTAGAAATAACGGGTTATTGTATATTCGTCACAAAGTTAATTCGTCACGAAAATAAGTATGTGTAAACTCGCCACAGGTCTATTTTTATGAAAGAAAATCCGCCATATTGTTCATTTCCGTACAGTCAGCAGAATAATTCAACAATAATGAATAAAACGTTATTTCTTTATTTATCTTAAACACATAAAAATATACACAACAGTAAAAGTTTTTTTTATTGTTTCAGTAATAGTAATCGTTTTTTTTATCCATAGAGAAAAGGATTTTCCTTTTTATACTTTTTCAAGAAACCAACTAAGAATTTTGAAATGGTATAAAAGTGGAGGACCTTATACAGGACGTCCCACGGATATGCCAAATGGAGGGAAAGTAGCTTAAATATTAAATATAGAACATTTTACCAATTTAAAACTATTTACTAATATTTGAATTTAAAAAATAATTTAAACTGAAGAAGAAGTTTTATTATACCGACCGAAAGGCTTCATTATAAGAGTTATTTTTAGCTTAATAACACCCATACTAATATTATAAATGCAAAATTAACTCTGTCTGTCTGTCTCTTTTTTTCTCTTTTATTACCTCGGGAACGGGAGCTATTAATCCCCGCAGACGAAGTCGCGGGCAAAAGCTAGTAGTGTATAAAATAAAAGGGAGACTATGAATTTCAACATTTAATACAGTATTAATTCATAAAATGAGATTTCATAAAATGAGAATATAACATACAATATAAATAAAATGAGATACAATATTAATTCATAGATTTATCAAATGCATAAAAAGAGTGCCTTCCTGTTAAATACACACACTATCGGTTATTTTGCACTCTGTCGCTTTTGATCCTGTGACTCCTGATCTCTCTCTCTCTCTCTAACTTTGTTTTCTAACTGTACTTTTTGCAAAAAATAGGTACTGTGACGAATTTACACATATTTTTTATGCATGTGACGAATAAACTTTGAATGTATGGAGTTTAAAAAATGTGACGAATTTACTTTATGACGATTGTACAATAACCCGAAATAACACTGCTGTGAGAAGAAACGGCCGAAATAAACTCAGAGATCTTTAAAGTCCACACAATATTCTGTTGGTAAAATTACCACGAAAGTTAATCAGTTAAGTGATCTCTTGAAACTATCTGCAATACCACAGGCCTCACCGATGTGTGTCCATCTCGGGGACCAGAATATTTTGTTTATGTCCCTGTAATTACATCGGCTCGTTGACGTGTTGCGGTTTACAGGGTATGGATCAAAGCAGAGCATAGCGCTGCCTCGGGGCAGAAATACGAATCGCAGTAATGTTTCCCCAGGCTAGTTCCTTTACAAAGGGCTCTGCATTTGTTGGCGGAAAACTGACACTTCACAAGCAAAGATGTAAGCGTTCTAATCCTATCTACAAAAAAATTTCACCTTAATTTAGTTATTACTAGCTGTCCTCCGCCGTTTCACCCGCGTTATATCAGATCTTTGATTACTAAAGAAAGAAGATAAAAAGAATTTTATGTCCTATGTACCTTCCCACCAATTTTCATTGAAATCGGTTCTGCCGTTCTTGAGTTATAAAATGTGTAACTATCACGACTATCTTTATATATATAGATTTAGACTAGACTATGATTGTTATAGCACGCTACAAAAGATAAGAAAACGAAACTAAACGGTAAAGCGCTCAAAGAAGCAACCGTCAACAAAGATTACGTGGAACCTTTTAATAAAGTTAATTTGAACAAAATGCTGCAAACTTAAAAGAATACCACAACTTTAAAAGTGTCCTCGTGAACAGTGTCTAATTAAAAAAAACTTGTCTAATTCAGATCCTGAACTAAAACTCCGCCATACTACAAAATTCCTTCCAGAATTATGAAAACAAATTGTTAAGATACAATTTGTTTTCATAATTTTATTATACCCAAGACATGCAATTTCCATTCACTTCCGTCTACCATAACCAGCAAATGTGATTGCTATAAACATTTTTTATAGAGTACTTTGTCTTCTTATCTCAACAGCAAATCAAACTAGACGCTAAATTCTATGTACAACAATCTATTATTCAGTAAACAGCCGCAATAATTTTTTTAATCCAATGTTCTTAGAAATTTTGTAAGCGTCGGTTAGTGATGTCTTTTGCCACAAAAACGTCGTTTTATGTAAATGAACTGCCGGTCAAATTGCGCCCCATGGATCTCTGTAGCGATAAAGCGAAATTAACTATCTCACTGTACCTACCGCAACGAAATAGCAGATGTTACTTGAGTATCTTCACTTAAAAAGGACTGTTTAAAAATTTATGTGTATTTAAGACACGATTCGTGGTTCCAGAGAACCAAAGGATTCCCATTTCATCACGGAAGCCGGGCACTTACTTCTTAACCGAGATGTGACGAAATGTTGACTGTTGATTATCACAGACTAGGAAAGTGAAAATTAAGTTTTTTTTTTAACTTAGCGTCTTGGTTTCTGATTATTTTCAGTGTGAAAATGAGGACAGTCCAATTGTCTTCTTGAATCTTGTCGATCTGTATTAGTGGTACTTTTCTGGTAGACACCACTTTTTTTTGGTTTTCAAGAGATTTATTGATTGGTATAAGAGTGCCAGGCTTGTCCAATAAAATAAATTATAAGGACATGAGTGTAAGCAATTCCAGTTACGTTTCAAAACTTGCACACAACAAAATCCATTCTCCTTTTGTAGCGTTGCTGGACTAACCAGCTTATACCTGAAATATAACACGATGGCTCCATATTGACACTTAAAACGGCTCTACAATTTCAAACCACATCAAAGTCCCCACCTTACATACCCCATATAAAACTTCTGCTAAAAGTACCATTTTCTCTTTTCCCAGGTATTTTAGCGGGCGGCGGCGGTGACACCAGCGAAGAAACCACCACCAGTACCGTTGACTTCGCGTTCAATGCCACATCTACCACGGAGAGCGTCGCCCAGCCTTACTTCGACAATGCAACGAAACGTGACTACACAGCGGCCGTGGGGCAGCCGGCGTATCTGCACTGTCGCGTGAAAAATCTAGGAGATAGAGCAGTATGTACTTTATGTTTGTTTATTTAGAGCTGAAATAGGAGATTATACAAGGTGCATTTTTTAAGTTGGAAAACTTTTTAGGGGATTGTTTCAAAACTCCACAACAAGCAACAATCTTTAACAGTTGTAACTTTTATTTCATTTTAACTGTTTTTTAGTGTAACTCTCATATCATAATAAACCTCGTTTATTTGTGTGTGACCACGCGGTCATAAGATTGTTACGAACTGGTCGCGTTTTAAGATCGGTAATTTCAAACTTACCGATATGAAGTTAAAGATATTCCTATCCATTTTATTATTGATTCGGGTCGAGAATCACTAACTTAATTGCTTTTCGAAAGGTTTTGCAGATTCAAATATACACCTTTATGTTGCTGTGATATCCAGCTCAATAGAGAATTTTTTGGGCAAAGTGAGTGTAGGGCATAAATACGAAAAGAATAGGAAGATTTACCTTATAGATCAGACTGCCTCGTTAATCATAGTTTAGTGGCCCCAATGTTATAGTTAAGCTTATAGTTCTTCGTAGGGCACTTTTGGGTTTTCCCTTGGGAAATCTTCAGTGACAGCAATGACTCTGGATTAATGGTAGTGCCTAGTTTATGACGAAGTATGAGTGAGTGTGAAACTGACTAAAACACATATACAGGCTGTTTTAAACAATAGAACAGTTTTCCTTGTGTTTGTTATACAGAAATATGCAAGGATAACAATTCTGTTCCAGCGGCTCTTTGAAATATCTCTTTTCAGTCTTATTTTATTAGTTTCTGTACATACTTCAAATACTCGTTATAATACAACTTGAACGGATATTAAAACCAGGAGGTGGACAATAGAACTCTTTAAAGACTACTAATAACTCGAATTTGAGTTCATTAGTTGACTTTGACGAATTCCAAAAGAATCAAAAATTTATTCTTCGAAAACACGTGATTTGAGACACTATAGAAAAACAATAGCAGCTCGACAGCCGGCTGTCAGTTAGTCATTGAAAGGTTAAACTAAATGATAAATAATAAAAAGGAACATAAACATCCCTATGACAAATAAATGCATCCATTTTTATGGCACAAATTCAAAGCAAAGCGTCTAGCGCAAAGGATTTCTCCCAACATTTGGTATAAACAAACGTTAACAAGCATGAAAATCGCCTGATTCGTTTACTGTGCCAGCAGTATTGTTACTCGGTGTACAACGAGGCTGCAGATTAACACCTTGCATCGGATTAGGCGCGCAGGCTTTATGCTAAACTCTAAAGCGAGCGAGAGCGTCATCCAGTTTCATTGCGATAATACTGCATTTAACTGCACCACTACACCGTTAGGCGGCTGGATTTGTACTGTGTATCACGTATGTAGGTTATCATTAATTTTTTATTACTGTTGGAAGTGATTATCATCATTATCATCGTCAGCTTACAGCAGTCCAATGGTTGACAAAGAAAAAGGTGGATCCTGAGGGGCCAATGGGGTCATGATTTACGTTAGCTAGGGTCTAGTCTTTGTAGGGTCATGGTCTTGAATTTGTCTTTGACTTGTGTCTCCATCTGACTTAAAGACTCATACTTCAATTATGTGACCTCCTCAGCCTTGAAGACTGGACTCACCCTTGGACTTAACCACTCCAATTCTCATGGCGAGATAGACGTTACTTAGCACGTACTTTGACTTAACAATGTTCCGTCTCTATCGTGCACTTGACGTTTGGCAGTTTTGTAACAGTGAAAGGTATGGTGCTTAGCCAAAGTGCGTGCTGGGTAACTTTATCTCGCTCTCAAAGTTAGCAACACTCATCCAGCTTAAGGCCGTATACAGAAAGAAAGCTGGAAACTTATAAGCGCTTGCCGGCGCTTGCCGGCGCTTGTCAGCGCTGGTAATCCGCGCAAGAAAATATATGAACACGCGCCGATAAGCACTGAACGGTGCCGACAAGCTTCAACACGCGCTTGTCAGCGCTGGGCGTTGCCATAACAACTGCAAGCAAATCATTCCGACATTTTGCTTAGTCTGCTTCAACCTGCTTCCTTTGTGTAGAACGGACCAGCGCTGACAAGCGCTTATAAGTTTCCAGCTTTCTTTCTGTATACGGCCTAAAGCATTACCAAGTGTGACACAAAAAAATTGTGGAAAGTGCATTTATAAAGCAAACCTCAGAAAAATAATTAAATCCGAAACAACACTCTGTAGGCCATACAAACTTTTGTTCCGTGGTTGACTCAACTTGCGCCACGCAGCCAACGGTTAACCTTTTATGCCACGAACTTGAAAATAGACTTCTCCTAAAGTCGACCGACCTTCGAGTTTCTGATCTAAAGAAAGCGCGTAAATTGTTTTTTCTCAAAAAAATGGTTGCCTGTAAAGTCGGTTTTACGGGCGAAGATTTTACGTGACAACGTCTTTTACCGATCATAGTTGAGTGGGAGAGAGACGCAAGGCATTCGGCGGGCCTCTCTCTCGTTCGGTGACTCATCGTAACGTTACCGAGCGTTACACTTTTTCATAAGTGACTCCCAGCCGCAACCTAATTTAAGACGTTGTCACGTCAAAAATCTAAACGTTAAGATTGTGTTGTGTTGTGAGACAGAAGGCATTCTAACGAAAATTAATGGCCTTGACCCCAATCAATTAGTATCACTCCACCATTTTTTATCTCAACCTTAACTCCATTAAATATTTATCAAGTTAAGAAACTTTTAGTGTCGAGAGATTTTTTCATCTGTTTTTTAATACTTTTGCTATTAAACATTTTTTTTTTCAAGAATAATGTTGTTGTCCCTAAAGTGGTTTATGTTTTTTAGAATAGAATAAGTTTACTTTGTATAAAATATGGTAGGTTTATAGAAGATCTTGAATAAGGTGTTGCATATTTTGTTTATTTAAAGAATAATTACGGTATTTTTTCTACAATGCCAATTCTCTTAACTCTTCGTGCACGCTTTATTCTTTAAAAAAATGTGATAAAAATATTATGGAATTAAATTGCAATGGAAACTTTTACCTAATTATTACTAACTAGCTGTCCCCTCTGGTTTCACCCGCATTTTTCGTTACTGCTCTGCTGGGTCGTAGCGT
The DNA here is from genome assembly GCA_033675125.1 of Athetis lepigone. NCBI lineage: Eukaryota > Metazoa > Arthropoda > Insecta > Lepidoptera > Noctuidae > Athetis > Athetis lepigone. The sequence goes on along the minus strand of CM066243.1, from coordinate 14,282,611 downwards.
GATGGTATATAGCCTATAGCATTCCTCGATAAATGGGCTATCTATCACTGAAAGAATTTTTCAAATCGGACCAGTAGTTCCAGAAATTACCTCTTACATACAAACTTACAAACCTACAAACTTGCATACCTCTTTATAATATTAGTATAGATAGATATCAACAATGGTTATGATTAGGGGCTATTGCTATATAAGCTAACGGATTCTATGACTTTATTAACCTATGTAACACAACATATACAAAATAAGTCTAGGCCTTTAGGCCTCCCTTACTTTCTTTCAACCCTCTCTACCCTGGTCCAATGTAGACCAAACCTGCCTGTAAATATCAAGCTCGTTTTTACTACAACTATAATATTTGTAAATGGGAATATAGGTAATATTCAACAATATTATTAAGGAATAGAATATACGTTATGCTAATATTAAAACATATAAAAGATCAAGTTAAAATAAAGCAGAGGGAAAAAGAAATAAGTAGGTAGTAGTATAGAAAGCAAAACTATGTATAAAGCCACTGCGACACTAACGCAACTCTGAATAATTGCGCCTAGCTAAGTTAAAAGACTACTCGTTTAACTCGGCAACATAAAGCATTAAGTCCGCCTTTGTACGATGTTCTACATAAAGTCTAATAAATAATAAACGCATAATCCTTATCCACAAAATTAATCTATTCACTTTTATTAGCCTTATCCGTATAATAAAGTGGAAATAAAGGTAGTTACCCACAAGAAGTCAAAGCAAACAAAGTGACGAGCGCAGTTTCAAAATTAGGCGCACCCTCCTAAATAAAGTGAGCCTCCTTTGTGAAAGACATTGTGTACCTAAGTAATTACCTACTTTATTGAAAATGTAGCCTACTGCCTACTGCGTGGAGCAAAACTTTTGAGGAAATGTTTTAGATAAGGGAAGCCATTTATTTTAATGAAAAATGACGACCTTTTTTACGCTTCTCAAAAATGTTCGCGTATATCACCCTAACGTTGTACTAACATTTTTACACGGCATTTGGTTGGACAATAAAACATTTTATGTGTTTTGTGGGTGCGATTGATTTTTTTGCGGGTAGTTATGCTGAGGTAGCGTGTGACGTCATAATTGCGGTACAATGCTGGTCGTTTAGGGACATTGTTTGCATGGCAATTACTTCGGGATGTCGCGTGACTCGCTTGCAATTAATATTTGATTGTTTAATTGAATATGTGGTTATATGAGATGTAAACAAGCGATAGGTTTGAAAACGATTACTAGTTAATAGATGTCCCCAGTGGTTTCACCTGACTTTGGCTATTGATTCGCTCCCGTGGGTAGTAGTAAGTTGCAATGCCTATAGAATTTCTCAATAAGTAAGCTATCCAACATTAATAAAATAGGTAAGTAATCATTCAACCTTTCTTTCACCAAACAAACAAGAAGCTCTTCAGCATTATAATATTAGCACAGATTCTTTGTTTAAACCCAGCCAATTCCGTTTAGTAGTTAAAACTGATTGCGTAATAGATTTACAAGATTTTACATTTATAGTGATCGTAATATTAATAGATTCAAAACTTGAAAGGAATACTTATAATTTATTAGATAAAACAGAAAAGTTAAGCCTCAAAGTTATACCATTTATATCTAAGAGTTCGCTTCTGACAAATGATCTTTATTCAGACAAATAGCATAACACAAATTTGTCAGATGAATAGTTATTTATCAAAATAACAAATATTAGAAAACCTACATCAAACCGCTCTTAAAGAGACATTTCCAAAAACCTTCTCTTCTATACAAATGAACTCTAGATCTCGCAAAAAAAATACACTCGGTAATTCAAGAAAAATCTCTATTTTTCAAATAGGTAGTTTTTCTTCAGTTTCTAAAACTAATAGGGACAGAATAATCCGTGCGATGGAAAGAAAAGTGCGTATACTATTTTTCCCGACGACAAGATTCTAAGAATTCATATCAAAGGAATCTATAATTTTTTTCAACAATCTGTGTATAGATGATCTAATAATAAATTCATTCTTATAAATGAAACAAAAAAAAATGCATAAAAAAATGCAACGAAATGTAATGTTTTTTAATAAAAAAAAAATTACAATAATAATAATCATACATTAACATACTTTTTCAAAACGAAGCCTTATTACAGCATTATTTTTTACCATATAGGTATAAAGTAACAATGTGAAGTAAAAAGCAAGCGTAAGCTGTATATGACACTAAAAGTGGTGCGTTACGTGCTTGCACGTAAAGTGACTCTTAATGCATTGTCTTGAAAAACACAAATTCGTCGAGTTGTTTTTCTAACTTAATACCAACTAATTAATACACCGTTTTACTCTTAGAAAATTATCTATATTTTACAAAACACCTGATCATTAATATCGTATGATCGATGGAAAAAGGCGCGAAGGGTTCGAAACTCCACTAAAATAAAATGATCATTTGCTAAGTAATAAACACTGAAAAATGAACAACAAATTATATTTTACACCCAAAACGATAGACATCAAGTGTAGGTACTCCATTAAAATGTCAGACCGGCCATATTTCAAAATACGTGATCCATTTTCCACAGATAGCTGCAATATAACGCGATAAAGTGTATAAAATATTAACATACAAAAAAGGCTGAGAATTTATGTTCGTACCCGGGTCAGTAAGTACCTACTCTCAATAAATAACAGAATGCAAATAATATATTGTTATATCCGAGGACCTTAAGATATATTTTGAGGAAGGCTCTCTGGCGTCGCCGTCACGTAGTATACAAAAATAACTAAAAAGATTAGGCCGTCAGCAAGGCTCTTAACGAGGCTGAAAGTCCCAAAAATAGTGTCTTGAAATAAAAAAAGGTCCAAGTTAGGACGGACCAAAATAAAGGCCTTCGCTTTAGCAGCCATCGTTTTGTATTAAATTCATCATTTTCGAACAAAACACGAGTTAATCCTGTATTCGGAAACACGCGATATTAGAACAAATATGGCATGAATACACAACGATAATGCATGAAGCACATTGCACATTCGCGGATTTCAGTTTCAGTCTAAAATTAACTTGAAATTAGCATACTAATCCCATATGCATCAGATTTAGATTTTCGTGTATGAGAAATGGCAATGAAGTAGATTTAATTAAATTAGTAATTTTGATTAAATTTTCGTATCGTTCTATAAATCTTGTTAGTATGGCTTGATGATGTCTGATGTTCCGTATCTGTTTGTGTATGTATGTGACTTTGTGTTTGTAATCGCAACGACGGCAAAAAAATCTGGTCGAGGGCAATATAAAAAATATGCGTGCAAACACGCATATTTTTTATATTGCCCTCGACCAGAATTTTTTAAGAATTTTTTTATAAGTATGTATAATATTATTGATTACACTTACATCACAATTTAATTTTCATTGTTCGCAATTCGATACAAGTACACCATGATTGGAGAGACGAGGGACTTATAGAAGAAAGATATTCGATATTTAAAATACCTTAATAATTTACTAATTGTCTCTTAAAATGAATAAATTGTTGACTTGCGCGCTAGATAGCCGTTGCAACCGCGAGCGCAAGACTGTCTTTTTTTTAAACTTTGAGAGCCTTATTGCTAAAATTTAATACGGTTTTCTTTACGATTTATATTGTTTCATTATATTTTTTTTATAAATGTGAACATAAATATAATTATATTATCGTGTCCTTGAATATGTCACTCGTTTAACCATCCATGGTGCAAATTAATAAAATAATAATATTTAATTATTACCAAACCAAAAAGGTTCATCATCTAGGTAATTAACCTTGAAGAATCTTAGAAAAAAAAAACAAAAATGCTAACGAACATCATTAATTCCGTCGAAGTAGCCTGCTTCACATTTTAATTTCGCTGCCTTTGTTTACAGAGCTATACATATACATAGTAGGAATCTAATCAAGTTGGAAAAAAGGTCTACAACAGACACTACAGGCTCATAACCTCGCTTCGTTTAAGGAAAAACGGTATGAAGTTACTCTGCAATATTACATAAACGGAATATATGAATATTTTTGTAAGCAATCATGAAGCAGGAACGCATCGCTCGTTATATCAGAAACGGAACTCGATACTCTCAAGAAAGGGATCGTAACTAACCGTATGAATCCATCGATGTACACTTTCTGCAGTCAACCTGTGTTTGATTGACCGTCGATTTCATACGAAGACGGGTCATGGCGAAAATGCATTTGAAACTTTTGACAACCAGACTTATCATGTGGTATTGTGGGCGGGTTGCGACAATGTTTAAGTTTTCCCAACAATGTTAAATGGGTCGGTTTCCAGTAAAACCGGATCAATCTGAATACCAGTGTTACAAGAAAGATGATGTCTATTAAATTAGATGCCTAAGAGCTTTACAACCCAGATACTGGGTAACGCGATAAAACTTGTTAAGACTGATTGGTAGATTTTCTGGCTTGTGAATTACTGTAAAAGATCGACAATTAATGACTACTATTGACTAGGATTGCGTGCTTAACGTATTTTGGAACTACGGGTTGTAAATAATTACCTAGCTAAACTTGAAAGTTAAACCATAAAAATAGAAAAAATACTGATTGATAATTGCCTTGTTCTGAACCAAGGAGCAACCATTGGGCTATTTATTAAAGTAAACGTTCCACATAAAAATCTGCCCCCTTAGACAAGTGGCATTGTAGAATAGATAGCGAAACGAAAACGATTGTCAAATGTATGGAGATGTCAAATTGTTTAGCGAAAGCTTATGTTAGTTCCATACATTTGACAATCTATTCGTTTTCGTTTCTATTCTACAATGCCACTTGGCTAGACCCTCTGGTATTCAGCTGTATTTGGTTAAACTGAAAACTGACCTCAACATAATTTAGGAAAAGGCTAAACTAGATCTCAAGTACTCACAAGCTTATACTTAAGTCTAGTTTACCGTCCAAAGTAAATCCTGAATAACTTTCAGGTCATGGAGGTCACAAAATAAAATACAAGTCGAGATAAATGTCGCATTTCATTTTAATGGCAGACGTCTAGCTATCTGTGCAGTTGCTTCAGCCGGAAAACTTTTAATAATCTGTATCTGAGAAAGAGGTTTTGCTTGGGCATCTGTTTTAGAAGTTTGAAGCAAAGGATGAACAAATATTTGTGTGGAATATAATCTATATATAGCTGTTTAAAGCTACAAAGGCGCAACAGGTAGACTTTATGCCCAAGGCAATTTTTAATGGTTAACCAAAGGTGGAGCAGAGATAAAAGATATTATTTAAAAGATACAAAGGAGAAGGAAATGGCTCCATACATCTCTGTGCCTAGGTAAATAATAGGAAATAGGGTAGGTTAAATGATTCAAACTAGCCTTATTTGTTAGAGGATAATAATCAAGGAATCACTAAAAGTTTAGTGAAATTTGGCTATCCAAGAAACAAGTTACATACGAAATATAGTAAAAGTAAGGTTATATTATAACATTATGTCTTATTTTATGTAAGAAATTGCACATCACTGAAGAATAACTGTTAAAATAAAATAAAAATTAAAGACTCTGCTAGCAATAGTGTTATGCGGCCTGTCGCAATCACAACAATATCGAATATTTAGTTTCATTAGCTTAATTCAAGTTTTCTTGCTTCCTAGGTAGAAATATGGTACCATATTTTGTGATTTACTTTAGAAAAATGTAACGGTTTTTTAATACACATTTCAATTAGTTAACTGCTAAACTGCTAGGCTCAGAAGTCCCCTTCTCCTTTTGGTTAGAGTGCCGAAACGGCAAGGAGAAATCCAGTCCCAACTGATGGCGCCTAATCACGAACGACGATATAACGATAGTCCGTCAAGTAGACTATCAAAAAAATGTAGACATATACGTTTTCTTTTTTCTCGTAAACGAAAAATTACGACAATACAGTGCGTTAAAGTTTTGTGAGACGTCATGTCTAGGTACAAATTTTTACTAAGCTGTGATGTCAGAAGCTCCCACGCCGGAACCTTGTCGCTCTTTATCTTTGTATTTTTTTCTAGAATTTTTGGACAGTCTGTAGTCGTCATCTTTATTATCTTAATCACTTTGAACGGAACCGAATGATCCATCACATGGACTTAACATGACTTACTAACAACAGCCACCTCCATAGGAAAATACACGTCTATTTAATTGTTGCTTTATATTTAACTAGCTTTTGACCGCGGCTTCGCTCGCGTTAGAAAGAGACAAAAAGTAGCCTATGTTATTCTCCATCCCTTCAACTATCTCCACTCAAAAAATCACGTCAATTCATCGCTCCGTTTTGCCGTGAAAGAAAGACAAACAGACAGACAGACACACTTTCCCATTTATAATATTAGTATGGATGTCCAATCTATAAAGTAAGTGCTGCTATCAGAACAAGCAACGGTTCTTCTGATACTATTGATATAAAATATAAACCTGCTACCATCACAAGCTGCATTTTACCTACACCCTAGTAAACACCATCAAAGTCAAAATTCCCCCAAACATGAACGACAGGATATTAAATATCTTTTGAATGTTTGCTAAAATCCCACATATTAATGCCACCTTCATCTATGAAGGAATTTAATATAAAGCTACCTTTGCGTGACTGTACTTACGATTTTAGAATTTCTGTAATGTCGGTGTAAGAAGATTTAGTAAGTGGGTGGCAGGCTTAACGTACCTAACCTTTTTATTATTAGTGTAGGCGTCAACGAAGCTACAAAGCGAATTTATAAAGAGGGGATAAGTATTTTTATATACATGCCGGGACTAGTAAATAAGTAAATAATTATTTAATCCAAGCTTTTAGTAATAAAATGCCTAGAGAGTTAGGTTTCTTTGTTTATTATTTCTGGAAATTTCCGTTTGTTAATTAAGTAAAGGTTAAAAGGTAACTATGGCCTTCATAAATATTGAAAATGTAGTCCCAATTTTAAAATTACGAATATGAAAATAAACTAACCCTTGGCGTTCTCGTCACACTATTCCAAACCACTGCAACTTCTGAAGATTTTCTTCATAAAAAGTAAGCCTGGTTTTGTACATATTCCGTAAAAAAAAAACAGAAATAAATATTTTTTATTCCGACTGGTAGAAAAACAGGTTTATAATATAAAAAAAAAACATTTATTAGTGCGGATATTTTTATTTTTGATATTTTGTATGATGTGGTTATTTCTTTAATTAATATCGGTTAAAACTTTCTGTTTTTCTTTCCTTACTATAGCTAGCAAACGATTTTATGTTCAGTTTATTGTAGCGCGCAATGTAACATGTAACAGTCTGCTAACTCATGCGTGCTACTGCAACAGTGAAGATGTTGCAGGTAAAGTTTTTATTTAACGACAGAAGTTTGTCCTACAACCATAACCAGAAGGTATCCAGCTCTCAGAATAAACAAAATATTCTAAATTATCAAAGAACTTGTTACTTTCTGTTCTTTAACTTAGGGTTGATGAATCAACAAAGTATGACTAGTGCCTTGACCACTCTGCAGGTTTGCGAAAATACCGTTGCAAATTCATTGTGTTTGGAGAACTTTGTTTTTATTTTTATTTGAGATAATGTCTCTGTCTTGGAAAGCGCGTGAAGCTGGAGGTTCCGGTTTTAAATCGGACGCACAGAACCCTATAAAATATTTCCATTACTTAGAATCAATTTAGAGAGGATTTCATTTTTATACGTCATCAAATACATATTTTCCTATAACTTTCTTTATAAATATGTTTCTAAAGGCCACTTTTACAAAACTATTTATTAGAAAGAAGACAAAGTAATATCCTAAGTAAAATGTTGCTCTATGTATGAGGATTACACAACCATCCATTTTATATGAGTGAGGTAAGTGCGCCAAGATTTATGTCTCAACTCTATTGCTACGGCATTCCATGTCCACCCACCAGGTGTCTCCACCGTTCACTGTTCTCGTGGCGTTACAAGCGATTAGAATTTATTATTAAGCTGTAAATTCCTAGAGACAGTCTCCTTAGTTTCAAGTGTTGCATTTTAATGAGTACTTCTATGTATGGTATTTAAGTACTTTGTAATTTAGTACTACTATTTGTTGCAGCAGGATTTTATGTAGCTTTAAGAAAGATGGCTGAAAATGTTGCAAGCTTAATTTTTGAGCAAGGAATCAAAAGTTTTAGATATGGCAGAAAATACTATTGGGTTTCATATTAAAAATGCTCTAATTCTAAATGTGATAGTGGGGCGACAACCTTGTGTCTTCCAGAATACATAATAAAGCTCATTGGTCCGCGGTCAGTCCTATACGACTATAAACTAGTGAGAAAGGAGTGTCCTTGTGTTTACACACACACTCGTGCACTTTAACAATAAAATTAAATCAAAAAATTAAATTCTAATAAAAAAAACTAAATTTAAATTCGGTCTGGGAAGTATTAATGTGTTAAAACTTAACAAATAAAATAAGGTATTTACCTAATTAGTGAGCTAATCTGTTTCATTATATAGTAACTTGAAATAAAAACATATACTTAATATTTAAGTTGGCACACACAGGATTCAGCAGGATACTTCAGCAGTTAAAATGTCAGATAGAATTATTACTTTCTTTATTTTACTTCATTTTATTCCGTAGCCGAGAGTTCTTAGCAGTTTCTACAGTAAAATGAATTTAAACACTCATTTGTTTTTCTACTAAATTATACTGTTCCGCAAATAAAATCTGCGCGTTATGCGACAAACTGTCAAGAGTGAACTTTTGTAATTCAACAAATAATAATACCAGCCTATTGTCGCACTACATAAGGAAGAAAACACAATGTTTGAACACACCGCTTGCTCAAAAATGCGGATTGGCGATTTTGAATTTAAAATAAATAAGTCCAATTTTTATCTAGAAATATTTTCTTCATTGAGGTCAGTAAGGTGTAAAACAAACTTAGTACATAAAACTTGTCCAACATCGGTTCCGCAAACTTATGCATGAAATATACTCGAGATTGTACATACATTGAAAGGGGAATGCCTACTCACAATAGTGTCTTAGGCCCAAGATGGACATCAAATATTAGTATAGGAATTGAGTGTTTTAAAATCTAAATGGTATTAGATATCTAAAAAATATATTGAAATTGACGCCACTATTTTAAAAATATATAAAAAAAAAGTTTCGAGTTAACCTCAAAACTTTCTTTACATCTATAAATACGAAATGAGATTAATTAAGATAATTAAAGATTTTTTTATTGCTTGAATATTACAATAGATGTTACACATATTTTTATCCAATTGAAGTTTTTAAGGTATAAAAAAAACACATCAAGTCCTTATAGCAAAGCCAGGTCACAGTGAAAGAAATCGAAGAAAAATCAAAACACATTCACATTGAGCGTAAGCAACAAGCGAACTGTCAGATTCAGTACAGTGTTGTCACTATCACGAAAAAATAATAACATTAAATCGATATATCGATTCCTACTATTTCGAATAAACGATATTTGATTTTATATTCTTATAGTCTTTTTACGAGTACACATTCGTATTCATGTTTTTTTTTTTTTGTTTAGTTTTTGATTAAAATATCAGTAAAGTCCCGTGGGTATGCAGTTGAGGTTATTATAGTATTTGTTTATAAAACGATTTATATCGATTTAACATGCTTGATGAACATACTTAAAATATAATTTTAAAGCTGGCAATATTTTGCAAGCGTAACTTGCAAAAATAACTTGTATTTTCAATAGAATTACTTTTTTTTAACGAATTATTTTAGATTGTAGTGGCGCTCATTTAGAGAAAAGTATATACATATTTTTTTATGGCAAAATTAATGCAAATAGTTTTTTTTCTCTAGTCTAATGTCCATAATGGGCCTCAGATGGGCATTCCCCAACCAATTAAATGAACAAACATTAGCCATCTACTACAAAGCAATTACATCAGACCCTGAGTACATCTTAAAAGGAAAACATTTTATGCGCCATAACGTCGAGCAGTAATGGCAATGAGATGCTCCTTACTAAGATGGTATATTGTTACAAGTTACATCTATCCGACGTCCGCTAAATATAAATAACTTTACTAATTAGTCGTCTCAAGTCATCTACTACGCCATACTACCCGTTATTAAGGCACATAAATTTGATTTATAGTTTGTATGTGCTCCATAAATTCTGGAAAATACTTAAGTTATTTCATCAGAAGGTGCTCTGTTATCTAATTAATTTCTATTCTCTGACTTAGTAGGTGTAAATTCGCTTGTCTAGTAACTGCTCTGCTTTAAGGAAATTTGTAAGTCAATTTTAATGAGGATAAAGAACAAAATGAGTTAGTGTACGTTGTGTTAGAGTATCGATTAGCGCTTGTTTTGTTTTTTGATCTTGGGTATATTGAAACATGCTACAAGAGAAATTTTGCTGTAAATAGGTATTAGTCTAGCACACAGCTATACAATGGTATTACAAGTAAAAAAACACATTTTCGAATTTATCTAGCAATTAATCTTTCAACGACCAAGCGACAGCTTTTTTTTTTGGTGAGTGGGAAATCATTAAATGACTGCTCCCGTCCTGGGTGCGGCGGGAGGACGTGTCAGACTTTTACTGACTAAAACCCACTCATGTTCCTTCGATTGCCCTTTATGTTCCAGGGTCACGGTAACTATTATAAACATTCCGCAACCCCGGCAGGCGTGGCCCTGTTGGGCCCCTTCCAGTGCTAACTTCTTCTCTTTGAGGCGCGCGTGGAACACTAAGGCGTCGTCGACGCGGTCCTGGTCCTAGCCAGGCGGCGAGCTACCCATCGGCTGTCGCGCGTCGTTCTATTGTGTCTCAAATCACGTGTACTTTTGACGAGTTAGGTCGTTTTAGCTACAATAACCTCAATTAACAATGGTAACCTTGTCTAGATGACGAAAGCCAGTCTACCTCGCAAGCTCTTGACAAAAATAGTCGTGGCATTGACGCAAATAGCATAAAAGAATTTTCATATGAATTTCAGCTTTTCGATGTATATCGGGGAGAAGCAAATAAAGATATTTCTTATTACTCTTCACATGTGCCAACATAGACTAGCGCTATAAAATAATTCTTGAGATACGATTGAAATCTTTTCCGTTACTACTTTCTTTTACTCTTCTCGCACATTTTTGACCAGTACGATTGTATGGACTTTAAAAGAGACTTTGACCTCTGAGTTTTTTTCGGATGTGTCTTCTCAGAGCAGTCCAGCTACGAAACACCGGCTCCATCGTTCGCTTAATATAAAAAAAAACAATATTGACGTGTAAAAGTGTTATTTTATAACCTATTTACAAAATAAATATGATTTTAATGATTTTACTCACTCACGAAAAAAGAAGTACCTACAGCTTTTTTCTTGTAATTTCTTTGTTTGGTGATCACTTATGTAGGATTCTTAAAAAAAATATGACTAAAGTAGACATAATTAAGCGACATAACATTGCAATGAAACACAATCTGGAAGCGTCATAGCTCAGGTTGCAGTGTGCCAATACATACTACATTGAGCTCAGGGAGTCGATACGACCATTCAGGGTATTTCAGCATACTGTACGAGGGACGAACCGATTTCAATTAGGTAAATTCATTTTCACGTTTTATGTTACTACTCCTCCCCCATAGGTCGTAGTGTTAACTAAACAAAAAACTCCTCAGCTTTATTATATTAGTTTAGTATAGATACTAGCCTAGTACTGTCTTACTGCAGGACAAATGCCTCCTTACTCTGCATACAGAAAACGCATGAGCATTAATCACCACTCACAAGCAAGCTCTAAGCGGATTGGCTATTTCAGACTTAAAAGCCTTAATCCTAGTTCTTGTAGATATTTTCCTATGATAGTTGGCATAATCTGACTTTGTATCAATGAAAGAGTTTCTGTTATCAGACTGATAATTCCAGAGATTAAATAAATAAATATTATAAACTTGCTGTCTCTTGCGGTTTTACCTTCATCTTTGGTTACTAATCAGCTTTCGTAGGTCGTAGCGTAATACTATGTATTCAATGCAAAAATATTTCTACATACAAACAAAGTATTCAGCTTCAAATTTTTGGTATAGATTTATTCCTAAAAGACATAAAATTGAACGAAAACGATCTTTACACTATTCGTTTTAAAACTCGTAGAAAAAAAATAACGTCGTAATATTTTAACAAATGCTTCATAAAACACGAAATATCTAAAAATAAATCCTCAACGAGTTACTGATACTAGGGCAACGGTATCGGTAAGCTTAGAATAAACAATACTGCACACCTAATTAAAGGTAAACACCGCATGCTTTGTGTTTTACAGTTCAGAAAGAAAATGAAGTTATGTTAATGTGAGTGTTAGTAACTTAAACTAAATATTAATTAATTCTTATTACTTCATGCTTCATAAAACACGAAATATCTAAAAATAAATCCTCAACGTGTTACTGATACCAGGGTAAAGGCATCGTTTTAAAATTTAACATCATTTTGTCGGTCGATAGTGTCCTATGTCGACAATTTTATGTAAATATTCGTTCAACCGTAAAACGTAGCAAAAAGGATCGTGTTCCGTGTCACACCTTGTTTGTTCATTTTCCAAAAATATACTCTTATTTAAAATACTGAATAACTCGATGATCAAAGCCACAGAGATAATATTGATAATTATGAAACAGGCGCTGTCAGATGACATCGGTCATCTCCCTGGTCCAACTAATATTGGTGCCGATTCTCTTGTGCACAAACTATCGTAAATTTAAGTTAAGTGCATCTTTCTCTTTCCTTTTAATTAAGAAAAGGACAGAAGATCAAATATTAGTTAAGTCCTGTCAAATTTAGACACTCCATAGATAATTTAGACGCAATTTAAAAACATGGCGTCTAAATATACGTCAATTTTCATCAGGCGCTGTCTAATTTGACAGGATTAAACTAAAATGTATCTTCTGTCCTTTTCTTTAAGAAATGGAAAGAGAAAGATGCACTTAACTTAAATTTACGATAGTTTGTGCACAAGAGAATCGGCACCATTATATGTATATGTGAAAATTTGAATCTATGGGACCAGGAACCCAATTCTCGTGCGTTAGATAAATATCGAAATCGATTAACAAATTAAAATGGCGGAGTTATTTAGATAAATCGGTATTCTCAGTTTATCGAGTGAATACAATATAGGGGATCCCTTCTTTTCGCATAATATTCTTTGTCCTAATATACTTCGGCATAACGATTTTGGCACAATTTGTTTTGGCATAATAATACTTCGGCATATTTTTTTTAGGCATACATTTTATGTTGGCATAATCATGTTAAAGACTAATTTGTTTTGGCATAAATTTGATTCGCATAACTTTAGTAGGCCTAATGACTATTAGCATAACGTTAGTAGGCCTAAAGACTATTTAGCATAACGTTAGTAGGCCTAATGACTATTAGCATAATAATGTTTAGGCATACAATTAATATAAATAACAAAAACAATTTTCATGCAAATGATATATAAATATAAATATACATGACATTATGTAAAGCAAACCAATTTGCTGTAGTTTCTGTAACAATCAAATAAATTGTTGGTTAAAAAGTTAATATGCTGTGCAACAAAAATTAGTGACAGAACCGAATTGCTGCAAAACCGACTCCACGTAGTCTTGTTTGCCCTACCCCTAGAGTGTTATTTAAAATCGCGTAGGCGCGTAGGGGCGAGGCGGCCCGCGGGCTGAGGAGCAAGCGGCTGGGAGCGAGCCGCCGCGGCTGAGGCTGGCCGGCGAAGCCGGCCAACAAGCCGAAGCTGCGGTGGTGAGCGAAAGCCGTCTGCGACGATTAGCACGCGTGGAGCCGCCGGAGGCCCGCAGCGCCGGAGCCGTCACAGAAACCCTGCCTGCTGCATGTTGCATGGTTGCTTGAATGCTGCATACTTGCTTGCATGCTGCATGTTTGCTTGCATGCTGCATGCTTGCATGCATGCTGCATGCTTGCTTGCATGCTGCATGCTTGCTTGCATGCACATGCTTGCTTGCATGCTGCATACTGCATGCTTGCTTTCATGCGGGTATAGTGTCTAAATATTCTAGGTGTTAATAAATTTTCCATTGTTATACCTATAAAAATATGTTTTAATATTTTTATGCGAAATTTATGCTTTAAATTTTATGCTTTAGGACATTATGTTTACAAATGTTATGCTTTAGAACTTTATGCTTAAAAAAGTTATGCTTTAGAACTTTATGCTTAATAAGTTTATGCTTTAGAATATTATGCCTAATCATTATTATGGTTAGAGACATTATGCTTAAAAAAGTTATGCATGAGCAGTTATGCGTAATTATGTTATGCGAAAATATAATTATGCCAAACAACATTATGCGAAGTTATATTAGGTCTTAAAATTTTATGCAAATGGATAGGGAACCCAATATAGTGATAGTTTTGATATTTTTGTGATATTTTTGGTTGATATAAGACGCTCGATATCTTATCGAATTTATATCACATAAACCGAGAATTAGGTCCCAGGCCCGCGTCGACAGCGCGTTAGTGTTCCACGCGCGCCTCAAAGAGCAGACCGCACGAGAAGGGGCCCAATAGGGCCAATGCCTACCGGGGTTGCGGAATAGTTAGAATAGTTACCGTGACCCCGGAACATAAAGGGCAACCGAAGGAACATGAGTGGGTTTTAGTCAGTAAAACTCTGACACGCCCTCCCGCCGCACCCAGGACGAGAAAAGTCATTTGATGATATCCCACTCCCCAAAAAAAAAAGGATGTATGTTACTCTTCAACGCAAAAAGTACGCAACGGATTTTGATGAAACTTTACACTAATGTAGCTTAGACATCAGAATAACATATAGACATAACATCACGCTATGTCTTACGGGATCTAATAAATAAAACAAGGGACAGCTGTTATTTGTATTTATAATATACGGATTGTAATGGAATAGACATATCAATACGGAAAGCCTGAAGTAGGCTTAAAGTAACTTTATGATGAAACTAGCTTTTGCCCGCGGCTTCGCTCGCGTTAGAAAGAGACAAAAAGTAGCCTATGTTACTTTCCATCCCTACAACTATCTCCACTTAAAAAATCACGTCAATTCGTGGCTCCGTTTTGCCGTGAAAGAAAGAGAAACATACAGACACACTTTCCGATTTATAATATTAGTATGGATGGATGTCGAAATTACAATACAGAAGAAATGATCAAAGTAATATAACCAAAGCAAATAATTTAATAAGCGACCATATTTTTCGCTTGTTCTACGCCACACAAACCAACATTTTGGAACAAGCTACTGAAAACCTTCGGACTAACCGACCAATTCTTCGACATTTCATAAGTGCCTACAAATGTTCTAAGTGAAACAAAAGCATTGAATGATGATGTTGATATAACTCAAAGCCGTAATTCTACAGCAGTAAACAACAAAGAAAAACCAACAAAACGATTTCGGTAAAACTTGGCTACAGAACACAGTCATAACTTTCAAACACAGTTACCGTAAAAATTGGGTAAACGCGGCAAAGTCGCTATTTGTCGGCAGCACGCGACGTTAAGCACATCACGCCTGTAAAGGTAGGAATACATTGTGGATGATAATAAAAATATACTACCAACGCGTAAGCTGCGAGTTCCGTAATCAAGAATGCAAACAAGCATGCCAGATTGCATAAACTATGTCCCAGTAGTTAATCAAAAACATCAAGTTGTTAAATTTTACAAAAATTAAAAGCCAACTTTCTTTAGGTTACTTAAACCCTTTTCTGCCACACACAGTACTCACACTGAAATGATAACTAATTCGAAAAATAAAACCGGCCTAGAGCGTGTCGGGCGTGTAGGGTTCCGTAGTTTCCTGTCCGCCACAATAAGTACTTTTAATCTCACCTAAAATTATAAATTAATAATGAACATTTTATACCACGATAGGTCATGAAAGCACGGAAAATCTTGACATCGACTTTTAAAAAGATGACGTCATTACGCAACGCCGTCTATCTAACCATTTATAAAATAGTTTTTACAAAATTTAAAAAAAGTAATTTTAGTTTGGTTCTAATTTGCCTAAGCATGTACTTGATAAAAGTTTTATGTAATAGATATATGATAATACCGCCAATGCCAAGGAGAGATCAACCAAACAATTCGATAATACCCGACCCCATCAACTCAGGAAAAATCCTAACAGTGCGAACGCGAAATAGCCCAAAGGGTTGTCTATTGTTTGCCCGAAGATTATATGCCATAATCATCATTTACCCGAATTTCATTTGCCCGAATGTTTCATTTGCCCTAAAAGACATATGACATACTTTTAATTGCCCGAATTTTAGATACCATAAGATACGAATGCCATAAGTATTGTTTGCCTTATTTTTATGTGCCATAATAATTATTAGACATGATATTTAAATGGCATAATATTTAAATGGCATAACAAGTATTAGACAAATATTTAAGCCCCGTAATGGTTTTTTTTCTGTGCATGGTGGATGGTGGGCTAGGTCGACGGAGCCCCGCTTCGCGGAGCTCCTCCTTCTGTGTGGTTTATAAAAAAATAACCACGAAGGGGATGGCGGGGTCTATTCGCTCGCTTCGCTCGCTCACACGACCCCGCCATCCCCTTCTAACCTAACCTGTCCGAGTCGGGGTGCCCTAAAGTCCCAATTGCATCCAATTTCTCTTGATATAACAACCGTTACACACCCGATGTTGATGGCAAATTATGTTATGGCATATCATAATTAGGGCATGTGATAATTAGGGCTTACAATGATTATGACAAATGATGTTATGGTAAGTGACTTTATGGGAAACAATGATTCTGGCACGTGACTAATATGGCAAATGAGAGTAGGGCAAATGAGTATTATGTCGTATGATATTATGGCTGTTGACTATTATGGCAAATGATATTAGGGCAAATAAAATTCGGGTAAACGGCGGTATACCAGCCCAAAGTACAGCGCCATCTCTCGGGGAATTGGGTTACTAATTAATACATAGGTACATAAGTACCAGAAGAAGTTTAGAGCAAACCCATATTCATTTTTAAATAGCTATCCAACAATATATCACAAGTTAAGGTTCAAATTAAAAAAAAACGCTTCCCACTTTGCATATAGGGGTACAGACTGCTTGCTACCCTAATATTTTTTTTTTCCAATTTTTATTTTATTACTTTGTCGGCGTGATTGATATAGGTACATATTGATACAAACTTTCAGCTTTCTAGTGCTAACGGTCGAGGCGAGGACGGACAGGCAGACAGACAGACAGACGGAAGGACGGACGGACGGACAGACAGACATGGCGAAACTATAAGGGTTTCTAGTTGACTACGGAACCCTATAAAGCCGCAAAATAACGTTTCAATTGTTCACTGTTGTTGTAAATAAAATTTCTCGTCAACACACGTTCTACATCGCGTAATCAGAGTTTGATAATGACGTTAGCATATATATAAAAAAAACCATCGGACAGACCGTCTGGTCGAAGAACCATCACTTTTCAAAAAAAAAAGAAGAACTTTCCACTCCTTTCCTAACCTCTAAATCCTTATCGAAACGGCTGAATAAACTGTTGGAACAAAAACCCCAGTTAAATAAAAACAAAAAGTTGTAACTCACTTTATACTTTTCACATCCCTAATGATACAAATTAGGGGTTACGACAGACCTTAAATACTTTTCAATTATGACTTTATCGCCCGGAAGCTCTTAACCAGAGCAACCTTTGAAAATAAACGGGACAAAATTAAGTATCTAGCATTTTTGTGTTTCTGTTTTCTTGTTCGAATAAAAAAGTTTTTATAACGGATTGTATGGTTCGAATAATAAAGCTTATGAGGTACTTAATTACACATATTTTTGAAGAAATATGTTGTGAACCACTTTCGTGAAAACTTTTTGCCATTTAAGTGGTTTGTCACTTGATAGTTCTCATTCTCTGGGTTCTCATCTCAATCTCACTTTACCTTAACTTGAAGGAATTTTTCTTTTTATTTTTAAATAGACCAGTACCTGCATTTTTTCATTGATTCAAAATATAATACAAATCTTACTTATACACTTGTGATTTTTTCTTTCCAACTTCTTCCAACACGAAGACTACAAAAAAGAAAACATAGTATCTTAGCTACACGTCGACGTTGCGCGTTGCCAGCGACGCGTAGACGGCGACGTCACGAACAATGTTGATGAACCGCGTCGCCGGTAAAGTCTCACTCTTGGGTTCAAGCCTCATGTAAATGTATTTATAGATAATACTCCTTATTTTAAAATCTATCTAAGCTAATAAATAAAAGCAAAAAATAGACCATCATCTCCCTAGCTTTTTTTCCAAGTAAGTTGTTACAATTTTCCACGGTTGATAGAGTAATTGCTTATCAGACTTTCACAACTTAGTTACTAGGTACGTAACCCATATTTAGAATTAAAAAATAGAGCTCAAAATAAAAATTCAACGCCAAAAAAACAACAAAAGAATTCTATTACACATCTTTATCGAACTCAAGCTGCGGGCGTATATTGGCAATGCAGCTTAACAGTTCGTATGTGCGATTTGATTTTCCGAACAGACCCCAGTAAGTGCAATAGGAAGTGTCGCGTGAGGTTCGCCGTCGAATAAAGCAAAGAGAATTGGGTCGTGGCCCACGAAGTCCCACATTTTGGAACAAAGCCAGCCGCAACGACGATTTTGTTTTATTTTACAAATATAAAATACCTACGTACTGTATAACGTTTAGCCTTTAATAACGGTTGTGCCATTTATGACTGTGTCACAATGGAATACCCGTTATTGGATAACGGTTCAGATTGTTCATCGCGTTTTTAAGGTTCATAATAAACAGATTAGGGAGGGAAGCCGGTGTAATTCGGAGCGATGGAACAGCTTATAATATATTTTTTTACCGGTGAAAGGTTGGCCGGATAAAGCTTAAATTGTTTATTAAATATTTAGGGCCGATAACTTTGTTATTACTTTTCTTTTTACACGAATTTAAAAATATGTTTAATTTACTAGTTTTAGTAAAGTTTGGTCCGTTTTTTTGTATTTTAAATCATAAATAATAATTACGACTCATTAAAGTACAACTAGCTGTTTCTCCGGCGTCAAGTCAGTACTAGGGTAACAGCTCCGTTCCCATGAGTCATTGCGTGATGTTATGTCGCTTATGTAAAATTTTAATGTATATCAGCTAACTCTGAAGTTTCATCAAAATTCGTTTTTTTTTGTTAGAAAGAGTTACAAACATTATCACAAATTTTCACAGTTTATTGAGTCTCTTGACAACTCCTGAGTCGATAAAAAAGTAAAAAGTTATAAAATACGGCTTAAAGATTTTAAGTATACTTAAATCTTTTTTTTTATATTTTCGACAGTATCATATTATCACGGGTTCGTTTTTAGGGTTCCGTAGTTAACTAGGAACCCTTATAGTTTCGCCATGTCTGTCTGTCTGTCCGTCCGTCCTCGCTTAATCTCTGTGACCGTTAGCACTAGAAAGCTGAAATTTGGTACCAATATGTATATCAACCACGCCGACAAAGTGGTAAAATAAAAATTGGAAAAAAATGTTTTATTAGGGTAGCCCCCCTATATGTAAAGAGGGAAGTGATTTTTTTTTTAATTTCAGCCCTGACGTGTGGTATATTGTTGGATAGGTATTTAAAAATGAAAAGGGGTTTACTAAAATCAGTTTTTGATAATGTCAATAATATCGGAAATAATCGCTCCAAAAGGAAAAATTAAAGCGTCCCCCCCCCTCTCTAACTTTTGACCCGTAGGTTTAAATAATATGAAAAAAATCTGGAAAGTAGAACTTTGTAAGTACTTTCTAGGAAAATTATTTTGAACTTGATAGAAAGAACAGTTTTTTACAAAAAAGACAAAAAGGTTGTACAAATAATTTCTGCGTACTTAGTATGTCAACGTAACAAATAGCCTTTTTTTAAACTTATAAGTGGAACACTTATTGTGACGGACGGGAAACTACGGAACCCTACATTGAGCGTGGCCCGACACGCTCTTGGCCGGTTTTTTTAACATTATGTTATAATCTGGTAATCTATATATATGTATACCTATATAATATGGTAAACTGTATGACTGATTGATTGACTGTTGAATATCAATGCACAGCCCAAACTGCTGGTCCAAGAGACATGAAACTAGCAGGGTGTGTTCTTTATGAAGAGAAGGGAACTACTAACAAGCATTTTTGAAAATATTAACCCTAAAGGGGGGGGGGGGGGGAATAGGGGATGGAAGAATTGACATTCAAGCGGGCGAAAGCTAGTTTGTTATGTAATTCTGGTCCACCACAACATATTTTATGTATGATCAAAATTCTGATCGAGTTGAAGGAAAAGATTTTATGTAGTAATTGCTAACACGTGTTGTTTACGAAATATTCTATCGATGGTGATTCTATTACCGGTTTATACCTGAGTTGCCTTTTCTTGTTATTGTTTTCATTTATTTATTCTTCTGTACTGGTTCAAATGAAAAAAATATTTTAAGGTTTCATACCCGTTTATCAAAGAAGGCTATATGCCCGTAACATTACGCTACGAGCTACGGAAGCAGAGTAAACAAACATGCGGATAAAATGACGGGGAACAGCTAATATCTAATATAAAATTTATACAGCTACATGTAATCTTCTTCTATACATATAAAAGAAAGTCGTGTTAGTTACACATTTTATAACTCAAGAACGGCAGAACCGATTTGGCTGAAAATTGGTGGGGAGGTAGCTTAGGACTAGGGGACGGACATAGAATACTTTTATCTTATTTTTTTTTTGTTTTTGTCCTGTTTCCGTGGGACGTGTCATAAAACGTGGTTTCAAGTAAAATTCGAGCGGGGTAGAAACCAAAAATCTGATACAATGCGGGTGAAACCGCGGGGGACAGCTAGTATTTATATACATACACACATGAAGTTGAAAATATATCTGTAATTTTCGTTTAATGCATAACTAGTCGCCGTCTAAGGACAAGAGGAAGAATTTTTCCTAGGTGGGGTCCCCCCAGGACAAACTTTGTGCGATGAGCATGATTGTTTGTTCTGTGACTGGGTGTAATTTTTGTATTATACTCGTAATATGTATGTATTTATAATTATATATGTCTGTTGTCTGGTTTTCAGTACAAGCTACGCTTAGTTTAAATCAGATGGATGAGTGAGTAGTCCCAAGACATTTATTTATTTAAAGACTTGCTTGAACAGTATCAATTTCTATAAAATTAAGTGCCAAAACATTTATTTAAAAGTGAGGCAATAATTCTACCCTACATCGGCATATAAAACTCTGAATAAGATAGCTGAGAATTTCCCAAGAGACAAATTACCCAAACCCGCCTCCATCAGCAGATTTGTACTCCTTTCAAGGAATTCGCACCTGATTAAAGGCAACAGGGAAATCAATGATATGTGAACAATTTGCTACATTTTCCATTCAACCTAAAGGAAATTTGGGATTAGTACGTGTTTCGTCCGCTCCAGTCGAAATAGGAATTTTATTCTCTATACCTAACATTACTAATATTACAAAGAGGATTGATTTGTATGTATTTATGTTTGTTACTCTTTCACGCAAAATTACTGAACGGATTTTGATGAACTACTGGCTACATTATACTTTAAACTTTCGCGTTGCATATTTTAAATGTTACTGTTCAGAATCGCGATTTTAAGTCGACAAATAAACCGGACACAGTGAGTGTAGTTTGTACGGCTTAATAATGGACATTCGTCAACATCGAGGGTAGGTGAAAATCAATCTTCATCTTCATCGACGGAGTAGTATCACCGGTCAGTCTGCTTGTGACCACGGCAGGTGAAACCCTGCCGAAACGTCAAACGGAAAACAAAAAAAACCGGCCAAGAGCGTGTCGGGCCACGCTCAATGTAGGGTCCCGTAGTTTCCCGTCCGTCACAATAAGTGTTCCCACTTATAAGTTTAAAAAAAGGCTTTTGTTAGGTACGTTGACATACTAAGTACGCAGAAATTATTTTGTACAACCTTTTTGTCTTTTTTGTACAAAAACTGTTCTTTCTATCAAGTTCAAAATAATTTACCTAGAAAGTCCTTATAAAGTTCTACTTTCCAGATTTTTTTCATATTTTTTACACCTACGGATCAAAAGTTAGAGGGGGGGGGGCTTTAATTTTTCCTTTTGGAGCGATTATTTCCGAAATTATTGACATTATCAAAAACTGATTCTAGTAAACCCCTATTCATTTTTAAATACCTATCTAACAATATATCACACGTAAGGGTTGAAGTTAAAAAAAAAATCACTTCCCTCTTTACATATAGGGGGGCTACCCTAACAAAACATTTTTTCCAATTTTTATTTTACCACTTTGTCGGCGTGATTGATATACATATTGGTACCAAATTTCAGCTTTCTAGTGCTAACGATCACAGAGATTAAGCGAGGACGGACGGACAGACAGACAGACATGGCGAAACTATAAGGGTTCCTAGTTTCGCCTGGAGGACACGGTCGAGCACACGGTGGAGGTGTGCCGCGCATGGGCGGACCATCGACGTGTCCTCGTAGAGGCGATCGGCGGCGGTGACCTCTCGCGCCCGGCGCTGGTTCAGGCCATGCTTCGGGGCGAGACGGAATGGGATGCCGTCGCCTCCTTCTGCGAAGCAGTTATGCTAGTGAAGGAAGCGGCGGCGCGCGAGAGGCAACGACGAGCCTCTCGCCCCGGACTAAGACCCAGGCGAAGACGTCGAGAGTCGCAGGACGACTACCGGCCACCGTAGGCGCGGTTCTGCGGATGGCGAGCTATGGGTAGCTCGCCGCCCGGCTAGGACCAGGACCGCGTAGACGGCGCGTTTTGTTCCACGCGCGCCTCAAAGAGAAGGAGTCAGCACAGGAAGGGGCCCAGCAGGGCCAACGCCTGCCGGGGTTGCGGAATGTTTATAATAGTTACCGTGACCCTGGAACATAAAGGGCAATCGAAGGAACATGAGTGGGTTTTAGTCAGTAAGAGTCTGACACGCCCTCCCGTCGCACCCAGGACGGGAGCAGTCATTGGATGATTTCCCACTCACCAAAAAAAAAAAAAAAAAAAAAAAAAAAGGGTTCCTAGTTGACTACGGAACCCTAAAAAGGTACGTGCGCGTTAAATCCCGCTAAACAGTAACATTTTACTGGCCACATAACATCACGCTATGACCTACGCAAGCAGAGCAGTTGCCAAAAACCTAACATAACGCAGGTGAAACCGCGGGGTACAGCTAGTTATTATTTTTTTTAAGTGAGAGTGAAATGTTTTTTCATCCTGACTGTACAAAATTAGCATTGTCCGAAACATCACTCAAAATATTAATAATAATGAAGTTCCTGTTTCGTCCAGATCGGGCGAATCGCAGAAGCCGAAACAAATACTAAGCTAAAATTATTCAAGGGCACGTCACGAATCTAAGGTAATTTTATGTTTTACACCGTCGTCAAATATTTACGACGGCGCGTCGAAAATATAAAGTTTATAACTTATTTATCTAAGAAGGTTATATTTAGACAGCGTAATTTATTGATTTTATTGGAATCGGATGGGTATGAACGAATTACTTATTAAATATTTTGTTATTATGAATTGTATCTCCCACACTCCAATAATAATCTTTTCTTTATATAATACTAGTTTTAGCATATTTCGTTTATGTTGTCACGAATGCCTATAAAGTTCCTTCTCCAAGGTTCAATTTAACTGACTATGTTTCTATAGTGTAATATCTTGCACTTAAGTCTAAAAATAAGGTTCTCTATACACCCAATTTCAACATTACTATAATTTATGAAAATAAATAATTATACGTCATATCAATTTATTAGTATAAAAGTCGGTTGGGGTGTCCGAGGTTTTGGGTTACTTCATTAACACATTATATACATTACACTCACACACAGAATATACAATCGTGCTGGTACGATAATTGGCTGGTATTATTACTTTTATAAATCTAAATAATAACAGGTTTATATTATGTATTACTCGAGGCTCAAGGAAAAGCGTAGCTATTCAAGAAAAATAATTAGGAAAATATCGCCTTTGAACATTTAACTCAAACGATGAAACTCGACGTAGTACGAAACTTTTACACAATTAACTGTTGAAATTGAACAACAAGCAATTATCGTTTAACGTTCCGCTAATTACATCAAAAGCGATAATAAAGGACTTTAATTATCGCTTTCATAAACTTCCCTGCCCATTAGTATTTTTGTTTTAAATATTAATAAAGATTTATCATTTAGTAAGTATTATTATTGTTGATATTTTATAACAGATGAATTGAATTTCTTGGCAATTGACGTCTGCGATGGTGGGGACTCAACTGGAATTGTTGGATCAAAATTTAATTAATGCTATGAACCGCCGATCTCCGCTTTCAGAGTAGTCTTTGTTCGCAACAAATTTGGAATACAAAATACTTTCTCATTATCACAATTTGTGAAAGCTTTTGTACTGTTCGTCTGTTCATCGTGGCAGATAGATGTGCTCTGTAAAGCGTAGATATTCATTTATTTTTTGTCAAGACCGTGGATGACAGCTTTCAGTGAAACGATTATACGTTTTAGAGTATACCTACTAATAGCTGTAGTTTTTAACACAATTAAAATGATTGAGGATTTTTTGCGTATCTACATTATAGTTATATTATATTATCATTAATATTCTAGCTAAAAATCTCGAAAACTACGTTGCTTATTTTTGTGAAAATAGTAGATTGTTTACTTAAGAAGCAGAATACTTTCTGTAGGCAGAGATTTTGTAGTAGAATCCTGAGTGAAGTAAGGAATTCACAGAATATTAAACGTTTATTATTTTATTAACCGACTTCTAAAAAAAAGGAGGAGGTTCTCAATTCGGATGTTTGTATGTATTTTTTTTTATGTTTGTTCGCACATATCTCCGTCGTTTGCCAACCGATTTGAACAATTTTTTTTTTGTTTGAAAGGGTAGACTTCCCAAATGGTCCCATTGTCAGGTCCAGGATCTGATGATAGTGTCATGCCGAAATCGAGGGAACTCCTCAATTTTTATAGAAAAACGTACATTTTATTTTAAAGTTACTCTAAAACGTAGTTGGGAAAAAGTAAAAAACTTTTCCAAATTAAAGATAACCGACTTCAAAAACTAAAAGCTCAAAAATACCTATTTCGGAAGTCGGTGGCAAAGCAACACAATTCGACCGGCAGAAGAGAAGCCACCGACTTCCAAAATAGTTATTTTTGAGCTTTTAGTTTTTGAAGTCGGTTATCTTTTTTTTGGAAAAATTTTTTTTTAGCCCTTATTACTCTAGAAGGATGCATTTTTTTGTGAAAAGCATCAGCAACTATCCGAATTTGTTTGAACAATTACGATGGCATTCTTTACATTTTTTCTGCCCGCGTTTACATAGCTTTTATACAGCCTATTCATACAATGTTCGTGTTTGACCTCTGGTATGATTGGAACATTTACAATAATATCCACGTTCCGAATTCAATCCATAGAGTTTAAAGTTCTATTTTTGGCAAGTTTACAAAGAACAAACAAGCCCTTTTCGAATAGTTGTGACAAAAATAGCCTTGTGACATGATCGAATTAATCAGACAAAAATAGGACGAAAGCCTATATTCGGTTTAAAAATTACAAGGGACGAACTAAACAAGCTTATTCCGTAAATCTCACCAAGGCCGCCCAAATTACAGTAATTTTAAACCGATTTTCGTTACTTATCACGTTCTAAATCCAATATTATTGGGTAATTCGTCTTGATCCTATCCCGGAGGATATATATATCAGCCCTTTTTTAACGGTTTGTGTACATAAATTTAGTTTTATCTACATTGTGAGAACACTCACGTAGATAGCCTACTCGCTTTTATAGATGGCATTGAGCGACGTGACAGTGCTGCCAGCTTGTATAGCCTTTTATACGTCACAGATTTTCTAGAATCTTTTCATAAAATTCCCGTGATGTTGTCATAATGTCATGTCATAAACTTATGCCCTTACTAATAATCACTGTGTAAAGTTATGTCATGAATAAAGTCTGTATAACCATACATTTTTTGACGCATAAACCTGTCATAACTTTATGCAGCGATTATTAGTAAGGCGCTTTATATTTATTTATTCAGATGGAAAACCAAGAGCTATACTTAAATGAATGAAAATAGATGATTATGTAACAATGAGCAAATTACAGGTTTTCACTGTTAGAGATATTTAAATTATAGAGGATCTAAAGGATCACTATTAGCAAAATACAATTAGAAAAGCATGAAAACTAATAATAATACTTACTCTTCTGGAAATAATATTTCACGCTCAATATGATAAATGCGAAAAATGGTGTCATTCTATTTGTCTGCCTGTCTGTTGCGCTTTCATAACAAAATTATTAAACCAATAATAGATATTTGAAAATGTTGTTGTCGCAACTTCTTACGGACTCGTAGCTCTATCGCCGCGCCGCTGTCAACGAACACGGGAGCATAGTGTACAGCGTCGTTAAAAAATATTAGAGACGGCATGACAAATAATATTTTTTTGGAAAAACATAACCTATAATAAAAATATTGTAACTATTCGATTTTGCTGCCGATTCTAAACAAACTAGTTTCAGGTTTTGGGTTATTTCATTAACACATTGTATAATAATATTTACAAATTAGTATAATATTATATTAGTTGTCTGGCTACCATAGTACAAGCTCTTTTTAGGGTGAAAAGGGGTGTCTAAGTTTACATGGGTCATCGCTTGTTTTAATAGTAGGGATTCCAAATCATAGAAAAGACTTACTATTTAAGGTATTAAAATATAGTTATTTTTTAAACAAACGACTAAATTAGGGGATGAAATGTTTGATTTTAAAGCTATCGAATCTAAATTTACAAATCACACTCTTCGTGAGTTTCATAGGCAATATAACATCACGCTTAATCCCAGGTAGCGGAGCTGTAACCAAAAACCTAACATAGCGCGTCTGGCATCACAGAGAACAGCTGGTTCAAAAGTCCAATGTAAGTTGTGTGTTAGTCCAAGTAGTTTCTCATATCTCTAATAATCATTTATTGACGGGCTTGTTAGTCTAGTAGTTAGTGACCCTAACTACTAAGCCGGAGGACGTGGGTTCGATTCCCACCCAGGACAAACTGTGTGTGATGAGCATGACTGTTTGTTCTGTGTCTGGGTGTAATTCATCTATAATATGTATGTATTTATAAAGTATATAAGTACGTATATCAATTATCTGGTCACCATAACACAAGTTCTGCTTAGCTTGGGGTCAGGCCGTGTGTGACTTGTCTCAAGATATTTATTATTATTTTATTTATTATTTATTTTGCTTACCGGTTTCCTCTGCCGTGTCGATGTAAGGAAAATGCACAAAATTCACATTCTTTGTAGTATGTGAATCGTTTCTTCGGTCTCACCAAGCTTCATTGCCTCGCCAGCTCTCTGCGTGCTACTATTGATTTTGAGATTCTGAGAATAATGTGGCAAGACTGTTCAGTCACCAATTTAAGGCAGAACTAGCTGTCGGGCGGTCTAACAAAATATTTATTCATTTCGAACTCTTCCTGAGATTTTCGCGTTCAACCAATCAAATAAACATACAAACAATCTCTTCAGCTTTATAATATTAAGTTTTTTTTTGGGAGTGGGAAATCATCAAATGCCTTCTCCCGTCCTGGGCGGGGCGGGAAGGCGTATGAGACTTTTACTGACTAAAACACACTCATGTTCGAAATGCCCTTTATATTCCAGGGTCACGGTAACTATTATAAACACTCCGTAACCCCGATAATATTAAGTATAGATTACGAAACTAAAAAACACGTTATGGATCGGATAACTCACTTTCTTACTTGTCTTCGAACACAACCTCATTTATGAGCTTAT
The DNA here is from genome assembly GCA_033675125.1 of Athetis lepigone. Taxonomy (NCBI): domain Eukaryota; kingdom Metazoa; phylum Arthropoda; class Insecta; order Lepidoptera; family Noctuidae; genus Athetis; species Athetis lepigone. The sequence goes on along the minus strand of CM066243.1, from coordinate 14,254,713 downwards.
CAAGTAGCGTAAGACAATAAATAATAACATATAAGTATGTATCGTGCTCAAAACATGGTTAAATAGTAACCATTTGAATTACCTACAGGACAGCCAGTGAATGTGCCTGATTGTGATTGTGTGTGTGTGATGGATGTACTGTAGCACATCTATTGTTTTACAATAGTCTAGATCTAGGTCAAGTGCACGCCCAGTTATTAAAAACAAAAAGTATATAGAGAAACAAGACCTCGGCATTACGTGATGGTATTATATAGTAAATTGCAAATTTCACTTACTAATATACGTATGTAATGTCATAGGTACTTGAATGAATATTATGTGGAGAGGATTTTTTATTATCCCTAATGAAACGTAAAGAAACAATATTAAACATAATTAATCGAAGACACTGATTCGAGACACAATAGAAAGAGAATAGCAACCCGACAGCCGGCTGTCGTTTGGTCGTCGAATAGTTACTACACTAAAAGGGTACTGCAGAAAGATTAAATTAAAATAAATAATTACTAGTCATCCAGAATAGGAATCATTTGAATTCACTGGTTCTGTCCTACAGCTCATCCATTGTTTTACAGCAGTTTAGATCTGGGTCAAGAGTAAACCCAGTTATTAAAAACAAAAAGTATATAAAGGAACAAGACCTCGGTATTACGTGATGGTATTATACAAAACTGGAAATTTGATTTAAGTACTCAATGGAATATTTCCAAAGATAATAATGTAGATAGGTACTTGAATGAATATTACGTGGAGAGTTTATTTCGCGAATTTTTTTTTTCTCTTTAAACGCAAGGGAACAATATTTTACATAATTAAAATGTATACGAATAAGTGCAAAAAGATAAAATGAAAACAAAAAAGAATAATGAATTTGGATCAAATTCCGTCCCCTGAGCTACTCCTTTAAATTAATACTTTTGGTATTATATTTGGGATATCGAATCAATCAGAATATTTTATGTAAAACCCGCCTGTCATCCCTCGTGCTACACTGTCAAGTCGTTACAATTTGTGTTTTTCTCATTATTTTTTATGATTAATTATTATGTACGATTGCTGCCTCGCAAAAACAAAAAAACCGGCTTGACTGGTTGAATATTTTTATCTATACTAATATTATAAAGAGGTAAAATTTGTAAGTTTGTAAGTTTGTAGGTTTGTATGTAGGGGGTAATCATCTGGAACTACTGGTCCGATTTGAAAAATTCTTTCAGTGTTAGATAGCCCATTTATCGAGGAATGCTATAGGCTATATACCATCACGCTACAATCCACGAGAGCGCAGCAGTTACGAAAAATGCGGGTGAAACCGCAGGGGACAGCTAGTTTGCTATAAAACAGAAGAAAAGCATTGGCTAGTGTCTGTCTGCCTTTCACTTTCAAGCTAATACTAAGGAACGAATCAAATAAAATTTGGTTCCAAGAAAGTTGAGCAAGGACATAGGATAGTTTTTATCCCAAAAATCCTACGGAATGAGGAACTACGCGGATAAAACCGCTATCGACAGCTAGTTTAAAATAAAAAAAGTATCTTTGGGAAAGTTTTTTGTTATAAGGAGTCCAGTCCAGTCACCTTAAATACATGTAGAATAGTGAAGATGACCGCAATAAAATTAAATAGTATTTTCGTCATACTAAAAAGACTTTTTAATAAATCGTGTTAGTTCAGTCGCCATCTTTTCCTCTCGCTTCCACACGCTCTCATTCACTCATCGCTGCGTTTACGTTCCATACTTTTCAAATAATGATGTGTTCATAATTAACACCCTAAAAAAAAACTTCTTTATCAGTAGATAAAAGGCTAAAACGTTGGCTTAACAATTTAAAGCAAATATGGACTTTAAATTTATTATCAGTTGCAACAACAACAACACTGAAAGATGTTTTCGAAAGATGTTGACAGTAAATTTTCATTTGTGCTCGAGGGAAACGTCGAGAAAGTTTAATTAAATCGAATTATCTCACAATCATTTCACTAATTAATTCATAAGCAAGCATTTCAAAGTATTTCAAGTAAGTCAATTTATATCTTGGGAAGGGTTGTAAATATTTTTGGTTTATATGGTTGGTTGAAGTACACATTAAGACGTTGTGTATTAGTTTGAAATTAATAGCAGTCAGAATTAGGTATAGCTTTGTTGGTCTTTACATTGATTTAACACAGTGAAAAAATATAATGAATATGTCTCAAATGCCGAGATTAATTTTGAAGAGCATAATAAACCGGAGATTTATTAAATAAAAAGTTAGTCGTGATGGCCTAGTGGTTAAGGCGCCCGGCTCTCATGCAAGAGGTCGCGGTTTCGAATCCGGGCAAGTACCAATGTGACTTTTTCAATTCACAGTACTTTCTAAAGTTTATCTTAGACATCACAGACATCGGTGAAGGAAAACATCGTGAGGAAACCTGGACTTGTAGTTAATATAAGTCCGAAATCGCCAACCCGTCTTGAGCAAGCGTGGTGATCAATGCTCGTGCCTTCTCTGTATGAGAAGAGGCCTTTGCCCTGCAGTGGGACAGTTATAGGTTGGTATTATTATTATTTTTTATTAAATAAAAAAGGTATTTACTTTAAACCACTGCAAGCATTCTAATACTTTGTTTTATTTATGGTTAAATATTTATTTATTAACATACAATAAAATAAATTGTATGTTAATTATCTATTTTTATTTGTCCTATCTATCTCTGAGGTTTTTGTAATTATTTATTTTTTAAATTGTTGGCCACACGGGATTGTCCCTACTGTTTTCAAAGTAGGTTATTGAGCGATGGTTTATAGGCATATTTCATCAAAATCAGTACTGCCGTTTCTAAGTTATCAACTCTTTTGTTAGCTGTGTTTTGTTACAAAATGTTTAGTTTACGCTAGTAATAGACCAAAATAGCTTCAAATGTCCATTTCACACTTCTTTCGTTTTCTTTACCAGAACTTCGTGTAGTGTCTTACCAAACATAGCGAAGTGCAAGAGAAAATTACACACTCCATTGCTACACTATACTCTCCCAGTGCGCCTGGATGGCGCTGCATTTAATTGAAGGCTCTCTAACCAACACAGTTTTCGACTACTACACACATGTTGACTCATGTTAGAACTAGTATGTTCTAGACAATCAATGGGGAATAGAGCGGTATTTTGGGTAGTTTGGGTTCGGTATCAAACAAATGTAAATTGAAAAAATTATAGAACCACCGCCCCGATGTTATTGCTGTGACTTCAGTTAACATAAGAGTTCGTATATAGCTTCGAAACGGCGGTACCAATTTGTGAAGCATGTCTAAAAGCTATGGTTAGATTTCACTTTCAAATAAAAATCTCAGCCAAATCGGATTAGTATTATAGTACAGAAAAACCGAGATTTTCTAAGTTAAATAATAGCGGATAGCTAGAAAAAATTAAAATAAATTTAAATAAGTACTAAAGTATGTCTTCCTAGAAACATTTTTAGCGTGTTGATATTCCTCGTAATGTTTGTTAAACGGAAACCTTTGTATACGGAACCGACTCGAACTTGGCCGTTTTTTTAACTGATCTTCGTTTTTTTTATAACCCTTTTTTTATGACTTGCTCTTGGTCCCAGACTAGTCCGGCCTATATATATGTATATAGACGGGGCCTACGATGGAGCGAGCTCACCCAAAAGATGCCTATGCACTCTTCTCTTGAATACATCCGGGTTATATGCTTTTGGAAACACAGACGCCGGCAGAGAATTCCATTCCTTTGCGGTGCGCATAATAAAGGATTTCGAAAAACGCTGCGTGAGGAATATCGACCAAGAAAGGTTATTTTTTCCTTAAACTGACATTTTAAAAATGTCTTCAACGACATGTATAAAATAAATAATGATTTTACCTTCAAGTGTTATTCAAAACTATTCACAAAATAATATTGCATGAACTATTATTAATGAAAGCCAGTCCAAACGCACAGGTTAATAATTAATAATGGCGGTCGGTTTGCGGTGGTTGAAAGTGTTAGGACTAATGTTCCTTTCCACAGTTTAATTTCTAATTAAATAATGAGAGAGGGTGTTGAGGTGAGCAAACTAGTTCATTTTAGGACGTTATTGTTATTAGCTTCGTGTTGGGTGGATAAGACGTCTCTTGGAAATGAGCGTTGGATTTTTCTTTTCTCTTTTTTTTTATATCGTTATTAAAAAATCTTGCCGCAAACTAGGAATTTCTTCTGATTCGCGGGTATCTTATAAGCATTTTTAGGGTTGACATTTCTAATAATTATTTCTTAGTGGTTACTTATTCTTCATAAAGAAGACACCCTAGGACTAGTGGTGCCGGCTGTTTGTTGATATATCAACGTTAGTCAATTAGTCAGTCAGTTTACAATTTTATAAATTTTGATTAATAAAACAATTTAGATTATTTTATATATTAACAATATATCTTGGCTTTCTATTGATTAAGCCGCCAGATAGAGCATTTTCTACAAACAGTATTTTTTTATGTTGTAGACCAACAGTTTCTCCGTTGTTCTACAACTTAGTACAGAGTATATAAAAGCAAAATAAGATAACTTTACACATAGCGGGGTTGGTTTACAAAACAAAATAAATTTCAATTCCAACACTATTTCCCGGGTTTAACTTTTTACGACAAAATATAGACCGAATGTGTTAATTAGTATAATTTATTTTAAGTTTCAGTTAATTGTTTAGTAGAGTTGTATTTATATTAGGATTTAATTAAAAACTTACAAAACTGGAGAGACTACAAACACACTTTTAAATTAGGTATATTGTATTTTAAAGTAAACTAGTTCTCTCCCGCTAACAGTCAACTTGCAGTTGAGTTTTGTGAAAAGTAATTGTTAAGTTTTTGGAATAGGGATGACGACAGCATTAAAAACATGGCATTCTGTTTAGTCCGTCTGATAGATCGGCCGAAAATACGGGACACGTATTTTTTGCTTGATCAAATTAATAAAAAAATACAAAGATAAAGAGCAACAAAGTTCCGGAGAAAAGCCCCCTTTTGACGTCAACGTAATGCAAAAATTGTATCTTATTGTGACGACACGCGCAACTTTAACGCACTGTATCGTCGTCATTCTTCGTTTACGAAAAAAAAGAAAAAATCATCATCTCCCTAGCCTTTTTCCCAACCGTGTTGGGGTAGTAAAAAAAAGAAAAAATACGTGTCCAAATTTTTTTGTTAATCTTTCAAACGGACTAATTACTTTTTTTTTGTCGTCTCGCCTATATTGTCCAAATTAAATTTGAATAAAATCAGCTAAGTAATTCTTAAGTCATGGCATGATAGGGAATATAATGTTATAGAATATATTTTTGTATAGAAATATCAAATATTATTTTAAAGCAAAACTAACAGATATTCTTACTAGAAAACGAAATATATTCGCTTTGTTGTATAATTTCCATTTACACACTTATGAGTACGATAAAAAAAACCACCAATAAAATCAAAACTTAACCCCTATATAATAAGATTTAATATTGTATGTACACAAATAATTAAGTACATTTTCAAATTGAAGTTTCAAACTGAACGTCTCTTTAATAAAATATGAACATTGGAAAATTGATTAGATGTGAAGGGCGTGCTTCACATTTCCTGTCTTAGCTCTACGAACTGAACTCTAGTAGTTAAATATTATGCATAATTATAATGATATTATATGATACTGGCTTTTGCCCGCGACTTCGTCCGCGTGGATTAATAGTTCCCGTTACCGGGGAATTTCTGGGATGATAATTATTGTATGTCCTTTCTCGGGTCCCATACTATATCTGTACCAAATTTCATTCAAATCGGTTCTGTGGTTTAGGCGTGAAGAAGAGACAGACAGACAGACAAACAGACAGACAGCCAGAGTTACTTTCGCAATTATAATATTAGTACGGATTCGTTCTAAGAGACCCTGCTGTCCCTATTTCATCATTACAGTTAATAAATGTCCCAGAGTGGGACAAAGAAAAAAACAAATGCACAACTAACGACATTTTCCACAGAATACAAAAAAAATATACAAATCGGTTTGGGCTGAGATATATCAATCAGTTTACTGTTATATATATAAACAAAAAGTAAATTTACAGGTAGTACCAGATGTTACCATGTTTAAAGAAACAGAAAACTCTTCAACTTTCTCTTTTTTTGTATTATTTATCCCAACATCTATATATGTCTCTAATGTCCTCCTGAACGTTTCAAAATATTGTGTTTGAATTTGTATGTTTGAGGAGTTAAAACATTATAATATCCAATAGGTGACCCTGCAATCCGTCTTCTTTAAGCCTATATTTCCTACGGCTGTCTGAACAGCAAGCATATACACGGGTTTTAAATAATTCCTATACACGGGTTTTAAATAATTCCTAATCATTTTGTCCTCAGGTATCATGGATCCGCAAACGAGACCTCCACATACTAACCGTAGGGGTCCACACATACAGCAGTGACGCCCGCTTCGCTGCCCTGCATACGGACAACTCGGACGAATGGACGCTGCGAGTCGCGCCCGCGCAACCGCGAGACTCCGGCTCGTATGAGTGTCAAGTGTCCACTGAACCCAAGATTAGTCTCTCGTTTAGACTTACTGTTGTTGGTAAGCATTGTTTTTGATTAGTGGTTTTAAAGTGAATAATAGTTTTAAAGTGGGTGTATATAAGGTGTCAATTAAACAACACGACAGGTGCGTTATTATCGGGTCGATAATATCGGGACGTAATAACGCATTTATTGCGTCCCGACTCTTTGCACATAGCTGCGTTAATTTTTGCAGTGTGTAACTTCATAGCCGTCCTAATACATAATGTATTAAAAACCAATAACGCAAGCGAACTTATTGACCGATAATAGAAGGAGAAGGAGAGGCTTAAGAATGCACTGGATGAATAAAATTAATCAATTTTCATTTGTCGACTATTTTTAATGTTAATTTTAAACAATAGATGTTATAAAATAAAACTACAAAAGAGTATACTTAATGTGAAGAAACCATCACAAGGATAAAAATAATAAGACGATACTTAATTATCGTCAGCTTGCATAATTTCTTAGAAACATTTAAAAAATGCTCCTTAATCTTATAGGCACTGCTTAATGAAGATAAATTAACAACTAAACTCTTAACACAATTGTAAATTAGTTGAAATGTAGACTTATATAATTGTTAGAAGCAATTAGCTTCGTCGGGACAGCGAGCCATCTCTTTAAGTAAACGTTTGAAGTGAGAGTACTAGATTAATTGACATCAAGAAACTTTCGAACAGGCGGTTCACTCAGCTCCCATTCCTTAAGTAAATAATATAATTTGCAGTGCCACTAAGAGCTATGTTTGTTGCAGTATCAAAAGCAGAAATCCTCTCAGGACCAGAGTTGTTTGTGCGGGCTGGCTCTGACATCAATCTCACTTGCATCGCCAGGCACGCTCCAGATCCGCCGAGGTAAGTATTTTTCTTACAAGTTAAACTTAATAAAACTGGCATGCGGCAATCTACATATACTTATCTTACTTTACGGCACAAAATATACTTGAAATGCTAACATTACTAAAACCGGGCTCAAAACTTCTTCGCTTTCCGTTTGCGTACCTTCAATATGGAGCGAATATAAAGCTTACGCCTCAAGTAATCGGCGCGTGTTGACTGAACAGACAGACTGTGTGACTTGCCATGTTAGGAGCCAGGCGACAGTGCTCTTGGAGCGAGACAATCCATGCGCAACTACTTATTTGCTGACAAGCGTTCGTGTGATCGGGATAACAAACTGAATCCGGATTTTGAACACAAGGAAGTCAAAGCTTCAGCTTGGAACAAAGTTATTTTAAAATAATACTACAGCAAACTCATAAATGAGAACAACATCATACAGCTTGTAGGTAATAAAAAAAAATGCCCAAATTGCTGTCAATGACATAATTTATCCAAAAAGCTGGCAGTTACCATGTTCCTTGGCAAGACTTTTTCAAGACTATTTGGCTCAGAAATAGGCCCGCCCCATATATATTATTAAAGATTAATGAACAGTAAATCGTGCCCATTTGGTTCCTACGAGTGTGAAATATCTTGTGCAGTTTTATCTACTGGTACCGAGGATCGAACGTGGTGAACTATGCTCAGCGAGGCGGCATCAGCGTGGAGACGGAACAGCGCACGCGTACCAGCCGCTTGCTCATCGCACGTGCATCGCCCAGAGACTCTGGCAACTACACGTGCGCGCCCAGCAGCTCCGGTAAACCACTAATATTTATTCCACTCATTTTCAACAGTAAACTAACACAAAAACACATAAATATAACTTTGTTGTACAATTTTAAGTTTGAAAATAGTTTACACATGCAAATTTCGCATAAAGCCAAAATTATGACTGTGTTTAATTAGGGAGCGTATAAAAAATTCTTAACGAAGACCCCGAAGTGAAATAGCTAATCGCTGGCCTTTGTTCCGCGTTCTGTTATTTCCGCCAGCGGCTTACAGCTAAGCTACTTTACATGGTTCTTTTATTATTTCGGCCTCGCGGGACATGCGGGTGTTATAAAAAATATATATATGCCACACTGGCCGTCCACTGGGTATTTTATAGGGTACCTACATTTTTCACTCAACATACTTCACTATATCTCTGTCCATAGCTCTGTAAAAACCATTTGTCTTTTTCCACGCCTTCCCCCTCAAGTTCTGAATCAACGTGTTCAAATTCACTGTGTACTCCGCGTTCTTATCGTCCATTTGTATTCCTTACACGCCATTAATATTTTTTCTCAATTTTCCTTTTTTTTTTGAAGATAGCATTTAAAAAACGAATGGCTACGAATTAAATAGGAAGCGTGGGCCTATCGTTGGTTTTCGAAATACCTTTTTTGGATAAATAATCTGTGACGTATGATTTAATTTCCGTTGGGGGACGTTTTTGTTGCATTTTCATTTCCCATCCGAAGTTGTGTCAAGTAATTTTCTTTTGCCATAGATTCGGCATCTGTGGTGGTTCACGTCGTGAGTGGGGAGCGACCGGCAGCGATGCAGAGCAACTCCAAGCGATTATTACCCTTACCGCCTCTAATGCTCCTCTCAATGAGAACAAGTCAATTTAAAACATTCCTTACAACAGTCATGCTGTACATTTTATTAATGTCTCGGTACATTTCGACAAATACTCTCAAAAATATCAGAATTTTGTTGAATAATTACTGCATTAGAAGATTTGTGACGAGATGACCAGTTCTAGCTAATGTTGGTAATGTCGCATAAAATGCACAGCACAAACATTTAACTAGGATTTTTAATTAGCTGTAAGTCAAACTGACGTATAAAGAAACGAATTATTGTAATAAGCATTTCTTTAGTAAAAACCATTACACATTTTTTTTATATTGTAATCATTATTGTAATTTTGTTAATTCCTCATTTAGCACTTGACGAACTAAATTTGATTCATAAAAGCTTTAATTACTACTTAATTGGATAATGTTTTAGTAATCCTTTTAATAGTTCATAATGGAACTTTAGCGTCAGCGCCTATTTATTTTAAATGACTGAGTAGAATTTTGTGATATTTGTAAAGTTTTGTTTACTTAAAGTTTCATAATTTAAAATAATAAAACTGTAATATTTCATGTTTAACTTTAAAACAGCTGTTTGCTACAACAGAATTCTGACTAACTCTCTATGTACTGTAAAAAATATAAGATTTATGCGTTTAAGTTCTAGTGCAATCAAATTAAATATAGTATTACCTAATCATTTTAAAATAATAGTAACTATTATTAATAAATTCTACTGATAACGTTGTAAATTACTGACAAATGCAATTTTAATTAATTTCAACGTACTTGATTCCCTGGTTCTATTTCACATTGAGCTTGTAAATAATAATATAAATAAATAAAATGACGAATCTTTGATGTTAAAATTTACAACGGAAAATGGTTGAACTTATACAAATTGAGGTTTTATGTAAACTACAATTTATTTCAAAATCAATTTCAAACGATAAAGACTATTAGAACAAAAAAACTGTAGCACATTTTGAATAAACTTTCTAGACGTTGCTATAATTTATGAAATTTATAAAATTAACTTTGTAAGCAAAACAAAATGAAGCAATATTATTGTGAAAACACACCTTAACACCTACTGGAAACGATGACCTTCAAAAATGTTAACAAAGTCTATTAAATGCTTTGGATAAGTACAATATAATTATTTTTTTCGTAAATAAATATGTTTACTTCTGCCTCATTTTGTATAACTTCTATTATTACAAAAGTAAAGTCTAGATTAATGTAAATAAATCCTCTTTTGTAATATTTTCATCCAAAATAATGAAAAAGATAATAATAGACATTTTTGTTGTTTTTTTAATAATATATAATTGTACCGAAACATATTACTCAGCTGGAGATTTAGTAAATAATAAATAAAATTAAGTTTTAGTCTAATAAATCTGTGAATAAACATTTTAGAAAATTGTAAATATGGTTTGTAAATAAATACGTTTTACGTGTTATTTATCGTTGCGTTTTAATTAAAGGAAATATTTTTTGTCGATCAAAATATGCAATTACTATTTTTACTAAACCAATTTAATGTAATAATACCATTTACCTTTTACAAAATGAAACGTAATTACCACTGAAAAGTAAAATAAAGTGGGATTCCATTTTATGGGTGTATTTAAAAACTCGTATAAAATCATAATTACTGGATGAAAACCGAGCTACAGTTTTTTTAACCATAAACATTTATACATTTAACAAAAAAAATTAAAGCCATTTTTTCTTCAAATAGCTATGCAATTTATTAATTTTGACATATTTATTTTATTTATTTATTTAAAAACCTTTATGCAAATGTACAAAAACAATGCACAACGGCGGACTTAATGCCTTAGGCATTATCTACCAGTCTACCTTAGGGTGATGCAGAGACAAAACATGGCAGGTGCAAAGATATAAATAAAATTTTATAAGTAACAGTAGAATATATATAAATATACATATATTACACATACCTATATACCATAATAATAAATACATACATATAAATAGTATTTTATGGTATCACATATTTTATAGTATCATATCATAGATTACTGTAAATATCTATACAGATGGTTGCGGAATAGTTCTAATAGTTACCGTGGCCCCGGAACATAAAGGTTCAACCCAAGGAACATGAGTGGGTTTTAGTCAGTAAAAATCTGACACGCCCTCAAAAAAACTTAACTGGAACTTACAACAGATCGACAAAAGCAATAACAATATATCATGAACTACTCTAAAATATGTCTCAAATAAAAGTTGTCGCAGCAATTTTAAGAGTTAATCCGTACTAATATTATAAAATTAAATGCGAAAGAAACTCTGTCTGTCTGTCTGTCTCTTCTTCACACCTAAACCACTGAACCGATTTGAATGAAATTTGTACAGTATCGTCTGGGACCCGAGAAAGGACATAGGACAGTTTTCATCCCGGAAATTACCAGGGAACGAGAACTATTAATCCACGGGAACGTAGTGGCGAGCAAAAGTTAGTTGGCTATATTTTTTGCTAAATGTAAACATGTTATGCTCATGACTGTCCCAAATACTCGTATTATGATATTTTTGTTTTGCTTGTGCTGAACGTAAATATTTCGGTAATACTGTGCCATGTTAGTCTATCCTCTTGCCAGTCGGTGTATTTGATTTGGTGTATGGTGAGCGATCTGTTACGAGCACCTGTGTGTTCGCGCGACAGTTGTAGCCTTTTTTTGAAGTTTTCCTTACGAGCACACGGGTGTTCGTAACGAAAGTTGAGGGGCTATTAAGAGCTCACATGACCAAATACTTGGAATTCAGTTTAACCTGCGTTGTTTTAGAAATTGGATAAGAAAGATAAAATAATAATATATTTACTTGAATAAAACAGAAAACATTATATACCTAGACTATACTAATTAATACAAGTCTTATCGGCTAGGTTACATGGAAAACCTTTACAATACCTAATTAAATTAGTTCTTAGAAGCAACGTATTGAAATTAATTGAAGTCTTCTCTCCATGCCTATGCTTTATAATGTATCAATATCTTACGTTTCTCGGGTCCCTGGGGTCCCGGACCTTTGGAAGGCGTACGAGGGGCCGAAGCCAACTCGCAGAGGCCCCTTGAGAATTTTATGAGAAATGAGATACCAACCGACGATTATCCCTATATGCACTATGCAGGTGCACCTAAGGATAATCCCCGGTTAGTGTGAGACTATTGTAGAACTATGTAGCAAACAAAAAAAAATTGATCTATGGGTTTGGGTTTTTAGGTGGACTAGGTACTTAAGACTATGGAGGGACTATAGCCCCTGCCTGACCAATGTTTGAAAGCACGGATAAAAAGGCAGGGGGTGACTTGCACACTCAGTAAATGGGCCCCCGAAAACGGCCGCTAGCACAAAGTGACGTAGCGACAAGAGGGCAACATATATCGAGGTGCTAGAGGAGTGGAGAGGTATTCCACGGCTATCAGGACAATCCCGGAAGTACGGTCAAGATCCCTACCAGCATCTTACTGGAATACTTCCTTCCCCCGAGCACGTTTGCTCTTGCGAATCTCCACTCTAACCAGCCAATTAAGGCAAGAGAGAGGTGGGAGCCTTGTTCCTCGTCAGTGCTCACTCTGGCCGGCCAATGAAGGCAAGCCAGAGATGAAGAACAAAGGGTCTCCCAGGAGGTCAGGTCCGCGGGGGTCGCTACTGCCCGACAGCTCGCCACAAGCTGCCCTGCGGGTATGTATGTATCAATAATTATTATCTGCTTAAATGCTACAAAATGGATAAATTGGTAAGTTTCTTATGTAGGTATAATAATAGCAGTTTTTTATTGTCTTACTATTTGGCAAAGACCACGAGAAGAGAGGATACGAGCATTAATAACAAGGTTTCGTATTTTTTTTATTTGTAAGAGTCTAGGTTTCCTCATATGAATAACAAATAACCAATTCATTGAAAACTATGCATTACAACTAACTTTGTAGCAGCCTCGTAACGATACTTTTACATAAGTATACCCTTGACGTATTTTTTTTTAAAGTTCTTAAAGTAATAAGTACGTACCTATTTACCTCAGAGTCAATTTAAGTACATCAATTACAAGAGGCAAATAATTATATACTTTAATAATTAAATATTAAGAAGTATTTTGGGTATCAGGTAACAATCATTTCGACAAATTGAAACAATTTTCCTCAACTAAAAATATTTACCTAAAAGAAAGTAACAGGCAACAACTTACTAAACATCAAAAAGTAACCATCACTCAAAGCGTAATATAAGGAGATGCCAAATACGGTAGCAACGCCCACAAATTTCACTCCAAGCTTTAACATACAACATGTCCCGGAATAAACGCACACCACCAGACACCCCAATTAGAATATTATAATACAATCATAACACATACACTGAATTTTTATTATTATGTTTAAAACACTGTTTTTTATTTTTCAATCCAGTCCAGATTGTGGAAGAAAATTATAGTCACATTACAAATCTACGCATGCACACAGTCGCACTTGCATAAGGGTCTAGCGTAGTAGTTATTTCATCCATTTTAGTTTGTTTTCACTGTACAGCGGAAGTGTGACAGCAGTTTACGTAGTTTTAATTATTTTTGGGATAAAATATTACCTATCTTAAAAATTACAAAAATCGATCCAGTAAACGATTCTGAACAAACTATTTTCTCAAAGTGCATTAATTCAGTTACACATTGTATATGTTAATTGTGAACACACGCACGTCACGGGGCTATCAGGTAACTACCGAAAATTTGTCGATAGCATTCAACTCGACCGTCCCCGTTTTGCTTTGAAATTTTATTTGACCCTCTTTATGAATGAATAAACACGAGTATTTTCCACTGGATGAATAAACACGAGTACCCAACTCAATAAATCGAGCCGTTCAAGAAATGACCCCTTTGTCGATTAATCGAATAAACTCGATAGACAAATAACTCGCCTCGTGAGGGCGAAACTTGAATACGAGGGAATGTTCTCGTCCCTTGAGAGCACTTGACTACCATCGCAGCAGGCAAATGAAAAGAAAAACATGTCGCAAACATAGTTTCAGGAGATCTTTCCTTATTTACTTAAGGCGGATTTTCTTCCCTTATCCTATACAGTGAAGTGTTTTCCAAGATTATCCGGAGATAACCCTTGGTTTATCGTGGAAATTAGGGCGTCTTAAAATGTTGCGCAGATAAGCCTAACTGCCACGCACACGCTTGAGAAAGTAACGACCTCGTGTCTAAAGACTTGCACATTAGATGGGAAAAAACACGTTTGATACGTGATTCGAGTGCTAATATCTCGTATAACAGCGATTGTATGAGACGGTAGGCATAATACTCGTAGGTATCATTAAAATTTTCATACCGCGGATTAAGGTCAAACACCGCGTGTATATAAGAGACTATAGATGTCGGGCAACGACATCTGTGTGCTGTGAATAAGTATTTGGGTTAACCATCTTTCTTTATTCAGATAATTCCAGATATCTCCGGCACTCGATGAGAATTCTTATGCTGATTATTCAGCGAGAATAATTTGTAGTAGTAATAAATTATTTAATTTATTCCGTAAATGGACTAAAATATCACTTTTAGTTGTTTTTTTTATTAGAACCATTTAAATAACTAGACTCTTAATAATGGCTCAGAGAAGTGCATTTGTTTTTGGATTATAAGCACTGCCTACCTCCAATACTCTTGCTTTGCTTATAGAGAACTAGCTTTTGCCCGCGACTTCGTCCGCGTGGATTAATAGTTCCCGTTCCTGGGGAGTATCCGGGATGAAAACTATCCTATGTCCTTCCTTGGGTCCCAGACTATATCTGTACCAAATTTCATTTAAATCGGTTCAGTGGTTTAGGTTTCGTCACTTTATAGACTAAAGTGTAAAACAGTAATTTCGCTTAACCAAAGCCGTTTTTAGACAACGATTCGGTAATTACTCTGTAGTCTAATACGATTCAAAGTATATAACACAGACATACTATTTTATTACATACGAACACTAAAAATAGGTTAATTTAAATGCTCCGTCTTAAAAGTTAGGTCTAATGGCTCGCCATAAATCCTAAAACAACTTTAACTGCTTACGTAATTGTAGACTGTAGATCTCAATGTGAGCGTGAAGACGTAAGTACTTACTACTTTCTCATTGTTTTCTGGTTTTTTCCTTGTTCTGGTTTTAAAAGTAAAATCGTAAGTGCCTGTGGGTGCTTTGTATGTAGATGGTGTTCAAATCAGTACTCATCTCTTAACTAACTCATTTGTTTTGAAATCCATACTAATATTATAAATGGGAAAGTGTGTCTGTCTGTTTGTCTTTCTTTCACGGCAAAACGGAGCAACGGATTGACGTGATTTTTAAGTGGAGATAGTTGAAGGGATGGAGAGTAACATAAGCTACTTTTTGTCTCTTTTTAATGCGAGCGAAGCCGCGGGCAGAAGCTAGTAGTTTTTATTTCTACATTTGACGTCAGACCTTTTTCAACCACCTTTTTACGTATCATTGCTTTCAACATCATTATTAAGTGGAAACTTAGTTCTCACTTTGTGCCTTAGATTCAACATGTATGATTTAACATATTTTTTTGATATATTTTATTGATTTTAAAAGAGTGGTGGATTTCATGGTTTCGAACGAGCAACTAGCTTCAATTTACTGCATGTAAAAGGTTAAATTGAATAAAATAATTTTGTATCTAAAATATGTGTATCCTAAATTACATAGAAATACGGTTTAATCACCACATCTTCTACTTGTCATATTACAGGCACTTTGAGATAATGCAGCTTCTAATAGCTCTAGAATCAGAAAGCGCTGACAATGAAGTTTATCGATTCTTGTGATTCATTTCAGATTAGTCATCCAACCAAACTGTTGTATTTAAATACGTACAGTTTCTTGTTACGGGTAGATCATGCCAGAACTACGTTTAAGTCCGTGGTGGTATTTAATGGTGAACCTTAAAAATACACAAAAAGACATATAGTAATGTTAGTTTTCTGATTTAGACTTTCTAATAAGCAGTCATCCATACTAATATTATAAATGGGAAAGTGTGTCTGTCTGTCTGTATGTTTGTCTTTCTTTCACGGCTAAACGGAGCGAGGAATTGACGTGATTTTTTAAGTGGGCATAGTTGAAGGGATGGAGAGTAACATAGGCTACTTTTTCTCTTTCTAACGCGAGCGAAGCCGCGGGCGAAAGCTAGTTTATTATAATAAATCCTTGTAAAAAATATTACAAGATATATTTAATTACACCTACGTCGATATCTCTTGTTTCTTTCCTAACGAGTCAAGTAACATTTGAATCTTTTACATATGAAACAAGTAGTCCTTTCCATGAAAAACTTCATCTACAAAGGGCAATTTTCCGGTTTGTGAATGTTACAAATTAGCCTTTAATTAAAATTATTCCAAAAATTTACGTCATTATTTCGCAGTCCTTTGTAATCGCGATCTCTTCGAGTTTTCATCGCTTCTCTTATCTTTGTTGACGAAAAAGGGACTTAAGAAAAAAATAAATAAATACCAAACAATATTTTCATTGAGCTGTAGGCGGCGGCGGGTGATTTTATTAAATTTTTCTCCGCAATTATACCTTTTTGGAGCTAGCTACGTCGCGCGTCGGTAATGCCTCGGGTTTATCCTCTTCGGCTAAGCTTAAAGAAGGTCAAAATGTACTGATGTGCTCATCTAAAAATATAACACAACAGATTATTTCGGGTATAATGAACATCTAAATTAGGTAATAATTTTTTGTCATCAGTTTTGTTTTTCCCAGAGGGCTAAATTGGTATTATGTATTTTAAATTACAAACATTTCTGTTTTATCTTCATAAAACAGCCTTTCGACGACCAAGCGAAACCCGGCTGTCGGGCTACTATTGCCTTTCTATTTGTGCCTCGAACACGTGTGTACGAGGATTAATGAGTATTACGTTTTCAGATTTTTTTAAAGTATGTTTATACGAAGTATCTAAGTCTCTATAATATAAGCAAAATGTAACATGTTCCGACGAGTTTTCTTGCGGCTAAATAGTCACAGCGGGACAGAAAGTTGCAATGCGCCAACAAGCGATGTCATATCGTATGTATGTGTTCTGATCGTTAAAGTTTCTGGAAACACATGCGTTTTTATAGGGAAGGTAATATACTACTAGGGAGAAAAAGAAGTGAAACGCACGCTCGATGTGTAATGTGTTATAGAGTGCGGAGTTTTATTTAAACTGTCTTCTAGGAGCTCTGGAATTTTCATATACACCTCCTCTTCTAGATATCCATTTAGGTAAGCCGTATTGATATCTAATTGATGTATTTCCATATCTAGCTCCATAGACAATGCGGCAAGTAATCTAACTGTACTAAGTCTCATGACCGGAGCAAAAGTTTCACGATAGTCAATACCGTAGCGCTAACTAAAGCCTCTTGCTACTAATCTGGCTTTCTTCTTTTCAGTCTTATCTATGTTAAGCTTCGTGGTGAGTACATAACGACATCCCACTATACCTCTGTTAGGGGGCTTTTTAACAATCTTCCACGTTTCATTTTTTACGAGACTTCGGATTTCCGACATTATCGCATCTTCCCATAATCTTCTATCCTTACTAGTAAGTGCTTCTCTTAATGTCACTTCTCCTACAGTACCAACAAAATCCTCACAATCGAGAAATTGTTCACATGACTGTAAATTTTCATTGTTTTCTGTTTCCCTATTTTCACCAATTTCAAATCTCTCCTCTTCCACTTTTTGCTCTACTTGCACAGGAGTAATTTCCTCTTCCAATTCTTGCTCTGTACGCACAGGAACCATCTTATATATTTTCTTCGGTCTACTTATTTGACCTCTTTGGATTCTTGGCCTACCTGGGGCTCTCTTCATTTCCTCATTTGGTTCGGTTAGAGGCTGAGATGGAATTTCTTCATTTGAAGATAGAGGCTGAACTGGTTCTACTGGTGTTTCCACGTTATGTTCGACTTGCGGTAAAGCTGGCTGTGGATTTATCTCCATTTCCACAAACTGCGCCGGCTTCAATGTAGGATTCTCCACCTGAAAAGCCTGAAAAGGATCACCGGGATCATAGTTCCCAGATTCTTCAACATTCAAAAAACGAACATCTCTAGCAACAATTACTTTCCGATCTTCTGGTAACCATACTCTGTAACCTTTTTGATTCCTGGGATAACCTATAAAAATTCCTCTTTTGCTACGATCTGCAAACTTATCTTTATTTATATCTTTATTTAAAACATATACCTTTGATCCAAAAGATTGTAAATAAGAAATTTGTACAGGTCTATCAAAAAACTTCTCATATGGTATATTACCATTGATCGCGCTAGATGGACATCTATTTCTAATATGGCATGCAGTAACCACTGCGTCAGCCCAAAAACCTGGAGAAAGCCCTGATGATAACAAAATGCACCTTGCCATTTCGACAAGTGTCCTGTTCATCCTTTCTGCAATCCCGTTCTGTTGTGGGGTTCCTGGAATTGTGAGTCGCCTAGTTATTCCTTCCTTTTCCAAGAAATCGTCAAACTCTTTATTGCAATATTCGCCACCGTTATCGGTTTGCAAATATTTTATACGTTTACCAGTTAAATTTTCTACATACTGCTTATATATTTTAAAAACAGTAAAAACTGAACTCTTTTAACTTAGTAAGTAAACTTCACACCATCTTGTACAACAGTATAAATGTAACAAAATATTTTGCACCTCCTAGAGCTGTATTTCTCATTGGTCCTACAACATCAGAATAGACTATTTTTAAAACTTCATCATAAGGCCCACTAGAGCTAGTGAAGGGGGTAGCACTCATCTTACCGCGAATGCATGTTTCGCAATCATGTAACTTTTTGACAATTGTCATATCAGTTTTAACCCTTAAGTTACAGTGATTGATGAGTTTGAGTAAATCTTTCACATTCAGATGACTTAAACGCTCGTGCCATACTCGAATATCAACTATGTCGTTAGAAATCGCAAAAGCTCGAGCACATCGTTCCTTAACGTAATATAAATTACCCTGTCGATTTGCAACTAACTTAACATCCCCATTAGAATCTGTTACTACAGCACTGTCGTTTCTAAAAGTTACACAGAAACCTTTGCACTGACAAAGGTTTCTGTGTAACTTTTAGAAACGACAGTGCTCCGAGCGACCGAGATCAAGTTAGTTCTTAAATCAGGAACAAACAACGTATTTGATAGTTCAATTACGTACTTAGAATCATCGTTGCATGCGTACAATCTTACCACACCCTTACCCTGTACAAGAGCGTTCTGATTGGTAGCCAAACTCAATTTTCCAAAAATAGGTTTTAAAGTATTTCCAAAAAATGATTTTTTACCGCACAAATGACTTGTACAGCCGCTATCTAAGATCCATTTTTCCTGCTCGCAGTTTGCAGCAAGACATTCATCTGTAAAACAATTAAAAGTTATAAACTCGTCATCACTCTTAGAAGCCATATCACATTTAGAAACATACTTTACGCTATCTTTCTTGTCTTTCTTCAATTTACACTCCGAGGCTTTGTGACCTGTTTGATGGCATTTGAAACATTTCATAATGAATTGTTTTTTCTTTTCAAATTGTTTATCGTCGATTTTTATCTCTTCCTTATTACTTCGACCCTTTTCTTTTGCGATGAAAACCTTATCATGCATTCCAGCATTTCTTGCATTATTTTCTTCAATGATTTTGATTTTCAGCACCTCAGGATCCGGAAAACTATTTCTCGACTCTATTGCACAAATAAAGCTCTCAAAACTTGGCGGTAAACTATACAACAACATAATCGACGCCAAATCATCATGAATGTCGATATCCATATCATGCAGTTTATTTTTCGCATCGAAAAAATTTGCTAAGTGCGTATGAAGATCATCACTTTCGTTCATTTTACACAAGGTGAGCTGCTTCAACAAGGACGCCTTTCTGGCCGGTCCTTTAGATGCATAAATCGCTTCCAATTTCAACCACAATTGCCTAGAAGTCTGGCAGTCTCTTACATGCCTCAATTCGCTTGGATTCATCGCTAAAATTAATTCAGCCCTAGCATTGGCATCCTTCGAAAGCCATAACGCTTCCTCTGCGACTTCTACAGGTCTTGGAATTTTGCCGTCTACGTAATCCCATAAGTCATTTTTAATTAAAATTGCCTGTACCTGAATTCTCCAGGAGTCATAATTGTCCCTGCCCAGATTTTCTATCCTCACAGTTGTAGTCATAATGAATCTTTCAATACGAACAATACGGGCAATTAAAAAAAAAATTGTACTCTTGTCGTACTTACTTTTCTGATATTTTATTCCTTTTCACGTCGGATGTAATATTCAGACACCAATCCGTTTAGAGGCCCATAACCATTGTTATAGAGTGCGGAGTTTTATTTAAACTGTCTTCTAGGAGCTCTGGAATTTTCATATACACCTCCTCTTCTAGATATCCATTTAGGTAAGCCGTATTGATATCTAATTGATGTATTTCCATATCTAGCTCCATAGACAATGCGGCAAGTAATCTAACTGTACTAAGTCTCATGACCGGAGCAAATGAGGAAATGAAGAGAGCCCCAGGTAGGCCAAGAATCCAAAGAGGTCAAATAAGTAGACCGAAGAAAATATATAAGATGGTTCCTGTGCGTACAGAGCAAGAATTGGAAGAGGAAATTACTCCTGTGCAAGTAGAGCAAGAAGTGGAAGAGGAGAGATTTGACAGCAATAATTATATTTCACCGACATAGGCACCGCAAGAGCATAAAGAATCTTTATCTGAACTGCGTGTAGTATATGCCAGCTTAAGATATTATCGACCCGTTGGTAATAACGTACCGAAATGTCAACGATGTCCTGAAGCCTTATATACAACCTATACAACCATTATACAACATATTCAAGAGAATCTTTAATCTTACAAGAAACGGTCCACATAAATCTTTTTTGAGGAGGTATTGAATAAGTGAAAGATACGATGAGAAATTGGCCCTGCATAACAAATAGACGCCGATTTGTAGTAAAAAGAACTATTTTATCGCTTCATAATACTCCCTTTGTCCTCCTCCCTCCACTTTAATTTAAAGTTTAGAGTTTTTGCCAAAGGAGATTATTTTTTTATGGTTTCGTGGAAGGTTACATGACACCTCGCAGCGTAACTCGACTCTGTCACTTCGTAGGAAGTATTTTTTTAGCTTTTAAACTTTCGTAGATAGGACAGGATTTTCGGGAAATCTACTCTAAAGGGGTAAAATAGAGGATGGGAGTTTCCACGTGGTCCGTGCCACAGCCAAAAGCTAGTCAAATTATATTTTTGTACATTTATTAACCATCTTTTATCTTTTATAGGTGCAAGTGGAGCTTTTTGAGTTATATGAAAGCCGTTTCGCTGAAGACAGTCCTTCCGCGTCTGTCTAAACATGATTTTTGATGGGATTTTCAACTAACTAATTTCAAAAAGGTTCAACTTCATTCTGTTTTTACCAATGTTCAGAGTGATTTATGAGGGAGGTTTAAGTGTAGATATAATTTTTATTAAAATTTTATGTAAATCGAAAAAAAAAATCGACACAAATCGTGACTTGGGGTTTTTCTGGCATGCGTAATGCAAATCAATCGACTAATATGAAAACGATGGATTACAAAATTATTCATCTTAAAAACAAATAATTCCGTTCTGGAATCGCACCTGTGACGCGTAGATCAGTAGCTAGTCGTTCAGCCCCTTTTCTTTTAATATTTTCACACACGACAATCTGATCCCAAGCTATGCAAGGTCTGTGTCATGGTGACCAGAAAACTGATATACATACTTACATCGCTTATAAATACAAATAAATTAAATCATAGATAAACTAGCCTGCGGCTTCGCTCGCGTTAGAAAGAGACAAAAAGTAGCCTATGTTACTCTCCATTCCTTCAACTATCTCCACTTAAAAAATCACGTCAATCCGTCGCTCCGTTTTGCCGTGAAAGAAAGAAATAAAAAAAAAAAAAAAAATATCCTGGGACATCTTACACACGGCTATCTGATCCCAAGCTAAGCAGAGCTTGTGTTATGGTAATCAGACAACTGATATACATACTTATATAATTTTTAAATACATACATATTATAGATAAATAACACCCAGACACAGAACAAACAATTATGCTCATCACACAAAGTTTGTCCTGGGTGGGAATCGAACCCACGACCTCTGGCTTAGCAGTCGGGGTCACTGACCACTAGACCAACAGGCCCGTCAGTAGAAAGACAAACATACAGATAGACAGACAGACAGACAGACACACTTTCCCATTTATAATATTAGTATGGATTACACTCAGACACAAATAAACAATCATGCTCGTAACACAAAGTTTTTCTTCGGTGAAAATCGAACCGAACAGTCAGGGTCACTAAACACTAATGTGCCCACAAACAAAAAATCGCGTGGATAACTAGTAAGCAGAAAAGATTCATATATATTCATATTCTTTATTGGACACAATAAACATAAAATATAAACTTAAAGCAAAAAAATACAAAAAAAAAACTTATATACAATGGCGAGCTTAACCCTAAAATGAGTTCTCAACCAACAAAAAAAAAAGATGATGTATAGTAACGTTAGGATAGTACATATCTATTCACGCGTGACGTCATATTACATTCTAACGCGTACCCAAAAGGGTAGACGCTTTTTAAGTGGGTTGTAAGTTGAAATGAGGAATAATTTTATTATGGAGGTAGTTGTAATGTAATTTTGTGTTAAAATGGATTAAAAAATTTTTGAATTCGTGTCCCTTTCAAACCTCTTTGAGTGTATTTGTTGGGATGTGTTAGTATGTGTGCGTGTGTGAGTGACAACAGTATAGTGAGATTTAAACGCTTAAAGATAAATATACGCACATCATTTAATGTCTGAGTGACTAACTGCTGCACAAAGTGCAAATTATGTTTTTTCTGTTGACTGACTTGTTGGTCTAGTGGTCTGTAACCCTGACTGCTAAGCCAGAGGTTGTGGGTTCGATTCCCACCCAGGGCAAACTTTGTGTGATGAGCATGATTGTTTGTTCTGTGTCTGGGTGTTATTTATCTATAATATGTATGTATTTATAAATTATATAAGTATGTATATCAGTTGTCTGGTTACCATAACACAAGCTCTGCTTAGCTTGGGATCAGATGGCCGTGTGTGAATTGTCCCAAGATATTTATTTATTTATTTCTTACACTGCACTTCTCAGATTAATATTGTGTTGCGTAATCAATGACTATTGAATCGTTCTCCGTGACTATTCAAGCTTTATTTAAAGCTATATTTTACCGTTATTCACTAGTAATCTCGAAACTAACTTCACTCAGTCTTAATTTTATCTTGACAATATGAAAACAATCATAACAAAGTGAGGGCAACTTGCGAAGTCATTTGCGAGATGACTTTGGAAGGTGTATCTACGGTTCAGAATAGCACTACCCACCTGACAGCCCACCTACTGTCAGTTTCTTTGTCCTCATTATGAGTTTGAAGCTCATAAGTTTCTTTCTTTAAAGCGTCTTGTCTTAACAATACTCTATATTTTTTTTAATTAGCTTAGGTCATGTCAATGCCCTTGTTTCGTTACCCAAGACCAGGGGACGAAATCCCGAACTCAAAAAGTACTTAACTATTTAATTAATTATAATCTTATTTATCAAATGTTGCAAGTTATAAACCAAGTAATTTAAACAAAGTAACCAAAAACAACAAATACTTTCCTAAAAACAAATTAAACTTGGGAAGTACTTTGTATTTTTAATTTAAAATTTTGTAATTATTTTGTTGCTTACTTTATTCTAAATTGTAATTCATGTAACCTACAATTCCCAATTACAAGTTACGAAAGTCTTAGAGTACAGTATTATACTTCTCGTATAGTTAGTTTCAAAGAACGCTGGTAGTTATAAAGTTTTCATAACGATGATGTGAGCGTAAGGGTATCAAAACTGAACGTATAAGGGCTAACTCAGATATACCTCACGATACGGCAAATAGGTATGACGACAACATAAAAAAAATGGCATTCTCTTTAGTCCGTCTTGTAGATCGGCCAAAAATACGGGACACGTATTTTTTGCTTCATCAAAATAATAAAAAAATACAAAGATAAAGAGCAACAAAGTTCTGGAGTGGGGGCATAATGGGGACTTTTGCGCCACCGTAACGCAAAAATTGTATCTGATCGTGACGTCACGCACAACTTCAACGCACTGTATTGTCGTCATTTTTCGTTTACGAGAAAAAAGAAAAAATACGTGTCCAAATTTTTTTAATAATCTCAATGACGGACTAATTACTTTTTTTCGTCGTCGCGCCTATTACCACAATGTGCATTTGAACACAAGTAATTTGAGACACAATAAAAAGACAATAGCAGCCCGACAGCTGGCTGTCACTTGGTTGTTGAAAGGTTTAGGCATGTAAATTTCCACCCACCAATATTTTAGATTTTACAGACAACACAGTTGAAAACCGACGCTTCACTTCGTTATTTTGCATCTACGTGAACGAAACAACAATGGATACATAGCAGCACCATCAACACCTGCTCGATTGTACTGATATTGTTGAAAAAAAGCACAAAGCTCGTGTGAAAATCACTTTATTTTCGATGAATTGTGCTCATACGTGCTCGTATGAAAAAGGCATACATTTGTGTGAAACCCACTTTATTTGGTTGAATTCTCGCGGTACTGAAAGTGCAATTTTATGGTTGAATTTGAATAGCTTCCAAACTTTCAGCGCTTTTGAGGTCGTGTGGAGTTTTTGAATGTGTGCTCATTATGCGTTTTATGAGTTATGTCTGTGTTTAAGAAAATATATACTTAGAAAGTAAATAGAAACGCTTAGAAACACTTGTGTACAGTCTGTTAGCGTCAGAGAAAAGAAACTCCTTAAAGACTAAGGCTGAGGCTACACTAGGCTGCGACGCGAACTGCGACGCACGAGCGATTGAAACAAATACATGGATTCTCACTAAATGGCTACACCGTTAATCAAATATTACTAGCGATCTTTGATTATTTCTGCGACAGGACTGTAATCGCGGCACCGGCTACATCGACGTATCAGCGAAACTGAATCGAATATACGCCAGATTTTCGGTTATAATGTAGCCATTCCATGTTTATCTCGTTTCGCTCTTCCAGTCGCATCGCAAATCGCTACTTACTGCCTCAGCCTTAAGACTATTGTTGAGCGAGGGCGGAGTGTTCTTTTTTTACACTGTCCATATCTGGCAGTATTTTCCACTGATATCATTCTGACAGTAAACGTTAAAATAAAGTATGTGTAAATAAATTTTTGGCAATCGGACCCAGTCACCGGTCGCTACAATTCGTTGCTTGTATTCCGTCAATCTCACGATGGACGTCGATGAAGGAACATTATATTTGCTGGCTGTGTTGATTATACGTCTTATTCGATATCGATTATACGTTATGGCTTGATTACACCTACCGAGTAGAGTGGCGAGACAGTAAAATGTAACTCGGACGAGACAGTGCCGTAGCCGAGTAAGTGTTCACACGTATTTTCGATATTGTGGCGAGACAGTTCAGTTATTAAAAGAAGTGCAAGGACAACTGAGGCTAACATGGATCGGAAATTGTTTATTAGAAAGTCTACCAAGCTACTAATTCCTCTCCTGGTAGAAGACTTAACAGAATTGTTGGCTCAAGGTAAATCTCGGATTTGGATTTGGTATCGAAATACCATTTCCCAGCCATTATTTATGTTTCTATGTCTTACGGTAGTATTATTAGGTATATATATTATCTCTGTATTTATGGCTAAACGAAAAAATTCACGGAGTGACGTGACGTGTACGCTCCGAGTGGAGAGTGGTGGCCGAGTGCTGTTTAGATTTACCGAGTGACCAAGCGAGACAGTGCGGGGAAGTGGGGAGGTGGGTACTCGGCCTAGTAAATAGAACTGGGTCCGAGTGACTGTCTCGGCCGGTTGCTAGGCCGAGCGCTCGGCCGAGTACTCGGCAATGTGTTTACAAGTACCGAGTACTCGACCGAGGGCACTGTCTCGCCACTCTACTCGGTAGGTGTAATCAAGCTGTTAGCTCAGTACAAATTGTAATAATGTTGCTTGTGCCATCAACTGACGACTTTTAGTTTCCAGTTACCTACACCGAACACTTTTTGATCGTCATTAGTATGTGTTAAGTGGAAGCAACTGGACACAAAAAATGAAAACGTATGCGCAGGGAGTGGATGATTTCATACTGGTTCTATAGAAATAAAATATTCATCGGTAGCTTGTATCTGACACAAGACACAAAATAGTGTCTACGTTTGCGCTATGCCTTAGAGCTACAATTTTCTTTTGTACCACCGAGTAAATTCTAGTGTTATCGCATTTATAAATTTCCTTGAAAACATTTTAAATGTTTTGCAACAAATTTTTTATACCCACTCTAAATGTGTATTTAATTTTCTAAACTTTTCGACAACCACGCGACAGCCGGCTATCACGCTGCTGCTCTTGTCTTTCTATTGTGTCTCGAATCAGTTCCGTTAGAAGGTTTAATTATTTCACCACAACGTTTTTCCTTTTCTTTATAAACGATTGTTGTGAGGTTTATTTTTTAGTCCGTCCTTAAAAATACTAAACTCATTTTTTTGGTCGATAAAATTAAAAAAAAATATACAAAGATAAAGAGCATCAAAGCTCCCAAGTGGGGGGCTTGTGACGTCATTCTTCAATAAAAAGAAATATTCGTGTTCAAAATTTTTTGACAATAATATAATTAACAGAATATTTTTTTTTTGTCGTCTCGCCTATTGTTGCTACACAATTGTGGTGCCGTCAATGCTCGCTGCGTGAAGCATGTGGCGCTGGTGTGCGGCTTAACTTAAAAAAGTGGTTAGAAAACAAACCATTTAAACATTGAATTTGAAAACTCACAAAGGAAAATCACGTCTATCTTATCTCGTTTCCAAGCTAGTGTGTTATTTTATTTACCTCTCCATTACAATCTACAATACCTATTTCAGTCGCAACACATTTTCTTTACACTCCAGCAATTCTGAACAGAGACCACATTATAATTCAAATGGAAACACAGATACGAAGTGTTCAAGCTATATAAACGAATGTTTAAGACTTCAAGTGAAAGTCGATCCGCATTTGTGTACCTTCTCTAACATTCTCAAGGTTGTGTGAAGGACAGAGGATAAAGGTACATACAATACGTCCAAGTTCTCTGCTTTGTATCTATGAGACAGACGGATTAGTGTTGTAGATGACAGTATAATATGAAGTTGTTTTTTTTTTGTCTTTGACCTCGTATAACTTATGACGCAAACACGAGGTTTTATGAGACTTCTGAGACAACTTTTAGAACGTCAAATTGAAGAAGCTTATAAAAATTTTACGAATTCTTTCCTCGCTTTCAAAGGTTGCTTGCTGATATGACTAGACTATTTATATGAAAAAGATTTAAGAATGACAACCGGGACCAACAATTTTACGGGATGTCAGTGATGTCCTAGATAAATTTAGTAAATTTATGAATTTTAGAAATCGCATTTGTACTTACTCGATTTCAAACCTGTAACCGCATGAATCCAAGGCGTCTATTCTTCTGGACCTTTAAGCACAAACATCGGTGGACGAAAATATTGGATGAAGCCTAGGCCTACTCAAAACAAGCATATCCGCGTTCAGCAGGTAAGTGATAAATTACAAGTGCCAATTATGTATGAGCTGTACCCCGAGATTTCTGGTTCTGACACCGCTCCCGTAGGTTGTAGGCGTGACGTTATATAGCCCATGTCCTTCCCCAAACAATGAACTATCCATTACAAAAAGAATTTTGTGACTCGAACCAGTACTTCCTGAGTTTGCGCGTTGAATCAAAGAAACAAACTTTTTAGCTTTATAACATTAGTGAAGAAAACTGGTCTTTACCTTGAAGTGCGACTATAAAGACTGGTGTTATTTTCTTTTCCTGTATAAACTTTTGCGTTGATGTAATGAAAAGTGACGTTACTAGATATAGTCATCATGTCCATGACAAGTAGCAAGTTTCTAACTTCGTTGTTGTGTCACGGCTTTGGAAATTTCCACAGAATACGTTACCACTAAATCGTGCTCTTAATTCCTCGTGTAAGGAAGTTGGACTACAACAATATATTTGTTTATTGTTACTGAGATCAATTTTTCAGATTATTTTTCTATTCAAGATTGCTGTGACAAATATAATTAACTAGTTAACTTAAAATATTTTTCGCTACTTTCATTTTTTTATATACTAGGTGAATTTTTAGTCCCGTACCACCCGCTAGGAGATGATTCTACTCATGAAAACAAACAACTTTTATTATGGAACCAACTCTGAAATCGCGAAAAAAATATCAGCTGTTCCTAACAAAAGTTCAATGCCCTCCGACCGTAATATGTGAAACAGCTGATATTTTTTTCGAGATTTCAGAGTTGGTTCCATAATAAAAGTTGTTTGTTTTCATGGGTAGAATCATCTCCTAGCGGGTGGTACGGGACTAAAAATTCACCATATATATATGTATATAAAAAAAATATCCTGAGAAGTACAAATAATTTGTAAAAGCCACATTGGTACTTTTTTTTTTTTTTAGTGAATGGGAAATCATCCAATGACTGCTCCCGTCCTGGGTGCGACGGGAGGGCGTGTCAGACTCTTACTGACTAAAACCCACTCATGTTCCTTCGATTGCCCTTTATGTTCCAGGGTCACGGTGACTAATATACACATTCCGCAACCCCGGCAGGCGTTGGCCCTGTTAGGCCCCTTCCTGTGCTGACTACTTCTCTTTGAGGCGCGCGTGGAACACTAACGCGCCGTCGACGCGGTCCTGGTCCTAGCCGGGCGGCGAGCTACCCATCGCTCGCCATCCGCAGAACCGCGCCTACGGTGGCCGGTAGTCGTCTTGCGACTCTCGACGTCTTCGCCTGGGTCTTTGTCCGGGGCGAGAGGCTCGTCGTTGCCTCTCGCGCGCCGACGCTTCCTTCACTAGCATAACTGCTTCGCAGAAGGAGGCGACGGCATCCCATTCCGTCTCGCCCCGCAGCATAGCCTGAACCAGCGCTGGGCGCGAGAGGTCACCGCCGCCGATCGCCTCTACGAGGACACGTCTATGGTCCTCCCATGCGGGGCACACCTCCACCGTGTGCTCGACCGTGTCCTCCAGGCGACCGTTGCTGCAGTGGTGACACCCAGGCGTCGCTTCCGCCTGAATCCGACACAGGAACCTCCCGAACTGACCATGTCCGGTGAGGACCTGTGTCAGGCGAAACGTGAGAGCGCCGTGGCGCCTCTCCAGCCACTCCTCAAAGAGGGGTCTTACCGCCGCTATCACGGCGTGCCCAGCACTAGGTTGCGACAGTCGCTGTCTCCACTCCGCCCCGAGATCTCGCCGGAGCTCCGTGAGCCGTGCCGCGATAACCCGCGGCAGCGGGACTTCGCCCCGGCGTTGCACTTCCACGCGCCACTCGTACGTGTGTGCAAGGACTGTTGCCTCCAGATCCCACGGCAGAGTGCCGGCAAGGAGGCATGCCGCCTCGCAGGAGATCGTGCGGTATCCCCGCACCGTGCGAATCGCCATGACCCTCTGGGACGCCCTCAGAAGCCGGGCCGGAGCCGTGGCTAGGTTGGGCGCCCACACCGGAGCCCCGTAGAGGGCCATGGACCGCACGATCCCCGCGTAGAGCCTCCGGCAGGAGGCGTTTGGGCCAAAAATTGGTACTTGCCTCGGCCTCGCAGACAAATTGTACCAAACACTGAACTACTATCAAAGCTATAAATAAAAAATAATACAAAGAAAGCTAGAAATCCTTTTTTCCGCTTTCCTTTATCATAACAACACTAGCGTACACATTATAATCCAAAGCGAAATCCCGAACAAAGTCAGAATAAACGAACGTTTTATTCTTGGCACGGTTGATCGCCTCGACATCGCGGGCCACCCCTGACGCACGCAGGGTTGCCAATGACGTATATTTTCTTAGAACTTAGAAGTTGATCAACCGCAAACGATCTCCCCTCTGCTACCAAACTTCAATAAGTGAATGTGAAAGCAATATTACGGTCGATGATTTAGACGGAACTTGTTCTATGTGGTTATAAGTATGCTTGAATTAAATATAATACTGTACCACTGCAGGTACAGTACCGTACAGTAAGAAGATTCTTATACAGACAAGGCGCGAACATAGATCAAAATGTTTGCTGAAGGCATATAGGCGATTTTTTTTTCATTGAGGCCTGTGATGTCCAAAATGAACGCCAAAAAAATTACTTCTATAGAGTGTTTTGTTGACATTAGGTGAAGTTCTAATAAAATAGTAACTACCTTACCTTAATATTGTAACAATTTAAATTGTTTCAAACAAAATAACTTCGCTATGTTATCCAGGATTTATTTCTCTCGTCTATTTGTTCCGAACCCATTCGGTTGTGTCAACTTGATTGAGTCACAAACATAAAAACATCTTCACAAACTCTTTGTATTTATAATATTAGTGGAATGGGATTACATTGGATGTGATCCAAATACATTATACCTAAACCTACGTTTACATTTCCATGATACAAGGCTAGCCTAGTTTAGGGCCAATGTTAACACATTATTTTAGTACTGTTTTTGGGAATAAAATTGTTTACTTTTATGTCACTTATTTTATTAAAGGGAGTTTGTTTCTTTAATGGTTGAACGAAATTAATTGTTTTACCATTCCTACAAAGATCAAAAAGGCAAGATCTGAATCATCATAATCATCTTGCATCAGTTCACTGATAGTCAGAGGCTTCTCCAAAGACGTGTCCCTCACTCTGATCATTGCTTACTAGCCTCCATTTGCTACCCTGCTCCATCGGGGTCCCACACTACACTTGTTTGATCGAGTCGCGAGTAAAGGAGCCTTTTATTTATTTCGTGACTTTGTATGCATCAGCATATAACCAACATTGACACAAACAAAGTAGCGACCAGAAGCTAGATAGAAATAAACTTTTAGCGACACCCCTGACGCACTCAAGGTTGACAACACAGAGCCGTCCATTTCCCCGTGGAAGGTACGAGTGGAACTAAACAATTGATCAACCGAAGGCGCCCTTAGATCGAAGTCCAATAAGTGAATGGTATAGATAGAAAAACTTTTGCAGGCAACCCTATAGGGTATTCATTAAAGTTGGGCCTTTAATTACAAGATGTTTCGATCGGTGACCTTAATGACATAGCTATATGCCTTCCCCGTTACAACCGCTTTGGGTAATAAAATTGAGTAGATTACGCTGCCTTTAGCTGTATATTCGCAGTAATCTCAAACAACCTCGAAAGAATTTAAGCTAATACGAATAGCTAGTTAAAAATGGTTTGGTTTTTGCACTAAATCCTTTTAATTTGTATTACACAAGCTAGAAGCCTTTGAGAACCTAGAAGTATCGCACGAGGTAAGTTGATCTAAGTATTTTAAGTGGAAATACCAGTTTAGCACAGTTTAAAGCTTTAAATTAGTATCATCCGTGCTTTTTGAGGGCATTGCGACACGGATTGAGGATGCGATTAGCGATGAGACGAACATTTATAAGACATAGGTAATAGGTATGTGGGTGTGCTTTAGAACGGTCCCACTGTCCAAGCTATATAAAAAAATATAATAATAATACCACCCTATAACTGTCCCACTGCAGGGCAAAGGCCTCTTCTCATACAGAGAAGGTACGAGCATTAATTACCACGCTTGCTCAAGGCGGATTGCCAATTTCGGACTTAAATTCGATATAAGTCCAGGTTGCTTCACCGATGACTTTGATGTCCAAGATAAACTTTAAAAAGAACATTTTTTTTTTTTTTAGGTGAGTGGGAAATCATCCAATGACTGCTCCCGTCCTGGGTGCGGCGGGAGGGCGTGTCAGACTCTTACTGACTAAAACCCACTCATGTTCCTTCGATTGCCCTTTATGTTCCAGGGTCACGGTAACCACTATAAACATTCCGCAACCCCGGCAGGCGTTGGCCCTGTTGGGCCCCTTCCTGTGCTGATTCTTCTCTTTGAGGCGCGCGTGGAACAAAGCGCGCCGTCTACTCGGTCCTGGTCCTAGCCGGGCGGCGAGCTACCCATCGCTCACCATCCGCAGAACCGCGCCTACGGTGGCCGGTAGTCGTCTTGCGACTCTCGACGTCTTCGCCTGGGTCTTAGTCCGGGACGAGAGGCTCGTCGTTGCCTCTCGCGCGCCGCCGCTTCCTTCACTATCATAACCGCTTCGCAGAAGGAGGCGACGGCATCCCATTCCGTCTCGCCCCGGAGCATGGCCTGAACCAGCGCCGGGCGCGAGAGGTCACCGCCGCCGATCGCCTCTACGAGGACACGTCGATGCTCCGCCCATGCGCGGCACACCTCCACTGTGTGCTCGACCGTGTCCTCCAGGCGACCGTTACTGCAGTGGTGACACCCAGGCGTCGCTTCCGCCCGAATCCGACACAGGAACCTCCCGAACTGACCATGTCCGGTGAGGACCTGTGTCAAGCGAAACGTGAGAGTGCCATGGCGCCTCTCCAGCCACTCCTCAAAGAGGGGTCTTACCGCCGCTTTAACGGCGTGCCCAGCACTAGGTTGCGACAGTCGTTGTCTCCATTCCGCCATGAGATCTCGCCGGAGCTCCGTGAGCCGTGCCGCGATAACCCGCGGCATCGGGACTTCACCCCGGCGTTGCACTTCCACGCGCCACTCGTACGTGTGTGCAAGGACTGTTGCCTCCAGATCCCACGGCAGGACGCCGGCAAGGAGGCATGCCGCCTCACAGGAGACCGTGCGGTATCCCCGCACCATGCGAATGGCCATGACCCTCTGGGACGCCCTCAGAAGTCGGGCCGGAGCCGTGGCTAGATTGGGCGCCCACACCGGAGCCCCGTAGAGGGCCATAGACCGCACGATCCCCGTGTAGAGCCTCCGGCAGGAGGCGTTTGGGCCACCGAGATTGGGCAGGAGCCGCTTGAGGGCAGCTCCGGCCTTCGCCAGTTTGGGGCCCAAACGTCGGAAGTGCTCCGTAAAGTTCCATCGGTTGTCGAGGACAAGTCCCAGGTACTTTATCGTCGAACCGACACCGATGTGAACCCCTCCCACCGTTATCTGAGACCCCGGAGGTGGCCGGTGCCGAGGGCCATGAAAACACATGGCCTCGGACTTGTGCAGGGCCACCTCAAGTCCCAGTTGCCGGATCCTATCCACGACTGTCGCAACACCACTCGACATTAAGTCGGCCGCCGCCTGGAACGACCCTCCCTGCGCTAGGACAAGCGTGTCGTCAGCGTAACACACTACGCTGACGCCTTCGGGAAGGTCGGCGCGCAGCACCCAGTCGTACCCGATGTCCCACAGAAGCGGCCCCAAGACCGATCCCTGTGGAACACCGCACGACATCCCTCGTCGACTCCACACTCCCTCGTGACCGGGGTAGATGACGGCCCTGTCCGTCAGATAGGCCTCGACCACACGACAGAGGTAGGCAGGCATCCGGTGATACCAGAGTGCCGCCCCTATGCACCCCCAAGGCAGGGTATTGAAGGCGTTGGCGATGTCGAGAGACACCGCCAAGACGACCCTGCCCTGTGCCACCGCATCGCCTGTCGTGAGGGCCCGTACGCGCATGATGGCGTCCACCGTGGAGCGTCCCCTGCGGAAGCCGAACTGACCGTCCGCCAGATCCGGCCCCACCCGCATCAGCCGCTCGACGAGGCGGCTCGCAATCACTCTCTCCAAGAGCTTTGCCGCCTCGTCGAGCAAAACGATGGGCCGGTACGCGGACGGAGAGTCCGCAGGACGCCCCGGCTTCGGTATGAGGACCAGCTTCCCGGTCTTCCAACGAAATGGAAACTGGCCCTCCTCCAAGCATGCGCTAAAGAGCCCTCTTAGTCGAGGCCCGAGAGCCCCTAAGGCCAGGACCCAGGCCTTCCCTGGTAGGCCGTCGGGTCCTGGGGCGGTGTTCTTGGCCCTAAGCCTTAGCACCGCCACTCCCAGTTCTACCTCGGTCACCTCTGGAACGTCGTCGTCGTCGCCGTCGCGGTCCGCATCGGACACCGCCGGTGGCGGAGCCATGAGCGGGGGAGAAAACTCCCCCCGCGAAGGGAACAGAGCGCTCACAACGCCCTCTACGACCTGGGGCCGGAGACTCTGCGTCAGCGGGGGGCCCGCGGTACGGAGCTTGCCCCGCACCGCCAAGTAGGGGCGCCCCCACGGATCTCTGTCCAGAGTCCCTAGCGTCTCTTGGCGGGTCGAAGCTTTGGCCCGCATAATCTCCAGTCGGAGGGCTTCCTTCGCCGCTCTGTACCCCTCGTACAGCTCCGCCTCAATGGCATCCGCATCCACAGGGCGGATACGGAGCCTGCGGTGTCTAAATTGAAAAAGTCACATTGGTACTTGCCCGGATTCGAAGCCACAACTTCCTGCATGAGAAGCGGGCGCCTTAACCACTGAGCCATCACGACATTCACACGACTTAGCATAAACTTTTACAAATATGTTAATGATTGTTTTCACATTTCCCTCATTTAAAAAAAAATAGTAGCCTAAGCAAAATGTTTATTTCGCATTCCACTTTTCTCGATATAGCAAACTATTGTGCTGTGAACGGGTGTGATACGTGACTTAGAAAAGTGTAACCCCGAATATCACGTCCCCGTAAGTTCACGTATTCGAAACACTTAACAACGAATGTACGCCTGTACCTCGAAAAACTTGACGCCGTAGCCATCGTGATCTCGAATAAAGAAATCCCAAATTCACCTGTAATTCTGGAGGTAATCAATGTGAAACTGGGTCTTAAAACAATCACTGCATTCACTAAGGCCTGTTACAGAATCGGTGACAGGCCTTTAAAGTGAGATTTCTTTATTCGAGATCACGATGGCTACGGCGTCAAGTTTTTCGAGGTAGCGTGCATTCGTTGTTAAGTGTTTCGAATACGTGAACTTTCGGGGACGTGATATTCGGGGTTACACTTTTCTAAGTCACGTATCACACCCGCTGTGAACAGATACATAGTTTGCATTTGGGTGTGATACGTGACTTAGAAAAGTGTAACCCCGAATATCACGTCCCCGAAAGTTCACGTATTCGAAACACTTAACAACGAATGCACGCTACCTCTAAAAACTTGACGCCGTAGCCGTTTGTTCAATGGACAATCAGATCACTATAATAACATTTCCAGTTCATGGATTAAATAGCATATATTAGTCTTTACGATAATTTCCTGTATTAAATTATTATTGTAATTAGGATTTTCCGCGTGATTGGTACATTAGCGGCGCTGCGCTGCGAACAAATATTTACCTAGTCCGGTCATTAAGTTTGTGTTTAATTTAAATTAGATGAAACATTTTGAATTTAATTTGATTATGCTATTATGCTATTTATTCAATGAAGTACTGTAGCTGAACTAGACAATTATTTTACGAGTTTAGGCTCTTCAAGTACCTATGTATATATGTTGCAGGTTTTTCACCAAATTAGGTTTTTAATGAAAAACCGGGAGATGACATATTTTAAACTCAATTTCATCATAAACCTGTTACAGTCCAAATTTTTGATCAAAAACCTGAACTAGTTTAGGTTTATGATGAAGTTCTGGGCAAAATTGCCATGTTTTATGACAAAAACCTGCGAAATATACATATATAATAATATGAAAGTATATCATTATAATATGTGAAGCTCAGATAGGCTTTTAACGTTTATAAATTTACCGAAGCTAGAAATACGTAAACGGAATGTTTAACAGCAAGTTGCCAAGAGATTTATTATAAAACTAGCTGTTTCACTTTTTTCTATATGCGTATTGCTCCGCTATCATACATTGTAATGTTCAAATAGTTTTAAACTTCTAGATCGTTCGTCAATGCTTTAATACTAACACTAAGACATTCGAAAGAGATCCTTAGATCAATGCGTTCAGCTAACCAAACAAACAAAGTCTTCAGCTTTAAAATAATAATAGATAGGCGGCCAAACTGATTATCAATCATAGTTAGTACGAAAGCCGTTGAATAATATTTCATTGCAAGATCATAAAAAAAATCTATCAAGGTCTTATCAAGATTAGATATTGAAAAGTATTTTCTGTATTTTATTAAGGACAAAAACTTATTCTTAGTTTTCTAATCCAATAAGAAAATTAAATTAAGTAGACTACATTAAAAAAAGTTTAGTTAATTTTCATAGCACTGGAGTGGTATCGAAAATAGTAGATTGTATTACAAGGGCCCAAAGTAATATTTTTACAGCGAGGGCGTTTTTTTGAATTCGAGTGAAGTGAGGGATTCTAGAGTAGAATCCCGAACGTAGGTAGCGAGGAATTTAAAGTACATCGCCCCAACCAAAAATAAATTATCAACCAAGGAGGAATTTTTTTTTGACGTCACCACTTTTTTTTAAACGAAAGAAAACACTTGTGAAAAAGCAAATGACTTTTAATAAACAAATTAAACGACCAACATTAACTAATATATATTGATGGTAGAGCAGAATAGATTATTAAACCTTCGAACACACGTGATTCGAGACACAACAGAAAGACAATAGCAGCCCGACAGCCGGCTGTTGGTTGGTCGTTGAAAGGTTAAATATATGAGACAGATATAAGCTTGTACGCAATGTACTTTGACATCTCGTAATAAATTCTATTCTAGCATTTATTCTACAATGCTGGAGTGCAAAATTTTAAGAATATTTATTTAGAAACTGGAAAAGTTTCAATAATTTACTGACTATTTAACTTTCAGAGACGCATAAGTCATGGGGAAGAGCTATCATCCAATTAAAACGCCATACACGTGTACCATCAAACCTTATCATCGTAGAAAGCAATAATTCGACAAACTGAGCATAAAATCAGCACGCGACGCGACGTAAACGTAAACGTAATTGTTTCAGTATCGAGTCTAAGTCGTTAAACGTTATCAGTACCTCCCAGACACAATAACTCACGTCGACAAACTACATACCAAAAACCTCGACAAATATTAGCATACACTAAATAATTTTGTACGCGGCAGTACGTAAGGCGACCCCAGTTTATGTTTGTCAGTGATGGCGTATGATGTTGATACAGCGTAATGAAACCAAATACTCACTGTACATGACTGTACTCCCTTGTAACATGTTTTATTAAAGCATTCGTAATTTCTCGTGTTAACTGCGTACGCTGATGACTTTTTGGGGTAACCGGGAGAGTGCGTGGTAGCGTAAAGGTTATGTTGTTGTAGGGTTACCTGGATTGAAAAATCAAATCCAATCCAAGATTTCTTGCAGACATTTCACTTTACCAATTACAGGCACTTAAGAAAAGAGTTAAAAAGAGTCAGGATTAGTCTGAAAAATTGAAAACCAAATGCTTGTTTAAAAACGCGGGTTGGTTTCTATGGGAAGACCAAGTAAGAAACTCCGTGTACACTCTTTTAAATCATAAGGTTTTACAAAATTTTGTGACAATTTGTGTTGAAAGCAATGAAGGTTATAAGCAATGTAAAAGATTTTTTAACAGCATTTTGTATTAGCACAATCCATCTCGAATTCGATCGGTTTGAAATGATTAATATATATATTAATAAATTTTAATAAAAGCGAATGATGAATGAGCTAATCGGTTTCTTTATTCAAAATTTGTGACTCTACATTTAAACAAAGTGGGGGACAGACAGATTGATCTTATAAAGGTGTTTGTTTTTCATTAGAACGTTGGCAAAAATGATTCATTAAAAACAATGGCGGTTTCTGAGAAATACCATTCCATTTTTGTTATGTACTTTTCTTTTATGGTATAAAAGGAAAGTGTGCCAAGTGTACTATCGACAAATTGGGATCATGACCCATTTTGAAGATAAATCGTTTTAGAATTGTCAAAAAACAAAACGCGACGAGTGACATTTTAAATAAATGTTCAAGTGAATGTCGACCTAATGATTGTTGGAAAATAAGCTTATAATGGGTCATGAATCCAATTTGTCGATAAAACACTAATATCATAAATTTGATTTTGTATGTTTGTAACGAATTAACTCAAAGACTACTAGACCGATTTAAGAAATTATTTTACTTTTAGAATGCAATATTATCTATGTCTAATAAATACTGTATTTCACAAGAAAAAAATAGTGGTTCCTCCAACAACTTCAATATGTAACCTAAACTGTAAAAAAATTCTTCACCAGTACGAAACCGGGTAAGCGGTTAGTCTAATCTATTCCTATAAATAAAATGGTAATCTGACTAACTGGTTGTTGATATGCACAGCCCTAAGCGGTAGTCCTAGAGACTTCCAACCTTAATCTTTTGACGACCAAGCGACAGCCGGCTGTCGGGCTGCTATTGTCTTTCTATCGTGTCTCAAATCACGTGTGTAAGGATTAAAGGGATAAAATAGGCAATGGAAGTTTCGACGAGGGCGAAGCCACAGGCAAAAGCTAGTAGATAATAAATAGGGATATCAAGTTTCTTTTCCAAAAATCCTTTATTTATTTTTATTTATTTATTTATTAAGGATCTCCAACGAAGGTAATACACAAAACATGGCCAAAAAATGCATAACTTTAAATGTAGGTGTACTCCTTCACTTATAGGAGACCACAGCATTCACAGTATAAATTAGATAAATTATACTATAATTATAATTATACTAAAATAAAATAATGTTGACAAAGTAAGTAATGTTTACAATTTGAATAAAAGAAAAATAATGACATAATGAATACAAATGGAAAGATAATGACATAATGAATACAAATTAAATAAAATTAATTAAATAAAATTAAAATTAAATTGAAAATAAAAAAAATAAAAAAAAGAGAATATGACATAATGAATACTAATAAAATTCTAATAAAATTCTTACTACTAATCATAATTTCATAAAGTATTTTTTTTACAATTCATAATAATAATTGTTCATAAATAATTATATTGACATAAATTTCTAGTATTCTTGAGACTCTTATTATATTTCAACTTAGTTTACAAAATAGTGCCATTACAGACGGAAGAGTGAAAACAATTCCAAAGTCATTATGTATCCTTTCATTAAGTATTAATTACTGAGCTATTGTCAGGGATGGGGTAATCCGAAGCATATTTAACCATTCTCGGAACGGTTCAATTGTTACGTTTTCATATCGATTTGCACATTAAATGTGCAAATAAATTTTATTTATTATAAACCAGCTGTCCCAAGCGGTTTCACCCGCGTTATGATTAGTCTTCAGTTAGCTCCACTCCCGTGGGTCGTCGCGTGATATTACGTAGTCTATTTGATATTTTAATGTATGAGATTAGGTAGTACTAAAAAGAAAACAAGAAAATCTGTTTAGTAATTTTTGTGCGAAATTGTCAAAAACATCCCATCCTCCCATCCATCCAATAAGTCTTCACAAACCTTTAAATTTAAAATGATGGTAGGCTGAGAAGATTTTGCAAGAACACCGTGTCAAATATACGAGGTCCTACTATTTCATTTGTTAAAGCACGATACACTCAAACATACACAAGGTCCTACGAACCGAACCGTGCATTGCTATCAATGAGCCATAAACACACACACACACACGAAGCACGCATACTGGCAATTAGTATGCTTCACTTTTAATTAGAGGAGGTTACGTCCTCTTTTTATTTTAGGTCCATGATTATACTGATATGAAATTTTAAGGTTTATTATGCAATCATATATGGCATCTAACCCAGGTATGTGCATTGTAATAAAAATCGTTAGAAGTGATCAAGCAGTGTATAAACATTACTTGAACTATAGAATTGCTTATAGTTACACTGTTTTAACTGGAGTACTAGGTTAGCATACAGTTCAATAGATATCTCCAACTGATACCAATAAGATATTAGTGCTCTTGGCAGACGCCTATCGTCACGGTTTTGCAGTAACATTTGCTTAGTTCGTGGTTACAGCTTCTGAAGATGCAATCCACTAAATAAACACACGATAATGATCGCTATTAAAAAGCGCTTTGGACTTGGGCACTAACAGTGTCAGTCAGACGTATCAATTTTAACTTATGCTATAAGTATATTATATTGCGCCTTGGCAAACATCATTCAATGTCAACGGAAAGCACTCTTAAGGTTTCAATTCACTAGGCATCTTCTAATTGCTTTCCTTTAGAAGTTAGTTTTTCCTTTAGTTAGTTAAAAAAGGTTTCGCAACTTCATACCTACATGAGTTTCTGCGAAAAAGGATCATAACCGACAGATAGGTGAAAAACTATATAACTCTTAAATGTTTTTTTTTTTACTTTTTGACGTACGGATTTCTGAGAAATGCGAATATAAACAATGAAACGGATATCAAAACTCTGACATTGCAATCGTTGCACTAAAAAACCATTATACTAAGAACTGCTTGGTAAAAACGGTAGACTTTTTATTAAATATCAGCGCGTCTTCTCACAGAACCTTTTAGTTAGCAAAGTTTATAGCTTCATGTAAGGTGGATCACCCACTGAATAATGGAGGGCGGGGCCAAATGCGATTCGCGCTTAGCGCTTAAACTGCTTTAAAGTCAGCTAGTATAAGCCTTCTTACCATCCGATGCATTTTCGATACGTCACGTAGTATAAAAGTTTATAACTAAAAGCGCAGCGCTTCTTATCTACTTTCAAGTTCGTTCAGCGCTTAAAGATAAGGGAATTGCTATGTTACTGTCGAACTGTGAGTTCACAAGTTTTAGTACACAAAGAGTAATACTGTGAAAGTTTTATAGATTCTTTTACTTGAGTGTATTTTTGATTGGCTGTCTTGATTTTTGGTGGGAAGGTTAATTTAAAAGTATTTTTTATAATCCATACTGTGTTGTGCCTCCCCGTTTGTCCGTCTTTCATAGCAAAATGGAGTAGAAGGGATGGAGAGTGGCATAGGCTTTTTGTATCGTTCTAACGCGAGTGAAGCCGCGGGCAAAAGCAAGTATTTTATATATTGCTTAATATCTAGGGTCCCTGGAGACCCGGGCCTTTTGAGTTGACTACGGCCGCGTTATCCTGTTGAGAGACCAAAACCAACTCGCAGAGGTCTCTTGGGTAATTTACGTCAAAATGAGGCATCAATAAAAAGGCAATTATAGAAGTGCAAAAAGTATTTTAGGCTCTGGAAAATAAAGATGATGAATAATGAATAATGAATTTGAGTTGCTAAGATAGATGGTTATTTGCAAAATGAAATGACTGTGGCTCCTGTGTGCTCGATGTTTGAGTGTGTGTAGAGAGAAAATAGGTGGAGATAGAAGGTACTCGTTACTTATACACAGAGACTGTTTTTATTTATACCTCAGATGATTCTTATTAGTCCTATATAATGATTTAGTTCTTTAAACCTTCTAACACACGTGATTCGAGACACAAAAGAAAGACAATAGCAGCCGGACAGCCGGCTGTCGGTTGGTCGTTGAAGAAAGGTTAACTAACTGATCTCATCAGACATCTCAACAGTTCTACCTGGTCCTGCCTGGTCTTGATTACACAAAATGAAACATAAAGTTCCCGTAACAATGGAGGTACAGTTTTTTCCTCAATTTAATAATTATTTATTATAAAACATTAACAAGTGAAGATTATTAAAATCATTATTTTTTTAGTACAAGTAACATTGGATGGGTGAAAGTTCGAAGCAGAAAGAAAAAAATTTCGTTCGTCTTTCATGAAAAAGTCGCAGTTATTCCAAGATCGTTCACATATAAAACAGGCAATCTTGACGTTTACTAATAAGAAAAAAATTCAACAGCACCCCGTAATTTTCCAAAACATTTTTCGTACAGCAGGAATTTTCATATCAATCGACCTCGCGAAAGGTCGACATGAAAGCTTGAA
Organism: Athetis lepigone; assembly: GCA_033675125.1. Lineage (NCBI taxonomy): Eukaryota > Metazoa > Arthropoda > Insecta > Lepidoptera > Noctuidae > Athetis > Athetis lepigone. The sequence goes on along the minus strand of CM066243.1, from coordinate 14,212,798 downwards.
AGTATGCAGCTTATCTCTGACGTGAGCCATAAAAATGGACTGAAGGGAAAAGGGCTACTTTGCCATAATGCTGTGAGACGACGGTAGGTACCTTAATGTCACTATCAGTCGATTATTACCACATTTTGGCGATGATGTCACCTAGGAGCCTATTTCCCTAGAAAATTATGATAGCGGAATGGAAATTGGGAAATGAAATGGTAGGTGCCTCATACTTATCTATTTGGACGTTTATTGGTTTTGCATATTAAGTAGCTTTATAGTTATGTAATGGTAGAAACTTGATACGTGAATTTACACTTGTTCGCTGTGGGTTACATTACATATACCAACACACTGCTGCATTCATATTATTATATTTTATGGTAATGTCACCTTATGACGACATTAAGTTAGAAATCAATTGACTATATTATTTTATATTAATTTTAAAACAACTAAAAATGCAATTTTACTAAAACTTTCTTATATAAAACTTCCTTACGTTTATTGGTTAATGATGTAAAATAACCAAATATTATACATAAGTCGTAATGACCTTGTGGTTAAGGCGCTTGCTTCGCCTCACCATTTATACATATAGGTACTTCCTTAAGTTAATTTTGGACATTACTGACACCCCGTGTTTCGGAAAGCACGTAGAATACATAAGATAATATTGTATATTATACCTGTAATCCACACATTCAGATTAGAGTAATATCATATTATGTAAAAGATATTGTTTACAAATGATATTACCAGCTTTGTTACAGTATATTGCTGGTAATACAGGAGGCGGACTAGTTCCGCCATATCATGTTTTATTGATTGATAGAATCTTAATCAGAAAAATCTATAATTAGAAAATAGTTGTTTTAGTAAATAGATTGAATTGTAAATATCCGCTATAATAGAGACGCCTTTGCCCTCCGTGATAATATAGCATACTAGCAGTTAACTGTAACAATCCCTGTACCAAATTTTAATTAAATCGGTTCATTAGTTTGGCTTGAAAACGAGAAACACTGCCAGACAGCAGACAGGCAAAGTTACTTTAGTATTTTTAATATTCATGGATACATGTTTGCCAAACAAGTCCAACATCTTAACATAGTATAAAATGAAGTCGCTTCCGCTGTCTTTTCTTGTTCCCTCAGATCTTTTAAACTTCCCACCGCGTTTTAATGCTGTTTTCAGCATAGTTAAAGTAATTCAAGAAGGAGGCATGTATATTTTAGTGAAGAAATACCGGGATTTCAAAGATTTGTTACACCCGTTGCGATGCTTCGGCGAGTCGTTGGTAGTTTAAAATCTACAAGCATTATTTATGCAAAATAATTATAAACATTCATGGTTTAGTCATTTTCACATTCATGGTTTCGTCATATTTTTCAAATCTTATTTTTATTTGATAGCACGTTCAATTAATTTCTTAATGAGAAGTCCCGCTGACCACCGCAGTTTGAAGAGTCGTTTAATATTTACTCTAGAAACTTATAGAAAAGTGGAAAAGAGATCCCTTCTTTGATCTATCTCAAGTTCCGAAGTGATGGCGAAGGGGAAATTAAAAAATAATATTATGTTTCAGTTTGCTATGAAAGTTTGACGGGAGATGATGAACTTTGTCCTATGTAGATAGGTTACCGTACCTTTAACTAGTATTATGTTACTGTATATTTAGTGAACTAAGCTTTCTTAAAAAAAATCTTATGTTCTATGGGCTTTTTCATTTGGCTTAATGATGCATTCAGATTTATATTTTATGTTTAATTCAGAAATACACGTTTTGGTATAACTCGTTTATATTTACGAGGAAAAATTGAACCGTAAACCAGGCATGTTTTTTTAAAACCGCTTTACATTTTCACCGCCAATGATTTACATAATTAAAATTCCTAGGAAGTATATGTGTTCAATTTTATATTCGATACATTATTTTACCCATTTCTTAAATTTATTTGGCATTGTAATCCAAGAAATTTTACACAATTAATAAATTTTCGGCGACATAGATAATTATGGACGATAAGCATTGTAACTGATGTACATAAAGAATTTCCGGTAAATGATAGTATTTTAGGTTTCAATGAAATTATTTATTCAATTAGAAAAACAAATACTTATTATTATAATTATACACAATATTTACAAACTAAAACTAAATTAAAAACCCTAGAATTAAAATAAAATGGCATCAAAAAACTCCTCCGCATCGCTGACAACCGGTAAAGTGCCCAAGAGGCTGGCAGCATTGCCACGTTGGATGGCAATGCTAAGCCTCTGGCCAAAATAAAAGCCAGCCTTTGGGTCACGAGAACAGTCAACTAGTCTTTTTGACAGCTCTTTAAAAAATAGGTGGGCACTCGGACCCAAGGGCTTCAACCCCAAACGGCTCGAAAATATAGTTTCCAGTAAGGTTACTATACTTTCGCCGCTTGAGGTTTTCCGCAGCCGAGGCGGCAGCACCGGCACAGGACGCCGTACTAGGAAGGTGGGATGGCGCAAGAGTATCGACACACGTAGCGTCCCACACTAAAGGCCTACCCATCTTCCATGGGAATAAAGACATACCGTCCGGTCTCTTGCCATCGTCGCGTGCCAAACCGTTGGGTTCTAATACAGTTGGAACGCCGACGGCAACAAGAGCACGTCGAATGATGTCATTAATATTCGCGTGCCGTGGTATACGGCCCGCGCTACGGCTGCACGACAAGCCATGGTGTCCGAGGCTGTTGACAGCTTCCCCACAGTGACAACGATGCGGAGAACAACAATTAATTTAATTAGTTTTCCAAGTAATAATAATACCTGCAATTTGGATTTAGCTATTAATCCTGTAATTTAACAATTTTACTAAAAATGTACATCCATACTTTTGGTTTCTGATATTCAACAGTATTATTCAAATAAACAAAACAATTTCAAGAATCCACAATATTATTGATGCTGCATAAGCTTTGCCGAGAGCCTGAAAATTAATATTGATGTGCTCTATTATTACAGTAAATGTTCCGATGTTTTTGACTCAAGGTACTCAGAGAGGAAAAAAATAATTTAATCGAAAAACTGAGAAACACCTGCCATTTCATCCATCAAATACATATCCACAGGGACCCTTGAACGGTTAAAGGAATAAAAGAAAAAGGTATCCCTGATCCATTAGACTGTTCCCTAGGAAAAGAGGGTCTAAAGTTCTTAAAAGGATTTTTCATGTCGCCACATTGATTTCCATTTGAACACAATTATGTAAACCTGAAATTCGGAGAGGTTACTCTAAGGCTGAGGCTACAGTGGGCAGCGATTTGCGATGCGACTGGAAGAGCGAAACTAGATAAACATGGAATGGCTACATTATAAGCGAAAGTTTGTCGTATATTCGATTTAATTTCGCTGATACGTCGATGTAGCCGGTGCCGCGATTACAGTGATGTAGTTCCTGTCGCAGAAAGAAATCAAAGATCGCTAGTAGTATTTGATGAACGGTGTAGCCATAAACGTGAACATCCATGTATTTGTTTCAATCGTTAATGTGTCGCAGACTAGTGTAGCCTCAGCCTAAAGGGCGGATCGATCCATCGTTACGATGAATCTGACGAAAATTGTGACGATCCATCGCGTTACGAAGCGAATGATCGAAACGATTGGTAGTTGCTATTAGTTGCCATATCAGCTACGCGCTTGCAATATGAATTGTAGACAGACAGAGTCTGAAGCAAAATTCGTATTGCTTAACGCAAACTATACTATCAAACGTTAAGATATTCATGGTTTGGGTTTCTGTTACGAACATGCTATCGTTTTTTTATCGGTGAAACTTTGCGATCGGTCTGAAACGACGGATCGTACAGTATATTTGACTCTTGCTATAGAGTTACTTGTTCTACGATGACTGCTTCTCTATGACCAATACTTAAACACCTATTATACTCCTGATAACAAACTATCATCTCAAATCAAAACCATTTCCGAAAAAAGAACTATAATATTATTGGCAAAAATACAAAATAATTTTGAATTAAATAGTTTGCGCCTTAATTAACGTTCTTGGCGTTCTACTGAATAGTGATTTGTTAAGCAGCAAAAAATTATAATACTTTTTTTTATCAGTCCACAATACATAACATTTTTTTGGCACCCGAAACAAGGCATGTCTATACGTGCATACAAATTTATTGAAAAATATCGGGTAAACAATTTCTAGGTATTAAAAATTTCAGCTTCGGCGTTCACAATATTAGTTTTTATTTCGTCAGCTTGTTTTTAATAAACTGACAGGAGACCTACGTTCACCAGCAGACGGCAATAGGCTGACATGATGATGATGATAATGATTAGAAAATAAAAAATAAACTCACGATTATGTTCACAAAAATCTTATCTCGTAAGATTGACGAGGTACATTTTTGACGGTAATCTACATTGCCTTTGATATACACCGTGACTGGTGAATTGAGGGACATATTGACATATTATTATATTTAGTATTCGATTCTCATTCAAATAATGTTTAAAAGCGATACCTTAAGTTTTGAGAAATTGACTCATAAGTTAAATAAATTGTTGACACGTGGGTTTGAATTCGGGCAAGTATCAATGTGACCTTTTCTTTATCCTGGACATCACTGACATCCCGTGCCTCGAAAAGCACCTAAAGCCGTTGGTTTCGGTTGTCATTCGTAGAACTTTGACAGTCGATACGGGTAGTCAGAAGCAAGAAAGTCTGAACAGACCAACCAAGAAGTACCCCAGTGTGTAGCCCAGTTATTGGGTTGCGAAGGTCTGATATGCAGCCGCTGCATGTAAAATATCGGTATCCGGCTGAATCCGGTTAGGCTGGAAGCCGATTTGAATATAGTTCAAAAAAGGCTAGGGTGATGATGATGAATTTTGTTTAGTTCTATATGAGCATATATTATCGCGTCCTGGAAAATGTCCCTTGTCTTTACAGTCACGGTGTATAATATAATCTTACCCTTACACCATACTTACATCAAACAGCAAACATTCTCATTGAAAGTCAAGACACTCCTGAATTCACCTAGCAGATCCCGTTCAAAAATAGAATTCCAAAGCTACCTTTAAATAAATCGACAAAACGAATATCCACACGGATAACTGCCGTAATGGCACGAATATTTATACCGGCACTTGCAAACGACGAAACATTGGGAACGCACCGAAATGCCTACTCGATTTACATTAGGATTCTTCGCGATACATTCACGAATACAAATGGGATCAACCTCTCCCCGGAGGAAATGCGTGACAGAATAAAAACTGCAGTGAGAAATCACAATAGGTTTTGTAATTAGCTCAACGTTCACGTACAGCACGAGTAACAAAGAGTGACGTATCTAGATTTTATAATGGCGCGGTTTTCGCTCATTCCGCGTCATACCGCAATGATCCAAGATCTAGAGGTCCGCCAAACTTACGTCGACAAGAAGGTATGCCTTATTAGCTTCAATGCTGAGCTATTTTTTGAGATTAATTACTCGAGAAATTTTCCTGCTCATTTTTTTTAAATTTAATGACAGGTTTATTTATTGTCCTTTATTTATATCATTAATACTCAAAGAACAAAAGCGGACTTAATGCAATGGAAATTCGCTACCAGTCAACTCAGGGTGGTGCAGAAATGGCATGGCCGGTGAAACATATCAACAATCAGTCAGTTATGCTAGTGAAGGAAGCGGCGCGCGCGCGAGAGGCAACGACGAGCCTCTCGCCCCGGACAAAGACCCAGGCGAAGACGTCGAGAGTCGCAAGACGACTACCGGCCACCGTCATTCAGCAGTCATTGGATGATTTCCCACTCACAAAAAAAAAAAAAAAAAACAATCAGTCAGTTTACGAATTGATATATAAAGGTAAAAGAATTTCATTATTTATTTTTGTTGACATTTCTCGTGAGCCAAACTTTAAGCACTGTTCTTCAACGTGTCTAGCAGAAGTTATGACCTAAGGAAAGTGCATCGCAAAAAAATCTTTATTTTTTACATCATACTTTACGTAGATTCTTAATACTGACCAATTTTCCTACTTCAATTCTCACAATATAAGTGTGATACGCATCAGCCTTCTTAAAATGACATAGCTCCACTATACTACCGATCTCAGTCTATAAGGAAAATGTCATGTTATTTTAATTTAAGCTTGACTCAGACATTCCAATTTCGAACCGCAGCGACTACAAACACTTTTTAATGAGTACAACGCGCTTTCTCATCTTTTAACAACAGTCCTCAATACTAGGCATCTAAATGTTAATTTGGGCACATTCTGCGGTGTGACCACCAATTTGTTTGTTTATGATATAATTGCAACCTTGTACGGTTTTGCTGTGTTGTGTTATTATAGTAGCTGTTTACAATAGATTTTTGTTAAACGTATTTTTTTTATAGTCTAAATCTGAATTATAATATTCATTATGTGTCTCTTATATACATGTTTAAACGAAATTATTAATATAATCAGCTATCGCCGCGGATTCACTCGTATTAAGTTCGATCATTCCATTGGGAGCGATCCTCGGGTTCTGGAGAGCATGACGTTATAATAGCCTATGTATTTTTCTGATGTTTATGCTACATTATTCTAAATCTCATCAAAACCCGCACAGTGGTTTTTGCGTGAAAGAAAAGTATGCATTCATCCATTTTATTCGTAATATTACTAGCCTTCCCCTGCGGTTTCACCCCCTTCTTTATAACTACTCTGCTCCTGTAGATCCTAGTATGCTAGGATCTGTAATTATGTATATTATAGTATCCATACTAATATTATAAATGGGAAAGTGTGTCTGTCTATCTGTCTGTATGTTTGTCTTTCTTTCACGGCAAAACGGAGCGACGAATTGACGTGATTTTTTAAGTGGAGATAGTTGAAGGGATGGAGAGTAACATAGGCTACTTTTTGTCTCTTTCTAACACGAGCGAAACCGCGGGCAAAAGCTAGTTTAAAATAAATCAATATCTTCGGACAACTCGCACACGACTATCCCAAGCTAAGCAGAGCTTGTGTTATTGTAACCAGACAACCGATATACATACTTATATAATTTGTAAATACATACATATCATAGATGAGTATCACCCAGACACAGAACAAACAATTATGCTCGTCACACAACCCACGACCTCTGGCTTAGCAGTCAGTGCCACTGAACACTAGACCAACAGGCCCGTCAGATTAACACATTGAACAATTTTTTTCCGCCTGTGATTTATTTCACTTGATATTTAACTGAGATTGCATGGAAAAAATATTTACCGACATAAATATCGATATTGTTTTTATTATTTAAATTCTATAAGTAAAAACTTTGACATACATCCGTACTAATATTATAAATGCGAAAGTAACTACGTCTGTCTGTCTGTTCACGTCTAAGCCATTGAACTGATTTTAATGAAATTGGGTACAGAGATAGAGTTGATCTTGAGAAAGAACATAGGATAGTTTTTATCCCGAACTTTTGAAGAGTTCTCTTTGAAACGCGATATAACCGACATCCACGCGGGCGAAGCCGCGGGCAAAAGCTAGTTTAATATAAAACTGCTATTAATTAAATACAACCGTACACTTCAATTTTATATTATGTTATTTTATGATTCCCATTTTCCCTCTTTAAATTTTCGAATCATTAATATCTTTTGCCTGAATAACCTTTACGTAATGTAAAATAATACGTTACGCTACATGTTAAATATTGCAATAATAACAAAGGGAAGGCATTATATTTGAAAAACCAGTTGAGTAAATAAGGTGCTCATTGCGTTGGCTGTCTGACTGATTTAGTATGTACATACAATGCACAAGTAAATGCTTAAATTATTTTAATGTGTACTGTTACTGGCCTGTCCCCGTTTGTCTTTTTAAAAAACACGCAAATACTACCAATACCACTTTTATTAAACCACAATGCAAAATTACACTTTAACTACAGTTAAGTGATCAAACAAAGACGAAATTTTGAGGTTTACAACTATATTGAAAATATGTCCCTCTTGATTGCTCCCGAATTTTGGGCACAATAGATTACGCGGCGGCGTCCAGAGTCTAACTGACAAAATTATGGAATTACTTCTGCGAGTAATGTAAAAATGCAGCATCAGCAATTAAAACAAAGGAAAATTACACTAGTTATGTGTGTTTGCTGATGTAGGCTTTGTTGCCTTGTAATAAGGGTTATAACAGCTCCCCCTTTTAAACGAAGCTTTATCTCATTAAGATGAAGCGAGGTAAGATAAGATTGAAAATGTAGTAGCTATCAAAAGAGACATTTTAAGTTTAAATTAGAATTTACATGATTTTGAATAAAAGTTGGCAATATAAACAGTGAATTAGTAATAGTTATACAAATACGTTATAAAAATTAAAGTTATACATTAAAAGTTTAGGTTTCTACTTGACGGAAATCTAACTTTATTAAGTTTACTAGTAGGTTTACAATTTGGGTAATGAATAGGTAAAGATTGGACAGACTTATTGTCTTCCTCAGATGTTGAAGATATTTCCGTCATCTCAAAACTATTCGAAACTTTGGAATTGCGTTTAGATTTTTTATTATAACATTGATTGAATATTTGCACGCAGCATCCAGAATTAGTAGAATTTTTGTTCTTAAAATATCTATATAGTTTATAAACTATGTATAAAACTAGAAACACAATTAAAATATAAGTAAAAGTAGAATAGTAAGGGCCATATTTAATAAAATGAGATTCTTTTTCTAAGTTAGTCAATTCTTGCTCTAAACTATCCATTTGATGTGTTGCATATTTGAGAGAATCTAAGTTGATTTTACTCAAAGAGATTGGAGACAAATGAGGTAAACTTTTATTAAATATGTCCTTCTTGCAGCAATCGTCTGCCGTTATATCAAAGCTTATATCTAAAGGAGACTTAGCAAATATAGAATAAGAATTAGTTGGTATTAATTGAATAGTTTTAGAATATCCAATACAATTAGGAGACAATTTTACAATTCCTGTACCGGTAATTGAATGATCATTAATATTTTCATCACATTTAATAGTCAATTTGTTTGTATTTGATTGTACATATATCCATTTATTATTTCTTAATTTTTGCCAAATATCGATTTGACCATACAATATTTTAGCATTGCATTCTGTAGGTAATGACAATGTTACCTCAGTTAATATTTTAGATTCACAATTAGGGTTACTTATACATGAATATATAGTACTTAATTCACAAATAGAATAATTGTTATTTATTATTTTACACTTATCAAGAGTGTCCAACATAGCATAATGCATTCTGTCATCACTTAGTGCAATGTAAGAATTAGAAGGTTGAATTAACGCAAATGTATTATGTGAGTCATCGTGTGGAGTAGGTAGAGGTATGTTTTTATAAGTCATGAACTGATCAGGTGTTATCAAGGGAATTTGCAATATAAAAATGATCTTATTATTAAAGTAATAAGAGCTAAATTCAGAGACATCAATAATAGAATGAATATTTTGAATACTTAAAGGGACTGGAAAGTCTAACCTTTTGCTTACTTGACTACTATGTTTATTTAATTCTAAATATAGATTTAAGGGACTTATAACACTAGGATGTAGTACATTAACCTTAGAAAATAAAATAGAATTTAACGTAGTATCTAGTAAATTAGATATAGCTAATAATGAACCTTCGATAATGTTAAGAAGGTTGTTTAGTTTTGAAGTATATAGTAATAGGTTATCGATTTTCGTAATTTGAGAAAATATTTCATTCATCTGATTAATTTGAGCGTTTAATTTAATCTCGTTTTGATTTAGTTTGTAAATAGTAGTGTTAAAATTATTTATAGTAGACTTGACAACGTGAATGTTATCTCTCATTAAATGAAATATTGCTGATTCGCTCTTTTTGCATGATTCAATTGCAGAATCGTATTTTCGGGCATCATCTGCATCTAATGTGCCGAAAAATAATTTTAAAAGTTCACCTCCAAATTCTAATGCACGTTTTACTTTATTAGTCGATTGATTGGAGATGATATGTGATAATGATTGTAATTTAATAATATTAGCTTGGATTAAAACTTCAATAGGGCTAGACATGTCTTTACATGTACCTAACTCTTGTGGTTGAATTTTGCTGCACAAATTTAAAGTATCTTGTAATAGAGTTTCGATTTTATTAAGATAAGGTTCTAAAGAAATTAAATCTACGTGGGTGATCACTTTCCAATGATCAGTATAAAAATGAATATTAGTAGTAGGTTCAAAATAGATCCCGGGGCTATGATAGATCGGGATGATGCTTGATTCAGTGCGGCTGAGGCATAAAGTGCCATGGCAGCATATAATTCTGAAAAGAAATACAGCGTATTTTAAGATGTAGAAGGTTTAATTTCGTTAGTATGGTATTTAACATTTTTACGACCTACTTGAAGGGTTACATTATGTTTATTATGTACTTTTAAAATTTTGTATGGGCCTTTCCATACAGGCGATAATGCTTTGCGAAGCCTATGATGGTGTTTTAGGTACACCATATCTCCGGATTTATAAGTGACGTCACGAGAGTTTGCGTCATAATATTGTTTAGATTTTTCTTTACTATTTAAAATGTTTTGAACGGCTTTCTCGCGACTAAAGCGCATTCTATATTGTAAAGCTCGAATATATTCGTTATATGTAGTATTACCGGAGGTTTCATATAAAGAATTAGGAATATGTGGTTTATAACCATATAGCAATTCGTAGGGAGTAAAATTAGTAGTACTATGAGGAGTAGTATTATATGCTAATATAGCAGTAAATAGATAACAATGCCAGTCGTTTTGATTTTCGTTAACAAATGATTTAAGGTATTCTTTTAACGTGGCATGTGAGCGTTCAAGAGCTCCATTAGTTTGTGGGTGATACGGAGTAGTAAAAAGTGCTTTAACCTTTAGTATTTCGGTTAATTGTTTAAATAATTCCGATGTAAAGCATGTACCTAAATCTGTTAGGATGGTTTTAGGAAAACCGAAAAGAGACATAAAATGAACGAGGTTTCGAGCTATTTCTTCACTAGTAGCTGTAACCATAGGATAGGCGCTAGTAAATTTAGTAAGATCATCTTGTAATGTTAAGATGAATTTAAAATTTTGAAAACCTGCGTCGGGTAAAGGACCTACGACGTCAAGAGCTAGTCGTTCAAACGGCCTAGTAGATGTGGAGGTTATCTCCATTGGGGCCTTATTTGATTTCCTTAAAGGTTTATTAATTTGGCAAAGTTTGCATTTCTTTACGTACTGTTCAATGTCAGAGCGCATGCCTTTCCAATAATAGGCAGCTTTGATACGTGAGTACATGCGTTGTGATCCTGGGTGACCAGCGATAACAGAGTCGTGATTTTCCTTTAATATTTTAGGAACTTCTACAGGAGTAGGATAAATTAATTGATTTTTATAAATATGAATTTTAATGTTAGTATCGTGAAAAATGTACGATATCATATTATAAATTTTAGTATACGCTAATTTAGAAAATGGATCACTAAAATCTGGTAACGCGAGATCCGTTATATTTGGACAATCAATTAGTAGATTTCTAAGTTTAATTAATAAATTGTAAACATCTCTAAAGTTAGTTTGTTCATAATGATGAACTTTTGTAAATAGAAAATAGTATGATTTATTTTTATCATCGACGCGATGTATTGTTAAAGGTTCGCGTTCGGAATTTAGTAAGTCAGCGGAATTGTCGAGCTGCGATAATATTTCTTCGCAGTGAGGCATAGAGTAGTCAAAGTCTAAAGAGACGGGACACGCTATTGTACTTAACTTAGACAAATGTAGACTTTGAGTGCATTCCTCAATAATAGTATTAGAAGTTGGAAGTTGATTAGTAAATTGAGCCTTAAAATATTGTTCATAAGATAAATTATTTAAATTATTTACGTCAATAGCATTAATAGGGCAACGGGATAGCGCATCGGCGTTTGAATTGAGACGACCTTGTTTGTAAACGATTTCATAATCGTATTCTTCTAGTTTAAGACGCCAGCGAATGAGTCTGCTACCCGGATCCTTTACATTAAATAACCATACGAGGGGTCTGTGATCTGTAATGATCTTAAATTTATTTCCGTATAAGTATGGTCGAAAAGTTTTAACAGCGAATAAGATAGCTAGAAGTTCTTTTTCTGTAGTTGAATAATTGCCTTCGGCTTTATTAAGAGTACGCGATGCGTATGCGATCGGCTTGTCTTTGCCGATAGGACCTTGAGACAATATTGCGCCAATGGCGTAATTACTAGCGTCAGTAGTAACATTAAAAGGTTGTGAAAAATCAGGGTATTGTAGAAGAGGGGCAGTAATTAGTTTTTCTTTTAAAATATCGAATGCGTGTTGTTGTTCTATGTCCCAGTGGAACACAACATCCTTTTTCAATAGAGACGTAAGTGGTTTAGTTAATTTGGAAAAGTTTTCAATAAATCGGCGATAATAGCCTATAAGGCCTAGAAAGGACTTAATATTTTTAGGATTTTTAGGAACTGGAAATTGGGATACAGCGCTAACCTTTTCAGGATTTGGAGAGACACCTTTATCGGTGATAATATGGCCAAGGTAAGTTACTTCACGTCTAAGAAACTCACACTTGTCCGGTTGTAGTTTTAAGTTATATTCACGAAATTTGTCGAATACTAATTGTAATTTATGTATGTGATCTTGTAAATTTTGACTATATATAATACAATCGTCTAGATATACATAGCAATGAAGGCCTTGTAAGCCTGATAAGACAGAGTTCATAAGACGCTGAAATGTGGCAGGGGCATTTTTCAACCCAAAAGGCATTCTGGTGAATTCATAGTGTCCAGACATGCTTGAATTTGTACTAATCGTAAAACCTGTTTTAGGCGCGTCCTTGGGACTGGTCTTCAACTGATGAAAGCCACTGGTAAGGTCCAGGGTGCTAAAATATTTAGAGTGACCTAATTGGTCCAAAATATCAGTGATAAGAGGCAGCGGATAAGTTTCGGAAACAGTGACATCATTGAGACGGCGGTAGTCAATAACTATCCTCCACTTTTGTTTGCCGGATGCGTCCATCTTTTTCGGCACTACCCAGACTGGAGCACTCCAAGGCGAAATAGAAGGTCTAATTATGTCTTGATTTAGCATTTTACGAATTTGGGAATCGACTTCCGCCTTGTGGCATTCGGGGAAACGATATGATTTTACATTAATAGGCGGTGCATCGCCTGTGTTAATAGTATGCTCTATAGCATTTGTAAAACTTAGGGGCTCACCCTCAATATGGAAGATATCAGTGTATCGTGAGCAACATTCTAAAAGAGATTTTTTCTCTTCTTCATTTAAATGAGAGCAGCGAATTAGACTTAAGACCGTATTTATACGATCAGATTTATTTGAAGAAATAGTATTAATATTGTAGCAAGATAAATAATCTGAACAATTATTTTCAAACGGTGTCGCTTCTACGTAATAATCTTTGACTTCGATGTCATTCTCAGTAGTGTTTAAAACGGACACGTTTGTTTTACCATTCGGTTTAATTGAGACAATGCAATTAGCGACATAAACACCTTCACTTAAGGTATGATCTAGTATAAGAGCCTCATTATTATGATAAAGCTCGGGAGAGTAATTTGATACAGTGCACTCGATAACTGCTTCAGATCGAGCTGGAATATTATATGAAGGTTGTGAATAAATTATAGGAATAGAATGATGTAATATTGACATTGACTTTGAAGAATAATCGATGTTTGTTTTAAAATGGCTGCAAAAATCGCTACCGATTATTCCATCATAATTAGTAAGATTAATGTCATCTTCAGTGACATGAAATTTGTATTTAAGTATGTTATCTGATAATTTGAACTCCATTTGGAAAGTACCTAAAGTTTCTACTGGAGTTTCAGAACTGTTAATACCTTTTAATTTTACAGTTTCAGTAGAAAGATTTGGAATTTTTTGTAAACAGGACTTTTTAACAATACTGATAGTTGATCCTGTATCAATTAAGAAACACAACTGTTCGACAGCGTGATTAGTATGCAGGTAAGTATGAGGTAAGGCTACCTTTTTACAGTAATCATTAATTTCGAATATAGGTATAGGTTTAGGAGTTTTATTTAAGTTAGATGTAAGTAGGTTAGTATTAGAATTTAAGTTAGTTTTAGAATTAGTATACGATGTTTGTAATTTTTTATTACATATTTGACATTTTGTTTTATTATTAGTTATTTTAGAACTCAGTTTAATTGACTGAGATGTAGGTTTGATAGGATGCATCTCTTTTAGATGCGTTGTTAATTTAGGTAAACTCATCTCTTTTGGATGAGGTGTAATTTTTGGAGAACTCATCTCTTTTGGATGAGGTGTATTTTTTTGAGAACTCATCTCTTTTGGATGAGGTGCAAATGTAGTAGAACTCATCGCTTTAGGATGAGATGCGAATTTAGAAGAACTCACCTCTTTTGGATGAGATGTAAATATAGTAGAACTCATCTCTTTTGGATGAGATGCGAATTTAGAAGAACTCACCTCTTTTGGGTGAGATGTAAATATAGTAGAACTCATCTTTTTTGGATGAGATGCGAATATAGAAGGACTCACCTCTTTTGGATGAGATGTAAATGTAGTAGAACTCATCTCTTTTGGATGAGATGCGAATTTAGAAGAACTCACCTCTTTTGGGTGAGATGTAAATATAGTAGAACTCATCTTTTTTTGATGAGATGCGAATTTAGTAGATTTAGTAAAGTTAGTATAAGAATTAGCATATGTCGTGTCATTTAGTACTTGCTTCGATTTTGGCCGACACGGTACCAAAATCTTGCTTAGTTTAAATTTTCATCGATTGCCGTGTTTTCACAGTTATGTGTAGGCGCATCGTTTAAATTGGTAGGTGCCGATTTACGGTCGCGCTGTGCATTTTCAGCGGCTTGCCGTTGTTTATTATTGTATTGAAGTTTGCGACATTCTTTAATCGTGTGACCTATATTTTTGCAGTAGTTACACGTTTTAGGATTACTTTCGGAATTATTAGAATTAGAAGACGGCGAATTGGTAAAAATTTTAGAATCACGATTTAGATTTTTATTTTTAAAACATTCAGATGAGCTATGACCCATCTTATTACAAGTCGAACACTGCTTAATAGTTTTTTGATTAGATCTAGATAAATTGTATAATTTTTCTTCATCGATAGCGTATTGAACCGCTTCGTTAAGATTGGATGGATTTTTACAACGAACAATAGTAGAGATAGAAGGATTTAACCCTAGCATAAAAGTATTTAAAGCAAGGTCCTCCATGGCAGCTATTCGGCCAGGCAGTTCCTTTTCATTTTTACAACTATAGTGTATATCTGAGTGGATGCGTGTTAATATTGACTCCACCCTCAATGAATATTTGGTGACATCCTCATTTGAAAGTTGTTTGCAATGTTGCAAATCAGATAATAAGTGTGTGGCATGTTTCTTTTCGCCAAAAGTAGCTTTTAGAAAGATCTTTAATTCTGACCACGCTGTGAAAGATTTAAGGCTACACGCAACCTGTGCTTTGCCTTCAAGTTGAGATATTATATACTTGCATAGAACAAACTGTTGGTCTGTAGAAGCTAAAGACATAGCATTTTCGCAATTTGTGAGGAATGCGGGGAGTGTTTCCCTGTCACCATTGTAGGGTTTTATGAATTTAGTTAAGACGGATAGTGTGATTTTGTCCGACATTTCTTTAGGTTGAGATGACTCCTTTTTGATTGACATAAAAGATTGTATAAAAGATTATGATGTGTTGGACAAAATTTAGTAAATAGTAACAACAACAATATAGTATAAAAACAGTGTAAAATAGAAAAACAAAACGATCAAAAACAGTGAATATAGAAAAGCAGTGGCGAACTACTTATTAAGAATATCACACACGATTTTGTTTTAATCACGAATTCGGCACTTGAATTTAGTAAAATTTTGAAAAAAAAGGGTTCACAAGAAACACTCACAGTAACACGATATACGCTGACGCGTGCATTATCGGGGCGCGGTAGCGACGCGAAGACCGGAGTCACGTTCCGCTGCGACTTTGCGGAGTTGAAGTTTCTCACGCTGTGTTAGCTGTGGAATTTCTTGAGATCTGATGGTGGTGAGTTAGACCTGGGGCTGCTGGTAATGTAAGGCCGGCTCACACTATACAGTGGATGCTGGCTGTCGTCTTATTGTCGATGTGGCTGGAGCGGGCTCAAGCTGCAGAGCTGAGGCTGACCGTCGTCCAATTTCTGATGTGGCTGGAGCGGGCTCGAGCTGGAAGGCTGAGGCTTACCGTCGTCCAAGTAGTGACGCAGGCTTGTCCTTAGGGCAAGTCTTACTGTCGGTCAATTGCAGGGGAGGGCTGTAGATCTTGAATCCCAGCGCCTGATGACACACGTCGAAAGACTTCTTCTCTGGGATCCCACTTCTGACACCAATTTGTTACTGGCCTGTCCCCGTTTGTCTTTTTAAAAAACACGCAAATACTACCAATACCACTTTTATTAAACCACAATGCAAAATTACACTTTAACTACAGTTAAGTGATCAAACAAAGACGAAATTTTGAGGTTTACAACTATATTGAAAATATGTCCCTCTTGATTGCTCCCGAATTTTGGGCACAATAGATTACGCGGCGGCGTCCAGAGTCTAACTGACAAAATTATGGAATTACTTCTGCGAGTAATGTAAAAATGCAGCATCAGCAATTAAAACAAAGGAAAATTACACTAGTTATGTGTGTTTGCTGATGTAGGCTTTGTTGCCTTGTAATAAGGGTTATAACAGTACGTTGAAATGGGTCGAAATTTCAAAAAAGAGCCAGCATCTGTTGTAAAGTTTCATAATATAGGCTTAATCCATACTAATATTATAAATAGGAAAGTGTGTCTGTCTGTTTGTCTGTCTGTCTGTCTGTATGTTTGTCTTTCTTTCACGGCAAAACGGAGCGACGAATTGACGTAATTTTTTAAGTGGAGATAGTTGAAGGAATGGAGAGTAACATAGGCTACTTTTTGTCTCTTTCTAACGCGAGCGAAGCCGCGGGCAAAACCTAGTAATTTATAAAATATTCTTTCAACTTATCAATGTGACTTTTTCAATCCATATGTACTTTCTAAAGCTTATCTTGGACATGCGATATCTGTGTCACCACACCGGTAAAGGAAAACATAGTGAGGAAACCTGGACTTGTAGTGAATATAAGTCCGAGATCGCCCATCCGTCTTGAGCAAGCGTGGTGATCAAAGTTCGTGTCTTCTCTGTATCAGAAGAGGCCTTTGCCCTGCAGTGGGGTAATAATAAGCTGGAATTCTTTACGTACAACTGCCTTTATCTTCTTTTTCTTACTTCTCCGCAGTTCTTTCTGATTAATTTCGTTGCGGGATCCAAGACAGTTGAATCGTTTCTCCGGGACTCGTCGAGCTTCGTCGCTTCGGCGCTTTTCTGGCGGACTCCACTGTTGATTCTGGCTTTCAGGAGTTGCAGTGGTTGGGAATAGTGTGGTGGGATTGCCTTTATCATCTCTCTAGCTTTTTCCCAACTATGTTAGGGTCGACTTCCAGCCTAAACGGATGCAGCAATCAGCAATCAGACTAACCAAAATATCGTGTCACCCAATAACAGGGTTGTGGGTTGGTAAGCAGACTGATAGGCAGGCGCCTCTGAGATGACAGGCCTGTTGGTTTAGTGGTTAGTGACCATGACTGCAAAGCCGGTGGTCATTCGTTTCGATTCCCACCCAGGACAAACTTTGTGCAATGAGCACAGTTGTGTGCTTACGGCTTTGTGAGTGTGGATGTAATTTATCTATAATATGTAAACACTGAAACTCCACCCAAAAAGCTCTCCACTTAAGCCCCCATAATAACCCAGCAACACCAACCAAAATAATTTGTCAGTTACAGAATTTTATTTGAACAGTAAAGTTTTAAAACGGCCCTCTAGTTAACCGCAGTGAACGAAGTTGCGTTTTACGTCCGCCATAATTATCTCTAGTACTCAATTGAATAAAGTTGAAAACCGTTGCAAGAGAAAATTGTAAATGGAAACTGAAATGATGTCGTCATCTAGTGATTTTTTATTATTACTTTTAATTATCTGGGAAACCTTTAATGGTTGTTTTTTATTGGAGTATAAAAATCCATACTATTATTATAAATGGGAAAGTGTGTCTGTCTGTCTGTCTGTTTGTCTTTCTTTCACGGCAAAACGAAGCGACGAATTGACGTGATTTTTTAAGTGGAGATAGTTGAAGGGATGGAGAGTAACATAGGCTACTTTATGTCTCTTTCTAACGCGAGCGAAGCCGCGGGCAGAAGCTTGTGGTAAACAAATGGTGAAACATAAATATATTTTCAACAATATTCTTTGGTGAAATATTGTTAAAAAATATTTAACTTGCACCTCTAGACAAGTTGCGTTGTAGAATTGATGATAGAATAGAATGTTAAATGTATGGAATTGACATAAGCTTACGCTAAGTGATTTGACTCCTTCACGTCACCTATATAAAACTCAGCCTGAAATAGTCTCGTTTTGTAATCGCAATTTGTTTTCTGTATCTTCTGTTTGTGAGCATTTATGTACTTATTTTTGGTGGCAGGTGGAAGGTAGTGCATCTTGCCACCTCGACTTGATTTAAATGTTGTCTGAATTTGAGCTATATATTGTATTTAAATGAAAAATAATTGATAGAAATTGGCCATAAAAGACTTATATTTCTTTTCATCTTTTTTTAACTTAATCCCACCAAATGCTGAATAGGTCGATGTTCCACAAAATATGAAACAATATGATGTTCTATGCTTTGTTTAAAAAGCGTTTCATCATTGTTTCTTTTTTATATCAGCGTATTGCAAGCTATTGACCTAATGTTGATTGGTCAGCACTGCCTGCAATACTTCACGCCTCGCAGATACGTTGCCACCCAGAAACAAAAATTACCTAACAAATAAACAATATTATAATAAACAAAATGTAGACAGGAACTCTCCTACCGCCCGTGGTAACGACCACTAGGCGAGTACAAATTACATGGTCGTAAGCTCACACACTTTTTGTTCAGCTTTTTTGGCGAAAGTAGTCGACCCACGAGTAGGTAACAACGTGGTACTTATTACGGAACTTTCACAATATACCTCCTACTTTATTCCAATGATAATACTGTGCAGACTTTTGTGGTTATGTAAGACAATGAAGATTTTTTTGTTAGTTAAAGTACTATTGTTTTGATTGAACATCTTTCTATCTTTCATCAACATTTTTTTGGTTATTGGATTTATTTTATTTTCCTGTTACTTAGATGCTAACTTACATTTATGTAAGGCTAGTTTTTGTCAGCTGCGTTGCTTGTTAATGTAGATTGGCAGAGTTTCATTCAAACAAAGTGACATTCTATTCATATTTATCGTTAAGCGTACTAAACAGTGAATAATAATGCGCTTATAGAGGAGAGCATTTACTGGGTTACGCAATAAAAAAATATCAAATAACACTATGTAAAAAAACATGTATATAGCCATTGCCAAAATAAATAAACATTACACCTCCATAATATGGACTGATACAAAACATTATTTAATTTGAGAGCTAACAAGCCAATTATTTGGGCACTCATTGGTTTTCCAGATAAAACAAAAATAATAGGTTTATGTGCTATATCACCCGGTTGAAATAGGCAACACTATCGTCCGACGGCGGAACGAGAATATCTACAAACAACCATTGAAAAAAAAAGACCAGAAGGTCAATTTTCCTTCTGTTTTTGAGTCGTGATCCATTGGTTAAGCCAGCTTCTTAGTTTAACATTGTCATAAAAAAAAAGAAGCCTGGACTAATGACATCAGGTCTGAAGTATCTGCACTGTCCAAAAAAAGTGTGGTTCTTCTCTGTAAGAACAGAGGCCTTTGCTCTGCTTCTGCTGTGGGACTTGAAAATACTGGTTCTTGACTTCCTCAACGATAATATAGTACACCCAAAAATATAAGCCATGGGTTCTCAACGTGGGCTATAACGCCCACGTTGGAGACTTTCGGGGGGGCAGTAGAAGCCCCAGATAAAATTAGGGAGCATTGAGATGGCGCAGAGGGGGGGCGTGGGTAGATTAAAAAATATAGTCTAAAAAGGCAAAAAAAGAAAATGGAGGGCTCTAGAAAAAAACATATTCTCAAAAAGGGCGGTGAGCAAAATTAGGTTGAGAAACTATGATATAAGCGAAAGAATCATTACAGCCTTAGCCGTCCTACGTTGGACAGGCCTGACCTAAATTTCTCCAAAGTGTGCGGCTTTATCCCGCCTGTAACCACCAACTTTCATTACGTCATACGTCAATATGGTGGACAGCTGTACTATGCTGCATTTCCTTATGTGTAAATCTTTCGCTGCAACTTCAGAACCTTTTCTCCCTCTAGCAATCAGTGCCAGTCCAAACTCCACGGCCATTGGCTGAATATTGTGCAGTATAAGGTGTATTTATAATGTTCAATTGTATCTTTTATATAACGAGTTACTCTGAATACATTTAAAGACTATATTAATATATAAGTAAAACTAAATATCTGTAATAGTTATAGATTTTAAATAGACTATATACAAATAGTATTTGAGTTAATCACTTGATAACATTCAACATTATTGCGATGGCTTAATTGACACTTTAGTTGGCTGGTTACATAGTATTTACATAATTGTTATATAACACAACCCAGTTTTAGCATCACTGTCTGGAAATTATACACCTTATTTGCCACATATAACATCTCAATACTTATAGAATATGATAATATGCTATGCCCTAAGATCGGGTTAAATAAGTGGCAAATAATTATTATATTATTAATAAATAAATAAAATTAAAACATTTATTTCAGACTGTAGTTGGTCCATAAATTAGGTTAGTAACAATCAGACTTATAAATATACTATTTTATTTTATTTATTAGGGACAAAAAACAGTTACACATTAGAGCGTACAATCAAAATCCTTAATATAATTTAACAAACATCTAACCCACACCATTGTCCACAAATTAACTAATTAATTAGTGTAATATAAAAAACTAATTGCAAATAACAAAATCTACTAAAAATTAAAATCTAATGGCACCTGTGAGATATGGAACGCATCCTTTAATGACCTGTCTCCCTCGCACTTATTGTCCTCTCTCTTGTCTATAAAATCCTAAATGTCATGATTGTGTTTCTCAGTATAATAAAAGGTAATTAATTAATTTACGGTTTTATTTGAGATACAACAGCACCTAAAGGTGGTTCGCAGTTAATGTGAACCCTCGTCCAGTACCTCATAATGGGACAGTCGGCGTCCCGTCGCTCTGACACTACATAAAAAACAAAAAGCAAATACCTATAAAGATTTTTTCTATATTAAAAAAAAAATATGTTGAACGTATTTATTTACAGAAAATGTATTTTTATCGTAGCTTCCGTAGCAAGAATCTGTGTCGTAACATATCCAGTAAAATTATCCTATCAAAAAAGCAGTTCTGCTTAAATACCATTCACGATACTTCGCCAAACAATGTCAGAACTCACGAAAGAATAAAAACAAACACTGTTGTTTATTTTGAACAGTAAAACATCGCTTTAATTGAAAGAATGAAACACCCCTCAATTTTTTCCTCACACGAAAACATTTAATCCGCAAATTTCCACAGAAAACACGGTAAAAATGTAATACCTTCTGAAATGTCATTTAAAACTGTTACTGAAATTCGTTTCTGCCGTATGCAAATTGTAACGATTAAATTGTCGAGCAACAGAACAAAATAATACCATTTTACGATGACAATATGCCTGGGAGCGGACTTTTTTGTTCCAGACAGTTGATTACAGCTGAAAACAGTGCGTGATTATTTGTATTTAATGAATTTGTTGAGACGTTTATATCACAATGATTGAAACCAGTATTTTTGTTGTATTTGACTTTTTCAATTCATATGTACTTACTTTCTCAAGTTTATCTTGGACATCTATGACATCCCGTACCACGGACAACACATAAAAAAGTTGGTCCCGGTTGTCATTCGTAGAACTTTGAAACTTGCAGGGTGTGTTATTTATAAACTATAGGTAACTACAAAGAAAAAGTTATTTGAATTTTTTATTTTATTTTAGGGATTAAATAGGGGAAGAAAGTATCGACAATTCTGCGGGCAAAAAATCAGATTATCATATTATTTAATGAAGTAAAATGTGTTATATCTATACTACTCTGGGTTGGCTGGTACAGAATGCCTAGGCATTTAGTCCGTCCTCGTTCATTAAAACATGCAATTGTGCAGAGTAGTTGTTTTTCGTATTGTCTACCTGCTGTATCCCGTGGTTTCATCAGCATCTCTGTATAAATAGCCTACATATATATCCTTTATGAAACAGGCTATAATTTAAATATATATATATATATATTTAATTCAGCCTGGCAGTTTCAGAGATCAATTCGAAAAAAAATGTGGCAATAATTATGCTTTACCGTTTTTATATTACTTTAAACCTTCTAACACACGTGATTCAAAACACATAGAAAGATAATAGCAGCGCGACAGCCGGCTGTCGGTTGATCGTTGAAAGGTTAAACAGAAAGATTCCCGAGAAAAACAAATCTTCACAAAAATATATTGAGGTGTTTATTAAAACAGGACAATATTTGTAAGAGTATATTTGGAGGAAAAACAAGGAAAATGATGGGGAAAAGTGTGAAATATGTAAACTGATCCGATGACTCAGAATTGAATGTTTTTCTTCGACAAAATATAAATAAGGAAAGAAAAACTGCTACAGGAACAGGCGCTGAATTGGGGCGTTAAAGAGATTGAATATCAATGGTTTTTAATAAATAAATAAAATTACATAAATGGGCACACAAAGTGTCATGATGGCATAGTCGTTAAGGCGCCCACCTTTTATATAAAAGGACAGGTTTCAAATCCGGGCGAGCACCAATGTGACATTTCCTATTCATTTATGTACTTTCTAAAATTTTTCTTGAACCTCAAAGAAATCTAGGGTCAGTAATTAGGTAATACTAGCCCGAAATCGCCTAACCGCCTTAAGCAAGCGTGGTGATTGATGCTCATGCCTTCTGTGTATGAGAAGAGCCCTTTGCCCTGCAGTGGGACAGTAAAAGGTTGCTATTATTTTTGTAGGTTCAAAATCTTAAAGATAAATATAGAAAATAATAAAAAAATGGACGAAGAATGGACGAAATGCTGATCACAGTTCACTAGCACGTGCGAGCATTCAAGCGTAAATAACTAAAAGTGCTGACGGGCAGAGAAAGGTTATTAGCGTTAAAGCAATATAATGTGTTTATGTTTTGTTGGGAACTTCTACTTAGAGTAGGTAAGAAATTTGCATAAATATCAGGTGTTGTAAACACTACCTTTCTTATAAGCTTGTAGTTACAAAATCGAGGAATCCATACTATCCATACTAATATTATAAATGCGAAAGTAATTCTGTCAGTCTGTCTGGCTGTCTGTCTCTTCTTCACGCCCAAACCACTGAACCGATTTGAATGAAATTTGGTACGGGGAAGGACGTCGGATAGTTTTCATATCGGATATCCCCCGGGAACGGGAACTATTATTCCACGCGGACGAAGTCGCGGGCAAAAGCTAGTTTTATATGAGACGGTTGTGATGACCCAGGTATTATGGGACTATCACACAAACGGTTTATTGATGAATAGCGATCCAAATTTTTATTGTTCTTAGACAGGTTGTCCTTTGTCCTTTATTTTAATTAACTTAATTTAAATCTTACTCTTGACGTTTACCTTTCACTAATCATTATAACTTTGACTTTTTGTAATGGGTTTACATACAATGTTTCCTTTTTTTACTATTGACTATATTGTTTTATAAGACACGATCATAAAAATATTATATCCATTTATGACACTGTATTTTCAATATAATTTGCATGTAAACATAAGCTGACGAATATAGTGAAACAGTACCAGTGCAATATATTCTGTACACCAATATTATAAAAATAAAATAACTGAATATTGGTTTCACTCAACCTTTTTAACCATTTATGCAAATAATTTTAGTTTATAATTTATTTGGACATAGTGCTGAATCAGCCCGGAAGTGGAAATAGGGACTACCAATTAGAATTATTTATCTGATTTGTTTATTGTTTTGAATTATAATGCTGACAGGTAATAAGTGATCAATTTACCTACATCACAATAACAAACAACAAGCAAACAACATTTACAAATTATTTGGTTCTCAAATGCATAATCAGAGGTCTTGCTTAAATAGAGGTCAATGCCATTTAGTGCGTACTATTGACAATTTTTGATAGAAAAAGCAAAGACAAACAAGCGCATTCGGTACTTAATCTAAAATGAACTTAAACTGAGCAGCAATAAAGTTGACAGTTACATAGATGGCAATTAAATATATTTATGTGTGCACACCATTTTCAACTCTATCAAAAACATTTTTTTTTCTATTAACACATACTCAAACAAATTGCAGCTTTTGTTCGTTATTATTAGTTTTTTGTTAAATATTGTATTTTAATGTCAAAACCAATACCACACAATACAATGATTACAAAGGACAGAGGGAAATAGAATGCAAAGGCTTTAAATACTATGGTTTTTTTTAATTTGTGTTTCGAAAACGGTATGATTTTATTCAATAATTTATTCTCTTTAATCACGGTTTATATTAATTATCGAATTTCAGAAACAAGACTGCTATTCTGAAAAGTACACTGTTAATGAAATTAGGGGAAAGAAATTTGAAGAGAGTCTAAACTAAGAACCAAAGCAATTTCTACAAATTCAAATATAATTTCTATAAATATTTTAAAAATACATTGCAAATGCAACCAGCCAAAGCCTGAATGGTTTACAAAGGGGAAGAAACGGGCAGGATATTACTAGAAGAATTGAAATCTTTTACAATAAATATTATAAAATATCATCTACAATTGGCAATTCAGATGTTAGTAAATACCTCAACGAAATACTATTAGCCACCGAAACGATACACAAGGTGCATTTTTGAATCTGTAAATCTTTTTAGGAGGTTGTTATAAGACTCGTAAATAATCATATAAACATACAATAATACTTGTTATATTTTATGTTTTAATTTTGACCATTTTTTCAAAATAACTCTCATAATAACCTTGTATGATTAGGATAAATGAAATTATTGTTTGTGTTGGTTTGTTTGTGTGACTGCTCGGTTATAGAATGGTTATAGACTGACTGTGTTTTAAGAAAGGTAGTTTCATACTTACCAATATGCGTACATTTTTTTTAAATACCTACCCATATCATTGTTGATTTGGGTCGACAATCATTAACATAATTGCATCCTAAACTTGGACGACGTTCTGACAACAACAGACAATATCATCGAAAATTGACAAGCGTAAATAATTAAAAAAAACCCATTGCTAAATATACAAACGAGGAATAGTAGCATGAACCGAGAACTCCAAGTCAGGGTAGGCTTCTATCAGGGTTCAGCTTTGAGCCCTACCTTATTCAACCTAGTGATGGACTATCTCACTAAACACATACCGGCGCCATTACCATGGACCATGATGTATGCCGATGATATAGTACTGGCGGCTAATACTGCGCAAGATCTGCAAGAGCTTCTTAATACGGCCATTCTCCGATAAGCAAATTTTACGTGTCCGGGCTTGAATAATCCGTACTTTTATCATATTCAATCATCCAATATTTTTTATATGTTAGATAGCATCCCTATCTAGCCATAAACAAAAACACAGGCTTCTGTTTAAAGTATTTAAGACTAAATTAATTTAATCTAAGTTCAAAAACCTCTGTTCTCTAATTACCGTAACGTGTCCGCACACTGACTTAATGTTAAAACTTACTTGTAATTTTTATGACTTACAGGTTTAATTTGATCTATTCAACATTTTAAATGGTGTTAAACAACGTGTATCGCATAGTAAAATATTGACTCACTAGAACCAGTCTATAAATAATTATCATTAAATTATCGGATGTCCGATGGAAAGTTATAATTACCGTGACATATTCTGTTCTCGAGTGCACACCCCTAAAAAACAGTATTTGGCACACCACTTCCGAACGCGTCTCGTCTCCTCCATGTGTACCGCGAAACATTAGCAGTTGCACGTCTCTAACGTTAGTGTACCGCTAATAAAGCGCGCTTGTATTTAATTACCGTAACCTTGGTTACAAACTTTTCTAATTACCGTTTCACAATATTTAGATTTGATTTTTTAAGTTAGACCTAAGTTGATCATGTAAATCGAGGCAGTACTTTGGCCTCCGTACGTTGTAATAAGCTAGTATTTGCATATTTTGTTGGTTTCCGAAATTTTTAAGAAAATCTACACTATACAATTTTTTGCCACAAACTTTACTGACATAACTTTCTTCCCATTATTGCATCACAATTCTGTAATCCACTTGCTTGTGTCATTGTGTCATTGTATGCGCCATCTTAGATAATATTTTATTTCACGTAATGCAAATGAGTTACGACAATATGACATAACCTCTTCGTTCGGAACAATATTGGTTTTACTCAACTTTAGTTAGTCTATGGTTCGGAATGAGAATGTTCGGTCTATCAGTCAGTATCTCATCTATGTTCGTTTTAATTTTGTGTTGTTTTTACTTTAATGCTGCCTGTTTAAAATTATTGTTCTGTGTGTGTTTAGTCGTATACTTTGTTTTTGTTTTACTCTTTCTTCCGTATTTGTCTGTGCTCGCCGCGCCGGTACAATGTCGTCTTTTCGTGTTTTTTCTTGTGCCTCGGAACATTGTATAACAGGCGTTATTTATTGTTCCAAGGCAAAAAACACATTGTCGGCTAGCGCTGAAAACCAGCGTCGTGGACTCATGCCTATGTATGGGTCACGGCATTATGCTGAGCGCTAGCCGTTTCGCGCAGTAGTGATGCTACTTAGCTGTATTTAGTTTTAAGGTTGTAGTAATTATAAGTTTTTTATTTGTAGCGCACATTGCGCGAATAAATTGTCTTTCTTTCTTTCTTTCTTTCTTTCTATCGTTTTCTAATTACCGTATACTAATTACCGTATGTTTATAATTACCGTTGTATGAAAAATTTATTCTTATTTACTAACTGTAGCCTCAAAATAGATGGGTACAGAAGTCAATCTACATGCAAAGCGCGCTTGAGCATCACCCGCGATCATCAGTGATGAGTTGATGAGGCATATCCGCGGGATATATGTATATATAATCCCGCGGATATGTGGAGGACGAAGCTTTCTTAATGCTAAGTCTCTCCTCAACCGCGAGACCCGGAGGTTGTATCTCCGGGAATATTTCCTTAAAGCTGACGTGGTTCCCCACGTCAGCACCGAGAATCCGAGATGTGGTCACTGTGGTCAAGAACCTCACTCCGCTCTCCTTAACTAAAGAGAACTGGCGCAAACTTGTAGTGCTTGAGGCCAAAGGATCGTGAGGAAGTATGGTAGAGTAAGGCGCTAAACGGGCGGTTTTTCCGGGCCCTGCATGGGCCCGATGTAGACTTTTTAGTGTCAGTTTAGTAGCTACAATTTGGTGACCTATTCGGGGAAACCGAAGGTTTTGTCTGTACAATTATGGATGAGGTTATCATGACGAAGAATTATCGGGAATTTATTGTGAAAGACGGTACGGTTGACTTATGTCGGGCGTGTCACCTGCCGGGAGAACGATTCGACACACTATCTCTGATTATTCTCGTCTTGCTAACAAAGAGGACTTGAATGGGCACAATTTAGTAGCCAGGATTATCAATCAGCAACTTGCTCTGAGATACGGCCTCGTGGAATCTGAAGATGGCAATGTCACATTGTACTGGGGTCGATACATCATCACTGAAAGGACTGTTGTAGCAAACAAGCCTGATATAGTGGTGGTGGATCGATTGGAGCGGCGCGCAATGCTCGTTGACGTGATGGTCCCGCGTGACAAGAACCTTGTGAAGACCGAGAAAGATAATAAAAATTAAGTATCGACTTGGCTCGCGAGATTGTTGACATGTTGAATGTGGACTCAACGGTCATGTGCCGATAGTTGTTTCTGCCAATGGTTTTATAGCCAAGAGTCTCGACCAACACCTAAGGAGGCTCTCGTCAGATGGCTGGATCTAGGGCTTCATTCAGAAGCTTTTGGACACGGCTCGCATCGTTAGGAAGTTCTTCTCTCTGAAACCCTGATCACCGGTAGCTGGGACCCTGTTCCTGATGCCGTTGGGCTACTGTTTTTTATATTCTTACATGTTTTTGTTTTTTTATATCAATATTTAAAAATGTTAATAATCTGTATGAAAATAACGCGAAAACGAACGCGCGGCTTCACTCCTACTATACCCTACTCTAGCCTACTCTAGCCTACCATAGTATATCCCACTCTAGCCTGCTCTAGCCTACCCTACTATATCCCACTCTACCCTACTCTACTCTAACCTACACTACTCTAAAGTATCCTTTTAATTTTCTTTTTTTTTTTCATGAGCACCTTCTCCAAACAATAACAAACACAACAAAGAATTAGTAAAATCGGTCCAAAGATGATAAAAGGAAATAGGGATTCATTTTATATAAATAGATGTATACAAATTATTAATGTCTGCTATTTTTATTATATTATATCACATTTTACTTAAAATTGACAGTGTTTTCTAATTACCGTGGCATGAGATATTAGACTATTCTAATTACCGTACTCATAATTTTTAGGGTTCCGTACCTCAAAAGGTAAAAACGGAACCCTTATAGGATCACTTTGTTGTCCGTCTGTCCGTCCGTCCGTCTGTCAAGACCCTTTTTCTCAGAAACGCGTCGAGATATCAAGCTGAAATTAATATCACATACTCGGGTCTGCTATCTCTTAAAGCAGTGAAAAAATCAAGTTTTTAAATCAACGCAATAAAAAGATACGGCGGTTTATATTGCATATTTGGACATTTGCATGGAAATCAAAACCTATAGGGTACTTCCCATTGACCTAGAAACATGAAATTTGGCAAAAAGCAAGGTCATCGAGCACAAGTAAAGGGAAAACTCCGAAAACCGTAAATTCGTAGTTAGTTCACACCAGGCGTCCGTCTGTCCGTCTGTCTGTCAAGAACCTTTTTCCCAGAAACGCGTCGAGATATCAAGCTGAAATTAATATCACATACTCAGGTCTGCTATCTCTCACAGCAGTGAAAAAGTCAAGTTTCTAAATCAACGCAATAAAAAGATACGGCGGTTTATATTGCATATTTAAACATTTTCAAGGGAATCAAAACTCAAAACCTATAGGGTACTTCCCATTGACCTAGAATCGTGAAATTTGGCAAGAAGCAAGGTCATGTAGCACAAGTAAAGAGAAAACTCCGGAAACCGTGAATTTGTAGTTATTTCGCTAAAAAACAAATTAACGGAACCCTCGTTGCGTGAGTAGAACTCGCACTTGACCGGTTTTTTTAAGTCTCAATAACTAGAAAACTACCAGTAATTAAAACATGCCTCATTTATTGTTGAATTCGTATTTTTTACTTGTTTCATATTTTAACGAGTTTAAGGTAAATCAGTGAAAAATAAAAATGGTTACGGTAATTAGGCAAATAACGCCGAATCGGAGAATGACCGAATACTTGGATACACTTTCTGGAAAAACATAGATTGTGGATGAGCAGAAAGAGTAAAACATGAAATGCCCCTTCAGTGGAAACTCAGTATCCTGAAACAGTCTGTATTAGAACAACACCTATCCCCAGTCGATAAATTCAAATATCTTGGCTCTATGCTCACGGCTGATGCCAATGTAGACGCAGATGTAATTCACCGAGTAAATGTTGCTTGGCAAAAATGGCGGTCGCCGATAGGTGTGCTCTGCGATCCTCGCATTCCCAATAAGACCAAAGGCAAAGTCTACAAGACAGCTGTCCGCCCAGCACTACTATATGGGTCTGAATGCTGGACAACAAAGAAGACACATGAAGAGAGGGTTCATGTAAATGAAATGAAAATGTTGCGCTGGGTGGGAGGAGTGACCAAATTGGATCGAGTGCGTAACGAGCACATACGAGGCAGTATCAAGATCGCGCCAATCACAGACAAATGTTGGAACAACGCCTCAGATGGTATGGACACGTAAAAAAAAAAAGTAAAGACTACGTGGTAAAAATTGCACTGGCCATGCCAGAACTAAAGAAAGGTAGAGGGCGCCCTCCGTCAACCTGGCAGTCAAATATAGAAAGAGACCTTAAGAAAGCCCAATTGCCAGAACCGACAACCCAGAACAGACTCTCCTGGCGCCGTAGAGCGAGAAGACCCGACCCCAAATAACGGGAACAGGGATGGACAATGAAAAATAGTAGCATGAACTTTTGGTCACTCGCTTAATGGTTGAATACGGAAGAATGCGCGCGTCTTTTTAAAATCTCAGAAGTAATGTGACCGTTACGCTGTGGAGTTAAGGTTGAATTTGCTATGTTCAGTTTTGGATAGACGCTTCAATGCGCTTCGACTCTGCGCTAGTATAAATTGACTTAGTAGAGCTAAATAAGTGTCTGTAGTCCCGTTAGAATAAATCAAAACTTTAAAAATAGCTAAAAATGGTTAAAGATATACTACTTATAGATAGATTTTTTATACTACTTCTATTGTATCTATGTATTGTTTACGATTCGTATCTATAAAGATATAAATCTAATGCACATATAAAATATTTTTTTTTGTACAATAAAAAATATTCTATCTATCTTCGTTACGTTCTATGTTACTCTTACGTTCTATCAAACCCCAAATTTTATTCTATTAAGTAACTGAGTGACTATAATCAATTAAGCATTTCAATCGGTGAAACTCAAATACTTTGTACAACATCGGATTCACGAATAATTTTCCCCGTAACTCGAACAAATGAGGGTCAGAAATTACCTCGGTCAAGTGATGCCTCTACAAATGTCCTGGGATCCACACAAAAACCGTAATTTAATTTGAAATATAGCGTGAATTTATGCTCAGTACTACAGTTTTTGCTCTTTTCAAGTATTGTCATTACGACGATTACGTAAACACAATAAAGGACCTTTAATTTAAGAGAAAACATTTCACGTTAATGTAAGACGATTAAAGAGAAGTTAGGTTTTATCTTTTTCACCCCCTATGCAAAAACGGGGTGTTACAGATTTGACTGCTTTGTGTGTGTCTGTTTGTTTGAAGCTTTGTGGTTATCGCTCGTGCTCTTCGTGCATAAGACCACTAATATAACTTTTCAATTCATAAGACGTACAGGCTTTCTGAGTCTAGGACTAGCGGTTCTTTGGTTACTCTCGAGTCATAATGTGATGGTATGTAACTTATGAGTGAACTGACTCAAACATGTCGAAAATAGGCTAACAGCCCAAAAATGAAAATGTCACGCGCATACTTTGGGCCTACAGAGGGAGGAAGTAACCTGACTGCATACCGTGGTCGAATGATCTCTGTTTCAGGGCTAAAGCCAGCCATCAATATCACGGCCTAACGACTGTCGGATCAGGTATGTGCCATTCAGCATATAATCATTATATTTGATGACACTGTGCTTGATCGACTTGGCTTCGAGTTGTTCGTGTCACACTTAACTATCTATCAGCGTAAAAGTCAACCTGTAAAGTAAAATCAAAATATATGACACATGGTAATAGTGTAGCTTAGTAAATAGTGAAAAAATATTTGAAATCGGATTAATACTTCCATAGATAACTATGAATCAACTATCTATGCTATAATATTATAAACAAGAAAGATTTGTATGTTTTTTATGTAACGAATATACTCAAAAAGTACTGGACCGATTTCAATAATATTTTTTTTATTAGAAAGATACATTATTCCTGAGTTACATAGGCTATATAATATCACGCTATGTCCCACGGGAACGAAGCAGTAACCAAAAACCTAACGTAACGCGATTGGAACCGCCAGGAACAGCTATCTATATATATAAAACAAAGTCGGGTTTGTTACAACACTTATACCTCGAGATCGGCTAGACCAATTTTCATGGTTTTTGGTTCATTGGATTTGTAGCGATCTTGTAGCAGAATACATATTAAAAATAATGAAAATTCGACGAGAACATAATTATAAAAGATGAATCATTTTCCCCTATAGTTAATTCTAAATTCAATTAAAGATTGAAAACTTAAGAGAACAATAGTACTAGGAGCGCAGTAATGTGAAGTGATAATGTGAGAAAATTTAAAATACTGAGATTCTTCTTCTTAATCATGCACTCTTGACAGAGTGGTCGTGATCATGGGAAGTCCTTAGTAGCTGCTCTTGCGATTTCTTTCCACTTTTTTCTATTAGTGGCGTTCCTCGCGCACTCCACGATTGAGCTGGATGTCACTGTTTTAATAGCATCCGTCCATCTGGTTGGTGACCGACCACGAGGACGCTGCCCCTCAATTCGCCCTTGCACCACTAATCGCTCTATTGAGTCTTCGTTGCGGATAATGTGGCCAAATATTGTGAGTGTTCTTATTTGCACAATCGAAGAAAGTCTTTGTTTGATACGAAGCTCTTTTAGTATGGATACATTGGTGCGGTGCGCAGTCCAGCTTATTCTCAGTAGTCTCCTCCAGCACCACATTTCCAACGCGTCTATTCTGTTGCGATCTCTTTGACGAATCGTCCACGTTTCCGCTCCATAGAGAAAGATAGGAAAAACTAAGCACCGCATCAGCCGAACCTTGGTATTTTTGGTTATGCGCCTGTCTTTCCAAATCTTTTTGAGCTTTTCAACAGCTGAACGTGTCACAGCACATCGCCTTCGTATCTCTTCCTCACAACTCCCAGTGTTGGTAATGGTAGAACCTAAGTATATGTAACTCTGGACAACTTCACAGTTACCTATGCTGTTGATCTCAGGTCTGTTACCGGTTTTGCGATCTACAACCATCATTTTTGTTTTCTCACGGTTTATAGCGAGTCCAAATTTGAGACTGGTACGTTCTAGGAGTTGTAGAAGGTGTTCTATGTCAGGCAGGGTGGAAGCCAGAAAAGTGGTGTCGTCAGCGTATCTGAGATTTGAAATCATGCGACCACCCACCGATATCCCTTTATCCCATTGATCCAGTACCTTGCGCATGATGTACTCAGTGTATATGTTGAACAATAACGGGGAAAGAATGCAGCCTTGCCGGACACCCGCCTGCGTCTTGAAATTCGCTGAGTCAACTCCATCCACGCGTACTACTGCTGTTCCGTCCTCATACAGTCGTCTGATTAGATAGACTAGATGTTGCGGTACTCCCATGTCTATGAGTATGTCCCAGAGTTTGCTCCACTTGACTGTATCGAATGCTTTGCGAAAATCAACAAAGCAGAGGAAAAGGGGTTTATTAAATTCTCTAGCCTTTTCAATCAATTGTCTCAAGATGAGAATTTGCTCGCGGGTGCCTCTTCCCTTCACAAAACCAGCCTGCTCTTGAGCAATTTCCTTATTAAGAAATGCTTGCAGTCTTGTGTTCAGAATATGTAGCAATATCTTGCTTCCGTGCGATATTAAAGAGATGAGGCGGTAATTGTTACACTTCTTCGTTGACCCTTTTTTGTGAAGTGGTATGAAGACTGACTGTGACCAATCCCCTGGCCATTCTCCAGTATCCCAAATTTGTGTGCAGATGGTATGCATGATATTCACTCCGATGTCGCCCATGTCCTTAATTACCTCAATGGGTATTTCATCAACACCAACTGCCTTGCCGTGTTTTAGGTGTTTAATGGCGGCAGCTACCTCCTCTTTTAATATGCAGGGCTCCCGGTGTAATGGCCGAACATAACTGACTCCAGCATCTGTTGCATTAAAACTGTCAGTGTAAAGGGACCTACAGTATTCCTCCCATACCTTCACAATTAGTTCAATATTCACAACAGATTCTCCAGCAGCATTCTCCACCGCCCAAGATCTGGCCTTAAACTGACGTGTGAGGACTTTAATTTTTTTGTGTAAGTCCTTAGTTTCAAACTTAAGCGAATGTCTTTCCAACTCAGTGCATAAGTTCTTCAGCTCTGTATTCCGGTCTCTACGACATGCAGTTTGAATTTGAGAACCTAAGGAATTTAGTTCTTGCACAGTGGCACCCTTAGCTTTTGCATCACGCCGTTGGTCGACCAATCTCCAAGTATCATCAGACATCCAATGTTGACGCTTAGTACTAACTGGTTTCGGTTGAGACTTTTGCACCGAGGTTTTAATGTAGTTTTTAGCAGATTGCCACATAGATTCCGATGTTTTGTGTTCGTCATCTGCCATCCATGTATGCTGTTCGTCTTGGAGTGTTTTGGTAAAAGCCTCTTTGTCCAGAATTTGCAAGCGCTTTCCTGATTTTCTGATCACTGTGTTTTGTAACTTCAGCTTCAGGTTACACACCAAAAACTGATGGTCTGAGAGGCAATCTGCTCCTGGCAATGTGTGTACGTTAGACACAGAGCTTCGCCATCTTGATCGGATCATGATATAGTCGATCTGATTACGGTATTTGCAATCTGTGCTTGTCCACGTGTATAGTCGTCTAGAGTGGTGTTTGAAAACTGTATTCATGATAGTCAAGTTATTATCGGCTGCGAACTGTATCAGGCGTTCACCTCTTTCGTTCCGTACTCCTAGCCCGTATTGTCCAACTATGTTACGTAAGCTAGTGTCGTCCTTAGTACTGCCCACCTTCGCATTGAAGTCACCAAGTATCATTAACAGTTCTCTATTTGGTATTTTGGCGATGCAACTTTCCAGCTGTACATAGAAGTCCTCAACGACATCGTCACCAGCGGCAGAAGTAGGTGCATAGGCCTGGATAATGTTAATTGGAGTAGGTGATGCGCTCAGCTTTATAGATATTAATCTATCACTTATGGGATCAAAGCTTAAAACAGAACCATTCCAAACTTTCGGTATCACTATAGCCACTCCAGCAAAGCTGTTATTTTCATTACCGGAGAAATAGATGGAGTGATTCTCGGCGTTAAAGTGGCCGCTGTTTTTCCAGTGGGTTTCGCTCAATCCAGTAATTGTGGATTTGCATCGCTCTAGCTCTTCTTCGAGAATTCGGAGTTTGCCCTCAACTAGGAGGCCACGAACATTCCAGGTGCCGACGCGGATCTTGTTGCGCAGTTGTATTTTTGGTCTTCCAGTAGCATTGCTTCCAGGCGGTGCCTGGTTGCCTACACCAGCCTGGCCAGTAGCCAATTTCACACCACGCTTCCTGGACAAGTCATGGCGCCGGTCGCTACGCGGATCGCTAGGCATCACATTCACGCTATCTGATATTTCCATGACTCTCTTGGGATTTTTAATACAGTGGTTTCCCGTTGCCTTCTGTATCGGTTCCTTTAGGGGTTATTTGGCCCCAAGGCCTCCGCAGCCTCATCCGGTATCCGGGTGTGTGGTTATCCCGCCACTGCTCGGTCGCCATCGCCTCGTCTGTTGTCTAGCAGGGAGCACCACGGTTGTCTGTCGGCAGCCGCCGCCTTCAGGCGCGTGCAGGTGAGGATGACGTTTGGGCCGGTGTTTGAACTTAGTAACCGTTCTCCCCTTACTCCCCAATTACTGAGATACTTAGTACTTAAATCAATCAAAAGTACTAGGCGCGCAGTTGTGTGAAGTGGTTAATAGAAAATGTGAGCGCAATTTTAAGAAAATATATGTTTATGAACTTAAATAATATCCATCCATACTAATATTATAAATGGGAAAGTGTGTCTGTCTGTTTGTCTTTCTTTCACGGCAAAACGGAGCGACGAATTGACGTGATTTTTTAAGTGGAGATAGTTGAAGGAATGGAGAGTAACATAGGCTACTTTTTGTCTCTTTTTAACGCGAGCGAAGCCGCGGGCAAAAGCTAGTATTATATAAAATTGTTTACTGACTTGTTGTTATTGTTGATATATTATCGCATAGACCAAACGTGGAAATAAGTTTGGAGGTACGTTTTTTGTGAAGAGTAAGTATCAACTTAGGAAAGATTCCAACAATAAAGGGGTAAAACTGTCGTGATGGCCTAGTGGTTAAGGCGCCCGGCTCTCATGCAAGAGGTCGCGGGTTCGAATCCGGGCAAGTACCAATGTGACTTTTTCAATTCATATGTACTTTCTAAAGTTTATCTTAGACATCACAGACATCGGTGAAGGAAAACATCGTGAGGAAACCTGGACTTGTAGTTAATATAAGTCCGAAATTGCCAAGCCGTCTTGAGCAAGCGTGGTGATCAATGCTCGTGCCTTCTCTGTATGAGATGAGGCCTTTGCCCAGCAGTGGGACAGTTATAGGCTGGTATTATAAAGGGATAAAATAGAGATTTTCGACATTCACGCAGGAGAAGGGGCAGGCAAAATCCAGTAGGTAATATAAGTTAAGAATAAACGCAAATATCATCCTAGAATAAATCCTTTATTTTTTACAAAAGTACAACAATCACCTGAGGCGGTGAGAAAATAAAATTGTTGTAAAGTAATTCAGTGTTTACATAAAAAAGTTTTGAATAAGTTTCTCTTAAAATTATTGAGTTAAAGAAAAGCTTGAACAGTAATATTTGTTAAAAGACCAAATTTGAGTTTGTAAGTAGATGCAATTAGTGTAGCGGAGTTTCGAGTTCTTGAACTTTCAGAATTTCCTTCTACTGAAATTAAACTCATCAATACAATGTTGGTAAAGAAATATTAATGAAAATGTTTTATGCATTTCAAACAATCGTTATTATTAAGAAGTTGTAAATTACTTTTAGTTTTTGTGTATCTTTTCGTTTTGATTGGAAGTCTCGGCTAAATACAAAGACGTGACATCTTTACCTTTCACTTAAGTACACACTTTATTGATATTGATATACAGTACAAATTGCCTTTGTCTTTATTCAAGGTCAAATCTTTCTTTATATTTGACTCATTGTAATTTGTTTGGCAGTTTTTAATTGAAAGTGTAACAGAAAGGCCGATAAAGTTAATTTCGCATTTATGACACTAACTTTTGCAAGCGATTTCATGCACATATAAGTTTAGAAATTACCTTTGTCCTTGTCCAAAATCCAACCTATCTCTATTAAAAAAAACTTATCTGTTTTGAAGTGAGCTAGATAGTAGCAGATATATTAAAGATAGTTCAGCTTAGATACAGATTTACTTTAACGATTAAGACATTATTTACTAAAATAAATACATAAAATATAGATGCGTAAATACCCGTAAAAGTAATTACTCAATAGTAAAATTTGCTCAGTTTTTTTTAAAGACTGTATGATATGCCTTTTTACACGCCCTAAATAACAAACAACTAATATTACAGCAAAACTAAGCTAATCCCGGACTAACAAATTTTGACGCGCAACATATAAACGAATTTATTTGCAATGGAATCTGAGCTTTAAATCTCAAAGTTATGGTTGAAAATTGTGTGTGATATATTTCAATATTTACTAGTAATGTATACTTTATATAAAAGTTAGGATGTTCTGCTTTGAAAGTTGGGACACTTAGACGCCGTAACTTAGTTATCGAAGTCTGTAATTAGATTGTTGGAATAATTTATGAAGCGGTTGCAGGTGCATCGTAGACTGTGATATTAGGGCTCCCACTGCGGTCAGCGCGCCGCCATCGCACCGTTACCGCGCCGCCACCGCACTATTACCGCGCCTCCACCGCACCGTTACCGCGCCGCCACAGCATCGTTACCGTGCCGCCACCGCACCGTTACCGTGCCGCCACCGCACCGTTACCGTGCCGCCACCGCACCGTTACCGTGCCGCCACTGCACCGTTACCACGCTGCCCCCGCACCGTTGAATGGTCAAAAGCGCGACTTCAGCTAACAAAACTGTTGATAACTTCGCAACGAGTAAACCGATTTGAGATATGTCAAAGAATCATTGCTAGATCACGTTACGTACGTTCAACCAAAAAAAAAATCGCATTTAAAACGGTTGACCTTTCTAAAGTTTATCTTGGACATCACAGACATCGGTGAAGGAAAACATCGTGGACACCTGGACTTGTAGTGAACATATGTCCGAAATCGCAAAACCGCCTAGAGCATACGTGGCAATCAATGCTCGTGCCGTCTCTCTATGAGAAGAGACCTTTGCCCTTTTGTGGGATAGTAATAGGCTGGCATTATTATTATTATTAAATCGGTTGATCCGCTTAAGTCAGACAAACAAACTGACACAACATAACTGTCAAAGTTATAATACCCCTTCTTTTTGGTAAGTGGGAAATCATCAAATGGCTTCTCCCGTCCTTCGTGTCAGACTTTTACTGACTATAACCCACTAATGTTCCTTTGGTTGCCCTTCATATTTCGAGGCCACGGTAACTATTCCGTTATAATACCCCTCGGAATTTAAAAATAAAAATAAGTATTAGAAAATTTGAAGTCATCGGTGAAGTGTTTCAATAACTTGCTAGAGTTTTTCTAGAAATCTCTTGGGTTTAATTATACAAATTTTGACCACCACCACCAACACCCCCATCACCGTGACGTCACCGAGAACACATGGCGTCACATACCTACATTTATTAAAACCGCATGTCCACCGCACGTCACCTAATATAAAACTCAACTCGAAATAATCTCATTCTAGGTGACGTGACGGTGATAACTGCGGACAAACGGCCTAAGTATTAAGCTAATCATACTCCTGCTTACAAAAATATTAAATGCTTATTTATCGAAACAGGTTATGTAACATCACGCTATGGCTAATGTAATGTACTATATACATTCTATAATTATATACTGAATTACTTTTGTTGTATTTTACAATGAACCATTACATTTAATCAGCCGTAGCTCGAGGCATCGCAAATTAGGCGTTAAGCAGCAGGTATTAGGTATATCAGCTTATATTTATTTGCAGGCATCCCAAGAGGTCATATTTAAGGTTAAAAGTTGAAATATCTCAACACAAACCTAGGACAAAGATTTTTTTATTTTTTTGGTGAGTGGGAAATCATCCAATGACTGCTCCCGTCCTGGGTGCGGCGGGAGAGCGTGTCTGACTCTTACTGACTAAAACCCACTCATGTTCCTTCGATTGCCCTTTATGTTCCAGGGTCACGGTAACTATTATAAACATTCCGCAACCCCGGCAGGCGTTGGCCCTGTTGGGCCCCTTCCTGTGCTGACTCCTTCTCTTTGAGGTGCGCGTGGAACACTAACGCGCCGTCGACCGTGCCCAACCAAGGACAAAGATCAAAGAGGTAACAACTCGCCATTGATCTCGTGAAGCCTTTATAAATTTGTATGGGTGTGTGTGTGATTACAGCTAAACAGTGCCAAACTTAGCCAGGTTTGTACTTTAATTAAATCCTATTTAATAATTTCAGAATATATTCAAAAACTTGCAAATAAAAAACGAATTTAATAAAAAACTTAGTCGTGACATCAAATGGCACCCATTTTCAAACTTAGGTAGGGTTCAAACAAACTTGATTAAAATTAAAACTTTTAGGTTTTACAATGCACGCTAAATGTGTTTAGGGTTCGGCGATTGGTAAAATTCAATTTGTGGCCAGACTTTACATTTTAGTGGTTTTTGCGTTTTTATTTGTGACTAGCTTTCGCCCGCGGTTTTGGCAAGCGTATTTCATCCCTCAATTTGCCCGTTTAAGGTTGGAATTTCCAAAAATCCTTTCTTAATTGACTCTTCACAAAGAATACAACACCGAAGTTTCATGTCTCTAGGACTAGTGGTTTGGGCTGTGCGATGATAATATCTATCTATAGTCAGCCAATCAGTCTGTCAGTTTACCATATAACATTTAGATTTATGTCGTTTTTTTTGTTTAAATATTAGCGACCGGCCCCAGCCTGGTTAGTAGTTATTTTTTACAGGGTGATCATGCGTACAACAAAACCTTCTACCCAGTTAGGTTGGTTTAGCTAATCTAAAAAATAGTACGAAGAGCAGTTCTCATAATTGACATAAACAAAACAAAAAATGTTTGAATAGACAGATGTACATCCATTTGATATGACTCGGTTTCTTAATTTAACCTTGTAAAATCACAACTAAATCGATATTTATGTGACGAATAAGTGGTTTTAACCACAAGGCGAAACGTATAATTGTTAAAAAGTAGAGGGCCTACGAGCGGCGGTAAGACCCCTCTTTGAGGAGTGGCTGGAGAGGCGCCACGGCACTCTCACGTTTTGCTTGACACAGGTCCTCACCGGACAAGGTCAGTTCGGGAGGTTCCTGTGTCAGATTCAGATGGAAGCGACTACGCCTGGGTGTCTCCACTGCAGCAACGGTCGCTCTGGAGGACACGGTCGAGCACAAACTCGCAGAGCCGATCGGTGGCGGTTACCTCTCGCGCCGGCTCTGCTTCAGGCTTCGGGGCAAGACTGAATGGGAAGCCGTCGCCTCCTTCTGCGAAGCAGTTACGCTGGTGAAGAAAACGTCGGCGCACGCAAGGCAGCGACGAGCCTCACGCCCCGGACAGGGACCCAGGCGTAAACGTCGAGAGTCGCAAGACGGGTCTGCGGACGACGAGCGATGGGTAGCTCGCCGCCCGGCTAGGACCAGGCTAAGTATACGTCTAATGTCTGTCAATAACATAATTCAGATAATAACCAATCACAAAATGATATTTTCACTTCTTACATTAAAAATAAGTTATAGTAACACTTTAAAGTTTACACATTTTTATTTGTACAATTTGATACCCTGACAAAAATTTTACTAATCAAATAATAAAACGATTTACTGATCATTGGACGATTTTAAGGATGATTTTTTGTCTAAGACATCGAAAAATCGAAAGACTCTTTTCTATCCAAATATTGGGATTAACTACAGAGACATACGCGGCATGCAGACTTATAGTAGTTTCAACTGAATTTTAAGTGTCATGTCTTTTTATTCACAAAGCCACGGTTGACACGTGTGTCGTGTGACACAAAAGCTATTGGACAAGAGGTTAAGTGAGGATCAGTGATCTCAGAATTTCTCTAATAATTACATTCTAGATGTGAGGTCGTGCATAGTTCATAATTTAATCAATTAATCATCTGTTTTCAGCAGCGTACCTAGGGGTCATAATACAAGTGTAAGATTTTGACGATTAAGAAAAATAATAGCAAGTCGCAGAGACTCTCAATAACTATTAAATATTGTATTTTTATTTGTTTTACTTCAGCTTTAGTATAAGTTCAAGCCATGTGTTTTATTACATGTTTACGTATTTTACAATCAAGGAAAAAGGAGCGTTATATGACATGACGTGACCGAATAAAAGTAAAACAAAAACTCTAGTTATGCCTTAGCTTGTTAATTTATATTATTTTAGTAGAGTCTTGAAGTATTTGGAAGCGGTAACCTTTTAACTATAAATTGTAAAAGTGTAACTAGCATGAAATAAATGTTATGATAAATCTAGATTTTTAAACACGTTTTGTACAAAAAAAAACGAATCTTCCCCAGGACATTAGACAAAAGATTACATGAATAAATATAAACTTTTATACGTCTTTCATTAAAAAATATGTTTGTTTGGTATTCATCGACTTGCAAGCGTTAATTAGTTTTAAAAGATGCAACGTGTGAAAACTTACCATTTATTTTAATGATTTCGTTCATGCTTGCGTTTTATGCTTTATCAAATTTGGCTTAAATAATTACAGAATCCATTATTTAATCCTATTTGACACGCTGTGGGTGTATCACTGTATTATAACATCAAATTACGGGCCAACGCAAGTTACACTAAATAAATGATGCCAACGGCAGCATATTACCATAATTTACTGCACAAAATACTGCATCACACTGTTTTAGAGCTAATTTTGTGAGAGATATAATGCTCTCCTGTTGAAACTTAGTATATTAATAATTTTCAAATGCACGCATCTGCCTTATTTATGTCTTCATCACTTGAGTAAATTAATCTAGGTATAAAAATTAATTTTACCCGAAATGAATGTAAACTTTAGCGAGTATATATTTTTTGTAATTTCATATTTTACAAAAAAAAAGTAAAGCAACCAACTAATGTGAATTTTAATTCATGATAAAGCACTTTCTAGATGTATCGTAGACTTCACTGAACTAATTAAAATTACATATTTAAAAGCTATTATAAACCTAAAATCACCAACTCGTCTTGAGCAATGCGTGTCTGTATGAAAAAAGGCTTTGTACTCAATGAGAAAATGATAATCTAGTATTATAATGACCATATTTTTTACATTTTAATTTCAAACAGTTTAGAGCCAAAACTAAACATTGTTAAAGAGTCGGAGAGTTAGAAAATTGAAGCTAGTTGTTTGTTTAAAAACGTAGGTCTTTTACAGAGTAGAATGAGCGAGAAACTCCACAGGTATTTTTATTCGTTTTCCTATCCTCGATAAGTATTTTAGGTAAAATATATTTTATTTCGTGATAAAATCACATGATCACAAATGAGGGTTCGAGTAAATATTTCAGTTACAAATACCTGTCAATATTCTACTTTGATTGGCAAAATATTTCAACTTAAAAATTTTACCGTGCATTCGTAGCTATTCCGTAGCAGTGCTACGACGACGCCTACGCGATTGCTACGAAAATCTCAATCAAATTATTACTGTTACGGGACTTTTATCGCTGAGCTCCTTATAAATGAAGCCAATATAATTCAAAGTTCAATTAGGTTAAGAACCTTTTAATAATATTGAATCTAATGACGACTTCCTGAAATTGTGAAATAAAATTACGTTTTTTATTTAATGATTTATTTTTATTTTAGTTAAAAATAGGGCCGTTATA
This sequence comes from Athetis lepigone, assembly GCA_033675125.1. NCBI lineage: Eukaryota > Metazoa > Arthropoda > Insecta > Lepidoptera > Noctuidae > Athetis > Athetis lepigone. The sequence continues at coordinate 14,170,020 of CM066243.1, read as the reverse complement.
AGTTTAACTGCTTCTGTGTTTATCTATCTGTCTGTTTGAAGTGTCTGAGGTACCACAGCTCTTAAACAAGTAAACCGCCTGGGATGCCAGAAGATCCTGAACTATGGTAAACAAATAATTGATAAATAATTTAGTGATATCTAACCACTAGACTAACTCCAGACCAACAGGCCCATAAAATGTTAATGAAACATAGAGTCATCTCGTGTTCTTGGTTATAAGAACACGTGTATGATCTCCATACTATAATTTATAACCGTAGAATTGTCATTTAAACTGAAATATTATTTTCAAACTGGACATTGGCAGAAATCACCGAAAATTCGGTGGATTGCCATAATAAATATAAAAGTTGAAGTTGAAGTTGTTTATGAAACATATGTTGATGAGGTGATGAACATGATTGTTTGTTTGTAGTTTTAGATAAATTACACCCAGACACTGATGTCTGGGTGTAATTTATCTAAAACTAGCTTCTGCCCGCGGCTTCGCTCGCGTTAGAAAGAGACAAAAAGTAGCCTATGTTACTCTCCATTCCTTCAACTATCTCCACTTAAAAAATCACGTCAATCCGTCGCTCCGTTTTGCCGTGAAAGAAAGACAAACAGACAGACACACTTTCCCATTTATAATATTAGTATGGATATGTATGTATATATATGTACATATTATCAGAATGTTTATCAGTTATCTGGTTAACATAGTACAAGCTCTGCTTAGTTTGGGATCAGATGGTCGTATATGCGTTTCCCAAGTATATTTATTATATGCTTACTAAAGATAAGAATTTTCTCATACCCGCAGAAAAATAGCAAAGACAGTTTTACTCTGAAAGCTAATCTAACAGATCTTCTAACATGGAACGCAAGTAGCGGAGAGAAACCCAATTGGTACTGTATTTTCACTGCAGTATACATTGCTGCACGCATTCAAAAACTTCTAAGAATGCAGCCAATGTAGCCCGGACATGTACGCGTATATTGTTACCCACATATTTGGGGTCTGTAAGCTGCTTGACTTCAAGAATCGCTTTGTTGGCTAAGGATGGGTTTTATGTACTGGAATACCTTTTAGGAGCTACTAAAATAGGACATTATTGTGCCTTGGTTTTATATAAATTTGGGATCTGGTTAAAGTTTGCTTGTAGCTGTATTAAATTTATTTTTTCATTAATTATTTGAATAAAGGTGATAAGCTGTTTCACGCGGTTTTTGATCAACTGTTCCGCTCCTTTTGCTCATAGCGTGTTATATAGCCTATGTTACTCAGGGATAATGTAGCATTCTAATGGTGAAAAAACAATCGAAATCCGTCCAGTAGTTTTTGAGTTTATTCGTAACAAACATAAATACATAAAAATCTTTCCTCTTACTAATATTAGTATAGATAACAAACTATGTAAGCGGTAATTTAGCGTTTACATAATTTATAAATGAGTGGTTAAAGAATATATGGTTAAAAAAAAAACTTAATTATTACTTTGGCTTCATGATGGCCTGGTGGAACCGATGCTGCAACAGGCAGCGCTTCTCGGCACTTTATTGATGAGTCCCGCGTAAACCAATGAGAATTGATTTTATATAACTATATTGGTTAACGCATAATACGAAAATATTCAATTTAAAAAAATAACTGTCCGTTGTCATTCGGGTAAAAAATATAATTTCTACCTACACAACCACTATAACTATATTTTGTTAATTGGTTATATATAACACAATATTTATTCAGAGTGGGAATGAGATATGGGAGTCAGATACCCGAAAGAAACTCAGAACACAAAAACTATTTTATAATCCGTTTTGGGAAACGGATTTAAATGTTCTACCATACGACCAAACCCGCGGGCAAAGGCTTGTTATCTCTCTAAACGAAGACTCTGACATTCTGTTTAGTCCGTCTTGTAGATCGGCCAAAAATACGGGACATGTATTTTTTGCTTCATCAAAATAATAAAAAAAATACAAAGATAAAGAGCAACAAAGTTCTGGAGTGGGGGCATAGTGGGAGCTTTTGACGCCGCCGTAATGCAAAAATTGTATCTGATCGTGACGTCACGCACAACTTCAACGCACTGTATCGTCGTCATTTTTCGTTTACGAGAAAAAAGAAAAAATACGTGTCCAAAATTTTTTAATTATCTCAATGACGGACTAATTACTTTTTTTTTTCGTCGTCTCGCCTATTAGCGCAATTATCAAGCTTCGTAAAATAATTAGTAAACAGAGTATGTTAATTTTAGTTTTTGTTAGTTACTTCACGATTGTTTTACCTCTGTTCAAGTTTTAGAGCAAAATGATTTACCAGATTGACGTCCGGTACGGATAATTTTATAATGTATATTTTTTTGTATTTTTAGAAGGAGGGGCGTATCTGTACTATTCTAGTACTTTCTAAAGTTCATCTTAAACATCACTGACATCTCGTGCCTCGGAAAGCTCGTCAAACAGTTTAGCCTCTGGTTGTCACAGAAATTTGACAGTCATAACGGGTAGTCACTGATCAATATAATCTAGTTACTGGGCGACACAATACTCCTTGTATTTGTCACCCAGTAACTGGGTTGTGGAGGTTTGATAGGTAGTCGTTTCAATAGGGATATAATATAAATGATCAACAAATAAATCTTTTTGGCTACCAAAATGGATTATTGATCACCAAATTTTGTTAGGTTAGGTTAGGTTAGAACTGTGACCACACAACGCGCGAAGGCGAGCGAGCGCAACGAGCGTGCCGCCGAGCGCCAGATCTACTAGTAATTCATATAAAGTTTCTGTTTTCGGTCAAATTCATACAAAAACCAAATTGAATTTAGTTATATAATATTTTAAGAAACGTTATTTGGTGACCATTTATCCATTTTGGTAACCGTTTAGAACTTTTTTGGTAGTAAAATTGGTACTTATTTTGGGCGGTGTTTAAATACAAGCCTTTCAATAGTCCGGGGTTGCGGAATGTTTATAGTGGATACCGTAACCCTGGAACATAAAGGGCAATCGAAGGAACATGAGTGGGTTTTAGTCAGTAAGAGTCTGACACGCCCTCCCGCCGCACCCAGGACGGGAGCAGTCATTGGATGATTTCCCACTCACCAAAAAAAAAAAAGCCTTTCAATAGTATTTGGGTGAATCCTGTTAGACTGAAAACCGGCTCCAAATTGATTGGGGAAAAGACAAGGAGGATGAGCGACAGTGCTTGTCTATTCGATAGTCACGAAACAGTAGTATTTTTATACGTCATCTTACCTCATTCAGATTGTCTTTAACAAACATTTAAACTAACATTTCTTTTAAACCTTTGAATACACGTGGTTTCAGACACAATAGAAAGGCAGCCCGACAGCCGGCTGTCTTGGTCGTTGTAAGGTTAACTGCAAAGGGCTTAGCTATTACGTTAAAATGTCTCTCAAAGAATGACAAAGAGTAAAGGTACTTTAAAAAGTATGATATTCAAGTTTAAATCCAAGTCATGACAAGAACTAGTTTAGTTTGTTTCCTGTTCCAACCCGAAACAAGAGGAATAATTAAAGGGAGAACTATGGTAATTGTTTTGAAACTAACTTTTTGATTACCAAGCAGGAGCGCGCGAAATAAACTTTATTCTTTGATTTTTTGTATTGGATATACCCGTTTTACACATTGTAGTAGTTTAGTCGCTGTAAGGAAACTTGAACCTATATTTGAGGTAAAATAACCGTCTAAAAATCGAATCTGTATTATCCTCATTCGAATAAAAAAACATGGTTGCGAAATAAACTGACGTCTCACATGATTTTGAAAATATTCACGAGGTCTCTAAATCACATGAAAGATTATGTGTGTCTCATGTACCAGTAATTTAACTAGTATACTCGTCAAATCGGAAAAGATACGAAGAAATAGATACGACAAAGAGCTGTTTACTCATAATGTTCATATTAATTTATTCAAATCAAGCATTAACTTTACTTAGACACGCTCTTACGAAAATGTCAACAAGTTAGTCCGTAAATCTGAACGTAGGTTGATCTGTATGGAAAAGAAAAAGAACAAGTAAGAAACTCTATGGATATTTACAAATCAAAAAGTTTTACAAAATCTCGGTTGCATTATTCGTGTTGCTTCTAGACGTGAAAACTAGATGTGAAATAAAGAATTTAGCCTGTTAAGAGATGAGAAATCTGAAATGATAGCTCCCGATCACGACAATGACTTTCACTAACATTGTTACAAATAACACTAAACACCGTAGGCAACGTTTATTCAACAATAGCACTAACTTACTTAAATAATATATATACAGAAATGAATTATACAACATCCTTGCATCACCCTTGCACTAGACCTCGTGTAGCCTTACGTCAAGCAATATAACACATACGTTGTCTTCCCTCAATCATATTACATACCACCATAACGGCTGCTTTGCTATGTGTATGCAAATACTCTTGCATATTGTACGACTGCCGCATTGCTGTCTTCAGTATTTCCCACAGGAATCACTAAATTATACACTCAAGTGTTACTGGAATATTAATTATAATAATTAATTATGTGGCATATCAAATTATGCGGTTATTGACATCATTATAATAATAAGCTCATGAGCTGCTATTTATTAACGAGTTGTTCAGCGTTTGTGTTTTGATTTAATAGCAGTTCTTGTTTTGTGATTTTCGTAGTTCTAAATATTAGTTTTGTTTACTATTGCGGAGTTATTTCGTAGTTTATTCAGAGTTTGTTGTTTTCGTGAATGTATAAACATAAACATTTGTTCTCGCTTTTCTAATTGTTGTTTACGATTTCGTAGAGCAATAATATATTGTTGCAATTTAACGTGAATTTTGTTTTTATTAAATGTATACTATTTAACTCTAGTTTCCGTTTTCGTGTTTTTCCACGTGGCCGTAAAGTGTAAATAACTATTATCAAACACTAAAAAGCTTTGGTAAACTTTCTCTTTCTGTAACTGTAATCGAATCTTCTCTCTAAAAATACTCTTACAAAGATTTTTTTTTTCATAGATAGGTACTTTTTAATTTAATCTAGGACATCACTGACATCGGTAAAAGAAAACGTTGCGAGAAAACCTGGACCTGTAATGATATAAGTCTGTAATCGTCAATCAGTTTTTAGCAATTTTAGTAATAAATTTTCGTACCAACTTGTATGAGAAGAGGTAAAGAAACAGAAATAATTTGTCATAATAAATCCTACCTTTCCTAACTTTAAAAGTCCAAATTCTTTATCCCAACAAAAATATAACAGAAAACAATATGAGCATCAAAAATAAATCAGACCGGGCTCATAAAAGTTCATTCTCGCTCATAACTGCATACTTGCAAAACGCTAACTCCAGTCACCAGCACAGCAATATAACCTCAAACAGTGTCATTGCATTTCTGTTGCTAAAATGTCGTTGTTGCTCTCAAAACTACTGTTGTGTTCGCTTCAATTTCCCAAGGAACGTACTCGGACAAGGAAAACAGCCATTTTTGCTGCAACTACAACAGTAATTCCGTTTTAAAATGTTGTTGGTTTGCGCTTTAGTTTTGGTTTGTATCAACAATTTAGTTTGGTAAATGACTGGGTCGTTTTGTGTATTTGTGTCGGTTTAGGTGGCTAATATTGTAAGCCTTTTATTGTTTTAAGGGAGGGAAAAATCTTCTTTTGGTTTGAATAGGCCATTTAAAAAAAAACATTCAAATTAAGAACCTCCTCCTTTTTGAACTCGTTTTTAAAAACAGAAGAAATTACAGAAATAAATAATGGTGCTAATTCTCTTGTGCACAAACTTAACTAAATTTAAGTTAAGTGCATCTTTCTCTTTCCATTTCGTACAGAAAAGGACTGAAGATATATTTTAGTTTAATCCTGTCAAATTAGACAGCGCCTGAAGTAAATCGGCGTATTTTTAGTCGCCATGTTTTCAAATCACGTCTAAATTATCTATGGAGTGTCTAAATTTGACAGGACTTAACTAATATTTTATCTTATGTCCTTTTCTTAATGAAATGGAAAGAGAAATATGCACTTATCTTAAATTTACGTAAGTTTGTGAATAAGAGAATCGGCACCATTGTCCAATTACTTTGACCATTCAATTTGGAGACTGCAATACAAATAAAAGTGAATCAAAAACTTTGTACCCTGCGTACTAAAATTACACCCATTGTTAAAGTTCACAAATATGGAGTACAGAAACCTATAGATTTCTCGACACAAAATAATGTTTTGATTCGAACCAGTACTTACTAAGAGTAGCGCGCAAAACCAAAGGAACTCTTTAGCTTAAGAATACCAGTATGGATATTGAAATTCCTGTATCCTTCAGTGTGGGTGAGATTCAGCAACCAAAACGCCTAGTAAATCACAAAAAATACAAAATAATAAAAACAACATTAATGATTGCCTTACTACACGGCAGTAACAGTAAAAATATCTTCGGAAGATATCTTTTCAAACTGCAAGTAGTATTAGTTTCCTGGAAAACAAGCTTCTCATAACAAAGCAACTGAAAATCAATATGAAGACAGTCTTTGTAGTGGTGTAAAACTTCGCTCCTTTTATTTTAGTGAACTGTTTTCATGTAGTAACATTTCTACAAGTTATTAAAAAGTGTGTCAAAATTCAAGTTAACTAGCATAAAGTTTAATTCTACAAGTTATGCTCGATTGAATTCATTTTATTTCAATTAATCTTATACATTAAATCCGTACTAATATTATAAATGCGAAAGTAACTCTGTCTGTTGGGAATCACACCCAACGCGCAGCCGACATGACCGGCCTACGCGTCATCGGCATGCGCAGCCGACGTGACCATCCCATCCTGCGAGTCATCCAAACGAGCTGTCTGACTCTTCTTCACGCCTAAACCACTGAACCGCTTTGAATGAAATTTGGTACAGATATAGTCTGGGACCTGAGAAAGGACAGGATAATTTTCATCCCGGAAATTCCCCGGGAACGGGAACTATTAATCCACGCGGACGAAATCGCCGGCAAAAGCTTGTCTACACTAATATTATAAAGAGGAAAACTTTGTTTGATTGTAATGAATAGGCTCAAAAACTACTGGACCAATTTTAAAAATTCTTTCACCATTCGAAAGCTACTTTGTCTACGAGTAACATAGGTTATATAATATCACGCTATGTCCCACGGGAGCGAAGCAGTAACCGAAAACCTAACGTAACCTAGGTGAAACCGCGAGAAAGAGCTAGTTATATATAAAATAGTAAGCTGACTGATTGTCTGATTGTGGATTTATCAACGCACAGTTGCTGGTCCTACACCCTTGGAACTTGGAAGGTATGTTCTTTGTAAAGAGCATCCACTAAGAAAGGATTTCTGGCAATTCCACTCTTAAAGGGGGTAAAATAGTCGATTAAAGTTTTGACATCCACGCGGATGAAGCCACAGGCGAAAGCTAGTATTTATATATAAACAGTGGCTGTTAATTATTAGTTTAGGTATACACTTGGAGAACACATGAAAAGATAATAATAATAAAATAATAATAATACCAGCCTTTAACTGTCCCACTGCTGGGCAAAGGCCTCTTCTCATACAGAGAAGGCACGAGCATTGATCACCACGCTTGCTCAAGGCGGGTTGGCGATTTCGGACTTATATTAACTACAAGTCCAGGTTTCCTCACGATGTTTTCCTTCACCGATGTCTATGATGTCTAAGATAAACTTTAGAAAGTACATATGAATTGAAAAAGTCACATTGGTACTTGCCCGGATTCGAACCCGCAACCTCTTGCATGAGAGGCGGGCGCCTTAACCACTAGGCCATCACGACATGAAAAGATAATTGCTCTTAAATTATCTTACGCATGACGCGGCGTGTGATCGATACCTAAACACATGTTACTAATTACTGAGTATTTCACATAGGATTTTTGTTCGAATAAGTTTCCAACCACTTTATGTTTAAAAGAATAAAAAAGTATCATGACGTGGCAGTGGATATTGTTGCGCTCCGCTATGAAAGTCTATAAATCTTTAGGGATGGGATGACACAGTTATGTGTTTATTTCATTGTAATAAAAAGCGATTTATCTAAATAAAAATGGCACACCGGAACGGGTGGTGTTAATTATGCATGAGTTTTGTTGTTTTGAAAAATAAACAACGCTTTTGTTTGTGAATTATTTTGCAAATCATTTATAAATGCTGTAAATGCAACAGTTTGTTTTCAATCACTAAACTAATTGTAATTGGAATCCGTTGCAATAATTATGGAGTTTATTGTTACAATTAATTCACCGTGTAATTAGCAGTATGAGTAATTTTCGATAATAAGCTTTGCAGTTAGTTATTTTAATTTAAAAACTATACTATCCATACTAATATTATAAATGGGAAAGTGTGTCTGTCTGTCTGTCTGTCTGTCTGTCTGTCTGTTTGTCTTTCTTTCACGGCAAAACGGAGCGACGGATTGACGTGATTTTTTAAATGGAGATAGTTGAAGGGATGGAGAGTAACATAGGCTACTTTTTGTCTCTAAAATTGCGAGAAAGATAGAGTAAAACAACAATTCCATTTTCCCATATAAAAGTTGTCCATGTTCTGTTGGATGTCGTTGTCATAGTAACCGGCAAATCAAGTGTCAAAACAGTTACAACCATAGAGGTTACAACCCGTCAAACCTGACACAAATAAGTAATGTTTAATTGTTTTCAAAATACGAATGGAATCATTTTCATAAATCCAAATCATGCAAATAAAAGCCATTTAATACGGTTTGAAATAACAAAAAGGCGTGTAATATGCTGTTAAAAATAATACTGTAACAGCTTTTCTTATTTCCAACGTACAAAAATAATATTAAGATAAAAAAAATATCTAGATTTAAAATATTTACTAGCCTTCGCCCGCGGCTTCGCCCGCGTGGATGTCGAACTTCTACCTACTATTTTAACCCTTTAGGGCTATATTTTATATTCTTCACAAAGAATAAACCCTCCAAGTTTAATGTATTTAGTTAGTTATTGTTATATATTAACAAACACGTTGATATCAGGCAGTGAGTTTACTATTTATATACATACTAGATGACCCGGTGAACTTCGTATCACTTACCTATTAATGTAAACAAAATTTATTTAAACCATATCACCTTTATTCATAAAAGATTTGTATCGATTCCCCCCCCCCCTCCACATTACCACAATCTAGATTCACGTGTATATGAGTGGCCTAATAGTTGTTTAGTAATCTGGCAATACTGTCATTGTCGCTGTCACCTAACTTTTGAAGAAAAGATCGTTGAAAGGAAATGTTATGAAATGGGCTTTTAGTTTTAAAAAAAAAGTCCAGGATGGCCATACAAAAACAAAAAATATATTAAAAGCACCATTATTTAATCAATACATCAATACTTACATATAATAAAATCATTATATAATAAAATCAATCCATACTAATATTATAAATGGGAAAGTGTGTCTGTCTGTCTGTCTGTCTGTATGTTTGTCTTTCTTTCACGGCAAAACGGAGCGACGAATTGACGTGATTTTTTAAGTGGAGATAGTTGAAGGGATGGAGAGTAACATAGGCTACTTTTTGTCTCTTTCTAACGCGAGCGAAGCCGCGGGCAAAAGCTAGTAAATAATAAATAATCTATGCTTAATAGGTTAAAAATAAGTTTTTTGAGTAGATTATTCTATGTTATGTTAGATCTTGTGCCAAGCGCCTGAAAAGATGGCATATATATACCTGGACCAAAGTAAATAAAAACAAAAACTTAATTTATATGCATTTACTGGATTGTCGCCTGCAAAGCTAAGAATAGTGGAAAACATCTGATTTTGGCTAGATAGCCGATTGCAGATTTATCATTGGGAAAAAATGTTAGATCTTAAGGCTCAATTCACACGTACCACAACCACACCACAGCGACAACCACACCACAACGACGCCATGTGGTCGGGCGTAAATTTTGTATTGAAAATGAATATTACAATTCAGACGTACCACATTTTGCCGTTGTTATCGACCACCTATGTAATACGACTACATCGCAACTACATCGCAACGGCAACGCCACCACCGGCGGCGGCAGCGCGGCCACATCGCCACGACATGACGTCATCAACAGCGTGCTACGAAAGCCGGAGTATAACTGCACATGACCACGTGGTTACCACATCGCAACGACAGCGACGACGCAACCACATCGACATTTTGTCGGTACCACAACGCAACTGCAAAAAGCCGCTGCGACACTATTCACACGAAACCACAGCTTGACCACATTTTGTCGCTGCGACGTGGTGTGGTTGTGGTACGTGTGAATTGACCCTAAGTTGTTGCTGCGCACCCGTAGGTAACAGGGTGATTTTAAATAGACAATGCATAAGCTATTTTTTACTACTACGGATTCTTCCAGTTCAGCGCGCTAAGACTGTTTACTACTTAACCGCGCTATCATGCGGGTGCCAAGAAATATAAACTAAAAGTCAAACGAAACCTCACCAACTTTTACATTTATAATATGTATAACTGGCTCTCCTTTGCTGTTTTTGCTGCTTCAACTCCCTCCCAGTTGAAATATACAATTTTCCCACTGTCCAGTGTTTTGGGTGTTGTAAATATGGACACACTGAAACCAACTGCCGGTCTAAGCCACGGTGTTATCGCTGTGGTGGAGACCACTTTGGTGATAGTTGTTCAGTAGAGGAGCCAAAGTGCTTCTATTGTACTGGTGCTCACACCGCCAATAGCCGACAATGCCTTTTGTCATTTTGTTTTCTGCTACGCTCTTAATGCTTGTAGCGTGGTGTTATTACACCTTCGTCTGGAATCACTCCTTCTTTTAATCGCATTAATACCTATTTATTTTATACCTCACTAGCTTCTGCCCGCGGCTTCGCTCGCGTTAGAAAGAGACAAAAAGTAGCCTATGTTACTCTCCATCCCTTCAACTATCTCCACTTAAAAAATCACGTAAATCCGTCGCTCCGTTTTGCCGTGAAAGAAAAACAAACAGACAGACAGACAGACACACTTTCCCATTTATAATATTAGTATGGATTTAAAAATGGTGTACATAGTATAAAAAATATCATCTCAACTATCATATCACGTTCAATATCACCGTCTCAAAAATAAATAATATTTTACGAAATATTTCGTACCTACCGAAAAATCTTACTCTAATGTTTCTGGATCCATATCTTTTTCAAGGTTAGTTGAACTCGAACACAGGTAATTTACTTACTTGAATCTAGAAACCCAATATCTTATTATACACTTCACTTCTCACAGGTCCAATATAACTTCTGTTCAACCAGATTGGTACTTAGGAACAACTCATATTTATATTTCTACTTTGGTATTGGTTGGAATTTTTAGAAGTAAAAAATCTGGCTAAGTGTGAGTTGGACTTGCGCTATGAGGGTTCCGTACAAGCATTTTATCAAAACTTCTTGCACAAAGGACAGACAGATGTAAACAAACTAATAGAATTAGAAAAATTGTTAGTTATTTTCACTATTTTTCTGTAATTAAACTGCAAAGATTGTTGTTTTTACCTTTAACTGTGCTTTCTGGTAGTGATTTTTGCCAAATTTCAAGATCCTAAGTCAGAGAAAGGAACTCTATAGGGTTGTCTCTTGCTCTATGAAATCCAAATAACCTTTGAAATCATCTGAATCATTAGCTCATATTTATTTATTTATTTTATTTAAAACTTTTTTTTTGTGAGTGGGAAATCATCAAATGACTGCTCCCGTCCTGGTTGCGGCGGGAGGGCGTGTCAGATTTTTACTGACTAAAACCCACTCATGTTCCTTCATTTTTAGTTACTTTGCGGTAACTACTATAAACATTCCGCAACCCCGCACCTACGGTGGCCGGTAGTCGTCTTGCGACTCTCGACGTCTTCGCCTGGGTCTTAGTTCGGGGCGAGAGGCTCGTCATTGCCTCTCGCGCGCCGCCGCTTCCTTCACTAGCATGACTGCTTCGCAGAAGGAGGCGACGGCATTCCATTCCGTCTCGCCCCGAAGCATGGCCTGGACCAGCGCCGGGCGCGAGAGGTCACCGCCGCGGATCGCCTCTATGAGGACACGTCGATGGTCCGCCCATGCGGGGCACACCTCTACCGTGTGCTCGACCGTGTCCTCCAGGCGACCATTGCTGCAGTGGTGCCGCCCAGGCGTCGCTTCCGCCCGAATCCGACACAGGAACCTCCCGAACTGACCATGTCCAGTGAGGACCTGTGTCAAGCGAAACGTGAGAGCGCCGTGGCGCCTCTCAAGCCACTCCTTAAAGAGGGGTCTTACCGCCGCTATTACGGCGTGCCCAGCACTAGGTTGCGACAGTCTTTACGACCAACGTACTAAGTACGTAGTCATATGATTCAGATGACTTCAAAAGTTGCTTTTTACAACTTCGAAGGATTTCAGAGTACTTATTATTAATTTCAACGTGAATTCTCTGTACATTCCTGTGAAAGGATTCTGACTAAATGACAGTCAGGCCAGACACCACAACGAAGTGGTTGCTTTTAACACTAAAAAGGCCACAACAAAATGGTGGTGCTGCTGCAAGTGCATTTAATATAAGCAGACCGTAAATACACGCTTTCTCTGTACCCTAGTGTTACCACACCTCATAAATCACGCCGCACATTAGAACAAGCAGCCCGCTGCTAAACTTTGCATCAATTTACTAAACGACCCAAGTCGCGAACAAAGGCTAGTCGCAACAAATATCTGCTTTGTTCCTATACAGACAATTTTCAAAGGGACAATACAAAAATAAAATTCGCGAGCTAACAAAACCTGGCAACACAATACGTGTTGAGTAATGGCACCGTAGTGAGTGTTTTCCACGAAGCGCGGAACCCGTGTCGGGTAGACAGGACTGTGTTGAATTGATTGCCTGGATGTCACACCTGGAGAACCGATACAATTTTAGCACCCTACCTTGTTCAATATTTCTATACAAGAAGTCAATAGGAATTGCTTTATACCCCTATTTCTAAGGTTTCATCTTATTGTTGCGTGTAACGTTGTATCTCTATTCTACGTCACATTTCTCACTTAACTTTACCCAATTATACAATACAATTATATCGATACGTATCCTAGTTACAATTCGTATTTATATGTACCTTTTAAAGCTAACTTTGGACATTACAGGCATGGAGAGGGAACCTAGAATTATAACAAGCTTTGGCCCGCGGCTTCGCCGGTTTTCCTTTAAGATTCGGGTATCCAAAAGCCCTTTCTTATTAGACACTTTCTTCACCAAGAATATATCCTACTGTTTCATGTCTATAGGACTAGCTGATTAGGCTGTGCGTTAATATATCACATAGTCAGACAATCAGTCTATCATTTTATATCATTGCCTTTTCTGTATGAGAAGAGGCCTTTTCCTGGATGGGATAGTAATAAGCTGAAATTATATTACTACTAGCTGACTCCCGCAGTTTCACTTGTTTCATTGGTTATGGCTTCGCTCTCATTGGTTTTTGGTCTATCTATGGCCTTGATAAATAACCTCAAAGATTCAATCTCAAAGATTTTACCAACCAAACAAACAAACTCTTCAGATTTATAGTATTAGTATAGATGACTACTTAACTATATCGTTTCAGATCAAAGTCCTGTTAACCAGCTTACAAGATAAAACTAACGTTGGAAAACGTTTTAGACTATTTTTTCTTCGAACAATAAGGGTGCTTCCAGCAATAGCTCACGGAACAATACCGGCGTTGACTTTATACCGTGTGATCCACGGCTCAGCGCAGCCCGGTCTCGTTTTTCGAAGGTGTCTTATATCGAATCAATGAGAAACTTTAGGTGATACAGAGATTTTGAACTTCTTATTGGTGATATAGACATTCTGAACTTCTTATAGGTTTAATTTTTTACTGGAATTGCACTCTGATATTAATAAAAACCAGGCCAACTATCCCAAGCTAAGCAGAGCTTGTGTTATAATAACTACATACATACTTATATCATAAAAATTATAAATACATACATACACTGTACAAACAATCACGCTCATCACACAAAGTTTGTCCTGGGTGAGAATCAAACCGACGACCTCCGTTTAAGCAGTCAGGGTCACTCACTAACCACTAGCCCAACAGGGCCGTCAATTTCGTGATTATTTGGCCTTAAGAGCTTTTTTTGTAGCGTTAGTAAAAGGATTTAGTAAATGTTTTAGATAATCCGTCCGCCTACCATGTAATCCGTACTAATATTATAAATGCGAAAGTAACTCTGTCTGTCTGTCTGTCTCTTCTTCACGCCTAAACCACTGAACCGATTTGAATAAAATTTGGTACAGATATAGTCTGGGACCCGAGAAAGGACATATTAGGATAGTTTTCATCCCGATAATCCCCCGGGAACGAGAACTATTATTCCACGCGGACGAAGTCGCGGGCAAAAGCTAGTAATTTATATTCTGAGCCATTGATGTTAAAGTTGTCATTACAGGTATTTGTAAGTCAGAGAATCAGACAATCAATATAACCAAGGAGTGTCGTGTTACTCAGTAACATGGAAGTTTGATAGACAGGCGCTATAAGTAATACCTACTGGTATTAAGCTAAATAAAATTAGGTTAGTTACCAGACAGATAAGGAATATTATAAAAGAAAAAATATTGATAGTATAACATCAAAGCTGTTTTCTCAGTACTGTGGAGGTCAGCGTAACAGTCTAAATATATTCCCTAATAGGACACTTCTAATTAGATGTACATTCACATTTTTCCAAGAATATACGTAATATCTAATTATTGGAGTACTAATAAGAGTATGTCAAGCTAATAACATGGAACATGTTCACAATAAGATAGAGAAATCCATATTATTTATACTAATATTATTTATACCTGTATACTTTTTTTTTGGGGGAATGGGTAATCATCAAATGACTGCTCCCGTCCTGCGCGGCGTGTCAGACTTTTACTGACTAAAACCCACTCATGTTCCTTCGATTGCCCTTTATGTTCCGGGGTCACGGTAACTACTATAAACATTCCGTAACCCCGGCAGGCGCTGGCCCTGTTGGGCCCCTTCTCGTGCTGACTTCTCTTTGAGGGGCGCGTGGAACAATAACGCGCCGTCGACGCGGGCCTGGTCCTAGCCGGTCGGCGAGCTGCCTATCGCTCGCTGTCCGCAGACCCGCGCCTACGGTGGCCGGGAGTCGTCTCTCGACGTCTACGCCTGGGTCCCTGTCCGGGGCGAGGGGCTCGTCGTTGCCTCTCGGGCGCCGCCGCCTCCAAACCTGAGTGTCAAAGAGTATTCTTGTAAAGTTTTTCAATCAGTCATATTTGACAACAATCTTCACAGTACTTTACTGTTACTTTACTGGCGTGACATAAACGCGATGGAGTTTTATAATAACAATGTATTACAGAATTGTTCTTCTAAAAATAGCTAAGTATACCTTCTTAAATGGGGTTATTCCGATCTGTTACCCCGTTTTGTCTCCATGAGTTGGTAAAATACTGAAAATAGTGAGATACTTAGTATTTAAATCAATCAAAAGTACTAGGCGCGCAGTAGCGTGAAGAGGTTAATAGAATATGGTGTTCCACACATTGCTAACTGGGGGACAAATCAAACTTTTTTTTCCTATCTGTCACCCGTGGGGACAAAACGGAGTGACAGATCGGAATAATCCCTTAAACGTGGACTAAACCATAACTCATATTCATAACATCGACATTAACTTTTGACGAATAAAACCTAATCTCTAGTACATAAAGTTGTAAAACAAATCAACTCATATGCAGTCAACGAGAACATAAGACATAAGTGCCTAGTCTTGACTTCAGTAAGGCCTTTGATAAAGTTTCTCACAAAATCCTATCCCATAAATTGCGTGCTTATGGTATCACTGGCGGCTTGCTTGAATGGGTGATTTCATACTTGACAGGTAGATCTTTTTTTGTAGTGGTAAACGGTTATCAATCTAGCATATATAATATATCATCCGGAGTTCCGCAAGGCTCTCATCTAGGGCCAATATTATTCAATTATTTTATTAATGACATTCCCAACTGTCTACAGCATTCTGAGATTTTTATGTACGCTGATGATTTAAAATTTTTAAGAATTGTTGAATCTAACATAGACTCATCACTTTTACAGGCGGACCTTAATAGTCTTATTCAATGGTGTAAAAATAATGAAATGTTTTTGAATTCGAAGAAATGTTACCACGTAAAATATACACGAAAGAATAATCCTATAAAGACGGAGTATTATATAAATGAGGACAAAGTTAGTGAAGTGGATACTATACGTGATCTTGGCGTTCTATTTGATCAAAAACTTACATTTGCACCACATTTAGATCATATTTCAAAAAAAGCGTCCAGAATGCTAGGTTTTGTCATTCGACAATGTAAAGTTTTTCGGCAAATTAAAACCAAAATTCTACTGTATCAAAGCTTAGTACGTGGCATTTTAGAGTATTGCAGTGTGGTGTGGCGGCCACACTACGCCACAAGTAGTTTGCGTCTGGAACGCGTTCAAAAGCGCTTTGTTTGGCATCTGGCTTTCTCTGCGGGAATAACTAAAACAGTGCGTTCATACAAAAAAAGGTTGTTATTCTTCAAAATGCACACCTTAGAGGAGCGGAGATGTTTGAACGACGCAATGTTTGCTAGTAAAATCCTGAAGGGAAATATCGATTCACCGCCGCTACTCGCACTTATCAAATTTCGTGCTCCGGCAAGGATTCCGCGCAAACCTATCACCCCACTTTGTCCTCCAATGAGAAGAACGGTGCTGGGATCTAACTCTCCATGTGCTAGGTTTTGTAGGGTTTTGAATAGTTGTAGTGATAAGGTTGATTTCCACTTTGATTCTCTCAAAACTCAAAAATGTAAATTTGTACACTCTGTATCAGATTTGTGGTGTCGTGTTTGTAGTTAAGCTTTTAAAATATTGCTAGTGATGTTTACTTGTGCGTAGTATATAGAAGCGTGTATTATTTATTGTTGATTCTTTTGTTTTTCTTTTTTGTTCATGTGGTGTTTACCTTTAAGTAATTGTTGCACTATGTTAAGTTTTAATGCGCATTTTATATTAATTGTATGAGTGTAAACAATTGTTGGTAAACCTAATAAATAAAATAAAATAAAATAAAATAAAATAGTCTTGTTGCTTCAACAAGTTTCCAAGTACTACTGGAAGTACTTCAGTCGTTCAGATACGAGTACTAGGAACTTAGAGACTTTGAAATGATACAGTTGTATTGAAGAGTTGTGATGTTTTTTACCAAGAATATATGTTACAGAAGTTTGAAGCCGTCAGTACTTTTAGGGAAGTCATAAGTCTGACACGCCTTCCCGCCGATGGGAGAAGTCATTTGATGATTTCCCACACCCCCAAAAAAAACTATAATATTTATAGTAATATGAAAAGGTTTAAGAGATTATTTGTTTGGTAGGATGCGCTTATCTTTTTTGAACTGATTGTCCATATGCTGTGTGAAATAAATGTATTTTCTTTCTTTCATATTGTCAAAATTTCTTTGTGTTAGATAAATCATCGAAGAAGGCTATAGGCTAGCCGGGGTTGCGAGTTTGTGGAAAAGTTCTAATAGTTACCGTGGCCCCGGGACATAAAGGGCAACCGAATGAACAAGGGTAGGTTTAGTCAGTAAAAGTCTAAAAAGACTATAGGCTGTGTTACGTTACGCTACTACCTACGGGAACAGAGCATTTGAGGTTTTATTGTTGGTTTGAATGCTAATTCGAATCTACTGTGAAAAAATCTACTGTATTTGATAGCCAAATTTTAAGGGGAAGTATAGGATTTCCGAGAGCTAAGCAATTACCTCGACTCTCTATATTATCTCTCTTTTATCTCGACAAAGGATTTTTGTATTTTTTTACCCAAATAAGCGGGAGAAGCCGTGGAAAATTGCTCATATCATAATATAATGCTGATAATGTCAATCATGCGCCTGACTGTCTATCGGTCACAACTTTCTCCCAAAGTACTGGACTGATTAAATTGTTTGATTTTTTGTGACGGTAACACAAATGTGTAACGTAAATAAACGAATTTTGAATTCATTAAGTTTTTTTTGTTTTTTTTTCACATGACATTTTTTTAAGATTGATTTGAACAATATAATCAGAAAAATGAGAATCATTTATTCGCTAGAGATGGTTTTACAAAGTTGTTATATTTATCAGACCTGTGTTTGTTATTTCATTACCAAATATTTAAAAAAGCCGCAAAGAATGTGTAATGACATTATAACAAGTTAAAGCACTTATACAAAAAAAAATGTGCGTTGCTCGTTGCTAATTAAATTAAAAAAAACTGCCATGTTCCACACGCGCCGCCGGGCACACAAAAACTAAATAGAATTAAAAGTAATGTGCTCCCTGCAACACAGACACAGGGCCGACCTCTATTTAAGCTGACTGGTTGACTGGTAGAGAATGCCTAAGGCATTAAATCTGCCTTTGTACCTTTATGCACGAAGTTTAAATAATTATCTTACATTGAAAGGTTAAAGGTTCAAGTCCCAATGTTCGAATCATACACACATCTCATACCTATTTTATTATTTACTTTTTATACTTATTTTATTATTATTTTTTTTTTATTAATATAATTCTAGGCCATAACATTAATCCTTTTGAAGCCATCATCTGCTCTATACTCCCTATATTAACAGCCAGTATCCCATTTAAAATCCATCATAATAAAAATATAATTGAAAAACATGGATCTTCATTTCTACCCCAAATGCATATACCGCCATTGCGACCGTCGCGATAAAAACACTAAGTCAAATTAAATGTTACTACCTTTCTACCCTCCGACTGAACTACAAACTAACTAAATCTAAAATGAAAGAGCTCATTACAGTGAAAACGAACTCAATCAGAACCGAAGCTATAGAGATAGAGTAAGCTATGAAATTATAAGAAACTAGCTTTTGCCCGCGACTTCGTCCGCGTGGAGTAATAATTCCTGTTCCCGGGGGATTTCCGGGATAAAAACTATCCTATGTCCTTTCTCGGGTCCCAGACTATATCTGTACCAAATTTCATTCAAATCGGTTCAGTGGTTTAGGCGTGAAGAAGAGACAGACAGACAGACAGACAGAGTTACTTTCGCGTTTATAATATTAAGTAAGGAAGGATGTACATGAAGAAATAGCGTTTGAGTGTAAGTTGAGAACAGTAAAGATAAAGGGATTGCTATTGCAAAAATATACATATGAGCATATTTGCGCACTCTATGTGCGTGTGCATTGTAGATAATAAACCACATGCGCCCATTTTACTTACGATCATATTATTATTTTTATTACTAAAACACTTTTTTTCTAAATTTTCCACTTTTCTAACGTTGCATTCCTTCAACGTCCTAACCTCTACCAGTATGAAATAAATTAAATTACACAAACTGGTTTCCTAGATTAAAACAATTTCAATTACTTAATAATCTCCTAACACCGTTACGGATACTAAGTTACAGTCCTTACTTTAACTAAGTGAATAAGAATTGTAGGAAAGATATTCCTGTTTCTAATTCGGTTTAAAGTCGAACCGACAGCTAAAGTTGTGTCGCCTTTTAAAGATAAATTGTGCTATTTCAGTAAAACCTAATATATTGTAGTGAACAGACAAATTCTTGGACGATTTTATTGTTGCAAGACGTTTTCAGCGGTTTAGCGGTTTAAGATGTCTTGTTAACAGAAGTGTAAAAAACTTATCAAAACTGCAGTGTGATTTCGATCTCATTTCCTAACTCACATTGAGTGGCGCTAGCGTAGTTTTCATTGGGTTACAGAATACCTAATACAGTTTTCACCGCGGAATCAGAAGTGTGCACTGAAGTGAGATCTTACAGAATAGCACTGCTGAGTTTATTTCGTCCACGAAGAGTTCTGTACTTATTTGTTGTTGTAGCAGCAAGGAAATATCAAGGTTCAATTCATTACGGTTTATGAGTTACAACCCGTTGACATACAGTCGGCTAGATCTAAAATGTAAGTTTACCAATTGGGTCCTGTTAGCTGCCTTCGAGTTCAGAACCCTCAAAATCATGGTTTTCTTAAATGATTACAAAATCAACCATTCACCATTGTTGGAGAAATAAATTAAATCAACTAAAATGTTCCATAAAGTTCTATAACAGGATTTTCCTTTCGTATTTCCTCAAAGAGGATATTCGCAATAAGTTCGATGAAACTTTGTTATTATTCAGGAAAAATGGTGTTTCCCTAACACTTGGCAGAATCATTTGTCAACTCTCAAAATGTTGCGTAAATACATTTTTTTTTTGTTGTTACTTACAAAAAAGGTCTGACAATCAAAGTCTAGGTTTTAATATTTAGTCGTGTCCTTGACCTCGATATCCAGAAGTCAAAATATTCAAGGTCAGTTCACGATCAAATTCAAAAGTCTCACATTCAAAGCCAAGGTCACACAGGCGTAACTTTGACCTCGAAATCCTAAAGCCAAAATATTCAAGGTCAGCTTACGATCAAAACCATTGACAGACAGACGCCAACAATAAGGTTCTTTAAATTCAATAACCCGAGAACCAACATTGAGATCTGTTTGTTTCCTTCATTAAAATTTTCTACAAAGTGCCTACAAAAGGAAACGGGACGATCAAAAAAGAACGCCTATTGTGCGGCTCTTTCCACAACATTTGCAGTTTCTTTATAATGTACCTATCACGTCTTGAAAAATGAAAGCCCTTTTACGAGGAAAACTCCATTTTTCCTTTTTTTTCGTCAATTTTCTCGGCTATACATCATTTGTAAACCTTAAGCGACAATTGTAATATCATAACGTGTTTTCAATTACATAATCTGAGGCCAAATAATAAGGAAAGTCGGTTTTGTTTTCCCAGAAAATTCATTGTATTGTTTCAAAGAAATGTAGGTCAATGACATCATTATCTACATGTGAATAACGTAATTGGTACGGAAATGCTTATTTTGCCTTCTGTTCTGTCAGTAAATATAATATATTTTGATGTTACAAATTGACAGCTCGTTTCAAAAATACTTATTTCGTGGCCAAGAATATTTATTTGATAGAATCTAAACGTGATATTAATACATACGGCGGCATTAAGTATCATGACTGATATGACATTTTTTTACTCTTATTTTGTTATTTTATATATAATATTTTCTATAATAATTAACTATTATTTTTTAAATCTGCTATAGAAATAAACAAATTACGGTTTTATTTTGAAATTAGTTTGAAGTACCTAAAAGTTTCAACATATTTAAAAAAGGGTAGCAATAAAACGAGTAACTGTAAATTACAATTTTAAGTGTCAAAATTAATTAATTTGGGTTATATAATTACTAAGTGAGCGACTGATTGTAAGGATTGTCACTATAAACAGAACAGTATCTTACAAACATTAGTTTGAGTTACTTAAAATACAAAACTTTACTTGAGTTCTAATCTTACCAAACCTTAAAATATTCTATACATGATCGAGGGTGGGCTGGGTCGACGGAGCCCCGCTTAACCGCTCAACAACTTAAAAAATAACCATGAAGGGCATGGCGGCGTCTATTCGCACGCTTCGCTCGCTCACACGACCCCATCATCCCTTTCTAACCTAACCTATACGAGTAGTGGTGCCCTAAAGTCTAGATTGCAAGCAGTTCTCATCATTATTGAGAGTTAATAAAGCAGCTCTGTGTATTTCCAGTCGCTCACTAAATAATGTAGTCGCTCGGATAAAATTTTAATATATGAAATGGATTAATCACAATCCACTTTTTGTAAGCTCGTTCTGGATTTTATTATTAATCAATATTCGTCGTTAGTTTAGTTAATTTTTCGCTTACTCAAATTCATACCGCTCAAATTATTAATACAGTATGTCATTATCAGTCGCAAAGGTTTTTTTTTTAATCGCTCGTTTTATAATGCCCAAAAAACTTTCTTTGATTTTTTTTTTGTTTTAGATCAACATTATTCATTTACGTCATTAGTCATGTTTATGTATTATTCAGGTTTGTGGCCAAATTCAAAGAAAAAATTTATACAAAATAAGTATAGGTAAAAACGAAAAAGGGTTTTTTTTTATTAAAGAAAACAGGTATTTGTTTTATTTAGGACAAAACTCAAATACACAAGATTTACAAACTAAAACTAAATTTTAATTTAGTATAAGTTACGCGAAAAAAGTATACTTATTTTGCAATTTTATTAAGTATGTACATTAGTCATTCCAATTCAGAAGAAGGTAGCATAAATTAAATCCCAAAAATTAATTGGAAAGCCTGCGCTATTAATTAAAACAATTTGTCAACAATATTGGTTGCGTTGTTTGCGAAATTAACATGTGCATATCGTGTATAATCGATTTAACTTTTGGATACATAGTGTAGATTGGACAAACAGTTCATAATTTCATGATACACGTTTTTTTTCATCGTTTGCTGGTATGACTGTAGTGGCATTTTGTACGTTTTTGTGAACACATTAGTCAGATACTCAAAAAACCATTTTATCATACTTACATACTGTTCATTTCTACGAATGGTTTTTCTCCAAGTTCTTATAAATAAGTAAAAAAAAATCTTAAACAAAAAATATTTCAGTATTTTTACGATATAAAAATAAAGTGCCAATAATATTGCTTTGAAAGCATAAACATTGGATGAAACGCAGCGTATCCGAGGAAATTGGTATAACTTTGGTCTTGGGTTTCTCAAAAAATATTAAAAATGAGAGAAGAAAGAGATAAAAATCAGTTTCCTCAACTTATCTTGCAAGAAATGGGACACAAGGGTTAAAATTAAAAAAGAACTCTGGCGATAAAAGTTCACCGTAATTAACCTAACCTAACCTAACCTAACCTAACCTAACCTATACGAGTAGTGGTGCCCTAAAGTCTAGATTGCAAGCAGTTCTCATCATTATTGAGAGTTAATAAAGCAGCTCTGTGTATTTCCAGTCGCTCACTAAATAATGTAGTCGCTCGGATAAAATTTTAATATATGAAATGGATTAATCACAATCCACTTTTTGTAAGCTCGTTCTGGATTTTATTATTAATCAATATTCGTCGTTAGTTTAGTTAATTTTTCGCTTACTCAAATTCATACCGCTCAAATTATTAATACAGTATGTCATTATCAGTCGCAAAGGTTTTTTTTTTAATCGCTCGTTTTATAATGCCCAAAAAACTTTCTTTGATTTTTTTTTTGTTTTAGATCAACATTATTCATTTACGTCATTAGTCATGTTTATGTATTATTCAGGTTTGTGGCCAAATTCAAAGAAAAAATTTATACAAAATAAGTATAGGTAAAAACGAAAAAGGGTTTTTTTTTATTAAAGAAAACAGGTATTTGTTTTATTTAGGACAAAACTCAAATACACAAGATTTACAAACTAAAACTAAATTTTAATTTAGTATAAGTTACGCGAAAAAAGTATACTTATTTTGCAATTTTATTAAGTATGTACATTAGTCATTCCAATTCAGAAGAAGGTAGCATAAATTAAATCCCAAAAATTAATTGGAAAGCCTGCGCTATTAATTAAAACAATTTGTCAACAATATTGGTTGCGTTGTTTGCGAAATTAACATGTGCATATCGTGTATAATCGATTTAACTTTTGGATACATAGTGTAGATTGGACAAACAGTTCATAATTTCATGATACACGTTTTTTTTCATCGTTTGCTGGTATGACTGTAGTGGCATTTTGTACGTTTTTGTGAACACATTAGTCAGATACTCAAAAAACCATTTTATCATACTTACATACTGTTCATTTCTACGAATGGTTTTTCTCCAAGTTCTTATAAATAAGTAAAAAAAAATCTTAAACAAAAAATATTTCAGTATTTTTACGATATAAAAATAAAGTGCCAATAATATTGCTTTGAAAGCATAAACATTGGATGAAACGCAGCGTATCCGAGGAAATTGGTATAACTTTGGTCTTGGGTTTCTCAAAAAATATTAAAAATGAGAGAAGAAAGAGATAAAAATCAGTTTCCTCAACTTATCTTGCAAGAAATGGGACACAAGGGTTAAAATTAAAAAAGAACTCTGGCGATAAAAGTTCACCGTAATTAAGAAATAAAGAAATAAAGAATACTTTTAACGTCTTTTTTGAGCTCTGGAGTGCTCTGTTTACAAACACACAGTCTCTGTTTGTAAACAGTTGTAACATAAAACATTCGAAATCAAGATTCTACGTAAAGCCATTTTCAAAATATAAATCAGTTTCCCAAGTATAACGATAAATAAAAACAAAGCAGAACAAAAGGTTTATGTTTATTTTCCGACCCAACCTGCAGGATAAATTAAATCCGGATAAATTATCCACGGACAACCAATAAAGCTAGGTATCGACTGACCACTGTCACTCGATACGGTTCTCAAATTCGTTGCTCTGAAGTAAATTATCAACGAGAGAACCTTTCCGTACGGTACCCGATTACGGGCTTTAACAGTGTGTTTATAGCTTTACCTACACTGTGGTTGCTGAAGTACGGCATAACCATTACAATTAACACCTTTTACGTTGTAATAATGACACGTTTATAATTTTGATGGGTCATGTAATTTGCGATATAAAATGTGGGGCCTTGTTGCTAAATGTTTACGGTTATAAAACGGTTTTTGATGACTGTTCTTCTGGGTATTTTTAGGCTTCCATTTTCGAGTTTAGAGGTAACTTTTAATGAAACGTTGTGACGTAATAATTGCCTGTTCGTACTTAGTCAGGCTTTTCATTAAAGCCTTTTTAAAATGTTATGACGATAATAAATATAGTCTTAAACGAATGGTCATAAAACGCATTTCAATTATTATTATCATTGCAACATTTCCTTGACATTTTCCATTAAAATTTCGTGACACGTTAAGCAGCTGGCGCGCAATTTTTCCTTTCGCTCGAGGAAATCACGGAGATATTTTTTTAAATATTCGCTGAACAATAGCGGAGGCTCATAAAAAGCGGCGCAATTGGTCGTGAGGCTGCAGAATGTTCGTTGGCGGACGAATTTGTTGGTACCGAGATTTTCCGGGGCTCTTGGCGAGCTTTCCCGAGCGTTTCCCGTGCGCCTCAGCGAATTACAAAGAATTCGCCTACAATAACCGAACATTCCGTGTTGTCGACTCTCTCGAATGTAACCAATCTTTTTAATTAAATTACTGAAATAAAAAGTTGTCCCATTTTTTCTGTCTAATGGAATTATTCCGTTTCGCGCTTCCGATTCTAAGCAAATGGAGGGACGGAAGGAATTGTTTGCAGATGTTGTGTTGTCATTTTGTTTACGACCAAGAAGAAAATGAAAACATAAAAATTCCTGATCCTAATGTCGCCATTACGTGCAAGAAATAATGATTTTCTTGGAAACTATCTCCTCCACTGTTAGTCCGGTTTTATTACTTTCCAATGTCCTAAGATCGTTCGTTTCTTAAGCTATTATCTGGTAATATAAATTGAATGCACCAGACGACTTCAAGAAGCTATTGATCGGGCATTTAATTGAGGGATATATATCAGCTCCTACAATGTAATGTAGATTCAAACATAAATTTTATTTGTAAAGGATCATCGATACTGTATAACAAAGACATACATTATAATATGTAGTGATTTGATGTTTTTCAATTTATGATGGTAATAGGGAAGATGCAATATTTTTATTTTTGTTTTAAATTTAAAGAATTCCATGTAAAATAGTCTACTAATATATTAAATGTTAAAATGTTGTAATTTATTGTAAAAAAAAGCGGTTTTAAATTGACAGTTTAAACTTCCACGCGAAACGGACCAATAGTTCCGATGACGTCACTGCAGTGACACAGTATCTCTGGTTGTATTGTTCTTCTCTAATTTTTATAACTTTTTATAATTATTCGCCATTCCAGATACTTTTATTGCTAAAATTTGAAAATAAACTATCAATCAACATCTCGTGGTCATAATAATACCGCATGAAAGCATGTATGCAATGCTTTTTATGCAAAAAATCATGTTGACTCATGTTGATATCTCCAATACCAGACGGGGTTACAAACTTTGTACCAGACAGTTTTAGTGGCTGAACTTCTGATTTTAAATATTTAAAGAATCTGGATTTATGGAATCTTTACCTCCTGGACTTTAGGCAGACTTCAAGCATATCGAAGGTGTGTTATTTCAGTTGATTAGACCATTAGTTACGTAGTAACTATTTATTAATCTGTGCCATTAGTGAACAACACTAAGAAAAGTTCAAAAGATGAAGTACTACAGTCGAAGAAAATTGCATGCCTTCGAAATCATAATTAAAGAGTCATTAGAAGACTGCGCGAACTTGCTTTTGTAAAGCTAATTTTATTCCTACAAAACTATTTCTGTTTACTTTGACAACTAACTGCGGGGGTGCGTTCCAAAAAGGGTAAGAATTACACGGAGTAGCGCGAAAGTTACTCTAAAGCGTTCCGCTGGCTTATTACCTATGAAACAGCAATCAGCAATATTTGCGCAGTGATCGCGCGATTAATCGCTTAACGTCAAAAAAAATCGTTATGTATGAATCAATTGCTAATCGCTCGCTGATTGTTCTAATGCACTTATTGCTACGATGACGATAAAGTAGCAATCGCAGACATTTAGTCATGCTTTGTTTTATTAGGTACCAAAGCGGTTTATTATTGTAAATATTGAATACAAACCATCTTAAATAAAACAATTTTAAAAAATATGGACCTTACCAAAAACAAATAATATAACAGTGTTTTATGTAATATTAAATTATCTACCGTGTATGTCTTCTATTTAATAACCGTAAATTACATGTAATATTTTTTTATATAATCAAAGGCCATTTGATATTAAATTAAAAAAAATCTCGATTAAGATTTCATTGTAAAAACTCGATTGTATCACATCACTATTTATTTGGAACTAAAAACCTGCAACACTGGAAATGTAATTTCTTTGACTCGAATTAAAAATCGTACTATAACCTCTTTTTAATTTTTAAGACAAAGAACTGCTATTCTATGAAAAGAGTCACTAATGTAGATGACTTAACGGATGATAAAGAATTATTATTTGCTATTATTAGTGGGAAAAATGTCAAACTAATGGTTTGTGTCGTCTACTTGCCGCCCAGTTACAGCAGTAAACAGTATCTAGACGTCTTAACGTGCTTGGAAAACGCTATAAATATGTATGCTGATTATTCTTTTCTGATAGTTGGTGATTTCAATTTGAATTCGTGCAATAATAGTGTTAGATCTCAATTTAATAATTTTCTGGAATATTGTAAGTTGCAACAATGCAATAACATTATTAATAAGTATGGATGCGTCTTAGATTTTGTGTTGACCAATCTTGATTCCAACAGTATCAATGTTTCATCCGATACTGAACACTTAGTTCCTATGGATGCATACCACCCCCCATTAGAGATACTACTTACACTTCCAAGAAGAGCAAATAATCCACCTTCTGTGGTTCCAGGGAAGTGTTTAAGCATGGAATGGAACTTCCGTAAAGCTGATTTCCATAGCATGTACGCTGATATCGCTAAAATTGATTGGACCGAACTCCTTGGGCAGCAACATTTAAATATAAACCAAGCTGTAGATATATTATATAATAAACTAAATGATGTAATTAATGCACATGTTCCTTCAAAAAGAATAGCCTATAATAACAAATATATATATCAAAAATGGTATACCAAAGAAATTATACATTATATAAAACTAAAATATTTTAATTTAAAAAAGTTTAAATGTTTTGGTCTAGAGTTTAACAAGGAACTTTTTAAATACTATAGAACTAAAGTGAAAGAGCTCATAAATACAGAATTTAAAATATATATATCGAAAGTTGAAAGCAATATAAGTTTAGACCCCTCAAGTTTTTGGCAATACGTAAAAGAGAAACGTAAAAATAGACAGCAAATAAAAACGTATACTTATAATGGTAAAGCTGTAGAAGGTCAGGATGCCATTGACTCGTTCGCTCAATATTTTAGCTCAGTGTTCCATCATACTCCGCCGTCGTTAGATGTGAGGGTTGCGGAGGAAGAGGCTAGTCGATTAGGCTGCCTATCCACTGTGACTATTAAACAAGTTACTATTACTGATCTTAGGCGTGCAGTCCGCCGACTTAAAGCGCTAACTGCTTGTGGTCCCGACAATATACCGGGGTTTTTGATAAAGGATTGCTTGTTAGCTTTAGAAGAGCCCTTACTGTATATTTATAATCTCTCACTCAGACATTGTGTGTACCCTGATAAATGGAAAGTGTCCAGAGTGACTCCAATACCTAAATGTGGCTCGTCTACAGATATAACAAACTTCAGACCTATTGCTATATTATGTGTATTTGGGAAAATATTTGAATGCATTCTAAATAACGCCATTTGTAAACAAATTAAAGGGCAATTAACCGATTGCCAGCACGGTTTTCGTCCTCTACGTTCCACAGTTACTAATCATTTAGAATTCGTTGATTTTATAAGTAGTCAAGTTAGGCCTGGTTGTCAGGTAGACGCCGCGTATTTTGATTTCAAAAAGGCCTTTGATCTTGTAGATAATGATGTGCTTTTAAATAAATTTGCAACACTGGGATTCTCAACTTCTCTTTTAAAATTCATGGCCCAGTATTTAAAAGATCGTAAACAGTTTGTTAAGGTACAAGGATATAAGTCGAAAGAGTATTATACTCGATCAGGGGTAAGTCAAGGTAGTACTATCGGTCCTACACAATTTATAATACTGATCAATGACTTACCTACTGTTATCTCTAACGCAAAATGCCTTATGTTCGCTGACGATTTAAAATTGTACCTTTCTGTAACCAACGCAAAGGATTGTGAAGCGTTACAGCAGGATATCGACGCAGTAGTTGGTTGGAGTATAAAAAACAAATTGTCATTTAACCATTCTAAGTGTAAAACAATAACTTTTTCCCGATCCCGCAACCCTATTAGTAATAACTATAATCTTGCTGGAAACTCAATGGAACGTGTTTTTTCGATCAGGGATTTGGGAGTAATAATTGATAGCAAATTAAATTTCCACGAGCATATTCTTAAAACTTGCAAAGACGCTAATAAAGCTCTTGGTTTCATTATTAGACTTTCGTCTCAGTTTAAGAATACTCATGTTGTAAAGCAACTATATAATGCCTATGTCCGCAGTAAGCTAGAATACAATGCAATAGTCTGGAGTCCTCAACAGTCATCGTACACTATTATGATAGAAAAAGTTCAACGTAAATTCTGTAGATACTTATACAAACGTCAATATGGATATTATCCTTTTCTGTACCCATCTTTGTTCGTGTCAGGAATGGTAGGCTTAGACACACTCCAACTTAGGCGGGAATTCACTCATGTTATTAATTATTATTTAATTTTAGCAAATAAAATAGATAGCCCCGTTCTACGGGAGTCAATACACTTTTATATTCCCGACCAATACATGCGTGGTGTTGCGAGAAGACAACATAGACTCCTCTGCCACCCGCCTACATGGCGCGCTCCTAAAACTGACAGTGCCCCCACTGCTAGAGCAATTCAGTTAATTAATAACTTTTTAAAATGTACTCCGGAGGCAGATTTATTCTTTGACTCTAAAAATATATTTTTAAAGCATGTCTATATGTATTTAAATGTTAAGAAATAATTATTGTTTTTTTTTTTTTTTTAATGTTTATGTTTGATGTTGACTGTATGTTTTAAGAATTTAGATTAAGTACTTTGTTTTTTATTTTATTTTAATGTTTATTGTTATTAATTTTAATTAATTTAGCTTAGATATAAGCGATTTGGTGTTAGCTGTAAGTTTATATCTGATTAATAAATGAATATGAATATGAATGAATTAATTTCGAGTGAATTCCTCGCACGTTTTGAAACGTGCCAGTGACGTCATTCCAGTCGCTCAACGCTGATTGGTGTTTTAAATTACGTTTCATTTCATGTAATTTCAAATTCATATTTTATTGATATAAATAAACATTATGCAAAAAAAAAGTTGCAGAGGCCCTTCATTTACATTTTTTCAACATTTTATTAATAAATTTTCAACAAATACTAAGTTTGCATCTTCCCTATTATGTATATAAAAGAAAGTTATACTTAAAATATGTTTTTTTTATGTTACTTATGAAATTATGGTGACACACTCATTTGACATGTTGAAAGTATGAAATATAGTGTTAAAT
Organism: Athetis lepigone; assembly: GCA_033675125.1. NCBI lineage: Eukaryota > Metazoa > Arthropoda > Insecta > Lepidoptera > Noctuidae > Athetis > Athetis lepigone. Next base: position 14,139,837 of record CM066243.1, on the reverse strand, counting down.
AAAAATTTGTTTATTAAGACTTTACAATGTCAATATTGTAACAGTAAACTTACTTAGTATAATTTATTGAAACAAGCCAATATTTACAAATCTTGGCATGGAACTACACGGAAAATGATAGGAATCGTACTATCGTTATAAGATACAAGAACTCCCTCATAGTGTTGAGACTTGTCTACAAAACCTAGCACGGTGAGCGAATTAAATCTACGGCTTTAAAACTTAAAACCAATAGTCTCAAGTAACAAAATAGTGTAAGTGTAAGCTTTATATACTAACATTTATACTAGTTTCGACTTCAGTATTTTTTCAGCGGCCCACTGAATAAAGCGCTTTTCCTTGAATTTAAGTACAGTGCTGACCACGAAATACAGCATATTCTTTTGCTGCAGCACTGCAACTTGCAATTCTCATCATCATTTCCCTAGCATTTTCCCAACTATGTTGTGTTCAGCTTCCAGACTAACCGGGTTCAGCTATACAGGGTGTCCCACGGCTATGCCACATGGAGGGAAAGTACGTTAAATCTTGAAGATAGAAAATTTTAATGAAAGAATACACTATTTGAATTTCAAAAACAATTTAAATTGCATTCATAGATTTTTAAATAATTAAACGGTTGGGCCGGGGGAATCGAACTTGTTTCACGAGAAAAAATAATCACCCTGCAGTTTCATCATAAGGATCATTTTTTGCTAAATAACATAGTGTCACAAATAAAGGGAAAACCGTAAAATTTAACATTTGATGTAAAATTTTGTTCTGAAAAGTTAAAAGCTTACATTGCCGTAAGGACATACAATTCACAACTGTTTATTACTAATTAATCTACCCACTTGAATGGTACGCATCATTTAAATAAATAAATATCCACCACAACAAGACCAAAAAAATCGTCAGGGAACGAAATAATCAAAAGTTATCACTTTGTATTTAAAAAGACGGGACTAATTTTTAGCATTTGAAAAATTGACTAATATTGTATTAAAAATGTTAAAATCATGGTGTTGCAGAGCAACCTCTTTTTTGATACTATATTATTTTTGTATCTTTTTTGGAATCAGTTTTAAATTAGAAGAAAGCTTGTCATATTTTGTCTAGTGTTGTCATAGCTACATTTCAGTTTATAATTTCCACTAATTGTTAATATTCGTGTTTTATTCAATAAATATCATACTTCTCTGTTCTCAGGCTTTCAATCATCCGCACCACAAATCATACAGTCCACTCATCGTTTACATTTTGGTCCTTCGACGGTAAAATTTATTTTCATTTTCGTTTCATCTCGTAAGCTCACGTAAATTTTTCATTTGCCGTAGTAATATTTTTTCATCGTTACCATGAACACACGTAGCAAAAGTAAAGCCATATCCTCTGAAATCATAGCACCTCATACCTCATCGCCACCTTCATTAGTAGAACAATCATCTAATGTTCATCCTGGTGACGACGACGCCGCGAGTAGTATGCGCTCGGCACGTACCAATTCGAACGCTTCGTCAACGCTGAGAGCGCGGAAGGCCGCTGCGGAAGCTGCCTTCAAGCGCCGTCAATACAATAATTTGAAGGCGCTCGCTGAAGCACAAAGGCAACAGATGGAAGCACAACAACTTGCGCAACAGCAACTCTCACAACAGCTTGCGGAGGTTGAGGAAGCAGAATTTCGTGCTGAGATGGAGCAGATTCAGGCGGAGGAGGGTAGTATACGGAGCAAACGGAGTGTTTCAAGCCAAAAAAGAACAGAAAATTGGGTAACAAATATTAATCATTCTAATAGTGGAAAGGAGAATGAAAATGTTACAACTGAGGTCTCACAGCCTGTCCATCTCGAGACAATGGACACTCAGGCTGCTGCTGCTTTAATAGTAGAAAACCATAATTTAAGACAGGTAGGTTTCATTCCTCAAACGCCTGGGCTGGCCGCAACGGTGCTGCCACCCTCTTTCGAGGGCCTTGAGGGACAACACCACACAGTGCCTTGTCACAATGAGTTTTCTCCATTGCTATTAAAAGCAATTGCAGACACTGCCGCCGCAGCTAAGTCTCTGGCAACGGCACAAAACAGACCACAAAAATTAAAAATTGACCTTTTTGCATTTGCTGGAAATGCATCACAGTGGCTTCAATTTAAAAAATTATTTAATTGTACTAAAATATCCTACACTCCCACAGAGAACGTCGCGCGCTTACAGTGCGCGCTCCGTGGTCCCGCACGTGAAGCTGTCGCGTCGCTGCTCGTCTCCGCTGAGGATCCTGACGAGATCATGTGTGCACTCGAGCGAAGTTTTGCAAGCCCGGAGTTAATAGTTTTGGGTGAGGTACAGGTACTGAGGCAATTACCACGTGTAGGTATTGACCTCAAAGAACTTGGTGTAGTCGCCAACACAGTTCGGAATAGTTTATCTACGATTAAATTACTTAACCATTGTGAGTATCTTCACTCACCTGAGCTTTATCATGTAATTTTAGGAAAGTTGAATCCTTTATTAAAAATGAGATGGTCTGACTACGCATCAGAACAAACAAGCCCTTTTACTTCTAAACTTAAAGTGATGTCTGATTTTCTAATTCGCGAACATGAGCGCTTTGTGAAATTTGCTTTGTCGCCGGAGTTAAGTCTGTCACTACAATCACACGTAACTTCGTCCATTAATAAAGTAAACAAACGCGAAAACATTCATTCTGTATCTCACAATAATAGCACGGATAAAACAGAATGCGTATTTTGTAAAAAAAACCACAACGTCAAAAATTGCGACAAAATAAAGTTACTCTCAGTGGATGAACGATGGACTTGGTTACGTGAAAATAAGGTTTGCTACAGATGTTTAAGTCGTAAATCTCATCAATGGAAGTCTTGTAAAGTTAATCCTTGTGGGGTCGATGGTTGTTCTTTTCGCCATCATCCTCTTTTACATGGCAGGCAGGGTACGTTCGCGACATCGCGTGCACTTGGAACACAGTCGTTCAACAACGCTGTGTGTGATAACGCGTCTCAAAGTGTCGCTCCTTCTACGTCATCCTCTGGAGCCGCCATGCAGAACACAGCTGAGGAAAAGGTAACGTTGAATATCGGTATTCAGCGCGATCATAAAGCATCGTCTTCACCAACGCATACGTTTTTAAAAATTGTACCTGTCGTAGTATCTGGCCCTACAGGCGATATCGACACATACGCTTTGCTCGATGACGGCAGTACTGCCACGCTGATTGATTCCAGCATCGCCTATAGTGTCGGAATTACCGGACCTGAAGAATTAATTACAGTGAATTGCGTTGGCGGACTCAGTAAAAGTACAAAGATTCGTCATGTCAATTTTCATATTAAGGGTAGGTACACAAATGAAACTTTTTTGGTTAACAACGCAAGATCTATTGATTCTCTTTCTTTACGGTCACAAACAATTAATAAAAACTCTGTGTCATGCTATAGACATTTGTCGGACCTAGTTGAGGTTTTGTCACATGTCGACGCCACTCCAATGGTACTCATCGGTGCTGACCACTGGCACTTGTTAATTAACCAGGAGGTTCGGAAAGGTAGCCGAAATGAACCAGTGGCTTGCTTGACAGCATTAGGCTGGGTACTTTATGGGTCGTCGACAAGTAGAACCAACATTATCAACTTTGTGAATCACGTAAATATCAAAGACCCCCAGTTAGATTCTTTAGAGTTTCTTATTAAAGAACAATATAAACTCGAGGCTATAGGGATTTGTAAAAAAGAAACTTTACACAATAAAGAAGACCGACGTGCAATTGAAATTTTAGAGTCGACAGTTAGGCGCTTGTCCTCTGGACGTTTTGAGATAGGTTTGCCTTGGAGGGAAAATATAACAAGCGTCCCAGATAGTCATTCACAAGCTTTTTCTCGTTTTTTAAGTCTTGAGCGTCGCATGAGTCGGGAAACTGAGTTCGCACAGGCGTACTGCACATTTATGAAAAACATGTTACACAAAGAGTACGCGGAGGAATGCGACCCTAGTACTTTTCATGACCAACTTGAAAATAGCAAATTAAATGGTATTAGGTGGTATTTGCCACATTTTGGCGTATTTCACCCACAAAAGCGTAAGCTGCGTGTCGTTCATGATGCCGCTGCTATAAATGAGGGCATCAGTCTGAACTCTATGCTGCTTCCTGGTCCTGATTTACTTCAGTCACTGTTAGGTATTTTATTTCGATTTCGGGAGGGTCGTGTTGCACTTATAGCAGACATCAAAGAGATGTTCCCACAATTTAGAATTCGGAAAGAAGACAGGGATGCTTTGCGGTATCTGTGGAGGCCTGAAGGAAATTCAACGACCAGGAAGCAACCCATTAAAGAGTTCAGAATGACTGCTGTCATTTTCGGTGCATGCTGTAGTCCTTTTATCGCTCAATATTTAAAAAACAAGAATGCTAAAGAATTCTTAGAATTATACCCAGAAGCTGTCAACGCAATCCTGAGGGATCATTACATGGACGATTATCTGGGATCTCATGAAGATGTATTTTCAGCTGCCAAGGTTGCCGCCGATATAATCACGGTCCATAATGCTGCTTGTCTGGAGATGAGGGGGTGGATTTCCAATGATCAGACGGCGTTAAATCTAGTACCCGCAGAATTGCGAGCTGTCCAGCCTTTGGAAGTCGACCTTGGCTCTTATTCCAGCAGTATTAAGGCGTTAGGCATATCATGGCACCCTACCTCTGATTCATTAGGTTTTCGAAACGTGTTAGAGAAATCTATACCGAGAACTCTGACAAAACGAAAGGTTCTTTCTTTTTTGATGCGTGTATACGACCCTTTAGGTTTGCTAGGGCCGATTATAGTAAAAGGTCGTATACTTTTTCAACAAACGTGGAGATCCAATATCGATTGGGATACAGAATTTTCACACTCAGAAGCCTCAAGGTGGAATGAATGGTTCCAAGCAGTAGCCGAGGTCGCTGCTTTAAAGATTCCACGTTGGTACGCGTCTTGCTTGAACTCTGAGCCTTTGCACCGCGAACTGCATATCTTTGCCGACGCCAGTGAGCAAGCATATGCTTGTGTGGCATATTGGCGTCTCTTATATGAAGATGGTTCAATAAGACTCGCTCTGATTTCAAGTAAAGCAAGGGTATCTCCTTTAAAACCAACATCTATTCCCCGCTTGGAACTGCAGGCCGCTTTGATCGCTTCGCGCTTAGCTTTGGCTATCAAGGACAGTCATATCAAAAAGCCATCACGCACTTTCTTTTGGACTGATTCCACGACTGTCCTAGGATGGCTAAGAAGTGATGCACGCACGTTCAAGCCATTTGTTGCTCACAGAATTGGTGAAATTATTGAAATTTCTAACGTTTCAGACTGGCGATGGGTGGCATCTGACTTGAACGTTGCTGACGACGCGACACGTGCGCGCAATTTCAATTTAACTTCGTCGAGCCGTTGGTTCACGGGACCTCCATTTCTTTTAAAGTTCCCAGAGGACTGGCCCGTAGAGCCAGCAAGAATCACACCAGTTCGGGAGGAGTTAAAGCCTAGCGAATTGGTGGGACTCCTCGATTTGACTCCAACTCCAGAAAACTTGCCAAGTCCGGTAACTGCTGATTTCGCACGCTTCAGCTGTTGGCTCCGCCTTATACGGGCTTCAGCGCGAATTATTCAGGCCGCTCAATTATTTAAAGTCGGTTGTGGCAATATCGGTCACCTACGTCATTCAAACACTCGCCGTAATAATCACGCGACATCCCTTTGTCGACGAGACGTAGCGTCCACCACTCTAATACCTCTTACAGCGGACCTACTAAAAGCAGCGGAAAGGCAAATTTTTCTAAGAGTTCAACTCGACAGTTTCAGAAATGAATATTGCTGCCTATTGCGATCCGAGTCAGTTTCAAAGAAAAGCCGCCTTGCTAAGTTATCACCCACAATGGAGGATGGACTACTTCGGTTGGCCGGCAGAATTGGTAACGTGAGGGAGGTACAACCAGAACTTCGAAGACCAATTCTACTCGACGGAAAACATCCAGTAGTAAGGCTCCTTGTGGAACATTATCATCGGAGAACCGCCGCACATGGTAACAACGAATTGGTTGTCAACGAGCTTCGACAAAAATACTGGATACTGCACCTGCGACCCACAGTAAGAAGTGTTGCGAGCAAATGCGCATTTTGTCGTTTTCGAAGAAGCCTTCCAGCGATTCCGGTGACAGGAGACTTGCCTCCGCAGAGAATGGCACATCATCAACGGCCTTTCACTTTTACTGGCGTTGACTACTTCGGACCTCTTAACGTCACCATTGGCAGAAGGCATGAAAAACGTTATGTGGCTCTTTACACCTGTCTAACCACTCGAGCTGTTCACCTGGAGGTTGTCCACAATCTTTCCGCTGATTCTGCGATCATGAGTCTCCGAAGATTTATCGCACGAAGAGGGGTACCTGATACGATCTTTTCTGATAATGGAACTGCTTTCGTAGGAGCCAATCGGCTTTTAAAGGAATTCTATCAAAGCGACGTACAAAACTTTGCGGCGAACAGAGGCATTACTTGGCGCTTTATACCTCCAGCTGCACCTACGTTTGGCGGATGCTGGGAGCGGATGGTTCGCTCAATTAAGATTGCTTTAGGGGCCACGCTTCACGAAAGAGCTCCCAAGGAGGAAATTTTGATAACGCTCCTACTTGAAGCTGAAGCTATAGTGAACTCCCATCCACTAACGCATGTTTCTGTTAACCCGGATGACCAGGAGACCTTAACGCCTTTCCACTTTTTAATTGGATCATCATCTACACAAGCTCTCCCGGCCACGCTTTCAGATGGAGACCTCTGTGGGCGAGTCGAGTACCGCAAGGCTTTGCGCCTCGCAGATCATTTCTGGAACAGATGGGTCCGTGAAGTTCTGCCAACATTACAGCCTCGCTTACCAGGAGATCGAACCATAAGACATGAGGTGGATGACATCGTAATCATCGCCGATGAAACCTTACCACGGGGAAGCTGGCCGCGTGGACGTATCTCCGCAGTGTACCCAGGAAAAGATGGTGTTGTTAGGGTGGTGGACGTTGCTACAGCTGCTGGCACATTGCGCCGCCCCTGCCGTAAAGTTATCCGTCTCATTCCTTGACTGTGCATTTCTGCACAAGGGGCGGGAATGTTGCAGAGCAACCTCTTTTTTGATACTATATTATTTTTGTATCTTTTTTGGAATCAGTTTTAAATTAGAAGAAAGCTTGTCATATTTTGTCTAGTGTTGTCATAGCTACATTTCAGTTTATAATTTCCACTAATTGTTAATATTCGTGTTTTATTCAATAAATATCATACTTCTCTGTTCTCAGGCTTTCAATCATCCGCACCACAAATCATACAGTCCACTCATCGTTTACACATGGTCTTTCTTTTATTTTTGGCACTATGTTATTGAATTCAGTTTAAAATGTTTTCAAAATTCAAATAATGTCTTCTTTCATTAAATGTTCTATCTACAATATTTAAGGTACTTTCCCTCCATGTGGCATAGCCGTGGGACACCCTGTAAAAAATAAAAATAAAATAAAAATAAAAAAGCCTTTTATTTCTTGCTACACACAATAAATTTACACATTATAATAAAGAAAAAAAGAAAAAAAAAAGAAAACCGCATGCATACTATAAAAAACAGTTAAAAGAGTATATATTATATGTATATTATTCTCTCTCTCTTTTTTTTTTTTTTTTTGCAAGAACCCCTCTCATTCGAAGGTGAAGGCCTCCTCCAGGGACAACCACTGCTGTCTGTCTTCTGCTACTCTCATCCAGTGGGCACCTGCTACTTTCGTGATGTCATCTGTCCAGCGTGTATTTGGTCTACCCCTTTTTCTGTGGCCCGATGGTCCCAACCATGATGTAGCTATTTTAGTCCAGCGATTGTCGTTAAGTCTAGCCACATGCCCAGCCCATCGCCATTTCAGTTTCTGAGCATAACTAAGAGCGTCGATGACTTTAGTTTTTTGCCTGATTTTGGTATGGCGGATTTTTTGGATCTTTCTGATCTTCAGAATGCTTCTTTCCATGCTTCTTTGTGTTGTTACGATCTTACTTTTTGTTTTCTTAGTAAATTTCCAGGTTTGACAGGCGTATGTTAGTGAGGGTAGTAGGCAGGTGTTCATGATTTTACTTTTAAATTTAATGGTCATTTCGCTTTTAAAAATTTCTTTTAGACTCCAGAATTTTTTCCACGTGATGTTTGCTCTTCTCTCTATTTCTCTTTCGTTGTTGTGTCGGTTGAATGAAATTTGTTTTCCTAGATAAATGTAGGTATCAACATAGGTTAAGGGCAGATGTTCAAGGTGTATAGGTATTTTTGTATGGTTCGTCATAACATTCGTTTTGTTTAAGTTGATTTCCAATCCTACTTTACGACTTTCTTCGTGTAAAGAATTTATCATCGATTGTAGTTGACTAGTGTTTGTGTACACCCTGTATACCACTATTTTACGTGCAACTACTGCGTGTCAGACGTCCACAACCCAGTTACCAGGCAACACGATATCCTTTGATTAGATTGGTTGGACTTTCTGGCCTTTGACTACTTATAACTACCAAAATTCTACGAACGACAACCGGTACAAAGAGCTTTACTTGCTGTCCAAGGCAAGGGATATCAGTGATGTCCAATATAAACTTTAGAATGTACATACGAATTGAAAAGTTCACAATCCGAACTCACAACTAAAAAAATCGATAAAGGACAAATTGTTTACAGTCGATATGACAAGTGGGTCAACCTAAACAATTATCAGCTTTGAGAGCGATAGTTTAAATAACTACTAATAACCAAAAGTAAATTTATGCATTGTTCTTCTATACCCCAAGACGGAACGACCCTCAACGGTATCCTGAAATGAATATTCATGACTGAAGCTAGAGAGCGTTGAACAATACCTAACGTTTTCTATTTTCTCAGTTAGTACAGCTGAGCTAATACTCGAACCAATTGGATGTATATTTGAGCCGTAATTATTTTGTAAAGGAGTGTACACGAATGAAACATTCAAACTTTGGAGATCTTGATTCAAATTTGCTTCCAAAGACTACAGTGACTTCTGGTTAAAGGCTACTAGAAATGTAATGATTTTTTACTCTGTCACCGCCATTATAAGGGGCATCATGGCACATGGTATCAATTTATTGTTCTATTGGGCGCAACAGGGAATAATTTCTTGTCTTGACTCCCAAGATTTACATGAGTCAAGTGACAAAAAACTTTAAATGATGTGTGTCAAGTTTCAGGTTTTATAACATATGACTAAGGCCCGTATTAATAGACGTCACTCAATTCTGAGACGCTCTCAAATCTTTTGCTGTCCTTGTCATTCTAAAGGAAAAAAATAAGGACAGCAATAGATTTGAGAGCGTCTCAGAATTGAGTGACGTCTATTAATACGGGCCTAGAATTGTGCAAGTAGTCTCAGACTTGACAGTTGGCAAAGGGAATATAGACACTATGTTGTCGATCCTGTGTTATATCTTTCAACGTCACTTTGACGTCAACATGACTGGCTTTCTATGGAGAATGCTTCAAAGAACCTTCGACGTATAGAGGTTCATCAGATTTTGAATTTACGAGGTGCACGCATATTTCAAAGAAGAGCCAACTAACAGGTTTTTAATTGAATACAGGTAAAACTTATTACCTGTCCAACGAACTGTGTAAATTTGTATACCTGTGGAAGTCAAAGACTTCCACAGGTATACAAATTTACGTACTCATACATCTGTTATTTACTATTTAGATTTTTATAGTGTAAATATTATAAAAGTCTCTATAGTGTAAATATTTTACAGTGTAAATATTATAAAGCCTCTATCTCGAGCAAAAACGAATGTAACTTTTTCAGTCATATATGTCATCATCATCTCCCTAGCCTTTTCCCAACTATGTTGGGGTCGGCTGCCAGCCTAACCGGATTCAGCTGGATACCGGTGTTTTACGTGGAGCGACTGCCTATCTGACCTCCACAACCCAGTAACTGAGCGACACGATACCTTTTGGTTAGACTGGTCAGAGTTTCTGACTAACCAGTAACGACTGTCGAAGTTCTACGAATGACAACCGGGACCAAAGGCTTTACGTGCTTTCCGAGGCACGGGATGTCAGTAATGTTTAAGATAAAGTTTAGAAAGTACATATGAATTGAAAAGTCACATTGGTACTTGCCCGGATTCGAACCCACAACGTCTTACACGAGAGGCGGGCGGCGCCTTATCCACTGAGCCATCACAACACCCTATCATATATGTATATTCAAAAATAAAAAAATATTTAAGACAGCACTGGTACTCCATAACTCGGAAATCAGGAACAGCTCGTGGGTCCCAATTGTCATTCACATATCTTTGATAATTGTTACGGGTAGTAGTCAGAAGTCTGAAAGTCTGAATTTGGGCAATCAGCTATATGTAAAAGTCTGATGTTCTGCTGAATCCGGTTAGACTGGAAGCCGACCCTAACACACTTAGGAAAAGGCTAAGGAGATGATAATGAAATGGACTGTAGCTAAAAGTACATTTTCAAATAGTAGTGCGTCAATTCGTCTAAAACTACTGCCAACAATAGTTAATTTCAGGGTCCTAAAATATTCATCGACCCTTAGAATTGATTGCTCCCAAACAAACGTGATAAGAAATTAATAAGCCAATTATAATTCATGATTGATTTGGTAAAGCTAATTACACAATACCATTGGTCTAACACAGCTTGATTGACGGATGCCTAAATTTCGCAGTAGATCTTGAGTATCTAATTAAGGTCCTTATTGCTTTAGGCTGGTATGTATCATAGTGCGAGACAGTAAGGTGCGGCTTGTACGAGAAACTTACAAGACATGCCTATTTTCTTTTATTATAATCATTTATGCATATGTAAACGCTTCCAGTCTACCTTAGGGGTATGCAGAGACAAAACATGACAGGTAGATACAGAACAAGATATAAAAGGTAATGCCAAAGTAAAAAAATACCGCTGGATTTTTTTTACTATAAGGTTAATGTATGTTTACGTCATTTGTTCTACGAGTAGGGCTCAAACTTATAACCTAACTTACGCCAGCTACTGCTTTTATCATTGAACCAAAGCCATTCAGTTTTTAACACAAAGTTTTTTTTACATTTTGGATGCCATTGTCACATGTACGTGACAAGCGAGCGAATGCCCAGACCACTAACAATATACAAATACGTGCAAAAAAAAATGCGTTGCAAAATCAATTTTTTGCGTGTGATGAGACCATTAAGAAAGCACTTTGGAATGACATTTACAATTACAAACAATGCAAGTACTAGTAAAAATATAACTCGAAATAATTCAGTTAATCATTATATTACTACGTTTCGTTTATACATATGTTTATCTTAAAAAATGTAAGCTCTTATTGAAGATGACATTTAAAAAAATACTTTATTTTATTATTGACAAAGGTTTGTAATCTCATTTTTTATTTTTACACGCGCATGTTTATATATGCTCCAAAGAATTCAATTTTATTTCTTTCACGTTGGTTAAAACAAAAACTAATATACTTTTTTGTTAATCTTTGTTGCCAATTTCATTGGATCAATCACAGGATGCTTGAAGGAAGATATTGCTTCCGATGTAAACTGCGGCCAAAGCGGTGTCATGTGGTCATGTTTGACCAATAGAGCAAGCGTTGCCAGTTATCGTTCAGAAGATATAGGGATATGAAACCTGAAAATGGAAAACTTTGCGCATACGTGAAATAATAAAAAAATAAATCACTTAGGACAACACACACGGCCATCTGATCCCAAACAAAGCAGAGCTTGTGTTATGGTTACTAGACAACTGATATAATTTATAAATACATACTTATTATATGTAAATTACACCCATACACAGAACAAACAATCATGCTCATCACACAAAGTTTGTCCTGAGTAGAAATCGAACCTCGACTAGCAGTCTGGGTCACTAACCACTAGACCAACAGGCCCGTCAAATACTTACAAAAACACCAACAGACTGGACTAAACGTGTGATGCTGAGTTAAGTCACATCTAAAACTGTTTAGAGTTAACCACACGAGCGCAGTGTTAAAACCATTCAGTTATCCAGACTATAAATAACTCGCTACTAATCCCTTATGTTCTGTTCTGTACGATTCAATGAATATAAATTGAATGAATGGAGGATTGAATAGGTAATCTCATTTCCCTAATCTGTACATACGAGATCTATAGAATGTAGCACTTGCTATGAATTATAAATGCTTGTTATTTCGTGTTTAGGTTCGTTAACAAGTGAAGGTTGACAGCTTTAAACTTGAATTTCGTAATAATATTTAGCAGTTAAAGAACCATTGATTGTTTGTGTTATGTTTTTAGTTACATGAATTGAAGTGACGGATCAAATTCTCGATATTTTGGGTATGTAATCATCGTCATGTATAAATTGGACTTTCAATCAAAAGGTTCCGTTCTAAGTTATCCTGATGTCTCCGAAGTAAAGAAGTTCGTAATAAAAATTACAGACTATACGTAAATATAGATAACAATCTAAATTATAGGTAATTTGTGTCCATATAAGAACGACGATTCTCAAATATCAGTTATAAAAAAATAGTTAAACAATAAAATATCATCCTTACCGTCACTGAAAGTTTCAACTAATCCATAATACAATTAATTTAAAGTTTAAAAGGCTTTCAACTCTGTGCAGATGAACTTTACGTAGAAATTCCCTCGGACCTGATTGTTTAAACATACCTCCACAGAAATGGGTGTCCGAGACATCTTGTGCAGACTATTCGATTACTGCGACCGTGATCAAACAGTGTGTCCTCGGTATTGGCTCCACATATAAGTAGATGTCGACGACGATATGTCCCGAAGGACTCAGAGATAACCAACGTAGGCAATGTTTGGACAGAATATTATTTAAGATGGAGGATAATTAATGATGAGGGAGGTTCATTATGCATTATATGGTAATTATAAATGCAAGAGTACACTGTTTGTACTTACATTTACTACACTTTTAGGGACCACACGCACCGAGGACTTTGAACTTGTATTATTCGATTTCCTTGTATTATTAGATAACGCGAACTTCTGATTGCGTAGATTTAGATTTTTTTTCACAGCTGTAGATTTGCAGAATCGAGAAGGTTTTGGTATTTTTTTTTTACCTGAGTGTTCAGAGAACGCGCAAACCACCTTTGAATAGTCTAGTAACCATATTTTACATAACCCAGTACACCTCACAAATTAGAACCACGCACCAACAAAGGCTAAACAAGAAAATGTACTGAGCTCGGAATTGCGTCGACGTCGGTATGAATCGCTGAATCGCGTGAAGTGGAATATCATACAAAGTGTGAAAGTGAACCAATGAGAAATCGGAAGCTTTGAAATGCAGTGTACGCTGTGAAATTTTGTTTGATGCAATCGATACTGTGCTCAACGCCCGTCTCTTTGTCAGGTTTTTGATTTGTGAAATCGCAAGATTTTTCCGTTCGTTCCCTTAGGGTAAAACTGGACCCTATTACTAAGACTACGCCTTCCGTGCTCCTGTCTTTCGCCAAGCTGACCCGTGATAGCTAAACTGCAGTTTTCCCAGATGATGTATTTCTAATACAAATACTAAAATCATTATAAAATAAATATTTGAGAGGGGACTCCCGTCCACCAATTGTGATTTTTTTGCCGTTTCTTTTTGAGAATGGTATGGAACCCACCGTTTCAAAAAATATTCGCACTTGGCCATGTTGTAATATTTAAATTTCGAGCCTTTCTATATTACATTTGTTATTGTGTTATCTGTGGTCTATCTTACTCCGTGAACATTACTGCTAGCCGATGTATTGTTTTTTCATTTTAATAAAGTATTAGTTATTTTCGCATACAGAACTACTCGTTTCTATTATAAATTAACAGGTTATGGGCCCAGATTGTCCGATTAATAAAAATCAGTGAAAGAAAGTAAATAAACTCAGTGTTAAATACGTTTTTCAAAACACATAACCTCAACCGCAGCGTGCTCAGTTTTCAAGAAGAAGTTTCAAGTTGTTTTCCGATAAATTAACAACATGTCGTCGTCAAATAATTCATTGGCATTAATAGAAAAATTAACCGGCCGTGATAATTACGCAACTTGGCGATTTGCCGTAAAAACGTACTTGGAACACGAAGAACTATGGGACTGTGTCGAACCTTCTAGTCCTTTGAAAGAAATTGATAAGAAGCGTGACACCAAGGCCAGATCTAAGATAATTCTTCTTGTGGATCCCGTGAATTATATTCACATTCAAGAATCCAGCACTGCAAAGGAGGTTTGGGACAATTTATCCCGTGCTTTTGATGACTCAGGACTAACACGCCGGGTTGGCCTGCTGCGAGAATTATGCAATACTACACTAGCAGGATGTTCTAATGTAGAAGAATATGTCAGTAAAATAATGACAACAGCACATAAATTAAGAAACATTGGCTTTCATGTAGACGACGAATGGCTTGGTACACTGCTATTGTCCGGCCTCCCCGAAAGTTACAAGCCAATGATAATTGCGATTGAAAGCTCAGGAATGAAGATAAGCTCCGACTCAATCAAATCTAAAATTCTACAAGACGTCAAACAAAATGAATCAGATTCAAGTGCTTTTGCTTCAAGTCAAAAGTTTCATAATAAAAACAGAAATATTTCAAGAGGTCCTCGATGTTATTCTTGCAACAAATATGGTCACAAAAGCCCTGAGTGTAAATCAAAACCTAATAAGCATCAGAAGAATAAAGAAGGTAAACAGAACCAATCGTCCTATGCAGCTGTATTTATTGCCTCTTCTGGTTACTCTGATGACTGGTATATTGATTCCGGTGCCTCAGTACACATGACCAAGCACAAGAATTTGTTTATAGAAGAAACAATACCAGATATAAAAACTATTAAAGTTGCAAATAACAAATCATTACCGGTTCAAAGCTCTGGAAAAATAAGCTTATGTGTTCATAATGAGAGAGGTCAACAAAATGAAGTATTATTTACAAATGTGCTGTTTGTGCCTGAACTAGCTACAAACCTGCTGTCAGTCAGTCAAATAATAAAGAATGGTGGCCAAGTAAAGTTTAACAAGAATGGTTGTTCTATACTAAACAAAAACAATGTCATAGTAGCAACAGCAAGCTTGATAAATAATATGTACGCTTGAACATGCCCGCAGCTCATGCATGCATATCAGATGTTATCGAGCAAGACACTTACCTGTGGCACCAAAGGATGGGTCATCTAAACTTTCAAAGCTTGAAAAAGTTGACTGAAAATACTGCTGATTTAAAGCTTGGTATACATGCAAGTAATGTGAAGTGTATAACGTGTCAGGAGGGAAAACAAACACGTTTACCATTCAAAAGTAAAGAGTCTCAGAGAAAAGACCTGCTTGAATTAATTCACTCCGACATATGTGGGCCAATGGAAACCCAGTCATTTGGCAAAGCTAGATATTTTGTGACATTCTTAGATGATTACTCAAAGAAGATATTTGTATATGTACTGCTTAACAAATCAGAAGTTCTGGAAAAATTAATTGAATTTAAGAAGTTAGTTGAGAATCAGTTAAACCGTACAATTAAAATTCTCAGAACTGACAATGGACTTGAATATGTGAACAGAAATTTTTCAAACTTTCTTAAAGATGCTGGGATAGTACATCAGACAACCACACCTTACACTCCAGAACAAAATGGCACAGCTGAGAGAATGAATAGAACCTTGATAGAAAGAGCAAAATGTATGATGTTGAATGCCAAACTACCTAAAGTCTATTAGGCTGAAGCAATTCACACGGCTGCATACATTATTAATCGCTCTCCAACTAAATCACTGTGCTATAAAACTCCAGAAGAAATGTGGACTGGACAAAAACCCAATGTCAGTCATATGAGGACATTTGGATGTGAGGCAATGGTTCATTTACCAAAAGAGAAAAGAAAGAAATTGGATTCAAAATCTCAAAAACTGATTTTCATTGGATACTGTGAAAACACCAAAGGGTACCGATTTTTAATACCTAACTCAAGAAAAGCTATAAAAAGTAGAGATGCAATATTTCTAGAGTCTACAGACAAGAGGGACTATGTGCCCATTGAATTAACTACAAATGAATGCAGTATTGA
Source organism: Athetis lepigone (assembly GCA_033675125.1). NCBI lineage: Eukaryota > Metazoa > Arthropoda > Insecta > Lepidoptera > Noctuidae > Athetis > Athetis lepigone. Next base: position 14,123,699 of record CM066243.1, on the reverse strand, counting down.
AAATAAGGATTGTGAAGAACTTTCAAGTGACGACTCATTTAATACTGTAACAGAAAATAAATTTCAGTCAGACAGTGAGTACTTCCCTGATGAAAGCATAGAATCTTCACCAGAAAGGAATGTTACAGTTAGAACACGAAGACAATGTAAGTTAGCTTCTCAAGAAAAAGAAGAAAGCTCTTACCTGTGTTTTGATGAACAATTATTGAATTATGAAGTACCTGATAACTATGAAAAAGCAATTAAGTCAGCTGATGCTTCAAAATGGATCAGTTCAATAAAAGAGGAGCTTGATGCACATCAACAAAATAAAACGTGGACATTAGTTGATAAAACTCCTGAAATGCGAATAATTGGATGTAAATGGGTGTTTCGCATCAAAGAAGAATCGTCTGGACCACGATACAAGTCTCGGCTTTGTGCGAAAGGGTACTCACAAACCAAAGGTATTGACTATCAAGAAACATTTTCACCAACTGTAAGGTACGATTCTATCCGTTTATTACTATCAGAAGCTGCCCAACATAACCTTCAAATAATACAATTAGACATAAAAACAGCTTTTCTGTATGGTGAGCTTGAAGAGGACATATACATGGCTATTCCTGAAGGCTTAACCTGCAAGACTAACAAGCATTCCAGCTGATCCACACACAATATTGGAAAAAGGAGAAGGAGAATCAGAAAAGAACATTCCATATCGGGAAGCTGTTGGATCATTGATGCACCTTGCTACAGTAAGCCGACCAGATATCTCTTTTGCTGTTAGCCTGGTGAGTAGATTTTTAAATTCTTACAATGAGAATCATTGGAATGCTGTAAAGAGAATCTTCAAGTATCTAAAGGAAACCAAAATGCATGGTATATACTACACAATATCAGCTGAGCCCAATGTTGTAATGGGTGATAGTGATGCAGATTTTGCCAATGACCCTAACACAAGACGTTCCGTCACTGGATATGTCTTTATGAAAAATGGAGGAGCAGTAACATGGGCCTGTCAAAGACAACAGACAGTGGCTCTATCAACCACTGAAGCAGAATTCATAGCAGCCTGTGCTGCTACGAAAGAAGTCATGTGGATTAAACAATTGCTATCTGATATTGGCGAATTCAAACAAAAGTCTGTGTGTTTAAATTTAGACAATCAGAGTGCTATCAGTGTAATCAAAAATACTAATTTTCACAAACGATGCAAACATATAGACATTAAGTTCCATTTCATTAAAGAAAAATACTATGATAAAATTATCGAATTGAACTATGTGTGTAGCGATGAACAATATGCTGATATTTTTACCAAGCCTTTGTGTAAAAATAAATTTTGTTATTTAAGAGATAAAATAGGAGTCAAATCCAGTGATGTAATTTGTAACAGTTAGTTTTATTGTTTCAGTGTAAATTCATTTTGTCAATGTTTAAAAACAATTATTTTTATGAAGGCTCAAAGGAGACAATTTTTTTTGTTCGGGGATTAGGCCCACCACAAATTGTGGCATTTATTAATGAAATGCACGTTAGTTTATTCCTTATAATCTCTAGATTACAGTGGCAATATTGGCAAAACTCTACGTAACCGGAATACTGGGAAATACGACACTCAAAACATGACTCTCATAATGACCTAAAATCTCACAAGAGCGATTATTTAATGAGTGAATAGGTTTCCTAGGTATTTTATGTTAGAATAGTGCACTTTTCAATAATAATATAGGTGTAAATGACATAAAAACCTGGCTTTGGTGTGATTTTTTTTCGATTTTTCTTTTACTGTGGACGCCAATGCTTTTCTAAGTAAAGTTGTTGCACATTTCGTTGAAATCGAGCTGTACAATTGTTACAACAGCTTTATATATTATGCACTGTATCTCCAGAAGCCATTTTTCTAACATCTATTGAATAAAAATACGAAAAGAACAGAAGAAGCACTTATCTGACTATCTATATAGAAAACTGTTGGAAACTATTAGGCTAAGTTTACATGACCGCGAGAAGCCGCGCGTCGCCGCGTGGTTGAGGCGTTCGCATGATGATGTTCATACCAGTCCGGATGTCAATGTTGCTTGAGGAGGGGGCAATTTGCTTATGGATTTTATACCGAAGGCTGAGTCGTCGCAGAAAATGACAAAGACAATAAAAAAGCTTTCTTGCATCCTATTTTAAATGAAAGTCTTTCACTTGAAATAGGATGCAAGAATGCTTTTCAACGAACGTAGAACGCGCGGTAATGTCTACGATAATTGCTGCTTACTTTGGTCTTGTACCGCGCGGTTAGTGGTACAGAGCGGTTTCGCGCGGTCGTATGAACTTAGCTTAATAATGTAGTCTGTCAGTGTCAAACTGATTGAAAACTGTACCACAGAGCATCTACAACGGAATGTTAATTAGGTACGTTTCGTTTCACATAATATATTTAAAATCACGTTGAAATAAATGTAAAAACGCTCCTCAACATGCATTTTTCCGTAATAGTTTTTTACTATTATTTCATTATTCCCGTTAGATTTCTATATAATTTTTAGTGGGTTAGTTATAATAAGGTGATGACTTGTTTCATGCGTAAAATTATTAATAAACGTAACCGTTTAATAGTGGGACCAAAAAAAATTGTCTCCTTTAGGGAGAGTGTTGTAATATTTAAATTTCGAGCCTTTCTATATTACATTTGTTATTGTGTTATCTGTGGTCTATCTTACTCCGTGAACATTACTGCTAGCCGATGTATTGTTTTTTCATTTTAATAAAGTATTAGTTATTTTCGCATACAGAACTACTCGTTTCTATTATAAATTAACAGGCCATAATTTTTTAAGTCATTTCAAGAGTACTTTCATCGAACAACGTTAAACAATTTAAATACAAACCAAAAGCTCTATTAAAATTCAAAAGCAAACAAGTTTCGCAACCTCTTAAGCGAAGCCTGGGACCAACACGTAATCAATTAAAGCTGCATTCCAAGATACGCACGCCATTATTCGCGATGACGACGAAGTTTCAGGGACGTGGCTTTGAAATTCTCCAACTTCATGCACACCCCGTCATAGTGGATGCACTTATGTTATTACGAAGGCTTAACCAAGGAAATTGAGGAATGGCAAGTTAGCTGCCGTGACTACGAAGTTTCGCGTCACCTTATATAATTGTATGAAAGGTTTTGTTCTGAGTGCTGTTATTATTTTAATGCTTGGCACGTTATGTTTTTATTTCCTGGGTTTTAGCTGTGGGAACTTTCGCGTGGAATTCGTATATATTTCCGATTCCATACATGATATTGTTTATACCTTCTTGTTTATCATTATAAAACAAAAACGTTTTCTGCTTTCTGTCCCTATGTTTGAATAGATCTTTAAAACTACGCAACAGATTTTGATGCGGTTTTTTAACATTAGATAAAGTATTTCAAAGAGAAGGTTAATAGTAGAGAAAAGGCGGGATTTTCAAAGATTTGTAACACAATAGCCATTTGGATCAGCAGATTTAAATGGCATTGTGTTAGTTGTCCCAATCAGGTCAGTAACATAAATAAACATCTAGTCATCAATCAGGTCAGTAACATAAACAAATATCTCTTCAGAGTTTTAAGAGGTATATAAATTCAAGTATACTATCAGAAATAGGCTTGAATTTACCGGATAGTTACACGGCACGGCGGCACAGGCTGCAGCTGCTGGCGGTGCCGCGTGCGCGCACTAACCTGCTGGCGCGCGCGCCGCTCACCCATGCGTTGCGCACTCTTAACACAGTGGCGGACACCATAGACATATTCACCTGTACACCGCGCGAGTTCTCAAGGGCACGTATAGTCTAGTTTGTAAGGGTTGGTTAAGCATACTTATATATTTGAGTTACTTTGTCGTATTAGATCTACTCTGTAATGGCAAAGGAAACTCTTTGTGATAAATAAATAAAAAAAAACATTGCTTACCGAGTACATCAATGCTAAACAGTATTACAGGCATCGTCTCTTTACTGTCAAAATGCGATGTCTAGACAGTGACGGAGATAGCTGAGCCAGAGAACGTGCTAAAAAACGTACATTTATTACGTGTGCTGTGCACCTCGTGCTGTGTCGTAACGATGACGGAATGCTATTGCTACTTAAAGAACGAAACGAACACGGGGCACCGCGCGGAAAAACGGGAGAGGTGTCGCATTCCAGCGAGGTGCACAGATAATTCGTACAGGGGCGTCTGCTATTACAATCGTGTCTCAATGATAGATTTTTGACTTGTAACGTCAAACTTTTGACACATTTCCCATACCAAACTGTCAAAGTTGTCAAATACCCGGCCGATGACTGGTCATTGAGACACGATTGTAACAGCAGACTAGGGCCCCAGGGTGTAAGTCTATTTAGACAAAACCACGTTGTACCAAAACATATTTTAAGTCAAAACCCAAAAAACATTACAATTAGATTGCAATCCTTACAGACATAAAACCAAATTGAGGCAAAATAAACGGGAAATTAGCACAAGAAGTTTAAAAATCTTAAAAGTCCAATCTTGAGTAGTAAAGACTCCATTCGATTGGTTGGCACGAAACCAACAAAGACATTACAGGGTACAGTTAACTGATATTTCGGACGTTCGCAAGAATTGCTAATGTAGCCATTGACCTAAATGATTAAATCTGTTTTTTATCTGTAGATAGTGAGCGGTTCCACTATTTTTTTAGTTTTTTTTTTATTATTATTTTTGTAAGCTTTGTTGACATGCTCAGTTCCGACGTTTTAACATAATATTTAAACAACTAGTTGCCCGTTCTGACTTTGCAAGAGTGTACATGACTTACTTTTTGCCCACGATGGAACGGAGAAGGGGTGAGAGGATGTGTGTGCGCACACCAAAACCCAATGAATGCTCTCATTTATCTTCCAGAACGGCTTGACCGATTAACATGCAGTTTTCTGCGGTAGATTTGTAATTTATCAATTATGGTTTTCAAATATTCATTATTAAATGGGGATATTAAGGGAACAATTAGTGTTTTATTCTAAATCATGCAACTACGATTTATATTTAAAAGAACAAGAATATGATAGGATATTATTCTAAACATGTTAAGATATTAAGCACAAATACTTACTTTCAATTCGTCGATGGTTACGGGTGTAACTATCAGCATTAAAATATTTATATACCAAGGTTAATTTATAATTAAATAAATATAAAAAAAAATTAGTAAAGACAAAAAAGTGTATGATGTTTTATGGAAAAAAGTGCTTAGAGAGTTTAACTAAGTCGATGTAACAATAATAAAATAGAGTAAAAAAATCAAACAGACATGTTGAGCCATTTCAAATGAGGAGCTAATGAACTTGCCACCCATTAGTAATAATACCAAATAATAAACTGTACAAAAAAAACAACAAAAATACAATCACAATACAAATATTATTTGGTAATTTAATATTACACATAACTTACATCTTTTGTCTTCAGATTCTTCTTAAAATTTTCAAGTCTGAACAGCCCTCTGAGAACTCTCGTAGAAAATGCAACATTATAAGCTAAAGCATCCCTCTATAAATAAAAGCTTAGTTCAACTAAAGACCAACTTGTACGGATTAGACACAAGTGCATCTGCGCTATCTTTGAAGTACGTGACTTCGAAGACAGATCCTTGGTCGTAGGAGTCACGTACAATAGATAGGACGTTGACTTGATCCAGTTTACACTGAGAGTGACGTACGGTCAGCTGTTGATAGTTAAGATTGACTGCAACTATCGTAGGAAGGGAAATTTTAACCTCTTTGCAACGTTATCTTATTATGTGTAAAATAGTAACTGACTGATTTTTTGATTGAGTGACAGTTGTTATATCAACGCGCTGCCCAAACCGCTGGTCCTAGAGACAAGAGACTTTTACTTTCTTTTTTGTGCCCCCCGACCCACAACCCTGGCATGCGCTGGCCCATGAGGGCCTAGCCAAGTAAGAAACATGAAATTTGAGAGTGTGTTCTTTGTAAAGAGTAGGTAACTACTAAAAAAGGATGGATAATTTCAACCCAAAGAGGCAAAATGGTGGATGAAAGTTCGACATTCACGCGGGCGAAGCCGCGGGCGAAAGCTAGAGTATTATTTTTTGTGTTTGGCACGAATAAGCATAGCTGTTGAGAGCATTGTCATGCTCGCTCAGAAGTCTCGCTGATACGGGTACGTGGGCTCAATCACTCCCCTTGAAAATTGTTCAGCTAAATGGTAAAAGCGTAAGCCCGGGTTGCACTGATAAAAGTCAGGCTGGGCTAATATTTTTTAAACGCCGTGAAAAATGACTTTCTTGCTGATAAAGTCATCGGCAAGAGCTAACATTTAATCAAAGTTGTTAAACAACAAACATTTATTTTTACCTTTACGTTTATGATCTTATGAACGTAAAGGTAAAAATAAATGTTTCATAATCGAATGACACAATTACAGGATTATTACAAAAGTTGAGCTAAGTAAACAACAATAAATAGACTAAAAGATCGAGATTAAGAATAAAACTGAACAGACGAACCCCAAACAAGACTTTGGCAGTTCGATAAAGTTAGGAAATCGCGAACTCATCGCCAAAACCTTTAAAGTTACGAGGTACGGTAATGAGCGGACAGATTGGTTGTTTCATCAACGCAACTTTATTAAGCGCAAGCCTCATTAGTGCTGACGTGTCGCCCCACATAATTCGTCCATATTTAACTAACGATAATGAAGTATACAGAGCATTTTCAGCCATTTATTTGTATTGTAAACATAAACATCCATTAAAACTTTCCATTCTGTTACTTTAATTGCTGAAAAGATTTATTACAGTAGTTCGCTTCAATTACAAATTAAATTTTTTATTGCCATTTTAGCGCCGTTTTCTTATAGAATTCGATGAAAAGCCCGCCTTTACGTTGATCCAACAACAATAAGTAGATTGTCCTTAGAAAGCACATCGAACAATTTCGTTGACAAAGGAAAGTAATTTGAAAAACCTGCGTGACACGGCAGTTTTGTTGCACAGTCATTCAGCTAATGAACATGTCACAAAAAAACATTAAATTGTACTCAAATAGAAAACATTTTTTGCCATTCTGCGAACGCGTTACGGTTTGGGTTAAGGGAAAAGATCAAACCGTAACGACACTATATTTTGAAATGAAGCCACAACATGCTATTAATTATTCATTCGCAATGTGTTGCGCGGGACGTCACAATCAATAATTCAGGCAACAGCTGATGATACAGTCTGCACATACCTACATGAATTTCTGCATATTCAAAGTGTAAAATAAAAATAAAAAAGAGAACGCAACTTGATTTGATGCTCGCTCGCTGCTTAAAGAAACATCATACATTCGTCCCGCTCAAAGATTCTGCATATTTCATAGCACACGTAATCCGGGATGTATTACGGCCGCAGCCGAGAGTAAAATAAAGGAACTCGGAGTACTACAGGAGGTAATAAAGATTATGTTCTTAAAGCCGTGTGTGGAGCGAGTTCAGGTGAGTTGGTGAGAGCTGTAAGAGCCGGCGTCGGTGGAGCCCGAATATTACGTATAATAAATTAGAGAGACGTGGCAGTAACATTCCCTCAGTGTCGTTTCCTTCATGGCAATTGTCCCGATATTACATGCCCATAAATTGACGGTATGTGTGAGCTCGCAAGCGCATAATATATGCTAATACTTTGTGTAGCTTTCGAGGTCGCGAATTTTTTTATTGCGATTACTACACCATTGTGGTGGGACAGGTAAAATGATATGTGGAACATGTAAGACTAAGGTTTATTACATGTAATATGTAATTCAAATAAAGATACAAAACGTAATATAAATGAAAGAATTTTATTGAAATGGGAATGTCGCCAAGCGATATCAGTACTTTTGCGGCTGTTGCATTATGGATTCAATTCAACTGAGATAAAATTATTTAGAATTTAATATCATTTGTCTTTTATCTTAGATTCGTAGTATCTCAGCGAGTTATGTTATTACTCGCGTACTTCATCTTGGAATTCTCTCGTTCTTGGCATAGCTACCCATACTAGACCCGAGTCCCCCTCTCAAAGTTCCTACCTATCTTCGTAACTATGCTATATTTGACGAGAATACTAGCTTAGTTCTACTTGAACTTTTCTTGTTATATTCATACTTGAAGTCACCCTCGAATCGGATTTATTCTTGTTACGTACTCATAGTGTACATGACTTTTTCTCTAATTATTTGTCATGAAAAGTTTGATTCAAAAAGCCACGCTATGCCGGGATTTTAGAATGAAAATCGACGCCTAAAACTAACAAATTGTCAATGCCTAAGCTGTTGTGATTAGTGGACTGAATTATGAACCGCCAATCGGATCACTTGACATGCGTTTAATTTTGACACGTCGATTATTCTCATTGCGGAGACTGAGTGTTAGACACTTACGGCTTTCAAATCAAGCGTTTGCTATCAGCATTCTGAGGTGCATCAGTTTGTGTCTCGGGCTGTATCCAAAGGTTTTGTTATTTTATTTATGTGTTATGCCTTGACCTACTCGTACTATATACAAAGAACGGCAGGTAACTGACGTCGCTATTCAACTATATAAAAAAACATAACCATTCACTTACTTACACTTAGTTCGCTACGCGAATTGTTATGGAAATCTTATCTTTACCTGCTCGATGCGTAGCGGTCTACCATGGTTCGTTTTTTGACAGGTTGTACGACGTACCTTCATGTGGAATCAGCGTTCAGCGGCGGTATTTCCTGACTGCCATGATTTAAGGGACCTTCGAAAAAAGAGGTGGTACTTTCTCGAAGAGGCTGCAACTCCAATATCTCGGCTCGAATATTTTTTCTTCTCGAATATTATTTAATCTTGGATATTAGTCGGCAGCAGGTTTAATGACCCGCTTGCTCGTTGGCTCCCATCGTATAGCAATTACAATCTTACAAAAAAATATTCACCCAATGTCGGCAGCATATGCTTAAAATGATACTCTTTAGAAACAGAATGATAGCCGAATTCGAAACTATTACAATAAACTGTAATTTACAAACGCTACCAACATGAATACGGCATATTATTTGCCAGGTACCATACAAAACCAAATGAAAACAGAAATAGAACTGCCCTTTGTAACCTGCCCGATTCCCACACAATTAAACATGGCTATATTTGTTTTTCTAAAATCTTTAAAAACCATTTGAGTTAAACAAAAAAGAACATAACTCACTAAAACAAATTGTTCGCAAAAACATCGAACAATAATTTTGCGAGAGAAAGTGTCAACAGAATAAAAACGACGGTCACAATTAATTTGGGTATAATTAAAGTGAATAATTTTTCTCCGTATTTTACAAGTTTACATTCAATTTCCAACAAATCTCCGGTAACAAAGGTAAACAGGTGCATTTAAAGACATTTTCACTTTCATAAACATTTTGAGGGTCTCTGAGGGAAAAAGGGTCGGTTGCTGACTTAATAAGGTACGGGTAGATCACTATAAAAGTGGTATCACTGTGATATTGCAAAATGCTACTTTTTACGATTTCGCCTTAGTCCATAAAGAGTGGTTTTGAACTATTTCTTGCGTAATATATATATTAGCATGTATTAGATAACGTCGTGTGTTTAGGTTACAGAGATAGTAATTTTTATATTGTATTATTTCGGTCTTTAGACAGAATATTTTTTATGAAAGGTGCATTTACAAAATACACACAAACTCGTACATATCTGTAAGCTACACTACAAGTATGTTTTTACAAAATCGCTTTCCGCTATCCGTCCCTAAAAAATTATGTTTAAATCTTTAAAACTACGAAACGATTTTCGATGCACTATTTTTTATTGATGAATGAGAATGCACTTGGCTGAAACACAAAGGTGTCTACCAGTAGCGTTGCAGTGGCTTAAAGTTAGTACTAAAGATCACGTAGGCGCGGTTCTGCGGATGGCGAGCTATGGGTAGCTCGCCGCCCGGCTAGGACCAGGACCGCGTAGACGGCGCGTTTTGTTCCACGCGCGCCTCAAAGAGAAGGAGTCAGCACAGGAAGGGGCCCAACAGGGCCAACGCCTGCCGGGGTTGCGGAATGTTTATAATAGTTACCGTGACCCTGGAACATAAAGGGCAATCGAAGGAACATGAGTGGGTTTTAGTCAGTAAGAGTCTGACACGCCCTCCCGTCGCACCCAGGACGGGAGCAGTCATTGGATGATTTCCCACTCACCAAAAAAAAAAAAAAAAAGTACTAAAGATCAAAATTGTAAATTTAAGGGTTTATGACTCAATTTCTGCCGATTATCAACCTATCACAGACATTAAGAAACAAAGTAAATGCGTTTATTTTACTTAGACCATTATCACACACTAATGCATTATTAAAGAGTCGGTCAGTTAGAAAGTTGGAACTAGTTGCTTGTTCCTAAACGTAAGTCTCTACGGAGAAGAACACGCAAGAAACACTTTTCAATTAAGTGTTCATTAAATCCTTACTGTATTATTCTTATAGCTTTTATATGTGATAATATTGAAGGGTTTTTTTTTTTTTTGGTGAGTGGGAAATCATCCAATGACTGCTCCCGTCCTGGGTGCGGCGGGAGGGCGTGTCAGACTCTTACTGACTAAAACCCACTCATGTTCCTTCGATTGCCCTTCATGTTCCAGGGTCACGGTGACTACTATACACATTCCGCAACCCCGGATAATATTGAAGGGTAGCAGTATAAAACTGTTTAAAAGCTATATTTATAAAATGGTAAACTGACTGTTTGACTGACTGACTTTGACAGTCAGAAATGTGCTCATAACTAGCTCGAACGCTACCTATGTAACGCGTGAACACTGCCTCCTAAAATACAGGATCTTCCTAGTTTAGGAGACAGGGCTCAAACTTTTGAACAACTGTAAACTTAATTGATAAGTGCTTATATATTATCTGTCAGAGTTTTATTTTTGGCCAAATAAACCTTTTTTTTTTCATTTTCATTTCACTGTGTGATATATCACCCAAACCGCTGGTCCTAGAAACTTCAAATTTGGAAGGTATTCTCTTTATAAAGAGTAAGTAAGGAAAATTTTTATTTTAAATTCCAAACCCTAAAGAGTTCCTGCCGGGGTTGCGGAATGTTTATAATAGTTACCGTGACCTCGGAACATAAAGGGCAATCGAAGGAACATGAGTGGGTTTTAGTCAGTAAGAGTCTGACACGCCCTCCCGTCGCACCCAGGACGGGAGCAGTCATTGGATGATTTCCCACTCACCAAAAAAAAAAAACCCCCTAAAGTGTTAAAGCAGGTAATAAAAGTTTTGGCATCAACGCAGGCATGCCGTGATCAAAAGCTAGTAATAATATGGTAATAATGCCGGGGTTGCGAAATGTTTATAATAGTTACCGTGACCCCGGAACATAAAAGGTAACCGAAGGAACATGAGTGGGTTTTAGTCAGTAAAACCCACTTATGTTCCTTCGGTTACCCTAGTAATAAGCTGTTTACATATGGCTAAACTCAACTAACAAAACAACACCCGGTCACGAACACGACCAAACATTTACGAACAGACTACTCAAAATTGTCAATTTTTCCATAACCTAAATCAGAAGTAGTATTAAAGTTGAAAATCTATTAAAGAAGCAGTTTGAATTACTTAGATCTGCAGGTATTACTGTCTAGTATCATTATGAAACTAATATATATAATCCGTACTAACTCTGTCTGTCTGTCTCTTCTTCACGCCTAAACTACTGAACCGATTTGAATGAAATTTGGTACAGATATAGTCTGGGACCCGAAAAAGGACTTAGAACAGTTTTCATCCCGGAAATCTCCTGGGAACGGGAACAATTATTCCACGAGGACGAAGTCGCGGGCAAAAGCTAGTAGCTCAATATGAGATGAAAAAGTTTATTAAGTAGACCGCGATTTTGGTACATAAATCATACCTTGCGTACAAGGTCAAATATTAAACAGGATTTATCACACTAATATACAAGCTTATGCAAATAGGTTTTTTATAAAGTTCATATGAGCTAAGCCTCGGGGAAAGCTGCCTTTTAATATTTATTATATCCGCTACTAACACTTTACATGCACGTAAAGAATTTTTTCATTTCATACTGACGAGTTTGTGTTTTTTCCTCGTTGAACCTTATACATTTATGATCAAGTTTTTTCTATAAAAACGTGTGTTTTTATCGTAAGTACTAGGTGTAAACTAGGTCGGACGTAATTTAGATTGGAGCTTGAACGTTGTTTATTAAAACCCCAGTACCTACAGTTTATTTCACCTGATTTATTCACACAACTAAAGTTTACTAAACCTGCGTGTGCGTGGAAATTACTGATCGAATAATCGTGTGTGCTACGGTGCTACGCGGCTACGGCGTAGCTGTGTGCGTAGTATTAGAACACTAAATACTAAAAAAATGTTCGAAAAGCCTGTCCGACCCAATAAGCCATGTAATCAACATATCCTTCTTTCAAGGTAAGTTTCCAACACGACTAAAATATTCGATAGTAAAACCACTCTATAAAAAAGGCGACAAAACTGAAATGAGTAATTATCGACCAGTTACTTTGATTCCGATAATGTCTAAGATATTTGAAAAATCGATGTATAACGTCTTGTATGGTTTTTTGGAAAAACACAATATCCTAAGGTCAGAACAATTTGGATTTAGGAAAAATTCTTCAACGACACTAGCATGTTTTTCTTTAGTGAAAACGATAACAGAGTGTTTAGATAATAAAGTTCCGATTACATCAGTGTTTATTGACATGTCAAAAGCGTTTGACTTTGTATCACACAATCTCCTTCTACAAAAGCTTGAGAAATATGGTGTAAGAGGAAATGCTCTCAGCTGGATAAATACTTACCTTTCAGATAGATACCAATGCGTTGAAATTCCATGTTTAACAGGGCTACACAAAACCTCACAAAGATCCGCTGATATTTTGAACAAATGTGGTGTACCGCAGGGTAGCATTTTAGGACCGTTATTATTTTTAGTCTACATTAATGACCTACCAAATTCGACCACACATACACCACACATCGACTTTGTTAGTAGATTGTAAAAATAAAAATACCTATGAAGAGAACATAAATACAGCATTACACGATCTCACTAAATGGTTAGATAATAATAATTTAAATATTAATGCCAACAAAACTAATCTGATTCAATTTCAGACCTATAATAGTAAACCGCCATCGATAAATATTATGCATAATAACAAAACTTTAGAATTAGTAGAATCAACCATTTTCTTAGGTAATAAGTATTGACAAATATTGTAGTTGGAAGAAACATATAGAAAAAATTTGCTCAAAGCTAGATAGCTACGTATATGTGTTAAATAGGATAAGACGGATAGCTACACCTAATGCTGCCATCTGTGCATACCACGGATATGTCTCCTCAGTTCTGCGGTATGGAGTGGTCGTATGGGGAAACTCCGTAGACATAATGAGAGCATTTAGAGCCCAAAAAAAATGCATAAGGGCGATAACTGGGGCGGAATACACGGAAAGCTGTAAACCTTTGTTTATAAAACACAAAATACTACCACTGCCGTGCCTATATATTCAGGAAATCTGTATATTTGTCTACAAAAATCCGTCACTTTTCCATAAAAATACAGAGGTCGTCCACAGAAGCACTAGATTCCCACACAAATTATGGCTCCCAAGACAACGCACTGCAATGCACAGCAAAAATTCATACTGTATGGCTATAAGAATTTATAATAAGCTGCCTAACTGCCTGAAGAGCCTTGATTTCAACAAATTTAAAAGAAAATTGTTTGAATTCCTAATAAACAAATGTTATTATTCAACGAAAGAATTCCTAGATGACAGAAATATGTAGAATAAAATAAAATGTATATGCATAATTAGTTACATAAGGGTTTAGCTATTTAAGATTAAAAATTTGTACACCAGAAATGGTAGAATATAAGAAACTTATTATATAATGTTAACATCTATTGTACTATATTCTTACAAATAAATCATTCTTTCTTTCTTTTTCTTTCACAGACTCCAGATTTATCAATTCAGTACGGCAGAAACCAACAAATGGCGGAAGCAATGCGCACGAGTTGAAATGCTCGGTAAAAAAAATATTATAAATAAATAAAATAATAAATATAATATATCCTTGGACAACTCACACACGGTCATCTGATCCCCAACTAAGCAGAGTTTACCAAACAACTGATATACATACTTATATAATTTATAAATACATACATAATATTATATGTAGATAAATTACACCCAGACACAGAACAAACAATCATGCTCATCACACAAAGTTTGTCCTGGGTAGGAATCGAACCCACGACCTCCGGTTTAGCAGTCACTAACCACTAGACCAACAGGCCTGTCCAAATTATAAAATGATATAATTATTTTGTAAATAGGTTAGGTACCTATAACACTTTTACACGTCTATATTTTGATTTTATTATTTCGCGAACGATGAGACCTGTTTCCTAGTTGGCTTCTCTGTGAAGAAACATCCAAAACAAAAGTCCATGTAATTGTATTGGTCAAAAGTTCAAAATGTTCACGCATAATAACTATGTTAATAATGTTCCATTGCATGTTATGTTTCGTAAGTTTTAAACAATCCTTAAAAGCGAGATAAAATGGTATGTTTATATTTAAAATACAGATTTTCACCACATATAATAATTAACTGTTTATTTATTTCTTTCTTTGCTTTTGTTAAAAGATATATAAAAAAAAACGATGGTTAATAATTATTCCGTGAAATTAAAATCCCATTAAAATATATTGAGAAGCTTTTAACCACATAGTTCGCAAAATTCAGATCATTTTTAGTAGAGTATCAAAATATAACGAAAAACATGCTTACCCCAAAACGGGAAATAAAATTTTATTAATCATTCATATCAAGTTAAGTAATTTCACAGAAAACTGGATTTTTAATTACCCATAACGTCTACAATATTAATGAAATAAATTATTTGCTGCAGAATATAATTATGTTCACACTATATTTTATATGCGAAGCGTGCTATCGGTAATAACCTATTAATATCTTCTACGATAACTTTTATTAAATTGCAAAAGTATTTTTAGTGTAGACCTTATTTATAAAAAAAGAAAACAATGACTTTTACCAAATAAAACAATTAGGATTAGACATATTAGTTTTGACATTCCAAACCAAGAGACGTTTCTTTTGACACGGTGGTGGAGAGAAAGAAATGATGGATGCAACTGCACCTATACTTACACCTAATCCTTACTTTCAGAAACACCCTGTATAAGCACCTTATATAGGTGAAGTACGGATCAAATTAATGCGGGGACTGTGCAAATAATTTCTAATTTTTTTTGCGCTGAGTATGAGAACAATATTATCATGTTACATAGTTGTTAACAATGTATTTCTATTGGAATATTTAAAGACTCCTAAACGCGCAGCAATCAATATACGCAACGTAACAAAAACACTAATTATTCGTCAAAACCGTTCAAAGCAAAACAACTAATGACTCTTGTCATAAACAACTAATTATAATTAAAATCGCTCAATCGTAAACAAGCGTTGTGTTAACTATCCATTGAAGTTCGTTGAAACGCATTATGACCCAGTTAATAGCCAATAAAGGGCTATAAAAATATAAGCGGACCAATGAGGGCAATTACTCACTGGTTTGAGGCAACCAATTAGCGCTCAGCAAGCCATTTTGTTAATGGTGAGGCTTCTTTGAGGTGTTGATGAAATTAGTAAAACATTTTCAATTTGATGAAGATGAAAGGAAGTAATTGCTGAAAGTATGTTGTACACGTGATGTGAGAAGATTTTTGTAGAATAGCTCATTGAGTAATTTGTATGTAAAGTTGATTATTAGTATGCAATATTAATTTACATAACTCATCATAACTCACTATTTAAATGTATATCTTTTGTATGCAATAAACCCGTGCCGGACCCACAAACTCAAGCATATACCGCTGTCTTGACTGCTGGGCCATTTCGACCACTTAGGCGAATAAAAACTAACAAAGTAAAATTAGAATCTAATAGTTAACCTACATAATACAGTATACAACATAAATAATTCCCACCAAACTAATTCAAAAGTGCCAGGCTATACAAAGCTAGAGCTTTTCGCTAAATATTTCAGCAGTGCATTAGCTTGACAGCCTTCTGGCTCCACTCTTGAAAATCCACAAATATTAGTGATCTATTCAATCGATCCTGGAATTAATTAGGGCAAACAATGTGCAAGAATTATGTAGGTTACGGGGTGAAAGGTCATTTGTTGGAGTGAGATAGTTATGTTTTATTTTTAGTATGTCGTTGGCGGGAAGATTGTTGTCCGATGATAAGGCACATTCTTAGAGATTATAATATGCTTACATTCTAGCGTGTCATACCTAGAAACCTCAGGTAAGCGAGTCAAGAATTCAGGTGAAAAGGTCACACATTCTTTACATCTGACGACCAGAACTAAAAGGGAAACAAATCAATAGAAGACTTGAATACTTCTTGTGATTAGCGCTTAAATATTTTAGCACTTTCTGTTTTTTTTGTTTTACAAAACTATTCGATTTGATTGTCCTATCAGCATACAACTCCATGCTAATTTTATGATGAATCCCCCAATCTGGATACTTAAAAGTGAAGTGTTTTATAAGAAATAAATTGTTATGATCAAATTTATTTTTCCGATGTTTTAATCAACAATTGTCGTGTATCTGATGGGCACCGTTTCTTTTCAATAAATTTCAAGCAGAGAAACTGCTGTATTGACAAAAAAAACACTACATTGTCAGACATTTTATTGCTAATACTTATTTAGCTTTTCTTCACGGAATAGAATGGAGCAACAAGAATGCTTAAAATGTTTTATTGAATTACATTTCCCAGGTAAAGACACTTAAAATGCCGAAACACTTAAAATACAAACGGCCGGGACTACCCAACAAAAAACTTTTAAAACCGGTTTCGTAATTGTGCGCTAGAAACTTATTGATTGTACCCAAAAACGTACTCGTAAGTAAAAAATTGGCTACAAGGCTACAACTGAACAGTGAACTAAAAGATATTTGTTTTGTATTGTTTGCTCGGTACGAAGTTCGTTTCAGTAATCAGGTGTATTGGGAATCGAGAGGAACACAGAACGGGCGGACTTGATTTACATTCCAATTTAGTTTTGCATTTCGAGGCAGTTTTTCTGAATCACATTCCGCCGCCATATTTTTTTTAGTTTGTACTGTGAGCCTAGAGGAAGTGTGTTAGAGCGTTTTATGATTAGACTCTTTATGACGCAACTCGTAGAAAATACTAATAACATACCTCTATTTTGACGGGCCTGTTGGTCTAGTGGTTAGTAGCCCTAACTGCTAAGCCGGAGGTCGTGGGTTCGATTCCCACCCAGGACAAACTTTGTGTGATGAGCCTGCATGTTTGTTCTGTGTCTGGGTGTGATTTATCTATAATATGTATATATTTAAAATTATATAAGTATGTTTATCAGTTGTTTGGTTTCCATAACACAAGCTCTGCTTAGCTTGGGATCAGATGGCCGTGTGTGAGTTGTCCCAGGATATTTATTTATATTTTTATATTTATTTGACGCAAAGCAATGTTGCAAAAAGCTAGACTGTGTTCTGGTTTAAAGTGTAGGTGCCGATGTGTTATTACTCTTACACTAGCTTTCTTCCTCGGATTCACTCACGTGGTTGTCCAAACCTGTATTTTTACACCTTTAGAATTAGTATTTCCGAAAATCCTTTCTAAGTGAATACTTCACAAAAAATTCTTCCGAGTTTCATGTTTCTATGACCAACAGTTTGGTCTGTGCGTTGATATATCACGCAATCAGTCAGTTTACATTTTATATACATATCAGATGAAAGTACTAGAGATTTAATTGCCGGTACATAGGACGTCCGAGAGAGTTATTAGTTAAGACCTAATTTCTGTAGTGATAGAACCTATTTAATTTTCCACCGCAAAGGTAGCCATTTTTTTTGTCTAGCGAAGAAAATGCCTATCGCATGCCACCGTCCGGGGAGACGTTGGTTATGTGGGACTTGCACCCACTAAAAACTCCGCTTGGGCACCTACTTTAGCCTTGGTGGATGAGCCACGAGAACTGCTACGCATGACATTCGCGACCCATCCAGCGATGCTCACTTAGACTCCCTCTCTCTGCCCGAATATGGACTTCCTTCCACTTTCAGCGATGTGCAGCGTAGACGATAGAGTCCCCGATCTATCGTCCACTGGACCTTCTTATGGCGGCATCAAGTCAGCGTTACGCCGCCTGCGCTGTCCAGTCCTCTTGCGACGAATCGGCTCAGCGAGAGAGTCTGCCTCTCTAACCCGCTCCGCTGCCTCTTTCTGCGAAATTACGTCCTCGGCGAAAGGTGCAACTGCCTCTCAAACTCTTTCACTGCCAACCATACACTTAACAACAATCGGCAGCGACAGATCCTCCCCAATTTCTGACACCAGAACACGGCGCTGCGTCTCCCAGGCAGGGCACAGCTCGAGAGTATGCAGAGCCGAGTCCTGGCTGCAACCGCACTGGTGACATATGGGAGTCGCCTCCCGTCTTGCCACTTTGTGCAAGTATTTGCCAAAACAGCCATGCTCTGACAACACCTGCACTAAACGGAAGGACAACATTCCGTGTCGCCTCCGTACCCATTCTTTTAGAATTGGCTGGATAGTTCCAATAGTCCAATGACCGGCATTAGGAGTCTCCAACCTTTCCGCCCATTACCTCATGATAGCAGTCTGTGCTTCCCTACGCCAACTCATTACGACTTCAGGCGGCGGACCACTGCCGTTCTCCGCCCGAACTTCCACGCATATTCGGTAAACTTCGGGAAGCACTTGTGCTTCCAAGTCCCACGGGGGTGTACCTGCCAATGCTAGCGCTGCTTCAGCTGAGATCGTGCGGTATCCACGTATTACTCTGACTGCCATTACTCTTTGCGGTCGCCGCAGGTGTGTTTGTGTCTTTGTTCTGCACAGTCAGAGAGTCCGCCCACACCGGGGCGCCATACAACGCCATCGAACGCACCGCAAAGGTAACCTAACCTAACCTAATCTAATTTTAATGCGTTGTGGATTAGAAGTTGCTTTTTATGAAAGCAATTGTGCTGTAGTAATAGAACCTATTTAATTTTCTACCGCAAAGCGTTGCTTGGTCCTGGTTTGAAGGGTATGGGTGAACATAAGACATATCATTTGTACTTTTGAAATGGTAACGTATCTTCAAAGTATGCAGTTATGGCTCATGACACTTAACATCAAATAGTCCCACACCTTATTGAGAAAATGATATAAAGAAAAATAGTAAACATCCTACCTTACATTCACGCACATAAACTACTATATCCTCTACGAACAAAAACGTATGACTGTTTGATTAGTAACCAGTCAGTGTTGTGAAATACGTTGGACTATTTGCAGGAAATTGGTTTTTCGCGATTTAGTACGGGGGAGCGAGGAACGTCGCATCGCTTTCTTTTTACAAAGTAAATTGTATCGTTAATAAATCTTTGAGTGAAAAACGAGTTAATAGTACTCTTGTCTCTTTAAATTGCATAATCAGCTGCTACATTACAAGGAGCCAAAGCTGTGTAGCTGCATTTAATTAAAAATGTAATGTTGGTTTTAAAACGGTTTTTAATTATCCTAGACCGTTTTAATTAAACTAAAATAAATTTTGTAGACTATTCATAATAAGCTTAGACATTTTTTAGGGCTCAGAACGTCTGAATGAAAAACAGAACCCTTATATAGGACCACTCTTTTGTCTGCTAAAAAAGTCTCTTACCTTCTTATTTATCTTCGTAATTTAACGGAAAATTAAGATAGGCCTTTAATGGATTATAAGAAAACCCTTAGAAACGAACTCTTGGACTTGTTTTTCCAAACCATAATTACCTATAATATAATCTTTTAATTATTTTATTAAATTATACTAGCGAAAGGCTTTCTCTACTATAATATGCACATATTATACATACAAATCATCTTTTTGAATCACTCTATCCATTAGAAAACCGAATCAAAATGTCTTGCGTAGTTTTAAAGATCTAAGCATACATAAAGACTGACAGACAGCGGAAAGCGACTTAGTTTATACTAGCGACTAGAATGTAACCAATTTATAACTGTGAGCAAAACAATTCCATCACTAGGTACTATATATTATACACTTTGGCAACAAAAAACTAGAAACAGAAACAAACGGAAAAAAACTAATTGGAGTCACAGTCACATCTAAACAAGCATCGTGTCAAAATTTAGCACCGAATAAGAATACGGGGTACGAAGTTGAATGTACTTTGTTCGACTTACACTTCGGCTGCTGAGTTTTGCCTGCTCCGGTCGAACAGGATTTTATCATTATTAACATTTTTTGTTAATAATATTTAGTGTTTTAAACAATATCTAATATTGTATTTTCAGATGGAAAAAATTTCTTTTTCATCGTACAAAATAAATTTTCTTGGTTTTATTTAACTTTATTTTGCATTACTGTCCGTACACCCCCAACATGTTCATACTTCTACCCCCTATTTCAATTATTAATATAATGGTAATGGAGGTATCCATTACCATTATATTAATAATTCATTATTGATAATTACCTACTAGTTACAAAGAGCACGCCCTGCAAATTTCATGTATTTAGGTACAGCTATTTGGGCTGTGCGTTAATATATCAAAAGTCAGCTATCCGAAAATCCCACCACACTCTTCTCAACCACTGCAACTTCTGAAAGCCAGGATCAACATTGGAGTTCAACAGAAAAGCTCTGAGCAATGAACCTCGGTGAGTCCCGGCGAAACGATTCAACTGTCTTGGATCCCGCAGAAAATAACAGCGAAGGAGTTAGAAAAATATGTTTTCCACATCCCTCCAGAACAAGCAGGAGACAAAACAGATCTACGTCAATATATTACCAGTCAGCCAATCAAGTAAGTCAGTTTACCATTTTATATATTTAGGTTTCGACTGAAGCGGGCGAGAATGTGGCCGAAACGCCTACAAAGCTCTTTGTTCCAACGTACACATTTTTCTTCTGATTGAATCCCAGTTCCAATTTAGCTCCTCCGTAGTCTCACAGTTTCAACGTAGAGGTCAATGGGTGGTCACAAATTGATTCGATCTTGCTATAAGGCCGAGTCTAAGGCACAGAGGGAACATCCTATAGGCGAATATGCGTTAGTTGGGCTAGATCGAATAGGGAATATAAACCGAGTTAGGGATGAAAGGGTTTCGTTTACGAAATAATAACATCATATCTGTACTGTGTCTACAAATATAGTAACGCTAGAGTTTTATTTGTTTAAACGATTGTTTTAGCGATAATTGAAGATTATTGAAAAATTACTACTAGTCATATTTAAGAATGATTGCTTTACTAGTGAAGACCGAGATAGAAGGGAAAACCCTCGATTTTACCACGAAGTTCCTGTTTCTGGGACAAAATCTGTCCTGTGTTCTTTTTTAGGATATGGACTATCTCTGTAATCAAATTACAAATTTAATTTTAATCAGTTTACGTAACAGATAGACAGAGTATTTTCGCATTTACAAAGTATAGATATGATGGCCTGGTTTATAAGGAATAACTTTATAACATCATGCGTTGGCCTACAGAAAGCGGAGCAGTAACCAAAGCCACGGGGCAAACGGCTGAGGAGCTAGTAACATAACAAATATTTTCTTGTTAATTATCGTATTATGGTGTACAATGTGTAAAATTTGCAAAGTAGGTAAACAGTACTTATATAAAAAAAAACGTACAATCTTTTTTTAGGCTGTATTTCTGTTCATTTTTAATTCCTGTTTGATCGCTCTGTGTTTGTCTATCTATCTGTAGTATAATAGCTTTTAAATAAATTAACCGATTTTGATACACTTTTTTATTTGAAGGTTGGTTACCAAGCAATGGTTCCTTGACATGTGTCATTAACATCGGCTGGCCATTTTGAAGTTATCAGCTCTTTCTTTAGCTAAAGTTGTGATCTTAATACATATATTCGGGGGCGGGGTTTTTTAGTGTTTTAATTTACACTTGTTTTAAATGGCTAGACATTAAAAGGACTGAACAGACAAATATTACAGATTATCTAAAAATACTATATAATTTACAAATACATTGAGACATTCGCCCTGTCTCAACAACAATATCCAAATGTCAACCCGACGATTTCAATTCAAAACCAAACTTCCAACAAAGATCCAAAGATAACTTCTTAGTTAATTACTCGGCGCCTGCATGTGCTCTTAACGCGCAACAGTGAAGTGATTTACTGTTATCATAAACAACTGGGAGAGGGATAAACGTACAACTTGCGTTATAGTGCTGGGGAGCTAATGTTAAGGGCGTGTCACCCGGCGGATGTGCCCGAAACGGAACACTTACCCCACGGGGTAAATACGCCCAACACTAAAAGCACTCTTAAGAAATGAAGCGAAATCCTTGAAAATATCACAGAGACTACTTACTTTTCTTCACACTTTTACGTTGCAATGGGGTATTTCACATCATTAAACCTTCGAACACACGTGATTCTAGACATAGAAAGACAAAAGCAGCGCGACAGCCGGCTGTCGCTCGGTCGACGAACGATTAACCAATAAATGTAAGACACAATTTCTATAAAACCTCTCTTAATTTTAGCTGTATAAATCTGATTCATTTTCAATTTGCTGTAAAATTAAAATTTTTGTTACTTTGATATCAATTCATAGTTAGCAAATTGAGTTGTAATCTTAGTGACGTCATAAGGATCGCGTTTGATGGTGTAAAATACCGTATTAAAATAAATAAATAAATAAAATAAATATATTGGGACAACTCACACCCGGTTATCTGATCCCAAGTTAAGCTCTGCTAAGAGCTTGTGTTATGGTAACCAGACAACTGATATACATACTTATATAATTTATAAACACATACATATTATAGATAAATGTATTGTTACAAAGATTCGACGTTTAATACTATTACTCGAGGAGCATAAATATAGGGAAAAGTTTGGAAGTTTCGAGAACATCTGTCGTCACATAAAACATATACTCATCGAGTTTTATGTCTAAGAAACATTTTTTATAACTTGGCGATGAGATATGATGTTGTTACGACATGATATCATTATCCATACTGAATGTTGTAAACTTATCAAATACTGACAATTCCTTTTATTTGATGCGTTTTGAAGTAAAGATTTATTTGGTGTTCTATTTTTAGGGTTTCGTATCTCTAAAGGAAAAAAGAACTCATTTAAGTTCATTTCGCTGTCCGCCTGCCTGTATGGTAATATATTTTTTCTTAGACATGCAAGTAAAAGTAAAAAATAATATCAAATACTGTGGCTTACAATCCTTCAAGGCTGTCAAAAGATATATGGCCGGTTATGCTTTATGTTTTGAAATGAAAGATAAAACGAAGAAATGTTGAACTAGAATCATGTTGACCATTGTGTGGGGCATAATTGTAAAATTAAGATCTTTTTAAACTTTGGTTTAGTAAATAAAAAAAACTCCTATGTTTTCTAACCTTGTGTAAAAAATAAAAAAACTAGTAATTAATGACAAGCGTCATTAAAATGATTTCTACAATATTTCGATATCTACAAGGTTATAAACCTCGATGCGCGATTCCAAACCACACTTAGCAAGTTTTTATTAAAGAAAAATGGGCTAGCATTTCACAGTAACATTTTATATTCAGTCATTCAATTGAATTCTGTTGATACCGTGGTATTCTATAATAATGGATGCAGCTTTGCAAGCTTTCAACCTAGCTTGGTGGGATAACTGACACCAAGTTTATTTCACTTACATTCACTGGGGGAGATTTTACGAAATAGACCGATGGACATGGTCCGGCTTTTATTCTCAGTCTCCCCGACCACCTTACGAGTTTTCCGGCCCATTAAGCTTGGGGTCACCGCACCTACCATTAACATTTGTTTGTGTCATAAGAATAGGAAGCTGTGATCTTCTGCCTCATTGTAATGTCTTGAAGCTCGGCCACACCGGAGATAACTACGGTCAGAGTTTGTCAAGGTCAATATGAATTCATTTGTTTTGCTTTTACCATTAATAGGCAGTTATGACTTGTTCGAGTCGGTCCATTACTCAGATTATTGAATGTAGTTGCTTGTTTCAAACGTAAGTCTCTATAAAATGGAACAAATAAAAATCTCTATGTTTTGATATTCCTGATGGTTATGTGAGAACAATGAGGGTAAGAGCATTATTTCACGCGCCTCTTAGTCTAGTGGTTAGCGACCCTGATTACTTGGCCGGAGGTCGTGCGTTCGATTCCAGCCCAAGGCAAACTTTGTGTGATAATTATTTATAAATTATACAAATATGTATATCAGTTTTTTGGTTACATAGTACAGGTTCTGCCTAATTTTAAATCAGATGGCTATGTGTGAGTTGACATTATTTCGTTTATCAAAATTACTTAGTCTAAATCTTGTTAGTAGATTTTTTGAACGCAAATGAAACCCAACAGTTTCCATCTCGTAATAAGAAATACGTAAATAAACAAGTTCTAACAGAATATAGCACAATTTTATTAAGGCTTAGTACTTTGACATTTAGACTAAAATAGAAGTCCTTCAGAAAGTAATATAATTTGAAAGTACCTAAAATTAGTCCATCCTCGGTATTGAGCTTACAACGGGTAGGTATCCTTACCACTCATGATCAACGATAGATATTTATTCATCCTAACATTATATAAATAGCTAGCATTCGCCTGCAGTTTCGCCCGCGTCGAAATTTCGCGTTCGAAATTTTGATGAGTCAAATTTCAAAAAATCCTTTCTTAATAAATGCTTACTCATCACAAAATTCAAAAAAAATCAAAAATTCAAAATTCAAGGCATTTATTTCACTTAGGCCATTTATAGGCACTTATGAATTGTCAATGAGTCGGTCGGTCGGTCAGCCAGAAAAGTGACGCTAATTGCCTGTTCCAAAACGTAGATCTCTATGGAGAAGAACAGGCAAGAAACTCCACGGACACTCTTTAAAAAAAAATATGTTTTACAAAATCTTGGTTACATTACACAGAACAAAGAACACACCGTCTCAGTTTGATGTCTCTAGGATTAGGGCTGTGCGATGATATATCAACAGTCAGTCAATCAGTCGGTTAGTTTACCATTTTATATATAAAGATAAATTTATCTGCCTGTTTATAACACTTTCACTGCTAAACCACAAAACCGATTATGGTGAGGTGAGACATTTATCGCGGATTTACTTTGACATCAGGTTACTTTTTAAACCACCTCTACATCGATAGGAGCCGTTCATTGCGTGGTCGAAGTCGTAGGCAAAAGCGAGCGATTAAGACCGTGATAAATACTACACGTATCTATTTACTATACGTATAGGGGCGGGCCAGTTGGTTTGGTGGTAAGTGTTTGCTAAGCCGGAGGTCGTGGATTCGATTCCTACCAAGGACAAACTTTGTGTGATAAGCATGATTGCTTTTTCTGTGTCTGGGTATAATTTATCTATAATTATGTATTTATGTATGAAACATGTATGTAGATCAAGTTGAATGGTTACCGTCACACAAGCTCTGCTTAGCTTGGGATAGATAGCCGCATGTGACTTGTCCAGTGAAGTTTATTATTTATTTATTTATGTATCTCGCCATAGTAATGTGACGAATGTGCGACGGTGCTCGATATTGCTTCACCGACGCAATTTGAAAGCAACATTCATTTATTTGAAGGGCCTGTTGGTCTAGTTGTTACTGACCCTGACTACTAAGCCGGAGGTCGTGGGTTCGATTTCCTCCTAGGACAAACTTTGTGTGATGAGCACGATTGTTTGTTCTGGGTCTGGGTATAATTTATTTATAATAAACATGAATTTATAAATGTAAATGTATGTTTATCAGTTATCTGATTATCAGATGGCCTTGTGTGAGTTGACATTTATTTATTTGGTATGGCAATTCTGCAATGGTCAAAGTGGACATATTCTTAATCACATTTTCTAAGCAACATTTATATAAGCCTTAACATTTCTCCTAAACGTCGACAAAACCCAATACCCAACCTTTAGCTAATCGACTTTGAGTGATTTCTTATAAATTTTCTACCCAATCGTGACCACGGCGTTACTTTCTTTCAATAGAGAACTCATGTCCAACAAAGGTTTGCATTCAAGCGAGTTGATTGATCGAGCTCGGTCCGGAAATTGCGACGAAATCCATTTTTTATTCTTCCGTTTATTGCATGTTTTTATAGCTTGGAAAGTAAACATCGCCTTTGCTAACGATAAAAAGGAATTGACATTCATTTCGTATTTAATATCAATGATTGTTTACTGTTTTATAAATTTTATGAAAAAAGACTGTTGTAGTTGTTTTAATTTTCAATTATAACATATTTCATAGTAATTATTATTATAGACTACTATGAAATATCCCTAAAGCTGAATGTTACTATAGTTATTCAAAGAGAAATTTGATTTTAACGTTTGTGCTTTACATGTTTATGTTCGTGACTATACAGCCCAAAGTGTTAGTCTGATCACCAAAATATATTTTGCTAATAGAAATCAAGTAAAGAGGCAAAGTAAAGGGTGTCCTTAAGACTTTAATGCAGCTAATCGTTGATAAAAGATCTACCCGCTTAACTTATTTAGACATTTATGAACCGCTAAATGTTTAATCTAAAACCAAAGCAGTTTGAGGTCTCCGTGCTTATGTTTATTTTACGTATTAATTTTAAGAATTTGTTTCAGTGGAATAACTTTATGAACATTTTCTGCGTAGTCAACATAGTTAAGGTTCGGTCCAAACAATTACAAATCAAATTATTAATAACATAAGTCATAAGTCATAAGTCATTTATTTCATAACAAAATACATTGTGTTGAAAAAGAAGTTTCATTAATTACAGTATAATAACAGAATATTAAGTTCATTAAAAAGATTCAAATGTAAAATAAAAAAAAAACATAATAATTATAATATTGCTTAAATAAAATGATTTTAAATAGATTAAAAGATGATTAACAATAATTTAAGAAACAATAAATAAATTTTAGGTAATTCAATAACAACATTCATTTAAAATATCTAAAATAATTAAATTAATAAAAAAAGAGATATATAATAAATTGATTACATAATTTCTTCCAAAACAAGTTAATAATAATTAAATACTCATATGATAGATTAAAAATCCAAAACAATATAAATTATGCAAATTAGTATCACAAGTCAAAATGCTCGTCATTACATTGTTTCGTCAATTATTGATGGTCATTACCGAATTCGTCAATGCTATAGTAGCTCTTTCTCAATAAAAATGCTCTTAATTTGCTTTTAAATATGTTTACACTATTTATTGTCTTAAATTCTACTGGTAACTTGTTATACAGGAATACGGATTGATACCTTGTGCTATGACTAACCACTTTCAATCTGGGTTGAATCGTGTAAAGTAAATCTTTTCTACGAGTTAAATGTCTAGTTTGCCTTTGCTCTTCCGTTTCCATTTTGTGCAAGTTCCTAACAAAGTTGGTCAACAAAACTAGAATATAAAGGCATGGCACTGTTAGAATTTTTAGCCTAATAAAGTGATCCTTACACGAGTCCGTCTGTTTCATGCGAAGCATTGTCCTTAAGGCTCTTTTTTGAATAACAAACGCTGACTGGATATTGTATTTGTAGCTGTTGCCCCAAAACTCAATACTATATCTGAGTCTGGACTCAACCAAAGCAAAGTACACCCCTCTAAGTTGACTTAAAGTTAATTCGTCTCGCAGAGTCCTGATTGCATAGCATGCTGAGCTAATTGACTTTGTTATAGACAATATCTCAGCTTTCCAATTTAGCAGTGCATCAATGTTAACACCAAGGAATTTAATATTATCAACTACTTCGACTTTTTTACCACATGATATCACCTCAATCTTAGCGTTATTTTGCACCGTCGACTTAAATAATATACAGTTTGTTTTATTAATGTTGACTTTTAAGTTATTTGTACCAAACCAGTTTTCAAAAGCTTTTAAAACAGTATTAATCTTGTATTCCAATTCAGTTAAATTAGGTGCAGATACTATTGCATTTGTGTCATCAGCAAAAATTATTAGTTTAGCTTCTTTTAAGTGCTTGAAAATATATTGAGTCAAGTCATTTAAGAAAATTATGAAGAAAATTGGCCCCAAAACAGAGCCCTGAGGTACACCACGGCCTACAGTAACTAAATTAGATTTATAGATTTTTTCTTCTCCATCTTCTATGGATTTTATTTCTACGTACTGACGTCTGTTGTGCAAATAGGATCTGAATAGCTTTATAACATTCTCCCGTATACCGTAATATTCCAACTTGGCCAAGAGAATTTCATGGTCCACTGTATCGAAGGCAGAGCTGAGGTCAAGAAAGATACCGGCTACTTTATGCTTGCTATTTAAGTGACATATAACCTCGTCAACCAATGCCTTGATCGCATCAGTGGTTCCCAATGATGTTTGGTATCCAAATTGCTGGCTATTTAAGATATTGTGCATCTTTAGATGTTTTGTAAGCCTAATTTTAATAATTTTTTCAAATATCTTCGACAACAAAGGTAGCAGGGATATCGGTCTGTAATTTCCAGGATCCGTTTTTGAGCCCTTTTTAAAAATAGGAAGCACTCGAGCGATTTTTAGTTGATCTGGGAAGATGCCTTCATTAATACATTCATTATAAAAATTCGCTAATGGAGTAGCTAATAAGTCAATATTATCTTTAATTATAGTCAAAGGAATTTCGTCATAACTGGTTGAAGGCCTATTAACCATTTTGTTAACTATATTGAAAATTTCTGAAGGTGTAACTGCATCAAAGCGCATATTCGATTCTACTCGATTGACAGTTTCAGTTAAGTATGTCAATGCCAATCGCTGGTCACAAGCTTCTAGTTTAACCACATTGTCAAAACATTTCGAGAATATGTTAGCCACATCCAAAGCATTTTCAGTAACTTTGTTGTTAGTCTTAAGTATGATTGGATAATGATTTAGATCTTTAGTAGATTTGCGCTGTCTATTAACTATTTTCCAAATCATCCTACTAGAATCTGTTGCCATTTCGATTTGTTTCCTAACAGCATTCCTTTTTGCACAGTTTATTAGTTTTCTGTACATTTTGATGTACTTGTTCCGATATTCCAGAATTGAATTGTCGCACTGTATCTTATTTAATGTATTTAGGAAACGTTTTACTTTGCTAGCTATCCTTATTCCGTTTGTTATCCATTTAGAACATTTATTTCTTTTGACATTAATTGTTACTTTACACTTTTTAAAGACTGATGAGTGTATTTCTTTGAATTGACTAATAAATGTGTTAATACCTGAGCTCCAGTTCGTCATTAACAATTTTTCCTTGTATTTACATTTATTTTCAACATTATATTTTCTTTTGGAAAGAGAAATATAATTTGTCTGCTTCTTATATGAAACTTTTTCTAAGCGTAGAGTACAGAAGAGGCCAGCGTGTCCGTCTGATAAACCATTGTGATCAACAGACGTACATTCTACGTAACTATCAGGCAAGTTTGTTATAATGTTGTCAATACATGATTCTGAGTTGTTTCTTTGAAAGGTTGGTGAGTCTATTAAATATTTAAAGTTATAACAAGTCAGCAACGATAAGAAGGAATTACATCTCAAGTCATCTTTTAAAACATCGATATTGAAGTCGCCACAAATTACACAAAGTTTATTGAGAAAAAGCTGTAACAGTTTATCAAGACTGTCCATAAAATCATCAAAATTTTTGTTTTCGGGAGTCCGATAACAGCAAACAACACACAAATTTGTCTCGATATTTCTAACTCCACACACCTCAAAACAATTAATCCTATATAGTTGCTTACACGCTGGAAGTTCGTCCACGTGCCTCTTATTATGTGTCAAAATCATTGAACCTCCCCTTTTTTTTTTGTGTCTAGTATTGTAAGACCCTATTTTGTAATTTATAAGATTAAATTGCTTTGCGAGAGTATCGTTCAAAAAATGTTCAGATATACACAAGAAATTAAGTTCCCTCGAACATTCACTTAAATATAATTCTAGTTCATCCTTTTTATTATTAATGCCACACAGATTCTGGTGAAAAATATTGATTCTTACATTATTATCATTCATGTTATTACTTGTATTATGGTGAACGAAAAAACTGAGAGTTTTGTTCATTTACGCTACTAAACGAGTCAACAGGGTATAATTTTATGTCAATTTTAATTCTGCCTACAATTTCTTTAAACATTGATTGTGTTCCAACTTTATTTAGTGTACCTGATGTATTACATAACATGTCAATCGTTAGATTACAGTTGGAATCAAAAAAATATGCGTATTTATTCATTTGTATGTCCATGTAAAGGAGATTATTGAATAATTCAACCTTGTAATTATAAATAAGTGCCCCCCGCATGTATGTGGGCGCACAAATAATTATATTTGTATGTGTTAATGTGTTTAAGCTTTCATTTATTTCTCTCACTAAGTCAATAAAGTTATCATTGTTTTTAATATCAGTTTCTCCTAATACAATTATGCAGTAGTCATTTAAGTTAAAGTCTCTTAATTTTGATTCTATACCAGCTAACAGACGTTTTACACTACAATTTGGTAAAGAATAACTACAATAACTAAAATCACCGCTGAAATTATCTTCCACAGTTTGAAGCAACCCTCTCTGAGAGCTATTATTCAGTACACACAATTTCCTGGGTTTGGTTTTTTCAAGATTTGTCCTGTCGCAGTAATTTACAGTTTTCGTTTGTGATGTCGAATTGGTGGTATCGAGATGGTTAATGGGTTTTTTTTCATTGCTTGTAGTCTGAATATATTGTGTTGCTATATTTTCACTCTTGTTTGGTGGCGTATTATTTGGTGGTGTATTATTTTCATTTCCATATGATACTTTATGTAATCTCGGTGTTCTATTATTTTGTTTCTTTTTAGTTTTTCGTCCAGATCTAGGTGTAGTTTTTGTATTGTCTACTGTATTTATAGTTTTATAGGCTTCTATAATTTTGAAATATTTCTGCAGGTCGGATTTTAATCGAAAGTTTTCAGAGTTTAGGTTCTCAATTTCTTGATGAGCAATTAATAAGTCGTCTGTCAATCTCTTAAGTTTTTCATTTAGTTCTACATTCAGAGTACCTTAAATAAATTGGATGAAAAACATTTAAGTTCTTTATTTAAAGAATAATAAAATAGAAATTGTTAGTTTTACACATAAATTAAATAGGTTAAACTATTTTAAGCATCATAACAGTTCGATAAAGTTTTGGTGGTTTCATTAAATTGGTAACCAATGTTGTCAAAAATCGTAATTTTAGTTAGACCACAAATTAAATAATTTGTTTACTTTGTGGTTCAACTGTGAGTAGACATGACACTCTGTCATGAGCTTTTTCATAAAAACAAGACATTCGTAGCCAATTGCTACGCTTCGTGCTACGCGCCGTACTACGGCGTAGCATCGGCCTACAATCCAGTAAATATTAAAACTTTGGCATCTGTATCTTTAGATTATCAATTGATTTCCCTTTAACTCATTCGGAACAAATTGAAGACAAACTTCAATTTGTTCCGAATGAATCTCGGTTACCACGGCTGTCCTCAAAGTAGTAAAAAATGCCTTTTCTTTTTCTTTTGAAGTTCAGTGGTATAGCCGTGAAATCGTAACAGACAGAGTTACTTTTAGATTCCTAAAATTAACGTGAATATACTTAAGATAATACGTAACTATGCTATTCATTTTAGTTCACACTCATACAGTACACTCATTATATCAGAGCTGCTTGCTTTGTTACATTAAATGGACACAAACGTGGACTATTCTACCGTATAGCGCTCAGCTAATAATCAGCATCGTTGTCATTTGACATAATGCCAATCTGTAGCCCTTTTGGCATTATAATTATTGTTACTTGTGTGGTAGTTTTATTCATTTTAATTTAATGCCAATGAACGCAAGAAAAATGCGGTAAGTTTTCTGTTAATTCTTTCCTTCGTAAATTAATTAACAGAAAACTTCATCCAAAATCGGTTATTCAACGCGGGCAGTTGATAATTGTAACAGCAAGTCTCTAAGGCAACCCGTGCAATATGCATGCAGACTGACCGCTTCAAATAGCCTCCCTTTGTTCGCCACTGAGGCGTACAATACAGCCTTTGTGCGACCGTAATGTAACTATTACAAGACCGCCTGCTAATCTTGTTAGGCGAACTATCCATTGCTTCTATGAGCTAATTTCGGGTTAGTATCTCATCGATCATTAAGAGCGTACACTTAGTGATTTATTTATTGTTTGGAGAACCAATAACTAAACTCAATACATAGTTGAGGTGTAAGCAACCCTGATCTAATTACAGATTAACACGAGTAAAAATGGAAAAGTAGCAGAAATCTTAAGATTCTGGTTTCACTAGCAAGTATGATATGTAAATATAGAAATACAAATATAATGAATACATATGTATTTATCAACTAAGGCTTCTTAAAAAGCTAATATGAAATTATTGAAATACAAATATAATTAATATATATTTACCACCACAGAACTAAGGCTTCTTAAATAGGTAATATCCAGATTATTTATTGTGACTACAATTTACTTGTGACTACAGTTTACTTTGTCACAGCCATCTTCGTAGTCTTTTTGCTAACATTGACGAGCCAGATTCCTGTCTAACTAGATCCACCTAAGTAGACCAGTGTATTAAAGGGAACGACTGCCCATCAGACATCTACTGACGACCCAGTTACACACGATACCCTTAATTTGTACTGATGTAAACCTTTCAGGCTTGAGGCTGAGGCTACAGTAGGCAGCGATTTGCGATGCGACTGGAAGAGCTAAACGAGATAAACATGGAATGGCTACATTATAACCGAAAATCTGGCGTATATTCGATTCAATTTCGCTGATACGTCGATGTAGCCGGTGCCGCGATTTCAGTAATGTAGTTCCTGTCGCAGAAATAATCAAAGATCGCTAGTAATATTTGATGAACGGTGTAGCCATTTAGTGAGAATCCATGTATTTGTTTCAATCGCTCGTGCGTCGCAGTTCGCGTCGCAGCCTAGTGTAGCCTCAGCCTCAGACTCGTAAATCAGACTTCTAGGAAAAACCAATGGTTTTACACACTTTCCGAGGATATCAGTGTGTATCAAAAAGGTTGTGTGCTCAAATCCGGGAAAACAGCAATGTAACATTTTCAATTCGTGAATACTTTCCAATTTTATCTTGGACATCACAGACATCGGAATGGGAAAAACATCGTGAAAAAACCTGGCTTTACGATGGTTACAAGTCCAAAGTGGTGATCGATGCTTGTTTCTTATCTGTTTGAGAAAAGTTTTTTGCCCTACAGTAATGACTGGTATGTAAAAAAATGCACATAATGTTTGTTTTATATGTTATGCATTATTTCTTATAGATAGTTGTAGACACGTTACTTGAATCTAAATTACTAATCAAGAAATCAAACGTGTGCGGCCGGCATAAAGTACTTTTTACTGTAATAAATTGTCGATTTAAGAGAACAAAAAGGTTAGGAATATTTTTTCGTCAATTTAGGGTTCGTCTTATTAGACCCTTCTCAGATTCAGGGCTTAAAGAAAAACTAAGGTTGTATACTAAGAAACCTGTGGATTATAAAGATTTTCGTTACCAAAATATTCATTTAGAAACAAAATATGTTTTTCGTGAAACATAAACATAATAATATTTACCCTTAATTATGTTTTAGTTAGGGTTCGTTTCACTCGTAAATATTTATTCGCACACCTAACCGTAAGTAGTTTCTAAACATATTCTATTAAATATCAATTCTAGGTAATATAACGCAAAACTAGTCAACTGTTCTAGAAATTGAATATACAGAAAATTATCTGAATAAATTAAGCTAATTGAGACTCATGATAGACCAGTGGGTAGAAAAGACGAATTGGGTTGCAGAACCAGAAAAAATATTTAGGTCTAAATTATTTTTATTACATACCATATTATCACAATCACTTATTTGCATTTTACCTTTACGCCTTGAGAGGTGCAGAACCGTAAAAATATCAGACATAAAAAACAAACCGATTGATACTTTTAAGACTCATTGTAGATCGTGTCCGGTTAATACCATAGGCCTACAAAGCAAAAACAAATGAACATCACTCAGGATGATTAGCTCAAATTCGAGGGAAGCACACCTACGGCTATTTGGCTGCACGTGACATCATAGACATAAGCTGTCCCACGATTGGTTGTCCAATTTGACTCGGACATGTTTGATACCCTGAAGCGTACTTTCGGAACGTTTCTTTGAAGTAATGGTAAACAAAGTATTGTCAAAATAAACAAAATGAAATGACAGTAAATGGATAACCTTTGTCGAAAAGTAAAATAGTTTAAGGTCGGTAAATCATAGTTGTTCAGTTTGCTGTATTTCGCGGTAAAATAAAGATTAGAACAGGCTAAAATATAATTCTGAACAAGTAAGTTTTATGTTAGATGGCAGAAGCCGTATCACAGATTACACATAATACACAATCACTTAATTGTTTACAAATACATTTATGATGATAAATAATTTACACCTAGTGAGAAGAAGCTTGTCAGTACACAATATATTGATTGTTTAGCATTGGGGTATTTTGTTTGTATTTATTGGTGTCTTTGGAAACTTATCTCCTTGACATGTAAATTAGCTTTTTAGTATCCTCGTTATACATTACATATATTGTAAACTGTACACACCGTAGTATACCGTAGTCGTGATTACTGAGTGCCAACGTTTCGAGTTCAAATTCACCAATGCCTGCCGGGGCTGTGGAATAGTTCTAATAGTTACCTTGGCCCTGGAATAGGACTAATAGTTACCAAGGTAACTTCCTATTCCAGGGCCAAGGCCCTGGAATAGGACTGGAAAAGGCAACCGAAGGAACATGGGCGGGTTTTGTCAGTAAAAGTCTGACACGCCCTCCCCGCACCGCCCAGGATGGGAGAAGTCATTAAATGATTTCTTATCCTCAAAAAAAGCACACAATGTTGATTATTTTTATTGTCATGTGTGTTTTGCAAAGTTAATGTCATTTGATTGTGTGATTTGTAAGGCATATAAAGCCATGAATTGTCCGATCGTATCAGATTGCCGTCCCGTTGCATTACGAGAGTAATTGACTAGATTGCAATTTCGTTATCCGTCAGCAGAAAATTTTTATTAAATAATTTATTTATTAGTTAGTCTCTTTATTAGCAGCCGCTAGATGGCGCTTGTGATGTAAACATCCGAAGTGTAGCTCTCTGTTTTAAATTTAATTTAAAAATTGTAAAACTTATAATAACTATATATAAACTGTGATCAATGAAACTTTACGTTGTGAATTACGTGCACAAACGTTATTTATATGAACTATGTGGTGTTTAACGAATAAATGAAGACAAAATTTGTGAAGTGACAAAACCGAATAATACATTTAAAATATGTTCCAATAAACTGATAAACCAATTTTGTTGACTAAAAACGGTGTAAAACTAAGCGGCAAGTGTATAAACACAAACAAAAACATAAGTGGAAAACAAAACCAAAACTTGGTGGTGTACGGAAAAAAATGTTAACTCTGATGAATCATTCTTAACGACTTCTTGGCAATTTAAAATTAAAACCAGCTTGGAATAGTAAATTTCGTCAACGAAGTTAAAACTTAAATGGCCGAAGTGGTTTGAGTAGGATTACCAAACAACAGAGTGCAGGTTCGGAATCCACTAATTGTAAACTCTTTTTGTATTTAAAATTCGATAAGAATTTAAATTATAATGAACATCTTCGGAAATATCACACAACGTCGCAATCGAAGAGTCTCGGACAATAAAAGCGAAGATTCAAACATCTCGAACATAACAGATAGCGAACTAGATGGCACCACTAGTAGCATGCCAAACATATCTTCCGACGAGGACTGCGAAAGAATTATCGGACTTAAAACGAAAATAAAAGAATTGACTACACAATTAGAAATTGCACATAAAGAAGTAGAAAACCTAAATATTGATAACATAAATCTCAAAAAGACAATAGAAAAATTGACAAAAAAGGAAGTTATTTATAAAAAACTTACGAGTGATATTGTGAATTCACCTAAGAAAAAAAACAGCAATACAGTTCCCTTATTAGATCTAAGCGTCACTCCTAAAACAGCTAAGAATAAAGTAAAAATTACTCCCCAAAAGACACCAAAGGCGGGCGAACCCACACCGGTGCTGGCTGTCAGATTGACTCCGACAGCACATACATCTTTACCCACGCCTACATCCCGGACAGCTGACAAATCAACTCAATTTGACGCCTATGAAATAGACCGCTTAACGCATGACAAATTAGACAAACGACTTTTAACAAAACAATCCAAAAATAAACTATGTATAATAAGTGCTAACAACAGAAACAAAATTTGTAACATAGTAGAAAATAGTTTGGGAACGTGTTATGATTTCTGCCACTACTCTTATCCAAACGGTGGCATAGAAGAACTTCTACTTGGCATAGAAAATAAGCTTAGAAATTATAATAAAACTGATTATTGCGTCATATTAATTGGAGAAAAAGATTTCTTGAGTACTAAGAACTATCACGATTTAATCAACTATATCAAAGATACCATCGAGAAAATAAGCCATACCAATATTATTATATGTCTCCCGACCTACAGAAAATGTGGTGAATACACAACATTATTATATAATTCAAGGATTGAAATATTTAATAATTTATTGTACCTGCATAACACTGCGTATGAATACGCCTATTTATTAGACTCGAACGCTGACTTATCTTACTCAATGTTTTCGGGTCGCCAAGGTCTCTTGAACGATGTAGGCATGGAAAATATATGTATAAATCTTAAAAAGACATTTTTTGACATCCAAATGATTAATAATCATATTGATATAAAAGACTCATCAGAAGAAACATCAAACCATTTTTTTCTATAATTGTATGACAATAATGCATCAAAACATCGCAGGATTGATTAATAAATCAGATCAATTACTATTGCACATACATGAACTTCAAGACAACATAGACGTGATTTGTGTGACCGAACACTTCATGGAAGCTGGATATGAAGATTTCCTCACCTTACCTAATTATAAATTAGCAGCTTGCTATTCCAGAGACATAAAAAGAGGAGGAGCATGCATATTGGTAAAAACTGACCACCAATATAGAGAGCTTAATGAAATCAAGAAACTTTCAGTTCAGGGAGTCTTCGAGTGCTGTGCAATCGAATTAACACAACACAGCATTTTTGTTGTATGTATTTATAGGATACCTAAGTCTAGTAATCTAGATACGTTCTATTCAAAATGAAAGGTTCTCCTACCAAAGATTTGTTACAAAAAGGGCAAAAATGTCATATTATGTGGTGACTTTAACATTAACACTTTGAAAAAAGACAGAATTTCTCAAGAATTTGTAACTTACTTATTGAGCTATAATTTAAAATTACAAATTAATGAGCCCACCAGATTACAAAGCAACACATGCATAGATAATTTTGCCCACAACTTTCCGCGAAAATGTAATTACCAAATACTGGATTTTAACATGTCAGATCACACTGCACAACTTTTAAAGATTCCTGTAAAAAAGACTTGTGCGTTAAATAGTTGGAATATTACAACGCGTGATTACAGTTACGATAACCTAACTCAATTTAAATCATGCATAAATTCTTTATCTTTTTGCGATATTTATCAAGCTGACGATCCAAATGCGGCATACGATAATTTTATTGAAATATTCCAGCTGTTTTACAGTTTATGTTTCCCCTTTGTTAGTAAAAAGATTAAGTCAAAAAGGAATACGTATTGGTTGACACCCGGTATTAAACGTTGTAGTAAAAATAAGCGACAACTCCTTTGGCAATTAAGATCTAAACCTAATAATAAAAACCTGACAAAACTAAAAATTTACTCACGAAGACTAAAGAAAATAATAAAATTGACACAAAAGGCAAAAAATAACCATAAAATATTGACATCAACCAATAAATCGAAGGATACATGGAAAATTATAAATGATAACAGATACTGCCCTCCCCCTGAATATATAACAGAAATACGCAGTAATGGTACTTCTATAACAAATCCCAGTGATATAGCGAAAGCACTCAATGATCACTTCATAGATCAGGCAGAGTTACTTTCTAAAACTACAAAATCTGCCAGCTGTAAGATTCCAAATTTATGCGACAGTTCAATATTCCTGGCGCCGACTACTCCTAATGAAGTGTGCCAGATAATACAAGACCTAAAAAATAAAGTTAGTGTAGGTTATGATGACATCTCAACAAAAGTAGTAAAATTTGTTTCCCGAGAAATATCGGGTCCCATTAGTCACATAATTAATTTAAGTTTTTGCTCTGGCATCTATCCTGATAAGCTGAAACCGACTATAATTAAGCCTTTACTTAAAAAAGAGGACAAGACTGACTTAAATAACTACCGACCAATTGCGCTTATACCGGTAATATCAAAAATATTTGAGAAAGTTATTTATAAATGTATGTCTTCCTTCTTCACAAAGCACAATATTTTAGTAAAAGAACAGAAAGGCTTTAGGAAAAATAAATCCATAAATATGGCTATTTATGACTTTCTTGATACAATAATGACAGCAATCGATCGAAGAATTCCGACTACCGCTATATTTATGGATATGACGAAAGCCTTCGATCTAGTTGATCATAGTATTTTGTTACAAAAACTAAGTGCTTACGGAATAAGGGGAAATGCACTTTCCCTCATAAAATCTTACCTTGCCAATAGAACACAATGTACAGAAGTAAGACGAATTTGCAAAAAAGATAAAAAAGAATATAAATATATTTCAGAAAAACGTAACATTACATTTGGCGTACCACAAGGCAGCGTATTAGGCCCGCTATTATTTCTAGCCTATATAAATGACTTTCCAAAACACGTCACATTTCCGATGGTTCTTTTTGCCGATGATAGCACTTTAATTATAAAACATGAAAAGAGTCTAAACTATAAATGTGAAATTGAAAATGCGCTGAAACAATCAATTGACTGGCTTGAACAAAATAATTTAATAATTAATTTAAATAAAACTAAAATTATTCAATTTCGACAAAGGATGACCACACCTGACATTAATTTAACTTTTAATAATAATACAATTGAAGAAGTAGGACATATTAAATTTTTAGGATTGACTATAGACTCTAAACTGACGTGGAAAGAACATGTATCGAACTTAATTACAAAATTAAGCAGATTTGCCTTTGCCCTTTATAAACTTAGCAAAATAGTAAATCAGGCAGCTGTCGTAACTGCATATTACGGCTACGTAGATTCCATATTACGATATGGAGTCATTTTCTGGGCTAATTCGTGTGAAAAGCATGAACTCTTTAAAGCGCAAAAGAGGTGCATTAGGTCCACATGCAATATAAAATCGACAGAAAGTTGTAAATCACATTTTATTTCTCTCAAAATTTTAACTTTACCTTGCCTTTACATATACGAGACTGCTTTGTTTGTAAAGAAAAACGGAGATTTATTTAAAAAAGCTTCAGAACAAAGCTACCGCTCTGTAAGACCCATGTATCGCCATGAAATATGCCTGAGAAGTTCAAAAACTGCCCTTATGCACAAGAGTGTACTCTGCATGGCTCCGAAAATTTTTATTATGTTGCCAAATGACATAAAAGATTTGAACTTGACACAATTTAAACGAAAATTAAATAAATTCTTAATAGACAAATGCTACTATACCATTGACGAATTCCTTAATGAAAAAATGACATAAATATTCCTGTAATCTTGCCATGTTTATTACTATAATTGACATTTAAATTTCTATACCTGGGTACTTTTTAATTATATTCATTTTGATTTCTATGAAAATACTAATAATGCATGCCCTTAGTAAGGTAGATTTTTGAGATACTATAATACTGTAAGACCTGTTGTAACACCAAAAATCGCATTAATAAAAACTTTGACTTTGACTTTGACTTTGTCTTGTCCATGGTGTTTCTTCCTTGGTCTTCTCCAAAGAGACTAACCTACGCTTTGGAACAAGCAACTAGCTTTAACTTTCTGTCTTACTGACTGACTCTTTAACAATAATCATAAGTGCTTGTAAATGGTGTAACTAAAATAAATGCTTTAGTTATGTTTTTTATGATTGTTTAAGAACTAGCTGTTTCTTGTGGCTACGATTACGCATTTTTATACAATCTTTCATCCCCTGATTTTACCCGGCCAGGTATTCTTTTTAGTGTTATCCATACTAATATTATAAATGGGAAAGTGTGTCTGTCTGTCTGTCTGTATGTTTGTCTTTCTTTCACGGCAAAACGGAGCGACGAATTGACGTGGTTTTTTAAGTGGAGATAGTTAAAGGGATGGACAGTAACATAGGCTACTTTTTGTCTCTTTGTAACGCGAGCGAAGCCGCGGGCAAAAACTAGTTTCTCATAAAAATAAACTACTGTGAAAATATTGCGTTTTTAACAATAATAGTTCGGCTGTTCGTTGAACATCAATAAAAACCTAGATTCTTTATATATCAAGATTAATGGATTTAAGTTGTAAAGTAGTCGATAACTTTCTAGGGCTTGATAAGGCCTACCAAGCCCTTGAATACTTACTCTACTACTACTTACTAAAGAGTACTTACTCTTTATAATCTTGAATGAAAGCATATTCCAAATAAGTTTTTTAAACAGATGCACTAAAACACCAATAAAATTCTAGAAGTCTAAATATAGAGAACATCCAAATAAGTAATTGGTACAAAATTAGCATGATTCCGAGACACTTTTCATGTCACTTTGAGCATTATAATTTCCCCTCAGTCTCTTTCATGTATCAAAATACTTTACTTTAAGTGAACCTTTATACAAAGTGAGTAAATTGTCCTTAAATTTGCGAAAAATTTGTGTACCCTCGGCGGAGAAAAGAAATATTATTCCTTTTAAAATGGCGTTGACGCGAGGTCCCCAAATGCCAGTGCAGTAACAAAACGATATTTCTTAATATAAATTATTGCTATAAGTTAAAAGTTTGAGAATAAACTACTTGGGGCACTTAAAGTATTTCAGTTTTGGAGTTTTCATGATGTTAGGATTCACTTTGAAGTAAATTAGTTGAGTTTGTGTCCAGTGCCTATAAACTCGGCAAGCGTAATCGGTGCTAAGTGTTTCCTAAACTTTAAGGAAGTTCTCCTGTGAAAGCCGTGACGGAAGGGCCCCTGATTAGCAACATTTAGTAGACTGGTTTACACGTTTAAACAGCCGTTAGTGGCAATATTTCAAAGCTACGGTTTAAGAGCAACGGTGCCAAGACGCACAGGCGGACAGACAAACAGACAGACATATACAGGGTGTCCCACGGCTATGCCACATGGAGGGAAAGTACCTTAAATATTGTAGATAGAACATTTTACTAAAAGAAGACATTATTTGAATTTTGAAAACATTATAAACTGTATTCATAGATATTTAAATAATTACATAGTTGAACCGGGAATCGAACCTGTTACTCGAGAAAATTAATCAGCCTGTAGTTTTATTCTACCGATCGAAAGGCTTCATCACAAGGATTATTTTTTGCTAAATAACATAGTGTCAAAAATAAAAGGAAGACCACGAAATTTAACATTTTTAGTACAAAATTAATCAATTTTTCAAATGCTCAAAATTAGTCCCTTCTTCTTGAATACAAAGTGATAACTTTTGATTATTTCGTTCCCTGACGATTTTTTGGTCTTGTTGTGGTGGATATTTATTTATTTAAACGATGCGTACTACTCAAGTGGGTAGATTAATTAGTAATAAGTAGTTATGATTGTCAATTGTATGTCTTTACGGCAATGTAAGCTTTCAACTTTTCAAAACAAAATTTTACATCAAATGTTAAAATTCACGGTCTTCCTTTTATTTGTGCCCCTATGTTATTTAGCAAAAAAGAATCCTTATGATGAAACCTTTCGATCGGTATGATAAAACTACAGAGTGATTATTTTTTCTTGTGGAACAAGTTCGATTCCCGGCCCAACCATTTATTAATTTAAAAATCTGTGAATGCAATTTAAATTGTTTTTAAAATTCAAATAATGTCTTCCTTCAGTAAAATGTTCTATCTACAAGATTTAAGGTACTTTCCCTCCATGTGGCATAGCCGTGGGACACCCTGTATAGCGTTCAAACATATAAAACCGATTTTGCGTCGAGGTTTAAAAATATAACTGTAAAGTAGTTTATCACTGCAACAACCGGCAAAATTAGGCATTAATCGAAAGTGAAATGTAAACCAATGTGCAACGAACGCACACATAATATATCTGAGTACATTACTTACACATTGTCAAATTTTTGACATCTATTGCCGCATAGATGAAATTACGACTAGTTCCTAAAAATATTTACTTCAATATATTTTTTTTGTGAGTGGGAAATCATCCAGTTACTGCTCCCGTCCTGGGTGCGGCGGGAGGGCGTGTCAGACTCTTACTGACTAAAACCACAGATTAATAAATAGTTACTACGTAACAGATACTTCACTCCAATACAAAAACTAAAATACCTACGCTATAATAGCC
Organism: Athetis lepigone; assembly: GCA_033675125.1. Taxonomy (NCBI): domain Eukaryota; kingdom Metazoa; phylum Arthropoda; class Insecta; order Lepidoptera; family Noctuidae; genus Athetis; species Athetis lepigone. Next base: position 14,081,030 of record CM066243.1, on the reverse strand, counting down.
TACAAAATCATAATAATAATACCAGCTGTTTGCAGCGAGGAGAAATGTACCATAAGTACGCACAAAGAGAGTTGAGATTCTTTTGCCCGCCGCGCGACTAACGTGTGTGCGTGTCGTTCAGCAAATGTGCTAGGGTTATACGTATGATGATAATGTTAATAAAACGAATGTTTTAGAAAAACAATTATTTTTTTATTTGTTGATCCAATATTTTTTAGTTTAATAAAATGACCGATGCATATTTTTCGTTCCTTGAATTCCCGATTATTATATTTTAGTGTCGAAAATATCCAAAACCATGTGAATAATTATAATAAATAATCAAAAGGGAAACAGGAGAATTGGGAAACAGGAGAATTGCACAATAATCACGCAATAATTACGTGATTTCGGCATTTTGATAGTCAGCGCTGTACCCGTGACGCGCGAGCACTCAGCCGGGCGCGCGACAGCCCGGTGTACGTTGTATCGTCGACGATACGCGAAGCGGTAGGCATAAAACGCGTGGCCTTGAGCGAGTGACGGACGCCTGCTAAAACCCACTCATGTTCCCCCGATTGCCACCCACGCTCCAGAGTCACGGTAACTATTATAAACATTCCGCAACAATTATTTAGCCAGGATACTTATACTTATCTATTTTAATCTGAAAAAGACAGACATTATTCGCAGAGTAAAAACTTTTTGAATAACAATTGTACAGTCACTTCACAACTCTTCCTAGCAAATTATACAATGAAATTGCAGAGGCATGATAATAATTTTCTTCCAACTTTTGATTTACTCACATAAGTGATCTAGTTGGTATGTATATCATGTCTCGTCTACTCACGTGAGTTTGGAATTGAAGGGAAGATTATCCCTAAATCCGTGAATCCTATTTGCGGGATCGACGCCAGTAAAAAGGGGAGTTCTATGGAAATTAGGGACGTGCAACGATACAATAGTTTTTCTTTTTATATTGAGACTATATATTAACAATTGTAAATTAAAATAATATTAAAGTAAATTAAATAACAGTTGATAACTTCGAAACGGCTGAACTGTTTTTGATTAAACATGTCAATGAGTTATTGCTAGGTAAGCTCCTTTCAAATAATAAAACCGTTTCTAAACCGGTTTATCTATTTGAGAGATACGATATAATAGAAAATTATAATAGCTAAGGTTTTAATATATAAGTATATATAATAGATAAGGATTTGGACGTTATGATATGCAGATTAATAAAATATGAAAGTTGTACATCAACTAAAATGTACAGTTTTTATTTAAGCCGATTGACGAATAAGTGTTGTAAGTGTAGCTAGTACAACAGAATTAAAACCAATTGAGCTGATTAATAAGCACTATGAGTTAAAAATGCGTTCTCGTCCTCTGGTATAATTCTAGTTTATAAAAAAATACATCGATATTGATTAGGTATTATTTCATGTCCCTAGTCTTATTTCATGTTCTGCCGATTTTGTAAGAACACTATCGGAAAATTCAGTCGGTCTGTCATGAGGTTTTAAGAGGACATTGAACTTCGGCGAGGAAACCATTTTTTTAGCTTTTTATTAAAAGAAAGCGTAATGAAGGCGTAAGCTCTACTTAGTCTCGAAAATCCTGGGTTCATGTTTCTTTTAATTATTTACAGTTTATCAAGACTGTGTTACACTAATAACGATAATAATGTAGAAACAAGCACGTAAAAAAGAATGTAAATAAACATGTCGTGATGGCGAAGTGGATATAGTAACCACCTCTCATGTATAAAAGTTGTGAATTTGAATCTGGTCAAGTACCAGTCTGGTGTCACTTTTTAACATTCATATTCCTGCATAATGTAATAATAATCGTAATGTATTTGTCTAAAATCAGCAACCCGTCTTGAGCCAGCGTGGTGAGCAGTGCTCAATGTGCTCATACTTTCTCTGTTTGAGAGGATGCTGGGTGCCTTAAATTATCCTGCAGTAAGACAATAATAAGCTTGTATAAAAATACAGGATACAACGAGACATTACCAGTAAAGAATCAAGCATATTGTGTCTCACAGAACATCAGACATGCACGCATAATTTTACTCAATTCATTCGCAAATATATCACATTCAGAACTGAAAGTAGGGCATTAAACATGTTGTTTAGCTAAAAAAAAGTCAAAAAGTTTATTTTCATTATACCATGAAGGCACTTTGGAACGTCAATTACATTTTAAAATAGTTGAAGAATCCACTTATACCAAAATGAACAGCTACAATCAGTTCATAGTTTAAAGCCCCTTCATAATCCCCATAAACAACAACGCTTGTTAGCACTGCACACTAACAATCGAATAAAATACAATTACTCTATGAAATATTGGCGCAGTAAAAGCCAATACAATGCCATCACTAAAAAGTTGCGTTAACCCCACAGAAGTTATTATCCAGTTCTTGAAAAGACGTGGAAAATACTGGTTTTCTTTTATTGGTCGTAAAAGTTCCAGTTGCTTTATTCTTAGCCGCAGATGTGATAGAGACGAGTGGAATGAAATACTCAGATGATGAGATAATAATTACACTTCGGCTCTTAAATCGAGAGAATTTAGTTTGAACGGGATTTCGATTTGCCAGATTTTTTTTAAAGTTGAAATTCAATTGTTAGCAGAAGCTATAAATTGGTGTAATGAATGGCTACCGCATACGATTTTGTTGTGTTTTTTCGAGTCGATATTTGATTTGCCTTTAATTAAAAAGAAAGGAATGTATTTATTTATTTAATTCTTAGTACGTAGTGTACAGGCGGACTTAATTTACAAGTAGTTCATTGCTCTATACGCAAAAGAAGCTATTTATTTAAGGTTTGCGATTGTTTATGTCGTCTTCTAAACTGTATTATTTTTCTTTGATTTGACATTATTTTTGCGTTTCAAAACTAACTGTTTTAAAATAGTTCTGTTAGATTGTGAAGTCAAAGATTTTCACCTATACTCTTTTGGTCTTTTTGTAATCGCTAATCTTGAAAATCATAATTATAGTGAAAGCATCCTCAGACGTCCAGGTCATTATTTTATTTTATTTATCATTTATTTCAAGTAACAAAGACCCATAATATATATACCTTACGTTTCACACGCGCCTCAAAGAGAAGAAGTCAGCACAGGAAGGGGCCCAACAGTGCCAATTGCGGAATGTTTATAATAGTCACCGTGGCCCTGGAACATAAAGGGCAATCGAAAAAAAAAGATATTATACAATTAAAACTATTGAAAATTTATTGCACATGAAGTGATAACGTCGTGTCGCGCTGCGTGGTGTCCCGTAACCTTCCGCGAAAACGGCGAAATGGGACACCCTTCGGTCAAAACTCTTCCTTGGAGAAGATCTCTGAATGCTGAGCCGGCACCCGCACCACAAATGACTTGAAGTTAGTGTTGTGGCGCGACTCCAACTGCACTACCCTTAAAGTCCAGTTACTTTCTACACTTACATACTCCACGACCTCCTGACCCTTTGTGGCATGATGTAATCTGGACACGTACAGCTGCGTCGTGGGTATTGCTGGACGCAATAACATATTTGGCCCAGCCAACGCGGTAGCACTGGTTCCGACAAGAAGGCTTCTTCCTCTTTTTCTTCTCAATCTTTGTGAAGCCGTCTTCATCACATGAGCCCTTTTACTGGACCGTGCTATTTCACATCTTTATTATGTTGAACAATTTTCTGTTGACCTCATGTAAACCATTAATCAAATAAATGTTTTAATTCTAATAAACATATTCCTTCATTAATAAAACTGGACTGGTCCAACTTCGGTTTAACTGAATATTTCGCGGTTTGGGTTTAGCATAACTTTACTTGAAGTTTGTTAACTGCGTTAGGGTTAAATAAACTTTTAGATGTAGACTTAAATGAGTCTGAGAATACGATCTCCATTTACTGTTATGCAGACTACTTAAATTAGTTATCACATATAGTGAAACAAAAGACAGAAGCCTTGCTGAAAATGTTTTTAACCCTAAAATGCCGATAATTATTGGAACAATTAAAAACCTGCCAATTCCCGTGGCGGTCAGCCAAGTTCTTTATTTTCTATTTTGCTCACAGTATCATTTCATTTTCGCACTTTACCAATCTATTAAATGTTATTGTCAATCATATACTTTACCAAGTAATACCTAGGTAATGACCACAAAGTCCAAAGTCCAGGAATTGTAAAGAATACTTGCTAGTCCGCTCTCAATTTGTAAAATAAATATATTTGGTATGTATTTTCTTAGAACGACTCAGAGTTCGACCTGGATAGATTTGGTTGGAAGCGAAAAGGAACTTTTACTTTATCCTTCATTTCTTTTTGCACGAGTAAGCCTTGTGCAAATTTTATCGCAATTTTACAAAAATGTCCTGATTAATTTGATTGAAAAGTAAACATCCCGGCTTTGTTGTAATATTTTTGCCTGTCCGCACAATCTCCTATTTCTATTTACGTGTTTAAACTTTCTGAGTAGGTACCTAACATTCCAACTAACTGAAAATATATTTGATTTTACCTTAATCCGCAGGCAGCATCTAGTAAACTAAATAAATAAGGTTAAAAATATTACTAAACTAGCCAGAGCCTATACCTACACCAAAACAGCTATATAAACATACATACGATCAAACGTAAAAAGTTGGAACGGTAATCCGTTTAATGTAGCTACTTCCCGAATTTCGTCAGCTAAGCTTTCGGGTGGCTAATATATGAAACGGGAAATTCACAACCTGACAATACATCGTAACATTTTTAAGACTTATTTATTGTTGTTTGATCTAGTCTGCGAGTGAAAAAAAGCTTCACTTCACATATTAAATGTCAGAGGACAGGCTTTACGAAATGATTACCCTATCATAAGTAATTCAATTTTTGATACTCCTTCATTCCTTCATCACATCAATTACTTTTACAGTACAACCTAGAAAAAATGAAGAACATGTCTGCATCTGGCTGTTGAATAGACAATTTATTCAGCATCGGGAAAACTTTAGTCACCGACAGGTATAGTGGGGTATAGATTCGAATACTTAAAACTGCGTTTATACTGCGAATTAAAAGTGACGTTGATTAGTCTACACCGCAATAAAATTGATGTCTAATGTATTAATGATACAGTAAAAAGTAATGTATTATTACTGTGTTCTCACGTCTCGACTTATTATTCTTTAGTCAAACAGAGAAAGCATTATTAAGTACGGATTAAGCTCGTATTTTTGTACCCTCTCTTGTAACAAAATATCCATATTTTATCATATCCATGTAGATTCTAAACTAAAAAGGCAATTATCAAGTTTGATACGAACTCGCGGCCGGAATGTACACGTTATACCATCATATTAAAATGTGCTCTATTTCTGTTTTTAAATAAGCTACCATTATTTAAAATTGCTTTACTAAAATGAACGTGCCCTTGGCCGAATAATTTATTCATGAAAAATGTGGGCTTTCAACCCCGCACCAAACAATGTTTTAATTGAGAATTTGTAACCTTACTTTTGATCAGTGATAATCGCTCGAAACATCAAAAAAACGTCAATAAAAATGTAAATAGCCAAGCTTTCTGCGAACTGTTTGTAGTCATCAATAATCTTGCCTGTCAAATACTTGACTTCCGAAGGTTTTACCGTAATTTGTAATATCGAAACTGGGTTCAAAGTGTTACTGTTCAACTTCTTTGTTTAAGTTCGAACAAGACATTAATGAGTTTTGACGGAATGTACATTTAACAACGAAAGTCGATTATGATTTTGATATTTTCATTGATATCCCCGTTCTTGAAGCAAAGCTTTGTTCTCATAAAAACAATAAACTTTATTATTATTTAAGCAGTGCTTTTATACTTAGGTAAATTAGACAAAGACGAAGAGGTTTTTGGTTATTAAAACATGCTTATCTTGGAAAGTATCAGTAGGATTACAAATATTTTTTTTTTAATGTGAGCTAGATAAATGCGGAATGTAAGTAGAGTAGAGTGTAGAGTACCATATGGCCTGTGTCTTAGTGTATTATTGTTATTATTGTTGTCACTAGAGATATTGATGTTACTTGTTGTTGTTGTAACAAGATGTCAATTTGAATTGACCTACCACCGTATTTGCAATAGTAAGGATTGATTTAAATAAAATATAATAACTAGCCTTCTCCAAGATGTATTGGCAATCTTAGATTTGATTATTCAATTTTTGATTTTTTTCATCATCAATGTAAATTGTTAATTATATCCAGGATAAATTCTTTTGTGTGTTTTTGTGGCATTGCTTATGATGTAATAAAAATATTTCATACGAAAACTCTTTAATTTTTCTGATCTTGATAGGCAGATGTCTACACCACTAAGGCATACAATTTAGACTGGCTCAATGTTAAAACGTACGGTTTTTAAACTAATATCTCAATGAAAAACCGTCTCCACCGCTTAATGGACAACACATTCATTATGATTTTTATCGTCAGCGTAATAATAATAAATCAGGTATCACGTGTGCATTCTCCCCATCCTCACGTATGGTTCTCAGACATGGTCTTTGACATGTCAGCAGAGGTCCACACTCGCAGTATGCCAGAGAACAATGGAACGTAGTATTCTGGGTATCAAGTTGGTAGACCGGGTTAGGAATACTACTATCCGTTCCATCACAAAAATTGCTGATGTCACTCGGAAAGCTGCCACACTGAAATGGAACTGGGCTGGACACATCTGCCGCATGTCGGACGAGCGATGGGCTAAACTTACGACTCAATGGGTGCCTTTACAAGGGAAGCGACATCGCGGTAGGCCGAGGCGGAGATGGCGGGACGAACTAGACTCCTTCGATAAAGACTGGCCCCAAAAAGCTTTATGCAGAGAGAGGTGGAAAGAGAGTCGGGAGGCCTTTGCCCTGCAGTGGGAAAGTTTAGGCTTATAATAATAAATATAATAATAATAATCACGGCTTCTAGGTATTGCTCAATAGTTATGATTTACACCGTCCCTCTTATTTTCTTCAACTTACTCGTAGCTCAGGCACCGACAAAGTTTTATTAAAGAAAACGAAGTCTAGCTTTGACTGAGTTCCCAACTCAACTGTGAAGAAATAGAAAAAGTCTGCTTGAGAATAAAGGCAGAAGTCGATGAAATAATGTGTTAAGTTTTTTTTTAAATTAAATGGAATCATATTTTGACCCGTTTCGCGTTCACAGGAAAAGTGAATGAAAGAAATAAACATTGTTGACGAGTGTTGTGTTCTTTGTACCTTTTAGTCTCTGCCCAATAAACGTATTTTCCTTTTATTTTTTTCATTTATTTTTCTTTTGTCAATTACTGAACTGGGGAACTCACAGACCTGTCTATAAAAATTAAACAAAAAAATAACACTTTTATTTTTTTACTTATTAAATACTAGCTGTTCCTCGCGGTTTCACCCGCGTTACGTTAGTTTTTTGTTTACCGCCTCGCTCCCGTGAGACATAGCGTGATATTATATAGCCTATGTTACTTGGGGATAATGTAGCTTTCGAATGGTGAAAGAATTTTTAAAATCGGTCCAGAAGTTTTTGAGCCTATTCATTACAATCAAACAAACAAAGTTTTCCTCTTTATAATATTAGTGTAGATTACGACCCGTTATTGCCTTAATGCTTTGCAAGCCTCATCTCTGTGCATGAAGGGCATTGAAGGGTGAGCATTGGTCACAATTGCTCAAAATAGACTGTTGATTTTACAAATAAAAAAATTTCAAGTCTCGATTTCCTCACTATGATTTTCTGCATCAATGTCAGTGTTATTCAAGATAAATTTGAAACTAGTCTGGTAGACCTCTAGGTTTCAAAATTAGGGTAAGCCTGACAAATTTTAAAATAATTTTTATTATTTTAAAGTAATTTCGAATATCAATATTTTTAGTGCAAGCCAGACTATTATTTTAAAGTAATTTCTAACATTAATATTTTTATCCAGACTCTTCGACTTACATGAAAAACAAGCTAAGCACACAGAAATCTTATATTCCTTGCGTGTTGTACTTATATTAATCATGATTAAAGCCTCAAAACAATTTAAAGTTGAAAGGTTTTCCGTTAAACAGATGATATGGTAATAGAGGCATCCAGCTTCCAAGAGGAATATTCGATATTCTAATGCGAAGTAATAAAAGTCCTGTATTAGCATCAGAAACTCTCGACCTGGGATTTGCAGGAGCTCTCACACTTTACCCTTGTGGCTTGCTTTATATTATTGTAGGAACGTTAAATGTGTTTGGTTCAAACGTAGAACTGTTAATGCTGATACGTGTGCAATAATCTGATGCTAAATTGAAGTATAAACTGGAATTTCGTAATACGTATTTTGTTTTAAGAAGAATTTAAAATAAGAATAAAAGAACTACGAACTAAAATAAGATCAAAAACAGGCATACAGAAAAGACATAAGCATTGATTACCGCGCTGGCGCATGGTGCTTTGGCGATTTCAGACTTATGTTAATTATTAGATCGAATTTCCTCACAACGTATTTTCTTCACTGAATTGGGCGGTAACTAAGATGCACTTAATTAAAGCCTTGATCAATGGTGCTGATTCTCTAGTTCACAAACCTTTACTAAATTTAAATGACGTGCATCTTTCTCTTTTAATTTCATTAAGAAAAGGACAGAAGATACATATGGATTCCTTTAGACCTGTCAAATTAGACAGCGCCTGAAGAAAATTGGCGTATTTTTAGTCGCCATGTTTTCAATCGCGTCTAAATTATCTATGGAGTGTCTTTATTTGACAGGACGTAACTAATATTTTATCTGCTGTCATTTTCTTAATGAAATAGAAAGAAAAAGAAGCAGTGAACTTAAATATAGTTAAGTTTGTAAACAAGGGAATCGGCAACAATACCATTTATGTTACGAGTAATAAATGCGAAAGTATATCTTACGTGATGGCCCAGTGGTTAAGGTACAAAGTTAAAAGGCCTCTCATCTGAGAGGTTATGGGTTCGGATCCGGGCCAGTACCAATATGATTTTTTAATTCATATGTAATTTCACTGATTCACTGATATCCCGTGCCTCGGAAAGCACGTAAAGCCGTTGTTCCAGGTTGTCACTGTAGAACTAAAAGAGTGGTTACTGGCAGTCAAAAGCCAGAAATTCTGACCAGACAAACCAAGGGGTATCGTGTCGCCCAGTTACTTGGTTGTAAAGGTCTGATAAGTAGTCGCTTCACGTAAAACACTGGTATCTAATCTAGTTGAATCCGTTTAGACTGGAAGCCCACCCTAACAAAATTGGGAAAAGGCTAGGGAGATGATGATAGGCGAAAGTATGTCTGTCTGTAAAGCATATACGGCTGGACCACAAAACCAATTTTGCGTAGCGATGTAAGCTTTTTTTGAGAAAGGGAGAAATCACAAGGGAAAGTTATATATTTTTAGGTAGATACAGTTCCACTCATAACGTATAATTTTATAGTAGAGAATGAAACGGTTTCATTTTGTTAAAGTTTAATATTATTTCAACATAATATTCGTAACTGTGGCGTTAATTTACAGTCTAATCAAAAGATCCAATGATAAATGTAATTTTGGGTAACCTTTGTGACTTTTCCACGAAACCCACTTTAGGAACCTGTAAGAGCCTGTAAATGGTTTAGTAAATAGGGATAACTCGACAAAGGAACCATGGATCAAATAGAATTTCCTTGTAAATGGCTATGAAAGGAGCATAAATAGTCTGAATTTTTAACTTCTGTTAACAACTATTACTAGCCGCAGTATTTGCTATTAATACTTGTGTCTAGGAGGTATATTTAATTTTTTAACAACTAAAAGTAACTCTATTTATTGTTTTTTTCAGTCTCAATATATCTTCTATCCATCCATACTAATATTATAAATGGAAAAGTGTGTCTGTCTGTCTGTATGTTTGTCTTTCTTTCACGGCAAAACGGAGCGACGGATTGACGTGATTTTTTAAGTGGAGATAGTTGAAAGGATGGAGAGTAACATATGCTACTTTTTGTCTCTTTTTAACGCGAGCGAAGCCGCGGGCAAAAGCCTGTATTATATAAAATGGTAAACTAACTAACTGATGACTAACTATTGATATATCAACGCACAGCTCAAACCGCTGGTACTAGGGACATGTAACTTAAAAGGGGTGCTCTTAAAAGAGTATCGACATTCACACGGACGGAGCCGCGGGCGAAAGCTAGTATTTAATATGTACTTATCGTAAAAGAATTCTCTCTGAGTTTAATATTAGTTTTTAATTTTATTTGGGACACTATGAATTCAGAAATTGTACACTTTTCTTTACATAATTTTATGTAATAGCTCCGTTTGACCGTCCGTTTCAATGTCGGCTGTCCCAGGAGGTATATTTCCGGGTATTTTCCGTTTTTGAGGTACCAAATGGTAGCGGTGGAAATCCTATTGGGATCGTTGCGTGATATTACACACGACGGGTAACATCGAATGTGGCGGCCATATTAGTCATAGTGTTCCACGAGTTTTGTTAAATGGAGTTTTAGTAACCAAATATACGTTTGGTTGTAGAGGGTTTGGGATTAAAAACTACCAAGTTGAAATTATTAGAGTATCATAATGAATACAATATGTAATAGGAATTCATAGTTTGTTTATTGTTGAGCACCCACCTATTTTACAAGTTTTATATTTGTATTTAAACCAACTAATATTTGTGAAACTTATAAAAGTCGAGTTGCTGATGCGCTACGTGTTGTAGGTTTGATTCTAGAACGGAGCAAATATTTGAATGACTAGCCGAGTATGTGACGGTCCCATTGGTCTAATGGTTAGTGACCCTAGCTAAAACTCGATTCCCACCGAGAACAAACTTTGTGTGATGATCGTAAAGGCTAATTTACATTGATAGGAAGAACGAAGAAAGAAAAACAGTTTATTCTTGCTTTACAGTAAAAGAACTTACTAAATAATATATTATAACCTCGAAACACTAGCACCACTAGCCTCGAAGCACGAAAGGACTAGCGCTCAGCATAATGCCGGGCCCGTACACAGGCACGAGTCCACGGCGCAGGTTTTTAGCGCTAGCCGAAGGCGTGTTTCTGTCTCAGAACAATGGAAAACGTTAGTTGCTCAATTATTCTGAGGCACGATAAACACCAAAAAAGGGCGTGGTACCGGTAGGGGCACACAACAAAAATATGAGAAACAATACAGTAACTGGCGCCAGCATCACTGGATTCCAACGCTGGATCAGCACTGTATCAATGTAAACATGTTTCAATTCGCAGAATACTGCATACTTTTGAAAATCGGAATATAAAATATATTCGCCTAATAAAATTATATTCGTCTTAATAACAAAATTTTCCAACGATAAAGCTTAAATGAAGAGCACGTCTCTTAGGAACTAACGCTCATTGAGTATTGAACACATTTTACACTGAATTAAAAACTTTGTTCAAAATTGCTGGAAGGCGCAAGTTTAAGCCGTTCCGTTCCGGCTATGATTTTTAGCTAAGTTTGTGGCAATTAGGGGGTGACGGGGGCTAGAGCGAACGGGCAATTAATTTGGTGTCTTCGTTAATTATCTGTACTTACGTTTATATAGTTAGCTACACATATACAAACGGCTTTAATACATGAAGATTTCTTTTCCGTCACGTGGGCTGAATTTGGATATCTTTACGTAATATTATACATCTTGTTATTTCAACTATCATGGTTCATTAGATACAGCTTGGTGACAGATTGACAGATAAACAGGCAGACAAACGGACGGACAGAGTCACAGTTAGTAATAGGCTTCCCTTTTACCCTTTTTTTTTGGTGAGTGGGAAATCATCAAATGACTGCTCCCGTCCTGGGTGCGGCGGGAGGGCGTGTCAGACTTTTACTGAATAAAACCCACTCATGTTCCTTCGATTGCCATTTATGTTCCAGGGTCACGGTAACTATTATAAACATTCCGCAACCCTTTAACCCTTTCGGTATACCCTAAATACTACCAAGTGCGAGAACTGGCGAGTAGGACTTGTCCATGAACTATTTAAAAGCACCAGTGTAACGAAAAAAAAAACAAAATTGAAGGACAAATTAAACTTTGCTGTTGAAAGCTATTCAAGTAGTGTGTTCTTGTGAGTGTACTAATGTGACTTTTTCTATTTATAATATACTAGCTTTTGCCCGCAACTTAATCCGCGTATAATAATAGTTCCCGTTCCCAGGGGATTTCCGGGATGAAAACTATCCTATGTCCTTTCTGGGGTCCCAGACTATATTTGTACCAAATTTCATTTAAATCAGTTCAGGCGTGAAGAAGAGACAGACAGACAGACAGAGTTACTTTCGCATTTATAATAGTATATAGTTGTAGTATATAGTATAATAGTATATAGTACGGATACTTTTTAGGGTTCCGTACCTCAAAAGGTAAAAACGGAACCCTTATAGGATCACTTTGTTGTCCGTCCGTCTGTCCGTCTGTCAAGACCCTTTTTCTCAGAAACGCGTCGAGATATCAAGCTGAAATTAGTATCACATACTCAGGTCTGCTATCACTCAAAGCCGTGCAAAAATCAAGTTTCTAATTCAACGCAAAAAAAAGATACGGCGGTTTATATTGCATATTTAGACATTTGCAAGAGAATCAAAACCTATAGGGTACTTCCCATTGACCAAGAATCATGAAATTTGGCAAGGAGCAAGGTCAAGTAGCACAAGTAAAGGGAAAACTCCGAAAACCGTAAATTTGTTGTTAGTTCACATCAGGCGTCCGTCTGTCCGTCTGTCTGTCAAGAACCTTTTTCTCAGAAACGCGTCGAGATATCAAGCTGAAATTAATATCACATACTTAAGTCTGCTATGTCTCAAAGCAATGAAAAAAATCAAGTTTCTAAATCAACGCAATAACAAGATACGGCGGTTTATATTGCATATTTAGACATTTTCAAGAGAACCAAAACTCAAAACCTATAGGGTACTTCCCATTGACCTAGAATCATGAAATTTGGCAAGAAGCAAGGTCATGTAGCACAAGTATAGGGAAAACTTCGAAAACCGTAAATTTGTAGTTTGTTCACATCAGGCGTCTGTCTGTTCGTCCGTCTGTCAAGAACGTTTTTCTCAGGAACGCGTCAAGACATCAAGCTGAAATTAATAGTACATACTCCGGTCTGCTATCTCTCAAAGCAATGAAAAAATCAAGTTTCTAAATCAACGCAATAAAAAGATACGGCGGTTTATATTGCATACTTAGACATTTTCAAGGGAATCAAAACTCAAAACCAATAGGGTACTTCCCAATGACCTAGAATCATGAAATTTGGCAAAAAGCAAGGTAATGTAGCACAAGTAAAGGAAAAACTCTGAAAACCATAAGATTGTAGTTAGTTCACATCCGTCCATCCTCTCGTTAGTCCGCCTGTCAAGACCCTTTTTCTCAGAAACGCGTCGAGATATCAAGCTGAAATTAATATCACATACTCAGGTCTGCTATCTCTTAAAGCAGTGAAAAACTCAAGTTTCTAAATCAACGCTATAAAAAGATACGGTGGTTTATATTGCATTTAGATATTTGCGAGGGATTCAAAACCTATAGGGTACTTTCCATTAACGGAACCCTCGTTGCGGGAGTCCAACTCGCACTTGACCGGTTTTTTTAAATGAAGGTTTTATTTTTAAACCATACCTCGGAGAGCTCGTAAAGCCGTTCCGAAGGTTCAAAGGTTTAAGGTTGCCTGTAAGTGTATTATTATTAATTCAGGCCACTAAGGTCCATTAATAACATACAAAATATACAGTTCTTAATACTAAACTAATATAATTATTTAAAAATACTATTGAATCGACAACTTTCGCTGCGTCGCGGTGAGCCATTAGGTCGGAATTTTAAAGCATACGTGCAACCTGAGCTTTTCAGTAGGAGTTAATTACTTTTTTAAACACCTTTTTTTTAGGTAAACAGAATTATTCGTGTTATGTTTACTAACTGGACAAAAGTAAATTTATTCTGAAAAGAACTTTAAGAACTACATTGTAAACTACAATCATAACTTACTTATATTATTGTAAAAGCTTGTGAGTATTCATGGATATGTATGATTGTATGTACATATATGAATATATGTATGGAGTGATGATTTTTCATATTGAAATAAAGTACGGTAACGCTAAATGAAATATTCACTACTAGCTCAGCCCAATTGGATTACAAACGTGTTTTTGCAATTTTTAGTTAGCCATAGCAAAAGTAGTCCGTAAAACTCCCAGAGCGCCGATATTAGCAACAATCTAACATCGATCTTTTTATCACTTTAAAAGCATTTGAATATAAACTGGTAGTAATGAGAACCAACGGTTTCTGCAAACTTATACATAACCAATAATACATTAATTTCAACCGAAACCAATACACGTGTACATATCGATCATATTTCCAGCATAGAACGACACAAGTTAATGGTTTCATCGTAAAATATTTTTCTTTACTCTTACAGATTGAGGCAAACTTGCTACTAAAACAGTTTTAAGTTTTATAACTAACGCAAATTAATTATAATAATATTGCCAGGTTAAGGTCTATCTATGGAAATTAATTTTTACTAGCCGCTTGATTAGGTACGTATCGTTTCACTTTTATGGCAAATATATTTATTTAAACAGAGAGGACGAGCAAGAAGTTTTGAAGTTTTTTTGGTACGTTTTGTACTTCCCTTGCTACTTTTTTGAAGTCGGATAAAATACTAAAACCTTCTCCTAACTGCAACAGAATCAGTTCAGCGTATCGCGAGATAATCACGAACAAATATACATACACACAGGTCAAAATAAGAACCTCCTTTTTTTTTATTAATTAGCACACTGACATTGTTTGTCAAAGAAGTCACAACAAAAGTCCATACACACATATCTTTGTTCGACACATCGATGGAACCTTTTCATTGTATCGTTCATACGTCATAGTATCTCCACTTCGCCTCTGCATAGTCTAAGGGTAAACATCAAGGTATACGTTTACATTGAAACCTCTATGTTTGTATTCTATGTTTACCTTTAGAAGGAACCTATCGTATGTAGGTTCCTATTGTTCTGGGTAAGTTTGGATGGATTTTAAGGGGTAATAGTGGAAACTGGATCCAAATATATGTATTATTTACGTTATACAATCACCGTAGCTGTATTGTTTACGTATCATGATAGTATTGGAGGTGAAGTAATGTGCGGTTGCGGCATTATTGGCATAAAAAATATTACTTGAATGATTTTTTGATTGAAGAAAGCACACTCGTAAGAATAATAGTTGCGACAATTGTTGTTCCGATAGTTGTGTCAGTTAACATTTTTAAAAGCTTTCGCTCAATAGCTGACTCAGGAGGCAGTTGTCTTGAACACGGCAGGAATTGTGAGGAGGTTCCTCAGTCCGGATCCCTAACCATCGGTTGCTTGGGTGTCATAACCTGGTCAATATACATATTTTATTAATTTCTTTTTAATATGGAAACCGATAAAAAATATAATCTTTGGTTTAACACTCACACGTGCGAGTGTTTAACCAAAGATTTTTTATCGAAAGTATGATTCCACGAAGAACGTTCGCCCGAATGATTAAAATAAAACAAAAATAAAATCTGATCTTGTAAATCATACAAAATAAAATGAGGTTTATTTTATCCAGTAGCTTCCACAGAACATACACGTGGTGTAATTTTTTTTGAGCACACACCCCGAACCAATTTTTATCTCATATGAATCAACGTCTTATCTACATACACACCTTTGATTACATACCATACATATATATCTATCTACCATATATAACGCTAATACGTTTTATGTAACTTTTTGGTACAGATATGATCTATAACCGAGTCTGCCATTCGCTACCAATTTACGAAATAAACACAGGCATGTTTTCTTTTAATCTCAGATCAAAATGAAGCTCTGTTATTAAATTGTGTATATAAGGATGACGTATTTACTTTTATGTACTTCTTTTTGTGAAGTCGAGATAAGTCTTTCGGATTTTTTCCATCAGGAATCTCTTAATGGTAATCCGAGGTCTCTATTTGTTTTTCTACGTTATTTATTTTAGTTTGTATTTGAAACCGGCGAAACGAGGATATGTAGGTACTGATGTTGAAACCAAAGTCAAATCATTTACTTTAACCTTTCGGCAACCAAGCGACAGCCGGCTGTCGGGCTGCTATTGTAGTACAGTAGATTCACTTTTGTTTTATAATTATAACGTTTCAAAGTGCCTTTTTGGTCAAATGAAAATAAATGATTTAACTAGTTATTTGACTATTGTTTTTCTATTGTGTCTCAAATCACGTGTGTTTGGTTGGTTTAATTGGATTGGCAGTGAACTTTTTAAGTCGTTCACAAGAATAAGGTATACATACATTATGCAAATAAATGATTTCTGATTTCTGATTTCTGAAGGAAAGATACGGATAGAGCTGCCCTTCCAAGAGATAGTTTTCGATTAGGTAACAAACTTACTTACCTACTTGAAAGAAAACCTGCGCTAATATCAAGTTGGCTCAAATCGTAATTTCTTTCGTAAGATTCCGGTGGTACAACAAATAGACAATTTCCCATTTTAATAATATTCTGACACAATATTTTAAAAAAATAATAAAAAGAAACACAATAAATGATGCTTTTGTTTTCAAACATTGCAGTAATTTTTTCCGCAAAAAAGAATGTCCATAAATCCTTGAGCCACACGAACATTTTATTGGACACAATTGGAATACAGATTAAGCGACAGTATTTAAGGATTAAGCTCGCCATTGTTGTACGATATTTACTAAAACGCTGTAAAAGAGAAAAAAACACATTAAACTGATTTATTTTAAATGTATTGGACTTTACGCTTTCCCACTATGTCGTAACAACAGATTATATTATCGTATCGTATCGTTTAAAGCGTTAGTCATGATGGCCTAGTGGTCAAGGCAAGTGGTTAATCCGGACAAGTACAAGTGTGACTTTTTTAATTCATATGTACTTTTTAAAAATGTATCTTTGTCACAGACATCGGTGAAGGAAAACATCTAGAGGAAATCTGGCCTTGTAGTTAATATGTGCCCAAGCACAATTATGTGCTTTTGCACAATTATGTGCTATTTCTTGTAGTTAATATTATGTGTTGAGTGACGTTCAATGCTCGCGCCTTATCTGTATGAAAAAAGGCCTTTGCTCTGCAGTGGGACAGTAATATGCTGGTATTATTATTTTCGTTTAAAGCGTCAAGGCTTGTATAGGATACGACTATCATTATCATTAACAATAAAATGCGCTTTTAAGTTTAATATCTCGAAAACGGAAACCTAAATCAAAAAACGTCTCAGTAACCTCTCAATTGTTTAAAAGTTATCACGTAATGATATCCCACACTATGTGGCTGACGGGAGAAAGAAAATTCATTACCACTTAATGACGTGTACCGCAAAAAACATATATATTTTTTTTTTTTTTTTGGCACTTCGGTGACGTGATAACACATCTTCCTGCAAAGTTTTCTAGCTCTAGCCGTTTTGGCGGTTGGCCGAGGACAGACGGACGAAACTATGAACGTTATTTTTGTACCATTTCAGTACGGAATCCTAAAAACGTCACACACTACACTTATCTAAACGCGATACAGAAGACGCTTAATCCATTATTAATAACTGACAGTTATAATTCATTAAATATTATTTGAGTAGGTAATTTTAAATTCCGCCGTTTCTATATTTTTGGGTTTTATTGGTAATTATTTTCCTCATAACAATTATGGTAGGAACCCATGAAATGAAAGGTGCGCAATTAAAGGGGGTATTCCTCGGAGCGCTCCTGTTTTGAAGCGCTCCTAACGAAGCGCTCCCAAAATATTCCGCCAAGCGCTCCTGTTGGGAGCGCTTAGAAAATCAAACTAAAAATATTATTATTTCATTCCTCGAAGCGCTCCTATGACGTGACGATACCATAGGGCAGAGCATGAAGGATTTGTAAGAAACTATATCGATATCGACGTTTTAAAGTTCAACTATCATAATTGGTATTTTTTTTTTAAACTACTAGGGAAGCATAAATGAACTGGAACTACGTACTTTAGTGACTTTAGTGACACAAGCAAGACACTACGCGCTGTTGTAACCCTGCTTCCCAGTTTTATCCTAGAGAGTCGCGTGGTCGCGTGGTCGCGTTACCAAGTGATTCCGAATGCAGCCGAGCATTTCCGGACCCAGTTTACATCGAATACGCATTTTTTTGTCTTCTAAACTTATTAGTTGCGAGTGCGCCTACGTCACATGACGTTGTGTACTAAGAAAAGTTTGTTTTATTAAAAAATTGGCGAAAAGTGAAAAGTTTGTTTTAATTTGTGATCAATCTATGGCACGTATTGCTGGGATGGATATGAAAGAAAGGAATAACATAAAAGTTAATTATTAAAACTATATTATTATAATATACAAGTTAAGTAGTATCGCATAAAGAATTACTTCTAGTTCATTTCTGTTTTCCTGATAGCTATAGGTTATGTACTGTTATATATCTATAACTACATTTTAGTCATAAACAATTACTAAATAATAAGATCGTTATCTTCTATGTATATAAAACAAAGTCGGGTTTGTTACAACACTTATAACTCGAGATCGGCCAGACCAATTTTCATGGTTTTTGGTTCGTTGGATTTGTCCCCGCCCCGAATAGCAGAATACATCTTAAAAATAATGAAAAATCGACGAGAACATAATTATAAAAGATGAATCATTTTCCCCTATAGTTAATTCTAAATTCAATTAAAGATTGAAAACTTAAGAGAACAATAGTACTAGGAGCGCAGTAATGTGAAGTGATAATGTGAGAAAATTTAAAATACTGAGATACTTAGTACTTAAATGATAAATCAATCAAAAGTACTAGGCGCGCAGTTGTGTGAAATGGTTAATAGAAAATGTGAGCGCAATTTTAAGAAAATATATGTTTATGAACTTAAATAATATCCATCCATACTAATATTATAAATGGGAAAGTGTGTCTGTCTGTCTGTCTGTTTGTCTTTCTTTCACGGCAAAACGGAGCGACGAATTGACGTGATTTTTTAAGTGGAGATAGTTCAAGGGATGGAGAGTAACATGCTACTTTTTGTCTCTTTTTAACGCGAGCTAAGCCGCGGGCAAAAGCTAGTAGTGAATAATAACGAAATCATTTTAGCCTTTAATCGTTGGTGTACAATTTATAAGAGATCATTTAGGTGCCTCCTCGCAATTTCTGCCACCCTGGTCTCTAATCGTTGGTGTACAATTTATATGAGATCATTTAGGTGCCTCCTGGCAATTTCTGCTACCCTGGTACTTTTCATCGAAGCTTTTATTTTTACTATATTCAGTTATTTTAGCTATTTCTAGTTTTAATATTAGCAACTAGTAGCCGTCGAAATGTTTATCGATATAATTTGTTACGAACACTTGATGCTCTTCTCTATGTTTCGTCATAGGAGCGCTTCGAGGAATGAAATAATAATATTTTTAGTTTGATTTTCTAAGCGCTCCCAACAGGAGCGCTTGGCGGAATATTTTGGGAGCGCTTCATTAGGAGCGCTTCAAAACAGGAGCGCTCCGAGGAATACCCCAATTAAAGATTTTAATGTAACGATTGCCAGGTAATCTTTAATGAAATGAATGATTATGAAATTGTGATGAATAACGATGATAGTCAACGTCAAGGTGTAATTTGTTTATCCTACTAATATAAATTATAAATGTAAAAGTTTGTATGTGTGTGTGTGTGTGTGTGTGGATGTTTGTTACCCCTTAACGCAAAAACTACTGAACCGATTTTAATGAAACTACAATAACACAGCTTATACATCAAAATAAGATATAGACTATATAACATCACTCTAATATATAACGCGGGTGTATGTATCAATAAATTTAATAGGCTATGATGAGTTAGTTTCTGTATAAGCTATATTCCTGATGCTGTTTTTGTATAAGCTATATTCCTAAGCTATATTCTGATGTATATAAGCTGCATTCCTGTAAAGCTTACTCAAAATCCGTTCAGTAGTTTTAGCTTGAAAGAGTAACACACCCATACACACACACAACCATACTCACAAACTATCACATTTATAACATTACTAGGATTGCGTACTTCATCGGCCTTCTTAGCCTCTGTCGAGACTGGTCGCTGTGATCGAAATTTGGCAGGCATCGTATTAGTGTGTTCGGGCCGCGACAGCAGCGGTGCGCAAGTAGTGGATAGTGGGTAACTTATTGCCAACAAACAGACCACTGACCTATTTCTCAGTTGAGTTGCCACTTGACAGGCATGCCAAATAGGCGGCACACTGGTTTGTAAACAGTTCCTTTATGATTCGTTTAGTTGGATATATGTATAAGGGTGAGGGTACTGATGTTGGATAAATTGTTTTGAATTATAGGGAAACCCAAAATCTACCATGGCCTACATTTTATTCTCTGAATCATAGGTCGAATCGAGTAATAAAACAATATACTATATATTATTGATAATCAACGAATATTTTTATAACACTTTGCTGTACCCGGCTGGCATTTTCATGAAAAGAAAAAAATATACCGAATTGTAAATATTGTACCCTTTCGTTTGGGAGTGCGAAAGCATCAAATGGGTTCTTCCGTCCTGGGTGGGGCGGGAGGGCGTGTCAGACTTTTACTGACTAAAACCCACTCATGTACCTTCGGTTGCCCTTTATGTTCCGGGGTCACGGTAACTATTCGATATTACCATTCCGCAACCCCGGCAAAATAAAACCCTTTTCGAATTCAATCGAACACGCACACCAAAATTTTAACATAATCGTTTTAGCCGTTTAAGAAGAGTTTCATTCCAAACACACGCATAGAAAATTTATACATTTGCGTCAATAAAAATGTGCGTCGTTATAAACCTTCTATGTACTTTTATTTGAACAAACCACCCCAAATCCAGAAGCACAATAACAAAACGTATATAAAAACAGCTCAGCTTGCGATACAGACAATGGTTTATTTTTCGGAGTAGTGTTTTGTATTTAAGCACTTACTTACTTCTGTAAGTACTGCACCAAACAAATAGTCGTAAGTAAAGAAAGTCTCTGATTAAGTGCGCGTTTTACTTAAGATATTTAAGTTTGGAAGGATCCAGAATTCTACAGTAGGGTATATATTTTGAGAGATTTCCAGCCAGCTCTACTAGTCGGGAGAGTGCATTTGTACGGAGTTGGAGCTAAGAAAAGACTATTCTTTTTGTTTATGGTGGGTGGTGTTCTCGTTTTGAATTTCAAATTCGATTATTTAATCTGTTTGTTATTTAATAAACGGCAGTTTTTCGATGATGCGTTTAAGTATTTATATTTAACTTTTTTATTAACCAAAATCTTTGTTAGTCGTTCTAACAAAAATCTAATCATCATCATCTCCCTTAGCCTTTTCCCAACTATGTTGGGGTTGGCTTCCAGCCTAACCGGATTCAGCTGGATACCAGTGCTTTACGTGAAGCGACTGCCTATCAGACCTTCACAACCCAGGAACTGGGCGACACGGTACCTCTTGGTTAGACTGGTCAGACTTTCCGGCTTACCCGTAACGACTGTCAAAGTTCTACGAATGACAACCGAGACCAACGGCTTTACGTGCTTTCCGAGGCACGGGATGTCAGTGATGTCCAAGATAAACTTTAGCAAGTACATATGAATTGAAAAAGGCACATTGGTACTTGCCCGGAATTGATCTTACAACCTATTACACAAGAGGCGGGCGCCTTATCCACTGGGCCATCACGACATTCTAATTAGCTGATAGTAAATATAAATAAAAATATTTTTTTCGTAATTAAAAAAGAATTAAAATCAGGTGGGTAATACTACAATCTCTTAAAAGCACACTCCTTTTTGTGGGTCGTATCAATAGTCGTGTATACGAAAACATCCCTACCCCCACCCCATATAGTTAAAAGCTATATACCATCGTATAACTCAACCCAAGTGACGCGCACAATTTCTTCATCTATTTTGTTATTTCTATTTTCTTTGTCAAGCGGAGTGCGGACAACGACCTCCACATCTATTTGTTCGGCAACAATAGCCCAGTAAAGTAATATAGAAAATATTTAGAAAAACAGCAAGTTCATATTATAGATTTCGTAGAACTTATATCTTGAACAAAAGCGACGTTGATGCGCCTTAAGTTGTAACAAAAGAAGTATCGAATATTTATTTTAGAAATATTGTTATAATAGTATTACGTCTTTCATTATGTTAAGGGGCCATCCATTAATCACGTGATGTTTTTTTTGGCATTTTTGACCCCCCCCCCCCCCCTTGATGATACGTGGTGAGGTTTAAGACTACCCCTCCCCCCTCCCCACTATATCTCGTGTATTTTTTCGTACCTGCAAAGAATCTATTTTTTTATTTATAAAAAAATGCTGGTATAAGTATCATCTAATTTTATTATAGAAAATTAAAGACTACTACAATAAACGTTCAGAGGTAGACAGAAAGGTTGCAGTATGTTTTTGACTGACATCGCGCGCTTGCCGAAAAAATAAGTACACGTGATATAATATGGTTTTTAAGCGCTTTATAATTATTATATCATCCTACATGCATGCACCTGCGTGTGTATGTCTGTATACACATGTTTATGGCAAATAAATGATTCTATTCTATTCTATTCTAATACTTTACCCCCCCCCCCTCCCCCCTTGTGATATTTCGGGACACCCCCCCCCCTTTCGAGCCTCACATGATTAATGGACAGCCCCTAATACATGTATTATCAAATTCTGTGTCAAAAACTACGTTAGGGCAAAGGTCTCTTCACGTATAAGCTTTAATCATTTCGTACGCTCAAGGCGGTTTAGAGATTTTAGAGTAACATTTAATATTCATATAAGCTTTCATCTATTATTAAAAAAAACCTGTTGCGTAATCATAAAATCTAAGCATATATAGTGACAGACACATAGCAGTAACCGACATCGTTTATATATTATGTAGCAAAAACAGTCTTTTTAATAGGGCATCAAAATTCAATAATATTAATTTCCTTCCTTATACAGGGTGTCCCACGGCAATGCCACATGGAGGGAAAGTACCTTAAATATTGTAGATAGAACATTTTACTGAAAGAAAACATTATTTGAATTTTGAAAACATTTTAAACTGCATTCATAGATATTTAAATAATTACATAGTTGAACCGGGAATCGAACCTGTTACTCGAGAAAATTAATCAACCTGTAGTTTTATCCTACCGATCGAAAGGCTTCATCAATCAAGGATTATTTTTTGCTAAATAACATAGTGTCAAAAATAAAAGAAAGACCATGAATTTTAACATTTTTAATACAAAATTAGTCAATTTTTCAAATGTTGAGCATTTGAAAAATTGACTAATAAAACTAGCCACTTCTTCTTGAATACAAAGGGATAACTTTTGATTATTTCGTTTCCTGACGATTTTTTGGTCTTGTAGTGGATATTTATTAATTTAAATGATGCGTACTACACAAGTGGGTAGATTAATTAGTAATAAGTAGTTATGATTGTCAATTGTATGCCCTTACGGCAATGTAAGCTTTTAACTTTTCAGAACAAAATTTTACATCAAATGTTAAAATTCACGGTCTTCCTTTTATTTGTGACACTATGTTATTTAGCAAAAAATAATTCTTATGATGAAACCTTACGATTGGTATGATAAAACTACGGGTGATTATTTTTTCTCGTGAAACAAGTTCGATTCCCGGCCCAACCATTCAATTATTTAAAAATCTATGAATGCAATTTAAATTGTTTTTAAAATTCAAATAATGTCTTCTTTCAGTAAAATGTTCTATCTACATGATTTAAGGTACTTTCCCTCCATGTGGCATAGCCGTGGGACACCCTGTATACGATGGTTAAAATTATCTAAGCATAAGAAATAATTGATTTATTTTTGACTTCGACGTCCAAGAAAATACATGTAAATTAAATCGGTCACATAACCTTTATGGTTACCCGTGAAAAGTTTCGAACCCATAGCCTCGTAAGTAAGGCGAACGCATAAACTACTGGATCGTAACGACCGACATACCAACAGTAGAAGACTGTTTAAGTGGTCTTGCCAAAATACTAGAAGTATTTTTAAAGCAAATTAAATGGCCAAAATACTTAAATAATGCGGATGAAAAGACCAAATTACTTCTAAAATGCGGATGAAAAGATCAAAATACTTCCATAGTGCGGATCAAAGGACTTAAATGAATAAATCTAATAACTGTATTATTCATGTTACCGTAGCTACTTTGGTTCTCATTGAATTACAAACAAAGCATTTTCAATATAGACGCCGTAAATTTGTGACAGGTATTATCTAATTTCATCTCCAAGTCAAGATTATAAGACGTTTCAAGTATTCAATAACGCTGACGATGATAAATTAATGTTTGATAATTTTATAACGTTGAAACTTTACGAAACCATGTTTTTTTTTAATCTAAATAACAAAACGGTTGTCGTTTAATACGTATTTAATATGACAATATGAGCGATTGTATATAGGGTAATTTTAAATACACTTAAAAATAAATATCATACAAATTGTCTTTGTTGAATAATGAGCAAGGTAACCTTGCTCATTACACCAACACATGATGTGAAAAGCTAGACTTAACCTCTTGATGATCAACCGACAGTCGGCTGTCGGACTGCTTTTGTCTTTCTATTGTGTCTCAAATCACGTGTGTTCAAAGGATTAAAACAAAATAATATGGAATTGCCAATCCGCCTTAAGCAAGGGTCGACCATGATTGTGCCTTCGCTGTAAGAGAAGGGTCTTTGCCTTGCAGCTTTTACGGGTAATATAATAATTATATATATTTAAGTATTTATCCAATTATTATTATGTTATAAAGCTGAAATCAAATGTAAAAACATTTATAGCATCATATCATGAAGCTGTAAAGATTTTCTGTTATTTTGTTTTGTTTTTAAACGCGATAATCTCTGAACTTAGTAGTCGGATTGGAAAAATATTTTTATCTCTGAAGAATAGTATAGAAGAACAACATAAAATCACGTTTCGACGCGCCGAAACGGAGCAGTAGCTATAGAAGAGAGTGAATCCACGGAGAACAGCTGGGACTTTTATGTAAAGTACCGCATTGAAATGATATTACCTTGCCGAAACGTGATTTACATCCAACGTCGTCAATTAGTTTCGATCTATTACAAAGAAATGTCGCCGAAATAAGATTTTTCTCGACAATATCGTTCAAATATCTGGTTATTTCTTATAATCAGTATCAAGATGGAACAAAGCAATAATATAAGGTTATTAATGTTACAGAATTATCTGGTCCTACTGTCGTCAATACGTCCTGGGGCAATAAATGACCGCCATATTTCTCTTGGCGAGCAATGAATCCAATTATCGGGCTGTGCGGAGGCGACATGTTAAATGGTCCCCATTGCTTCTCGCCGTCCTCTGTCTACGATCCTCATCCACCACAATAATGCGGGGATCATTATACCGTCCGCGGATTATCTCCATTTTTTAATAATATTAAACCGTGGCTCCTCAACAATGGAAGAAGCGCTCTCTTTATTCAAATTGGCGGCCATGATTCGTATTTTGGGTGCGCTATCGACTTATTTAATGATGACAGTTATAAGTGAATATTATAATTTTTATTATGGTTAAGTAATGGGTATGTTTAGCGTCTTATTGAGATCTCCTGGTCACGTTTAGTTCGTGTGGAGCGTAAGTGAGCCTACGCCATTCAACATCAGCTTTGTATTCCTATATATGAAACTAAAAATTTTGCCCCTTTATGATATACCTACATTGATTAGCAATGTCGCTATTTATTCTTGCTGCATGCTTCTTGGTAATACATGAATCACGGTGCCTCTTTTGATAATTTTACATTGTAACAGATGTTTTCTTAAATATATATTTTTAGTGTAGAGTATAATGAAATGTCATAAAACATTAATTTTATGAGGAATTTCAGCAAGTTTGGTTTGATATTCGTACTTATACAGTACGAATATCAAGCCCAAACTTGTCAAACTTATCAAACTTGCGTATTTAAAATTAAATGATATAAGACGAACTTACTCTCCTTTATCAAACAGAAGACTTTAAACGCGTAAACATATCATTATTTTATTCATATCTATTTGTTTGTGAGCCTTCTGTGTAGTCCAGCATTTTGGGTAGTCTGAAACCAAAAAGTCTGATTACCAGTATAAGTCAATGAGTGTCGTGTGGACCAGTAGCTGGGTATTCGAGCTCCGATAGACAGTCGCTCCACGTGATATACTAGCTTTCAGCATATTTATAGTTAGGGACACCTAACAAGTATGGAAAAAAGGCTAGGAAGATGATGATGATAATATCACTGACTGCATAGCATCTCACGAAAGAAATTTTATTTTTTCTTCTTTTTTTACGAAGTGCATCCACAAAAGCGGTTTGATCGCATAGATACAACTTCGCTATATAACCAAATGAGGGCAAACATTTCCACGTAGTGTGAAAGTGTTATAGAGAACGAACACTCGTATATCCTCTAAAGCAGGAAGTTCGTGTTTATCGTGACAGCTTGAGCTACCTGCGATCGCTTTCGACGCGACATACTGGTGCATATTTGCTACTGAATTTGTGTGTAAAGTTTGTAAGCACTGATGTTAGTGTTCCGTACCATAAAATATTGTTAAAATAGGTCACATACAGGTACATTTGTACCTCATGAATGTGGCGCCACATTTGCAACGCGACACATTTATTGTTCCTGTATGTGTATAATTATCTATTCGCGGGCACGCACACTGAGGACACATTTGTTGCGGGCGTATACAATACATTTGTAGCAAACAGTTGTGGCGCAACAATTGTGAGTAAATCAAAATCAAAGAGAGAAAAGAAAGGTTTTTTTGAAATTGCACACCCACGCAATCGATTACATTAGCGCTTTTTTCTTATAACATGCGTGAAATTCGACTGATTAGGCACAATGTATGTCATGCTACTTAAGCAGGAAATAGAATCGGTGACACAAAAAAAATCGTGCGACCTACCCACATATCTTCTTGCGAATACTGAAGAAATATTAAAGCTGTAATAATCTTTGAAGTTACATCTTCAAATGTTTTCGAGGGAGACGAAAATAACGTAAAAAGTAATGAGGTCAATAAATTGTTATGTACTCAATAAAGTGGGTTTCTGTAGCGTCTCTTTTACTTAAAGATAATGATCGAAGAAAAAATATATACAAATATTTATTTGCTTATTGGATATGTCGCAGGCGGTATATTTTGTGAAGGGTCTTGGTGAATCCGGACAGGTTAATCGATTGTAAAATAAATAAACTTTTTGCTTATTTCTTTTACAATCGATTAACCTTTCATCGACCAAGCGACAGCCGGCTGTCGCGCTGCTACTTTCTTTCTATTGTGTCTCGAACCACGTGTGTTCGGAGGTTTAATGAACGACCTTCATGTTTTTCAAGATGATGAAATTAAGGTGAGCTGTTTCTATCTGATGCATATTGACCATCTTAAGCGCACTTCAAGGAGGCAAATCTTCTTGGGTACCCATCATTTCTTTTTCAGAAAGAAAGGTAACACCGAACTGTTACCACTGAAGCCATAGGGTACCTTTCCTAACATTAATTGGTGCCTCCGACTGAAGAACACTTTTATGACGATTTTTTTCATAAATAGAATAACGCTATACATTTCAAAGTTACGACCATCAATATTTTTATAGCGTCGGTATCACTGGATATTAGCAATCGCACGTCACTAATTTCGTGCGTTACGCCATCTACTTAGTTTTAATTACTATTTGATATCGATACTTCAATATGGAAAGGTAAAGAGTTGATACAACTTTCCACAAATTCCGTTTACAAAAGGTCTCCTTATTCCATTAATTTGCTACCAAATAATAACAAATCCATTAAATATTTACAACTCATGTGGTGCATCACAGATGTACATTTCTTGAAAAATGGGAGCAAATATTTGAGGACCAATCTTATCGCAGAGCAAATATCGGTGGAACTGCACTTTAGTACACTGAGCGTTTCGTTAATGGCAGTATTAGGCACCAATGTGATGTTAAGCGAGTTTCCAAAATACAGGGAGTATACGAGCATTTTCGACTAGGAAATTCAAATGCACTCAACTCGATTTTCGGGTCAAACGACCAAAAGCCGCCTATTGTTCGTAATCGTGGTAAAGGTTAGTTAATGACAATGGTCTATCAGATTGTTTCCTAAAAGATCGTATAAACACTTTGTCATCAACAAATTGTTTATTTATTATACTACATTATTACTAAGTGCAAGTTAAATTGACGTGAAGTGAAGTGATATAAAATATACTTTCTTTCAATCTGAAATGCTGAAAAACAATCATCATTATCATCATCATCAGCTGATAGACGTTCACTGCTGGACAAAGGCCTCCTCCAAAGATTTTCACATGCATCGGTCCTGCGCCACCCGCATCCAACGGGACCCGGCGATCTTGATAAGATCATCGGTCCATCTTTCGGCAGGCCTGCCCACGCTGCGTTTACCGGTACGCGGCCGCCACTCGAGAACCTTTCCGCCCCAACGGCCGTCAATTCTTCGAGCTATGTGCCCCGCCCACTGAAAAACAATGCATCATCATATAATCACAACTATTCAGCAAATAGGTGAGAGTACCAGTAATCCTCTTTCGTCGCTCACTGTACATTTAAATCGAAAATAGTCAAACTGTTACTGACCAAACATGAACCCACAACATTATAAAATGACTCATAAATATGGATAAATTGTGCTCTAGCTCAGGTTCAAAATAATCTCATTTCATCCGTTTGCCTGCAGCCGCCTATCACCGTTCCATAATTTCATTACTGCCTTCGAGTACTACGTGAGCGTTCGAAATACTTCCTGAAAAAAACAAAAATCTAGAAAGGGTATAATAATCTAATCTAATCGAATTATTGACATTCCGAAGATAAAATACCACTCCCAATATCTTCGGGTTTCTAGGCTACGTAATACTAGCTTTAGCCCGTGACTTCGTCCGCATGGATTAATAGCTCCCGTTCCGAGGGGATTTCCGGAATGAAAACTATTCTATGTCATTTCCCGGGTCCCAGACTATGTCTGTACTAAATTTCATCCAAATCGGTCTAGTGGTTTAGGCGTGAAGAAGACACAGACAGACAGAGTTACTTTCGCATTTATAATATACTAGCTTCTGCCCACGGCTTCGCTCGCGTTAGAAAGAGACAAAAAGTAGCCTATATTACTCGCCATCCCTTCAACTATCTCCACTTAAAAAATTACGTCAATCCGTCGCTCCGTTTTGCCGTGAAAGAAAGACAAACAGACAGACAGACAGACAGACACACTTTCCCATTTATAATATTAGTATGGATTATAAGTACGGATTGTAAAGGATGTTTTACTTCGAATGTAATAAACTTGAAATGGGTTAAACATGGTTTTTTCGGGTCAGAGCCCGTACGTCCCCTAAGATTTGTCCCCCAGCATAAAAGTTGTGGATTCGGCCCCTATATAGGTGCCCGTTGGTCTCCTGGTAGGGGACCAATTAATATTTTAATAAAAATATTATTTTTAAGGTTCCCATTCGTCTCCTCTAATATATACACAATATAAGTTAAAGATTCGGGACCTATTCAGGTGCCTATTGGTCCCCTGAGATAAAATCACCTATATTTTACCTAAAAACGGTTAACATAGTACACTTGTGAACAGTTTATTAACGCAATTAATTTAATAAATCATAACAGATCATTGAAAAAAGAGCTACGATGAATGATAATCCGTCATGATAATAATGTAACCTGTCGATAGGCTTACGATGTAATATTGTCTCTTTACGAATGGCTTGTTAAAAAACGGGTATTAATGATTGAAAACTTAAGAGAACAAAAGTACTAGGCGCGCAGTAACGTGAAGTAGTCATGTACGAAAATCTAAAATTCACTGTGTTTTTAATTTTCTCACAAGATCACCTTAATCAATTCAAAGTACTAGGCGCGCAGTAACGTGAAGTAGTCATGTACGAAAATTTAAAATTCACTGTATTCCTTAATTTTCTCACAAGATCACCTTAATCAATGCAAAGTACTAGGCGCGCAGTAACGTGAAGTGGTAAATAGAAAACGATCGATCGCCGAATCGATTAACTATTTTGAAGACTGACTTTATGCCTAGAGCCTAGAGGCATTTTATTAAATTTAATCTTATTTGAAATACTTAAACATGATATTTAAGGAATTATTATATTTTTATTTTACCCTTTTCTGCGCGACTGTACCAGGACTATATACATGTACTTATATTAGAAGAATGAATTAAAATAAATATTCTTCAGGGGGCGAATAGGCCCCTCAAAAGTTCCAGGGGACGAATGGGCACAGGGTGCGAATCTTAGGGGACGTACGGGCTCTGACCCGTTTTTTCTGAGCTGGGTTGTTTTTTTATTATTTTGGCCCTCAAACCTAGTACACCGGGACGTAGAGAAAAGAAGGACTCTAATTTGTAAATAGACAGAAGTGGCTTTTAATATAATTGTTGAGAATTATCCGATCAGCATATTGCCGTCCATTGCTGAATAGACCTCCTCCAAAGAACACCAGCCATCCCGATCTTGACCAGCTCGCCATCGGGCTGGCCATCTATTAATTACATAGATATAAAGGGTGACAGACTGGTAATTAGTGTATAAGACTTAAACACGTGATTGTGCTTAAGATAACTAATTACCAGTACCCGTCAACCCTATATTATAAAGAAGAACCCCTGTTTACCTTTGCCCTACTAGAGAACGACACAATCGATTTCATTGAAATTAGTTTTTTTATGTTATGTAATGCTTTGTAAATGAAGGTTTTTCCACAACAAGTTACGAATTTCTTGCAAAAACTGGTAACTTCAAAAGTCTTGACGTCTACTTAAAATAACTGATAAAACCGCTGGGGATTGTTAGTATTGTTATAAAACATTAGCAGCGAGAAAACCATACTTCTGCGTACTTTTCCAAGACTATAACAAATGCCTGAGGGCTTTAGACAATTTGTGTCAACTGTATTATTTAGTATTGTTACATTCGCATTAAAGCCCGTCTACGTGCCCAGAGTCACGAAAGAATCTAGAACGCCTATTTGTAATGAAATAATCGATATTCTTGTTTGATTTAGGTTTCCGACCCTGAGAACGGGTAATGCCGAAAGGCGACACAGCCCGAATATAGAGCACCCACAAGATTTACTCTTATCATATATCATCCCTGAATATGACGGACCAGTACGGAATTTAATCAAGTAGTTTGTAACAAAACACAGGTGCTTCTATACGTGAACCGCATAGCTGTGTTAGTTGCGCGTCTGTTCAGTTCGTGTAATAGGTACTTACAGCGGAATTGCTGTTCTTAGGTACTCTGTACGTAGTAAGTTGGGAATGCAAAATAAAGTGTTAATTTTGATTAAATTTTATAATAAGTATTTATTTCCAGTTTTTGTTAAATTGATTAGTCTGTGTTTGAAAAGAGCACAATATTTGGATACTATTTACGTAGTAAAACCACAGATTAATAAATAGTTACTACGTAACAGATACTTCACTCCAATACAAAAATGAAAATACCTACGCTATAATAGCCTACAAAATCATAATAATAATACCAGTTGTTTGCGGCGAGGAGAAATGTACTCCATAAGTACGCACAAAGAGAGTTGAGATTCTTTTGCCCGCCGCGCGACTAACGTGTGTGCGTGTCGTCCAGCAAACGTGCTAGGGTTATACGTAATGACGATAATGGTTATAAAACGAATGTTTAAGAAAAACAATTTTTTTTTATGTTGATCAAATATTTTTTCTCTTAATAAAATGGCTGATGCATATTTTTCGTTCCTTGAATTCCCGATTATTATATTTTAGTGTCAAAAATATCCAAAACCGCGTGAATAATTTTAATAAATAATCAAAAGGGAAGCAGGAGAATTGGGAAACAGGGGAATTGCACAACAATCACGCAATAATTACGTGGTTTCAGCATTTTGATAGTCAGCGCTGTACCCGTGACGCGCGTGCACTCAGGCGGGCGCGCGACAGCCCGGTGTTCGTTGTATCGTCGACGATACGCGAAGCGGTAGGCATAAAACGCGAGCCTTGAACGAGTGACGGACGCCTGGTAAAACG
This sequence comes from Athetis lepigone, assembly GCA_033675125.1. NCBI lineage: Eukaryota > Metazoa > Arthropoda > Insecta > Lepidoptera > Noctuidae > Athetis > Athetis lepigone. The sequence goes on along the minus strand of CM066243.1, from coordinate 14,048,838 downwards.
TAGCAAAATCATGTAACACTAGCTATCCACCGATTTTACAAGAGTAGCTCCTGTTTCAGTGGGATTTTCGGAATTAAATTATCCTGTGTCCTATGTCAGTTATAGCCTTTGGGCACTTAGAAATAGCTAAGCTTCCAAACAATTAAATATTTATTTTATCAATCAGATTAGTGCTTCCAGAGATTACAAAGAAACTACTTTATAATATTAGATCAGGTGACAGTCACTTCGTCAACACGAATATTACGAAAACCAGAGAATACGGAGGCCAATTTCTTGTCAGTCACCGACCTGACAGACAAATCTCTTAGCTTACGAAGCCAAATATGCATAATTTACATTCGCGGAAAGCACAAAATTAATCCAACGATCTACCAACAAGGGTACATCAAAGAAAGTTTTGACGAGGGTCAATGTTAATGGCGGCTAGAACATAATCCTGATTATAGAAACAAGAGATACGTTATTACCTCATTATCGCGATAAACTTGTCATCAAGTTTGATGTCACAACTCATGAGGGAGGCGATGTGGTTGCTAAGATTAATGATCTTTGTGGAATGTTTCGCAGTTTCTGTACACGAAAATGTCGATGAACGGTTGCTAAGAGGACTTTATCGATGGCTGTGTACAGATGTTTCATGATAGTTTTGTAGTATGTGTGTGTATGTCATACGTTCATCAATTCTCTTATAACTAGTACACTAGGTACTCATAATTATTTGAAACATGGAAAGTCCAAGATGGCGGTAATCAGTCGTCAATATGTTTGTCATTTTTAGGGTTCCGAAGTCAACTAGGAACCCTTATAGTTTCGCCATGTCTGTCTGTCTGTCCGTCCGTCCTCGCTTAATCTCTGTGACTGTTAGCACTAGAAAGCTTTAATTTGGTACCAATAGTGTGATAAATTGTTGGATAGGTATTTAAAAATGAATAGGGGTTTACTAAAATCATTTTTTGATAATGTCAATAATTTCGGAAATAATCGCTCCAAAAGGAAAAATTAAAGCGTCCCCCCCCCTCTAACTTTTGACCCGTAGGTTTAAAAAATATGAAAAAAATCTGGAAAGTAGAACTTTATAAGGACTTTCTAGGAAAATTATTTTGAACTTGATAGAAAGACCAGTTTTTGTAGAAAAAAGACAAAAAGGTTGTACAAAATAATTTCTGCGTACTTAGTATGTCAACGTAACAAATAGCCTTTTTTAAAACTTATAAGTAGGTACACTTATTGTGACGGACGGGAAACTACGGAACCCTACATTGAGCGTGGCCCGACGCGCTCTTGGCCGGTTTTTTTTCGTGTATGCTTTTTGTAGTTGTAAATTTTTAATTATTTAAGTTATTTTAGTGAAGACAAAATATTTTTTTTTTTTTTGTACTTTTTACTCAATATTTTGTGAAATGGTTTTTCGAGATCACATTTTCGTGTCACACCACCAACTTTCATATCTCGGGTACCTAACAGAAATTCCTATTGCAAAAACCCAAAAACTTACAACATTAACTGACACGCAAACAATAATCATTATCACCCTGCATCAGTCTCTGACGCGTGATAATCATAATAATGATAATGTCATCATCATCTCCCTAGCCCTTTCCCAACTATGTTGGGGTCGGCTGCCAGCCTAACAGGATTCAGCTGGATATCAGTGTTTTACGTGAAGCGACTGCCTATCAGACCTCCACAACCCAGTAACTGGGCGACACGATACCCTTTGGTTAGGCTCGTCAGTCTTTACCAGTAACGACTAGACTGTTTTTTTGTTTTTTTGGTGAGTGGGAAATCATCAAATGACTGCTCCCGTCCTGGGTGCGGCGGAGGGCGTGTCAGACTTTTACTGACTAAAACCCACTCATGTTCCTTCGATTGCCCTTTGTTCATTGTTCCAGGGTCACGGTAACTATTATAAACATTCCGCAACTCCGGCAGGCGTGGCCCTGTTAGGCCCCTTCCAGTGCTGACTTCTTCTCTTTGAGGCGCGCGTGGAACAAAACGCGCCGTCGACGCGATCCTGGTCCTAGCCGGGCGGCGAGCTACCCATCGCTCGCCATCCGCAGAACCGCGCCTACGGTGGCCGGTAGTCGTCTTGCGACTCTCGACGTCTTCGCCTGGGTCTTAGTCCGGGGCGAGAGGCTCGTTGTTGCCTCTCGCGCGCCGCCGCTTCCTTCACTAGCATAACTTCTTTGCAGAAGGAGGCGACGGCTTGAGGGCAGCTCCAGCCTTCGGCAGTTTTGGGGCCAAACGTCGGAAGTGCTCCGTGAAGTTCCATCAATTGTCGAGGTCAAGTCCCAGGTACTTTATCGTCGACTCGAAACCGATGTGAACCCCTCCCACCGTAATCTGAGGTGGAGGTCACCCCGGAGGTGGCCGGTGCCGAGGGCCATGAAAACACATGGCATCGGACTTGTGCAGGGCCACCTTGAGTCCCAGCTGCCGGAACCTGTCCACGACTGTCGCAACACCCCTTGACATCAAGTCGGCCGCCTCCTGAAACGACCCTCCCTGCCCTAGGACTAGCGTGTCGTCAGCGTAGCACACTACGCTGACACCATCGGGAAGGTCGGCGCGCAGCACCCAGTCGTACCCGATGTCCCACAGGAGCGGCCCCAGGACCGATCCCTGTGGAACACCGCACGACATCCCTCTTCGACTCCACACTCCTTTGTGACCGGGGTAGATGACAGCGGTAGATGCGGCCTCGACCACAGACACGCCAGAGGCATCCGGTGATACCGGAGTACCGCCCCTATGCACCCCCAAGGCAGGTTATTAAAGGCGACAAGGAAGGAGGCAAGGAAGACGACCCTGCCCTGTGCCACCGCATCCCCTGTCGTGAGGGCCCGTACGCGCATGATGGCGTCCACCGCGTGGAGCGTCCTCTGCGGAAGCCGAACTGATCGCCAGATCCGGCCCCACCCGCATCAACGGCTAGACTGTCAAAGTTCTACGAATGACAACCGGAACCAACGGCTCAACGTGCTTTCCGAGGCACGGGATGTCAGTGATCTCCAAGATAAACAATAGAAAGCACATATGAATTGAAAAAGTCACATTGGTACTTGCCCGGATTCGAACCCACAACCTCTCACACGAGAGGCGCCTTATCCACTAGGCCATCACGACTCTCCATAATAATGATAATGTATTGTTTATTATTACAGCTTTGCTGTTTCAACTGATCAATCTAATCGTTAGAAAACGTCAAAGTAATGAATCTTCATTAGCGATAACACATCTTTAATATAAAATACTCAATCAATCCTTGTAATTCGCCTTAATTGTCTTGTTTATGCATTCGCTTTCTCTTGGGAGACAGATCGTTGACCTTATCGACGGGTCAACCGTAGTTTACATATAGTATCAAAGTTTAGTGTTTGTTTGGTAAGCAAATATTGTAAACTAAGGAGTTGGGGCAGTTTACATTGGTCTTTATATTGATTCCAGAATTTCATGTTCTCGCAGTAGCTTATTATTTGTAAAACTAGTTTTACTAATATACAGTATTGTACTAATAGAGTATTATTTATTATGCCACTTAGCTAAACAAAATCGCTGCTCCGTACTAGAAAATTTTATGTCGTACTACGTTTACAAACATAAACAATCAGACTAATAACAAATATCTGTAGATCAAACAAAGATTTGTCCCGTTCGGAAATAAACCCGCAGCGCAGCACCCAAACACATTACTACAACGGCAACACCCTATCGTGTATGCAATGCGCTAATTAAATTACTGCGCTATTAGTTAGCACAGAAATAGCGCCAATTGAAATATTGTATTTAAAATAAAAACGCTGCGTCGATGCATTTTTAATAACACCGAAACCACCGGTTTGTCTGGCGTCACAGTCTGAATTCATTTCTCTGATCCCAGTTACAGAATTTAAAAAAAATTAAGGAAGTACAAAGGCTATGTTTTATACTCCGTCTTTGTATGAATCCAAGATACACACGAACACACACACACACGACACGACATTCACACGAACGAAGTGGCTAATAAAAGCAAATCTACCTACATAAATATTATAAAACTAAATAGTTTCTTTGTTGGTTTGTTCGGTGGAACGCGCTTATATTAGGAAGTACTGGTCCCAATTGAAAAACCTTTTTGGGTTGGGGCCATCTTTTTATCGAGGACGGTTATAAGCCATATAACATCAAGCCACAACCAACGTTAGCAGAACAGGAGTAAGACAGCTATTATACTAGGTGTATTTCTGGTCTTGCTCAACCCACTAGGAGATGATTCTACCCATGAAAACAAACAACTTTTATTAAGGAACCAATACTGAAATCGCGAAAAAAATATCAGCTGTTTTTAACAAATATTCACTGCCCTCCCGAACATAATGTAAGAAACAGTTGATATTTTTTTCGACATTTCAGAGTTGGTCCCATAATAAAAGTTGTTTCTTTGTATGAGTAGAATTATCTCCTAGCGGTTTGTGCACGAGTAAAAATACACCTATAGTATTAAAAATGCAGACTCATTAGCTCTGTTTGTTAATTTTTATGATCTATCCTTTTATATGTATATGTTACTAATTAAAACTTAAATTAATGCAATAAGTGGTAAAAACATTTGTAAATGATCTGATAATGTATAAGATTAAAAAAATCAAGGCAATCACAAGATGAATCCCAATTAACAAAACCGTGAAAAAAATACTAGCAATGTTGATCTAGGAATAAAATTGGAAGCGAAAAAATTCGGGATTTTTTGACGTCGATGCGAAGTTGATAAAATAACGAAACGTTTTTGGTAAAATAACTGACGAAGAATTGTTTGGGTGTCTCGTGGAAGTAGCTCGATCAGCTATTCGCAGAAATATTGTTACAAAAGTTTTTTTTTAATCCAGAATATTTTATTTTTTAATTCGATTCGTTTCACAGTGCTAGATTGATATAACAAGGTTATTATTTTATAGGATTACTGTCAGTTTTGCAAAAACATTTTATAATTTTATTTTTTTCAAATGTGGTTTTGTACAATGCCTAATTGGCTACCTGAACCAAGGCAGATACAGGGGTCAGGCTTAGTTTATTCTGATGAATAAGCTTCATAATTGTATTGTATTACTATCTATGGAAGTAAGGCAACTTTCTTGGTCAGTCAATCCTCAGCGGAATACATACAACAAAAGGCCGCTGCAATAAAATTTGACATGTACCTGCAAGGACTCCAAGAATTGCATTCAGCCTTGTCGAGCTAGTTTCTAAGTCGCTACGTCACGTACTGCGATACTCGGAGGTACGTGCTGCAGGCATTGTGGAAAGTATCCCTAGGTGTCTAACATTTAGATCGTTCCAAGAACACGTTTCGACCTAGTTGTCAAAGATAAAGGTAATTGGCGTAAAGCTTAGAAGCGTTTGCCTTAAAGCCCGACCGACGTAACCATACCCCTCCTGTAGAAGCATTTCTGTTCACAGGATGGGCAATCTTAAAGTGGTCGTACCATTGCTAGCGTTAAGCTGAGTTGTTCTTTTTTGATTTGATCTATGTTTTCTTTACTGCTTCATTCTCGCTAGTTTTGTAGAAGTCCGTTTTAGATATCAAGTTACTGAAAAAGAAAAGATTAAAATATTTAAAGAAAAAATCAAAATTGAAGATTAAAAAGCGGTTTTAAAGCAGATTGGCATTATGTTAGCGTTAAGCGGACTTAAGGAACATAAAAGAAGTATTAAACGCATGACTTGAGATTTTCAAAGAAATATTTTCTGATCCTAGCCAATATTAGGTACTGTGAAAGCATTTTTCCTTATTGGAAAAGTATTTTGCTAAGTAGATCCGTAAAGCGACTCCCAGACAGTCCTGTGAGGGTGTTTCAATATTTTCCTTTAGACAAAACCAGATAAAACTAAACTTTTAGTTGATCAAAACTTTTTCTATTTCCTCGCTATCGCCTAGTGGAACTAACGGTTGGTTAGAAAATGGATTCGGAAAAAAAAAATGGCTAAAATCTATTATTACGATTGTAAATGTTTTCAATTTTGCGTTTTTGAAATGAAACTTGAATAGGCAGCAAAATGTTGGCTTGATTTTGTAATATCAAAGTAGAATTCGTAAAAAAGAGTTATAAACGTAAGTTTTTTGAGTTCTTTGTTTACCAAAATATATGCATAAAACTTTTTATTATGACCTAACACGTCCTGAAGATAAGTGGTTTGTTTATTAAATAAAATGGCATAATGACTGATTTTACCTTTAATATGTCGTGTTGATTGGCTAGTTTAACAGTATAAACAAAAGTACTTTTAAGTCTTATTATATAATAAAGTACTGAACTAAAGATTCAAGTCACTTAATTCTTAAACTATGATAATGGCAAAAATTGGGAGTATTCCCATTTTAGTACCTTTTTTTTGAGCACTAATATTCACCAATTAAAATACGGTTAAAATTTGTTGGTGCATATGTGCCCAAAAAATAGGTAAACAAGAGGAAGTTCTCAAATAATTGAAACAAGCGCTCGACAAAAACATCGTGACAGAAAACTAACGAAACCGAATATCGGATTTAATTTTCTTTATTATTTTCTTGGTCCTTTGATCCCTTCGCATTTCCTTCTATATTATATCCTTATAACCTTTCCTAAAATAGGAGTCTGTAAACACACACAATGTGACCACAGATATATAGAAACTTGAAATGTAAGCACAAATTCAACCTTGGTTGACTGGTAGAGAATACCTAGGGAATAAGGATTATCTTTGTTCCTTGTAATAAATAAATAGTTAGTTAATGTTTAATATGTACGATTTTATTTACTTTCAAATACAGATTCTGCCTAGTTTGGGATCGAATGACCATGTGGGTTGTTGTCCCAAGATATTTATTCCAATAAATAAAAGGGGGAATTTCCAAAAATCCTCTCTTAGTGGGCGCCAACAAACACCGATGCCAAATTTCAGCTCTCTACGAACAGTAGTTTCGGCTGTGCGTTGTCTGTCAGTCAGTCAGTCACTCAGTAACGGAAGCGTTTTATATACTACTAGCTGTTCCTCGCGATTACACCCACGTTACATTAGATTTTTGTTTGGTTACTGCTTCGCTCCCGTGGGACATAGCGTGATATTATATAGCCTATGTTACTCGTGGACAATGTAGCTTTCAAATGGTGAAATAATTTTTAAAATCGGCCGCGTACTTTTTGAGCCTATTCATTACAATCGAACCAACAAAGTTTTCCTCTCTATAATATTTGTATAGATAGATAGTATAGATATAGATAAAAAGGTGAAGGTTAACTTACTGATTGACTGATTGTTGATATAATTATCAACGCACAGACGAAACCACTGCCGATGGGTCTAGAGAATATTATGTATATGTTATAGGCAATGTGTAAAATGCAGGCATTCTATACAATACCTAGGAAATGTATAGAATGCCGGGGTCGTTCAGGCAATGTATGAAATGATGTTCAATGTTTAAACTATTTTACACTTTACCTAGGAAATGTATAAAATACCTAGGCATTGTATAGAATGCCAGTTGAAGCACAGGCAATGTATGTAATCGATTTTTCTTCTCTACGATTTAGAGATAGGTGCTGATCTTTTGAGAGCTAATCCTAATTTCGACTTCCGTTATCAGACAGCGATAAGACATGTGTTCTATTGGTTTGTATGCCTAAGTACATACGAGTTTTTGCGTAGAGAGCGTTTCTCCAGTTGCCTTCGGATAAACATTTACATTTACAACGCACCAAAAAATTGCTGCAGAAAGTCGCCCTGTTTATTTCTTACCACTTGATTATAGAAATTTGATTTGAAAACAATTATTTTCTTATATATCTTCACAATCATGTTCAGTTCAGTAATCGACACAAAATCTATGCGCTACGTTATCAAATTAAACATATTAATCAAAAAATACTTAGGTAAAGTTTGGTTTACACCATTCAAAATCAACATTATTAAACTTTTTTTTTTTGGTGTGTGGGAAATCATCCAATGACTGCTCCCGTCCTGGGTGCGGCGGGAGGGCGTGTCAGACTCTTACTGACTAAAACCCACTCATGTTCCGTCGATTGCCCTTTATGTTCCAGGATCACGGTAACTATTATAAACATTCCGCAACCCCGGCAGGCGTTGACCCTGTTGGGCCCCTTCCTGTGCTGACTCCTTCTCTTTGAGGCGCGCGTGGAACACTAACGCGCCGTCGACGCGGTCCTGGTCCTAGCCGGGCGGCGAGCTACCCATCGCTCGCCATCCGCAGAACCGCGCCTACGGTGGCCGGTAGTCGTCTTGCGACTCTCGACGTCTTCGCCTGGGTCTTAGTCCGGGGCGAGAGGCTCGTCGTTGCCTCTCGCGCGCCGCCGCTTCCTTCACTAGCATAACTGCTTCGCAGAAGGAGGCGACGGCATCCCATTCCGTCTCGCCCCGAAGCATGGCCTAAACCATGGCCGGGCGCGAGAGGTCACCACCGCCGATCGCCTCTACAAGGACACGTCGTTGGAGCAACGACGTGTGGAGGTGTGCCCATGCGCGGCACACCTCCACTGTGTGCTCGACCGTGTCCTCCAGGCGACCGTTACTGCAGTGGTGACACCCAGGCGTTGCTTCCGCCCAAATCCGACACAGGAACCTCCCGAACTGACCATGTCCGGTGAGGACCTGTGTCAAGCGAAACGTGAGAGTGCCATGACACCTCTCCAGCCACTCCTCAAAGAGGGGTCTTACCGCCGCTATAACGGCGTGCCCAGCACTAGGTTGCGACAGTCGTTGTCTCCATTCCGCCATGAGATCTCGCCGGAGCCGGAGCTCCGTGAGCCGTGCCGCGATAACCCGCGACATCGGGACTTCACCCCGGCGTTGCACTTCCACGCGCGCCACTCGTACGTGTGTGCAAGGACTGTTGCCTCCAGATCCCACGGCGGGACACCGGCAAGGAGGCATGCCGCCTCACAGGAGACCGTGCGGTATCCCCGCACCATGCGAATGGCCATGACCCTCTGGCACGCCCTCAGAAGTCGGGCCGGAGCCGCGGCTAGATTGGGCGCCCACACCGGAGCCCCGTAGAGGGCCATGGACCGCACGATCCCCGTGTAGAGCCTCCGGCTGGAGGCGTTTGGGCCACCGAGATTGGGCAGGAGCCGCTTGAGGGCAGCTCCGGCCTTCGCCAGTTTGGGGCCCAAACGTCGGAAGTGCTCCGTGAAGTTCCATCGGTTGTCGAGGATAAGTCCCAGGTACTTTATCGTCGACTCGACACCGATGTGAACCCCTCCCACCGTTATCTGAGACCCCGGAGGTGGCCGGTGCCGAGGGCGATGAAAACACATGGCCTCGGACTTGTGCAGGGCCACCTCGAGTCCCAGCTGCCGGATCCTGTCCACGACTGTCGCAACACCACTCGACATTAAGTCGGCCATCGCCTAGAACGACCCTCCCTGCGCTAGGACTAGCGTGTCGTCAGCGTAACACACTACGCTGACACCTTCGGGAAGGTCGGCACGCAGCACCCAGTCGTACCCGATGTCCCACAGAAGCGGCCCCAAGACCGATCCTTGAGAACACCGCACGACATCCCTCGTCGACTCCACACTCCCTCGTGACCGGGGTAGATGACGGCCCTGTCCGTCAGATAGGCCTCGACCACACGACAGAGGTAGGCAGGCATCCGGTGATACCGGAGTGCCGCCCCTATGCACCCCCAAGGCAGGGTAATCAACATTATTAAACTTTAATTTAACACACAAACATTACTCTAAATAATATAAATTAAAAATCTTCTAAAAAGGTTTCATAATTATTATGTAGGTATTAAAAATGTGAAGTCAAGTGTGAGAAATATTATTTACCATTTAATTATCAAAAGTAATAATAGAAATGACATAATGAAATAATAGAAGCACGTGTCTTCTTCTCGTGGTCGTTCATTATACACATTGCCTGATGCGCTTTAGGCATTTTATACAATACCTAGGCAATGTATGAAATTAATCGTATTATATACATTGCCTGAAAGTTTTAGGCAATGTATATAATGCCTAGGCATTCTATACAATCCCGGATTATACACATTGCCTATAACATATACAACATCTTTGTGAAGAGTAAGTATCCACTTAAGACTGTATCACAGAATACCGAAGTTTGATTGGATTTTTGAAAATTCCGACCCTAAAGGAGTAAAATAGGATATGGATGTTTCGACATTCACGCAGGCAAAGTCTCGGGTGAAAGCTAGTTAAAAATATAAAAAAATAGACATAGAAAAAAAAATATCGTGAGCAAAAATAGCAGATGCGGCAGTAAAAGAATTTATTTTGAAGGACAATGGTGCTGATTCTCTTGGTCACAAACTTAACTAAATTTAGTTATATGCATCTTTCTCTTTCCATTTCTTAAAGAAAAGGACAGAAGATACATTTTAGTTTAATCCTGTCAAATTAGGCAGTGCCTAAAGAAAATTGACGTATATTTAGACGCCATGTTTTTAAATCGCGTCTAAATTATCTATGGAGTGTCTAAATTTTACAGGACTTAACTAATATTTTATCTTCTGTCCTTTTCTTAATTAAATGGAAAGAGAAAGATGCACTTAACTTAAATTTACGTTAGTTTGTGAATAAGAGAATTGGCAACACTATCTTATAAAGTCTAAATTTTGGAAGGTGAAAACAGTATAAATAATGTGTAAAAGGAATAATTAAATTAGATCTAGATAGATGAAGATGGAGTTCAAGCACGTTTAAGGCTGGCATTGACTAATGTATCTTAGGGTTATTACATTACTAGCTCCTGACTGCGACTTCGCCTGATGTGACTATAGAATTAAACGAAAATCCTGTTACCTCACGGGAATACACCCAAGGTGGTAATTTTTTTCAATATTTGTGTGTGTCATATTCAGGCTAAGAAAAGTATTCGTTACACACATTGTTAAATCTTATTACAGTCATTTTTTTTGTATTTTGTTCCTTGAGCAAGCCTGGTGATCAATGCTCGTCCCTTCTCTGAATGAGAAGAGGCCTTTGCCTTGCAGTGGGACAGTAAAAGGCTGGTATTATTATTATTTAGCTTTTGTGATGACTTGGCATTGTTGTAGAGAAAACAATATTTAATCATTATCTCTAAATAGTGAATATAAAATATTTAAAAAAATCAAAGATCAGAAACCGATGATTTTGACACAGACCTTCTCGAGTCACTAACCCCGCTATGTTTTACTCGTATAGATAAAAAGACATACATATATAGCTACGTCAGGTTTCCAGAACTCAGTCAGTTTGAAACTTTTAAACATGTTGATAGGTACTAAAACGATGACATTTATAGAGAAAGGGTAGATACAAACAGACACACACATAGCGTTCAAACTGAGTTTTAGAGGTCACTTTTTGTAGCCGCATTTTTATTGACTAGAAACCAACCCTAATATAATTGAACAACTAGCAAAATGATACACATACATGAGTAAATAAAACAATATCAAACCTGCCAAGTCGTTTATCACGTCACCTTATTAAATCCAGTTTAACACATGTACGGAGTTCAAACATTAAGATGTACTCACCTACATAACATATATCAATGTAATATGTACTTACAACACATACATGAATACACTATTATCAAATTGCTACGAGATGTCTACTATTCTACATGGATGTAGAGATTAGGGAATGCTAGATATGGCAATGCGTTTTTCTTATATCAACGTAATATGAACCTTATTCTATTAAATCTGTGGCTGCGCCACCCTGGTTACGCCATCAACAAATCGTAGACAGTTGTCATCATCATCTCCCTAGCCTTTTGCCAACTATGTTAGGTTTTTAGCCTTACTGGATTCAGCTGGATACCAGTATTTTATTTGAACGTTACCCCCCGGTAACGCGGCGAAGAACAGCTAGTAAAGAATATATTTTACATAATTATATTGATTAAGTTAAACCAATAGGTTGTATTCCCGTGAGATAACTAGATTTTGATGTATTTTTTAAGTCACAGCAGACAAAGTCGCTGTCAGGTGCTAGTAGGCAATGTAATAACCCTAAGATACATTAGTCAGTGAAAAGATTGAACGTGTTTAAACTCCATCTTCATTTATCTAGATCTAATTTAATTTCTTTTCCACATTGTTTATGCTGTTTTCACCTTCCGAAAATCTTTATAAAATATTATTCGATCGCGACTGAAGCAAAAAAAAAAAGTTGATAACGTCAAACGGTTGAACTGACTTTGATAAAACACTGAACTACTTTCAAAAAACCGCATCCAAACTGGTTTACCCCTTTGACAAACAGACCTTTTTTGCATCGTGGTTTAAAAATAAAGCAAGTTTCTTTATTATCGGACTTAAAGTTAAAACATCTGTTGGTTACTTAATCACTCCGTGAAATCAGAGTGAAATTGCAAGTGCAAAGTGAGAATGCAGCCTGAATAGCTTTTTATTCTAGAAAAGTGGTTGTAGCAAATTTCCACGAGGTCAGAGTCCATTGTAAAAAATGTTTTAATACTGAGCTGGTAAGTGGTGGTAATTATAATGTGCTGTTGGAAGAGTAAATTGAATGGTAAATTGAACGGTATTTGGTAATAGCACGGAATTTAACGGTACAGCCCAAACCGTTTTTCCTAGAAACATGAAACAATGGTGCTGATTCTCTTGTTTACAAACAACTAAATTTAAATTAAGTGCATCTTTCTCTTTCCATTTCGTTAAGAAAAGGACAGAAAACTTTAGTCATGTCAAATTACCCAGCGCCTGAAGTAAATTGACGTATTTTAGTGGTCATGTTTTTAATCGCGTCTAAATTATCTATGGAGCGTCTTAATTTGAAAGGACTGAACAAATATTTTATCTTCTCTCCTTTTCTTAATGAAATGGAAACAAAAAGATGCACTGAACTTAAATTTTGTTCAGTTTGTGAACAAGGAAATCGGCACTTCTCTCTCTTTCTCTTCTCTTTTAACTAATAAAATCTTAGTGGATCAGAAAATCCAGCTTTAAAAGGAGATGGGACTTTCGACATTTACGTGATAAAGATACCTGGAATAGAATATTATGCTTTTAAAGTAATGGAAAAGATTGACTTAACGTTGTGTCATCTCAGATACCAATAAAATTTTCAAGCTATTATCATGTACTTGACGCAAAACCTGTTCTTTTAAGTTTTATTTAATTAAATCACATCAAGATGAAGGTGTAAAAACTTCAACTACAAATATCATCAACTTTTTTTTTTAAAGTGAAAAAACAAGAAATCTCAAAATAAGCTATTCCAATACTAATACTTAACAAAAAAGTACAGCAGAAAATAACTCCCTATCGAAGAGGTCTCCGTGACGTGCCAAACAATCTGCAGATTCCTCTCGAGACCTCGTATCGACTTCTATGACCTCCCGTATAGAACCCGATACCTCTATAACAGCAAATCTCCGACCAACGACGAACGGGAGGTAGAAAAACGTTTTCGACTCTTGCAATTCCCGCGTGTGCCTTTTGACGTTCAATGGATTACGGATATGATATTTGGATCGAAAAAGTATGGGATCGGGAGCGATGCTTGGCCGTGTGTCATATGTCGCGATAAATTGGCAAGACATAGGTTTTGGTCGGGCGTTGCTGTCGAGATTGGAGATAACTTTTTTCTTTATGTCCTTCTCCAGTGCACAAATTACAAAAAAGATTTTTATTAATGCGCGTGGTGAATTTTCATTAATAATTTTTCATGTAGTCTCTGTACCACCCTGGATGGTGGCATTAAATGACTATATAATTTTTTAGCTCAATGGTCTTGATAACGCAAACACACCCACACATAATCGCCATACAGCTACGTTATTGCAGAAAAGTTTGGGCTATTATGTTTTATTCCACGATGATTTTACCTAAAACAATACGATTCAAATACAAGCTAATTCGTTTAAAATAATAGACGAGAATAAGCACAATTACAATTTACGTCAAAAAGTTAGTGTTTAACTTGTCAGCAAATTACACGGATGAACGGCTTTGTTTCCAGTAACATTGAACTTATGAAAGAAGGATTGATTGTTTTTAACAAACTTCAGCAATATCAGAAGCCTTAAAATCAATACTTCAGTTTACAGGTAACGTATTTCAATTGTGCTGGTTAAGATTCTAGCCGTGTTACAAATAAGCTTGTATTGTGGTGCCACTTCACTTGGCGCATCTGGTATAATATTTGCGTTACTTGGGTATTGACTATAGACTTATTAGAATAGGTGAATTTATAAAATTGACAAATAATATTGAAAAAATTGTTTACTTATTCCGATCTATGATAAAATAATAGATTTGACACGGTCGTCGCACAGTGGTTGTGCGATTGGCTGCTCCTCTGCCTATCGTGAGTTCGATTTCCAAACAGGATAAACATTTCTATGACCTATAAGTAATTGTTTCGGGTCTGGCTGTTAGTGTGAGTTTATATGATTGTAAACGCACAGAACCTAGAGTTGCGAAACTTTCTGTTAAAAATCGGATTAAGCTGCTTTACCACCAGAGATGTGAGCTATACTACGATGCTGTGGATGCGTTTGATATCCACCAATCATATTCATTGGTGCACATAGCTTAGCACTGGTGGAAACGGATTTAAGTAAGATATGTTTTTTTAAATAGAGGATGCGTGCTATGGATGTGTGCTGTGGATACATGCTATGGATGCGTGCTATAGACGCCTGCTATGGGCCATCGCGAGTGGTGTAGCTATGTGCAGAGCAGAGTATCTACAGTATGCCCACGTTTTCGGCGCTTGTAGTAATTACAAAAGAATTTTAAAATAAAGCCATGTGTCATAAAATATGTTACACATGGTCGAAAATCTTGGCAAAACCTAGTTGATAAATAAAACCCTTCCTCATATTGTTCGTCATACATGTTACAATTGGACGTAGTTAAGCAGAAAGGACTCAATCCACACTTTAGCCAAAATTGAGTTAAGTATGTCATCGTACTCCTGAGGGTCGAATCTATCATGTAGTGAAAACCCTATTTTTAAAATGTCCATGCAAACTAGTTTTTCTCACTACCCCGACTCAACCCACAGTATGAAGAGCATACAAAATGTATTTACTGAACGAACTCAGTCCGCTTGAATTGTTTCTGAGTAATGACATTGCTATGAGTGTGTTCTTAATGTCGATAAAACAGAATAAACTCAAACAGTTTGGATCCTTTCTAAGAATTATTTTTGATTAGAAAAATCATTTTAACAAATAACTAAAACGACTCAAACAGATTGAGTCCTTTCTGTGATACAGGTTTACTGACGTAAACTATCTCTTTTTGTTTATTAGAAACATCTCAAAACACTTGAGATATTTCAGAAAAACAGTTGATAAACAGCGCATTTAATATCAAATAATTTTAAAACGACTCAAGCAGAATGAGTCGTTAGTTAGAAATATGATGTACGGATGACACTCATATACTTTTAATTGAATTGAAACGACTTGAAACACACTTGTGTATCAGGTATAAGTAATTTTAATTTTTTTTTTATTGGAAGGACTCAAACTACCTATCTCCTTACACTACTTGGCATAATTATGCCAAGTAGTGTAACATTAAAATTATTTAGTTTGGCGTTGTTATGGTGTATTAAAAAATGTGAGTTACATGACTTTCCAATTTTGTTAGAGTGGCAACATTTTGAAAGGGCAATTGAAGGAACAGTAGTGGGTTTTAGTCAGTAAAAGTCTGACACGCCCTCCCGCCGCACCCAGGACGGTAGAAGTCATTTGATGATTTCCCAATCTCCAAAAAAAAGAAGGTTTTCTTTTTACAGATTTTAATTTTTTTTTTATATTCTTCTGCGGTGTAAATGCGTTCATGATGCTTGAACTCACATTCAATTTTGCTGAAGTCAGCTTTATTAGGCAAAAAAGCCGGTCAGGTGCGAGTCGGACTCGCGCAATGAGGGTTCCGTACAAAGTCAACATGTAAATTGTTAGTTAGGCAAAAAATGTACACCTACATTCATCAACAATTTGTAATAGAACTACGTATTTACGGTTTTCGGAGTTTTTCCTATATTTGTGCTACATGACATTGCTTCTTGCCAAATTTCATGATTCTAGGTCACTGGAAAGTACCCTAGGTTTAGATTCCCTTGCAAATGTCTAAATATGCAATATAGAAGTTTCATTTCTTCGCTGCTTTAAGAGTACGTGATTTATTTCAGCTTGACATCTCGACGCGATTCCGAGAAAAAGGGTCTTGACAGACGGGCGGACGGACGGACGGACGGACAACAAAGTGATCCTATAAAGTGTGTATTTTGTATATAATAATAATAGTGATGTATTTTGCATGAGATTTAGAAAAAATACGTTAAATGTGGGTTGAGTCCTTACAATTAATAGGTTGTATATGGCTCAGCCATATACAACCAACTGGCCGCACTGGATTCGGTAGAACGCAGAGCCAGGAGGTTGATTGGCGACAAGAAGCTGGTGGCCCAACTACAACGTCTAGCACATCGGAGTAAAGTTGCCTGTCTGGCGGTGTTTTACAGAATGCACTTCGGTGAGACAGAGTGCTCACTAGCTACACGAGCTCATTCCCCCGTCTCCGTCTTACCACCGGACATCCAGACGTACGGCGGGATCCCACCCTTTCTTGGTCGATATTCCTCGAATCCGCACGCAGCGTTTCTCGAAATCTTTCATTATGCGCACCGCAAAAGAATAGAATTCCCTGACGGCGTCTGTGTTTCCAAATGCATATAGCCCGGATGTATTTAAGAGACGAGTGCATAGGCATCTTTTGGGTGAGCTCGCTCCATCGTAGGCCCCGTCTATGCCCTCGGGCTAGTCTGGGACCAAGAGCAAGCCCATAAGTAATAAAAAAAAATGTATTGACCGTAATCATAAAGCTAACAAAAATAACGTAAAAATGTCATCACTAAAATTAAAAAATATATATATAGAAAGATCAGCGCAAAAGTTTACGATGTCAATTTCCGTCATCCTCCAGGTCAAAATCAAGAGTTGGCCCGTACCCATCAACATCCTCATTGATAGAACTGTTTCCTTTACGGCTATTATAAAATGTGAGACAGTCTTCGGGTATTAATGGGAACATAGATCTGAGATCTTCGATCTTTGCTTGAGGAATCGCTTTGCTCTGGGGCCAAAGATCTTCAAAATCTTCTTATAAAAATTGGATTGCACCAACTGGACTATAGGATCCACGTTTGAAAGGACACAGCGACGTTCACAGTACTCTCAGCTCTCTGCACTGGGGCTATCAGTATTAAATGGAGGGCACCTGCATTAGGTGGCGGATCGGCTCCAACTCCGAGACGTGTCCTGAGGTATGGACCGAAGTTACCTCAACATTTCGTCCCTGAGCGTGACCGGACCAAAGACTATCAAATTACAGGATTATAAAAAAGGGACGATGATTCTAAATTTAAAAGTAGGGAAGCGAAACAAACGCCACTGAAAATGTGTCAAATCCTTTTTTTTTTTGTGGGTGAGAAATCATCGAATGACTACTTCCGCACTGTAGGGGCGGGAGGGAGTGTCTGACTTTTACTGACTAAAACTCAACCATGTTCCTTCGGTTGCCTTTTATGTTCTGGGGCGACGGTAACTATTAGAACTATTCCGCAATGCCACGTGCCGAACTTCAATCCAATTTTCAGAAGAAGATTTTGAAGATTTTTAGCCTCAGGGGCAAAGCCATTTCTCAAGCAAAGACCGAAAATCTCAGATCTATGTTCTTATTAATACCCGAAGACTGTCACACATTTTATAATAACCGTAAAGGAAACAGTTCTATCAATGAGGATGTTGATGGGTACGGGCCAACTCTTGATTTTGACCTGGAGGATGACAGAAATTGACATCGTTAACTATTGCGGTGATATTTCTATTTCTTTTTTTTAATTTTTGTGATGACATTTTTACATAATTTTGTTAGCTTTATGATTACGGTCAATAAATATACAACTCTTTTATAATAATACTTCTTTAGTTTTTTTTAAACATTTTTTTCTGGTCTATGGGTAGTTTTGAGTCCATTCTGAGAAATTAAAAAAATATATCTGTCTCATCAAACTTAAGTTTAATTGTAAGGACTCAACCCACATTTCACGTATTTTTTCGAAATCTATTGCAAAATATATCACTATATTGATAGGAATATAAAATATGTAACACCTTCTTAGTAACCACTGGCAAAAACAGAAAAAAAATCTTCAATTTGTTAAAGAAATTACAGCTGAAACTTTAAACGCAATTATCTCAAAAGTGACTTAATGTGGATTGAGTCCTTTCTACTTAACTACGTCCAATTTATATGTTTATGTCACTGGAGTGAATTAGCAAGATTACTACATTAACACCTTAATTTTAATTGTGTGTATGTGTGTTTGTGTTTTTGGCTATACCTAAGCTAATGGTTAAGAAATGTAATGATTGTTTTCAGGCATTTAAATAAATAAGGACAGCAGCGCGTAGCTAACCAGTAAGGTGCCTTTAGTGCCAAATTAATTTGGTGATCTGTACTTACAGCAGTCGTAATATCAATCAAATAACACGACTTCGAACTTTTATGATTAGTTTTTAATACGCGAAGTGGGCTGTAATAAAGAACGGGACACATAAAAACTCCCGAAACGCACAAACCGACGAAAACCAAATATGTCGGGCAAACGAAACGAATGGCGGCCGTAAATAAAATTATAGCCGTTACAGATGATAGAAATGAGGGCCAGAAGTTTCGCGAACTTTAAATCTTTCTTTTACAACCACGATAAGATACGCAACTGCCTCCAGTTAGGACCCTGGTCCCAACAAACTTGGTCAAAGTTTAGTTTGTGTTTTGAATAAGTTGTTCGGCTTTCAGATCTATCGGAACGTATTTCGCCAAATACTGAACTTAGATCGAAGATTCCGAACACTTCGAACTGCTTCAGGCCTTGCTCGAGTTTACAGGTTATTATTGGACAAACGTAATTTAGACGAGTGTTTTCTAAAGCGAAAAACGTCTCAAGGGCGGCTTGTTGTTCCACGGCACACGTGGCTACAGATTGAAATGGAACTAAACAAGTTCGAATTTACAATTCTAATCTTTTACAGTACAATAGTAGATTGTATTACAAGGGCGCAAAGTAATATTTTTACGGCGAGGGCGTTTTTTGAATCCAGAGCGAAGTGAGGGATTCTAGAGTAGAATCCCGAGCTTTGCGAGGGATTCTTAAATAGAATCCCGAACGTAGCGAGGGATTCAAAGTACGTCGCCCAAGCCAAAAATATATTTTGCGCCCGAGTGATACACTCTACTTTTCATCACCCCCTATGAGAAAATTAAAGGCGCTTCATACTTTATTGTAAAATTATTATTGTAGCTGCTATTATTCTATTAGGTATATCATAGCTTGATAATAATAGCAGCTACATTAATAATTTGCTGCAAAACAATCCGTGAAAATTGTTACGGGAACTCGGGCTGTAGTTTGCGCGTTTTATTTCTATTTATATATTTTTTTTATTCAGCCGCGGCGGGACTATGGTATTGGCCGTCATCGATTATTTGGCGCTGAGCATTACGACGTTCCAAATTCAAAGAGTTTTTAGGCGCACTTATAACAGGGCGTAAAACATGCAAAGACGCTCCAAATTCAAAAAGTGCGATTAAAAGTTACCTTTAGGCGCACTTTTTGAATTTGGAGCGTCATTATTGCCCGCTAAAAGTTTCTTATAGAAAACACCAACTTTGGGCGTACTTAAAGGGGAACAAAGTCGTCTTTTTCGAATAGGTGGGATAAAAAAGTATTTTTCTATTCCAACCTCTACTAAAGTCACAGAACCATTTATTTAAGAAACATTTTTTTGTAAAAAGTACCGAAGATCAATAAAAAAAATTAGAATGATGATAATTTAGTTATAAATATGGAAACTTTTCTACTGCTATGTTAAAATCGGAATTTATGTCAATAGAATAATGCTCAATCACACTTTAACAGCTAATTGGAATTAGCGAAAATTTGGCACACTTGGGTGTTGACGTAAATCTAGCTTAACTCACAATCACAAAGAGAATATTTTTTATCCTAGTTTGTATGTTTAACACTATCAGTTTTCTCAAAAATATCCTACATTTGTAAAAGTTAAATACAAAAGTAAATACGTACAAAAGTGACCTTTTCCCAGTAAAATTGTTTACACGAAAATGCACTCAGTAACCCCATAAGTACAGGCGAATTTATCAAGAAATGTGACTCATAATATACTGCTATAGGCAGTTTATTTTAATTTGGAGGTGACACTGACTCTGGACCATAAATCGTTACAGAATCGGAGTTAAAAAAGAATATTTTAGACGACAATATTTTATATTTCTGCCTGCTGTCTTCAATCCAAGTATTTTTGTCAGTTTTAAAAGAATTAAAAAAATAGTGTCTCTCTTTCTGACAGTTTTTTACGCAGTTACGCCTAAACCAATTAATCGAAATAGATGTCATTTCGTATAGAGATGTATCAAAACATTTAGACGGTAACAAGAGCTTAAGAGTGAGGTTATAACTTTATGAACTGTGAATTATGTCACTATTTATTTTTCGATTTACATAACCTCGTATAGCTTCCAAAAAGGCCAAAAATAACCATGTATAAATATCGGTTCATATTTTAAATGATATGTCCAAAATTTTGATTTCTATTTCATAGTAGGTTTTTTAAATTAAATAAACGGAAACAAAAACGTATATTTTGTAGTATACTTTAATTCAATAAACGTATCAAATAGGAATAAAAAATTCGCAAGCAGAAAAGTGTATATCAGTTTAATACATTTTACTGACATCAAAAATAAAACGTGAGGCTATCACCATGGATAATACGGCGTATATGTACATAATAACATAATAGCTTATTATTGACTATTTATTATGTTATACTTAGTATTTATCTTAAGGTGGGTACTTATAATGTAGTTATAATACTGTAATATGGGCCTTCCGTACGGACTTTATCGTTTCTGCCTTGGAATTTTAAGAATGTTGAATAAGGTATCTGAAGTTAATAAATTAATATTCTCATAAATATTTATAGATCATTGTGTTGACCCAGAGATTAAGGAGTCCGTTCAATCAGGCACAATGTGATTGTAAAATCATATGTTAGTACTTCCTAAGGCCCACTGTCCATGGAGGCATAGCTGATCAGACACGTATTCGTCATTATATAATAATATGCTAAGCGTATATGATAAATACATGTTCATGTTAGCTGCAGCCGCCTCCGTGAATGTGACACGTTTCTATAAAACATCACTGATTTCCTTTGTCTCGAAGAACTCGTGAAGCCGTTGGTCCATCTGTCATCGATTGTTGTCACGGCAAACAAATCCTCTCTTGCAAAAATCAGGCACAGGACCAACAGCATCACGCGAGGCGAAGGGTTTGAAATCCGGACTGCTAAAAAGAAATTTCTTCGGAATAATCTAATGGCACTTTGCCCGTCCTAGTAACATACCCTTAGCTATTGTGTTTGCGACTATAAGACCGAACAATTAGGTAGCTAATAGTTTACCTATTTACCAGACAACGAAACCGTGTCAGCCGGAACAGCGACAAGTGTCAAGATATCGTGACATAGGTTTTGATAACAAGGTTTACGTTAAAATGTAGGATCATTTGATACAAGGGAAAATTATAATTATTATGACATGTACTGTTATCATTCGTAACTCAGGACCACAAAGTTTCAGCCTAAGATTATTTGTATGTATTTGTCCTGACCTCGTTGTCCAACAGTCTTTTAAGAACTGACCTCCAAAAATCAAAATCTAACTTTAATTCTTAATTTCTGGAATAGACACCCTAATTCTTTACAATATCTCAATCGAAAAAAGATTTATAACATAAATATAAATGCAGTAAGACTGCGAAGGTCTTCTTTATGTGAAGAGACCTGGGCTGTTAGAGCAGATGCACCACGCACAGGTGCGGTTGGCTTTGACCCTGGTGGTTGATGGTAGGGCCACTGACACCTCATCCAAAATCTCACAGCAGTCAACCAAAAAGACATGCAACAAAATGTCACCGCCGTCAATAAATAGATACAAAGGAAATGTGTGTGTCTTTAATTTTGTCGAGGCATGTTAACCACATACGACTTAGGTATGGTACAGTGAGGACGTGTGGGCAAAAGGGTAGTTACCTACCTCGCTTTAGTCACCGCTTCAGCGAGTACCTGTTTATGTGGTTGTTTACAAATAACGGGGTTGAGCTAGTCACCCATTCTCTGTAAACACGTGTACACTGAACTCTACACCCAGTAACACCTAACATAAAGTTCAAAATCGTTTGCATTTTTATATGGTACAAATAGCCAATTTACATACTCGTAGTTTGTGTGAAGACCGTTAAGTCACATACACACAATGAGATAGTTTATTAATTTTGTGTTAGCTTCTTTAGTGCAGACCTTTTTTTGTAATAGGTTGTATTTATTTTACTTTCTCTTTGTCGCTAAACCATTGAGCTGATTTTGATCAAATTAGGTCCATACCTGTATGTTTTAACCCCAAGACAGATAATTATGGTTACTTATTAATCTATATGACCGTCATTCCAGCACACGAAGACAAAGACAAAAGCTAGTTGTTATGCGAATCGGAATTTTCTAATTCTTATTTTTACCTCCACTTTTATTAAAAAAACAATTGTGAATAGAAGAATCAGCAACAAATGTCGTTTTTTATTAGTAAGGGTTTTTCAATTTTTTAGGCGTTGATTGCTAAATATGAATTTATAAGTAAGACCAACACTAAGTTATCACCAAAAATGTATATTATTATATATAATCAGTAAAAGGGAAAACGTTGATTCTATAGTTTTGTTGCTGGCTAAATTATTTTCTTAGACCACTGTAAAAATTAATCTAGGAAATAATTATAAATTAAAATTAAATTATAATAGCAGAAATAATTAAGATTAAGTTGCTTTGAGATACTCAAAGATAAAGAAAATTACTTTATAACAAAACGATTTCATCCGTTACACGCGCCACAGAAGATCAGAATTAAATTAGATTTGGTTTCTGTTAAAATAAAATAATTTAGCCTAATTTATAGTGTTTTCTTACAAATCATGCACAATCAGCGCTGGTTTTGTGAAAATCAACTAAATAATTACAGTGTAATAAGTACAATAAATAGGGTGAATAATATCATTGAAATCGTTAAGATACATTACTTTATTTAAACGATACGTTCCTTTATTTAAAAAAAAAAATCTTCAGGCTTTAGGGTCATTTTTAGGGCTCCGTAGCCAAATGGCAAAAACGGAACCCTTATTGATTCGTCATGTCTGTCTGTCTGTCTGTCTTTCTGTCTGTCTGTCTGTCTGTCCGTCCGTATGTCACAGCCATTTTTTTTCCGAAACTATAAGAGCTATACTGTTGAAACTTGCTGAGTGGATGTATTCTGTGAACCGCATTAAGATTCTGATACAAAAATAGAAAATAAAAAAAAATTTGGGGGTCATACATAGAACTTAAACTCAACATTTTTTCATCATACCCATATGTGTGGAGTATCTATGGCTAGGTCTTCAAAAATGATATTGAAGTTTCTAATATCATTTTTCTCTAAACTGAATAGTTTGCGCGAGAGACACTTTCAAAGTGGTAAAATGTATGATAAATCAAAATAAAATATATGATGTACATTACCATGTAAACTTCCACCGAAAATTGGTTTGAAAGAGATCTAGTAAATAGTTTTTTTAATACGTCACTAACCGTATATTGTAATTTACCTTTCATTCAATCAACTCAAATATAACAAGAACTTTATATTATGTTACTTGCTGCTACGGAACCCTTCAGGAGCGAGTCCGTCTCGCACTTGGCCGGTTTTTTTAATTAAAGACGAGATCTCTCTAACAAACATGGTTAATTAAATAAAAGGAAAGCCTTAAAACTGAAGAATATTACTCCAATCTAACAAAAAATATATATCGACTGTTAGAATCGGTACTTCTGTTTCAAATGTTTTTAAATAATTTCTTTAATTTTATTTACCATGTCTGTTTGAAAGTTAATAAAAATCAATTTTATAAATAGCCCTATCGATTGATGTCATAAAAGTACAGAATGTTGTTTTTTCCTATCTGAGCCAGTTCGAATCATTCATTTGCAGATTGTTAGGTCACAAATTAAGTCTGGCCAAAAAAAATTTATACAAACACTGACTTCAAGAAAAAAAAAGAATTCGAATATTTTTTTTTTTTTTTTTTTTTTTTTTTTTTTTTTTTTTTTTTTTTTTTTTTTTTTTTTTGGTGAGTGGGAAATCATCCAATGACTGCTCCCGTCCTGGGTGCGACGGGAGGGCGTGTCAGACTCTTACTGACTAAAACCCACTCATGTTCCTTCGATTGCCTTTTATGTTCCAGGGTCACGGTAACAGTTATAAACATAACATTCCGCAACCCCGGCAGGCGTTGGCCCTGTTGGGCCCCTTCCTGTGCTGACTCCTTCTCTTTGAGGCGCGCGTGGAACAAAACGCGCCGTCTACGCGGTCCTGGTCCTAGCCGGGCGGCGAGCTACCCATCGCTCGCCATCCGCAGAACCGCGCCTACGGTGGCCGGTAGTCGTCTTGCGACTCTCGACGTCTTCGCCTGGGTCTTTGTCCGGGGCGAGAGGCTCGTCGTTGCCTCTCGCGCGCCGCCGCTTCCTTCACTAGCATAACTGCTTCGCAGAAGGAGGCGACGGCATCCCATTCCGTCTCGCCCCGCAGCATGGCCTGAACCAGCGCTGGGCGCGAGAGGTCACCGCCGCCGATCGCCTCTACGAGGACACGTCTATGGTCCGCCCATGCGCGGCACACCTCCACCGTGTGCTCGACCGTGTCCTCCAGGCGACCGTTGCAAGAATTCGAATATAGAATAGGCAATTGGTTTTTGTTATAATACATTGTCCGGACTTTGATAGTGGCCAAGTCTATATCCAGAAGTGCCCCTAAGACTTTCATGATGTTTGGCGTCCCATATTGTATCGTTTCAGTAAATACTAGTACATCAACAGTGCTGGGACCATTCTAATGGTTAGGGGATCGGATTGGGGTGCAATCTACCCAATACGTGGGGTACACTGGACGTTTCCGGAACTAGCCACTTACAATAAAGAATTAAAGTCACTTACAATAAAAAAGAAAATTGGAGCTTTGGGAAGATGTTACTTTGTAAGTTAAGACACTGTCATTTGTTTTTCCAACGGTACGTGCTTTAGGAAATTGTGTGGCTAATACAGTATTTTTAACTAAATGATTTTTCATCTTTTCGCTGCGTAATCTCCAAACGAAACTAAACTAAACTTTTTTCTCAACAATAAAGATTTTTTTTATCTATTTCTTGCAGTCTATAGTGTTACATTTTAGAAAATGTCCAAAGATATTGGTGCCGATTCTCTTGTGCACAACTTAACGTAAATTTAAGTTAGGTGCATCTTTCTCTTTCCATTTCTTAAAGAAAAGGACAGAAGATACATTTTAGTTTCATCCTGTCAAATTAGACAGCGCCTCATGACAATTGACGTATATTTAGACGCCATGTTTTTAAATTGCGTCTAAATTATCAATGGAGTGTCTAAATTTGACAGGACTTAACTAATATTTGATCTTCTGTCCTTTTCTTAATTAAACGGAAAGAGAAAGATGCATTTAACTTAAATTTACGATAGTTTGTGCACAAGAGAATCGGCACCATTGTCTCCGTATGAACAGGTATAAGTTTGATGAGCCCCGAATCGGTGGATATTGGTCCCACCTACGAAGTAATTGTAAAAGGTTTGCCATACAATTTAGGAAGTCTCTAAGGGTCACAGTTTTTTTATAAGAAGTCTAATAAGACCAGATTTATTTAACAGAATTCGGAAACGCTGATTGCCTAAAAATACTGCCTTATAATTATCCACCTAATTCTATACTTTCATGTAAAACCAGTTTCTCAGATAGACAAAGAAGGAGTTAGATTTGTTTCTCAAAAAAATACCACGAAATGTAATAAGGTTAACCAAAGACAAATGTACAATAACCTCAAAATCACGTCTATATAAGTTACCACCCGTATCATTTATAAAACCTTAGAAAAAATATGCCCCGTAAAAAGAATATAATTGTAGAAAATACTTGAAATTGTCGCGTACTTCAGAATAAAAATGCAAATGAAATAAAATATGATACAATAACTAAAACATGTCGCGTTCGCTAACTTGAAAAATATTTTTCTGAACAAGCTCGGCGACTTTTAGAGTATAACTTTTAATGCAGATTCAGCGTTTTATAAGATTAAATGTTACTGTTAATGAAAACAAATTGTTCTCAAGATTCCGCACATCCGCAACTTAATGAAATGAAGCCAATCAATTGCTTTTCCAACTCGCCACGATCAAGATGATAGGATGATACTCAATCCGATAAATTGCTTGATCAGAAATTCGATTCGATTATAATCGCCTTTATAAGCTCGGCCGATTTAAATTTAAAGTGCCCCTTGAATATTCTCGATTCCAACTGGGTCTATCGATTTTCTGAGGAAAAAAACGATGCTATTATCTCACGATGTTCTGGCAAATGGATATTCGGACCCGGCCCGGTTGACAGTAGGGTTTTATTAACAAGAAACGAATTGCCACTCAGAAGTATGTCTACTCACGAATGTAACAGATGGTGATCCGAATGTATTCCGAATGAATACATATGCACCGTCAGTGTGCCATTGCGCTAAAGTCTCGTCTTGTGTATTTGTAAAACAAAGCGGCAAGCTAAAGTGGCCAGCTTGCAGTCATGAATAAATGTACGAATTCGTATTTGGTGTACGCAACAGCGCTCTACGAAATATCAACTTTTATGTAAGAGGAAATAATATGAAAAATGAAATGGCTCGGGACGACCTGGATATTGTAGCTTTTACGTTAAGATGTGCAAACTTGGGCGAGCACCTTTCTGTTGCAGGTGGGACACATTGAGGCTCTGGTTTGTTTTATTACATCGTTTTATGTTTTGTTATGACTATGGCAAGATATTAAAAGCTTTAAATTCTTAAATTCTAGTGACTTGTATTTTTTGTGTTCCGTACTTCTAGGAATAAATAAAAACCTTTCCGATTAGGACCACTTTATTTTTCAAACGTCTATCTGTCAATACCTTATACCTTTTTTTAGATAAGTTTCGTCTCAAACTTTTACAAACTTTTAAAAATAAGAATATATAAAACTTTTAAGTCCACGCCATTAAAACATAGGGACTTTAATACCGCATATTTTATCACTCAAGGGAATCAAAACTTACAGTGTACATCCCAGTGACCTAGAATTATGAAATCATCAGACAAGAAGTGAATGGCTTATAATGTATGTGTAGAATTAGTAAAGGAAAAAGTAATAATAAGTTTGTATGTGTGATATAGTCCAACTCGCACATAGGCGTTTTGTGTTTAATATTAATTCGACGACATTGTTGGCTCATTGTTGCATGAACTACATTATATGTTGGTGAAAAAAAATACGAAGAAAATGTTAAAGTTAAGTAAAAGTAAACTCCTGTAAGTAACTGTAGTTCCTGTAAGTAAAGTGAAATCCAAATGAAATTAGAAATTAATTGACAAACTGTTTTTGATTAATTATAAAGACTTGATGAAGAAAATATGCACAAAAGTTTGTTATTTACCCAACAAATTTTTGTTACTAAAATATTCGTTGGTTGATTCAGATTGAATATTTATTACCGTCCGGCTTAAACCGGGAAATCTTTTAATTAAAGGTTGTTATGTTTATTTTATCAATAAAGCAAACAATTATCAATTTAAAATTTGCCCCGGGTGTAAATCAACATCGATAATTAAATTAAACTTGATTTGA
The DNA here is from genome assembly GCA_033675125.1 of Athetis lepigone. Lineage (NCBI taxonomy): Eukaryota > Metazoa > Arthropoda > Insecta > Lepidoptera > Noctuidae > Athetis > Athetis lepigone. The sequence goes on along the minus strand of CM066243.1, from coordinate 14,020,977 downwards.
ACTTTCGGTCGGCGTTTGAGTTTGTTTCTAAAGCCGGGATTAAAAACATAGATGTTTAGCGGTCTAACCCTCAAAGTTTCATTGAAGGAAAGTTGTCAGACCGATGGACCTACGTTACATCCCAAGTCGTAACAAAACGGGACGGCTTTCATAAGAATAATAAAGATTGTCATGGGAAATTGAAAAAGTAAACATTTAATTTGTAGCAAACAGGCTTCACGGCTTGAATTCACGCAAATAATGGCACCTATTTGCAATATAACATCAAAATCCTTTGGTTTATTCTATAAAACTGACCGGAAAAATGAAACGGCTACATTTTTTATGTGACGGATTATTTCATTGCCCGGCAAATTACGCCCCTAATATTGGTAGGCTTATAACTAATCACAGGCATTTCTCATCAAGGTGAACCAATGGCCGAAAACCGAACAACACAATGATTGCTAACCCTTGAAACATGGTCCTATAGAAGACAAATTGGACCAAAAAGCGGTAACGGCATTTTATTACAGTGATGTTTCAAGTCCTTATTCGATACCGCTCTGCGGTCCTGGGGACCGCAAACGCGGTGAATAATGCGGAATGGTGCTTCGGGACCCACTGAGATCGCTGATTACTTTAGAAAGGGGTTTAAAATTAATAAGGATTGAAGGTCTTTTGAAATCTTTATGTTCGTTTTAGGTTTGAGTTGAGAATTTAGGAGATGCTTAAACTTTTAAACTGTGTGGTTGAGGGTTTAAACTTGGGAATTAACAGGTATTTGTTTAACTGCTGCGGCCGTTTTAACCCGGAAGGGTTATTGACGTAAAGATCCCTCGTTAGGGTACCAATAAATTGCAATAAATCAGTAGTTTTTGTCAGGATTTTTAGAAAATGTAATGAACACACATATGTAACATCCACATGTACGAACTTTCGCGTTTCTATATTACTGAAGAATTTTTAAAGTTTGTAAATCAACATTAATATAAAACATTTTCACATCCGTACTAAATATAAACGTGAAGGTAGCTCTTTCTGTATGACTGATAATTTATTTAATTAAACTATTTTAGGATATAGGGTAACATTTTACTGACTTCCTACTAACTTTTAGCTGGGACCAAAGTCCCAGCTAAAAGTTAGTAGGTATAAGTATAAATAAGAAAGTAACTTTGTCCGTCTGTTACGCTTACACGGCTAAACTGCAAATGAAATTAGATGCGGACTTGCGAAGTCAATTGGAACTTCACGGATAAACATTTGCGATTTTATATTTGCATCTGCGATAACCGACATTTGCACGGTCGAAACTTAACAATAAATATATTTATTATGTCTTCTAGCTTTCGTCCGCGGCTTCAACCACCTGAATGTCGAACGTTTATCTTCTTCTTCACAAATAACACATCCTACAAGTAGCATGACTCTAGGACCGGTGTCAGTTAGTTGGTTTACCATTTTATTTTACATTCATACTAATATTATAAATGGGAAAGTGTGTGTCTGTCTGTCTGTGTGTTTGTCTTTCTTTCACGGCAAAACGGAGCGACGAATTGACGTGATTTTTTTAAGTGGAGATAGTAAAAGGGATGGAGAGTAACAAAGGCTACCTTTTATCTCTTTCTAACGCAAGCGAAGCCGTGTCCAGAAGCTAGTAGATTATAAAAATATTTCCACCGACGAAAATCCACATTTTTCAACAAAAAAACAGAACTATCTACCGTGAATTTAAATCCGGAAAACTGTTCCTAGATTTTGTTCGGGTTTATTTAAATCATGGGTGTCAAGTTTCCGGTTCGTCAACGGTTGTGCGGCGATGGCAATCAGCGATGCGGATTTTAGTCAGCTAATTGGTCCCTCAACAATATATTGGAATATTTATAATTTCGAATCGTACGTTTTAATTGGTAGCCTGATGAATCTTTTACCATTTATTTGTTACTAACTGTGGTTTTCGTCATCGTCTGCATAGATGATATAAAGCAGCGAAAACACTAAGCCTACATCTCATCAACATTGTGCATGCCACAAAGATGAAAGCGTGATAATATAAAGCCAATGTGTTGACCCGACCTCTTCGATCTATGTAAAATTTGAATGAAATCTATACAGAGGTTACTATTACGTTTATTCCGGATATATATTTTGACAAACAGTCTTACAAAAAATCTAAAAACTATATTTTTTGCTTCAGCATCGGTTGTATGTATAAAGTATTATTTTTAAAATATTCAATGTACTGTTTGGATTTCGTAATAATTTTATTATATTATGTATCCTTTACCGTAAGTATATTTGTAATATAGATCATTTCATTGTCTAATTATTGCTCATTTGATATTCACCTTTTCTAATTGGAATCGCTGCGATACGCAAAATTGAATCGAAATTAATTAAACACGCTGCGTGATCATGAATATTGAAATGAGAGTTATTATAAAATGTAAAGAGCTTTTGAATAATTTGGTAAGTATTAATTAATTTTGAAGAAGTTGGGCTTAGTGATGATGCGTTAAGTATTCGTCGTTTTTTCATTACGTTGTTGGTGGCTTTAGGTAATTAGTGGTAGAGAGTCGTTTGAGTTTAAACGTATTTACTTAAAATAAATATATTTATAGGTAAAGTGACTGGCTTTTTGGTAAATAACAGACAGTGAAAACTACGAGTAATAAAGAAAGCACAGCAGACACACAAATAAGCAGATTTTGGGAATTCGACCCCTTCCAGTAAAACAATTCGGAAGGAAATAGGCAAGCGAAACCTCAGAAAATGTTTAGTGCACAAGAACATATTTTATGTATAATGATCGCCGTCTAAAGAATTGAAAGCCTTTGATTATTATCTACTTTTGGCTAAGGACTCACGAAGCGGTTTTCACCCGCGCCCGTCGCGGTTGCGGGCCCGCAGCCTTTGCAGAATACAGATATTTATGTAAAAAATAAAAGCACATTTCACGACGCGTTTTACGCCCGCGGCGTGTGCGATTGTTTGCGGGCCCCGCTGCACCGGCGGTCATCTTCTAACGGCGGGCGCGGGTCGCGGTCCCGCAGCCGTGGCGGTTTGCACCCGCGCGCACTGCGGCCGATTGGCGGGCGATCGCAGTGGCGCAGAGGCGGCTTCTGATGTGTGTCCATGGCGGTCTGGACTTCAACTGATCGTTAACTGCCCGTCTTGCGTCTTGCGATCATCACCCGCCACGTTTGCGGGTGATAATCTCAACCGCGACGGCTGTGTAACCGCGCAAATAACCGGTCTCGTGAGTTTGGAAATAAAACCGCAGTTCCGCCACCGCGGCGGGCACGGTTCAAAATCGCTCCGTGAGTTCTTAGCCTTTGAAGAAACAAACACGATCAAAGACGAATTATACAAAATCGTTCTTTTATTGGCCAATTACAAGTAAAAAGGAAATAATTCTTACAATGAGTAGGTTACATCGAAACCCAAAATAGGACTGTGCGTTCATATGCACAAAGTAAAAATATGTTATTTTAAATGTCATGAGAGTGAAACTGTATTGTTTCGAGTGATCGCACTATCTTTGTTGTAAAGCGAAACGTGTGCAAATTGCAATTTGCACAAGCAAGTATAACTGCGCAAACGGCTTGCTTCGTGAGGACAACACATGTTATTTGCACAAACTATTTGCACATGCAAGTCGCTAGAGTAGCCGGCGGGGAATTTCGGACTTGATACGTTTCTCGACATTCTCAAAGGAATGGGAAGGAATCACTTCTATTATTCTGCGGAGTGTATTTTTCCGTTTATTTTCCGCTGGCTATTTATATTCAGTTTGAAAGCCTCTATCACACATGTGTGTTATTATCGTCGGTCGATAATATCGCAATGAGTTTTTACGATAATGCATCCCAATTCCTTGTACTATACTGCGTTTTTTCATCGTACGATAATTATTGCAGCAGGGTGTGACTTTGTAGCCGTCCGATGTCAATAGATAATTACTAAAAACATTAACGGACGATAATAATACGCCTGTGTGGTAGAGACTTAATTCATATTACGTACAGCCTTAGGCCAGTAGATAACAATCCATAGAATCAAACGTAGAACATTGTCATAATTACATATACCTTCAATAAAATATATAGGTAGTTTCTTTTCTAACATTTTGCCGAACAAACTTTATCAAGACTGTACCTTTGATCCAATTAAGAGAAGTATAAGAAAAACATCAATTTGCCTATTTACTGTTCGGTCCCTTCCACTCGATTGGAAAAGTCATGCTCAGTTAACCGTTTTGTTTATAGCAGAGTTCATTGGATGGAAATTGGGAGTAATCATTGACGAGGCCCATTTTTTTCTATCAAAAATTGTGCCTTGCCCTAGTTTTTTTCTTGTATTATATTGGTGTTAGAATACAGACTAAAGGCGCTGCTTACGTACTAATCTGTTGGTGGTTAAGAAAAGCACAGTATGTAATGTACCATAATGTTATATTAGACACTAACTGGTCCCGGGATTTCACTCTTTTTTCTAATTTGGTTACTCCTCTACCGCGGGTCATAGCGTTAATGCTATGTCTATTCGTTACTCTGGCGAAAAAGCGGTATCACTGTAAAATTTCAATCTTACCTTACTGCAGTTTTTGCGTCAATAGAGTAACGAAAATTATCGTCACTAACTCTCACATTTATAATAGTAGGATAGTGTTACTTGCGAAAGTCAAAATATGTGGCATAAATGGAGCATTTATAAATGGCTGCATCTTTTATTTGCGTCGACTGAAAGAGTTAAAAATTTTCACTTTTTCAACGGATTGCAGACCCTAGGTCGATACCATTCCCAAGTTAAGAGTCTTGACAGACGGACTAACGGATGACAAGGTGATTCTATAAGGGTACTGTTTTCCCTTTTGCGATACGGAACTACCGTTCATCCCAAGTCGTTTTTACCTAAATAGCCCCAGTGATTGATGAAATATCTATAGCATGTATCGCAAACAAAAATATACTTGTCTAACGTTTTTTACCACAAAAACAACTTCTTGGCTAACTGAAACAACAAAGATTTTTCTGTAAATCTGAATTGAGATTCCTTGAAATATAATTAAAGTGAAATAAGGCCATGAGAAGCTTTCAGTATAGTGGAATGCCTGTGATAAGAAACTGTTACCATAGCGACTACATATGTGAATGAAATATATTTTAGTACAAGAGATCAGCTTTAAGGAATGTTTTTAATAAAGCTATTCGTAGAATGTTTCTTCAATAAATAGGTATTTTTGCATTGTTCAAATTGTTGTTCCTCGTTGTTTTGATGCGAATGAAATGAGCAGAGAGCAGGTATTAGGATTAATATCCAATATCGCAAATAAATACCATTGAAGCCAGAAGGGATGTAAAAAGGTGATTGATGGTCATTCTTATAATGATAGTTAACACATACTGGCAATCAAAACCGTAATTTAAGAGGAGGTTATTGTTTAGATACGGCTTTTATTTTTAAACAAGCCGCCCTTTTCCAAGCCGTCTTAATACGTAACGTAAGTCCGATAGTCAAAAGCAATATTACGATGAAGCTAAACTATTAAATGTATATGATTCTTAATTTTTGAGGGTAGACTATACATTTTTCCAAAGCCAAATATAACGAAATCTTGCTAATAATTGCATCTGTGTGCGTGGACAACAGGTTAATGTCAAGCAAACACTAACAAATAGGCAATGTAAATACACGAGTTGATTTTACTAACACATACATTATGTTTGTAGTGGCTGTAAACTTAAATAAGTTGCTTTGTGTACAAGCTTTACTACGAAGATAAAAAAAAAACCTTTAAAATTAGAGCATAATTTTTTCCGTTAAAGAGCAACTAACATCCATCTATATATAGAAACTTTCACATTCAAAATATCAAAATATTAGCAACTTAAAATTCATATAAATTTAATTCAAGCCGAACCGGGTCCTGAATACATCGGTATAAATCCAGAGTTTCACACCGATACATCTACTCGACCCCATATATACCGACTATTCATCCGGGTTATACGGAAAAAATGAAATTGAAGCGTAGATCGGTGTCACATGCAATAAAGGCGGTTTGTATCGGAAAACGTAAATAAGTAGCGATAGCGAAAAATGAGAACGGATCAGAGGGTTCCTTGTACTATTTACTCCGAAACCAAGGGTGTATCGGTTTGTTTATTACCATAGTGTTTGATATTTTCTGCTGCAAAGAATTTGATAAAAGATTTTTTATATTGATTTTGGGTGCGCCAGTAACTTGAAATAATTTAAATGTAAGGAATTACGTACTCCATGTGGGACGCCCTGTATATAGATGATAGATAAAAACTTTATTATATAATACCACATCATAAGTTTGTTAACGTCTACGAACCAAGAGTAAGTGATATAATAAAACAGAACCAGCAAATTGTTTAGTAGAATACTTTTATTATAGAATATCCCCCTTAACTAACAAAACCTATGTATATTAATCAGTATTAACCTAGAGTTTCGATCTATACAACACTTCCCATATTTTTATGTATACATACTATCAACTCCAGGAAGAACATTTTATAACAAACAATTGTCAAATAAAATGAACAGTTAAGGGTATAAATTCACATTTGAATTGTTTTCTTGTTTTTCGTAAAACCCCGGATAATGCTAGTATTTATTAAGTCAGCCAAAGGAAATTGTAGCTCTAAATACAATACTTTTATGACATGCAATAAGAACAACACACCCATATTATGTATAAATTATTGTTATTTAAAATACCTAAATTGGTTGAAATATACCTGCTACGCCTTCTATTTACCATCACGTTATTTCCCAAGTGATCTCCCTCTTAATGAGTAAAGTAATTTTCTTATTAAGAACAAAATCAAATACAAATCCTTGCCGTGAAAGCAATTGGCCGGAATAAGCAAATATGTACTTACCTACTTCCAACGCGTGGAACTGGTTTATGGAGCGGAAAAGAGTTGGCATCTCGTCCTAAATCCTCTTTTCTTGGTAATTTTATTGATCTATCAACACTTGATAAAAAGTGGCAGGTGAATGTGAGTTTATTTACGCAATTTGCGGTGTTATTCACTATGTATGTTGAGAAAATTCAGGCTTATATAAAAAAAAAAAACAGCTAAGTGCGAATTGGTCTCGCGTACTGTACCTACTTACTTGGGTATAGAAATCTTATTACAGTATTTTTTAGAGCCATCATCAAAACGGTTTTCAGTTTTTTTTCTTACTTGTCCTACGTGACATTGCTTCATGCGAAACAAAATTCTAGGTCAGCGGCAAGTACCCGATGAATTTGATTCCATTAAGAACATCAAATAAATTTAAGTTACTGTAGCAAGATATCTATACGTACAGGTTTGCATGGAACCCTCGGCGCGCAAGCCCAACTCCTACTTCACCGGTTTTTTTTTACAATAGGTATCTCATTCATGCTTCCGCAGAAGACAAATAAATTACAACCCTACAATCCTAAATGTTTCAAAGTACCGAATAAGTACCTTAGAACCTCTAAGATTGTGTAATGTTCAAATAACAACATTTTAGATGTATTTAATTTAAAATGGTCCTCACTGGAATTCGAAATTAGAAATAGTAAAGGAAAAAAAACTTGTCCTTGGAACGTTTTCAGGCCCCGAGACAGAAAGATGTTGAGGGCAAAAGGATTTATTATTCATGTTTCTAGTGAGATTGTATCATTAAAAGTTATATTTTTCCTTTATAACTTGTAAAAATAGCTCCTAAGATAAAATTTATTCGTCTTTCTCGTCGTGACAGTCTGGTAAGGCAGGTTTTAAATGTTTTATTTTTTAAATAAAATTTACATAATTGGGTATAATTTGATTTTGGCTGTTGAAAACATCTAGGACCTCTCTGATATTTTTTGCCCTGAGTCCGGCCTTGGTTGTCATTTGTAGATCTTTGACAGTCATTATAGGTAGTTACCCAGAAACTTGGTTGGTAGGTAAACGATGGATTTATTCAGCTATTCTTGACTCTATCATGAAGACTTAATAAGTTGAGATTATAAAAGAAGTATTACCGAGTTATTCCTCTTAAAAAATCTATTTCATTATAATCTATTTTTTAAAGCGCGGGTGACGACGTAATTAGAACCTAGTCAATTTTAATTAGACCATTAGATCTGTCTATATTCTAATTGTTAATACTACAGAAATACTACGCCGGAACAAAATTAATACATTTTATTATAGTCTCTCAGTGATAAATGTGAGTATAAAAATGTCAGAGAGGTAGGAAATTGAAAAATTGATAGATACGCACTAAGGAAAGAAAAACGATTTACATAGGCCGTTTGGTAGAATGACGGCAGTTTTAAAGGAAGCTGAGGGTCAAGACAAATCATTTCTCTCGAGAAGAGAGGGACTTTCTTGAATAAAATATTAGAAGTCGAATAATTTTTTTGAAGATGAATAGAATTGCTGTCTTTGTTTACTCGCGTTTTTCTCTTGAAGTACTAGTGGGATTTAAAAAAATACTTATATAATAGCTAGATTTATGCAAAACAGCATATTCTTCACTAGCTACCCTCTGTGTGCTATAGCGTGATATATCTGTTAAATTTTAAAATCCATTCAGTAGATTTTGCATGAAACATACACCCATACATACGTGTATAATACTAGTAGTAAGGATATCACGCTAAAATGCACAGGATAAACTGTAACCAAATCACGAAGAACTGTTATACTAAAGACATAACTGGACGCAAATCCACAACTTGTATCTATACCGGGGTTGCGGAATATTTATAATAGTTACCGTGACCCTGGAACATAAAGGGCAATCGAAGGAACATGAGTGGGTTTTAGTAGTCAGTAAGAGTCTGACACGCCCTCCCGCCGCACCCAGGACGGGAGCAGTCATTGGATGATTTCCCACTCACCACGAAAAAAAAAGTATCTATAGATATACTTCAGAACTTACAAGTTTCAAAATCTGATTCTCTGATAAGCTAGGACAAAGTTTAATCAAGATCTGTACTAATATTACAAAGCTGAAAAGTTTGTTTGATCGATCTCAGTAAGTATTTCAGGAACTACTAGTTCCATTTAAGAAAGCTAATTTAACCTTTCAACGACCAGCCGACAGCCGGCTGTCGGGCTGCTATTGTATTTCTATTGTGTCTCAAATCAAGTTTGTTCGAAAGATTAAGCAATAGTTTTCGAGTTATAGCATGGTGTGGTAAGATTAACTGTGAACAAGTAAGTACTAAACAGTTTTTAATTGCCACATTGTGTATTTTTTAAAGATTTTGGACAGAATTTGTTATTTCCGGATAGGGACAGACATCAGTACAGTAACAGACGGTCAGTAGTTTTGCCGTGAAAGACGGACATACAGCCAGACAAACGGACACACGCCCACTTTCCCCTTTTATAATGGTGCCGATTCTCTTGTCGACAAACTAACGTAAATTTAAGTTAAGTGCATCTTTCTCTTTCCATTTAATTAAGAAAAGGACAGAAGATAAAATATTAGTTAAGTCCTGTCAAATTTAGACACCCCATAGATAATTTAGACGCGATTTCAAAACATGGCGTCTAAATATACGTCAATTTTCTTCCGGCGCTGTCTAATTTGACAGGATTAAACTAAAGTGTATCTTCTGTCCTTTTCTTTAAGAAATTGAAAGAGAAAGATGCATTTAACTTAAATTTACGTTAGTTTGTGGACAAGAGAATCGGCACTAATATTAGTACAGTATGAATGTGGTACTTACTGAGTACAAGTCTCTATGTGATTGACCACCACAACCAATATTCGATTGAGTAAATATGTATAAAGTTGAGTTGTTGTTTCTCGAGTTGTTGTTTGTTTGTTTGTGAGTTGACGTTTACCTATTTCTACCAAAAAGCAACATACGTATGTTCTGGCAAGAACATTGTTCCTTCAAATCAGATATTTGTTTCCCTAAGACCTTTTGATATTAGTTTGACCTTTGTTTATGTAATTTAGACACGAAAGGAGGCTTAAGGAATAAATCTATTCAATTATAGGCACGGGGGTCTAACTTTATTAAAAGGTATATAGGCTTTTCTCCTTTAGGTTTTTCTTGAATTTGTCCTTGCCCGTGTAGATTCGGATCTACTTATACGGATTTTGACAGTGCCTAGCTAAATGAGTTTTTCTAAATACATTGCTTTCACGTTTCAGTTTTAACTTTATTTATATCTCGTATAGTAACTATTACTAGCTTTGCTGCGGTTATTAAAGTGTTTTTAGTTATTACTCCACTCTTGTGGGCCATATACTTATAGCGTAACTTTATGACTGTTAAAAAAAGCCGACTATAATAGTCGACGATTTTTTTTAAACAGTCAATTGATACTATTCCACATAAACAAAAAATACAAGCCTAGTTTATTTGGAAAAATAATACTTCTCATGAACCTGTGACTATTGTTTAATTTGAGTTACATTGCATACTTTATTAATCTTTTTTTTTTCAAAATAAAGAGCAGTAAGCATTAACAGCAACATTTGTTTCACAACATAAGTAGTATTTTTAATATACTCTTATCTAGTATTTTGAAACTCCGATGATGCAACAGTAGATAAAATAGTATACTGTCAATTTCTTTAATGCGCCAAACATTATTTATTATTTATCTTTAAATCACAAAGGTAAGTTATAATATAAGTTATAATAATAAGCCTTACAAAACCGTTGCAATGAATTTTTACATACTACACTCACTTTCACTCACTCTGAAACTTGAGTGCTATGTCGCAGGTATAGTGTAAAATGAAGATGTTATATTTCTGTGCTTGAATGAAAATCTTTTATATGTTAGAGCAACGTCAAATATTATATACTCACTAGCGACCCGTCCCTGCTTCGCAAGAGAGTTACAATTTAAATTTTCGGCTTTTCTCTGCTGCCATAACTCATGAGTAACTTTCGATGAAAATCCGCTCTTTTCAACAGACAAACACAGAAAGTCGCGCGACTTTGTGTCTAAATCTTTATATATATAATTCTGCTGTACGTGTGTATGTCATTGAACTCCTCCTAAACGGCTTTACCGATTTAAATGAATTTTTCTGTATGCGTTTGAGTGGCGCCAATTAGATTCACAAATCAGCCCGGCAGATGGCTAATTGCTCGAAAAAGCATGTGATCTCGGAAACGACCCTAACGATTTCGCAGAAATTTGATATGTGGGGGTTTTTGGGGACGAGAAATCGATCTAGCTCAGTCTTATGTCTGGGGAAGCGAATGTTTTCGAGTTTTAAGTTAAAATGTTTGGCGCCCAACAAAGTGGGCACGGGCCAGCTAGTATGTATGTCGCAGTCATCTGGTTAAATCAGCTATTTGATTGTATGACTAGCGCGTTCATTGAATGACGACATTTAATTGAATGACTAAACGACAACTCGTCAAGTTGTTTAATGTAACGTCCAACGACTTGACTGAACGTCATTTAGCATTGTCGTTTAATGGGATATAGTCGACTTTTTTTGTTTGTTTAGGGTGACCATAAGTTCGCAACTTAAAAACTTAACTTCCTTTACATAACAAAAATGAGGACATGACATGACACACTTTATTATGATTTTAATTTAAAAAAAACCGGCCAAGAGCGTGTCGGGCCACGCTCAATGTAGGGTTCCGTAGTTTCCCGTCCGTCACAATAAGTGTACCTACTTATAAGTTTAAAAAAAGGCTATTTGTTACGTTGACATACTAAGTACGCAAAAATTATTTTGTAAGTTTTTGTACAAAAAAGACAAAAAGGTTTTTTGTCTTTTTTGTACAAAAACTGTTCTTTCTATCAAGTTCAAAATAATTTTCCTAGAGTTCAACTTTCCAGATTTTTTTCATATTTTTTAAACCTACGGGTCAAAAGTTAGAGGGGGGGGGGACGCTTTGATTTTTCCTTTTGGAGCGATTATTTCCGAAATTATTGACATTATCAAAAAATGATTTTAGTAAACCCCTATTCATTTTTAAATACCTATCCAACAATATATCACACGTCAGGGTTGTAATTAAAAAAAAACCACTTCCCTATTTACATATAGGGGGGCTACCCTAATAAAACGATTTTTTCCAATTTTTATTTTTGCACTTTGTCGGCGTGATTGATATACATATTGGTACCAAATTTCAGCTTTCTAATGCTAACGGTTACAGAGATTAAGCGAGGACGGACGGACAGACATGGCGAAACTATAAGGGTTCCTAGTTGACTACGGAACCCTAAAAAACTTTAAATCTAGCCGGCGGCGGCGTATCAATAGGTAAATCTATGCTGTCACACTATTTTATCAAGAATAAGTCACTTTAAAGTTAATTTAAAAAAATAATAATATCAAAACAGTGCTATCTGCGCGAGCTATTTTACGCCATATTTGTTTTGGTGACTACTAACGCCGCAGTGGAAAAAAAATGAACTAAATTACAATCACCTGACTGATATTACGTCCGCTCTGTTCAAAGGGCTATGCTTCAATCAGCTATCTAGTTGGACGTTGAGTGACGCTTGTTTAATCAGCTTTCGGCCTAGTCATTCAATTAAATGTTGCTATTCAATGAACGCGCTAGTCATACAATCAAATAGCTGATTCAACCAGATGACTGCGACATGTACATAAAATGGTAAACTCACTAACTGATTGACTAACTGTTGATATACCAACGCCCAGTCCAAACTGCTGGTCCAAGAGACATAAAACTTGGAGGGTACCTATGTTCTTTGTTAAGTGTGAATGTCTACTGAGAAAGGATTTTTATAAACTCCAACCCTAAAAGGTTAAATGGGTCAATATCAACAAAGTGCATTTTCTGTCAGTTTTGGTGGCGAAGATTTTTCTTCAGATTTCGTGAAAAATAAGTCCCTGGTATTAAAGTAGTAAGTCAAAGCTAAAAGGATCTTCAAGAGGGACTAAGATAACTCGATAAGTTTTCGAGATATCTTAGTTTAAAGTTTAGTGTCGCCACCAAAATTGAAAACCGCCCACCAAAATTAGAAGTGCCCACCAAAATTTAAAATCAGTACACCAAAATTGAATTACTTTGAGCAAATGAACCTTAATGTAGTCACGTTAAGGTTCATTTGCTCAAAGCAATTTTGGAGAACCAATAATGGGTCAATGGTGTCAGCGTAGTGTGTTACGCTGACGACACGCTTGTCCTAGTCGTGGACAGGATCATCATCTGGGACTCGAGATGGTCCTGCACAAGCCCGAGGCCATATGTTTTCATGGCCGTCGGCACCGGCCACCTCCAGGTTCTCAGATAACGGTGGGAGGGGTTCACATCGGTGTCGAGTCGACAATGAAGTGCCTGGGACTTGTCCTCGACAACCGATGGAACTACACGGAGCATTCTAGACGTTTGGCCCCCAAAGCGGCTCCTGCCCAATTTGGGTGGTCTAAACGCCTCCTGCCGGAGGCTCTACGCGGGGGTCGTGCGTTCCATGGCCCTCTTCGGGGCTCCGGTATGGGCGTCCAAGACAAGTCTCATGGCGATTCAGATGGTGCAGGGATACCGCACGATTTCTTGCGAGGCGCGAGCCTCTTTGCCCGTGGGATCCCGAAGTGGAATCTGGAGGCAACAGTCCTTGCACACACGTACCAGTGGCGCATGCAAGTGCATCGTCGGGACGAAGTCTCGCTGCCGCAACTAATCGTAACGCGGCGCAAAGAGCTCCGGCGAGATCTCATGGCGGAATGGAGACAGCAACTATCGCAACCCAGGGCTGGGCATGCCGTAATAGCGGCGGTAAGACTCCTCTTTAAGGAAAGGCTGGAGAAGCGCACGGCGCTCTTACGTATCGCCTGCCACAGGTCCTCACCGGACACAGTCAGTTCGGGAGGTTCCTGTGTCGGATTCGGGTGAAGCAACGCCTGGGGTCACCACTGCAGTAGTCACCTGGTGGACACGGTCGAGCATGCAATGGAGGTGTGCCTAGCTTGGGCGAACCATCGCCGTGTCCTCGCAGAGGCGATCGGTGGGGGAAACCTATAGCTTACGGCGCCCGCTCAGGCCATGCTCCGGGGCGAGACTGAATTGGGAAGCCGTCGCCTACTTCTGCGAAGCAGTCATACTGGAAAAGGTAGCGGCGGCGCGCGTGTGGCAGCCCCAAGCCTCAGGCGTAGACGTCAAGAGTCGCAAGACGACTACCGGCCACCGTAGACGCGGGTGTGCAGACGGCGAGCGATGGGCAGTTTGACTCGTCCGTTCAGGACCAGGCCCGTGACGAGACGGCGCGTTTTGTTCCACGCGCGCCTCTAAGAGCAGTCAGCACGTGAAGGGGCCCTCTAGGGCCAATGCCTGCCGAGGTTGTGAATTAATTATAATTGTTACCGAGGCCCCGGAACATAAAGGGCAACCGAAGGATCATGAGTGGGTTTTAGTCAGTAAAAGTCTGACACGCTCTCCCGCCGCACCCTGGACGGAAGCATAGTCTTTTTTTAAGTAGCCTTTCGTCGCTAGGCTGTTTGACATCTTAAACAGCAACAAAATATAAATATATATTAAATATATTTAGAATGGCACCTTTAAAATAGGTTTTACTAACTGCTAATTACATAAAATTTATCAGTTTACTAATTAAACTATCTTGCAACGTTAAAACTGGCTCAAAAGGTACAAACCACGTACAAAAAATACATATTTCAAACTTGGTGGGTCATTTTCAATTTTGGTGACGTAAAAATGCCACCAAAACCACCAAACTTGAACCACCAAAATTGAAACCAGGCATAAATAAAATCTTTAAAAATAGAGGTTTACAGTTACAATTCAAATGATATAATTAACTAATGCGTAACCCAAATCACTACATATAACGTGCAGCTTATTATCTAAAACACTTAAAAATCAGTAGTAAATCGATCCACCAAAATTGAACAATTCTTGTCCCCCGTGCCACCCAACATGATGATTACGTTTTTGTCGGGAGATCTCAGCACTAATCACACACTGTTCATCGCAAGCGCCGGCACACGATAGAGAGTAAGTGAAATAATAAAATTAAATTGATCGCATATGCACGAAACTTCATGATTTTGTAAGTTGAACAAATGCTACCAAAATTGACATATTTGCTTGGACAAACTTTAATCAGATGTCCTGTGCTTTGAAATTTGGTTTTTTAACATGGATTATATGTTTTTTAATTATTTATCTAATGCACATACTAAGGAAATCGATTATTTTTGATCTTTGCTTAAATTGTTACCTAGATGAATGCAATTGTATAAAAAATGGAACTGGGACAGGCCACCAAACTTGAATTTTAGAGGATATTTTTTTTTCTCTGCCTATATATAGACATATATACAAAAATATATGTGGCCCTAATTGAACCAAGTTCCGTAGTTCACTATAAAAAAACATAAGAAATATCCTACAATTTAACACCTTGATTCTCAACGTGGACACGTAAAATTCACCTCCGGGATATTCACCCAAATAAAGGATGGAAGTTTCGACATTCACGCAGGCAAAGCCGTAGGCGAAAGTTAGTATAACGTGTAAAAATTGTACTATTTAAAAATTATTCACATTAAATAAGGTTTCATTTCCATAATAATTATTTATATTTCACAAAGGCGTGCCACAAAAGGAAAGTGAATATAATCGAGTGGACACACACGATATTATTCACTTACTGTTCCAAAAATTTCAATATGGATGGATTTTTACGTGAAAATTGTAGTAAAATAAGCCTACCCAGCTGCAAATAATACGTCTGTTGTTTATTTATTTTATTAAATAACATGCAAAGCTTTAAAATCTTTATTCATTTATTGTATTTGGCTGCATCCCAAAATCTCACTGCAAAAAGTTTTAAGTAAAACATTTTACAATAACTTTTCATTTATGGTTTCTCCCGGTAAATTTTCGTGGGATTCTGTAAGTTCTTATATAAAATAAAAACAAAAATGGTTATAGTATGTAAAAATAATAAGAAACTAATAAAAATGGCTTTGTTTCACTGCATACATTTAAAAAGAATGGTTTTCTCAACTATGTCACACTGAAAGCCGTCTCTTCAGTGTGAGTGTGATAGATGTACCTAATACTGTAAATGGTGTATCATCGTACATAGTGCTCCTACTTATAAGAATCTCACAACTCAATAACTTGGTACCATAGTTACCCAACAACCGAACAACACCCCTTAGCAAGACGATTTTGGTCGTCGTCGAACGTATTTTCTGGGAGTTTTACTACCTGAAATACAGAAACAAAGGGGACCATTGGTCTTACTTTCTTCAAGTGCAAGCTTTCAAAATGCAAGCACAGTTTTATGCATCAAAACTCTAAAAAACCAGCCAATTGCGTCACATTCGCGCAGGTAGGTTTGGAAGGTAATTTTTTTTTAAGTTTTTTTATTGTTTGTAATTTAACTACAATCAGTTTTTTTAGATTCTACTGTTTTCAATTTTTTTCTTTACTGGTGCTATATGAGGGACGTATATGTTTCTCGGCCAACAGCATGTGCCTCTAGATTCCTTTGAGTGTGTCGTTAATAACGACTCATTATGCGATTTTTTGTGACATAATCGGCCATATCTATTTTTGTTGACTTAGAAGTATATTTTTTTAAAGCTTGTATATAATTTTATTTCAACTTGATACCTCTCCTCGATCTCGAAATGAAGGGTCCTGACAAACAGACAGATAGATAGACAACAAAGTGATCCCATAAAGTTTCTTTTTTTCCTTTTGAGATACGAATCCCTAAAAAAGAAAAAACAATGAAAAGACAGATTCTCTTTTCAAATATCCAATTTCTAAACGTGCCAGTAACATTTTATGATCTATTCTTCCGCACCGTTAGCCGTGGCCGTTAGACTCTTTACTATCTATATAGGCATATAGGGCATATAGCTCTAAACCCACGCATTCTACACACATCAAAAGTGTCTAGGGATATTTTAATTAAACCTAAATAACTAAAATTCTATTAACTTTTTGTTAAGACACCTACACTTTAAAATAAACCTTGTTTAATTGCCTATCTAATCTGATAATAAACTTTTAGATAAAGTTAAATTTAAAAAAAAACTTAGAAGAAGAGGAAAAACTCAACAAAATTTCAATTTAACTTTATTTTTGAAATTTCAAAACCTAAACAACAAAACATTTTTTTTTGATAAAAATTGTTGAAAACTTAAAATTAATAATTCGTGGATCCACCTAAGACTCTCCTGGCACATCTGGGGCGGTTCTGCATACTCAAAACAAGGGTGTCAATATCCTGTTGTGGAGTACTGTCCCAAATCCTGCTAAGATGCAAGAAAAGCTGGTTTTGATGCACAATATCAACAGGGAAATTCCTACGAGCTCTTCTCTGAAGCATATTCCAGGCATGCTCAATAGGATTTAAGTCAGGGGATTGTGCAGGCCGGTCTAAAGCTTGGATAACATGCTGTTGTAACCAACTTGTAACGATACGCGCCGTATGTGGACGGGCATTGTCGTGCATTAGCTGGAAATTTTGTCCCATTTGCTGTTTGTGGGGCAAGATTACAGGCTCTAGCACCACATCTCGGTATTTTCGAGCAGTCATATTGCTTTGTATCCAAACGAGGTCCGTTCTACCGCCGAGACGAATTCCTGCCCAAACCATAATCGTGCCACCTTAATATGCATGAACTTGTTGTGGGTGCTGCAGTCGATTCCAACGTCCAGGTGTTCTCCAAACGCGTACTCTTCGCGAATCAGGATGAAATCCAAACCTAGATTCATCAGTGAAAAGCACAAGTGACCATTGAGAATGGTTCCAGTTTTCGTGTGCAATAGCCCATTGTAATCTTCTTCCTCGATTACTTCTCCTTAGTGCTGATACCCAAAATGGCCTACGAGCACGTAGATTGACTTCATGCAGTCGCCTTCTCAAAGTTTGACCGCTTACCAGCAAACCATACTCTCTCTGTAGCCTTTGAACCAATTGCATCGGCGCTGCGTTTAGTTGACTTCGTGCAGCATTTACTATGAATCGGTCCTGTACATGTGTTGTAATGCGTTGAGGTCCTCGGTGCCGTTCCACCACTTCCTCCGTGACACGATAACATGACCAAAGCCTGGATATAACGCTCTGACTGGTCTTCATGGCTTCAGAAACGGCAATTATGGGACAGTATTCCACAACAGGATATTGACACCCTTGTTTTGAGTATGCAGAACCGCTGCAGATGTGTCAGGAGAGTCTTAGGTGGATCCACGGAATATAAATTTTAAGTTTTCAAGAATTTTTATAAAAAAAATTGTTGTTTTGTTTAAGTTTTGATGTTTCAAAAAATAAAGTTAAGATTGATATTTTGTTTGAGTTTTTCCTCTTCTTTGTTTAGCCATGTAAAAGCACGTAACGTAATAATATGAATTAATTGTTTACTAAGTCGCCACTAGATGGCGTTGTGCATTTTTGTGTTATTTGTAGATCGCGGTGTTAAGATTTTTGGCGACGTATAGACCCTAAGCCGTATGTTTTACTTTATTTGTTCACAATTACTTGTATCACTGATTTATAAGGTTGAATTTATTCAATAAATCAGAAGGGTGGAATTGGTACCCTATTGTGTGGCTATTGGAAGTTATTTTTTCATAACAAACCTTGTGAACCCCCCCCCTCTAAACCCTTAAGCATCAGGGTTTAACATGGTCCTTCGGAGCTGGATGTAGCAAAGGACTGTACAGCGTTTATCAGGTGTGTCCTCCTAAGTGGATGGAGGAACATCATCCCCATACGTTCCTGAGCGTCGGAAGGCAGCGGAAAGCAGTTTCGACACCAGCGGCGGGAAGTACGGAGGAAGGAGTATCAACAGCAGCAAGCAAGCTGCAAACGACTAAGGTCGTAAGAAGTGAGTGATAGTGCCGAAAATCGTGAGTACAATTTGTGTTTTAAATATCTGCCAAGCAAAAGTGAGCTTTATTTCTTGGAACATTTTAACTTTAACTTTCTGTAGTATAATTTGTGACTTAGAATAATTTAATGTGTGCATGTTTAGACTTAGCTAGATTTAAGCCAAAAAGTGTTCATACGGGGAACCTATGCCCGATTTTTAAAAAAATTGAATGTTCCCAAACACTTAGAAAAAAATAGCTTTGTTTACATTGACTTAGAAAATTTCGTAACAAAAAAAGTTTGAGACTTAGTAATTCTTGTGGTCATTTTATCATCGACTTAGAATATTTTCTTCAAAAATATTTGAGCCTTGAGAAATTTTAGATTTGGACAATATAGTGTTGTACAGCATTTTAATAATTTTAATTAGTTATCTTGTTGTGATATATCAAGTAAAAAAATTGAGAATGTCTGATTTAAAAGCTTTGGTCAAAGTACAAGATGATTTGTTCGCCAGATTGTCAAGAGCTAATGCTAATTATAAAAAGTCACCAAAAGAAAGAATAACAAAGCAATATGTCGAAACGAGATTAGAGAATGTAGAAGAGTTGTGGGCGCAATTCAGTTTGACACACACGCAAATTATAAAAGATTTTGAAGCTAAAGAATTAAAGTCATCACCGTACACTGTAAACGAAATTTATTATAACACTGAAGAATTATATTTAGACTTGAAATGTGTATTGAAAACTGAATTGAGTGCATTAAAGGCTGATGTTTCGGCACAAGTGGGGTCGTTCCCTAGTGTCTCTCAAAACAAAAGTATAAAGTTACCAAAAATAATTATCCCAACATTTTCGGGTAAATATACGGAATGGCCGACCTTTCGAGATTTGTTTGAATCGGCAATACATAAAAATAGTTCTATTGATAAAGTGCAAAAATTACACTATTTAAAAGGTTACTTGTCCGGTGAAGCCGAACAACTATTACGTCACATACCTATTTCAGAGACAAATTATGATCAATGCTGGGCTCAATTAGAAGCTAGATATAATAACAAAAAATATTTATCACATTGTATTTTAAAAAGATTGCTGAGCCAACGTAATATAACTAGTGAATCGGCTAATGGTTTAAAAGAATTAATGGACACAACCTCAGATTGTTTGAATGCTCTAATTAATTTAAATTTATCAGATAAAGATATTCGAGACATATTAATAATTCATATAATTACATTAAAGCTAGATCCTGATAGCAAAAAATACTGGGAATTAAAGGTTACTAGCAATAATGATTCTGACAAATTGCCTACTTTTGAACAGTTCAAAGAGTTTTTAACAGGCCGATATAGAGCGTTTGAATTTCTAGACAATAAGCCTATGAGAAATACTGTAAGCCAAAGTAAGGCAAGGGTATTTCACACAGCATCTGTAATGGTTTGTCAGTTTTGTAATGAGGATCACAAATTAGGGAACTGTAAGCAATTCGTAAGCAAGGATGTGGATACTCGGCGTAGATTTGTACAGGACAACAGGTTATGTTTTAACTGTTTCGGGCACAATCACTCTGCTAAGTTTTGTAAATGTACAGTCTCTTGTCGGATATGTAAGCGTAGACATCACTCTTTGTTGCACCCTAAAGGTAAACGAGAGTCTTTAGTAGAAAAGGGAAATTCGTCTGACGATAGGGTTTCGCAGACCAAAGAATGTACTCATACAATTGGAGTCGAGGATAAAGAGGAAGTAGTGGCTTGTTTTTCGAAAGGAATAGCTAACAATCAAGTTCTATTAGCCACGGCGCTAGTTAGAGCTGTATCGAAAAACGGAGTTAGGCATACTATCAGGGCCTTGTTAGACCAAGGCTCGCAAGCATCTTTTGTCACTGAAAACATAGTTCAGTCTTTGGGTCTACAGAAAAAACCTGCTAAAGGTTTAATTGTTGGTATTGATGTTAACAGTAAATTAACATTAAATTCAGTGGTTGAGGTTAAAATTCAATCCAGAATCGATCCGTCGTTTACACTTTTAGTTAAGGCATATGTCCTTAAATCAGTGACGTCATTATTACCGGTTAGGGAAACCGTGTGTTTGGATTGGACACAGGTTACCGATATTGAATTGGCGGATCCCAAGTATTATAAGCCCGATAAAGTAGATATGTTATTAGGGGCTGAAATTTACAGCCAGATTTTACAACCTGTTTGTTTTTTTTCTGTTTTTGTGACATAATCGGCCATATCTATTTTTGTTGACTTAGAAGTATATTTTTTTAAAGCTTGTATATAATTTTATTTCAACTTGATACCTCTCCTCGATCTCGAAATGAAGGGTCCTGACAAACAGACAGATAGATAGACAACAAAGTGATCCCATAAAGTTTCTTTTTTTCCTTTTGAGATACGAATCCCTAAAAAAGAAAAAACAATGAAAAGACAGATTCTCTTCTCAAATATCCAATTTCTAAACGTGCCAGTAACATTTTATGATCTATTCTTCCGCACCGTTAGCCGTGGCCGTTAGACTCTTTACTATCTATATAGGCATATAGGGCATATAGCTCTAAACCCACGCATTCTACACACATCAAAAGTGTCTAGGGATATTTTAATTAAACCTAAATAACTAAAATTCTATTAACTTTTTGTTAAGACACCTACACTTTAAAATAAACCTTGTTTAATTGCCTATCTAATCTGATAATAAACTTTTAGATAAAGTTAAATTTAAAAAAAAACTTAGAAGAAGAGGAAAAACTCAACAAAATTTCAATTTAACTTTATTTTTGAAATTTCAAAACCTAAACAACAAAACATTTTTTTTTGATAAAAATTGTTGAAAACTTAAAATTAATAATTCGTGGATCCACCTAAGACTCTCCTGGCACATCTGGGGCGGTTCTGCATACTCAAAACAAGGGTGTCAATATCCTGTTGTGGAGTACTGTCCCAAATCCTGCTAAGATGCAAGAAAAGCTGGTTTTGATGCACAATATCAACAGGGAAATTCCTACGAGCTCTTCTCTGAAGCATATTCCAGGCATGCTCAATAGGATTTAAGTCAGGGGATTGTGCAGGCCGGTCTAAAGCTTGGATAACATGCTGTTGTAACCAACTTGTAACGATACGCGCCGTATGTGGACGGGCATTGTCGTGCATTAGCTGGAAATTTTGTCCCATTTGCTGTTTGTGGGGCAAGATTACAGGCTCTAGCACCACATCTCGGTATTTTCGAGCAGTCATATTGCTTTGTATCCAAACGAGGTCCGTTCTACCGCCGAGACGAATTCCTGCCCAAACCATAATCGTGCCACCTTAATATGCATGAACTTGTTGTGGGTGCTGCAGTCGATTCCAACGTCCAGGTGTTCTCCAAACGCGTACTCTTCGCGAATCAGGATGAAATCCAAACCTAGATTCATCAGTGAAAAGCACAAGTGACCATTGAGAATGGTTCCAGTTTTCGTGTGCAATAGCCCATTGTAATCTTCTTCCTCGATTACTTCTCCTTAGTGCTGATACCCAAAATGGCCTACGAGCACGTAGATTGACTTCATGCAGTCGCCTTCTCAAAGTTTGACCGCTTACCAGCAAACCATACTCTCTCTGTAGCCTTTGAACCAATTGCATCGGCGCTGCGTTTAGTTGACTTCGTGCAGCATTTACTATGAATCGGTCCTGTACATGTGTTGTAATGCGTTGAGGTCCTCGGTGCCGTTCCACCACTTCCTCCGTGACACGATAACATGACCAAAGCCTGGATATAACGCTCTGACTGGTCTTCATGGCTTCAGAAACGGCAATTATGGGACAGTATTCCACAACAGGATATTGACACCCTTGTTTTGAGTATGCAGAACCGCTGCAGATGTGTCAGGAGAGTCTTAGGTGGATCCACGGAATATAAATTTTAAGTTTTCAAGAATTTTTATAAAAAAAATTGTTGTTTTGTTTAAGTTTTGATGTTTCAAAAAATAAAGTTAAGATTGATATTTTGTTTGAGTTTTTCCTCTTCTTTGTTTAGCCATGTAAAAGCACGTAACGTAATAATATGAATTAATTGTTTACTAAGTCGCCACTAGATGGCGTTGTGCATTTTTGTGTTATTTGTAGATCGCGGTGTTAAGATTTTTGGCGACGTATAGACCCTAAGCCGTATGTTTTACTTTATTTGTTCACAATTACTTGTATCACTGATTTATAAGGTTGAATTTATTCAATAAATCAGAAGGGTGGAATTGGTACCCTATTGTGTGGCTATTGGAAGTTATTTTTTCATAACAAACCTTGTGAACCCCCCCCCCTCTAAACCCTTAAGCATCAGGGTTTAACATGGTCCTTCGGAGCTGGATGTAGCAAAGGACTGTACAGCGTTTATCAGGTGTGTCCTCCTAAGTGGATGGAGGAACATCATCCCCATACGTTCCTGAGCGTCGGAAGGCAGCGGAAAGCAGTTTCGACACCAGCGGCGGGAAGTACGGAGGAAGGAGTATCAACAGCAGCAAGCAAGCTGCAAACGACTAAGGTCGTAAGAAGTGAGTGATAGTGCCGAAAATCGTGAGTACAATTTGTGTTTTAAATATCTGCCAAGCAAAAGTGAGCTTTATTTCTTGGAACATTTTAACTTTAACTTTCTGTAGTATAATTTGTGACTTAGAATAATTTAATGTGTGCATGTTTAGACTTAGCTAGATTTAAGCCAAAAAGTGTTCATACGGGGAACCTATGCCCGATTTTTAAAAAAATTGAATGTTCCCAAACACTTAGAAAAAAATAGCTTTGTTTACATTGACTTAGAAAATTTCGTAACAAAAAAAGTTTGAGACTTAGTAATTCTTGTGGTCATTTTATCATCGACTTAGAATATTTTCTTCAAAAATATTTGAGCCTTGAGAAATTTTAGATTTGGACAATATAGTGTTGTACAGCATTTTAATAATTTTAATTAGTTATCTTGTTGTGATATATCAAGTAAAAAAATTGAGAATGTCTGATTTAAAAGCTTTGGTCAAAGTACAAGATGATTTGTTCGCCAGATTGTCAAGAGCTAATGCTAATTATAAAAAGTCACCAAAAGAAAGAATAACAAAGCAATATGTCGAAACGAGATTAGAGAATGTAGAAGAGTTGTGGGCGCAATTCAGTTTGACACACACGCAAATTATAAAAGATTTTGAAGCTAAAGAATTAAAGTCATCACCGTACACTGTAAACGAAATTTATTATAACACTGAAGAATTATATTTAGACTTGAAATGTGTATTGAAAACTGAATTGAGTGCATTAAAGGCTGATGTTTCGGCACAAGTGGGGTCGTTCCCTAGTGTCTCTCAAAACAAAAGTATAAAGTTACCAAAAATAATTATCCCAACATTTTCGGGTAAATATACGGAATGGCCGACCTTTCGAGATTTGTTTGAATCGGCAATACATAAAAATAGTTCTATTGATAAAGTGCAAAAATTACACTATTTAAAAGGTTACTTGTCCGGTGAAGCCGAACAACTATTACGTCACATACCTATTTCAGAGACAAATTATGATCAATGCTGGGCTCAATTAGAAGCTAGATATAATAACAAAAAATATTTATCACATTGTATTTTAAAAAGATTGCTGAGCCAACGTAATATAACTAGTGAATCGGCTAATGGTTTAAAAGAATTAATGGACACAACCTCAGATTGTTTGAATGCTCTAATTAATTTAAATTTATCAGATAAAGATATTCGAGACATATTAATAATTCATATAATTACATTAAAGCTAGATCCTGATAGCAAAAAATACTGGGAATTAAAGGTTACTAGCAATAATGATTCTGACAAATTGCCTACTTTTGAACAGTTCAAAGAGTTTTTAACAGGCCGATATAGAGCGTTTGAATTTCTAGACAATAAGCCTATGAGAAATACTGTAAGCCAAAGTAAGGCAAGGGTATTTCACACAGCATCTGTAATGGTTTGTCAGTTTTGTAATGAGGATCACAAATTAGGGAACTGTAAGCAATTCGTAAGCAAGGATGTGGATACTCGGCGTAGATTTGTACAGGACAACAGGTTATGTTTTAACTGTTTCGGGCACAATCACTCTGCTAAGTTTTGTAAATGTACAGTCTCTTGTCGGATATGTAAGCGTAGACATCACTCTTTGTTGCACCCTAAAGGTAAACGAGAGTCTTTAGTAGAAAAGGGAAATTCGTCTGACGATAGGGTTTCGCAGACCAAAGAATGTACTCATACAATTGGAGTCGAGGATAAAGAGGAAGTAGTGGCTTGTTTTTCGAAAGGAATAGCTAACAATCAAGTTCTATTAGCCACGGCGCTAGTTAGAGCTGTATCGAAAAACGGAGTTAGGCATACTATCAGGGCCTTGTTAGACCAAGGCTCGCAAGCATCTTTTGTCACTGAAAACATAGTTCAGTCTTTGGGTCTACAGAAAAAACCTGCTAAAGGTTTAATTGTTGGTATTGATGTTAACAGTAAATTAACATTAAATTCAGTGGTTGAGGTTAAAATTCAATCCAGAATCGATCCGTCGTTTACACTTTTAGTTAAGGCATATGTCCTTAAATCAGTGACGTCATTATTACCGGTTAGGGAAACCGTGTGTTTGGATTGGACACAGGTTACCGATATTGAATTGGCGGATCCCAAGTATTATAAGCCCGATAAAGTAGATATGTTATTAGGGGCTGAAATTTACAGCCAGATTTTACAACCTGGATTAAAGAAAGCTCCTGGTGGGAGCCCTGCAGCACAATGTACTTCTTTTGGATGGATTTTGTCAGGAGCCGTAGCTTCTACTGTCCAAGATACTTCAAATATTACCGTGATGCACACTTGTCTTGGTGATGATGATATTTTGAAGAAGTTCTGGGAGTTAGAAAAAAAGCCAAGTCAACATAATAATCGTATACTTACCGAGGAAGAATCCAGATGCGAGGAAATATATCAATCTACGACTACCAGAGATAAAGACGGTCGCTACGTAGTTCATTTACCATTCAAAAGTCAAGATCCAGCCTGCAAATATGGCGAGTCCAGAAAAGTAGCAATTCATAGATTACAGGCATTAGAATCTAAATTGAATAAAGATACAGAGTTAAAAAAGCGATATACTGAAGTCATTAACGAATACTTAGAATTAGGTCACATGAGGCAGATAAACAAGGAAGTAGAACAAAATCAACATGCGGTGTACCTACCTCATCATGCGGTTGTTCGTAATGATAGAGATACGACCAAAGTTCGGGTCGTCTTTGATGCATCCTGCAAAGGAAGGAATGGAGTATCACTCAACGACGATTTAATGATTGGTCCAGCACTGCAACCCGACCTACGTCATCTGCTACTTCGTTGGAGAATTTTTCGTGTTTGTCTTGTATCGGACATTGTCAAAATGAACCGAATGGTCAGAGTAGCTGATGAGCATTCAGATTTCCAGCGTATCGTGTGGAGAGACAGTCAGGACTCTGTAATAAAGGATTATAAGTTACTCACCGTTACTTTTGGTACTTCTTCTGCACCCTTCTTGGCAGTTCGATCCATGCAGCAAGTAGCGCACGATGAAGGAGCTAAGTACCCTAAGGCAGCTGAAAGAGTGCTAAGGGATTATTATATGGATGATTTACTGTCTGGCTGTGACACGATAGAAGAAGGCATGCAAATCTACAGGGAAATGAATGAGCTATTATCAAAAGGTGGATTCAAATTACAGAAGTGGTCAAGCAACAGCAGTGAATTACTAAATAGAATCATCAGTGAAAGCAATGAAGTACTGGACAGTGAGGACACTGTAGAAAAAGCGATACATATTAAGCAAGATGAGATATTAAAAACATTGGGACTTACCTGGAACCGAAGCGATGACGTCTTCCAGTACTCCGTTCAGTTGACTTCTATGCAGGGACCTGTAACAAAAAGAAAAGTATTAGCAGACATAGCAAGGCTATTCGACCCTTTGGGATGGGTCGCTCCCGTAATCATATTAGCAAAAATTATAATCCAAAAATTATGGATTTTGGGGATCGGATGGGACGAAGAAATTCCAAGCGAAATAAGAAACGAATGGTTTACTTACCGACATGAATTAGAAAATCTGTCAAAATTCAGAATACCTAGATGGTTGAACATGCAGTGTGGCGACAAGCAAGTCGATTTACATGGGTTTTGTGACGCGTCTAAATCTGCGTATGCTGCTGTAGTGTATACACGAGTAATCGATGCTAATGGCAGAATTCATATCACTTTACTCACTGCCAAAACTAATGTCGCACCTATAAAAACTATTTCGATTCCTCGTTTAGAGCTGTGTGGAGCAGTCTTGTTAGCGAAACTTTTATGTGAGGTCTCAGAAGTAATGGGTATTGATAAATCTCATGTACATTGTTGGACAGATTCGGAGATCGTATTGGCGTGGTTAAACAGCCATCCGAGCAAGTGGAAAACCTTTGTGGCCAACCGTGTATCAGATGTGCTTTGTATCAGTGAACCGCAGCAATGGAATCATGTGCAGTCAAAAAACAACCCCGCCGATTGCGCATCACGCGGCTTGTACGCTTCAGAATTTGTTAATTTCACGTTATGGTCGCAGGGTCCCGACTTCCTGAAATACGAAAATATTCAGTTTGGCAAAGGTAAACAGCAATCAACGAATTTAGAAGAGATAAAAGTACATGTAGCAATAGAAGATAATTTTATTTGGGAGAAATATTCTTCACTTACCCGGCTATTGAGAATAGTAGCATATCTAAGGCGTCCTTTAGATTGGAAAAAACCGAAGGCTGAAAGAAAGACACATGGTTATGTTACAGCAGAAGAAATAAGATTATCATTAGAGACTTGTATTAAAGCATGTCAAAGAAAAAACTATGCAGATGTTATTCTGGACCTGCAAGAGAAAGAACCTAAAAGAAAACAATTTAAATCACTGAATCTTTACCTGGATTCCGTTAATATTCTAAGGGTGGGCGGCAGACTGGAGCGTTCTAATCCAGAACTGACAACACTCCTTCATCGTTACAAATGGTCTAAGCAAACTCCTGAACCAGATGTGGGTGACGTGGTTCTGATCAAAGAGGATAACTTGCCTCCGTGTCGTTGGCTTCTTGGCAGGGTGATTGAGAAACATCCAGGGCTCGACAATCTTACCCGAGTAGTCACACTTCGTAGCAATCGTTCCACGTTTAAAAGACCAACATCTAAGCTGTGTGTCCTACCCATTAATTGAAAATGTTGTTTTAGTATTAAGATACGTAGATTAAGCATGTGTGAAATTGTTTAGATTTTATTAGTATATTGAAAGTTTTATGTTCGTACGTTAAAGTAAGACAATTTGTATTTTTAGTTTACTCTTTATTTTGATAAAGGACATAATGTTTCACAAAATGTCCTTGGTGGGCGGAATGTTTAGCCATGTAAAAGCACGTAACGTAATAATATGAATTAATTGTTTACTAAGTCGCCACTAGATGGCGTTGTGCATTTTTGTGTTATTTGTAGATCGCGGTGTTAAGATTTTTGGCGAAGTATAGACCCTAAGCCGTATGTTTTACTTTATTTGTTCACAATTACTTGTATCACTGATTTATAAGGTTGAATTTATTCAATAAATCAGAAGGGTGGAATTGGTACCCTATTGTGTGGCTATTGGAAGTTATTTTTTCATAACAAACCTTGTGAACCCCCCCCCCCTCTAAACCCTTAAGCATCAGGGTTTAACATCTTCTAAGTTTTTTTTTAAATTTAACTTTATCTAAAAGTTTATTATCAGATTAAATAGTCTATTAAACAAGGTTTATTTTAATGTGTACATGTTTTAACAAAAAGTTAATAGAATTTTAGTAATTTAGGTTTAATTGAAATATCCCTAGATACTTTTGATGTGTGTAGTTTCAGTGTACGTGTTCAACGTACACTGAAACAATAATAATATAATCGAGATGAAGACAAAGGACATTTAGCTTGAAGGACACATTAACCTTTGTTATTTGGAAAATGTTACATAGTTATAATTAGATCATACGTCATTACCATAGACTGATAGACACAAACTTATAAGTAGGATCAATTTAGTTTCTGTGATTAGATAGATGAAACTCCAAGATAAATATGTATACAGTATTTAATCCCCAAACACCTAATAATTTTCATATTATTTAAAATAACAAAAAAGACAGAAGATACTAAAAGGTTTTTTGATAAAAAGTAATATTTTTCAAGTTTAATATTTTTTTTCACCTAATTTCTTATATTGCATATCCGACCTGGGTAGACTGTTGATACTAGAAATGTAATGTTTACTGTTAAGAACCTATGTACACAGTTATGCAATAAATATATCTTTATCTTTAACATTTTGAGTGGTTTATTAATCAAAAAAGTCAATTAACTTGATACAAATGTCAGGTCTCTGATGTAAAAAAAAAACGATACTCGCACTAGGAATGTTTTCAATAAGGTGGGGTGTTAAAATACTTAATAAATTCACCTATGCAAACAA
This sequence comes from Athetis lepigone, assembly GCA_033675125.1. Taxonomy (NCBI): domain Eukaryota; kingdom Metazoa; phylum Arthropoda; class Insecta; order Lepidoptera; family Noctuidae; genus Athetis; species Athetis lepigone. The sequence continues at coordinate 13,991,667 of CM066243.1, read as the reverse complement.
CTAATCTAAAACCAACACAAAATAGAAAAATAAACATAATAAAGCAGCATGCTCAGAAGCATAAAAGCACACAAAAAGAGAACAAAAATACACGGAACGCTCAAAAAAGATAGCATTTAGCTTTTTTCCATACTTTCCATAAACAAATTGAAACAGCAGCCCGAACCTCTGTTTACTTGGAAGAATAAAAGCATGTATTCAGTGTTTGCGCTGAAAAGCTCGTAAATTTCATAGATAGCGCTTGTCCCTGCTTGATTGAGAACGGTGAATCTCCAATAGATTGGCGCGATAAAATTGTGCAAATGCTGGTGGGTGATGACGTCATTCGGGTGGCGTACTGCAAAGATATATATTCTAGGTGAATATTTTAGTAATGCAATTTGGTGAACTCCCTTATAGTGCAAGCCTGACTTACGTTATAATTTAGAACTGAATTGTTTTTTAGTTTTAGTTGAAATAAATGACTATCATTTGACCTTGAACCTTGAGCTTTAGAGGTATGAGGAACAGAGTATAAAGTGCCTTATTCTGACTCTGACTTGACTCACTTGTGAACTTTGATTGCGCGATGTTGGATGTCATTTGTGAAATCTACAAAAATCATAACACAATTCTATTATTCTTATTGCATTTATCAAAATGAGTAAATAGATAAAATAAGCAACGTTTAAAGTATGTAAGTATCTAGTTGTTATCTTACTTTACAGATCTAAAGTACTGATTTCCTTTTTACTGCCAAAGAAATGGAGTACTCTGTGGAAAAATTCTAAGCTATTATTACTTAGTAAACACAACAGCGCTCCATTTTCGCTTCGAGGCAATTAAGTCTACTATTTGTTTTCCTTATAACTAAGCTGAAAGTACATATTTATTTTGTCATAATCCGTCGCGGCAAATCCTTACAAATGCCGTTGGGAAAACTTTTGGCGTTTCGTGTCAGAAATAAACGTGTAGTAGCCACGAATCTTTAATGTCCGTCTCATAGTTAAGTTGACTTGGAACTATGTATTTTATTTGTTAGTATTTGCATTCCAACACTTACTGAATGTACAGTCAGCAAAGTATATAAGTATACAGGGCCGTCAGATACAGTTTAAGTTTTTACAAAAACCCACGGATTTTTTCTTTTAAAAATTTAACTTATAGTAGTAAATGACTAGTTCTTCAATTAGGTTAAATTTCATTTGAATACAGTCATTGGTTTTCAAGAAAACCTCAATTGTAGATGACGGCCCTGTATACTTATATACTTTGCTGACTACCTTTCACATTTTAGGCACATAAATGATTTTTTTAACTGTTTAGTATTCGGGGTTAAAAAAAAACAGTCACGATGGTCATGAGCAAAGACTACACAACCACGTCATGAGTCATCAATATAATGAATAATTACTTTCGAAAACCTGTATATTTAATCCCATATAGTATAAAATGGCAAACTGAGTGTTGACTGACTGACTGACTGGCTGATATACCCGCACAGCCCAAACCGCTGATCCTAGAGAAATGAAATTTGGTAAACTTTATAAGGTGTGATTGTAAGTATCCACTAAGAAAGGATTTTTGGAAATTCTCTCCTTACCTTGAAATAATCTCCTACAGGAGTAAAATGGTGTATGGAATTTTGATATCCACAAAATATCTATATACTATATACAAAAAATGAGGCCGCGGAAAAAGCTAAACAAAAAATAAAATATTTTAAATTACGTCGCGACCTAAAGTAACGTGTTGTGTATGTGTGTGTGTAATGACATTTATGATTATGTTTACCGAGAAAATGAAGTAAAGTTGATTTTTGGCTTTAGTCGGTGAACTGTTTAATCCTATGAGATTATTTTTGGGAATATTTTGTACGGAACCCTTTGAAGCGTTATTTTAATAGAGTTTATTAAAGCAGGTGGGTTTGTATGTTCATGTTCATACATATATATGGTGGATTTAAAAAATCTTTTATTTTTCCACAGAGCATTCTCCAGAGGTCTCTTCATATAATTTTTATCTTTAGGAGATAGACAGTGGAACTTCTAAATTAACGCACGATTGATTCAGGACAAACTTTGTATGATAGGCATGATTGTTTGTTCTGTGCCTGTGTGTTATTCATTTATCTCAAAATATGTATGTATTTATAAATACAAGCTCTACTTAGTTTGGAATCATGTGAACGCGTGTGTTGACCCAGGATATTCTATTATTGTCCCAGGATATTTATTAATAACTGGTACAAATAGTGAAAATCACTTTTGCTGGTTAATTTATTAATAAGTTTCACCGATTCTTTATTAACTTAGAAATTAAAAAAAAATGTTTGTAGTTTTTTATTAGAAGCTTAGTAAGGTTGACGTAAATTACAACGTCACGCTAAGCACACCAAAATGACGCGCGTTTGTTATGCCCGTGTTAGTCGGCCATTTTTGACTTCTCTTTAAAAATACATTTAACTACTTTTTTTAGTTCTATAGCTATGAATAGGCTCTGTCGGGTTGATAAAATCAAACAGAGGACTGTATCATAGATAGGTATTTTTTTAGTTTAGTTTCCCGGGGCTTGTCCGCACTAAGCCTCATAATTGGCCATTGTGGCCCATCCCACACTTTCCTAGATTCGTAGCAAACTTTTCAGTTAGCTTAAAAAATCTGGGAGTGACCCAGAGTGTTGGAGTAGTTTTGTCCACTGTTCGGCCACACTGGTACATTCCACGAGGACGTGTTATGGCGTTTCTTCTGCCTCTAAGCATCCTCTGCGTAATAACAAATATGTACAAGATCGGTGCGAAGATTAAAAGAATAAGCCGAGTGTGATGTAAACCGGCGCGCGCGCAGTCATCGCTTGACGCCCCGGCCACGGCTCAGCGCTGTACCCAAAAGTCCATGGCCATAGTGATGAGCCGACCGCTTTGCGAACTATTCGATAAAAATATTACAAAATGCATACATATTCCCTCGTTGGTAAAACTAAATCGCTCTGCATAGCGTAAAGGCATGTATCAGAACTTACAGCGACCATTAAAACGCACTAATTATAATCTAATACGCTTCTTAACGCGGGTTTTATTCCTAAAGGCCTTTACAGACAAGCTTCTTTCTGTGCTTGTAATTAGCGATTTTTGTTTTGTTGACACGTTGTATGGATTTCATGACTGACTTCGGAGCTTAAATACGTATATTACATTCTCGTATATATTATGTATAACGCTATTCCTTTGTAGGTTGTGAATTATAAGGTACTATAACGTTAACTATACCTTAACAAAATAAAACTATACTATCTAGGCAACTAATAACCTAATGTTGTACTAAACTAGCTATCTCTTGAGGTTTCATCCGCGTCCTTGTTACTATTACACTCCCATGATACGTTGCATAATGTTAAATCCTTACTATTATTATAAATGTGCACGTTTGTATGTATGGATACATCTATATGTGTATTAAAGTTTGTCATTCATTCGCGCAAAAACTTCTGTATAGATTTTGGTAAAACTTTACAGTAAAATATCTTATACATCAGATTATTATATAAGCTGCATAACATCACGCTATGAAGTAGAGCAGTAATATAAACGTAAAATAACACAGGAGAAACCGCGGGGACCGCCAGTAGTCTATACGCTGGCTACCATCCAAGAAACATTTTTTCGAAACCGATTGGTAGTTAGAAACCAACGTGTTTTTAACAAAATATGTATAAATACACGGCTTTATTAAAATAACGTTTTTTTGGTTAAATTGTGTCTTGGCATTTTGGTTATTGTGTACACATACTTAGATTAACTAAGCTTATTTATTTATTTATTTGATTAGCCAGTAATTATGTACATATGGTAATGTGTTAGACATTAGCCAATATTATTCTAAGTAATTTACATACATAAGTACAACAACATCTGATATGCTAACATAATATGCATATATAATTAATTAGTAACCAATCCTGGTGAATAAAAAGGTTTTATGTTATTAAATAAATTGAATAAATATCTTGGAACATCTTACACACGGTCACCTGATCCCAAGGCAGCATCAGGAACGCAGCAATACATTTAAGCAGAGACTGTGTTATGGTAACCAGACAACTGATATACATACTTATATATATATATATAATTTATAAAAAAAACATATCAAACAAAAATTACACCCAGACACTGAACAAATAATAATGCATATCACACAAAGTTTGTCCGAGATGGGCATCGAACCCACGACCTCCGGTTTAGCAGTCAGGGTCAGTAATCACTAGACTAACATAGCTGTCTATGTATGTAAATCTTATGTTAATAAGAGAATTTGAACTTTTTTTAATTTTCACCATAAGCCATTTTAGTAACAATTAATTTCTATTGGGATAAAAGCTTAAGACACATTTAAGCTAAGATTAAGCTTACTACAGCACACTGCCTGAAAAAACACGCGGAAATTTTACAGAACGGACTGCAATAACAATGGTTGTGTTGTTTTTATAAAATACGATATTTTGCCCGCGGCTTCGCTCGCGTTAAAAAGAGACAAAAAGTAGCCTATGTTACTCTCCATCCCTTCAATTATCTCCACTTAAAAAATCACGTCAATTTAACTTATTTAATTTATTTTCCCGCGTTGATATTGAACTTCCATCCACTCTTTTACCCTTAAAGGAGTCGAACTTCAGTAAATCCTTTCTTAGCTCTCAACCTACTCATCACAAATAATACACCCTCCAAGTTTCATGTCTCTAGGACCAGCAGTTTGGGCTGTGTGTTCATTAGAGTAGATTCCCAAAGCACGCAAATCAAAGCAAATTAACAGAAAAAAGAGAAAATCGCTGATAGCGATAACTGCACGTCTGTTAAACCCCTAATAGCTGGCTACTGCAATGGTTACGCAATTAGTAAGCATGCATGTTACGTGATGTGGTCGGGGTACGGAACCGGGGCGAGCAAACGACGCTTGTTATACATATAATGCGTATTTTCTATTTAGTAAGGGGAAAATGAAAAAAGTAAATAAAGAAATAAGAAAAATATGTGGTGAAGGAAGTAGAAACTATTGGCGTGCTCTTTATACATGTCCAAAAGGCGAGATGACAAAAAAAGTAATTAGTCCGTCAGTTAGATAATCAAAAATTTTGGGCCACGTATTTTTTTTTTTTCGTAAACAGAAAATGACGACAATACAGTGCGTTGAAGTTTCGTGAAACGTCACACCTTTATATAATTTTTACTGAGGAGTGACGTCACAAGCCCCCTCTCCGGAACTTTGATGCTCTTTATGTTTGTATTTTGTTATTAATTTGATCAAGCAAAAAATATGTGTCCAGTATTTTTGGACTGTCTAACAGACGGACTAAATAGAATGTCATTCTTTTGATGTAGTCAACATTCCTAATGCTCGGTTTTAGTTTAGCTATTGAAGGAGTTTCCAAATGCCATATCTCATTAGAATATTAGGTTGCACAAAACTCCATGTCACTGGCAGTCACAATTGTCTTGGTCGCGCCACGATGTGCTGGTTTCATTTCTATAAGCAGTGAACATTTGTATTTGAAATGGTTATGATTATATGTAGTAATATTTTAACGACGCGGCCCACAACAGCATTTATGTAGTATGAATAAATAGTTAGCGCGTAGTTTTAACAAAGACAAGCTTTACCACCTGTAGATTAGAAATACACGTACAAAACGGATAATACAATTTAAAAGTATAGTTCCATTAAACATAACTTCCGAATTGGGAAACTGTAATGGTAGCTTAAGTTTCTAAATAAATAAATCTACATCTAAATCTAACATACAATTTCTTTTCACGCGCACCGTGCTCTCAACAGATCTTTAGCAAAAGTTTTCTCAAATAACACAAGGAAAAAATCATGCTGTACACATCAATCTACCCTCAATAGCTAATCTCTCTCATCCCTGTAGAAACTTCTGGATTAGGGTCACAAACTTTTTCATTTATGATAGTAGGTCCCGGGCTATAATGTCATTTCACCACTTATCTCCCGGTAATGTTGCTTTTTCTTTGAACTTACTACACTTCGTCGTTAGGGCAATCTTAGGGGTAACGAACGTAATAGCAATTATCTTCCAGGAGGTCAAATCAAATTAGGTAAATTGTGTTTCTTGTGTAAATTGCGAGTATAACCAATATAAATATAACCAACGCCATATTTTATTGATGTTTGAATAATTTTATTTCGTGAAAACCCAAACAATCATTATTTGTGGAGCATTAGATACGCAGTTTGGAACGTCATTTATAGTAAAATAGTATTTGATTTAAACATATTGTTGCTTATGGAGGTAAATTCATATTAAGAACTTCGTTTTTTTTCTACCAGTATTTCAGTTGCACCTTTTCTTCTCATTCCGGTCCGGGTCCTACAAAAAAGACCAAATTCATCTAACTTGAACACAACTCTCTGACATCACACTGACTTAACACACACATCAAAACAGGTCAAGGGTGAACCTGTCTTTGACCTTTGCCTCTGTCTGAATACGATATTGGATATTCGCGTGAGAATCTCACTTCCCAACAACGCCTTAATCTTGGGAACTTGGTTAGTTCTACGATCGAATTTGTTATGCGTTATTGGCTTCTTGCAAACGCGATATCGAAATGAAAGATGTATTGGAAAACTTATTTATTGTATCTATACTAATATGTACAAAATGTGTAAACATTTGGTTAACATAAAATATCATTTATATAAATAAAAGACGTTTATTTTCCACAGCGGAGTCGGTATGGTATCAAAAAAACATAAACATCAAAACATTAAAAAACAAGGAAGATAAAAATAACTCGACAACTGCTGCTGTGTTAAAATGTCCATTCAGCAAAAAAATGGCAGACCACAAGTGCCCGACGCCGATATGCTACATCGGAACCGATTCGCCATTAACTGGTAGAGCACCCCAGAAGCTGGCAGCATTAACACGTTGGACGACAATACTGCAATGCTTAGTTTCGGGCAGAGGTAAGGCTGCAATCCCACTGGCGTTTTACGAGCATTGCGTTCGTCATACATTAGCAATGTCGCGTTAACGTCGCGTCTCTAATAAATGACGATGTCAGACGTTGGAGAAACAGCAATGCTCGTAAACCGCCAGTGAGGTAGCCGCCTAAAAGCCCCGGGGTTATCGCCCTTTTAGACACCGTGAAAGTAAAAGACGTATATTGTTTTGCGAAAAATATTATAACAGCGATGATTGAAATAAAATTAGGTTCACTTACCTGCGTGGGTTGTTTAATTGTCATTACGTGTGTAATTTAACTTGTTCGTTACTACTTTAGAATTAAGTTTTACGTCTTTGGAGGTCTTAAGTGATTTATTCACTCGTAGTTTCGACATTCCAATATTTATCGCGAGACTTCTACACGAGTTGTTACATTGTTCTCACATTGTAAGTAGCTTAAATCCTACATGATTGATGTAACTTATTTGTTGTAATACTTTATCCATTTTAATAGATTTCTCATTCATTGGACCCAAATGGGGTTCAAAAACTCTTTTGCTTCAACTTTCTAACTTCTTAAAAAAAATACTTTTTTATTTATATATAAAAATAAAAATACCAGCCTATTACTGTCCCACTGCAGGGCAAGGGCTTCTTATCATACAGAGAAGGCATTGATCGATTGGCGATTTCGAACTTATAAGGCTCCAGCACACCGAATGCGTGCACGTGGACGTGATGACGTTACGCAAGCGGTGTGTCCTGTCTTATACAGTTCCATACATTACAACTCAGTGGTACGCGCACGTTTACGTCACGTTGACGCTTACGTCTACGCATACGCATTCGGTGTGCTGGAGCCTTTAATTTACAAGTATAGGTTCCCTTGCAGCTTTTTCCCTCACCGATGTGTGTGATGTCCAAGATAAACTTAGGAAGTACATTATAAGAATTGAAAAAGTTACTTGTCCGAATTCGAACTCACAAACTCTTGAGAAAGAGGTGAGCGCCTCAACCGCTATACATCTTTCAATTTATGGAAACTTTATGCATATATAAAAAAAAGCAATTTACAAAAGCGGACTTAATTACTTCGACAGAGTGATGCTGATATAAACATAATAATACAAAAATATATAAAATATCCGAAAATAAATACATAAATTACAGATAATTTTATTTATTAACAATTTCCAATAATTGTGTAACCTTCCAAATTCATTTAACCAATTATAAAGGTCTCCATAGACTATTAAATAAAAAGCAACCGTCCACTTTTGTCAACATAAAAGAGATGTCAAAAACTTTTTCTAAATATGTAAACTGGTAACACCCAACACAGACAACTCCCTAGACGCAGTGTAAACTTTTTTTTTGTAATGAGGGGTCATTACAAAAAAAAAGTTTAAACGTCGCAGCTTCATTATTCCTTTGAACACACGTGATTCAAGACAATAGAAAGACAATAACAGCCCGACAGCCGGCTGTCGCTTGGTCGTTGAAAAGTTAAGACAATTACAAGACTTTCTAAAATAAATCAAGCTATACTCGACCTTAACACAATAAATTTGATTGTTACAAAGAAGATGAATATAATTTATATAAAACACTGTTTAAATCCTTTATTTTATTTACAATTGTTAAAAAAACTAAAACTGTATGTAAAATAAAAATAAATATACAATCTTACTATAACTTCTCATTTAAAACGATTAATTTAATGTAGAATTTGTACCATTGGTTTAAGTAAAGTCAAAGTTCAAACTTAAAAAACACTAGCTTTTGACCGCAACACGAGTAATACCTAAGTCAAGTCCTGTCAAGTATATCGTAAAATAAATCCTATGATACCTACACAATAATGTAGCTTTATATCCGTGAAAGACTTTGTAATCGAACCAGTACTTCAAGTTTATTGATACCTTTTAGAAAAAAACTTTTTGTTGCTCTTCTGGGCCTTAAAATGTCTAATATTCTAACCATTGTCTCTTTTCCGGCTTCAATATCGCAATAAAATCGTATTAAGACAGTCATCAGAGCTAATTATATTTTGTGGCTTTATTATCAGAAGTAACCAAATAGACATGTAGCCTTTCTTATAAAAAAAAAACAAAAGAAAAAAATGTACGTCTGAAAGGAAAATATATAGATACGTTTCCACTTCAAAATCTTTTTATTTCTTCGATAAAATACCTAACTTTACCTCTTTTATTAAACAAAGCGATGATAATGTAAAAACAAGTTATTCCAATTTCAAAATCAATCGAATTTAGATTACGTTTGGCCCGATCTTCTTCAGATTGGCTCTTTTTATCGCTATCACGATGGTATAATTAATTGCTAGTGATACGGTAATGAAACTCGTTCCCCACGGAGAAAGTTACAATTTATTAGTTTGTCTTCAACCAGTTGATTTAGGTGACCTATTTCCGATAATGGCTTTTGTAACACGATAAGTCTCGAGTGGTATGGACAGAATACCTTTTTACTGAGATCGATGTGAGAGTGTATTTAGAGGAAATCTGAGAGGTGTTTCTAGCACGCCTTACGCATTTCCAGGAAACTGGTGACAAATAAACTGGTGATTGAAGTACTCTTTTGCTGTGAGATCTTCGAAAGAGATACCGCGGCCCTTACAGAAAGGGCTTAGAAGGAACATGTGTGGGTTTTAGTCAGTAGAAGTTTACTCTTCAAATCCTCCCAAAGCGGGACTAGAAATTTGAAGTTGTAAATCAACAAAAAAAAGTACTTGTTTCTCATGTAATAGTTTGCGGCTTCGTAAGCTGGTAGAGTAAGTTCAAACGTGGCCTCTATTCACTACCAGCAATTTAACCACTAGCCCTCCGGTGATAAGAATATGGGTGAATATCCCGGAGGTGAATTTTGCGTGTCCACGTTGAGAATCAAGGTGTTAAATAGTAGGATTTTTCTTATGTTTTTTTTATAGTGAACTACGGAACTTGGTTCAATTAGGGCCACATATATTTTTGTATACATGTCTATATATAGGCAGAGAAAAAAAAATATCTTCTAAAATTTAAGTTTGGTGGCCTGTCCCAGTTCCATTTTTTTATACAATTGCATTCATCTAGGTAACAATTTAAGCAAAGATCAAAAATAATAGATTTCGTTAGTATGTGCATTAGATAAATAATTAAAAAACATATAATCCATTTAAAAAAAAACATATTTAAAAGCACAGGACATTCGATTAAAGTTTGTCCAAGCAAATATGTCAATTTTCGTGGCATTTGTTCAACTTACAAAATCATGAAGTTTCGTGCATATGAGATCAATTTAATTTAATTATTTCACTTACTCTGTATCGTGTGCCGGCGCTTGCGATGAAAAGTGTGTGATTAGTGCTGAGATCTCCCGACAAAAACGTAATCATCATGTTGGGAGGCACGGGGGACAAGAATTGTTCAATTTTGGTGGATCGATTTATTACTGATTTTTAAGTGTTTTAGATATTAAGCTGCACGTTATATGTTGTGATTTGGGTTACGCATTAGGTAATAATATCATTTGAATTGTAACTCTAAACCCCTATTTTTAAAGATTTTATTTATGCCTGGTTTCAATTTTGGTGGTTCAAGTTTGGTGTTTTTGGTGGCATTTTTACGTCACCAAAATTGAAAACGACCCACCAAGTTTGAAATATGTATTTTTTGTACGTGGTTTGTACCTTTTGAGCCAGTTTTAACGTTGCAAGATAGTTTGATTAATAAACTGATAAATGTTATGTAATTAGCAGTTCTTCTTCTTAATCGTGCACTCTTGACAGAGTGGTCATGATCATGGAAAGTCCTTAGTAGCTGCCCTTGCGATTTCTCTCCACTTTTTTCTATTAGTGGCGTTTCTCGCGCACTCCACGATTGAGCTGGATGTTACTGTTTTATAGCATCCGCCCATCTGGTTGGTAACCGACCACGAGGACGCTGCCCCTCTATTCTCCCTTGTACCACAAATGTAAGCTCCATTGAGTCTTCGTTGTGGATAATGTGGCCAAATATTGTGAGTGTTCTTATTTGCACAATAGAAGAAAGTCTTTGTTTGATGGATACATTGGTGCGGTGCACAGTCCAGCTTATTCTCAGTAGTCTCCTCCAGCACCACATTTCCAACGCGTCTATTGTCTATTCTGTTGCGATCTCTTTGACGAATCGTCCACATTTCCGCTCCATAGAGAAAGATAGGAAAAACTGTGCACCGCATCAGCCGAACCTATGTGCTAGCTGTATTTTTGGTTATGCGCCTGTCTTTCCAAATCTTTTTGAGCTTTTAAACAGCTTAACATGTCACAGCACATCGTCTTTCGTATCTCTTCCTCACAACTCCCATGTGTTGGCAATGTTAGAACCTAAGTATATGTAGCTCTGGACAACTTCACAGTTACCTATGCTGTTGATCTCAGGTCTGTTACCGGTTTTGTGATCCACAATCATCAGTTTTGTTTTCTCACGGTTTATAGCGAGTACAAATTCGAGACTGGTACGTTCTACAAGTTGTAGATTGTGTTCTATGTCAGGCAGGGTGGAAGCCTGAAGAGTGGTGTCGTCAGAGTACCTGAGATCATGAATCATGAGACCACCCACCGATATCCCTTTACCCCATTGATTCAGTACCTTGCGCATGATGTACTCTGTGTATATGTATGTTGAACAATAACGGGGACAGAAAGCCTTGCCGGACACCCATCTGCGTCTTGAAATTCGCTGAGTCAATTAGCAGTTAGTAAGACCTATTTTAAAGGTATATTATATATTAAAGAGGAGTCTTACCGCCTCTATTACGGCGTGCCCAGCCCTGGGTTGCGACAGTTGCTGTCTCCATTCCGCTATGAGATCTCGCCGGAGCTCTGTGCGCCGCGCCACGATTAGTTGCGGCAGCGGGTCGACTTTGTCCCGACGTTGCACTTGCACGCGCCACTGGTACGTGTGTGCAAGAACTGTCGCCTCCAGATCCCACTGCGGGATCCCACGGGCAAAGAGGCTCGCGCCTCGCAAGAAATCGTGCGGTGTCCCCGCACCATTTGAATCGCCATGGGACTTGTCTGGGACGCCGTCAGAAGCCGGGCCGGAGCCAAGGCTAGATTGGGCGCCCACACCGGAGCCCCGAAAAGGGCCATGGAACTGTTACTGGCCTGTCCCCGTTTGTCTTTTTAAAAAAAACACGCAAATCTACCAAACCACTTTTATTAAGCCACAATGCAAAAATATACTTTAACTACAGTTAAGTTATTAAACACAGACGAAATTTTGAGGTTTACAATTATATTGAAAATATGTCCCTCTTGATTGCTCCCGAATTTTGGGCACAATAGATTACGCGGCGGCGTCCAGAGTCTAACTGACAAAATTATGGAATTACTTCTGCGAGTAATGTAAAAATGCAGCATCAGCAATTAAAACAAAGGAAAATTACACTAGTTATGTGTGTTTGCTGATGTAGGCTTTGTTGCCTTGTAATAAGGGTTATAACAGCTCCCCCTTTTAAACGAAGCTTTATCTCATTAAGATGAAGCGAGGTAAGATAAGATTGAAAATGTAGTAGCTATCAAAAGAGACATTTTAAGTTTAAATTAGAATTTACATGATTTTGAATAAAAGTTGGCAATATAAACAGTGAATTAGTAATAGTTATACAAATACGTTATAAAAATTAAAGTTATACATTAAAAGTTTAGGTTTCTACTTGACGGAAATCTAACTTTATTAAGTTTACTAGTAGGTTTACAATTTGGGTAATGAATAGGTAAAGATTGGACAGACTTATTGTCTTCCTCAGATGTTGAAGATATTTCCGTCATCTCAAAACTATTCGAAACTTTGGAATTGCGTTTAGATTTTTTATTATAACATTGATTGAATATTTGCACGCAGCATCCAGAATTAGTAGAATTTTTTTTCTTAAAATATCTATATAGTTTATAAACTATGTATAAAACTAGAAACACAATTAAAATATAAGTAAAAGTAGAATAGTAAGGGCCATATTTAATAAAATGAGATTCTTTTTCTAAGTTAGTCAATTCTTGCTCTAAACTATCCATTTGATGTGTTGCATATTTGAGAGAATCTAAGTTGATTTTACTCAAAGAGATTGGAGACAAATGAGGTAAACTTTTATTAAATATGTCCTTCTTGCAGCAATCGTCTGCCGTTATATCAAAGCTTATATCTAAAGGAGACTTAGCAAATATAGAATAAGAATTAGTTGGTATTAATTGAATAGTTTTAGAATATCCAATACAATTAGGAGACAATTTTACAATTCCTGTACCGGTAATTGAATGATCATTAATATTTTCATCACATTTAATAGTCAATTTGTTTGTATTTGATTGTACATATATCCATTTATTATTTCTTAATTTTTGCCAAATATCGATTTGACCATACAATATTTTAGCATTGCATTCTGTAGGTAATGACAATGTTACCTCAGTTAATATTTTAGATTCACAATTAGGGTTACTTATACATGAATATATAGTACTTAATTCACAAATAGAATAATTGTTATTTATTATTTTACACTTATCAAGAGTGTCCAACATAGCATAATGCATTCTGTCATCACTTAGTGCAATGTAAGAATTAGAAGGTTGAATTAACGCAAATGTATTATGTGAGTCATCGTGTGGAGTAGGTAGAGGTATGTTTTTATAAGTCATGAACTGATCAGGTGTTATCAAGGGAATTTGCAATATAAAAATGATCTTATTATTAAAGTAATAAGAGCTAAATTCAGAGACGTCAATTATAGAATGAATATTCTGAATACTTAAAGGGACTGGAAAGTCTAGTCTTTTGCTTACTTGACTACTATGTTTATTTAATTCTAAATATAGATTTAAAGGACTTATAACACTAGGATGTAGTACATTAACCTTAGAAAATAAAATAGAATTTAACGTAGTATCTAGTAAATTAGATATAGCTAATAAAGAACCTTCGATAATGTTAAGAAGGTTGTTTAGTTTTGTAGTATATAGTAATAGGTTATCAGTTTTCGTAATTTGGGAAAATATTTCATTCATCTGATTAATTTGAGCGTTTAATTTAATCTCGTTTTGATTAAGTTTGTAAATAGTAGTGTTAAAATTATTTATAGTAGACTTGACAACGTGAATGTTATCTCTCATTAAATGAAATATTGCTGATTCGCTCTTTTTGCATGATTCAATTGCAGAATCGTATTTTCGGGCATCATCTGCATCTAATGTGCCGAAAAATAATTTTGAAAGTTCACCTCCAAATTCTAATGCACGTTTTACTTTACTAGTCGATTGATTGGAGATGATATGTGATAATGATTGTAATTTAATAATATTAGCTTGGATTAAAACTTCAATAGGGCTAGACATGTCTTTGCATGTACCTAACTCTTGTGGTTGAATTTTGCTACACAAATTTAAAGTGTCTTGTAATAGAGTTTCGATTTTATTAAGATAAGGTTCTAAAGAAATTAAATCTACGTGGGTGATCACTTTCCAATGATCAGTATAAAAATGAATATTTGTAGTAGGTTCAAAATAGATCCCAGGGCTATGATAGATCGGGATGATGCTTGATTCAGTGCGGCTGAGGCATAAAGTGCCATGGCAGCATATAATTCTGAAAAGAAATACAGCGTATTTTTAAGATGTAGAAGGTTTAATTTCGTTAGTATGGTATTTAACATTTTTACGACCTACTTGAAGGGTTACATTATGTTTATTATGTACTTTTAAAATTTTGTATGGGCCTTTCCATACAGGCGATAACGCTTTACGAAGTCTGTGATGGTGTTTTAGGTACACCATATCTCCGGATTTATAAGTGACGTCACGAGAGTTTGCGTCATAATATTGTTTAGATTTCTCTTTACTATTTAAAATGTTTTGAACGGCTTTCTCGCGACTAAAGCGCATTCTATATTGTAAAGCTCGAATATATTCGTTATATGTAGTATTACCGGAGGTTTCGTATAAGGAATTAGGAATTTGTGGTTTATAACCATATAGTAACTCATGAGGAGTAAAATTAGTAGTACTATGAGGAGTAGTATTATATGCTAATATAGCAGTAAATAGATAACAATGCCAGTCGTTTTGATTTTCGTTAACAAATGATTTAAGGTATTCTTTTAACGTGGCATGTGAGCGTTCAAGAGCTCCATTAGTTTGTGGGTGATACGGAGTAGTAAAAAGTGCTTTAACCTTTAGTATTTCGGTTAATTGTTTAAATAATTCCGATGTAAAGCATGTACCTAAATCTGTTAGGATGGTTTTAGGAAAACCGAAAAGAGACATAAAATGAACGAGGTTTCGAGCTATTTCTTCACTAGTAGCTGTAACCATAGGATAGGCGCTAGTAAATTTAGTAAGATCATCTTGTAATGTTAAGATGAATTTAAAATTTTGGAAACCTGCGTCGGGTAAAGGACCTACGACGTCAAGAGCTAGTCGTTCAAACGGCCTAGTAGATGTGGAGGTTATCTCCATTGGGGCCTTATTTGATTTCCTTAAAGGTTTATTAATTTGGCAAAGTTTGCATTTCTTTACGTACTGTTCAATGTTAGAGCGCATGCCTTTCCAATAATAGGCAGCTTTGATACGCGAGTACATGCGTTGTGATCCTGGATGACCAGCGATAACAGAGTCGTGATTTTCCTTTAATATTTTAGGAACTTCTACAGGAGTAGGATAAATTAATTGATTTTTATAAATATGAATTTTAATGTTAGTATCGTGAAAAATGTACGATATCATATTATAAATTTTAGTATATGCTAATTTAGAAAATGGATCACTAAAATCTGGTAACGCGAGATCCGTTATATTTGGACAATCAATTAGTAGATTTCTAAGTTTAATTAGTAAATTGTAAACATCTCTAAAGTTAGTTTGTTCATAATGATGAACTTTTGTAAATAGAAAATAGTATGATTTATTTTTATCATCGACGCGATGTATTGTTAGAGGTTCGCGTTCGGAATTTAGTAAGTCAGCGGAATTGTCGAGCTGCGATAATATTTCTTCGCAGTGAGGCATAGAGTAGTCAAAGTCTAAAGAGACGGGACACGCTATTGTACTTAACTTAGATAAATGTAGACTTTGAGTACATTCCTCAATAATAGTATTAGAAGTAGGAAGTTGATTAGTAAATTGAGCCTTGAAATATTGTTCATAAGATAAGTTATTTAAATTATTTACGTCAATAGCATTAATAGGGCAACGGGATAGCGCATCGGCGTTAGAATTGAGACGACCTTGTTTATAAACGATTTCATAATCGTATTCTTCGAGTTTAAGACGCCAGCGAATGAGTCTGCTACCCGGATCCTTTACATTAAATAACCATACGAGGGGTCTGTGATCCGTAATGATCTTAAATTTATTTCCGTATAAGTATGGTCGAAAAGTTTTAACAGCGAATAAGATAGCTAGAAGTTCTTTTTCTGTAGTTGAATAATTGCCTTCGGCTTTATTAAGAGTACGCGATGCGTATGCAATCGGCTTGTCTTTGCCGATAGGACCTTGAGACAATATTGCGCCAATGGCGTAATTACTAGCGTCAGTAGTAACATTAAAAGGTTGTGAAAAATCAGGGTATTGTAGAAGAGGGGCAGTAATTAGTTTTTCTTTTAAAATATCGAATGCATGTTGTTGTTCTATGTCCCAGTGGAACACAACATCCTTTTTCAATAGAGACGTAAGTGGTTTAGTTAATTTGGAAAAGTTTTCAATAAATCGGCGATAATAGCCTATTAGGCCTAGAAATGACTTAATATTTTTAGGATTTTTAGGAACTGGAAATTGGGATACAGCGCTAACCTTTTCAGGGTTTGGAGAGACACCTTTATCGGTGATAATATGGCCAAGGTAAGTTACTTCGCGTCTGAGAAACTCACACTTGTCCGGTTGTAGTTTTAAGTTATATTCACGAAATTTGTCAAATACTAATTGTAATTTATGTATGTGATCTTGTAAATTTTGACTATATATAATACAATCGTCAAGATATACATAGCAATGAAGGCCTTGTAAGCCTGATAAGACAGTGTTCATAAGACGCTGAAATGTGGCAGGGGCATTTTTCAACGCAAAAGGCATTCTGGTGAATTCATAGTGTCCAGACATGCTTGAATTTGTGCTAATCGTAAAACCTGTTTTAGGCGCGTCCTTGGGACTGGTCTTCAGCTGATGAAAGCCACTGGTAAGGTCCAGGGTGCTAAAATATTTAGAGTGACCTAATTGGTCTAAAATATCAGTGATAAGAGGCAGCGGATAAGTTTCGGAAACAGTGACATCATTGAGACGGCGATAGTCAATAACTATCCTCCACTTTTGTTTGCCGGATGCGTCCATCTTTTTCGGTACTACCCAGACTGGAGCACTCCAAGGCGAAATAGAAGGTCTAATTATGTCTTGATTTAGCATTTTACGAATTTGGGAATCGACTTCCTCCTTGTGGCATTCGGGGAAACGATATGATTTTACATTAATAGGCGGTGCATCGCCTGTGTTAATAATATGCTCTATAGCATTTGTAAAACTTAGGGGCTCACCTTCAATATGGAAGATATCAGTGTATCGTGAGCAACATTCTAAAAGAGATTTTTTCTCTTCATCATTTAAATGAGAGCAGCGAATTAGACTTAGAACCGTATTTATACGATCAGATTTATTTGAAGAAATAGTATTAATATTGTAGCAAGATAAATAATCTGAACAATTATTTTCAAACGGTGTCGCTTCTACGTAATAATCTTTGACTTCGATGTCATTCTCAGTAGTGTTTAAAACGGACACGTTTGTTTTACCATTCGGTTTAATTGAGACAATGCAATTAGCGACATAAACACCTTCACTTAAGGTATGATCTAGTATAAGAGCCTCATTGTTATGATAAAGCTCGGGAGAGTAATTTGATACAGTGCACTCGATAACTGCTTCAGATCGAGCTGGAATATTATACGAAGGTTGTGAATAAATTATAGGAATAGAATGATGTAATATTGACATTGACTTTGAAGAATAATCGATGTTTGTTTTAAAATGGCTGCAAAAATCGCTACCGATTATTCCATCATAATTAGTAAGATTAATGTCATCTTCAGTGACATGAAATTTGTATTTAAGTATGTTATCTGATAATTTGAACTCCATTTGGAAAGTACCTAATGTTTCTACTGGAGTTTCAGAACTGTTAATACCTTTTAATTTTACAGTTTCAGTAGAAAGATTTGGAATTGTTTGCAAACAGGACTTTTTAACAATACTGATAGTTGATCCTGTATCAATTAAGAAACACAACTGTTCGACAGCGTGGTTAGTATGTAGGTAAGTATGAGGTAAGGCTACCTTTTTACAGTAATCATTAATTTCGAATATAGGTATAGGTTTAGGAGTTTTATTTAAGTTAGATGTAAGTAGGTTAGTATTAGAATTTAAGTTAGTTTTAGAATTAGTATAGGATGTTTGTAATTTTTTATTACATATTTGACATTTTGTTTTATTATTAGGTATTTTAGAACTCAGTTTAATTGACTGAGATGTAGGTTTGATAGGATGCATCTCTTTTAGATGCGTTGTTAATTTAGGTAAACTCATCTCTTTTGGATGAGGTGTAATTTTTGGAGAACTCATCTCTTTTGGATGAGGTGTATTTTTTTGAGAACTCATCTCTTTTGGATGAGGTGCAAATGTAGTAGAACTCATCGCTTTAGGATGAGATGCGAATTTAGAAGAACTCACCTCTTTTGGATGAGATGTAAATATAGTAGAACTCATCTTTTTTGGATGAGATGCGAATATAGAAGGACTCATCTCTTTTGGATGAGATGTAAATATAGTAGAACTCATCTTTTTTGGATGAGATGCGAATATAGAAGGACTCATCTCTTTTGGATGAGATGTAAATATAGTAGAACTCATCTTTTTTGGATGAGATGCGAATATAGAAGGACTCACCTCTTTTGGATGAGATGTAAATTTAGTAGATTTAGTAAAGTTAGTATAAGAATTAGCATATGTCGTGTCATTAAGTACTTGCTTCGATTTTGGCCGACACGGTACCAAAATCTTGCTTAGTTTAAATTTTCATCGATTGCCGTGTTTTCACAACTATGTGTAGGCGCATCGTTTAAATTAGTAGGTGCCGATTTACGGTCGCGCTGTGCATTTTCAGCGGCTTGCCGTTGTTTATTATTGTATTGAAGTTTGCGACATTCTTTAATCGTGTGACCTATATTTTTGCAGTAGTTACACTTTTTAGGATTACTTTCGGAATTAGTAGGATTAGATGACGGCGAATTGGTAAAAATTTTAGAATCACGATTTAGATTTTTATTTTTAAAACATTCAGATGAGCTATGACCCATCTTATTGCAAGTTGAACACTGCTTAGTAGTTTTTAAATTTGATCTGGATAAATTATATAATTTTTTTTCGTCGATAGCGTATTGAACCGCTTCGTTAAGATTGGATGGATTTTTACAACGAACAATAGTAGAGATAGAAGGATTTAACCCTAGCATAAAAGTATTTAAAGCAAGGTCCTCCATGGCAGCTATTCGGCCCGGCAGTTCCTTTTCATTTTTACAACTATAGTGTATATCTGAGTGGATGCGAGTCAATATTGACTCCACCCTCAATGAATATTTGGTGACATCCTCATTTGAAAGTTGTTTGCAATGTTGCAAATCAGATAATAAGTGTGTGGCATGTTTCTTTTCGCCAAAAGTAGCTTTTAGAAAGATCTTTAATTCTGACCACTCTGTGAAAGATTTAAGGCTACACGCAACCTGTGCTTTGCCCTCAAGTTGGGAAATTATATACTTGCATAGAACAAACTGTTGGTCTGTTGAAGCTAAAGACATAGCATTTTCACAATTTGTGAGGAATGCGGGAAGTGTTTCCCTGTCACCATTGTAGGGTTTAATGAATTTAGTTAGAACGGATAATGTGATTTTGTCCGACATTTCTTTAGGTTGAGATGACTCCTTTTTGATTGACATAAAAGATTGTATAAAAGATTATGATGTGTTGGACAAAATTTAGTAAATAGTAACAACAACAATATAGTATAAAAACAGTGTAAAATAGAAAAAATAAAACGATCAAAAAACAGTGAATATAGAAAAGCAGTGGCGAACTACTTATTAAGAATATCACACACGATTTTTAATCACGAATTCGGCACTTGAATTTAGTAAAATTTAGAAAAAAAAGGGTTCACAAGAAACACTCACAGTAACACGATATACGCTGACGCGTGCATTATCGGGGCGCGGTAACGACGCGAAGACCGGAGTCACGTTGCGCTGCGACTTTGCGGAGTTGAAGTTTCTCACGCTGTGTTAGCTGTGGAATTTCTTGAGATCTGATGGTGGTGAGTTAGACCTGGGGCTGCTGGTAATGTAAGGCCGGCTCACACTATACAGTGGACGCTGGCTGTCGTCTTAGTGTCGATGTGGCTGGAGCGGGCTCAAGCTGCAGAGCTGAGGCTGACCGTCGTCCAATTTCTGATGTGGCTGGAGCGGGCTCGAGCTGGAAGGCTGAGGCTTACCGTCGTCCAAGTAGTGACGCAGGCTTGTCCTTGGGGCAAGTCTTACTGTCGATCAATTGCAGGGGAGGGCTGTAGATCTTGAATCCCAGCGCCTGATGACACACGTCGAAAGACTTCTTCTCTGGGATCCCACTTCTGACACCAATTTGTTACTGGCCTGTCCCCGTTTGTCTTTTTAAAAAAAACACGCAAATCTACCAAACCACTTTTATTAAGCCACAATGCAAAAATATACTTTAACTACAGTTAAGTTATTAAACACAGACGAAATTTTGAGGTTTACAATTATATTGAAAATATGTCCCTCTTGATTGCTCCCGAATTTTGGGCACAATAGATTACGCGGCGGCGTCCAGAGTCTAACTGACAAAATTATGGAATTACTTCTGCGAGTAATGTAAAAATGCAGCATCAGCAATTAAAACAAAGGAAAATTACACTAGTTATGTGTGTTTGCTGATGTAGGCTTTGTTGCCTTGTAATAAGGGTTATAACAGAACGCACGACCCCCGCGTAGAGCCTATGGCAGGAGGCGTTTAGACCACTCAGATTGGGCACGAGCCGCTTGAGGGCAGCCCCAATCCTCGCCAGTTTAGGGACCAAACGTCCAGAATGCTCCGTGTAGTTCCATTGGTTGTCGAGGACAATAGTCCCAGGCACTTCATCGTCGACTCAATACCGATGTGAATTCCTCCCACCGTTATCTGAGAGCTCCACCTCGAGTCCCAGATGATGATCCTATCCACGACTGTTGCAACTCCTACTGACATGAAGTCGGCCGCCGCCTGGAACGGCCTTTCATGCGCTAGGACAAGCGTGTCGTCAGCGGAACACACTACGCTGACACCATTGGCCCATTATTGGTTCTCCAAAATTGCTCTGAGCAAATGAACCTTAATGTGACTACATTAAGGCTCATTTGCTCAGAGCAATTCAATTTTGGTGTACTGATTTTAAATTTTGGTGGGCACTTCTAATTTTGGTGGGCGGTTTTCAATTTTGGTGGCGACACTAAACATTCTCATGAGTACAAACACGTTTGTACTCATGAGAACGAACGCAACCAAACATAAACACACGTGTTTATGTATTGGTTTGTTCCTGTGAATCATGGCGTAATCTATTATATTATTATAAATCCAGCTAAAATGTGTAAAAATATTTAAACTACCAGTTTCCTGCCATGTTTTTTATCACACATTGTTGTTATCTTTTAGTACATACACTTTATACGTAGTTAGATTTGTAATTCACTTAATTTCAAGGTTTTCAGTTTGAATTATCAAGAATGAAAGCCCACTTTACATAGTTCTTTGACTTTTCACCTCGCCAAAATAAATTTAAATTTATTGTTACGTCTTTAGAGTCTCCCTTTCTAGAATATAGTAAATTAATTAATTCGTGGACCAATTTAGAATAATTGGGTCAATATCAACAAAGTGCATTTTCTGTCAATTTTGGTGGCGAAGAATTTTCTTCAGTTTTCGTGAAAAATAAGTTCCTAGTATAAAAGTAGTAAGTCAACGCTAAAAGGATCTTCAAGAGGGACTAAGATAACTCGATAAGTTTTCGAGATATCTTAGTTTAAAGTTTAGTGTCGCCACCAAAATTGAAAACCGCCCACCAAAATTAGAAGTGCCCACCAAAATTTAAAATCAGTACACCAAAATTGAATTGCTCTGAGCAAATGAGCCTTAATGTAGTCACATTAAGGTTCATTTGCTCAGAGCAATTTTGGAGAACCAATAATGGGCCAATGGTGTCAGCGTAGTGTGTTCCGCTGACGACACGCTTGTCCTAGCGCATGAAAGGCCGTTCCAGGCGGCGGCCGACTTCATGTCAGTAGGAGTTGCAACAGTCGTGGATAGGATCATCATCTGGGACTCGAGGTGGAGCTCTCAGATAACGGTGGGAGGAATTCACATCGGTGTTGAGTCGACGATGAAGTGCCTGGGACTTGTCCTCGACAACCAATGGAACTACACGGAGCATTCTGGACGTTTGGTCCCTAAACTGGCGAGGACTGGGGCTGCCCTCAAGCGGCTCGTGCCCAATCTGAGTGGTCTAAACGCCTCCTGCCATAGGCTCTACGCGGGGGTCGTGCGTTCCATGGCCCTTTTCGGGGCCCCGGTGTGGGCGCCCATTCTAGCCTTGGCTCCGGCCCGGCTTCTGACGGCGTCCCAGACAAGTCCCATGACGATTCAAATGGTGCGGGGACACCGCACGATTTCTTGCGAGGCGCGAGCCTCTTTGCCCGTGGGATCCCAACCAAACATAAACACGTGTGTTTATGTTTGGTTGCGTTCGTTCTCATGAGTACAAACGTGTTTGTACTCATGAGAACGAACCAATTTCACTATTTTTTTTGTTTGTCCCTATCGTCATCTTTATAACGCAAATTATATTATAAAATAGAGAAAGATCAAAAAGTACTAACTGCGACACAAATTCACATAAAACAAAGTAAAGAATGACCTCATCTCAGTAAAAATAACAGACGCCAAGTCAATATTAGCTTTAAACTAGCGCTATTTATTCTAGACCACCGGGTTACCACAGTTATCCATTTTTGAAGCAAAATAAAGTCCACATTTTATTCCCTGAGCAAATTTTCATTTGCTTCTACTTATGCCAGCTGTCTTGATTTCTATTCAAACGCCGGTCGTTCGTTTCAGCCCCCTGAAAGTAATGATGCCTACATAACTGTACCTACTCTGTACGTCAATGGTATTGAAAACATATTTTAATCTGCCGTCTTCCCTTGCCGTATTGTGCCGTTGCAGTCTTCATCGAGAGCCAGGGTAGTCATAGAATGCCTATGCATGTATGCAGCTCATGTTTTGAATTTCAATTCAAAGGATATATTTTGCATTGCGATGAAAGATATGGAATGTAAAACCACCAAACACAATAGTCGTAGTAAGTAAAGTTGAGCAGTAAATATTTGTTTGTTAATTCAGTGTGAAATGTTTTTTAAAGGCTCTTGCCGTAATACGACGATGACAGACCGAAATACAAAACTAGGCTAACTAGTTCGCGTAAATTGTGCCCTAAAACTAAAGTTTACTATAGCTATACTAAGAGGAAATTGATTTAATTTTTTGCGTAATGTAGGTATACATGATTATACCCGTGACTATACGTAGCGTATGACGTGAATGTTAACAGAAAAGTCTTGGGGTCTTAAGGTGGCCTGCAGATTACTCCCATTTGGTCCTGTTTGCAAGGTCAAGTACCAAGTTCCGTTATACCGTGACGTTCTATAAAAAAATCAAACCTTGTTACTGTCACAACTCTTTTTAGGGTATACATATATTATTCTTACATTCTATTTTAGAAAAAAGACGTTAATGTTGAAAATTTGATCTTCAATATCTTTGGTATGTTACATTAAGTTCTTTAGCAGCACAAAAATATGAACACATTATTATATGTAGTAAAAACCTTCTGAAATGTTACAGCAGTTATTTTAACAAGAAAGTAATGTCCTAGAAAAAATGACTGTTATAATAATTTGGGACTGTTTCTAAAAACCAGTTAGGCCCCACGGCAACATAGATAACTAAGGACGTAAGAGCCAAGAAAAAAATAGATTGTGAAATGAAGCTAATATTTTATTATTTTCTCGAATCTAATTTTGCTACAGTAACAGTAATTTTCCTTCCTGTAATTTACAGAAAGAAACATTACTGTTACTATAACAAAATTACTGTACAACAATTACAGTACTTTTTCTTACTGTAAAGTTACAGAAAAAAGAAATTACTGTTACTGTAAACTCAAATATATAAATATATACACGATTATCAACTTTATTTATGTATATTTAATGTATTTTAGTTTACTTTTAATTAGCGATGAAAACTGCTCAAGCACTGCTCAGGTTGCGTTTAATCTTCGTAGAATGTTACAAAGTCTTACCTAAAGTTGAGTTTGTTGAACCGTTTTGAAAGAACCATTATGCTCTTTGGAACAATATATGCAAATACTCGCTATCTACGGGGTATTTACAAAATCCTTGGTAACACATTGCATAGGTACTATCGACAAAAAAATCGACAAAATCATGACCCATTTTGACGATAAATCGTTTGAAGCTGTCCAAATAATAAGATTGTCGACCTAATTGAATTTGAATGTCAGTAGGAAAATAAGCATACATGGATATGGAAATCGGATAAAATGGTTTAGTACATACTAGACAGCGCTGAAGATCATTTTATTCCATTTTTGTTGTCCATTCTAACTAATTTCATGATTCTGCGTCTTATTTTTACAACTAAGTCACAAGAGCGAAGAGATTGAAAAAAGAAACTCAGGTTTATTACATACATCACCATAATAAATATCCAGCTAAAACAACAATAGAATTGAAGATCAGTATATTGAAATTAACTTGCACAAACAATAAAAATATATATTGACATTTCTTGTAATACATACCTACATACCGACAAGTTCGCTTTAAGCAGTGGCGTCACTTTTCAAATAATAGAATTTCCTACAAAATAAATTTCAGTCAAGGTCCCGATTGACCTTAACTGTAATTTCTATGAATTTGATTGAAGTAAAGAAACAAGGTTTATTTGAAAAAGAAAGTATTTTGATTCTTATTTAAATCACATCCCTTAATCCCCTTTGTCAGTACGCTATGGAATTTGGTATAATTATATCACTTTATCAAAAGTTAAACACTTTTTACAAGGTCAAAAGTGCGAATGCAGTCAACTTATAAATTTGAAAATTACTTGAGCATGATTCTAACAAAATTGCCTCCCACAAGCACAAGACAATTAAAATGGAAGCCCTTTTTAAACAGAAAGTTTAATTGAGTTTTTTGTTAGAAAATCACAGAATATTGTAACTAAAAATCCAATTTAACACTAACTGTATAAACTGCAAGCTGCAATTAAAATCGCAGCCAATTAATGGCGTCGAATTTGCCTCGCTATTAAACAAGCCTTAAATGAAAACGATGAACATGTTACAAAAACTGCACGAGAATTTGAAAAATAAAACTTTATGTTTCCAATGTATTTTATATTCGATTCTTTTAATTTATATAATATACTAGCTGTCCCCCGTGGTATCACCCGCATTGTTGTCTACTACTCCGCTCCCTTCCTTCCGCAGCCTTCATAGATAGATGAGCTACCTACCATTTTTTTTAAATGAGACTAGTAGTTTTGAAGTTTACCCCAACTAACAAAAAAACAAACATTTCCTTTTTGCGGCTATGGACCTGTCACCATCTCTGTACCAAAATTATTTTCAAATTGCTTAGTTTTGGCGTGAAAGCGAGACAGACAGAGTTACTTTCGCATTTATAATATTGTATCTATACTAATATTATAAAAAAATAATCAACGGATTCGTTTCAGGTTTATGTGTAGGCGTCATTTCTGAAGGCCAATCAATCAAATTAATGTTTTCGTGTCCACCGCAGGACATTTATCGCTGTCGGTCCGTCTGGCACGCGGTACGTCCTACACTACATCTTTCGACGCTTTGCTCACTCGTTTATTCCTACAGTGATTGATCTATCGACACTCACAGTGACACACGAAATCAACGCAGGTAGGCCGATACTTTACCTTCAATTCGTAGGTACCCTTATCTAACTAAAATCTACCTTTTTGTAGGGAAAAAGTATCCACAAAAACCGGTAATAATGCGAAAACTCCAGTAGCGAGAGAATCGAGAAATCGATATTGTTGTCGCTACGAATCAAACTCTATGAATCAATCTCATTCAATTATTAACATGCCGATTATGATAATTCATTCGATGATACAGCGTGATTAGTGCTACGATTATCTCGCCACCCATTATGGCTCACCCTAGTCGTGATACCAAACTGCTTACTAGCACATTACGACTAAATAGGCCAGTTAAGAGCGTACAATTCGAGCCAAAATAGGTGCCACTTGGTTCGTATTTCTCACTAGCTGCGGACACAGTGTAGCATGTAACAATATTGAATTCAACGTATGAAATTCTTTTTATAGATTGTGAACTTATTTTGAAATTATTTTTATAGATTTTGAAAAGAACCAATATAATAAAACAATCCGCCCCATTGGGAGTGCTTCACACGGGTAGTCCAAATATTTAAAAATCCCGCTTCTCCCTACTATATGCACGTTTTATACATATAAACCTTACTCTTCAATCATCCTATCTATATAAAAAAAAACCGGTCAAGTGCGAGTTCTACTCGCGCAACGAGGGTTCCGTTAATTTGTTTTTTAGTGAAATAACTACAAATTTACGGTTTTCAGAGTTTTCCTTTTACTTGTGCTACATGACCTTGCTTCTTGCCAAATTTCACAATTCTAGGTCAATGGGAAGTACCCTATAGGTTTTGAGTTTTGATTCCCTTGAAAATGTCTAAATATGCAATATAAACCGCCGTATCTTTTTATTGCGTTGATTTAGAAACTTGATTTTTTCACTGCTTTGAGAGATAGCAGACCTGAGTATGTGATATAATTTCAGCTTGATATCTCGACGCGTTTCTGAGAAAAAGGTTCTTGACAGACAGACGGACAGACGGACGCCTGATGTCAACTAACTACAAATTTACGGTTTTCGGAGTTTTCCCTTTACTTGTGCTACATGACCTTGCCTTTTGCCAAATTTCATGATTCTAGGTCAATGGGAAGTACCCTATAGGTTTTGAGTTTTGATTCTCTTGAAAATATCTGAATATGCAATATAAACCGCCGTATCTTTTTATTGCGTTGATTTAGAAACTATATTTTTCCCCTGCTTTGAGAGATAGCAAACCTGAGTATGTGATATTAATTTCAGCTTGATATCTCGACGCGTTTCTGAGAAAAAGGTTCTTGACAGACAGACGGACAGACGGACGCCTGATGTCAACTAACTACAAATTTACGGTTTTCGGAGTTTTCCCTTTACTTGTGCTACATGACCTTGCCTTTTGCCAAATTTCATGATTCTAGGTCAATGGGAAGTACCCTATAGGTTTTGAGTTTTGATTCTCTTGAAAATATCTAAATATGCAATATAAACCGCCGTATTTTTTTATTGTATTGATTTAGAAACTTGATTTTTTCACTGCTGTGAGAGATAGCAGACCTAAGTAAGTGATATTAATTTCAGCTTGATATCTCGACGCGTTTATGAGAAAAAGGTTCTTGACAGACAGACGGACAGACGGACGCCTGGTGTGAACTAACTACAAATTTACGGTTTTCGGAGTTTTCCCTTTACTTGTGCTACATGACCTTGCTTTTTGCCAAATTTCATGATTCTAGGTCAATGGGAAGTACCCTATAGGTTTTGGTTTCCTTGCAAATGTCCAAATTTGCAATATAAACCGCCGTATCTTTTTATTGCATTGATTTAAAAACTTGATTTTTTCACTGCTTTAAGAGATAACAGACCCGAGTATGTGATATTAATTTCAGCTTGATATCTCGACGCGTTTCTGAGAAAAAGGGTCTTGACAGCCGGACGGACGGACAGACGGACAACAAAGTGATCCTATAAGGGTTCCGTTTTTACCTTTTGAGGTACGGAACCCTAAAAAACCGGCCAAGAGCGTGTCGGGCCACGCTCAATGTAGGGTTCCGTAGTTTCCCGTCCGTCACAATAAGTGTTCCCACTTTTAATTTTAAAAAAAATCTATTTGTTACGTAGACATACTAAGTACGCAGAAATTATTTTGTACAACCTTTTTGTCTTTTTTGTACAAAAACTGTTCTTTCTATCAAGTTCAAAATAATTTTCCTAGAAAGTTCTTATAAAGTTCTACTTCCCAAATTTTTTTCATATTTTTTAAACCATCAGGTCAAAAGTTAAAGGGGGGGACGCTTTAATTTTTCCTTTTGGAGCGATTATTTCCGATATTATTGACATTATCAAAAACTGATTTTAGTAAATCCCTTATCACTTTTAAATACCTATCCATCAATATATCACACGTCAGGGTTGAAATAAAAAAAAAAACACTTTCCTCTTTACATATAGGGGGGCTACCCTAAAAAACATTTTTTTCCAATTTTTATTTTACCACTTTGTCGGCGTGGTTGATATACATATTGGTACCAAATTTCAGCTTTCTAGTGCTAACGGTCACAGAGATTAAGCGAGGACGGACGGACAGACAGACAGACATGGCGAAACTATAAGGGTTCCTAGTTGACTACGGAACCCTAAAAATCAAAATCCGTTGCGTATTTTTAAAAATTGTACACAAGGACAGACAGGCAGCAGCTTTGCTTACAACTTTGTTTTACACTATGTAGTGCTTACTACAAATATTTTCATAATGGCCTTCAGAATATAGTGAAACATTTGCCATTAAATTAGATTACTACCATGGTAAAATCATAAAATCATAAAATCATATTTATTTTGTAAATAGGTTATATCATAACACTTTTACACGTCAAATTTTTTGTTCTTTTTTTGTTTTTTTTAAGCGAACGATGGGGCCGGTGTTTCGTAGCTGGACTGCTCTGAGAAGAAACATCCGAAACAAACTCAGAGGTCAAAGTCTCTTTTAAAGTCCATACAATCGTATTGGTCAAAAATGTGCGAGAACCATGGAGGTTAATGTCTGAGGCACTCTCTTGATGAGAGAAGGACACAGATTTGAGTGGACCTGTCCAGACAGTGCAAGCATTTGTCAGTAGTCGTTTAGCTCAACTAAAAACTAAGGAGCCCAACGTCTTGACGAACAGTACCAAAGTAAGGACATTTGGGTAGGCCGCATTAAATACTCAAACCGTCAGACCGCATATTTAAAAAAAAAAAACCAACGACTTCCATAGTCCTCACATTCACAAAAATAAATGTCACAAAAACATATACACAATACTTTAAAAAGTACACATCAATGTCAAATAGAAATACATAAAAAAGATTATATACTTTAAAAAGTACACATAAATGTCAAAATAATAATTGAAATGTCAAAGAGAAAAGAAATGTAAATAAAGTAAATAATGGCCAATGTATTATCGAAACAGCTCAATCCCAAGCATTTGAATCCTCAATGTAATCTTTGACAGAGTAAAAAGCTTTCTGACAAAGTCTACGTTTTATAAATAATTTAAATTTAGTAATGCTAAGTTCTTGAATTTGTCTGGGTAGTTTATTATAAAAGCGTATACATTGACATTTAAACGAGCCACCTATTTTCTTAAGCCTAGTTGAAGGAACTATGTATTTGTCCTTATTTCTTGTATTTATATTATGGATATCACTGTATTTTTTAAACAAATTAATATTTTTATGCGCGTACAACAAATTTTCATATATATATTGGCACGGCACAGTCATAATATTTACCTCTTTAAATTTGTCTCTGAGGGAGTGTCGAGGACTCAGTTTATAAATTGAACGAATAGCCCTTTTTTGCAAAACAAATATAGTCTGAATATCGGCTGCATTACCCCACAATAGAATGCCGTACGACATCAAACTGTGAAAATAGCTAAAGTAAACTAATCGGGCTGTTTCCAAATCGGTTAAACCACGAATTTTTCTGACGGCATATGCTGCAGAGCTAAGTTTCTTAGATAATTTATCTATATGAGGGCCCCACTGAAGTTTAGCATCCAAGGTTATCCCTAAGAATACTGTGGAATCTTCGGGCTTCAATTCCTGTCCCTTTATTAGTACACTGGTTTCTATTTGTCTAACATTTGGTAGCGTGAACTTAACAAGTTTAGTTTTTTTCTCGTTCAGCAGTAGATTATTTACGTTGAACCAGTTGACTATTGACGCGAGAGAACTATCTATGACGTCAACACATAGCTGTTGACGTTTTAGTTTAAATAAAAGTGAAGTGTCGTCTGCGAACAACACTATATCATGCTTATCTTTAATAAGATAAGGCAAGTCATTTATATAAATGAGGAACAAAAAAGGGCCAAGAATTGAGCCCTGGGGGACCCCCATTCTCACAACAGATCCAGGTGACCTTTTACCGTTCACATCAACTCTTTGAATCCTATCACTCAGGTACGAAGAGAGAAGATTCAGAGAGGAGGCCCGGATTCCATAGTGGTGTAGCTTCCTGATTAAAGTTTCATGGAGAACGCAATCGAACGCCTTGGACAAGTCGCAAAAAACGCCCAATGCATCGCATTTGTCTTCCCATGCATTATAAATATGTCCTAAAAGTTCAACACCAGCATCAGTTGTTGAACGACCCCTGGTAAATCCAAACTGTTTTTTATGCAAAAGCTCGAGTTTATTAAAATGTATTTGCATTTGATTTAAAATTAGTTTTTCAAAGGGTAAAGTAAGTACTGCTTGTAAATGCTCCTCGGCGTCAAATTCGTTTAAAACACGGAGACTACAAGTCTTACGACAGTTTCTTTATCACGTCTTCCAATGTTTTAGATCCAAAGTCTGCAATAGTGCGTAAATAGTGACAGATTGTTGGCTCAGTGCCTACGAACACCATTAATTTACCCTTCCCCTCCCCCCTTTACCCCCTATGTTGGCTTTTAACTTCGCCAGGGAAATTAGGCAGTTGTCTTACAAACAAATATTTGCACGGAAATTAAATTAAAATGGGACAACAGACGTGCTTGATATTTAGTATGAAATAAAGTTTTAGTTATTTTAAACATCAACGTTAAAATAACTTAGTCAAAACCGTAGATATAGAGATAGCCGCCATACAATCGGAATCTGAATTTATAAATGTCACATTTCTCATATTCATCGTTCTTAACATTTCATTCCGTTTGTTGAAGTATGTAAATTCTATAATATTTTCAGTTTATCTCTGCTTACATCTTTAAATGAAAACGTGTAAAGGATATCGTTCAAACAAATAGACCATTCTAGAACCCTCCATTTTGTACTATTCAATTTCAGTAAGTATATTATTATTACAGTGCTTCGGATATGAAGAAGGGTGTGTTTCGAATGAAAACGTTGAGGTGAATTTAAACGAGCCGTTTATGTGAATTCGGTCGATACCGAATGAAATGATAGATTTGTCTGTGGTGCTTTTTCTTTCATTTATTTTACTGAACATAAACCTTTTTTATGACCACCTTTTTCTTTTGAAATTAGGTTGGTATGTCTGCAAATCCAGAACAATAGGATTTAGTTACTGCGAAAACCACAATTCCGGAATGGCCCCTGGGTCTGGGTGTTTGTGCATGTGAGATTTATGTTTGCAAACGCACCTAGATGCAGGAGAAATTCTAAGGTAGAATACGGTATTTTTAAAGTGGATATTATATAGTTTGTGAACTTTAACAAGCTCTGAAGCTAAGACTTACAAAAATTATAAAAATCTAGGTAAATGGACTCTTCTTAACAATCCCTTAAAATAAATATCGGTTTATATATATTTGAAATTGAAATTATGTTTTAATTATATTTGATTTGTTAAATTTTTACCCAATCTATTGATACGCGAATCTAACACGATCACATACCTTCTAAAGCACACTTCCTATTTATGTAATCTCACAATTTCTACGTTGCCACAAGTTCTGAGGACTCTGTATCTTGCACCACATCAGAAGCAAAAATGTTCAACCGTGCATGACATTCAACATAATAATTCATACATCACGTAAGTCGTGTTCGCGCTGACAAATGCAAACATACCAGGAAACAAATAACAAACGGCGATATTCGCGCCATATATCCACGTCCCAACGAAATGGGTACCAGGTGCTTCGCTGAAAATTTCATAATAGTTTAATTTTCACGTTCGCCCGTCCGAAAAAGCAGATTTCAACTGTGTTAAATGTACGTTCTAAGTTATGACTCGATTTCGTATCTATTGTTTTGATGGCCGCCATATTGGATTGGCGGGAAACCGTTGAGCTACCATGTTTTAAATGTTTTGTAGCGCGTTATTGAAATTGGAATTGGTTTTATTGTAAAAATACAAAATGCATGTCAATTTTTTGTAGTTATTGTTCTTTTTTGGGTTTTTGAGCTTGAAATGTAACAGGTGCGTTGAAATAAATCTGACGCATCATCATAACATAGTATCACATTTGATTAGACCTCATTTATTAAGTAATTTCATCATTCACCAACATGAGACACTACTAACTAAATTAATTAGTATTAATGAAATTCTGAACTAAGTAGATACTCTAGATACCCACATAATATCTACTATCCAGGTTGTGGGTCTAATTATTTACCAGTGTCTATTTATTTATATGTAAGTAGTGTTTCTGTGAAATAACTCAAAGAACTCACCTAGGCCCAAACAAAGTAATATAATAAGTTGAAATGATATCTGAAAAGAACTGCCTATGTATAAACTAATATGTAGTGTATCTGAGAGGGGTCGACAAAAAGTCAATTATCTACTATTTTTATAATATGGCAAGCAAAGAGTATACTGCACTAATAAAAGTCTGCAAAACAAAATCAAAAAGAATCTGTAGGCATAAACAAAAGAATAAATGAATAAAGCTTCGTTGATAAAATTTGACACACGGAGATCTTGTTAGGTTAGTGCGAGACTGAAACATACAAAAAATAGAGATACATACACAGGTAGGTATACAACACTCGCATAAACAAACACATATTTTTTTATTTTGTTGCTGTTTGCAAGTCAGCTAGTCTCGAAAAATGAGAATTCTTTACTACTGAAGATCTCACAAGTGATGAAATAAGGACATCGCCTTGCTGTAGAATCTAGGTTACCGACAAGTAAGAAAATAGCTTGACTTTTGTGGAATTTGATACGGAACAGATTTGATAGTTGAAATCTATGGTTTTTATTTCTTGTTTAGAATGTTCTATCTTGCTAATCTGTCATTTTCACTACACTTCTACGTTTACTTCGAGAACAGTTGGATCAATTTTTATGTTATTACTAGCTGCCAAGGCCTTGCCGACGTTTTTTTTATTTACTGCTCCTCTCCCGTAGATCGTAGCGTAGTCTTTAACATATAACTGGGCTATTCAGCACAAAAAGATTAGCGCGATCACCCAAACAAACACCCTTCTTATAATATTAGTAGAGATTTTTGTTTTGTTTAAACCCCTCCCAGGATAGCAGAATAACTATTAGAACATTGTGACCAAAATTCATTTTTCAGTACATTTTTAATAAAAAAAATAATGAAACAAAGGCCGCCCAAACATGAACATGACACTGTGTCATCCCGTTTGACAGAACAACGTCTGTAGAATCCAGTTATTTATAAATGAAAAGATTGAAATTCTATATATTTCGTACACAACCACGCAATATTATGCCTTAACAGAATTAACTGATTTAGTGCTGCGGTCAGTTTTGAAACTATGCCAACAATGCGTTGAGAAAAAATTACCCTAAGTGCGTTTTTTGAGATGAGATACCGCTCTATGTAACTGTAGAGCTTGTCTAGCCTGTCCACATCTTCATGTCACGATGTCGTCAATGTGGAACAGTGCGGTAACGTGGCACGGTACGTTGACGTGACGTGCTAGGGCACGGTAAGGCAACGTCATCGTGGCTCAATTCTATGCGCTCGCTCAGCGGCTCCGTTAACGCTTCTTCGTCTTAGCGATTAGTTGTGATTTGTGAATAGAAAATGTCGGAGAATATTGATTGTGATTTATTGATTTCACTTATTGAAGAACGTTCAGTGTAGCAGAATTTTACAAGGTACGGCGACGTGCAACGATGCTGCGCCGTGATGTTCATTTTTACGTTACGTTAACGTAACGTGGCACGTTATATAGTGCACCGTTTCACGTTGACAACGTCGTGACGTGAAGATGTGGACAGGAGGCTCTAAGTAGAAATGACGCGCCCCACTACTGCATTTTCCATACACAAGTAAATTTAACGAATGGATAATTAAGCAGTGGAGCGCGTCGTTTTTGCGTAGACAAGTTATATTCATTTTGTTAGTGGCACGACTGGTAGGCCATCTTGGTGTTTTTATTAAATAGGGTCTTAATCATGTGTGTATCATGTGTGTGTCACAAATCAGTGACTAGACAGTCTGTTGACATAATGTAATATTTATGTACATTATATTAAAAATTAAAACAATTTAAAACTGGTTGGAGGTGTTCAAAGTTTTCCAATGGTTACCTTTACCTTTTCTTTTCCAAGATCTTTTGAAGCAATTTTTTTAATCTTGAAATAACTCTAACTCAAATCATTTATTTGTATAGAAAACATGTTAATTCGACTCGTTTGTAGAAACATCATGTGAAAGTCGAACAGAAAGGAAGTTATCTACTCTATTTTTAAAAGAGCAATCAAAGCCAATGTCGATTATTCTATCAATGTCAAAATTGCATTGGAAGAACGAGACCAAAAATAAAGTTAGGCAGTTTTAACTTTTAGGACTTGCAAAAGTCCACTGCAGACCCACCGTACCCCTGGCCGTACCCCTGGTGGTACGGTGGGTTTTTTAAAGTTAAACGATACCACTGTACGAAGTGAACGTAGTGCTGTGCTGATGAAGATACTAGACGGACAGAAAATGATAAACTGTTATCTCGTATGACTCATTCATTAGTTAGGTAGGTACATAATTGATGCGGCAATAATGCATGTTGCATGTGCGCAATTCTAACTCTTTAGTTAAACCGTACATAATACATTTTTTTCAAACGTTCATGACAGTTGACATTAACACTCGACATAAAGAAACATAAAGAATTGTAAAAATAAAAATTTAATTGATTCGAATTATTGTGGAAAAATCTATAATGGACGATACTGAAATAAATTTCATCCAAATAAATGGCGGAACCGCCCTTCTTTGTGGCAAATACCGCTATCATCGCCACAAAACCTATACTAACGGCTCCATGTTATGGCGGTGTTCATCTTACATTAAGAGTAAATGTTGTGGCACTGTAACGATTGGAAAGGTAGTTTTTGATTATTTTTTTATTTTGTTTCTTTGTCATTTTGTTACAATAATATACTTACACAATATATTTTTTTAGGATAATAAATTAATTAAAAATACATTTCATAGATGTGTAGTAGATCCATCTGCTAATGAATTGTTAAAGGAAAAGTGTAAATTGCGAGAAATAGTGGTTTCATCTGATGCACCAATCGAACAATTATATGAGAGGAAAAAGAGCGATTTCAAAGACATGGGGATGAATTTTGCTATAGGGAAACAATATCCTCGGTATGAAAACGTTAAGCACTTTCTTCAGAATGCTAGAAACAAATCTGCACAAGTGTGTAAAAGTGTATCCAACAATTTAAGAGACATTGAAGTTCCAGTACAATTTCATAATTTCGTTTTGGCAGATTATTACTGTGACGAGTTAGGCAAGCAAAACCGCATCATAGTTTTTTGCTCGAAGGAATCGCGTCAGGTAATTCCAAATATTGTGGAATATTTTGTTGACGGTACTTTTTATAGTTGCCCAAAACCATTTTCACAATTATATAATATTCATGGTGACACGGGAAGTGGTGCAGAAACTACTAAAGCGAAACCCTTAATATTCGCACTTATGTCGGACCGAAAAGAAGAAAGTTATATTATTTTGTTTAACATGATAAAGTCTCAATTACCCGAGTGGAACCCACGTAAAGTTCACACAGACTACGAAAGAGCAGCGATGAACGCCATTTTGAAAGTATTCCCAAATATCACATTGCGAGGGTGCTATTACCATTGGACTCGTAACATGTGGAAGAAAGGGAAGTCTTTTGGATGTACGAAAAATAAACCAGGACGAAGAATAGTTGCCCTGGCAAGTGCCTTGC
The DNA here is from genome assembly GCA_033675125.1 of Athetis lepigone. Classification (NCBI taxonomy): domain Eukaryota; kingdom Metazoa; phylum Arthropoda; class Insecta; order Lepidoptera; family Noctuidae; genus Athetis; species Athetis lepigone. Next base: position 13,955,448 of record CM066243.1, on the reverse strand, counting down.
CACTTCTTCCTGACTGCGAGATTCAACATGGCTTTGATTATGTGAAATCTGAGTCCTCTGGGATAGTACAAATGGAAAGATTTATACAGTACTTAGAACAATATTGGTTTAAGACGCATTCGTTTAATGTAATAAGCGTATTTGGTGAACGCCATAGGACGACCAACATTTCAGAAACGTTTCACTCCAAAATTAATAAACGTGTCAACAAGAATACTGTTACATTGATGCGATTACTCAAAGTATTGGAGCATATCCATACATTGGAGATGATTCCAAAAAAGAGAAGAAAGGATCAAATCATCAATGATGACTTCATCAGAGACGTACAGTTACAATTTATAAATAAAGAAATTTCAATTGGTCACGCATTAGAAAAATTGCGTACATAGCTAATTATTAAATTGTATGTGTATTTTATATTCCTAGCACGACGGGCTGTACTGGGGCGGCCGTTGCAGGTGCAGAAAACCTCAACGGCGCAAATATAATAACCTTATTGGGAGTTATATGTTTGAGCCGTTGAAACACTAAGCCCATGGGGTCCGAGTGCTCATTGAGAATTTCGTGACAGAAAGAGGTTGGCCGACACTTCCCGTGACCAGAGGGCTGGTCAATTCTTAGGTCACAGAATCAGCATTGCCATTCAACTTGGCAACACAGCCAGTCTTATGAGCAGTTGAGCACTTTTTCCGCTGACAGCAACGCGGATGAATTTTTTGATGCCCAATGATCTTTGTATACCTACTTATTTATAATTTATAAGTAGATATATTTTATTGTTAGATTTGGTTTAAAGCTACGGTATAAAGACATTTAATTCTCAAAAAAGAACATGACGGGTCACTTACAGACAAAGATACAGTCTCTCTGTGATCACATAGCGTTATACCTGCAAAACACCATAATTAAAAGGTTAGGTGACATTTGGCGTTAGTACCTAGTTCTAACGTATTCTTCTTGGGCTTTTTTAAATGTATACCATCTGTTACTGTTTAACATATCATCAGGTATTTCATTAGGTATAAAGTTTTGCTCCCTCATAACGTATATTTTTCCTACCATAGTTAGTTTTAGGTTTTCTTAATTGAATTTTGTCTCCTCGTCTCGAGTTTATGTGAAAATTTTCTTTTTATTTTAAAGTTGCGATTGTGTGTCTTGCGTTATTATTTCATGTATTAGAATGCATGTTTTACGTTTATAGAGTTGATTAATTTTTTGTATTTAAGATTTGTTCAGAAAAAAATGAATAAAATGATTAAATATAATTATTGTTGTTAGAAATAGTTTTAACTAGTGTTACAACACTATTACCTGGTGGTATGGTTTAACTTTGAAAAACCCACCGTACCACCAGGGGTACGGCCAGGGGTACGGTGGGTCTGCAGTGCAAAAGTCCTACAAGTTAAAACTGACGTCTAAACTCTATCACAATCTGACAAAAATACCCTTACTGGCGAACATTTAGAATAAGAATTTTATCCGTGGAATTAAATACACATCTAAAAATACTAAAAACTATTAAAATTCAAAATCAATTCCAGAGACCCAATTTACTGTTATAAAAGTTTAGTAAAGCTCACAATTGTCGATTATAAGTTAAGTTCTTGATGTCGATTGTCATGAATATCGTCTAGTAAAAATAAATAGAATAAAAAGTACCAAACTGACTTACTAAAAAGAATTTAATACAGTGATAAAGTTAATATAGACCATATAAAACTTATAATTAAGTATACACGAAGTATCTAATGAGTCCACAATAAATTATTTTAAAGGACATTGACCACCATACTATAGGACGCCGTTGCGCATAAAAAATAATGTAATCTTAGTGTAAATTGAATATAAAAGAGGGGAGAGGTCGTACTTTCCAAGGAAATAAAAATTATCTACATATTTTTAGGGGTTTTTGTTGAATTTTGATTTATATGTGCAAGTTTTAAGGTTAGTTATGTACCATAACTTCTACCAAAAAAGTACAAATTACAACAATAGTATGATTTCTATTCTCATAAAACAAAACGGAATAGTTTTAAACAAACCAAGGAAAGTTCCCAAGTAAATGGTAATTAGGTCATACTAAATCTAAGTGGCTTATAAAGAGTAGAAAATAAACAGGCCCCGCATAGAATAGGGTTTTCTATCCCCCTTTTAATTGTTATAATTTATTTTTAAAATGATGTTTACATGATTCGAGACACAATAAAGACAATAGCAGGGCGACAGCCGGCTATCGCTTGGTCACAAAGGGTTAGGTTTAAGGTGGTAAGACGAGGACGGGCGGACATGACGAAACTATAAGGGTTCTTTTTGTAAAAACCATTTGAAACTAATTTATTATTGTAAACAGACAAAATCTTATTTTAGTCATCATTGCAATGCGTGTAATTAAACATTTGAAATATTAATGTGTTTGTGTGGAAATAAAAATATTCAAAAGTCAATGGCATTTATTTCACTTAGATTATTTACAAGCACTACTGAATTGTCAGAGTTGGTCGGTTATTCTAAATACTCTGTATGTTTTAGCTGTTGATGTCCATAAGCTCGTTCAACACACATTACACTTCAAGAGTTTTGAGATGCTCATTCGAGTATAATATAACATTCCTGAGAGAAGAGGATGTTCTTCTGACATCTGAAAATAAATATAATAAATATTATTACATATTGTTGATTGATCTTAGCATTAGTTTAATAGGAAATTCGTCCGCGTGGAAACCGAAAATGATTCTAATAGGATTTTCAAATATTTTTTTTCGTTATCTGCTGTTACAGTTAGCTGTACAACAAAATACAAATAGTGCTATTGACTTGGACCATCTTTGGTATTATCCATAATAACGTATAATATTGTTGATAATATAACAATAATGCGCTCATTTTCTACTACACTAACGTCAAAAAAACGTGTAAATACAATATAATAAGATACTAACCGTTGCCGAATTAATCCAGTATCGTAGAATTGTAACCATTGCATCCGTTGCTTCCCCCAGTTGGCGACGGGGTAGAGGATGTTTCAGAGCAAGAGGGGCACAGTCCGCACAGCGTGTTATTTTTATTTTAACAAAATTGTCGGTACTGCCTAAAGAGAGAAACGATCCGAAGTCGTAAAAACGTCGACGTACGAAAGTTTTGAAAAGATTGCTTGATCGCACAGAAATCGGAAGTCTGCTGTACACGAACTAACCGCAATGATTCGTTATCTAATAACGCAAAATAAACTCAATTTTCAATAAAAATATTCGTCGCTTTGTTTTACTTGAAAGTGTCAATTTTGACTGTTAACATTTGAATTTCCGTGGCAGTGCTGCCCACAGCTGATAAAAATCAACCATAAGTGATAACTTAGACACCTAAATACTTTTTGTTAGTAAAATAACATTATTTTAGAAATGTTAATTAAATATAAATTGTTGGTAACGCAAATGAATGTTATATTCGTAATTATTTTTGAGACATCAACGTGTGCTCTTAAAAATAAAATATGTAATACTATCAGTTAAGACTGATTATGGGAAAGTTTATGAAATTGGCAACACCGCTTTTACTTAAGTACGTCATTAAAGGAAGAATGCAACAAAGTCGAATAAATAACTAATTAAATATAAAATATTAACCCCTAAAAAGATTTCCATGAAGTTCTTTTAGGAAAGTTAAAATATTATGTTATGATTTATGAGTACAGTTTTGTGGCTATGCCCTCTTATTTTAAAGCGATGCTAGATTTAAACATTCTCCTTTGAATTTTGAATTTTGAGTTACATATACAATGTGTTACTGAATTAATGCACTTTGAGAAAATAGTTTGTTCAGAAGCGTGCACTGAATCGATTTTTGTAATTTTGAATATAGGTAATATTTTTTCCCAAAAATAATTAAAACTACGTAAACTGCTGTCACACTTCTGCTGTACAGTCAAAACAAACTAAAATGGATGAAATACCTACTACCCTTATGCAAGTGCGACTGTGTGTATGCGTAGATTTGTAATGTGACTATAATTTTCTCCCACAATCTGTACAACTAAATCATAAAAAACTGTATTTTAAACATAATAATAAAAATTCAGTGTATGTATTATGATTATAACATAATATTCTAATTGGGGTGTCTGGTGGTGTGCGTTTATTCCGGGACATGTTGTATCTAAAAAAAAACATCTTAATAAATTTTAATATGACCACGCACCCCTCCCCAGTCTCTTTGATCAACAGAACCCTACAACCGCCTCAGTGTAAAATTAAAAATGGAACTACACCCCTTCACCGAGGGATGTCCGCGTCAACTTTTCCTCAATCAAGTTTAATTTTCACACCGCCAGTACTTTCATTTGACGCTTTCCTTTTATCAACCTTGATGAATTGAAATGTGCCATGGAAGCTTTGATTATAATAGAAGTATTAAAAAAAGATTGTACTTTGATAACCATACATAATAAACTTCCAATCCAGATTCAAGAACTTAGTATTACCAAATTTAAATTATTTGTAAAACGTAAATTACGCCGAAATGCTTTCTATTCTGTTAAAGAGTATATTGAGGACTCAAATGCTTGGGATTGAGCTGCTTCAATGATAATCATGGGCCTATATTGACATTTATGTTTACATAATTTTCTTCATTGACATTGATATTATCATTATTTGACATTGATGTGTACTTTTATAAGTATATTATTTTGTATACCATATTATTTTTTTTCCTATTTGGCATGTTAATTATTGAATCTGACATTTGTGTACTTTTATAAGTATATTATATATTTTTTTTTACACTATATTTATTGTGAGTGTGAGGACTATGTGGGCTGTTAGGTTACTAGTATGTTTTGCAACTACTGACGGTTTGAGTATTTAATGCGGCCTACCCGAATGTCCCTACTTTGGTATTGTTCGTCAAGATGTTAGGCTCCTTACGTTTTAGTTGAGCTAAACGACTTTTGACAAATGCTTGCATTGTTTGGACAGGTCCACTCAAATCTGTGTGCCTCTCTCATCAAGAGATCACTTCAGTTATTACCTTCATGGTCCTCGCATAATTTGACCAATACAATATTAAGAGACTTTGACCTCTGAGTTTGTTTCGGTTGTTTCTTCTCAGAGTAGTCCAGCCAGAAAACACCGGCCCCATCGTTCGATTAAAATAAGAAAAAAAAAATGACGTGTAAAAGTGTAATTTTTTACCTATTTACAAAAATAAATCATTTATCATTTAACCAGACACTTGTACGTGTTTACATAATTAAATATTATTTTTATATATACTTATTTATTTATTTTATTTATTTATTTATTTATTTATTTAACATCTATGGAAGACTTACAGCTAAATACAACGGTAATACATAACAGTACGGTAAACTGACAGCCAATAACAAGTCTTCACGTCTAGAGCTAGTGTGATGTAAAAGTACTGTGAACAAAATAACAACTGTACACTCTTATAAATGATGCACAGGAATACAATAATAGACCATCGCAGTTAATAAAATAAAACTAGGTATTAAAGAAATTTTGGGATAGACACCTTTTTGCCGTTGTCACACTTGTTCCGAAAAGATCAAAGTCAAACTGCTTGCTCACCTTGTTAAAGCACCTACTCGCTCGTACAATGTACGAATTTAAAACAAAATGATGCTCTTATGAGCATGATTGTTCGTTCTGTTTCTTTTCTTTTCACCCAGGACAATACTTCAACACATCTTACCAATACAGGACAATCTAATCTCAACACGTGTTGGTATAATACCAAGATGTGTATCGGTCTTGGGTTGAAATTAAGCTCAAGACCTCTTGTTTAGCACCCCAAGCCTCTAAACCAACAGGCCTGCAGTCGCTCTATGTAAAACACTGGTATTTAACAGCATTTGATTGGACCGGAAACCACCCTCTCTATTTTTCTAACAAATTAATAAGATGATAAATTGAAAGGTAACACAGCTTTTATTGCGAAACTCAACCTTTGATAGCCTTGTATTTTTCACTTGAAATACGTTATTAAAAGGCGAGCAAAGAGACGGGAAAAGAAAATTGTAAATGTACTATGGATACCCAAAAGCTTTTCAGCTTGATAGCTGAAAAGAAAGTTAAAGTTCTGTAGAAATAGAATAATAAAATATTCTACTTTCACTTTTTCCTCAAATCATTACCTAATTATGCATGTTCTGGAAAAATCATATCGTCCTACACAATATGTAAGTACGCATAGAAGTAGAGCATACTTGAGCCTAATAACGAAGATAATACATAATCTTTACAAAATTAATACAGCACTCAAAACATGCCAAGGATATGAAAGACGTCGATTTTAATTTATTCAGGACTAGCTTTAGCCTGCGATTTCGTTTACGTGAATATCGGCAAAAGGGATGACGACAGCATAAAAAAATGGCATTCTGTTTAGTCCGTCTTGTAGATCGGCCAAAAATACGGGACATGTATTTTTTGCTTGATCAAAATAATAAAAAAATAAAAAGATAAAGAGCAACAAAGTTCCGGAGTGGGGGCTTTTGATGTCACCGTGCTGCAAAAATTGTATCTGATCGTGACGTCACGCGCAACTTCAACGCACTGTATTGTTGTCATTTTTCGTTTATGAGAAAAAAGAAAAAATACGTGTCCAAAATTTTTTAATAATCTCACTGATGGACTAATTACTTTTTTTTCGTCGTTTCGCCTATTGCGGTTACAAAGTCAAAATTAGGTAAAAAGCTAAGAGAATAAGCTTTTTGGGAGTTGAGAGACTTGGGAGTTAAGCTAAAGCTGTAGCAGATTACGCTGTTCAAAATCCTCCCAGAAGGCGTTCAACGGCATCGTGGCACACCCAGGCGAAGACGGAGGGACAAGCTGGATGCTTGAAGGCAGGCAGGATTGGCCTGCATTGACAATGATAGAGAGGTTTGGAAGGAAGGAAGGGAGACCTTTGATCTGCAATGGAACAATATATACATATGTATATAAACCCACCACCACCACACTACGAAATTTATCTGTACCAAGCATATAGGTTCACAATTTCACATACACTAACATCTGTAGGCCTTACAAAAAAATGGGCCGTGCAGATTAAGAAATCAGAGGCAGAGAAAAGACTGGAATGGTATGTATTTCTGGTATGTTAGAACTTTATTTTTTTTAAGAACTGTAAATTAACAATAAAAAGAAAAATAATTTGATTTTTACACAATAGGGTATTACACTCTTTTTTTTTAAGTATTTCAAATAACTCCTACAGTACTAAGAAACCACTAAAAAAAATCCTAAATTTTTATTTAAGCGCTAAGTAACCTAAAAACGCATTTAAAAATTGTATTTTCAAATTTCGCGCGGAAATTTCCAAAAACGGAAAACGCCGTGGGCGTGGTTTTGCTTTGGCGATATGACGTCCTTACGTCATGTAAATAAACAAACGCGCTGTGACACTTTACATAATTTTTATTGTTTTTATCTCAAAAGTTCGTTACTGTTCGACTTACCGTTGGTGTGCGTTTCGGAATGCAAGAACACAAGTGTGAAAACATCGGAATAATTGTGAATTCTAGTGTTAACTGATTCAAATTTAAGAAAAACTTAGTTAAAAGTTGTGGGAAGAGTATTCCAACTATTACACCATAAAAACCCGTTTGTACCGTTTGTACTGTTGTTGTAAATATCACTTTGATGTAAGTACACATGTGCATTAGCCATCTAAAATATCTTTCACAATAACTTCCATGAAAAAGTATATTTTTATAATAAAGATCGTATTAGGAGGTTATAAATAAAACAAATAGTGACGTCTAGTTGACACTGTTGACATTCGACAGCTGTCACTGTCTGTGGTCTGTATTTCGGTGTGTTCAAGAACAGGTAAAAAAAACTGAAAACTTTGAATTGAATTTAAAAAAATATTTTCTAGTTTTATGAACTAAAACTAACACTGTTCGGCTGCTTTTTGCTTAAGCTACCTCAATAATATATTTTTATATTTTTTCTCTTATACAGTGTAATACCCTATTATTGTAGAACAGAATATGTCAAGCACAATAAAATCTCTTTTAATTGGTACAGCTTCACGTATAAGCAGAATCGTTTTGAGAGTTACAAAGGAAACCCCACGTGTACGGTTTAGATATTCTTGGAATTAAATATTCTATTTCTTTAAGGATTCCAAGCTACCTTAATTCTTCGAAATCAGTTTCGTCTTTAGCCGTAAAAGCGTCAATTAACAGAACAACGCTCCTTTGATGTCATCACTAATATTATAAATTAACTGGCTATTCCCCGCGGTTTTGCTCGCGTTATGCTGTTTTAGTTTAGTGCTTCGCTTCCGTAGGTCACAACGTAATGGTATGTAGCCTATATATTATTCTGATGTATCCGTACTAATATTATAAATGCGAAAGTAACTCTGTCTGTCTGTCTGTCTCTTTTTCACGTCTAAACCACTGAATCAATTTAAATGAAATTTGGTACAGATACAGTCTGAGACCCGGGAAAGGACATAGGATAGTTTTCATCCCGGAAATCCCCCGGGAACGGGAACTCGGACGAAGTCGCGAGCAAAAGCTAGTAAGCTATATTGCTCCGTAGTTTTATCAAAAACCGTTTAATTATTATTGCGTTAGAGTAAAAATCAATGCAAAGTTTATAAATGACATTGTAAAAGGTTCTAATACCATATTGAATAGAACCTCATTGGATCTTCTTTGATTTGTTATTTAATAAGGGTTGCTGGCCTTCTTTCGTCGAAAAATTAGAAACGCCATTTGTGTTTCTTTTTAATTTCTTATTTTTCTCAACAAGTAATGGCCATCACCTGTTTTTTGAGATAAACGGGCGGTTTTTATCGTAAGTTTAAAGATGAGAAAACTCTTTCGTGGGTTTTATTAAATTCGAAATGATTATTACCCTACTAAAAGAAATGTGTAAGAGCTATTTATGGAGCAGAATATTTAGATCACTGCAAACTGTTGTTTAAAGCATTAAAGATACTTCCACTTCCCTGCCTTTACATTTTTGAAATTTGTTTATTTGTTAAAATATCTTACTTGTTCCCCATGTATGAACACAAGTCCAAAAGAGTTGAAAGCAGAAATCCAGGACAATTTTATTACTTGTACCTAGTCAGAGACTGCATTTGTATAGCAGAAATGCGAATTGTATGGCAATCAAAATATTTAATAAATTACCGCCTCGAATAAGAACTCTGCCCATTAACAGATTTAAGAAAACCGTATTTGATTGGCTTTTAGACAAATGCTTCTACTCAGTTGCTGAATTTTTTTATTGTAAATTGTGACATTTTTTTTTTTACTATAGTTTAGTAATAAAGAATAGATTTTCATTAAATTTTTGACATTTTGGTATAGTAATTTAATAGGCAATGTATACTTTTTGTTTTTAAATTCAACTGAACATTTCTACACCGGCAACGGTAGTATTATGTGAAACTGTTTTTTATTAAGACCTGAATGTAATTACCATATACTAAGAAATAAATGCTATTCTATTCTATTCTACTACTTTCATAGTTTGTGAGGAAGTTTGTTACTCTTTCTCGCAGAAACTAATGAACGTGTTTTGTTGGAATTAAATAGTTATATATAGATTATACACCAGAACAGGGAATAGACTTACTATAGAAGCGGAGCAGTAATCAAAAATCTTACCTAACATGGGAGGAACCGCAGGGAACAGATAATTTAGTAGGATTTAAACGAATGTAAAGTTATTTAATTGTAAACCTTTCCGCTATAACTTCATCACGAAGGTATCAAAAAAGGAATAAAGATTAACAAAAACAAAATATTCAAACAAAACACAAAATCTATATTAACACGCAAATCACGTTGTTACTAGCTTTGTTTGAGTGGTAGACAATGTCTGAGACATTAAGTCTGCCTTTGGGCATAAAGTATAAATAAAATAACGCAAGTGAATCCACAGGCACAATACAAATGTTTGCATAAAGTATCATCTACTAATGCTATAAGAAGTGGTTGCAACCATGTTCCAAAAAACATTCCAAAATGACAACAGAGTAAAAAGCAAAAAATAAAACGCAGCACTATTCTCAGGTCGGCCATTTTGACGTGACGTTTCCCAATATGGCTCCTGCGATGGCCAGTTGTCGAAACTTCCCTACGTCACCAGTGTGAGTTTTTACGGCGCTTTAAAGGCCCCTCTCTTGGGTACGCTAAAGACCCATATTATTCGGAGACATCAACAGGATCAACGTCTTAATACCCTGTAAAAAGGGAAAAGGGACTTCCAAATGTGTGTAGTTTATTAGATGTTTTTTATGGGAAATAATTTAATAAAGCGCATTGGTACATTTAGAAATAGAATGTTTCTCAAGGATAAAGTTCCAAGTAGATTAACTTATTTTATGGGTAGGGTTTACTTCTGATTTTTATCTTAATTCTTGTACTAATATAAATTAAAATGTAATAAACATGTAAGCTGAGGTAAGCAAGTCTGCCAAAGTTTTTCTCCCTGATGTAAATGTAACCTACATTAATTATCATAGAAGAAGCAATATAGCATTTGTCATTACGCAATAAGTAGCTCATTCATGTTTCTTATGGAGACTCTGTAATCTGTCAAATTTTTTTAATAGAATTTTTACTTTATTTCCAAAATTTTAGGGTCAGAGTTGAATGGAAAAAAAATGACTGTGCGCAGCCGAGGGGTAGTAGTCAATCTATAAAACGGAAGTTAAGAATAAGCGCATATATATGAACGTCAGCTTGCACTTAAATTTATGTGTTAGTGGGCCACTAAATTCGGTGTTTCACTGAAAGGAAACTAACTATTATATACATCATATATATAACTAGATGTTTTCAGCGGCTTCGCCTGCCCACTTTCATACAAAGTTTAATCCCCTGTTGTAGCCCGTTAGGAGATGAATTCTGAAAATTGCTTCTTAGTGTGTCTCTAGAGAGTTCCATTTGGTGTGATCCACTGAAGGTAATTGTTATAAAGTGATGGAACGTAAAATGCATAGCATAAAAAGCAAGGAAGTAGTAACACGACGTTCTAATTTGGACAGTACCAAATAGGTACATACATACGTTAAAGTTTCCAACATAGCCAGACGGCCATACAAATATTTGTAAGGGTTAAAGTGTAAACCACGACCCTAACGGCAGGAAGCTAAGTGTTTCTACTAACAACTGCGCCAGTAAAGTCAACAAAGGTTATAATTGTAACTAAACTAGCGGATTTGTGAAGTAACGGGAGCCGATTCTCTTATTCACAAACTAACCTAAATTTAGTTAAGTGCATCTTTCTCATTCCATTTCATAAAGAAAAGGACAGAAGATAAAATATTAGTAAAGTCCTGTGAAATTTAAACAGGCCATAGATAATTTAGACGCGATTAAAAAATTGCGACTAAATATACGCCAATTTTCTTCAGGCGCTGTCTAATTTGACAGGGTTAAACTAAAATGTATCTTGTGTCCTTTTCTTTAAGAAATGGAATGAGAAAAATGCATTTAAATTTTGTTAAGTTTGTGAACAAGAGAATCAGCACCATTGGCTCACAAACTAAACAAAATTTGTAATTTAGCGCATCTTTTTTTCCCATTTCATTAGGAAAAGGACAGAAGATACATGTTGCGGGCCTTACTCCAGTTTGTAGGTATTATGAAATAAAGTGAACAATTGTGCAGTCGATACCAGTTTTAGGTTAGCATAGTTCGCCGACCAGGTGGAGCGATAATCTGTAAAGGCATCTGGCAGCAGTGTGCCTTAGAAGAAGCTTTTATCCAGCAGTAGAATGACGCATGTTGATGATGATAATGAAATGTTTGATGTAGAAAACTTTATTATTTGTGATGTTGATGTAGCACGACGCGGGTGACATTAGGTAAACCGTTTTTATCTACTCTGAAACGTTAATAATCGTGATTGAATACTGTTGCCACACAAAAATAATCAGTGGAAGAATTTTTTAACATTTAAATACATTGTTTTTTAGATTACAAACAAAATAACAAACTGTATGTTTAAACAAGTAAAGAAAAACACAATTTCGACTGCATGTTAAAGTTTCAGTATAGTTAGTCCAAAACTTTAATGTAAAGTGTTCACCGCATCCCACGAGGGAATTATAAACTTAAGTGGACCATTTATAAAGTTTTAATGAAGCATTTTTATGATACAAGAACCACAGTCAACAATGTTCAACTTAGAGTGATACCACACTACACGTTGAGTCGGTGTTGCGTCATTATGCGTAGTACATACCTAGTTATATTCATTAATTGTATAAAGAAGAAGTAGAGAATTACTTTCGCTCTTACTTATTGCCGGGTGCGGCGTGTTGATTTCTATGCAAAGAAAGTGGTCCGGGGAAAGGCTATTTCAACAAATAAATCAGGACAACATGCCCCAAGTTTCATTAAAGAAGCGTGCGCATCGTGGCGTTACGCGCAAAGTAAAAAAAAAACAATTAATTCGAAATAAAAACAAGGTTCGTGAGACGACGTCCGTAGGGGGGGAATTTTGAATGATATCTAAGAAGACCGTTGCGTTGTGCGTATTTAACATTTCAACGACCAAGCGACAGCCGGCTGTCGCGCTGCTATTGTCTTTCTATTGTGTCTCGAATCACTTGTGTTCGAAGGTTTAAAATATCTTATGACATAAACGCCTTTTGCCCTGCACTCACTCATTGCGTTGTATCTCGAAGTCGCAACGATCAAAACGATCGTGTGGTACCGCTTTTACCCAGAAAAGATTTATGAATTTTATGTATGGGAGTCGTCTTCGGATATTTACATTATTCTGGAAATTTTATACGACGCGCTGGATTAGGGACGGCTTAAAATACTCGTTATTTCATACGATGCTTTTTTATTATGAGGGAGGTAAAGTACTTATTACTTGTTCGAAACGACCTAGATAATGTACAGCTCAAGAATAAAATATGGGTATGTGCTTTTTATAATGTAAAAACATTGTTTGTTATAATGGTATACTATACTTTGTCAAATGTTATCTTATCATCTTATCTTGTCATACTACTAATTAAAAGTAGAGTTTCAATATTTGTTACTTTTTCACGCAAAATCGAGAGAACGGATTTTGGTGAAACTTGACAGTAATGCTGGTTTTAAATAAGAATAACACATAAGCTACATAACATCACAGCAGTAACTAAATACCTCACATAACGCGTGTAAAACCGCAAAGAATAGGTACTCTCTAAAATTAAAGGAGGTTATATCCATTTTAGCCGCATAATCTTAACATACGTTTCCATAGCATTATAATAATTATTTACAGATACTAAAATTAATCACTTAATTTCGGCTCATAACATCTAGTCCGTATTTAATACAGGATCTGCCCGAAGATTACCATTAGACGTCTTAGTTAATACCTACATTATTAATTAACATTCAACTTCTATTGATAAAGGAAAACCTAACGCGTCTAATAACTTGCTTTAATCTTGATAATCCAGCTAAGCTAGCTTTTCAGCTTAATAAAGTGGGAACGCAGATTATATTGGAAAAGTTCATTTAATATTTGAGAAAGATAGAATTAAATGAAATCTATTTCGTCTGTCGGAAAAAAAAACATTGGAACTGTGGAACTTTTATCTGCGTAATAATCCTGGCTGACAAGCCAGAGGTCTGCGATTTACAACTACAAGTTTGTCTTCATTTTCTTAACTCACACTCGACCCGAGATTTTTTTGCAGACGGCAGGTAGTATCTCCGAACGTAGCTCCTCCGAAATGGGCTCTTAGACAAAGTAATACATTTTCTAAGGCTTCATAAAAGAAATTGACTTAAAAATACTGACCTACGGGACCTTAATCTTGGCGGAGACGGGACTTGTACCCTGCGAATAATCATGTTTATTCGCTGGCAGTTTAATGAGATTGCTTCGCTTTAGTAGTCGCGGCGTCACTACGTCAACTGTCTCGGAGCATCTCAGAGCAAATGTACTTTATTCCATTTTTGAATTATTGCTTTTTTACCAGCCAGGGTTTTGAGGGATATTGCATTAGGGCATTAGGCTGGTTTTGGGCGAGACATCGTCGGCTCCACAGATTGATATCATGCATTAGATGACAGATTGGAAGTACGGTCCGTTGGCAGTCAGTATAGCGAGTGACCTATTTCCGTCTTTCGATTTTACGTTGGGAGTCAGTACCGTGTTTTTAATTTTTCCCGGTGTATTAAAGAAATGCTGAGAAAGTCTAACGTGGAAGGATTTAACCGAGCCACTTGAGTACTTCGTTCGCATTTTATATTCTCGAAAGAAACTCAGAACTACAAAATATTAATACCTACTCGGCCAGATTTTTAAGCCAAACATGCTGCAGTACAAAGCTCTCAAACTTCCTTTTTAATTAGGTTATATAGCTTTCCAAAAATTTGAATACCTAACTAATTACCTAACTAATTTTTCAATAGGTACTCTTGCTCGTAAACCGAATCTTGTTTAAGCATTTTACGCACATAGGTACTTTAGTTAATTACTAGCACATATTATAAACAAAAAATTCGAACCCTAACCAGTTCGAATTTTGACTGAAGATCCACACGGCATTTATACATATTGACTGTTAAATACAGTCACTTACTACAGTTATGACATTATATATTATATTTTATGTGTCTTGATGAATGTCATATAATAGATGTGAGCATTTTATTATTATGCTCTCGGCTTCATTACACCCTCATTTCCGTGTCCTTAGCATCACAATACGATATATTTTAGTTTTTCTTAAATTCCCCTAACACCAATTCAAACACGTTTAACAATAAAGTTCTAAACTTTTTAACTTTTCTAAGTGGGCTGAGTTACATAGTAATCTAGTTACAATTAATTTGTAACTACGAGTTAGTTGTTCAAAATTCTTTGAACATGTATCATCAACTACAAAAATGTAGATATCAACGGTCAACGCCTTCTACTGCCACTCTGCCAGACACTCCAGAGAGTTGCATGCCCTAAATAAATTATTTATCAATAAAACCAGCCCAAGAGCGAGTTGGTCTTTGACAGTAAGGGTTCCGTGACGCAACACTTACAGTATGAATGATTTGAACTTACTATAAATTTTCGTTGTGCAATAGAATTAGACGCAGTTTGACAATAGTATAAATTAATTATACTTAGCTTATTTAAACCGAAACGAAAAAATGTTGAATGGACGAAGTTTCTTCAACGAAAGCCCCTCGTCACTGGGACACTAACAACTTTAGGATTCATTTCGTATTTATTCAAATTTTAATTCAAGCAAATAGTTAATTCTTCGCTATAAACGTAATCAATATAGTCTAAATCTCATCTTAGTGACAATAACTGACTGAAGCCTAAATAAAATGCGGTATTTACACTACTTTCCCTTAATAATTCTCCGTCTCTATCTTGCAATTGTTTGACAGTAGAGCGACTATGACAGCAACTTTGCTTAGCCGAAGCTCTTGCTAATCAACTTTTATTTTTCTCCGTCTATGGCCGTTTGTCCATCACTGCCGTCACCGTCACGTCAACGATAACGAGATCACGACGCCAAAGTGACGATAGATAGACATTTACTATAGCCACGTGTCCTCCACAAGTCACATCACCTCATATAAATGTCGTTCTGTGTGTCGGTGACGCCCTAAAGTTAAAATGGTATCATTGTTAAACTTATTGGAATTGGCTCTCTGACCATGGAACCCTAAAAAATATTTGACATTGACGTGAACACAATGTGACAATGTTTTTCGGCGCTGACCATTGTCCTGTGCTGTGCCAATCAACGGGCTTTTGTTTTTAATCCCGCGCCACGATATTAACACGATGGCCACACATTCATACAAAAAAACCGCAATTTAATAACAGATTTTGTTCATGTTGGTGAGGAAGGTTTTAGAATAAGTGCTTGTAGCTAAATTTTACTTCCCTGACATTATGTCATATAGGCCACGTTCAGGCAAGTGTAGTCTGAATACACGTCTTGTTAAATCTCGAGTTCAATAGCGCGACTGATGCAAGCTGATCCTGCCGGGGTTGCGGAATGTTTATAGTTACCCCGGAACATAAAGGGCAACCGAAGGAAGATAAGTGGGTTTTAGTCAGTAAAAGTCTGACACGCCCTCCCGCCGCACCCAGGACGGGAGCAGTCATTTGATGATTTCCTACTCCCAAAAAAAAAAGCAAGCTGATGATGATTCTGAAGGCCTTATTGCACTTCATCTAAAACTAGCTTCCACGTTGTTTCATCTGCGTCAAGTGCGTAAATAATAAACAGGTATTTTTAGTCAATGCCACACCACTAACAAAAAATTTGATTCGCATGAAAAATCAATCCAATAAGTAGGTAATGTCTAAAGCTTGATAAAAACATTATATTTTTCTAAACTAACCACGTTAATAGATATTCTCTAAGAAAGGTACTTCGACCGAACAACCTTTTTGGTGTCAAAGGGGTATCCATTAAATAGATCTCTTTTAATTAAGAAATACTCTAAAAAACTAATAGAAAAAAACTCCAATTTAATAAATCTTCAGTCACTTTAATATCAACAGTGTCCTCTGAAAGCGAATAAGATTACTTTGAACATTTAAAAGGTTAGCAAACTGATTTCGGCGTCTTCAGGAGAGCTGTGGTCATACTGAACGCGGGTTTTAATGTCGAATATTTTTATTATACCAGGCTTTCACGGACCCAGTTAAAAAAACATTAAAATCATATTTATTTTCTAAATAGGTTATAAAATAACACTTACACGTCAATATTATTATTATTATTTTTATATATTAAGCGAACGATGGAGCCGGTGTTTCGTAGCTGGACTGGTCTGAGAAGAAACATCCGAAACAAACTCGGAGGTCGAAGTTTTTTTTTAAATTCCATACAATCGTACTGGTCAAAAATGTGCGAGAACCATGAAGGTTTGTCTGAGGTACTCTCTAGATGAGAGAAGCACACAGATTTGAGTGGACCTGTCCAGACAGTGCAAGCATTTGTCAGTAATCGCAGGTGCAGTGCAGGGTAAAGCTATTTTTGTACGGAGAAGACTCGTGTTTCTTCTGATCACCACGCTTGATTAAGACGGATTGGTGATTGTGATTACCGACTTATAAAACAAGTTCTGGTTTCCTCATGATGTATTTTCTTTCACCGATATCAGTCATATCCCAAATGAACTTAGAAAATAAATATGAATTGATAAAGTCACGAAATCAGATGGGTAAATAATCAGACGCCTCAAGAACCAGAAGCGGGTACCACTGGGCCATTAATACAGCAGGCTCATTATGATCTCTAACGCAGAACAATTGAGAGCGGACGGAAACATTTATCCCCCAGTGTAATAGTTTCTTGCCCAGCGATCAAACTAAAATTTAAAGAATCAAGGCAAAGTACCAATAATTAACAGCTTACATCAACAGACCCAAAGGACAAAATTAATTCGCTTTCAATAGGACCGTGGCCTAAATCAGAGCCAAGCTCAGATAGTTCTAAATCTCAGAGTTACAATAATATAAAGATACATGGGCAAAATTCTGTCGTCGATGCGAACATTAATTTCATTTAGTCTTGCCTCGCTTTCCCTTTTTATCGGGATAAAGATTAGAATTTTATGTTGTGTAAGTCCAATCTGTTGCAATAAAATCAACCTAATGGATTTAGGCGATCAGATATTTTTTAAATGGTATAAAGCCTAAGAGATTTTTTCTATTTTACTTTGGTAAATGTTGATAAGCTTACGTATTATTGTAGCCTTTTAAGCAGTGCCAACTCAGATTTTTTTACAAAAACATTGAATATTTTATTGAATTATTCGGAGCTTTAATAAAATTTCGACAAAGTGAAAACAACATGTGTGCCATGTTTTAAAATTACAGTGAAACGATGGGTACGATGCATTTACGTTGAACGTACCATTTCGTTTTATTCCAGCGATTTTTGACGTGACAACGTCTTAAATTAGGTTGCGGCTGGGAGTCACTTATGAAAAAGTGTAACGCTCGGTAACGTTACGATGAGTCACCGAACGAGAGAGAGGCCCGCCGAATGCCTTGCGTCTCTCTCCCACTCAACTATGATCGGTAAAAGACGTTGTCACGTAAAATCTTCGCCCGTAAAACCGACTTTACAGGCAACCATTTTTTTTTTTTATTTATTCCCAAACGCGCCTGCGGCATTTTCGGAGAAGCTTCATTATTGGTTATTACTATTAATTCGACCATAAATACTTTCAAGAATTAATATGTCACAACATACATAGAGTGAGTATTCGTGTGTTGCTGCGTTCACGCAGCGGCAACGATGCCTGGTTTTACACACATGTCATATATTTTTGTGACATACGACATTGAGCGTTTCCAATGCACGGCGCCTTGGAAAGCACATCAGGCTTTGACAGTCCTTACGAGTAGTCAGTAGCCAGAAAGTCTGACCAGTCTATCCGGGTATTGGGTCGCCCAGTTACTGGGTTGTGGAGGTCTAATAGGCAGCCTCTTCACGTAAAACACGTAAAACACTGGCATCCAGCGGAATCCGGTTAGGCTGGAAGCCGACGCTAATATAGTTGGGGAAAGGCTAGGGAGACGATGATGACCACATTGAGCGTTGTGTCACGCAAAGTTTTATCTGATCATCGAACGATAAATGATACGAGGTGATGTTTATGAGCAACGCTGTCGAAACTCGGGTTCGGTACTATTTCTAAATGCAGTCAAGAGAAAGGTTCAGAATCCATTATTGTTTTTCCTTTCGTTTCGGCGGTTTTGGCTATGGCGTAATAAAAACTCTAAGGGGCTGCGTCGCCATAGTGCGTTGCAACGTCTTTGCAAAACAAATGAGGCCTGAACCATTGTAGGCCTTTCGACTCGTTGCGTCAAAGCAACGTACACTTGACGGATTTATAGCCTGCACCAACAGTTTGTGCAAGCAACTTACAGCGAGAAGAATAGGGATGTTGACTACATCAAAAGAATGACATTCTGTTTAGTCCGTCTGTTAGACAGTCCAAAAATACTGGACACATATTTTTTGCTTGATCAAATTAATAACAAAATACAAAGATAAAGAGCATCAAAGTTCCAGAGAGGGGGCTTGTGACGTCACTTCTGAGTAAAAATTATACAAAGGCGTGACGTTTCACGAAACTTCAACGCACTGTATTGTCGTCATTTTCTGTTTACGAGAAAAAAGAAAATATACGTGTCCCAAATTTTTTGATTATCTAACTGACGGACTAATTACTTTTTTTTTGTCATCTCGCCTATTGATGGCATTTAGGTTTTAATGTTTTACGAACAATGTTAGTCTGTATATACGAACGTTTTGATTAATATAATCCCATCGTACATTCATTTATATGACCGAAATATGCAAATGGATTTACAAAAACAATTTTTGCCACGAAGGAAAACGTGTGTCAAGAGTATGAAACATTAAAATATTGTTTGCAAACAAACACTTATTTTTTGCTATTTTTTACTGCAAACAAATTCATACACATTATACTAGTTTAAGTTAGGTCTGTAACTGCGTCCGTTAAAGTCAGATAAAAGTAGCGTATTCTTGGGATTCAGGCTAGCTTCAAACCAATTACATAACAGTTCAGTGGTTTAGACGTGCAATCGCGACAGACAGACACTCGCTTATATATATACCTTCTAAAACACGTGATTCGAGATACAACAGAAAGACAGCCGGCTGTCGCTTGGTTGTTGAAAGGTTAAGTAAATATTACGAGAAACTAGCGAAATCTATCTAACTATACTAATATTATCAAGCTGAAGAGTTTGTTTTGTTGATGACGGGAGCGGAGTAATTGCCAAAGATGCGATCTTATGAATACCTAAGTAATAAACAAGTAAGTAAATACCTAAACACAACATTACGTAAATTTCGTTGTACATTACAATTTAATAAACAAAAATATGGCATCAACATCGGGACAATAGAACGGGAACACTCCGAGCTCTTGACAACAAAACTAAAACAATATCAATTGTCTCAAACTCTTCCCTTTCGAGTTCAATACAATCACTTCGACAAACAGTTTCAATTCGATAGTCGGACTCGACGCTACAACTAATTACAAACGCGGATACCGAACTTAGTAAGTTGGGTGCTTATTCCTTTCACGTCGATTCTCCCCTGGCCTGATTGCGGCTGAATATTCATAACCGGTACGATATTTACGGGCGTCGGCCCCTGGGCCATCTCGCCCTATCTAACCAAGCCCCGGATAATTGCGTTCAACTTGCAACTAAACGGGACACTATTAATTTAATTGTGATGTATTAACTAACTGCGTTATAGTTGTAATATCTTGGTTGAGCTGCGGAATTTGTGCGCGATCTTAACTGGTCTGTTTTAGTGGTTAGAAACCCTGACTGCTAAGCCGGAGGTGGGTTCGATTCCCAAACTAGACAGATTATTATGTGATGGACATTATTTTTTGTTCTATGTTGATTTGTAATTCATTTATAACATTTTTGTTGGTATAATATTTTTAAACTATATTAATAAGTACGTATATCAGTTGTCTCTGGTTACCAGAGAACAGATTTTGCCTAATTTATGGGACAGTTGGCCTTGTGCGGGATGTCCCTAGATATTTATTTATATTATTTATATCTTCAATATTGTCGTAATGGCCTATTGGTTAAGGCCTCTTAAGTAAGACGTTGTGTAGTGTTAGCGAATATGGTGGGTATTCGAGGGCCCTGTCAAAACGGAAGCCCTGGGCCCGGGTTCCGTGTACCTTTATGGTAAAGATGGTAATGATATCTGTCTTATCTTTGACATTGGGTTGATGTCGTTAGACATGTATACGGAGTGTGAAAAACATATCTTTTTTGTTAAACTATTAAAGGACGTTAAAATCCCTTTTCAAGTCTCACCATTACGCTCCTGCATCCTAATTCACTCCGTCGCCTATTAAAGTTAAATGCAGGTCTGTAATTTCTTAAAGTACCAGAAAAGTTAATCCATTAAAATTTAAAATGACACCTGTAACATTACGCTTTCGCCTCTCGAGATTACAACGACGTAAAAATTTAACAACTTTGACATCTTATTGGCAACCTACTTAATGTTGCAAGACTCAATAAATTAATATTATTTTATAAATTTCGTCGTGTGTATAATAAAAATGCCTTTAAAAAGTTCAAGCTTTTATTAATTAAAATGAAGAAAAACCATCAAACTACTTTATTTATAATATAGCTAATAAAAAAGATATAAAGTACATAAAAATAAAGTAATTTATCAACAGATATTAAAAAAAAACCCGTCACCATGCCATGGCCCAAAACAGGTGTTGCCAAAATCACTTTTTAAAAGCTTATTGCGACAAAGGTAGGCGCAGGTATTAAAATCGCTCATTCGTAAAATCTAATTTCCGTGACAACAGACTGCCGTCTATAAAAAAAATACTTTTTACGACGAAGTCGGGGTCGCGGATACGAGTCATTATAAATTTAAAAGCCAAATAACGACTTCTATGTATAATATTTGGTAATGTAAAGCCTTATAAAGTCTCTAAAGCCGTCGACTTGAAGACTGTATATCTAAAAGTCACGTAAGTACGTATCTTACCTAATACTTGCTAAGTACTTAATTTTACACAGATTACCTCGTTTGAAAATGTTTGAAGTACCTCAGTACTTGAAGAAAATTGACGGCCTAAATTATATTACGTTTTATAATAAAAACTGCTACTTTAAAAATAAGCATTTTAAAGTAGCAATTTTAATTTTTTTATTTATGGAACTTTTCATTAGAAATAAAATAAAATATTTACAAAGAATATTTTGATGTTCTTGATTGAATTTTGCATAACAGAGATCTTAAAACGAAACGTAGCTAATATTCGGTTCTGTATATCGAATTACGATTTTTCTTTATAGCTCATCAAACTATCTGTAATAATAATTGACAAATATTTCCAATGATAATTGAGTTCCGTTATCCCCATTGAATGGTGATAGGGTCAATTGGGACAAGAGGAATACACCTCCCACCCCATGGAACGGTAATCAGTTGCAGTTGCAGGACTAATAGATTCCTAAAGCAGGTAGATACAAACCCCACTACCCTACAAACGGCACCCTACATACTGCTTTCGAAAAAATCCTAACGATAAAAGCTACTTCACCCAACTTAGGCATCAAACACAAAACCCCGTGCTCTACAGTCGCGCCTGGGACCAAAAGAACCACAAGACAACATCACGTTGGTCAACATGTAAGTTGCAATACCAAATAAAACACCAAATATCAACATTTATTAGTTAGATGGATATCGAATGATAACGGTAATAAAAGATAGCAGAAAGCACCTTATCTTTCCGAACGCACCGCGTGATGGATGAGCGAGTGAAACTATCTTTTATTACCTAATTTGGGGCACTAGAAAAAGAGGGCTAACTGACGTTGACATTATTATATCAACCGTGCCTGTGAACGACCTTACTACTCATTGATTTATTCCAAATTAGCTTTTGACCGAGACTTCGCCTTGTAGTAGTTGTCGTGCATTCAGGCGCAGTAATGGATTAATATGTAGCCTTTCCTATTCTATGGCCAGTATCTGTCTATACAAAATAAGACTGTAAAGTTAATGAATCATAATTGAGGAACAACGTAAAAGACTAGAAGACTGACAAGCAATAAAACTGACACACAAGAAAGAACTGAAAACAAGTTAAAATATTTTATTTACATCCATACTAATGCCCTTACTAATAATCACTGTGTAAAGTTATGCAATGAATAAAGCCTGTGTAACCATACATTTTTTGACGTATACACCTGTCATAACTTTATGCAGCGTTTATTAGTAAGGCGCTTATATTATAAATGCAAAAGTAACTCTGTCTATCTGTCTATCTCTTCATCACACCTAAGCCACTGAAGCGATTTGAATGTGCTATATTTGTGCTTGCGAGAAAAGACATAGGATAGTTTCCATCCCGGAAATCCCTCGGGAACGGGAACTATTATTCCACGTGAACGAAGTGGCGGGCAAAAGATAGTGTATAATATAAAAGACAGACTTTATGAAATAACTGAAAGTAGAAACTTTCATTTCGATTTTCGGACCCCTAACCCTATCGGCGTTAAATAAGGAATGTAAGAATAAGGCAATGTGCGTGCAAAGTCGCAGAAAATAGCTAGTTTTAAAATTAACTTAAACATTTGAAAGAGCACATTGAATTAGATTGCCGTAATTATTAATTTAATCGTTAAGAATTCGCCTAGAGTTGGTAAAACCAAACTCCGTACCAATGTCAACTTTACATTTGAACAAGAAATTAATTTAAATGACGCCGAATCAAGAAATCTTATTACAGCTCTTCACTCCATAATAAAACGAGTGAGTGAAGCACATGAAAACCACCGCCATTATCAAATAAAATTATTATTATCTCTCCAGATTCAGACAAGACAAAAGTCAATTATGAGATTACAGAGGAATGAACTCCAGTCGTCATTACCTAATGCACCTTAGCAATGCTTTTAACCAACACGTTTACACGTCTACAAACAAAGCTTGAATACATACCGCTGGGGGTATTTCTTTAGCGCGAATAATAGAAGCACTAGCGATCATTTTGTTAATGAAACCATTGCATACAGACTCTAGACTGCCCCGTTGGACTCGTGATGTTTTCCTATTTAGTATTTCTCAGCAGCCTTGTTCTTGTCGATTGTGAAATTCTTTCCGCAAAGATCGAACAGTTACCGCAGCAATCTAAATAGATTTACTGAGAAACAAAGTGTTTGCTTTCGTGTTAAATCCAATCACTTCAGCAAGGTTCAAAGTGAACTTTGCAGAAATTGCAGATTAACCCTTCAGACCTAATACGAACAAGTGTAGTGACCTCAATGATTAGGTATGAAAAGCAACAAATACATAGACACAAATAGTATTACAAAAAGCACCTTCCTAGCTTTTGTAAACACAACCAAATAAACAACGAAAACAACATAAATTAATAAAAAAATGTAAAAAAAATACATATAATAATTAAATAATCAAAAAACCCAACCGCAATTACAGAATATGGTTTATGGTGGCAATTACATGAAACAGATAAAAAACCACCGACTTCCGAAATTGCAGTTTGTTTTTTGATTATTTTTTTACAAGTTGTACTATTACAGTAAATATGCTTAAAAATAAAAAAAATAGCAGAACAATCTCAAGATATGTTCGAATTTTATTCCTACATTCGATCATATTCCCCTGGTGCCAATAACCCCAGTCTAGTGTCACATAGAATTTTAGATTAAATTTTCTAAAGGGATTCTACGCATTGGGCCCTGGCACTTTATAGTCCCAATTGAGATCAAAACTATTGCCGTTGAGTTATGATTATTACGCACAGGGACTTTAATATAAGGTTAGTAATACTTATAGAAGGTTAATAAAATGAGTATTTGAATCTTTATTAGGTTCACTTTTTTATAGAAATCGTTCCGTATTTTTGTTAGGTAATTTATGGGTCGCCGAAGTATACTAATTGGATGATTCTTTATTTTATTTATTCTTAGGAGAACCAACAGCTACAACAAAAGGATAAAAACAATATAAGAGACAATTTTGTGTTACTTATTTTTAGGACAAGGTTTGTATAAAATAGAATAATAAAATATTTTTTTATTCTCATTTTTCAGACAATTTTTGAATAAAATAACCGGCAGATTATTTCGAACAAATTCTGTTCCATTTTTAAAAATATGTCGTGAAACAGGCCCAGAGTTTAAAAAACCTCAAAATAAAGAAAAGTGAGACAGAAAGACCTCATTGGATTTATTTGACGTATTAAATAAAGGTTGCTGGCCTTCTTTCGTCGAAAAAAATTTAAACGCCAATTGTGTTTCTTTTTTTTCTTACTTTGTTCAACTAATAATGGCTGCCATCTGTTTTTTGGATATAACGGCCAGTTTAGAACGCAAGTATGAAAATAAGCAAAACTCTTTCGTGATTTTTTATTTGCTAAAACCCAAAATCCTCTAAAGTAAAACCGATTATCCTATTAATATTATAAATATTAGTTTGTAAGGATGTTTGTTACTTACTCTGATGTGTTTTGTTGAAACTTTACATTAATAGCTACAGAGCAGTATCCTGAAATTTAATAAACCGGGGAGGGCATATAGTTTTTTATTAAAGTTTTAAGCGACCTATTATTTCTGACCAACATATTCAACTCTTTCTCATCATTCCCGTAGCCATAATTATTTGGTCAGCGTTCAGTCCTAACGGTTATATAGCAGATAATCAGTGTTCAATATGGACCGAATGCCTATTATACAGTTTCTGGGTCACATGAAAATCTTGGTATGAATGATTGTTAGACTTCTGTCTAACAGAAAAGACTAGTATGCTTTCGCAGGCAACGGAAAGTCACATCACGATCTTCCAATCTCTGGGCTTCTAATGAGATTTACATAACGACAGTCACAAACACTCTGATAAAATTTGAGGTGAATCTGATATTCAATAAAAAATAATTATGCCCAAGACTTTATTAGTACAGTTCAAAAGATACAGCCCAAAACACATCTGTCTGAGCAATAGAACACTATTGCTCAGACACCGTGTTTTGGGTATTTTTAGCACTCATTGAAAGCAGAACCTAATAAATTTCCCCTCCTGTCAAAAGCTAATAACGCTTCCTGCAAATAAGACGTATAGTAAGATTGACACTTGAAAAAAAACCAATGTATTTCGAGATGGGCAAGTATGGGCATAAAAATTTATCGTCCTATTTCTGTAGCAAATAAATCGCAGCTGGCACAAAGCGTTCGCCCAGTCCAATCTATGTCGATATTGTCGCGAAAATATTTCATTTAGTTTGTTCCATGCACGTCGCGGCCCGCGGGGCTAAAGCTAGCGCGGGCCAAAGGGACCGTAGCGACACGAATTCAGAAATTCTACATTTAAAATTTTTTGGACTTGACTTGAACGAGTAGCAAAGTTAAAGATTTTTTACTAGATTGGCATACTATTATTGCATTTACAATAAAAGCAAGAAATCAAGAACGTTGAAATAAATAATGTTCTGAGATAATGTTGAAATAATGTATAATTATTACAATTTTATTATTTGACCGGCCTGTCGGTCTAGTGGTTGTGACCCTGACTTCTAGTTCTCTGGGTTCGATTCCCATCCAGGACAAACTTTGTGTGATGAGCATGATTGTTTGTTCAGTGCTTTGTCTGGATGTAATTTATCAATAATATGCATGTATTTACCTATAAATTATAGATATATTTAAGTGTGTTTATACTTTGTTTGGTTACCATAGTAAAACCGAGTGAAGTTGTCCCAGGATTTTTATTCTATATCATTATTCTTGTAATAATACTAATCACTATATTTTGTAATATCTAAACGTTCATTTCGCAAAATCACGTCTGAATCCGCGGTGAGATCATAGTGAGATTACATACCTATTCATAAAAAGAATGAGTTCGACACTAGCGCCACCGAGTAATAGCGGCAGTGAAAAGATTTACTACAAGTAAAGCCTCTACCACACAGGTGCATTATTATCAAGCCGTCAAGTTAGAACTATTATATTTCACCAGCATTATCTTCGACTTGGAACAACAAATGCGTTATAGACTAAAATTCTTAAAAGACATGAAATTGCATTTTAAAAAGCTTAGCAATCGTCTCGATATATTCATTCATTTCGTTCGTTCATAATAAATTGCGTCAAGCACCAAATGAATGTCATTCTTTCATTCATTCTTTGTTTACGTCAAGCAAATGGAAGATGCGGATTGTAGATTTTTATTATTTACTTTTATTACTGAATGAAATATAACACTAAAATTATATTAATCAATTCCTATTTAAAAGCAAAACACATGACATGTGATTCACGCTAAGAGAATAAAAAATAATCAGATAAGCCAAATCAATTGCAAAATGGAGGGCAAAAAAATATCTTTTGGTTTTATGAAAACCAAGAAGTTTGAAAAACCAATCACACCATTAATAACTGAGGATAAAAAGGACTATATAGAATGTGTTGAAGAAAAATCAATTAAAGTCGTTGGGTAAGTGACCAAATCCTATTGTTTTATCCAAACTAACCTACAAAAATAGACATTTATTTTCGTGCTATTTGCGTTTTATTTTCTGTTGATATTTGCTTAGCTTCTGCTGCGGCTAAAGACAACATTTTTAAGAAAACTGTCTAAATGTGTTGCCTAATATTTATTCCAGAGGAGATGAAACCGTCACAGAAGATTTGCCTCTTGTAATTCCAATGAAGCCAAACACATTGATAACAGCAGAGAAATTGAAAGAAATAGCTGAGAAGGTTGAAAGTGCGATCCAAGAACCAGAGATCAAAGAAGAACCTGTAATAAAAGAAGAAAAGACAGATGAAAGTGAGACTTTGGATCAGATGGCTGTGAGGGAGCTCATACAAGAAGCTAGGAAAGAAGTCAAAGTGGAAACTCCTGATAATTTGGCTATTCCTACTCCTGCTAAACCTGTTATGACTGGAGAGAAAGAGGTGAGTGTTGTAAAACGCTGGCCAAATGCTAGTCGGACTAGCACATCAAAAGTTCCATACCATTATCGGCAAAAAAATTGTTTCTTGTATAAGAACCCTCTTAAATTTTTATTTTATTTTGTTTATAGTATTCATTATTATAGTGGCAACAGTAATACGTTGTTTGTGGAAATTTCAACTGTCTAGCTAATGCAGTTTTTGAGATATAGCCTGGTGCCAGAAGTACTGAGAGACAGACGGACAGCAAAGTCTTTGTAATAGGGTCAATACCATTACAGTACAGAACCCTAACCAAGCAAAAATAATAACCTGTTCATAGATATCACTGTTGATGCAGTGGCTAAATAATTTACTGGGGTGTTTATGGATTACATGCCCGTATCTGTATGCCCTTCAGATATTTATTTTGTTTATGTGTTCAAGTTTATGTTTGTTAACACCATCATTAGAAGAGAAATTTATAGTACAGGGCAGCTTTCATTTTTAAACAACATAACAATAAAAATATTCAGATTATTCAAATGTTTATTTTTTAAATAAACTTTGTTTGTATACAAAACAATTTATGTCTGTTACAGTCAACCTTAGATGACTATGAGTCGGTGCCTATACAGCAATTTGGAATGGCAATGCTTAGAGGCATGGGATGGACACCAAGCAAAGAGGGGTATGCATTTTTTTATATTTTATTACGGTATTAGTTTTACCTAGCCTAAACTCCTAGCCTCCGAGGTCAAAATTCTTGTATTGTAGGCTTTGGATATTAAACATTCTATGAATTTATAAATTATTGTTTTCTCAAAGAGTTTCATTGTTTGACTTAAAATGTAGGATTAAGTTTTTTAATTTATTAAACTAAGTTTTTTTTTTATCAAATAGCAAACAACTGTCTATTAACTTTATACATTCTACATTTATGAATTACTTCTACTTTTTTTTACAACTAGGCTAGCTTTTGCTCGCGGATTCGCCCGAGTTCCTTATTTCGCAATAAAAAGTATCCTGTATCCTTCTTCAGAATAAGAAGAGCTGTTAAAGTAATTAATCCCGAATACTTTTACTATTTCAGGTCCAAGTACAAGCAACCAGAACTCCGTCCAAAAGGTTTAGGTTTAGGTGCTGATAAGGTTATCAAAGAAAATCAGAAGAATAAACCAAAAGACAAGAAACAAGAAGAATTAGTTATTGTCAAGAACTCTTTTGTTAAAATTACCACAGGAAAATATAGTGGTTATTATGGCAAGGTAAAATAAAACTTTAAATATCTTTGTATCCTTTCACACACTTTAAGCACAACTTGACTGCAGACTGTCAAACAATGGACTGTTCCAAGCCCTTCTTGCTGCATGCATTATCTAATTCATTTGAAATCGAGGAGCCATGGCCTGTCTTGCTATAGTATATATTCAACTAACTTTCACCCGCGTGGATGTCGAATCTTCCATCCCCATTTTTTCTGCCATCCTTTCTTAGTGCCTACCTACTCTTTACAAAGAACACACCCTCCTTGTTTCATGTCTCTAAGACCAGCGGTTTGGGCTGTGCGTTGATATACCAACAATCAGGCTCAGCTTACCATCTTATGTATCAATTATATTATTTCAGGTGGTAAGCTTGGATGAAGACAATGGTCGAGTGATGGTAGATATTGCTGTGAAGAAAGAAACAGTAAGCCTCAGTGAATTCATGATGTATGCAGTCACAAAATCAGAGTATGATAAAGAATCTAAAGTTATAAGTAAGTATTATTCATTTATATTTTACGAGATAACTGGTGATTAGTGGATGATACATAAACACATCCTAGTACTCGTAATGATAAAAGACTAAATAAAGTAATTTAAAAATACCGAACGTGCGATAACAACCTTACAATTGAAAGGTAACCTATAGACTATAGACGAACACTCGCGCATTTGGTGCTATGATGAATTAATGTGTCGGTCACAAATTACGACTCACCTTATAAATATTCACACAATATAAACATTAACACTGTCCAAGTATTGCAACTTGCCATTAGAAACTTTAGTCAGTTAATTTCTTTACAGATGCAATTGAAGATGTCACTAACAGCTTCAGAAACTATTTGCATACAAACCCTGCCTTTTGAATGGTTCTGCAAGATACAACACTTAGACAACTTATGTAGTTATTTTTACACTAATCATAAATGTCTTGAATGCAATTTTAGACGCGGATTCATTCGAAGAGTACAAAAAGACAGAAAAAGTAACACAGAAACCGACAAAACAGGAAGAAAGAAGTTCAACCAGTCAAAGAAGTAGCGATCTTACTGTCAAAACTGACAGAGACAGAAGTAATGACGACTACAGAAGGAATAAAGAAGACAGAGAAGACAAATCATCAAACGGGAGAAGTAGGGAGAAAACTAGGGACAGGAGAGAATCTTCTGACAGTGAAGATAGGTCAAGACGCAGAGAGAGGAAAGACAAGAAAAGATACAGCAGTAATGATTCTTTGAGCTCTTCTGATGATGATAAGCGTCGGAGAAAGCACAAGTCTAAGAGCAGAAGACATCGAAGTAGTTCCGAAGACTCACGCAAAAGAAGTTCAGAAGTCAAACGGGATATTGATAAGAAACGTAAAGGGAAGAAGAAGAAGAGGGACAGGGATCGGTCGCCGAATTATAAAAAGCATAGGAAATAAGAATCAAATTTAAATAAAAACTTTTAATAAAATTATTGTTAATGTTTTTTTTTACCATAATAGCTTTTGACATTATTGTTACATAGGTGGCCACACAATTTGCAATATAACTTCTCATAAATCACCAGTACAAATAAAATCGAAAATTTATGTATAGTGCCATCTATCTTCAAACAAAGATTCTATTTAGTTTCATGCTTCCTCGGAATAAATTGCCTTTTTCGCCAAGAGGTGGCGCTGATCTATTAGTTAGAAAAACTGAATAGAGAGGTCACTCAAAGCTGTTTCGCATACGAAATGGTCAAACAGTTTTAATCACACGTACGGTCTGCAAAGTAGATGCAGGGCCGTCATCTAAAACTGAGATTTTCCTGAATACCAATGAATGTATTCAGATGAAATTTAACCTAATTGAAGAACTAGTCATTTTCTACTATAGTTTAAATTTTCATTAGAAAATATCCGTGGGAAAACTTAAACTGTATAATTTAACTGACGGCCCTGTATACATTACTTATCTACTTTGCTGACTGTACATTTTAATTTGACTCAAACCATTTTGAAACTCTACATAGCTAATAAGGTTTTTTCCAATACAAACCTTGAGTTGGTGGTTTGAGTTTCGGGGGCACTTAACAATGGGCCGTTTCAATTCATCCATGTGCTCATTATAATAAAGTTGGATAAATTTTTACTTGTTTTTGTTGGAACATAAATTAAAAAGTCTACTCCCTGTGTTTACATCGTTGCAAGTGACAGGTCAATTAACTAGCTTTAGACACACTGCGCTCTGACAACCAATATCGCGCTGATTAATTAAGCATCGTAGGTGGTAGTATAGGACGTGCATTTTTTATGGATATGAATGACTTCTCCCGCCCTGGGCGGGGCGGGAGGGAGTGTCGGACTTTTACTGACTAAAACCCACCGATGTTCCTTTGGTTGCCTTTTATATGGGGCCGAGATAACCATTAGAACTATTCCGCAACCCAGGCAAGCATTAAATTGGTTCTAGAGGGCCCCGTCACAAAGAGCAGTCAGCAGACTGCTCTTTAAGGCTATAGAACTTGCAACATAAATAGGTAGGCATTTATTCGAACGGACTTATAAACAACACAATATTAGTACGCCAGACACCAGGTAGATAAAACATTATTTAGTTTACTCTGTAGGAAAATCCGTACGACCTACGTCTTTCTTTATGAAACGAGGGAAAACTAGTCTCTTTAACCAACTTAAAAAAAGGTCGAGGAGGTTATCAATTCGACTATATGTTTCTTTTATACCTATTTGTTCACCGATATTTCTTTTTTATATTTTTATTTTTTTATGAGCTTGCTCTTGGTCCCAGACTAGCCTGAGGGCATAGACGGGGCCTACGATGGAGCGGCTTACCCAATAGAAGCTTCTCCACTCGTTTCTAGAATACTTCCGGGTTATATGAATTTGGAAACACAGACAAGCAGGAAATTCCACTCTTTTGCGGTGCAAGAGATTGGATTTTGGGTGGATTTTAAGAGAAGCGCTGCGTGCGAATACGAGGAATATCCACCAAGAAAGGGTGGTATCCCGCCGTACGTCTGGATGTCCGGTGGTAAAATGAAGATGAGTCACACTCAACAAAGTGCAATCTGTAAAATACCGGCAGACTTTTTTTTATTGTAAAAAAGCCTTCTTATTTTTATGACAAGCGGTGCTGGTAACAGGTGTGTACGATGTTTAGCCCTTAAATTGGCAAGGACTATTTTTTCTCGAATTTTATATTTTACTGTTATTTTCTTGTTTATTATGATCCCAGAGAAGAGAAAAAAATAATAATAAAATTATATATATCGGAGATGCTACAGGACAGTTATTTTTAAAAAGGAGCAGAACCCCTGACCTTCACTGGCCATTGGTTCTGCTATAGCTACAACGGATTGTATTTTTAGCTAAAGGTAAACTAAAGGGATAACAGCAAATAGAAACAAGTAAAACATTTCAAAAATAACAGTTTTTAATCAAACTGACATAGATTCTACTTACAATGTTGTCTCTCCAAAAATCGGCAGCAAAGTGAGCTCCGCGCTCAAGTCACGCCTTTTATAAACTTGTACGCCCCACCCGAGGCAAACGTCATTCACAACACAGATTATCTTTTAATTTAAATACAAGGTTTTTTTTGCTAAGTATTTACAAAACAATGTTCCGAAAATTCAATTTAGAAATAATCACAATTTAGTTTTAGCATCAATTATCAGATTTTATTAGAAAAGACAAACAATTTATTAGAAACAAACAAAAGACTACTGCAAACCAAATCAGAGCTTATTTGCTTACAAATATTAAACTGTCTTCATGACGTGACTTATTATTAGGTAATTATTTTAATCTAAATAAACCAATCAGGTGGGTAACAGAATTAATTAATTAAATAATAATCAACGAAATATCTTCGCGGCGACACGGCCATTCTGATGCGCGATGCGTGCTCTGCATCGCTCGATCTTGCCTGTAATAGAAATATGAACTTTGTAAGGCCGGGCACTTCCACAGTACACAAGCCTATATGTAAAGGCTATAACAAAATGATAATATTTACTGTTCACACCATTGTGACAACAGATCATTAAATGACAACACAAAGGGAATTTACTATTCATCTCACATGAACAGTAAGCTTAGTTCTGTGTAAGTTGTGTCAATGTTCCTGCTCATTCCGCATGACAACAGTCACAATTTTGTAGGTTTATTAAGAGAAAGGATGGGTGTAGAAAGGGTCGATGCTGTTTAAAACAGAGGTCCTAAGGAATTTGTTATAGGTCGATGCTGTGCTCTGGGCGGTCTCGTACGCCGTGGTACACAGGGGACATGTAATTCTTTTAGGATAGGATTATTAAATGGCTAATTGGACGGCTCCACACGCCAATAGCATCTTTTTGTTAAATAAAATAGTTGGCTCATTGGACGGCTCCACACGCCAATAGCATCTTTTTGTTAAATAAAATAGGTGGCTTATTGGACAGCTCCACGCGCCAATACCATATTTTGATAGAATAAATTAGTTGTTATTTGTGATAGAACACAGACTACAATTATAAGAGTTATAAATTGGAAGGTTCTCACCGTTGTTATTTTTCATTGTTGTCATCTGTGGGTGGCACTGCAGCCGACGTGGTTGGTGGTTGTGAGGCTGCCTCGGCGCTGGAAGGCCCGGCTTGCTGATCGTCTGGAGGCGACACGGCTGCCTGGCTGCTTCCTCCAGGTTGTGGTGCGCGTCGCAGTTGGTCATGTGCGACCTTGCGAGGCCGCCCATGGTGACCCACTACCTTCTTTACGAGATAGCGGTCGTTTTCAAGAACCCTGTGAACTTCGTAAGGAGCGCTGAACTTGAGGTCAAGAGAAGTCTGATTTCTGGGGTTGTTTTTGATCAAAACAAAATCGCCTCGTTGAAATCGGTGAATTTTAGCTCGGCCTTTGTCGAACCTGTCTTTATCTTTAAAAGCTGTCTGCATCATTTTTTGCTGCACGTGACGTTCGAGAATTTCAATGTTAATTAATTCTTTGTCCAGGTCAACTAAACTAAGCAACTCTGGTGGAACACAGTTCTGACGTCGAGTCAGTAGTGCAAGTGGAGCTACGCCTGTTGTTCTGTGGACAGTGCAGTTGAGGGCAAGCTGAAGGCTTTCTAGTGCTGTGTGCCAGTCTGGAGTCTCATAGTTTTTTATCATTACGAGACCATTTTTTAATGTTGCCATCACTCGCTCCACTTGTCCGTTTGCTCTACTAACGCCTGGTGCTATAGCGTGTATTTCTATATTAAATGTATCGCAATAATTTTTATAGTCTCCTAAAAATTCACGACCACCGTCAACAATTATTTGCCTTGGAGCTCCAAAAAGATGAATAACTTGTTTTAGGGCCGCCAGAGTGCTATGTTGACTCTTGTCATTAGTGTAACGTAGTAACACAAACTTGGTGAAGGCGTCCACCGTCACCACAACGTACTCTTGCTCATTAGGGGTTCCTAATTTACCCGTGATATCCATGTGTATCACTTCAAATGGAACTACTGGCTTGGCAATGGGATGTAATTGTACCTGTGTCGCTCCCGATGTTTGCTTTGAAGTTCTGCATACAATACAATTGTCGACAAAGTCACGGACAGTGGTGCTCATTTTATCAAAATAGTAAGTTTCCCTTATTTTGTGAAGAGTCTTCTCCCAGCCTGGGTGTTTGAGCGCACAATGGAAGGTATTGATCAAACTCCACTGGAAAGACTTTGGCACAACGATAAGTTTTTGTAAACCTAAAATAGCATCTAGCCTCTCGAATTTAAGGACGTTGCCTTCAAGTAGGTATCCAGGGACATTTTCACTATTTTGCAGAGCGTCTATGATGGATCGCAAGTGGGTATCACGTCTTTGTTCGATATTTACCCAGTCCAGATTATTGGTCAAGACGTTGACAGTCAAAGGATCTGGATTTCTGCTAAGGTAATCTGCGTGTTACATCCGCTCGCCCTTCCTGTATTCTATATCGAATTCGAAATTTTGGAGATAGGCCCACCATCTATGAATGCGAGGTAGTAAGTCCTTTTTGTGCTTTGAGGCTTTGAGCGCATTACAATCGGTAATCACCTTAAACTGGCGTCCATAAAGGAAGTGTCGGAAATGCTTGATTGCTCGGACTACCGCTAGTGTCTCAAGCTCATAAGAGTGGTATCTGCTTTCAATATCTGTTGTACGCATGCTGAAGTAAGCTACCACGTGTTGCCGTCCGTTAATAATCTGAACGAGTATTGCTCCAAAGCCAAGACTACTAGCGTCGGTAAACAATTCAATGGGTTTGCCCTCTTGGAATATTGTTAGGACCGGTGTAGAAGTTAGATGACGAATTATGTTTTGACGTGCCTCTTCATGAACATGAGTCCATTGCCACCTAGCGCCTTGTTTAGTCAATTCGTAAAGGGGGACCATAGTTCGAGCGAAATCGGGTATAAAGCGGCGAAAATATCCTGCGAGTCCATTAAATTGCCGAACCTGTTTAACGTTAGTTGGTACCGGGGACTTCAGTAAGGCTTCGACCTTTTTAGGACTAGGACGTACCTGACCGTTTTCTATCACGTTACCGAGATATTCGATAGACCGTTTAAAAAATAGACACTTGTCAATATTAATAGAAAATCCTGACTCACGTAACGCTATGAAAACCCTTTCCAAGTATTCGAGACCAGCTGAAAAATTACGACATTTACTGATGACGTCATCGATGTAAACCTGCGCTACGCTATCATTATTAGCCTTGTCCGCACTACCAGGACTCAGAAGCGGGCCTAAGGCACGGTTAATACATCTTTGATACACTGAAGGTGCGTTACACAAACCGAATGGCATCGTTTTGTACTCGAATAGACCATCTGGGGTGACAAAGGCTGTTTTCTCTATAGAGTCAGCAGCAACGGGGATCTGATGGAACCCTGATGCCATATCTAATGTTGTATAAAACTGACCACCAGCCAACTGATCGATCTGGTCTGCGATTAGGGGGAGGGGATAATGATCGCGAACTGTGTTTGAGTTTAACTCACGATAGTCCACGCACATACGGTCGTCACCGTTTTTCTTTTTTACCAAAATAATTGGACTTGAATATGGCGATTTGCTTTCTTGCACGATGTCATTATCTAACAACTCTTTGACAATTTCCTTGACTTTTTCGCGTTCAACCGGGCTTAGCCTATACGGTCTTCGTTCTACAAACTTGTTCGGGTTTTTAAGACGAATCTCCAATTGACCAGTATTTACACGAGTTTTTGAGTAACCCCGCGTAAAGATAGCAGAATATTTATTGAGAAGAGTTATTAGTTGATCAATTTCGGACGCATTATTCAAGTCGTGGTTTATGTCATCAAATAAACCGGCCGTCGTTTGCATGTGCATGATGCGAGGTTGAGAGCATAAAGTCGCGCTATTTTGAGTAACAATCACCGATAATCCCGTTTTGCTCAAAAGATTTGCACCTATCAACACATCTGACGTCATTTCGTAATCGGGTAAAATATGAAATTCGATCTCTACGTTAATGTTATCGATAACACATACCGTTGTCAACATACTTGTGGAAACTACAGGAAAAGGGCCTATTCCTCTTAAATAATTAACTACCTGTAGTCGCTTTCCAGGTAACTTATTCGCAATAGATTCGCGCATCACAGAGCATTCCGCGCCGCTATCGAATACTGTGTCAATAATTTTATCACCTACCCGCATACGCATAGTATTTAATATCTGTTTATTTTTTAAAAATGAATTCACATTAGAGGTTATTTGTTTTTCACGACGAAAGCAAGTGTCAAATGTGTGACCGGATTTCGAACAAAACGAGCAAAACTTATTGTCATTTTGTTTAGGTGCCGATGTAGAGGCATTAGAAGTCTTCTCGGTTGTTTGCTTTTCCACGGCTACCGACGTATTTTTATTGCGACAATCACTAAGGGTGTGTCCAGACTTCTTACAAAAGTTACAATAGGGGACGTTGCGATTATCAATAGCGTACTTTAAACGTTTAGATGGCGGTTGATTGGAATTTTGATGATTGGTATTGGGACGTTTAACACGAATAGACGAGGCAACAGAAATTAATTCTGGCACTGAGGTGGCTCTGGCATTCATAAGTTCAATCCGAAGACGTTCGTCACTAATTGTTCCTATTACCGCTTCTACCGCGTCACTGTCGTCGAGTTTATCTTTTGTAACCCGCCTCCATAAAATCCACGATCGCGATAGAAACTCGGCAATGTCTTTGGTAGGGTCGTAATTGTGTTCCTTAAATCTTAGCACATCTTTTGAATAGCGATTTTCAGGTTCAAAGGTAGTTATAATATTCTGACGCAGCTCGTCCCACGTGGACGTCGTGACAAGCCAGTTATCGGCCCACATTTTAGCCCGACCTTTGAGTAAACTAGTTACTTTCATGCGGAGATCGTAGTCACTGAGCTCGTAATTGGTCTTAGCCAAAGAAATATGATTACACCACTCGCGGACCCCAACGTTACCGTCCGGGTCATATGAAGGCAAAAACACATCGGTAATTTTAATTTTATCACGCTGCTTTGACAGTCTTTCACTCATATTCTGCATCATAGTGATCATGTGGAAGTAAAATTCAGGAGGTACATTACCGCACTGTGGTTGTACCGGAGTCACGTCAGCAGATGCAGTTGATTCACCACCGCCAGCATCTGTTTCGGGCATGGAGCACGCAGGAACGCTCGGCGTTTTTGATCCGGTCTGATCTGGAGCATCCATTGTTCCACGCAGGCTAATATAGTCGATGCGGGTAGTCTGAAAAATAAAAATAAAAAAACGGACAGAAAGAGCGGGTAAGAATACCACTTCTGATATCGGAGATGCTACAGGACAGTTATTTTTAAAAAGGAGCAGAACCCCTGACCTTCACTGGCCATTGGTTCTGCTATAGCTACAACGGATTGTATTTTTAGCTAAAGGTAAACTAAAGGGATAACAGCAAATAGAAACAAGTAAAACATTTCAAAAATAACAGTTTTTAATCAAACTGACATAGATTCTACTTACAATGTTGTCTCTCCAAAAATCGGCAGCAAAGTGAGCTCCGCGCTCAAGTCACGCCTTTTATAAACTTGTACGCCCCACCCGAGGCAAACGTCATTCACAACACAGATTATCTTTTAATTTAAATACAAGGTTTTTTTTGCTAAGTATTTACAAAACAATGTTCCGAAAATTCAATTTAGAAATAATCACAATTTAGTTTTAGCATCAATTATCAGATTTTATTAGAAAAGACAAACAATTTATTAGAAACAAACAAAAGACTACTGCAAACCAAATCAGAGCTTATTTGCTTACAAATATTAAACTGTCTTCATGACGTGACTTATTATTAGGTAATTATTTTAATCTAAATAAACCAATCAGGTGGGTAACAGAATTAATTAATTAAATAATAATCAACGAAATATCTTCGCGGCGACATATATATATCAGTTTTTGCGAAAATCTGTGTACTCCAGGGAGTACATTGCCAGCTATGGCGTAAACTACATCTCAGTATGTTTGTACTACGTGTAGTACAGTGCCAAGATATTAATAATATTCATTTTGTTATTTTATTACTGTATTTACGAAAAAAAAACGTTACAAACAACGAAAATTTTGTGTGAAATGACAACAGAAATTGCTCTTGTAATTTTCTCCTACCACAAACAGCTACATGTAGCACGTCACGTAATAAACTTAGGTCTTTCCCTCTTCGCAAAACCTACAGCGTAATTATTTTATTTCCCTTTTCTGAAAAATGTCCAATATTGCGTCGAGCCTGATGCTGCCATCCGGTCGTTTAGCTGTAGAAGAAGTTGAAGCTCGTTGGAGATGGAAATAGAAAGAGTGGCTTGTCATCAGAACTAAAACATTCGGCTAATTTGTACAATACTGGACGCAGAATAAGTAGTTCCCAATTTTTGTTGAAAAGATTTGTTATTATGAAGTAATTATGCTAACACAAGAAATATTATCAAAAATAATAATACAATTTTTGTTATTGGACTATATTTTAGCGTTTTTATGCCGTACTTGCCTCTAGTATATTTGGGACAGACAAACTGACTGTTAGTTGCCTTGAAGGCGAAGTTTTCAGATGAAACATCTGAAAATAGTGTAAATAAAACCTTAGTGACAAACTGAATTAGTCGACCCCAACCCCACGTGGCACTAGCCTGCTCTAGAGAGTATAAAAAATCCTCAAGACGCACCGAAAAAGTAGCCTCCGCTCGCCGTGTTGAACAGGCTGCAAGAATAAAGAGCTAGAGCTGCTTAGGGGAAGGGGAACATGTAGTGCTGGCAGTTTGATACACATGGGCATAGAGACTGCACTTCTCGAAGCGACGGACACGTTTAGCAGCCTTTAGGTTGTAAATTTTTTACCATAGAAGGTCTCTTGTCTATCCCTAATCCCCTAAAGACGCGCTAAAACTGATCGCTAAAAGTATGCGTTTGCTTGATTTGAGGTGGGGTTTAGGGGTTAAAGGTGTTTAAGGAGACTGAGGGAACCCCCGTTCCCCCTCTTACCTCCAAAACTCCTAAAATCAGTGTCCAGTATTGTATATATTTACTGAACTATCTTCGAAACGTCTCTTTTGTTTGGGTATCAAAGCTAAAATTTTATGCGATCGTGTCAGTTTCAAGCACAGCAGAAAAAGATAATAGGACATACTATCGAGCATGCTTTTCACATCTCAAACATTGTTATAATTTATTAAACAAACAAATGAATACCGCATTTAATAACACTATGCTTTTGGCAATGTACTCCGTGTATACCAAAGTCTAGTTTGTGTTTTTTACTATAGACCTGGCAACGGTATTCCTGGACACACATGGTTTCTAACTCATAAAACTGTGATTACGTAAATAACACCAAAAATTGCGAATGATTTATATTATTTGTTGATTCCTCAAGCACTTCAAAGCAAAAAATTAACAACTCCCAAACAAAAAATTAAAGAAAAAAAAAAACCTACCCATGTCTCAGACATATCAGACTGTTTTGAAAGATTTTGAATTTAACAAAACATTATTGACATAACCAAAATAGAAAATAAATTCCTGCTTTAATTGATAATCATTGCAACTCATTAAAAATAAAAAATAAATTTTTTTTGGATATTCGTGACAATATTTTTTTTTTAAGTTGATGTACTATGTGTAGTACGGTGCCAAATTAAGGGTTAGAAAAAAAATGTAAGTGATTATGAATAAATTACGGACTTCACGAACTCAAGTCAACCTTATAAATTGATTTTATCTACGATCAAAGAACGATGTCTTAATAAATCACTCGCATCCATGCCAAGTTTATTTTATGTAGTAAGAGGTACTTACATACCTGTATCTACATATCATACGGGTTGATTGATAGGAACTTAAATTATTCAAAACGCAGCCAGAACATCAATTTTACTGTTTTTAGTGTATTAAGCCTGCTATACCCCAACGGTTTATGCTGTTAGCTAAATGGAAATAATCTTGGAATGTCTATTTGGAAAATGCGAAAATTGATTACAATACATAGTTACGAAGATAATTTAAATGTACACACATTAATTATTTTATTTCAACTTGATAATTACCGGGACTAAGCTCTTCTGTGTAAAGAGTTATTAACAGACGGTCGGACAAAGTTAACTGACCATAAGGTCTCCTTTTCTCATTTTAAGGTAAACCCTAAAAATTTTTGATAACGGCAGAAATGTAGGTACTCCACTCTGACACTATCAGAATCTGGAAAAGGGCGGTCAACCACACCCCTTATATTACACCAGTACTTACTAACGCTCGATTTTTGCAAGTAGACAGGACTAAAAACTTGTAAAAACCCTTTTTAGGGTTCCATACCAAATAATAAGACAAAAGGAATTATAGTTTCACGGCGCATCATCCAAACGGTTAAAACTAAGGCTAAAGTTTCCATTGTGAGCCGTCGAGTTGGAAGTTCATATTTTATTTGTAGATAGTACTCACTAACTGAAGGCTTTTTCACGTAGTTTTGAGGTTAGGAGACTCACGGTTTACGAGAATTTTTTTTTTTGAAGTTTACATATTTCCATACAAAATGAAAAATAATACGCCATTTTTAGGTTAGATAAATTGACTAAATTGTCAAAGTAAATGTCAAATTTGACGTTTTACGTTTCGTTCACGGCGGAGGGGTGTTTCGTTCAATTTTATCATGTCTTTAATACAATTATATTTTGAAAACTAATAAGGATCGTCAATCCGAGAGCGATCGATCAAAATTTTAGGGCGCCCCGACTCGGACAGGTTAGGTTAGAAGGAGGTGGCGGGGTCCGGGGTCGAAGTGAGCGAGCGAAGCGAGCGAACAGACCCCGCCACCTCCTTCGTGGTTATTTTTTTTTAAACCACCCAGAAGTAGGAGCCCCGCGAAGCGGGGCTCCGTCGAGTTATCTTTTTTAGACATTAGAGTGAAAAACCGGTCAAGTGCGAGTTCTACTCGCGCAACGAGGGTTCCGTTAATTTGTTTTTTAGTGAAATAACTACAAATTTACGGTTTTCGGAGTTTTCTCTTTACTTGTGCTACATGACCTTGCTTCTTGCCAAATTTCACGATTCTAGGTCAATGGGAAGTACCCTATAGGTTTTGAGTTTTGATTCCCTTGAAAATGTCTAAATATGCAATATAAACCGCCGTATCTTTTTATTGCGTTGATTTAGAAACTTGATTTTTTCACTGCTTTAAGAGATAGCAGACCTGAGTATGTGATATTAATTTGAGCTTGATATCTCGACGCGTTTCTGAAAAAAAAAGGTCTTGACAGACGGACGAACGGGAGGACGGACGGATGTGAACTAACTACAAATTTACGGTTTTCAGAGTTTTTCCTTTATTTTTGCTACATGACGTTGCTTCTTGCCAAATTTCATGATTCTTGGTCAATGGGAAGTACTCTATAGGTTTTGAGTTTTGATTCCCTTGAAAATGTCTATATAAACCGCCGTATCTTTTTATTGCGTTGATTTAGAAACTTGATTTTTTCACTGCTTTGGGAGATAGCAGACTTGAGTATGTGATATTAATTTCAGTTTAATATCTCGACGCGTTCCTGAGAAAAAGGTTCTTGACAGACAGACGGACAGACAGACGCCTGATGTGAACTAACTACAAATTTACGGTTTTCAGAGTTTTCCCTTTACTTGTGCTACATAACCTTGCTTCTTGCCAAATTTCACAATTCTAGGTCAATGGGAAGTACCCTATAGGTTTTGAGTTTTGATTCCCTTGAAAATGTCTAAATATGCAATATAAACCGCCGTATCTTTTTATTGCGTTGATTTAGAAACTTGATTTATTCACTGCTTTGGGAGATAGCAGACTTGAGTATGTGATATTAATTTCAGTTTGATATCTCGACGCGTTCCTGAGAAAAAGGTTCTTGACAGACAGACGGACAGACGGACGCCTGATGTGAACTAACTACAAATTTATGGTTTTCAGAGTTTTCCCTTTACTTGTGCTACATGACCTTGCTTCTTGCCAAATTTCACAATTCTAGGTCAATGGGAAGTACCCTATAGGTTTTGAGTTTTGATTCCCTTGAAAATGTCTAAATATGCAATATAAACCGCCGTATCTTTTTATTGCGTTGATTTAGAAACTTGATTTTTTCACTGCTTTGAGAGATAGCAGACCTGAGTATGTGATATTAATTTCAGCTTGATATCTCGACGCGTTTCTGAGAAAAAGGTTCTTGACAGACAGACGGACAGACGGACGCCTGATGTCAACTAACTACAAATTTACGGTTTTCGGAGTTTTCCCTTTATTTGTGCTACATGACCTTGCTTTTTGCCAAATTTCATGATTCTAGGTCAATGGGAAGTACCCTATAGGTTTTGAGTTTGGATTCTCTTGAAAATATCTAAATATGCAATATAAACCGCCGTATTTTTTTATTGCATTGATTTAGAAACTTGATTTTTTCACTGCTGTGAGAGATAGCAGACCTAAGTATGTGATATTAATTTCAGCTTGATATCTCGACGCGTTTATGAGAAAAAGGTTATTGACAGACAGACGAACAGACGGACGCCTGGTGTGAACTAACTACAAATTTACGGTTTTCGGAGTTTTCCCTTTACTTGTACTACATGACCTTGCTTTTTGCCAAATTTCATGATTCTAGGTCAATGGGAAGTACCCTATAGGTTTTGATTTCCTTGCAAATGTCCAAATTTGCAATATAAATCGCCGT
The DNA here is from genome assembly GCA_033675125.1 of Athetis lepigone. Classification (NCBI taxonomy): domain Eukaryota; kingdom Metazoa; phylum Arthropoda; class Insecta; order Lepidoptera; family Noctuidae; genus Athetis; species Athetis lepigone. Next base: position 13,912,467 of record CM066243.1, on the reverse strand, counting down.
ATCTTTTTATTGCGTTGATTTAAAAACTTGATTTTTTCACTGCTTTAAGAGATAGCAGACCCGAGTATGTGATATTAATTTCAGCTTGATATCTCGACGCGTTTCTGAGAAAAAGGGTCTTGACAGCCGGACGGACGGACAGACGGACAACAAAGTGATCCTATAAGGGTTCCGTTTTTACCTTTTGAGGTACGGAACCCTAAAAATCATTAATTTTACACGAAAAAATCCTAACTTAACCTCAATATTGACGTAAATAACATCAAGATAAGATGCACTTAACTTAAATTTACGATAGTTTGTGCACAAGAGAATCGGCACCATTGGCCGATGATGGAAAACTAACGCTGTATATCAAAGGTCACCCACGTAAGGTAAGTATTATTATGATACGGATGAAATTTTCAAAGAATTTCTCATTCTGAACATGATATAGTCGGGACGTTATGTAGATTAACCCGACCAAGTAGAAGGTAAAGGTACCAGGGTTAAAGTAAGTAGCATTAACCCATTTTATATTCACTTTGTTTCTTGTCTGTATAAACTACACAAATAATACCCAAGGGCAGATTCAGTCTTCAAGTTATGCCGATGTCTAGTCAAATAAGTACGGCCCGAAATTCGGTTATAGGTATTTGTTTTGTCTCTAAAGATCATTCCGGGCTCATAGTAGCCTAAGATGAGAAAAATTCTTCTACTGCGTTCTTTTAAAACTTTAATACATTATTTTCAAAAAACTATGGGAAAGGCACTTAATTCTGTTTATATTTAACTCACTCCTATCTTTATTTCTTGTATACTTTTAAAATTATTAGTGATCGTCCGAGACATACAATTCTTTGCGTCAAAAAACATTACGTGCTAAATATGTTTTACAAGATCGTCCTATGGTCCATACCACAAAGAGCGTCAACGCAAAGAAACTTGATGAGTTCCGAAGAGACGATTCAACTTTCTCGAAACTTGCAACAAAATTAAACAGAAAATAACTGTGGAGAAATAGGAAACACATTTCCATGAGAAATCTAGTCCGTGAGGCTAAATTTAATGCTACAGTTTATTTACATGCAATATTTTGTTGAACAACTACTTACATTATGTTGTTGCGTTTTGTGTGTACAAGTATGAGGCTATCATAGAACGTACACAATACAGTCAACTCATACATATGTTGTTCGGAAAAAAATCATAAAGCTGAATCAATCTGCTCTTGATTAAAAAGTTTGATAACTATTGATTACAACTCTAGAACCTAACATTTTGACTAAACTGTTAGGTAGAGTTGTAATCAATAGTTTTCCAACTTTTTTAACTCAAAGCAAATTGAAAGTTGTATGTAGTTATGAGCTACCCAGTGTTTGTATGCGACTGCCTCTAGATGAATCCATGCTAGGCTGAATTAACCTAAAACTCCCAATGAAAGCGTGACTGACGCGTATTCTAAAATTTTGAAGGACAAACTTATCGGTTACAGTGAGGATTGATCCACACTACTTTATAAAATAGAAAGGTTTGTAAGGTATTTTCGTGAAGTAGGACAACAGATGCTAAAAATAAATTACGTGTCGCTGGGGTTGTGCCTCACGCGAAGTGGTTTTGGGTACGCGCGAAGTATTTTGTACATTTCTATAAGAATAAGGTAGAGATTTTTTAGTTTCTCGTTGAATATTTTTTTATTAAAATGTACTTTCAGTAACTGACACTATTTCAGTTGTTCTTGTTTATCAGGTCAAGCCATTTATACGTATTCATAGTCTTTAAGGCTATCCTTTTTTTACGATTGTATCTCTATTAGATCTCCACCTAATTGAGTAGGTTTGTTTACTGCAACATCAACTTAACGAAGAAGAAGGTAAAGTCCTTAGTTTTGATACTTTTTCTAATTACATAATACCTGACCTCAAGCAATAAAGTAGAAGTACACACCTTGTAAAGTGCCTTTTCCCCACTCTATTTTCTAAATGTCACAAATGTTCAAAGACTTTCTAATCTGGGTCCCAATCGAATACCCATTTTACTTAACCAATATGAGACACGTGTTCGAAAATATCAGCTTTTACGGAACATAATTAGGTTACGCTCTGTCGATACGATACTGGCACAGCCGAGGCAAAATAAACCTTTACTTGACTGGCCTGACCCAATTGATAGGCCTCGAGTGAGAACCGACCCGATGTAAATAATTATTCCACGGAAAATCTGTCTCCTTTACGGTCGCAGGTATAAAATGTCGATGATTTTAATTTTAATTATGTTGGAAGTGAGTGTTAATATGGAACGAATTAATTGGACACTTAGTCATGTAAGTATACCTACAGAAATGTCGCAATTAATGTGGAGCTTGTAATATGTGGTGTGGGTATGGGCTACAATGTTTAGTGTAGTGGTACTTAATTATCTCAGCTGTTGATATAGTTATACTCAGTTGCTGCTTAATACAATTTGTTTCCCCATTTCACCCTCGCGGGGATGAAATTTCAAAACCACTTCTTTAAATCTTAGTGCGCACCTTTGTCATAAAAATTAACTACCCACCACTTCTTTAAATCTTAGTGCGCATCTCTGTGTCATAATAATGAACTAATGCGCTCACGTTTCTAGCTTTAATTTTTTATTTTATTTTTTTATTTTTATTTAATTTTTTTTATTTTTAATAATATATTTACGGCTAATCGTTGATTACCTAAAGCCTGTCTCTTTATACTAGGTGAATTTTTAGTCCCGTACCACCCGCTAGGAGATGATTCTACCCATGAAAACAAACAACTTTTATTATGGAACCAACTCTGAAATCTCGAAAAAAATATCTGCTGTTTCATATATTACGGTCGGAGGGCATTGAACTTTTGTTAGGAACAGCTGATATTTTTTCACCTAGTATAAGTACAAGACTAGTTTTGAAACTTCCATCCCCTTTTTGACCTTTTTGGAGTCGAATTTCTTTAAACATCCGTTCTCAATAGCTGACTGTTCTTTACAAAAAACACACCCTCTAATTTTCATGCTTTAAGGTAAGCGGTTTGGGCTGTGCATTGATATATCAACAATAATAAATTAGTCCGTCAGTTTACCATGTTAAATATATTGATAGAATAAGATTAATGGCTCTTCAATCTGTGTTTTACGTTCCGTAAACGCATTTCCTTATACTCAAATTACTATTAAGTACCTACTCCTTTAGCAAGTACAGCATCAGAAAAGCTGCAAGAAACCGTAAACAAAAGAATACTCAACAGATGTTCCACTTTGTAAAACGTTTATGCATAAATAAATTTTAATCGCAGAAAATTGCAAACTCCGCCTGTATCGTGCAACCTTTCACAATCCCTTCCAGCTTACATTATAAATGCAGTTTTCTATTAAAAATTTCTCTAAAGTCAGGCGGTTTATCGTGCTCTAGATTCCGATGCTGTCTGCAAAAAAATACTTGAATACTGTGCTCAATAAATACAGCTACGTCTTGAATATATTCAAAAGCTTATTTAAAAATATCTTAGTGATAACATCACATCTTCAAAGTCGCTCAGAAATTTATGGAAAAATATTTTTGAAATGTATTGTAAATTCCTCAGAGAATCCTAATGACCGATAGGCACTCGAATCGGTAAGCCAAACAGATAGTGAGCTGGTCACATCAATAAGTGTGTTGATCAGAGTTAACCATGTTCAAACTGGATGACAATGCAAATCAACTAATAGAAAGGAAGGGGCTTTCTTTCGTTTGATTTATTTTTCTGTTTATTGTTTTTTTTAAAGGCAGTTATTTTCGTTTTAAAGCTTTTTTTTTTACTCTTATGGGACAGTAAGAGTAAATACATGCACAGAAATTGGTATGGTTCACAATTAGAATTCAACTTACAGAGGTTGAGCACCTCTAGACAAGTGGAATTGTAGAATAGAATAGATGAATCATCATCTACCTAGCCTTTTCCCAATCGTGTTGGGGTCGGCTGCCAGCCAAACCGGATTCAGCTGGATACCAGTGTTTTACGTGGAGCGACTGCCTACCTGACCTCCACAACCCAGTAACTGGGCGACACGATACCTCTTGGTTAGACTGGTCATAGTTTCTGGCTAACCAGTAACGACTGTCAAAGTTCTACGAATGACAACCGGGACCAACGGCTTTACGTGCTTTCCGAGGCACGGGATGTCAGTGATGTCTAAGATAAACTTTAGAAAGTACATATGAATTGAAAAAGTCACATTGGTACTTGCCCGGATTCGAACCCACAACCTCTTACACGAGAGGCGGGCGCCTTATCCACTGGGCCATCACGACAATCGATAAATGTATGGAATTTATATAATAAACTTATGCTAAGTAGTTTGACAACTCGTATTTAACTCTATTCTACCATCTTTTCTACAATGCCGTTTGTATAGCTATAAAAGACCGTATTATTAAAATACAACTCTGTAAAGCTTTAGGTAAAATTCTAATCCTAACGAAACCGAAACGTATCGAATAATTTTCCTTTTTCATCGAATCAGGTGTTTCAAAACTGAAGCTATAACAAACTATAAATTACAAACTTCAGTAACACAGTAGTCAGAAAACATCGATCCATTTCAAACCTACCTGGTCCTACCTACTTAATTTCACAAGTTTGTTTTCCAACAAGTTTCGTGAAAGTTTAGTATCTATGTATTCCTCTGGACTCCTAAATTAAGCCATTTTGCATTTCCACGGGTAGGTAGATTTAGCAGAACCGACGACGCCTTTTCTAGTAGTTAAGGTAGTGGCAATAAAAAACAAAGTACGTATTCATTGAAAAGGCAACGTTGGTATTTTCCTGGTCCTGAAACGACAACCTTATACTATAGAGGAAGCCGGCGCCATAAGCTCTGAATCATCACGACTCAAAAAAAAATGTACGGTCAGCAAAGCAAATAAGTATGAAGGGCCGCCAGATAGGTACAATTTAAGTTTTCTCAAAAACCCATGGATATTTTCTAATAAAAATTTAAATTATAGTAGAAAATAACTAGTTCTACAATTAGGTTAAATTTCATGTCAAACTAGTTCTACAATTAGGTTAAATTTCATGTCAAACTAGTTCTACAATTAGGTTAAATTTCATTCATTAGAATTCAAGAAAACCTCAATTGTAGATAACGGCCCTGCATACCTATCTACTTTGCTGACTGTATTTACTAGCTTTTGAACGCGGCTTTGCCCGCGTGATTTTCGAAACTTCCTCCCCCTACTAGAATTTCATTCGTGCTGGAATTTCCAAAATTTCTTTCTTAGTGGCAAGCTTCATGACACAGGACCAGAATTTTGGGCTGTGTGTTGATATATCAATCAACAGTCAGTCAAACAGTTTACCATTTTATACATAAAATGTATTGATGCACTGTAAAACATTTAAAACCATTTAAATAAAAATTAAAAACCTATGTACTCGATTTTCAGCCCGAGGCCACAGTAAAATGTACTAAGAATTAAAATATACATTACTAACTTTATTATGAGTCATTATAATTAAGTTGATTGATGTATTACCTTCATGAGGCTTTTTAATCAAATAAATTGGTTGAGTTACCTGTTCTATTGTGTTTTCTGCTATAATCAACCCAGGCGCTCCCATTCAGTGGATACATAGACTCATTATGGTCGGAGCTTAGCCTATTTGCTTGTGCCTCTCTTTCCCTAATTTCATGAAAGAGATCCTACTCAAAATATTGTTTTTAATTAATTCTTAAAAATGAAGTCTCGCTGATACGTTATCATTTCTTTTCCTTTACATTAGTTCTATTGAGATAGTGTATTTTTTTTTCTTTTCAGGGAAAATACTACTAAAACTTTTGTACCTGAAGGCTCAGTTGCAATCTGATAATTTATTGATTTCATTTCTAATTTTTTATACTTTTATTTTTACTCAAAAATAAATGATAGTCTACAAAAATATTGACGGAAAAACAAATCTACATTAATTAAGGTTTTTTTAAAAAAACTTACTGGAATAATTTTACTGTATAATGCACGATATTTTAGTGGAACAAATCCGGGATTTACAAAGATTTGTTACGCCCGTGCATAGCTGAGGCGGGTCGCTAGTATTTCCAATAATCCTCAAATTACTTGTACCAGCGATTTTCCCAGTACCTTACGTAATTTCACTCATTTTTACTAGACGTGCCTGGGGGACCCATTACGGCAATGTTCGTGAAGTACACGACTGCTTACCACCGGTCATTGAATCGGTATGAGGGACCTTATAGAAGTGCACGATTATACTGAGTGTTCACGTAATTTTTTGCTCGCAGAATGATTTTACGATGACGGGTTTCATACGGGTTTCCGTACGACTTAGCTAGCTTGCGCTGTGAGGTAAAGGCTGACGAAATGCTATCGCAACTAAACGAACGAGGCGAACACGTCCGTTACGCTCAAGAATCAGGTACCTATATATTTATTACCCGTGGCGAAAAGCTTCTGAGGATTAGTGAAATCGAAAAAGAACAAAATTTACAACAAAATCTACCTGCTTCTAATAAATTGGAAAGGACATTGCTACGCGTCCGTACATTGGTGGCCTAAGAACCGACAGGGAGGTGTTTTAACATTTTGAGTTCTAAATGATATATATATTCGATTGAAACTAAATTAAAACTACGGACACTTGAGACTTCTAAAAGCCATCAAAATACTTTCGGATTTTGAGGTTATAATTATGCCATTACAAACATACATCATAGATTAAAACAACATGTTTTGCTTCACAAAATGTTTATTTAATAACAACATCATGTCACATCCCAGGTATCATATAATATGTTCGACCAATATAATTGCAGTGGCAGAAGTCTTTCCAAGACAATGTTTATTTTATTCACATGGTATCAGTCTATCCTCAATGCAATTACTTGATAGCGTGCACGATATGGTGGCAATGTAACGCAGAGCACATTCTTCACCAAAGTAACTTACATTTGGTGTTCTACCTATATTCTTGGCTTCCGACAAAGAAAATCATGTGTATGAACCTGAAAAAAGATTGGAATTACTAAACAGCCACCACTAACCATCGCTACCTTTAGTATTTTATATGTGCTGCAAGAGCCTCTAATATAATTTATATCGTTTTAACCAGAAAATACTTTTATTTAAAACAACACAAGATATGACATTATTTTTTACTTTGTTTAATTGTCACCATGGATACGACACTACCTATCATCTTTAACATAAACTTCTTGATGGTCCCACACTAAGCTAGAGTGATGCAGGGTGATTTAAAATATAAATAAATAAATATAAATATCCTGGGACATCTTACACACGGCCCTCTGATTCCAAGCTAAGCAGAGCTTGTGTTATGGTAATCAGACAACTGATATACAATAAATTATTTTATTTGATAAATAAGTTTACGAATCGTCAGCATTTCTCGAGACTCGAGAAAAAGAGTGGTTTTACTAACCAATCGAGAAGCAGTCCACTGTTGTATACAATAAATAATTTGCTCACCTTCTAGTAACATGGAGTCAGAAGCTGATCCGCAGTTTACACAAAATATAGAATCATTTTGGGATTCCATGTTAAATCCGCAAAGTCCGTTTAACCTCTTGACACCCACCGACATGCCAGGTCGTTCTTAGTAGGTCCGTAAATCAGTCAATCACAGCTAGGGGTCGATATTTCAAGATTATATATTCCAAGTTGTTACTTAAAATCGGAAAGGAATAATAATAAAATTCAAACGAGCACAAACAACAGTATTACCCAGAACCTGGTCAAATGTTGGCATCTGTCAATTCAATTGACGGAAGACAATAGACTAATATGTTGATCTTTTTTTTTTAATAAATGGCTTGCTCATTTCACACAGCACTTTCTGTCGCTTTATTATATTCGTATTAAAACCTTATTCATAGATCAAGCACTGAGAATATTGAGTTTTTTAATTTCGCTATACATACTTATTGTAATACTAGGCTGCATGAGCTACGATACCTTAGTCTACTACTAACTTTAAATTAAACAAAAATATCAGACACCGGAGATTGAAACTAAATTGAGTTACTTTTTATAATGTTTTTGAAATTAGCACCTGTCCTGTATTGTAATAGTCGTAATGCACTTTATAAAAAAAAATTGTAATTACTGTAAAGGTTTCATGCCAGCCAATTCGTAGGCTATTTTGAGCAATCTCCTTTATATACTTATTACTTTATTAGCTGTAACCCGCAATTTCACCCGTATTATGTTAGTTTTTTGGTTACTACTCCGCTTCCGTGGGTCATAGCATGATTTTATAAAGCCTATGTGTTATCCTGATGTACAAGTTATATTGCTGTTAAGCTTTATCAAAATACAATGAGTAATTTTTGCGTCAAAGAGTAACAACCATCTATACATACAAACCCTCTGCCACTTCCCCGCGTGGTGCCCCGTGTTCGCCTCGTTCATTTAGTAGCGATAGCATACTGTCAGCGTTACATCATAGCGCGGGGTGCACAGTTAAGTAGTACGGGTAGCAGTTCAAATTTTACGACTACTACAGGAACTGGTATTTATAGCTCGCCGTTAACTTGGCAGTCACGGAACAGGCCTGTGTAATGACTACTTTACCGTAGGCCCTTATCATTTACGTTGTTAAGGATGAGGCAGGAAGATAAACATTACTTATACATACTATGTTTCCGACCTTATTTTACAAACATAGTTTGTTGGTTGCGTGACAGTAGTGACAGCGTAAATAGCGCACTCGAGGCATGTCCTGCTACGGTTTCCCACGTGCTACGGCGTAGCACTGTGCTACGCGCGCGTAGTATCGCACAAATGTTTTTGAATGGGGCGCTCTGTGTACAAAATTTCCATTTATATTGAACTGAATCTATTCTATTTATTAAATGTTAATACATATCATTAATGTATAGATTAAGATAAAAGGTCAAACAAATAAAATTTCGTTTATAAAATCACTTTATTTTTTAGAAGAAGTTTTCTGTAAAATCACACCGGAAGTAAGGTATTACAGGCAGGATATCACATTGAACATTTATCTTTTAAACACTTAATTTACTTGTGAACATTTAACTACAGAAACTTTTACACTGAAAATATAAATATTAACTTTTTATAATCTTTTTGTAAAAGATATATTTTACACACTGTATACCCTTTATATTTATTTTGTTCATGAAATAGTATTTTACTTTTTCTCTCTCAAGATAGACAATTAAAGTCACATTGGTCTAATAGAAAATAACTATAAGTTTCTTAAAACTATTGCATATTTAACTTAAAGATAGTACTTAATAGTTAATAAAAATAAAGATTCATTTTACTTTTGCGCGTATTTCGTTCATATTTTGTGCATAAAATTACTGTAAAAATGATGGCGAAATGCATTATAATAAAATCAATTCTTGCGTAAACCGAAGTAATATTTCATTGCAAGAAAATTCGAGACTTATGCCATACAAAAACCAATTCCTGGAGTATAAAATTACATTGTAGTAGATAAGTATAAAATATTTTAGTATATAAATGATTTATATTTATTTTAATAGGTAGATAGTATAAAAGTTACAATTATAGGTGTTGCAGGTAAAAATACATGTTTTACAAATTTGCTTTTGTCGGTATAGTGAAGTACATTTTGTTGCAAAAAAAAACTCATATATATAACTCGAATATCTACACAGAAATATATATTTATAAAGAGTGAATAGATAAATACAGTTCCTAAAAATCACGAAGACGCATCAAACTTTTTAAGATGCACAAGATCTGTAACTTTTACTTTTTTATTTGTAAAACAACAGGCTATTTAATCACATACGTTGTTAAACATTGTCAAATTATTTAGGACAGCCGATGCGCCTTCGCAGTTGAAAGAAACTTATTAAAAAGTTTTACAGTTTTGTGTACAGATATTTTTACGTTTATTACTAAAATACACCTTATGAACTATAAGCGTAATCACACCGATCACATAACACCATGTTACACCGTTTTAGGGATACTAAATAGGAAGACTAAAGTTTTTAGGGAGAAGTAACGGACGCAGCCAGGGTTTTTGGGGTTGCAAAACATCCCACATCCGAGAGGATTATAAGTTGTTCATTTATAGTAAATTGGTATCCAAAACGTATTTAAAAATTCTCTCAAATTGCCATAATCTTTTTGTAAACCTGGCTCCACCCGTTGAAGAAATCAATAGATTTTCTACGCTTTTGTATTTGGGAAACAGCTATGTGGCTACTGTGCCACGCTTTGCTTGTTTCGCAAGAGATTGCCTTAAAATTGAACCACTATACAAATGAATATAGAAGCAGAATTAATTACTCTTTTTAATATAAGGCGGGTCCTAGACGATCAACTATTTTGCGTAATGCTTGTATTGGCTAGATAGGTCCAATCAGGAATGTCATATGTGTGTATGTGTGCTTCTTTCATCAAGAGAGAAAGTTGGTCATTATCCAAATGGTCCTCGCATGATCTGGCGCAATTTATTTTTTAAACATCATTTATTTAATTAACGCCAACACCAATAAAAGGGTGCGATCAGAGATAAGATTGAAAAAACGCAGTTTAATTCTCATTAAACAGTATTTTGTTCCACTGCTGCATTTAGGATCGTTATTATCGATTGATTGAGTCATAATCAAATTACATTAATGCCCTTACAAATAATCACTGTGTAAAGTTATGCAATGAATAAAGCCTGTGTAACCATACATTTTTTGACGTATAAACCTGTCATAACTTTATGCAGCGTTTATTAGTAAGGCGCTTAGTCTAGGACTAGTCTAGAGCCCGCCTTACTGAAATTTTGGATTAGTCATACTTATTGCATTATCTTTTTCTCGACAGTGACGAAAACTGAAATAATAACATGTCTCGGTACTAAACGTAGCGAATGTGGGAACTATTGAATTTGAAATTGTCAGAATAACACACATTTTGTTGTTTTTTTTTTCAGATTATGATATTATATTTAATGCCTACGTCTTTAGTAGTCAACTATACATTTAATCACATTGGATACTGGGTTCACTTAGTTTCAAGATATGTTGACTATGTTAGTCAAAAAAATAAAAAGGATAACATATTTTTATGATATTGGATTTATAACACTTATTCATTGACACTACAATATAATATTATGTAAATCTACAAAGTTCAAGGGTTTTTTTTAAACTCTTTCTGGTTAACCCTAACCTTCAAAGGAATGGAGGCCAAAAATATTTAACGCCCAAATAAAAACTTTGAGCATCATAATTCCTTATCCTTTAATAGGACAAAAGGTTTGTCGCTCTTTAAAAATTTTGTTACAACTTTACACAACTTAAATAATTTTCGTGGGGCTAAATATTGTCCTTGCTCGAGGCTCAGGCTCGCCCAAAGCCCCGTCTTAGTAAGTTGTCAAAACCGAGCAAAGAAAACATGAAAACTCGACGATCGAGAATCCAATTACATTTTAACAAGGTAAAGGAAAATCAATAAACTTCTAATCTTTGTATTCCATACCAATTCTTTTTTACTTGATATCAAATAACTTAAGGTTGAGAGAAGATTCGTACAATGAGTTCAAGATGTCAGTACAAGGGATCACAGAATACAGAACCAACCAGAAGTCACAATCTCTTTAGAACAGAGGCAACACACATACAAAAAGACAGACTATGACAGAATGTTCAACGTTTTCTTTAAGTACAGACAGACCAATAGGGAAGATGCAATATTTTTATTTGTGTTTTGATTTTAAAGAATTCCATGTAAAATAGACCACTAATATATTAAAAAGTTAAAATGTTGTAATTTATTGTAAAAAAAAGCGGTTTTAAATAGACAGTTTAAACTTCCGCGCGAAAACGGACCAATAGTTCCGATGACGTCACTGCAGTGACACTGTATCTCTGGTTGTATTGTTCTTCTCTAATTTTTATAACTTTTTATTATTTTTCGCCATTCCAGATACTTTTATTGCTAAAATTTGAAAATAAACTATCAATCAACATCTCGTGGTCATAATAATACCGCATGAAAGCATGTATGCAATGCTTTTTTATCTAAAAAAGCATGTTGACTCATAATGATATCTCCAACACCAGACGGGGTTACAAACTTTGTATCAGATAGTTTTGGTGGCTGAACTTCTGATTTTAAATATTTGAAGAATCTGGATTTATGGAATCTTTACCTCCTGGACCTTGTATCATGTGTATCATGGCAGACAGAGGCTCCAAGCATATCGAAGGTGTGTTATTTCTATTGATTAGACCATTAGTGAACAACACTAAGAAAAGTTCAAAAGATGAAGTACTACAGTCGAAGAAAATTGCATGCCTTCAAAATCATATTCAAAGAGTCATTAGAAGACTGCGCGAATTTGCTTTACTAAAGCTAATTTTATTCCTACAAAACATTGCTACAAAACTATTTCTGTTTACTTTGACAACTAACTGCGGGGGTGCGTTCCAAAAAGGGTAAGAATTACACGGAGTAGCGCGAAGGTTACTCTAAAGCGTTCCGCTGGCTTATTACCTATGAAACAGCAATCAGCAATATTTGCGCAGTGATCGCGCGATTAATCGCTGAACGTCAATAAAAATCGTATTTTGTATGAATCGATTGCTAATCGCTCGCTGATTGTTCTAATGCACTTATTGCTTCGATGACGATAAAGCAGCAATCGCAGACATTTAGTCATGCTTTGTTTTATTAGGTACCAAAGCGTTTTATTATTGTAAATATTGAATACATACCATCTTAAATAAAACAATTTATTATTTTTTGGTTAAATAAATAAATAAACAAATTTTAGAAATATGGACCCTACCAAAAACAAATAATATAACTGTGTTTTATGTAATATTAAATTACCTACCGTGTATGTCTTCTATTTAATAACCGTAAATTACATGTAATATTTTTTTATATAATTAAAGGCAATTTGATATTGAATTAAAAAAATCTCGATTAAGATTTCATTCTAAAAACTCGATTGTATCACATCACTATTTATTTGGAATTAAACACCTGCCTAATTCGAGTCAGAAAAATGACATTTCCAGTGTTGGAAATGCCATTTTTCTTTCTGACTCGAATTAAAAATCGTACTATAACCTCTTTTTAATTTTCGAGTGAATTCCTCGCACGTTTTGGAACGTGCCAGTGACGTCATTCCAGTCACTTAACGCTGATTGGTGTTTTAAATTACGTTTCATTTCATGTAATTTTAAATTCATATTTTATTGATAAAAATAAACATTATGCAAAAAAAAAAAGTTGCAGAGGCCCTTCATTTACATTTTTTCAACATTTTATTAATAAATTTTCAATAAATACTATGTTTGCATCTTCCCTATTTATCTGTGAACTGAAGGAGGGCAACTCTGTCGATTCAGCGTTGCAAAGAGAAAGAGACAGAGTACAAATGAAGTCAAAAATTGTAAATTATCTCAAACGTTGACAGGTGAGAAGATTTATTGACATTTTATTCTGCAATAAACGACGAGAAATTGCGATTGCAGATTCTGGTTTTTCATGTACTCTGAGGCCGAGATAAATACGCTACTTAGCACGTAATGGCTTATCTATTCTCCGACTTTCTCTTACCTTCGTAATCTGTCAGTTGTGTGACGGTCACAGGTATATTGCTTAACCGAAGTGTTAAGTGACGTTTATGTATCTCGGCCTAAAATCCGTGCTATGGCCGTTTGTCCACCACTGCCGTCACTGTGACGTCACCGAGATCTAGATGACAGCGCGGCGCCGAAGTGGCCGCCGTGTGCACGTCACGTCACTTCATATAAAACTTAGCTCGATATAGTCTCGTTTTCGTGAAGTGACGGTGACGGCGGTGAGGGAAAAAAGGGCTAAGGATACATGTTGTTACACGTGAGATGTGATCGGGTTAACGCTTGGTGAACGGATTATTCCGGGCAGTGGTGCGGGCGGCGGCGGCCGCAGTTTGCGTGCAGTTGCACAGCGCGTCGAACATTCGGAGGACAAAGCCTCGCGCCCTTCCCAGTCGCCTCTTCAGATTACCTGTAACAATGGCAGGAGGAACGTTAATGAATGTTGAGGATAACGTGATACAAAGAAAAACGGTTAAGAAAAATGGGAGCACCAATAAAAATATTATACGCCCTGGAATTGTTTACTTTGTTATTAAACGTCTAACAAAAAAAAAAGGTTGAAGATTAATTTTTGGCTCTTCAATAGACAACAGACCATTAGACTATATCAAGAGATTCTCGTTACCAACTTGAAATTATCGTATTATTTTTTCATGTAGAATTTCATTTAATACGCAAGTTTAACGAACGTAGTTCCAATAATAATTATTATTATTAGTAGAATTTTCCAATTCGCAATATATTAACTTTGGACGTTTTATTTATGATAAAGGGTTTAATTTTTGTGCGCGTCGTATTACATTAAAAACATGATAACAGATTGTCACGTTTCCAATTCGGAAATCAACTCTAATGGAATAGCGACGAACCCCTAAACCGTTAATAATCAGGCTTTAGAAAGAGACACACATATATGAGTGACAGGGATAACGCCCTACGCACTTTGGTTCGTGTCATGCTTTGTCATGTGAGCTGTGGAAATCTGCGTGACAATCTTTTTCGCAAGTGGCAACATGGCGTTAAATTAAATTCCTTTGATAGGTTTTTTTTCTGATTTTATGGCGCATTAACACGACTGCTGTCTTATTTTTACGAGTCCTCATCCACAAAAACAGACTGATCCACAGTTTGTAAGTGTACTTGGAATATCCAATATTACTAATTGGATCCTTCGGATCGCTACGGGTTTGGAGTTACTACTGATTTCTTTCTGACGTGCAGTTGTTCAGAGTTATTCGTTTCGAACGTAGTAACAGTAAAAAAGTTACCCTACTATAAAATAAAATTGTTATTCACGTCCTTTCAACTACAGATACCGCACGTTAGCAAAGATTTTGCGCCATTAGAGCAAAATGTATAATATTGCGGTGCGCTTACCCCTTTTTTAAAGGTTGGTTAATGATTTAAATTTCGAAAATAATTATTTATGTCTTTACTACCAAACTGACGTGTACAAACTAGCCTAAAATCGAATAGGGTTCCATTTACACAAATGCAAACATACTGACATCACATGACATTACCTGAGTGACGTTGTCAGAGCCGCTACTGGAATTGCACCGCACTCCGCAGCGTCAAATTCAGAGCGTTCGAGGTGCGGTTGCCTTTTTTATACCTACCGCACACGTTATGATTAAAGTGTAAGGTTACTAACATGCTAGTAAGTTTAATATTGAAACATCATATAAAACATAAATACTAATAAAGAATATAGAGTTAATATTTATGTTAATACTAACTTTTGACGGCGGCTACGACCGCGTCCATGACAGATAATATCTATAAAGAGTATCCTTTCTTAGGCTATGGCCTATCTTTGTACCAAATTTCAGTTAAATCAACCAAATATAAATTACAACTCTCCTGTACCTCATGTCTAAACTACAGTTCTCAACAGACCTATATTTTATTTCACCTCACTGAATTCCTGTATTCAAATACTGCATTTACACTGCAGTTATGTAACCGCTTCCATTTACGCCTGGCGCCATTATACAAGCTATAATCAACCAAGCATTGTTTTCAGCACAACGGCTGAAATACGACCGCATGACATGTGAGTCATGTGACGTCATCAAGCAATGACACGCGAGAAAGTACTTTGTGTAACAATGGTCCCTGCTTTTGCAATGGTGGTTCAATGATAGATTTTTGACGTGTAACGTCAAACTTTTAACACATTTTCCTTACGTAAACTGTCAAAGTTAACAAATAGCCGGTTATTGACTGGTCATTGAGACACGATTGCAATAGCAGACTTGGGCTCAGCGCTACTATGAGTTTGCATGGTTATAATACAAAGTCGCTTTCCGCTTTCTGTCTGTCCCTTTGTATTCTTAGATGTGTAAAACTGCGCAACGAATTTTGATTTGGTATTTTTATTAGATAAAGTCATTTAAGAGTACGGTAAACATGTTTAATAACATGCATAATATAGTCGAGAAAGGCTGAAATTTTCAAAGGGTCCCTAGTAATTATTATGAAATATTGTACAGCGCCCATAGCGGTCACTAAAAGAATTGACAGTGTCGTCATCCATCTCCAACTCACTAACCTTTTCCCAACTTTGTTAGGGTCAGTTTCCAGTATACGCGGATTCAGATGAATATCAGTGTTTGATAGGGACCGTCTGTCTGTCTATCGGACCTCTTCAACCCAGTCATTGGGTAACACATTGCCTTTTCATTATACTGACTGTCTAATCAAAAGGTATTGTGTAGGTTGACTGAGAAGTAGCGTAAGAATAGCGTTCTAAAAGCCGAAAAATAATGAAAAAACTCAATAGCACTTTTTGGTCGACCTAGAACTAAATAGGCCCAAGAGTTGGCAAGTAAAAACTCATCACCTCCCTAGCCTTATTCCAATTATGTTGGAGTCGGCTTCCAGCCTAGCCATATTCAGTTAGATACCAATGTTTTACGTGAAGCGTCGACCGGACCTCCTCAACCCAGTTATTGGGTAACACAATAGACATCAGAACATCTCTAGGTTAGACTGACTGACAGACTTTCTGACTACTGACTACTCGTAAAGATCGACAAAGCTGTATGAATGACAACATGGACCAATGGTTTTCTGTGTTCTAAGGGTGCTTGTACACGGTGCATGTAGCTTGCGCATGTTGATGCACTTGCGCGGGTTATATGCATCGTAAACATATCGTTTAGGGTGCTTGTACACAGCGCATGTAGCTGGAGCAAGTAAAGATGCGGGTTACATGCGCGAGTAATATGCGCAAGCTATTTGTTCGAGCTTCTGAGTCACTAGACCCGCACATGTTTTTAAACGATATGGGTGCTTTTACACGGTGCATGTAGCTTGCGCATGTTGAGGCACTTGCGCGGGTTATATGCATCGTAAACATATCGTTTAAAAACATGTGCGGGTCCAGTGCCTCAGAAACTCGAACAAATAGCTTGCGCGTATTACTCGCGCGAGTAACCCGCATCTTTACTTGCTCCAGCTACATGCACCGTGTACAAGCACCCTATGTTTACGATGCATATAACCCGCGCCAGTGCCTCAACATGCGCAAGCTACATGCACCGTGTACAAGCACCCTTAAAAACATGTGCGGGTCTAGTGACTCAGTAACTCGAACAAATAGCTTGCGCATATTACTCACGCGTGTAACCCGCATCTTTACTTGCTCCAGCTACATGCACCGTGTACACGCACCCTTAATAGACTGTTGCAACATTTTTACGCTAACGCTAGCGAGTTTTTCGATGACAACTCATGGTACTGACGCCGACACTTTAGAGTGACAAATTTTGTTTCATTTAAAGGGATAATATCCAATTTTGTGTTTAAACTTTTTATAATTAAAGACGTACAATCGAGTTGACGGCTTTCCAAGTTTTATTGTAAAATTTTGCCAATTAGTAACTTTGAAGAGAACTGAAACAATTGTTCTACAGGAATAAGATTTTGAGTGCTTTTTAAACTAGACTCGCTACGTAGTTTGTTAAGTGGATAACTAAGATAATAAGAAAACGAATTGGTTGAATATTACACCTCAATATTGGTTGTCTATTGTTTGTCCGAAGATTATATGCCACAATCATCATTTTCCCGAATTTCATTTACCCGAATTTCATTTGCCCTAATGTTTCATTTGCCCTAAAAGACATATGACATACTTTTAATTGCCCGAATTTTAGATACTATAAGATACGAATGCCATAAGTATTGTTTCCCATATTTTTATGTGCCATAATAATTATTAGACATAACACTATTCCCCATGATGAGAACCTCATTAAAGCTAAAAAAGAGAAAATGATAAAATATCTTGACCTCGCTCATGAGGTTACCAGCATGTGGAATATGGACACCGCAATTATTGTACCGATAGTCGTGTCAGTCAATGGTCTAATAGCGAAAAGTTTTGACCAACATATACAAAAGCTATCGCTCAACAGCTGGCTCAGGAATCAGATTCAAAGGGCAGTTGTTTTGGATACGGCACGCATTGTGAGGAGGTTCCTCACTCTGGAACCCTAACCATCGTTAGCTTGGGTTTCAATACCTAGCTACGGTGGAGCACTATTTTTATACATATTTTTATAAAAAAAATGTTTTATTATGAGATTTCTTTTTTTAAAAAATATGTAAAAAAATATGTAAAATAAAGAATGCTGAGAATAAAAATTAGACATAATATTTAAATGGCATAATACACACATCAAAAGTGTCTAGGGATATTTCAATTAAACCTAAATTACTAAAATTCTATTAACTTTTTGTTAAAACATGTACACATTAAAATAAACCTTGTTTAATAGACTATTTAATCTGATAATAAACTTTTAGATAAAGTTAAATTTAAAAAAAACTTAGAAGAAGAGGAAAAACTCAAACAAAATTTCAATCTTAACTTTATTTTTGAAACATCAAAACTTAAACAAAACAACATTTTTTTTTATAAAAATTCTTGAAAACTTAAAATTAATATTCCGTGGATCCACCTAAGACTCTCCTGACACATCTGCAGTGGTTCTGCATACTCAAAACAAGGTGTTGTGGAATACTGTCCCATAATTGCCGTTTCTGAAGCCATGCAGACCAGTCAGAGCGTTATATCCAGGCTTTAGTCATGTTATCGTGTCACGAAGGAAGTGGTGGAACGGCACCTAGGACCTCAACGCATTACAACACATGTACAGGACCGATTCATAGTAAATGCTGCACGAAGTCAACTAAATGCAGCGGCGATGCAATTGGTTCAAAGGCTACAGAGAGAGTATGGTTTGCTGGTAAGCGGTCAAACTTTGAGAAGGCGACTGCATGAAGTCAATCTACGTGCTCGTAGGCCATTTTGGGTATCAGCACTAAGGAGAGGTAATCGAGGATGAAGATTACAATGGGCTATTGCACACGAAAACTGGAACCATTCTCAATGGTCACTTGTGCTTTTCACTGATGAATCTAGGTTTGGATTTCATCCTGATTCGCGAAGAGTACGCGTTTGGAGAAAACCTGGACGTTGGAATCGACTGCAGCACCCACAACAAGTTCATGCATATTAAGGTGGCACGATTATGGTTTGGGCAGGAATTCGTCTCGGCGGTAGAACGGACCTCGTTTGGATACAAGGCAATATGACTGCTCGAAAATACCGAGATGAGGTGCTAGAGCCTGTAATCTTGCCCCACAAACAGCAAATGGGACAAAATTTCTAGCTAATGCACGACAATGCCCGTCCACATACGGCGCGTATCGTTACAAGTTGGTTACAACAGCATGTTATCCAAGCTTTAGACCGGCCTGCACAATCCCCTGACTTAAATCCTATTGAGCATGCCTGGAATATGCTTCAGAGAAGAGCTCGTAGGAATTTCCCTGTTGATATTGTGCATCAAAACCAGCTTTTCTTGCATCTTAGCAGAATTTGGGACAGTACTCCACAACAGGATATTGACACCCTTGTTTTGAGTATGCAGAACCGCTCCAGATGTGTCAGGGAGTCTTAGGTGGATCCACGAATTATTAATTTTAAGTTTTCAACAATTTTCATAAAAAAAAATTGTTTTGTTGTTTAGGTTTTGAAATGACAATGAGCAGAAGTGGTCCAAATTTCCACCACTGTTGGGGGCTATGTAAGCTGAAAGTCGGCATAATACCATACAATTTTGACTACTAGGCGAAAAAAAAATGATCACTCAGAAAAAAGTTATGACTGTTTTAAAAATACGACTTTTAATTATTTAATCGTTTATTCTTTTCGCACATAGCCATATTTAAAGTAGTAAAAACGCATTCCCTCTGACCTGTAATGCATTCAAATCGTCTGCAAAGTGTACAATGATAACGTCAGCGTAGCGTGTATCAGATTGAAGTAGCAAGAGATGAAGCATTTTGTGAAATAGTTGATTTTGGCATTGAACCTGAAAATGCTATGTTGCTACACGCAAGAATACAATCCCGACACACATATGCAAGACTAGAATACTACGCGTATGTAATGATCCGTAGTCGCGAAATCATTTCGTACTACTGCAGTTCTTGTCTTTCTAGAATGCAAACAGTAGGTTACTGTGGATGGGCGAGACACGACCCCACAGTTCTACTTTCAGCTGCAAATCTGGATAATGTTATTGTGGATGAAAACATTCGAGATCTTTTTAGGACCGACCCCACACTGTGATACGTAAATAAATAAAACTATTGTGAAATATTTTATAGGTATAAGACCTTTCATTTGATCATGATAGAGTTAGATTTTCTTTCACATGATAGGGTTTGATTCTTACAACGCAGCGAAGTACCTACTTGGTTTTCATTTTGACGTCATGTAGCTTAAATCAACTATAATAACGTGTGAATTACAACGAAATATCATACACCTAAATAAATAGAGTAGTTACAGTGTAATAAATATAGATATAGTGAAATAAAGAAGCGTAATAAGGTTTTAAATTGCAAGTTTTCATGGGGTCATAACTTTTTACTGAGTAAATATTTTTGGTTGCGGTCTTCTTATAATGATTCAGTACGCAGTGTTTCATCATATGCCATAGTTCTTTTTGGTGGTGGAAATTTGGACCAAGCTCCATACATTTTTGCCCAATCCCCTTTCAAAAATAAAGTTAAATTTAAATTTTGTTGAGTTTTTCCTCTTCTTCTAAGTTTTTTTTTAATTTAACTTTATCTAAAAGTTTATTATCAGATTAGATAGGCAATTAAACAAGGTTTATGGGTCAGAGCCCGTACGTCCCCTAAGATTTGTCCCCCAGCATAAAAGTTGTGGATTCGGCCCCTATATAGGTGCCCGTTGGTCTCCTGGTAGGGGACAAATTAATATTTTAATAAAAATATTATTTTTAAGGTACCCATTCGTCTCCTCTAATATATACACAATATAAGTTAAAAATTCGGCACCTATTCAGGTGCCTATTGGTCCCCTGAGATAAAATCACCTATATTTTACCTAAAAACGGTTAACATAGTACACTTGTGAACAGTTTATTAACGCAATTAATTTAATAAATCATAACAGATCATTGAAAAAAGAGCTACGATGAATGATAATCCGTCATGATAATAATGTAACCTGTCGATAGGCTTACGATGTAATATTGTCTCTTTACGAATGGCTTGTTAAAAAACGGGTATTAATGATTGAAAACTTAAGAGAACAAAAGTACTAGGCGCGCAGTAACGTGAAGTAGTCATGTACGAAAATCTAAAATTCACTGTGTTTTTAATTTTCTCACAAGACCACCTTAATCAATTCAAAGTACTAGGCGCGCAGTAACGTGAAGTAGTCATGTACGAAAATTTAAAATTCACTGTATTCCTTAATTTTCTCACAAGATCACCTTAATCAATGCAAAGTACTAGGCGCGCAGTAACGTGAAGTGGTAAATAGAAAACGATCGATCGACGAATCGATTAATTATTTTGAAGACTGACTTTATGCCTAGAGCCTAGAGGCATTTTATTAAACTTAATCTTATTTGAAATACTTAAACATGATATTTAAGGAATTATTATATTTTTATTTTACCCTTTTCTGCGCGACTGTACCAGGACTATATACATGTACTTATATTAGAAGAATGAATTAAAATAAATATTCTTCAGGGGGCGAATAGGCCCCTCAAAAGTTCCAGGGGACGAATGGGCACAGGGTGCGAATCTTAGGGGACGTACGGGCTCTGACCCAGGTTTATTTTAAAGTGTAGGTGTCTTAACAAAAAGTTAATAGAATTTTAGTTATTTAGGTTTAATTAAAATATCCCTAGACACTTTTGATGTGTGTATTTAAATGGCATAACAAGTATTAGGGCCTATTTCACCATCTTCAAGTAAAGTGTTGATTAGTTAATTCCCAATTAGCGTTAACAGGCAAGTAAAAGCTATGAGTATCTTCTGTCAATTTCACCATCGAAAACAAAGCTTCAAGTAGTAACTCATTAGTTTAACTGAATGATGTCAAAATCAAACGTCTCATTCGTTCAATATTACGTCAATTGTCTCTTGACAAACGTCATTTGCAGTTGACTTTGACATTCGTGTCTTTTTTTTTAGCTTCTTTGTTTTTTTTGTGAGTTTCAATAGGGTAATATTTTTTTTACAATACGGCATTCTGTTATTTATACTTTTGGAGGACTGACACTACAAATATCAGCCGCACTTTAACGTTAATAAAGTCTATTTTTTAACGCTAAAGAGTTTTAGCTGAGACGGATTGATTTCTAAAATACCTAAATAGTTGACGCAACGGAGCGTAGGTGTAAAGTTTAGGTAGGCCTGGGCACTTATTAAACCTTTAAACACACGTGATTCGAGACACAATAGAAAGACAACAGCAGCGCGACAGCCCGCTGTCGGTTGGTCGTTGAAAGTTTAAGCTATACACTTCCATTATAAACTAATCCCCATACCACAACGGGGCAGCATAGCTTAGAAATGTATTTAGGTTGATACGGTACTGAAAGTTTAAAGTCATTTCTGCAATTAAAAAACAATTCTCGTTTACGAATTATCATTTAATTTACTTTAAGATTATTTTATGTTTTAATACAACAATTCACTCGGTTCACTGCATACTTCGCTTAACTTGAAGGTAGTCAAATATGTCCGAAATCAAGCAAAGGGGATTGGGCAAAAATGTATGGAGCTTGGTCCAAATTTCCACCACCTATAAGAACTATGGCATATGATAGAACACTGCGTACTGAATCATTATATGAAGACCGCAACCAAAAATATTTACTCAGTAAAAAGTTATGACCCCATGAAAACTTGCAATTTAAAACCTTATTTCGCTTCTTTATTTTACTATATCTATTAAACTACTCTATTGATTTAGGTGTATGACATTTCGTTGTTATTCACACGTTATTCTGGTTGATATAAACTATATGACATCAAAATAAAAACTTTGTAGGCACTTCGCTGCGCCGAAAAAATCAAACCCTATCATGTGAAAGAAAATCTAACTCTATCATGATCAAATGAAACGTCTTATAACTACTTATAAAATATTTCACAATAGTTTTATTTATTTATGTCTCACAGTGTGGGGTCTGTCCTTAAAAGAGTACATCTCATAATTATGTTTTCATCGACAATAACATTATCCAGATTCGCAGCTGCAAGTAGAATTGTGGTTTCGTGTCTCGCCCATCCAAAATACCAAATAATTACCATGACGTGGGCACAGCAACCCACAGTTCGCATTTTAGAAAGACAAGAACTGTAGTAGTACGAAATGATTTCGCGACTACGGATCATTACATACCAGAGTAATCTAGTCGTGCACATGTGTGTCGGGATTGTATTCTTGCGTGTAGTAACATAGCACTTATCAGGTTCAATGCAAAAATCAACTATTTCACTAAATGCATTCTATCTCTTGCTACTTCAATCTGATACACGCTACGCTAACGTTATCATTGTACACTTTGCAAAAGATTTGAACGCATTACAGAATAGAGGCTATGCGTTTTTACTACTTTAAATATGGCTATGTGCGAAAAGAATAAGCAGTTAAATAATAAAAAGTCGTATTTTTAAAACAGTCATAACTTTTTTCTGAGTGAATATTTTTTTTTCGCCTAGTAGTCAAAATTGTATGGCATTTAGCTGACTTTAAGCTTACATAGCCCCCAACAGTGGTGGAAATTTGGACCACTTCTGCTCATTGTCTTTTGTTGTCTGGTTACCATAACACAAGTACTGCTTAGTTTGGGACCAGATGGTCGTGCAAGTTTTAAAAAAAAGGGATTGCACAAAAGAACAACTGTTCTAAACACGTGGCAAATATTTTTAACCGCCAAGTAAAGACTCTATTGGGCAGATGAGGTGGCTAGTAAGTTACGGGCCAGTTAAGCTTATAAGTAGTGCTACTTGGAGGTGGTAAAATTGGCATGTGTAGTCACGGGTGACTTTAACCAGTGATTAGCTAACTTGACACTTTACTTGGAGTTGGTGAAATAGGCCCTAAGACCAATATTTAAGCCCCGTAATGGTTTTTTTTCTGTGCATGGTTGATGGTGGGCTAGGTCGACGGAGCCCCGCTTCGCGGGGCTCCTACTTCTGTGTGGTTTATAAAAAAATAACCAAGAAGGGGATGGCGGGGTCTATTCGCTCGCTTCGCTCGCTCACACGACCCCGCAATCCCCTTCTTACCTAACCTGTCCGAGTCGGGGTGCCCTAAAGTCCCAATTGCATCCAATTTCTCTTAATACAAACAACCGTTATACACCCGATGTCGATGGCAAATTATGTTATGGCATATCATAATTATGGCATGTGATAATTAGGACATGTGATAATTATGGCAAATGATGTTATGGTAAGTGACTTTATGGGAAACAATGATTCTGGCGCGTGACTAATATGGCAAATGAGAGTAGGGCAAATGAGTATTATGTCGTATGATATTATGGCTGTTGACTATTATGGCAAATGAAATTAGGGCAAATAAAATTCGGGTAAACGGCGGTACCCTCAATATTATATTTTAATTATTTTAAGCGAACCAAGTTTCCTAGCCGACTACGCTGAGAAGAAACAACCGAAAAAAACTTAAATGTAATGTCTTTTAAATAATAAAATTATGTTTCTATAATTGAATCGTATTCTTCCACCAAGCCATAAATAATATCAGACGAAGCTTGTATGTTGTGGAGTGGCATAGAGATTATAAGATTTCACATTCATTAAGATTTTAATTATTTACAAGTAAAATAAGGTTAGAACCTTTCTGAAATGAATTCTTTGAACCGCATTTATTGAGCGGTAAACAAAAAGGTTTTTGTGTTTTGTTCTAAGCCTGCCCTGTATTAAAGGTAAAATGTTATACAAAACCTCGTTTCAAAATTAACTACGAAACGAAAGTTGATAATTCTAGGGCCAGTTTCTTAACGTGTAAAATTATCACGCCAAAAATGTATCTACGAGTAAAAATATCATGTGTGTGTCAGGCCACGCATAGAATAGGGTTCCGTACCCACATCTTATTGTTATGATTTTTTAAGCTATTTTACAAACCACTTGTCTAGAGGGGCTAAGCATCTTCAGATGTTGATATATTGTCGACCGCTCGAACACATCGCTTTCATATTTTTGGAGGCTGAAAGATGGTTCTACATCTTGGCTTAATTTACTTATATAATTTATGGTCGAATACTGAAACGCAACTCAACTTTGAGACGCTCTCAAATCTGTTGCTGTCCCTACTTTATCCCTTTAGGGCCGAGTCACACTGAAATGGCAGCGTCCGGCAGCGGCCTGCAGCGGCCGGCGGCGACCGCCAGCGTCGGAATAAGCGCGAGGCGCGCGGCCGCTGACGGCGGCTGGCGGCCGCTGGCGGCCTCGCGACCTTTTCAAGCTTTTCAAGCGATACTAGTCTTTTAAGTATGTAGTTAAAGTTTAAAATTATTTCACACTGAGGGTGCTCGCCGCGCCGCTGCCGCTACATTCCGGTGTGACTCAGGCTTTAGAGTGACAAAGACAGCAGCAGTTTTGAGAGCGTATCAAAATTCGAATCAAATCTGCCGAAATCAAAACTACAGCATTATATATTTTATAGTTATACCAATGTCGCATAAAACTTTAATTGCGCGTTGTAGCACAGATTACTAAATAGTGTTGAATTTGTTAGTCATTGTTCACACGTTAGGCGATAGATATCGCCATTTTTTCATAATTAATATTAACTTTGAAAATAAACAACAATATTTACCCCTTATTCCCAACCAAAAGTGTACTATTCCTATCTATTATCCTACAATCTTAGCAGTACAAACATTTGAGCGGTAATTAAACAAGCTTTGTTTGCAGAGCGGTAAGACGCGCCCGTCATATGACGTCACAGGGAACGCTTCAAAGAAGCCAACACTGAGAGATTATGAGATTTCAGGTTAATTAAGATTTTCATTACTTAAGATTAAATAGGTTCAAAGGTTAAGTGGCGTGAAGGCTCTTGTTTACTGTGGTTTTTGCTGGATTGTAACTGTCGAAAATGATCAAATATTTGTGTTGACGGTAACGTGAAGTTTCAAGATTAAATTCTAGGAATTCAATGGACCGATTTTAATTAAAATTTGATATTGAGATGTAATACACTTTGTATGTAGGTGAGGCAAATATTAACATAAGTATGAAAGTAGGGTATTTGTAGAGTAACATGGTATTTGAGGGAATAATATGTAACAGAGCACATAATACCTCCCTAAATACACATTAATTTAAAATTTCTTAAATATGAAATCTTATTCATCAATCTTTATCATCCCGGAACTGTTATGTCTTACTCTCTCCAAATAAAAATAAATATGCTTTATCTAAAGCGATAATAAACTCACATTTAGATTTCGATAAAGCAAAAACAATTCAATGAAAAATTCGACTGCTGCATTGAAATCGCAACAAAAGAAGCGCGTTCATGCAAAATATGATAAAGGGGTTTTGTTGTACCTGAGTACCAATCAAATGTAACTATTGTTTGTATAACAAATGATCTAAGTAATACCTACAAAGAAACGATCCATTTGTTCAAGTCATAAAAAAATACGTGACTTGTTGTAGAATAGCATAGCCGGTAATTATTTACGTTTAGTAACTAATAGGTAGTTTATATATTTCTTTAGAATGCAAAGCAGTTATCTTATTTCAACTTTTTATAACCATTTCTAAGTTAACCATGGAAGTCATTGATGTTGGTGAAAGAAATCAGCGTAAGGAAACATGGCGTATTTTTAATTCTGATGTATAATAATATAAAATTGTACATCAAAATAAAACATAGACTATGTAACATAACGCTGTGACTCACGGAAGCGGGGCTGTAATTAAAGACACCACATGAAAGTGATGGAAGAGCTGGTTAATAAAAATTACGTTTAAAAACAGTCAGTCATCCATTTTTCAAGTAGAACTTCGTGACTTCCTAAAAGACAAAAGATAATCGGGAATATGTCAGGTAAAATGTATGTAAGGTTAAGGTATTAAGGTTTTATTGAGCACCAGTAGGTGCTTGCCATATTAATACCAGCCGTTAAAACTTTCGTCGAAATTTTCCAAGGCTTCTTTATTAATCTGATACTATGTTAATTCTATTCTTTTAAAAGAAAATAGAACTTTGTAAGGCTAAAAGTTTTAATAACGTTGAATACTTGGATTAATGTTACAGACCGGATTGTTGTTTTTGTTTAAAGAAACTGTGATCGGTGGAGTTCAAAAATTTGCATATGGCAATGTGACCTTTCCAATTCGGTGTAGTCGGTATCGGTGTAGCAAAACATCTTGAGGGATACACCGATACTACCAGAACCAAAGACTTTGCTTCATGACCAGAACTTACAACCCCGTACGGCTTATCTGTGCACCTCGCTGGAATGAGACCCCTCTCCCGCATCCCCGCGCGCCGCCCGTTACGGTCTCGTTCTCTTAACAGCGGTAGCATTCCGTCAGCAATTATACGTCTCAGCGCGGGGTGCACAGTTAATTCGTACGGGTAGTATAATGAAATCGCGAGTCAGCCTTGAGCAACAGTGCACAGTGCTCGTTCCTTCTCTCGTTGTAGCTCGTTGTATTAAAATTACTATTAAACTGTAGAAAACTGGCTAAGTGCAAATAAGAAGCGCATACAAAGTTTCGTACCACCGACCAGTATTAAAATAAACCAAGTACACATTATTTGTTAAATTTGGCAATGGACGACCGGGCCTGGGCCCAAGCGACGCTTCCAATTCGCATGGAGGGTCTCGGCGTCCGCAAAATTTCTAGTATTAGTCTGCCAGCTTTTATATCCTCGGTTCACGGCACTGAGAAATTGATCAGGAATATCCTTGCCCCTACACTGGTCAATTTTAATGCGCCGTTCTTAGCCGAGGCTATAGAGGCCTGGAAAGATGCTTACCCAAGTACAGATCTGCCCGACAACCCATCTTCCCAGAGACGTTGGGATGAGCCGCTTTGCAGAGTAGTTCAGAATCAATTACTTTCCACGTCTGCTACTTCTGCGGAGCGAGCGCGCCTACTAGCTGTGGGCAGGTGGGAGTCGGGTCTTTGGCTTCAGGTACTACCGTCGTCGAACATTGGCACTTTGTTCGACGACACGACTTTCCGCCTCGCTGCTTCACTTCGCTTAGGGGCGTCCTGTTGTTCTCCGCATCGTTGTCACTGTGGGGAAGCTGTCAACAGCCTCGGACACCATGGCTTGTCGTGCAGCCGTAGCGCGGGCCGTATACCACGGCACGCGAATATTAATGACATCATTCGACGTGCTCTTGTTGCCGTCGGCGTTCCAGCTGTATTAGAACCCAACGGTTTGGCACGCGACGATGGCAAGAGACCGGACGGTATGTCTTTATTCCCATGGAAGATGGGTAGGCCTTTAGTGTAGGACGCTACGTGTGTCGATACTCTTGCGCCATCCCACCTTCCTAGTACGGCGTCCTGTGCCGGTGCTGCCGCCTCGGCTGCGGAAAACCTCAAGCGGCGAAAGTATAGTAACCTTTACTGGAAACTATATTTTCGAGCCGTTTGGGGTTGAAACCCTTGGGCCATGGGGTCCGAGTGCCCACCTATTTTTTAAAGAGCTGTCAAAAAGACTAGTTGACAGTTCTCGTGACCCAAAGGCTGGCTTTTATTTTGGCCAGAGGCTTAGCATTGCCATCCAACGTGGCAATGCTGCCAGCCTCTTGGGCACTTTACCGGTTGACAGCGATGCGGAGGAGTTTTTTGATGCCATTTTATTTTAATTCTAGGGTTTTTAATTTAGTTTTGGTTTGTAAATATTGTGTATAATTATAATAATAAGTATTTGTTTTTCTAATTGAATAAATAAATATTCACAAAAAAAAAAAGTACACATTTCAATCAAACATATTTCTTGTATAACCCTCATTCATTTGGACTTTCTCGAAAATTATGCGAGATAAAATCGCATTGTGAATGATGCTTTATAGTCATTGTCATTGCGTTCATCATAAAAACTGGAAGAAACATAATTCTTAATTCGCCCGTTTCTTTGTAATTCCATTAATTGAAAGCTCGTAAATCTGTGTTCTAATTCCATCGTTTTATGCCACTACGTTTATCAGTGACTAATTGTTTGTTAGATGTGCTAAATCACTGTGGTTATTGTACCCACACGCATTGCATTTAGGGATGGGCGGAAGTTCAAAACTTTTGGCCGAACTTCATATTCGGTCGAAGTCGAACTTCTTTTGCCATATTAAACTTAATTTGGTTTTAATGGCCTTATAAAACATTGTTACATATTCATATTTATATCCATATTTAGAAAAAGATAGCTGCAAGCAGTTGCAACAATTGATATAAAGAACAAACAATCTATACATATAATAAAATCGTAGGAAAGTCAAAACTGTACATTGAATATTTTTTTAAAAGAATACTTGAGGCGTGATCTACAATCGATACCGAAGCCAAAAATATAGTTTTTAGAATTTTTGTCTGTTTGTCTGTTTGTCTGTTTGTCTGTTTGTTTGTTTGTTTGTTTGTTTGTCTGTATGTATGTCCGGGATAAACTCAAAAAGTACTGCATGGATTGAGTTCAAATTTTGCAGGGATATTACTAAGAGGTCGGGTCAAAACATAGGCTACAAATTATCACGCTATCACCTACGGGGGAGGAGCTGGAGGCTTCACGCTGTCGACGTCGCGGGCAGCAGCTATCTTCGGAATTACTCAACGGATTTCATATCATTTTTTTTGTTGTATAGGTATTAAGTCTGGGCGTCATATAGGCTATAACTTATCCTGGAAACTTGAACTTCTGGTGCAGGACCGCAACAGACCAGCTTAACTATAAGAGATACAAAAATGGTATCATAGCAAAAATTGCTTCACGTGATAAGCAGTTTCTGTTGAAAGAATAAATATGAAGATCTGGAACAACTGAGGTGGAACTCCATGAGCCCAGCTAACTATAACATATATAAGTATGACGTCTTAGCTGGAGTTGTTCAGCTTGATGAGCACTTTCTGTTGACGTATACAAATTGAAGATCTGGAACACCTGTTGTAGACTTCCATGAGCCCGGCTACGTACACTATACCGAACATATATAAGAATGACGTCTTAGCAAGAGTTGTTCAGCCTGTTGAGCACTCTCTGTTGATGCATAATATTGAAGACCTAGAACCAACACCTAACGTGGAACTCCAAGCACCCAACTACACCATAACACATTAAATAAGAATGACGTCTTAGCAAAGTTGTTCGGTCTGATAGGCATTTTCTGGTTTATAAGATCGAAGGTTAGATAGATCTGATGTGGCAATCAAAGCTATCACTGATTTCAATGTATAAATTAACTTAAGCTGGGAGCTTCATTTTCCACACATTTTCCGGGAGCAGCCTTTATCGAGTGGAGGTACCACTCGATGAAGGCGGGGAAACATGCATACAAACAAGTCGAACAGAGAACCTACTTTTTTTAAAGTCGGTTCAATGATGATGATCATTTCTTCATCAATTTCATGTTTTTAGTACTGAATAAACATTGACTGTTAATACTTTTGTTCGGTATTTATCTGTGTGATTATTGCTTTGTCAGTAATATAAATGTTCATGTCGTTGTAAACTTAATTATGATGATGATGAAGATGATGATGATGACAGTCCCAGTCGCATGCGTCATCTGTTTGCCGTCATTTTGGTGTTTTGTGGAGTTGCGAACCCGGTAGCTTTGTGGGAGAAGTACCGCCATCTTCTGTTCGAGGACTTTTTACGAGCTTTGAGGCGTGCTTCTGAAGGTGAAATCGAAGCAACTGATAAACGCATGCTGAACACCCGTCTCAGTTCACTTCAAGATGTGGTCATTTCAATCGGCGGTAAACCACTGGTAGAGTACGGGTTGCGAGCTCTCAGATCATTACCACATCAAGACCGTGGAAATCGGGAGTACACCGCCGAAACCAATTACGATTCGGGTTTAATGACCACTATCCGAAATGACCACGTCACTAGGGCCCGTATTAATAGACGTCACTCAATTCTGAGACGCTCTCAAGTTTATTGCTGTCCTTATTTTTTCCCTTTAGAATGACAAGGACAGCAAGAGACTTGAGAGTGTCTCGGAGTTGAGTGACGTCTATTAATACGGGCCTAGGTTCACCTCAGAGCTAAAACAAATACATGACACTGTTCTGGAAAGCATTGGGCTCGACTAGGGTAAAATGTTTTTCCTGGATGCTCCTGATGGAACAGGGAAAACATTCATTATCACTGGTATCCTTGCAGAGGTCAGGACGCAAGGCAAAATTGCCATTGCTGTAGCATCGTCAGGAATCGCTGCTACACTGCTTTCTGGTGGCAAAACAGCGCATGCCATGTTCAAAATACCCATAGATTTAGAAAGCGCCGAAATGCCTGTTGTGGGGTATCCCGTAATAGTGACAAGGGACATGTGCTCAGGGATTGCTCTCTGATCGTATGGGATGAGTGCACGATGGCTAATAGGAAAGCAGTGGAGGCCGTAAACAGAAAGAACTCTGCAGGACAACCGCAGGAATGAACACTTGATGGGTGGTGTTACAGTTCTGTTCAGTGGCGATTTCCGGCAAACACTCCCTGTGGTGACGCGGGGGTCTAGGGCTGATGAGGCGAATGCTTCGTTGAAACGATATTCGTTGTGGTCACAAATTCATAGGCCGCGCTTGACCATCAATATGCGAGCTCAGCTCGGTGGCAATTCACGTGCTCAAGAATTCTCAGATGTCCTTCTAAGTCTCGGCGAAGGCACTCTACCACTCTAGGAAAGAGGTGAACAGGTGCTGCTCCCAGAGTCCCTCGGTAGAGTGGTGGCCTTCTTAGAAGAATTCATTTGTTGTGTGCATGGGGACATCAGTCGAATACCAAACCAATAGAATTCTTGGGTGTGACAGCGAGCCATTTTAACACCCAAAAATGATCAAGCTGCAAACATCAACGAACGCATTCTCTCGGAAATTGAGGGAAACGAAGTAGTTCCTAAACTCCCTTCCAATTCAAGCGCGTGCAGTTCCCTGTGAGTGAGTGAGTTCGCCATGACTATCAACAAGTCGCAGGGGCAGACGCTGAAGGCTGCGGGTGTCGACTTCAAGACGAGCTGCTTCTCACACGGGCAGCTGTACGTCGCTTGCTCCCGCGTCACGACACGAGTCCTGATTCTCTGTATATTTAGGCTGCTGAGAGCAAAACTACAAATGTAGTTTACAGAGAAGTTTTGTAACAATTCACAATCGTTAATATTTTTTTATATCGTGGAATGTAGAAAAAATTGGTCAAGCGCGTGTCAGACTAGGATTCCATAACGAAACACATCGCATTAACAATTTAACAACGATTTCATCTGAGCCGTTATACTTAGCTTTCTTTTAAGGTTCAATCCAAGGACTACCATCATGTTTTTTTTTCGAACCAACCGTTTAAATTTGAGAGAACGTTAAATATCTTTTGTTGTTTGTTTGTCTGTATGTATGTCTGGGCTAATCTCTAAAAGGACTGCATGGATTTACTTAAAATTTTGCATGAATATTACTAAGAGGTCAGGTCAACATAATTATAAGCTACATATTATCACGCTATCACCTACGGCGGCGGAGCTGAAGCCTTCACGCAGACAACGTCGCGGGCAGCAGCTAGTAATCAATATAGAAGGCATTGTTCTCAAAATAAAAGTAGAATTGTTGTAGGTGTAAAAGTAGAAGTAGTAGAAGAGTAGGAGCAGTAGGAATATCTCCTGCCCTACAGAACTATAGTTCGCTAAAAGGACAAGTAATTAATTATTAATTTTAGTACTAAAGTACGTGTTGGCAGTTTGACAAAGGTATCTTCTATCTAAGTATCGTCTTCTTGAAAGGAGGAAAACACATATAAAATTATACATATAGGTGACTGACGATCACGTAACTCCAAATCATAAACCAATTCACAAACTTATCACGACTCCAGTAAAGTGAGTAAATTTTAATATTGATAAAAGTTGAGCCCAATTTCGGCCAAACTATAAATTCGCTTCAGTTACACACCGAATATGGAAACAAAGTTCGTATTCGGTTGAATTTACATTTCGCACATCCCTAATTGTGGAGTAATCTAATGACAGACCGTAAATCTGGCTTGCCATTTGTTCACTGGATATAACAGTCATGCTATTTTAGTAGAACTAGTAATATAATGTAACAAACAAAATAATCATTAGGTATTGTAGGCAACCTAATGATCCTATAGTCTATAACGAAGTTTATTAAGGGATGATCATACAACTTGTTACCGACAAAACTGTTTAGATGAGTTGAGATAAATAGTTGTAACTCTCAATTACCAAAATCGATTGATTATAAAAAAAAATTAAAAAATTAAAAATTGTTTATTGTCTCAAATGGTTACAAATCTCCATATGAATGAAACAGCCCCGGTAAGTAATTACAAATACTTGTGTTGGGGTTGTTTCGCTCCTTCCCTTGGATGGTGGTTAACAATATTGATGATAGCTTTTTATTTTTTATAGAGCAACTACAGAGTTGACAGTGTACACAATAAAACAGTTTATTACTAAAATTTTTACCATCGATTCAATAATACGAATGAAAACATTGTTTCGATAAAACGATTAGATTTAAAATTAAATTGTAAAATGTTCCACAAATTACAATCGGCATATTTAGTAGCTATATGTAGATTATTTTATGTATTAAAAACATTTCTTTTATACTATTACTATTCGCTATTGTGTTTCTAGGTTTACAACGAAAAGAGGAATTTATGTTCAATGGAACGTTTGGCGCAGCGATTGTTGAGAGAGGTGGCATTTTACCTCCCTTTGAAGTGGGAAAGCACAATGGACCTCTTTTGTCGGGAAATTCCCATTTATCCACCGGACAGACCGAGGTCCGTTTACCACCTGCGTTCAGATTGCTTGATCCTATTTTGAAGCGAGAAGAATATCTATCCAAGGAAAACAAAGCTAAAGATAAGTTGATGAATTTATAGGAGACTTTTTCCCACGTTAACTCCAAAAAGAAAAATGTGTTTTAAAAATAGAATACGGATACATTTTGGACCGGCCTAATGTTTAGTGACCCCGACTATTCAAACTTAACTATCTTGGCTTCACTTAATATCTTAGGTATACAGAACATGTTGAAAATTCTTCATAAAAAACCGACACCCTTTAACAACAAACCTTTGACAGCATACAAAGAAAACTCCGGTAAAGAAAATGAATACTTTGTAAAGCGAGCCAGAGATAACAATCTCAAATTACAATAATAAGTATAACAAGGCGAACACAAAGGCATAACTGAATAAATTATAGCTTGTTGCGACGTAAACGAAAAGACCAATGTACAAAATGAAACATTTACTATCGCTTATTATCTTATAATATCCATGTTTCCCTGAAAGAATAATAAGAGTCGGGTCATGCAAGTAAAGTTTTATTTCGTATACCTTGCTGATAACCATTTACAAGTGCATTTGAATAGCTAGAACCTGTCAATGAGGGCGGTACCCCATAGGCGTTTTACGAGCGTTATCGTTTCTCCAACGTCGGATATCATACTTTAGACACTCGCGACTTTAACATCGCGTTAACTTCGTGTCTCTAATGCTGCCGCCATAAGGAAAAAAGACGCATCTAACATTTTTGTCGAAATTGAGTTATATACATATTCGGAATCAGTAAAAAAAATGGCATTCACCAGTATTTTTATAATTTGCATAAATTGAACGGAACCCTAAAAATCGAACTGTTAAATAAGACGCATTTGCAATATGAATCAAATATTACTAAACAGAAAAGACACTTCTGTCGTACACTAAGTTGAAAAAACGCATCTTAGTAGAAGCGTTTAATTTATCTAAAAAATATATAATTTATCATAAAATGAAAAGACAGTTCTGCATGGTCATACGAAGAAAAGACTGTTCTGCGTAGATGTGCCTTTTCAGCTTAGTGTGACGGAAAATGGGCAGGCGCAAGTGGCAGTAGTGCCTTTCCTATGTAGTATTGCTAGTTGTGCGGAGTGAAGCGGGGCCCGCGTTTGGGGTACTACACTTCAGTTGCGTCTAGGTAGTCAAAGCGACAGACAGTACGCGCTCGCAGCTCTTCGAGTCAAACTTACTAGAATCATTATTTGTAAATATTGAAGCATACCCAATGATATAATAATTTAAGAATTTTTCTACTGAAGCTCGGTAGTTATGAGGTCTATATAATAGAGAACAAAAGTGGAGATAAAATACCGACTTGAGGGATGCCAGCAACAAGATCACACCAGCTGGAAGATGAAATGAAATGAAAAATGGTTTATTTGGCAAAAAATACAACTCTGACAGATAATATATAAGCACTTATTAATTAAGTTTACAGTTGTTCAAAAGTTTGAGCCCTGTCTCCTGGGTCTCTGATGAGTCTCCCATCAGGACAGACTGCTGACGCCCCCAAAGATAGGATGAAAACCAATCCAGAACCTCGGGAGAGACCATAAGATAGGAGAGGATGGATAAAAGGGCTTAGTGGTTGACGGCATTGAAAGCGTTAGAAAAATCTATCAACACTAAAATAGAAACTTTCGTCTCTTCCATTCCCAGCCTTATGTCATCAGTCACCTAAAGGAGAGCAGAAACGGTACTGTAGCCTGGCCTGAATCCAGACTGGAAAGGACTAATGAGAGAATTCTGGTAAATGAAGTGGGAGAATTGCTGGTGAACACAGGCCTCAAGTACTTTAGACAGAAAGGGAAGGATGGAAATTGGTCGGAAGTGATTGGGAAGGGCGGGATTATTAATTTTAGGAAGTGGTCGGACAAAGGCTTTCCGCGAGCTGATCGAGAGTCAATCGATCATGTTGCGACTGATGTCATCACAACCTACGGCCTTGGATTTAATGGAGAGGATAATCTTGTTTATCTCACTATGATCGACTAGTTTGAAAGTAAAAGGGGTAATATTAGATCGCGTCAGTCCAGCAAGGTAATCCATAGTTTGACATTTGGTTAGACTATCAAGCGTAAGAACAGAGGTGAAATGGCGATTTAGATCGTCTAAACCAATTGTTTTAGGAAGGTCTGAATGTCGCGATCTGCCGATACCCATAGTTCCAAGGAACTTCCAAATATCGGCAGGAGAAGAAGAAGTGATATTATCAAGAATGTGGCGGCGTTTAGCGTTACGTATCATCTGATTACAACGATTGCGAGCAGCTTTAAAGAGGCTCCAATTATCCTCTGTCCGATCTTTCTTGAACCTACGGAACGCACGATCCCTTCGCCGCATTGCCATCCGTACACCTCGGTTGATCCAAGGCGCAGGAGGACGCTTCAGCTTGATTTTTCTGATAGGAGCGTGCTTGTCGTACAACCTCACTACAGCTGTGTTGAACAGATCGACTTTGTCGTCAATTGTTGTTGCTTCTTGTAGAGGTATCCAGTCAATGACAGAAGTATCTTCCAAAAGTTTAACAGTATTCATCTTCGCAAAGGCACGCCTGTACTTATATAAAGGTTTAGGTTTTGGTGGTTTCGGGATATAAGACAGGAAAATAAGGTCGT
Source organism: Athetis lepigone (assembly GCA_033675125.1). NCBI lineage: Eukaryota > Metazoa > Arthropoda > Insecta > Lepidoptera > Noctuidae > Athetis > Athetis lepigone. The sequence continues at coordinate 13,875,840 of CM066243.1, read as the reverse complement.
GATGGGAAAAGCTGGGAGCCACATGCTGACCATGTTAGGAGACTAAGGAAGGATTAGAGACAAGGATAAGGTCGAGCCAGGAATCATCACCGATAATGTTGTGATGCGTTGGTTGGAGTGGCAACACGTGCAAACTAGCTAATTCAACCAGATGCAGGAGCTTACAGGATCTTGAGGAAGTATGGGCTAGGAGATGATTATGTGATGTGCGTACTCCGAACCCAAAGATTCTAGAACCGATTTGATTTCGATGAAGTAGTGAAGGGAGGACAGGAGATTTGTGTATTGTATTTTTGTAATTTTTTATTAAAAATATAGGTCTGATTCTTATACTTTGTGTTTTATTTAATAGAACATTTTTTTTTTGGTGAATGGGAAATCATCCAATGACTGCTCCCGTCCTGGGTGCGGCGGGAGGGCGTGTCAGACTCTTACTGACTAAAACCCACCCCACTCATGTTCCTTCGATTGCCCTTTATGTTCCAGGGTCACGGTAACTATTATAAACACTCCGCAATATTTAATAGAACATAATTATCATGTTAAAATTTACGTCAGTTATATTAAACGATATTTTTTAAGGTCATTAAATATGTACATACTCATATTTATGCTAAGTTGAAAAGCAGCAAATGGCTACTTACGTCTTTTTTATTAAGTTTATTAGAATCTGGTAACCCATTAACCCTAAGTAGGAAAGACATTTAAAAAAATTACTAAGTTGAAAGGACGTATCTAGCCAGATACGTCTTTTTATTGCAGTATCACGTATTTTATCGATATTTTTTTAATAAGAAGAAACGGAAAAACTAATTTTAAAATATTAAAAAAATATATTTTATTAAAATTTAATATTAATTCATACAGATCCATATCTTATACAGCTTTTTGCCCCACAAAATAATGATTTCGTTTATTTCCTTTCACACAGCGATTTTTTTAAGTTTTTAAATGTTTAAATATTTTTTTCTCCGTTTCATACTTTATGTAGAAACGTCCTTTTTCCTTATGGCGGCAGAATGTATGACGATGTCAGTCGGTGGAGAAACATCAACGCTTGTAAAACGCCATTGGGATAGCGGCCTAAGAGTGGCTCGTTTCAAAGCGTAGCCCTCAGCATCAGGTAAAGACTTAGTTTAGAAATAATGAATTCTTGCTATACAATATCTTTTTAGAGATTCTGCAAAATACTTTGTTCGGTTCGAAGAAAGGCGCCTTGTACTTCTATATTAAATTAAATATTATACGACATTGAAATGTACTAAACTAGAAAATGTTATTAAGGATAAATTGAGTTACATAGTATCACTTCCATTTGGTGGTATGAAGAGATTCGAAATTACCAGAGAATCCCAGACTGTTGTAATGTAACACGCACTGAATGAATTTACCGTCCTTATAAACGCCTTGTTTGTGCGCGTAGTGTGCCCACAAGCCGCCACACCATGGGAATTCTGTTACATGGGTCGGCGCGTGAATATCTCTTATTGTCAAGGAGCCTTTGAAGTGTGAGAGACAGACACGGTTACTTTAACATTTTTATGTTTATTGTAAGATTCCAAATACCTAATCCATTTAAACGATGGCGGAGTGTGAGCTCAGTGTGCTCATGTCAATCTTGCATCATCTAAAACAAAGAAGTTTTACACACAAAATAAAAAATCCTTCGCCCCCAAAGTTATCAAGATTGCAACTTCAGCTATCAAAAGTTAATTACATCACAATCGATTCAGCCGTTTCGAAGGCTATTTCGAAATAAAAGTTAACCGCTTTTAACTTGGATTATTCGTTTAAGAGCTATAGTGCCACAGACAGACACGCACAAAGCGGATAATCTTATAACTCCTCTCATTTTACGTCGGGGGTTAAAACACATCTGCTAAAGGAGAAAAAAAGTTAATGATATGCAACAAAAGACGTCAACAAGCGCTCTATAAATTCATGAATGTCAAAAGTTTATTATCTATGTGGCGAGACCATCGATCACTAATAAAGAACTGTTTTTTACTATACTAACTAACTATTACTATAACATTAAGTCTAAAAGCAACTAACTAACTATTAAAGTTCTTTATTAGTGATCGATGGGCGAGACACAATGCTTCTTCGTTGTAGAATAGAGTTCGATACGAGATGTCAAATCAGTTCGGACCAGGAGCCCAATTCTCGTGCGTTAGATAAATATCAAAATCGATATTTATCAAATTAAAATGGCGGATATCGAGTTATTTGGTTAAATCAGTATTCTCAGTTTATCTAGTGAGATAATTATCCAACCATTTCATTCATTTGTCATTGAATTTTGTGATAGTTTTGATTGATATAAGACTCTCGATATCTTATCGAATTCGATATTATATCACATAAACCGAGAATTAGGTCCCAGGAGCCCAATTCTCGTGCGTTAGATAAATATCAAAATCGATATTTATCAAATTAAAATGGCGAATATCGAGTTATTTGGATAAATCGGTATTCTCAGTTTATCGAGTGAGATAATTATCCAACCATTTCATTCATTTGTCATTGAATTTTGTGACATTTTTGATTGATATAAGACTCTTGATATCTTATCGAATTTGATATTATATCACATAAACCGAGAATTAGGTCCCTGGAGCCCAATTCTCGTGCGTTAGATAAATATCGAAATCGATATTTATCAAATTAAAATGGCGGATATTGGATAAATCGGTATTCTCAGTTTATCGAGTGAGATAATTATCCAACCATTTCATTCATTTGTCATTGAATTTTGTGATATTTTTGATTGATATAAGACTCTCGATGTCTTATCGAATTCGATATTATATCACATAAACCGAGAATTAGGTCCCAGTAGTGCTGGAGATTAGCGCTTTTAACCAAACAAACACATCAGCTTTATAATATTAGTAAAGATTGTATAGATTTATTGTGTGAGTGCCATTTAGAAGTACGAATCTTAGGGAGGTAACGTAGCTACGTTTTGTACCTCATAACCTTTTGACGACCAAGCGACAGCCGGCTGTCACGCTGCCATTGTCTGTCTATTGTGTCGTGTTTAAAGGTTTAAATCATACAGCAAACAGCAGTTTTCCAAGAAAATAGATATGACGAATATAAAATCTTTGTAAGCCGTAGATGTAATAAGAAATACCAAATAAATACTACAGATAATGTGTTGAGGGTACAATTTAGGTGAAACCTTTACGAGCTCCCATGCGCCACATATTAAATGTGAGGCGGACCTTTTCCTGGTTCTGAATACTTCTGAATTACTCTATTTACGAAGGATAAGGTCAGTCTTGTAGATAATGATATCCCATTAAATAATCACAGGGTGGTATTTGCGCTGTCTTATCATGTTTATGGAAACATCTTAAGGTAGCGTACACGGGTGATTGGTTAATGTAAGTAGCTGTAACAATATTTTTGTTGAAGAGTATGAAATTGATGTTTTGATTGATTGAATTCACATATTGATACTTTTTTTTTCGTGTTTTCAAGGGCCTAGCGGCTTCTAGGTAAAAGCTACCTACTTATTATTTATCAAAAATCTGTATCGTGTGTAGTCCGTAAAACTTTTTGATGTGAAACATCTATAGCCGCACGTCAAACATATTTCTGGCGTGGCGATGCATGCCGTGGCGACGCTCGCCACGCTTTTGTATTGTTTCTTTTCAATCCATATTAGCCATAGTAAATTACCTTCCTTCTGATCACAGTGGACAATCCTTTACTTTTGAGTACATTATACCACTTCAAAAAGTGCAGATACAGACAAGGCGGATTACTCCTGGTAATTTAAATAAATTTAATTACACTTTATTTAGCAAGTTAAACGCCCAGGACTATAATATGAATGATGGTAATTTTTTGTATGAAATTTTTTTCTCTATTGTCCAAACAGAATTTAATAATATTTTTAAGAAACAAGATAAAACTATTTGCCCCAAATTTCTATTTAGTGATTGGGCAACTCCTGGCATTAGGAAAAGCAGAGAAAGACTGTTCGAGCTGTATAGCCTTAAGCCTTATATTAACACGGATACTTTTAAAAAGTATGTTACTAAGTACTCGAGAATTTTCAAAAATACTTGCAAAAGAGCCAAAGCTTTGTTTATTAGTAACAAGGTCAAAACGTCAGAAAACAAAATTAAGACCGTTTGGAACATTATCAATCATGAGACGAATAGAAATAAAAAACATAATAAAGATTACATATTAGAAACTTCCCGTGGTCTCATAAGGACAAATAGTGAAGTGGCTCAGGAATTTTCAACATTTTTCACCAACATTCCAATTAAAACCACTGAAAGTTTAGATTCATCGCCCACACTTGCTGCTGATTTACTTAGAGCGAATGTTTCGGCCTGCCCAATGGAATTTAATTTTAAACGTATAAATCCTGTGGTCGTTGTAAAGGCTTTTAAACAACTAAAAATCAAGTCTACTGAATATCTATGGGGCATGTCTACTAATGTTTGCAAATCAATTATTGAGACAATTTCGCCCTATTTAGCTTTTATATTTAATTTATGTATAGACCAAGGGGTCTTCCCGGATTTAATGAAACATAGGAAGGTTATACCGCTTTTCAAATCCGGGGATAGTAAGGATACCTGGGGAAGGACCTGTTTCTGTTTTGCCGGTTTTGAGCAAGGTGTTTGAAAAAGTGATGCTAAATCAAATGCTCAATCATTTCAACTGTAACAAGATTTTACACAATAAGCAGTATGGTTTCACCAAAGGACGTTGCACAACTGACGCCGGGATTACTTTAATTAAACATATATTTAAAGCATGGGAAGAGTCGCAGGATGCCATTGGCATTTTCTGCGACCTCTCCAAAGCATTTGATTGCGTCGATCACGAAACATTGCTTTTGAAACTTGAGCATTACGGTCTCAGTAAGGTAGCTCTCAATTTTATAAAATCATATTTAAATGATAGATTGCAGGAAGTTCAAATAAACGGTGTAAATTCTTCTGGTCTAAAGGTAAAAATGGGTGTACCACAGGGATCAATATTGGGTCCGTTCCTATTTTTAGTATATATAAATGAATTACCTAGTATACTGGAAAGCCAACCTCAAATGGTGTTATTTGCTGATGATACTTCACTGATTTTTAAAGTGAACCGACGTGCACAACACCTTGACGAGGTAAATAACGCCATGATTAAGGTTTATAATTGGTTTACAGTAAACAATTTAGTATTAAATGAAAAGAAAACCAAATGTATAAGATTCACTTTGCCAAATGTTAGAAATAATGAATGTAGTGTTGTATTGAATAGGGATGTGCTAGAATTCGTCGAAAAAACTGTTTTCTTGGGATCACGCTTGACTCTAAGCTGCAGTGGGGTCCTCACATAACATCTCTAGCAGGGCGGTTAAGTTCAGCTGCATTCGCAGTCAGGAAAATCCGACAATTAACCGACGTAGATACCGCGAGACTGGTGTATTTTAGTTACTTTCATAGCATCATGTCTTACGGTATTTTGCTTTGGGGACGCGCTGCAGATATAGATTCTATCTTCATTCTGCAAAAGAGGGCTGTCAGAGCTATCTATAACCTCAGCAGACGCGAATCACTGAGGGAATTGTTTAAACAAATAAACATCATGACGGTTCCCTGCCAATACATTTATGAAAATATTATGTATGTCCGTAAAAATCTTCAGCTCTTTAGTAAAATAAGTGACAGGCATAATTTCAATACAAGAAACAGGAACAAATTAGACCAGCCAAGTTTCAGATTGTCCAAGGTAGTTACATACTTCTTTTAAATGCTACAATAAAATACCTCTCAATATTCTTCAATTAAATGAAAAACAATTTAAAACATGCATTAAGCGCACACTATGTAGTCAAGCATACTATAAATTAGATGATTACATTATAGATGTAAACAAAGTGCTTGACCCTTTATTTATTTTTGATTCATTGCGTAAGAACTTTTTGTTGTGTTGTCGTCGTTTGAACTCCTTGTATTTTTGGTCTGAATGACAGCATGATGATTTTGTTTTAAAATGTCTTATAGAATTATAGTTTTACTTTCAGTATTTAATTACTTAATAAGAAATATTTTAGTGAAGCAATAGCTTTAATTGTTGTTTCTTTGTTAATTTTCAGGTAAGTTGATTGATGTATGTTTGGTATTTGTGTTAGACAACGTTCTGTAACGTAATAAAATATTCTTTGTTAATTTTCAGAGCAACACATTATTGTTTTATTGTTCACATAAACACATTATAAAACAACAATTCTACAGCTATTAGTAAGTTGTCCTAAAAGAAATATGGAGAAATACAGATTCGAATTCATGGTCAAAGCCAGTGAAGATGTAAAAACAAATGTCATTTGTGTAACGACAATCACGGATTTAGATGGCCGGACCTTTACGATCCCAGATAAGTTACAGCCTGTAAGATTACATGATGCAATAGTACAAAGCCAGATCTATCAAAAAATTACGGCTACGTTACAAAGACGTCATGAGAAACGACAGGTGTGGGTATCCATGAGTCCAGAGATGAAGTCGGTTTATTGTGATCAAGACGGAAATAAACAATTTATGGGATACCTATTGGAAGAACAAACAGTACCGCAAACTCCTACAACAGGGATTTCAGCAGAAACACTAGCAAAAATCATGGAGAGTGTTGCTGAGATGAAGAAAAGTTCATCAGAATCCTGCAATATGAAGAGGATGGCAGAGATGTTGGTTATCCAAAAATTCAATGGCAAGATCACAAATGTGTCACAGTGGATGGAGATCTTTGAGGCGGAATGTTCACGTATAGGGATAGAAGAAGATGTCAAAAGAATTGAAATTTTTAGGTTATTTTTAGAAGATTCGTGTTTAGACTGGTATAGTTCCATGCTGATAAAGCATACAATTAATTCAGAATGGACAGTATGGAAGAAAAACTTTTGTGAAACATATGCAGATAAGAGTTGGTCTCCGATCAGGTATGCGATGTTATTTAAATACAGACAGGGTTCATTACTAGAGTATGCGTTAAAGAAAGAAAGACTACTTTTAGAAATAAATAAGTCCATAGATAAACTCACTCTAATTGATCTAATTGCTACCGGGTTACCAAACTATATTGCAGATAAGATAGATAGACAAAGTTTAAAAGAAACTGAAGATCTATTTAATAATATTAGAAGTTTAGAGCATATTGTAAATAGGAAAACAATTGATAAAAAGGTAGAAACTCTTGAAGGTAAAATTAAAGGAAAAAATCTGAAACCCTTGATTAGTCCGTGTAATATTTGTGAAAAAGAAAACAAAGGTAAACGTTACCACACTGAATCTCAATGCTGGTTCAATTTTAAAAATAATGACGGGCAAAAAAGAGAGCAAATAAGGAGTGTAAACAATTCTGAATTAGAGACAGAACTAAATGAAATTAACCCAAAAAACTAATAGTGCCGCCATTAATTAAAATCAAATTACTTATAAATGACACATTTGAAACATTGGGTATCTATGATTCCGGATCTAATGTGTCCTTAATAAATTCAAGGTTATTATCTTTAAAAAACATACCTGCTTATAATAAAAATGCAGGTTTAAAAACAATTAATGGCGTGAAAAAGGCAATAGGAATGGTAACTCTAAAAATTAAAATATTTGATATTGAAAAACATGTTAATATTTTTGTTGTAGATGAAGACAACTTTGACTATGATTTCTTAGTTGGGTTAGATTGTATACAACAATTTCATTTAATTCAGAAGGAGAATTTAAATATCACTCAAAACAATAAAGACTACAAAAAAAATAAAGAAAAACCTATGTACACTGAAGCAATTCCTGGCTGTACAGGTAGTGACATATCAATCAATCAATCAATCAATCAATCAATCATTTATTTGCGTAATATAGGTTTACAGAAGATGTTTAACAAATTTTTAGTTTCACCATATTCAGCATAAGTTAGCATGCAAATTTTATTTACAGTGTACATAGTCGGAATAATTATAATGGTCGTCTTCAATAAAATAAAATAAATAATAATAATTAAAAGAGTACATTGCTATAGTCATCCATTACAAATAGTCAAATTCAATAAGTAGTCATGATATCTAATAAAGTCAAAAATAATATTAAAATTAATTTGATTATATTTATAATTTTGGACCATTATTAATTAATTCATTTGTTATTAACAATAATTGCATTACAGTTTATCATCAATGTACTCCTTAACTGAATAATAAGCCTTATCTATAAGGAAAGATTTAAGTTTCTTTTTAAATAAATTGGCATTACTTGAACTACGTATAACTGAGGGTAGTTTATTAAATATCTTTGGGCCCATGCAAACAAAGCTTTTTGCAAGAAGAGCGGTTTTACAAAATGGAACGCATAATTTATCTACGTGACGCTTTCTCGTACGATACTCAAACAGATCCAGATTGGAAAAAACAAATAATGCTGACTCATAAATGTAGATGCTGGGCAGTGTCAATATTTTTAATCTTATGAAGTGAGGCTTACATGAGTCTGTTTGAGTTAACTTACATATAGCTCTTATGCATCTTTTTTGTGCCCTGAACGCACGATCCAAATCAGTGCAGTTGCCCCAGAAAATAACACCGAATCGAAGAGTAGATGATACATAACCATGGTAAGCAGTTATTGAGGTTGTTATATCAACGATTTTACTGAGACGACGTAAAGCAAAAGAGTAACTGTTTAGTTTATTACTTATGTGCTCAATTTGTTTCTTCCATGTCATTTTGTTATCTATGTATAATCCTAAAAACTTTGTTGACTCTACTACTTCTATTGTGCGGTCATCATAGTCAATGTTAAAATCTTGTATCGCTTGCCTTTGTTTAAAGTTAATAGCTTTAGTTTTACTAATATTTATTTTTAAATTATTAATTAATAACCAATTGATTGTATTTTTTAATGTCAAATTTATATTATTAAGAATGTCATTTTTGTCATGTGAGTCAAAAAGAATGGTACTGTCGTCAGCAAAGAGAGTCATAGGATTATCGGTTACGGTTGGAATGTCATTAATGTATATAAGGAAAAGGAACGGCCCTAATACGCTACCTTGTGGTACGCCATATTTGACTTTTCTCTGGTTAGATTTATATACAGTCATATTTTTAGTTTTTAGGCAAACTTTTGATATTTCAGTTTGTTGTAGTCTGTCAGTCAGATAGGATTCTATTAGTTTATATACATTTCCCCTAATGCCGATTGCATAAAGTTTGTCCAATAGTATGTCAATTTTAACGCGGTCAAATGCTTTTGTCATGTCCATAAATAAAGCAACAGTTGGACGTCGCTTATCCATATTACTTAAAACTCGCTTGCAAAAATTATAAATCGCTAGGTTAATTGATTTATTTTTTCTAAATCCCATTTGTTCTTTGGCAAATAGATCATTACTTTCAAGGTAATTGCAAAGGCTGTTATGAATAATTTTTCAAAGATCTTTGAGAAAATAGAGAGTAATGCAATCGGGCGATAATTGTTCATGTCATCTTTGGCACCTTTCTTGTGTATGGGCTTTATTATTGAGATTTTAAGTTTGTTGGGAAATGTGCCTGTTTCTATAGATAAGTTTATTATATGTGACAATGCAGGTGAGATTATATGAGCTACTCTTTTTACAATGTTAGTCTTAATTTCATCGTATCCCACACTAGAAGTGTTTTTTAATGCAACTATGATTTTGTGGATTTCTATCGGATCAGTAGGAGGCATAAATATTGATTTGCTATAGGATGGGGGGCATTTGAATGGGGGGGGTTTGGCTTCCGGTATTATTTGGTCAATAAAGTAATTATTAAAGTGGGTCACTATTTTGTTTGGGTCATAGATTGTTACGTCCTTAATTTTAATATTATTAATATGTTCTCGTGGTTGGTTGTGCTTGTTTTTATTGATTATTTTCCAAATTGTTTTCGATTTATTATTAGAAGTTTTTACTGCGTATGAGTTTTGGGCTTTTTGTGTCAGATTTATGATCAATTTTACTTTTTTAGCGTATTGCTGAAATAATAATTTATTTTTGTGTGTCCGTTTTTTCCTATAATTCCATAAGAGAGATCGTTTACGCTCACAACATGTTTTTATGCCCTTTGAGACCCATTTCGGTCTCTTAATTTTTGAAATCTTTATTTTTATAAGTGGAAAGTGTAGATTATAAAATAGAATAAAATTTTCATGGAATTCGTTGTATGCTTCATTAACATCACCAGAGTTAAAAACTTCGCTAAAGCTTAATTTGCTTAAATTTTCAGTAAACTTCTTTATGTTTTCCTCCGAGTAATCACGTTTATATTCATACCAATGATCAATACCGTATACTCTTTCTACAGGATATTGCAGGATTTGGGCCGTGTGATCAGACAACGCTAGTTCTATTATACTTGCTTTGCACCCTTGAACATTATGTAGAATGTTGTCTATACACGATTGGCTAGCAAGTCTGGTGGGTTGTTGAATTGCAATTGTCATATTGTTGCTTAAACAAAGTTCCTTAAATTTAGAAGATTGACTAGTTTTCTTTAGCAAGTCTATATTAAAGTCGCCACATATTACAAGTTTTTTGTTTTTTGAATATTTTATAATTTTACACAAACGATCAAAAAATATGTCGTAGTGTTTACATGTTGGTACTCTGTACATGGATACGATAATTGATTTATATTTAATAAGTTCAATCGCACAACACTCTAAGACATGACTTATAGATAGATTAAGGATGTCAGGAACTTCTTTCCATTCATGATTATTTTTAATTAGAATACATGATCCACCCCGTTTGGAATCATTTCTGCAAAAACTAGTAGCTAACGTGTAGTTCGTATTTGACAAATATTGTTCATTCCCTGACATCATAAAATGTTCGGATACACAAATTACATCAATATTAAGTTTGTCTTTTAATAATTTCTCTAAGCAGACTATAAGTGTATCCGACTTGGTGAGGAGACCTGCAATATTTTGATGTAAAATATTTATATAGTTATTCAAGAAAAAGCTCGTTATTTAATCTATTATCATGCATTGAACTATTATTTATATTCTGTGAAATGTCATTTTGGAGGTCAAGTTTTATAATGTCATTTATATAATTAAAAATGTCAATAAATATAATACTCATGCCGTGGTTATTTAGTCTACCTGTAAAATTGTTAAACATTTTGAAATCACATGAAAGGTTTTTATTACTGTCGAGAAAGTAGGCATGTTCATGTGCTAGAATGTCAAGATAAAGTAGATTGTTAAAATTTTCTATTCTACAGTTATAAATATTAGTATGCCTTCCATATTTAAATGTCGGCGTGCATATTATTACATTCGTGTGTTTTATTTCACGTAGTACACTTCTTATATAAAATATTAAGTCAAAGTAAGCAGTGGTGGTGTTGAAGTCATTTTCCCCTATTAGGACAATACAAAAGTCATTGAGCGTAAAATCCTTCAATTTTGTGTCGATGTTATACAGCATGCGTTCTGTGTTTGTATTCGCCAACAAGTAATGACATAAGTCATATGCGCCTTCAAACGTATTTTCAGCTATTTGTGTAATATTATTCATATTGTTGTTGCTTAATATACAGATTTTGGTTTTCGTTTTCTGTTTCCTGTCATATGTTTGTTTATTTATTTCCTTTTTGGTTTGTTCTGTTGTGGAATCATCAAAATAACCCTCCTTTGGCTTCGCCGTAGCCGGGTAAAAATCTGGTAACGTTGAATTTTTAGTTTGATTTGTTTTCTTTGAATTGGTTTGTGTTTGTTTGTCATTTCGTTTTTCCTTTTTATTTGGCGTTGTAGTTTTAGGAGGTTTAATAGGGCTACAAGTTACTGTTTTATATAATTCATTTTTCTTGACAAATTCTAGATTAAGCTTCTTTAGATTTTCGTTTTCTAAGGAAAGGCATTCAATTTCTTGATGTGCACTACTTAGTTCGGTTTCGAGTTTTTCAAGTTGCAATTTTAACATTGTTATTTCTTCCAGTTGGTATTTGTTTGTCAGATTAGGTAAACTAGACAAACTGTTGTCCGAGTCATCATCAATAGTGTTTGTCGAAATATCGTCGGTTTTATTTAGTATTGAGTCAGATTGCGTGCGCGTGCGACGGAACGTTATATTTTGCAAGAAATCCATGTTTTCTATGACGCCCTCTGTCGTACTTTGCAGAGACTTCGTAGAGAATGGTGAATCGTTATGAAGAAATTCACAAAAAGAGCCGACTTTGGCGGGGTTCGAACCTGGAGCTCGATCGATATCGTGTTGATGCCACGCTTGGCGCCACTAGACCAAATGTACTTGTTATTTTGTAGTGAAATTGAGCATTGCAATGAGCAGATCTAATATTTAAATAAACGAAACGGTTAGAAATGACTCATTTTGTGGAATTTTTTGCAATGCCGAACACTTTGTCTTTGTTTAAAAGTTATGAAGTTGTACACTTTCTTTGCACTTTTTTAACGTTTTGTTCATCGGAGATTGTTTATGTATTAGATTATAACACTATTATAATAATGACTATGATATAAATAATAGTTTTATTCACTTTTAATTTTGATTAAAGTCAATTTTATTTTAAAGATATATTTCACTTTAATTGTTTATTCACTTAATATTAAAATAACTGTTTTATAAGTCTTACAACGCTCTACGAGTGCAATATAATAATGCCTTCAGGGTGTTGTTGGGTCTCCCCAGATACTGTAGTGCGTCTGAAATGTTTGCGTATACGCGTACAGACGATTTTTTCGCAATTATGCGTAAGAGAACAGCATCACTAATGAGTAGAATGTGGGGGAGTACCAATGTCATCCTGAAGGCATTGGGTGAGAAGTTAGACAGTCCAATTGCTGGGCACTGGATGCTTACGCACCTTCGTACTCGGGGCGGTTAATATATGTATGTGTTCCGTCCATTCTGTTTTGATTCATTGACTGTGTTATAATTTTATTTGATAATTTAATTTTAATAATAATTGAATTTTGATTTGATTTTGTGAATTTTAATGTATTGTGAATGTGATTTTAATGTGATGATTTGCTATTTATTTTAATTTACTAATTGTTTTTAAATTATATGGATTATGATGGTCTGAAATAAACGTTTAATAATAATAATAAGTCACTGTACTTGATTGTCAATATTTTTTATAGTTGTTTTTTAGATTTTTCTTTGTTTATTGAATGTTACACTTTTTGTTTGTGTAATAGATGTTTATTTTTTGAGATAACACTTTCACTTAATGATGTTAAATATTTAAACGAGTTTAGCGAAAATAAGTCAATAAAAAAACACTTTTACTATTTTTTATTTAATTTAGTCACGGAGCGGATTTGATCGCAGGACGCTTCGTTGACCGCGCGCTCGGAACTGGGAAATAAAATAAATTCATTCATAGGAAATAAAATAAAAGAAAATATTAGTGAGAGTAGAGAAAGAGTAGAGTATTCAATAAACTTTAATGAAAATTTAGTAGTCGATAATTTTGATATATCGGTAAATAATTTAGATCATAAACAAAGGTCTGAAGTTGATAGATTAATATGCAAATATAAATCAATTTTTGCAAAAGACAAATATGATATAGGTACTGTAAAAGGTTATGAAGCCCATATTGATTTGTTGATAGATAAGTACTGTAGTAAAAGACCGTATAGGTGCTCTATTGAGGATATGAAAGAAATTGAACAGCAAATATCAAGATTACTAAAAAATAATTTAATTGAGGAGTCATATAGCCCTTTTGCCGCTCCGGTAACACTTGCATTTAAAAAAGAAGAAGGAAGGAAATCAAGGCTTTGTATAGATTTCCGCGAATTAAATAAAATTGTAGTTCCCCAATCACAGCCATTTCCACTAATCGAGGATTTAATGGTTAAGACAAGAAGATGTAAATTTTTTTCAACATTTGATATTAATTCAGCGTTCTGGTCCATTCCTCTTAAAATTGAAGATAGACAAAAAACTGCATTTGTTACTCAGGATGCACACTTTCAATGGACTTGTTTACCTTTTGGCTTAAAAACTGCACCCGCTATTTTTCAAAGAATATTGAGTAGCATTATAAGAAAACATAAACTATCAGACTTTACTGTCAATTACATAGATGATATTTTAGTATTTTCAGAAACGTTTGAAAAACACATTGAGCACGTGTCTTTGCTATTGGAAGCTATCTTAAAAGAAGGTTTCAAATTAAAATTCTCAAAATGTAGTTTTGCACAGGACTCGGTAAAATATTTAGGGCACATAATAAAAAACAATACTGTCACTCCACTGAAAGACAATTTGATTGGTATAAAAGAATTTCCAATACCAAAAACACAAAAAAATGTCCGACAATTTTTAGGAAAAATTAATTTTTATGGAAAATATGTGCCAAATATGTCAATTATACTGGATCCTTTACATAACTTATTAAGAAAAGGAGAAAAATTTGTTTGGTCTGATAAATGTCAAGATTCTTTTGATACTATTAAAAAACTACTTTGCTCAAAACCTATTCTAGCTATATATGATCCAGATTTGCCAATACATATTTATACGGATGCAAGTATTCAAGGTATAGGTGCGATTTTAAAACAAGTTCAACCAAACAATGACGAAAAGCCTTGTGCATATTTTTCAAAAAAATTAAATGATTCCCAAAAAAAGAAAAAAGCCATATATCTTGAGTGTTTGGCAATAAAAGAGGCAGTTAAATATTGGCAACACTGGCTTATAGGTAAAACATTCACGGTTTTTTCAGATCATAAACCTTTAAAGAACATGAATATAAAAGCCAGAACGGATGAAGAACTGGGAGATTTAACATATTATTTGTCACAATTCGATTTTAAAATAATATATTCTCCGGGTAAATATAATATAGAGGCAGATACTTTGAGCAGAAACCCTGTTTTAGAATCGTATGAAAATCAGGAAAGTTGCTTAAAAGTTGTAAATTTAATTAAATTAGAAGATATACTAAAAGACCAAGAAAAAAATAAAGATATAAAAGAAAATATAAATAAACATATTTTCAAAAATAATATATATTATACAAAGATAGGAAAAAATGAAAAGATTGTATTAACTGAAGAGCTAAGTAAAAATATTATAAAACATGTACATTACTACTACTGTCACATAGGAAGACAACAAATGGAAAAAAAGATAAAACCCTTTTACCATGCAAAAAACTTATTGGATAATAACAGAAATATTTCCGAAAATTGTGATATCTGTATAAAAAATAAATCTAGAGGAAAATACAAGTTTGGACTAATGTCCCATTTAGGTCCAGCTACCTATCCATTTGAAATAGTGTCTATAGACACCATAGGAGGATTTGGTGGTACTCGGTCAACCAAGACATACTTACATCTTCTAGTAGATCACTTCACCCGTTACGCCTATATTTTGACATCCAAAACACAAAATGCGAATGATTTTATAAAACTTTTAAAAAACGTAAAACAAGATTACAAAATTGGCTTAATACTATCAGACCAATACCCAGGTATAAATTCAAAGGATTTCAAAGATTTTTTGCATAAAGAAAATATACAAATAGTTTTTACTGCTGTAAATGCGCCATTTTCAAATGGATTGAACGAAAGATTGAACCAAACATTGGTTAATAAAATTCGTTGTAAAATTAATGAAAGGAAAGATAAAATTGCTTGGACAACTATTGCTCACGAATGCACTGACAAATATAACGAGACTGAACATAGTGTGACGGGGTTCGCCCCAAAATATTTATTGGAAGGAAGAAATGTGGATATTCTACCAGATGAATTGAAACAAAATAAAACACAGAAAGATCTATCACAAGACCGAAAAATTGCTTTAGAAAATAGCATAAAATCACACAATTATAATAAACAAAGATTTGATAAAAATCAAAAACATTATGAACTAAAAGTCGGAGATTTTGTTTATGTTGAAAACGGGAATCGGTTAAACCGTAAAAAACTTGATGAATTGAAAATAGGACCTTATCAAATAGTAGAAAAAATATCAAATTCAATTTACAAAGTGAACACTGGTCACAAAAAGTCAGAGTCTAATCTTTTCCATATTACAAAACTTATTCCAGTAGTGGAATAAGCAGCTTCGAGGGGGGGAGATGTAAACAAAGTGCTTGACTATAGATGCTGGCGGGAAACATTCCGAAACTTTCCCGTCGAATACTTCGGAAGTATTCCGAAATATTCTGAAACTTTGGGAATATTTCAACTGCCAAAAAAAAACCCGGTGAAATTGTATTAATCCATTAAAAGCCACTGTACTCGATTGAGTACAGCGTAATGAAGTAAAATAATAAGGTGTATCACCTAAAATTTACAAGATCTGTAATTTATACTTCGGAATTTATAGTTACCTCTAATGGGTTCATAGGGAATATAGCCTACTAGCTGTCCCCCGCGGTTTTATCCGCGTTTAATTTCCTTTGGTTACTTCTTAGCCCCCCGTAAACCGTTTATTCAGCGCACGCAACAAAAGTCCTCAAATGTGAATAATTTTCCCCGTTTTTGCATCATTTCTCACTGACGCTTCGCTCCTATTGGTCGCAGCGTAATATTATATAGCCTAATACATTCCTCTATAAATGGACTTTAAAAAACAAAGAATTTCTCTAATCGGATCAGTAGTTCCTGAGATTAGCGTGTTTAAACAAACAAACTCCTCCGCATTTTAATATTAGTAGTAGCTTTCCAACAGTGAAAGAATTTTTGAAAGCGACACAATAGTTTTTGAGTTGATTTATTAGGTTTTCCTTTATTTAGTAATACCTATCTATGTGACTCGCGAATACTTAGCGATGCGAACAGCAGAGCTATATGTATACAAACTAACCAAAAACATAGGTTACCCTTTTTCAAAAAAACAAATCAAATATGCTCGGCCTGGTTTTTTATTCCAAACTAACATTTTGAAAAATAGCATTCGTCTTCGATATAACCTACATAAAAACAAAAAAATAAAAATCCTGTTAATTGCAGGATAACATATTATGTAGATATGTTATCCCGCGATTAAAGGGATTTTTATTTTTTTATAAAAATATTAACAAATATACTTAATCGATCAGATTTATAATAAAATAAACATTTATATTTTACTAACTTATGTGCCACTGAAAAATAATTAATTCACCCACCACACAAAAAATAAACACGTTTATTCTTATTGAATAATTCGGGCGAAATATTCCGCGGAAACTTTCGATTGCGGGGTATGAATCTTTCTGAAAACTTCTCCGGGGGGGGAGCATCTCCCCTCTCACCGCACCCCGCACCACCATCGCCTTCGTGCACACAGTCAGGCGGCGGCGATCGACGGTCGACGCAAAATTCCATTCGATATTTAAAAAAATATAAAAATATTTTGCAAAAAAATACAATTCTAAATTTAAATTCATTTTGAATAATTCTGATTTAAAGAAACTTTCCCAGAAGTATTCCGGAATTATTTCGAATTTTTCAGAAGTTTTGCAACTATATCAGCTTGACCCTTTATTTATTTTTGATTCATTGCGTAAGAACTTTTTGTTGTGTTGTCGTCGTTTGAACTCCTTGTATTTTTGGTCTGAATGATAGCATGATGATTTTGTTTTAAAATGTCTTATAGAATTATAATTTTACTTTCAGTATTTAATTACTTAATAAGAAATATTTTAGTGAAGCAATAGCTTTAATTGTTGTTTCTTTGTTAATTTTCAGGTAAGTTGATTGATGTATGTTTGGTATTTGTGTTAGACAACGTTCTGTAACGTAATAAAATATTCTTTGTTAATTTTCAGAGCAACACATTATTGTTTTATTGTTCACATAAACACATTATATAGATAAAAATGCATGGTTAGGTGCTGGTCCTGCTCCACAGCCACCTAGTCTCACAAATTAGGGATGTTTGGAAGAAAAATATGCTAAATAGTCCCTAAATTGACATAAATAACTTATACTGTTATACTTATTTTTGGATTTTAGTATAAAAGTTTAGTTTTATATAATTTAAAAGCATTATTTCCAAAATTAGAAATTTTAATCATTGGAAAATTAAAATGTTTGTAATTTTTGACATGAATATTTAAGATCGTTATTGTTATTATATTTATAGGTACCTAATTAAATTTCACCCATTTATATTTATTTACAGAACAAAACTTTGGTTTGTGTAATTTAGATGCATATTTGAATATTTGTAAATGTGAGTACGATGCAGTGATTTAATACGATAGTTCTACTGACACAAATAGACATGGCGGTTAGGGGCATTGTCATGCTCGCTCAAAAAGTCTCGCTGATGGTGGCGAGTGCGTTGGATCATTCGGTTCCCTTCAAAATGGTTGAGCTAAATGGTGCAGATGCCACGCGTCATGCTCGTGAACGGGCGCTGTCAGTTGAGATGGGTCATCTCTTAACTGCCATGACTTTTTATTATTTTTTTATTTTTTAATTTTTATTTTAATTTTGTACTTGTTTATTTTGTTACATACTTACATTGTTTTCACATGTAGAAGCAACAAAAAGAAAATGTAACCAAGATTTTGTAAAACATAATTTTTTTAAAAGAGTGTCCGTGGAGTTTCTTGCCTGTTCTTCTCCATAGAGATCTACGTTTTGGAACAGGCAATTAGCGTCACTTTTCTTTTCTGACAAACCGACCGACTCTTTGACAATTCATAAGTACCTGTAAATGGTCTAAGTGAAATAAATGCTTTGAATTTTGAATTTTTGAATTTTGTTTCATATTACTTTTTGATATGCGCCTTGGCCTCACGTTTTGTGGTTTTCGGGGGCACTGATGCCGAAAATGAGGTCCATTTCAGAATCCAGGATGGTGGCAACATTTTTCAAAATTTCGGTCATGGGTATCGTTTCCGTGGTTTTGGGGGACACTGATGCCGAAAATGAGGTCCATTTCAGAATCCAAGATGGCGGCTAACATTTTTCAAAATTTCGGTCATGGGTATCGTTTCCGTGGTTTTGGGGGACACTGATGCCGAAAATGAGGTCCATTTCAGAATCCAAGATGGCGGCTAACATTTTTTAAAATTTCGGTCATGGGTATCGTTTCCGTGGTTTTCGGGGACACTGATGCCGAAAATGAGGTCCATTTCAGAATCCAAGATATCGGCTAACATTTTTCAAAATTTCGGTCATGGGTATCGTTTCCGCCTGGCAATGTTTCACATCTGCCAGGCGTCCCGTGACGGCTCACTTTTTTTGCTTTGTAGTGCACTTTTTTTATCTTTGTATTATATCGTGTTTTTAGTTTTGTCAAAAAAAAGTTACACTAATACCATTAATTGAAGATACCGTTCTAAAAATGATTTTACTGAAATTCCGGGGCGCCAGGCTAAGATCCAACGCGCAAACGAAGTCGCTTGCTAAACTTGGTTTCTTAAAATTCCTTTACTATATCGTCGCGAAATGAATTGACTGTTAGAGAATGTCAAAGGCAAGTCCGCCTTTGTTCCTGTGTGTATGAAGTTTAACTAAATAGGTAAACTGTGAAATAATCACACCACAAAGTTTAACAGTAACTGCTAAGAACTCCTTTCTAGTTCGCACCATATCTCAAAGAACTGGAAACAATTGAAGAACGTGAGTTTCTGTTACTTTCAAAGCTTTGAGTGATCTTGGTTTCCTTGCCATGTAAGTTTCGTATACACGTGATAAGTTTCATGAGACTTGAGGCAAGAATGTTCACAAAAGACGTGTGTGTTTGGCACTACTTGGTCATTCAAACCTTTATTTAATTAACGTTGTTAAACCACGCATTGGTGCCGATTCTCTTGTGCACAAACTAACGTAAATTTAAGTTAGGTGCATCTTTCTCTTTAATTTAAATTAAGAAAAGGCCAGAAGATCAAATATTAGTTAAGTCCCGTCAAATTTAGACGCAATTTAAAAACATGGCGTCTAAATATACGTCAATTTTCATCAGGCGCTGTCTAATTTGACAGGATTAAACTAAAATGTATCTTCTGTCCTTTTCTTTAAGAAATGGAAAGAGAAAGGTGCACTTAACTTAAATTTACGTCAGTTTGTGCACAAGAGAATCGGCACCATTATTGTTAAAATTGAAAAACCAGTTCAATAATAAAGTAAAATAAAGGTGAAGACTTTGCTTACATGTTGGATTGGTTGATCGTTCAAATCGTTTAGTGTTGGATACCCATTTATCGATGTAGTGCGTTATATATTATATATAATTTAATATGTAACATCACGCTACGACTAACGTTAGCGGAGTAGTAACCATAGGTGCGGGTGAAATCGCGGGGCACAGCTATACAACATATAACACGTAGATGTGGTGGGTATCTATGGCTACAGAAGCTATTCCCTGCTACGACCCTACTTTCATACATTATTCACGCCGTCAGGGCTCTAAACTCTAAATATTCCTCGCTCTTTAGCGAGTTTTGAGGACACATAAAAACACTACTTACTAGCCAAATATCACGTCTCTAGATTCTGCAATTTTGGATGTGACTGTTTCTTTGTAGCTTGTGCGAAGACACGGTAGGGAAAAGTCGCACCAATAACCCACCATGACTGCCTTAGAAACTAATCACTACATAGTATAAAGTTAAGTCGCTTTCCGCTGTCTGTCTATACTAAGGTACGCTTTGATCTTTAAAACTATGCAACGGCTTATGATGCAAAAAGTTTATAATACGTGCATGTTATAGTAGAGAGAAACCGGGATTTTCAAAGATTTCCCTAGTTTCTATAAAGAGGCTAAATCCTTTGTTTGTAAGCCGTAGGTATGTACGTAAACTCTGAAAGCAGGCACTTATCCGATTTCTAACATTACTTCACTGAAACTATATCAATGCCCCACCTTAAATCAATAACTGGCTACGCCCATACTTTAAAGACATATGGATGGAAAGAAAACAATACAGATAAAAGATCCAATACCAAATGGGATTACTAGATGTCAATTACGAAAATGTGGACGTAAAATATTACAATTTATCCCCCGTTTAGAATCCTACGAAAGTTTATAAACTTCCTAGTAAATTGATAAACTTACGGATCTTGTTATTTTCCGGTGACAGACATATTACGAAACACTGGTAGGCAAATATGCTGACACATCTATTTACATAAAAGTGATTTGCTAAACGTGTAGCTAAGGGTGAGAATCGAGAACTACTGGAACAACTAATCTAACTGAACAACTGATAAATAACTAAATTGCGGTAAACGGGTTAAAAACTACCCAATACGGTTACTTTTTATTCACTCTAAAACGGTTATACAAATAGACCTATATATATTAGAGTAGTTAACGTAAATACTTACACAACTAGAGATTAAAAAGGATATTAAACCTTCGAACACACGTGATTCGAGACACAATAGAAGACAATAGTAGCCCGATGGCGATAGCCGGCTGTCGGTTGGTCGTTGAAAGGTTAAATGTAGTCCCAATGAATTCATATCGAGTGTATGCAATATAATCATTAGCAGATTTAATTAAACCCCCATTTCGTAGTAGCCTGACTACGTAATTGTACGATATGATTATCCGATCATATATCAAGCTAATTAGGAACCAGAGCGTGGCGTAATTAAATACGTAACAATTTCCAACGTTAATCAAAATGGGTCGTATAAATTATTGTTAACTAGATTTTGTTCTCGACTAAGTAGTTAGTTATTAAGGGTGCAAACGAAGGCTTGTAATAAAAACCTATTTAGAAAATAAAACGGAAACAAACATGAATCTCAAAAGTCGGCGACTTCTGTTTGTGTTTATAGTTTTTTAAAGCGGTTATTCTTCTCAAAAAAAACTTTTTAGTTTCTGGGATTTTATTGAAAAAAAAATCATAAACGATAGAGTTCTGAGGCAACGTATTTCTATTTTTTTTTTATTTGGTAAAAAGTAGGCTGTCTTTCTTCTACATTCTTACCTACACCACGCCGCACCACATTACAACATCTAAATCGGTTAGGTGGTATAGTCATAAATGTTTAAAATACAATCACCTAACGAAAACAATTTTTAGCGGATATTAAACCATAGGGTTTAATCAAAGCTACGACCCTCAATAAGCTTGTTTAAACACTTTTTTCGTACTTCTTACTAAGCTATTAAAAGCCTTATTGGCGAGGACTTTCTAATAACCTAACCAAGAAGGTTTTTCATAAATTCGTGCTAGTTTACAGCAACAAGACTGTCTATACAGAAAATATACTGGAATTAATCCACGAACTATCGACACGACATCTTAAAGTAAGTCTCCTTATTGCATACTTCCATTTCTGTAATTCAATGGATACTGTCGCGACGTCTACTGCCAAATCAAATCTTCATACATACATACTATATATCTATGTATAAATACGTATTATAGACAAACAATGTTACTTTCATCCGAACCTAATCGTAAGCGGGTGGCTCTTGTGAACTAAAATACTTCAGGACCACTCTTAGGGCCAAACTCCACCAAAGCGGAGATGTGTCGCAGCTAACCTGCTCGTGTCTTATTCCACCACCGAACTTTAGCGCAATATCCTATCCAACAAAAATGGTTTACTTACTGCCTGACTGATTGTTAACATATCAACGCACAGCCCAAACCGCTGGTCCTAGAGACATGAAACTTGGAGGGTGTGTTCTTTTTGAAAATTGATAGCCACTAAGAAAGGAAGTTTGAAATTCGACCCCCATTGGGATAAAATTGTGGATGGAAGTTCGACATCTAGTTGGCGAAAGCTAGTAGGTAGGTTATATTCGAGACATATCCGCACATCTTCGCTTAGGTGGAGTCCGGGCCTTACGGGGGTCGGGATGTAACAAGGGTGTGTGGTTTGGCAGAGATAACATTATCATTATCTGTGACACAGGCGACTAAGGTCAGATAGGTGTAACAAAAGAATGCTCGGCTTCTGAGCACATAAATATTCCAAAACTCATTTTCATTTTGTAAACTATACTATAGCTTGTGGAGCTACCAGGTAGCACTGCCACCTTTTAGAAAGATAGAAAAACACAAACAATAAAAAAACGTAGTTTTTATTTTTCTCAGACCACTCACGTCTTAGACCAATTCGATTTAGATTTTCAACTAGACCTTGACTCGTGTCAAATGTACAATAATAATAAATAATAATAATACCAGCCTATAACTGTCCCACTGCAGGGCAAAGGCCTCTTCTCATACAGAGAAGGCACGAGCATTGATCACCACGCTTGCTCAAGACGGGTTGGCGATTTCAGACTTATATTAACTACAAGTCCAGGTTTCCTCACGATGTTTTCCTTCACCGATGTCTGCGATGTCTAAGATAATCTTTAGAAAGTACATATGAATTGAAAAAGTCACATTGGTACTTGCCCGGATTCGAACCCACAACCACTTGCATGAGAGGCGGGTGCCTTAACCACTAGGCCATCACGAAATTTTGTTGAAATGTACAATATTTTATTTTATTTGATACAAAAATGGTTTATTTATTTGCCCAAATAACTTTGAAACTCATAACGGGAATGTATTAAGTATTAAAAACCCTGTCGCATTATCGACCGCGGCTTTTCCGTCATAATTGCAACAGGAACAAAATAACGACGCATTCGTAGGCATCGGGGCAACCATAGCGTGTCAGCCTGCAATATCAGCACAATATCAGCTCACTACATAATATCACAATGTGTACATATCACAACCTAGACTCTTTTGTCACGACAGTAGAGGACGGTGACGAAGTATCGATTTGAACCCAACCGTCTCGCGTCTCCCGAACTCAATGCATAATTTGGAGCTTTCAGCAACTCTATTGGTAGAGACTTCGAACAAGGTTATTAAAAGTTATTAAGGTAGTCTCACGATAAGTAAAATGGGGGTTGTTACTTTATTTTCAAAATTAGAAATACGTAGTTTTTTGATAAATGTCCTACATTTAATAAAATTCAACACTTATAAATAAATTAGCTTTTGCCCGCGACTTCGTTCCCTTTCCTGTATATACTTATCCTGCCGGGGATGCGGAATAGTTTTAATAGTTACCGTGGCCCCGGAACATAAAGGGCAACCGAAGGAACATGAGTGGGTTTTAGTCAGTAAAAGTCTGACACAAGGACGGGAGAAGTTAGTTGATGATTTCCCACTAACCGAAAAAAAATGTATATAATAAAAATAAAATGCATACAATTGTTACAAAATTTTGCACCAGGTGGGAATGTATTAAAATTAATAGGCAAGTATAGAATAAAATAAGTTGTGTAGAAAAATTAAAAAGTCTATTCTCATCACGTTTACGGTAAAAGCAGCTAAGGTGGACCTTGGGCTCTACCTCGATCGATACTTCCTACAAAAATAGAATTCCTATAAGCACAATAATAATTAATTTATCCGCGTTCATTTTCTATCTAATGTTTAAAGAAATTAATTTAATGAAATTGTAATTTTCACGCAGAAAAAAACTGTTTACGAAGGATTGACAAAATGCATAAATACTAACAAAGCAGATGGCAAAATCTGATAATATTTGTATAGAAGAGATAGCAAGAAAACAACTAAAAAATGAATAAACGCTCTAATTCACAAACAATGCGAGACAAAATGAAGTTTCACTTCATTTAAAATTGAATAAAATCTTCATTCTCGAGAGCTCTTTACGCGTTACTTATGCAGAAGCCAGCCAGTCTTATATTATGAGCCATAAACAAAGATGGTTATCACTGAATATGCAAATAAACTGATAACGCAGGCTTGAGAGGACGAGTAAACAACTTGTGAAAAAAAGGTGTCACTTATTCGAAATTTAAAAAGATTTTTGCAACACGCATGCTCTGTGTGACTCTTATTTCTACGCTTTTAGGTACAATTATTTATTTTGTGCCAGCACACATTCGTAATTTATAACTAGGAAGCTGAGCTGAGAGTCAGAGTTCGCAGTTTGAATATTGGAGCGCCAATTTTCTACAATACTTATTAAAGTTTGTTTTTAATTTTTCTCTCAAGTGAGTTGACAATCGTCATCTGACCCTCGGAATGGTTATATGATTTCACCCTTGGCTCCATTACGATCTTGCCTTCTGCTCTGCTGTCGCAATAAACACTACATTATAAAGCTAGCCAGATTAGTAGTTATTTGGTTAATCAGAGAAACTGGTAGTTCGAAAGCCATTTTGTCCTTATATGTATCGATAAGTTCTTTAAGATTCTTACAAACTTCTATATGAATAAATAGATAATAATAAAAGACCACGGAAACTTTGTATTCTCATTTTAATTTATCCGGGGACACAACACGTACAATATACAAACGATAAAAGCTATCCAAAGAAAACATTACAAAATCCTGTCGCGTCAATCTGCTAAACTTTGAAAGAAAATTTCACGCCAGTAAACTTTGGTATTACTGTTGAGACAGTAACTTTGAATGTCATTCCAATGATAGAAGTAACTCTACATGGGTCTACTAACTCAATTCTACTTGAATTACTACTTGATTCGTGAAATGTAAAGATCCCTGTCATAATTGTGTACCCTTCTCGTATTAACTCATTAACGCAGGCGTCCGTACTTGCGTAGGGAATTAGGTTGGTATACATGCTCAACCATTTATGTCCCTACGTGTACATGTTGATCGGCTGAGTCATTTACTTGAAAAGGGAATGTATCAATACGGGTGTTGTCATCAAATTTTCTTTATAACTGCTTCTCTTTTTAAACCAGTCAAGTGAGAGTCGCACGAAGGGTTTTGTAGTACAACCACTACACAATAATAAGATTGAGTAGAAAAATATTTGAAAAGATCACTTTTCTTTCGTGATTGCTTGATGGGCTGGCGTTTGCAGCACATTAAATAACCTTAACTTATAATACTTTAGGTATAAAGTTGAAATGGAAGCTTTGTATGCTGTCGTCTGTACATATCTATACCGATTTTAGAAATGCGAATGTAAATCTGTCTGTTTGTCTATCTGTCGGTTTGCCAGAGAAAGGACAAAGGATACTTTTTATTGCTCTAGGGTTCTCAGGGGTGGAAATAGGTAATCAATAATTTCAGATATTTGTCCATATCCACGAGCATGAAGCCGTCGGTCGGCGAAAACTAGTGATTTAATAAAGCTGAAGAGATTTTTCATGTTTGTCATGCTAATAATCAACACTGATATTCACCTGGTTAGGCAGGAAGCCCACTCTAATATAGTTGGGGAAAAAGCTAGGACAGGGCCAATTAATAGTACCCAGCCCAAATGAATTCGACCCACACTTGCTCTATTTTGTAAAATAAAGTACTGATTCTCATTGGGTAGGGCCTAAGCACTGCGACCGTAATAAATAAGACCACTGTTATCACGCAACGAAGGTCACCCACATTTTTATTTTCTTTTATGAAGACACTAACGGGAAACCTTCCGTGATATGTCGATGAGTACAGACATTTATTCTCATATTTCGTTTATTTGTATCGTCTGTATTTTATTACTTTTCTAGCTGTCCCCATTTTTTGGAAATTTACTTCACGTAACTACTAAATATATTACATGCAGCGTTGTATGAATAAAAGTGAATTCGATATTTTAAAACTGAAAACTTTATTTGGGTTAGAAAATATACAGACTTTAAAGATTAAAATAATAAAATAGATACCACATAAATAAAAAATAAATCACAATAAAATATTTTCATTAGGGTAATTAATTGTTTCCATACTTATCATGAGTATAAATGTGTTTATTATTCCTTATGAAGCAGACTATCATGTAGTGTAGTTTCAGATATGGAACAGCGCAAACTCTATTCAGTTTTACAAACATTAATATCCCCCTTTTATTTCTATTTGACGGCATGACGTAAGATTGTATATCACATAATAACTACATATATGATTAATAATAGTGCTGCGTTTGTTATCTAAGATAATGTACCACCCACTCTCGTCTTCGTTTATCTTAGAAGGTCACTTCACTATGTAGGTACAGTTGACCCACTTAGGTCATGAAGGGGTCAGGTAATGCAGGTCACTGATTGTACATAAATGCTGTGTAATCTATTGGAATTAAATGATTGGTACCTGATTCTTGTACATAGTTATTGTATTGCAGGTCAAGAGTTCAATACCCAGTGGGTGTAGGTTTTTACAAAATAAAATACAGCTGCCAATTTCTGTACTAGTAATGGTTTTCTATCGGAAATGTCAGGTCTAAACTTCCGCCGGATTCCTTATATACAGGGTGTAAAGTTCGTGATAAATAATTTTACTTAAATTAAACATTCATTTATTTTAAAAGCATTACAACGTTTTCAGGCACATAATGCAGCAGGTTACAGGCACGCATTAAAACCATCGGACCGCACGTTAAAATTTGAAGTGTGATCTTATACTTACTAAAATTTATACAATTTTCCTTAAAAGTGTGCTGAAGATCTTAGTGAGACTTTAAATAACGTTTTTTACGTTTTCAGCTCCTTTTGATTATGCGCCCTCGCCTTTGCTTGGGCTGCAATCCCGCCTCGGCCTTAATAACATCATTATCACACTTGTATGATAATATCATATTCGATTTAACAACAAATATGTGTATGTTAGCACTATCACTTGTTGCACATTATAAAAGTAAAATAGATTTAGACCTATAATTTACCTTTGCACGATTTGGTAAATACTAGCAATATTTGCCTAAGATTCTAAAATAAATAAAATATCTGCTAATTTGACATGCGTTTTTTAATTCAAAATCTTAATTGGATTTGCCGCAAAATATTGAATTAAAGTTTCCCAACAACTTCTGTCTGCGGCTTTGTCCCAATGAAGATCAAGTTGAAAATAAAATCGAAGTTGATAACATTGCAGATTTTAATAAATAAAATACTTTTGTAGTCGCATTCGTATTCGCAAAGATCAACAAAAAATCAATAAACTTTTCCTCCATAAAATAACATTTTATTCACGTAGAATTGTTTGTTGGAACTTTGGAAGTCCCTAATCCCTTTCAAAAAAACATTTCTAGTGAAGTAAAACGACAGGGAAAATATCGTAATCAAAGAATATGTACTTACAATTAGATTATTGTAACGACGGCTCATACATCAAGATTAATTGTCCTTTGAAATGAAATACTAATAGTTATCGTCTGTGATCGCAATCCCAATTGTAAAAATATAAACAGTATCTATTCATAAATATACATAGTTTTTATTTCACTGTTTAGTTCCTTACTATGTATTCTACTATAGTATCTCGTCGTCATCGTCTTCACATTCGTCGATTTATTTTATTCAAGTACTGTACAAATCATTGTAAAACTAATAATTTAACAGAGTTCTTCTCCATACATAACTACCATTATACAGATTTTATTAATTTTGTATAATTTTTAAAGATGGTCTATAGATTAAATTATTTTACTTGTAATAACTTGACTTTGATTTTGACTTTACGCTTACTAATTAACTCCTATTATCAACTTTTGATATAGCTTTTAACTCAGGGAAGAAGAATGCCAGTTTGTACATAAAACCAGAGTCACATCAAGAAGCCCCTGACTCATGTCAGTTACAAACGAATTACGTCAATTAGTGGTTGACTATTAATTAATTAGAGCATTCAATTGAAGATTCCTGTTCGGAAGTGGGCGTTTATGGGTTTAGCTATGGATTTAACTGTAGACATAAATTAATAGAAATTAATGGAGAAAGGGAACTATGCTTTTTAAAATTAACTATGTTTTTCATAGGTAATCGTTCTATTATCTCAAACCTTCGTATTTAGGTTTAAAAGCTCTCTTATGATCTCATAGGACGATTTTATTTCAAACTATTGGTTATGATTTTGATTATTGCTCCGCTCCCGTAGGTCAAAGCTTGGTGATATGTAGCCTTTATCTTATTCTTCTTTTTATTACTGTAAAGTTTCATCAAAATTAGTTTTTACGTCGTGAAAGAGTAACAAACATCTACACATTTACAATATTAGTAGGATAGTGTAGTACCCGGGGACTACTAAGTAACTTTAGTGAATTATACGAACGGTCCTGGTCTTTTACATAAATACCAACAAAACAACAATGAAAATACCAACGTTATTTCAATAACTAGCTCATTAAAATTATGTTAATGAAAACAATTAGCAGAATTATCTCTTAAAATGACTCATACAAGTTAATTGCTTTAACTATTTGAAACTGTCGTGCACGGTCCTCCATTTCGTTGACAATGGAACATTACACTGTCTGTGTTTGGAATAGTTTTAAAACGATTAGTAGAAACACAACAGTTGTTATCTATCGTGTATGCTAGCTATTCAATTATCGAAGTATCATTTGTATGCATTATTATTTTTTTCCAGTAGGTTCTAACTTAATGAATGCTCCGATAAACAAACAAATTTTATTTATAGAACGATTCTTAGTGTGAGGTCGCTCCTGTTTTTTTAACTGTTATATCATCTGTCAATAATGGTAGCCGTAAGCCCGCAACTATTATTATTAAACTATTTGATTTGCAATAAACATGTTTTTTTTTATTATATCTTCGGCTAAAGGTTTTCGAAGATAGACACAATTTTCCTAATTTTAAACAGTCAGAAAATAGTCACTTTATTGGAATAACCGAACTTGATGATAACACCTACATCTGTATCAGAACGGTAAATATTTATTAGTTCTATTCATTAAAGTAGTTAGGATAGTTTTTATGACGTAAGTAGCTTATGTCGTAAAAAACTATTCTATAAAAACAGATCATAACAAATTATAATGAGATACTCAACTTAATTCTACTTAAGTACTTTTTGTTTGCAATATGGCATTGGCGTGTCTGCTTTTTCTAATATTATACAAATAATTTAAGTAATAAGGTTCTTAATTAATTATAAATAATAAATGCTTACTGAAAAAAGATTTCATTTTGCGTTATAAGTTTGTTTTGAACGTTCGTGATATTAATATTTGTCAATATAATAGGGATGACGATAGGATTCTGTTTAGTCCGTCTTGTAGATCGGCCAAAAATACGGGACACGTATTTTTTGCTTGATCAAAATAATAAAAAATACAAAAATAAAGAGCTACAAAGTTCCGGTGTGGGGGCTTTTGACGTCACCGTGCTGCAAAAATTGTATCAGATTGTGACGTCACGCGCAACTTTAATGCGCTGTGTCTTCGTCATTTTTCGTTTAAGAGAAAAAAGAAAAAATACGTGTCCAAAATTTTTTAATAATCTATCTGACGGACTAGTTACTTTTTTTTCGTCGTCTCGCCTATTAGTGTCGTACCAAGTCAATATTAAAACATTTATTTTAACTAAACAGGCAATTTAGCTCGGTTAACAAGTCTAGACAGTTGGTTAGTCAGACAGTTGAAGCTAGTTGCTTGTTCCAATACGTAGGTAGATCTCTATCAAGAAGAACAAACTTCATGAATACTGTTTGATTAAAGTTTTTACATAAACCTTATTCGTGTTCCCTAAGATCTAATCTAAATAATTCATTGAATAAACTATCCCACTTTTATAAGACTGATGGCGGAATGCTCAAACGTCACTCAATTCTGAGACGCTCTCAAATCTATTGCTGTCCTTATTTTTTCCCTTTAGAATGACAAAGACAGCAAGCGATTTGAGAGCGTCTCAGAATTGAGTGACGTTCGAGTATTCCGCCATGAGTAGACTAAGTTTAGCTCGTATAGACACGAACATTTCTTGTTCCAAAAACATGTTACCGCTCTGACCTTATTGTCTGAATTTTCGCCCTCGTCTAGTCAATATCTTTGCCGACTTATCCCCCTATTATCATCTATCACTGAAGCAAAACCTCTTTTGTCATACCACGTAACAATAATACACTTGGGAAGGATCCAGTGAATTCTGAATAGACCAGATTAACAATAGAATCAATGGTACGAATGATGACGCTACGATTTCCGAAGGACGGATGGGAATTCTTGTCAGTCGAAGTTGGGATGAAATCAGTTGGGATCCGACAGGATGGGGAAATGAAGTGTTAAAATCTCTGTGGCGGAATGTACGAGTTGGAATTCTGTAGGAACAATTTTTGTGTTTTTCGAGTGGAAACAAATCATTTTACTGTTAGGAATTTAATTTTATAGTTAAAATATAAGGGGGGCGCTTTCCCAGTTGTTTTAAAAAGAGGACAGGAGCGCACTTCGTAGTAAAAAAAATTGTAATCTCTTCACCGTAGTATGTAGGCTGTCGCGTACCTCGTACGACATGAGCCTCTTCAATCCTTCAAATTAGATAGGCATGCATGTTGGTCTTGTGGTTAGTGACACTGACTGCTAAGCCGAAAGTCGTTGGTTTAATCTCCACTCAGTACAAACTATGTATGATGAGCATGATTGTTTGTTCTGTGTCTAGGTGTAATTTATTTATAACATGTGTGTATTTATAAATTACATAAGTATGTTTATCAGTTGTCTGGTTACCATAGTACAAGCTGCTTAGTTTGGCATCAGATACCCTTGCGTGAATTGTCCCAGGATATTTATTTATTCAATTCATTTGCTTATTCACTCCCTTTGTGAAGATATAGATTGATTGTACCAAAATAGTTTTTTTTAAAGGTCTGCGATGTATATGGAAATGCTTATTGGTAGGCATTATTTTCCATGGATTTAAATGTACAGTACCTATTTATAAATAAAGACAAATTGCTTTCTATTTATAAATATGGCTCATGGCTCCAACAATTTATGAATACGAAAGCCTACCAAAAAAGTTATTTCAAAAACCTCTAAAGGTTATCTTTTGAAGCAATAAAATAAAGATTTATATCACGCGACGGATCTTCAGAATAGATAAGTAAGGCTACAAAAGGTGAAAGCTATTAAAAGGGAGGTCAGAAAAGATAGTGAAAAGTAAAATCTTGATTGAATAATTTTGTTTTCAAACCTTGTCGATACGCTTGAACGTTTGCTTGTGAGCTCGTTTTGTTGGTTCGGTTCCCACACGGAGCAAATATTTTGTTTTATATTTAATGCCAACTTCAAAACAGTTATACAAACAGCCCTAAGAAAGGCTCGTAGTCTTCTTTTTCATTTGCGACTTTGTATGCATCCGCGATAACCGATATTTAAGCGATGGAAGGCTGAAACTGGTATAAAATAGCGATAATAATAAACAAATAAGACTTAAATTTCTTAATTTGTAACCAATCCTGAGTTTAAGATCTGGTTTCAGGTGGATTTATCAAAAAAATTAATTGCCATCGAACCAGTATAAAAAACTTCAGGCGTTTTGCAGCTAACAACTTACACACAATTGACGCAAATGAAATAAAAACCTGTAAAGACAGTACTGTATACAAAAACCTACGAAACTATCCACCCATCTCAAAAAAAAGGTACACGACCAAATCGTTGAGGTGGAAAAGCATTGTGAAAGCGCCATCAATATACATATTGTAGGCTAAATCAATATTCCTGCTTTCGCGATACTACAAGGCGGACTGGCCTACGGCGCTTAAGTAGGGGACAAATTAATTATTTATTGATAGAATAACATGTACAAAACAAAGCCACTATCCGCTGCCTGTCTGCCTATGAATGCTTAGATCTTTGAAAGTACCCAACGTGTTTTGCTGCTGTTTTAATAGATAGAGTAATTCAAGAGAAATTTTTAAATGTATAAAACATACGTGATATACTTAGTAGAGAAAAGCCGAGATTTTCAAAGATTTGTTGACACCAGTGCGAAGTTGGACCGGGACGCTAGTATTACAATAATACTATGATGAATTGGTTCGTTGGTGTGACTAGACTGTTTAGTAATGCGTCAAAGTTTTATAAACAGTAAATAATTTTTATTTGCCTACTCCTGATTCTAGATTAAGTTGCAGGTCGACCAAAAATTGCTATTAGGTTCTTCCATTATTTTCCTTATTCTAGAGCACTTCTCTTTCGCTACTTCAAGGCCCAGTGCTGCACTAGAAACTGGCATTGAAGAATAGAATAGATTATTAAAAGTACTTATGGGATTTACATTAGCTTATGCTTTTTTTCCGTTTTTTGTAGAATGGAAAATTATCATTAGGTACACACCATTTTTGTTCCGAGGCCGTGGTAACTATTAGAACTATTCAGCAACCACATTTACTAAGTAATTTAACATCTCTTATTCTGTCATCTTATTCTACAATGCCGCGTGTCTAGAGCTGCTACAGTATTGCAACCACTGGTTGTAATACGTTTGG
Organism: Athetis lepigone; assembly: GCA_033675125.1. Taxonomy (NCBI): domain Eukaryota; kingdom Metazoa; phylum Arthropoda; class Insecta; order Lepidoptera; family Noctuidae; genus Athetis; species Athetis lepigone. Next base: position 13,842,667 of record CM066243.1, on the reverse strand, counting down.
CATAATTGAGTTATATTAAAGGTTATTTCTTTTGCTGGAACTAAGCTTGAAGAAAACGTAAAAAAATATAATAAAAAAACAATTTATTTTAGAACTTAGAAACGCTATCTATTTTTATTTTAAGCGGTCAGTCAACTCCATAATAAAAGGTGTCAAAGAAAGAGCGGTAATTTTTTTGTAGCTCCTTTTATATGGATAAAGGTAGTAACTAAAATTTACCACTCTATTAAGTCTGGCAGCTCTAAAAACGCCGTAAAATATACGTCGTGCTGTCCCATAAAAGTGCCTTATATTAGATTAAATGGTATTACGATGTATCAAATTTATTTTTGGAATACCAACAGAACAGGTGCAAAAAAAACTTGATATACTCGTAATTACATGTCCTTCGCGTTATTGCGATATTTTTTAATATCTGGGAGCCAGAACAAATCCTAAAAAGACCGTTGGAAAGTTATCTAGTTATACATCTGCCAAATTTTGAGTTCTAAAGACATTCGGGATTAGAAAACTGGTTCACACTCATACAATCGTACAACCGAAAGTACATTGTCACTTGTTTAACAATTCAATTAATTAGTAACCATGAATCAGAAATAAGAAAAGAATTAAACAACAATATTGTTAAACCAAAATAAAAGAAAGTCCTCCTACTAAGTTAAGATCAAGCCGAAATCTTCAGACTTAGGAGACACTTGAATGATCCCAAGTTAAGGTAGATACTTAACCAAACTAAGTCCCGAACTACTAGACGTCCTCGACAGCAGCTTTATTTAACTGAGTTTGTCTGAAACTGCTGCTTGAGTAGATTTTAGTACAGCCTTTGTATCAAATAACTTCAACTCGCTTAATTAGCAATATAGTAGTTTTAGTCGTATTTTATAGCTTTATGGAGGAGGGTCTCTCTCTAAGGATATAGTGGCATTAGAGTTGATATTTCAATTTACAAAATCAGAATAGATGCTGATGACTGAAGTGTCTGTGTTGAACGCGGACTCATCTTTAACTTTATACACAAAAGTTGTTTTCTATGGACATAAGCTGAATTAAATATGTATATTTATGTGCGTAAGTAGTCCCTATGACGGCATTTCTCATTTTTACGAGGCTGAACGCGGCTGATTGTAGGTACTTGTAGCCGAACTAAAAGAGACCAAAATCGTCAAACAATTAATAGAGCTTAGTAAGTGAGCGTAGTCCTTAAATATGTCATTCAGGGCTTATAAACAGCACCCACCTTGGCTGAGCTATGTTCTTGTCCCTCTATTACACTAGTAGTTTGTAAGTGGCAGGAATAGTGCTTAATCAAAGCACATGAAAGTAACTGATGTTCATTTATGTCGACCTTAGAAACAGTTCTGTTAAAGTTAATTGTTTCTTTATGAAACTCCTTTGTAGTCCCATAAAATCTATTCAAAGTTTCAAACATGTTCAGTTAGTATAGCCTCTCTATTATTATTTCTATTCTTTACAATATATTCTCCAACTGTGTATTTAATACTACTAAATAAAAAGTCAAAGAAATAAAAAGTCCACAAGCTAAAGGATAAAAAGGAAGACAAATCCGCAATCTCGTAATGTAATCGACGAAGTGCGGAGGAAACAATTGTCAGTGAGGAGATGAAACGCTACCGTTCGAACCTACGTACATTTACTACTACAATTTGTAATAAAAGTCTGCGAATAGGGCTGTGAACGTCCCGTTTTATTGTCAGAATTAATTTCGGAGTTGATTTTTATTTCATTTACCCATAAAGAATGAATCTTGTGTAAAAAAAGAATGCTGATTCTGATATTGTTTTATAATGAATGAACTTAAAAAATGAAAATAAGCAGCTTTAAATTAGCACGTTTTTATGAATATTGAAGCCCTAAATCACTTATTTACGGCTTAATTCTTGCAGACAGAAGAGTTCAACAGCAGTAAACTAGTATATGCATACAAAGGGTACATTTTAAATACTGTTAAAACTTTTTACTACAACGACATAAATTATAGTCGTGTTTTATCGTTCTCATTCTCTCGCTCGCCATGTCCTCGTCCTGTGCTACTACGTTTAACGTAATCGGAAAGCGGACGACCTATGTTCGTAAACCAAGACTAAGGGCGATTGTGCAATACAAGGAATTTAAGTGTCCGGCAGTCCGATTTTTTACGGTCCGATATGGCACGCATTATAATGTATGTACATACTAGTTTGTGCACTATACGTAATTTTATCGTCCGACATTTTAGTTTTCCCCATTCCGGAACGGTTTTTATTTCAGAGTAATTTCGCCTGCGTTGAGTGTAGTTTCAAAGACACAGCTACCCTAAACTGAGGCGTATCATCCGAGTAGACGGACGAGTGCACAAGGCAATTATCCGTTTATCTCATGCCACTGCGGACCGTAAAAAATTGGATGTTCGGACAGTAAAATTCCTTATAGTGCACAATCGCTCCGAGGCTATACTTCGGTCTTTATTGCTAAAATCTTGTTACTTCAGTAACAGCTGCGTATTCGACAATTTCGATCGAAAATCCAATTTCCGAAACGATAGTTTTATACTGTACCACCCGCCTTGTTGTAAAATATCGGTACAATTTACCGTTTCTCAGTTTGACAGCCCTAGTTAGCACCTGAAGCAAGCTTTAACATTAGTATTAATAACAGAAGGATGAAACGAGTAATTTAATTAAACATCATATTGTCTGCTCTTAGTTTGTTATTATTGCTATAAATTGTTTAATTATAAATAAATAAGCTACTGGAGCGGTACTTACCTACGCAATAATATTTATGGCGAGTAAATTTTTATGGCGAATGGCGAAAACTATCGAGAAAACCACACGATGAAAATATTGGCGCGTCAATATTTAAGAACAATGGTCACGAAATTAGACATTAGTTTGTTCTAGTTTGTTCAGGAGGTTTAAGGATTTTTCAATTTGACCGTACGAAACGCTAGTTTACACCCCTCAACAATATTTATAATATAAAATTCCAATTCGACCGGAACGGGTGCCACCGGCCGAAACACCCACTAAGCCGGGTTTAATAGAAAGTACAAACATGTAGGAACAAGTTCATACAAAATGTATGGAACGAATCTTTTTTCCAGTCCGGTAGGCACTGGTCCCGTGTTTGGAACGACCCTACAATTTCCGTTTGTATGATTTTACGGTTCTGTACTTACTTTTAAAGGTAAAAAAGACCTTGTACAGGATCTATTCTTTGCCCCCTATAGCCTTTTGCTCAGAAGTGGGTATTTCATTTTGAAACACTATCCTGTGAAAAAATCAAACTTCTACGTCAACGCAATTTCAATAAATTTTTATTAAACGCTTATTTGGAATTAAAACTGACAACAATCAATGTCGTATAGGACAAGTAAAGCAATTATTCTAAAACTGTAAGTGTATGGTTATTACTTCACTAAATAATTACGTTCATACGAAACCAGAGTGCGCATGTCTGGCTCGCTCTTGACAGGTTTTTTAAAGAAAAAAAAGTTAAATGGTTTTCTCTGCCTCTATTTATACACGTTATGTATGATATTCAAGAAACTTTTATGAAAGAAATGTCTTGCAAAGAAAAAGAAATAAACAAAATTTGTTGATTGTACCTACTCGGTACAATCAACAAAATATATTAGTATACAAGATCTTTAAATATGTTAAACATTTTGTCAAACGAAACATCAAGAACGAGTAATCTTATACTAACATAAATTTTAAATAAAAATGGTAATAAAATATTCGTAATTACTTTAAATTTTATTATAATTTTATTATAGTGTTTAAGAAAACTTATAAAATTAAATCTGACGGCCCTGGCTGTCTGTACCTACGAACAATCCGACATTTTACAAAGAAAGACTAATGGAAAAACGTTTATTGTGAAGTCTTTAGTAAGTGATCAAACTGTAAGAAATGTAGGGCAACAAGTTCCTATCTAGCACAATACAAATATAAACAGAATACAATCCTTTTCTTTCTAATATTAATTAAACAGTACAAATGTATGAGTTTCTCTCCCTTTCACACATTCTGACTGAACGAATTTGGTTTCTAACTAAATACACATTTATACAATCCTATTCTTTCTAATATTACATAAACGGTACAAAGGTATGAGTTTCTCACTCTATCACACATTAACGAATTTGGTATATACTTACAAGCTGAATACATAGTACAATCTCTTATTCCATTTTTTCTTTTATTTCATTTCTGTGTTGCAAGCAGTTATGAAAGTCTTGGATAGAGGGTTTATTCTAATCCAAACAGTGAACGAAAATGCAAATTTCAGCTCTTATAATATGTGGATTATATGAAAGACAAGTGTAAAATAAAATTTAAATATGGGCGTCCAATTTTATTCATATTGCATCTGCAGCTAACAAAAGAGTTGATGACTTCGAAAAGGCTGAAATGATTTTGATGAAGCATGTTATTTAGCCTGTAGTGACATAGACCAGCAACTTACCTCCATTACCAGAAACCACAAACCAACACCTTCAATACCAGAACCAATACCTTTACCGTACCACCTGCATAACCATTACCTTTTGTTTTGTTTGACAACTGTTAAAGAAACAGAGAAAAAGACCGCCTTGAAAAAGGCGCGCTCTGTTTAAGAAATAAGAAGTTCGTTCTGAAAAGAACGGTTTTGGGCGCAAGGCTGTCGACGTGCGTGAAGATCATCGTAGCAGCAGAAGAAACGACGCGAAAGAAGTCAGCGGCACGAATGCGCGGCGCACACACGAACAACGCGAACGAACGACTGGTAACCCCCCGCGCGCCCCGCACACGCGCGGCCCTTCGAGCGCCCTCTGACGTTTGTAAATTGTAAATATCATAGGCTAAGCACTACTTGTACCATAGCGAATGTAAATATAAATAGGACCATTTTACGAATAAACACAGATCAACTGGACACGTCTTTCCATAAAGATCCCGCTCTCCACCTATAAATTGGTGACCCCGACATGGAAAACTTATCCAAATTGGGACACCCCTCTTTTTGCCTCGATGTTTAAACACAGACATAGACAGATCACATATAAGATTCGAACTTGGTTCGAAATGGCTTCACTAATGACCACATACAAACCACATATCGATAACTCCCATCCCACGTTAACGATCGTAATTAACAAATAGACGATTAAAATAAACACGAAATGGAAGATTTTAATGTTTTACTTATTTTTAAAATAACCACGTTGTAATTATGTTAAGCTACTATTTTTTACATTTGATCCATCGATATAATATTCTGAAACCACTTAGCAACTAGCGATAGCGACCCGCCCCAGCTTCGCTCGTATGTTATAAATCTTTAAAAACCCTGACTTTTCTCTACTATAATATACACGTATTATAAGTATAAACCTTTCTCTTAAATCACTCTATCTTTAAAGAAACCGCACCGAAATCCATTGCGTACTTTCAAAGATCTAAGCATACATAGGGACAGACAGACAACGGGAACCCACTGTTTTTATACTATGTAGCGATATTGTAATCTCACACAATCAGGAAACGTCATAAAGTAGTTCACCACTCTGGCTATACGGCGCGTGGTAAACTTTTGACGTCTCACTCGTAGAGTGCTAATTTATAATGTATATCTTTTTGTTCATGTAAAACTAAAAACTTATGTTACGATAGAACAGTGGCGTAGGTTTAAAATAATTTGGCATGGGGTTTACAATGTTTACACCACGTGTCCCTAGTTCACAATCCCTCATAAGTGGCGAGAAATGCATCAAATTCATACAAATTGAGAGGGCTTAAATCCCCTAAGTCTCCCAGCTGAGACCAGGCGTTTTATAAATCCTTTTACAAAGATATAGTATGTATCCCCCCTGGAGGGAAAACATGGGTATAGTAGGAACACCCACATTTCTTTTGTACAGATCCCAAAACAGATAAATAACTCGATTTCGGCAACATTATGGCTGAACCATTTGCATAATGTGCTACGTGATTGATTTCGGTAAAGAACAAAATATCCGTATAGCCCAATTAGTTCCAAATGTTGTTCATTGAAAGTAAACTATAAGCGGATGCATACGACATATAAAAAAATCTAAGCGCGAACAATGTTGTTATTTTTAATAAAAATAAATATAGTAAACTTTTTCTTCGAAGAAGAAGAATATTTGAAATAGAACGAGTAAAAAAAATATTATTATATAATTATCAGCTCGCTTGTTGATTTTCAATGTAAGTACTTTAACGGTTTCCAGGTACCCTGATAACCAACTTCTTTGTCAACTGTACAAGCCCCAAATGGGAAAAACGTTATTATTTTCTGTGTAAGTAGGAATATCCCTCTGGCTGCAAACCTATAATTTTATACAACATTAAGAAGTATCTAGTCTACGTAAAGGATTGAACGACCACACCCATTCAAACTGAATGCCACCGAGAAACAGTCAAAAGAGAACCAAACCACTTTAAAACCCGGAAAAGTCAAAGCCGCAGCTAATAAAGCCAGGCAAAAACGAGTGAAAAGCCTGGGATGTACCGGTACAGTACTTGCAGGGCCCCAGTACTGGATATAGGTCATCATGTCATGGCTATATTGATCACTACATGTTCGTACGTTCGTCTATGCCAAGTTAATATTATTATAGGCTGCTTACTACAGATAGTGTAACATTAAGACTTTATCGGCGATAGGGTGGAGAGGCTTAAGTAAAAAGTATCTGTATTACTACAAACTAAACTTTAGTTCAGTGCATCTTTCGCCTTTCATTTTATTAAGAATAGGATAGAATATTAGTATAGTCCTGACAAAAGAGTCAGCGCCAGATTCTAATCAACGCATTTTTAGTGGTCATGTTTTTAATCACTACCAAATTGTCTATAGAGTATCTCAATTTGACAGGACTACACTCATACACTATTATTATGTCCATCCTTTTCTTAATGAAATGGAAAGAAAGAGAAGCACTACGTTAACAAACATGATTTAACATAATATCCTATCCCTGTGTTGTGTCTAGTAACGATCTGTCTCAAAATGGTCGACACTTATGGTCATTTATCATCTTCACCGTCATTACGAGATTTATCCGAGGTACAGTTAAGGGAACACCTTTGTCAATGTCCTCTTGAAGTGGGTACCATTATGGCTACATATTAACTCTGTCCTTTCAAAGGCGTATACAGACTTACGAAATCTAATGAAAGAATTTACCGTCAACTTTGACGCTCTGTTCTTGCGCGTACAGGCAGACCAAGTTATCTGTAAAATGGCTAAAATTGGAACTACGGCTGACATGACATTTCAGTCATACATTTGACTTCATTTGAGTGTACTCTGTCTCTTTCTCTTTGCAACGCTGAATCGACGGAGTCGCCCTCCTTCAGTTCACAAATAACTTGGTCGGTCTGTAGTGCAGTGGCGTAGCGTGGGGGGGGCCGGGGGGGCCATGGCCCCGGGCGGCACATAATAGGGGGCGGCAATTGAGGATCATGACGAAAATATTGGATTAAATTATTAAAAAAAAATACTTTTCCAAACCTACCTACCTATGTTAGTTACGAAAAGCACCCGCGAAAGCTTTACCGCAAGTGTGTGAAAAAGAGGACGATAACCGCGCGGGCTCAGGCAGCCGGCGAGCGCCGCACACTGGGGTTTGCTGTATGGAGGCAATGCCCAAAATCACATTTCCAAAATGTGGGAAATAGGAAAAAGACTTGACGTATTATTATTGTTTAATAAATTTCACATCAGTTAAGGACGATATTAAGGTTATCTGTTTGCTTACATACATCAGTAAAGTTTATTGTTTTCATTGTTGCTGCGTTTCAAAATTTTGAATGCGGAATTGAAACGTTCGTTGCTACTGCCTTAATAAAGTTAACACAAAACTATAAAATGGCAAGTGGAGATCAAAGTCAGTACTAATAAAAATATGATAAAGATTAGACGAATTCGTTGTGTAATAATTGTAATAAACCATAATATTTTTTTACTTTTTACGAATAGTTGTGAAGCGAATTGGACGATATCTAAATTTTGCGCTATGTTCTTTTGCTATTGTTTTTAGTTTCTCAATAAAGAAGGTTTAGGGTGCTTAAAAAAATAATTCGTTTCAAAAGAACATTGCGCAAAATTTAGATATCGTCCAATTCGCTTCACAACTATTCGTAAAAAGTAAAAAAATATTACGGTAGGTTACACAACGAATTTGTCCAATCTTTATCATATTTTTATAAGTACTGACCTTGATCTCCACTTGCCATTTTATAGTTTTGTGTTAACTTTAATAGGGCAGTAGCAACGAACACTTCAATTCCGCATTCAAAATTTTGAAACGCAGCAACAATGAAAACAATAAACTTTACTGCAGTATGTAAGCAAACAGATAACCTTTGTGTTGATAATATCATCCTTAACTGATGTGAAATTTATTAAACAATAATAATACGTCGTCTTTTTCCCATTTCCCACATTTTGGAAATGTGATTTTGGGCATTGCCTCCATACAGCAAACCCCAGTGTGCGCCGGCGACGCGCGTCCGCGCGATTTTTTCCGCTCTTTGACCTTGTCCAGAAAGGGCGAATTCACCGCGAAACGTTTGGCGCGAATTCATTCGCGCGTTGGCTAGATACTAGGCACCAAAACATCGCGTCCACAAGCATCGCGCAATTAATAAATTCGCGCGTAATTCGCGTGCAATTCGCCAGACTCGAGATACTAGGGCTGCCTTGTTGCATCCAGATTTCGCGCGAATTTCAGAGCGAGTGCACATATAATGGATAAAGAGAGACAAAGAGAATCGCGGCGAATTTGCCCTTCTTGGACAAGGCCTTTGAGGCGCGAGTGGAACTAACGCGCCGTCGACACGGGCCTGGTCCTTATCGGGCGGCGAGCTACCCGTCGATCACCGCCCACAGGCCCGCGCCTACGGTGGCAGGTAGTCGTCTTGCCACTCTCGACGCCTACGCCTGGGTTTTGTCCGGGGTGTGAGGCCTGACATTGCCTCACGCGCGCAGCAGCCTACTTCTCCAGCATGACTGCTTCGCAGAAGGCGGTGACGGCTTCCCATTCGATCACTCCCACCGATCGCCTCTGCAAGGACACGGCGGTGGCCCGCCCATGCGAGGCATTCCTCCAGGCGACCGTTGCCGGTGACACCCAGGCGTCGCTTCCGCCCGAATCCGACACAGGAACCTCCCGAAATGTCCGTGTCCGGAGCGAACCTGTGTCCGGCGATACGTGAGAGCGCCGTGGCGCCTCGTCAGCCAACTCCTCAAAGAGGCGTGCCCAGCACTGGGTTGCGACAGTCGCATAGTCTTCAAATCCCACGTTCGGATGCCCGCAGGAAGCCTCACTGCCTCGCAGGAGATTTTGCGGTATTCCCCGCACCATCCGAATGTTTATAACTCTCTGGGACGCCCTCAAAAGCCGGGCCGGAGCCAAGGCCAGGTTCGAGCCCCGTAGAGGGCCATGGACCCCACGATCCTCGCGTACCCACGTTAAGTTAGGTTTTTGGTTCTGATCGGCTCCCGTGGCTGCTGCATGGTGCAATGTTATGTAGCACAATATTATGTGTTATTCTGATGTATAAGCTACGAATATCCAGCAAAGCCATCGGATTATAATCGTACCAAGTTTGGTTATAATCCCTTCAGTAGTTTTTAACCCATGCGTGCACACTACGTGCGTGTTTACTAATTGCATTTTTGCCATCAGTATCGATCACCAATCATTCTCCAATATTAATTTTGAATAAAAATTCAATGTACAGACTTGACCTCTCCACAGTTTTATTATAAGCAAGTATAGATATATAAATTATTGGACGTATTTCACAAAAACTAGTGCCACCATAAATTTCTCTTTTTACAGACCGAAATTCAAAAAAGTGATTTGAAAATGGTGTTTTATAACTGTGTCATACTTTTTTAAAAGTTATATTGCATGTTCAGAGATTCAAAAATTGCTAAAAACGGTCACTTTTAGCAGGGGTTCAATCCGTATAATTACGTTTTTTTTTTCAAAGAACAGTTTGCGCAGAAACCTAAGATGTCCTTAGGGTTGAGACATACATAATAAAAAATGTGGGTTTCTTGCGGCATTTCTTCTCTTAGATGTATTTTTCACCTGAAGCATGCATTAGCAATGCGTGGTAGTATATTTTGAATTGCAATAAGGTGTACGATGTACAAATTAGATCAATTCAATGTAATATTTAAACTTTAAGCGACTTATAGTTAAAATAAGGGGCGGCGGATTTCCGATCAGCCCCGGGCGGCGAAAAGCCACGCTACGCCACTGCTGTAGTGTGCTCAGTTCGTGAAGCCGCTATGTTACATTTTGTAAGTCTGTAAGTACACACCCTAAGACATTTTCGCAAAGAACTGAAAAACGAAAAATTAAAAGCAAAGAAGAAGAAGACTATAAAAAGTATGTAATTCGCATCACGGCTTAAGAACCTCTTTATCTAGTCGGTTAAAATTTATTAAATAATGAACTTGTTGCATTAAGCCTAAATCACGCATAGTGCGTTATTATCAGTTGATAAAATCGCATACGATATCTGTTTTTAATACATTATGTGTTAAAAGCACGGCTACGAAATTACACGCAGCAGCGATAATTATTATCACACGATAAAAACGCAGTTGTATACTAGAATCGGGACGGAATAACGCATGCGATATTATACCTGTTTGAGTCTTCAAATTATTGGAAAGTCAAAAAAAATATGTTGTACATTAGTCGTTGGCGTATAGATGCGTCAGGACTTCTCGTTACAAAGGTCGAATGGAAAAATAAGAATAGGAAACGTAATCCGCTAAAATAAATAAAACAAAACACGACCGCTGAGTAAACATTTGTGTAAGAGTACACTACACAAATAGGAGCTCCTAAATATTGGGAAGTCATGTTAACACAAACATCGTGTTTGTTATATTACCTAGTAGGTAACCGAAGTCACTCATACAACAAGCAATTTCAACATGTTTTATTTGTATCGAATGTACTTGAATTTGTAGATCGCGATATTAGAAATTCCTACTTTTCAGTCTGTAATGTATGGTATCATGTAACATGGGCGTTACCTGGTTTCGGGTTGAATCCTTCCACGAAGGCCAAAATATCTTTCATACTTTTGTAATGAAACACAAAAATTATGTGGTATTTTCAAAATACAAGGATCAACTTAATTAAATTAAAAACTCCGAACTGTAGGTCATTCAACTCATCATTACCGTAGAGTACTATAAGACCAATTATAAACATACTATGTCGGGGAACAGCTAATATGATTTAAACCTAGCAAAAGGAAGAAAATGGGACTTACTGAAAACAAAAAAAAGACGGTTACGATGGATGAAAAAAAGTCTACCTTTTCTTCTTCTGAAGTAACACAATAATAATAATCTATACTAATATTATAAAGAGGAAAACTTTGTTTGTTTGATTGTAATGAATAGGCTCAAAAACTACTGGACCGATTTTATAAATTTTTTCACCATTAGAAAGCTACATTGTCTACGAGTAACATAGGCTACATAATATCACGCTATGTCCCACGGGAGCGAAGCTGTAACCAAAAACCTAATGTAACGTGGGTGAAACCGCGAGGAACAGCTAGTATTATATAATATTGCCACAATTATCTGACTGAATCTAAAAATAGTTTGTCAGGTAATTGTGGCTACATGCTGTATTACCAGTTACCACTATACCCAATTCGGCTGCAAAGCAGCGTTACTGTGTTCTGATTTGAAAGGTGATGAGTGAAGGTGTAATAAGAGGCACATGAGGCATAATATATCATCTTTGTCTCTAGGACTATCACATAACATCAACGCACACATATTAGCTCTATTTACAACGATTTTGTAAGAAAACATGTACGTACATATAGCTTTTTGCATCCGTTCATCTTTCCTACAAAACCGTTGTTTATTATAGACTTAAGCTGAATGGAGCAGAATATCTGAGCGATAGCTTCTAACTTCGTACACGTTTTCAGGAAAATCGGCTTTAGTGAACAGCAAAAACGTACTATCAAACTTCAAAGATATTAAAGCCAGTTCAAATTCCCGAAATCAAACCCAGCCCAACAATTTCACAATTCTAGCGAATAGATTCATATCTAGTGCCTCAACGTGCCTAGCTCTCGGAAATAAAACTACTAAAAGTTGAGCACGGAAGCCGAATATTCGCTTCCAACGAGGTTCTATTCACGCTTGCAGTCAACCGTAATGGATTTTATGCCACAGTTTCGGAGTTTACAGTTTGTTCGCTGTAACATACATCACAACTTTGTCGGTGTACGCTAACTATCGCGCTAACTATACTCCATTAGAATATTAAAGAACTAACGTAACTCTATCGTTGTTTTGCAGCATGAAATTAGCTCCGCTTTTTACACAGGTCATATAAAATAATATGAACTATACGTTTTCATTTTTAATAATAATATCACTTATGACAAACAAGCTAACAGTTCACCTGATATTATTTATATGTATATACTTCATGCATAAAGGTACTATAAAAGGCTTCAAGAGGAAGGTCCATATGCATAATACATGCATATTAAGGAAAAACCGTTTTTTTAAATATTATATCACCTGTGCGAAGCTGGCTGGCGCGCGACGCTACTTTTAAATGACTTATTACAAAGCTAAAACTAATTAAACACTTATTAATTCAGAAAAACATAGCGTGATCTGGAACTTGAAATGGAAGCCAATAATTTGCATACAAAACGATACTCTGAATCAAGAAAGCAATATTTTTTGTAGCGGTACTTTCTGGTAACAGACTGAATTAATTTTATTCTTGTAAAGAATTGTCACTCCACTTTATTTTCCTCTTTTTACTTTTCCTAATGGTTCCAAGTTTCAGAGCATCAGCTTATTATAGCTAAGCAAATTTTCTGAAAATAGTAGAAGATCAGTCATTTGTAGAAGTTTGACAATAGTTACGGGTAGTGAGAAGCCAGAAAATCTGACCAGTCTAACCAAGGCGTCTCGTGTCGCCAAGTTACTGGATTGTGCCGGCCTGATAGACAGTCGCTTCGCGTAAAACATTAGTAGCGACCCCAACATAGTAAGGAAAAGGCCAGGCATATGATGAGTAGATCAGTTCTAATTCCCGTCTTTTTACAAAAAACTGCCCAATATAAACTCACACACACAAAAAACCCGACTCGTAACAAATACCTGTAAGCCATACAAATATTTGTCCCACGGGAATAGGTCAGCTAATCGCTTAGACATTACGCGAACCGTACAATGTACTTAGGAAGGCATATTTGCTACTCTTGCTAAATTCAGTGCCGGGCCATTGTATATGTTTAGGGTATTAAACGTATGTTTAACAGCATCCTGACGAACGCCCCTATTTAAATATACAAAACTGCCTTTACATTTGGACGTAATGGAGTGGGATACGGCTACTTTATATGCCTAACCTATCCCTAGTTGCTTAAATCCCATCCTCTCCCGTGGACCATAGCGTTATGTTATATTGTAAACCCTATAAATCTGAGTAACATAGGCAAAAAATAAAAAATCATTCGAAAAGGTAGTTTTACAGAATAACGCGTTAAAAAAAATTTTAAACACGGACTAACTATGAAGTTTTAACAGTCTTCATCCTAGTCTAAAAATTTCATACATTTTTTTTTTTCATACATGCCATAACGACTTTGCTATGGTTTTTTTATGTTTTTTGTAAATGTTGAAGATGGTGACTTCTAATTTATTATTGTGTGGAATCGCGCATTTCTTTATTTTTGTCCGCGGATTGATGCTACCCAACACTTTGTAGCGTGCCAGAAAGACGGTAGTTGGTCTCTCTTTATGGAGTAAATAATTATTGCCATTTATTTTGTTTTCTATTACCGCTGCTTTTATGAAAAGAAGATTCTATGTTTGTCTGCATATTTTTTAGAGGTCACCGACTTCCAAAATTAAAGTTATTTGTAACGAACTTCAAATGAGAAGGAGGTTTCGCAATTCGACCAAATTTTATTTGTTCTTCCAGAAAGGTGTTTTTTTGTAAAAGTTTTTGTATCATTTTTGAAGACTCTTAAGGAAAAAAGTATAAGTAATACCATCTTAGCACTTTGCACTATGTCTGATGATGTTAGATTGACGGTCATCGTTAGAATCTGATGATTACAAGATAGCATCTTGAATTGCTAGTTGCTAACGCAACAGCGTTTAATTATTTTGTATGGTATAACTTTAGCGTTTCTTCATAAACGGTTACTTACAATTTTATTTCATTTTACATGACTGTGAATACAAGGGAGCGTTTTATCGTCACTTTTTTGCCCATTTCTTTGCTCTATTTGACTTTGACTATCTTTTGGAATTACTATTCAACCTGTAAATGACGTTCCGTAGTGCCTTTTTAATGATCTAACGGAATTGACGAGTGTTTTTTTTTGTGCTTTAGGTTATCAGGTTGTATGTATGTACCTGGGTTTTATTTTTCTGGGTTTAAAAATTCTGAACGATATAAAATTATGTTGTATCGTTAGAGTCCTTGAACCGCCCCGAATTACAAACAGTTATATTTTGTCATAGTAATAAAAATAAAAAAAAACTAACTGCACCTGCTTCAGCTTCATACAGGTGTTGCAAACCTTTGAACAGTCCTTCCTCTTAAATCACTGTACCTATTAAAACAACCGCATCATAATCCATTGCGTAATTTCGAAGATCTACGAGCATATAGGGACAGGATGACAGCGAAAAGCGACTATGTTTTCTACTATGTATTGACGTCCTCGACGTATTTCACTCAGTGATTCACAATCCGAATACCAAACAGTTCAGGGCTGTTGCTGTCTTGACTTGAATACTTGAATGTAATGTGATTTCTTCAGTGTCGCGTGACTAGCAATTTATGTGAAGGCAACGTATTTTTTCCTTATAACTGGGCGATGTTTAAGTAGTTATGTAAGTAGTTAGAGTTTTTCGTTGTTGTTTTTTTTGTTAGAACTGGGTTAAATACGTTTTTGTTGAAGTTTGTCGGTAATCTACTTATGTAGTTCAGGATCACTATGCGGGTAGATTTTATGTTATCGATTTGGTTTTCCTTGATTGGACTTTTGCCGTTTTAATTAACTATTTAAATGAACAAATAAGAAGCAAAGTAAAGTATTATGTGGTCACAATATGCGTCCATTATCAGTTGAAATGTAAACTTAATTAAAGATTAAATCTCTTGTCTGTCATCTTTCATAACATTGAAAGATAAACAAGCAAACAATCCACTTAATGTTAAGTTGACACTAAAGATTATATATTATATATATTATATTATCACATATGATATATCAGAGACATCGTCCATACCTTGTTCTCCTATGGCTCTCCCAGACACAAGGTTAAAATGTCTCATGTGTATATTGCAGCATACCAAAATTTTATTGGTCCGCTGCAGATAGTACATAAGATACTGAATATAATATTCATGTATACGTGATAAACACACTAAGTTGAGAAATAAATTACATATCTCTACAACCAAGAGGCCGTAAGTCAAATAAATCAATAGACTTTATTCAGTGCCTTTGATTGATAAGGATCCTCTTAGAAATCCCTTAAATTTATTTAAGTCATCAAGGCGTAATGTTTTCTTTACACTTTTTAATTCAACGTCTTCTATAGGTTGGAAGAATTTAATTACTTAAAGAATTTCAAACTTACCCGTACCTGGATCTTGTGATTCCTGCAACAATAAAATTAAAACAATAAATATGACATTATAGGACAATGAAAAATTTTAGCAAAATGTTTCAAATTAACGCACAAGCTAGCAAGTCATAAAAATCTAGTGATTTGTATGATGTCCGTGGATCGCAACACTTCATAAAACGATGAAAGTGATAAATTGTGATAGTTTAAAATCAGCAGTGTCGGTTCATATAAATTGCAGTGCGAAAATGTGAGCTGATGTTAAAATAATCACTGCCGAGTAGCTAATGATCGAAGTCACGCGATCTGTTCAGAAAAAGGGCTATTAAAACTAATGAGAGCAGCTTATACCAGTTAAAGATATGTATTTACTTACAAAGAAATGAGCTAAGTACTTAAGTAAAGATATGATAATATCTCGTTTCTGGAAATCATAGCGAAGAAGGTGTTTGTATCTTTTATAAAATAGGAGTTGAAGAAAAGGTTAATTTTATTAAATAAATAAGCCAAAATATTGACAGATACCTTAGATAATTTGTCAGATTATTCAGTAATTTTATCTACAGCGAATTTAATTGATGTCCTGCCACGGCCAAGTCTAGAATATCGATCAAACACCAATTGGCTGCATAATAAGTACTCCACATCACTTTTATCAGATAAACATTAAACCGATTGGTCACTATAATCTCATGAACATCAACGTTTACCAAAAACCTATTCTGGAATATTACGAGATAAAAATTCAGTAGCACACGATGAAAGAAAAACCATTAATCAAAAACTTGAACGTATGTTTACTGAACGAGAAATTTATGAGCATGTAATAGAAAAAACGTTTAATTTATTTACTCTAAACCTGTATGAAAAATTGGTCTCTCGTTGATCTCACCACATTTTACTTGCAGCAGCAAAGATGTGTAGCCGTATCGATTAAAATACCGTTTAAAATAGATAGCACGGTGAACGATGGGTGAAGATTTACTATTTGAAATGCATGCAATAACATATAGCTTATTTAAGTTTGATGTATTTTAAAACATAATTTAATAACGATGGAATAGCATTGCTATTTGGAAGAAGCCGAATGTTGCAATCTACAGCAGCACTACGCCACTTTTAACACTTACCGCCCTATCAATTCCATTTATTTCTTTTCCTTACGGGGATAAATATACATTGATACTTACGAATTTACTTCTGTCTTTCTCTTTTTGTTTAATTTCAGCCTCTTTCTTTGCTTGCTGTATGAGTTGGTCTACAAATTCAGTGGCCTCCCGAAGTTTCTCCGGGTCGCTCTTGAAAGCAGCAATTTGCTCAGTCAGAGCAGAGTTTTCATTATCCTGAATCATTTTGATCAGAATATTGTGTCCTTTTTTTATTTTTCTTGCAGGTGTCGTGAACTGCTGTAATCCTTTCGAATGTTCGTGTCACAAACTCAAATAAACAAAACCACTATAACAGATCGGATTTTAAAACGTTGGTCGGCAATAGCGCGCGCGTTCCGGCCATAACTTTCGTACGGAGGGTTGTCGCCCTTGCTTATTTGGGGAGCCGCGTTTCGGGGGTGGTGTCAGTCATTATTTGTGCAGCCCTCTAAAAGGAATTGTTAGAAGCGAGCGGCGTGTGGCAGCGTCGAGGTCGGCGGAGGTACTGACGCCGGGCGACGGTGACTGGGTACTCGATCATGCGCCGACCGACGGAGCGGCTCACGTACTGCGCTCGACAGATTAGCACTAATCATAAACGCAACTATGACCGATCTTGAGGTAACATCTTCAGGTTAATAGATGACCCCATGTTGTCGACGTTGCCGCTCTGAAAATAATGTAATGTATATTCAGTATATCTTGCGATATTTGAGCTCTACATCGAACAGAATGGTGGATTTATTTAAATTCGTTTTTGTTTGTAGGACGGTATCGCAATTGAGTGTCCTCTGGTTTTGCAAATGTCTTTAGGCAGGCGTGACTATTAGGTATTTACTAATAAAACCAAAACATTAATCAAGTATTTTTACTGTAATAGATAATGTCAAAAGAAGAACATTAGTTAAACAGTATGAAAACTATGAATTTATACATATATTCTTCAAATACAAATATCTGCCTGGAATGAGATACTCCAAATGACTTAAAAATCACAGCTGTTTACGGTTTGAAAACAAGTTCTTAATTGCATTTAAACAAGAAGTTATTATTACAAGCGTTATCTCAGAAACGGAGAAAACAATTATTGACATTGAGGAGTTGTTTCATGTTTATGTAGGAATTCAAACTGAATAATGGTTTACTATCTCTGCGGGACAGGTGTTAACGCTTCAGGACCTCATCAAAAATGTATTTTCTCTCTACACTGAACCTTATAACTTTTTCATAGAAGCCAGTCTTGCGTGAAAGATAATTTATGGAAATGTCTACGCAGGTATGAATTTTGCTCCTGCATTGATAGTTTATGATGAATGGTTAAATAAAATAGCCACTGTGTTGTTTATATTAACTGATAACTGTAATGAACTACTGATAAGGGAGATTAATGGCTTAATTTAAAAACGAGTCGGGTTTAATCTTCTGCCAATGATAATAGTACCTGTTATCATTCCATGCAATAATATGCACATGAGCACCAATATCATCATCACCTTAGAACAGTCTACTACAGAGCGAAGAATTTTTTTTCTTTTCATTAATCGCAAATATTTTATCCTAAGTGTCTAAACACACTATGCCGAGGATACGCGACGGAAGTTCGGCATGATTACGCCTGCAATGCTATTTGAATTACTGGCGACACATTATGCCGAAATTACGTTGCGTTATAGCGTACAGCCGAACTTCAGTCAGGCGTAAGTTCAGCGGAAATTCGGCGGCAACGTATTCTGTAGAACACACATTATACGCGACCGAAGTTCGGTTCGATTGCCGACGGAGATCGGGAGCGGGGAGCAGCGGGAGGCAGGCATGCCCACTGCAACATTGAATATACACACAAAATTGCGCAACTGAATTTCTGCCGCGTAAGTTCGGCACTTATGGTGTGTCATATCAGCCGAATACGTTGGAACGTAAAATCAGCCGCGGAACTTCGGTCGCGTACGTTCGGCATAGTGTGTTTAGACACTTATTCCCAGCAACGCCACCTACATGTATAGCTGGATGTAGTTACAGCTAGTCCCTTACCCACTGGCATATTTTATTAAGTCCACCTTTAGTACCTTTACGCATTTTTTTTTTTGGGAATGGGGAATCATCAAGTGACTGCTCCCGTCCTGGGTGCGGCGGGAGGGCGTGTCAGACCCACTAAAACCCACTCATGTTCCTTCGTTTGCCCTTTATGTTCCGCATGAAGTATAAATAAATAACCCTAGGGCGTTTCTGAGCGAGGCAATGTAATGAGGCCCCGATGAAATTTAATCTTTTTAACACTATGTAGGTCCCCTGGGCCCTGGACGCTTCCTGATCTAAATAATTTTCATTTACCTTATTCTTAAGACTTGGAGGCTTAGACATGAGTTTGCCACAAGCCTCTCACATTTAGTTCTACCACTAACCTTACTTATAGTGATTTATAGTCTCCCCTCCAGAACACATCTACCCAACGGTCATCGGTTATACGCTCGTAATAGCTAGCCCCTTCCCATTACAGTTTATTTATTCGATGAGCTACCTATGGCGATATAATTTGAGATCCTTCGGGATTATCTCGTTTCGCATACCATCCCTCAGGCAGAGTACAAAAATAGCCTTTCCATCGCTGAGAACTTTTTTATGGAGCAGCGATGTTATGCATAAAGGACAAAGGACTGCTTTCGGCTCATAGCTGGAATGGGGCAACTACCAAAGGCAACCACCTAGGTCCTCATAGAAAAGCCTTACCATTACGCACCCTAGTAAATTCTCGAAGTTTGTAATGTGTCTCAGCTTTCATATTACGAGGAAAGTTCCTCCTAAGCCTCCAGGTCGTAAAGTAAATAACTCTTAATATGGAGTGTCTCTTCAAAACTTCGTAGATTTTGTCCTTATACATATTATAACACAAAGTAAGGCTTGAGGAATGTTTTGGCAAGGTTTTGGCATATATTTCATGTATTATTAGAGGTAAATAATAATAACAGACTAACTTAGGTGAAAACAGTTTATTTTTTATTATAAACATGTTTATATAACCAAAGCAGTTTATACATAAAAAAAGTAAGTAGATAAACAAAACTAAAGCATGGTAAAGCTCAGCAGCAAAAACATTGTTTACCACATTCGATTCGATGGAAGCTGTCAATTAAAACTGATCGTAAATTGTTTTTGTTCCTTTTTCGGCTATAATATTAAAGAGCAAAAGAGTTCTTACAACAAAACTTGACAGTAAAGAAAATTCAAAAGATTTATAACGCCGTACGGGCGTTACAAATGTTTTGAGCTTGCTTGTGTGTGTGTGTGTAAGAAAGGAATTCGCCCTTCTTTCCGTAGAAGGAAACATGGTAATTTTCCCGACCGAATTTTGGTAACTGGCGGCCAATTATATTAAACTTCATCAAATTCTCCGCGTCGATAAAACATGACCACAGAAAGATCGAAAACACCTTCGGCATGAGATTCAGAAAGATTAATTTGCAAATGTAAAAAATAACATTTTATTCCACCTGGAAACTGAGTCAGCATAAAAATGTCTTTACCTATGAAGCAGAAAGTAATCACAATTATAATCTATTCAGCCTTATGCGAACTACAACTGAAGCTTCTAACGACGTGCAAGAAGTTTTCCGCAACATTAGCAGATAATTGTCGGACAATAAGAATAGTCCCATTCTTATTCATTTAGCTCCATTCGCGTTTCGGTGAACGATTTTGGCCAGTTTTACAGTTCAGCTTCTATCAGATCAGCTGCGTTTAGCGTCGTCGTAAGAATCAGAAAAGCCGTCAAGCTGAATAGACGCTAAAAGCTCAAAACTCAAAATGGTTGTTTTCATGCAATATCGTTGTTTTCTATGGTCATAAGCTAAATAGAACTGATTAAAAATGTGTGTAGTCCTTAACCCACCACAACGCTCTTCATTTCAGGAGATCCTCCCTTTTCAATGGAGGATGAGGAACGTCCCGCCCTGTTCTTTACGCCTCTAAACTTAATTAATTAACAGATAACCGTAGAGATTTAGGTACATTCGAATTAATTATTTGGGAGTACCAGGCAGCTAACTTGCATTAATATAAGTACTTTTAAACAATATTGTGAGATGAGTAGACGACTAAGACTTTAATTCATAATTCTCTTAAATATGCTATCAATTAAAAAGTTCATAATAAAAGTCAATAAAATAAACATAGCAGAAAGGTAAAGAGATCATTCATTAAATAGCTTATCCGACTGGTGTAAAGCTACTGCGTCATAAAACCTTGCCCACACAAACGCCATAAAATCAAATAGAATAAAACTCTCGTAAATAAAAAGTCTATATTACCCGTGATCCACCGAAGC
Source organism: Athetis lepigone (assembly GCA_033675125.1). NCBI lineage: Eukaryota > Metazoa > Arthropoda > Insecta > Lepidoptera > Noctuidae > Athetis > Athetis lepigone. The sequence goes on along the minus strand of CM066243.1, from coordinate 13,821,517 downwards.
AACTTGGCGATTCAATATTCTTGGCTGTACCACTGTAACATAAACACGATATTATACAAAACGAATTCGATTGGTCGACATGCTGTCAACTTGATTACCATTGCAAAGGGATCGCTCTTGAGAAGCAATACACAGAGTAGTAGGATAAAACAGAGGTGCCTTTTCCTGCATCAGTGTGGCTGGACAAGTGGCTCTTAGAATACATGATAGAATGGTGGTTCGATACGAGATATCAAATTTAGCATAAGCTAATATCAACAATCTATTCTGTAATAGTCTATTTTATAATGTGATTTGTAATAAATAGGGGCAAATTCGTAAATAATATTCGTGCTGATAATTATCACGAGACATTTAAACTAAAACTGGCGTTTTATTATAGCGTAAACTGTCGTTTTATATAGAGTAAAAAAACGTCAGTTTTAGTTTAAATGTAGCCCGATATAAGCCAATAATATGTATGTAAAATCCTGACCACACCCCTCTGTTATACTTTAAACTTTCGCGTTGCATATTTAAAATGTTACAGTTCCGCGGGATTCGGGGGGACACCCCTCTGGTCGGGAAATCTTTCAAGGAGGATGGCGAAGCAAATTGCGCTATTCCACATACCTGCAAATGTGTTTTACTTGATTATTAGTAAGAACTCTATACAATACATACAGCTTGTTTCTACAAGTTTAATAATAAGCTGCTACTTTTCCGTCATTTGTAGGAACTTTGAGTATTCGCAGATAATAAAAGAAACAAATATGTATCTATTTGATTTTGTGTTGATTGAGAACGTGGTAAGTTCCGAATCTTTAAAAAAAAAACAAAAAAAAATACATTAAACGACTGCTCCAGTTTCTAAGTATAAAATACTTTACAGTCATTAGGATCTCTAATATGTATCTAGCGACGAAGACCATTTTTTGCACCTTTGCTTGCCTTAATCAAACCGACTTTGAAACTTGTTCAATGTTAAATAAAAATATCAAAATTTAAAATGTCTCTATATTATCATGCTCTGTGATGTGATGCGACGAAATAATATTATTACCATCTATTTATGACACAATAGGAAGAACAAAATGTATTTGGAATTCATGAATTATTGGGATTTCATGACGTTACAGATAACGATGTGGGGTTTATGTCGCACCGTAATAATAAGTCCCACTCGTCATCATGACCAGGTTGTCGTGATAACTCAGTGGTTAAGGGACTACTTCCAGTTGTTCAGTTGCGTTCAGCATCGCGAGAATAAGAAAATCCGTCAAGCTAGACGCGGAAAACTGAACAGATCCTATAGAGCTAAATAAGTGTAGGCACTCACTTCTCGTGCAAGACTTTGTGGGATCGTAACTAGGTAAGTACTAATATGATTTTCTCTATTCATATAATAAATACTTTACTAAAAGATTACCTTGAACATGACTGACTTCGGTTAAGAAAAAACAGCTTGGAGAAACTAGGACTTACAAGAATATATTAGTCCCATATCGCCAATCCACCTTGAGCATGGTTGGTGGTCAATGCTCTACACCTTGTAAAAAGACGCTTTTACCCCGCAGTGGAACGGTAATAGGCAAATGATATTATTCATATGACACAAGTGAACGACGTTTGCTATTACCTATCTAATGTAATGGAAAAACACAATTTTTCCACATAATGAACCTACAAAAACGAAATCCATTTATTCATGCCGAACTCTCTTTTTTACTAACTTTTTTGCTATCCAGTATCTCATAACGCGTTCTGATGAAACGTTCTGCATACATATTTATGTGGACCACGAGATAAGAATATATTAAGATTGTGACTTGTTGTGCTCCACTTATTGAATAAAGGTGTACCTACCTATCTACATATTTTATTATATCTAAGTTCCCAAACTGTGCGTCACGACCAATGTCCTGGGACTTTCTCGTTCTTGTAGTCAATAAAAGAGGAACCCTCGTAGGATTACTTCGTTGCCTCGTTCTGTTGATCAGGCTGTCAGTACGTCTTTAGAAGAGAAAACTCAGAACACGACCCTTTTCTTTTTAGGAATGCGCTGGTAAATACTCAGGTCTGCAATCTACTGGAGCTGTGAAAAATCACACTGCAAAGTTAAAAGATACGACCGTAATAACACTCTCAAGAGATACAAAACAGGGTACTTACGGGGCCTTGAAACTTATGAAGTTTGGCAAAAGTCTATGTCTTTTGGCATTAATATAGAGACCTATGACACTACAGACAACACATACACGATTAAGTGCAAGGCCACACGGTGCGGCAACGCGCCGCACCGCATTACTCCGCACCGCACCGGCGGCCACACGAGCAGTGCGGCTCCGCACGGCGCCGCTGCGGCACCGCAATGTTCTAACGGCGCCGCTGCGGCGCCGCTGCGGCACCGCAACAAGCTCAAAGTACTGTACTGCCATCCCCATGAACTGAGCGGCGCCGCTGCGGCACCGCACTGCTTGCACCCCTCCCCGCCTCGTCTGCCTCGCGCCGTAGTCCGGTGAGCCTGCGGTGCGGCGCCGGAGCGGTGCCGGACGTACCGTGTGGCATACCATCCAATTTTATATGTAGGAAACCGTTGCGGCACCGCTCAGGCGCCGCGCCGGAGCCGCACCGCACCGTGTGGCCTGGCGCTAAGTGCCAGGCCACACGGTGCGGCAACACGCCGCACCGCATTACTCCGCACCGCACTGGCGGCCACACGAGCAGTGCGGCGCCGCAATGTTCTTACGGCGCCGCTGCGGCACCGTAATGTTCTTACGGCGCTGCTGCGGCGCCGCTGCGGCACTACTTTCCATACATTTTCTTTTCTTGACCTCAAAGTACTGTACTGCCGTCCCCATGAACTGAGCGGCGCCGCTGCGGCGCCGCTGCGGCACCGCACTGCTTGCACCCCTCCCCGCCTCGTCTGCTTCGCGCCGTTGTCCGGTGAGCCTGCGGTGTGGCGCCGGAGCGGTGCCGGACGTACCGTGTGTCATACCATCCAATTTTATATGTAGGAAACCGTTGCGGCACCGATCAGGCGCCGCGCCGGAGCCGCACCGCACCGTGTGGCCTGGCGCTTACTTGGTCAGTTTATTTTTTTATTCTTCATCTCACGACAATTGAAACCGACTCATCGTAGTTAGTATTAATTGTGTGAACCGGCCTTCATGAGACTAAATATAAGTTTACTGTTAAAATGTATTCTAATAAATATAAAAAATCTATCAATTGTGTCTCGGTATACCAACGCAAAGCCCAAACTGCTGTGAAACTTGGAGGGTATGTGTAAAGTAAGTATCCACTAAGAGAGGAGTTTTGGAAATTTCAATCCGAAAGGGAGGGACAAAATACGAGATGGAAGTCTCGATATCCACCCGGGAATACGCTAGTAATAAATAAGGATATTCCAATATAGCTTGTAGTCACAAACAAATGCCTTTTTGATGGACCTGTTGGTCTAGTGGTTAATGAGGGTTAATGAATCTGACTGCTAAGGGAAGTCGTGGGTTCAATTCTCACCTAGGACAAACTTTGTGTGATGAGCATGATTGTTTGTTCTGTGTCTGGGTGTAATTTATGTATAAAATGTATGTGTGTATTATGTATTTACAAATTATATAAGTATGTATATCAGTTGTCTGGTTACCATAGTACAAGCTCTGCTTAGTTTAGGATCAGATGACCGTGTGTGAGTTATCCCAAGACATTTATTTATTTATTCTTTAAAAGATTCTGGCAATAGTTTGGAAACCCATGTACTAAGTATTATTTGTGACCGAGATTCCTTATCTTGAGGACTGCCCTTGCTACAATCTTGCGTTTGTGCTCTATTTTATTTAAATTCTCTTTCATACAAATACACAAGACTTCGATTTTGTAAGCACAACTATATTTTATTTTATCTTTACCTCCTTCGAATTAAATTAAGTTAAAGATTAAAGAATCTTCCAACTATGTCAGGATCGTCTTCCAGCCGAACTCGTTTCAGCTGAATACCAGTGATTTTCGTAAAACCAAGTAACTTGGTGACACGATACCTTTGGTTAGACTGGCCAGACTTTCTGGCTTCTGACTATTCGTACCGACTGTCAAAGTTCTACCAATGACAACCGAGAACAACGGCTTTACAAGCTTACCGAGGCATGGGATATTAGTGATGTCCAAGAGAAACTTTAAAAAGTACAAATTAATTTAGAAAGTTACATTGGTAACTGCTGGATTCGAACCCAGAACCTCTTACATGAAAGGCGGGTGCCTAAACCACGGGGTCATCACGACATTAGTGATATAAAAATAAAAAATCTTTATAAACAGAATATTCCCATTTTCTAGGAAACAGACTATGGAAGATTTGTTTCACCAACTTTTAATTTCATCAGATCCTCACATCACAAGTCTCAGAAAGCTACCACAAAGACAAGTTAAACCTATCCCCAAGATGGAATAAATCTTTTAAAAGCACCAGATATAATTATACCACGTTATAATCGTGCCCAACATATGTATTTGATAGGATAATTATTAATTTATATTGCTTTTTTAATGAGATAATTGAGACCTTTAGTCTTATTCTAACATCTTTACAAACAAAGTCGTCAGCAGAAGTCAGTTAAATTATCCAAGTTAACTCTATGAACATGAATATAACATAACATTTCAGGAAGTTAAGCACTCAATACATTGAGTAACCTTCCAGTCTAAATTACTTGTCTTCAATTCGTGTTGAGGGGCTTTATCTATTGGATATCCTGCGAATATTACAAATGTCAAAGTTAGTCAGGATAGATTTTGTTACCCTTTTGCGGAAATACCGCTAAACGGTTTTATTGAAACTTAACATTCATCACAATAACATAAGCTACACGGCTACACAACATCATCACGCTGTTGTCTGACCCACGGGAAAGGAGCTTTAAGGATAGACTAAATGTTTCTCAAGTGGAACTACGGGGGACAGCTGGTATATATACCATACTATTTTAGAGTAAATTGGAAAATTCATAAAAAAATTGTTATCACGGAGAAGTATTTAAAACACTGAAAAGTCAGTCTACAGTGATTAAAACAACTTCTTAAAAGTTCTTAACTAAAACTAAACTGTCTGGCAGTTTTGCGCACTGCTTTTTTTAAGTTCTCAGTTTAACTCCCAATACTCTTTAAAATCAATAAGTCAAAACTTGCCAGACTCGACTCAGCATTTTCTCTTTAATGCGTTACGTCTACATTTTATAAGTTACTTAGCAGGTTCATTTATTCTTAAATGTAATAAAAAAGTAAAGCATAAAAGTATATGCATGAAGGTTCATTTTACACTGTAGATGAGCACTAAAGAATGTTTATTTGAAAATTCAACCCTAAAGGAAGTAAAGTAAGGTAGAAGACTCGTACAAGTAACATCCTTAACAAAGCATGTAAACAGTATATCGACCTAGTATATCGAATCTAATATTTGAACAGAAGTATCTATATACTTAATTAAATCTATTACCAATATTTAACTGTTATTATTACTTACGCTGATAAAGATTCACAAAATAATTGGTTTAATGAAAATAAAGTAACACAATTAACGGAAAATTTGCTTCTGATAACAAACGAAGCCCTGAAAAGAAAACAGTCAGCGTAAACAGTAAACAACAGATTTGTGTAAACAAATGTTGTTTTTGTAAACCATTTCATTTCTGCGAAACATTCTTGGGATTGTTTTATTTTAAAACCTTCATTTGGTGCTAGCTTTTTATGTCGTAAATTTTACCAGCGCTTATTTTAGTATTATTTATAGGTTTTGTGCATATTATGTTTAATTTATATAATTTAGTTTAATTTCTAGTTAAGTTTAATTTATTTGAAAATAAAGATTACCAGTGCTTTAATTGTATTTTTGTCTACCCTTTGTTTTCTCTAAATACTGGTCGAAAGATGCATAATATAGGTATACGACCCGGAAGTGAGTAGTTTTAAATATAACATTTCGTTGTAAATAAACCCTAAGAGTACATAAAAGTTATTAAGCTTCTTGTTATTTTGTTACAGATTTCAAAATGGATTCTGTTTATATTTACCTATTCTGAAAAAGACTTCAGCCGTGTAGTCAACAAATAGAACAACCAATCACTTACCACCGCGGCAGTCAAGCATATTTTAGGTTGAACGTACACCGAAGCACTCTGTACAAAGTAATTGGAGTAGTCAATCACTATGCATTGTTTAGGCATTCAACAGTATTGTAAACAGAGCTTTATATTTTTATTAAGCTCTGGCTAATATATAGGCAACTATCTTATTTATTCATATTATGACCCGGGGCGGCATGCTGCGAGAGGCGACGAAGCCGCCCTCGCAGCTTTTCGGGGCGCCTCTTATTGTCAAGTTTACCTAAAAAAAATTTTTTATTTTAATTGACATTTAACAAAAATTAAAATTTACTCTAATAAACCAAGTCTCACAACTTACTTCTTCTATTGCGAAGGGCGGCCAAGCCACCCCCGTAGCTTTTTCAGGGCGCCTCTTATTATCGAGTCTCACAACTTAGTTTTTTTTACCGTAAACAGTTGTGAGATTGCCAATTTTTTTATTTTTCCAATATTAAAATATAATAAAAGATTTTTAACACTGATATGGTCACTTACTAACTATACTATAAGATGTGGTTAGGACGTAGCTAATTACGTAATAACTGATCTAACGGCCAGCATCATTTCTGTTTTGCGGAATACGTAGAAGGTGATGGTAATCAGTCATTAGGAGGTATCGCACAATCTTTCACGAGGCGGCTTGTGCTTTAGCCGGATCTTCATCCTGGGATCTAGACACGAATTGTGCTCAAACAACCAATGCGACGGAAGATAGATCTATATCGGTCGCAGCTTCGTGAAGTCTGGTGGCGGAATGGCGGGACAGGTTTTTATGCCCTACCGCTGGCCTCATCACCATCGAGGCAATCACACCAGTGCGCAATGACGTTTCGGGTGTCACAGGTGCTTTCGGGTCTGCTACGAGTACCTGTGCCTCATTTACCGGGCGCCAGAGGATCGTTGTCACCGCCGTGCGTCGTGCTCTTATCTCGTCGTAGTCAGCACAGTAGCTGGCAGCGCATAGTCCTCAGACACTCAGTGGCCTCTTTCTGCAAAGCTGCTATCGCGCAGAAGGAAGCTGCGGAAAGCGGGAAAGAGATATGTCTACCTCTTTCGCGGACCGCAGCAGGGGTACCGGGCGTTGAAGTACCCTCTAAACGGGTCCAGGGGCGGCGGACTTCCGTCATGTAAACCTAATGTAGGTACTCTAACTCTATTTGGTTCTAATATCTACTTACTTAAAATGTAGCTCGAAGCGGGTGTGATGACACAAACTCTATCATAGACCTACATAGAGTATGCACTACAATACTGGTCACTCTTTCTGAAACAAATCAACGTCAATGTTACAAGGGCTGGATGTTCCCGTGAGGAATACACAAATATTGATAAATATTCCATGATCTGTTAGTCTTTTCTGTAAATGTGATCACGTACCTCACCGCTTTCGCCGATATTCCCTGTGGCATTACGCGAACCCACAGCCCGCAATGTGTTTTGTGTTTGTAACAACTCGTTAGGGCCACTATTAGATGTTTTATTTCTCGATAGCTTTGTCTTTGTAATTTATTATTTTTGCTAGCTTTTGCCCGCGACTTCGTACGCGTGGAATAGTAGTTACTGTGAGGTCTGAAAAGACCTCCGGGACCTAATGTGTGTGTTTAGTATGTGGGAGGGCTTGAAGAGTCCTCCGGTCAACACTTTTGTATAGTGTAACTATTGAAATATAAACAGGGAGCACTTTTAACTGGATTTGTTATCTTTTAGACATGCTCACTCCATGAGCCTCGGACGCGACATGCGTCATCGTATCAAAACAAAAGTACAAAAAGAAATTGAAACATTCTAGAATGTTTCAATTTCATGCTGAGTGTTAAGACAAAACTTTAAAGGTATTTTTCTAGCCAGTTATCTATAGCAGTTACATAAAGACTTCACATGAGCTACGCCCACCCAAATGAATGAAGGGCGCAGCATCGAGACCTTTATTCATAACATCTTAACACTCAGACAAACATCCTAGCTATTTGTCCCTACCTATGGTCGGAAAAAAAAATGAACTGTCCTTGGAAGGATAACTTAGAGCATGCCAAACGACAATGATATTTTCCAATATGATATCAATTGACAAACTAAATGTGCCATCATGCACTTAATACTAGCCCTACGTTGGCATGTCTAAATTTTAGGGCTACAAAACCGACCAAAAAGTAAGCCCCACAGCCCAGCTAACGTCAAAGACATGGCAAATCCATATCGTCCCAGACGGGGTTACCTATCGACCTAAGCGAATCGAAATACATAATGCGTACAAAATACAAACATAAATAAAAATTCTGTGTCTTTATCTTCGTCAAACTTCAAAAAGTCAGAAGAAGGGAAAGCCAGAGAAATTTTCTATAGTTACATCATGGACCCACTCCGTTTTAATAATTTTTAAAATATGGTCAGTCTGTAACTGAACATCTTGACAACTCTGTGGTTCCCTAATCACTAACTTCACCAGTTGTGTCAACCTGACACACTTTGCGAAGGCTATGCCCCGTAAGCAAAGTTGGCTTCATTAGTGACCAAGTTCTCCCCCCCTTGAAGGTGGAAGCACAGTTGTCAACAAGAAAAACTTTAGAAGGAAAAGCTATCTTTGGAGTGTTCCCATTATTTATCAAAAACACATATTAAGCCCTTATAATAACAACGTTTTTCTTTTTTCGATGTGTTTCCCTTCCTCCAACACGTAGTGGACATGAAACAAAATTCAAGTTATTAATACATTATGTTCTGCTGTTCGCACTAAAATAATGTGGTGATATGAAATTGCCCTAATAACTAAACAACAATCATTATACTAACACATATTTTCTAATGAAATTATCAAATAACTATACCTATTAGTAATTAACTACTCTAACATAAACAAGCTATCTGAAGCTATAATGAAAATTTCCTATACTGTATTTACATCTTTTATATACATTTTTTTTTTACACTCTTGTGTAATAAGGTTTCAACCTATTTATGTGCACAATATCTCTAAACCTTCTATTATTAATTTTTTTTATTACATAATTTACATCAGATATCCGTCTAACTATTCGATACGGACCTTTATATAATCTACACAATTTTAAACTTCTATTGGATATTCTCCTAGGTGTATAAACCATGACTAATTGGTTAGGCTCAAAATTTCTTATTTTAGCTTTTGCGTCATATCTTAATTTTTGTTTTTCTTGTGCCTTTTTTATGTTAATTATGGCACGCCGCGATAACGAACTCTGTATGTTTAATCTCCCTACATAATCCGTTACCCGGTTACGACTGTCAATATTAACGACCATATCAGTTCTAAAAGTGGGTTCTCTTGCGTACATTAACATGTGTGGTGATACTCTAGTGCTAGATTGTTTACTGGTATTATAAGCGTAAGAAACTAATGGGATGTAACTACACCAATTTCTCTGATCATCAGAAACATACATAGACAGCATTTGAGTTAAAGTTCTATTGAACCTTTCAACTAATCCATTGGTTTCTGGATGAAAGGCTGTGGTAAAACGTGACTTCGCTCCAAAATAGAACCGTTTTTCCCCCGAAGGGTAAAAAACGGATATTTAGGTTTTAGCCGAAGCTTAAACCACATTTGAGAGACTACCCTTTCAATGTTCACCCGATTAACTACTTTTTAGTATCTTTTGACGTATCCAAACGTATTTTACTTGTCAACATCACTCAACTCAACTGTCAGTGTCATTCCTGTGACAGCTAGGCGGCGCAGGCGGTGGTGGTGACTTTTATTTTCAGTACCTTGAAATTGCCGTAGTCGGCAAGGCAATTAAGTGTGGTTTAAGCTTCGGCTAAAACCTAAATATCCGTTTTTTACCCTTCGGGGGAAAAACGGTTCTATTTAGGTGTTTGAGCCTTCGCTTAAACCACATTTGAGACGTGTTTATTATCTGCCGACTGCGCTAAGCCTAGGCGTACTGTGATGATTTTGACCAATTAATAAAACCCCTATCTTTTATTTATATAATGAAATAACATAATTTTGGAGGTTATTCCTCTACCTCCTTTTATAACAAACAAAAAAGAAAATTCTTTGATGAGATTAAATTAATTGAGATCATAATATAAAGACGGATCAATTGTTATCTTGACTCTAAATCAATCAGTTTAGTGGTTGGAAGAAATTACTTAATACATTTCTATTACCACCCTTTGGTTTAGTTACTCTAAAGTAATGCTTGAAAAATGTATTTCGAGATATCCGGTTTCCCCTCTGTAAGATCTCGTTCAGACTAAAGTTGTTGCTCATCCAGTTTTTAGTGGCAACCGCTGCTCTGAAACTACCCGCTGAGCCATAAATTCCGGCATCTTTAAACAGAGTTCTTATCCATCCAGCAATAACTGTGCGAGATGCACTCTTAACATTTCCCCTCGTAGTGATAAACAGATTATCACTATAATGTCCTCGACGTGCTGCAGATGTCATATAGAAGCATCTTAATCTAGTAATATAAATCGAATCTCATTTCGCCGTTTTCGGATCCTTTTTTCAGTAACCCTCCTGAATGTTGACGTGTCGCGGAATCCGTCTTAGATCCGAACTCGGGCCAAAAAAACTATGGCGTCCCCTTTGTCCTCAAATGCTTCGATTTTTAATGACAAGAAAGTTAAGTCGTGAACTCTTCTACCCGATGCTAGTAATAAGAGGATGCATGTATGCCGAGAGACAGCGAACAGGTTGTTATCATCAAATTGGTAATCTTTTAAATACTCAATTAGTTGTTGCATATCCCAAGTTATAGGTTTCCTTGTTGGGGGTTTCTCGGCAATAATGCCCTTTAACACTTGTTTTATCAAGGGATGGGATGAGAGTTCACTTAAGTGTAGTGGGTTTCCGAAGTTGATGACAACAGATTTGTGCAGTGCAATGTCCTGGGCGCTAGCTTTATTGTCTTATAAAGGTAACACAGGTACTTTGCTATTGCATTCGCGTTTGGGTTATTAGTTGGAACATTGTTTTTCTGAGCCCAGGTACACCATCTTGACCAAACAGGTTTGTAGGTCTTTAGTGTTGACCTTCCCCACGACAATTCGAGAAGTTCTAATTCTGTACTGCTCCAATCCTTTACGCAATGGGACCAGCCTGAACCTTCCAAACCCCCAATTTTAGGTTTTCCACACCCGGTGGTGGTCGGTTTGTTTGAAGATCGACTAGGTTCTATTTCAGGTTCGGGATTTGAATCGGCGGTTCGATTGTCCTCCGACGAAGTTTTGGTTCCCAAAAAGCTTTGTCCCAAATTGGAGCGATCAGCAGGTACTGACCTGTCGAAAGCTGCAGATGTCGTAGAATCCGAGGGATTAATGCTGGAGGGGGGGAAATCCAACCCAACTTGTACCCCCACGTCCTGCTGAATGCGTCCGTAAACAAACTGTAGTCGTCGGATGCATCTTCGCTCACATAGGTTGATACTACTGCAGATCTTTTGGACGCAAACAGATCTATTTCCGGGGTTCCCAAGTTTCGAAAGATTTCGAGTAGACAGGTTCTGCGCAGATGCCACTCTGGTAAGCCGTCCGCTAGACCATTGTATTGGCCCGGAATGTGGCGTGCTATCAGGTGATAATTCTCCTGTTCGCATAGAAGACAGATATTTTTTACGATCTTGAGCAGACCTACTGATCTTGTGCCCCCTTTCTTTGAAATATAAGCAACACTCGTGCGATTGTCTGTTTGTAACATCACCGTCTTTGCTTGGATCGCGGAGCCCAACTGCCGCAAGACCTCGTAAACAGTCCAAAGTTCTTTCATGTTGATATGCCAGTCCCGTTGTGTTGAAGTCCATTCTACCCACATGTAGTCGCTTTGCGTAGTTCGCGATTGTGCAATCCAGCCTGTGTCTGCAGCGTCGGTCGTGATGAAAACTGTTGGATCTGGATGATGGATAGCCGAGGGCCCATGAACATTTCTCCTCCACCAGTTTAGTTCCTCGCAAGCAGTTTCCTTTAAGGCAACCCTTCGACGCGGTATATCTCGGGGCAACTTGCAAAGTGCTATCTGTAGGTGACGACAGTGGAGACGACCCAGCGGTACAGCAACTGCTGCAAAATTTAACTTTCCAAGGATGACCTTGGCGTCGTACCAGCTCCATCGACCTTTCCGACTACTTGTGACAGCTGTTTTTAATTGTGAGACTTTTTCTGATGAGAGTCTCTTCTGATTCCTGACCGTATCTCAGGTGTTTATCTGCCAACCCAACTTTCTTAGAAACCCGATTGCGAAGTCGGTTTGCTGCGAAAGTATCCGAGGATTTTCGTGCATAAATAGAAAATCGTCCAGGTAGATTATAATTCGGAGACCTTGTCGCCTCAGCTGATGCGCAACCCAATTTGTTAACTTTGCAAATACTGATGGGGCACTTGCTAAGCCAAACGAAAGGCAAGTCATTTCGTAAACCCTTCCCTGATAAGACAGTGACAGGTAACGGCGGTGATTCTTGCTTATCGGGACATGGAAATAGGCTTGAGATATGTCTATTTTTGTCATAAAAACTCTGCTTCGCAGATGGAAAGGGATCTGATGAGGATTTATAAGTTTGAATTTGGGGGCCATTACGTATTCGTTTAGACCTTTCAGGTTGAATATAGGCCGGTTTTCGCCGTTTGCCTTCTTCCTCAGAAACATTGTTGAGAGGAAGCCTGTGCGGTGAGTGCTTTTTTGAATAGCTTTTGAGCTCAAAAGTTTCTTTATTTCTGCGGTCATTTCGGGAGTGACTTTGGTTTGAAATTTTATAATGTTTTCCCTTGATAACTTTGTGAGAAGGGGAGTTTTGTTAAAGGGAATTCTGTATCCGGTTATTATATTTTTTTAAATGTTTGGTGAATGTTCCCAATGAAGCGCATAATTTGTTGGGCGACCGGCTACGAACGGGTCATTTTCTCCCCTCCCCCCATTTTTTCCCAAGTTGAGCATTATTTTTGGAATTGGAGAGATTTTTATTAGGATTGTTTTTAAATCTCGCCTCTTTGGGTGCATTATAGTATTCGTACCGAATTTCCCGATTTTTCCCTTACTACTTTGCTCTTGCGCCCATTGAGGTCTTTGATCTTTACCCCTAGTTTTAAGCGATCGTTGTTTTTTGTCCGGAAAAAACTTATGGATTCCACCTTGTTCTTTTATTGTCTCTGTAAGGGCCTTGTCATTGAATAAATGGGTATCCGAAGGTGAAATTTCTTTGAGCATGTTTCTGAGCGCTTTATTATGCGGTGTATAAAAGCTCCTTATTTCCTGCAACACTTCTGCCCAGCGACCGCATACGTATTGTAACAACGAGTCAGAAGTTTTTCTGAAATTAGAGTCCGATGCGACAAATTTCTTACCTACGAGAGCTTTTGTTTCTTTTGGTAAACTATTTAGCGAGTTTTGGAAAATAATACGCTGCTGTATCAGTCCGTTAGAAATAGCTCCCAAGGTAAGGTCAAACCTTTCCAGCATTGACACGGATTTCATGAAGGCGTAAATTCGGCCAATGAATTGTTAGGTTTTAGGGCGGTAAAGACCGGTGTGGCTTGGAAATGCTTCTGTGATTCAATATACCGTATATTTTGCCAACCCTCTTGCCTTTGACATTCAATGCCGTTTTTTACAGCCACCGGATCTGCTTTAGCGATTTTAGGCTCTTTCTCCTCGGTTATAGGAGCAAAATCAAAGTCTATGTCAGGGTCACTATCTGCTTCTTCTTTATTACCCTCCCGAATAGCTACTAGCTGCCTTTGAGCGTTGGCTATTTTTTGGCGCAACTCAGACTCTCTATCCTTATGTGATTGGTTAGTGATTCGTAGGGCGGCGACTCAGGTTCTTCCTCTGACATTGTGCTGTCTGGTAAGGATTCGAATGATTTGTTTAGTTCGTCAGTATGCGTTTGGTTGACACCCATTTTTTGACATTTTCGCTCTGCTCAGTCTGAATACTTATCAGCTTGTTAAATAGCATAATTTGTTGATTTAATACCTTTGCTAGTACGTTATCGCTAGTATCATTCTGGATAGGGCAAATCGAAGGGGAATCATGCGGGATCTGAAAAAATTCAGGGCTACGATGAGAAGCTTCGTCGCGGTAACTGTGGCATTGGTCACTTGTGCGGCTGCGTTTTGAGTCCCGTTTATTTGTCAACGCTTCTCTTGGCCTTTTCTTCGGTAGGGAATTTTCACTACCGCTAAGTTCAAGTGAGGAGTCAGTCCGCTTGATAAACAGTGCTTTCAGAGATTTTACTGTGTTCATGAAGACATCGTAAGAATCTACGTGTATTTTCTCCATCAATCTGTCGGGAGAATATAATAGAGCCCTGCCCAGAGGCCACCGTAGCAGTACGTTTCGTATATTAGTGTAAGCGCGTTCCGACAATGATGTTGCGGTTGGGTCAAACGCAAATCTTAACTTTATTTCTGTTGCGCGACTGATTTCGTCTCCCCCAAATAATTCTTCAAAAGATAAATTTAAGGCTTTGCAGTCGCGCCAGTCCTTTGGGTAGTGGCGGTCTAAAGATGAGACTACAGCTTCGAAAGCTCTTGTTTCCTCGCCACGACAAGGTATACATGCCAACTCCCCCATAGATACTTCTGAAGGCATGACCTGTAAAGGTAATATATTCATATTTTCAATGTTTGAAAATAACCAATCAGACGAAAATTGGAACGTCGCATCATTTGAAACAACGATTTACATTTCAATTTGTGAATCGACATGTAATGATTTGAATCGTCGATTCAAATTGTCGTTTTATAATTGAAGCGTCGTCGCTTCAACTTAAGATTCATAAATCGCGATACGATTTCTAACGCGAATCACTTTAGGTATGAAGAGAATATGAAACGTATTCTGCTCGTGATTGTGTCGACAGGTCCAGGCGGACGCATATTTCGACTCGTCGCTGGGCCCGAGGGCGCCGAGCGGTTTGTTGCCGGCACTGGGCCCGGAGGCGCCGAGTGGGCCCTGTATAAGTATAGTGAAATAGTGGCACGTATTTCGTTTTTACTTCATTTTTGTTTTGTTGTATTTCAGCTAGTCTTGATGTGCTCCTCCGTTAAATTGAGACAATTTATGTCTATGTTTTGCAAAATTTGTTGATTATTTTAGGATACGTCTTGCTCGTGTGAACGTTGAAAGCGTACTGAAAATAAAAGTCACCACCACCGCCTGCGCCGCCTAGCTGTCACAGGAATGACACTGACAGTTGAGTTGAGTGATGTTGACAAGTAAAATACGTTTGGATACGTCAAAAGATACTAAAAAGTAGGTAATCGGGTGAACATTGAAAGGGTAGTCTCTCAAATGTGGTTTAAGCGAAGGCTCAAACACCTAAATATTTCACAGTTTCTTTGACTAGCCGAGATGTAAAAACAGAACCTCTATCCGATCGGCCATTCTCCGATAAGCAAATTTTACGTGTCCGCGCTTGAATAATCCGCACTTGTATCATATTCAACCATCCAATATTTTTTATATGTTAGATAGCATTCCTATCTAGCCATAAACAAAAACACAGGCGTCTGTTTTAAGTAGTTAAGACAAAATAATTTAACCTAAGTTCAAAAACCTCTGTTCTCTAATTACCGTAACGTGTCCGCACACTGACTTAATGTTAAAACTTACTTGTAATTTTTATGACTAACAGATTTACTTTGATCTATTTAACATTTTAAATAGTGTTAAACAACGTGTATAGCATAGTAAAATATCGAGTCACTAGAACCAGTCTATAAATAATTATCATTAAATTATCGGATGTCCGATCGAAAGTTATAATTACCGTGACATATTCTGTTCTCGAGTGCACATCCCTAAAAAACAGTATTTGGCACACCACTACCGCGCTGGTCTCTTCTCCTCAATGGGTACCGCAGCAAAACAGCAGTTGCACGTCTCTAACGTTAGTGTACCGCGAATGAAGCACGCTAGTATATAATTACCGTAACCTTGGTTAAAAACTTTTCTAATTACCGTTTTACATAAATATAATATTTGATTTTTAAGTTAGACCCAAGTTGATCAAGTGAATCGAGACATTATTTTGGCCTCCGTACGTTGTAATAAGCTCATATTTGCATACTTTGTTGTTTCCGAAATTTTTAAGAAAATCTATCGATTTCTAATTACCGTATACTAATTACCATATGTTTATAATTACCGTTGTGTGAAAAATTAGTTCTTATTTACTAACTGTAGCCTCAAATTGATGGGTACAGAAGTCAATCTACATACAAAGCGCGCTCGAGCATCACCCGCAATCATCAGTGATGAGTTGATAAGGCTGTATATATCCCGCGGAAATGTGGAGGACGAGGCTTTTTTTTTCAATGCTAAGTCTTTCCACAACCGCGAGGTATACAACCTCCGGGAATATTTCCTTAAAGCTGACGTGGGAATGCACCGAGATGTGGTCACTGTGGACAAGGACCTCACTCTGCTCTCCTTAGCTAAAGAGAACTGGTGCAAACCTGTAGTGCTTGAGACGAAGGATCGTAAGGAGTTACACGGACGGTTTTTCCGAGTCCTACATGGGCCCGATGTAGACTGTTTAGCGTATGTTTAGTGGCTACGATTTGGTAACTTATTTGGGAAACCGAAGGTTTCGTCTGTACAATTATGGATGAAGTCATCATAACGAAGAATTATCGGAGATTTATTGTGAAAGATGCTACGGTTGACTTATGTTGGGCGTGTCACCTGACGGGCGAACGATTCGACACATTATCACTGGTTGTTTTCGTCTTGCTAACGAAGAGTACTTGAATGGACATAACCTAGTAGCCAGGATTATCAATCAGCAACTTGCTCTTGGATACGGCCTCGTAGAATCTGAAGATGGCAATGTCACATTGTACTGGGGTCGATTCATCATCACTGACAAGACTGTTGTAGCAAACAAGCCTGATATAGTGATGGTGGATCAATTGAAGCGGTGCGAAATGCTCGTTATCGTGACGGTCCCGCGTGACGGGAACCTTATGAAGACCGAGAAAGATAAAAAAAAGTCTATATATCAACTTGGCTTGCGAGATTGTTGACATGTGGAATGTGGACTCAGTGGTCATGTGCCGATAGTTGTTTCTGCCAATGGTTTAATAGCCAAGAGTCTCGACCAACACCTCTCTCTCGGAGGCTCTCGTTAGATGGCTGGATCTTTCAGAAGCTTTTGGACACGGCTCGCATCGTTAGGAAGTTCCTCCCTCTGGAGCTCAGATCACCGGTAGCTGGGACCCTGTTCCTGATGCCTTTGGGCTACTTAACTGTTTTTTTATATTTTTACATGTTTATGTTTTTTTACATCATCTATCCTACTCTATCCCACTCTACCCTACTCTATTCTACTCTAACCTAGTTAAAGTAACCTAATTTTCACTTTTTTGAAGTGAAAACTTCTTTAGCGGCGTTGAGCACTTTTTCTGTAATGGGTATAAAATCTTAAACTCGCGTCAGGACACGTGACCTGATCGAAAAAGCGTAGGACGGATGGATAGTAGACAGCTGTCACCATCCATGGATGCGCGTGGCACGCTGTTAATAATCAAGTTTTCACTTCTGCCGGCACTCCCGGAGTGCAACCCGTCTTTTTTTTTCATAAGAACCTCCTCCAAACAATAACAAACACAACAAAGAATTAGTGAAATCGGTCCAAAGATGACAAAGAGAAATAGGGATTCATTTTTATATAAATAGATGTATACAAATTATTAATGTGTGTTATTTTTATTATATTATATCATATTTTACATAGAATTGACGGCATTTTCTAATTACCGTGGCATTAGATGTTAAACTTTTCTAATTACCGTACTCATAATTTTTTTAAGTCTCAATAACTAGAAAACTACTAATAATTAAAACATGCCTCATTGATTATTGAATTCGTTTTTTTTATTAGTTTCATATTTTAATGAGTTTAAGTAAAATTAGTGAAAAATAAAAATGGTTACGGTAATTAGGCAAATAACGCCGAATCGGAGAATGACCGCGATACTACTTCCTTTACACCACCATACCGACAAAATATTTCTTCTATCAAAAACTCGCTAATCTTTTGCGCTGTTGCTCTGGGAACTGCCTTGCATATCGCATATCTTGTCGCATATTCTACACTAACAATTATATATCTATTACCATTTAAAGACTTTCTAAACGGCCCTAAAATATCAATTCCTACCTTTTCCAATAATTGATTCACTTCTATCGGATGCAACGGAGCTACTTGGCTAGCCCTCTTTTTTTCCTGACAGGGACCGCAGCTTTTTACATATTTCTCTATCTCCTTCTCGGCATCTTTAAAGAAATATCCGGCTCTAAATTTGGCAAGTGTTTTCGCTAAGCCCAAATGACCTCCAGACCACGGGTCATCATGTAACTCTTGTAAAATCTCCTCCAATAAACGTTTTGGAACCACAACTAATTCTCGACAATTTTCTGACCTTCTCGCCTTTTTACACAGGATGCCATCCACGACACTGAAACCTTTATATGTACCTGTCCTATTAGCTGCTATTCTATCTAGTATTTCCCTACAAAAAGCATCTGCTAATTGTTCACATCTCATATTTACAACTTCTATCTTATACAGCCGCAAACCATCGTCTTCATCTATCATTGTCCTTCGATCTTCCGTCTCCAAACTTAATGGGTTTCTACTTAGAAAATCAGCTATTACATTCTCCTTGCCTGCACAATGGACAATGTCAAATTCATACGCTTGGATACAAAGCGCCCACCTAGCTAACCTTCCATTCATGTCCTTCCTATTCCTTAACCAACACAACGCCTTGTGATCGGTGACAACCTGAAACTTCAAACCCCACAAAAAATGCTTAAAATAGTTCAAGGCCCAAACCACAGCTAGACATTCTTTCTCTGTAGTCGAGTATTTCTTCTCACCATCGCTGAGTTTTCTTGATGCATATGCTATCGGAAACATAACGTCAAAACCCTGCATGAGACAACAACCTAATGCTTCATCACTAGCATCTACATATAAACGAGTTAATACACTTTGATCGTTTGAATAAAAATGCAAAATAGGTGGGTTACTTATATACTGTATTATCTTGTCGAATGCTTCCTGATGCTTCTGTGACCAGACAAATTTAGTACCTTTCCTCAATAACTTCGTTAGTGGCAAGGCAATTAAAGCAAAGTTATCAATGAATTTTCGGTAATAAGAAAACAAACCTAGGATTGATTTTACTTGTTTTGTGTTTGATGGTGGTTTTAATGATTTCAAAGATAATATTTTTTTATTATCGGGTTTTACGCCGTCTCCTGAAATTTCATGGCCTAATACGGATATCTTTCTATAACCAAAGCTACATTTACTAGGTTTCAACGTAAGGTTTGCTTTCTTAATTCTTTCTAACACTTCTTTTAGTGCTATGGTGAATTCAGAAAAAGTTTTACCCCAAATTAATATATTATCAACATAACAAATAGCGTTTTTATATTTAATGCCGGCTAATACTTTATCCATCGTCCTTTGAAAAACAGCTTGGCTTGTTTTAAGCCCAAAAGGTAAAACATTAAACTCATATAATCCTGACGATGTAACAAACGCAGTTTTGTGTTTGTCCCTTTCACACAAACGATGTTGCCAATAACCTGAATTTAAGTCTAAGTCTGCAAAATATTGCGCGCCTGATAAATAGATCATTATATCTTCAATGATAGGCAATGGATAACTGTCTGTGATAACTTTTTTATTAAGATTCCTATAGTCTACACAAAATCTCCAAGATTGATCAGGTTTTTGAACTAAGACGACTGGAGATGCATAGGCACTCCTAGATTCGCGAATGACTCCATTGTCTAACATTTCCTTTACTTGAGTATTAATAATTTCAAGTTGTTTCGGTGAAACTTTGTAAGGTGGTCGATGGACCGGTATCTCATCTGGTGTTTTAATTTCAATTTCGACTAAATTACAATTTCCTAATTCTGAATTATTAAACGCAAAAACGTCCCTATATGAGGAAAGAATATCTATGATTGACATTCTGTCATTGTCATTTAATTCGCAATTGACATTCAGTTGACTAATTTTCTCTATGTTACTAGACATTGGACAAAAAAAGTTTTCCTCATTTTCTTGCATTTTTTTTACAAAATAAAGGTAATCCATCTTTGAAATGGAATTCAAACTTTTTTCTTCCGCTGACACAAAATTATTTTTGATTTTTTTAATATTGTCGTCATGGTAATCTTGACATATTGTTTGTGACAATGATGCATCATCTTGTTCATCATTTTTACAAAAAAACGAACGAAATCGTCCTAACAATACGATACAATTATTATGAAAATCAATTAATGCACCATATTTACAAAAAAAGTCTTGACCGAGTATCAATTTTTGGTTTATATTTTTGATCACCACAAAATTGATAGCAAATACACACGAGTCAATCATAAAGTTAATCTTCGTTTCTCCACGAACTTCCAGACACGTATTCGAAATAGATTTCACAAAACGTTTTACATTATCACAAGTATGTACAAGACCCAGCTCACGAGAAAACTGCTCTGATATACACGAAATTGATGCTCCAGTGTGCTCACGAGAAAACTGCTCTGATATACACGAAATTGATGCTCCAGTGTCTATCAGTGCTTTATAATTTTTTCCAGCGATAGCAATTTTAATAAAAGGAATAAACTGACCGTTAATATTGTTTTCTGCGGGGAGTTGAATATTTTCGGACACAGCTAGCAACTCCCTTTCTCCATCTACTGTCTGTGTCCTCTCACGTTTGGGTGACTCGTCGACTGCACTCCCCTCGTGCTGGGGACATTTTGATTACGATTACTTCTGCTCTGGTAATGGGATCTAGGACGGAAATTATACCTTGGCGTATGAAACGTCTCGGTCTCCGCCTGGTCACCACTCGAACGTTGTGGGGTAGCAACTTGCGATGGAGCAGGGCTCATCGGTAAGGGTGAGTTTGGGCGTATTTGTTGTTCGAAACGAACCCTGTTTCGCGGTAACTCTATTGGTAAATTTATTTGCTGAAACTGAGAAACTTCGAATATATCTTTGATTTGATCGATTGTTTCTTTCAGCTCATTCTTTGATGAATATAATCTAGTTGCTAATTTATATTTATACTTGGGAGTCACGCCTTTTAAAAACGTTCGAATAAAAATTTTATCATCCGTAATGTTAGCTTTTCTACCAATTTCTCCCAATCTATGGAAAAAACCAGTCACATCTTCATCTCTTCCTTGACGTGAATTATAAAATTTTTCCACAAAATCTACATGTGATCCGAATTCCTTCTGGATCAATTCGCAAAGCGACTTAAATTCAATTTCGTCATTGTAAATGTATTTGAAAAAAGCTAAGGCGGGACCTTGCAAATAAGCCCCTAGTATAAGTGCTAAATCTTTCTCCGCCCAGTTCTTGATTGCTGCTATTTGGCGGAATTGTACTAAAAAATCTTCAAAGGATACATTATCTATTCCCGAAAATAAATTTATGTTAGACATTTTTATATTTTTGTAATGTTTGACCACTTAACTTAATGAATCTTCACTGATTCTCCCTTCACCTCTATTTTTCGTCTCAGATCTTCTTGTAATGAACACACTGCTCAGTGGGAAGTCTCTCTTCCTCGTTTGTTTTATTCCTCAAGTTTTTGGTGCTCCTGCTATTTCCACACACACGCCAATCTAGAACATAAGAAAAATATCCGCAGCGGCAACGGCGGCGCCTCCACCAAATGTGAGGTCTGAAAAGACCTCCGGGACCTAATGTGTGTGTTTAGTATGTGGGAGGGCTTGAAGAGTCCTCCGGTCAACACTTTTGTATAGTGTAACTATTGAAATATAAACAGGGAGCACTTTTAACTGGATTTATTGTTATCTTTTAGACATGCTCACTCCATGAGCCTCGGACGCGACATGCGTCATCGTATCAAAACAAAAGTACAAAAAGAAATTGAAACATTCTAGAATGTTTCAATTTCATGCTGAGTGTTAAGACAAAACTTTAAAGGTATTTTTCTAGCCAGTTATCTATAGCAGTTACATAAAGACTTCACATTACCGTTCCCGGGGGATTTTCGGAAAGAAAACTATCCTATGGCATTTCTCGGGTCCCAGTCTTTATCTATACCAAATTTCATTGAAATCGGTTCAGTGGTTTAGGCGTGACCGACAGACAGACAGAGTTACTTTCGCATTTATAATATTAGTATGAATAACACCAACTATGCCTGTGCTCGATATTGTTTTTTAAGGCAAGGACAGATCCGAAAATGCCGAATGAAATTATTTCATTAAGAATTAAAATCTTGATTAGAATTAGGAACGTTGAACCCATTTGAATACACACGAGAATTAAAATGTACGTGCTTCTACGTGCTAAGAATGAGATTATTTGAAAATTGTGCAGGCCGTAAAACAAAGAAGCTGTCTTATTCTTGGGCGGCCGTACTTATACTTTTTTTTCCTTAGACATTGGGAAAACAAGCAGCCAACTTCATCACTTCATCATTTATCATTTATTACGCACACTAAAAAATATACCAAAAATACTTATAGGTAAGTACCTATTTAGTAATAATTGAGATGTATGGATGTCTATAATAGGGTAATAATAATATGCAAGTCTTGTATATTTTTCTATAACCTATTAATTAACTATTATCAATAAAGACAATAAAGATTACTTTAAAAAATCCCTACCAATTTCTACTAGGTACTACTTCTTTGGTTTACATGGATCACAATCATCTTTCGAAAACGTTTCATAATCCGGTTGTTTCAACTTGGCAGGCTTTGCAGGTGAAGCAGGAGGGCTGGCGGGAGGGGGCAGAGGTGCGCGGGCACAAGGATGCGGCTCAGGAGCTACATAACACACCTCTTTGTAATAACAGTGAGCGTCGAACCACCACACAGGCCCAGGTGTTGGTAAACAAGGGAAGTCTATCTGAAATATTAAAAATAATGCGTTGCTTATCATTCCCATCATTTTTGTTATTCTTTATCATTTGGCATTCTATATCCATAGTACATCCATTTTTACTTATATATTTACAAAAAAGTTAATACCCACGTTTGTGTTCGCTTTGCAGACATCTTTGCGGCCTAAGGCTACTGGAGCCACTACAGGCGGTTTTACAGAGCCCAAGGCATGCCTGTTTCCGTACCACTGGTCCGAATATTTATAACATGGACCCCGAGGGACCTCTGGACGTGGAATAGACCTAGGGGAAATTTGTGGCATAAAGCGGGGATGGCCTACATGTTTCCGACCAATTAAAAAATCGCGTAATTTTTGAAAACCTTTGGACACATCGCGGAAATCAAACTTTCCCGTAAAAGCCATTTTAATGGCTTTTTTTTAATATTGAAAACGATGTGACACATAAACAGTCAGTTTTTGATTAAACACAGAGTAAATTTCTTTAAATGGAAAATTGAATTCAAATAGGTTTGTTTTGATCTCTAGTTCCATAATTTACCTGCATAAATATAGTTTCTATGTAACACATGCAACTTAACGATCGTCCGTATATTAATTGCAACCGAGGATGTTAAATAGTGATCTCAATTTTTTTTACGACGACAATCTTTTAAATATTTTATCACCAGCCGGCTACACACGTTTGAATTTCTAATCGGTTCGGAGAACTTGAATGCTCTGGACTTTAGGTCCATGGCTCTGACACAAACGAACGCATTAGATCGAAACCCAGATGAGTACCAGTGTGACTTTTTTGCACCACGTGAGGGAGCATAGGAGGTCATAGAGGGCTCCTTCACCACCACGTATGATGAGGCTTTATACATAAAAATCGCTTCTGGTGTATACGAAAACTCGAAAAGTAGAATGGAACGCAATTATTGTACGTTCCGAACATAAAAAAATAGAGAATTCGTTGGTTTATATCATGATAGAAAACATTGTTAATTTCATGTACAATATTATTATTTCTTTGTATAATCTTATTATTTCTTGTACAATTTAAATTTACTAAATAAACAGCTTTTCTCAAGTGCATTCGTTTTTATTATTTGACATTTAAGATTAGTATTCAATTTATCCCTGCTTAAAACACATTTTTCTTTAGCTAGTTTTCGAACGTACACAGAACTCCCGCGTTTTCTCACTTTTGTCAATTACTGTCAAAAGTTCAGTTCATTCGCCGTGTGTGTGTTGTATTTAATGTAAATTGTTTGTGTTTTCATACATTACAATCTTAATTAATGTTAGATTATAGTACGGTTAGTGTTTAAAGATGAAAACTAGTAAGACTCCGGAGCAAACAGAGATAACGCCCTCAAAAAAGAAGTTGAAGCAAGCCAGACTTCCTTTCAAACTTATTAGCGATGTTTCTCCAAAGCCAGCTGCTCCACAACCGAGGAAACGAAAGCTTTCAGCACCTGACACAGAATCAGTCACAAAAGTTGGCAAAATCAGCAAAGAAAACGACCTAATTGAAGAAACCGTTTTAATTATCAGTGACGATGACAGCAAAGGTGAACATCCATCAAAGGAAGACAAATCTATGAATCCTTTCGTCAAACTAGTGGATACAGCATGGAAGAAAAAACTTCTTAAGGGTAAAAAGAAGAAAACTGGCAAAAAGACAGCTGCAAAAAATGTTAGTAATGGGTCTGTGGATGTTGAGAGTGGTAATGACAGTGCTGACAACAAAGAAGCTGACACAGATATGATGGATGTGGATGAACCCCCTACTCAGGTAAATGGTTCTCAAAGTGACACTGAAAAGAACGAGTCTGAAAAAGTTACGGAATCAACAAAATCAATAACTGAAGATGAGAAAACAAAGGCTGATGATCAAGTGGTTGTGTTAGAAGATTCAAATAATGCTGATGCTACAAAATCAACTAACAACACCAATGACATTAAAGAGATAGAAACAACGCAAGATCTGCAAGAAAAAGATACATCTACTGTTGAAGAGCCCTCAGATGACAATAAAAAACCAAATAAGGAGCCCAAAAAGTCGCCTGCGAAAAAAGTAGCAACTGAACAGATTACTCCGAAGCGTAGTGCAAGAAATAAAGCTAAAGCTGAACAAAATAACAACTCCAAAGGTTCGCCCAGCACTACACTCAATGATTCAGTCTGTTCTAATCCAGCGACACCGAAACAGACTCCTAAGACAAGTAGGAGCTCTTCGGTCACTAACAGTCAGGGGGATGTGTCACTCAATGAGTCTACGTCATCTGTGAACTTAACACCGAAACAGGTAAGATTCCATTTATATATTTTTTACTCAGTACTGTCTGTAAGTCTAAGCCAGCTAGTATTAACAACTAAAAAACTAAATTTAGGGTGGGAAACTCTTCAATGTTTAAAGTCATGTTATTATTGTTGTTCCACTGCAAGACAATAACATGTCACAGTTTATAACTTTAAGCACCTCTCTCTACCTATCTTTTCTTTTCATAAATATAAAGTTGGTTTTATAATTTTGTAGTAGGTATAATTTAGAAAATCCACCATTCATATTTCAAACTCCAAACCCAAATCATTTATTTCTAATAGACCATTCAAAAGGCACTTTAGAACATCAAAAACAAAGAAAAATGAATCTAGTTGCCCATTCCAAAAATAAGTTCCATTTTAAAATCTAATTTAAAAGTAAAATTATAAAGTTACTTACAATATAGTTTCAATCTAAACAACAATTTATTGAACTGTTGTATCTAAATCAATTTTCTCAGCAAACATATTAGGTCATTATCTCTGTTTATATTATGCTTTATAGAACTCTGTGGCTTGTCTTATTATAAGTTGTACCTTCTGTATAATAAAACATCTCAATTCAATATTTTTAATATGAAGCTTTACATGTTCTTTGGGGAAGCAAAATTACTGCCATTATCATACAGCTGTTGTCTGTTCACAAAATTAATTTATTAATTTCTTGAACATCTTTAAAAACAATTTGTTAACATAAACAAAAAATTTATCACAACAAAAGATTTTACATTGCTATAACTTCATTAACATACAAACTCCTTTCATCTGTAGGCACAGAAAAAGTTAGAATTCGCTAAAAAGCGGGAGGAAAAAGAAAAAGAAAAACTAGAAAGAGAAAAGAAGAGGCAACAAGAGAAAGAGGAAAGAGCTAAAATAAGACAAGAGAAGGAAGATCAGAAGAAGAGAGAACGGGAGGAAAAGGAAGAGGCTAAGAGAAAGGAGAAGGAGGAAAAAGAAGAACAGAAGAGAAAGGAGAAAGAAGAGAGAGAAAGGGCAAAGGAGTTAGAGAAGAGTAAGTATTATTTATATTGTAACATAATTATATACACTTTCACCTTCTTGTTGCACAGTCCTGTAATGAGGACCATGTAACTGGCAATGCTTTGAGCAATATTTTTACTTCCTGTATAAAACATCTACATAAGAAATAGATTTGCTAAGCTATTTGTGTATGTATGTTTGTTGTTTATTCTAAAATGATATACCTTGTTAGACCACTCATTTAGTTACATATTCTTTCTTGCAAATGGCATTAAAAAGTTCCCTAAATGGTATTATTAAAATTAATGATGTGCCTGTTACATAGTGGTTATATTTTCCAGAACAAAGAGAGGAGAAAGAAGAACAAAAACGCAAGGAAAGAGAAGAAAAAGAGGAACAACGGAAAAAAGAGAGGGAGGCTAGAGAGGAAGAAAAACGCAAAAAGCAAGAGGCTGTAGAACTAGAGAAGCAAGAACAAGAGCTTAAAAAGAAGAAAGCTGCAGAAGCATTTGTAAACTTCTTTGTTCCTAAACAAAAAGCGGACAAGGAACAATCACCTGAAGCTTGCATCAGTAAAACAAGCTTACTTTCCAACTTTATGATAAAAAATGATATGCGCTTAGCTCCATTAGTTCGAGTGGATTTGAGTGATGATAAAAAGGAGGAATTAGTAAAATTAATTAAAACACAGGAATCTGAGAAAGGGCTGTATTTGAAGGCTTTGAAGAATGGGACAAGTAAACCACTGTCTAGTGGGAAGACATGGCCGTTGAGCGATAAGGATGATGATGTTATGATTATTGGTAAGTATAGATCTTATTCAAATATTGAATAGGTTTTTCTGTACAAGCTCTGGGTTTCCATATTCATCTAGCGCCACGACTGACAAAAAAATAACACAATGGCAGCAGGTGATTGCCACAAAGGCTCCCTTTGAGAGCATAAGTTTCGTGAATGCGTAGTTTCAGTACTTCACTGTAACTGTGTTTAAATCATATTATATTTATTTCAGGGAAAGTTTCAGTAACTTTTATTAAAGGTGCAAATAGTTGTTAGTGAATATGAGTCACCAACATTACATACTCCTATGCCCAAGCTATCATTTTGAACTTGAACCAACTGTTCATATAGTGTTACACATAAACCATTAAACATACTTTACCATCTCTTTTCCCTTTACAGAAGACGAGTTGCCGATGCCAGATGATGCAGGAGAGATCTTAACTTGCGAGCCAGCTCAGCGAGAGAAGCTCCGACCTAAACTGCTTAGTTTCCACGAGAATCGTCGTCCTCCATATTGGGGCACTTGGCGTAAAAAGAGCCTGAATGTTCGGCCTCGACGACCTTTTGGTCAGGATGAGGTATGTATTCAACATTGTATCCACAAATTCAGATTTTGCGCGAGAGGCTTTTTTTGCGCGCGGGGAGACCGTAGTTCCATCAGAAAGGCTAGTAGCGCCTTTTCGTGGTTGGTTTTTCCTATGTACCATCTGGTTTTCTAAAGTACTAATCGTATGTAGCACCTCGGGAATAACGGGACAGCTCCTTCCTTCATACAGATCAGCACAGTGGGCAGTCTGGAACTTCTATGTATATTTTATTGGAATTTATTGTGAATAGGCTACGTAACTATGACTCACTAGTTTCCTCTAAGATATTGGACAACTGGACTAGTTTATCAGTTTGGAAAGATATTTCATATTGCTAATGAAGCTAAAACTAAAATGTTTTCAGAAACAAGTGGACTACGAAGCAGACAGCGACGAGGAGTGGGAGGAAGAACAGGAAGGCGAGAGTATCGACGGCAGCGCTGCGGGCAGCGACGACGAGCAGGACGCCGACGAGTATGAGGTCGATAACGCCATGTTCGTGCCGCACGGGTACCTTAGTGATGAGGTTAGTAACACAATATGTATTATCTAGAATCTGATAAATGTACCATGGGCGTAGCCACACTGGGGCAAGCTGGGGCGCTTGCCCCACCCTGGGTCTGATCTATTAGCTGCCTAACTAAAAAAAAAATAAAAAAAAATCTTGTACTAACAACAATCATAATATCCGTAAGAAAAAATATTCGACATGAAAAAGTGCGATCAAAAAAAAAGCTCGCACGAATGACCGAACGCGCGCATCGCAGCAGTCTTTTGAAACCGAGCCGTATTACCGTAGGCGTAGATGAATACACACATCAACATGGTCTAGGGATATTTTAATTAAACCTAAATAACTATAATTCTATTAACTTTTTGTTTAAACACCTAGGTACACAATAAAATAAACCTTGTTTAATAGCCTATCTAATCTGATAATAAACTTTTAAATTTAAGTAAAATTAAACAAAAAACTTAGACGAAGAGGAAAAACTCAGAAACTTTATTTTTGAAACATCAAAACCTAAACGACACAACTATTTTATTATAAAAAAAAAACCGGCCAAGTGCGAGTCGGACTCGCTCATGAAGGGTTCCGTTCCAATATACGGTTTATGACGTATTAAAAAAAAAACTATTTAATAGATCTCGTTCAAACCAATTTTCGGTGGAAGTTTACATGGTAATGTACATCATATATTTTTTATTTATTTATCATACTCTTATCTAGGAAGTTACAGGGGGGGGGGACCAACATTTTACCACTTTGAAAGTGTCTCTCGCGCAAACTATTCATTTTAGAGAAAAATGATATTAGAAACCTCAATATCATTTTTGAAGACCTATCCATAGATACCCCACACAAATGGGTATGATAAAAAAAAAATTTGAGTTTAAGTTCTATGTATGGGGACCGCCAAAATTTTTGTATTTATTTTCTAATTTTGTATCAGAATCTTAATGCGGTTCACAAAATACATCCACTCAGCAAGTTTCAACAGTATAGCTCTTATAGTTTCGGAAAAAATGGCTGTGACATACGGACGGACAGACAGACAGACAGACATGACGATTCTATAAGGGTTCCGGTTTTGCCATTTGGATACGGAACCCTAATTGATGTAAACTTAAAATTATATATAACACGTGAATCCACCTAAGACTCTCCTAAAACATCTGCAGCGGTTCTGCATACTCAAAACAAGGGTGTCAAAATCCTGTTGTGGGTTACTGCCCCAAGTTTTCAATTTCATCCACAATATCTTCAGGGAAATTCCTAAGAGCTCTTCTCTAAAGCATATCCCAGGCATGCTCAATAGGATTTAAGTCAGGGGATTGTGCAGGCCAGTCTAAAGTTTGGATGCAGTTGTAACTTGTAACGATAGGCGCCGTATGTGGATGGGCATTGTTGTGCATAAGCTAGTAATTTTGTCCGATTTGCTGTCTATGGGGCAAGATTACAGGCTTTAGCACCTCATTTCGGTATTTATAGCAGTAATATTGCTTTGTATCCAAACTAGGTCCGTTCTACCGCCGAGACGAATTCCTGCCCAAACCATAATCGTGTCACCTTGATATGCGTGAACTTGTTGCGGGTGTTGCAGTCGATTTCAACGTCCAGGTTCTCTCCAAACGCGTACTTTTCGCGAATCAGGATGAAAACCAAACCTGGATTCATCAGTGAAAAGCACAAGTGACCATTGTGAATGGTTCCTGTTTTCGTGTCCAATAGCCCATTGTAATCTTCTTCTTCGATTGCCTCTCCTTAGCGCTGTACCCGAAGTGGCCTATAAGCACGTAGGTCTTTTTAAAGTTTGACCGCTTACCAGCAAACCATACTCTCTCTATTTCTCTCATTATGTGAAATTCGTACCTACTTTACTTAGGTATTTTGAGAAGATTTTATTATTCTATATCTCTGGTCCAGAGCGTTCTGGCGCATCCGCTCTGCTCATGTTCAGCGCACACAGCGCACACACTCACTCACTCACACTTTTGGCAATAACATTACAAAATACAAAACATAGGCATGGCCAATACTTTTATAAAGATTTGAATAAAGTAAATATTACATTTTATTAAGGCGCAGAGGCCAAACGTCTCAAGTTACAAAAAAAAATACCAGGAGAGGGGGGGGGGGATTGGTTAACTTCTGCCCCATCCTGAGCCCAAGGCTGGCTACGCCAATGAAATGTACAATGATGCATCACTTTGAAATATCAACTTCTAACTAAGCAATAATTGTTTAACAACAACACAAAATATCAGCTTTTAGCGGCGCTATTTCTAGACTGTTACGACTTAGGGACCTTTTAGAAAAGAGGCTACAACAAGAGCCTTCTTAAAGGGTCGACGTAATTGCCTTTCAACTCCCTTGGCGTTGCGAGTGTTTGTGGGCGGCAATAATTTTGCTCTCTCGTTAAAAAAAAACAAATATTTAATTCCAATATCTTATTCACAGGAAGCAACAATGGACGAAGACGACATGTTGTCCCTTTCACCAGAAACACAAAAACAAAGACTGAAACATTTAGAAGATGAATTCGAGTCTGAAATGAAGAAACCGACAGAAAAGCTAAAACCCAGAATGTACGGCCTACTTTGGGAAACTACTGATGGCGGGAAACCGGAGAAATGCGTTGACGCACTGTGGAACTACTTCGCAAAACTAGCGATGATCATGAACGACCCCACTCCATTACTGCAGCCAGCGAGTGAGCCTGAAGAAACAGAGAAAAAGAAGGTCAAAAAGAAGAAGGTGCCAAAAGAACCAACAGAGGGTGAGCCGAAGTCAAAAAGCCCTAAAAGCGACAAAAAGAAAAAACCTAAAGCAGAAGAAAAAGAAATTAAAACTCCTAAATCAGAAACAAAAAAAAATGTCCCAGAAACAAAAAAGAATCAGCCCGGTATTAACATGTTCTTGACTAAATTAAAATCATCGTAGATCAAAATTACTTTATGTTTGTCGTCATTTTACTTAGGGATGTTTAAAAAAATTTGATTTAAGTTATGGCTATCGGCTTTACTTAAGACTACTGTTTCCTAATCTCGTATATTTTTAATGACTTCAGTACAAAATGGGACAGAGCTATTTAAACAGCTTATAGATTATTTTTCGTTCTTTAAAAGGTTTTTTACCATGCATATTTTTAGTAAACGTAAAATTATATCTAGTTTTGTCTCTTTCGTACTGGAACTTTTTATATATCTATGATGTTGCGATCAAATCATAGACTGATACATAATAATTATTATTAAGATTAATGTTGAGTACTACCTGCATATAAATATTTGTATTGAATTGCATGCTGTAAATATCAGTTGAATTCTGCTTTGTAGGGTATGTTATAGAATAGATAATTATTATTCATTAAAAATATTGATATAGTAAGTACCTAAATAATTCTTTTATTTTTAAGTTCGTAACTCCCAAGTCATAACATAATACCTGAATCAACTATCAAAGGGATCGATAAAATAATGATGACTGTTGAAGATTGGAACTCGTTACAACAATCGATGAAACAGAAAAAAAATAGATAAGCATTTAAATTAAGCCTGCCTGTTAGGTATACGGTATACCTATACTTGCAAAAGCAAGCATCCGAAAGACTGCCTAACCGGTATCTATTCTATCTATTTAAGTATTGATTCTGTATCCGACAACTAGGAAATTCCGTTGAAGTTCATTGACTTTTATGACTAAAAAAAATATTTTTGGGTTAACGCCCGCCGGTCATTGTTGTATTTTTTCTATCATCGTGAATTATATTACAGTCACGTTGCTTGTGAAGTACTTGATTCACCATAATAAATTTTTAATGGAGATAATAAAATGTAGTATGGTTTTGGTTTTTCTGAACTTTGTCCACCTTATCCAATGATTATCATTATCATTGACCTTGTCCCTTGACCACCTAAAATCGTCAGTAGCGAAATTTGACCATACGAATTCGGAATTAGTACGAATGTGGTGGCTGAATAAATAAATCCACCTGTGACCATATTGAATGTAATCTAAGAGTCTCTGAATTCATTTTGTTTTTATCAGTTTTTCAAGCTGTATGCCAAGCTTGATTAGTAACTGAATGTTACTTCGATTCTTCATTACATCAATAACCGGAAAGTCCATATAATAGCCAACTGTATCATAGAAATAATAGTACCTTAGCTCTAGTAGAACTTATTGTCTATGATTATTTATGATTGTCAAATAAAAACTGTCATTCACAATTCACAAAATTCACTTCATTCATTCACTAACTGTCCGCTTGACTGTTGCTAGCTGACGTTTGACAAATTTGGTTTTCCGATTTTCTACATCGTTTTTCGATAGTTGTAAATTATTGCGGCTTTGTATTTATTTTATTTGTTCGAGTACTATAGTATTTGTAGTTGAAGTGGTCCTGAGTCGTGAAAGAAATGCAGTGACGAAGGTATTTGAGTCTCCTAGTCCTGAAGGTATGGGTTCTACATTTTTACTTGACTACACATGCCTACACCCTTAATACTTACCCTGAGTCACAGTACATTCTTATTTTTTGGCTAATTTTGGATCACAGATTCATGTTTTACTTGTTACATTCTGTTGAGTAGAAGTCTTTTAGCACTATTCCTTTGCTTCGAGAGCAAAGAATCGTTTTACTTATCGGTTGTTGAAACTACGCGAAGTAAATTCCAGCTACATTATTGTTTTGATATGTACGTAATTTAAAAGCTTTCCGTAAGTTTATTGAAATTGAAATAACCACTGAACAATTAAGCTCAGCCTTTTTGTTTACTTATCTATTTGTTTATAATTTTGTTGTCTGAAATTGTCTTATCACCAATAAAGCTTTGCAGTAAATATAGTAGTTTTCTATGGGTTTTATTGTGTTTGTGTTAGTAAACATCTTGAAAGTCATTTTTATTTTAAAATATTATTTGACCTTTACCCCATATGACAAAATGTTTACCTGTTTCACTAAAATGTTACCTATAAATAATTCACTTACACACATTTCAAAATGTGAGTTTTCTTTCAATATTGGTTATAGAATGCTTATATTATACCTTTGATGAGGCTATGGCCATATTATGACATTTTAATGTCACGACTTTTTTAGTACTGTTAAGAACAAATATGAGGGAACTTTGAAACTACTGATATTATTTACTTTTTAGTTGCGTCTATATATTTGAATACCTAAATTGCCCAGTACTTATTGAGATAAGTGTGTTCAAACAAAGAAACTACCTGCCTAGCTTTATAATATTCATATAGATCATGTTCCATGTTTTTCAACATTTAAAATGCTTGGATACTATTGATGTGATGACTGTAACCATTCATAACGCATTTTGATTGACCCTGTTTTGTGACAATTTAAACTTCTCAACCTTTTGAATGACTGTACAGTCGACAACAATTAGGAAACTTTGTTACTACTGATATTACTAGATTATCAATACTTGGGTCTATCTATTTGAATACTCTCGAATGCCATTAACAATTTATCACCAACTGGTCATCTCAGTAGACCACACATTATCAGCTTTATGTAAGGTTTTCACTGACAACTTGACTACTTATTCGTACTGGTCTTGAAGGCGAATGAACACACATGAGCAGATAGGTAGCTGGCCGGACGCCTGTTGGCCGACTTCTGATGTCAGTTTTAAGCCTGCCATTTTAAGTTTTATGACTTGCTTAAGTTTTTCACCAAAGCGGACGATAAAAAACTGCCATCTGATATTGAGAGCAGAAGTGTTAGCAAGCCTAAATGTGATTTTCATCAATTCATAGTGTGGTTCAAGTGGAAGGTTTTGTTTATAATACATTCATATCATAGTAGAAAATAGTGAGATTTTCAATAATTTGTTATACCTACCCACACTCCCTTGAAACTGAGGCACATTAATTACTAGTGTTAATATCTTGAACTTTTCAGATACCAACTGGGAGAAAAACAAGGATATTTCATGGGTTAGAGCAGTAGACATTACTTATCCAAGATGAGTAAAATGTCTAAGAACAAGTTGAACTTGACCCTGCCACCAGGGTCAATCGACACGGCTCCAGCGGTCACTCCCTCCAACATGACCCCGCAGCTGAAGTCTGCTACGGCTACTGAGTAAGTATTAATGTTAACCTGGAGAATTTGTTTATCCATGACTGTGATGATTAGTGATTTGATTTGTTGGTAGATTTTTGGCACTAATAATAATGGGCATGCCATTTTATTGAAAGTACTGAAATTTTCTCAATATTTGTAAAGAATGTAATGTAAAATAAAAATGATTGACTGTGATAGATTCACTAACATCACACCCATAGGAATTTATTATTCTTTACTCATAAAAAAAATGAAATTTACACTAATTATAGAAAAAATTGTATTTAGTAAAGGTTGGAGTAAAGGTAAAGAGGATTTACCACACTTAAATTTAAATAGTACTTGTAACAATAATAAGTTATAAAAATTCCCCTATCCTCCCAGAAAAATAATAGGTAAGTATTATACAATTGTTGTAGGAGGCAGGGTTTAGCTGGGAAGTCAAAGACAAGCATCGAGGCCTTGACAGAGAGGTTGGAACAGATTGAGATGGATGACACCCAGCGACGCAGAATAGAGGTGTTCCTCTGCCAGAAAGAAAAGATCGGAGAGCTTAGCGACGATGACTTTGAAAAGCTGGGAGAGTTAGGTAAGACCACACAGTACCCCCGACATGAGTGCATTTCTCATGAATCAGTTTATTAGCGAAAACTGCATGAAAATCCGTTTGTTATTTTTTAATTTTATCCCTAATAGTCAGATTGACCCGGACGGTGCTTTGTTTTAGACTATACACTGTGACTGATGAGACGAGGGGCATATTGAAGGAGGCTATTTCGTTATTCTGCACTCATTTCTCATACCAAATATTTAAAAATAATATTTTGGACTAAATTTCTCATAAAATAAATAAATGGTTGACGCTTACTACTTAATTCGCTTATTAAAGTTTGAAAGTTCCAACTTTATTTCGCTCGGCAAATATTGGATGCACCCAATATTTTCTTTTTTCTTTTTTTCTGCCTTCTATTTAAATACCACATTGCAATGAACTTCGTCGTCGTCCATCCTATACGAAAGCCAACTCACAACTGTTTTGTGACGACCCGGGCAGTAAAACGACCGTACCGACAGTTATATGCTCAGAAGTCTGGGACTTCACAGGAATTTTGTAAAAAAGTTGTGAATAAAAATTATTCTTATTCTTATATATTCACATTAGTCGGGTCGGCGGCGTCTAGTGTGAACAGCAACACACGATAGTCGGTGAACAGCAAACTGTCGGTCCGACCGACCTAATGTGAACCTATATTCTTCACTGATGCAAGTCACTTTGGTACTTTCCCGATTTTGACGCTAAAGGCGACTGGCGGTCCACCAATTAAATATCAATTAACTTACAGGCCAAGGTAACGGTGGCGTCGTAATGAAAGTGCGTCACAAGTCGACAGGGCTCATAATGGCACGCAAGTTAATTCATCTGGAGGTGAAACCAGCCATAAAGAAACAGATAATTAGAGAACTGAAAGTACTGCACGAATGTAACTTTGCTCACATTGTGGGCTTCTACGGAGCGTTTTACAGTGATGGAGAAATATCAATCTGTATGGAATACATGGATGGTGGGTCACTTGATCTGATCCTGAAGAAAGCTGGGCGGATTCCTGAATCTATTCTAGGTAAGTGTTCTTCGCCCTATAAATATGTTGAACTGTTAAGCTATTTTAATTTGCTCAAATTACTAGTTATTTGATTTGAGTTTACAAATAGAGACAACACAGTTTAAAAACGAGAATTCTTTAATTCTTCTACCTATAAAACTGTCTTCTCATAGTGGCAACTGGTAACAAGTTCCTTATCTTAATTCCTTATCATAAATGACCTTTAAATTAATTATCGTTTTGAATTAAAATGAAATGTCTTTTAGCTTTGAATTGAGTACATGTTAACATAATTATTGGCTGCCCTTAGTAGGCATTTGTGGTATGTAGCAGAGTACACTTCAGCCTACTTATTAAGGTCAATTAAGTGGAAACTCAATACAAGTTTTTGTATTTATTAATGTTTGTAAAAGGATCTGGATATACATAAGTCTCAACTCACAATTCATTGCCCAGTCAGTCACCTCTAGATAAAGTAACATTATTCATCAGTAATTTATGTAAGTATGTAAAGGATGTTTATTTTAAAATGACTCAATGAGGTGAACAGTTTGTTTGAAATTTTATAGATTAAGAAATAATGTCCTGAGTCATGTAACTTTGTTAGTTCACACAAAAGGTCTGTACTTAATATTTCCTGTTATCTATACGTGTTCCGAATCTCATTCATTCGGACTTACCGAATCCTAAAACATTACCTGAAAGATGATTGTTTAATTACCTAGGTAGTTCCGTTTGCTTTAAAACCAACAACTAGTCAATTGATTAAAAAAAATTATGACACATATAAAATCAACGAGGGGTTTGATGTCAATATCAAGTATCGTCACAAGTTATGTTTCGGCGATCGGGAATTTAGTTAAAAAATATTTATTTATTAGCGGAGGATAATCAGCGGATGACTGATGCAAAACTGACTTTATTACAAAGAAAAATAAAATATTCAAGAAGAAGAGTTATATAATGAAATGTCTACCTATATGACACAGTGCTAAGTATTTAGTTGTAAGTTGTTTAAGTTGTTTCTACCTAGTAATCTTTATAATTAGTCGTCAGTGTATGCAAATATGTTGCACCCAAACAAGATTCTCTTCATTATATGTATGAAAATGAAGCAGACATTGTGTTAAATGAGATATAAAGTAATTAATTGTTAAAATATGCCATTTTTATAATACTCTTTTTGTGTATTGTAAAATCAAATAAATGAAATATTCTCTGATATTTTATGGATTTAACATTAAGTGTGCGTCCACACCACACTGTGAGCCTAGCGCGGTTGCGACGACGGACGCGAAGTATCAAACATTATGAAAGGCGCCTTTGCGTTCATATTGTAGTGACTAAGGCGGAAGCCTAGCGCGACGCTAATGCTTCTGTCCGCGCGTGCTGGCCACACTACGGGCCACGATTTTGGGAATAAGTTGTTGTTTATCAACACAAAGGAATATGTAAATGTAATCAAGCTGGATTATTTCTTATATTATTTTTTCGGCATTAGAACAAAAATTAATGGTTTATGTATTTACTTATTCCCTACTTTACTAACATATTTATGTAATCTATAAAAATATCGTAACCGAATTTAATCATCAATTATTTATTTTGGTATTTGCTCAAGCATGAAAGAGTCATTTGTAGAGGAAGGCGATGGTTCAAGAAAAGATGGATCGAATGTGTGAAATATAACATGAAAGAAAGAGAGTCAGTGATAACAATCATAATATGATAATCACATATTGATAGAATGGAAATAGAAATCTTGTAGCACCAACTACAAGTAACATCACTCAATGTTACCTAACTAATAACTTTAAAGACTAAATTTCCACATCCATTTTCCAGGAACAATAACATCAGCAGTATTAAAAGGCCTGAGCTACTTGCGAGATAAACACGCCATTATGCATCGCGACGTGAAGCCGTCTAATATCCTGGTGAACAGCAATGGAGAGATAAAGATTTGTGACTTCGGAGTGTCTGGACAGCTGATAGATTCGATGGCCAACTCGTTTGTGGGAACTAGGAGTTATATGTCGGTGAGTTTAGTGGCATGTAGTTGCCCTTTTGCACGACGCATACACGAATTCCAAACCTACAAATTCTAATCATGATTCCAATCAACAAATCTTTTGTTTTTGTCCACAATTAGAGATACAACTTTTAATAAAAACGAGAATATAAACCCTCAAAAGTAATACAAAAAACAAAAGTACTTGTTTGTTTGTTTCGCGTTATTTTTGTTACAAATTTTGTCATTGGCGTATATGTATTGTGACGTACGATCGACCAGCGAGCTTTTACCTACGACATTTACTTTTCGGCTCTGTTAAAAGTCTTGTTACAGTTCTATAATTTTTACTTACCGATTTTATCTTTTCTTTACAGCCAGAGCGACTCCAAGGCACGCATTATTCGGTGCAGTCAGATATCTGGTCTCTTGGGCTGTCACTGGTAGAGATGGCCATAGGAATGTACCCGATCCCGCCGCCTGACGCAAAGACCTTAGCGGCTATATTTGGTGGGCAGAACGAAGATCATTCTCCTGGACAGGTTAGTCTATTTCATAGCCTTACAGTAGTTAAGCTCTCCTTCTTTATGGACATTCATCTGGCAGGCTTGCTTTCCACACTCCTTCAGGATGGACCATTATATGTGTAGAGCTCAGTGCAGTGACGTAAAATTGAAAAAAGTATTCAAAGCTTTTACAGGCACTTATCACTTGTTAGAGTAAATTGATTCGTTTGAAAAGAAACAACGCTTCAAATTATAGGTTTAGGTTTTATGTTTTATTTTCACTACTACAGTCAATGCTAATTATTTATTTATTTATGCTATTGTCTTTCTATTGTGTCTCAAATCACGTGTGCTCGAAGGATTAAAGTGAAGACCGACGAGCGTAACGTTTTGCTGCATCGTCGTCGTTTTGCTGCATTTCGTTCACGTGGTGACGCAAAATTAGTTGTCAGCCAAATCACAACCACAATTCCGGCTGAATTTAATTCGAAGCGAGAAGGGGCAAGGGAATCAACAGTCAACCACAAAACGCGTGGGAGACAGACCGTTAATTTTTCAACAAATTTATCAGAAAAGTCTATAATCTTTCACTGTTGTGACCCATTTTACCCAGTATTTTCTTCTATAACATTACTGCACGACACAAACACCCAGTAGCTACTAGCAGCCCAACAGAATTTCTGCTATACACAAATTGCGCGACCGAAATAATGCTCCTCTAGCTTCACCCAAATATGTGAATGTTCAATTCTATTTTTGAGGATTTCTATGTTGATATAGTTTAACCAATTTTATTACAAAACTACTTCTTACCATAACT
This sequence comes from Athetis lepigone, assembly GCA_033675125.1. Taxonomy (NCBI): domain Eukaryota; kingdom Metazoa; phylum Arthropoda; class Insecta; order Lepidoptera; family Noctuidae; genus Athetis; species Athetis lepigone. The sequence goes on along the minus strand of CM066243.1, from coordinate 13,782,299 downwards.
TTATTTGTAATCATATATCGTTGTAATTTCAGGCGCCTAACTCTCCGCGTCCAATGGCGATATTCGAGTTGTTAGACTACATAGTGAACGAGCCGCCTCCCAAGCTGCCGGCCGGCATCTTCTCCGACGAGTTCAAAGACTTTGTGGACCGATGTCTCAAGAAGAATCCTGACGAACGGGCTGACTTGAAAACGCTGATGGTGAGTCTTAAAATAATGCTCGTTTTATAGACTACAATGTACTAGAATTTTGAAAACTCTTTTAAAAACTTACACCGTTTGACCATAGCCACTGTCACTGAAAAACGTAGATTTTCAGGAGTATATTACACTGGAGTGAGCACCGGTGCGGGATACGCGGTTGACGTTTGGAGTTGTATGAATCACACGCGTGGTAGTAAGAACTAACAACGCACTTTGCGGCGGTGTGCGAAGCGACGCATCAATACATCGCACTGTGCGGGACGATACTCTAAGGAACTTTGATGACTGCATTCAGTATTTCTTAAGGCCATCGTGTTACCCAGTAGCTGAATAGGTAGACCCCAGACATCCTCTGGATTAATGTAACACATCGATTTTATAATGTGAAGATCAATTATTGCAACAGAAACTGATTTGAAACAATAATAAAAGGTTACCCTTCAATCAATGACTAATGTAACACATCCCTAAAAAATAATATTTCCTGCGACAGAATCACGAGTGGATCCGTAAGGCTGACGCGGAGAAAGTGGACATCGCGGGTTGGGTGTGCAAGACGATGGACCTCATGCCCTCCACGCCAAACTCTAACGTGTCTCCTTTTTCTTCATAAGCTGCAAGAAGTGCATACTTTCATCAGCGAAAAAGGGTTAGAAATATATATTTTGTTGCACACATGTTATTCTTTTTACACCTTATGTAAGTGACTCGTCTTTGAGTTTACAATACTATATAAATATGGATAAAAGTAAATATTCATTCATGATTTTGTAAATGTTTGATTTGGCTGCTTGTGTGAAAAGAGTTCTTTGACAGCTTTTTAGGTTATTCTTTGTATTATAGGTTTTTCTTTGTACCCAACTGCAAGATGCAATGGAGGGTATTGTGTGTTATATATAGCCTATGTATGTCTATTATGTGCGTTTTTTTTTAAATAGATACACTAAAGCTTTTGTTAACGTTAAAAGCATTTGTCACAAAAAGCATTTTTTGTGACAAATGCTATGAATATAATATATGTAGATGAAACGTTATATATTTTTGACGTTAAACGTTATATTATCAAATGTTTCATCATTATTACACGATCGTAATTTGCAGGTCAAAACATTTCCCAAGAGAAAGCGGGCGACACAATCACTGAAGACGCTGGCGCTGAAGAATAGCTGCCCTGAGACCACGCGATGACAGAAAACAGTGTGTCAACTCTAGATACCATTGTCCAGTACCAGAATGAGCCACACAGGCAGGCGAACACTCCACATCATAGAGACGTGATCCTACTTTCTTGATACAAGCCTTAATTTTAGATATAAAACTATAATTATTGACATAAAACATGTATTCATATTACACAGAGTGGTGGACACATGGAGTACTTGTCAGACTCAAATGTCGATCTCTAAAAGACGACTCATGTTGTTGCGTTTCGTCGAGATTTTTGGCATCTGGCACTCCATTTGATAACTACTCCGTGCACATCGTAGTTCGTTGGTACTTGATACATTCGTTATACTGTACTGGAAGTTTCTTACATCTAGTGTTATTAGATAAAGTAGATCAGATTTATTCTACATATCAGGGTCGTCACGTCTCGTATCAAATGTTTCATTAACACATTAGTAAAACTCTTCGGGAGACATCCTGTCATCGAATCGAAATTCAAAATTAATAATTTAATTTATAGAATTGGCTAAAATTTAAGGTAAAATCTGTAGGGAATTATTGAAAACAATGTGTTACGCTATCGCTATGACGTTGCTTGAGTAGTCGACGACACAGTCAGCCTTCTGTTGACGTAACATGTCGATAACAAATATATCGAATAAATAAAATCGAATACTTAATCGAATTAGAGGTGTAACTGTTTCATCGGCTACGCATCGAAGGTGTTTGACTTTCCTCTTCATATACAGGCTATATGATAACGAGAAAGTTGATAAATAAAAGGTAAATGTGTGTACTGTTACCAATAGCACGGTGTCTGATGATAGATAGGGGTATAATACTAAAACATAGTGCATTCGTGGACGAACTAATCGAGGTTTTATAACAAAAAACGACAACTAATCGATAAATGGTCAAGTAGAGTTGATTTAACTAGTCGCAAGTCGAAAAAAATGTTAGTAGTGTTTTGACATATTTTTCTTTGCTGAAAGTGCGTAATTCATGTCAGCTGGTACCTGTTATTTGAATAGATTTCGGATGCGTTTTATTCGACGCGTCCGGAGCGTTGGAATACTCAAACGGTCGCGGCGAACGCGGGCGTGGGACTGTTCCAAATCTCAAAAGTATCATCTTATAATCTGTAAAATAGAATGCATTTTTTAGAGATTACACAAAAGATAAAAAAAAACGAAAAAATAAAAAATCGTAGATATGTTTTTTATATTATTGACGTGATGCACTTTTTCCGTTTGGTTTGTTGTGTTATTTGCTTCGTTTTAGTATGTCCGCCATTTATTTACCCGCCCTGTCCCGAGCACCTAGTGTAGATAGACACAGCTACTCACTAATGTAATGTGTTTGCGCTGTTGAATGTAAGAGTGAATGATATAATTCATTCTGTATTTGACGGGTTCAGTTCGTTCGAACACTATTATTCGTTGTAAGTAGATTGTAGTTCACTTTTTGAATTTGGGAGAATCAAGCGCGCATTTATGTTAATTCGCTAACTAAACATTGATTTTGAATTCCCAGCGTATGCACACCTCCTTCGCTTTGAGATGCTATTATTTGCCTGTCTTCCTATAGTATTTAGTAATGTCATTTTAAGATTATGTACTGTGTGTTTCAGGGTTTGCGAAGTGTTTTGCCTTTTATTATACCCAGCATTTAATATTTTTATTATTGTCATTAATTAGATAATTTGACGGTGCTTTTATGTTATCACTGATGTAAGTGATCATATTTAGAAAAAAAAACGAAAAAAAAAAGATTTTTGTATAAATGGTCTACTCGTGATTGATAGGTAGGATTTACATTTTTTTTTAAAGTTGTAATCATTTGTCTGTAGTCGTCGTGCTAGGTTAAGTTGAAAGTATATTATAGGCATTGTATTCCAAATTTATGTTACCTATAATGAATTTACAATGTGAACAGTAGAATGGCGAGACCTCATTCTTAAATGAAGTAAAGTCAATTACATAGACGCGTGTTTGTATTCAACGCGAATATATTCCTCTCCATTGTCGTAAAATAGTAAATAATAAATATATGCTGGAATGTAGGGAACTACATTTGTACTCTATTTAGTTGATAAAGTAAATAGTTGACTCGTTTCATTGTAATTGTTTAGGACTGAGGTTTCTCATAATATTCTATTAAAGTTTTATTATATTCGTGAATAAGAGTATGGGATACAGTATAAAATTATTATAAAAAGGTAACCTAACTTCCAAAGACAAAAATTTACGCTTTGTAACTTTTTTAAATGTGAAAATATTTCAGACTGTGTTTGTGTTTAGAATTAGATGAAATAATTGACGAACATAATTGTTATTATTTAAAAATACTTTGTACTTTTTCATCAGACTCAGTAATAAATAAATAATGGAGACACCAATATAATATCGATTGTAATGAATTAAGTGATATTTTTAGAGTTATCAATTTGATAGTTAACAAATATTTTTTTATTTATTTATTTAACTAAATGCTTCTTTGTGTAAGACGCTTTTACCGTTAGTAATTTTAAAGTTTTTAATAATTTCGAGGCACATTGTAATGAGAGTACTCGTTTTAAAATTATATCACAATCGATCTCTTTGGTCCAGCGTTCTTTGCGGCGATTGCCATAAATAATCGATTTAGCCTCGAATATCACCGCCTAAAACGATTATCTGGCATCGCTTCTTGAATGTCTGCTCGATATTATCATATCCTAAATCAATCCATGAATGCAACTCCAGTTTATTTATATATAAGCTTCTTCGTAAGATACGTCTGTAGTTAGGTACTTATGTACTATTAAATGTTAATAAAATTTGTGTTGTTTTAGTTAATTTCCTGAATTGTTAGCGAGATTAAATTCTCAATTAATAAAATAAAATAAAAATTAATGCCAGTTAAATAGTGGGGCCTATTCCATTTTTTCACCTTAACAAACTTCCTCCAACGGGAAAAAGTAAACTTTCATAAAAAAAGCTTTTTCCAAAAAGAAGAAAACCGACTTCATAAACTAAAAGCTCAAAAACAACTATTTCGGAACACGGTGGCAACACAAATCGACCGGCAGAAGAGAAGCTACCGACTTCCGAAATAGTATTATTTTTGAGCTTTTAGTTTTTGAAGTAAGTTATCTTTTTTTTGGAAAAAGCTTTTTATTTTTTACTTTTTAGTTAGAGTCCCAATGTCTGACTACGTTTTAGAGTAACTTTCAAAATAAAACTACTTATAATCTTATAAAATTAAAACGGCTCCATGATAAAAACCTTCCACAGAATGTAACAAACACTTTGCTGCAACCGCATCAAAATCGGTTCAGCAAACGCGAGATAATCGCGGACAAACATACATACAGGTCAAACTGAGAACCTACTTTTTTCTTAAGTCGGTTAAAAATACCGCTTTTCCTGCCTTAGAAATTTGTTCGAGGGGGAAAAACACCTTTATTGCCGTTGTCCCCGTACGCCGTGTCCCCCTCAAAAAAAGGATTCAGAAATTCCTCTCAAAATTTTTGCTTAGTCTACTTTACTCTTAGGCCGCGTTTCCACTGACGCGGAGCTGGGCGGAGAGGAGCTTAGCGGTGCACAAATTGACCAATGACTATGCTTGAAATCTCCGCTCCGCTTCAATGGAAACAGTACGTGCGGAGTGGAGCAGAGCTGAGCGGATATTCATACATCGAGGCGGAGCAGTGCGGAGGACAGCGAGCATTGGGGAGCGAGCAGCGAGCTCCGCGTCAGTGGAAACGCGGCCTAAGGCCCTGTCCAGGAAGGGCGAATTCGCCGCGATTCTCTCGCGCGTTTCACGCGCGAATGTTGCGTCCGCGTACGCGTAAAGAGCGTACGCGCGAGTCGTATTTCCCTCTCCTTCTCTTTTATACGCGCACTCGCTCTGAAATTCGCGCAACTGGACGCAACAAGGCGGCCCTAGTATCTCGACTCGCGCGAGTCGAGAGTCCGGCGAATTGCACGCGTATTACGCGCGAGTTTATTAGGCTGAGGCTACACTAGTCTGCGACGCGAGCTGCGACACATTAGCGATTGAAACAAATACATGGAGGCTCACGTTTATGACTACACCGTTCATCAATTAATACTACTAGCGATCTTTGATTTCTTTCTGCGACAGGAACTACATCACTGTAATCGCGGCACCGGCTACATCGACGTATCAGCGAAATTAAATCGAATATATGACAAACTTTCGCTTATAATGTAGCCATTCCATGTTTATCTAGTTCCGCCCTTCCATTCGCATCGCAAATCGCTGCCCACTGTAGCCTCAGCCTTATTCGCGCGATGCTTGTGGACGCGATGTATTGGTGCCTAGAATATCGCCAACGCGCGAGTGAATTCGCGCGAATCGAATCGCGGCGAATTCGCCCTTTCTGGACAGGGTCCAAAACTACTCGTCGTACTTTACACTGGCAGCAGATAGGGTAAATGAGAAAAAATCTTAAGGCCCAGCGCACACCGCTGGAGGCGCGGCGGAGCGCAATTGAAGACAACAATTAACAATTCAATATAAACCTTCATAACTACCTTGACTTACGAACTACAAAAGAATATATTCGCATGCGGCGCTCGGAGCGCCTTTAAGCTACTACAAGAGCATGCGCGCGAGTTCTCCAGTCGCTCTCTCTCGCTTGCTCTCAAGGGCTCTTGGCGCCGCTCAAAGCCCGCGGACCCGCCCGCGCGTTTCAAGTAAATGGGCACAGCTCAGATTAGTAAACAGAAGGCAGATAGATAGCCCGGAACACCGCGAGTGAGGTCAACAAAGCAAATACAAAACCAAAAGCGAATACAATCTCGAGTCAGTACGGCACGAAGCGTCGCGCCATAAACATGTCACAGAAAATATTCATATTTTCGAGAATGATGCCGTCTTTTGTTTTTAAACATTGCAAAAATTGTTCCCTAAATCAAAAGAAAGAAGATTGAGTACCTTTTTATAGATTAATATGGTTATTTTTGCCTTTTTGGATGTTATTTTATTTGGAACACAAAACCTCAACAGAAATCTTTCGGTGTTGCTATTTTATTGTGAAAAAATTTACCCCTAAGTTGGGAAATATGTATTGGACACAGAATTATCGATCTACAAGAATATTTATTTCGAGTGTTTTTTTCTTTTTGGTTGGTATGTTTGAATCATGCGTGTGTACTTATCTTGTATGTGTCAAAAGTCTTCGTTAATAAAAGTAGTGAATGTTTTGTCTCTAACTAAAATTATGTACACCAGTCGATTAGCCAACATAAAGTAAATAAGTATAGTAAAAAACAGTGAAAAGAAAAAGATGACTTAACTAATATTTTATATTCTGTCCTTTTCTTTAAGAAATGGAAAGAGACAGATGCATTTAACTTAAATTTAGTAGTTTGTGAATAAGAGAATAAATTAGCGCGTTCAAGTTTCAAACAAACAAACTTTTTAGCTTTATAAAATTGTTTTACACCTAAGCACTTTATTATTTATAACCCTAAGTTGTTCCATAATTTTAAACACAATAAATCAATTACCTATTATTTTGTACTATCTGCCCGCTTCCAGCTTAGCCATTACAAACACAACAAAGTAGATTCACCTAATTAGGCGTAGCAGTTCTTATGCTACGCGCGTACCTACATACTTTTAGTAAATTCATAAATTGATTTAAATTAATATAGACAGATAAGAATGAAATTTTACGGGTAATTTTTCATCATCCTGGCAACTGGAACGCACACAGAGACGACGTGTTCTTACAGCGCAGTCACGTGGCAGTCACGCACACATGTCTCGACATTCGCCGCACTCGTAATGTTCCGCGCTGTCTATCTGCCTACTGTTTTATAATCTGAGGGGCACAGGTACTGGGCCTATAACTGTATTATTGATACAGCTTAGGCAAAAAGCTGGTAGCCGGTAAGTAAAAATAATAAATAAATATTCTGAGACAACTCGCACACGGTCATCTGATCCCAAACTAAGCAGAGCTTGTACTATGGTAACTAGACGACTGATAAACATACCTATATAATTTGTAAATACAGAACAAACAATCAGGCTCATCACACAAAGTTTGTCCTGGGTAGGAATCGAACCCACGACCTCCGGCTTAGCAGTCAGGCCCACTAACCACTAGACCAACAGGCCCGTCAAAAGTGTTGTTTTAGTTCACAAAACAACGAAATATTTTTTAAAGGGAAATAATAATGGTTCCAACAAACAAATTAATCTCCAGCGATCTATGGCCGACTATTATTCTAATTAACCAGCGTTATAATGAATTACCGACAAAAAATCCTAATTTCCGAATAGAAAACTAAATCTCCGACCAAATTACTAAGTTACCGACAACAGAGGTTTCGTCAAAATAATCATATTTTTACAACTTGCATGAACTGTTTTAATTTCTATTGTTGGTTACCAAAATTAATTTTCTAACTCTCAATAATGATGAAAACTGGTTGCAATCTAGACTTTAGGGCACCCCGACTCGGATAGGTTAGGTTAGAAGGGGATGGCGGGGTCGTGTGAGCGAGCGAATAGACCCCGCCGCCATTCCCTTCGTGGTTATTTTTTTATAAACCACCCAGAAGTAGGAGCCCCGCGAAGCGGGGCTCCGTCAACCCAGCCCACCCTCGATCATGTATAGAGTATTTTAAGGTTTGGTAAGATTAGAATTGGTAAATTAATAGTTTTTAGTTGAACGTAATTTATGCTGGTAGAAAAGTATTATAGCAATAAACGTTCATGTTTATTTTTCGGAAATTTCAGTATCGCATTCGGTCGTTTCGTCATTTTAATTCGGAAAAAAGTAGTCGGAAAGTTAGTATTTTAGGCAGTTTGAGTAAGTACAATTCTTCTTTATTTGTCGGAGCTTTTATTACTACCCATTTTTAAAATTCAAAGTTTTTTAGGGTTCCGTACCTCGTAAGGTAAAAACGGAACCCTTATAGGATCACTTGGTTGTCCGTCCGTCTGTCAAGACCCTTTTTCTCAGAAATGCGTCGAGATATCAAGCTGAAATTAATATTACATACTCAGGTCTGCTATCTCTCAAATCAGTGAAACAATCAAAGCAATAAAAAGATATGTTTATGTCCCATTTATATTGCATATTTAGACATTTGCTAGGGAATCAAAACATATAGGGTACTTTCCATTGACCTAGAATCATGAAATTGGGAAGAAGCAAGGCCATGTAGCACAAGAAAACTGTAAAGTGGTAATACACAAAAAAAATTGTTGATGAAAGGGTTTCGTAAAATGTTCACCTACATACATTTTACCGAACCCTCGTTGAGCGAGTCCGACTCGCTCTTAACCGGCTTTTATATCTGTTCATTATCATCATGAAATAGTAGTCCCATGTTATTACGTCATTCCGCTAGGTAAACTAAAGTATGTTTTTGATAACCTCTAATCTTTAATCTAAAAAAATATACTTTTTCATGGACGTATTGTGAAAGATCATACTTTAGATGGATAATTCATATAGGTATTTATTTACATCAAAGTGATTGTCACAAAAGTCATCATCATCTCCCTAGCCTTTTCCCAACTAGGTTGGGGTCGGCTTCCAGCTTAATCGGATTTAGCTGGATACCCAGTGTTTTACGTGAAGCGACTGCCTATCAGATCCTCACAACCCAGTAACTGGGCGACACGATACCCTTTGGTTAGACTGATCAGACTTTCTGGCCGTAACGAGTGTCAAAGTTCTACGAATGAGAACCGGGACCAACGGCTTAACGTGCTTTCCGAAGCACGGGATGTCAGTGATGACCAAGATAAACTTTAGAAAGTACATATAAATTGAAAAATTGACATTGGTACTTGCCCGGATTCGAACCCGCAACCTATTACACGAGAGGCGGGCGCCCTTTCCACTGGGCCATCACGACAGCTCACAAAAGTACAAACGTGTTTTATTAGATAACTAGCTTTTGCCCACAACTTCGTCTACGTGGCTATAGTTCCCGTTCCCGGGGGATTTCCGGGATGAAAACTATCCTATGTCCTTTCTCGGGTCCCATGTACCAATTTCATTCAAATCGGTTCAGTGGTTTAGGCGTGAAGAAGAGACAGAGTTACTTTCGCATTTATAATATTATTACGGATTGTTAGAGATCTCTTTTCGCAACTTAAAACCAAGTTATTCTTAAATCTAACAAAACACTCGACCGTATGCTGATGACGTCAAGGTTGCTCTCCCCATACTGCACTGACTTTGGCTTAGCCATGTTCCCGTCTCTATCGTACACTTGACGTTTAACAGTTGTGTAACAGTGACAGGTATAGTGCTAAGCCAAAGTCGGAGTCTTGTCGGAGTCATCTCGTGTTCATGGTTATAAGAACAAGTGTATGATCTCCATACTATAATTTATTAACCGTACAATTGTCATTTAACCTCTCGACTCTCGGCCTACTTACACGTCACGCCGCCCGATTACGACACGATTACGTCATCGCGCGCGTCAAGTACCTGCGCTCACAAAAACGCTTATCACTCGAGTTCTATTGACTCATATCTCAAACGGTAAACAGTGTCGTGTTCCTGAAGAACGAGACTATGTATTACAATATAAACAACTCTTGTATGACTACTTTGGAATTATAAATATCCTATAGATAAGAGAGATCTCGCCGCAACTAGACTTGTTGACGTATATTATTTATTTTTGATAAAACTACTGAATCAATTTACACGAAACTTTAGAACTAATATAACGAATATACAAGTAATCTAATTAGAATATTTTAAGGAGTCTTATAAGAGGATTCTTATAAGATTCCAATTCAAAATTCATATACACGGAATTGACATCGAAGTTCAATGCACGACTTTGTAAACAAACTTTGCAAATGCTTGAAATATAAATAAATATGAATAGTACGCATTGAATACATGAAATAATGTATTATCACTTTATTTTACGTTGCTTATAATGTTTCCAAGACCATAATATCGTTGTATAAGAGGCAAAATCAAATTTTCAATGTTCATTCAATGGCGGTTGAGGTTAGAAATATTTTGTTGGCCGAAATAATAATTTTGTGATATTATTTCAAGCAAATGATTATCTACAAACTTGCTTTGTACACTTATAGTATAGAAAATATTCACTTACCAAAGTTTTACGCCACCTAACACAAATAAATAATTTTTGTTTTTTTTTTTTTTTTTTTTTTTTATTGGCAAGTCGCTATTTGCGCAATGCCACAAACAAACGGGGGAAACTTTATTTACAAGATAGGATAATTTGGAACGAAATTTAGGATAAAAAGGAATTGGGTTGGATTATTATGTACAAGGGAAATATGCAATAAAAAAGAAATGAAAAGGAAATTACATAGTAATAGATAAATAAAAATATATTTAGAAAGTACTAAATTCGAATAGAATTAGTGGATATAAAAATAGACAAACACTCATATATATTAAAATCATTTAAAGATAAAAGGACAGGAATAGAAGTAGGGAAAGGAACACCAAGGATCTGCAAACTGTCATACAAAATGTAATGGTTGTTGAGTGGGCAGGACAAGAAAATATGATTCAGATCCCCCACATCCTCACCACAACTACACAGATTGGAATTTAGAATATTGAGCCGGGCAAGGTGCTCTGGGGAACAGACATGACCTAATCTCATCCGGATAAGAGTAGTGGTTGTAATTTTATCAAAGTGCATTCTAAAAAACCAAGGTTTTGAAGGTATAGTTGGCTGAATTGAGGCAAAATATTTTCCTTTTGTAGTTGAAGTATGGGTCCAATAATCCTCCCATGACTCTCTGAGGAATTTCATGGGAAGATTAATCAGATCGTGGCAATAATTTATAAATGGGCATTGATCCCCACAATCAACCGCTTCACGCGCAAGCCGATCAGCTCGAATGTTTCCCTCAACATTGCTATGTCCCGGGACCCAAGAAAATGTAACTAAAAAACCAAGTGAAAAACACTGCTGTAAGAGGTTTCTAGTAGTTATAATAATCGGATAAACTGTTTTTGTTTTAAAAGGAAATTTGTGCAGACATTGTAAAACACTCAAAGCATCACAGAAAATTACCGTCCTTTTCAGTTTCATTAATAATATGTATTCTACAGCCTTTAACAGTCCGAAGCATTCGCCTGTGAATACGGATGACTCCGGAGGTAATTTGATTTTTTGGACAATGTTGTATTGTGAATGGAAAACCCCAACCCCAACACAACCTTCGTTAGAGATTTTCGACGCATCGGTGTATATATGGTGCCAATTTACCCAATTGCTGTTTACACTACAATTAAGCAAGGAACGGTTTGTTTTCTCATCTTTTAAAGGAAAATTAATGTCAGGAATAAAAATAAGGGATTTAAAGTCTGTTTGAAATATAGGGTAAATCGTTGTGCCATAAGTCGGAGCAGGAAATGCCTTGAATTTTTTAAAACTGGTAACAAGCCTTGGTGGTTGTTTATTTGACCAATAACTGGAAGAGCTACATTGGTCAAGAAGAAATGTAAGTTTAGTATGAAGTGGATGATCAGAGAACTGTAATGAACGAAATAGAAATTTATCGCAAAGGTATTGCCGACGAAGAAATAGGGGAGGTTCTACACATTCAACTTGTAAAGAATTTATGGGACTGGATTTCATGGCTCCGGAAACTATTCGCAACGCTTTACTCTGTATATTATCAAGTTTTTTAAAAGCTAGAGTACTACCAGGTTCTAACAAGAAAGTGCCATAGTCTATAACACTTCTTATAAGCGCATTGTATAACAGCTTTAAAGAATATGGGTGTGCTCCCCACCAAACCCCAGACAAACATCTTAAGATGTTTAAGCGTTTTTCACACTTTACAGTTACATAATCGCAGTAGGGTAACCCAGTGAGCTTTGAGTCTAAAATGACGCCTAAAAATTTAACATTTGATTTAACAGATATAAGCTCATCACCATAATGTATAAAGACAGGCGGAGGAAATCGCATTCTTGAAAATAAAACCACAGTACTTTTAGAAGTTGATAACTCTAAACCATTGTCAAATAGCCAACTTTTTAATAGTTTAAGTGCAGAAGTTAATTGAAAACAAGCTGTAGGAATGGATTTATCCACTGTGTATAAAGCAAGATCATCTGCATATTGTAATACTCTTATTTCGTTGCCTAGTGAGGTTTCTAAATCATGAGTATAAATATTATATAATATAGGGGACAGTACCGAGCCTTGTGGCAAGCCTTTCCACACTAGTCTCGAGCTATAGCTTAAGTCCTCTATTAATAGATCAATACGCCTTTCAGATAACAAAATGATGATAAAGTTAACAAGCAGTACAGGGACATTCAATTTATTAAGTTTATTTTTAAGAATAGAAATTATTACGTTATCATATGCTGAAGTTATATCTAAGAAAGCTGCAACTACATTATTATTTTCCGAAAATGCTAATCTAATGTCAGTGGTAAAAATACTCAAACTATCGATGGTACTTTTACCCCGCCTAAAACCGAATTGGCTGTCACTTAATAACCTATTACTTTCAATAAACCATTCTAAACGGTTCTTGACTAAATGCTCTGTTACTTTCAAAAGAACAGAAGAAAGTGCAATAGGGCGATAAGAATTATAATCAGAGTGGTTTTTGTCAGGTTTTAAAATGGGGATAACTATTTGTGACCTCCAGTTTGGTGGAATATTGCCAGTTAACATAATAGAATTTATGAGATTTAAAAAATAAACAGATGATGTGTCACCTAAGTTTGACAGAAATGAATATGGAATCCCGTCAGCTCCAGGGGCCGAGTCTTTAAGGTGAGACAGAACACCTTGGAGTTCAGAAGAAGAAAATGGATTATTAAGATTAGAAGCATCGTTATTATTCGAGAATGGGATAGGGTTCAATAATAATTCTTCCGGAACAAACGGAGGCGCCAGTTTATCTAGAAACTTTTCAGACAGGTTAGAAGGAAGAAAATTTGATGAAGATTCCTTGAATGCAGACCTAAACCTTCTTATATTTCGCCATACAACCGATGGGTGCACATCAGGTGAGATGCTCTGACAAAAACGTCTCCAACTTTCAAATTTCTTTTTCTTAAATAGTCTACGAGTCTCAGTAATAGCATTGCACAATGTTTCAAAGTTTTCGTCACTAGACAATTGATTATAAAGTATTTCGGCCTGTTTCCTCTTATTGATTGTAAGAGTGCATTCCCTGTCCCACCAAGGGGGGGAAGGAATGTTCCCTAATGCAGTGTTTTTAACGGGAAAAAGAGTATCTGCAGTTCTTATCATTAATTTTGCCAGAGCCTCAGCACATAAATGTTCATCCCCAGTTTTTATTTCAGGTAACTGATAAATGTTAGCATCCAAGAGATCTTTAAAAGTCGACCAATCAACATCAGTGAGTTTATACTTCATACGTGGAGGAGGATTAGGATAAGATTTCCAGGAAAAAGGGAATGAAACAACTATTGGGAAGTGATCACTCCCATGAGAAGAAGATAAAACAGACCAAGATAAAGAAGAAGCTAAACGAGGACAGCAAATAGTTAAATCGGGGGCACTTGAACCTTCATGAGGAGCAGTTCGTCTAGTTGGGCTACCATTGTTAAGAATACATAAGTTGTTTATATCAATAATATCTAAAATATTCTGTCCATAACTGTTAGTAGATGAACTACCCCAACACTGATGTTGACTGTTGAAATCACCTAATATTACAAAAGGTTTAGGAAGAGTTGAAAAAATATGTTGAAGTTCATTAAAAATAATATTAGAGGGATGGGGAATATATACAGAAACTATACAAATATTATTTACAATAGCTGCAATGATGGAATATTCATTGCTATGTACAGGTATAGGAATATGTGAAAAAGTATAAGGGTGTCTGATGAGCAGAGCTACCCCTGCATAGCCATCAGACCGATCTTCTCTGAGACAGGAATAGCCAGGTATCTTAAACAAAGATCCTGGTTTAAGCCATGTCTCTTGAAGAGCAAAAACTAATGGTTTATATTTATTAATTAAATAAATAATTTCATATTTTTTAGAGACTGCGCTTCTGCAGTTCCACTGGAACACTTTGGTTTGTAACTTGTTCATGATTGTTGGTATCAGTAATTGTAGCGAGTACTGTAGCAGCGTTGGACGGTTGATTGTTGTTAGAATTAGATAACATTTTGATGAGTGCAATAATTAAATCCTTAATGGGTGCTTCAGACAAGTTTTGCTGAAGAGCACACCCATTCTTATAATTCTGATTATTTAAATCATTGGAAAGGTCCTGATGAAATTGCTGATCATAGCCTTTCGAAGAATTGTGTACTGGTGAGCGTGGTTTAATAAAGACTGTTTTTTTATAAGAAGTTTTATTTGGTGTATTTAGAGAATAGCCTTTAGGTAGAGAAGTATTACTATGGTTGTCTAAATTAGGAGAGGAAGTTAAGGCATCAGCATATGATATTCTTGACACAGGAGGATGTAGCTTGGCTGCCTCTGCATAAGAAATGCAGCTTTTAGACATAGTATTTTTTATATCTTTTTGTCTGATGTACTCAAGGCATTTCTTGCTAATGGCCTCATGGAAGCCCTTGCACAGGCAACAAGACACTTTGTCTTCACTGACAGTGCAAGAGTCTCCTGAATGACCCTTTCCACACTTATAACACCTAGGCGTTGCTCTGCAAACACTTTTCACGTGTCCAAACCTACAGCAATTGTAACATTGAATAGTAGGATATATATACAGTTCTACTTCTAAAGAATTATAACATATATATATTTTTTTAGGTAACACTTGACCATCGAATGTCAGGATTACTGTTTGGGTATTAATGAAATTGGGGCTTCCATCCACAATGGATTTCCTTTTTATTCTTCTTATTTTGAGAATTTTACCACAACCATATGGTACAGAGATGTTGTCTAATACCTCATCATCTGACCATTCTGCAGGTACGCCTCTTACGACACCCATGCGGGTGACTGAAAAGGACGGAATGAATGCTTTGTATTTTTCTTTTTTTAGTTCCATATTATTTAAAAAATCATTTGCATATTCATATTTACTGAAAGAAATAGTAATCCGATTCCTTCCAATTTTCTTCAGAGAACCATTGACAACCCCGAAAATATTGTGGCGTTTTAAAATCGACCGAAAGTAATTGGGTGTAAAAAAGTGTTGCTTTCTGGGGATAACTGTTCCCGTTGAACATGAACAATGTAAGGGGAAGCATCCGATTCGTTATAGCTCAATCGCGCCACAGCCGACTGAGGAGAGCCCTGACCATTTAAAAATTGTGGTGACGGTGTAGTGGGGTTTAAAATGTTTAAATTTGGAGTTGGTAATGTTGGTATTTCAGTAATATTATCTGATGTGCAAGCACAATCAGTTCGTCTCCCGCCAATTTTGCGTCTTTTTTTATTACAATGTTTGCAAACCGTTGGCCTTTCCGAAAGTCTCTTACGCTTGCCCTTGATGCTAGCCGACCCATCGGTGTCGACACTGGTGTCATTATTCGAAATAGTTACATAGTGAGCAACATTATCATTTAAATTGGATGTCCCGCCTGGGTCCTCAGGCGGATCCATCATAAAAATAAAGTTAAAAAGACTTACCACTAAGAGAAGAACTTATCTAACTACGAAAAAATATAATAATTACACACTAAAATTAAATATATACACTAATTACACCACCCAAACCAATTAAAATTATTAAAATCGCAGCTAAACACGTCCGCCAAATTCAATAGTTTCCCGCGCTTTTCTAATTTTTGTTTGACACGTACTACACCGGCCCGCACCTTAGATTATTAACCTATAGATGTAGCCATGAGGTTGTAAAGAAGTGTGAAAGTGAGAAGCATATATACGAATTTCGTAAGAAAATTGAGACAAAGCATAACATGCTCTGTCTCGTTCGGCGTGGCCGGTTTTCGCTTGGCGAACATTGAAAAGTTAGCCAAACAAAGGGATGTCACTGTCATTGAAATGGTCGGCTCGTATTAGTTTTTACAATTTTATAACAATTTCGGTAATTAAACCAATAGTTTTAATGTATATTTGAGAAATTGACTCCAGTAGTTAAGTGTTTAGTGCTTTTTCTGTGCTATAAAATGGGAGGATGCACTATTTTAGGCTGCAAAAGCCGCACAGAAAGAAAGCAAGATAAGAATGTTACTTTTCACTCGTAAGGATGCAAATATTACAAGTTATTGTGCATTGATTGAATAAATACATTTGTGTGTATGTAATTACATGGCTTTCGATCAAAATTAAGGACATTTTCTAGCGATATCGTTTATATTTTTATCTACATAACCTATTACTTGTTTTTCAAAGTGTTACCATACCTCAGCTCTATTTTTCCCATAACTTGATAATAAAATTGCAACTAGTTAAATAAATAAAATTAATCAGATGATTAATTAGTTCTTTTCTGCCCTGTGAGGTATCCTCTCCCTTTTAAAAGGAATTTTATATAATTTTTATAGTTGGACATCACAGACATCAGTGAAGGAAAACATCGTGAGAAAACCTGGACTCGTAACTTAAATAATACTTACGATATAAATAATTTTGCACTCTTAATAAGGATTATGATACGCAACTCAGTACATGAATGTAATAAGTAGTTGTTGCAACGGAACACCTCACGGTTTTGGTCATATTTCGGGAAAATTTTACGTAATGACAACATTGAAATTTTATAGTGCTGTCTCATGTGCGGCCACGCGGTGGCTCAATCTATAGGTTAATAATCTAAGGCCCGCACAGATTATTTTTCGCTTGAATGTGTCATCGACAATAATTTATTTCATAGTGTTGTCCAGTTTGTTTTAGTAAGTTTTTGGTATCGATTGACTCGACTATTTATTGGCTGTATGGGTAAATTTTTTCAAACGATTCAGAGCAATATTTCGTAATTAAATAAGGTTGAAAGTGGGTGGTACGCGAGGAACCATATATGGTTCCTCGGGTCTCAACCGAATTATCCGAGGAACCACATTTGGTTCTGCCGGCATCTAGAGGTACTGAAATATTATTTTCAAACTGAACATTGGCAGAAATCACCGAAAATTCGGTGGATTGCCATAATAAATATAAAAGTTGAAAAGTTGAAGTTAAGCCAAAGTCAGTGCCTTAGATTATATACATGTCTAGATGCCACATTGACCGTACTCTAAAGGGACCGAAAAAAGACTACTAATTTAGTAGACACGGTTCTCCCTTACGTCAGTCATCAGTGTCATTTTACACGTCAACGGATAAGGTGCTCACAATAAATATTTAATTATGCCGGTTTGTGCTGTCCGACTGTGTCGGAATTATGCAGGAAAACCCTAAAATAATACCAAGATCAGTTTTCATCGGTTAGTTTTTTCTTTAACCACTATTATTTAAAGAAAACACGTTTTTTCAAATCGTGATTTTGAATGTCAGTTTGATTAGTCAGTGTTGTCACTTTATTACTAGGGAGATTCGGCGAAATTATGGGAGACAAAATACAAATATCATTATATCATATTTCGATCAAGACAAGCCTGTTGAAGCTAATCATTGATAAATATTTGCAAATAAGATGCCACCATATTTGTAAATCGGACAACGTAGCCCAGGCAATAAAATCGAAGGAGATGGGTTTTGATAAATTACTATATTATATTTTTACTGGTTTTTTTGTTTTCCTTTTTGGTGCAGCCGCGAGGCGCGAGCCGCGAAGCATTAATATGTATTCCTATTTATAATTTTGTTAAACTGTCATTTTAATAAATTATGGCAGAAAGGAAAGTTCACATTATGAGCAGGCATCCCTAAACACGCACACTTTGACAGTTTGACGACAATAGGTACACGAGCGGTACTCACACATGTCAAGCATTTAGTGACGTTTTTAGCGCATCGTTTGTTTGCAATTCTCCATCTAGACATGTATATAATCCTTAGATTATATACTTGTCTAGATGCCACATTAACCGTACTCTGATGGGACCAAAAATAGACTACTATATTTAGTAGACACGGATCTCCCTTACGTCAGTGTCATTTTACACGTCAACGGATAAGGTGCTCACATTGACACTGGCAATGTTAAAAAACGGTGCCAAAAGAAGAAAAAAAAAAAAAAAAAAAAGGTGCTCACAATAAATATTTAATTATGCCGGTTTGTGCGGTCCGACAGTGTCGGAATTATGCAGGACAACCCTATAATAATACCAAGATCAGTTTTCATCTGATAGTTTTATCTTTAACCACTATTATTTTAAGAAAATACGTATTTTCAAATCGTGATTTTGAATGTCAGTTTGATTAGTCAGTGTTGTCACTTTATTACTAGGGAGATTCGGCGAAATTATGGGAGACAAAATACAAAATATCATTACATCATAATTATTTCGATCAAGACAAGCTGGTTGAAGCTAATCATTGATAAATATTTGCAAATAAGATGCCACCATATTTGTAAATCGGACAACGTAGCCCAGGCAATAAAATCGAAGAAGATGGGTTTTGATAAATTACTATATTTTATTTTTTTACCGGATTTTTTGTTTTTCTTTTTGCGCAGCCGCGAGGCGCGAGCCCTGAAGCAGTAATATGTATTCCTGAGTTATTAATTATCTTTAAACGTTTTATTTGGTTGTTTTATGATTCTTACAAGTAACTGGAGTAATCTTTAAGTTGATGCTAAATAAATCTGTCATATAATATCATAATTACTTATATCTTTTCTTTTTTTTTTCATCAATCTATAAAATCCTAAATATTTATTATTTTGTTAAACTGTCATTTTAATAAATAATGGCAGAAAGGAAAGTTCATATTATGAGCAGGCATCCCTAAACACGCACACATTGACAGTTTGACGACAATAGGTACACGAGCGGTACGCACACATGTCAAGCATTTTGTGTCGTTTTTAGCGCATCGTTTGTTTGCAATTCTCCATCTAGACAAGTATATAATCTAAGATATAATCTAAGGTCAGTGCTTTATTTATCTCGCCATTTGACATTAATGCATTAGTGTCAAATGTTTGAGTTTGTTTTTTCTGGTTCTGTCAATGAAAGGTTTAAAAAAAAGGATGTATAAGTCGATGGATAATAAGAAAACTGCTGTAAGAATTATTATTTTTTTTTATTAAAAAACTGATTCCAAAGCAAATGTTGATCATAATATTCACATGCAGTTAAAACGCTACATGTTTAAAATCTTTAAATGATTTACATACATTACGTAGGTTCATATCATCTTTTCAATTAAATTAATACTTTATGTAAGATGTCCTAAGTACACATAACAATCAGAACTGATATACTTCACAACAATCAAATAATTTATTAGTGGGCGAAACAGTTAGTCGCCGGGATAGAATTACACTATGGCAGAGTTGTAATACATAACATCACATTGGTTTTGAGTGAGTAGAAACGTACTGATATATTGTAGACAGTCCAACTGATTTTTATTTGTTAAAATCCTCCTTTGGCACTAACATAACGTTCTGAAAAATAATAATAATGTTCCAAGACGTCATGTCGCGTTTTCACTGCCGGCGATATCGACGGCTCGTCTAAATGCACATTCCCCGGGGCGGCCCGGACTCCGACCCACTAACTCAACGAACGAAACGCACGAGTACAAAACGACGCGCGAGCGCCGCACCTCCGCCCGCCTCATAAATATCTATCAATATATAATCTCGATCAACAAATATAATTCAATATAGGCAATAGTAGGACAATACGAAGTTTAACTCTACCGACGTTATCACAAAGTGGGGCGCGCGCGGCGCCGGGCGCACTCATAAGTCCACGGTGGCCAGGTTCTGTGTGGGCGCGCGCAGCTCGGCCGGCGACGCGGGCGGCGACGGCGGCCGCGCGTGGAACTTGCCCGGCAGCGCCGCCAGCGCCGACAGCGCCGCGTCGGCGTGCGGGATGCGGCGCATGATCTTGCCCGACGTGATGAGGCGGCCGAAGCCCTCCTGGTGCGCGAAGGCGTAGCCCGAGCGCACGGAGCGGCGCGCGCGGCGCGCGGACGGCGTGCGCGGCGCGGGCGCGGCGGCCCGCCAGCGCTGCCGCGCGCGCAGCCGCTCCGCCAGCGTCGGCCGCGTCCACGAGCACGCCAGCCGCCACGACACCACCGGCACCATCAGGATGATCATCTGCAACCGGCGGGTGACGCGTCAGCTGCCTTTCCAATTATTATATTGTCAAAATGGCTACGAAGACCATCATCTCCCTAGCCTTTTCACAACCATGTTGGGGTCGGCTGCCAGCCTAACCGGATTCAGCTGGTTACCGGTGTTTTACGTGGAGCGACTTCTTATCAGACCTCCACAACCCACTAACTGGGCGACACGATACCACTTGGTTAGACTGGTCAAAGTTTCTGGCTAACCAGTAACGACTATCAAAGTTCTACGAATGACAACCGGGACCAACGGCTTTACGTGCTTTCCAAAGCACGGGATGTCAGTGATGTCCAAGATAATATGAATTGAAAAAGTCACATTGGTACTTGTCCGGATACGAACCCACAACCCCTTACACGAGAGGCGGGCGCCTTATTCACTGGGCCATCTACGAAGACCATTTAATTAAAATCAAGCCTGGGCCACACGATTGTCGACTTTCGTAGGACCTCAGCTGCTAAACTACTACTGACATTTGCGGATACACGATTGCAATAAGAGAATAATCGGAATCCGCGTGCTTTGAGAATTTGTGAAAGACGGAGCCACAATGTGTAGCCAACCGTGTAGCCAATATTGGCATTAGTTGTTTCAGTTTCAGATGTTTACTAGGTTAGCGACCAGGATTGTCACTATACAGGGTGTCCCACGGCAATGCCACATGGAGGGAAAGTACCTTAAATATTGTAGATAGAACCTTTTACTGAAAGAAGACATTATTTGAATTTTGAAAACATTTTAAACTGCATTCATAGATATTTAAATGATTACATAGTTTAACCGGGAATCGAACCTGTTACTCGAGAAAATTAATCAGCCTGTAGTTTTATCCTACCGATCCAAAGGCTTCACCACAAGGATAATTTTTTGCTAAGTAACATAGTGTCAAAAATAAAAGAAAGACCATGAATTTTAACATTTAAAATACAAAATTAGTCATTTTTTCAAATGCTCAAAACCAGTCCCTTCTTCTTGAATACAAAGTGATAACTTTTGATTATTTCGTTTCCTGACGATTTTTTGGTCTTGTTATGGTAGATATTTATTTATTTAAATGATGCGTACTACTCAAGTGGGCAGATTAATTAGTAATAAGTTGTTATGATTGTCAATTGTATGTCCTCACGGCAATTGTGACACTATGTTATTTAGCAAAAAATAATCCTTATGATGAACCCTTTCGATCGATATGATAAAGCTACAGGGTGATTATTTTTTCTCGTGGAACAAGTTCGATTCCCGGCCCAACCATTTAATTATTTAAAAATCTGTGAATGCAATTTATATTGTTTTTAAAATTCAAATTATATCTTCTTTCAGTAAAATGTTCTATCTACAAGATTAAAGGTACTTTCCCTCCATGTGGCATAGCCGTGGGTCACCCTGTATAGCATAGGAAAATAGGTTTTTTGGTGTAGACGTATTTTTTTCGTCCTAAAATACACTTGTAGTATCTTAAAAAAATGTGTGTTGCTAACTTTCTTTTTTATTTATTCCTGTTTAACAATCGTTCATATCTTGTTGCTATCCTAACGCTATACTCACGGTGAGAACCGCAGTAAACCAGAAGGTGGCTTGTGTCAAGGCGACCGTGAGGGACCCCACGTAGGGCCCGCCGATCGCGTAGTTGTAGAAATAGTCGAGAACAAAGTAGGACACGAGCGAGCCCCATATCGTTATATGGTTGAACACCGTCCAATACGTCGTGTCCAAGGCTATCTGAAATAAAATTTACATGTTTAATTATCTTGACATCTTTTTAACCCTCATCCGTCGCTCAAAACCGGTAGGAACTTTATAAAAAATGTTTATAACGTCGATATTTACCTGTGTGGTATTGTCTATAATTAATATTGTTGCTACTACACTTCCAAGCAACATGTGATCTGATAAAATCTTCCCATCAGGCGCTAGGCCATCTTTGTAAGTACCTGAAATAAATATATGCGTGTCATTAGACTTGTGAAGAATATTTTACGCTACTCGTTTTCGTTCCTGAGATTGGTGCATTTGAGCAAAACATCTCTTCAGCAAAATAATAGTATTTTTAGTCCCCCGCGCTTTCACAAGCGTCTACCGTGATGTTATCTCGATACATGGCCTATTCAACACTAAAACAATTTTCTGTCGGTAGAGTTAAACTGAATTAGCACATCCAGCCAAACAAACCAATTCTTTAACTTAATAATATTGGTATAGACGAATTAACCTTTCAACGACCAAGCGACAGCCGGTCGCGCTACTATTGTCTTTATATTGTGTCTCGGTTCACGTGGTTACCTGTTCGAAGGTATAAACTCACCATAAGGTATTAAAAACAGTACAAGTGAGGTGAAACAGCCGTGTAGCGTGGACTTGATGAACTCTGTCTTGTTGAACAGCTGACTGGTGTGTCCGGGCGCGTACAGCTTGGGGAACTGTAGCGACGTGGTGTCGGCCACGTCTTGTTCGAACACGCCCAGAGCGAGCACCGGCAGCGACGTGTAGAACAAGTTGTACACTGATATGAACATCTCGTCGAACACCGTCTGTAAGCAAATGGAAATAGACAACTCACACGCGGATTCGAATTAGAATTTGAAGTAGTTACGAGATTGTTCGCTATCGAGAGCAAATAGCGATGTCGATAGGTGGTAGTGTTTACGGAGCGACAGTGTTGTTCATCACTACTATTATTAGATATCAATACAGTAACCATTAAAAAATAAGGTTTTTTACACATTTACATAAAACATTAGCGACCAACAATTTCATATGAGAAAGAATAAAAAGAGTAGTCGATCAGGAAACACCGACCTCATCGTTCATTCAAAATGAGCATAATATTGGTTAAGGCAAAATCAATATCATTTTATCATTTAATACTTCATGTAACTAATTGTTTTTCACAAAGCACGTCTTTGCTGAATCGTTTCAAAATAAACTTCCTACTTCCTCCTAGGAATCGTTGAGCAAACAAACGCCTAGTCTTTAGCGCTAAAGTATTCAACATAACAAACCTGTGCGCTAAATCCACAAAAGAACGCGAACCAGAAGTGGCAGACGGTGAAGGCGAAGTTCTTGTAGAAGAAGTATCGCAGGAACTTGCACATGCGGTAGTAGGACCAGCGGCCGTGCACCAGTAGCAGGCGCTGGAGGAAGCGGAACTGCGCTATCGAGTAGTCTGACGCGAGTACCGCCTGCATGCCCTCCTGACCTGATATGCCCACGCCTATGTGGGCCGCTGGGAAGGAAAAGAGTAAGTAACATAAGTATGTGTTTTAGTGATTAGTTAACCTCTAACTTCTCTCCGTTGAGTTTTTTGAGTTGACGATAAATAGGCTATAAGCGTCGTAAGGATAACGTTACGCAATGGAACAATTTTGTGCTATTGAAAAAAGTTTTGTAGTCACTAGTGTTTCCAAATTTTTACTTTTTATATAAAGTTTTGCTTAGGAGTTAACAATAAGTAGCCGACACAAAATCCCAAAAAATTGGAACAATAAAACAATTCAAATAATTATAATCTCATACAAAGCAAATATTTGTGTCGGAATTTCACATATTATTTTCTTTACTGACTCTAAAATTGCTTTAACAAAATTACGTTTACTTTTAAATACAATACCTTTGATCATAGAGACGTCGTTGGCGCCGTCTCCTATGGCTAACGTGACGGCTTTCCGGCTTTTCTTGATGAGTTCCACCACCATTGCTTTCTGCAAGGGAGTCACTCGGCAGCAGATCACTGAACGACATTGTATTACTACATCTAGAAACCTGCAAAAGTTATATTTGTTAGAAATCAATTCAAAGGCTACTATGAGAAATTATGAATGTAGGTCAGGAGGTAATATTACATTTAAAATGGTAAAAACTATATATCAAGATGTTGGATGCGGGTAGCGCTGGATCGATTTATTTGAAAATATTTGGGGGTGGCCTTTGTCCAGCAGTGGACGTCTTTCGGCTGATGATGATGTATTGAGAAAGATTTTAGGCTCCTTTAGTTGGGAAATTGTCGAGGCTACACACGAAGGTAGACAGGCATTCATAAGACAAAAATATTTTATACTCACTTCTCCTCCAACTTAGGGTGTAAACAGTGCACTAAGGAGTGGCCGTTGATGACGATGGCGAACCCGTTTGCGTCGTCGTTGTTGTGTTCGTGCGAGTCCGCCGAGTAAGGCCCGCCGCCCGACACGTATTCGTTGCTGTAACAGTCTGGCTCACTACAGTGTTTCATGCTACGTTAACGTTTTATGTTAGGTTACATTAAGGGCAGAAAAATCAATTAAAGGTTGATATTAGTTATTTATAGTGGCGAAGATTGTTTTCTCTGCTTTTGTATACCAGTTTTCGAATGCTGGTAGCTAAGTTGTCAGAAGTATTATTGTACTTAAATCCTTTGCCACTATTGTTATCTCATTATTTTAAGCTTTTATTTTAACTTTAATTACATCTGAATATTTTTTTTCAACTTAAACCAATTTTTTACACAAAAATGGCAAAACACGTTTCAAAGGCCTCGTGCACAGTGTCTTAGAACATGTTGTTCCAACAAAGAGATCTTATAATGTAGGGCAACAAAATAATGTCGAAAATTATCTTTAATTGGCTCATTGTGTACAAAAGGCCTTAAAAACAGCCAAGCTGACAAAACAAGGCACACAGGATGTGAACATACCACATCGGACACACCATGGCACACAAACTCTTTATTTTTTGTTTTTTTTTTATCTATTGTCACTGAAAAAATATTACTATCTCAAAAAGAAACCTTATTCTCATCGCGGTAAAATTAAATATTGCGATCTGTTAGCGCTTACTCCCATTTTCAATATTTATGCGTCACCTTTAACGCGCACAAATAGACATTTCGTCTATAAGTCTGTCAACTATTTCATGTTATACACATTTCTCAGTGACAACGAACAAGTTAAAATAAACTACATTAGCATGTGATATCTACAGTTCTATTCTAGGTGTCGGATTAAAAGAACGGTACAGGTTAGAGAGAGAAAGAGCACTCGGGCTTGGTGTAACAAACAGTCGGAATTGTGTGGACAGTACTAAAACTATGTTAGTAGGGAGGTGACACACTTTAGTTACATAAGTCGATTAGGAACAGATCAAACGGTCATAAGCAAATAGAAATAATTCGTTGAGACAGTAATCGATAGAACTGGAAATTTGGACAACACTAGAACGAATATTTTAGAACGAAGAATATTTTGTTTAGCTAAAGCAACACACATACAAGAAGTATGACGTTATTAATTTGCTAATGAAAGCGCGGCTGACTCACATAAATTGTTTACATAAAATATTTATCTATTATGTATAAGTAGTCTCATAAATATAAATTAAACCACAAGTATATCTAATATGTATAAGTATATAAGTTAAACAAAATGTTAACACAAAATTATTTTTATTAATTGATCTAGCAGTCCTAATCATAATTTATATCTACTGATTATATATATTGACTGATTTTTGTCTAGCGTTTCCCAGAACTGATTGGCGGTATAAAGGTTTAACAGGAAGTTGTCCGCAAAACAGAATTCCTAGGTCGGCAAAACACACCACATGTAAAATGTAAAATTCATTCCCAAATCACATAGTAGCATAAAATAAGTCCCACTTCCACAACAAATCATCGAATAAATTGAACGTAAAAACGACTTTTTTCTGCTAATGACCCTCATTAACTCCACTTTGATGAGAGGCTTTGGTGGAGACACGAGAATACAGACGCTTTCTGTCAAAAGTGACAAAGAGACTATTTTTTCTTTTGTATGGTTTTTGGACCTTTTTCACCCTCATTGCTTTACACTAGACAGAAACAGAATGATATCTTATGTAAGAATTCGTTTACAGTTGAACTTATTGAATGATTAGTGGTGCGAGCGGGCCCTCGACTGGCACAAGACGGTGAGCGACAAACACAGGCTGTGTGAAGGATAGCGGTGATACAAGGGTGTGTCTTTGTCTCTCTACCTGTGTGCTGTGTGTGTGTTATGTTCCCACCTAAATGTGACGACGGACACGGCGGGCGCGTTGAGCTTGACGTTGGCGCGGCCGGGCGACGCGCGCGACACGCCCGCGCCGCCGTTGGCCGTGTCGCCCGCCGCCGCGCCTGGCGTCGTCGAACCTAAGGACAGTTGTTCATGTAGCTACTTTCATTTTTGTGTCTAGGGTGCTAAACACAAAAATGTGCCTAGCACCCTAAAACTTCTGAAATCTATGTGGGTTTTTAAGGTCATAGCTCATTACGGCCACCCGACAGCCACTCCGCACCGACTCGCCTTATAACCGAGGCGATCCGGTGACGCTACGGAGTTGATATAGTGCGCATGCCCATTCAAGTCCATATAAAGAATACTAGCCGCTGGAGGCGAGTCAGTGCGGAGTGGCTGCCGGGTGGCGGTAATGAGCTATGACCTTTAAAGGTTAATTAAGCGTGTATGCACAGATATAGATTGACAAGTGTGTTTTTTAAAGAAATAAATGGTCCTTAATTTATTTTCATGATGATTTCGATTCCAGCACACAAAATATTTTACTAGAAAATTATTGACTAGCAACATTCTCCTAGTAACGAAAACATTATTAAACCAAAAATACATGGTTCTACAGATACAATTAATACTAATTATGACGTCCGTCATGACATATGTTTTAAAAAAATAAAAATTACAATTTATAACAACTTTGGGAAAATAAAATTATTACCTTAAATGTTTTAAGAGAGAGGCTATAATAAATATGCCATACTTGTCATGTCATTTGGCTTCGTTATTCTCCGTCTCTATCTAACTAGAGCTTGACAGTCGCGCGACAGTTATATAATTTTTAACGAATATTGTTTGGCCAAATACGTGCTAAGTAACGTTTATTTATCAAGGCCTAAGGGCCTGTTTCAAAACCTCAAAATAGACTGCCAGATATATAAAAAAATGGAACAGAATTTGTATGAATTTATCTGCCAATTACTTTATCCTTTCAACGACCAAGCGACAGCCGGCTGTTGAGCTGTTATTGTCTTTCTATTGGGTCTCCAATCACGTATGTTCGAAGGTTTGATCAGAACTTATTAGAAGTTTATGAAAGAGGCGCTAAACGTGTCAATAGAGTGATAAACATACCATGAGGTAAGAACGTATTGACGACTCGAATACTGTCCCTACACTTGGCGAGCTGTCGGTCGACGTCGTCGTAGGACGCGCCGTCGATCACGAACACCTCGGCCATGTCGTCCGTCAGTAACTGACACGAGTAGCCGATGTTTATTGCTGTTTCTGTGAATGAGAGAGAGTTTTTAAACATATTTCAATAAGGAGTTTATTTACATTTCTACTGGTTTCACTGACTAGAAGCTGTGAGACAATATAATCTGAATTTCAATAACGTTACAATTTTATAACATGGCTGTAGCAGTAAGCCTGTCGTGTTAAATTTAAATAAGACTAGGTCAAAAGAATCGTGGGACTCTTCAGAATTAACTAAAATTACATATATTATATAATATACTATTCTTTCAAGTGATTCTCTATCTTGCCTAGATTTGAGTCTAACAAAAACGGCGACATTTAATAAAAAAAAATAGAAAACAATAAATACCTTGTTTATCACCCGTTAAGACCCACACCTTGATGCCGGCCATACTGAGATTCGCTATAGTTTCTGGTACTCCATCTTGTAATTTATCTTCTATGGCTGTTACTCCTGTCACAAATAAATAGTTTTTAATTAGTATAGTTTATAGGTTTTTGAAGTGAAAACTTCTTTAGCGGCGTTGAGCACTTTTTCTGTAATGGGTATAAAATCTTAAACTCGCGTCAGGACACGTGACCTGATCGAAAAAGCGTAGGACGATTAATCAAGTTTTCACTTCTGCCGGCACTCCCGGAGTGCAACACGTCTTTTTTAGAAGAAGAAATTGGGTGGTTAGTAAGTATATCAAGAAAGATAGGCCAGAGTTATCACTTCGGTGCCGGCAGATAAGCGTCGTCTAGAAAAAGTTGGTCAGACATGTCTATGAGAGATTGGCCAGGCCAGGGAAGGCATCGTATAAGGCAGAGGCTATGGATTATTTTTCCAGTTGCCACCGGGAGGCGACTTTGAAGTTATTGCCCTCACTTCAAATCGCTTTACACTGCGCCCTGCGTTGATCGTCAATCTCATCGCTGCCTGTCATACGGCACGCGACGAAGTCAGACTTTACCAATGTGGTTTTATATAATTTTATTATCAGCTGCGACCTGGTGGCAGCACATATAGGAGCGGAGTTTTGTTGGGAAAGTTTCGGAAAATTTGAACCTTGAATAGTACTGCCACATGTTCGGACGATATCAATAAGACGGCAAGTCCGATCTCGACTAGAATCGCCACATCAAGGAAATCATGAAGAGCCATGCAAGAGTCAAATGTTCAGCAATGGACCGTAACATGCTGAGAAGATGAAGATAACATCAACGTCACGCACCCATAAGCAGCAGGTCAGTCTCGATCTCCTCGTAGATGGCGTCGAGCTGCTCGTCCCGGTCGTGCAGCGCGAGCGCGGCGGCCTGGTGGCGCCGCTTCCACTCGGCGAAGCCTCGCTCCTCCAGCGGCCGCCACGCCAAGGCCAGCGTACGAAGACCTTCGCCCGCGAATTTCTGGAAGTTATATACAGGCTTGTAGTACACGAAGCGTGAGATATGTGATAAAAGTGGGATATTGTAAACGTTGTTATCTAAATTAGAAAAAACTGTTAAGGTTTACAATAAATATTGCAAATAGTTTGCTGTAAGAAAACTCAATACTAGGTTTAGCTCGCCATTGTACATTAGTATTTTATTTTGCATTTTTCTTTGCGCGCAATAAATATTTTATGCAAACATAAAAACAAAATTGGAATTGCAAATTGAACTTACATTTAAATGTTCCTGCGTCTTTGACCTCACTTCTGTTTGGTTACCACTTTTTAATCTGTCATATATTACATTATCAGCACCTTTTGTATATAACCTAATTTCACCATCCTTCCTCAATATCACGGACATTCTTTTCCTAACATTATTAAAATCTAATATACATAACAATTCATACACCTGAAACAAAACAACCAATTATTATACAATTAGTCATTTGGTAGTGAACTCATTTCATTCAATTAAACTATTACTTTTAATTGGCAAAAAGCTCTGAGGAAAAACATGAGCACGAAACTTCATGGAAACTCATTTCAATCACTTTGTTAATAAAATCATAAAGAAAGCCCGCTTGCACCCACAAGGGTTATCTTTTAAGTGCCTTTTTAAACCTTTTAAATCTCAAGACAACATCTAACTTCGTTTAAGTTGTTAGTGCAAATGGGCCAAAATATCATAATAATAAGTACGTACCTCTGTTTTACCCATTACTTCTATTGTAATACTATTAGGCGAGCGTTCTCTGAACACGAAACCAAAATTTCTGGCTGCTGATACCAGTGCGGACTCGTCGGGCGATTGCGCCTGAAATTACATGTTATGATCATCAATTGAACCTTTCTCCAGTCTTTGGTTGGATTCCAGTTGCAACTGTATATAGATATATAGCAGTGTTTGTATATGGACCTTGTGCCTGTCAGATATCTAAAGCCTAATTACTGGATAAAATGTACCCTTTGGTAATTTGCCAGATTTCGAACTTTTGATATAATAATAATTATTGATTTACTAGCTTTTGCCCGCGACTTCGTCCGCGTGGAGTAATAATTCCCGTTCCCGGGGGATTTCCGGGATGAAAACTATCCTATGTCCTTTCTCGGGTCCCAGACTATATCTGTACCAAATTTCATTCAAATCAGTTCAGTGGTTTAGGCGTGAAGAAGAGACAGACAGACAGACAGAAAGACAGACAGACAGAGTTACTTTCGCATTTATAATATTAGTAAGGATTTCTTAAAGAAGTAAGAATAAAGTTCACAAATATGTTGACTACCCAAAATGACTGTCAAAGTTCAACGTATTTCACAAGGTCGATTTTACATGCTTTCCGAGACATGGGTGTCACACCACAACTTTCTCCGAGCTGCTACTGCGAAAATCCTAATGGAAAAACAACACTGCCCGATCCCAGGGATCGAACCCAAGACGTCAAGAATCACGCCAGTGACCACGAGACCAAACGGAGCAGTAAAAAAATCCCGTTTTAAAAAAGAAGAAGACGAATCATTCGTAGGAAGGCTTTCTTTTGAATTCCTTGTACTATACAGGGTGTCCCACGGCAATGCCACATGGAGGGAAAGTACCTACCTTAAATATTGTAGATAGAGCATTTTACTCAAAGAAGACATTATTTGAATTTTGAAAACATTTTAAACTGCATTCATAGATAATTAAATAATTACATAGTTGAACCGGGAATCGAACCTGTTACTCGGAAAAATTAATCAGCCTGTAGTTTTATCCTACAGATCGAAAGTCTTCATCACAAGGATTATTTTTTTGCTAAATAACATAGTGTCAAAAATAAAAGAAAGGCCATGTATTTTAACATTTTTAATACAAAATTAGTCAATTTTTCAAATGCTCAAAACTAGTCCCTTCTTCATGAATACAAAGTGATAACTTTGATTATTTCGATCCCTGACGATTTTTTGGTCTTGTTGTAGTGGATATTTATTTATTTAAATGATGCGTACTACTCAAGTGGGTAGATTAATTGGTAATAAGTAGTTATGATTGTCAATTGTATGTCCTTACGGCAATGTAAGCTTTTAACTTTTCAGAACAAAATTTTACATCAAATGTTAAAATTCACGGTCTTCCCTTTATTTGTGACACTATGTTACTTAGCAAAAAATAATCCTTATGATGAAACCTTTCAATCGGTATGATAAAACTACAGGCTGATTATTTTTTCTCGAGGAACAAGTTCGATTCCCGGCCCAACCATTTAATTATTTAAGAATCTATGAATGTCATTTAAATTGTTTTTAAAATTCAGGTAATGTCTTCTTTCAGTAAAATGTTCTATCTACAATATTTAAGGTACTTTCCCTCCATGTAGCATAGCCGTGGGACACCCTGTATACTGCACTTACCTGGTATTCCAGCCTCCCATTCTTCTGGTCCGGCATGACCGTGTGACACAGTGCAAGCAGCCGAAAGAAGTCGTGGACATTCTTGTCGCCTCGCTTCACTGCGTCCAGCAGTGTGCCGTCGAAGAACTTGAACTCCGGCTCGTACTCAGGGTTGAAAGAGAAGTCCAACGGCTCTGAACTCTGTGGTATGCAGCAGGAAAACATGATAATACCACGAAGAACGATCAATGAAGACAAATCTACGCTTGCTAGGCAATGGGAGAAGCAACTGCAGATTGATACTGAAGGATGTTTCGCAAATTAGGAAGATGTTTAGGCTACTTCTAAATACTCTTTGCAAATCACGAGCGTGTTGTGCGAGTTTATACACATTGATATACGGTTTATGTTACAGTGATTGAGCGCTCGTAGAATACAAATACTATATTGAATGAAGAAATACTGAGCAAAATATAATGTTTGGTGAAATTAGTTCAGACTAACACAGGGCTAGACACTATCGTCACGAACTTATTACCAGTTTGTTTTAATTCTGTGTTGCCTTCCCCATATCTTTTTTTTTTCTTTTTAAAACGTTACATTTTTTGTCGAAATTTGACGTAAAATATTTTTTTTTGCTTCAATTAACAATTTTTTTTGTAGATTTGTCTGTTATGTAGTTTGTTTAAAGCGAATTACAACAAACACACGATGCAAAGCGTACATGCAAACATGAAACCATTGCATTGATATCACTTGTTAATTACATATATGGACATACATTTATACATTAGCAGATAGTGTGTGGGAACGTTAGGTACAAAGAGCCCGAATAGAAGTTCATTAATTTACCCATAGAAAAGAAATGTAAGTTTTTTAAAGTAAATATACAGTGTTTTGTATTTGTCAGTAAAAATAGTTAAAAAAATATATTTTTTGTCTTTTTTAAAGCTTTATTTTTATAAGTATTCATATACTACATTATACGTAAATATAAATTTTATAATATATTTGTTAATTTGTCAAATTGTTATTAAGGTACGAATAATAAAAAATACATTTCATACATAGTAAGTGCGTGAGCGAGTCTGAAATGACTTGCTACGCTGGTGTGGGTTAGCTCGAAATCGTTTCAGAGATATAAAGGGGGATTTATAAGACCAGATAGATACAGGAACGGAAACATAGGCGCTAGATAGTTCCGCTGCCCGCTCGAAATACGAGAAAAGTAAAACATTGATCGCCTTAGAGGTCAAACAAACTATCGGTGCGGTGCACACATTTAACATAACTTAAGAGCAGACGAGCTTTCGGAAAGAACGTGCCGCTCTATTCTAATATGTGTGAGCTGGTGCGTTGCCGTGTTCGAGTGACTTGTGGCGTTGAATGCAAAAAAACACCAGACTTATTATTTTACTAATGTACACCTTGATCGCGACAACGCTGTTTATAACTCGGTTCGATAAAAGAGTCAAAACAATGGCCGCACTCGTTCGTCCGACGTGCGATACACGCTCGATTTGACAAATGCTATTAGAGTTGTCGTATTTGTAGCGGGTCAGCGGCGTGTGAATGGGTTGAGGAAGTATGTCGCGAGCTGCGTTACTGTCGGTGACGTACACGCGGGCGCCGGCCGCCCGGCGTGCTGCGGCCCGCGTCCTGCTCCAGCTCCAGCAGGCGAGCGCGCGCCGCGCCGCGCCCGCGCTCCCCGCCCGCCCCCCACGCCCCGCACGCCCCGCCCGCGCGCTGCGCACCACACACACATCACACGAGGCCTACTGTCTACCTACTACCCTATATGAACTCCGTCGACACACGACTCGACGTTCAACTGTTTTCTCAATAGTTGGACACCTAGTCGCACTAGTTCTTTATCTTCTCAATAACTGTCATTGACTACAGATTATAATACTGGTCCTGTATGAATTAATCTATCGCCCTCTCATGACCCGTCCCCCATTTATGTGTATTATGGCAGCAAGGCACATTACTGTACCTACCACTAATGCGGTGCGTGACCATGCAAAAAACTCAACCAAAATCTAGGGAACTAGTGATGCGATCGGTGAATGTTCGAGATGAGCCATCCGTGAAGTGAACATATTAATTACACAAACATGATACTGAGGTGACACTATGATCCTCAAACTAACTGTAAAACAAACACAAAACAAATGGACATAACAGTAAAATTCAAACACTTCACATGACCCGAAAGCGTGAGCGGACGTGGACAAAATTTCATCATTTACAAAATACAAACGTAAAACTTCAAAATACTTAAAAAAAAGAAAACAAACTCAAACTCGTGCAAAATAAGAGATAGTGGTTTTCGGACGTGCGAGTCTCGTCAAGTCTCGAGTGCTTAGTGATACTTGAGTCTGCAAAAACCTACATGCATATTGTGTCTATTTGTCTATAGTCTATAGCATGTGCTGTTGAAATAGTTTGAAAGTAGGTACTTGGACTTGGTCCGTGCGCGTATGAAATCGAACGTACATGACGTACCTCGGCGAGGTCTATAGTTTCACCGGTGGTTTCGTCCACGACGTCTCCGTAGCAGACGCCTGCGATCGAACACTTGTTGAACGTCATTATGTTCTGTGTGAGAGTGCCCGTTTTGTCTGAGAATATGTACTGGATCTGGCCTGTGGACAAAAGTTAATAAAACTGTATTATAAAGCCACCACTGGCCGTAACATAAGGGAAGGTTGGGCAAAAAGCAACATTAAAAAAGTTAACGTATAAGGTAAGTATTTTTTTTTTTATATAAACCTTGATATAATTGAATACAAGACCTGCCTAAGATTTTTAATAAATAGAAATTGAGTCTTTTTAATAAAGACTTTCTTTCAAATCCAGACCATCTCAAACTTTTACTCGTTTGTGTTCTCTATCCTGTGTTGTAAAAAATCAGTGACATTTAATATTCACAATTGAAGTGGAAGTACCTAACTCTGGTCAGTGTGGCTTATTGAGTTCGGTTTATACAAAAAGTTTATAAAAAAAAAACCGAATATCATAAACAGCTGAAAAAAATTAAAACATAATACTAACCAAGTTCCTCATTAAGCGTGGTCGTCCGCGCCTTCGCCGCCGTCCCAGTCTTATCATAATACATTTTCTCGTCCCAGTTTATAAGGAAACTCTGGGCGAACCTTATAACCTATGAAAAAACAGGAAAATAATAAATTTAAAGTAACAATATGCAAGCAAAATGTTTATTTAATTACTAACAATGATTTGTTAGTCGAACATACCTACGACTTGAGTCATGATTGCGTCAAGTGGAGTATGTTATTTGTAATTACTGTGGTATGGGAGGAAAAAGATAAACGGTATGCTGCCTATTTCTTAATTACTAGACACAGAGAACATTTCATTCAATTTCCAAGGAATAAAGCTGGAATTAAGGTTGTCTGCTTCACCCTTAGTTAGTGGGCAGGCCAACCACCAGATATTCTATTATACGATTACATTTGTACGAGCTAGCGTTAGAGATTTTTACCCGTTAACACAGTGTTAAAAAAAAGCTGTAAAAGCAAAGCTGTAAAGCTGTCATCAATAGACAGTGATTTTGGTGGAAGGTTTATACATATTATAATACTTAAATAAAATTTCAGAGAGAGATTTTCGAGATATTTAAAAGATTTGTAACACCCTTACAAAGTTGGGGAACGTAGTTACTTAATTATAAAGATTAATAAAGACAACACGTACCTCAACAGACACATATAGCGATATAGGCACGACAGTGTTCATGACGATGGCGTAGGAGAAGAACACGAGCAGCGCGATGACGAGCGCGCCCCACGTGGGCTCGGCCGGCACCAGCGTGTCCCAAGGTAAGAACGCCTGGAAGTAGCGGCCCACCAGCCACTCCCACACGCCGCACGCCACCGTGCAGAACACGCACATCGACAGCAGGAAGAATACTATCTGTGGCACAATAACAAACGTTACTAAACCTTCGGACACATTAGGAAGACAATAGCAGCCCGACAGCCGGCGAGCGGCGGCCATATCAAACAGACGCATTAACACGTAGGTGACCTGAGTGGCGGCCGAGCGGTGCGAGAACAACTTGCACGCAACGTCGTACGCTCCGCTCAACGCTCTTCACTTAGTTCATACACTAATATTATAAATGTGAAAGTTTGTATGTGTATTTGTTACTTTTTCACGCAAAAACTACTAAACTAATGTTGATGAAACTTTACAGTAATATAGATTATACATCAGAATAAGACATGGGCTATATAACATCACGCTATGACTCACGACGGGAGCAGAGCAGTAATAAATAATAATAAAGCAACAACTTGGGCAGGGCCCATGTATAGTCTGTCTGTATCAGTATATGTATGCTTATTACAGTTATTTAATTATGTTAATATTTTATGTATATTAAAGTAATGTTTGCTCACTGTATCACTTGTCTGGTTACCATAGTAATGGTAACCGGACAACTAAAATACATACTTATAATACGGTAGTTTACACCAATATCAATTGACGTACTTTTTATGAGCTGTCAAAACGCAATTCTCCAATAGATTTTGTATGGCAATGGAAACTTATGACGTCACTAAAATAACAACTCAGCTCACTATCTATTTATTGATTTCAAAGCAACTAAAAATCAAAGTTTACAGCAAATTGAAAATGAACCGAATTTATTGGGCTGAAATTAAAAGAGGTTTTATAGAAATTGTGTCTAACATTTATTGGTTAACGGTGTAAACTACCCTATTCACACAGAACTAACAAACTTGCTCATTACACAATTGTTCTGGGTGGATGACAAGGGTTAATCACGCCTCAGTTATATACACATATCAACATGGTCTAGGAATATTTCGTCACGGCGGTAGAACGGACCTCGTTTGGATACAAGGCAATATGACTGCTCTTAAATACCGAGATGAGGTAGATAGAGTCTGTAATCTTGCCCCACAGACAGCAAATGGGACAAAATTTCCAGCTAATTCACGACAATGCCCGTCCGCATACGGCCCGTATCGTCGTACAAGTTAGTTACAACAGCATGATATCCAAGCTTTAGACTGGCCTGCACAATCCCCTCACTTAAATCCTATTGAGCATGCCTGGGATATGCTTCAGAGAAGAGCTCTTAGTAATTTCCCTGAAGATATTGTGCATGAAAACCAGCTTTACATGCATCTTAGCAGGACTTGGGACAGTATTCCACAACAGTTGTTTTGAGTATGCAGAACCGCTGCAGATGTGTCAGGAAAGTCTAAGGTGGATCCACGGATTATTAATTTTAATTTTTCAACAATTTTTTTAATAAAATAGTTGACATGTTTAGGTTTTGATGTTTCAAAAATAAAGTTAAGATTGAAATTTTGACTGAGATTTTCCTCTTCTAAGTTTTTGTTTAAATTTAACTTTATCTAAAAGTTTGTTATCAGATTAGATAGGCTATTAAACAAGGTTTATTTTAATGTGTAGGTAGCTCAACAAAAATTTTATAGAATTTTAGTTATTTAGGTTTAATTGAAATATCCCTAGACCATGTTGATGTGTGTATATTATATGTCTGAGACTGTACAAACACAAAGGAGGTGTATACATTTTGATGGGTAAAGTGAAATTATTCAGAACTAGCTTCTGCCCGCGGCTTCGCTCGCGTTAGAAAGAGACAAAAAGTAGCCTATGTTACTCTCCATCCCTTCAACTATCTCCACTTAAAAAATCACGTCAATGCGTCGCTCCGTTTTGCCGTGAAAAAAAGACAAACAGACAGACAGACATTTATAATTTTAGTATAGATTATTTTCCCGTAGTGTCTACAATACAAGTACAAACTAATAGACTACAAATTCATTACATCATTACAACGAAATTGTATCAAAGACACAACCGACAACTTCCTATGACTCAATGCTATGCACACCTAATAAGGTGTGCATTTCTTTGAAACGGGTATGAATTAATCAAGTAAGACATTCTGTATGTAAAACGGGGGTTACATATAAATCGCGAAAATAGCCTTTTAGAAGGTATTTAACAAATGTTGAACTTACCCCTATAATAAGAAAATTAAGTAGCCTATCTATGCTCGTGCGCTTGAATTTGGTCTTGCCGGAGTTCTGCATGAGTTTAGTGTCTTTCCCGGCGAACACGACAACGCCGTAACACCACTGCGTATTGCGCAACACGCAACCACGCAGCAGGATCTTGTCGTTGTCCAGCGAGAAGTGCTGGTTGCGCCAGCTCAGCGTACCTGGGGAAAACAAAACAACTTATACAATCGGCCAAATTACTTATATAAACTTATCCCTCAGCTTAACACTCAGGTTTAATACAACCGAATTGAAGGTACAGTTAAAAGAATAGTGATATGTTTATGTAGCAAACGCAATACTTTTAAAGAAAGTTTTAGCGTTCACGTATTTAGGAGCTATTTTGCTATTCTATTATGAATTTAAGAACCAGCACTCTAGGTTGTCGTCTAAAATGGAAGTATCTTACTGACTTCTGGGCAAGCTTTTGGCTTGATTGTAATATTACATTGTTGAAAATTTGAAACTTGCCTCTATATTTTATAAAAGATTCAGAGATGACATTTGCGAAAACATACATTCGTATGTCTGTATGAAACTACGTTAAAATGATGAATCCTCGCCTATGACGTCACAACTACACTAATGCTGAACGCAGTGAAGTGAGCGGAACAAGCTAGCGAACCTGTGTTGTGGTAAGTCAACCGTGTATCTAAGTATAATCTATTTGATATGAATGTCTGATGACACCGGTAATGCAGCGATTTTAAAAAGAAACTATATTGAGCGGTGTAACAGAAACACATACAACGTACACAATTGATTAATACAACGCAAATGGCGAGTTACTTAATGTATACCCATTAAATTGACTGGACATTGTTTCACAAATACTAGTTGAGAGATACTGTTTAATATACAGATAGATCTATCAGTGAAGGTAAAACTAATGGTCCAAGTAGCCAGATTGACCTTTAACAGTCGTATTGGGTAGCTAGAAAGTCTGAGAATTATTCTGGCAAAAAAAGGTCGCCTTCGCCTCTTGCCTAGTAAATAGGTTCTAGAGGTCTGGTAGACTGGAAGATATAAAAATGAAACCCGTTTTCCGTTGTCACGACATAGCATGAAAACGGCTTGACCGATTTGAATGAAATTTGGTACGGATATAGTCTGGGACCCAAGAAATGACATAGGATAGTTTTTTTCCCGGAAATCTCCCGGGAACGGGAGCTATTAATCCACGCGGACGAAGTCGCGGGCAAAAGCTAGTTCTATATAATTTCTAGTACTGACAAGACATTGTTATAGTCTACTACATACCATGAAGTACAAGAAGTACTTATACGAACTCAATTACGGTGATTGCCTTTGTCCTAAAAGGTTACCATTTAGTTAATTAAAACTTTTACTTAGAATGTGTAACATTTTGAGGTCATCCATTTTCTTTTGACTTGTTTCAAACTCAAACTCAAAACTATTTATTCAAATAAACCATTTACAGGTACTTTTGAATCGTCAAGTGTTAAATCATCAATCGTGTTAAAGGTAAATAACATAATGTTTGTCAACGTGTTAAACGTCATCCATGGATTATGTTACAAAAAGAAACTAGAATTACTATACAAACAATTAGTTGCGAGCCATCATGATAAGTATAACAAAAAACAAATAATGATGGTCATATAGATAATTTCCTTTAACTGTGTTAATGGCAGAGAATAACCCGGGTTCATATGATTCATACGATCAAGTACTCGATTTAGCTTCCATCATACTATGAAGTGCATTCAGTGCATAAACAATAAAGCTGTAGACACACTGGCACACGGCCCTCAGCGCGTACCACGACAATGTGTGATTGTGTTACCTACGAATAACATAAAGTTGATTGTTGTTCATAAATTTACGGTACGATCTCGATATCGATCTTTGAACGTTGCTTATCGTGCAATCGAGCAACGTTGAAATGTCAGTCGTAGTGAACGTCGCGTCGTATAAGTGATAGCCATTTTCAAACAAAGGACAGTCTTAATCTGTGATCCGACTAGTCAAATGCAATAGACGGATAGTTGAAATGTCAATTTAAGATGTCAAAAAAAAAGATACTTTTTTCAATTCAATACAATCATTTCATTTAAAAAAAGCTGCTAGCCGTCCTTCGTGTTTAAGCAAACGCCATTAGTTACAGCCCCGCTTTTATGGAATGTATATTATGTATAATTATCCTTATTCTTTTCCTCGTCAATATCAATCTGGCTAATATATGCTGGTAGATTTTTTCCTATCCGGCTATGTCCAGAGTTTAGTACGTAAACGAAAAAATCTCTTCGCACACGGTAAGTAGTGTGTTTGCAGCTTAAGGTATTAAACAGACGATTTCTGCAGTGTTACTTAATCACGACACCGCAGGGCAATGGCGCGCGGATTCCTCAGGCGGTTTTGCAAAGAAAACGAAACATTAAATCAGCAAAACACGAACTAATTAGCAGAGATTACAATTGTTTGTGGCAGTAACACTTTCTTTTTACAAAGTGTTTGTCGTTTGAGTTCATCTTTTAAAAGGTTCAATTGCTATACCTACTAGGGCTACTGTGAAAATTTTTCATGCGGGTTCCTTTTACACTGTAGTTGAGCAATAAGAACGGATTTTTGGAAATTCAACCTATATAGTGGTAAAATAAGGGATAGTTTTGTACGAAAATCCGCCATTCACAAAGCATTTCCACACAAGAAAACTCACTGACAACACCTAGTTTCTAACAAGTGCTCTGTTGTTCAATCATTTAGCTAAATAATTAGGTATGGAAAATAAATGCCACTTTGGTAGTATGGGTTTTTTCCACCACAAATTAACAATCACTGCAAAGTATCGATTCTATTACCGGTTCTAAGCCCGTGCATATTATACCCTGTAATTTAACTACTTAAATAATTATTTCAGGTCAGATTTGCTTTCTTGAATTGAATAATAATTCAGTTTGTTTTTAAAAGAGTGGTAAAGGTATAGCAAACATAGTAATTACGATCGAGATCGCCGTAGTCCTAGTCCATTCAAATGAAAATGTGTCATTATAAAAACTTGCCAAGTGCGAGTTGAAATGTTTGCACTTTTAACTAACTAACCTAATTTAATTTAATAAATTCGAGCAATAACCACTGAAACTATCAGTTTTTTTTAATTTTATGGATGTGCTTATAACTTCATTCGATTAGCCATGTCTCTCAACTCTCCTTGAAAGTTGTTTTTAAAAATTGAATAGAAGGACTTACCATCAAACTTATTGAGTAGATTGTTGGGCGTTTCGCAGACGATCTCACCGTCGAAAGCGCCCAGTTGTGCGTCGTCCTGCCCCATCGCAGCCGTCTCTAAAAGGCACTGACGACATTTTAAATTCGTCTCCCTGCAACCAAATAAAACAATTTATAACGAAAAATTTTACTTTTTGTTTTTATTACTTAAATTGTATTCTTAAGAAAAGGCCTTCAATTTTATGCAAAATTAAGTATTTATTTTTGCAATACACGTTAAAAAATTACAAGTTCCATGTAATTCTACCGTAAATGTATACAATGATGTAACATTTATCAAAATCAAGAACGACATTGAAGTAGTAATATTAAATTAAATTAATGTCCTTCTATACAGTAATTATCATTTATATTTAATTATTAAAATATTTAAATGTTACAATCATATTTTTTATTACTTGATGTCACTGTGAGACTTTAAGTTTGAAAAAGTCAGCGTTAAAGAAGTCGGTCAATTCTAGTAATAATAACTTATTAAATTACATTTGTCTCTTTACATTTTACTAAAATAAGGCAGCATTAATTGCTCTTATTTTTAAATTAATATGGCCAACGGGGTAGTAACCGAAGACGTGGGTAAAACCGCGGGGTACAGCAAGT
Source organism: Athetis lepigone (assembly GCA_033675125.1). Taxonomy (NCBI): domain Eukaryota; kingdom Metazoa; phylum Arthropoda; class Insecta; order Lepidoptera; family Noctuidae; genus Athetis; species Athetis lepigone. Next base: position 13,740,783 of record CM066243.1, on the reverse strand, counting down.
TAATTAAATTTAAGATCTAACTCACCCATCTAACTCGGCAGTCTCTATGTAACAGAGGCCGTTGGGCTCCGAGCTGCTGAGAAGCAAGATGTCCGCCGCGACGAACTGGTCGTTCTCCAGCCTGATGACGTCTCCCACCTGAACAGACGCCCACTTCTCCTCCACAAGCTTGCCATTGCGGAGTGTCTTCGCACGCCGGTGGTTCACTTGAGAATCGTTCTGGTGACGTTGCTGAAAATAACAATTATATTGAGGACCGTTTATTTATTTATTCCACCTAAAAAGGATGCCGGACGTTAAGAGGTGACCGGACTATAGACATCTGCAACACAAGAAACATCGCAGATAAGAAACAAACAAAAATAGGTATGGTAATAAGGAGTTCTACTACCTGACCCATTTTGACACCAGCATAAATTAGTGTTCACCTATATAGCCCAAATTGTGGCGTTCTAGGTCACTAGTTAGTGCCAAACCCAGAGGTTATAAAACAGGCCTTAAACATAAGAATTATGGGGCTGATAAATAAATATACTACCCCTACGTCTATCCTGGGGTCAGAGTATAGTAAAGAAGTCCCAAGAGAGCATAGTAAACAAACATAAATACTGCCAGCCTTTGTCGACCAAGGCCACCTGTCTGTTTTTGCCAAACGGTAGTAATAACCACGGCAATGAACGTTGTAAACAGTTAATTGTACACTAAATACAGAATCCCAAGTGAAGCAGAGAGTGGTTTAGTAGGTGATTACATCGTCCATGTAATAAAATCAATATGTATAGGTAAATACAGCTCAGGCCTTATAGGAAAACCATTTGATGCTATCGTTATATTTCAATTGAAAAATACATTACTCGTGCTGTCCACTAGCAATCAGGGCATTGTGCCTACGGAAACGACTGATCTAATCTCATCGATAAATTCCGCTGTTTTCAAGAAAAAAATATAGAAACTGGAGCAATCTTGTCTACAACAATGAACGAACAGTGAGAGCATGAAGATTGAGCTTCGTACGAAACCTCTTTGGCCTAGACTTTAATCGATATACACGTAAACAAAGCAATATAAAGGTCTGCGTGTTACAGCTATAACATTTAGATTCAGATATAGGGCTATTTGGATTTATAGAAAAAATCTAGAGCTATGTACCAAAATAGAGATTATCACTACAATGTTGTGTTAATAACAGTTAGCGTACTTTCTATTCAACAACATTTTCAGCAGTTGTGTATAAGGTGATTAGCGTGGTACGAGTGTTTCGGAAGTGCGTATTTCTACAGACCGGACATACAAACCGTGTCCGAGCTCTTAACTTCACCCATTAAAAGGTTTATTCGAACACATCGGTGGGAAAACTACAAAGAATATAAAGGGGTCTATTCATAGACAAGGTCGTGATAATATGTGAAGGCCGATACAACAACAAGAAGTCTTGTTTAATAATTCACGATAATACTAACCTTCATTTTACATAATATGTATAAGTTTTAAAGAAAATTGAAGGAACAAAGTTGTTGGAAAGTAATATGTTACACAGACAACTCAAAGTTACAGCAATAACTTTGGTTTATTGGAAATTCGTAAATCTTAAAGGGAACATTTGTTAGGACTTCTTTGTAAGTAACAAATACCAATTTTTGTACAGGAAATTTGGTTTCCTTTAGCACGTTGGTTAATGATACTCATTTCAATTCAAAACCAATCACAAATATTGTGCAACAGTACCTGTTTTGATGTTTTATTAATTAATTGAACCTCTTAGTCAAACACCTTTCAAAACATTAAAATTAGCCGCTTAGTTATTATTTTGCACTTATCACTTGTATCTCTAGTACAGTCAATGAATAGAATTAACTCTTATGTCATTACACAATTGATTATCAAGGCTAAAAACTAATTATCTTAATTGCTGATAAATCAAGACCGTTATTAAATCAAACGCTCCTCATCATATAATGCACATTTTGCCACGGATCACTAATAACGTCTGCGTCCTTGATCTACAATAGATGACATAATGGGTCAGTGAGCATTAGCAACAATGTTAGACAGGGACAGAATAGTACCAACTGTCTGTTTGATCATTTCATTACTACGACACACGCTTGGTCTAGTCGTGTCCTAATCACGGCATCTTACACAAAGTACGTGTTTTTTAGATAAACTTCTTCTGTAGACTTGTAAAACATTGGTTAAACTGTTCAGTTTCCAGATTTGTTTTTAACTATGACCACGGAGTTCTATTTAAGTAGACCTATTATTTTTGCTGTTTCAATAAAACAAACAAGTATTGTGAGCTTGGAGTATCGAACGAAAGGCAGCTTAGTCAGATTTTTAGCTTTTTAGTTTCGCTAATTTGAAAGAAAGGGCGTAATAAATAAGGCATTGCTTATTATTCCGTCTGCGCAAAAAACAGCAATTTCATTGGCAATCGTTAAGTGCCAGACGTACGGTACTCGTGGAAAGAGAGCTTTCGAAGCCCACTCAGCGCCATTAAATATCCTGTTTATATTACTGAAGATCCTTCTTTCCTATACATTCTTTGCCAAAGATAAAAAAATAATGTGCTATTAAATAGGACATTTAGTACACATCCGTATTATTATTTATTTTAACGAGCTGAATTACGCAGCGACCCGAGTTCGATTACCGCAACGGGACATAGCTGGCCTGCCAGATGTTTACTTCGTGGCTGTTAATTTATGTCATTTGGTACGTGTATTGACTATTAAGCTGTACAGGTATGTTATTATCTAGATCAGAAAAGGCCGGTAAACGAGGTAACAAGAGCTAAGGATAAGTCGAAGTCCGTCGAAGGCTAGAACTAATTCGGCCAGGCCTTATTGGGTTTTCCTGTTGCAAAACTTCAACATATATTGAACATACCATACTGTCGGACATATCGTATTCCTCTGCCATACATGCCACATCCACCCAATAAGGTAAAGCGGTGATAATAGATTCTAAGAATCGGCCTGCCCTATAGTCGATATTAGGTATATATTATTTTATTGATTGATTTGTTTTGCTAGCACTTCACCTTAAGTGTCTAGCCTGCCCGTCTAGTAACAGAACGCTCCTTTATTTAGTTGATGATGTATGTTATGTGGAGCACATATTGTGATACTATGTCTGGACTTACAAAGTCGTCGTAAGCGTCCTTGACGGCAGTGAGCGCGAGTACGCCAATGAGTGGTATCGCGGTGGTGATGGGCGTGAGCGAGGAGATGGCCGGGATGAGCTGCAGCACCAGCAGGCACAAGAAGTAAAAGTTCGCCAGCCGCTGGAACTGCTCCAACAGATTCAGCGGCAGGAACGTTATAATCGAATACTTCGATGTCTTGATGAAGTTGCTCTGTAACAAAAATAATTACAGCTGTTAAACGCCCATCAAATGTTATATTACTTCCTGTCCTCAAAAACATGGCTGTCTGTTTTTCTTCTCGCCACAAATAAAGAAACATCGTCATTTAGAAATTGTCCTTAGGTTGCCAATACGCCTGCTGGCGTTAGCGACGAAATGTTATCAACAACACAGTTAATAATGCTATAAAATTTTCTACAATAGGAACAGGAAGACAATTTCAGTTCACGCATTACTGATAAAAAAAATCATTCAGATGATATACTTAATTAGCGATTACATCTTAGCTAACTATGATTTCATGTTATTCACACCTCCCGACCTACACTTAATTAAACCTAGGCCGCGCAAAAATTTTGTTTGCGTCATTTGCAGAATATGCCACCATGAGTCATGGTATTGAATTGATATCCAGAATAGATACTGAATTTTCGATCAAAGATACTCCCGTTTATAAGGAGGTTAACGGTTGTTACATTGCTCCACTTCCTAATAATTATAGTCTTCATTTGTAGACCGCGCCATTTATAGGCTAAGTACTAATATATTGTCCACTTCACTAAGTAGGCCTTTTTTGCTGACAACATTTTTTCTTTTCTTATTTTGCGTCCCACTGCTTATTCTAAGAATCATCGACAAATTATAATATTGAACACCTTGGTACGCAGAAGAATCCATTTGAATCTTTTCTTCTTAGAAAAAATAAAACATAGATTAAGAAAACGCTGAAATTAGATAGTCTGCACCCTGAACAATTTTCAAACCAATACTTCAAACAATTTAAACGGAATCTGTTTATAATTATTTTTAAAACACTGATTAATTGAAACGGAAACTAAATACTTCACAAACTGACACTGAATGATAATTTATTTTGCTACAACTTAAAACTGCAAACTGATTAAACTTATCAAATCGCGTTTATAATTTATGTCTATTGATTAAAATTCCGAATTAATACGGTTCTGTTTACTTTTTGCTACATTTTCAGGAAATTTTAATTCATAATTTATTATGGAAGAAGAAACACATGTTTGTTATCGTTTAACAGAATGTTTGTCATCTAAGAAAATGTATCAGTTGCCTTTTATTACTCACAGGGACAGAAATTCTAGTCTTGACAATGATGATGACCTCCTTTATACAATGAACTCGGACTATAGCTAATTTACAATCCATCTCTGGCCATCTAGGCCTCACTCAAAATGCTGCAGGACATACAATTTCTCCGTAAATCCAGATTCGGTTTGTTCAAACCGACTTATTACAGTTGAAAATTTTTCCGAGCAGGATTTTCCTTTCAGTTTTCCGCTTCGTAGATATTTGCTAAAGCTTCATAATTAATATGTTAAGAAAACATAACTTACGGCATAACGGAACTGCGCATTGTATTCCCTGTTGTTAGCTTTGATTCTCCGTTCATTCTCTGTAACAATAAACAATACCACTTAGACGTTGTTCTCACAAACCTACTTGCACACATAACACCTAATCAATGATTTGAATTGATTTCATTTATATAAACTTAAGTTTAATATTGTAGTTTACACAGTAAGAGAGCGCTCACATAATTACATGTTTAGGTTACCCACATAAATATTTTAAGTTTCTAACATGTACGTACTGAAGGACATTAACGAAATTCTTTTGTTTGCACGAATGCAAACGAACAGACTTATTTGTACCTCAGTGGAGACACAAACAATGTCTGCAAGCGTATCCTTATTAAATTCAATGGTCACAAAGTACTGCGTGCAAAAAATTATACGCAAACGCGCTATTACAATATTACGTGCCACTTAAGTGGAATGAACTAGTATTATTTTAAGCCTACCTACATTTAAATATATTTTGCGTTTTAGAGTCACATTGTAGTCTGTGATCCATTTTGGAGTTGAAAATAAACACGCAATACATAGTAAACTGTACCAAAAATAAAAATGGGGGTGCGGTTGAGCTAATTTCCAAATTAAAAAGTCTTCAAGCCCGTCTCGTGGAGTACAGGGTGATTTTACATAATTATCGGTCATCTCAAAGTATACTTACTACTAGGATAAAATTCGGGTTATAATAACAGAGTTACGGACAGACATCAATTGAAAACCTTATTTTGTAAGGTGCCTACGTCAACGAGTTAAGTGTATCCAAATTAATTAATGTGTTTAGCTAGTCCTACACGCATTTATAATGAAACTAGCTGACCCGACAGACGTTGTCTTGTCAAGTATGAATATTGAATTCGAATTGACATACTACCTACCTACTACCTACCTACTACCTACCTACTACCTACCTACTACCTACCTACTACCTACCTACTACCTACCTACTACCTACCTACTACCTACCTACTACCTACCTACTACCTACCTACTACCTACCTACTACCTACCTACTACCTACCTACTACCTACCTACTACCTACCTACTACCTGCCTACTACCTCCCTACTACCTACCTACTACCTACCTACTACCTACCTACTACCTACCTACTACCTACCTACTACCTACCTACTACCTACCTACTACCTACCTACTACCTACCTACTAACTACCTACCTACTACCTACCTACTACCTACCTACCTACTACCTACCTACTACCTACCTACTACCTACCTACTACCTACCTACTACCTACCTACTACCTACCTACTACCTACCTACTACCTACCTACTACCTACCTACTACCTACACCTACTACCTACCTACTACCTACCTACTACCTACCTACTACCTACCTACTACCTACCTACTACCTACCTACTACCTACCTACTACCTACCTACTACCTACCTACTACCTACCTACTACCTACCTACTACCTACCTACTACCTACCTACTACCTACCTACTACCTACCTACTACCTACCTACTACCTACCTACTACCTACCTACTACCTACCTACTACCTACCTACTACCTACCTACTACCTACCTACTACCTACCTACTACCTACCTACTACCTACCTACTACCTACCTACTACCTACCTACTACCTACCTACTACCTACCTACTACCTACCTACTACCTACCTACTACCTACCTACTACCTACCTACTACCTACCTACTACCTACCTACTACCTACCTACTACCTACCTACTACCTACCTACTACCTACCTACTACCTACCTACCACCTATCATCCATACGTCATTACATAGCTGTCATTATACGTCAATTTTGTTATTCCAAGTCTGATTCTTTTTTGTTATACCACGTTTTATAGTGACTGACGTTACATGTCAAGTCACACGGGAATGATGTCGAACGGGATAAAAAGTATCCTATGTCCTTCTCCTGGCTCTAAACTACCTCCCTGCAAATTTTCAGCTAAATCGGTTCAGCCGTTCTTGAGTTATAAGTGAAGTAACTAACACGACTTTCTTTTATATATATAGATTATGAAACCAACAAGGTCGAGTGGGCCTATTTAAATTGTGGAATTGTGGGGTAATTATAACTATGGGGACAGTAGAATAACAGTGGAAATATCCCCGCCCGACCTTACTTATTATAATACATAGTTTTAAATAATACCACGATCAAAGACACGTACACACGTACACGTACGAATCAATCACTTACTCAATATTTCTAAAGGGTACACAACACCAGTACCACGTGACTTTGTATATCTAAGAGCTTTCGCTACAGGATAAAACATATTTCTTAAAAAATACCTCACAAACAAAATTCACTTAGTTTATTCTAGGTGTTGCTAGTGGAGTATACAGACACGACATAGCTAAATTGAATGCTAACAGGTAAATACCACCCAACAAACAAAAACGTCATATAAGTCTGGACTTATACGACATAAAGTTGGATAGCAGTCTTATAATGATAGTGAGATGACTACGAGGTCCTTCAGACGTCTTTAATTTAACTTTTTAGTCGTGCGACAAATGTGTCATAATAAGCTGGTCTTAGCAACGTTGGTAAGACTAAACTATACGACGTTGTATTACAGTCTTAGCTAGAACGTTTGTACGACAACGCTATAGTCGTACTAACGTTATAGTCCATTAAGCGTTTTGAACTAACCAAATTAGGTCTTTGAAAAACCTTTATATGACATCTATTTAATGTAGCAGTTGTATAGACGTTTTCACAGTAACGTTTATATAACGATCACTATCCTGTTTTACAGCGGTCAATTGGAGACTCTTAAATGACTTAGTGGTTTATTCGATACTTAAATATAACCTATATATTTGATGATGTCTGTTTATTGTCATGCCCTGACTTTAATCAAACTTGTAGTCGCAATTAAGTCAAGTTTTGACTTTAAAACGTCTAGGCCGCCATATTACGGAACGGAAACGGAAAACGGAAATGGAAGGTAAAAATTCGTGGAGAAGACTTACACGTAGTGGAACTTTCAAAACGAGAGTAAAAAAATGTTTAAATATTTGAAATCTGCACTGTACTTTTACTGTGAACAATATGAAAAGGGTTTAAAATTTATGAGGAACCCTAGTAGCTAGCTGCTGTCATGGCGTATTGCATGGTCTTGAAATAACCTTAATACGACTTTATGTCTTTACAACGTCGTAAAGAGATAAGTGTGTGACAAAAGCAACATGTCCTACATTTTTAGAAATAAATATATTTTTATTAATAAAAATATAATCATTTAAACACAAAATTGAGAGGGGGCATGAAAATTTCAAATAAATACACGTAGGTATATTATCATAAAACTTTAATACCCACTCGAACTAAACGGCATAAGAGACAGGTACAGTTATTAGCGAGATATATAATATAAGTTAAATAAACCTTTTATTTCCTTGTAACTATTTCTTTTGCACTCAAATCTCGAATCAAATCCAAACACGTATGCCACTAACAAGAAAAATAGAAAAGTCTTACAGGAGTTGTTCCTTGACTCAAATAAAACGTTTTAGTCATTCAAAAACACCTGTATGACGACAATACAACAAACGAGCCGTTGTAAAGTTATGATGCGACTTCTGCGCGACGAAAGTGGTAATTCCATCACGTTCATACGACTTTTGAATGACGTAACGAAGTCATCTTGCGACTTTTGTATGTCCATTAAACGATAATGTTGGTCGTATAACTGGGGCCATTTTCGCGTTTAGTAAACGTTATTATAACGTTAGTGCGACTTAGGTATTGCGATCAATGGAATTAAGATAACGTTTACTCAACTTTTGAACGACGTTAAATTGTTAGTTGGGCACGCACGTAATCCTCTTAATATTCCATTATCGAAATTATTATTTACATTACAAGCATGGTGGGTGATACAATATTAATTATGGTTTATATTTTTATTATATTGAATAGATAAGTACGATGCGTTGCTATGACGGTGAAATTAATGTACAACAAATTATCGATAGACACGAAAATAACTTATAATTTTCTTTCCTTAAAAGGGCGCCGTAATGACGTCTATCTAACCATGGGAAATTCTATGCAATGATAAATTTAACTTATTAGATAGCACTTTATGACGATGATGTTTTCGGTTGTTAATATTATCTTCGTAATAAAAGAATTACCAAACTTATGTAAATATTATAAATGCGAGGTATAATCTCGAGAAAAAATGGCATGAGGAAGCATTTTTATAAATTCTTATTATAATTATAAAAATGTTTTTTTTTCTTTAAATTGAATCTTCACAGAATCTAGAGAGGGAGAGGGATACTAAAGTCAGTTAACTAACGTAGTTGCTGTTTACATACAAACTGCACACTACCGTTAAAACGTACAATGAAAATATGTTTTAAACAGTTTTATAGTTTCATGAAGATACTTAATTCCTTTCAGTCTACTCTGATACAAAACAGATGACCTAAAAATTAAAAGTACTTGAATGAAAAAAGGAATCGTAAAATTAAATGCACACCCGTTCATGAAAATGTAATTATAGTACAAGAGAGCCGGAACCAATATACCGCTATGCATCTTTAAATAAAAAGAACGAACGTGCCCTGTCGTCTGCCACCAGGATAATTACTTAAACGCCTATTCATGAACACCACTTTAAATGCTACAGCTGAGCTCCTCAATACTCACTGTAATTTCACTAAACGACAGTTTAAAAATGATCACGATTACTCTCTTGACTTGGAATAAATGTTTTAATGAGCTGACTCCATTTAACAACAAAGAGAACATTGCGAAATGTCTCTAGTCTTAACAAACAAAGCAATCCTCCCACATTTTAATTTCAATATTCTTTGCCAAAAAGATAACGTTCTTAAGCAAGCTGCAAATGGCGTTAATAATTGGTTGTTCTCTTAACAATAAGATTGGATTGATTTCCCGCTCCACCGACTAGTAATTAACAATTGATATTGTTTCTGCTGGATGATATGAATTCTATTCGTTAAAGGATGTAGCTTTATTTATAGCTATAAAATAACTTCCAGAGGAATAAGTTCGTTATGGGAGTTGATCGTTTCTGCCATATTGACAATTCTTATAGCGGATGTAGCTAGCTCTACATAGCTGTTGATCCGTTCATCGTGGTAGTGGCTGCGAGTTCGTCTCGACGGTGGGCGCCGAGGGGACGGCGATCGATCTCCTCCCAGTTTACGACATATAACATTTTCAGGGGCATCCTCTCCATACACCCTTAGTGAATCACATTACAATGCAAAACACAAATGCGGTTAAAACGTTTTGTGTCTAGTTTATCACATGAGCCAAAGACCTTGCGTTAATTGCGACGTGCACTTTCAATTCAAGCTGAAGGATACACCATGTAGGTAACTAATTCAGATGTTTCTTTGAACAAAATATATTCTAAGTAACAATAACTCAAAATATTTGACTGAACTATTACCGCACACGTGCACGTTTATTTACAAACGTGTATCGAAATAGATGAAAACTATATTTCGCATACGTACTCAACTAATTATTAAATTATTAAGGAAATCATTAAGATTCCATTAGAACTGTTTTCGTGTCAGAATGTACAATCTGTTCATGCATTTTTAATGAAAAGAAATCAAGGACAAAGCCACCAAGCTGAAGGACAAGGTGAAGATAAATTAATTATCTTTCTTCAACCTTTAACAAGTGACGAAAATGTCACTGCCTTAATAGATACCACAGGGGTCTTAGAAAAAATGCTTTTAATGTTGGACCGGATCAATTTGAGAGCAATCTTTATGAGCCTTGGGCATAATACTTTGGCATATAGTTTCAAAGGCAGAATTTATCATAATTACTCCAAAATCCGAAATAATTGAAACTTCTAAGAGTTCTTTTGAGCATCTTTTTAAATTTTTTTTAAGTAAATCCGTTGTCTTATGAATCGCCTACAGTTCTGGCACAAATTAAATAGGCATGATAAATTTATTCACGTGAAAATAGGTGCAATTTATAATTGGTTATGGATACGCAGACATGTATGGTTCTTTCAATTCAAGCTAGACGCTATAAACTCGTTTCAGGTGCCGAGTTTGAAAGTGAGTTTCTTTCAATATTGGCTTATAGCTTATTTATAGATTATCAAAAACTTTTAGTGACAGGAAGGCAAGAGGAACTAGACAAAAAAAAACCGGCCAAGAGCGTGTCGGGCCACGCTCAATGTAGGGTTCCGTAGTTTCCCGTCCGTCACAATAAGTGTTCCCACTTAAAAGTTTAAATAAAAAAAGGCTTTTGTTACGTTGACATACTAAGTACGCAGAAATTATTTTGTACAATCTTTTTGTCTTTTTTGTACAAAAACTGTTCTTTCTATCAAGTTCAAAATAATTTTCCTAGAAAGTCCTTATAAAGTTCTACTTTCCAGATTTTTTTCACATTTTTTAAACCCACGGGTCAAAAGTTAGAGGGGGGGTAAAAGCTTTGATTTTTCCTTTTGGAGCGATTATTTCCGAAATTATTGACATTATCAAAAAATGATTTTAGTAAACCCCTATTCATTTTTAAAAACCTATCTAACAATATATCACACGTAAGGGTTGAAATTAAAAAAAAAACACTTCCTACCCTAATAAACTAATAAAACTACCCTAATAAAACAATTTTTTCCAATTTTTATTTTCGCACTTTGTCGGCGTGATTGATATACATATTGGTACCAAATTTCAGCTTTCTAGTGCTAACGGTCACAGAGATTAAGCGAGGACGGACGGACAGACAGACAGACATGGCGAAACTATAAGGGTTCCTAGTTGACTACGGAACCCTAAAAAAGTGTCAGACAAGTCAGGTCCGGTGCCATAGACAATACAACTGCTGCTGAACGTGGACCTTAAAGAAGCCATAGATAATAAGGGGTCTTATCCTCAACTTCGCGGCACCTACAACGAAAGTAAGTATTAATTTATAATGGAATAAGAGTTTGTAATGGAATGTCTACAAGAATTTAAAATAAATGATTCATCATGATAATTTCCAGCTGTTATTCTGCCCACGCCATATTTATAATCCTGTGGGCCGTGATTACTCTGGTCCGGTATCATCTAAGTCTCACTTCCAATTTCTTACAATGTCATTGACCCATTGGTCATCATCGACTGGCAGTTGCCTATGGTTCCAAGTTATGCAAATGTTCATTGTATATTGAATGAATCGTCTAGTCATGATTTCATCGGGGTTCATATTGGCTTATTGAAGGAACGTTGGTCCCTTGTTAACATTGTTCATCAAAATCGACCATTCAATCTATAATTTTGTAGTTTAATCAACTCTCAACGTGCTTTGAACATAACAGTATTATCACAAATAACTTACTTACAAGCTTGAAAAAGCTCGAGAAAGACAAACATTTTAGAAAACAAAGCTTAAACATGAATTACGGAAAATGGTGTCCTATACCGCATAACATAAAACGGAAAACTTAGGTTATTTTCACACCTACAACTACATTAGGGTTTATCCGAACCAACTCTTTAGTGCATCGGCAACAGTAATCTAATTACGTGGTAAGGATTTGCACGCAATGTAACAGATGCATACACCAGTAGAAAAAAAAACTTGAGCAAACAGGTTACTCGCTACACAAGTATTGATTATCAGGAAAAGATGTAATCTTATCTTTTTTGCTTCCCTGAAGTACAGAAGTCGGCATAATGGAGAATGGATTGCATCCTAATTAAATTTAGTAGAATGAAACATTAGCGGTAATCGATAACAACAGCGCGGAGTAATATGCGAATCGCTGAAGTACCGTCTCACCCGGCCGTTGACCGAACTGGCCGGGGGTGCGCCGACACCGACCTTGTCCACTATGCACATCTTCTCTCTTTCTGAAATACACCTACTAGTCATCAATACGGGGAAAGTCGCTCTTCCATTCATAGCGAGCCGGCCAAAATGAAAACATGTCGGCGCGGCACTTATGTAGAATAGCAAGACGTTACGCAAACGGAATCGGCGTCGCTAGCACGCTTGTTCCACGATGACGCAGGACTTCACCTGAGTAGACCCAACAAAATGAAAATTCAATAAGAAATTTCCTATCAGTACAGTTTTAACATCAGCGACAAATCGATAGATACCGACCACAAGAGACGAAAGTACGGAAGCGATGGTTATGCCTGTTGCGGCGGTGCGACGGGGCGGGCTGGTCGCGGCGCACCAGCTTGCCCAGCAGCTCGAGGAGGGACAGGCGCAAGGGGCGCGGCGGGGGGCGCGCCTCGCCGCCGTCCTCGCCCAGCACCTCCAGCTCCACGGCTTCGGAGCGCGCGCACATCCGCGCCGCTACCGCCGCCCCATGACGCGCGCCGCCACGCGCGGCCACCCCGCCGGCTGGCCCGCGAGCCCGCTCCGGACCTGACACGCCGCACGCTCTCTCGCGACACGCGCCCGCACGCGCGCTCTGCCCCGTCGCAGGGCCGAGACTCGTGTGCCGCACACACTAGCGCCGCCCGCCCGGCGCGCGCATCCCGCAACGATACTGATTATGCCGCCGCCCCGGTGTTGCCATCTCCTCTCACTGTTTACTCCTAATAAAACTGATAATTCGGGGGAAACTAACAACCCGAGACTTGTGATTTTTGTGGCCAATATTCACATTTTACTTACTTTATTATAATTACAGTTTCACCAGAAACGTGCAGCAAACACTGAACACAGAAAACATAAACGCCATTGTAGAAAATATGGGCGGTTTATCTCATCTTTTTCAACTGAGCTCGATTTTACAGATTAGACAGGCTTAATTTTTACCAAAAACGTTGCTCAATAGCGGAATGCATTGAAACTAAAGATTACCATCTCTTATAAACCAACAATTCAATGAAAACATATTTAACCTCGTTATTGAGTTGTTCGTGCATCTCGAGAATCCCGTTTTTTTTTGTCAAGATTTAGAGAGGCAAAGAATTATAACAAAACAAAAGATTCATTAAACAAGTTCATTGTCAAGCCAAAATAAGATAAATAAATACCGCTGAAATACTCTTATAAGCTGTTTAATTCCAAAATTAATCAAAAACTACGTAGCAATTTTTGTTCTAGGAAACTTTAAGGTTTGCAAGAGCAAAAATTATCTGTTCTTTTTGACTCCGGTCAAACATGTTAATATTTCAGTACCTAAGAGGAACATTTCCTCATAAAAATGACAGCGTTTCATATACGACTAACATTATCGCAAACATTGCTTGTTTCCTGTAGACAAAATTAGTGCAGTCTAATATAAAATAACTAGCTGTCCCCCGCGGTTTTAACCGCGTTGTTCCCGTTCCCGTGAGGTTTTTAGGAAAACCAACTATTCTATCACATCTCAGGCTACGGACTGTCTCCGAATCAAATTTTACGTAAATCGATTCAGAGGCATGAAAGCGAGACAGGCCGACAGACAGAGTTACTTTCGCATTTATAATATTAGTATGGATGTGAAAAATATAAAAATAATGTATTGTGATAAACTACTATTGACCGAAGCAGCAGCTGGCTTTGTCGAGCAATTCATGCACGGCCATAATAATAAAATAATTTATAGCATAAATAAAAATATTCTTTCATCGTGTCTTGAGATAAAGACAATATTTACACAGATCGCTGTCCGAGGGAATTGTGCGAGGAAGTAAGGAAACATCCATCAAAAAGTAATATTTCAATTTCCAATCTTTGCAAAGAGTAGTTCTGGTTAAAAAACGATTTGACGTAGCTAGGTTGTCAGCTTTGATCAACAACGTACATTCTTGATCGCACGTTTTTGTTGAGTCAAAGCTATGGTAGTCAGACAAAATAAATGCAATATGATATTCGATCAATTTGACATGCCTGTCGTTTTACACGACGTAACAATAATGAAAGAACCCAGAATAATGATAAGGACCATCAAGGGATGATTGGGCATTTTAAAGAAGCTGTGTTTCTTAATCCTCATCCTCCTAATATCAATAATTAACCATACGATTATATTCTACACTATACTTTGATAGACATCCAGCCCATACTGACTTTGGTGCATGATAGCTAACATTGTTTTACAGCCTTAGTTACTTGTTCAACAAATCTAGAACCAGTCCCAGGGTTCTGCCTGCTTTTTCATTTTGTTTTGTAGTCCGCTTTCATGTTGAAAAAGAAACAAAAATAACTATTTTGAAAGTCGGTGGCTTCTCTTCTGCTGGTCGATTTATGTTGTCACTACTTGCCACCGACTTGAAGGCGGTTGTAATTTTTTTCGAAAATGCTTTTTCTGCTGTCCATTTGTCATATCTTTAAAACGCAACGCATTCGGATGCGGTTTTTTTAACAGACAGTGATTCAAGAGGAAGGTTTATTAGTATAATACGTGTGCATATTATAGTGGAAAAAAGACGAAAATTAAAAAAAAATGTAACACCCAATCGAGATTTATCTGAATTTTGATCACTCTGAACACTTAAGAACGCTTTCAAATGTAAGCGATTTATCAAAAACGGGCAGTAATTTTGAGTTTAATAATAGGTAAAAGTATTTGAATTATGTTTAGTTGGCAGAATTTCAGACAGGAGAGAGGCTTGTGCTGGCGAGGAACAATGGAGTACAATGGTGACTGGACATGACTTTATCTGGTTCCTTTGACTTGAATACTTTCGTAGTGAATTTATTTCTCAAGATAACCTCTGGAATTCATCTTTTATACGACTGACTGTTCCTTTCAACATAAGTTATGTCCAACATTAAAAATTCCCTAGAGGGTCCTAGCCTAGCTCAAGACTAATTTTACGTAGAGCACATGCGGGTAATCCCAGCGGTTGAGGTTTTAGGTCATCGTTAAGGAATATCACTATGTAAACATAATATACCTAGTTATGTTAGTTTTACATAGCGTGTCCGAGTAGTCTCTCTAAGCGACAAGGGACGCGTCACTGTCGACGTTTATATAAAGCTATGGAATCGCATTAGCGAACATTACTTTTGCCTTCGATGTTAAACTTACTCACTTTTACTTATTGATGTCGAAATCCGTTGTAGGCTCAACAACATAGTACCTGAAGTTTGCATGCCATTTCATCATTTGTTAATTCATGCAACCATACGGGTTGGCCGATGTTAATCAAAGAGATTTACAACATTAGCACTATTTCTTTTTAAACGCAACTGCTGAAAAGTCCTCGATTTATTTTATCGTTAACATTTTCAAATTCTCCTTTTTTATATAATACAATTGTCTCATGTCTGTAAATGTCACGTGTATGATGATGTTAAGTTGTAAGGCAGCCTTTATTATAATTCTAACGATACGAGGTTTTTATGACGATTTCAAAAGATCTTTATCGTTTTTAGTTGTTAACGAAAAGGAAAATCGGAACTTTTTAAGGTCGGTCTGACAAAAAGCCTTTTTAAACGAAATATAATTCTTGGCATAGGTTAAAGTGCGTAGGACTATGACATCAATCACACACACAAACACTTTGTTGAAACACAAGTTGGAATAATTTATTAATGGTAAAAAATAATGTGAAAAAAAAAATACAGCCAAGTCAAAAATGAGAGGACGCTGTGACCACGTAATATGCCTTTTAGGAGAGGGGAGGAAATAAAACCAAAGGGGTAATATTTCCATTTTATTATTTATGGGCTTGTATAAGTTTTGACTCCCAACAGTCCCACAACCCACTGCTGCTAAGCCTCGTTTTTGCATTAACTTAAGTAAATTCGCTGACTAAAGACTGCAGGGATCCATATAAGTTCATAATCCCAGCACTATTGGCTAGCTCTATTGTCTACTCTAGTAATATATTTTCCAAAGCACCAGGTGCGGAAACGGTTATTAGTAAAAAAATTAAAATGCTTAATAACGACAGTATCATCAGCTAGATTTAAAAGGTTTTCATTTTAAATCTAACTGATAAAATATAAAACCCGAGATAGGTAATAATAAAAAAATAATGAAAGGAAAAATTTAAACAAATACATTACGTTTCCTACACACCTCAACAATTCACTCTACTTACTATACACATATTTTTGCGTAGTCCTCTTAGCGTTCACTTATAAGAAACGGACAAAAAAAAACCACATATTTTATGCACTTGACAAAATATGCTGTTTTTGTACAGCATCTTAAGTGGGTACCTCTCAAATGACTGTGATTTATTAGAACAAGAGTAATGTCTGTACAAGAGCTTTTCAAAAACCGAAAGTATGCCTCTAATTAAACAAGGATCTTATCTCTTCAGGAGGTCTAAAGTAGCGGACAGTCAAAAAAAATATAAAATAAAGGAGTGTGATAAGTAAATACGTATTTACCTGGACGATATGTTCATAGTACACAAATATCTAACTATATATGTAAAATGATGGTAGCGAAGTAAAAGTATGTTCCAGGTTGGAGCAAAAACTACTGGAGAGATTCTCTCATAAATAACCCATTACAAAAACATTGTAATGGGTTATTTATGATCACGCTATTTATATTGAGGGGGGGGGGGGAAGCATTATTTTTGTAATAGGTTTATAATATTCTAACTTCATACAATCCTGGTACTTCTCGGCCTCAAGTACCACGAATGCAGGATATTAGATCTAAGTTATCTTACAAATTTAATTGCTGTTGAGGCTGAGATACCAGGAATGCAGGATATCAGGTCTAAGTCTAATCGGATTCTTTCACCGATATAAGCTAGGGTACCAGCGGGTTTATGTAGGTAACCTTATATGTATTGGTAATAGAATCCCTACTATGTCTCACGGGAGCTGTTATACTATTTGTTCCTCGCTTTACCAACCAAAGACTTACTAACGTAACGCGGGTGAAACCGCGAGGAACAACTAGTACGTAAAATAAACATATATGTACAAGTTAATAAAGCTAAATAATCTCTGCAATGCGCAGAGATTATTTAGCAGTTTAGTTTAAACAAACAGCGGCCAATAAAAATTATTAGGCCATCCTGCTTGATTCGTCTTCGTCTTGTTAAAACATCATGATGCATTATCATCTTATATTTTTTCAGTAACCCTGATGTGTTTTGTAACTTGTGTAACACATAAAAAATACATTACGTAAGTGCGTACTTTTTACAGGTGTATTATTGTATGTTAAGGTGATGTTATTGATTTACCACATAAGAATCACAATAATGTTCAAATTTCCACCATGGCACGATGAAGGACAGTATAATGACCACCTTCGGCATATGGTAATGACGATGTACGGTCACTGTCGTGCATGACGTGCAATTATAAGTTCAATATCATAAGTGATCGATATTCTACCCATAAGTGAAGGTAACGAGAAAGTGGAACAGCAATTAAAGCAATTAATGTACCAAGTTCAGGTGGACAATTTGAGAATAGTTAGAGTTCTCGGTCAATTCCAGGTATTGAGGGTAATTTGAAAAGTTTTTGAGCCATATGGTTTTCGTTGGCAGAAAATATAAGTCTAAGATTCTCGAAGAGTCTCGATTAGGAACAATGTTATCTTCAGATTATACGTTTTAAATGCATTCGATATACTTGGTGGTTTCCCTCAGTTTTCAGTTCCCTAACCTGTGTTTACAAAGCTATGATTAGATTTTCACAAACTTCCGTGAAGCTTTGCGCTCAGATGCAATAAATTTCTTTCCGAGCGAATGAAAACGTAAGTGAAGTGATGTTTCGCGCAAATAAAAAGTCATGAATGAATCATGTATTGTGTGTACTGACTGACTCAAACCACATTGGTACCGCTGAAAGCTCCACTGATATCATAAAAACATGAATGAAACAAATATTACATCAGATGAGCGTTGGGTAAAATGCATTGATATGATAATGATAAGCACAAAGGTATTCGCTGGAAATTATTATCAAAATTTAAACGACTTGAACAATAATTTATATTAATAGGCCTTAGCTGTTAATAGTAGATTCTCATTGATAATTCCTTCTAAGACCTACGCGTGTAGAATACATGAAACAGCAGAAGTGACCTTGGGGACAGGTGTACAGTGGGCGGGAAGGCACTCACCTTGGCCATGTGTTCTCGCCGAGGACTTTCCCATGTCGGCCGCACCATCGACACACATATACACTCACACTTGCGCGCGACACTTAAACACTCTGTGCGTACTTATGCTTATAGGTCGGTATAAAAGAGGCGTACAAAAAGTTAGACGTTATATTATTGAAGGACACTTGAGGGTTAAGCTAGGTCTCCTACGGAGAAGCAGATGGTAGGGGGGCGTCGAGGGCGGAGGGCCGCGCGGCGCGATCGGCATTCTGTGCACCGCCAGAGCACTTCGTCTTCCTGAAACAACACACAAAACAAATATTAGAAAACAGCTCCAGTGCTGATGAATGGATATTGAATCTAAGATGGATGATCGCTGCCCTATGGCCACGAAGAAAACAATATCTTATAATTGTACAGAAATGCTTGTACTGTCTCTGCCTGCCATCATATTTAATGGTTAAAATCGTCTTCCCGTAGCTCTGTCAACAGCTCGTTTGAATTTTGAATTTAAATATTATCATTGCCAGCCTTATATACGTAGCCGTGTATACGTCTTTTATTTATGACAATCTTGTGTTGATGGCTCTATAGCAAACAGAATGAGATCGTCTGCAAATCTGAAATAGTATAGGTGTTCACCATTTAGGTATATTGATACCAAGTTTGTGCCAGTGTTAATCCATACTAATATTATAAATGGGAAAGTGTGTCTGTCTGTCTGTCTGTTTGTCTTTCTTTCACGGCAAAACGGAGCGACGGATTGACGTGATTTTTTAAGTGGAGATAGTTGAAGGGATGGAGAGTAACATATGCTACTTTTTGTCTCTTTCTAACGCGAGCGAAGCCGCGGGCAGAAGCTAGTAAAGTACATAATTACATAATGCTAACAATTACAAACATTGGCAATTGTTGTTTGCTTTAGGGTTTACAACCTTTACCTTGTTTTGTTTTTTATTTACTCATTTTTCTGTAATATTTCCTGATTTACAAGTAATTCATGATTTTATGTCCACAATCTACAAAAGACTAAAAGGGCTAATAAATACAAGTAGGTGTATTAAATCAGACGTTGCCATTCATTAAGCAGCACTAAAGAAACTATTTAAAAAAAATTAATCATCGTCATTGTGGTTTGTGGCTACCGACTAGAAGCCTACGTCATGGAGCTAAGTGTCTGTCTGTCTGCTAAGAGTTCTTCTGCTACCACATTGAATATTAATAGACATCTAATTCTTGTACTCTATTCTTAGATTGCTAATTAATTGATTTAACTATCAACGAATAACGATCTATCAGATATGGGTAATGAAAACTGTTTGGGCAACTTTGTCACACGACAATATTTTACGACTGTAAATTTCATATGCATTTGCACAGGGTAATACTTTAACCGCTTTAACGTCACAGTAGACATAAAAAAATCTCAACAAAGAAACTGAAACGCTACAAATGCTTATGCTTATGCTGCTTTACTGAATCACCATATCTCTTCTTCTATATTTTATAAGTAGAATTTGCTGCAATACATAAGTTGTTTTTAACACCCTTCTACTGGTTAATAACAAAGATCATCATTACTGGGGTTAATTAAAATCTGTTTTTGATTATAACTGTTACAGCAGAACCAGTAGAGAGAGAACCAGCACACGCAGAGACTTATATTGATGTTACTCAATCCTGAACTTCATAATGTAAAACGACTCTTAAAATACGTATAACATTAGTTTTAGAAGTAAGTAAGTCTGTTTGTGAAGGGAGCCTACGTTTTAAGTTAAACACGATACGCCTAAATCTAACGTAAACACTTTAAATCACGCCCACAATAAGCAACAAGTTCACGACATTCAAAAATGAATGCTTCGACATATTGTGTTAGGATTACACCAACACGATGAGTTGTTTCTTAAGTTCTGAACAACTCAAGGTAAACAATTCAAACAGATAATATCAATAGAATTAATGAAACCTCACGACAAAGTTACTAATTTGATCTAGCGTTGGATGATAGATAACTCAAATTTATGTTCACAACACATAATATCATGACGTTTGAGAAGTTTTCGATCTATACTGTTTCGGTTGATTCACTGTTTCGGGTTTTAATCAGATTAATACGAGTATGCTCTTTTCAGGATATAAAAAGACATGCAAACGAACGCTGTGAGGACCGGATCGAACATCAATATTTATGTAATAATAAATAACAGCTCTATTAGTTTTAATCAAATTATTAATTTGAGTAACAATGTGTTTAACGTTCCACATAATCGTTCACGCGTCGATTGTTAAAACGGGGAATCCTCCAATCGGCTGTAAATATTATTAGGTAAGCATTTACAACGGATATAACCGTTTTATTTTCGTTGCAGTTTGTATGGTTATGGTTGCATACAACTAAAGGCAAATTCCAACAACGCTAAACGGTTTGCAACGGAGACAATGAGTAGCCAGATAATCTGTAATTTTGTGATAAGAAGCACCTTATCATGAATTCGACATGTGCTTGACCATTTGTATAAAGTACCTATATAAGCATTCCGATATATTTTAAACGACGTATATAAACCAAGATGTTTTTCATCCTAGAGACAGTCTGCCAACCAGTGCTAATGATGTGGCAATTAAAGTTTATTGGGAGAATTGAGATGCGCCGTTTGATACAGTCACGTGTCATCATCATCTTTTATCAGCGATGGACTTGAAACGTTCATTGAACAATCGTTTGAAGGATTTTTGTGACAAAATAACAAATGTAGAACAAGGTCCAGTAGACGAATGCTTTTTTATTATAATTAATATTTTTTATGTTTATTAGTTGTTTTTTACATCGCCATCGTAAGGAAACCTAGACTTGTAGTGAATAAATAAAGGTCCGAAATGGCCGAAATCGTCAATCCGCTTTGAGCAAGCGTGGTGATCAGTGCTCGTGCTCGTACCTTCTCTGTAAGAGAAGAGGCCTTTGCCCTGCAGTGGGACAGTTATAGGCTGATATTATCATTATTATTTATTAATAGTTCCAAAATGGTGGTGCGTTTGCACACCATCATTGTAACTTTAATGATTGTTAAATAAAACATGAAACTTGAAACCACGGAACTTATGAATGAGCTAGTGTGGGTAGTCCCTTAGGAGCATGGGGGTAAGTATTATCCATTCATGCAATACTATTTTATAAAAATCTTCCTCGATGAATTTAGGTTAAGGTGACATGTCCGTGAAGGTGAAGTGACGCTAGCAAAATCTAATAACAACAAATAAAATAATTACGAGCGACACTTACCAACTGTTTAAAACAGAAAGGCATAATAATATCTTACAAAATTTTGCGACTCTAGAGCTCGTACAAGCTCAGAACAAACCAGTTACCTACTAGTACGTGGAATTTTGCAACTTATAGCATCTGCCCGGATTTGGTATTTAAAGTGAAGGACACACATTCATATCTTTATCTAGTTCAAATATAGAACTATTATAAGTGAAAGTCACTTCAATATTGTAGCTGGTAACTGTATATTATAATCTTCCTGACTCAAAGATGGTTCAGAACCTTACTACTAGCCGCCCGCACTAGTAATGGCATATGTGATGTGTGCGTCCTTTATTTTATTAATAGTACTCGATTGCTACATTATTTTTCAGAGGCCCTTACTTTGCATACATTAAAATATTATAAATTAAACAGTTTGAAAAAAGTTTGGGACATCGTAAAAGTTTTGCGACTCTGCCCAGATTGCTCCACCCATAACATATAAAATTCTTATAGTAAGTTTTTAAATGTCTATCTACATATTATTATAAACTATGTGACTGTGTATTATTATATTTATTACGTATTGTAACCCACTTAAAGTATGTAAAACTACGGGGCCCATATTTGGCGGTGACATCATGACATGTAAAACCTTGACTGTACACTTACTCGGTGGTTTTATTACGAGACACATAGTAATTATCTTCCTTTACGGAATGGAATATCATTATGAATCTATATAATTTCAGGTACTTATATTGATATTTTAGGGTCTGGTGAAGAGGTTCAATAGCTAGATGTTACTTTATGAACAGTCAATTATTATTATGCTTATTGAAATAACTAGCATTTCTATTAAGTTATTTATTTGGTGGAGGTAAAACAAGATGTTTTGAGTCACTTATTTAGCTTTACACCTAACCCATGCATCAAAAATTTCATATCGTTAGGCATATGAAATTTACCTTGCTCGGTTGAAGTTATGTCTGATTACCAACACTTATCCACTGTACTAAAATTGACCAATAAGTCAATTCACAGTCGGAAAATATCTTCTTAGGACAGAACTACAATAACAGATAGCACGAAGAATAAAGACTGTCTGTAAATAAAATCTGGACCAGTAAGGAAAGTTAATGTTCTCGTACCGTAGACAAGATAACGTAACATATGAATCAGACATCGAGTCAGTCTGCTCTTCGCAATTATTTTAAGTATTGACTGATAAATGATAACGGGGAACACTGACGTTTGTTCAGAAATACTGTAGTAGTTATACATTTTTTATTCCAATATTGTTGTTTGTTTCCATAAGAAAAATCGAGTACTTCCAGTGCAGTGTCCACAATACCATAATGGTTTGTTTAGATAATGACGTAAACACTTTAGGGTTGATATCACTGTGATCGTATCGCAATCACAACATCATATGCGTGCATAACCACTTCAATTGCACTATTTACGTGAATAAAATAACTGGAGTTGAAGCTATAATTAAGTATAGTTACAGACTTATCGAATTCATTTGGATAGCAATAACAAAACCAAATAGGTGAATAAATAACAAAATACTGTTTTTTTACATAGTATTAGGTTCATAACTATTATATCTATTAAGTCTAGGTCTCTACAAAATTTAACACAAAGATGTAGGTAAGTATATAGATTCCATCAGACTCAAATACGGCGTACCCCAAGGGCATATTTTAGGACCCCTACTAAATCGTCATAATTTTCTGAAAAATGGATGGTGTATAATAGCAGAAAAAGCTTTATGAAACTTTTTTTTAATAATTATGAGCTAGGCTAGGCAACAGAGATGATATATTTTTATCAGGTTTTATGAAACCAATGTGTTATTATCTATATGTATAACTAGAGCTGTTAATCCACTCTTCAACACTACATCTAGAAACGTATACTTTCCTAATCAAGGTCTATTTTTGTAGGTAGTATAGATGCTGGCGGGAAAAATTCCGAATCATTCCCGTCGAATACTTCGGAAGTATTCCGAAATATTCTGAAACTTTGGGAATATTTCAACTGCCAAAAAAAACCGGTGAAATTGTATTAATCCATTAAAAGCCACTGTACTCGATTGAGTACAGCGTAATGAAGTAAAATAATAAGGTGTATCACCTAAAATTTACAAGATCAGCTGTCATTTACACTTCGGAATAATGCTGTACTCAATCGAGTACAGCAGTTACCTCTAATGGGTTCATAGCGAATACTTATAGCATACCAGCTGTCCCCCGCGGTTTTATCCGCGTTTAATTTCCTTTGGTTACTTCTTAGCCCCCCGTAAATCGTTTATGCAGGCGCACGCAACAAAAGTCCTTAAATGTGAATAATTTTCCCCGTTTTTGCAACATTTCTCACTGACGCTTCGCTCCTATTGGTCGCAGCGTAATGTTATATAGCCTAATACCTTCCTCTATAAATGGACTTTCAAAAACAAAGAATTTCTGTAATCGGATCAGT
The DNA here is from genome assembly GCA_033675125.1 of Athetis lepigone. Taxonomy (NCBI): domain Eukaryota; kingdom Metazoa; phylum Arthropoda; class Insecta; order Lepidoptera; family Noctuidae; genus Athetis; species Athetis lepigone. Next base: position 13,716,305 of record CM066243.1, on the reverse strand, counting down.
AGTTCCTGAGATTAGCGCGTTTAAACAAACAAACAAACAAACTCCTCCGCATTATAATATTAGTAGTAGCTTTCCAATAGTGAAAGAATTTTAGAAAGCGACACAATGGTTTTTGAGTTTATTTATTAGGTTTTCCTTTATTTAGTAATAGGTACCTACCTATCTATGTGACTCGCGAATACTTAGCGATGCGAACAGCAGAGCTATATACAAACTAACCAAAAACATAGGTAACCCTTTTTCAAAAAACAAATCAAATATGCTCGGCCTGGTTTTTTATTCCACAACTAACATTTTGAAAAATAGCACTTGACAATATATACATAAAAACAAAAAAATGCGAAATCCTGTTAATCGCAGGATAACATATTATGTTATCCTGCGATTAACAGGATTTTTATTTTTTTATAAAAATATCAGATTTATAATAAAATAAACATTTATATTTTACTAACTTATGTGCCACTGAAAAATAATTAATTCACCCACCACACAAAAAATAAACACGTTTATTCTTATTGAATAATTCGGGCGAAATATTCCGCGGAAACATTCGATTGCGGGGTATGAATCTTTCTGAAAACTTCTCCGGGGGGGGAGCATCTCCCCTCTTACCGCACCCCGCACCGCCATCGCCTTCGTGCACACAGTCGGGCGGCGGCGATCGACGGTCGATGCAAAATTCCATTCGATATTTAAAAAAATATAAAATTATTTTGCAAAAAAATACAAATCTAAATTTAAATTCATTTTGAATAATTCTGATTTAAAGAAACTTTCCCAGAAGTATTCCAGAATTATTTCGAATTTTTCAGAAGTTTTGCAACTATAGTAGGTAGCACCTACATACAGAAGAATACATTTTATGGTAGGTTTTTTACTATAGGGATGGCCTACATTTATGTGTGAGGGACCACCTTAATTCCGTGTTTGTAGGTCAAAGGGTTTGGCCCAAGCGACGATGACTCAGTTAAGGAAGTTTTGGTGATACTCGGCGTCTTAGATGGAAAACTTTAGTACCATTACAGGTACAAAGCTACAAAGCCCATACAAATTTAAAACATGAACAAATTCCTGCCATTTTATTTACTTGCATGACTTATTTCTTAGAATATGTTTCAAATTAGGACATAGTCTTTAATCCTCTGTTACGTTTATAATCATTACATTTATTTAAATTTTTTCCTGTTTAAGTTGTTAATTGTCCAAAAACACGAAACTTGTAATCCTCTGTTACGTTTATAATCAGTACATTTATTTATATTTTTTCCTGTCTAAATTGTTAATTGTCCAAAAACGCGATGCTTGTTTTTTGATTTTATATATTATGTTTTACGATTTTTAACATCATTGCTTTTATTTCGTAAAACTAGTAACTAAAAACAAAATAGGAAGAAAGTTTGACAAATATCCACGTAAACTATGAGGGTAATTATGCTAACCTCAATTACCTTATTTCCTTGTTCCGTAACATCCAAAATGACAGTGATTGGTCGTTTTGGCCATTCAATTCCGACCAAGTTATTGATGGGTTCACTAACATACAGTCAGACCTAACCAGTCATAAGAGATAGCATTTTCTTTATCAAAACATAACATCGGATATTAAATCAATACTCCCCACTAACATAATGATGCCATTTATGTGTCGGGTTTTATATTTAACTGGGATGGAAAATCCATGTTTTTAGTGAGTATAAATAATTTGATTCCAATAGATTTCATATTGAGTTTGACTAAATTTAACAAAATGTTGGACTGTCAAATTTAGGAAAGAACATAAATTGAATTAAATATTGAGGATAACATTTGGAAGTCACAAACTATTTGGGATTAATATCACGATTTCAGAACAAGAATGTGGACTAGAAAGTTTTATTCATTTTTGTATCAACTTTGGAAATCTCTTTATTTTAACCTTTAATTCCTGCTAATTACATATTGGTTATGAAAATTTAAATTGGTACACGTTATGTATCTAGTATTAGCTACAGTATTATTCTATACTCATATAAAAAAGCTGAGTTCTCATGTTTGTTTTAACGCGCCAATCTTTGGAACTGCTGATCGGATGTGAAAAAAATCTTTATCGTGTTATACCCGTGTATTTTGTTTTTACTAAAACATATAGATGCATGGTGTATTATTTATTTTAAATTATGAAATTATTGTAAAAAAAATATAAGTATTGAAATTCACCATATAATTTCAATAACCTACAGTTCAAATATCATGTTCCTAACTTTAGTAAATGTAATTAAAAAATAAATAAATACCTATGAATTGAATGTGCACTGTACTTTTTACACCTACGTATAGAAATTAAGAACGGTTATAAAAATAAGCATTATAATAACAAAACCCAGAAAAATAAAAAAATCAACGAATACGTGTCTATTAAAGCCTACTTCCGCATTTTTGAAAAATTTTATGCTACACTCACATCATAAAATAGGTTCCGCCCAGACAAATCTCAGACAATCCAATGAGACGCTGAGTCCGCGTTAAACACGTCACATTCACATTACAAAAATAATTTTACATTAATAACAGTTCCAAACCATATATTTATAATACTAAAACATTATAAGGCACAGTAGTAAATCGCTACTGAATTCTTCGCGACATTATTTCACGGCTTTATTTGTTAAACAATAATTATATGGTGGAGCGCTTGCCAAGCGAGCGTGTGACTCCGAACGGTGAACGAAACGCACTGTTTTGATAGTGTATTTTAGCGTACGTAACAGCAAACCTCAAGGTGAGTTGGAGCTCTACCAAAGCTAGTCCACGATAACATTTCCATTGAAGGTTTCGCTCCGTTCTACGTCCAATGCTGGCTTTAGAACGCTACACCTTAACCCTACAAAGGCATTCCCAGCAATCAACGTTTACACCGAAAACTTTTCGTTCCTTGTGAGAACCAGTCTGTATTGTGCTCATAAAACTTTAAAGGGAATGTGAATATTTAACTAAGATGTAAAAACTTGAAATCCTTAACTTACTTATTAGTTTTAGGTCAAAATTTCGTTACTTACAATAAAAAAGACATTTATTTATTTATTTATTCATAACCTAAGCAATATAAGCTTACAGTTTAAACCAAAGCGCTTATAATGCTATACTAAATATACAAATCACAAAAATTACAAATTATAGATTTTCCAAATTATACAAATAAAATTAGAATTACTTAAAATATTATAGTCATTAAATATAGGTAGATAAAAGCAATTGCCATTTTAATATTGTCATTTAATAATAGTACAAATGCCATAGTTTAATAATTTATAGTACATATTTTATTCATATATTTTTTAATTAATTATCGTTTGCTTTCATCTAAATAAAGTAAGGCATTTTTAGCAACAACATTAGGTTTATCAAAGAATATGTCTACATCTGGATGCTTTTGCAAAAAAATATTTATGAGCTTGATAGCTTTAGCAGTAGGACTAGAGGCGGCTTGAGGAGAACGCCATGTTGGTGGATATGAGAGTAATCTGTGTTGTCGCCGCCCACTGCCACGCATATATTGGTCGGGTACATAAAAACAAATACACTCCAGTACCGAAGGATTGTCCACTCTACCGATCAGAAGTAAATAATAATGCATTAAGTGCACATATTCCCGTCTGAGTTCAAGAGTTTCAAGACCTACCATCCCTGATACAAACAAAGAAGGGTACAGAAATGGATAATATCCATATTGTCGCTTGTACAGGTACCGGGCAAATTTCCGCTGTATTTTTTCGATCATAAGTGCATACATTTTTTCTTGGGGGTTCCATACTATAACATTATATTCTAATTTGCTACGAACATATGAATTGTAGAGGAGTTTTATAACTTGAAGATTTTTAAATTGAGAGGAAGTTCTTATTATGAATCCTAAAGATTTATTGGCGTCTTTACATATTTTGGATATGTGTTCGTGAAAGTTTAGTTTACTGTCCAAAAGTAATCCTAGATCTCGTATTGTGGAGACACGTTCAATTGGTGTGCCCTCCAGCTCATAAGGAAACGTGATTGGGGATCGGGATCGAGAGAAAGTAATTATTTTACATTTGGAAATGTTAAGTGACAATTTATTTTTACTACTCCATTCGGTAACATTATCGATGTCATATTGAAGTGCTGCGCAATCTGCAGCTTGGCTAACAGAAATAAACAACTTTAAGTCGTCGGCAAACATCAAGCATTCAGCTTTTGTGATGACACTCGGTAAGTCATTAATCATGATTAGAAAGAGGGTGGGCCCTAAAGTACTACCCTGGCTCACTCCCGAACGTGTGTAATATTCTTGAGATTGGTAGCCTCCAACCCTAACATACTGTTTTCGATCTCGCAGATAGTTTGCCATAAATTTCAGAAGCTGAGAAGAGAATCCAAGAGAAGACAGTTTCATCAAGAGAACATCATTATCTACGAGATCGAAAGCTTTCTTAAAATCAAAGTAGGCTGCGTCAATTTGGCAACCTGACTTTACCGAAGTACTGACGCAGTCAACAAACTCAATATGGTTGGTTAATGTAGAGCGCATAGGCCGAAAACCGTGTTGACAATTATCGAGATGTCTACCAATCTGGCCAAAGATGGAACGATTGATAATGGATTCAAATATTTTGCCAAAGACTGACAACACGGCGATGGGTCGGTAGTTGGTGACATCAGGCGAGGATCCAGATTTAGGTACGGGAGTCACTCTGGATATTTTCCATTTAATAGGATAGATACTTTGCTTAAGTGAAGTGTTATAAATATGCAAAAGAGGTTCTTCTAAGACCGAAAGGCAATCCTTAACTAAATATGCTGGTATACTATCAGGGCCACAGGCAGAAGATGGTTTGAGACGACGCACTGCCCATCTCAGTTCTGCTGCCGTAATGTGTTCTACACATACAGCAGAGATATAATCTGCACGTTCTGCATCTCGTTCTGACGCCTTCGCATCTAGCGACGGAGTATCATTGTGAAATACAGAACCGAAGTATTGCGCAAAGGCATTAGCAGCTTCCTGTCCCTCTACTACTTCCTCTCTGTAAACAAATTTCGTACTAGGTTCCCTGTTCTTACGCTTATCCTTTACATACTTCCAAAAACTTGAGGGCTCGCCATTGATATTATTTTCAACCATTTGTATATAGTTGTTGAATGCTACATTAATAAGTTCTTTCACCTTGGTTCTGTAATATTTATATAGTTCTTTGTTAAATTGCAGTCTAAGTAATTTAAATTTTTTTAGATTGAAATATTTAAGTTTTATATATTGTATAATCTCTTTGGTATACCATTTTGGATAAACATATTTATTGTTAGATGAAATTATTTTACAAGGTACATGGTTACTAATAGCGTTATTTAATTTGGAATAAAATATCTCCACGGCTTCGTTAACATCGTGTTGATTTAATATGTCTATCCAATTTATGTCGGCAATATCAAAATACAAGCTCTCGAAATCCGCCCTACGAAAATTCCACTCTGGACTAGAACACTGCCTTCGCCTTACAGCTGACGACCCGCTCATGGTCGCAGTTCTTGGTACTGTGAGCAGTATCTCAAGGGGAGGATGATACGCATCCATTGGGACAAGTGATTCAACATCAGATGACACATGAATATTTTCGTGAATATTAGTTAATATTAGATCCAAGATGCATCCATATTTGTTACATATATTATTACATTGTTGCAACTTACAATATTCTAAAAAGTTATTAAACTGAGTTGTAACAGACTTATTGCAAGATTTTAGATTAAAATCGCCAAGTATAACAAAATGTAACTCAGAATACTGATTAACCGCATTTTCGATACAATTCAAGACATCAAGATATTGTTTTTCACTATAACTAGGTGGTAAGTATACCGCACATACAAAGAATTTTATATTTCTCCACGTAACAACCGCGAAGATCAATTCCTTGTCGTCAGTGAGGTCATCTACGTTTGTAGTTCTTTTGACTGTATAACAACTCTTGACCGCCAAAAGAACACCGCCCCATCCGACATCGCCAGCACGATCCTTTCTTAATACGACATAGTCCGGAGGAAATAATTCAGAGTCATATACAGAACTGTTAAGGAATGTTTCCGTAAGAACAATGAGATCGTAGGACGATGCCGATGCGGTAATGCTGTTATGAAAAATAGTAGTTTTTGAGCGAAGACCTCTGACATTTTGATAATATATTGATATTTCCTTAGTAGCAGCTTTAATCCGTATATTATGCTTGGGCTTGTTTCTATGTTTATTAATAGGAAGAACAATTTTACTTGTTATTTTATTTTTACTGCACGAGAAAAAACTTAGGATTTCTAATGTCAATATAGTCAATATTTATATTTATTAGTATGTTATCGTATATACATTTAATTCCATGTTTATTTATTTTTCCAGTGCTATATGAGAACATGTCTAGAGAAACGACGTGATTTGTATCATAAAAGTATGCGTAATTGTTATTTTGGAGTTCTAAATAGAGAAGGTTATTAAAAAACTCGATTTTGTAGTTATAAATAGGGGCGCCGCATATATAAGTAGGTGTACATATGATTATATTAGTATTGATTATATGTTCGAGGGCTTTCGTAATTGCTTTGACCAATGCGGTCAAATCACCATTCGTTTTAAAATCTTGGCCCCCTATCATTATGATACAATAGTCCATCTTATTGTAGTCAATTAATTTTTTATCAATATTTTCAAGCAAGTGTATGATGCTACAATTAGGTGTGACGTAGCGAATATAGTCAAATTGACCGCTAAATGTATCTTCTATAGATTGTAGAGTACCGTAGGTGCTACTATTGGTCAGAATACATAGTTTATTTTTTTTATTTATATTTGTTGCTATTTCGGTACATGTTTGAGTTGATTCATCTTTCGTGCTCTTCTGGCAAGATTGAGATTGAGTAGGCTGTATTCCATCAAAACAGGAACTTGTTTCGAGTGTTTTGCAAGCTGCGGTGTCTTCAGTACTGTTGTTGTCTGGTTGATGGGTTATTAAAGGAGAAAAACTCAGCTTGGTCGGTGTGGAAAAACAGCTCGGTCTTAGTTTATTATTTTTCTTTTTTTGTGATGACTTTGGCGAAAAGCTTTTGGTTTCTAATATGCTTACTTTCTTATACGTTTCAATAATTTTTTGACATTGTCCTATATCCATTTTAAGTCTAAAGTTTTCGCTGTTTAGATTTTCAATTTCCAAGTGCGCACTTTCTAATTGCAGGTTTAGTTTTTTAATTGTGTCTTTGAATATTATAATATCGTCGCTGTCATTCAATGTACTATTTGGCAGACTCATCATTGTTGTATCTAGTAATGTGCTGTTGTTGAAGTTGGCATTTAGAATACTATCCATAGATTTTGTTCTTGATGGTTTGCGGACGGTAACGTTATCGATGTCCAAGTTGTCCATTATTGTGTCAGAAAAATTGACTTGTGAATTAAAAACAAAAAAAAAATAGTTTTTGTACTTGCGGGGATCGATCCTAGGGCTACAGTATTCCTCCAAAGTTACGCTGCTTCGTGCACCGCTGCGCTAACGATACATTACTCAAGGTGTTAAAATTTGTGATCCGTATGCGCTGAGCGATGAGTAATGCGTACTTGTGCAGGCGTCGACGGGGATAGAGGTGGTAAGCGCGGGAGGTATCGAGCGCGCTGCGGGTTGTCGTAGGTCACGGTTAAAGTTCGTTATGACACTTTTTAAATTTTGATTTTTTCCACAATTTTAAACTTCTTGTAACTTTGGTTTGCTTGGGTCGATTTGTGATGAAGTACTACGGTTTGAAAGGTCACTTCACAAATTTTAAGCTTAAAGTATATTATTTCCACAATATTCACGGTTACCACTTTTTTTATTTAAAATCTGAGGAGCAAAGAATAACAACGTCTCGTTTATAGCAAGGTCGTACGGCGATTGATAATAATTTAGATAGTTTCAAAGGATATGGTGTTGAGTGACGATTTGTAGCATACCTTCTTGGCTAGCCCAATCAATTTTCCTGTAGTTAACCAGCAAAGTAACTCCATTTATACTGGCCATTATGTCGACAGATATTGAGCAACGGCACACACGGATGGCTAGACACTGTTACTGCTGACGACATTATCAATGCAATATGTCAACATTGGCGGTGCGAATTTCACTGTGCGCAGGAATGCAACAGAAAACCACTAATCCAAACAGCACACAAATAGTTACTAATGAGCAATGATGGTAAATAACGTTATCAGGACCAAATGAGTAGTTATGATTCATGAAAATGATCGCAAAAAAATAGCAAATAACCGTGAAAACAATCTGTATAATGATTCACTAGATCTAGATCTAAGATTCTTAACAATATTTGCAGAAAATGGCGCGCTTGTGAAAGTGACGATCAACGTTTACAAGGTCTTAGAAAAAAAGAGCGTTAATCCGTAATTTGTAGCAAGTTTTACTAGTTGACTCATTAAATGGTTTTCATCAAAGAGTAGTGTCCGTCATTGTTTGAGTTAGAAGTAACAGAGGACGAGGCTATATTCTCTACTAGATATAATAAATAAACTGAGATTGGAAACACAGGCCCCATTTCCATAGTTGACGACGTGATCACTGCAATATTAAGAGCAAGTATAGTCCAAGGCTCCATGTCCATGGGATTAGATTCATAGGTCTTATTTAAATTATTTTAATCCGTTCACAAAAATCGGACAAATTAGTTGGACGCTTGTCTAGACATATCGTAAACATTATCTCGTCCGTGACTTCATTCGCGGACCATATGTGCGAGAGCATCATCTATGCGCTTAAAGAATGTAGAGCGGTACGAGCAAGTTATTTGAAGTTCAGCCATAACTAATTTGGTAATGCAAGGCGTTATAGTTTTGGGCACGCCGTAATAGCGGCGGTAAGACCCCTCTTTGAGGAGTGGCTGGAGAGGCGCCATGGCGCTCTCACGTTTCGCTTGACACAGGTCCTCACCGGACATGGTCAGTTCGGGAGGTTCCTGTGTCGGATTCGAGCGGAAGCGACGCCTGGGTGTCACCACTGCAGTAACGGTCGCCTGGAGGACACGGTCGAGCACACAGTGGAGGTGTGCCGCGCATGGGCGGAGCATCGACGTGTCCTCGTAGAGGCGATCGGCGGCGGTGACCTCTCGCGCCCGGCGCTGGTTCAGGCCATGCTTCGGAGCGAGACGGAATGGGATGCCATCGCCTCCTTCTGCGAAGCAGTTATGCTAGTGAAGAAAGCGGCGGCGCGCGAGAGGCAACGACGAGCCTCTCGCCCCGGACTAAGACCCAGGCGAAGACGTCGAGAGTCGCAAGACGACTACCGGCCACCGTAGGCGCGGTTCTGCGGATGGCGAGCGATGGGTAGCTCACCGCCCGGCTAGGACCAGGACCGCGTCGACGGCGCGTTTTGTTCCACGCGCGCCTCAAAGAGAAGAAGTCAGCACAAGAAGGGGCCCAACAGGGCCACGCCTGCCGGGGTTGCGGAATGTTTAGAATAGTTACCGTGACCCTGGAACATAAAGGGCAATAGAAGGAACATGAGTGGGTTTTAGTCAGTAAAAGTCTGACACGCCCTCCCGCCGCACCCAGGACGGGAGCAGTCATTTGATAATTTCCCACTCACAAAAATAAAAAAAAGGTGTTATAGTTTTTTGATCAGTAATTATGGTCAGAACGAAGAGTAAATCATTAAGGCACCTCATTGTTAACTAGTAAGCATTACTGAGTATAGGTCTTCCTGCTTACCGTTTTCAGTAGACTATTTGCGGAGAGTAATCTATTGATTGGTGAGTGCATTGTAATACTATCAGTTTACACAAGGATGTGACCGTGCGTACTTGCGAATGCAACATCCAAGAAACCAGAGGGTGTTTTTGTAATATTTAAAAAATTAACACACACAACTACTGCCGACTATTTTCGTAAAGAGGTAGAATGTAGTTTAATTCAATATTTTTGGGTATGCCCAAAAATAAATCGGTGAATAATCAGAGAAAGCAGTCACGCAGAATTGGCAACAGTCCAACATAATAGTTTTTGCATCTTGTACTGGACAAACGAATTATAACTTAATAGGACTGGACGCGGACGTTAGCATTCATTGTTGTATTATGAACTCAATTACCCACGCTTTTGTTAATTATGTTAAGAGCACATGACTATAATAAACTAGCACAATATGACTGTGTTCAAATTCGCAAATGTAAACGTTCATTAACAATAAGGACTACAAATATTAATGCCAGATCACGCCGACACTTGCTAGATAGTGAAGAAACTCCTAAAAAACAAAAATTAAATCCAGACAAGCCATAAATAAGACCTCTGTTGACATTTAAAACTAGAAGACTTCAAGTTGACGCATCGTAAATTCGGGATAAGAACATATGGAAACAGGTACATTATCGAGCAAACTGTTGTAGAATATTAATTTACCAAAGTTAAATGCGAACCTCTAAAGATGACCTCAATGTAGCGACGTTTATTATTACCATATTATCAAAGGGTTACAACTTCCTATAAACATTTACGGGAAAATCTAACGAAATACTTCGTAAACACGTCAAACTGAACGGATATATCGGCCATTACACGACTATCCTATAATATGCGTCAAATTGTATGTAAGAAACTACTATATTGTTCCTGTCTATGGAATATATGGAGGTATCGTGGCAGTTAACGAAATCAAATCCGTCCAAATTAGGCCCGACGCGGACGGGGCAAGTAAACAGAGCCACCCCTTAAAACAATAGATGTACCTTTGACATGGAGCCTTAACAGAAACAAAGAAGAACTAGTTTGCCGTAAAACGCTTACGTGATTCCGCGTTCTACTTTCAGGAACATTAAAGCTTAGTCCCGGTCGTGATTGAGTTAGGCGTGGCGTGGCACCCATCATGCGTCTATGCGGTCACTACCAATATAGACTCGTCAGCCTAATCGATTAGCTGATAGGGTTTGAGGGGTCAGCTATAGAAAAGTAATCACATAATAGATTTGTTTACGATAACAATTAATTGACTTTGTTAATTTATTAACCTATTGTTCTCAGAACTATAAAATGAAAGTTGTATCGGTCGATATTTGTAACGACTGTAGACAAGTTAATTAGTTCAACAGCTGATGTAATTTTTTCAGTCCAGTATTGAAGTTTTATTGATCTAACATACCAGCATGTTGTTTCTCAAGAACTTAAGAAGTCTAACCGGCGGTTAGGTGACTAATCTCATATTTTATGTAAACGGTGTGATTTTGTACATATGACAACTGTCTAACGGTAGGTACATATTTGTATTTATATTATAACAAACTGCTGATTCACATTTTACTAGAATTCTTATCATTACTAATTACTAAACTAATTACACAGTTATACATAGTTAAAATACTATTATACATAGTTAAAATTAATTATTAGTAATATGAAATAAGTTTATACCGTAATAAAATATGCACGGATGAGTTGACTTTTTTTAGGGTTCAGTACTCGAAGGGTGCATACGGTGACGGTCCATCTGTCAGCGGGTCATTTGAATCATTTCATGGACCATAACAGATAGATAAAAGATTTATACAGTTTGTGTAATTATATAATTACTAGCTTCTGCCCGCGGCTTCGCTCGCGTTAGAAAGAGACAAAAAGTAGCCTATGTTACTCTCCATCCCTTCAACTATCTCCACTTAAAAAATCACGTCAATCCGTCGCTCCGTTTTGCCGTGAAAGAAAGACAAACAGACAGACAGACAGACACACACTTTCTCATTTATAATATTAGTATGGATTCCCACATGATGGAGACTACCACAACAAAACAAAATAACAGTTTAAGGGTGACTCTCTTACGAGAGGCGAAATTTCTTTTGTGTATTCGCTGGATTTAATAGGATACGGTTATCGTAGTACGGAACTCGTTATGTGTTCGACTTGCACGTGATTGTATTTTTTCTAACTTCTAACCTAGATTTTAAGTTTAAATACATATTATTATTTATGAACCTTATTAACCAGTGAAGGCTGGGAGACATAAACTATGAAAAAATCGTCTGCCAAACACGATTCGTAAGTAACTCAATTTTTAATTAAATGGGAGACCATTGTAAATGTATTCATTACGCAATGAGGTAAGCAAGACTTTATCTTTACATAGCATAAAATTAAGTTGATTCCGCTGTCTGTTCGCTTAAATCTTTCAAAGTTTTAATGCAGTTTTCAGCAATAGATATCATGATTCAAGAGGAAGGTTTACGCATATTATTTTAATAACAAAGATATCTAACACCCGTGCGAAGCTGGAGCGGATCGTTAGTCTGTCTATAGTCTATACTAATATTATAAAGAGGTAGAATTTGTAAGTTTGTAGGTTTGTAAGTTTGTATGTAGGGGGTAGAGGTTGCAATCGAATATTTGAATATTCGAATTATTCGAATACTCTTTCCAAATTTATATTCGAATAGTAAATAAATATTTATTCGAATATTCGAATATTACCAAAAAAATATATCAGTTTAAAGTCTATGTTGATAGAACTTGAAAATTGTTGTTGGCAACACTGCTTGACTCGACGCCATTTTGTCACTTACAGAACACGTTGTTATTTATGTGTAATGTGGTGCATTGTCTTTTTTGAAGTGATTTTAGATACTTTGATTTTGTTTTTATTACGAGTATTAAGGAGAGAGAACGACTTTAAAATTAATTTAAGAATTTTATAATAATGTAGGCAAATCTGATTTTTTTCCGAATTAATATTGACGATTTTGATTTTTTAGTGACATGTGATAGTTTTTCTTTTTATTATTAACGAGCGAGAGAGAGATGTTTATTTTGTTCTTATTATTAACAGGAGAGTTAAATTTGTTTAAAAATGTTATAATAGGTAAATCTGATTTATTTCCGAATTATAATTGATGAATCTGATTTTTCAGTGTAATATTGCATATTATGAAAATAATACTGTAACGTTTTTACGACACATTTACGTATGTATGTATGTGATACTTTTTGTTTTATTATTAACAAGAGAGAAAGACATTTATTTTGTTTTTATTATTACCGAGAGAGAGATTTTTAAATTTATTAAAAAAAATATAAATGTTTTGATTAATTTATTTATTTTATTTTTTTTTTTTTACCTTCATGCACAAGCGTACAAGGGCGGACTTAATGCCTTAGGCATTCTCTACCAGTCAACCCAGAGTTGATGAGATATAAACATGGCAGGTGCATTATTAATAACACTAAAAGGACACAAACTTACAGAAAAACAAACAAAAAAATAATAATTAAAACACATAATTAAGTGGGTAGTCTTAAAACATATAAATACAAATGTATCGAAGAGATATATGCTTAATATATAAATATGTAATATATAAATATATATCATACTAGTTTTTGCCCGCGGCTTCGCTCGCGTTAGAAAGAGACAAAAAGTAGCCTATGTTACTCTCCATCCCTTCAACTATCTCCACTCAAAAAATCACGTCAATTCATCGCTCCGTTTTGCCGTAAAAGAAAGACAAACAGACAGACAGACAGACAGACACACTTTCCCATTTATAATATTAGTATGGATAAATATACAAGGAAGAAAATCGTGAAAAAACTCTGCTCATTTGTTATGAAAATAGATCCTCAACTTCCGCTTAAATGCATATCGACTGGCGGTCGTCCTGATATCGAGATAACATTTTCATGTTTAATTGTTTCAAAATTTTGTTGAATAAGTAAATAATTATTGTGCTAGGTTTACTTATCTGCATAAAAATATAGTTCCTAAAGCAATAAACGCTGATTTTCCGTGTTTTTCTAATTTTTTTTTAATGTTCGAATAAAATTCGAATAGCACTGAAAAAATATTCGAATATTCGAAAATTAAAATTATCGAATTTTTGCAACCCCTAGTAGGGGGTAATCTCTGGAACTACTGGCCCGATTTGAAAAATTATTTTAGTGTTAAATAGCCCATTTATCGACGAATGCTATATACATCTACGACCCACGGGAGCGGAGCAGTAACGAAAAATGCGGGTGGAATCGCAGGGGACAGCTAGTAATAAATATATATATTAAAAGTTAGAAAACGCCAATCCAGAGATAGCGTAGTGATTAATGCGATGTTTTTACTGTAATAATTAGAAGATACGGGATGTTTTTGTTCTACTGTTCGTTTAATGACAGCTTGCTAATTAATTAATTATTCTATTTTTACATTAATCCGTACAGTAATGTAAAAATACAAGCTTTAATCAATCAAAGCAATGATAATTATTTAATTAAAAACGTTTTTAGATTAATTACTAAAACAATGTTGTTTTTAATTTGCCAAACACGAACGCTACGACCGCACCTCCGAAGCAACGGCCTTCAAAGACAATACACCCTTCTTCCGCATTTAGTTCGCGTTTTCGCATTTCGCGAAAAGTTTACGAAATAATCCATCAACGTTGTTGACGTATAAAACAATGGTCACCTGATTTTACAGTAAGTAACTTGGTATTTTGGGAATACAAAAAACTTGGTTGAAGAGTTTTTTAGCGATATTGTTTTCCGACACGAGACCGCTGGTCATGCCTGCCGGGGTTGCGGATTAGTTATACTTATAATAGTTACCGTGCCGCCGGAACATAAAGCGCAACCGAAGGAACATGAGTGGGTTTTAGTCAGTAAAAGTCTGACACGTCCTTCCGCCCCGGCCAGGACGGGAGAAGTCATTTGATTATTTCCCACTAACCAAAAAAAAAAGACCGGTCATCAATGTCGTCATCTGTTGATGATGTTAAAGTAAAAAAAAAATACTAGTATGATTGAAAAAGTAACTACATATGTATTTTAAAAGCTTTAGCAGGTCATCTGATAGATATGTACTACCACCATATTCTATTTATTCCCAGTGTACTGTTTCGGTTTGATAATTGGGGTGCCGGTGAATTAAACCAGATCAAGGAACAATGGAGATGTCTACAGGAAATGACCACACCGACTGGCACCTAAATGTAAAATACATTAAAAAAAAACATACCTGAAGCCGAATTAGCAACACGTCCTAAAGACAGTGGCCCATTACCGCCATGGTGATTACCTGTTAACAAAAATAAAATAAACATTATAACATCATTTATGTTCATTATTTCTATCGATTTTGACCATCGTTATCGTCTCTTCTGAATAGATATAAAAATGGATAAATATTTTTTCATTTTGAAACGATCAATAATTTTTTTAAGACAAATTCTTAGCCAATAGTGGCGTATTCGGTGCAACACAATATAAACCTTATTCCAATAACTTGAGGGCATAATAGTTTGTATTATTTTGTACTAGCTTTTACCCGCGGCTTCGCTCGCGTTAGAAAGAGACAAAAAGTAGCCTATGTTACTCTCCATCCCTTCAACTATCTCCACTCAAAAAATCACGTCAATTCATCGCTCCGTTTTGCCGTGAAAGAAAGACAAACAGACAGACAGACAGACAGACACACTTTCCCATTTATAATATTAGTATGGATGTATATCAGTAGTCTGGTTACCATATCACAAGCTCTGCTAAGTTTGGGATCAGTTGGCCGTGTGTGAGTTGTCCCAAGATATTTGTTTTATTTATTTATTTATCCAAGTAACGAAAATATTTTGCCAAATACGCCAATTGAAGTCGCACCATAATAATAATAAAACTAGCATTCATTTACATCTATTACAAACTCGGTAAGGAAAAACTCAGGAAAACAATCGGAAAAAAATATCAATATGGTGTATATTGATATGTTTTTCCTATCATTGTCTCTGTTGTTATAAATTTGAGTGGACTTCTCCTCCAGATTCTAGATACGTTCCTTTCTTTCAACCTTGTCAAATTTTATCAATTGCTATCAATCGATTTGTGACAATAGAGTACTGATTCCCAGTCGGTCTATATTGATACATGAGGTCGATTACGACAAGCATAAGTATAATAGGGATCCTCGATAGTCTTTTTAAACAATCAGCCTTTGGGTAGGAGCTTACTCCTTACCTAACGGTGTCATAATCGGATCAGTGGTTAATTCCTTAAACAGTAATAGTCCGATAGTCATAGTTTCACGATACACATTTACACATATAGTATCTTCTCCTATGACATATATATGTCCTATGATATGTCCCACGACACAGAGAATCCTAGTGTGGAGGCCAGGGTTCGTTGTTCAATAATCACTGTATTTTATGAACCAATAAAGATTGTTTATATAAAAACGAAGTCGCTGGTGAAACGTGATGATTGTGATGATTATGGTCTACCCCACGGTCTACCCAATAGCGAAAATGATGAAAGCGGTCAATTATATGACAGCAATAAGTATGGGGATCCCTATTTAAAGGAAAGAAAAAAAAGTGTGCAATCTCTTCTTCCTCCGTAATTTCATTTGAGACCTAATTCGTCTCAAAGTTTGTATGTACTTATATCAGTAGTCTGGTTACCATAGCACAAGCTCTGCTTTGTTTGGGATCAGATGGCCGTGTGTGAGTTGTCCCAAGATATTTGTTTTATTTAAAAACCGAAATGATTTACAGCTTTTAGTTATCTTCTTAATATATTAACAAAGCCATCTATCTATACCACACACAGAATGTTTACCTAGTTAAAAATGATAAAACATTTATATTACTCTACGAAATGTCTCAATGATGAGCAAGAACACTCAAGGATTGCACAAAATTTTAGCATTTTTTATTTACGTCATTTACGGATTAAATGTCAACATACTATTATCCGCTTTAATACTAATGATCACAAGTTTTATCTCTCCGAGATTATGACAAACATCCAAGTCTCAAAGACATAGTAATTAAATAAAACAGTAATGGCATTTTCCCATACTGGAGATAAACGCTACTACGTAACATTACAATAAAGGCACATACATAACTATATGTAGAGGATTCGTAATCTTTGAGCTACATCACCGTGATTAAATTGAACCCATTTCAGCCTACAATTTAGCAACCTATCAGTGCTGTTAACCGTAAAAACGAGGCCGGTCCTAAGAAAGAACCTTGAGGGACGCTTTGCTCGGACAACCCTGTCACGACAAGAGATTAGGGTGGGCACGGGCGTGGCAGGCGCACCGCGAAATGTCGCGCCATTTCGCTGATGACGTCACTGGCCGCGCCTGACATTTTCGGATAAAGCAACAAAGCAGCCCTACCTTCCTTCGTCGCTGATAACCGAAAAAGCTTAATAGCTTTCAGAGCTTTTGCAGGTGATTCGCTTCGCATGCTCGCGCTTCTGCCGTGGTGCCTTACCTTGACATTTTGATATACTACGTATACAAACGTATTATATCTAATTCTAGGATTAGCTGAGTTCGTAAGCTCTAGGGGAGGACGTTGTCACAAATGTTTTCGCTCCGGTTATTTGTTAGGTTAGGTTTTTTACGAAAATGGTGCAATACAACGTTATGTGCAAAAACAGCACAAAGTGCGAAGCCCGCTACTGCTTGGCGGCCTTCAGTATTTATTAGCATTATATTAGCTTGGCATTTCCGCGTGATAATTATGTTTGATAAAAGCCATATAACTTCTTTCAAACGCACTTTTATTAGGCACTAGGCATTTGCCTCCGTTAAAGTCCTTTTCACCGGGTACCTGTAAAATTTTACGATCTCATGCTTATAATATTACTAGTTTCTGCTCAGACTTTTCCCTTCTTTTCCTGCTATGTAGAAGATACAGTTTTTTGGAGGGGCATGATTCCATAATATTCACATTGTTTTCATATAGGTAACTCTATTGGCTTTTGGCTTGGAGCAGGCCGCCGCCGGTAACGCTCCTAGCCGGTTAAATATTCTGTAATCTTTAACAATCATCGTTATTGTTTGAGTCAATTCACTTAAAATTTTAATCAACTAACTTTAAAAATACTCGTAAACTATTCTCATGAATCACTTTGTCCATTGACCATACCATAAGAAAATCCGTTCAATAGTGTTGAGTTCATCACGATCTAACAGATAGACAGACTTTGTTTTATAATTTGTAGTGTTAGTGACATAACGATTCATAATAATTATGCGACGAAGATAAAATCCACTCGTAGGTTTTGTTTTAGTAATGTTACTAGGGTACGGCGCATCATTAGCCCACATCATAAACATAGGCCTTAGGCACTCCGACATAGAGAATCAGAGTACGTTGATGGCGTCAGTTCGTCACCTGTCATTTGAACCCCTCCCTAACCCCATTAGAAGGCTACAATGACTAAAATGGATGGTATTATGAGAACAAGACAAAGTGTTCGTGTTCATTAATGACCTTTGCATCGAACAAATGAACCTTTGACGACGCCATATTTGGATGACGTAGTTTTTGGGGCCTATTTCCGGGCAGGTGGCCCAACCTTTGCCATTTGTGATTGTAGTGTAGACTGTTGCTGACCTCCGCGGCTCTGTTCGCGTGATTTTTCATGGCTCCAGTTATGTCCGAAATTAGTATAGCATTCTCAATTAAATTTCCGTGCTAAAATATGAGCAAATAGGAAATAGGTGAAACTGTAAGTCAACATATCTTGAAATAACAGCATTTATGAAACGGTTCAGTTTTATAAAAATAATAGCAAGGAGATGGAAGCTTACTTTACTAGTAAAAATAATATCAAGCAAAACATATAAGCAATATTGGCTAAATACATAGATCGCGTGCAGAGTTATAATTTTCTTTTCAGTCGACATGGGTCAATAAACTGTTGAGTGGTGGCTACCACTGGCTACTAAACTTAAGTAATAATAATATAAGCTAAAAGTAATTTCATTGTCAAATCAAAGTAGTAATGTTAGACTAATGGATTGCTCAGACTTTCAGAGTGAAGCAAGCTAGTACAAATTTATAACAATTGGCAATAATGTTAATCATCGGAAAAATAGATACAGGCCACCTAAACAGACATTACAGAACCCCTTCATATTACGTCTCATACTATCGATGCAATACGACGACGTCTTGCTGCTGCCAGCAGACGGCAGTCTTCTCTCGATGAAGCGAGTTTTCTGACTTAAAAACACAATCGTCATTTTTAGTCGCTCAAATTTCTTGTGTGCAAGCTGTACGCCAGAAAAATTGTGTACAAAATCACTGTGGCGATTTCTCGATGCCTGTAATTAATAGCTAAAATCTGGGATACCAATACTAAATTCGTATAGTCGATATTCCAAAATATTCTGATTAGCAGGTTCTTATGTAATGTTAACTTTTAAAAATATTATTTGAAAAATGTGACGGTAAAAGTTAATATTCTACTATCATAATAAACCATTTCATTTCGTCAACTACAGCAGCAGCTGCAGCAGTGCTCACCGTATTAAAATTACCGTTTAGCACATAGTCTGATTTTAACCAGTCTCATTATCGTTATGATTGGTATAATATTAATTTGCGCATAATGTGGTGCGCACTGTATTTTTCAGTAATACAAGTCCAGCCTAAACTTGTGACTATTTTGTATGACTGGAGAAAGAACAAGGGCTTCGAAGACCTGACTCTCTTTACACAAGCACTTGCGATACATCATCATCTCCCTAGCCTTTTCAAACTATCTTGGCTCTGGCTTCCAGACTAGCCGGATTCAGCTTGAACAAGTGTTTTACTTGAAATTACTACCTATCAATCCTCCACAAGCAAGTAACTGGGCGACACGGTATCACTTCGTTAGGCTGACTGACTCAGAGATTCTGGCTTCTGAAGTTCTGACCGCCCATAACAACTGTCAAAGGATTTAATATTAACACTGGCGATTGTCCGGGTAAAAAGCCCTAATGTTCAAGTGCTTAACAGCTTAGCAGTGGCGTGCATTATAGTTTTAAGATCCAGACGCGATTTATGCATAAATAATAAAAATATAGCAACTGGAAAAATAAACATCAAAAATCAGGTATACATTTTTTTATATTAGTTTTGTTAATTGTTTTCTGACAGGTTCATCTTAATTGCTTTCACTATTCTGCATTTTTATAAGCTGTAAATCACAATGACAAAATCTTCATAGAATTTTAAAGTGGGCTCAAGGCCATATTTGTATTCCCAACTTTGTCAATATATTAGCTTGGTTTTCAAAAAGATAGAAATTAAATAAATAGTAATTTCAGTTTTCTGAGAATATTTCTAATCTAAACCAGCAGTGGTTCCGAACTCGGCGGTAGTTACCCCCTCAGGGGTAAAACAGCTTAACAAGAGAGGTAATAAGCTAAATAATATTCTTAAAAAGACTCTCATAAACATAAGTAATAATTGATTTACTTGTTTTAATTAATGTAATGCTGTTTTTATTATTTTATTATTTTGTTAATTAATACTTCATGTTGTACTGTTTAATATTGAATGTTATCCGTTTTTTTTGTGCATGTTGTGTTAGCCAGTAAGTAGTTATTACACTTACAAATGTATTTTTTGTAAAATTGTACTCCATAAATGTAACAGTGTACATAACTGTTGGCTAACCTAATAAATAAATAAATAAAATAAGTCAGAAAGAAATGGTGTTGTTTTACTCATTTAGTAGGTATTGTTTTACTTACGATGATAAAATTATTTTTTTCATATAATGTATTCTTCGGTTTGAATCACATGCATTGTAACATTTTACCCCTAAAATGTTATGGCGGTAACAATATTCAAAAGGTTAGGTACCAGTTACTACTGAATCGAAACGATCAAGCCCTTCATTTGTTTTGTTTAATTTACACGTGTGTAAATGAAATAAGAATCCTTATCTGAACACGTAGAATACAGCGTCTAAAAACTAGAAAACAAGCTGACCCTGTCTCTATTCTAATGTAATAGAGTCAAACACATCTTACACAACATTTTGGGTTTTTTTTTTAATTTTTACACAAATTTATTTAAGATGATTATAAAACATATAACAGACCAATAGCGCAATAACAACTGTCCATTGGTAGAAGTTTTGATATCTGATAAGTTGTATTGTAGATCAGTGTTTCCCGGGTAACAGCCGTTCCCATGGTAATTCCGGAAAATAATAGATTGCAGCACGTACAACTGAGAGGAATTGAATGGAAACTCATATTATATATTTTGTTAAACGGTTTAAGTTGTAGAGCGTGCCAAAGATTTCAGATCATTAAAAGCCTTTATTTAACTTGCAATGTATGTTTGTCCCGGTGGAATCTTACAAATCAATTTTAAGGCACTTTCCCTCAGCCGATTGAGCTGAAATTTGGTGTGCTGTGCACGTTCAGTTCGGATGACAATGCACGATTAAAAAAAACAAATTCCTCTTTTTAGGGTTCCGTAGTCAACTAGGAACCCTTATAGTTTCGCCATGTCTGTCTGTCTGTCCGTCCGTCCTCGCTTAATCTCTGTGACCGTTAGCACTAGAAAGCTGTGTACCAATATGTATATCAACCACGCCGACAAAGTGGCAAAATAAAAATTGGAAAAATATGTTTTATTAGGGTATGGTTTATTACTTATTAGGGTATATGTAAAGAGGGAAGTGTTTTTTTTTTAATTTCAACCCTGACGTGTGATATATTGTTGAATAGGTATTTAAAAATGAAAAGGGGTTTACTAAAATCAGTTTTTGATAATGTCAATAATATCGGAAATAATCGCTCCAAAAGGAAAAATTATAGCGTCCCCCCCCCCCCCTCTAACTTTTGACCCGTAGGTTTAAAAAATATGAAAAAAATCTGGAAAGTAGAACTTTATAAGTACTTTCTAGGAAAATTATTTTGAACTTGATAGAAAGAACAGTTTTTGTACAAAAAAGACAAAAAGGTTGTACAAAATAATTTCTGCGTACTTAGTATGCCAACGTAACAAATAGCCTTTTTTTTAACTTATAAGTGGGAACACTTATTGTAGCGGACGGGAAACTACGGAACCCTACATTGAGCGTGGCCCGACACGCTCTTGGCCGGTTTTTTGAGTATAAAATAAAATTAATTTGTTCCTCGCGGTTTCACCCACCTTACATTAGGTTTTTGGTTACTGCTTCGCTCCCGTGGGACATAGCGTGATATTATTACAGCCTATGTTACTCGTGGACAATGTAGCTTTCTAATCGTGAAAGAATTTTTAAAATCGGTCCAGTAGTTTTTTTCAAACAAAGTTTTCCTCTTTATAATATTAGTATAGATAAAAGCTTGTCGCGAGATTTAAGTACTCGTATTTACTTGAATTTTCAAACTAAAAAAATACGAGTACTTAAATCTCGCGACAAGCTTTTATCCATACTAATATTATAAATGGGAAAGTGTGTCTGTCTGTCTATCTGTCCGTTTGTCTTTCTTTCACGGCAAAACGGAGCGATGAATTGACGTGATTTTTTGAGTGGAGATAGTTGAAGGGATGGAGAGTAACATAGGCTACTTTTTGTCTCTTTCTAACGCGAGCGAAGCCGCGGGCAAAAGCTAGTAACATATAAATTGTGTCAAATGTGTTAAATTTGAACAATTTCCAGTGCACACTGGTTTGTGAGAAACTCGGAAATACATGAATACCTTGAGATGTCGACCGTTAGGGAAGAAGTCACAAACTACAGCAAAAAGTACAAGCAAAGGCTAAACGAACACAGCAACATATTAACTAAAGGCTTGCTTAAGGACCAGGAGAATGTAAAACGCCAGAAAAGGTGGCATATACTTGCCTTAGATAAAAGAGCAGATTCTTAATAATAGATGGTGGGTGTTATTCAGTGGAATAACACCTAAAATTACTCCACCCTAGAACACATTTGATTATGGCTGAAAAATCCCATTGCAGATATAAAGAGGAAAAGAAAAAAAAATGTGTTAAATTTGAAATGACGTTATAAGTTAACAGTAAAAGATTATTTTTTTCTTTTTAGCGCATTTAAATAAAAGCTTGTTTTTAAAAACGAACGAAAACGTGTCTTAGGCACCAATAATAGCATCTCGCAAGAGGAGGTTTTAAGCCATTCTGTTGGTGGATTTTTGTCTTGCTCACCGCTCTGCTCTTAAAGTAGTTCGAACTTGGAAGTTAAAATGCAAAAGTCAAGAAAACCACGTCATTTTCCTATTGACTACTTTACTGTATCATTTAATTAAGACTAGACATTGAGGGGCCAAGAAATACTTATGTGATGGGAGAAAAAGAATGTATACATGTAAAAGAAACATGATAAGTACACGATTAAATTCGAAAGAGCAGTTCAAGGATACAAAAGTGAGTAAAAAGCTTACAAGACAAAAAGTCAGAGGTCTGACCCACAATATTCACACTTTATATGTATTGTATTTATATAATATTCAAATACGGCATTTGCATATTATATAAATAGTACTTGCTGTGGTGTTTATTGCCAGTTGCTTCAGTGCTCACACGCTACATGATGGGTATACCGCCGTTTACCCGAATTTTATTTGCCCTAATATCATTTGCCATAATAGTCAACAGCCATAATATCATACGACATAATACTCATTTGCCCTACTCTCATTTGCCATATTAGTCACGTGCCAGAATCATTGTTTCCCATAAAGTCACTTACCATAACATCATTTGCCATAATCATTGTAAGCCCTAATTATCACATGTCCTAATTATCAGATGCCATAATTATGATATGCCATAACATAATTTGCCATCGACATAGGGTGTATAACGGTTGTTTATATCAAGAGAAATTGGATGCAATTGGGACTTTAGGGCACCCCGACTCGGACAGGTTAGGTTAGAAGGAGATGGCGGGGTCGTGTGAGCGAGCGAAGCGAGCGAATAGACCCCGCCATCTCCTTCGTGGTTATTTTTTTATAAACCACACAGGAGTAGGAGCCCCGCGAAGCGGGGCTCCGTCGACCTAGCCCACCATCAAGCGTGCACAGAAAAAAAACCATTACGGGGCTTAAATATTTGTCTAATACTTGTTATGCCATTTAAATATTATGTCTAACAATTATTATGGCACATAAAAATATGGCAAACAATACTTATGGCATTCGTATCTTATGGTATATAAATTCGGGCAATTAAAAGTATGTCATATGTCTTTTAGGGCAAATGAAACATTCGGGCAAATGAAATTCGGGTAAATGAAATTCGGGAAAATGATGATTATGGCATATAATCTTCGGGCAAACAATAGACAACCTACATAATGTGATAATGTTATATGATACCTGTAACGACATTTAAACCATTTTTACTCAATCTAGGAACATCAGCGTTCCGCAATGTGCAAGACGTTTTTACTCAGTGACAAATAAATCTTACTTCCTACTAATATTACAAAAATGTGAAAGTTTGTATGTGTGAATGTTTGTTACTCTTTCACGCAGAACTACTGAATAGATTTTAATAAAACTTTACAAGAATATATATTATCTTATTCATCAGAATAGGACATGGGCTACGCACGCAACATCACACAACAAAAACCTAACATGACAAGGGTGAAACCGCAGGGGATAATTAGCTAGTCTATACTAATATTATAAAGCTGAAACGTTTATGAAAACTAATATCAGGAACTACAAGTCCGAATCGAATTTTTTTTTGTGTTGGATAGCTTATTTATCGAGAAGGTTATAAGCTATGTAACATCACGTTACGACCTAAGAGAGCGGAGCAATAACAATAACCGCGGAGCTCCTCCGCGGTTATACGCGCGTTTTTTTGTTATCCTACTTGAGAATAAAGCTAAACATCATTGTTAATCAGTCAAGGCTCATGCCACATTTATTTGAGACAGATATCTATCTACCTCTAAGCAGCTGGGGGATGCTGCTATACACATTAAGCAGATCGTACATCCGGTGATGCATTCACAATACTGCCTTTAATTAAATTGTTATGAAAACTAGTTCCTGACCTCGATTTCGTCCACGTGAACATAGTTAATAAAGGGCACAGCCAAAGACGAGGATTAAAAAGTTCTCTACGACCTTCATCAAGGTTCAGGTTAGGCTTTAAAATGTAATATTCAACCAATTTTTAACTGTTGCCACGGGTCCGCTCGTGGTTATATAGATTACAACTTAATGCACAAATAAAATCATTGTACAAGGCGGGCTTAATGCCTTGGGCATTTTCCACCAGTCTACCTTAGATTATGCTAATTTAATATTTAGTGTTATTATTACAGTAAGTAATGTTATTCATTATTTTTTGATAAATGAGCGACATGAAGTATAAATGCCGCCCCGAATGTGGCGATCCGCTGTAATCTATAGCAATCTTAAAAAAAACAATAGCAGCATTAATAAACATAAACACATATCGCACTATATAGTAGCTCAATTGCTTAAAAGTAGATACAATAACGACACCCGCGACATTTAAACATCCAATTGCGAAAAGAAAGTTCAAGGAGGCGAAGCGCCGACATTCGGTCGATTTATGAATAATTGAAGCGGTTAATTGATCGGCAGGCGTGGGACTATCAACAGCCGTGGTGAAGGCGATTGAGACGCCGCCACCGCCACGCGCCGCAAACGTGGTGGTACCTTACCGTCGCAATATTTTAACTAATTAATCGATTTTTTTATAATAAGTATTATACACCTAGCTTTCGCCCGCGTAGATGTCAAACTTTCAACCGCTATTTTAGGCCTTCATGAGTTGTTTTTCCAGAAGTCCTTTCTTAGTGGATATTTACTCTTCACAAATAACTCTCTTCAAGTTTCATGTCTCATTGACCAGCTGTTTAGAGCTGTTTACCATTCAATAAATATATAGATTTAGAATATAGGTACCAAGTTTTGCTTTTTATTTCTCCTCCTACTTTTGAAATTCTAAATTGTATATAATCTCTATTCTAATAATGAATTATTACTTGTGTCTTGCTGTGCTGTGTCACACTGACTTTCGAATGCAGTCAGCCTTGCCGCTTATATTGAGCCACCAAGCCAAGCACCAAGCTTCTGTGCCTAGTCTGGCGCACGGCCTCTTAAACTTTAGTACTCTTTTTAACTAACTTTGCTCATGTGTCTTGTTTTCTATGTTACCTAACTTGTGTGTATCAATAAATATATATCCTTATATATAGATATATAAGGTATCCTTCTAAATCTATATAACTTTCCAATATTAGTATTGGAAACAGTCAGAGTAAAAAGAGTTCGACAAACGATTGTGCAATGATTGCCTAAGTGATTATGTGTAAATGCACATAACAGTTAACTGTGCAAGTACGCATGTATGTTATTATTATGTAAGATAAGATACATCATTCAGTTATTTAGTGCACGCACACGAAAACAATAAATGTAGATTATACCTGTTAAACTACAATGTTACCATGTGCCATGTTGCTTAAAGAGTTATGAGTTTTTTGCAGAGTATTAACCTGTTTAACTTGACTGCCTCATTGTTCGTGGGTACCGCAAACTCAACTGTTGAGTGTAGAATCCTTGCTTTGACTTGGTAAGTGGGCAAAGTGCTATTAGGCTTGAAAGCTGGTGCCTTTATCTAAAGCAGCCAATGATTTGATGTTAGGTAAATCAAAGTTAATCAGGCTCGCCAATCATTGCTCTCAGCTATTTGCATTAGTTATGTGGGTTTAACCTTTCGACGATGGGCTGCTATTGGTGCTGATTCTCTTGTTCACAAGCTTAACTAAATTTAAGTTAAATGCATCTTTCTCTTTCCAATTCTTAAAGAAAGGGACAGAAGATACATTTTAGTTTTAACTGTCAAATTTGACAGCGCCTGATATAAAGAAAATTGACGTACCTATATTTAGATTATATAGGTATGGAGTGTCTAAATTTGACAGGACTGAACTAATATTTTATCTTTTGTCCTTTTCTTAATTAAATGGAAAGAGAAAGATGCACTTGACTTAACTTAAATTTACGTTTACGTTAGTTTGTGAAGAAGAGAATCGGCGCCATTGTCTTTATGTTGTGTCTAGAATCACGTCTCTTTGAAGGTTTAAAGAACTTTATTCCTATAAGAACTTAAAACAACACTTTGTTTACAACAACATTCTCAGGTGATTTATTTGTGTTATTAACATTATTTAATGTTTCTAATTATAGATTGCTTTTCACATTATTTCACACTATGTATGCTTGTGAATTTGATTTAGCTTCCATTTCCTAATTTATACTTACATATTTATTACTTTTGAGTACATATGAGTAATGTATTTTGACGGAAATCATATTGTAACAACTTTGTTAGGTACTTATTTATTTTAAAAGAGTTTCTTGCCCATTCTTCTAAACTACATTTTTGGAATAGGCAACTAGATTAATTTCCTTTGTTGTTGTAAGTGATGTTTCAAACTGCCTTTGAAATAGTCTATCAGTAATATTTAAATGATTTGACTTTGACTTGAATGTTTTCAAATTAATAGTAAATACATCTAAAAATAATAATTATTACTTATCTGATATAAAATAAATTTTAAATATAAATGAAGCACACACTGCAATGATCAAACTAACTAATTAATCTTTTTCTGTTGAAATATTAACTATTAAAGCCAATTCTTAAAAAAGGGATGTAGCAAAAGACATCTAGAATTTTTCAAATAAAAATATTCAATGTCCCCTTTTCTATGAAGTTGTTATGTGATATAAAGACCATAATCATTGGACAGAACAATGTCTGCCGGGGTCAGCTAGCATATAATGTAAAATAATTATATTATTATTAAACTCACATGTTTAATAATAATATAATTCTATATTTATCCTCTTGAAGTTGAACTACGATAAAAAACATGAATCATGAACCAAAGGAACAGTCCTTAGGTACATATTGTCATATTAGTGTAATGTTTTTTATTCTACTTTCTGGATTATATTAAAAAACTGTAAAACTGATTCTAAAATTAAAAATTATTATTATTTTATTTGACTAAGCTATGTTATGTCAGAGTGCTATGTTATGATGGGTAGAAATGGGAATTAATTACTGATCAGTCAAAGATTTTTTCTCAAAAATTGTTTTCAATTAGTCATCAAGTTGTCGTTATTTGCAATTCCTTTTTTTCAAATACCATTTCTTGATTTTTATTTACTTCAAATTATGTAAAATTGTAAATTTCTTTTGCATGCCAGGATGAACAAATATTTTATAGTGGTAAGAATTGCTTGTAAGAGATAATCTCCAGATGTATTGGTCTGATTACAAAAATACATATAATAGAATACATAATAAAATTTAATTTACATCAATGTCATAAGCATCACCATAAGGTAGACTGGTAGAAAATGCCTAAGGTATTAAGTCCGCCGATGTGCAATGTTTTTATTTGTGCATAAAGTTTCAATAAATAAATAAGCAGAAGCTATTACTTTTGGATTTCTTATTTTTAGATATTTCTGTAGATTATTGTGTGTTTGATGTTGTTGTGTTTTTTTGTATTCTTACAGAA
The DNA here is from genome assembly GCA_033675125.1 of Athetis lepigone. Lineage (NCBI taxonomy): Eukaryota > Metazoa > Arthropoda > Insecta > Lepidoptera > Noctuidae > Athetis > Athetis lepigone. The sequence goes on along the minus strand of CM066243.1, from coordinate 13,687,960 downwards.
GTTGATGAGTAAATAACTGGTGTATAATATCAATCCATTTGCAGCTGTAGGTCAGGCAGGGAAGAAACTTGGGCACTTTTTAAACAGCACAGGGATATGCGAGAACACTGCCAAAGAGCAATGGAAAGAAGAAGAAGCATGTTGAGCATAAGAAAACTTGACCAGCAAAGAAACACATTCATAAGAGTTAGAACAGGTATAACAGATATTCTCAAGAAGATAGACCAAATGAAGTAGAGGTGGGCTGGCCATATGTAGGGAAGCTCTCAGGAAAAATGGAGCAAAATATTTTCAGACTGGTACCCTAGAGATGGACAATGGAATAGAGGTTGGCAACGTAAAAAATGGGAGGACGAAATAAGATTATCACTAGGTAGCAACTGGCAGCAAATTCAATCTTGAATTCTTGACCCACAAAAACCCACAGAATAAAACATAAAATTAAAATTCTTGTTGGATTTGAGTCATATTCAATACCTATCAATTATTTTGAGAATAAATTTAAAATAATATATGGTATACTACAATCGACAATCAAAAACATAACTTTTTTTAATGTAAACCTATTATAAATGTAATTTACGGGGCAATACGGGGGTATAATTCATTTATGAAGTGGTTAAAACAGTTAAATGTTAAAAACACAAGTGGGTAGTATCTTGTCACTAATAAATAGCCTGTTATGATCAGATAATTATTGATCTTGGTACACCTGTTCTGCACACAGGAATCTAATGAATTTTAAACATTGCATATCCTACTGTCAGGATATGCAATGTTTAAAATTCATTAGATTGTACTTATTTGTTATTATTTACATTCAAAACCATTCTTGTGATGTGGAGCAATAAACATATCTGACGTCAACTTCAGTTTATTGAGGATACTGTGCCATCCTTGCATCATTACGAACCTTGTAATCCCTAATAGATAACACTATAATCATTTAAATTCATTAAATGATTCAAAGTGAAAGTATCAAAGCAAAAGTTGACATCATTCAGCGAAATAACCAACACCAGTTATTGGGAAATAAAAGACAAAATAATACATACATGTGAATTATCCAGGAAAATAACTAGACACCTCTGCAAATAACACTTAGATTCCTACTGAAATAGTCGTATTTCGTTGTCTATATTTAATAAATTCAACGATATTCACTATTTACCGCAACTCAGAATTCCGACGACCGAGCGCACTGAACTAAAGAAGGGATTCAGGATTGACTTGACGATTTCGGAAGCCCGCAAACTCAAAGTACAAATCATTTTCCATATTGTTTTTGGCTCAAAAAACAAGGTGCTAGAACTTGTTAAAACAATAAAAAATGTGGCCAACTTATCTTTAAAAAATCGCTATCATTATGATAAACTAAAAAAAGGTAAAATAAGTGCGCTTAATGATCGATCGATTTCGTTGGACATATTGTTCGATATCTGGGCATTAAAAATTAGATTTTGAAATATTTGAATACATAAAAACCTATTGGATTTGAATGACTGACTAAAATATATAATAATGATAGACCGTTCGCTCCAAAAAAAGGAACATGTCCACTGCCGTTTACTAATTTTGTTGTGTTTGCAACCTTGTGAGATAATTGTCAGTTGTCACTTTCTTTTTCCTAATGGCGCAATTAAACCTGGTCTGGTCGTTAGCCCATTTTGGGGTGCACGAAACATTTTACACCGACGCGCGACGTAGCGATGCTTTTAAATACATTTCTCTTTTGGAGATCAACACTACTCATTCTGGCAAAGTGACGCAAAAGCTGCTCTGCCCACCATACACTAAAGTGCAGTAACAGCAAAATCACGATTTCGAGTAAAACGCATTTAAAGTTAAGAATTGATTTAAAAAAATCAACAGAATGTATAAGCAAAAAAATTTGAATGCAGAAAGATTGTAAAGGCATAGGTTCACACGTTAAAGCAATAAAAAAAAATATATCTTAATAACTGAATTTATTATGGCCATTTATTCTTTTTGGTGCCTATTACTGCATAGCCTTTTTTGTAAAAAATACCATTTTAAACTTAGTAAAATGCAGCAAAAAGCCCTATTACTGCGTTTGGATCAGTTATTTTGTCAAGAAACCCAACTAACATGCAGTAAGGTCAAAAAAATACTGCATTTTAGTTAGTTTTTTAAGAAAAAAGTGTTCAATTTACTAGTGCAGTAAGAAAAATAGCTAGTTCACATTTTAAAGACCGTTTATTTCTTATTATTTAATCACAATAATTCAACTCACTTATGTAAAATTTACATATCAATAATAATTAACTGCACATTAAAACATTAACTGCACTTTAGCTAGGAATAATCATATCTGTGTCATTATGCTATCCAAACTAATCTGCAGTAATGCTGTATTTTACTGCGTGTTAGTCAGTTTATAATGATAAAAGAATGTTAAGTATTCACAACTAAAATGCGACAAGCTTTGATTTTACTGCATTTTAGTTGGGAGTTCGTGACAATAAATTGTATTTTCTTAATTTGCAGTAAAAATAGCTTGTATGGCGGTAAATTTTACTGCGTATTAATTTTTTTTTTAATTTTTTTCCAGAAATATAAAACTATCTAAAGAACTGTAAAATTATATTGCTTACTGCATTTTAGTTATGAAACCTAAAAATTTAATCTGCAGTATAATTTATACTGTATTTTAGTTGGGAAATCACGCCAAATTGTTAATTTTTTTCGTTTGCAGTAAGTGAAAACTGTTAAATAAAAACCATTCTAATAGTCTTAGAAATAAGTAAGTTAATTCAATAGAAAGCTTAAGAAACCCGCTTTCAGAATCACTAATAAAACGAAAAATCACAAAAGGGCTGTTACTGCTCTTTAGTCTCTGGTGGGCAGTGCTAGAATACGTACGGTACTCTGCCCACCATACACTAAAGTGCAGTAACAGCAAAATCACGATTTCGAGTAAAACGCATTTAAAGTTAAGAATTGATTTTAAAAAATCAACAGAATGTATAAGCAAAAAAATTTGAATGCAGAAAGGTTGTAAAGGCATAGGTTCACACGTTAAAGCAATAAAAAAAAATATATCTTAATAACTGAATTTATTATGGCCATTTATTCTTTTTGGTGCCTATTACTGCATAGCCTTTTTTGTAAAAAATACCATTTTAAACTTAGTAAAATGCAGCAAAAAGCCCTATTACTGCGTTTGGATCAGTTATTTTGTCAAGAAACCCAACTAACATGCAGTAAGGTCAAAAAAATACTGCATTTTAGTTAGTTTTTTAAGAAAAAAGTGTTCAATTTACTAGTGCAGTAAGAAAAATAGCTAGTTCACATTTTAAAGACCGTTTATTTCTTATTATTTAATCACAATAATTCAACTCACTTATGTAAAATTTACATATCAAAAATAATTAACTGCACATTAAAACATTAACTGCACTTTAGCTAGGAATAATCATATCTGTGTCATTATGCTATCCAAACTAATCTGCAGTAATGCTGTATTTTACTGCGTGTTAGTCAGTTTATAATGATAAAAGAATGTTAAGTATTCACAACTAAAATGCGACAAGCTTTGATTTTACTGCATTTTAGTTGGGAGTTCGTGACAATAAATTGTATTTTCTTAATTTGCAGTAAAAATAGCTTGTATGGCGGTAAATTTTACTGCGTATTAATTTTTTTTTTAATTTTTTTCCAGAAATATAAAACTATCTAAAGAACTGTAAAATTATATTGCTTACTGCATTTTAGTTATGAAACCTAAAAATTTAATCTGCAGTATAATTTATACTGTATTTTAGTTGGGAAATCACGCCAAATTGTTAATTTTTTTCGTTTGCAGTAAGTGAAAACTGTTAAATAAAAACCATTCTAATAGTCTTAGAAATAAGTAAAATAATTCAATAGAAAGCTTAAGAAACCCGCTTTCAGAATCACTAATAAAACGAAAAATCACAAAAGGGCTGTTACTGCTCTTTAGTCTCTGGTGGGCAGTACTTATTATAGTCGTTTGTTGGAGTCCGAATTCACGACTACCTATGTGTAATTGCACCTTCAGTGTAGTGTCAGTATTTTGGATCTGGCTATGGCTACTCTATAATAAATGTCTGTAGTACCTATTTGGAGAAATAATCCACTCAGCAGCGCACCAATATTTCTTTGTTGTACTTGAGGATTGTAAAACATGGGATATTTTTAGGGATATTGGAATATACATGCGAATTGAAAACTTCCTTGAAATAAAGTACTATGCTCAGCTCACTCGTAGATTTCACCACTTTGTTGTGTGCTGGAGGCCGTAGTTTTAAGGTGAACGCAGACTTGGCCGCACCGCACGCGCCGCAGTCCCTGCAGTCATCGCATTTTCTTTGTTGTCGTTTCAGGGTCTGCGGCAACTGCGACGCGGGTAGGTGTGCGAGGTGGCATAGAACTTCATATAAAGAATTCGAATGCGAAGACTGCGGCGCGTGCGGTGCGGCCAACTCTGCGTTCACCTTTATTTTTTATGGAGATGTTTTATCTGTATAAATATGCCATTTTTTTTATATCAAAAACAAAAACTGCTAAAATAAACAATACCACAGAAAATTAATATATTATAATCTGTTTATTTATTTACAATCTGTGTTATTGTTTGATGCAGCTGTCTGTCAGTCAGTCAGTCATCTCATCCATCATGTCAAAAAAGACCAACCAAAACCAAGGTCTAAGTTAAGAGTTCAATCCTCGATTTAGTTGATCGCATTTATCAAATTATTTACTGTTTGCTATTTGGTCTCACAAACTGTAATTACAATTCTTTAAAATTCTATTTGTTTTGGATCAAGTGTAGGTAGAAGATGAGTACAATGAATATATCTATAGAGAAGAAAAGATCGGACTGTCCTGCCTTACCCAAAGGTTGGCAGAGAGAAGAAGTCCTCAGGAAAACAGGTTTATCTGCCGGAAAAGTTGATGTTTACTATTACAGGTACAAATACACATTGATTATATGGCTCCCTGTATATAAATTATTTCAGTTATTTGCAAAATTTTGTTTAAATCATCAACATTCAGACTGAACTCAGTCGTTAATTCTGTATAATTCTTAAGTAGTTAATACCATAAATACCTTTGTTTTTCAGTTAAAATATAATTTGATTTGACCCTAACGTTTTTATAAATTTCTGTAATTCTGTCCAACAGGTTCTATATTAACATGTTCACTGTCGTGTATAGAAACATAAGAATAGCTTATGAAATAGAGTTAAAGAATTCACATAACAAATATTAGAAACATAGAATAAGCTATTCCATAATAATTAAGTGGTCAGTTAACATGGTTAATAAATTGTCTAACTTAACATACATATCCATCACTAAATCAGGGATTAACCGATGCTAATGCACACCAGCTCATGACAGACTGGTCCACAGTGACAATAAACTTTTCTGTAGCCCAACAGGTAAAAAGTTTCGCAGTAAGGCTGAACTAGTTCGTTATCTGGGTGATAGTATGGACCTGTCGTGTTTCGACTTTCAGCAGGGTCAGATAAACACTATGCTGCTGTGCAAGGCCAAGAAAGCACGCGCGCAGTTTGACTACAGGTTCCCATTAGTGTCATAACTTCTTCCACTTGTGTTGTGATCATTAGTGCAGTCCTGCTTTGTGTACTTACCATTTGTATTATAATGCTATCCAATAGAAGCTTGTAATAAGTGTGCCTAGGTATAGTGTTGCTGTTTGTGTGTGAACAGTGGTTATGTTTCATTTGTATTTGTTTTTGAAACATAATCAGTGTTGTTTGTTTTTGTAGTAGTTTAGTCATCACACCAAAAATGCACCGCTTGACACAAACCAGTTTTAGTACCTGTTCATGTAATCAACCTCCTTGTATAAGCCTAGGCTTTTAGTGCTTCATCATTTCACAGTTCAGTGCCATTCCATTTTTTCATACTTGGCGGCTTTGCTAATTAAAATAGAAAAATAAAATACAGTAATTTAATCATTGACTTCTACTGAAATGGCAATATGTAGGCACCATGCTATTAACTACCTGCACCATGAATGTTTCCTATCATGGTTTGATGAGACAAATAGTACATATTGCAGTAGCCTAAGCAATCTATTACTAAAGCAATGCTTTTAAACACATCTTTTATTTACACTGCTTGTTCTTATTTGCTCTAAGCAGTATGTATTTCATGTTTTAGTGAGTTTTGGTAAGTAAATAATATAGAATAGAGTTTTATAGTTTTTTAACCATGAGAGGATATATCAGATTAATGCATTACATTAATCTGATTTATCCTCTCATGGTTAAGTTTATTAACGTTCATATAATTCATGCACAAATTAAATGTTTCTAAGTATATTGTTAGCTTATTGTTAGCATTTGTTTTTAATTATATCAAATAGATCACATTTATTTGTCGGTAAATTACTAGAATTTGGCATTCAAAATATGTTAATTCAGAATGCTCATAACATTCTTTCATCCTACTTTGTGACTTTTGGTAAGAAACTAAATGGAAACAAAGTGGATTTTTTTATCCAATCTTTAGATAAAAAGACATGCCATGATTGTTTACATTTAGTTAACTACCTGAACCAATAGAGTTTAGGATTACATATTGTGGTTTTTTGTGCCCCAGCCTAATTCTACATTAACTGTACAATCACTCTTGCACTACTTGGTAGATGTTGCTCACACACATACATTGTTTATTTTTCTTTGAAGTTTTTTTATTTGAAGGTGGTAGCACAGTGTAACTAATTGAAATGCAGAGTAATCATGCAGTCAAGGGGTCAGTGTGTGGAATCTTTCTTTTTCATAAGATAATATTTAAAAATTGTATCACATGTTATGCCCCATAAAGTGTTTGGAGATGAACCTCTGAAATTAGTTACACTGTGGTGGTAGTTGTGTGTTAAAACATTGTGTCTAAGCATGTTGTTCACGTAACTTTCATGGTATGATGGGAGTGCAGTTCATAAACATTCCAAAATCTTAATCACATGGAATTTCTCTTAAATTTAAGTAACACTTTTATTATTCTTAACAGTAGAAACAATCTGTAATAAATTATGTTATAAATTTATAATTATATGTAGTACTTACACATAAAAAATGGACCAAATAGATAAAAAATTTCTTACACAACATGATGTCAGCTTTCATATATAAGCAAAATTAATTATATAATTTTTGATACAGGGGAGTTCGTTCTGATGCGTCTTTGGTACCTCCTATTCGTCAGACTGCATCCATTTTCAAACAGCCGGTTACTGTTTATAAGACACAAGAAAGCAAAGTGAAGACTGACCTGAAACATGGTACACAGGAGAAACCCAAGCAGTTGTTCTGGGAAAAAAGATTAGAAGTAAGTATCTTTAAAATCAAAATACATAACAACTTGTTAAGATTACGTAAATATGTAATTTTGTAACTTGCACAAGTACTTTTGTAACCTACTGGGTGTGTCTCAAGTTATGTGTTTTAATAATAAACAAATAATTATACCATACAAACAATACACATAATTATCCATGCAAAGTTCATCTATCATGACGAAACTATGTACAAGGGTATCTTTAGTATCATTTTTTACCTCTGATAAGGATAGCTCTGTCATTTTTTCTCATTTGAAAGAAAAACATTTATAATAGTTTTACCATTACAGTAACTCATTTAAAAATAGTAGATTGTATTACAAGGGCGCAAAGTAATATTTTTACGGCAAGGGCGTTTTTTGCATCCAGAGCGAAGTAAGGGATTCTAGAGTAGAATCCCGAACGTAGCGAGGGATTCAAAGTACGTCGCCCAAGCTAAAAATATATTTTGCGCCCGAGTGATACACTCTACTTTTCATCACCCCCTATGAGAAAATAAAAGGCGCCTTACACTGTATTGTAAAATTATTATTGTAGCTGCTATTATTATCAAGCTATCTGCTGCAAAACAATCCGTGAAAATTTTTACGAGAACTCTGGCTGTAGTTTGCGCGTTTTATTTCTATTTAAGTTTTTTTATTCAGCCGCGGCGGGTATTGGCCGTCGTACCAGCCATTCATTATTTGCGTTCGATTCTTTGACGCTGAGCATTAAGACTTACCAAATTCAGAGTTTTTAGGCGCACTTATAACAGGGCGTAAAACATGCAAAGACGCTCCAAATTTAAGAATATATTTTTAATCCCACCTATTCGAAAAAGACGACTTTGTTTCCCTTTAAGTACGCCCAAAGTTGATGTTTTCTATAAGAAACTTTCAGCGGGCAATAATGACGCTCCAAATTCAAAAAGTGCGCCTAAAAGTAACTTTTAATCGCACTTTTTGAATTTGGAGCGTCTTTGCATGTTTTACGCCCTGTTATAAGTGCGCCTTTTTTTATATTGGGACAATCCCACCACACTATTCCCAACCACTGCAACTCCTGAAAGCCAGAATCAACAGTGAAGTCCGCCAGAAAAGCGCCGAGCAATGAAGCTTGACGAGTCCCGGAGAAACGATTCAACTGTCTTGGACCCCGCAACGAAATTAATCAGAAAAGAACAACGGAGGAGTAAGAAAAATATATTTTTTTCCACTTCCCTCCATAACAAGCAGGAGACAGAACAGAACTAGGCCGATAGGCACAAAGGGGCAATTACAACTGGGAGAAGCCCAGATTGCCTAGCACCACGGAATATGATCTGTTAAAAATTAATGGGTCCTAAATTGTGAGCTGTTACGAATGATTCCAATAGTAGGTATGGCAAAAACGCTTGAACGCACGGAAATTGGTTCTGGTTTCCACAAGGTCCGTATAATAAACAACACCGGATGTAACCTGTAAACTATCCAACATAACATTGCGCTCATTCTGCCAAAGAATACACTCCCATAGGATGTGATGTGCAGATTGTTCGAATTCACAGTTCGATGTGGAACATTGACACAATGGCGAAGCAACAAGTTTGAAAGAATATAGTTTACTTTTAAAATTGCCATGACCTGTGAGAAATTGAGCAACGCAATGATCAACCTTCAACCATGTCTTAGCCAGCCGCTCACGAACGGATGGAAAGAACAGATGGAGGTGACGGGGTCCCTTCATGGAATTATCCCACCTACTTTGCCATTCGGATAAGAGTTCCTCCCAGACTTCAGTCTGCGGTTTAAATAATCTAGAAATTTTATTAAAGTCGCGTTGTGGTATAAAGTTAGTGTCCATGGTTTCCCGCGCGGAATAGTACATTGAAGCACGACGCTGTACCTCAAGATCGACTGGAAGTACACCTGCGAATACCGGTAGGGCTTCAGTACTGACCGTTCTATACGCTTTGCATAAAAATATCAAAGCTAAACGTTAACTTTGAAGTAGTTTACGTCGTACCGCCCCTATTGTGGCCCTATCGGCCCAAACAGGTGCACCGTAGCACATACAACCTAAGTAGGTAGCCCCATATATAGTTTTTAAAGTTAAAAATGATAAACCCCAAGTTGCTTTGGATATTCTCGTTAGGGCATAAAAGTTCCTTTTAGCTTTTTCACCTACTGTTTTTATATGATCGACAAATGAAAAATTTCTTTCTAAGACCATGCCAAGGTAGCATACTGCTTGTTGTTTTTTGACGGAAACGTTATTAAATTTAATACTACTATAAGTGCGCCTAAAAACTCTTTGAATTTGGAACGTCTTAAAGCTCAGCGCCAAAGAATCGAACGCAATTATATGAGTAGAATCCCTCACTTCGCTCTGGATTCAAAAAACGCCCTCGCCGTAAAAATATTACTTTGCGCCCTTGTAATACAATCTACTATTTAGTGAAGTTGACAATGGGAAAAAATTTGGTGGTCACCATGTTTTTTTTTTTCTCTGGGTATATTATTGAAAATATGAAATGTAATTAATTTGTGTTTGCATTTTCAGGGCTTGACAGCATGTGACGCGGATGGAGTGAAAGGCACCACATCTCTCCCTAAATACATCAAGCCTTTGGGCCCTTACAACTCTGATGCGACCATCATTCAGTCATTAGCAACTGCCCTTCATGTTTCATCTCTACCTATTACAGGTAATGAGCATTATTTTTAAATCCATAACAAACTTTATTAGAATGTCGTGATGGCCTAGTGGTTAAGGCGCCCACCTCTCATGCAAGAGGTTGCGGGTTCGAATCCGGGCAAGTACCAATGTGACTTTTTCAATTCATATGTACTTTCTAAAGTTTATCTTAGACATCACAGACATCGGTGAAGGAAAACATCGTGAGGAAACCTGGACTTGTAGTTAATATAAGCCCGAAATCGCCAACCCGCCTTGAGCAAGCGTGGTGATCAATGCTCGTGCCTTCTCTGTATGAGAAGAGGCCTTTGCCCTGCAGTGGGACAGTTATAGGCTGGTATTATTATTATTATAACAAACTTTATGACTGCTCCATGAAGAATTGATTCTGACAATAGAAGAGCTTCTATCCCGAATTATGTTGGACCATTGGAGCCATTTTACTAAGTTGTCATAGAACAATGCAGGGAGGACATAAAGAGCTAAGGGAGAGAGAACTTTATATCTATGGCTGCTTTTTTTTTTGCATTAAAACATTCTACTTTTTGGGATTCTAATTTAATATTTTACCATTTCCAGGCCAAACCGGGTCAAAGCAGTCCATACTCGAAAACCCAGGTGTTTTTTTAAACCCTGAACAGCCGCTGATTGCGGCTGTAACCATCACAAAAGACGACGTGAGACGTCAAGAGGAACGGGTGCAGCGCGCCCGCCAGCGGTTGCAGGAGGCGCTAGCCGTTGCATAGGGTCACGCCGGCGACGGGGAGGCCAGTGCCGACCCCGTCGCCGTCACCGACCTGTCTGTCTCATCACGATTGTCGGACTCAGCTGAGGCCTCTCCGAAACCCTCGTCAACCGATATGAATGTTGATAATAATGAATAAATATTTTATAGGCACCAGAATCTCATTACAAGTTTTCTGTGTGAGGTTCATGCATGCAAGAAAATTCCATGTCTATTGTGGACCTCTGAAACCAATATTAAGCGAAAATTAGAATAGAAACCATTTGTTAATAAATTTTAAAGATAAGATTTCGATTTTTTTGTATGAAATTAGAGTGCTGTATTGTAGGTTATGGTGGTTTGTTGTGTTGTGGTTGTGCTGGTTAGTAAGGGACAGTGCGCGCCAAGAATCTTTGTAACGTTGGTAGAGTTAGCTGCGTTGAAGAAGTCTTTGCCCAGTGGTCAGACAAATGAAATACCTTCTTTCAAATTAGAATAAAATACTGAGCAATAAAAAGTGGTGGGTACTGTACTGTGTGCATACTTACAGTTATATAGCAATTAAAGTGTGGGCTTTGGTCGTATATTTGATTATTTCAGTGTGGTGTCAATCGGAATATGATCTAGCAATAAAGCAAAAATCAATGGATTTATAAAATCATACATTTACATCTCTAAAACTTGTACATTCAGTCAATAATTGCTTGTCAAATGGGTAACATTTTATGCTGATATTTAATTAAGTGAAAATAATTTTGTATTGTAATAATAAATAAAAAACTATTTTATAACTTGTGATATCGTGTTTAATTTAATATCAAAGATAACGGAAAGTGATAGAAGTGCGATCTAACACTAAATTTTAATTGATTAAAATATAATCACAACCATAAATAAAACATTGTTTTGTTTAACCTTTCATAGATAGATATCAGGATTATAATTATCGTAACTAATTAAAATAATATATGGATAAAAAAACTGGTAAATTATACTGCAATACAAAGGATAAATAATAATGGTATATCAAAGGTGAGCTCAAAGCATTTACAAGTTCAAGTTTTAGCAAAGCTAGGTAATAGAAAAAATGCAAGAAAAATTTTAATATCCCGAGTATGTAATGTGACTGGTCTAATGTGGTACTGGTAAACTTTATAAGCGAGGACATTTAAATCTCTGATTATAAGGCTATTCTATGGCGACTATTTCAAAATGGACGGCTGCTAAGTGTATAAATCGGCGAAGCTTACGTGCTTTATGTGAATCTAATAGAAATATCATTATTTTAGACTATAATATCTAACAGGACTTGTCATATAATTGAAAACTTTTATGGGTCACCGGTGGTTTCATCTAATGCTCATTCGGTGGTCCCTTGCTACATTTTAACAAAGCTTATAGAGCTAGTATATGTTTAAAATCAATTCCATTTCAAGATCGAAAGATTGATCTCATTATCTTATCTAATTATGTATCATACTACATACATAATGAGTAAAACTAAAATGAAAAACTTTCATAATTAATAAAAAATATTTTATCGAAATTGCAATTCGCGAACTCAAGGGATAGTTGGATTGTTTGTTCACCGTAACAAGATCTGAACCATGATCTTTCGTTAGCTATGTTCGTTATTTTTTATATTGTGCGTTTTGATCACAACCTACCTAGTGTTCGCAAATAGAAGGAAGATAGTGTGTGTACGTTATAACATACACACACTATCATTATATAAATACTTCAATGTGTCAATTTTTTTCATTTTAATGACCTGGATAAAGGCCACACAAATTTAATGGTACATTTTGTATCAGTACTTACAAATACTGTCGTGAGCTGATGAACATTATTTAGTTTTCTTTGTGTACTTTAACTCCTAACTACATAAAACACAAAATAAATGACTAGATTAAGTAACAGTCAACTTGTAAGAGAACCTTATGATTTTAAAACTAGATACTTATTTCATAAAAGCGATATTCATTAAATGACAATGTAGCATATTATTGGAATATTATTAACTTTGAAAGGCCCCATATCAAGCATAAAAACCGTAACATGATCATTAAAATACTAAGGGCTCGATAAAAGTAATAACGCTAAAATTGCTTCCACTACCTACTATAAATATTAATTTGCTAAAAAACTTCATTACAATGTTCATTATAAGGCAGTAAATATTTATTTTGAACTTGGAATGCATTACTTTGTATATCACAAATGATATGTTGACTAATAAATTAGATTAATTTAAAACCATCAGCATGTAGCTGATCAGATACGTAAATGATATGTCCGGAGTAATTATAAAAATGTTTATGTCCAAGGGTAAAAATTTGAAAACAAAATTGTCCCTATGAAATAATATCCAATGAAATAATACTGTATCATTCGTGATTGGAAGTCTGGCATTCTTCTAGAGATTAAAAATGTTTTCCATTTGCTGTACATGTTGTCTACCCCCTCCAAGTTAGCTATAGACAAGTGATGAGAGGGGATCCTCTTTCCTATTCCAATACGTCTGAAATGCTCATTTATGGTATTTTGGTCTGATGTTGGAGTCGGACCAACATTCATTTTATAAGAACAAATCCAATACAATATTGGACTAGCTGATGCTAAGAGTCTAGTAGACACTTGAATATGCACAAACATTATGCAAAATATACACAAAAACAACATATGAACTATATACACAAACATTATAGGATCATTGGCCCCAAAACATTTAGAATATTGCTTTGGCCTGTAAGGCATCTTATTTGAGTATCCAATAACACTAGTTTTCAATCCAAGTCTGAAACACAGTCTTATATTACACAATACATAAGACAAACAATGGTACATGACCAACAAAATTATAGGGGCAGCTAGAATGAAGTTAGGAATTTGTTTTAATTTATAATACCTGAATAAACCAACATCCCAGTAATTACTTTGAACATAAGAATATGATAATGGCAAACTGTTATTACACCATGGACTCTCAGCACTGCCTGGCAGTACATATTCAGTATTAGACAAAAAATCTGGTAAGTTGTGATCACTGGGTACACAATATTTAAAGTAATTGTATGTTTGTACTAAAAGGAATGGTAACAGTGCTATAATCACAGTTAAAAATAGTGACACAAACGAAGTGAACAATGGTAACAACAAGAATGGCAATATTATCTTATGTTTTAATGTTCTATATTTGTACATAATTTCAGGTAAAGTTCTCTCTACAACATTTTTAAAACTTGCATAGAATATGAACCCTAAATTGACAGAACCATTGGATCTAGTGATCATTGAAAATCCTGCTGGCAGGCCACTTAGTATATCAATGTTGGCAAATCTTAAGGTTTCACTTTCAGTGCACTTGAACATTGTATAAAAGGACATCCATGCAAACAGTGATTCTGAATATGGTGCTGAAAAGAATATACTTGCAGGGTTGATACAATACAATATTACAGATTTATATGCTCTGCATTCACTTCTTAGAATTCTTAAGCTCAGTCTGTGTAATATGTCAGCTGATTTAATAAACATTATAATATTTAAAAGGGTTGCAGAAACCAACAGTGAGCTATGGAAATTTAAAAATGTTCCAAACAGACTATTGAGTCCATAAGCACAATATCTTACAACTAATGGGAACAGTGGAAAGAATGCTAAACAGTTTTCATAAGTGTAACCGTACTGCGCAATGTGTATAAAGTACTGAGCGTCCCATCTCTTCATGCCCCCCAATAGTTTATCTACGACGATATCGGCGTGCGTTCTACGCAAATTTGGGTCTTCAGGGCTTATGAACACGTTAGCGTCATGATCCGGAATAATAAGGTTTGATATTGCTTGTAAGATAATTAGAATAATCCTTGTACTAAAGGCAAACCATAAAATCTTTTGCCGTGGGGAATACATCTGAAACACATGTAAAACAACATACACATATAACTTATTATACCCAATTCCATAATTGTACAAGTGTTTAGTTGCATTAAAAGCAATAAATACCTCTTAAGACTTGCTCTTTCATTTAAAGTTACACATATTTTAATCAATATTATTGTCAATAATGCATGAAATCCATCACCAACGTGATAGTCCTACGAACGAAGGCAGGAAGGTAGTATGAATGACAGTGACAGCTGCAGTCAGTATTAAGGGTGCGTTCCTAAACGTGCGAGGAATTCACTCGAAAATTAAAAAGAGATAGAAACAACGATAGAAAGAGAACGGCAATACTGTTTTTGAACGCTACAGAGCGATTTTCTGTTTTGGAACGGGTTAGGGTCAAGATAGTTAGAGTCGTATGATGACACTGTCAACATAACCTTTTTTCTCTATTGCAAAGAAGGAAAATCGTGTTTTTTAAGTATATTTTGCAAATAAATAAGTACTACCTGTTCGTTTATACTTTAGGGCTGCGTTCCAAAACGTGCGAATAATTCACTCGGAAATTAAAAAGAGATAGAAACAACGAAAGAAAGAGAACGGCTATACTGTTTTTGAACGCTACAGAGCGATTTACTGTTTTGGAACGGGTTAGAGTCTTGATGGTTAGGGTCGTATGATGACACTGTCAACATAACCTTTTCTCTCTATTGCAAAGAAGGAAAATCGAGTTTTTTAAGCATATTTTGCAAATAAATAAGTACTACCTGTTCGTTTCTACTTTAATAAATCCATTCTTCAACATCAAACTTCAACATTGGCGCAAAATCATATATGATTTTGACATATGTCAGGTAATTTTTAACGACGCTCAGCCTAGGGTGAGAAATCGCACTTGTCAGTGCGAAAATTACTCTACCAAAAGCGTTCCAAAATACTGCTCGGGTAGCTGTCGAGTAATGGTTCGGTTACCCTCGGTTTCACTCGGCTCATTTCGGAACGCTCTAGAGTAACTTTCGCACTACTCCGTGTAATTTTTACCCTTTTTGGAACGGACCCTAGTAAATCCATTCTTCACTATCAAACTTCAACATTGGCTCATATATGATTTTGACATATGTCAGGTAATTTTTAACGACGCTCAGCCAAGGGAGAGAAATCGCACTTGTCAGAGCGAAAGTTACTCTACCGAAAGCGTTCCTAAATACTGCTCGGGTAGCTGTCGAGTAAATGTTCGGTTACCCTCGGTTTCACTCGGCTCATTTCGGAACGCTCTAGAGTAACTTTCGCACTACTCCGTGTAATTTTTACCCTTTTTGGAACGCACCCTAATACGACTGTCATTTGTCACTGATAACGGAAGGTTGTGATTCACGGAAGTAGTATGTACTCAAACTCACTTTCTTAGAAATTAGACCTTCGAACACACGTGATTCGAGACACAATAGAAAGACAATAGCAGTGCGACAGCCGGCTATCGCTTGGTCGTTGAAATGTTAGATTATTATAATTTATAATAAATGATTTTCATTCAATCGTTCATCCCTTATATATTTCACCACCTGCAGAAAACCCTCCTTAGGTTGCCCGTTAACTAAAATGGAGCGAGGTAATACGAATCAACAGATTTGCAAAAAAAAAAACCGCTTCTCTAGAGTTCTATTATTGGAAAGGGTCTTTTTATTGTCATGCATGTGATCCAGGCCGACATGCTTGTACCTCGGCCAACCACGCGGACGCAGAGCGTATAATTTTCTCACCCACGACTGGCGCGTATGGCCCGCATGACAATAAAAACATAATTATATGGTACGATAAGTTGCGGGCAGCATGGATGCGTACCTACCTGAGCCGCACGCGGGCGCAAACGTGCATGACAACGAAAAGGTCCTATTCCTAACATCTTGCTTATTGGTCGGCACCAGTGGACAGCCTTACCAATCAGGCTTAAAGTACTCAGGTACTGATTCGGTGCTCTCCAGTTCTCACACATAATGCGACAATCCGTGCAATCACTATAATCATTCAAGAGGATTGAGGTCGTATGTCTCCATATTATTGTAAAAAATAAATGAAGTGAATTATAGAAAAAGGAGCAAATAAAACGATAGTTTTTTAAGTTTATTTATAATAATTGCATTCTGTCACGTAATAATATTGTTACACCCAGATTCATACGATTTTTAAACAATTCTAGCAGTCTAGAACACATCACAGAGCACACGCCTATTTTTGCTGATTTATTAAAAACATGAATTCCGAAAGCTCAAATCAATGCGTTATTTGGCAAGAATTTGGAAACGAAAGATGTGTCAACAAGCATGAAAGCTAGCAAAAAACTGAACCAAGTATTTGTATCCTCAGCTCAATTTTCGTAATATTCATTAGCCAATGAATATGCCTTAAAATCCCCTAGGTACATAGGTATTGACTTTGAGGAAATGTTTTATAAAATAAAGGTGTGTCTATGATTAATGCCTCTCTATACAAGAAATAGTTCTTATAAGTGTGATTCACCACTTCTGGGTAATTTTAACACATTTCCTACAAAACTGAGCAACAATAGTACTCTTTCATACTTTTTACAACTTAAATTTAATTACCTATAAAACCACTACAATAGGCTACAAAAGAAAGTGTTTAAAAGTATTTCACCACCACAAAATAATAGATATAAATATATTTTGCATGGCTACAGACAAAACGGAACCGAAAGAAATATAGACATTATAATATATATAAGTGAGACATAATATGAATAAAAAGAAAACAATATATTTTTGTCTTTTGTTATATTATCTATATATATAAAAGAAAGTCGTGTTAGTTACTTCACTTATAACTCAAGAACGGCTGAACCGATTTAGCTGAAAATTGGCAGGGAGGTAGTTTAGAGCCAGGAGAAGGACATAGGACACTTTTTATCCCGTTCGACATCATTCCCGTGTGACTTGACATGTAACGTCAGTCACTATAAAACGTGGTATAACAAAAAAGAATCAGACTTGGAATAACAAAATTGACGTATAATGACAGCTATGTAATGACGTATGGATGATAGGTGGTAGGTAGGTAGTAGGTAGGTAGTAGGTAGGTAGTAGGTAGGTAGTAGGTAGGTAGTAGGTAGGTAGTAGGTAGGTAGTAGGTAGGTAGTAGGTAGGTAGTAGGTAGGTAGTAGGTAGGTAGTAGGTAGGTAGTAGGTAGGTAGTAGGTAGGTAGTAGGTAGGTAGTAGGTAGGTAGTAGGTAGGTAGTAGGTAGGTAGTAGGTAGGTAGTAGGTAGGTAGTAGGTAGGTAGTAGGTAGGTAGTAGGTAGGTAGTAGGTATAGTAGGTAGGTAGTAGGTAGGTAGTAGGTAGGTAGTAGGTAGGTAGTAGGTAGGTAGTAGGTAGGTAGTAGGTAGGTAGTAGGTGTAGGTAGTAGGTAGGTAGTAGGTAGGTAGTAGGTAGGTAGTAGGTAGGTAGTAGGTAGGTAGTAGGTAGGTAGTAGGTAGGTAGTAGGTAGGTAGTAGGTAGGTAGTAGGTAGGTAGTAGGTAGGTAGGTAGTAGGTAGGTAGTAGGTAGGTAGTTAGTAGGTAGGTAGTAGGTAGGTAGTAGGTAGGTAGTAGGTAGGTAGTAGGTAGGTAGTAGGTAGGTAGTAGGTAGGTAGTAGGTAGGTAGTAGGGAGGTAGTAGGGAGGTAGTAGGCAGGTAGTAGGTAGGTAGTAGGTAGGTAGTAGGTAGGTAGTAGGTAGGTAGTAGGTAGGTAGTAGGTAGGTAGTAGGTAGGTAGTAGGTAGGTAGTAGGTAGGTAGTAGGTAGGTAGTAGGTAGGTAGTAGGTAGGTAGTAGGTAGGTAGTATGTCAATTCGAATTCAATATTCATACTTGACAAGACAACGTCTGTCGGGTCAGCTAGTATTGATATATTTTTAATATAATATTTTTGTCCATATTCAACCAATATTCAGTTTAACCTGGCATAATGCAAAATAATCAGTCAACCTTATATACCCCTTGAATTGTGACTAACGTAAAAATTGTGAAAAAAATTCCATTACTCATCATAAATGATAAAAAATTTAGCATGAAAGTGCGTTTCTCTCACATTTTTTTTCAAAGCAAATCTATTTACATAAACCTATTATTTACGTACTTTTACGCAAGTGAGTTCACATCGATAACATAGAGTATAACAAGAATACATTAAATTAAACGATAGAAATATCATTTATATTTCTTTACAGTAGTACAATAAAAAAAATCTGACGATTTTAATCAGGAATTCTAGTGTTTTCATTACTTAAAAGTATAAACAACAATTTTGCAAATTGCCTAAAAACAAGAAGGAATGAATATTATGTAAAGGAAAACCGAGACGTGCATAACGACAGACACGGTCATAAATTGAAGGGTGTTATAAATCGTTGTCGCTAGCTCATCCTTACTTACACCATAGCATTGAAACTAAATCAAGTGATAGTGTTTCTATAAAATGACGTTATCTGAAATGTTTTCATGTCTTCATATTTATTCACGAGGTGTCTATCAAATAAATATTGAAATTACCTTTCAATAAATACGAAGGTGAGTTCAAGTGTAACTTCGATATTTATTATCAGTTGTACAACACTTATTTCGAATCCTGTCATTTAAAAAAAAAATATAATGAATACATCGCTTGCACAATTTTTATTCCGAAACCGTAAACAACATAAATATCTGACTATAGTCTTGTTACAAACGCACGCGGCACTATATACTGAGCAGATATCTTTTCGCAAATGGGATAGTTCACTGTGTATACTAAAACATCCACACTCTATTATTAGGTAAAACAGGAGGGCCACTGTTAATACCGAAGTAATCAATACTTCATAACAAAATAATATTTCAAATATATTGATTTCCTAGCCACATTTTTTATCCTAAAAATATAATATCACGACATCTAACAAACCACACGTGAACACAAGTGACAAAGCGTTAGGCAATAAATAACTGTGAGACATGAACAAAACGAACTTCATTTATACTTTGCTCAATAACTTTTAACCCGTCCATGGCTTGTTTGTAACAAAATTACAGTAGTTATTAGTATGGTGTAAGCAAATCGTAGCCGCAGTAGTGGACGTCTAAGTTGCTAAGCGCGCGAGTGTTAGCTCATGGACAACTGCCCGAGGGCTAGTAGCCTCTCCACTGCCGCGTTCACGTCGCCGAATGTCGCGATCAGTGCTGGAAATAAATAACACAATTATCACAATTAATCACACAATTAATCTTAGACAAACATATACAGGCTGGTTGGCTGTATATCTATCTAGCAGGCTATCTTGCTTTTCTGGGCCGAATAATCAACCTTTTAGGATGACTCAATCGTGACTTCACATCAGTTGTTATGGTGATCAACAAGGATGATATATTTCTTTCACAAGTTGGAAAGAGTAAGAATATCATCATCTTCCTAGCTTTTTCCCAACTGTGTCGGGGTCGGCTGCCAGCCTAACCGGATTCAGCTGGATACCGGTGTTTTACGTGGAGCGACTGCCTATCTGACCTCCACAACGGTAACTGGGCGACCCGATACCTCTTGGTTAGACTGGTCAGAGTTTCTGGCTAACCAGAAAGAAAAGAATAAGAAAAGGAAAGAGTAAGAAGATAAAAGCGCGTCGAAGTTTGCACATGGGTGCAAAGTTTCGATTGTTTAACTATTGTGTCTATTTTTAATCGCGCGACGGGTTAAAAAAAATGTGATTTGTCCTAGCCCCATGTTACTTTGAGGTCTGCAAAACCTTTTCCATCCCATCCTGTCAACCGTCAAGGTATCCATATTTTCGTCGGCCTCCCACCTTCATCTCTTTACATACCATAACCCTTTTAGTCTCATGTGTTTCATTCCCTTCACAACTAAAATATATCAACCGTAGAAACAAGGAAAATTATAAGTCAGTATTTCAGTTGTCTACTTACCTTGCAAGTTAGCTTCTCGGTTAAGAAAGCCCATAGCAGTGAGTTGTTCGAGTTGTTGGGAGTAGCGTTGTTCCGGTGGCTGCGACGAATTCGTCTGGTTATTCGCCATTGCCGACATCATCCGCTGCATGAACTGTGTACCAAATATTTTATTAACATGCTATAGGGAATTGATGTAACTCTTATGTTTAACTACTCGAAAAGACTACAGTCTACAAATAAATAAGTTTAACATTATATATTACAATATCTTTACTTTTTATTTAGACGGATTACTAACCTAAATATTTACTGAACTAAAATAAATATTTACTGTCTATTCACAATGCTAAGAATGATGGGATAAATTATGTCAAATAGGAATAATAAAGCCGATCAGTTTTTTATTTAAATGATTTTATTATTTTTCCTTTAAACACAAGAATATATTGTTAAAATGTACATAATGTATTGGAATTATGGGTTTGTAAACGGCAAATGTTCTACATTACTTTTTATGTATCGTGAAATTGCTGTGCTTATTAAACGCTAGCGATAAATGTACTATCCGTGCGAGCTAACATGGCACCTGGCTCGAAAACAAACCTGTCCCCGCGACCCCGCGCGACGCCCCGCTCTCGTCTTACCAGTAGCGTTAGCATCACTATAACATTATACGGCACAAGTTTAACTAAAATAGCGGATGTGCAGAAACAGATTTTCAGGCGTGCACGTATTTTTTTTTTATATAACTTTGTTACTAAGTAGGTTGTAAAAAAAAAACGTAAAACGTAAGGTACCACGTAAACGTAGTAGATTGTAAAAACTATACAAAAAAAAATTTAGCCGTAATTCTCTACTTTTAATTAATTTGTTAGTATTTTTATGAGTCTCCCATTTTTTATTATTTTTTTATTGGTGTTAGCGTATACCTGTCATCTGTCATAGTTTTAGCACAAAATCGAACATCTCCTTTTTAGGGTTCCGTAGCCAAATGGCAAAAACGGAACCCTTACAGATTCGTCATGTCTGTCTGTCTATCCGTCCGTATGTCACAGCCATTTTTTTCCGTAAGAGCTATACTGTTGAAACTTGCTGAGTGGATGTATTCTGTGAACCGCATTAAGATTCTGATACAAAAATAGAAAATAAATAAAAAATTTTGGGGGTCCCTATACATAGAACTTAAACTCAAAAAAATTTTTTTCATCATACCCATATGTGTGGGGTATCTATGGATAGGTCTTCAAAAATGATATTGAGGTTTTTAATATAATTTTTCTCTAAACTGAATAGTTTGCGCGAGAGACACTTTCAAAGTGGTAAAATATCTCTGCACTACCGATGGTTGACTGGTAGAGAATGCCTAAGGCATTAAGTCCGCCTCTGTACATGAATTTTGTGCATAAAGTGTAAATAAATAAATAAAATGTTGCCCCCCCCCCCCCTGTAACTTCCAAAATAAGAGTATGATAAATAAAAAAAAAATATATGATGTACATTACCATGTAAACTTCCACCGAAAATTGGTTTGAACGAGATCTAGTAAATAGTTTTTTTTAATACGTCATAAACCGTTTATCGTAATTTACCTTTCATTCAATCAACTCAAATATAAAAATTAAAAGAAAATTAATTTAATTTCATAAACATAAACCTTATGCATAAACCGTGAACCATTATATTAAGTTACTTGCTGCTACGGAACCCTTCATAAGCGAGTCCGACTCGCACTTGGCCGGTTTTTTTGCACTTATTACTTTAAATGTCATTCATTCGAGCCAGGTGCCCTGTTAGCTCGCACGGATAGTAGTTTCAATAATTACAATAGCGATAACGTTATATTTATAATGTTATCTGTATAACATGGAGTATAAAATTAGAGACCTACAAACTCTAATTTAAGTACTGTATTTACTACCTATGTTACACAAATAAAATTGATTTTGAACGAATTTGAAGGGTACAGGAATTCGTAGTATCCAGTTCACAAGTGATAAGTAAAATAATTTACGCGCGATTAATTTACAATAAAATTACAACGCCTCTGATGACTCGATATGAATTATGCTTTTCTGCCTACACTCCTGGGAAAAAGGGTTTCATGTACCCTTCATATGAAATCGATACTGTTCTATCAACTCACTTAAAAATAAAAGGTATTAAGTACCACATCAACTTGCGGAGGGTGCGCGTGTAACTGACGGACCGATGGAGCCGGCACATATAGACAAAGTTTTTTATGTCTACCTTGTTAGTGATTTCACTGTAGTTAAGAGCAAATCACTCATAACTTTATGTAAAACCACTCTTTAATGTCAATGTACTGCAATTATAATAGGCTCTCTTTATATCTAACAATGTGTACATACATACTTAGCCTTTATAACATAAAAATATGCACAATGAGGAGACAGAAATTTACAAGTAAACAATAGTTTGTTTTTGATAAAAAATAAAAACTACATCAAGCACCAAGGGGGCAATTCTACAACCTTTACGAATATTCGAATTAAAATGTTACTCTAAATCTATTGCTGGGAAGATCGCAATTTCATGGCATTTAGGAACATAATTTAATGCAGAATCACGTGATTGACATTACTTTCGGCTATCGTTGTGTAATAATTATCAAGATATGTTATAATTTATTATCTACGTTACCTGCGTGAAGAGCTCGGAATTCTGTTGCTGACGAGGTGGTTGGTTAGTGGGCGCGGCGGACGGTGGCGCGGTCGGCGGCGCGGTCGGTGGCGTGGCTGTGGCGTTGCCCACGCCGAGTCCCATGTTGCCCACAAGCGTGGGCGCGGCGGTGCGAAGCTGCTCCAAGCCTTGCTGGATCTGAAGCAGCGCGTTCAACGCCTGAAACATATAATATTTATTAAAACTCGTGATGGCCAGGGCATGAAAATTAGAAGTAAATTGTTTTTCATTTTATTTTTGGATTTTGAACTAAATCCTGATGTAAACCATATTATTATCTGATCTCATATCTCTTCATAGTCACAATATACTTAAAACATCCCCCTTTTTAGAACAAAGTTTTCTCTTCACATATTACTGTGTTTGTTGATTGATTAACCATAGACTAACTTAAAAATACGATTCAAGAAGTTTATATAGGTACTGAAAGGATGACACCGACCTGTGGGTTGGACATCATTTGCTGCATTTCGGGATTTTGTAGCTGCGCCAACATCTGCGGCATCATTGTGCGGATCTGGTCCTGTAGCTGAGGGTTGTTTGCGAACATCGGGTTCTGGATCAAATAAGAAACATGGTAACTATACTTCTCTACAATCTTTTTAGAGATTAATCATATGTTGACGTGTTGAGCATAATTAAATACTGGCCAACAATCTGTTGCATATATCAGAAAATGACTGAAATTGGGTGAAAGCCTTCAAGCATCGTACAACCGAAGCAGACCCAACCATTCAGACTTCCAACTACCTGTACCAAAAATCGTCTATACCTGATTAATAAGCTGCGACGCCATATCAGGGTCAGCAGCGAGCGCCTGCAGCATGGTGTTGGTGTAGGGAGCCGACAGCATGGACTGCACCAGGCGCGGGTTCTCCGACATCTGCTGCAGCAGCGACTGCATGCCCGGCGTGTTGATGAGCCCCGGGCCCGGCGCCGCGCCCCCCGCGCCGCCGCCCGCGCCCCCCGCGCCGCCGCCGCCGCCCCCGCGCTGCCACGGGTTGGGTAACGGTTGCCGGTTCTCGGCCCCTTGCTGCGGGTTTGTGCCGTCTACTGTGGCGGAAAATGTAAGAGTTAACGCAGCTGTTCGATGTTTGTATGGCCGTTGTGTACAACATGTCTTATATTTAAAAAGCCTGCACATCTCAAACTGTGAAGAAATATAATAATAATGGACAAAATGGATAAAAACAAGTTTCGATAGACAATGCTTGGTTTAGTGATCAGATCACAAGATAAATTCCCCAAACCACCCATTTCCTAAACAACGCAATGGAAATATCTTACCAGAGTTGTCCACCAGTCCAGAGAATGGGTTGCCAGCCATACTGCTGGCTACATTCAACATCGGCTCTTGAATGTCTCTGTACATGCGTTGTAAAGCATTATAGCCACCTGCAAAAGAAAGTACATAATGTTATCTAATCACATATGGATTCACGCCTTCTTCAATTTTTCTTTACAAGGATTAATGTGGAGGACAGTGTCAAATGATGGATATTCCTTGATAATGATACATACTAAATTTACGGCTACAATGGCAATACAAGGCCAGCAGTCGAGTCGCAAACAATTTCAGATATACAGGAAGATAATAATAGCCTCTTGACAGCATGTGTATTTGGTGCAACATTGTCAGCGAAGCTTAGAGGTACGACATTGTTGCATAGGAGTCATCTCGTGTTCTTGGTTATAAGAACACGTGTATGATCTCCATACTATAATTTATTAACCGTACAATTGTCATTTAAACTGAAATATTATTTTCAAACTGGACATTGGCAGAACCCACCAAAAATTCGGTGGATTGCCATAACAAATATAAAAGTTGAAGTTGATTGTTGCATACTTCACGCTCAATCAAATAGAGATTATTCAATTATGGGTGCAACCAACCAGACCATGGTCGGTTAATGCTGTGTTGCATTGCAGTCTCCTTGAGTAAAATCATAAGGCACAGTTTCACATAAAATTCAACTCAACAAACCATCTTACAATTTTTGTAGCAAGTAGTTTAGCAGTTCCGGTAAATGGTAAAATACCAATACGTGTTTTAAATACAACAACGAATGCTGTCACATTATCAGATCTAAATCTAGAGATAGAGAGTTCAAAAGAATATGATATCTGTTTGTTTGACAAAAGTGTTAACAATGCAGATCGTGTTAACCGATTATTTGCTAAATTAAATCTAAGTCGTTTAAACGAAGAAGAAAGAACAAATATAGAAAGTTTATGTGCCAAATATTCCGATATATTTTACTTAGAAGGAGATCGGTTATCAACTACAAATATTTACAATCATTCCATTAAATTGAAACAAGATACTCAACCAATTTATTCGAAACCTTATCGCTTACCTTATTCTTTAAAAAGTGAAGTAAATAACCAAATTGAAAACATGTTAAAAGAAGGTATTATAGAGCCATGTCAAAGCGAGTGGTCTAGTCCTTTATTACTCGTACCAAAGAAGTCTGACAGCAATGGGAATAAAAAATGGCGGTTAGTCATCGATTATAGGAAACTAAATAACACCATACAAGATGATAAATTTCCACTTCCAAATATTGTAGAAATATTGGATTCTTTGTCTGGGTGCATGTACTTTTCACATTTGGATTTATACCAAGGTTACTATAATGTTAATTTAGATACAGAAAGTCGTAAGTACACTGCATTTGATTCGGGAAGATATCAAATGACCCGAATGCCAATGGGACTAAAAACTAGCCCTAGTTCTTTTGCAAGGATGATGACGATTGCGATGACAGGTTTGACGTATGAAAAGTGCTTGGTGTACCAAGATGATCTGGTTTGCTTCAGTAGGGACTTACCATCGCATATAAAAAATCTTCAAGATATTTTTGAGCGTTTTCGTAAAGTCAAATTAAAACTTAATCCAATAAAATGTGATTTTTTACAAAAAGAATTGCTCTTTCTGGGGCATATTGTGTCATCTGAAGGTGTAGTACCAGACCCTAGTAAAATAAATGTCGTAGAGAATTATCCAGTTCCCACAAAAATTGACGAAGTTAAGCGGTTCGTAGCTTTCGTTAACTATTATAGAAAGTTTATTCCAAATTTTGCAACAAAAGCTTATCCACTAAATAGTTTGTGTAGGAAAAATGCAACATTTAAATGGGACGAAGAATGTCAAAAATCATTTGATTTATTAAAACAAAGTATTATTTCTCACCCTGTTTTACAATATCCAGATTTGTCAGAAAATAACCAGTTCATTTTGCAAACGGACGCATCTGGGTATGCTATTGGTGCAGTGTTGTGTAATGGTGATGGAAGACCGGTAGCATATGCCAGTAGGAGCTTGAATAAAGCAGAAAAAAGGTATCCAACAATCGAAAAGGAGTTGCTTGCGATCGTTTGGGGCGTTAAGCACTTTAGACCTTATTTGTATGGTCGTAGGTTCAAAGTTCAAACGGATCATAAACCACTCATAGCTTTATTTGGAATGCGCGATCCCTCGAGTAGATTGACGAAATTTAGGATGATTTTAGAGGAATATGACTTTATAGTTGAGTATTTGAAAGGTAGAAATAATTCAGTAGCTGATGCACTATCACGTTTATATATTACATCGGAGGAGTTGAAAGAGATGAATGAGAGAGTTATTAACGTAATGACGCGACGTCAAAAGGCAAAGCAAGCACAAGATGCTACAATATCTCACGACAATCGGCCTGATCACCCGAAAGTTGTAGATATGCTAAGTAAGCCTAAATATTTTACGGAATTACGCTTCATTACTGACAAGGAACTAAAACGGTATCGTGAATTAAGAGAAATAAAATATGAAAATAAATGTTTTTGTTTTGTACCTACAATTAGTACAATTTTTATTAATCCAGCATCCCGATCGCAACTATCGCCAGGCGAATTTGTGAGGGAGCTGAATAGATTTTGTGAAAGATGTAAAATAGCAGAAATATATTTTGTAAAGAATAAGAATAATAATATTTTTATAGAAAAGGTGATAAAAGAGATACAGAGTATAGGTACATGGTCCGGACCACGATTATGTATTTTAAAAGATATAAAAAGAATTGATGACAAAGACGACCAACGTGTAATTATAAATGACTTCCATCTTTTGCCCACAAGTGGCCACGCGGGCATAAGACGGATGGTGAATAATATTAAAAAATATTATTTTTGGCCAGGTCTAGAACACGATGTTACGGAATTTGTCAAAAGATGTGATAAATGTCAGAAACAAAAACATTCGACACATCATACAAAAGAACCAATGGTCATTACCACCACAGCAACATCAGCATTTGAAAAGGTCTATTTAGACTTGGTGGGACCTTTGGATAGAGATTATAATAATTATACATACATTCTCACAATACAGTGCGAACTGAGTAAATATGTGGAGGCATATCCTTTACTTTCCAAAACGTCAAATGAGGTTGCTAGAAATTTTGTTACAAACTTTATTCTTAGATACGAAATTCCGCGTGCTATTGCATCCGACATGGGAGCTGAATTTACATCGAACACTATGAAAGAGGTATGTAAACTTTTAAACATAAGTCAATTACAGTCAACGGCGTACCATCACCAGACAATCGGTGCTTTGGAGAACTCACACAAACATTTGGGTAACTATTTAAGGATTCAAACTGAAAATCATTCAGACGCATGGAGCACTTGGCTTCCTTTTTGGTGTTTCTCTTATAATACTTCAGTGCATACCGAGACCAAATTTACTCCATTTGAGCTTGTTTTTGGAAAAAGATGCAACTTACCATCAAATTTAAATTCAAATAAAATTGATCCCTTATATAACTTCGATAATTATCCTTTAGAACTCAAATTTAGAATACAGACATCAGAAAAAGAGGCGCGAGATAATCTTATTGTTAGCAAGTTTAATAGAAAAATTAGGTACGATCGTAACACTAACCCAGTATCTTATAAACCAAACGATTTAATTTTGGTAAAAAACGAAACGGGAAATAAATTCCAAAGCATTTACTCAGGTCCATACAGTGTAATTAGAGAATGTTCCCCAAATGTGGAAATTATGAAAAATAATAAACCTTACTTAATACATAAAAACAGGACGAAAATGTATTTACCGCCTGTTTCTTAATTATTATAATAATCATAGATTGTGTAATAATCTAATTATTTTAAAAACAAGTATGTATTGACATAATTATTAACTTAGATGAGGAAATGTAATAGAAATATATAAACGTTTATATATATAAAAATAAATGTAGTCACTTAAAATCTATTTAACCATTTTTATGTAATAAGCATAAATATTTTTGATTTAATTAGGATTAATGACAAAAAATAAAATAAATTTGTCATTTATTTTATTTTCTATTAGCGGTAGAGATGAGATGTGGATAGACTAATCCTATTATGTACCTAGTATTAAGACTCATTATATTGATTCTTATTATAAAATATATTCAGTATTTACTCAGCATTCGGTCGTTTCACTCGTCTCCTAAGCCACAACCTTACAGATGTGGATAGACTAATCCTATTATGTACCTAGTATTAAGACTCATTATATTGATTCTTATTATAAAATATATTGAGTATTTACTCAGCATTCGGTCGTTTCACTCGTCTCCTAAGCCACAACCTTACATGGCGACCCTGCCTATTCCGTACGGGTAACGCGTGCCGTGGTGAATCTGATCCGGTAACTACCAAAATAGGACCGTGCTTCATAAACATTGAAGTGTTCGTGCACTAACTAAATCATGTTTAATATTAATATAACTACAGTCAGTTACGACGACACTCATATTAAAGAAAAATGGGGAAAACACAAAGCAAAGAAATTGTGATTGCTCAAAACGCAGCAGGAGGACGAAACGATCTAAACTTCGAAGATTTGAATTTCCATATTACTTCTACAAATATAATACTGACGATTTTCGTGGTTTTTGCGGTACTTGGCATGATCTACTTGGCATTTCGTATTTATCGGAGGTGCCATATGCAATGGATTCGAGAGGAGTTCCTGAATAGCGCGAACAGAGGTTCGTTTTTGCGGCGACGTCAGATTCGACCCGACGTGATAAATGAAGAGGCCAGAGTGTAAAAGTTATACAAGTGGTTATAGTGTCAGTGAAAGTGCGCATAAAATCGGTCTTACGGTTTAGTATGTAAAAAAAAAAAAATGGTGACATACGGCTTTTCTACAACGGACATTGGACTTATTGAACATCGTCAGCAAATCTGATATGGATATGGTAAAATAACTACTAAGGTACATATTTTGTTTATTATATTTAGGTAGTAATGGTAATAATAACAGTATGTGTTACATTTAATGGCAGGATTTTTGAAGAAGTTGTATAATGAATTGTTAGAAATAAGAAAATATTTAATTAAGATAGGACCTTCACGTAGGAAAGGTGATATATTAGTGGTAAAATTAAGTGAGGCTAGGACGATTATTAATCACTATAACACATATTTAGAAAATATAACAAAGGTTAAGAGGACAGATCAAGAGGAAGAAAATTTTATAACAGAATATTGTGAGAAATTGAATAGTTTGTATTTAGAAATATTAAAGTTGTGTCAACCTAAAGATACTTTAAGTGATACCGTAAAAATGGATTTTGACCTGAAAGTTGCTTTGAATTTACTTCCTGTTATGAATGATGAAATTGCCAATACAAGACAGTTAATTGATGGAATAGATTATTACAGTACAGTTCTTGACACTAAATTTCATTCACAGTTGATTAACTTCGTTTTAAAAAGCAGATTGTCACAAGGCGCAAAGTTAAAGCTTGCATCCAATTATGATAGTGTGGCTCAGTTACTGACGGAAATGAAAAGGATTTTATTGCCACAAAAATCCGCAAACTCTTTGCAAAAACAATTGCTCAATTTACGACAAGATGAACTATCGATTGATGATTATGGTAAAAAACTAGCGGAAATGTTTGTCGATCTTACTATTTCGCAATCCGAAGGAAATTCTACAAAGTATGACATTTTAAAGTCAATTAACGAGAAACAAGCAATAAAACAATTTAGCGACGGATTGAGAAATCGCAGGATTAGTACAATTATTTCTGCTCAAAAATTTGATTGTCTTAAGGATGCTATTCAAGCTGCAGTAGATGAGGATAGCTCGACGTCAAACGCTAGTGCTCAAATTCTTGCAATGAAACGAAATAGTAGTAACACCTATTATAAAAACAATTCCAGGCAGTCGTTCCAGCAGAACAATAATAGAGGCTACAACAGAGGTGCGTATAATCACGGGTTCCAGCAACGTGGGTACAGTCGTGGTTACCAGTACCGTGGCCGAGGTGCACAGCACAGCAGATTCGAGTATCAGCGAGCTCGAGGTAGAGGAAGATATCAAGGTAACTCTTGCAATACTAATTACAGAGGAAATAAACCGTCTCGAGGGCATGTTCGTATAATAACCGATGATACTCAACCTCAACCTAGTACATCCAAACAGCAAGATGCGAAGGACATAAACTGGAGGAAAATAATTTTTTTCGTTCCTAAAAGCCAAAATATTTTAGCCAGTGAGAGTAGTTATTGTGTAAAGTTTAATGTAAACAACAGTCAATCACTTAGTCTGCTAATTGATACAGGCGCATCCATATCGGCATTAAAATATAAACATGTGTTAGAGCTCAACATCCCAATTTGTAAAGAAAACATAATCATAAATGGAATTGGTGGCAAAGTCCACGCTATTGGATACGTTCGTTTACAGTTATCGACACATGCACAAAACATTGTCCATAAGTTTTATGTATTTGAGACACTGCCTTGTAAGGCCCATGGAATTCTTGGCCAGGACTTTTTTAGCAAGTTCGGATCAATTATCAACTTTAAACATAACACATTATCGTTATGCAGTTATAACAATGACATTATTTTAAAGTTATTTAATATAAAAGATTATTTAATGACACTGCCCGCTAGATCTGAATCGATACACTATATAGATACAAACTTAACGGATGAGTGTGTAGTATGTACGAAAGAAATTTGTGAGGGAATTTTTGTAGCAAGTAGTTTAGCAGTTCCGGTAAATGGTAAAATACCAATACGTGTTTTAAATACAACAACGAATGCTGTCACATTATCAGATCTAAATCTAGAGATAGAGAGTTCAAAAGAATATGATATCTGTTTGTTTGACAAAAGTGTTAACAATGCAGATCGTGTTAACCGATTATTTGCTAAATTAAATCTAAGTCGTTTAAACGAAGAAGAAAGAACAAATATAGAAAGTTTATGTGCCAAATATTCCGATATATTTTACTTAGAAGGAGATCGGTTATCAACTACAAATACTTACAATCATTCCATTAAATTGAAACAAGATACTCAACCAATTTATTCGAAACCTTATCGCTTACCTTATTCTTTAAAAAGTGAAGTAAATAACCAAATTGAAAACATGTTAAAAGAAGGTATTATAGAGCCATGTCAAAGCGAGTGGTCTAGTCCTTTATTACTCGTACCAAAGAAGTCTGACAGCAATGGGAATAAAAAATGGCGGTTAGTCATCGATTATAGGAAACTAAATAACACCATACAAGATGATAAATTTCCACTTCCAAATATTGTAGAAATATTGGATTCTTTGTCTGGGTGCATGTACTTTTCACATTTGGATTTATACCAAGGTTACTATAATGTTAATTTAGATACAGAAAGTCGTAAGTACACTGCATTTGATTCGGGAAGATATCAAATGACCCGAATGCCAATGGGACTAAAAACTAGCCCTAGTTCTTTTGCAAGGATGATGACGATTGCGATGACAGGTTTGACGTATGAAAAGTGCTTGGTGTACCAAGATGATCTGGTTTGCTTCAGTAGGGACTTACCATCGCATATAAAAAATCTTCAAGATATTTTTGAGCGTTTTCGTAAAGTCAAATTAAAACTTAATCCAATAAAATGTGATTTTTTACAAAAAGAATTGCTCTTTCTGGGGCATATTGTGTCATCTGAAGGTGTAGTACCAGACCCTAGTAAAATAAATGTCGTAGAGAATTATCCAGTTCCCACAAAAATTGACGAAGTTAAGCGGTTCGTAGCTTTCGTTAACTATTATAGAAAGTTTATTCCAAATTTTGCAACAAAAGCTTATCCACTAAATAGTTTGTGTAGGAAAAATGCAACATTTAAATGGGACGAAGAATGTCAAAAATCATTTGATTTATTAAAACAAAGTATTATTTCTCACCCTGTTTTACAATATCCAGATTTGTCAGAAAATAACCAGTTCATTTTGCAAACGGACGCATCTGGGTATGCTATTGGTGCAGTGTTGTGTAATGGTGATGGAAGACCGGTAGCATATGCCAGTAGGAGCTTGAATAAAGCAGAAAAAAGGTATCCAACAATCGAAAAGGAGTTGCTTGCGATCGTTTGGGGCGTTAAGCACTTTAGACCTTATTTGTATGGTCGTAGGTTCAAAGTTCAAACGGATCATAAACCACTCATAGCTTTATTTGGAATGCGCGATCCCTCGAGTAGATTGACGAAATTTAGGATGATTTTAGAGGAATATGACTTTATAGTTGAGTATTTGAAAGGTAGAAATAATTCAGTAGCTGATGCACTATCACGTTTATATATTACATCGGAGGAGTTGAAAGAGATGAATGAGAGAGTTATTAACGTAATGACGCGACGTCAAAAGGCAAAGCAAGCACAAGATGCTACAATATCTCACGACAATCGGCCTGATCACCCGAAAGTTGTAGATATGCTAAGTAAGCCTAAATATTTTACGGAATTACGCTTCATTACTGACAAGGAACTAAAACGGTATCGTGAATTAAGAGAAATAAAATATGAAAATAAATGTTTTTGTTTTGTACCTACAATTAGTACAATTTTTATTAATCCAGCATCCCGATCGCAACTATCGCCAGGCGAATTTGTGAGGGAGCTGAATAGATTTTGTGAAAGATGTAAAATAGCAGAAATATATTTTGTAAAGAATAAGAATAATAATATTTTTATAGAAAAGGTGATAAAAGAGATACAGAGTATAGGTACATGGTCCGGACCACGATTATGTATTTTAAAAGATATAAAAAGAATTGATGACAAAGACGACCAACGTGTAATTATAAATGACTTCCATCTTTTGCCCACAAGTGGCCACGCGGGCATAAGACGGATGGTGAATAATATTAAAAAATATTATTTTTGGCCAGGTCTAGAACACGATGTTACGGAATTTGTCAAAAGATGTGATAAATGTCAGAAACAAAAACATTCGACACATCATACAAAAGAACCAATGGTCATTACCACCACAGCAACATCAGCATTTGAAAAGGTCTATTTAGACTTGGTGGGACCTTTGGATAGAGATTATAATAATTATACATACATTCTCACAATACAGTGCGAACTGAGTAAATATGTGGAGGCATATCCTTTACTTTCCAAAACGTCAAATGAGGTTGCTAGAAATTTTGTTACAAACTTTATTCTTAGATACGAAATTCCGCGTGCTATTGCATCCGACATGGGAGCTGAATTTACATCGAACACTATGAAAGAGGTATGTAAACTTTTAAACATAAGTCAATTACAGTCAACGGCGTACCATCACCAGACAATCGGTGCTTTGGAGAACTCACACAAACATTTGGGTAACTATTTAAGGATTCAAACTGAAAATCATTCAGACGCATGGAGCACTTGGCTTCCTTTTTGGTGTTTCTCTTATAATACTTCAGTGCATACCGAGACCAAATTTACTCCATTTGAGCTTGTTTTTGGAAAAAGATGCAACTTACCATCAAATTTAAATTCAAATAAAATTGATCCCTTATATAACTTCGATAATTATCCTTTAGAACTCAAATTTAGAATACAGACATCAGAAAAAGAGGCGCGAGATAATCTTATTGTTAGCAAGTTTAATAGAAAAATTAGGTACGATCGTAACACTAACCCAGTATCTTATAAACCAAACGATTTAATTTTGGTAAAAAACGAAACGGGAAATAAATTCCAAAGCATTTACTCAGGTCCATACAGTGTAATTAGAGAATGTTCCCCAAATGTGGAAATTATGAAAAATAATAAACCTTACTTAATACATAAAAACAGGACGAAAATGTATTTACCGCCTGTTTCTTAATTATTATAATAATCATAGATTGTGTAATAATCTAATTATTTTAAAAACAAGTATGTATTGACATAATTATTAACTTAGATGAGGAAATGTAATAGAAATATATAAACGTTTATATATATAAAAATAAATGTAGTCACTTAAAATCTATTTAACCATTTTTATGTAATAAGCATAAATATTTTTGATTTAATTAGGATTAATGACAAAAAATAAAATAAATTTGTCATTTATTTTATTTTCTATTAGCGGTAGAGATGAGATGTGGATAGACTAATCCTATTATGTACCTAGTATTAAGACTCATTATATTGATTCTTATTATAAAATATATTCAGTATTTACTCAGCATTCGGTCGTTTCACTCGTCTCCTAAGCCACAACCTTACAGATGTGGATAGACTAATCCTATTATGTACCTAGTATTAAGACTCATTATATTGATTCTTATTATAAAATATATTGAGTATTTACTCAGCATTCGGTCGTTTCACTCGTCTCCTAAGCCACAACCTTACATGGCGACCCTGCCTATTCCGTACGGGTAACGCGTGCCGTGGTGAATCTGATCCGGTAACTACCAAAATAGGACCGTGCTTCATAAACATTGAAGTGTTCGTGCACTAACTAAATCATGTTTAATATTAATATAACTACAGTCAGTTACGACGACACTCATATTAAAGAAAAATGGGGGAAAACACAAAGCAAAGAAATTGTGATTGCTCAAAACGCAGCAGGAGGACGAAACGATCTAAACTTCGAAGATTTGAATTTCCATATTACTTCTACAAATATAATACTGACGATTTTCGTGGTTTTTGCGGTACTTGGCATGATCTACTTGGCATTTCGTATTTATCGGAGGTGCCATATGCAATGGATTCGAGAGGAGTTCCTGAATAGCGCGAACAGAGGTTCGTTTTTGCGGCGACGTCAGATTCGACCCGACGTGATAAATGAAGAGGCCAGAGTGTAAAAGTTATACAAGTGGTTATAGTGTCAGTGAAAGTGCGCATAAAATCGGTCTTACGGTTTAGTATGTAAAAAAAAAAAAATGGTGACATACGGCTTTTCTACAACGGACATTGGACTTATTGAACATCGTCAGCAAATCTGATATGGATATGGTAAAATAACTACTAAGGTACATATTTTGTTTATTATATTTAGGTAGTAATGGTAATAATAACAGTATGTGTTACATTTAATGGCAGGATTTTTGAAGAAGTTGTATAATGAATTGTTAGAAATAAGAAAATATTTAATTAAGATAGGACCTTCACGTAGGAAAGGTGATATATTAGTGGTAAAATTAAGTGAGGCTAGGACGATTATTAATCACTATAACACATATTTAGAAAATATAACAAAGGTTAAGAGGACAGATCAAGAGGAAGAAAATTTTATAACAGAATATTGTGAGAAATTGAATAGTTTGTATTTAGAAATATTAAAGTTGTGTCAACCTAAAGATACTTTAAGTGATACCGTAAAAATGGATTTTGACCTGAAAGTTGCTTTGAATTTACTTCCTGTTATGAATGATGAAATTGCCAATACAAGACAGTTAATTGATGGAATAGATTATTACAGTACAGTTCTTGACACTAAATTTCATTCACAGTTGATTAACTTCGTTTTAAAAAGCAGATTGTCACAAGGCGCAAAGTTAAAGCTTGCATCCAATTATGATAGTGTGGCTCAGTTACTGACGGAAATGAAAAGGATTTTATTGCCACAAAAATCCGCAAACTCTTTGCAAAAACAATTGCTCAATTTACGACAAGATGAACTATCGATTGATGATTATGGTAAAAAACTAGCGGAAATGTTTGTCGATCTTACTATTTCGCAATCCGAAGGAAATTCTACAAAGTATGACATTTTAAAGTCAATTAACGAGAAACAAGCAATAAAACAATTTAGCGACGGATTGAGAAATCGCAGGATTAGTACAATTATTTCTGCTCAAAAATTTGATTGTCTTAAGGATGCTATTCAAGCTGCAGTAGATGAGGATAGCTCGACGTCAAACGCTAGTGCTCAAATTCTTGCAATGAAACGAAATAGTAGTAACACCTATTATAAAAACAATTCCAGGCAGTCGTTCCAGCAGAACAATAATAGAGGCTACAACAGAGGTGCGTATAATCACGGGTTCCAGCAACGTGGGTACAGTCGTGGTTACCAGTACCGTGGCCGAGGTGCACAGCACAGCAGATTCGAGTATCAGCGAGCTCGAGGTAGAGGAAGATATCAAGGTAACTCTTGCAATACTAATTACAGAGGAAATAAACCGTCTCGAGGGCATGTTCGTATAATAACCGATGATACTCAACCTCAACCTAGTACATCCAAACAGCAAGATGCGAAGGACATAAACTGGAGGAAAATAATTTTTTTCGTTCCTAAAAGCCAAAATATTTTAGCCAGTGAGAGTAGTTATTGTGTAAAGTTTAATGTAAACAACAGTCAATCACTTAGTCTGCTAATTGATACAGGCGCATCCATATCGGCATTAAAATATAAACATGTGTTAGAGCTCAACATCCCAATTTGTAAAGAAAACATAATCATAAATGGAATTGGTGGCAAAGTCCACGCTATTGGATACGTTCGTTTACAGTTATCGACACATGCACAAAACATTGTCCATAAGTTTTATGTATTTGAGACACTGCCTTGTAAGGCCCATGGAATTCTTGGCCAGGACTTTTTTAGCAAGTTCGGATCAATTATCAACTTTAAACATAACACATTATCGTTATGCAGTTATAACAATGACATTATTTTAAAGTTATTTAATATAAAAGATTATTTAATGACACTGCCCGCTAGATCTGAATCGATACACTATATAGATACAAACTTAACGGATGAGTGTGTAGTATGTACGAAAGAAATTTGTGAGGGAATTTTTGTAGCAAGTAGTTTAGCAGTTCCGGTAAATGGTAAAATACCAATACGTGTTTTAAATACAACAACGAATGCTGTCACATTATCAGATCTAAATCTAGAGATAGAGAGTTCAAAAGAATATGATATCTGTTTGTTTGACAAAAGTGTTAACAATGCAGATCGTGTTAACCGATTATTTGCTAAATTAAATCTAAGTCGTTTAAACGAAGAAGAAAGAACAAATATAGAAAGTTTATGTGCCAAATATTCCGATATATTTTACTTAGAAGGAGATCGGTTATCAACTACAAATACTTACAATCATTCCATTAAATTGAAACAAGATACTCAACCAATTTATTCGAAACCTTATCGCTTACCTTATTCTTTAAAAAGTGAAGTAAATAACCAAATTGAAAACATGTTAAAAGAAGGTATTATAGAGCCATGTCAAAGCGAGTGGTCTAGTCCTTTATTACTCGTACCAAAGAAGTCTGACAGCAATGGGAATAAAAAATGGCGGTTAGTCATCGATTATAGGAAACTAAATAACACCATACAAGATGATAAATTTCCACTTCCAAATATTGTAGAAATATTGGATTCTTTGTCTGGGTGCATGTACTTTTCACATTTGGATTTATACCAAGGTTACTATAATGTTAATTGGACGTAGTTAAACAGAAAGGATCCACCCCACATAGACTTAGTTTTGAGATATTCAAGTTTTAAGTTCAGATCGTGTTTCGTCTTTGATTCTCTACTTTAACTTTCTGGTGTTGGTTTTAAGTAAAGGATAAACAGATACTTTTTAATTTTATTAATCTAAAGTCCGACTTTATGACAAATTTTTCGAGATAATTACAAAATACGAGGATGGATCCTTATCATTAAAATACTATTTTAAAAGCCCAGTATAATAAACACATTAAGCCTTAAGGATTCAAGTTTTAAAATATAACAAAAACACTGAAATTTATAAGGAATTATGACAGATTTGTATGTTTTAAAAAATAAAACTTCATTAAAGTCAAATATATCTTAAATTTTTAATCACTGCCATGTCACTCCATACCTTAAATTACTAGCTTAGTAAGTATGTAGATCTTAGATCAAAACACTAAAATAATAAATATATTTATAATTATGTAAATACGTATATACGTACATAAAATATATATATATATATTATAATAATATCAAATATAACTTCCAAATTAAGTAAATTCTATATTTTTTGCTGTAACTTATCATTTTCATATTCAATTGAAAAATCAATCCCATCCCCGTAACCATCAACATCATCAATAACATTTTTATTGCCTGTAAGTGACTGCGTTTTTTTTTTGTCAAAATAGTCTCCCCTCTCTCTCAAACTTAAAAGGCTTTTTCGAAAAAAAAAACAAAATGATGGTAGTCCTTGGATTGAACCTTAAAAGAAAGCTACAACGGCTCAGATGAAATTGTTGTTAAATTGTTGATGCGACGTGTTTCGTTATGGAACCCTTTTCTATGCGTGGCCTGACACGCACTTGACCAATTTTTTCTACATTCCACGATATAAAAAACCATTAACGATTGTGAATTGTTACAAAACTTCTCTGTAAATTATACGTTTGTAGTTTTGCTCTCAGCAGCCAAAGAATCAGGACTCGTGACGCGGGAGCAAGCGACGTACAGCTGCCCGTGTGAGAAGTAGCTCGTCCTGAGGTCGACACCCGCAGCCTTCAGCGTCTGGCGACTTGTTGATAGTCATGGCGAGGCACACACTCACAGGGAACGGCACGCGCTTGAATTGGAAAGGGTAGTTGTGCGGTATGAGATGAATACTTGGTATAAACACTGCATCGCCGACGCCACAACCCGTCAGAATTTCCGCTTCTATTATATTCCTTTGCAGTGAGATGACTTTGATCCGGGTCCCCTTACACAACTTCGGAGTGGACAGGTCCGAAGAAGCATGATCGGGACGCCGACCTTCAGCTTGATGGTGTGCGCTGGAAGTCCACTTGCAAAAATCACTTACAGGCAATAAAAATGTTATTGATGATGTTGATGGTTACGAGGATGGGATTGATTTTTCAATTGAATATGAAAATGATAATTAAGTTACAGCAAAATATATAGAATTTACTTAATTTGGAAGTTATATTTGATATCATTATAATATATATATATATATATATTATGTACGTATATACGTATTTACATAATTATAAATACATTTATTATTTTAGTGTTTTGATCTAAGATCTACATACTTACAAAGCTAGTTGCAAAGTTTCGTATGTTCCATTTCCACCAAAAATATCTTCAAAATTATTTAGTAATCAATATTCTTATTTCTACATCTCAAATAAATTCTATAACTACAATAAATCAGTTAGTAATGTTATATTCCTCTGTATCCACTCTTTAATATATGTTAATGAATAAGATATAATTAAATAACAGGATCTAAGCGCCTTGTTTCCGATTCAATATTTTAATCTAGTCACACAATGAACTGCAATAAAAAGATCCACGTTACTTGGATCGTTATCAATGCTTAGCTCGGTTATATTTAATAAAGTTACTGAATTAAGCGATAACGATCCATGTAAGATGGATCGTTATCGAAGTTTCACTAAGTTTGTTTAGGTTACGATATTAAATAAAACGAAAACAATCCATGTGACATGGATTGTTTTCGTTTAATTATGTCTTTAGAATAACAATGGTCCAAGTAGTTTGGATCGTTTTAGTAATATGTGATTTGGCATATTTTCTTAATTAAAATTTTCTCAATAACGATCTAAGTCGCTCGGAGCGTTATCAATAAAAAACAATAATGACCTGCTATTCATGTGGATTGGTAACGTATGGTCATTATAACATGATGCGTAGGAATTTTACTTGGATTGTTTTTGTGATATTAAAGTTTTAACTACAATTAATGTTTTGGTATACACAACTCATTTTCGCTCATAGTGTGGGTTGGATCCTTTCCGTTTAACTACGTCCAATTTAGATACAGAAAGTCGTAAGTACACTGCATTTGATTCGGGAAGATATCAAATGACCCGAATGCCAATGGGACTAAAAACTAGCCCTAGTTCTTTTGCAAGGATGATGACGATTGCGATGACAGGTTTGACGTATGAAAAGTGCTTGGTGTACCAAGATGATCTGGTTTGCTTCAGTAGGGACTTACCATCGCATATAAAAAATCTTCAAGATATTTTTGAGCGTTTTCGTAAAGTCAAATTAAAACTTAATCCAATAAAATGTGATTTTTTACAAAAAGAATTGCTCTTTCTGGGGCATATTGTGTCATCTGAAGGTGTAGTACCAGACCCTAGTAAAATAAATGTCGTAGAGAATTATCCAGTTCCCACAAAAATTGACGAAGTTAAGCGGTTCGTAGCTTTCGTTAACTATTATAGAAAGTTTATTCCAAATTTTGCAACAAAAGCTTATCCACTAAATAGTTTGTGTAGGAAAAATGCAACATTTAAATGGGACGAAGAATGTCAAAAATCATTTGATTTATTAAAACAAAGTATTATTTCTCACCCTGTTTTACAATATCCAGATTTGTCAGAAAATAACCAGTTCATTTTGCAAACGGACGCATCTGGGTATGCTATTGGTGCAGTGTTGTGTAATGGTGATGGAAGACCGGTAGCATATGCCAGTAGGAGCTTGAATAAAGCAGAAAAAAGGTATCCAACAATCGAAAAGGAGTTGCTTGCGATCGTTTGGGGCGTTAAGCACTTTAGACCTTATTTGTATGGTCGTAGGTTCAAAGTTCAAACGGATCATAAACCACTCATAGCTTTATTTGGAATGCGCGATCCCTCGAGTAGATTGACGAAATTTAGGATGATTTTAGAGGAATATGACTTTATAGTTGAGTATTTGAAAGGTAGAAATAATTCAGTAGCTGATGCACTATCACGTTTATATATTACATCGGAGGAGTTGAAAGAGATGAATGAGAGAGTTATTAACGTAATGACGCGACGTCAAAAGGCAAAGCAAGCACAAGATGCTACAATATCTCACGACAATCGGCCTGATCACCCGAAAGTTGTAGATATGCTAAGTAAGCCTAAATATTTTACGGAATTACGCTTCATTACTGACAAGGAACTAAAACGGTATCGTGAATTAAGAGAAATAAAATATGAAAATAAATGTTTTTGTTTTGTACCTACAATTAGTACAATTTTTATTAATCCAGCATCCCGATCGCAACTATCGCCAGGCGAATTTGTGAGGGAGCTGAATAGATTTTGTGAAAGATGTAAAATAGCAGAAATATATTTTGTAAAGAATAAGAATAATAATATTTTTATAGAAAAGGTGATAAAAGAGATACAGAGTATAGGTACATGGTCCGGACCACGATTATGTATTTTAAAAGATATAAAAAGAATTGATGACAAAGACGACCAACGTGTAATTATAAATGACTTCCATCTTTTGCCCACAAGTGGCCACGCGGGCATAAGACGGATGGTGAATAATATTAAAAAATATTATTTTTGGCCAGGTCTAGAACACGATGTTACGGAATTTGTCAAAAGATGTGATAAATGTCAGAAACAAAAACATTCGACACATCATACAAAAGAACCAATGGTCATTACCACCACAGCAACATCAGCATTTGAAAAGGTCTATTTAGACTTGGTGGGACCTTTGGATAGAGATTATAATAATTATACATACATTCTCACAATACAGTGCGAACTGAGTAAATATGTGGAGGCATATCCTTTACTTTCCAAAACGTCAAATGAGGTTGCTAGAAATTTTGTTACAAACTTTATTCTTAGATACGAAATTCCGCGTGCTATTGCATCCGACATGGGAGCTGAATTTACATCGAACACTATGAAAGAGGTATGTAAACTTTTAAACATAAGTCAATTACAGTCAACGGCGTACCATCACCAGACAATCGGTGCTTTGGAGAACTCACACAAACATTTGGGTAACTATTTAAGGATTCAAACTGAAAATCATTCAGACGCATGGAGCACTTGGCTTCCTTTTTGGTGTTTCTCTTATAATACTTCAGTGCATACCGAGACCAAATTTACTCCATTTGAGCTTGTTTTTGGAAAAAGATGCAACTTACCATCAAATTTAAATTCAAATAAAATTGATCCCTTATATAACTTCGATAATTATCCTTTAGAACTCAAATTTAGAATACAGACATCAGAAAAAGAGGCGCGAGATAATCTTATTGTTAGCAAGTTTAATAGAAAAATTAGGTACGATCGTAACACTAACCAGTATCTTATAAACCACCCGATTGAATTTTGGTCAACAACGAAACGGGCCATCACTTCCAAAGCAGTTACTCAGGTCCATACAGTGTAATTAGAGAATGTTCCCAAATGTGGAAATTATGAAAAATAATAAACCTTACTTAATACATAAAAACAGGACGAAAATGTATTTACCGCCTGTTTCTTAATTATTATAATAATCATAGATTGTGTAATAATCTAATTATTTTAAAAACAAGTATGTATTGACATAATTATTAACTTAGATGAGGAAATGTAATAGAAATATATAAACGTTTATATATATAAAAATAAATGTAGTCACTTAAAATCTATTTAACCATTTTTATGTAATAAGCATAAATATTTTTGATTTAATTAGGATTAATGACAAAAAATAAAATAAATTTGTCATTTATTTTATTTTCTATTAGCGGTAGAGATGAGATGTGGATAGACTAATCCTATTATGTACCTAGTATTAAGACTCATTATATTGATTCTTATTATAAAATATATTCAGTATTTACTCAGCATTCGGTCGTTTCACTCGTCTCCTAAGCCACAACCTTACAGATGTGGATAGACTAATCCTATTATGTACCTAGTATTAAGACTCATTATATTGATTCTTATTATAAAATATATTGAGTATTTACTCAGCATTCGGTCGTTTCACTCGTCTCCTAAGCCACAACCTTACATGGCGACCCTGCCTATTCCGTACGGGTAACGCGTGCCGTGGTGAATCTGATCCGGTAACTACCAAAATAGGACCGTGCTTCATAAACATTGAAGTGTTCGTGCACTAACTAAATCATGTTTAATATTAATATAACTACAGTCAGTTACGACGACACTCATATTAAAGAAAAATGGGGAAAACACAAAGCAAAGAAATTGTGATTGCTCAAAACGCAGCAGGAGGACGAAACGATCTAAACTTCGAAGATTTGAATTTCCATATTACTTCTACAAATATAATACTGACGATTTTCGTGGTTTTTGCGGTACTTGGCATGATCTACTTGGCATTTCGTATTTATCGGAGGTGCCATATGCAATGGATTCGAGAGGAGTTCCTGAATAGCGCGAACAGAGGTTCGTTTTTGCGGCGACGTCAGATTCGACCCGACGTGATAAATGAAGAGGCCAGAGTGTAAAAGTTATACAAGTGGTTATAGTGTCAGTGAAAGTGCGCATAAAATCGGTCTTACGGTTTAGTATGTAAAAAAAAAAAAATGGTGACATACGGCTTTTCTACAACGGACATTGGACTTATTGAACATCGTCAGCAAATCTGATATGGATATGGTAAAATAACTACTAAGGTACATATTTTGTTTATTATATTTAGGTAGTAATGGTAATAATAACAGTATGTGTTACATTTAATGGCAGGATTTTTGAAGAAGTTGTATAATGAATTGTTAGAAATAAGAAAATATTTAATTAAGATAGGACCTTCACGTAGGAAAGGTGATATATTAGTGGTAAAATTAAGTGAGGCTAGGACGATTATTAATCACTATAACACATATTTAGAAAATATAACAAAG
The DNA here is from genome assembly GCA_033675125.1 of Athetis lepigone. Lineage (NCBI taxonomy): Eukaryota > Metazoa > Arthropoda > Insecta > Lepidoptera > Noctuidae > Athetis > Athetis lepigone. The sequence goes on along the minus strand of CM066243.1, from coordinate 13,643,824 downwards.
GTTAAGAGGACAGATCAAGAGGAAGAAAATTTTATAACAGAATATTGTGAGAAATTGAATAGTTTGTATTTAGAAATATTAAAGTTGTGTCAACCTAAAGATACTTTAAGTGATACCGTAAAAATGGATTTTGACCTGAAAGTTGCTTTGAATTTACTTCCTGTTATGAATGATGAAATTGCCAATACAAGACAGTTAATTGATGGAATAGATTATTACAGTACAGTTCTTGACACTAAATTTCATTCACAGTTGATTAACTTCGTTTTAAAAAGCAGATTGTCACAAGGCGCAAAGTTAAAGCTTGCATCCAATTATGATAGTGTGGCTCAGTTACTGACGGAAATGAAAAGGATTTTATTGCCACAAAAATCCGCAAACTCTTTGCAAAAACAATTGCTCAATTTACGACAAGATGAACTATCGATTGATGATTATGGTAAAAAACTAGCGGAAATGTTTGTCGATCTTACTATTTCGCAATCCGAAGGAAATTCTACAAAGTATGACATTTTAAAGTCAATTAACGAGAAACAAGCAATAAAACAATTTAGCGACGGATTGAGAAATCGCAGGATTAGTACAATTATTTCTGCTCAAAAATTTGATTGTCTTAAGGATGCTATTCAAGCTGCAGTAGATGAGGATAGCTCGACGTCAAACGCTAGTGCTCAAATTCTTGCAATGAAACGAAATAGTAGTAACACCTATTATAAAAACAATTCCAGGCAGTCGTTCCAGCAGAACAATAATAGAGGCTACAACAGAGGTGCGTATAATCACGGGTTCCAGCAACGTGGGTACAGTCGTGGTTACCAGTACCGTGGCCGAGGTGCACAGCACAGCAGATTCGAGTATCAGCGAGCTCGAGGTAGAGGAAGATATCAAGGTAACTCTTGCAATACTAATTACAGAGGAAATAAACCGTCTCGAGGGCATGTTCGTATAATAACCGATGATACTCAACCTCAACCTAGTACATCCAAACAGCAAGATGCGAAGGACATAAACTGGAGGAAAATAATTTTTTTCGTTCCTAAAAGCCAAAATATTTTAGCCAGTGAGAGTAGTTATTGTGTAAAGTTTAATGTAAACAACAGTCAATCACTTAGTCTGCTAATTGATACAGGCGCATCCATATCGGCATTAAAATATAAACATGTGTTAGAGCTCAACATCCCAATTTGTAAAGAAAACATAATCATAAATGGAATTGGTGGCAAAGTCCACGCTATTGGATACGTTCGTTTACAGTTATCGACACATGCACAAAACATTGTCCATAAGTTTTATGTATTTGAGACACTGCCTTGTAAGGCCCATGGAATTCTTGGCCAGGACTTTTTTAGCAAGTTCGGATCAATTATCAACTTTAAACATAACACATTATCGTTATGCAGTTATAACAATGACATTATTTTAAAGTTATTTAATATAAAAGATTATTTAATGACACTGCCCGCTAGATCTGAATCGATACACTATATAGATACAAACTTAACGGATGAGTGTGTAGTATGTACGAAAGAAATTTGTGAGGGAATTTTTGTAGCAAGTAGTTTAGCAGTTCCGGTAAATGGTAAAATACCAATACGTGTTTTAAATACAACAACGAATGCTGTCACATTATCAGATCTAAATCTAGAGATAGAGAGTTCAAAAGAATATGATATCTGTTTGTTTGACAAAAGTGTTAACAATGCAGATCGTGTTAACCGATTATTTGCTAAATTAAATCTAAGTCGTTTAAACGAAGAAGAAAGAACAAATATAGAAAGTTTATGTGCCAAATATTCCGATATATTTTACTTAGAAGGAGATCGGTTATCAACTACAAATACTTACAATCATTCCATTAAATTGAAACAAGATACTCAACCAATTTATTCGAAACCTTATCGCTTACCTTATTCTTTAAAAAGTGAAGTAAATAACCAAATTGAAAACATGTTAAAAGAAGGTATTATAGAGCCATGTCAAAGCGAGTGGTCTAGTCCTTTATTACTCGTACCAAAGAAGTCTGACAGCAATGGGAATAAAAAATGGCGGTTAGTCATCGATTATAGGAAACTAAATAACACCATACAAGATGATAAATTTCCACTTCCAAATATTGTAGAAATATTGGATTCTTTGTCTGGGTGCATGTACTTTTCACATTTGGATTTATACCAAGGTTACTATAATGTTAATTTAGATACAGAAAGTCGTAAGTACACTGCATTTGATTCGGGAAGATATCAAATGACCCGAATGCCAATGGGACTAAAAACTAGCCCTAGTTCTTTTGCAAGGATGATGACGATTGCGATGACAGGTTTGACGTATGAAAAGTGCTTGGTGTACCAAGATGATCTGGTTTGCTTCAGTAGGGACTTACCATCGCATATAAAAAATCTTCAAGATATTTTTGAGCGTTTTCGTAAAGTCAAATTAAAACTTAATCCAATAAAATGTGATTTTTTACAAAAAGAATTGCTCTTTCTGGGGCATATTGTGTCATCTGAAGGTGTAGTACCAGACCCTAGTAAAATAAATGTCGTAGAGAATTATCCAGTTCCCACAAAAATTGACGAAGTTAAGCGGTTCGTAGCTTTCGTTAACTATTATAGAAAGTTTATTCCAAATTTTGCAACAAAAGCTTATCCACTAAATAGTTTGTGTAGGAAAAATGCAACATTTAAATGGGACGAAGAATGTCAAAAATCATTTGATTTATTAAAACAAAGTATTATTTCTCACCCTGTTTTACAATATCCAGATTTGTCAGAAAATAACCAGTTCATTTTGCAAACGGACGCATCTGGGTATGCTATTGGTGCAGTGTTGTGTAATGGTGATGGAAGACCGGTAGCATATGCCAGTAGGAGCTTGAATAAAGCAGAAAAAAGGTATCCAACAATCGAAAAGGAGTTGCTTGCGATCGTTTGGGCGTTAAGCACTTTAGACCTTATTTGTATGGTCGTAGGTTCAAAGTTCAAACGGATCATAAACCACTCATAGCTTTATTTGGAATGCGCGATCCCTCGAGTAGATTGACGAAATTTAGGATGATTTTAGAGGAATATGACTTTATAGTTGAGTATTTGAAAGGTAGAAATAATTCAGTAGCTGATGCACTATCACGTTTATATATTACATCGGAGGAGTTGAAAGAGATGAATGAGAGAGTTATTAACGTAATGACGCGACGTCAAAAGGCAAAGCAAGCACAAGATGCTACAATATCTCACGACAATCGGCCTGATCACCCGAAAGTTGTAGATATGCTAAGTAAGCCTAAATATTTTACGGAATTACGCTTCATTACTGACAAGGAACTAAAACGGTATCGTGAATTAAGAGAAATAAAATATGAAAATAAATGTTTTTGTTTTGTACCTACAATTAGTACAATTTTTATTAATCCAGCATCCCGATCGCAACTATCGCCAGGCGAATTTGTGAGGGAGCTGAATAGATTTTGTGAAAGATGTAAAATAGCAGAAATATATTTTGTAAAGAATAAGAATAATAATATTTTTATAGAAAAGGTGATAAAAGAGATACAGAGTATAGGTACATGGTCCGGACCACGATTATGTATTTTAAAAGATATAAAAAGAATTGATGACAAAGACGACCAACGTGTAATTATAAATGACTTCCATCTTTTGCCCACAAGTGGCCACGCGGGCATAAGACGGATGGTGAATAATATTAAAAAATATTATTTTTGGCCAGGTCTAGAACACGATGTTACGGAATTTGTCAAAAGATGTGATAAATGTCAGAAACAAAAACATTCGACACATCATACAAAAGAACCAATGGTCATTACCACCACAGCAACATCAGCATTTGAAAAGGTCTATTTAGACTTGGTGGGACCTTTGGATAGAGATTATAATAATTATACATACATTCTCACAATACAGTGCGAACTGAGTAAATATGTGGAGGCATATCCTTTACTTTCCAAAACGTCAAATGAGGTTGCTAGAAATTTTGTTACAAACTTTATTCTTAGATACGAAATTCCGCGTGCTATTGCATCCGACATGGGAGCTGAATTTACATCGAACACTATGAAAGAGGTATGTAAACTTTTAAACATAAGTCAATTACAGTCAACGGCGTACCATCACCAGACAATCGGTGCTTTGGAGAACTCACACAAACATTTGGGTAACTATTTAAGGATTCAAACTGAAAATCATTCAGACGCATGGAGCACTTGGCTTCCTTTTTGGTGTTTCTCTTATAATACTTCAGTGCATACCGAGACCAAATTTACTCCATTTGAGCTTGTTTTTGGAAAAAGATGCAACTTACCATCAAATTTAAATTCAAATAAAATTGATCCCTTATATAACTTCAAATTTAGAATACAGACATCAGAAAAAGAGGCGCGAGATAATCTTATTGTTAGCAAGTTTAATAGAAAAATTAGGTACGATCGTAACACTAACCCAGTATCTTATAAACCAAACGATTTAATTTTGGTAAAAAACGAAACGGGAAATAAATTCCAAAGCATTTACTCAGGTCCATACAGTGTAATTAGAGAATGTTCCCCAAATGTGGAAATTATGAAAAATAATAAACCTTACTTAATACATAAAAACAGGACGAAAATGTATTTACCGCCTGTTTCTTAATTATTATAATAATCATAGATTGTGTAATAATCTAATTATTTTAAAAACAAGTATGTATTGACATAATTATTAACTTAGGTGAGGAAATGTAATAGAAATATATAAACGTTTATATATATAAAAATAAATGTAGTCACTTAAAATCTATTTAACCATTTTTATGTAATAAGCATAAATATTTTTGATTTAATTAGGATTAATGACAAAAAATAAAATAAATTTGTCATTTATTTTATTTTCTATTAGCGGTAGAGATGAGATGTGGATAGACTAATCCTATTATGTACCTAGTATTAAGACTCATTATATTGATTCTTATTATAAAATATATTCAGTATTTACTCAGCATTCGGTCGTTTCACTCGTCTCCTAAGCCACAACCTTACAGATGTGGATAGACTAATCCTATTATGTACCTAGTATTAAGACTCATTATATTGATTCTTATTATAAAATATATTGAGTATTTACTCAGCATTCGGTCGTTTCACTCGTCTAGTCCACTTACCAGGGATACTCTCTAAGTTAGACAGCGCGCGGTCATGGGAGCGCATAAGTTCCTGCAACATAGCTGGATTACGGGCCAGCTCCATCGTCTGTCGCAACAGCTCCGGGTTGTTTAGCATGTGGCTAATCTCCGGGTTTCTCTGTTAAAAACAACAAGAAGATATTATATATATATATATACTTTATTTATAAATATGTAATATATGAATATATAATATATAAATATTTAATATATAAATATACAAGGAAGAAAATGGTGAAAAAACTCTGCTCATTTGTTATGAAAATAGATCCTCAACTTCCGCTTAAATGCATATCGACTAGTGGCCGTCCTGATATCGAGAGGTAAGGCGTTCCAGAGAAGAATGGACTGAATATGAAAGGAAGAATGAACTATATCAGAAGTATGAGAAGGGCAAAGCAAAAGAAGATTGTTAGAAGAGCGCAGATTTCTGGCATGAGAAGAACACAAATATTGAAAATGAGACATAAGGTAAGAAGGAGGGCTGTTGTTGTTGAGTTGTATGTTTGACTTTCATTGACTGTGTGGCGAATGTTATAGGTCTTGTATTCTCTACTATTACCCTCTAATGCAAAAATATTGTAAATTAAGCAAATGTCTGTGGAATTCCTTGCTTTCTATTTCATACAGACCAAACTATGTTTTAGAACAAGCAACTAGCTTAAATTTTTCTGACTAACCAACCAACTCTTTGAGATTTCATAAGTCCTGTTGTGTGGTCAAGTAAAATAAATGGTTTAATTTGCTTTGAACAAATGCTAAAGGAGAATGTCAAACTTACGGCCATTAGGTCTTGCATCTGTGGGTTGGATGTGATGAGAGTCCTCATATTCTCGGGGTCATTCATCATCTGCTGCACAAGGGGGTTATCCAGCACCTGCCTCAGCATGTCCGGGTTGGACAGCAGCTCTTGTTGCATTCGAGCCTACATACACAATTAAAAGAGGTAAAACACACATTAGTAGGGTAAAGAAGTTTGCAATAAAAGATGACTTTTATTGCAAACTTCTTCATACTTTTATTCATACTCTGCCAGGGCAGGTTAAACTTGGTCCAGTGTTGTTTTACTGTACATGAAGTATGCAACCCAGACTTGGCTTGTGAAAGCCATAAACAGTTAATTGTTGAGAACTGTTTATGTATAATATGTGGTCAACATATGAACCACAAACAGGTTGGTAATTAATGTATTCGTTGAACAGAACCATGGAAGGCAGCACATTTGGTGTTACCCCACTGACATCATTAAACCACCTTTACCACTCATTAAACATTTTATAAACCACAATATTAATGAATATAATATTACAATGGAAATATTTACTGAGTCAACATCTTGCGTTTCCTGACAAAATAATATACCTTCCTTTTTTTCTTAGAAAAAAAGGAAGGAAACTGTACTACCTGCAAATCCATGAAGGTGCTCTGACCAAGTCCCAAGCTCTCGAGGCCTGCTAATCCACCTAATGAATTTAATCCAAACGGAGTAGCACCAACATCAGCTGAAATATTAATTGATAGGTATATTTACATGATTAAAACATTCTTGATGGTGTAAGACTTAGACATTGACATTTGAGTTTTTCAGACGCATTTATTTGATAAAATAACTACTTTATACCCGATGTAATTATTTCTACCCCACAGTTGTGATTTTTATAGATTCCAGTAATCATTTTATTGATCCAGGAATATGACATTATGTTTTTCTTTAATACTATTCTAGAACTAAAAGCACTGAACATTATTATTTCTTTGAATGTTCCAATTCAAGTCTGGGTATGTGCCAATGAGCTTTTCACAACATGAATTTAATTAATCATCAGTCATTAAATAAATGACGAAATTGGTACAACTATGATGAAAGGGACTAAAATTACTTATCAACTATTAGTCAGTGCCTTTTTGGATTTATTCTAACGATTGTAACATACCTTATTAATATATACAACATATTTTTTGTAATTCTTATATCAAACTTTATAAATGTGACATTCAATAATTAAGCCTAAATCACTCATTAATATGGCTTTTGTGTCAAAGACTAAAGGTGTATTTCCCACTGACTGAGGATAAAATTAAATTCACGCAATTATATCTCAAACTTAACCTAAATAGTATTGGTTTACAAGAATGACATAGCACAATTGATAGAGCTCTGTTCCTAAGATAGTAAACAATCACATTCAAACATTGAATATTTGATTAGAAAGGTCACCTTTGAGAAATGTAAGCGGTTTTATATAGAAGCTACAGGTGAACCTCCCAAGTGTCATGTGTTAACAACAATAGAGGCATGTCTATATTAAGGGAATTATTTCTTGTTAGCACCCTTGTTTTTTTAAAAACTGACCTCCAAGACCATTTGATAAAGGCATTATCTTTTTTTATCAAACAATACTTGTACAGAGAATTCATGAATAGGTCCCGTCTTTAAATAAACTGTAATAATACATTATTAAGTTTTCATAGGAATACACTTGCACTTGTTCACATTTTTTTTAACAATATAATCTATAGAATTACTAAGAATTGGTAGAAGTAAACTCAAATTTTGTATTCATTTATTACAATTTGTTGATTACATATTTCAAACACTATTGTTCTTGCCTCTTGCAAAACTCAGTGTTACTTGAATACATTCAATTTGTTAATGCTAATTTAATATGCTTTTACAAATTCCAATGTTTCAATGCACTTAAGTAACTTCACTATCATCAATTTTTTTTCCTACACATTGAACATAGTGTGAAGTAGTAATTTTAGTGACTTTCAGCTAATAATTGAGTGTATTTACAACATATTAGGTCCAGATAAACGCAGGGAGAAGCATAAAATGACATTTTCCAACTGCTCTCCTCTGGTGTTATCTTTTAAACGTATGTAACAGTAATGACAGGATGTAAGTAATTCGGTACCTGGAGGGCGTCGTGTAGCTCCCTCAGGCTCGGGCCTGGGAGGCGTCTTTATCACGAGGTGGACTGTCAGCCCGTCCTTGATGTTGTGCTGTTTCAGGGAGTCGACATCATTCAAGATCTTTCCGGCAAATATGAGACATAACTGCTCCGGTTCAGCACTGAATTTAGGGGACAACACTTCCTTGAGCTAAAATCAAATGTCGAATTCACAATTTACGTTTCTGATTAACTAAATAAATGTCGTCAGCGATTGCGTGTGCAATATCTATGTTATTACGCCATGAGCAAAGTTTCTTGCGGCGCCGTACTCACTTTTTTAACGTCTGCATCCTCATCAATCTCCACTTGCTGTTTTTCTTTCGGTGTTTTCACTGTAATAGTAATTTTTTTGGGTTCGTCCTGTCCCTCTGCCATTTTGGCAAATCTAGAATGACTCTGTACTTTGGCGGAAAAGCAGAAATATGTACAAGAATGTAGAATTTGACGATTTGTGTAAGTTGACGGCCGAGGGTACGGCCCACTTTGGTAATTTGTTAGAACTTCCAAACCCTAAATCACAAACACATCTAAGTTTTATTTTGTAATAAATAGTTTTAATTTGATTCCCACGTAACACATGCGAAGTTTGTCACTCATCTATTTCTCTATGAAAGAAATTCTACTTCATTCGACTGCACTGGACCACACACTCCATTCCATGATATAGCTAAAAAAAGCCAAATGGCAAGTGTTACCAGAATTATATTTATTTTATTAAGTTACTCTTTGGTTTTATAAGCCAAAATAAAAGTAGAGTAACACTTGAAACGATGCACCATAGACTATCGAAGGATTGATTGATGTGTGTGTATCCGATCATGATTACATTCTGAAATACAGTCATTTCCGGTTTTTCCGGAAAAGTTTGTATAGGAAACGGAAGTAGAGTTTCGGTTTATTTTGACTTGATGACAGCAGCTGACATGAAACAAAAACAAAAAACAGTTTCCAATAATGTCTCTCGCAAAATTTTAATGAAATTACTAGGTACATAACCAATATTGGTAAGACGAAAATTAAACATGTAGTGTTGAAATGAACATCTATCCTTTCAATTATATTACGGGACTTGTTACTGTTTCAGCAGTTTTTAATTCTTGTTTTAGGTCTTCATTGTTAGGTGACTTATTTCACTGAGCGTTATTGTTATTGCATACCGTAGAATGCCTAACACGAGGGTTTAGGCCGTTTGTCACTTATATTAATTCATTGCAGCAAATGGAGGTATGAATTATAATTATTTGGTAAATCTATAAAAATAGTAGTGTGCCTACTTGTTGTAAATAGTTTAAAAATTTATAGGTGGACTTACAAGGTATTTTCATACGAGGCGAGGATCAACAATCACTAGACAGCCCGCCACAGGCATATGCAGGGGCATATAAAATAAAAAAGGATAAATCACGCGGTAAGATTGAATATTAATTGGACCATTTAAAAAGATAAAAATAAATAGAAAAAGATATTGGGCTAGCTAGCATTATATGTAATTATCCATGTTGTTGAGTTAATAATTTCAGTTACATCAAATTGAATTAAACTTCATTATTGTAATTTTAAAATAAATTAAAAGCTTAGTATGTACTACTACTAGTACTACTACTCAGTGTTACGGTGTTACATACACTTATATGGTTGGGAATATTAATATATTTTTTAAATAATAAAGAATTATAACATTAGTTTTTTTATCCTCCAGATGGAAAACCAGGAAATGAGCAGCAAGCTAAAGAAGAAAAAGAACATGCTGAGAGCGTAGCTTCAATGCTGTTGCGTAACTATGACTCCAAGCTATTCGGTGAAGATGACACATCTCAGCCAACTTCGCAAACTGCACCCATAATACCTATAGAAGCAACACGTAAGAAAAAGAAAAGAAGGAGGTAGATATTTAAGGTTTACATAAAACTGATCATTTCGTATTCCAAAGTCTAGATTACTTGGTGCACCACTACATGTGTAGCAGAGAGCATAGATAACAAAGCTATGTATCTCATTTATGCTGCTAAAATCAGGTTTTATGCATGTAACTTATCATCATTAAAATATCACACTCCTGTCTCTTTTAATTTAAAATAGGCATAACAATCAAAGACCAAGCCACCTTGTCCTTTAGTATACCAATTTACTTTAACTTTATGCAAGAAATTAAGTGTTGAGATGGCCTAGCTAGTGGCTAAGTGCCTCTTATGCAAGAGGTTGTGGGTTTAAATCTACTTTCTAAAGTTTATCTTGGACGTAACAGACATCACTGAAGGAACACATAGCAGGGAAACATTGACTTGTAGTGATTATAAGACCAAAACTGCCAATCCGCTTTGAGGAAGTGTGGTCATTAACGCTTGCACCTTCTCTATCTATATGAGAAGACCCTTTTGCTCTGCAGTGGGACAGTAAGGCTGGTATTATTATTAATGCAGCAAATTATTTTTAGATATTATCATTATAATTTCTTGAAAACCTGAGCTTTTAAATCATGTGCTTCAAATGATGAGATTGGGCTATAGAGTTATGACTAGTTCATTTGCAGATCCCAAATATCAATATGTCTAACAAACTGTCGATATGAGTCAATACGGAAAGTTGCTAGTGCTTTTGGGATGCGAGAAGTGTCTGAAGACGATGCTTGGAACTTTTACTGGACTGACATGAGTGTTTCTGTGGAAAGAGCAAAAGAGATGAAGAGATTTCAACGTATCAACCATTTCCCAGGAATGCTAGAAATCTGCAGGTGACATTAATAGTTTGTCTAGTTACAGTACTACAATAATAAGAATTCTTGATAAATAATTCAATGCTGCTTTCAGAAAAGACTTGTTAGCTCGGAATTTAAACAGAATGCAGAAAATTTATCCAAAGGAATACAATTTTTTTCCAAAAACATGGTGCTTGCCTGCCGAGTAAGTACTTCATAATAATTGTGGGCCTACAACTTTTGTGTAAATAAATGAATTTGTAATCATGAATTATATTTTCAGTTTTGGTGAAGCACTAAACTATAGTAAGTCTCGTAAAAATAAAACTTTTATTATAAAACCGGAATGTGGAAGTCAAGGGCGCGGTATTTATTTGACAAAGTCACTCAAAGATATTAAACCCACAGACAAACTAATCTGTCAGGTAACAGTTTTGCTTTTATTAAGCATAATTATTATTTTAATGTTTACCTGATGTTTCGATTATAACACAAATATCGAGTATAATTTCAGGTATATCTTTCAAAGCCATACTTAGTGGATGGGTACAAATTCGATATACGAGTATATACTCTTATAACGTCATGCGACCCACTCAGAATCTTTGTCTATAACGAAGGACTTGTGAGGTAAGTGCAGTTCTCAAATAAATAAAAAGTAAAATTTATGTAGATTGAAAATACTAGGGGACCAACTTCACTACCCTGAGGAACTCCATTCTTACTATAGTGGGATCTATACAGAATACTCTAAACATAATTTTGTATTCAAAACACTTTTTTTTTGTTTAATTATACAGTTCTGTGACGTTATTTGGTGCTTTTTCTTTTACCTCATATTCAAGCATCTAATGTGCACAACTAAATTAAATGCCAATCGTAAATCTAAATATATAAAAAAGAAGTAACTAGTTGCCATAATTCAGATTTCTTTTAATTTATTATTTTCTCCCAAAGGTTTGCAACAAGCCGATACGCGGATCCTAATGTGAACAACACAACTAATGTGTTTATGCACCTGACTAACTACGCGCTTAATAAACACAGCCGGACTTACGTGTATGATTCGGAAGCGGGCAGCAAACGGTGAGAAAATCAACTCATAATATTTTTTTTAATATTTTGGATGCTCCATTACCCATTCTATTTTAATAATTGTTCTTTTCTGTTAATACTTTTAAACATTTATATTTGAATCAATCAACCCAAACAGTTCTATATAAATTGTTGTATAAAACTGCGGTGGTAAAGGTAATAAATAGGTGGGTATGGGGAAGCCACAGCGATCCTCTTTACCCACCTAATCGAATCTAAAGTCACGATGAATTTCCATTCATCAGCAAGATATCGACTTTGAACAAGATCCTGCTATCGCAAGGCGTGGACTTGGACAGACTGTGGCACTCCATAGACCAAGTGATAGTGAAGACGATAATATCTGCGTGGCCGATACTCAAGCACAGTTACCACGCGTGTTTCCCTTCGCATGACATGGTTCTTTTGAGTTATTAAGCTTCAGATAGTATTGTAATTGAGTACGGTTTAGCTTTTAGTTGGTAACTGATGAGATTGGTAAAGTTGAGAACTTAAAGTAAGCTGAGGGCTGTCACCTGTGAAATCATGAATTCGGTCAGTAGGGTTGGACTGTAGTAGGTACTGTACTATACATTCCTTTAAGTTTCGCGGACTTTCATCAATAAATTCATCGGGGACGGTTTACCCTGCAGTATATATGCAGGTGATGCCCCAACAGATGGCTGCCCTATATATTATTCGCAAAACTAGCCTCTATTAGATTGTGATACTGCATATTATTTCGCAGATCTATTATGCATACCTACTCATGAAATAGTTTAATTACCTTACTCTGAACAGCAGATTTCATAAAAAGGCTGAAGCGTAGACGCTTTATTCTCGGTTCTAATTTTTAAAGCCCAACTTTGTTTAAGCCCTCGATAAAACAGGACTTAGTAAACAACCTGGCTTCAACGCGTAGCAAACTGTTTGATACTTACTCCTTGTTTTCTTACTTTACATGCGCTGCTTGTACAACCATTTATTTTCCTGAATTTATTGAGATATTAATTACTTAGTTTGTTTTCATGTAGATTGTAGGTCATACATATTATAATTTTGATGGTTTTTGCAGGTACATGCTTGTTTTGAAATACTGGGTTTCGATATTCTATTGGATCATAAGCTGCATCCCTTTATATTGGAAGTAAGAACTTTTCTTAGTAAATTCTTAGAAAATCTTTGCGAGGTTTTTTAACAGCACATCCACTGGACCAGTTATTGTATTTAGAGTTCTATTCTCAATATAATAAAACGTTATTTTTACAAAAACTGATTTTAGAACAGTACACAAGTTGTAAATTTTCTTCATTGGCTATATCTGAATAAAATTCAAAATACAATGACGGACTGGTAGGTTTAAACTTGGATTAAAATTTAAACTCTTACATCATTGACTAAGAAAATATCACACACATTTAGAATCATACTGACTCGATTTTTGTTGTCTTTAGGTGAACCACTCGCCGAGTTTTCACACGGATACTCAATTAGACCGCGAGGTGAAGGAAGGTCTACTGACAGACACTTTCACTATGCTCAATATATGGCAGTGCGATAAGCGGAGGGTACTCGAAGAAGATCGCAAAAGAATACGTGATCGGCTGCTCCAGACTAATAAGTGAGTATAAGCCGGTGCATTAAAGAAAAGAATCTTAAATGGCGGCATGTACTTGCGTTGACAGATAGTACAGTCAGCATATAAAAATTAATTTTTTTTTTTAAATCAAATATAATATAAAGAATTTTAATTGTTTTCATCGGAAACAGTGCCTACTTTTACAACAATAACAAACAGGTAACAACGGAAAAATAACAGAAAACTATAACAAGATATTCGGAAAAGTGATCCTACTGAGCGCGTCAAGGCAGTGTGGAAGCAAATCAAGACTATTTTTTTTATGTTGACGGTACGCGCGCGAGTGAGTATAGACGGCACTAGTGTGCGAGCGAGAAAACATGATAAGCGCCGCCATTTAAGATTCCTTTCTTTAATGAACCAGGTTATAGAGTTCTCTATTAACAGGGAGTTTGGACACGAGATTCAAAGCTGGGGCCCTGTACTGCAGAGTTTGAAAATGGAGCAAAGATGTTGATTGGCAACTCGAAAGTATCCATTCGTAGTGTGCTACGGACTAGGGTGTAGTTTGGTAGTGTAGCAGGACACATTTCATTAGCCGCGTACCCACCCTAGCGCACAGGCTCGCGCGACAGCCTCGCGAGCCAAATGCCTCGGCTGGTATGGACGTGCCTCGGCCTGCCTCGGGCGCGCGTTTGCTCGACCGAGCACGGCTCGGCCCCGAGCCATCTGTTGTCGGTAAACTTGACGCGCTCAAAGGTGCCTCAGTGAGCGCTGTGCGTTAGGTGGGGACGGTTATGTTTTGGCTCGCGCGCGAAGCTACTTCAAGTTTTGTCTTTTGCCGTTTTTGTCTTCTGTAATTTTGATATCATATTGGTGGCGACGCTCATATTTTTTTCTAATCCAGAAGCGTCTAGGTTTTTTCTTAATACGTGACTGTTTTCGTTTCTTTAAACAATAAGCAGCTAGGAAAATAGCTGCAGCTGAAAATACACGACTGTCCATTACGAATACTCGCGGACTTATGGTGGCTCAGCCTGCCTCGCGAGGCGGCCTCGTGTAAATTGAACAAAACTACTGAGGCTGCCGCGGGAGCCATCGTTCGCGATCCGGACACCGAGGCCGCCGCGCGAGCCTGTGCGCTAGGTGGGTACGCGGCTATTTGCGAGTTCCTTCCTTAAAAAGGTACCTTAGGATTACTCGTTGGACTATCGCAGAATTTGACTCGCTTGGGAACTAAAACCTACTAGGTCTTTGACCTAGATTTTTGAGTGACATGACAAAATTACAGGTTTGCGGAATTCACACCGATAGAAGACAAGGAGCCTGAAAAAAGTCCATGGCAAACACAAATTCAGTGGGAAGAAACGCACCTTGGAAACTTTAGGTACATACCGTGTCATAAACGTAACATAAACAGGGCTTTTTTCTAAATGTACTTATTATGAGTACTTAAGTCACATTTTATGTAAATTATGAACTCTTTTATGCAAACATAATCTGTTGTCAAGGTTCTTAGAAATGTTAAATTATGTTCAACTGTAAATAAATTATTCAACACTTCTTTTTTGGTATCACTTGGGTTCTGGAACTAACAATAATCTTGCCATTTGCCCACATATTAAGTAAGTACTATCTACAGCTACTAATATTTTAACTTAAGGTGGCGACCTTAAGTTGAAATATTAGTAGCTTTTATAATACACGTTAGGTTTGGCTGTACGGTTGAACTGCAGAGGTAAACCGAAGTGTATAATCGTATAAGTTGCAAAACTGTGCAGGTTTCTACACCACTGATGGAGTTTACCCGATTGGTATAACTGTACTGGCTAGTCAGGTATATACTAACGTGTATGGCTATCTTATGCACACTTTCACACGTGCCACATTTCAAAAGGGACTACATCACTGTCGAAAATACCACAGTAGAATAGTGCGTGTATAGTACACAATACTTTTTGTTTTGGCCGCTGATGTGAACAGACGGGTGTACCCGGTGGGCGAGCAGTACGCGTCGCTGTTCCAGCAGCCGTCGGGCTCGCTGTACACCGGCACGGCGTCCTCGCGTGCGCGCGGTGACTGCACGCGCTTACAGCGTGAAGAGTTCCAGGTACGGTAAAATGATTTTTGGTACCTACTTAGAATAATGACAAGTCCCATGTTAGGTATGTGATACCAATAATTCACATAACATGCCTTTGCCATGTTTCCGGAAAGTGGTGCCGGAATTATCAAAGGTAATAAAGAAAATCTCGGGATATCATAGAACCTTTTGGCATGTTATAGGATGCCAGGGGATTGATGAATTCTTCGGCGAGCCGTGCTTAAAGTCCCTACCATTTATTCACAGCAAACGAAAGCCAAAGCGGAGGCTCTAAAGAAGCCATCGCAGCCGAAAGGTATAAAAGAAGCTGATAAGAAGTCTAACGAAGACGCAGGCTCCCCTGCGACTGCTGCCACTATCATCACCACTACTACGACTACAGAGAAGACTGCTAAAACGAAGTCTCGAGCGGACAAAGAACCGAAACGCAAAGACAAAGATGAAAAAGAAAAGAAGCTGACCAGCAAACCATCGCTTGTACAGCAGCCGGTTAGTGATCCTTAAATCTTTAGGCAGTACGGCACCCAAAGAACGGCGATTTGTCCACTCCCCCCCTGTAACACTCATAAAGTTTCAGAAAATCGGAAAAAGGTCTGGGTTGTTTGAATTTTTTATGCTAGACATTTTTTAGTCAAAATAACTGATTTAGACGTGATTAGCGGAAATCTTAAGGTTCCCATTTTCGCGACCAAGACATTCGGCATTAGGCATAGTTGGGGTTTCGAGAGGATTAAACATGGTAGGCCGATCAGAAATTGGCGTAAAAATGTTTGAACAGCGCAGTTCCCAAGCGAGGTCGATGTGACCATCACCCACGGTTAGCTTAATTGTTTTTTTTTTTAACCAACTAGATTCCAGAGTGTAAGCCCACGTACGTGCTGTGTTCGTTCGAGCCTGATCCTATTGTCGAGAAAGAGGAACGGGAGAGAGTCAACTTATTGGCGCAGAGGGACTTCCTCATACGGAGTTACGGCATGTTAGAACAGGTCAAACCTACATCATCACTATATCTTCTTATCTTTCCATCCATCCATATTTCCATTAAAAACTCCTCTAGTTTCATGCTTTCCTAAATGACTTTAAACTTATAGTATGTCCTTTAGTTCTCAACTTATTGACACTGGATTGGATTGCATCACAATACTGAATCAATTTACTGCACAACAAAGTATTCGCTAAATAAAAATGTATCTTGTGTGTTCCACCTGCAGATATATTTAGTCATGAAAAAAATGGGAACACTAAGGCCCGAAGACGAACGAAAATATGGAGTCTACGGACGACTTTCAGTGGTCTCTAACACGCCTAAGGTAAATGTGAAGCACACCAAGACAATGTTCTCAGGCCATTTCATTGGATCTCGCTTGTACTTTCTCTTACTTTCGTTGGCTAACACAATATTTTTATTAAAATATTATGTATGAATTGGCACTTTGAACATTGCAAAACCTTCACTAGAAATTATTGTCACTATTCTAAAATGTTGTGTTTGCCTACAGAAAGTGTGAATGTCTATGCTGCATGAAAATAAAGCTATTTTAGAAAAAAATTAGATGTAAGAAATCAAAGGGACAGATCAAATTTTTGTGTACAGACCACCATTCTGAAGAAAAAATTATTCGCACACAAGCCCAGCGCCCGAGGGGATAACTCTGACTGTGGTGAGTGGAAACTTGACATCCTTAGGTTACGGCTAAAATTGAGCTGGCTGTAATAGCAGCCAAAAGTAAAAAGAACTTTTCTTCCTCCACGATAGCTCAAAACTAGTTTATACGCGGGAGGATGGAGCATGGTACGTGGCATTTTGAAACACATCTTGGAACACCGTGTACATTTTTAAGCGTTAACCGCATCTTTCAACTAAGAAAGGAAATACTGTCGCAGGTCTGTTTTCACTACCACACTTGTGATCTGTCGTCCGTTTCGCTTGGAACAGCGCGATGGCTTAGCTTTCAATACATCACCAGATTTTTTGCAACACGAACTGTTGCAAATGCTTAACAGCAATGCTCAGGCAGGCCGCTTTTCGTAATTCCAGTAACCAAAGTAGGTCCTTTCTTGGCGATGAATAAATGTCGTAAATCTAAGTGCAGATTCTATTTTATTGTTACTTATAGGTTTTAAAGTGGAGTGTCGCGACGTAGTGATTTGCAAGCGGCCGTCGCCTCTGCAACCCATTCCAGAGCGTACCACCAAAACACACGTCGTTCGTACTGCCTACACCATTTGGAGAATGAACTCGTATGTATTACGCTCTTGTTATTATCATCATTGCTTCACGCTTTATACATCATTACACCATTTGGAGAATGAACTCGTATGTATTACGCTCTTGTCATTAAATTATCATCATTGCTTCATGCTTTGAAAAAAAACTGATGAATATGATGTATTCATATTCATCAGTTTTTTTTTGGTGAGTGGGAAATCATCAAATGACTTCTCCTGTCCTGGGCGGGGCGGGAGGGGGCGTGTTAGACTTTTACTGACTTAAACCCACTCATGTTCTTTCGGTTGCCCTTTATGTTCCGGGGTCACTGTAACCATTTAACTATTCCGCAACCCCGGCGAAAAGCTTTTATGGGCCCTGGAAGAAAACTGCCTTAAATCGTTAAGATAGATTATTTTAGTTAAAGGAAACATTCCTTTATTTTTAAAACGAAATAAAAATGCATTTAAAGATTTTTGAAAATGTGTCACTTACACTCGGTAATCGAACTGGCTTAAAATGGAAAAAAAACCACTTGTATTTTTTGACATCAATCGATAGGGTCACTTATAAGGATCAAATCTTTCAAGCAAACATAGCAAATTAAATTAGAGGAAAACCCTGAAATTTTATCTTTTAATATCGAAGGGCTAATTTGACCGCGATAATTTTCGTTTCCTCCATTTTCTTATACTTTCTTAATCTCCTCTATATTGCCATTCTTGTTCCGTGAACTACAAACTGAATACACGAAAGACACCAATTTTAGCTTATATCAACTTGCCCAAATGTGTTTTATATTTGAATGAATGAATTATGGCCAAATACTCAACGTCATTTAATCCTTCGAACACACGTGATTTGAGACACAATATAAAGACATTGCAGCCCGACAGCCGGCTGTCGGTTGGTCGTCAAAAGGTTAAACCTTTAACACACGTGTTTCGAGACACAATAGCAGCCCGACAGCTGGCTGTCGGTTGGTCGTTGAAAGGTTTCCTTCAAGGCGCTCTCAAACCGTTGCTGTCCTAACTACTATTTTTTTCCCGACTTTGACAGTAAATAATATGGTTTTTTTTATCTTTTCAGATTAGTTTCGATCCCACTGCCAAAGTAAACATATGGGGCATTGTGTGATACAATGTGCGACGTTCTAGTGTCGTCGTTGTGTTCATGAGACTGTACAATTACAATACTTCGCTCGTCGTGATGAGTGTTTTAAGCAAATATAGTCGTAACTGTTCGATATTATTGTTTGATACTACTTGAAAACAATTACTATCTAGCAATATATCAGACTTACAAATAAGAAGTATTTTTATATTGTAATTGCTTACGTGTTCAATTGTTCATAATGTAATCATGATAATATTAACATTACCCATTATCCTTAATAATATTAGAATAATTTTGTCCATGTTCTGTAAATTCTGGTGCATAGAAAAATAAGCAGTAACTGAAATATTATTTTTACTAAACTGTATAATTATTTTTACAGTTATCATTGTTTTTTTTAATAAATAAAACTATATTTTAATATCAAATCTATATTTTCTCTTATCAATAAAAATGTTTAATAATATCAGGAAGTCTTTGTGGTTCAGTTCTGTCAATTAGATGAGTCAGTTAAGTCTGTCTTTTGTTTGATTATCTGATAAATATGTAATCATAAAACAATACATTTGAATGTGTTTGTTATTCCATCGTAACTTTCTTACACATTTACTGTTAGCAACCGTCTCTTGATTGTATGTTTATTTCAGTTTAGTACTCTGACACTGAAAGCAAGCGCTTTAATATCTTTACTAGTGTGACTCTCTCTGGCTTGGCCACCATCAGGGATTTTAATTTTGATAACACAAAAAAATAGTCGCTAAATATTGAAATTAGTCGCCAAATATCAGAAATAGTCGTTCTCTAGTTCAAAAGTTATAAGGGTTTATAGGTGGCCGAGCTGGAGAGTCACCCCAGCTTTTGGCCACAAGTATAATATCTCAAAAACTAGGGCACCTAGTGAAGATCAGTTTTTACAAAAAAATAGTCGCTAAATAGACAGAAAAGTCTAAGAAGGAGAGACTTTTCTGTCTAGCTCTTGGACTATAAAATATAAATTCTTATAAATTTTAAACTAGTGAACGACTATTTCTGATATTTGGCGACTAATTTCGACTATTTAGCGACAATTTTTTTGTAAAAACAGATCTTCACTAGGTGCCCTAGTTTTCGAGATATACATGTGGCCAAGTTGGGGAGACTCTCCAGCTCGGCCACCTATAAACTCTTATAACTTTTGAACTAGCGAACGACTATTTCTGATATTCGGCAACTAATTTCGACTATTTAGCGACTATTTTTTTGTGTTATCAAAATTAAAATCCCTGATGGTGGCCAAGCCAGAGAGAGTCACACTCTTTACTAAACTGATTTGAATCCGCATCGGCATCAGCTAATGACAAGAACGAAAAATATGTGCTCTTCATTGAGGAGGCATCGATGCACTACAGGCGAATGCTTCCAGTCAGTGAGAGCACCAAAACATGTAACAATCATCAAAGATGGTTTACATATATCATTATGGTGTATGTATATTATATAGAATGTGGAATTATATTTAGCCACCTTCGTAACATTGCACGAATATGTATATGCATATGGAAAGATGTGTGGAATATAACTTACATATGCCACACATCCTTTCATATTCTTTTTTTTCATTAAAGTCATGTCATTATAATCAACAATCATATTATTATGTAGCATAAGTAAATTGCACATTCTTTCATTGTACTAAATCCAGCAGTACAGAATATCTTAAATACTTAGTTTGTTGGTCAAAACTGGAGTCTCTTTGCTAGGGATCCACCATCTATGTTTTCCAAAAGCTTCCTCTTGAGTGATGGTTTATCAGTCTCTATTTTGCTAATATTAGAAGGCATCGGCAATTTGGAGCCTACTGAAGGAGCTGGTTTGTTGCTGAAACAAAGTTATATTTTGCAGTAAGTATAGTTTCAATTTATTTTAGCAATCTTTTTATCGTGTTTGAAAGGATTATTTGTTAAAAACAAATAATCTTTTCAAATACGAGTTCTGTACCAGAACGCAAACGGTACAAAAGGAACCCTTATTAAATAGTATCGGCATGTCCGTCCGTCCGTCATCTGCCTACCGCCCAAACGGGAATATGTGTATTTATCACGTCGACAAAGTGCTAAAATAAAATCACAACACACATTTACATATGTGGGGATGATTTTTTTGTCCTCGCGTCTACAGTGTAGAGTATCATTAGATAGGTCTTGATTTGGGTATCAGTTTGCGAGCTTTTCAATTTAGAAGCATATTTTTTGTTAAAAAAAATAGACTAGAAACATAAGACTTAGTTTTCTAGGGCTTGATAAACTTAGGTTTCGTATATTTATTTATATAATTAAAGTCTCGTTTATCTATAAAATGAAAGTAAAAGCGAATGACGCTAGTTGCAAATAAATGTCACAAACCTAAAATACGCCATCTGCAACGCCTGCGTGCAGTCACACCTACTAGGCGGGTATAGAGCCAGGAGGCTCTCCATCAATTGTATCAAGTCGTCCGACGCAGCACTAAATATGTGACGCAGTTGCTGCGGCGGAAATATCTTGAATTGCACATAGTCCGTCAAGTTCTTCATTCCCTGGGAATGAAAAATTCTAATTAGTGTTAGGAATGTTCATCATCATCAGCCCATAAGCGTCCGCAGGCCGCAGCTGGACATAGGCCTCACCCAACTTTTTTTACCAGCCTGCATCCAACGGTTCTCTGCGACCTTAACGAAGTCATCCGTTTATCTGGCGGAAGGCCGTTAAAAATCTCTAACTCGGCTTTTATCCATAAAAAGGTGTTCAGATTTTTTACTTCTGAACCTATGTGATACGAAACTAATATATTTTATATTGACAAAAGCTAAAATGTGCTGAATGAATGATATTGGAGATGGACAGTAATAATCATCACACAATACATTGTGAGTGGTCTCCTGAAATTATAGAGCCACAGAATGGTCTGTAACAAAGTATTGTAAACGAAGTACCTATTATTAGAAAGGTGTTGCATGGAGATAGTGTGCGTTTCAACTGCGCGACCACGGCGTCATATTAAAAAAAAACCATGCCAAGATTTTGTAAAAAATTGTCAAAGTTTATTCCCAAAACCATAAATTTGTCGAAGTTATGGTTACAAAGTTATTAGGGTTTGAACGTGGCCGTGCCATCGAAACGCGGAGAACCGCGCGACCACGGAGATCTCTAAAACTAAACGTTGCAGAGACCTGAAATTCAGGTAAATAACAGATTGAATTTGTAAAAAAATTGTAACAATATAGAAAAAAATCCTAGGTTAATATTTTAGGAGCTTTAAGACTAAAACTCCATGGCCGCGCCACTGAAACGGTGAAGAACACGTTATCGCCGATATATCGCTGAAAAAGCATCGCAGAGGTCTGAAGTTTTTTGTAAAACCTAGATTTGAATTTGTCAAATAGTGTAAAATTGCACAAAAAAGTCCTAGGTTGATATTTTAGGAGCTATAACCAGGCGTCCGTCACTTGCTCAAGGCCACGCGTTTTATGCCTACCGCTTCGCGTATCGTCGACGATACAACGAACACCGGGCTGTCGCGCGCCCGCCTGAGTGCTCGCGCGTCACGGGTACAGCGCTGACTATCAAAATGCCGAAACCACGTAATTATTGCGTTATTATTGTGCAATTCCCCTGTTTTCCAATTCTCTTGTTTCCCTTTTGATTATTTATTAAAATTATTCACGCGGTTTTGGATATTTTCGACACTAAAATATATTAGTCGGGAATTCAAGGAACGAAAAATATGCATCAGTCTATTTATCAAACTAAAAAATATTTGATCAACAAATAAAATAATAATTGTTTTTCTAAAACATTCGTTTTATTACCATTGTCATCATACGTATAACCCTAGCAGATTTGCTGGACCACACGCACACACGTTAGTCGCGCGGCGGGCAAAAGAATCTCAACTCTCTTGGTGCGTACTTATGGTACATTTCTCCTTGCTGCAAACAACTGGTATTATTATTATGATTTTGTAGGCTATTATAGCGTAGGTATTTTGGTTTTTGTATTGGAGTGAAGTATCTGTTACGTAGTAACTATTTATTTATCTGTGCTATAACACTAAAACCTCATGGCCGCGCCATTGAAACGGTGAAGAACACGTTATCGCCGATATCTCGCTGAAAAAGCTTCGCAGAGGTTTGAAGTTTGTTGTAAAACCTATATTCTTTGCGCTGTAGCATGGTGCGAGTGACAGTTTCAGTAACATTTCATTTCACTTTAGAAAGTTGAAGTGTTTTATAAATTATGACTTTAGTAGTTCAGCTGTACCACATTCCTAATATACTAAATCATTAATAACTGTAGTAAATTAATTTTAACCCAACCAGAATGTGCTAGTCCACAATTAAAATTAATTTGGAATAAAAATTAAGCAAAGTGTTATTCGTATAACGTAACGCCTTCGACGTAAATAGTGATGGGATGTACTGTTACGATGGAATGTCGATATTTTTTAGAATACTAGCCGACCCGTGCCCACTTCGTTGGGCGGTAAACATTTTAACTTGTGATGAAATTATGAGTGTGGTTCGGCTAGTACTGAGTGCTATGAATTATCTCTTGACTACCAAAAGGAAGGTTTTGTTTGTATTGCATATCAGAAAGATGCTGCTCACGTTCAGCGCTAAATTCCTGAGCACGGGCCTGCGATGTTCTCACAGTTTGGCTAGCGAGCCGCTGAGAGCGCTCAGCTATAGACGCCCTATCCCTTGTTGCAGAGACATGCTGTCTTAAAAATAGAACAAAAATGTTGTCACGAAAAAAAAACATAAACCCGATGGTCCCATATAAATTTAATGGCGATCGGTTCAGTGGTTCTCGAAAAATTAATCAAAAACAAAAAAAAAATTCAAGTTTCTATTTTCGTTTTATATGTATTACTTTGAGAGATACTGTAAAACACAGTCAGACATTAGGTCACGACACTAAAAGTATTAAAAAAAACTTTTTCCAAAAAAATACTAACCGCCTTCAAAAACTAAAAACACAAAAATAACTAAAATTTCGGAAGTCTGTGGCAACACCAATTAATTGGCAGAAGAGTAGCCACCGACTTCCGAAATTTTAGTAATTTTTTTATTAAAGATTTTTTATTAGTACAAAGATACTTAAATGTATAGCCACATTTAAATTTACAAGTTTGTACACGTAGTAGCACAAAATTGAATAACACACTTATTTTCGTGGTATCGATAGCGATAAAGTGAATTGCATATCGTCCCTAGTTTTGTGGCACTGACTGATGTCAACGTCATTCAGGCAGGTGTCACCCGCACCATGCTACAGCGCGCAACATATAGATTTGAATTTATCAAATAGTGTAAAAATGCACAAAAAAGTCGTAAGTTAATATTTTAGGAGCTATAAGACTAAAACCTCATGGCCGCGCCATTAAAACGGTGAAAAAACACGTTATCGCCGTTATCTCGCTGAAAAAGCATCGCAGAGGTCTGAGGTTTTTTGTAAAACCTAGATTTGAATTTGTCAAATAGTGTAAAAATGCACAAAGAAATCCTAGGTTAATATTTCAGGAGCTGTAGTACGGTATCGCGTAGAAATATGTCGCGATTATCTACCGAAGAAAGTTAGAGTAAAGCGAGTTTTTTTATTGTAAGCAACACCTATATAAAACTACCGATACCAGGCAAAATGATATTTTTTTAGTTATTTGTAACTTTCAGTACGTTTTAAATATTTCGATAGGGTGACCAAGACCATGGCTTTTTGTTTACAGAAAACTTTCCACCTATCATTTTTGAAACTATCATTTCAAAAATTTTAAATTTCAAAAGCTCAAGAATGTTAAATTAAATTAAAACCAAACGATAACATACAAAAAACATATGTATATTTCTTTTAAAGTCATATAAATCACATTATTTACTTATACTAGACTAGACATAGTAAGTATTGCTTTCAGTCACAAATCACAGATTATTTACTTAAACTAAGTCATATACCTATATATCAAAGTTACACACGTCTGTCTGTTTGTTTGTCCGGGATAAACTCAAAAACTACTGCATAGTATTTATTCGAATTTTGCAATAAGCGAGTGGAACTGCGAGGAACAGTTAGTGATTTCTAAAACGATAGGTGGAAAGTTTTCTGTAAACAAAAAGCCATGATCATCGTATTCAAATATTCAAGACGTATCAAAAGTTATAAAAACTGAAAAAAAATATTATTTTGCCTGGTATCGGTAGTTTTATATATTAATAGGTGTTGTTTACAATAAAAAACTCGCTTTACTCTTACTTTCATTGGTAGAAAATCACGAAATATTTCTACGCGATACCGTACTACGCTCCTGAAATATTAACCTGGTTAATGGTTTTTGTGCATTTTTACACTATTTGACAAATTCAAATCTAGGTTTTACAAAAAATTCAGACCTCTGCGTTGGTTTTTCAGCGAGATATCGGCAATAACGTATTTTCTAACCGTTTCAATGGCGCGGCCACGAGGTTTTACGCTTACAGCTCCTGAAACATAAACCTAGGATTTTTTGTAGTATTTTTACAGTTTTTGACAAATTCAAACATAGGTTTTACAAATAACTTCAGACCTCTGCGATGCTTTTTCAGCGAGATATCAGCGATAACGTGTTCTTCACAGTTTCAATGCCGCGGCCATGGAGTTTTAGTCTTATAGCTCCTAAAATATTAACTTTTTTTCTATATTTTTACAATTTTTTTACAAATTCAATCTGTTATTTACCTGAATTTCAGGTCTCTGCAACGTTTAGTTTTAGAGATCTTCGTGGCCGCGCGGTTCTCCGCGTTTCGATGGCGCGACCACGTTCAAACCCTAATAATTTTGTAACCATAACTTTGACAAATTTATGGTTTTAGGAATAAACTTTGAAAAAATTTTACAAAATCTTGGCTTGTTTTTTTTTTAAATGACGCCGTGGTCGCGCGGTCGAAACGCACACATGGAACGCACACATATAGCAATAGTACTGAATAAATACTCACTGGCCAAGTTTCTTCACTTGGTGTGCCAAATACTTGGAAAATACGCGACAGTTGATCTAAATCCGACTCTCCAGGTAAGAAGGGAACTCTGAGTAGTAGCTCGGCAAGTATACAGCCTATAGCCCACATATCCACACCTGTGCCATATTGTCGCGCTCCGAATAATAGTTCTGGGGACCTGAAATTGAAGGATACACTTATCAACAAACCAACCAGTTTAATAAGCAAATCGCAAGATACAGCCTAAGGTGAATAATGCCCGACAGAATAATACCTGGCTTCCTCTTTTTTTAAATGTAAAATGTTATTCGAAACTCTTTATTAATCAATTAACAAAGAAATTAATTAAACGCGCTTTTTATAATTTTCAAAGTAATTTTTTCCTTGAATTAGGCATCTCAAAAACAGTAACTCGGATACTAAAGTACCTACACAAATAAAAAAACACTTTATTACCTGTACCATCTGGTTACCACTTGATGTGTGTTAATTCTAGTTGGAGACCCAAAAGCCTTTGCAAGTCCAAAGTCACCAATCTTCAGAATACCCTCCCGGTTTATTAGCAAGTTATTTGGTTTCAAATCTCTGTGTAATATCCAATTTTGATGTAAATATTCTAAACCTGCAAAATAAGAATAGTGGTGTATAGCACCTTCTAATGATAAAATTGTTGAATTCCATTATAATACAGTTTTACAAACTTTAAATCTATATATATAAAAGAAAGTCGTGTTAGTTACACATTTTATAACTCAAGAACGGCAGAACCGATTTGGCCGAAAATTTGAGAAAAAAAATAATCTTCTTTTTTTAGTAATTAAAAATCTGATATAACGTGGGTGAAACTGCGGGGGACAGTTAGTATCTATTAAAATTAAGTAATGCCTTTTGCATTAAGCTCAGCTTCTAAACTTAAATAAAATAGCATAAAGCTTCAATAGCACATTGCTTGCCATACATCAATAAATATAAAACAAAGTCGCTTTTCTCTGTCTGTACTTATGCATGCTTAGATCTTTAAAACTATGAAATGAATTTTGATGCGGTTTTGTTACATGCAAAATATAGAACTGGATCTCAAAAAATTAATACACCTTTACGAAGCTGGGGGCAAGTTGCTGATTTCGTTTTATATAGAATAATACAAAAAAATGAAATAAGTTTATAGTGAGGAATGTTTTTGTGCTAGGAACAATTAACTTCAAGTTCAAAGAACATAGTAAAATAGATGAAACTTCTTTACTTAAAAACTATTTTTACAAAAAGTAGTGTATGAATAGTATAGGTTTATCACCTTAATATTTTAGGGCATTATGTATAGTCGTGATGGCCTAGTGGTTAAAAGGCGCCCGCCTCTCATGTAAGAGGTTGCGGGTTCGAATCCGGGCAAGTACCAATGTGACTTTTTCAATTCATATGTACTTTCTTATGTTTATCTTAGACATCACAGACATCAGTGAAGGAAAACATCGTGAGGAAACCTGGGCTTGTAGTGAATATAAGTCCGAAATCGCCAGCCCGCCTTGAGCAAGCTTGGTGATCAATGCTCGTGCCTTCTCTGTATGAGAAGAGGCCTTTGCCCAGCAGTGGGACAGTTATAGGCTGCTATTAATGTAAATTAATTCCTATTATTTTTATAATGTAGGTAATAGCATATTCTGAAATGAGCTTCAATCCTATGCCATGACTTACCTTTTAAAGTCATTATCATGTAAGCCTTAACATTTGCTGGAGTGAGTACAATATTATTGTCCTTAACAATTATTTCTAAGTCAGTGTCCATAAAGTCAAACACTAATGATACATTTGATTTCTGTCCAAATACATCTGAAAATTTAAGCATTTATTAGTTGATCCAGCAAGGTGTTTTGCTATATCACAAATTTATTTCAGTAGAGAAAAAGCAAGATTCATTTAGGCTTGGTATATAAAAATATAGCTTGTAACCAAATCATATGTATTATTGCTTTTAACTTAGCCTAAATCTATATCTACAATAGATGCGATATATGTAAAAAATGAAGGCAAAACCTAATAATCCTATGAGATTGATATGCTGTAACTCTTGCAACAGCTTAATTTCTCTCAGTGCTGTTCGATTAATACCGTCTTGAGCCTCGAGGCGGGAGCCTATTTTGATCTTCTTTACAGCTACTATTTTATCAGTTTTCACGTCTCTGGCTTTATACACTGTTGCGAACTAAAAATGTTTAGAGGTTATATTTAACTGTATTTCTTGAATGATAAATGTTATATAGCCAGTTGTTTAAATTAAGGTATATGCTTATAGTAAATATTACCTGGCCTTCTCCGAGGAAGTCAATTTTCTCATATCGTAGAATTGGTTCTTCCATCGTGTATGTTTTCTAAATGTTACTTCGATGAATAGAAAACAAATATGTTTTTAGCAAACTTCTCGAGCACTTTGGTATTAAATCATAACATTCTGTTTCACAACTAATTAAAAAATGGTTTAAAATATAAAATTTTTGTTAATTGGCTCCCACTTTAGTCTGAAATTAGTTGACGATTTTATTTTTGAAATTTAAAATTTGACAGTTCATCATGAGCTCACAATAGGCTCATAGGCTGTAAACTTCACTGACTTGTATCTATGGATGGGTACTGTACTGTTTTGTTTGACTATGAAGCTGAAGCTATGAAAAGAATGTTGACAATTTGTGAAGTAAATTTTATTGAACTTGGACACAAAACCATAAAAAAATAGGTATTTCTTTTCTATATAAATGGTATTTTTTTATATTTTTGTAAGAACAGTTTTGCATAGTATATGATGTGGCAGAGGCCAGTACATAGTAATACTAGCCTATTACTGTCACACTGCAGGGCAAAGGCCTCTTCTCATAAAGAGAAGGCACGACGGGACGAGCATTGATCACCATGCTTGCTCAAGGTGGATTGGCGATTCCGGACTTTTATTTACTACAAGTCCAAGTTTCCTCACGATGTTTTCCTTTACCGATGTCTGTGATGTCTTAGATAAACTTTTAGAAAGTACATAAGTATGAATTGAAAAAGTCACATTGGTACTTGCCAGGATTCGAACCCACAACCTCTTGCATGAGAGGCGGGCGCCTAAACCACTAGGCCATCACGACATGTAGTAAGTGGTACCACAGATTAATAAATAGTTACTACGTAACAGATACTTCACTCCAATACAAAAAGGAAAAAACCTACGCTATAATAGCCTACAAAATCATAATAATAATACCAGCTGTTTGCAGCGAGGAGAAATGTACCATAAGTACTCACAAAGAGAGTTGAGATTCTTTTGCCCGCCGCGCGACTAACGTGTGTGCGTGTCGTCCAGCAAATCTGCTAGGGTTATACGTATGATGATAATGGTAATAAAAAGAATGATTTAGAAAAACAATATTTTTTTTATTTGTTGATCTAATATTTTTTCTTTTAATAAAATGACTGATGCATATTTTTCGTTCCTTGAATTCCCGATTATTATATTTTAGTGTCGAAAATATCCAAAACCGCGTGAATAATTTTAATAAATAATCAAAAGGGAAACAGGAGAATTGGGAAACAGGGGAATTGCACAATAATCACACAATAATTACGTGGTTTCGGCATTTTGATAGTCAGCGCTGTACCCGTGACGCGCGAGCACTCACACGGGCGCGCGACAGCCCGGTGTTCGTTGTATCGTCGACGATACGCGAAGCGGTAGGCATAAAACGCGTGGCCTTGAGCGAGTGACGGACGCCTGGTGGTACCTAATAGCTTCGAACAAATCTACTACCTATATCGATATTTGTTGCCAAACTCTCTTCCTTCCTCCATTCCCAATATAATACCAAATAAGGATGTATCGGGAACTTATAAAATAAATAAAAGCAAAGTCATTAATTGGTGAACCTTTCAAAAATTTGTCTCGATTCACCCCTATCTACAATCTACTTGGCTAGTTGAGTTACAGAAAAAATGTGCTCTTTTGGTACTATGAGATTAAGAATAGTGCACGAGTGTTGTGAGGTAATAGGCAAGTCCTACACATTTAGGTTTCCTCAATTGCGATCGATTGCGCCCATAATGTACTAGGCACTCATAAGCAAAAACCATTACCCATTACCATTAACCATTAGTTCTACCGTGGAACTGTTCAGAACTAGTGGGAATAGAGAATCCCTGAGTGGGAATAGTTCTACTATTTTGATATACCTAATATCGTAGAACTAGTGGGAAAAAAAGTCCCATTAGTTCTACCAGAACTGCCCAGTAGAACTAGTGGGAACAAACCGAGTTAATTAAAACCGTTGCTTGGTTTTACGAAATAACAAGGTAATAATATGCATGTTATTTGAGTGATTCTATTGAAATATGCTGCAATAGGATTTCTCAATAAATAGCGTGAAAAAGGCGATAATCATGTAAGTAAATAATAGAAGATTTGTAAAAAGTGTTAGTGCAGGGTTTGTTTACCTGTATTCTTTATCGAATTTGGCTCAAGTATATGTAGTTATAAATAACAGGGGTAATGAACCATCAGCAGGGCTAAAAACGTCACTTTAGCAGATCATAATAAATAATTACATAACAAACCAGAAACTGGCCCTGCCTAATTTTGGGGTCTTTTGTGTGGTCATTTTATGTTTTTCTCAATGATAATTAATGAAATCGCTTATGTAGTTTTTAGCCCCGCAGATATTCAGATTCGGACAACGTGAATTCCTCGTCGTTTAAACTGCAGATGGGATTGGAAAGGGATCGTAAACGGTATCGCCTTGTGCCTCAATGTCAACTAAGCGTCAAACGAACGTGATGTGAACGTTGAGTGTTCTTTGTCTCTTTCTCTTTGTAACGCTGAATCGATGGAGTCCGAAGCGCCTGTACATCAACTCGGCTACGGCTAGGCGTCACACGGCTCGCCGCCCGCTGGCTGACTTGGTTGGCAATGGCAACAGCTCAAGTACGGAGAGTGCCAGGCCACACGGTGCGGCAACGCGCCGCACCGCATTACTCCGCACCGCACTGGCGGCCACACGAGCAGTGCGGCGCCGTACGGTGCCGCACTACGCCGTACGGCGCCGCTGCGGCGCCGCTGCGGCACCGCAACAAGCTCAGTACTGCCATCCCCATGAACTGAGCGGCGCCGCTGCGGCACCGCACTGCTTGCACCCCTCCCCGCCTCGTCTGCCTCGCGCCGTAGTCCGGTGAGCCTGCGGTGCGGCGCCGCAGCGGCGCCGGACGTACCGTGTGGCATACCATCCAATTTTATATGTAGGAAACCGTTGCGGCGCCGCGCCGGAGCCGCAACGCACCGTGTGGCCTGGGCCAGAGACGGTGCCGGTGACGCCTAGCCGTTATCGCAGATTAGAAGTTCTGTTTTGAGGCGAGGTTACGATTCAGATTAGTGTGCGTTGCAGTAAACAGTTTAATACAAACCATTCTGAACGGCTCGAGGCGATACGGTGTTACTAGGCACCCACAAAAATGTATGCAATTATGATAGTTCTATGTCGTAAATATGTTTAATTTGTAAATGTTTGTGTTTTAGGGCCGATTTTTCAATCGCCAGATAACTTTTATCTGAAGAGTATTTTTAACGTTTTGACAGCTTTATGTCAAACCGTCATATTCATTCTTCAGATAGAAGTTAACTGATGATTAAAAATCAGCCCTTAGTGTAATGCAATGTTTATAAAAATGTAGCAAATAAAAAAATCTGTGCTTTCAGAACTAAGTTTTTTATTTCAGTAGAAGGGTTTTTTTTACATTCCACCTCTCAACCTTAATACTAAATGGAGTGTAGATTCTTTTTGAATATTATAATCAGAGAGAGTGCGTCCGTCTTCTAGCTGCTTGCCGGCGAAGATCAATCTCTGCTGGTCTGGTGGGATTCCCTCTTTGTCTTGAATCTTGGCTTTAACATTTTCGATTGTGTCAGATGGTTCGACCTCTAGAGTAATGGTCTTGCCAGTGAGGGTCTTGACGAAGATTTGCATACCACCTCGCAGACGCAGTACTAAGTGGAGCGTAGATTCTTTCTGGATATTGTAGTCAGACAATGTGCGTCCATCTTCCAACTGCTTGCCGGCGAAGATCAATCTCTGCTGGTCCGGCGGGATCCCTTCTTTGTCTTGAATTTTGGCTTTCACATTCTCTATTGTGTCAGAAGGTTCGACCTCTAATGTAATAGTCTTGCCAGTCAGAGTCTTGACGAAGATTTGCATACCACCACGCAGACGCAGTACCAAGTGGAGTGTAGATTCTTTCTGGATATTGTAGTCCGACAACGTGCGCCCATCTTCCAGTTGTTTTCCCGCGAAGATAAGTCGCTGTTGGTCTGGCGGAATTCCTTCCTTGTCCTGGATTTTCGCTTTGACATTTTCAATTGTGTCAGAGGGTTCGACCTCCAGTGTAATGGTTTTGCCAGTCAGGGTTTTGACGAAGATTTGCATACCACCACGCAGACGCAGTACCAAGTGAAGCGTAGATTCTTTCTGGATATTGTAGTCAGACAACGTGCGCCCATCTTCCAATTGCTTGCCGGCGAAGATCAATCTCTGTTGGTCTGGCGGAATGCCTTCCTTGTCCTGGATTTTCGCTTTAACATTTTCAATTGTGTCTGATGGTTCGACCTCTAGTGTTATTGTCTTGCCAGTCAGGGTCTTGACGAAGATTTGCATACCACCGCGCAGACGCAGTACTAAATGAAGAGTAGACTCTTTCTGGATATTATAATCCGAGAGAGTGCGTCCATCTTCTAGTTGTTTACCGGCGAAGATAAGTCGCTGCTGATCTGGTGGAATGCCTTCCTTGTCCTGAATTTTGGCTTTCACGTTTTCGATCGTGTCAGAGGGTTCGACCTCCAGTGTAATGGTCTTGCCAGTCAGGGTTTTGACGAAAATTTGCATACCACCACGCAGACGCAGTACCAAGTGGAGCGTAGATTCTTTCTGGATATTGTAGTCAGACAACGTGCGCCCATCTTCTAGTTGTTTTCCCGCGAAGATAAGTCGCTGTTGATCTGGCGGAATGCCTTCCTTGTCCTGGATTTTCGCTTTAACATTTTCAATTGTGTCAGAGGGTTCGACCTCCAGGGTAATGGTCTTGCCAGTTAGGGTCTTGACGAAGATTTGCATACCACCACGAAGACGCAGTACCAAGTGGAGTGTAGATTCTTTCTGGATATTGTAGTCAGACAACGTGCGCCCATCTTCCAACTGCTTGCCGGCGAAGATCAATCTCTGCTGGTCTGGTGGGATTCCCTCTTTGTCTTGGATCTTGGCTTTAACATTTTCGATTGTGTCAGATGGTTCGACCTCCAGAGTAATAGTCTTGCCAGTCAGGGTCTTGACGAAGATTTGCATACCACCACGCAGACGCAGTACCAAGTGGAGTGTAGATTCTTTCTGGATATTGTAGTCAGACAACGTGCGCCCATCTTCCAACTGCTTGCCGGCGAAGATCAATCTCTGCTGGTCTGGTGGGATTCCCTCTTTGTCTTGGATCTTGGCTTTAACATTTTCGATTGTGTCAGATGGTTCGACCTCCAGAGTAATAGTCTTGCCAGTCAGGGTCTTGACGAAGATTTGCATACCACCACGCAGACGCAGTACTAAATGTAGAGTAGACTCTTTCTGGATATTATAATCCGAGAGTGTGCGTCCATCTTCTAGTTGTTTACCGGCAAAGATAAGTCGCTGCTGATCTGGCGGAATGCCTTCCTTGTCCTGAATTTTGGCTTTCACGTTTTCGATTGTGTCAGAAGCCTCTACTTCCAATGTGATAGTTTTACCAGTGAGGGTCTTGACGAAAATTTGCATACCGCCACGCAGACGTAATACCAAATGAAGAGTGGATTCCTTCTGAATATTGTAATCGGAAAGAGTGCGGCCATCTTCTAGCTGCTTACCAGCGAAGATCAATCGCTGTTGATCTGGTGGAATGCCTTCTTTGTCCTGGATCTTGGCTTTAACATTTTCAATTGTGTCGGATGGCTCAACTTCTAAAGTTATTGTTTTACCAGTCAAAGTTTTAACGAAGATTTGCATTCCACCTCGTAGACGCAATACTAAGTGGAGTGTAGATTCTTTTTGAATATTGTAGTCCGACAACGTGCGCCCATCCTCAAGCTGTTTGCCAGCGAAGATCAATCGCTGCTGATCTGGGGGGATACCCTCCTTATCTTGGATCTTGGCTTTGACATTTTCTATTGTGTCAGAAGGCTCAACCTCCAATGTAATGGTCTTTCCGGTCAAAGTTTTCACGAAAATCTGCATACCACCTCTTAGACGCAACACCAGATGAAGAGTAGATTCCTTCTGGATGTTGTAGTCAGAAAGCGTGCGGCCATCTTCCAGTTGCTTTCCGGCGAAGATCAACCTCTGTTGGTCGGGAGGAATGCCTTCCTTATCTTGAATTTTAGCTTTCACGTTTTCTATGGTATCAGAGGGTTCCACCTCCAAAGTGATGGTTTTCCCCGTCAAAGTCTTCACGAAGATCTGCATATTGGCCTGTAATCGAAGTAAAATAACTATTAGAACATAGTTTCTAAAACACCTAAGTCCTATCTTTAGTAGGTACCTATCTAAAATGTATCTGTATGGTATGAGTCACTTAGTGATGACGAAACTTTACTTTATAATATGACGATCTGGATTTTAATCAACAAATACGCACTAAAACTCGAAAACGCAATTTGCAATACCTACGTCTTACCTACGTAGTAAAAAAATATGGCCGCGGTAAGGAAGTAGGTCACGGATAGAATAAATAAGAGTGACCTACTAACTCATGTAAGTACCTATCGGAATTCGGAACAGATAGCAGACGAGTTTTACATTGAATTATAAGAAGTGTTTATCCAAAAAAGACACTTTCCCGTTATTCGTTTTGACCTAAACCAGGTGCATAAATTATGAAACACAAATTTTATTTCGTAGACAAATGCTTTTTATGTGAGTTTAAAGATATATATATTTAGATAAAGACGGTGGAAATAAGAAATATTAACCTAAATTTCACAATAACTTTAGAAATTGAGCAATAAGTGATATTGCTAGGTAACGATTTTTTAAAGAATGTTATTGACACTTGACTTAATTTTGAGTATAGAATACAAAGTGCAGTAAAGAACATGTACTCTGTACATAATGTTCAAATTCAAACCAAGAAACACTTCCATTTCATTGTTGTGAAATCATGCAAAATCTGACGACTGTTATCCAAAATGGCGCACGATCAATAATAAAAACTGCGCAGTTCATACACTTTCTCTATTCACACAAAGCTGATTGCAAATGCTCTTGGGCTATAACAATAACAACACTATAAATAATTAGAAAATCAACACTTACCGATTAATCACTAGAATTTAGTTGATATTTAAACACAAAATTCCAATAAAATACTATTATTCTCTGACGAACAACTCTAAAAAGTCACGCGACTGTGAATTGCTTCCTTTTTCAATTTCTCGTTTTGAAATGCGGTCCGAGTACTGACGTACCCTTTATATAGACACAGTCTCGTGAAAAATCAATGACGGCGAAGCCCGTCGAGGATAGCCGAAGCAAATTTTGTCTCTTTCTGACATACTATGAAAGACAGGGATAGCAACAATGTTCTAGAACGCATGCGTAGCTTCTTTCCTTTGTGACGCAAACTGTTTGGTCTGGCAAGTGGATGGAACGATAAGAGGAAGCCCAACAAAACAAAGCCAATTCAGCGAATCATTATGCCATGGCGATCAATAAAAATAATGTTTCGACGCAAAACAAAAACATAGGTACCGAGACATTTAAAAAAAAAAAAGTAGGTACTTACTTAGGTACTGATTGATATTTTGACATGGTGGAATACTTACTTACCTACTTTCCGAACAATATAAAGTACAAAATCATTAAGTAGGTAAGTACCTACTTAAGGGTACTGTGCGAAGACTGACCCCTAATTAAATTATTAAGATTTAATGCCCCTAATTATTTCACTGAAACCTTCGGAGAACTCAGTTAATACGATTTTCAACTTATGTAGGTAAGTACTTACATAATACCTACTTAACTACAGGTAATTTACGTAGGCCTTACGTAAATTGCCTGTATGAATAAAGCCTACGTCGAAGGGTACAGATAGACCTAGCAAGTTTTTTAAAATAAAATACTCAACCTGAAATATTTAAGTAGGTACCGAATAAAAAAATAGTAAAGTAAGTAAGTACCGAGCTACATGTAGGTACTATTTAGACCGTTAGCAAATAAAAAAGTGCTACTTAATTTGCTAACGGTCTAATTGCTTATATAATACTATAATACATACATACTTACCTTATACATAAAGTTTACATGTATATAATTATATATAAAGTATGTAAGTACCTACTGACTACTACTGCTCATGACAAAGTAAAAATAAAATACCGGTCATTGAATCCGAAAAAGGTCACTAACATCTTTCATTGTTGCATGTTGGTGCGATCTCTGAGAGATAAGAATAAAAACTTTAATAGAATATTATTCTCCATTCCAAGCCCCGAATCCAAAATATTTTTTAGGCCCGTCTCTCAAGTTTATGTGGCGCCCTCCATCGAGGAGCCCTGCCCTATAGTAAGTACATTTATTTGATGGAACATGGAAGGCCAAAACAGGCAACCCTTCTCTAAAAACCGGTTTCAATTCCCATCGGAAATAGCAAAAAAAAAACTCTTGGAGAGTGACCCTAATCTGTAAAATCCTGGGTTCTAGAATAAAAATCAACAACAAAAAAGATGAAGCCCATCCTTATGTACTACTTTGAAAGTTCTGTTTCAAAGATTAAGCATTAAAGCTAATTGGACTATAAAATAATTATACAATTTAAAACAATCGAGAAGGGAAGGAAATGGGTACAACGTACAAACTCCAAAGTAAATAACTGCATGAGTCATATCTAGGCAGATCCTATCATAAGTCGAATTTGTTGTGAAATAATCACGCAACATCCTTTTTATTTATCCTCGTCTTTTCAAATTCAATTCTATTACACCTTGCTTCCTATCCCTTCGTTCTTTTGTCACTTGTCGGTGCATCGATCGATACATTGAAGAGTGTTTAAATGCTATCTTAATCTATGCATGTATCGTTATGTAGCCGAGTCTCATCCTTTGTTGTCTGCTCCTGTTTCTACGTACCAACCAGAGATCAGTAAGTCAGTACAGGTATATAACAGTAGTTTTAATGTTAAATTGTTTTCGTGAGAAAAATGTAGGTAATGAATGAGTACCCATAATAATTATGCGCTGAGTCATGCTTATCCACAGGTTAATTATGCCT
Organism: Athetis lepigone; assembly: GCA_033675125.1. Classification (NCBI taxonomy): domain Eukaryota; kingdom Metazoa; phylum Arthropoda; class Insecta; order Lepidoptera; family Noctuidae; genus Athetis; species Athetis lepigone. The sequence continues at coordinate 13,606,642 of CM066243.1, read as the reverse complement.
CAAAACGTGCTGTTTCATGCTAAATGTTAAATAAATGAGAAAATAAATCTGTTTATTGTCTATATATGTGTCTATCCGCTTTCACGCCAAACTAGATACTGGACTACTGGCGTTAAATGAAATTTTACACAGCTCTACAACCTGAGAAAGGACATAGGGCAGTTTTTTATCTCAAAAATCCCACGGGAATATGAACTACACCACTACACGGGTAAAACCGAGGGACGTTAAAAAAAATATTATCGTGAATTGAGACATTAGACAGTTATAAAGAAAAGGCGGTTATTACCCAAGCAACAAAATTATCCTATAATGCAGGTGTTACAGGCCTCCAGCACTTATAATGTTCTTTTAAGGGTTCTAGTATTGGCTGCCACGCTTGTAATAGCAAGAATGGAGTTAGTTGGGCCTTATAGTATATCTGATCTTATACATTTACTTATAATTACTTATAGGTTGAAATTAAGGGCGCAATATAAGCTTGAGTAACCTATAAAAGTATCGCGAGGGTGTAAATGCACTCAAGAGTATATAAACTGGTAGGCTATACTTATAACTGCTAACAAGAAGCGTTATAAAACTACTATAAGTAAAGTACGCTAATAAGAGTGATAAACAGAACTAAACATACTGGAAACTATTTGAATTTATTACTTGGTTTTATAAGGGCTTATAAGTTCACTTTACAGATCAATTATAATTAAAATGGAGCGGTTTTATAGTGGTATAAACCAATATTGTTATAATCTTATGGTTTTGACAATCGCCATTTTATACACTAAGTACGCCTATAACGGTTTGTTAATGTATTTGTTAAAACCAACTTTCTCAAAATGGCGAGTTTTCGTAGTATGTTTACTAAAACCAACATTATTTAAAAATTCAAGTTAATGAAATCGCTAATTTCAAGAGGCGTGTCAAAATTTTGTTAAGAAACCTATTAGACTTCACCGAAAATATACGTGCGCCAAGTACATTCAAACACATTATACATTTTGACTCACTGTTAACTAGCATTCTACCCATAATTAATATTCCAGTTAATATAAAAATTTATAATATTAAATGGATGAATATTAATCTTTACAAATGTGCGCACCAACATTAACCAATAATAGAACACTTTGTATGAGCTTGTAAGGGATTCAATGTGTATGTTATTGTCGTGTTTGGTTCTATTAAGCGCTGATAGTTAGCTTCGCGGGAGGAAATAGTTCCTCGTAGTCCATCTATAAGGTCGTAATTAGTCAAAGTGGTGTCCACCAAGTCTACTATAAATATTTAAAAAGGTAAAATACGCCTATAAATTGGGCCCTTTTCCGTGGTTATAATTGCTTACTATTCCGTTATAGTCCTAATAAAATGGTGGTTCCAGGATAATTACTAGACCACATTTTGCTGCTTGGGTAGGTCATACTTATTTATACGAGAACCTACATAAATATGAGCTACAGTTGCTTGTTTCACTAATTGATGAACACATACAAATACACGTTTGTGTGAGTTGTATGAGGTGGATTTCTCTGATTGGGTCGACAAACGTTTACAGCAGGTAAACATTTGTTATTTAGAACAGTTGGAACCCTGTCTGTACAATAATATTTACCTAGTTTATGTTGTAAATACACAAGACTCAAACAGTCCAAAAATAATATTAACTTATTATTGTTTTTTGTTCAAGAACAAACAAAAATACAGTAGCTTTTTAATTTTGTTTAGGCAATTGTAGATTAGATTTAAGTTTTACTTTTAGGTCGCGTGATCGTGATCTAGGCTGATGCAATCATCGATCGGTGTGTCGCCGCCGGTCAGGCGATATGACCATTTTACATTTCTACACAATGAAAACGAAAATACATATCAAATGCCTGTGCTGTGGATCTTCTGATAACACTGCGTAGGATAAGTACGCAGTACTTTAGATTAGTATTACGACGTTATTCTAGAAACGGATGCTTGCGACAACTCGTGCTATTATATTTATTGACGATGAATTACACAGTGACAATACATATCGAACAATAGGATTCTTTTGATATGATGACAAGATTCTTTCTTTCAAAGGTGTAGTTCTGGAACAGTTACTGCAAATCATCTTTGTGTTGCGGGAATCGAACCACGACCATGGGCGTAGCCAGCCTTGGGCTCAAGATGGGGCAGAAGTTAACCAATTCCCCCCCCCCCCTCCTGGTATTTTTTTGTAACTTGAGCCGTTTGGGCTCTGCGCCTTAATAAAATGTAATATTTAGTTTATTCAAATCTTTATAAAAGTATTGGCCATGCCACGTTTTGTATTTTGTAATGTGAGTGAGTGAGTGGTGCTAGAGAAAGAGCAAAGCGGACGCGCCAGAACGCTCTGGACCAGAGATGGGAATAATAAAATCTTCTCAAAATACCTAAGTAAAGTAGGTACGAATTTCATATAATGAGAGAGACATAGAGAGAGTGTGGTTTGCTGGTAAGCGGTCAAACTTTAAGGTCAATGGTCAATTGTGCTTTTCACTGATGAATCTAGGTTTGGTTTTCATCCTCCATTTGCGAAGAGTACGCATTTGGAGAGAACCTGGACGTTGGAATCCACTGCAGCATCCACAACAAGTTCACGCATATCAAAGGTGACACGGTTATGGTTTGGGTAGGAATTCGTCTCGGCGGTAGAGCGGTAGAACGGACCTAGTTTGGATACATAGCAATATTATTGCTATAAATACCGAGATGAGGTGCTAGAGCTTGCAATCTTGCCCCATAGACAGCAAATCGGACAAAATTACTAGCTAATGCACAACAATGCCCGTCCACATACGGCGCCTATTGTTACAAGTTACAACTGCATCCAAACTTTAGACTGGCCTGCACAATCCCCTGACTTAAATCCTGTTGAGCATGCCTTGGATATGTTTTAGAGAAGAGCCTTTAGGATTTTTTCTGAAGATAATGTGCATAAAAACCAGTTTTTCTTCTATCTTAGCAGGACTTGGGGGCAGTAACCCACAACAGGATTTTGACACCCTTGTTTTGAGAATGCAGAACCGCTGCAGATGTGTCAGGATAGTCTTAAGTTTCACATCGGTGTCGAGTCGACGATAAAGTACCTGGGACTTGTCCTCGACAACCGATGGAACTTCACGGAGCACTTCCGACGTTTGGGCCCCAAACTGGCGATGGCTGGAGCTGCCCTTAAGCGGCACCAGCCTCTACACGGGAATCGTGCGGTTCATGGCCCTCTACGGGGCTCCGGTGTGGGCGCCCAATCTAGTTACGGCTCCGGCCCGACTTCAGAGGGCGTCCCAGAGGGTCATGGCCATTCGCATGGTGCGGGGCAGCGGGGATACCGCACGGTCTCCTGTGAGGCGGCATGCCTCCTTGCCGGCGTCCCGCCGTGGGATCTGGAGGCAACAGTCCTTGCACACACGTACCAGTAGCGCGTGGAAGTGCAACGCCGGGGCGAAGTCCCGCTGCCACGGGATATCGCGGCGCGGCTCTCGGAGCTCCGGAGTGATCTCATGGCGGAGTGGATACAGCGACTGTCGCAACCTAGTGCTGGGCACGCCGTAATAGCGGCTGTAAGACCCCTCTTTGAGGAGTGGCTGGAGAGGCGCCACGGCGCTCCCACCTTTCGCTTGACACAGGTCCTCACCGGACATGGTCAGTTCGAGAGGTTCCTGTGTCGGATTCGGGCGGAAGCGTCCTAGGTGTCACCACTGCAGCAACGGTCGCTTGGAGGACACGGTCGAGCACACGGTGGAGGTGTGCCGCGCATGGCCGGACCATCGACGTGTCCTCGTAGAAGCGATCGGCGGCGGTGACCTCTCGCGCGAGGCGCTGGTTCAGGCCATGCTTTAGGGCGAGACGGAATAGGATGCCATCGCCTCCTTCTGAGAAGCAGTTATGCTAGTGAAGGAAGCGGCGGCGCGCGAGAGGCAACGACGAGCCTCTCGCCCCGGACTAAGACCCAAGCGAAGACGTCGAGAGTCGCAAGGCGAAGCCACCGTAGGCGCGGTTCTGCGGATGGCAAGCAATGGGTAGCTCACCGCCCGGCTAGGACCATGACCGCGTCTACGGCGCGTTAGAGTTCCACGCGCACCTCAAAGAGAAGAAGTCAGCACGGGAAGGGGCCCAACAGGGCCAACGCCTGCCGGGGTTGCGGAATGCTTATAATAGTTACCGTGACCCTGGAACATAAAGGGCAATCAAAAGAACATGAGTGGGTTTTAGTCCGTAAAGTTCTGACACGCCCCGCAGTCGCACCCAGGACGGGAGCAGTCATAAAAAAAAGGAGAGTCTTAGGTGGATTAAAGGATTATTAATTTTAAGTTAACATAAATTTTTATAAAAAAATAGTTGTGTCGTTTAGGTTTTGATGTTTCAAAAATAAAGTTAAGACTAAGTTTTTCCTCTTCTTCTAAGCTTTTTCTTAAATTTTACTTTATCTAAAGGATTATTATCAGATTAGATAGGCTATGAAACAAGGTTTATTTTAATGTGTAGGTGTCTTAACAAAAAGTTAATAGAATTATAGTTATTTAGGTTCAATTGAAATATCCCTAGACCATTTTTAACCGACTTCAAAAAAGGAGGAGGTTCTCAATTCGTCTGTATGTTTTTTTTTGTATGTTTGTTACGCGATATCTCCGTCAATTGTAAACGGATTTTGATGGTTCTTTTTAGGGTTCCGTAGTCAACTAGGAACCCTTATAGTTTCGCCATGTCTGTCCGTCCGTCCTCGCTTAATCTCTGTGATCGTTAGCACTAGAAAGCTGAAATTTGGTACCAATATGTATATCAATCACGCCGACAAAGTGGTAAAATAAAAATTGGAATAAAAAGTTTTATTAGGGTAGCGCCCCTAAAGTGGTTTTTTTTTTATTTCAACCCTGACGTGTGATATATTGTTGGATAGGTATTTAAAAATGAATAGGGGTTTACTAAAATCATTTTTTGATAATGTCAATAATTTCGGAAATAATCGCTCCAAAAGGAAAAATTAAAGCGTCCCCCTCTAACTTTTGACCTGTAGGTTTAAAAAATATGGAAAAAATCTGGAAAGTAGAACTTTATAAGGACTTTCTAGGAAAATTATTTTGAACTTGATAGTAAGAACAGTTTTTGTACAAAAAAGACAAAAAGGTTGTACAAAATAATTTCTGCGTACTTAGTATGTCAACGTAACAAATAGCCTTTTTTAAACTTATAAGTAGGTACACTTCGAGGGTTCCGGGGTCAAACCCGGTAAGTACAAAAAACCTACTTTCGAGATATTCAATGTTAAAAGTTCGCAGACGAAAAAAAACTTGAATTACAAAATAAATCGGAAAGTAATATTTTTTAAAAATAACATGTACTAATATAGATACAATTTACGTGGTTTTCAATTGAGTATCGTATTTAGTTTTTTTATGAGAAAATATATTGTACTCAAGGGTACCGACATATTGGATTTTAGCTCAAATAAAAAAAACATTTCCTGTGTTTAAAGTTTAATAAAAGTGTGAAAAAATATTCGTTTTGAATTGTTATTACTTATAGTTTAACATAAAACGTTATTTGGTACATAAGAGTAAAAAATATTTAACACTAGCTTTTGCCCGCGACTTCGTCCGCGTGGAATAATAGTTCCCGTTACCGGGGGATTTCTGGGATGAAAACTATCCTATGTCCTTTCTCGGGTCCCAGACTATGTCTGTACCAAATTTCATTCAAAATTGGTTTAGTAGTTAAGGCGTAAAGAAGAGACAGACTGGCAGAGTTACTGTCGCATTTATAATATTAGTACGGATGAACTGTGGAACTATCTTGAGCGTACACAAAAAGATTATTAGGGTTGTATAAGCGTGAAAGAGCTACATTGACCTGGTAAAAGCATCCAAAACATATCCAATGGCATTTTTATTTTTGATGGATATGAAATCATCAAATGACTTCTCCCGCCCCCTGAAGAGGGAAGGAATGTCAGACTTTTACTGACTAAAATCCAATAATGTCCCTTCGGTTACCCTTATTATATTCCGGGGCCGCGGTAACTAAGCATCGACACGCCGTCGACACGGGTCTGGTCCTAGTCGGGCGGCGAGCTACCTACCGCTCGCCTTCCGCAGGCCCACGCCTCCAGTGGCCATCATCTTGCGACTCTCGACAACTAAGCCTGGGTCTCTGTCCGGGGCGTGAAGCTTGACGCTGCCTCACGCGCCCCGCCGCTTTCGTCTCCAGCGTGTCTGCTTCGCAGGAGGCGACGGCTTCCTATTCAGTCTCGCCCCGAAGCATGGCCTGAACCAGCGCCGATCGCTTCTGCAACGACACGGTGGTGGTTCGCCCAAGCGGGGCCTACCTCCACCGTATGCTACACCGTGTCACGCAGGCGTCACTTCCGCCCTAATCCGACATAGGAACCTCCCGAAATGTCCGTGTGCGGTGAGGACCTGTGTCGGGCGTTACGTGAGAGTGTCGAGGCGTCATTCCAGCCACTCCTCAAAGAGGGATGACCAGCAATGAGTTGCGACAGACGCAGTCTCCATGAGATCCCGCCGGAGCTCTGGGTGCTGAGTGTGTGTGAGTTTCGCCCCAGCGTTGCACTTCCACGCGCCACTGTGCGTGGTACCCACACCGGCAAGGATCAGGCAGGCAGGAGATCTTGCGGTATCCATGCACCATCCGCAGACCTCCACAACCCATTAACTGGGCGACGATACCCTTTGGTTCGACTGGTCAACCTTTCTGGCTTCTGAATACCCGTAACGTCAAAGTTCTACGAATGACATCCGGGGCTTAACGTGCTTTCCGAGGCACGGGATGTCAGTGATAGCAATTACATATGAATTGAAAAAGTCACATTGGTACTTGCCCGGATTCGAACCCGTAACCTCTTACACGCGCCTCTTATGACGACCCAGATGTGTTATTCTGATGTATAAGCTACGAATATCTTGCAAAGCCATCGGCCAATATTCTTTATTGTACTCCAATAGGACAAAAACAGTAAAGGACAATACAAACAAATATGCAAGAGTACAATAGGCGGCCTTTTTTCGCTAATAAGCAGTTTCTATTACATACTATCATTTATATTGCTTGCTGCGGAGTAATATTAAAACTGTGAATATCTCCGAAGATATTTTTTGAAATTATAAATGACTTCCGCACAATAAAAATTACGCTAGGGGCATTTTGCGTTTTAGTAATTTTATATTATCTCCGAAACTATGACCAATTGACATACTGTAAATAGCAAATCTTATCTGTATGATGTCCTTGTGATACTGAAATAATTTATTGTCTTAAGAATTAATATTTTGTTGCTCAAATAATCAACCAAACGTAAGTATGCCGAAAAATCATTTTTATATGCAATAAAAGAAGTATAAAAGATAAAATATAAAAAATAACAGCAGCACTTAGTTTTTTTAAGATAGTAAACACTAACTTTCAACGTTTTTTGTTATTATTTTGATGCGTGCGCTTGCTCAACGGCCGCTATCGCAGCGCGAACTGGGGACGTACCACAAGCCCTTATAGCAGTATTACTTCGATATTACTTTCAGTGGGAAAGAGACGGCGCTAGACAACGTGTCTAACGCTGTCACTTGCACACTCCTGCAACAGGACTAAAACAATCTTACTTTAAACGTCATGGTAAGGGGGCTGACCGGCACGGTGCGCGCGGGGCGGTGTCCTCTGCGTAGGTACTACTCAACCACTCTTATTGGGTTTCACCTCACGTAAAATAAAAAATAAAATGTTAAAAAATAATTGCGACAATCCGATAACTAAACTTTACGTATTATTTTTAAATATGGGTTTTCAGAAAAACACCACAATTATATTTATTGGATTTATACTAAAACAAAATATGTATAAGTTAAATAATATCGTTAAAGTAAAACCCGACAAATATGGTTAATAGCTTCTGGTTATCATTAAAAATAACTTTACTATAATATCGTAAGAAGCGAAACCAGTTAAAGATTAATAACTGGTGTTACTTTGTAGATCTAGTTAAATTTGGCCAAAAAACGTTTGCCCTAAACACCCATAAATATACGTTATGTGTTTCTTCCACTAAATAAAACCAAAATCTCAAGCTTTACGTCTACTTATACTATATTATACCGATGTTATAGTTAATACATACAATACTTATTGGGTTATTAACTCAGCCTTTTCAGTGATCCTTATTAAGTCGGTTTATCTGTAAATACCATTAAAAAGAGCGCAAAAAATGCATTATAACTGCACTTTTAGGTAAAAATCTCAATTTTTGTTACTTATCGGGTTTGACCCCGTAACCCTCGAGTCTTATTGTGACGGACGGGAAACTACGGAACCCTACATTGACCGTGGCTTGACACACTCTTGGCCGGGATTTTTTGTTTGATAAGTCATGATTCAGGGGTGGTCTGTTCCCATATAAATTTTGTGGCGATCGGTTCAGTGCTTCTCGAAAAATTCACCAAGAACAAAAAAAATTGACGAAATATTCATAGACGATGTGTGCTTTTCTTCAAGTTTCTATTTTCGTTTTATAAGATTGTAAGTAGTTTTATTTTGAAAATAAATTACTTTGAAAGATACTATACACAGTCAAACATTGGGAGTCGACACTAAAAAGTAATAAATAAAAAACGGTTATTATTTTTTTGAAAAACGTTTTTTGATGTGTGTATTCATCATCTACGGTAATACGGCTCGGTTTCAAAAACTGCTGCGATGCCCGCGTTCGGTCAATCGTGCGCGCTTTTTGTTTTAAACGCACTTTTGTTCATCTATACTAATACTAATAATATTATAAAGAGGTAAAATTTGTAAGTTTGTAAGTTTGTATGTAGGGGGTAATCTCTGGAACTACTGGTCCGATTTGAAAAATTCTTTCAATGTTTGATAGCTCATTTATCGAGGAATGCTATAGGCTATATACTATCACGCTACGACCCACGGAAGCAAAACAGTAACGAAAAATGCGGGTGAAACCGCAGGGAACAGCTAGTGTCGAATATTTTTTTTGTGTAACTTTTTTTAAGGATATTATAATTGTTGTTAGTACCGTCGTGACCCGTTACTTCGCCTAGGTTGTGACACTTTTTTAAAAATCTCCTCCAGATTAAAAACTATTTCAAATCACGATGTCGAAAAAACAATTTTTTATACCTCCACCTATCGATATTATGTAAAAAATTACTCTTCCAAATTCACTGCATATTTGCCTTAAAATTGGTCTTAAATGTGATAGGCGAAGTATTGGTACTTTTCTCTAACTTCGCCTACATCATGTCATAGCGTCAAATATTAAATTTTAGTGGAAACACTTCTTACAACATCTAGTGTAAGTCATTTTGGGAAGTGACAGATGACTATAAAATTTAAGTAAAGCACCATAGAGTCGCTTTTAAAAAAAAACCTTTGTAGGCGAAGTTAGGCTACAGTCTGAAGTTAATTCCATACATCTGATGTATTGTTGATAGGGCTGCCAATTTTTTTTGTTAATTTTTTACTGCATAATAAAGTGGGGTAACAGTTTTTACAAATAAAGAAAAACGGTGGTTGCTAATTATTTATTAGATTTGCTTAAATTATTCGTATTCTTAAATCTACTTAGTTAACTACCTCGATACTTTTTTTAGAGATCAATGCAGACATATGTACTATCGACAAAATTGAATCATGACCCATTTCGATGACAAATCGTTTGAAGCTGTCAAAATAATAAGGCTTTTTCTGCACGGCTTCTTTTTATGTTTTGGATTACTCTGTAGGTTAAGTCTGTTTTATTTCGTTTTAAAAAAGTGTATGACCACTTCTTTTCGGGTAACTTGTTATTAAAAATGGAAAGTCTTCCATTGCCCTCCAAATATCTGAAATTAAAACAGTTAAATTGGTAAATGGTGATAAATAGTTCAATATGCTTAAGGTATTTCAACTCACACATTCGAGTGGAAATTGAGAAAAAAAATTTTTTGGTCTTGCTGCAAAAGTCTTGCAAGTCTTGCGCTACAATAACCTGACTAACCTAAGCTAACCGTTACCACAAACATTCAATTACGCCTGTACTTGCACTTGTACCCCCTTACTGCAAGAATCTCGCATATTTGGTCTTATTTTTGCTCAAATCTTAAGGGTTTATCTTGGGCTTGGGCTTGCGAAAATGCAAGAACAAGACCAAAACCGATCTTGGGCAATACTAAGACCAAACAATAATAATAAAATGCAAATAGCAAAAAATATTAATATTATTACAATGTTGAAATTGACAACCCTAGGGTCAGGCGAAGTTTGGCAACAAGATGGCTGCCGCTTTCACCTTAATAACATTTTATTAAATTAACACTTTTAAACGTAAATTAGATAGAAAATTCTAGTGTCATATGAAAAACTATTAGTTGTAGATTATAATTTAATAATAATTTTAACCTTACCTGTTCTGTATCACTGCATAAAACTGAAGTTAAATCACAGACAAAAAAAAAACATGTCATTTCTCTTGTGGAAAAATTGCACTGGTCATCAACAACGTGAAGTTAGCCACAATTATTGCTCAAAATCTTGCCATAGATGAAAAATATTTATCATTTAGTAACTTTACGCGAAGCCAAACCTAAAATAGAAATGTCAACTTCAACTTCTTTGAAATTAGGCGAAGATAGGTGGCACAGGCGAAGTAACGGATCACGACGGTACCTATAAGTTTTTTTTTAGTTAGGCACCTAATAGATCAGAGCCAGGGTGGCCAGGGTGGGGCAAGCGCCCCAGCTTGCCCCAGTGTGGCTACGCCCATGACCACGACAAAATAGCCCTACTAACTCCTGCACCAAATGCATCATAGATCACCAACCCACGGTATAATAACATGTATGTTAGCAACAAAAAAAAAAAAGAAATATTAAGAGGTAGCTTTAATAAATAATTTTAATGTCGAACTCGAAAGTCAGTTTCAAAATAAATTGCATAATAACCAATTTCGAAATCGGAGAGTGTACGATTGTCTTCTGGTTTACCGGCGAAGAAGAATCTCTGTAAGTGTGGTGCAAGACCTGTTCTATCTTGAATTTGAGCCTTTACGTCCTCAATGGTATCGGAGGGCTTCACCTCTACCGTAATTGCTTTTCCCATCAAAGTCTTCCCGACAATCGTCTTTATATTGTCCTGTAATAGATGCAGCGGAATGGCGTAACTATAATAACCTAAAACTAATTATAACTAAGCAATAGTCATTATTAGTCATGAATAATCTAAATAAACTACAAGCGCTGGAATAAATTTATAGGTCCCACTCCCGCAACCGTTCCAACCGAAGGAAAACTGTGTGTTTTTTCATGTACCTAATAACTATGCTTTAAATTATTTAATATTTCGATGGAAAATAGAACCAGTGGTAGGTTAGATATTTACCTCAAGTTTTTCAGTCCAACAACTGAAAAGTCACGTGAAGTTGTGATTTTTGTCTTATCAATTCCTTGCTCATGAAATGCGTTTCGGAACTCTAGGTAGGCACTCTACACATTTCAGCCGAATAAATTAATATCCTATGCCTGTTTTAATCTACAGTACCTATGTATCTGTTTGGATATACAGTAAGTATTTAAAAAGTATTTTTTTATTGATCTGATGTTTTAATTTAGAAGTAATCTATATCGGCTACCAGGGGTCTTCGGCGTCCGACTAGGGGTCCGTATTCCGTGTCAAAAAAGAAAGAAATTAAGGGGTGTTTGACATGCAAGTGGGGTATCCACTACATTGCATTTCAGCAAGGTAGATATTATTTAGTTTTGGTTTGTATGGGAATCGATTCACAAAACAATTACCTACTTAATAAATCTTTACTGATCTAAAATTATAAAGCTGAAGAGTTTATTTGTTGACATTTGTTTGTTATTAAATAATCTTCAAATAACAATGCGCTATTCATTGGCACAGATGTAGGTAGTATATAACTTAAAAATAATAACATCATTTTACATATTCCTATCTTATCACATCACTAACACTGGGTGATTGGGTTTTATCGTAATCTAATTACTTTGATAGATGGACAGTCGATACGACCTACTTTTGCGTTAGTACATAGAGAATAATAGATATGAATGGGATTTTTTCCAATACACCTGATAGTTCCAGAGATTAGCGCGTTAAAAAAACAAACAAACAATCAGTTCTTAACTGAACCTCTACTTTATATTATATATAGTGCAAACAGGAATATTTTGTCGCAATCGCAAGTAGTTCTCTTATAATGCTCGGTACACACTCCGACACCGATTTCTGTCGTGATGGCCCAATGGTTAAGGCGCCCGCCTCTCATGTAAGAGGTACAGTGGTTTCGATTGTCATTTGTAGAACTTTGATAGTCGTTACGGGTAGTCAGACGCCAGAAAGTCTGACCAGTCCGACCAAGGGGTATCGTATGGCCAGTAACTGGGTTGTGGAGGTCTGATAGGCAGTCGATAGAAAGCCGACCCCAACATAGACGGGGAAAAGGGTAGGGATTTGATGACATACACGAAAACGATTTATCGTTACGATCTTGTGCAGTTTATCGAAAGCTCAATTTGTGTCCACATGACCACAATATCTGCGCCGGTTTTCCTACACACCTTCGATTATACTGCATAAACGAACTGCGCAGTCAAATCGCAGTGATAAAGCGTTGCCGCATATTTCGGGCATTACCTATAAATCATGTTGAATTTTGACATCTACAACATAAAACATGTTTAGATTAGACCTTATCATAAAAAAAAAAATAGGATTTGATTCATATCTCAACTGAGTTCACTTTATGTTAATTTTTCTGAAATCCAAAAAAAAACGCGAGAAGTTTCGAGACTTTAATCGTGGTTTGTGGTTAATCGTTTCTCGAGACTTCGCAAGCCCCGCATTTTGTATTCATCTGCTAAATGAAAATTATGGGTTTTTGGTTCATCTACCAATTATATTTTCCTGCTGAAAACACAAAACGGTGTCGCTGAACTCGTTGAGTGTAAGCATTCTATAAATATATAAAAGAAACTAGAATAAGTTTGAGTTTTCGGTCATTAACACGAGTAATAAGACCTTACAGTTACCTTACCTTGTATATGTCACCGGAAAATATACAAGATCCGTAAGTTTATCAATCTTCTAGGAAGTTTTATAAACTTTCGTAAGATTCTAAACGGGAGATTAATTGTAATATTTTACGTCCACATTTTCGTAAATTTATCAATTTCCGACGTCATACGGTAAATTTATAAACTAACGGATATCTATTCGTAAGATTTTAAATGGTTCGACCAATCACAGAAACTCTTTTAAATCTGTATATATAAAACGCTTCCGTTACTGAGTGACTGACAGACAACGCACAGCCGAAACTACTGGTCGTAGAGAGCTGAAATTTGGCATGTGTGTATGTTGGGGGGTGTAGGCGCGTACTAAGAGAGGATTTTTGGAAATTCCCCCCCAAAGGGGAGAAAAGGGGGATAAACTGTATTTTTTTATTTCTCAATGGATTCACTTAAAACTTTGCATGTTGGTTCCAGCAGTGAAGCAATTGAGCGCTGCGAGATGATTTTTGGAAATTCCCCCCCAAAGGGGAGAAAAGGGGGATAAACTGTTTTTTTTTATTTCTCAATGAATTCACTTAAAACTTTGCATGTAGGTTCCACCAGTGATGCAACTAAGCACTGCGAGAGGATTTTTGGAAATTCCCCCCATGTGGGAGAAAAGGGGGGAAATTGTTTTTTTTTCTTTATGGATTCACTTAAAACTTTGCATGTAGGTTCTACCAGTGATGCAACTGAGCACTGCGAGAGGAGTTTTGGAAATTCCCCCCACGGGGGAGAAAAGGGGGGGAAATTGTTTTTTTTTTATATCTTTATGGATTCACTTAAAACTTTGCATGTAGGTTCTACCAGTGATGCAACTGACCACTGCGAGAGGATTTTTGTTTGTTTGTCATCAGGCTGTATCTCATGCACCATGATAGTCGAATAGTTATCTGTTGCCGCTATAAAACATCCTCAACCTATAAGCACATTACTAAATAGATACTACGTAAGTGCCCACAAACAGTATAGAGGTCAATTCTGTACATTGAATATATTTAAAACTAGCTTTTGCCCGCGACTTCGTCCGCGTGGTATAATAGTTCCCGTTCCCGGGGGATTTCAGGGATGAAATCTGTCCTATGTCCTTTCTCGGGTTCCAGACTATACCTGTACCAAATTTCATTCAAATCAGTTCAGTGGTTTAGGCGTGAAGAAGAGACAGACAGACAGACATAGTTACTTTCGCATTTCTAATATTAGTACGGAAGTACGGATTAATATGAAGGATGATTGGTGATCGATACTGATGCCAAAAATGCAATCAGTAATTTTTTTGTCTCTCTGTCTGTCTAAAAACTACTGAAGGGATTTTAACCAAACTTGGTACGATTAGAATTCATACTTCTGGGCACATAGGAGCCGAGCAGTAATAAAAAGTGTAACAAAAACGGGAAAAAAGTGTCTCTTAAAACGTCCCAAAAAAAAAGTCCGCGGCAGCGTACCTATGTCTAATATTTATAGTTCACTCACTATAACCATTTTTATGGCAATGAAATTAGTTCTAAAATAATGATTTGCCAGGGTGTTTTCATGAATGTAGTAAATCCTTATCAATATAAATACCTTATCCAATACACGTTTTTAATTTTGTACAAAATTGCCGTTTACGTAATTAAATTACAATAAATATAATTAGAGATATCACAGAGTTTTAAAATTACACCGCAGCAATATAATGATAATACATACGGGCAGTAGCAAGGTTGGCCGATGGCTTTGCAAGATATTCGTAGCTTACACATCAGAATAACACATAATATTGTGCTACATAACATTGCACCATGAGCCACGGGAGCTGATCAGTAACCAAAAATAACTCCGCTGCCGCGGCTAATCGCAGTGCGATGCACCTCAGCTCCGGCGGGATCTTATGGCGGAATGGAGACTGCGACTGTCGCGACCCTGTGCTGGGCACACCTCTTTGAGGAGTGGCTGGAGAGGCGCCACGGCGCTCTCACGTATCGCCGGAAACAGGTCCTCACCGGACACGGACATTTCGGGATGTTCCTGTGTTGGGTTCGGGCGAAAGCGACGCCTGGGTGTCACCACTGCAGCAAAGGTCGCCTAGAGGACACGGTAGAGCATACGGTGGTGATATGCCCCGCTCGGGCGAGCCACCACACCACCGTATTCTTACAGATGCAATTGGTGGGGGTGACTGAATGGGAAGCTGTCGCCTCTTTCTGCAAAGCAGTCGAGTCTTCTGCAGGAGAAGGCGGCCGCGGCGCGCGTGTGACACCGTCACGCCTCACGCCCCGGACAGTGACCCAGGCGTATGCGTCGAGAGTCGCAAGACGACTACCGGCCACCGGCGAGCGATGGGTAGCATGCCGCCCAATAAGGACTAGGTTCGTGTCGACGGCGCGTTTGTTCCACTCGCGCCTGAAAGAGCAGTCAGCACGTGATGGGGCCCTCTAGGCTAATGCCTGCCGGGGTTGCGGATTAATTCTAATAGTTACCGCTGCCCCAGAACATAAAGGGCAATCAGTCTGACACTCCCTCCCGCCCCGTCCAAGGTGGGAAAAGTCGTTTGATATATATATACATATAATAGTAAACTCACTGACATCAACGCGTTTGTTAATATTTAATAATAACTAACTACATGAAACTTGGAGGGGTTATTCTTTGCGAAGCCTGAGCCACTAAGAAAGGTTTTTTTTAATTCAACCCTTACAGGGTTAAAATAGTGGATAGAAGTTCGACATCCACGCGGGCGAAGCCGCGGGCAAAAGCTAGTCTATATATATAAAACGCTTCCGTTACTGAGTGACTGACTGACTGATGGACAACGCACAGCCTAAACTACTGGTCGTAGAGAGCTGAAATTTGGCATGTGTGTTTGTTGGGGGATGTAGGCGCCCACTAAGAGAGGATTTTTGGAAATTCCCCCCCACGGGGGAGAAAAGGGGGAAAAATAGTATTTTTTTATTTCTTTATGGATTCACCTAAAACTTTGTATGTAGGTTCCACCAGTGATGCGGCTGAGTACTGAGAGAGGATTTTTGGAATTTCCCCCCCATGGGGGAGAAAAGGGGTTAAATAGACTTTTTTAATTTCTTTATGGATTCACTTAAAACTTTGTATCTAGGTTACACCAGTGATGCATCTGAGCATTGAGAGAGGATTTTTGGAATTTCCCCCCCATGGGGGAGAAAAGGCTGGTAAATTGAATGTTTTTATTTCTTTATGGATTCACTTAAAACTTTGTATCTAGGTTCCATCAGTGATGTAACTGAACACTGAGAGAAGATTTTTGGAAATCGCCCCATGGGGGAGAAAAGGGGGGTAATTTGATTTTTTTGATTTCTTTATGGATTCACTGAAAACTTTGTATGTTGGTTCCACCATTTAAGCCAGTGAGCAGAGAGGATTTTTGTGTTCTGTCACCAGACTATATATCATGCACCAGGATAGTCGGATACTTATCTGTTGCCGCTATAACGACATTCTCAGCCTATAAGTGCCCACAAACTGTAGACAGGTCAATTCTACAGTTCTAAAATTAATATTAAAGGATGATTGGTGATCGATACTGATGCCAAAAATGCAATCAGTAAATTTTTTGTCTCTCTGTCTGTCTGTATGTGCACGCATGGGTGAGAAAAACTACTGAAGGAATTTTAATTAAACTTAGTACGATTATAATCAGGTTATAGGCTATATAACATATCACTAAGACACATAGGAGCCGAGCAGTAATTCAAAGTGTGACAAAATGGTTGAAGTTACGCAAAAATAATGTACTAAAGAATTGTTTCTTAAAACGTTCTAAGAAAAAGTCCGCGAAAGCATATGTCTAATATCAATAATTCACTCACTATAACCATTTTTATGGCAATGAAATTAGTCTTAAAATAATGCATGATTTGTCAGGGGATTTTCATGAATATAGTAAATCCATATAAATACGTTATGCAATACAAGTTTTAAATTTTGTACAAAATTGCCGTTTACTTAATTTAATTACAATAAATATAATTAGAATTATCACAGAGTTTTAAAATGACTCCGCAGCAATATAATGATGATACATACGAGCAGTAAGTAGCAAGGCTGGCCGATGGCTTTGCAAGATATTCGTAGCTTATATATCAGAATAACACACAATATTGTGCTACATAACATTGCACCATGAGCCACGGGAGCCGATCAGTAACCAAAAATAACTGCGCTGCCGCGGTTAATTGCAGCGCGATGCACCTTAGCTCCGGCGGGATCTTATGGCGGAATGGAGACTGCGACTGTCGCAATCCAGTGGTGGGCACGTCTCTTTGAGGAGTGGCTGGCGAGGCGCCACAGCGCTCTTACATATCGCCGAAAACAGATCCTTACCAGACCGGACATTTCGGAAGGTTCCTGTGTCGGATTCAGGCGGAAGCGACGCCGGGTGTCACCACTGCAGCAAGGGTTGCCTAGAGGATACGGTGGAGCATACGGTGGTGGTATGCCCCACTCGGGTGGGCCACCTCCGTGTTCTTGCAGAGGATATCGGCGGGGGTGACTGAATGTGAAGCTGTCGCCTTCTTCTGCCAAGCAGTCATGCTGGAGGAGGAGTCACGCCTCACGCCTCGGACAGTAACCCAGGCGTAAAGAGTCGCAAGTCGACTACCGGCCACCGTAGCCACGGGACTGCGGACGGCGAGCGATGCGTAGCTTGCCGCCCGATAAGAACTAGGTTTGTGTGCATTGGTTGCGGATTCCGCCCCGCCCAGGGTGGGAAAAGTCGTTTGATGTACATATAATAGTATACTCACAGACTGATACCAACGCTTTGTTGATATTTAACAATAACTAACTATAGAGACATGAAACTTGGAGGAGTTATTCTATGTGAAGAGAAAGCATAAGCCACTAAGGTTTTTTATCAATTCAACCCCTACAGGGTTAAAATAGTGTTGCGGAATATTTATAATAGTTACCGTGACCCCGGAACATAAAGGGCAATCGAAGGGTGGGTTTTAGTCAGTAAAAGTCTGACACGGCCTCCTGCCCCGTCCTGGCCGGGAGAAGTCGTTGATGATTTCTCACTTCCAAAAAAAAGGGTTAAAATAGTGGATATAAGTTCGACATCCACGCGGGCGAAGCCGCGGGCAAAAGCTAGTATACGCATATTTGAAATACGTAAAATAACACACTGCTCTCTGATTGATCAATGTGCATAGTGGCAAAGCTTGTGTCCAAAGACTGGTATAATCAGACTTGACAAACTATAAATTGGAAGCAACAATGCCTGGTTCCTGGTACGGATGTAGTGAGTTGAGTTTTCTTTGAGTTGCAACACATTTCAACATTTAAAACTAATAAAAACGCACAAGCAAACTGGTTTATTTATGTTTCGTTGCGAACAATGGCATCCGCGAGGAAGGAGAAGTGACACGTGACAGTGAACCAATCAGATCGCGCTTAGCGTTTGGTTACTGCTTACTTATTATTTTACGAGTGAGTTCAGTAAGTTTATCAATTTACGAAAATGTGGACGTAAAATATTACAATTTATCTCCCGTTTAGAATCTTACGAAAGTTTATAAACTTCCTAGTAGATTGATAAACTTACGGATCTTGTTATTTTCCGGTGACATATACATATAATTCCTACCTGAGTACTTTTCATTTTTTTTGTACGTAACGAAAATGTTATAACTAATTTGTTGTAATGAAATTGTAACCTTGTAACAAATAGGTAATTGTTAAGCTTGATACACACAGTGTTCAATATTTTTGTTCCTTCTTATTTATTTATTTATGTATTATCATTACAATGTGGGCAGTGCGTGATGTGTGCAGTAGTGGATTGCTTAATCAATTCAAAATACTTTAAGAATAAACAGGAAACGAAATTTTAAAATGTTTTATTAGAATAATAAATTGTAACAAAATTTGGTTTACTTTTCCTACCAAAGTAACAACAAACAAAAAAAAACAAAGAACTTGTAGCTTATAAAAAGGTAATAAGATCTATTTGCTTCTTTCCATTTTTGACGCTGTACATTGTTTTCTTCTTCTGTCATTTCTCCTATCTTTTTTACATTTTTCTTTACTTTTTCTAGATGTCTAATCCTAAGTTCTTCATGTTTTTCCGGTTTTTCAACTTTTAATCGCTCCCTGTATCGCTTTAGCCGTTTGGCATTAGACACGGCATTAGGCATATCTGATAAACAAAAAATAAACTAAGAATAGGTTTTGTTAATAAATCTCATTACAAATCATGTCTATTTGTTATTGTTTCTCGTTATTTTTACAATCAGTAAAAATGCATTTTATATTTTTTTATTGATCTGGTCACAAATGACCTCCTTTTTAAATAGTCGGTTAAAATATTCATGTGCATACAGCTTTAAATTCATCATTTTCGTTACGTAACATTTTAGTTATGAAATGCAACTAAAATGTAAGAAAACCTTCTCGTTACGTAACGAAATGTCACTAAAATGTAACACCTAAATAACCTCAAAAATAAATTTACAGCATAAAAACAATGTTTAACGTTCAAAAGAACAACTAAATAAAAAGATAATATTCTACTAATTAACATATCAAATCCACAATAATGCATCTAAATTACTTACCGAAATAACGTGTTGTAAAGTGACTGTAACGAAAATGTGCTCCGGAGCTCCGTTCACGACTTCAACAAGAAAATGGCTGATCGTTGCGTCTGACAGTCTTGTAACAGCCAATCACGTTCAGGCTCGTGTTGCCAGTATTAAAATTTACGTTTGCGTTCAGAAATACCAAGAAACCAGTGTAAAAATTGGTAACGAAACTGCTTGTAACGAACTTGTAAAATATTGAGACGACGTTAAATAAACTATTTATAATTAATTTTATTGTTATGAAACCCCAAATAAACAGAAATTTAAATACTAGGGTATATGTATAATACATTAAATACAAATCACGCGTAATAAATCGAACATAAAAGCCATTTTAACGAATCCAAATAAATTAAAGGTAACAGTGACACTACGTTTTTTGTATGGAACCAAAATTTTGAGTGGTATTATTTTAAATATTTTGAGGAAAATACATAGAATAAATAAGTCGTGAGACTGTTTACGAATTAATTTAGTATTTACTGTGAAATACAACGTGAAAATTTAAAGTCACAAGATGTATTTACAGACTTTTTTACTTTTCAAAATAACGACATCATTTTCATTCACAATGTACATTTTTTTTGAAAAATACTCACCTGTCGTTAATGTAACATTATTGCCTTCATTTTACGCTTTAAAAATATATGCAGTACCTATACGTACCTAATTAGATGATTGCGTATAACGTTTGGATAGGATGTTATTGAGCGAACCCATTTCCGTAAAATAACCAAAAATAGGCCACGTATGCGATCAACGTCACTTGTGTGTATACTGAATACTTGAAGCACAAAAATAGAGCTTATTACTATAGAATAAAGGCTTTACTAATAACTAATTGTAACCGTGCACGGGTTGACTGTACATTGAAAATAATTTTATTATATTTCCCGGTTTCCGCAATCGCTCGAGGTCGCACGTGTTTTATACATACCTAGATTATTACATACATATCTCATTAAAATGTATGCGGAACTTTCAGGAACTATTATTATCACGAAATCTAAAGGCAATGGCACTGAACAAAGTTATAGATTTTGTTTTTACCTAGTTAATCTACGACGTGGTTCCCGAAATCAATTCTGGTTACGTGCCAAGTTTTTTAAACGAGCAAAATATTTTTCATTTGGGAAAATATTTACTTCTTGGAGATCTTTTGTGACGCATTGGATTTCATGCGATTTTCTATTATTCTGAGACGTTTATTTTCAGCATTTACGTACCTACCCGTTGTGATTAGAGCGTGGCGTCATGTCACCTGTTCATAATAGCATTATTGTGTGACGTATCATTTGCAACTCAATTCATGGTCATAGCATTGGTTGCATGAACTCAAGGTCCAACATACATAATGCTTCATGTACACAACTTAACCGATTACAGTGATTACCTACCCAGCGTGATGAATTGAAATTGAATAAACAATTAATTTGTGAAATGAGAGCATAGTCTAAAGTCTAGAAAGAAACATTTTTTCGTTATATCCTACTAATACTAAAATATGATAAATTACATAATATTGTTTATATTATGAACGTGCATTCAATTTTTGCGCTAATCTAAATGTTAATTTTCGATGTCTAAACGTATCGACGAACGTAGTAATAGGTAGTTATATAAAACCGAAAAGTATACCATCCACCAGCGACAGTATACCTACACTATCAAAAACATCACATTTATAAATAAAAACAAGACTAATAGGAAAATACAATTATTATTGTTTAAAACAACACCTAACTACAACATGTTATACAATAACAATAATTAAATTAAAAATAAAATATTTACAACAACACACAGCCAATTGTTGGTACTTACATACAAACAGAGCAGTTTACCCAAATAGTTTGCATATGTTAATTTTCCAATAACATCTAAAGATATTTACTTATTCTTACAAAAAAAATATGTGTTGAAGGGTATGGAAGGAAATTCTACTCAAAATATTTCTTCTCTATTGTGAGTGAGCTCACAAACATATTAACCCTCATACAAACAATATCAACAATAACTGTCAGTAGGCCATACAAATATTTGTAGGAATTAAACACATCATACCTAATCATCACACCATACTCCATCTCTATCTATGCCAACTGAGTCATAAATCTGACTCAGAATAATGATGTGTCAACAGTTACACAATTTTCAACCTTATTACTCTTGTCTTATGGTTTACTATACCAACAAAAACTGCTTGGAAATTAAACTGCTTTGCCTGGGCTGATGCAGTTCAAATTGATTACTAAACTTCTTTTATTCTTAATGTGTCAACAGTTATGCAATGTTTAACTATATTACTATTGCTTTATGGTTTATTATTAACTAGCTTCTGCCCGCGGCTTCGCTCGCGTTAGAAAGAGACAAAAAGTAGCCTATGTTACTCTCCATCCCTTCAACTATCTCCACTTAAAAAATCACGTCAATCCGTCGCTCCGTTTTGCCGTGAAAGAAAGACAAACAGACAGACAGACACACTTTCCCATTTATAATATTAGTATGGATAAACCCAAGGAAACTTTTTCAGAAATTAAACTGCTCTGCTTGTGCTGACGTAGTTCAAAGTGGTCACTTGTTTTGTTTCTGATGTGTCAACAGTTACACAACTTTCAACTATATTACTCTTGCATTATGGTTTACTATTAATAAACCAATGAAAACATGCTCAGAAATTAAACTGCTCTGCTTGTGTTGATGAAGGTCAAAGTGGTCACTTCTTTTGTTTCTGATGTGTCAACAGTTACACAACTTTCAACTGTATTACTCTTACATTGTGGTTTACTATTAATAAACCAATGAAAACATGCTCAGAAATTAAACTGCTCTGCTTGTGCTGATGTAGTTGAAAGTGTTTCTGATCACTTCTCTTTTTTTTATGTGTCAACCGTTACACAATTTTTAATCATATTACTCTTGCATTATCATTTGGTTAATTATTAGTAAACCAATGTAAAAATGCTTAGATATTAAATTGCTCTGCTTGTGCTGATGTAGTTCAAAGTGGTCAAAAGAAGTTATACAATTTCTAACCATACTGCTCTTACAATATGGTGTAACCAATGAAAATATGCTTAGAAATGTAACTTTTCTGCTTGTACTGATGTAGTTTAAAGTATATACAATCACCTACTTGTTCTTGATGTGTCAACATTTACAAAATTTTCAACCATATTACTCTGGTATTATGGTTTATTATCAATAAACCAATGAAAACCTGCTTAGGATTTAAACTGCTATGCCTGTGCTAATTATAGTTCAAAATGTATCTAATCACTTCTTTTCTTCTACTGCTTCCCAAGGACGAGGTCCTCGTTTGTTTTCCCAGTTATCAATATCTAGTTTTTGTATTTCTTCATATGTTTGTTCTAGGGTTACATTTTTCTCTCTGTTGAGGCCCATTTTTTCTGCCTCTTCCTTGCTCACACCTTTCACTTTTGAGAATTGATATCTGTAAGCATAAACTATGTTTGTAACAGATTCTTACATAAATTATATATTTTAAAGAAACTTGTTTATTTATTCTGCATGTGTCTATGTGCATGTGATGTGAATGTTGATTATCATAATTCTTTTTAAAAAGTAGCCTGTGTTTTTTCAAGGAGCCATAATCTGTCTATTTACAATTTTAATCATAATTAGCTAAACCAATTTTGATTAAATTTAGGTTTAACCAAATGTAACAAATCTAGAGAAGTTGGTTAGAGGTTGTTTGGTATATATTTTTAATTATTTTAAGACATACTGGTTTGAATTGAAAAAATCTTTTTGTGTAGCCCATTTATTGAGGAACACTGCATGATGAAATACTGTTTATAGGAAACAAAGGCCATCTGTAAGTCACAGTATCTTTGTACTAGTTCCTATGATGTGGGTCCTACACACATTGCCCACCCACCACCCATGTTATATTGATGCACTTATCTTCAGAGATATAGTGAGTGAGTGAGTGACGAGAGAACTTGTGTTGTCGGTTTTTCAGCAGATTATGTAAAGATTTTTTTTTGTGGATGGGAAATCATCAAATTACTTCTCTCCGGACCGGGCGAGAGGCCATGTCTGACTTTTACTGAATAAAACCCACCCACGTTCCTAGGGTTGCCCTTTATGTTTCGGGGCCGCGGTAACTATTAGAACTATTCTGCAACCCCGGCAAGACTACCCACTGACCCCGGCTGTTGTAAGGGCTTTATCACATCCATACTAATATTATAAATGGGAAAATGTGTATGTCTGTCTGTTTGTCTTTCTTTCACGGCAAAACGGAGCGACGAATTGACGTGATTTTTTAAGTGGAGATAGTTGAAGGGATGGAAAGTAACATAGGCTACTTTTTGTCTCTTTCTAACGCGAGCGAAGCCGCGGGCAAAAGCTAGTGTTTTATAAAAATGATGTAAGAACAGAAAATATTATAAACAGCATTCATGGTAGATAAAAATCACCTGATTTGGGTCCACTCTCGTAAACCAAATGATCCACCAACCATGAATAATATGAATGGCAAGCCATATCTAAATGATTTTCGTTGGCTTATAGCCGCAAAAGAGTTACGTATAGAACTTAAACGTGCAGTTAGATCTTCCATTATTCTTGAAAATAAGTGAAAAGATAAACACCGTGATATAACAACATAACCTACAAGTTCTTATCAGGTGTTGTCAAGCCAATCTGTCAGAAAGAATGTCTATTGTGGAAACATAGCCTATATACCTATATACTATTTAATTTCTGTTTGCTTTGTTTTATCAGTCAAGTAATACAATAAAATAAGACCAATAAAATAAAATAATAAAAATAATCTTTTTTAAAATATTTTTGTATCTTTTTTGTATACTATTGTTTCAGAACGTTATCTATTAAGTCAACCCTAAGTCAACAAACAGCTGATTTCCGCCATTTTTGTATCTTGTTGTTTATCGTTTAGCGTCGGCGCCGTATTACTACTTTATTTATCTGTCGGTTTTAATAGTACAATGCCGTGAACCAAGTCTGAAGAATAGAAGTGTTTTATAATATGCATCATGGCTTCCACCAGCCAGTCATCATCAAATGTATATTACGAAGATCCTCCACCAGGTGCTATGCGAGAAGACGAGTTTTTCTGCACAGAGAGAATAGTGCCGCGCAAAATTAGGCCTCAAAACTTAGTCATACGGCTAATGGAAAGAGAAATATATGGATCCCGAAAACCTGGCTCCCATTTTCACGTTGTTCGAGAGTTTTATCAAAACGTTTTTCCAAATTTGACTATTGTCAATGTAGAAAAACCTCCTTGCTTCCTAAGGAAATTTAGTCCTGATGGAAAGCATTTTATTGCATTTTCAGCTGACCAAACTTCATTAGAGGTAACTAAGTACTGGCTATTTTGTCTAGTGACAAAAATATAAACATAGTTATGTACACAATGTACTGAAACTTAATAATTTTGATTTCCAGATCTATGAATACAGAGGTGCTGCTGCTGCGGGGGACCTTGTTGCTGGATATCCCTCAGACTTACTAAATGCTGATGCCGATGCACATCATAGAATAAGAACACACATTTTCTACAGGTTTTTCAAGGTACTTTTTTACTTATAACATTATACAATTTGAGTTTAAAGATACATACATAATGCAAAACATAATTCAAGGTAAAAGTGACAATTTCGGTCCTGAGAAAAACTAAAGTTAATGCCTTTTCATCCATTAAAAAAAATTGGAAAAATATGTCATAATAACAATGCTTCTCTATTTCCAGCCTAAATTCACTGTGAATGTGTGTCAACAAAGAGAAGTACTAAGATCTGAACGCAACAATGCTCATATGCCACCACTAATAGACCAGCAGCTAAACCGAGAGTGCAGTCTGTTCACCGAGGATGGCAGATATGTTATTGTAGGATCAGCTGCACACATTCCTGATGATCTTAGACCACATTTTTATCATATTCATAGCAACAATGAAGCTGTTACTCCAACTATAAGGTAAACTATTTTCTCTTGCCTCTATACCATGTGGATAAATGGATGCCTGTTGAATGTATTATTTGAGTCTGAGAGATTGGGTACTAGCACAGTAACCAATCTCTCACAGTGGTAAAAAGGGATCAAAAGCGAGACACTTGATCCTTGCATGGAACAGATATTTGATGGCTTACAGGTCCAGTTCTGGTTGCTATGTGAGTTGTACTGCATATGGCACCAACCATTTATTTTGTCACAACTTAAAAGGAATTACTGAAGTCTGCCATTTGGTGGTGGTATCATAAGCTTTAATTATGATGTTATAAATCAAAATCATATCATCATCAGAGAATATAACAAAATAAATCTTTATTATGAAAATGTTGATTTCATTTTGCTATTTTGATACTTACTGCCATTTTCATTTACTTAGTTCTTAGATGTTTTAGATGAAATATGAAAAGACCAGTTATTAGAGATTCTATTAAAATAATCACATCTTTTTTGACAAGCCAAGCCAGTGCCAAAGAGTGAAAATCTGGACCTATGTGGTCTCTCACAGACATTTATATACTTATATATTTATAAATCAATTCACACAACAACTTTGAAGGCTCACCAAATGTGTATTTTTTGCAAATAATAAAAAAACCGTTAAGTAGTAAGCAGTTGAACCTTCAGTAAATAAGTGTATCACTTGGTCTGTATTTTTACTTTTCCCTTTTAAATGTCTGGCTTGTTAATACAATTCATTAATGTAATCAATGATATTATATATAAGTAAAAATATCATTGAATGTAATAGTTTTACCTGACAGTTTTGTGTCTTGTTTTAGATCCGCATTAGAAGACTATTCTCTACATCTAGTGGACTTGCATAAGGGTAAACTGTGTGACACAAAACATTTCAGAATAGATAAAATCTATCTATCGCACAATCAAGGAATTTACTTGTATAAAGAAGTTCTCGCTGTGCTATCTGTTCAGCATCAAACAATACATTTGTTTCAAATTGTTGAAGGCATGCTCATAGAAATTAGGAAAATTGGCAGATTTTGTTTTGATGATGATCCGTTTATTGTTAACTCTGTATTTGTACCATTGATGAATGAAAGGCCTTTTCACGAAGAATCAATAAATAGCCTTAAACATAGATTACTTGTGTTCCTTTTTAAAAGAGCGAAGACAATCAGTGACGAAACGGGAGATCCCCTTGAATTGAGAAAATTTTACAAATATTTTGACATGTTCAAAAGTTTGAGAATGTGGAAGATGCAGTTGTTAGACGAGGACCATCTGTTCATAAAATACGCGAGCGAGGAAGTTGTAACATTGCGTGTGGCCGAACCAAACAGTCAATCTTCATTTTTCGTTATTTACAATATTAGCGAGAGTAAAATACTAGAAGTTTATGAGAACACGTCAGAAGGTCTTTTGCAATTATTTGAGAACTATTGCGATTGCTTTAGAAATGCAAGATTATGTGCCGATTCCCAATTCACATGTTCGCCTTCAAATAACTTGTACGCGAGGCTGACGCAACAAAGATTCAAACAAACTATAGTAAGAGCGATTTACGGAGGACGAACAGAAGCTACCAAGAGAATCCTAGCGCAGTTGCCGATAAGCGCGCAGTCCTATAGCGGATCGCCATATTTAGACTTAGGCCTATTCAGCTATGACGACAAATGGGTTTCTGTCATGGAGCGACCCAAGGCCTATGGAGAATACCCCATAAGGTACCCAAGTTGTTGTTGACTGCACCTGCACAATTTTATTATAACTTGTCAGAGGTTGCTGTTTCTACATGAATAATTATTTATCTTTTCAGATTCTACGCACGTGACTCAGGGTTACTCAAATTCAAAATTTACGCGGGAGTGCTAGGACAGTCAGTGCCAGCGAGCGCGCGAAGACTCGTGGCATTCACCTTCCACCCGACTGACCCCTTCGCGATAAGCGTGCAGCGAACTAACTCTGAGTACATTGTGAACTTCCACATTAGAAATGCAGTGTTCTATTAAATTGTAATTTTAAGTATAGATCTTTTTATAATGTTAGCTTATATACTACTGTGTAGTATTTAGTTTAACAAAAAATAATGTATAATATAATTTTTGCATGAATTTTCAACGAGCTTATAATGCGCAGCAAGGTTGGCTACCTTCTTTTTGTAAAAAGGAATTGCTATTTAGTTACTGACATTAGACATAATGAAATATAATGTTTACATGTGCAATTTTACTGTTGTTCCATTTTGTTGCCAGGCGTAGTGCATTACTACAGTGGTCGCCAAAACTGGTATTTATCATAGTCCACGAATACTTGTACTTTTCTTAAATGCTGCAAAGAAAGGAGTACTCTAAAACGTCCTGTACTTATAATATTCAATGGGGCTAATTCTCTTGTTCAGAAATTAAACTAAAAAGCTAAGTGCATCTTTCTCTATTAGCCAGCGCCTAAAGTAAATCGACGTATTTTTAGTGGTCATGTTTTTAATCGTGTCTAAATTGTCTAAAGAGTGTTTTAATTTGACAGGACTAAAGGTCATAGCTCATTAGAGCCACCCGGCACCCACTCCGCACCGACTCGCCTCCTGCGGCTAGTATTCTTTATATGGATTTGTATGGGCATGCGCTCACTATATCAACTCCGTAGCGTCACCGGATCGCCTTGGTTATAAGCCCTTCGCGCGCGGTCGGCGGGTGGGCCACTCGATGACAACTCGCTGCTCGCTGCGCCTTGCGTTGACAACGCGCGGGCCACGAGTGGGCCGTGCGTCGAGGCGGTGCGGGGTAGGTGCCGGGTGGCTCTAATGAGCTATGACCTTAAACTAAACTAACTGTACGTTCTGTTCTTTTCTCAATGAAATGGAAAGAAAAAGATGCACTAAACTTAATGAAATTTATAATAGTTTAGTTTGTGAATAAGTGAATCGGCACCATTAGCTACTGCTACGAGCGCTGATGGTAGACTATGGGTAAACCAGGGTACTCCGCCCTTCCGTTCTGACGCGCACATACCTACATAAGTACACTCTTTACAACTCGGACTACATGAAACTGTTATCTACATCTACACTAATATTATAAAGAGGAAAACTTTGTTTGATTGTAATAAATAGGCTCAAAAACTACTGGACCGATTTTAAAAATTCTTTCACCATTCGAAAGCTAAATTATCACTGAGTAACATAGGCTATATAATAACACGCTATGTCCCACGGGAGCGAGGCAGTAACCAAAAACGTAACAGGGTAAACCGCTAGAAACAGCTAGTCATAGATAAAAGGTATTCATATAACACTTTACAGACTCGATCTCATTTCGTCGACACAGCTATTAATCTACGATTTGACTATCTTAAAAATAAATAAATCAATAGTGTCATTCACAAAAAGTCAGGCAAAATGTCGACAGGGCTATCTCTATTTCACAAATAAAAATTGTGATGTCTCTTCCACAAGGCCACTAATGAAGAATTGAAGACATTACAGCATTGATCCTAATTATAAACAACCAGCGAAACCAGTACAGAACTACAATAGTATAGATATGAGTTGAAGAAATAGAAAGGAAGTGAATTGACGCGCAATCATGCATTGCAACTGCAACCAATCTTTCTGTGGAAACGGTTTCCCGAATGGACCATTTTATAGTTCTTACAGTACACGTTAGTAACGTTTAGTAGTTCCACGTAGCCGCCACCCAACTGTAGTACTGTTTGTTTGTATGATTAGTGACTTAGTGTAGCGTACATAAAGTTGAAATATGTACATATATCGCTGTGAACTGGTAGATTACCGCCGACTTACCGGCAGTGTGAGAATCACGGTCCTACGGATCTCACGAGTAGCCAACCCACATTAAAATTGAATGCAAACGTATTAAGAATTCTTTGCTGAATAGATACATACAAGTGCCTTTGACACCATAGATTACGCCTCTCTTCCAAATTGCTACGAAACCATCCTTGCCATAATAACATAACAACCCATAGAAAACACCTTAGGGGTTCATTGACTTTTGTTTCTTGCGCTCTTCAGAAGTTTTTCTAAACTTATTTTCAGTTGGAAAACTGAAAGCGACAAGAGTTTTTCAATAGCAAAGTTTGTCCTTCAATCCAATTGTCGTTAATTAGGTTCTTACAAGAAGGAACCCACTATGAACGAGTTCGACTAGCACTTAGTCCGTTTTCTCAAAATAATAAAATGTATACTTACATTTTTATAGCATTACATTCCAACCAAGGCATATACCCAGACATAGTGGGCGAAGGAGAAGTTACTTCGGTAACTTTACCAGATGGATCTATGCAGTTCGTTTTCATGCCAACGCTCAAATGGTGGACACCTGTCGGAGCGCAATGCCATCCATTTCCGACTATAGCTAATCCTATGTTTGGTAATACTAATTCTAGTATTCCATTCAACAACACTGCAGGAACTTGGTTGATTCGACGTATATCCAACCAGTGAGTACTTACAGTTTTTTGTATATAGATTTATTGTTTGAAATACAATTACTATACAACACTTGTGTCTTACGCAGATTACCTCAGAATGCGTTTACTCCTTCAAGCCAGCAAAACGAAGTTCCGAGAAATCCTAACAATTTGGTTTGTAACATGAGCACCCACGATTTTGGATACCAAGTGAAAGTAAGTAATTCCAAAATTAAATAAAATATTTTTAGTATTGATTATGATATTAATCTTTCATTATAAAATACTACATTTACAGTTTCATAATGATAATTGGACATCTACGACAGACTTGGTCTACTTTTTTCCAAGTTTGCGACAACGCGACTTTGTGTTTACGCCGCCGTGCAAAGATAAAACCGTCCAAATAAACGCAGCATGTCATCATGAAGCAGTTTGCCCTAAAGCATGTATCTGTTGTGTCGGTGCTAAACCTATGAGTTTAGACTCCCTAGTGGATCCAAAGTTGACTAGGAAGAGAAACTTGGTCAGTACCGACGACGTTTGTTGTGAAGGTCTCATAAAAAAACATGATAAACGAAGCATGGAATGCAGAAATAGACGAAATAGATCAAAGAACATAATGTGTAGTTATGAATCGGCGGCAAATATTGATTATGCTGTAGACAAATCAGTGACGACTTGCTCAGACAAAGGAAGCGGCTATACTCCTGCGGACGGTCGTGAAACACAGACATATGGACCAGAAGAATCAAAATGTGTAGGTAATATGCCCATCAACAAAAAATCCGCCGTAAGCCCGAAGCTGAGGTACTGCATGAGTTACAGCAGCTGTTCCACAGCTGACGAGTGTTCTAGCGTGGGCACCGTTAAAAAACGACAGAAGCACGTTAGATATAAACTGAATAAACAAAGGAAGCACGATTGCGGTGGAGATTCGACCACTAGCAGTGTTTCTGAAACCGAATCAATGACTACTGGTGAGTTTCCACATCGTCGTACTAGAAGTAATTGGAGCATTATTAATGTTATTATACTATGTACTATCGTCAAATTTGAAATTATGACCCACCATAAGCTTATTTTGCTACAGACATTCAAGCACAATTAGGTCGACATTCGCGTTAAAATATATTAAAAACGTCACTAGTTTCGTTTTGTTCGTTTCAAACGATTTATAGTTTACGTGGGTCATGATTCCAATTTGTTGACAGTATATCCATACTAATATTATAAATGTTAATATTATAAATGGGAAAGTGTGTCTGTCTGTCTGTATGTTTGTTTGTCTTTCTTTCACGGCAAAACGGAGCGACGTATTGACGTGATTTTTTAAGTGGAGATAGTTGAAGAGATGGATAGTAACATAGGCTACTTTTTGTCTCTTTCTAACGCGAGCGAAGCCGCGGGCAAAAGCTAGTGATATATGAACCAAAAGAAACATTTAGTTTTCTTGGTTTATATTATGCCGATGTCTGGTTGGATAGCCGGTCCTATGAACATTAATTCTTCGAACACGTGATTCGAGACACAATAGGAGCCCGACTGCCTGCTGTCGCTTGGGTTTTCGAAAGATTAATATCAAAATAAAAACGCCAAACTAATCTATGTTTTATATAAATTTTGCAGATGGCTGCCGAACTCCATTTTGTGTCATATCAAACATTTTTTCCAAGAATGATTCACAAGTCTCCCCAAGCGATCAGAACACAGTGGTAGAATGGTTCAATGCAGACGAAGTGTGTCCGCAATGTGCACAAGAGTCGTTATTTATCACTCTCCCGGACAACGCAGACATTGAACGAAAATCTTCAGACAATTCTTTAAATGATAATAATGTTTGTGATGGTAACTGTAATACTTCCTGCAGGTGATACATTCCACGAAAAAACGAATTAAAACACATCTGTTTAGGTATTTATACTTTGTTATAATACAATTTATTCCTTAAAGTTAAAAATAACTATTTACATTGTTGAAAATAATAGTACAAGTAATAAACAAAAACAATTGAGATTTTAATACCTTACTCCTTATTTTTTATAAATTACAGATAAAAATACAACTGCAAACAATTCAGTCCTTACTACTCTTTAAAGACTAGTAAACAGTTGTACAATCAATTTAATATGTTGCCTCCATAAGAAATTAATACATTTTTAGTAAAAGGAAGACTTTCATGGAAACAGCAAAAAAATCAAGTTCCTATGCTTTGGCAGAAGTCAAATGTCTCGCATCTGAATCGCTTCATTACATACTTAATTCTCACAAAATTTCTGATAGAACATAAATATATGGTAAAAACAATTTAACACTTAAAACTAGTATTGCATAAGATTAAACAAAAGGACTTAATAAATGTGGTAGTTGAATTTAAAGTCTCATTTTTATAAAATGCTCAATCTTACTTTCTAAGCTTGTAATACAGAAAATAATATAATTATTTGCAATTTATTAGCATAAATGTACATTTATTTAATATTAGCAAGATCATTTTGGAACATGTTATTAAGTAATTTTACGCAAAAATAGTAATATGACAAAAATAACATAGAAAACTTGCATTTACTTTGAGATTCATGGCTTATATCAGACTATTTGTCATGTTACACACAAATTCATTTACTAAATAATAAAACTCTGTAGACGCAAATGTTTCTTTAGTGTACAATAAAATGGTATAAGAAAAGTTTTTTATGTACCTACTTAGCCAAAAACACCAAATACATTAATTTACTCGACTGCCAAGAAGGATTATATTATTGGATGTAAATAATTTTGGGATCATTCAAATTATGCGTTGCCTTATGTTTAGAGTTATATTTTGCGCGTACCCGTCGAGAGGTAATCTTAGCTTTACACAACCTATTACAAGTTGTTTTAGACAACTTCTTACTATGGCTAAACATTTCTTAGGCCGAGATAAACGAACCGTTGCAAGTGCATTGGCTAAGCTTTATCCTGTAACTATCACACAAGAATTAAACGACAAGTAAAAGATAGGGACGGGAACCTAGCTTAGCCAAAATACGTGCTAAATTTGTTTATCATGGCGTTAGTCTTTATCACAAAATTGTAAACCAATTGAGCCTGAATTTGTTAACACATTAACAAAATGCACTGATTGATTTAGATTATTATACTATCAGACTTTGATGCTAACGTTGTCGTAATGAATTAATAACTCACTCGAACAGCTGCTATTAATTTTTGACACAACACTGAATTTACACATAATACTCCATGAAGGTGAGTGTTGAATGCTCACTGCATTAATACACTCTTACTTATTTTCTAGAGAATAAACTAACACACAAGTACGTCTAAAATTTTAATACTTGTTGTTGCTTACTCGTGGCGTTTTGTTAATGGTTTTTATTTGAGCGATTTCTATAAATATGTTTACAACCGGTAGTGTATGTTTAATTTCTTTGATTTTTGCAATCAGTCCCCTTTGATTAATTAAAGTGCAAATACTATAATATGATACAAACAATACTTTGACTAGACAGTACCATAGTACCGACATAACCTTCGTGTCCTCTATTGGGTGGAATCTTTACGAGAATATGTTAGCATACATTGAAGTTTAGGCCTTCAATAAAAATTTATTTAAAAAAGATCTTTTAGTGGAAATGTTTTATGTTGTGTTAATTTATTGCTTAAAACCTATATTTATACAATGTTAATTAGATAGGAGTGTTAAATAGAGGGGTTTTAGGAAGAAAAGGAGTTTTGGTTATACATTATTTTATTGGTCCATGGAAGTATAATTTTTTTTTAAATATTTATTCTTTAAAACGCACCATGGTTTATAATGCCGCCCGAAGCCCGTATTAGTAAATACGCTGCGTTATACAACCCTATAATAAACTGGTGCGTAAAATAAAAAAAAATATGTAGGCTATTAATTTCGAATGCATATTATAATTTTGTTTTTTTATGTTTACCCCCTTTTCTGGCTAACACAGTTGAATTTATTTTTTATTTTATTGTGAAACAGAGACAGTTTTTTCCACTAAAAGTTCCTCCAACACCTAACATCTGACACACATTCTTGTACAACACATCAAAATTACACATTAACTAATCTACATTACAATTATACTTAGCGAGGGAGTGTCTTCAAACATATTAAAATAATTTAGTACTTACAGTATGTATTAATTAATGTATAAAATACATCTTGCCACCCTCACAGCACTTTGCCTATCTCGTGTACACATTACACTAACTCAGGAAGTCCCACGGCACCTTGCCCGACGCCCTTCACTGTAATTAAATGTTTCATGTTAGCATTCAATGAGAAGATATAATAAAATGTTGAACACATATTGATTTATAAGTATTTTAGTATCAAGGTTTTTTTTTGGAGGTTATTTTATTTACTTTTACTGATATATAAAGAAAACTGCGAGTATGCTTGAAGGTCTATATAAAATATATTCTAATATCCTAACAATGAGGGTTTTCTGAAATGACAAGGCTGAGGCGTAAGGTCCAAAACAATATAAAAAAGGCGCTCTGACAATTATGGCAGAAAGAGTGAAAGCGTATTTTAGTCTTTAAAGAACTGGCCTCCCGAAGTGGCGCTAACTATTAAGCTGCGTCTTCGCTAAGCGAGTTGAGCATGAGCCAAGCACGAGCGGTGCCGTTCTCGCCTTCGTCGTAGTGTGCCAGTGTGGACGTACAACGAACCTACAACTGTTCGCCTAAAAACCGGTAACAGGCGGAAGGCAGCCGAACACGAACGAAATGCTCGCAGCGCGCTCGTTCGAGGCGGTCGGTCGGTCGACACTAGACTCGGCTCTCCTAGCGCAGATGCAGCTGTAGCTCAACAAGCGGAGCTCGTACCTGGTGCGGGTGCGGCGCGGTGTGCGCGGCGTCGCGGATGGCGGCGAGGCGGTGGCGCGTGGCGGCGAAGGTGGGCCGCGCCGCCGGCTCCGGCTGCCACGCCGCGCGCATGACCTCGTAGGGCCCGGCCGGGCAGCCCTCCGGCGCCTCCATGCGGTACCCGCGCTCCACGTGCCGCACCACCTCCGCCAGCGGCTGCAGCGGAATAACTTCTTTATGACGACGGTGTAAGGCTCAATGTACAACAAATTGAAGTGGAATTTTCCTATTTATCATTTGACATTCCCTCACGTTATTTTAATCCAACACCTTAGGTAAATTATACTCTCATTGACAAATAAAACGTTGCTTTCTTTCTTTCTCACACAGTGA
Source organism: Athetis lepigone (assembly GCA_033675125.1). Lineage (NCBI taxonomy): Eukaryota > Metazoa > Arthropoda > Insecta > Lepidoptera > Noctuidae > Athetis > Athetis lepigone. The sequence continues at coordinate 13,571,355 of CM066243.1, read as the reverse complement.
ACATTATTGGATAAATACTAGGTGTATTTTTGGTCCTGCACCACCCGCTAGGAGATGATTCTACCCATGAAAATAAACAACTTTTATTATGGAGCCAACTCTGAAATCTCCAAAAAAATATCAGCTGTTTCATACATTATGGTTCCCGACCATAATGTATGAATTTCATAAATACAATAAAATGAAACAGCTGAACTTTTGTTAGAAACAGCTGATATGTTTTTGCGTTTTAAGAGTTGGTTCCATAATAAAAGTTGTTTGTTTTCATGGGTAGAATCATCTCCTAACGGGTTGTGCAGGACCAAAAATACACCTAGTATAAATCTGTTATGAATTACGGCTCGCGCTCCACGTGACACACCACCTCCGTGAGCGGCCGCACCGAATTAAACGGTTATGTCTTGGACTCTATGATACTGGTGTAAGGTTCAATTTACAACAACTTGAATTCTCATTTTCCTATTCCAATCATTCGACTTTTCCTTATAACAACTTATTGGATACAAATAAATCTGTTATGAATACTTATGGGTTATATTTGAACATAGCACTCACAATTCGAGGGTACGGGACTCTTCCAAAGGAATAAATCTCCCAGAGTAGAATGCCAAAACTCCACATGTCAGACTTGTTAGAGAATTTCTGGAAACACAAACATTGTAGGAGTTAGTTTTGGATAGGAGAATATTGTACCTAGATGTGACGCGCGTTTGTTTTGCTTTTAAAACAAAGCGTCACATTTAAATACAAATAAAATTATTTATTTAGATTAGATACAGAACAGTTTTCAACATAGGATGAGGGACGCCTTTTACTTTTACATGTGTCAGTAGCAAAGTGTATGGGCATATATTATGTTTCCAGACATAAAGGGAATGAGAGTGGTCCGAAACGAAGCTCATCGGGCGGCAGCACTGAACCGTGAGGTCTAAAAACCATACAGGTGCTCTGACACTTTTGGCAGAAAGAGTGCCTATGTCTTAGTGTTATCGTAAAATTTCGCAAACACCCTCATTGTATGGGACACTTCACGCCGGGAACCTAGCAACCGGTACTTTTAAAAGGTCAAGGTCAACAACACAACAACAAGAATTAACCCAAACGCGAAGTCTTACGTTGTACTTGAGCGCTTCAGGAGCAGTCCACTTGATGGGCAGCTTGGCCTGAAGGCGCGCGGCTTCGGCGGGGTCGTCCATGGTGGTGTCGTATCTGGCGAGGCCGAAGTCCGCGACCTTGGCGGTGCCCTCGCCGGAGATGAGTACGTTGCGCGCCGCTAGGTCGCGGTGCACCACACGCTTGCCTTCCAGGTATTCCATGCCACAACACGCGTCGCTGTGAAAAAAACTCTGTTGCAATAGGTTCCGATGTTTGGGAGGTATGAAGCCAAAGATACACACGTTTTTGTTTTGTGTACCATGGAAGTTGGACAAGTGACGCTTAAATACGTTGGGAGGAACACATATTTTCAATAAAACAGAAAGATGCTTAAACCTCAGTTTAAGCAGACAGATATCAGTCGGGACGCGAATACCTTATAAAAGTACATTCGTTATTTATAGTATTTATATGGTATATTGTCGTGTTTGACCAGATGGAAACTAAGCGCCTGTTTCAGATAAATTGTGAAAAAAATATGTTGTAATAGGTTCCGACGTTTGGGAGGTATGACGCAACTTTGTTGTAATAGGTCCCGTATTTTGGGAGGTATGAAGCCAAAGATACAGATACACACGTTTTTGTTTTGTGTACCATGGAAATTGGACAAGTGACGCTTGGATACGTTGGGAGTAACTAATATTTCTAATGAAAGAGAAAGATATGTAAACCTCAGTTTAAGCACACAGCAGATCAGTCGGGACGCGAATACCTCATAAAAGTACAATCGACAAAATGGAATCATGACCCACCATAAGGTTATTTTCCTACAGACTTTCAAATAGAATTAGGTCGACAATCGCGTAAACATGCATTAAAAATGTCACACGTCTAGTCTTATTATTTTGACAGCTTTTAACGATTTGTCGTCAAAATGGGTAATGATTCAATTTTGTCGATGGTACATTCGTTATTTATAGAATTTATTATGGTATATATATTGTCGTCTTTGACCAGATTTCTAAGCGCCTGTTTCAGATAAATGATTACAAAATCTGTTCCATTTTTGAATTCATCTTATAGATAAAAACTCTTTCGATATTGTGAAACAGGCCTTAAGCCTAATAAAAGCAAGGTCTGCAGTAACTCACAGAACACATAAGTTGTATTATAGTTACTTACTAAGCGAAGTTGATCTGGTTGAGTTGTGTGACGTAGTGTCGGCCGCGGGAGCGCAGATAGTCGAGCAGCGAGCCCTGTGCGCAGTGCTCCGTCACAATACACGTGCTACCGCTCGATGTGAACACCAGCCCTAATAGGCGGACTAGGTTGTCGTGCGTTAGCGATCTGTTGACAAAATTATTGCTTGAAATTACACGAATTACTAGGATTTTTTTATTGCTGGCATGCTCATATGTATTATCTTAAATATTTCTTGATGTGCGATTCGTTATCATGAACCATTATTGTCGAAAATGCGCAATTGGATATTGGAGGCCTTCTAAAAAAACATTATTTTACCCTTAAATGCTCAAAAAAAGCTTCATTAAAATTACTGTAAAATTAGATTTAACATACATTGAAAACGTGACGATACTGTGACACAAAAGCTATAAAATAATCGTAATTTGCCAGTTCGTATTTATTTCGATAAGTTGAGGAGTATTGTCAAACACTCTTTTTTATTATACACAGTTTTATGACTTTAGTTAAAAATGGAATTATTAAATTGAACGATAATTCAAGAAGCATTGCTGCATAGCAACAGTATTTGTATAATAAAAACTGTTATGTCACAAAAACTCTAACGCCATTACGATTAATATACCTATTTCCTAATTAGTACTCAAAAAACATGTTTCTTACACCCAACCTACACTATAAAACATAATGGTATCATTACAAGTACGCTAGGATGACTAATACACTTTACGACGAGTTAGCTTTTAATTAACTCGTCGACCTTCTATACGTAGATAAGTATAAATTAATTAGTCACGTAAATAGACAGCAGAATAGTTAAAGCATGTTCTTTTCCACATTACTTCGCTATCATTTTGCCTGTTCATTTTATTTCTAAAATAAATGATAAGTTGAACATTAAAATATAAAAAGGATTCTGTAGTCTAACAATAAAGAGAACACAAATATCAGCCCGAACTCCAGAAAAACCTTATATAATTATCGTCGTTTAGAAATACTATATCCTTCTACCTCTTGATCTAACTGTCGAGAGCCTTTTCAAGTTTTATTTATTTTTTACATTTTAGGAAAACTTACAGACTAATACCATTGTAAGAATAGTAATATATAACTTAATTGCTAATTACAAGCTTCCACAGATAAAGTTCTACTAAACTCTTCGCCAAAATGCTTTAATTTAACGATTAACAACTCAATTTTTAGTGACCTTACTTCCCATATACGGAGAACTTAGTGAACTATATTATGTTGTGTTTCAGTGTAGATTTCCATAAATGTAAGATTTCTTCTAAACGGATTAGCATTTTCGCATAGCACCTTTTACAAACATACAAACTCATAACCTCTAGAACTATAGATTACTTACGCCATAACGCTTGCTTCTGCGCGAAACTTGCTGGCGGCCTCTCGGTCCTTTAGAATCTTCACGGCGACCTTCTGTGACCCGTTCAGTATGCCCAGCATTACGTCACCGAACTCTCCCTTGCCTATGTTCTCACGTATCTCTAGGTCACGCTCGTCTATTTTCCAGCCTGAAATACGATATAATGAGTGGTTATTACATCAACAATCAATGCATTAACCGTGTCTACACGGGCTTAGTAGTGGTAAAGCGTGTAGTCATGCTTGAACGCAGTCGCATTTTTGTGGAGTTTTTGTTACATGTTTAACATTGGTAAATGGCGTGATAGACACTGATTATGTTAACTTCGCTAGAATTCTGGGGCTATTACTGAGATTCCGCCATCTGTCTGTTTGTCTGTCATCTTTTGAATTGTAACAACAGAAAAGAAAAGCTACAAATTAAAGCGTTTCCGATCTTAATATTGACCGGTAGTGCTATACATTTTGTACGAGTCGTTGTACTAGACACTGTTCTAGACTATATCTAAAAATCCGAATTCTGGACAAGGCAACATGTTTCGCCTCTGTTCAGGGGCCACTGGAAAAAGCCTTAAGTTTTTAGATGAACCATTTTTGTTCGGTTTTTTTTTTCGATGTATTCTAAAAATTAAACCTGGCAAGATCGATTTAATATCGCTCCCAAAACCCCTTGCATTCAAAATTCAAAGAAAATCGGTTTCCGAGATCCAGATTTTATCTAGCATTGCTAGTTCAAAGGTATTAGATACTCACGCGCATCTACAAAGTTCTGCGGTTGTAACGCGCTGTCCGTCTGGTCGGAGGAGGACATCTGCGTGGAGTACGTGTGCTGGAAGTGGCCCGAGCTCAGCGCGCTCGACACGCTCGGCGTCGGCGGGTAGGGCGGCGGTTGCTGTAACAATTACGTTACATGGAATCATAATCTTTCTATCTTACATAAGAAAGTGGTTGCAAAATTGTGTGAAGTCGCTGACTCCTGGGAGGTGATTGACCTGTGTTTTAGGTCTCTGTGCTCTCTCCCAGGAGGGTAGGGGAGATTCATGACTATTGACTAAAAACATTGCTATACCTGACGTTTTTTTTGGGGAGTCGGAAATCTTTAAATGACTTCTCCCGTCCTGGACGGGGCGGGAGGGCGTGTCATACTTTTACTGACTAAAACTCACTCATGTTCAACCGTTACCGTGGGGTAACTATTATAAACATTTCGGAACCCAACAATGATCTGTTTGCGTTTTCGGCATAAGATTTAATGGCTTATTTTTTTTTGGTAACGATTGCTTGACTAAAGTATTGAACGCACAAGAACAATGAATTACATAAAGATGTTAGAATTATCAGTTCAGTAAAAAATCGATGTGATTTATTAGCGAAAGTGATTTATTGATTCGTTTCCGAGTTGAGCTTAATTAGCACTTCAGATTACTGCCTGAATTATGAAGAGAAATCTAGTTAGTGAGTTACATTATTTACGTATACTAATCTAAATAGAATGTATTTTACCTGCGGATGAGGCGGGTAAGGCGGCTGCAGTACTCCATTGTTGTTGGCGCCGTTAGGCGACGCCTTGGGCAAGCATCGCACTAGCTTAGTGCACAGACCGTCCGCATCTTGTAAGTAGTGCTGTAAGTACAGAAAAAAACATTAATACACCGTTAGTGCAGCTCTTTAAATCAAGTATATAAATAAAATATTCTTTCTTTCTTTCTTTTATTTTTATTAGAAATAGGCTAATAGCTATTGTCAGAAATGTCCATTATAATTTTCTCTGTAATCGGCACAAATACCGAAACTTAGGATGCCCGTGGCAGGTTTTTGATCATTCTTGATTGAAAGACCAGTCGGTATATTTATTGCTAGAGATAAAATCGCAGGCAGAACATTGGCGTAATAGTTTTCTATCTCTGAAAGAATGTTTGTATATCGAACATATTTAGAGATCTGTCACTATGTATTACCAACATATAATTAAAAAAAAATACAATTTCATATGTTTATCGACAGGTCGCGGTTAAATTAACTGAGACTGGCTTGGGAATTACTACGACACGAAAGTACTTTTGGTTTATGATATGATACTTACGTGGATTAAATCCGTCATGTTATCGAAAAATTCTTCATCGTCTATAGTTAGACGTTGGTTTTGGTTGTCAGGAGCTGTTGCCCATTTTACTCTGAAAGAAAAAATACATTACTTAGTCATTAATACGATATTATATTCAAAGGGTTACAAACACCTGAACAAATTGCAGCATAAATAAAGCTACAAAATATAAAACGCCATTTGTGGCTATTAACATAAGAAGTTTTATTATTTTCTGATGACGCGAGCACATATTTTTCAAACACCTTTAATATTTTGTGACGTAGACTGTGAGTGAGTTGAGTACACTTTATTTACCTACAATACATAAAATAAAAATGTAAAAAGACCACCAGCTTTTTGATTTCTGTCGAAACGTTAAAATTTGTAACAACATAATACCTAACCATAGTAGTTTTAGTTTGATAATATAACCAAACCTGTTTTTGTTTACACAATGTTAGTGGGTATTAGAATTTTAATTTAGTTTTTGAGGCCGTGTTAGGTGTATTTCGCCCCGAAATGCCGAATTGTCTATACATTTTAAAATTAAATAAAAGTAAAATATATTTCTCACCGATAATGTTCGACTCGACCTCTAAACCGCACGCAGAGTGTATGGTCTCCGGGGAAGTTGGTACTTTCTCGAACTAGGAACACGCCGTCTGGAGAGCCCGACAGCAGGGCTTCCGCTCGCTCGCGGGAGATCGCGCCGTGATGCCATCTGGACACAAAGTATAACGTTATACTTTTGTATACTTAACAGAGAATAATTTATCTGATTTCTAATTTCCATAGCAGAGGAACTAGGTTATCTCTTCTAGAATCTGCACAAAAAACACTAATTAAAAAAAAAACCGGTCAAGTGCGAGTTGGACTCGCGCAACGAGGGTTCCGTTAATGGAAAGTACCCTATAGGTTTTGAATCCCTCGCAAATATCTAAATGCAATATAAACCGCCCTATCTTTTTATTGCGTAGATTTACAAACTTGAGTTTTTCACTGCTTTAAGAGATAGCAGACCTAAGTATATGATATTAATTTCAGCTTGATATCTCGACGCGTTTCTGAGAAAAAGGGTCTTGACAGGCGGACTAACGGGAGGATGGACAGATGTGAACTAACTATAATCTTATGGTTTTCAGAGTTTTTCCTTTACTTGTGCTACATGACCTTGCTTCTTGCCGAATTTCATCATTCTTGGTCAACGGAAAGTACCCTATAGGTTTTGAGTTTTGATTCCCTTGCAAATGTCTAAATATGCAGTATAAACCGCCGTATCTTTTTATTGCGTTGATTTAGAAACTTGAGTTTTTTCCTTTACTTGTGCTACATGACCTTGCTTCTTGCCGAATTTCATCATTCTTGGTCAACGGGAAGTACCCTATAGGTTTTGAGTTTTGATTCCCTTGCAAATGTCTAAATATGCAGTATAAACCGCCGTATCTTTTTATTGCGTTGATTTAGAAACTTGAGTTTTTCACTGCTTTAAGAAATAGTAGACCTGAGTATGTGATATTAATTTCAGCTTGATATCTCGACGCGTTCCTGAGAAAAACGTTCTTGACAGACGGACGAACTGACGGACGCCTGATGTGAACAAACTACAAATTTACGGTTTTCGGAGTTTTCCCTTTACTTGTGCTACATGACCTTGCTTCTTGCCAAATTTTATGATTCTAGGTCAATGGGAAGTACCCTGTAGGTTTTGAGTTTTGGTTCCCTTGAAAATGTCTAAATATGCAATATAAACCGCCGTATCTTTTTATTGCGTTGATTTAGAAACTTGAGTTATTCACTGCTTTAAGAAATAGCAGACCTGAGTATGTGATATTAATTTCAGCTTGATATCTCGACGCGTTCCTGAGAAAAACATTCTTGACAGACGGACGAACAGACGGACGCCTAATGTGAACAAACTACAAATTTACGGTTTTCGGAGTTTTCTCTTTACTTGTGCTACATGACCTTGCTTCTTGCCAAATTTCATGATTCTAGGTCAATGGGAAGTACCCTGTAGGTTTTGAGTTTTGGTTCCCTTGAAAATGTCTAAATATGCAATATAAACCGCCGTATCTTTTTATTGCGTTGATTTAGAAACTTGAGGTTTTCACTGCTTTAAGAGATAGCAGACCTGAGTATGTGATATTAATTTCAGCTTGATATCTCGACGCATTTCTAAGAAAAACGTTCTTGACAGACGGACGAACAGACGGGCGCCTGATGTGAACATACTACAAATTTACGGTTTTCGGAGATTTCCCTTTACTTGTGCTACATGACCTTGCTTCTTGCCAAATTTCATTATTCTTGGTCAATGGGAAGTACCCTATAGGTTTTGATTCTCTTGCAAATTTCTAAATGTGCAATATAAACCGCCGTATCTTTTTTTTGCGTTGAATTAGAAACTTGATTTTTTTACGGCTTTGGGTGATAGCAGACCTGAGTATGTGATATTAATTTCAGCTTGATATCTCGACGCGTTTCTGAGAAAAAGGGTCTTGACAGACGGACGGACGGACGGACAGACGGACAACAAAGTGATCCTATAAGGGTTCCGTTTTTACCTTTTGAGGTACGGAACCCTAAAAACAGTAGCTATTGTGTATGTGTTTAAAAGAAAGAAAGGTAGGTGAAAACTGAGTTGACTGCTTCGAGTGTCCCGAAAGTACAGTGAGTATCGTCATAGTGCCAACGGATTCATACTTATTTCTAGTACTCCAATACTAGCTACAACTATTACTGCCATCTTAAACACCGATAAAAAAAACGGTTAAAAACAACAAAATTACGTTTAACACCTAAAACATAATTGTTAATACATAAGGCACCTAATATGCGATAAAAACGGTCGCTTGTAATCAATACGTGTGATATATAATAAAGATAATAACAATAATATAACACCGATACAGCTGATATTGAAATCTATAACACTTTCGATTGTTTAATGTAGAATAAAAATAGGAAATAAATAGACGCAGACCTAATGGTAGACCACATTTCAGATTTTATCACCATTATGAGAGATTTGAATCATTACTTTAATATTTTATCTAATTTTAAAACCTTAATTAAATTTATATTAATGTATGTTTGTGAGCGTGTGTAAAAAGATTCTAACTACAAATTCGTAGGTGTTATCGAATTACAATTAGAATTTGTTAAAATTTGACGTGGAACATCGAAGAACCCAATCGTAATGTAGGCTGGTGTTTGCTTGAAAAATCTACTCTAGAGCTATTTGCTATTTGACAACTTTGAGCAGAAAAATTCTTGAATATATTGAAGAAAATTTAAAGCGTAATATTGAAAGAGAATATTTACTCTGATTCCTCGTACGCAAGGACCGGAGGTATGAACAATAACACTTTATGCGGTTTATTGTAGCAACGGGTAATGTCACACGCACACTCCATACTTGCGTTTCAGTAACTGACGACTAAAGGTCTATTATCACTCAGATAAGTAGTGATAACGACGATCTTATCTAATATGTGCTAGGTGTTTTAGTAAATTAGCGTTTTCAAAATACAAACAAGGCGTAGTTTTTGTCAATGTAATGCTTATGTAAAGAGAAGTGTACATTGATCAGTTTGCTAAAGGAACTTTCACCTCGAAATAGTCTGTTGTCGATATTATTATGATGAGTTCATCATATCGATCATTCGCTCATTGAGGTTAATATTTTGATAACCTTTAGCATGATTAAGTTCCAGGGCAAAACAAAATGTGCCTAATTAAGTCTTTAAGTATTTCGGAAGGTTATTCAATTACTAATGCTTAAAATAAGATATCAGAGGTGCTTATATAAAAAAAAACATTGATAAGAAGCCAGACAGACTTCTGTTGTTCTATGGATGATAAAGAACGAGTCCCAAGAACTGAGCATAATCAGACTAATTGATTAGTTGATACAGAATTCTCTGTAGAGACAGATTAAGTAGTTATAGCTAAGAGCTTATAAATAAAAATTAGGTACAGTCGAGGAATACAAATGTTGCACATGTTTCGTTCAATTTTACTTGTAATACCTATGAGACTTGTATTGATCGAATGTTTATGATGTGGAAGGTATTTTTGTCACCTGCCGTACCTTGTTCTTACTCCATTGTACTACATAAAGAAGTGTGCAAAGTGAAGAGCGAACTATGTGAAATATAGATAAGATACATACGGCCACTGAGTCATGTTGACGAGCCTATTGCCGGCGGGAGGAGGGTTCACGCATGTTGAGTTCACCAACACGTCGCTCGGCCCTTTGGACACTGCTGTTGAACAAAATAATATATGAGTTGATTGATGCCTTGCATGTATGTCGTTGTTTTGTACTCTGTGAGTTTGAGTAAAATACACTAAGTTATTTGGGCCTTAGCATTCCAATAGCTTTGAGTTTACACGATCCCAAATATCTCTTAATACCTATGTTTATATATGAATCTTAAAAAAAAACTGTATCTGTGTAAAGTAGAGAGTTAGTTTCCACAACATTATTAAACTACGAAGATCTTATTCGAAAGATAAGTGTGATTTACGGCAAACAATGCTTGTGTCCTCCAGTTCCGAAGGCGAACATATAAACCCATTTTTGGCAATGTGTGTAATATAGTCAAAATAATTTAATTTCCTGTCAAGTTATACTGCGCTCGGCATTCAATGTAAATTAAGAAATGTCTCTCGCAGTAAATGTGTTAAGTAAAAGTTGCTTATTCATCTTTTGTATAAGCCTTTTCCCGGCCCGCTGCCAAGGTTGGCGCAGCATTATAAATTACACTGCAATGTAATTTTTGCCAGTCATGAATGCCTGTATTCCTGTAGCGTCATCTTTTGACGTTCGCTGATTTGATACAAGGCTTTTGTACGAAGAGCTGCGGGAATTTGGATTGTATCAACTGCTCACATTCTTCAGTTTAAGTTTTATTCAAATTGATGTATTCGTTTCAATGACCATTTACAGGTACGGTTTGATTGTGAAATAGTCGTTCAGCTAGTCCGATAGATTAACCTAGTTGGAGAAGAGCAAAAAAGAAACTCCATGGACATAAAATGAATTAACATAGGTATGTATAAAACAACGATTTTAGGCTAGCGGGAGAGATGTGAGATCCCATCTCCCATTAAAACATCTCGCCAAATATATTTAGGTCCCATGTCATAGAGTGCTTAGCAACTAGATACGGGTCGACTCTAGGCAGCAAGTGATACTGGTAGGTTCTAAAAACTATCATATATTTATAACTTTCTTCTTGTGTCCACAAAGTACCAAACCAATCTCACTCTGCTTACAACCGGACCATGGGGCGCTTGCAATTTAAAGAACTACAGCGAATAACGAGGGCCGAACGTGATTTGCATGTATGAATACATTACATTAGAAAACGTGCGTAACTGTCTATTTAACGCACACGCAGAATTCACATTAACCAAATTATACAACGCAAGTTAGATTTACGTAGTTACACTAGCTCTATAAATATCAGTTTGGGCTGATTTATTGGTGACTGGCGGGACGTCATCCGTGAATTTTATTTTTCTTGTGTAACTGTCGTGAAATCGAGATATTTATAAACTTAAGGTGCATGACAAATGGCCACTTGTATGGTAGTATTTTTCATGAATCATTGATTGGGCGCTGACTGTAGATCGAAAGTGACATAACATGAGTAAACATTCATTTATGGTGCGGTATAGTATTGGTATTTACCAAAATATTGGTAAGACAAATGGATATAGCAATCGTTAACATATAATTCGATTACGATGTGCTACAACCTCTATCTAAAACGGTATGTGGTGTCGCTTGCCAAAGAGTGTACTATTATATGATATACTAGCTTTTGCCCGCGGCTTCGCTCGCGTTAGAAAGAGTCAAAAAGTAGCCTATGATACTCTCCATCCCTTCAACTATCTCCACTTAAAAAATCACGTCAATTCGTCGCCCCGTTTTGCCGTGAAAGAAAGACAATACATACAGACAGACACACTTTCCCATTTATAATATTAGTATGGATTACTCGCAGAAGGTCATAAATGTGTGAGAGTTATTTACCAGACGTGGTCTGCGAGGTGTGCATGGCGGAGGGCGCAGGCCCGGGCGGCGCAGTCGTCCGAACCGATGATGACATCACAATCTGTGGACAAACAAATTTGTAACACAAATATTATATTATGAAAACTGTACTTCCCTATCATTATCCCTAATAAAAAATCAAAAATTAATCATATAATATTATTTGGATAGTTTTTCAAGTATAGTTGTCAACATTTGAATATTTTTTTATATTCAAGACACGTGGTAAATGAAGAAAGGATGGTGGAAGGATGTATTATGGACTATGGAAGTCTATACAAATAAAATTGTATCGCACTAGTCACGATAATAAGGCTCCTACGTGGAATGCGGGTATCGGCTTGACATACATAAATATGTAACTAGGTGAAGTTCAATTCGAAACTAGGGCAGTAGTATTGAAAACGCTTGACGCATTAATTCCTTGGAACAACAAAAACTGCCAATGTAAAGCTAAATAATATAAAAAATACAGCAAGCACAAAGGAGCTTACGAAGAAGACACAAGTTGTAGAATGCTTTGCACGTAGTCGAAATAGCTTCATTCCCAAGTATGTGCAGCAAAAATAATATAAATAAATTGCACTTACATTATGTGGAATGGAATTCTGCAATGCGGTGGGCGAGAGAGGCGCGTGTGGCCCATTACTACCGCTCACACTACCTCCACACTGGAACAAAGTTTAAAATATCGTAAAAATAAATAACCCACGTGTATTTTGGAATTACCTATTCTAGTTTGCAGGCCTTACGCTATCGCCACATCTGCCTATAGTGAATAAATATTTATGTTTGATCCGGCGCGGTGTCTTACTTTCTAAGCAAGCGTGAGAATTTCCATCGCATACAATACTCGTTAGCTGCGACAAAGGGTTATAATGAATATGAAGTCTACTTTCCGTCGCCGATAAAGCGTGGCTTAACGCAACATAAATGATTATGGTTAACACTGAAACAATAACCTACAAATCATAAAAAAACTCGTCACATGTCAGTGGGATCATGCGACGGCGGCGGCGATGACATTACAATAAATTGTTTTGTTTCTATGTGCGATAGGAACTTATGTTCGCACTTAGCCTTGTGAATAGATCAATGTCGCACAAAGGGACATAAATTAAAGTGACATCGTTGTAATAACTAAGCCACTGTGCTTCTAGCTCTCAGTGTTCTATGAGGAATACAAAAAGTGTCACCTACGAGACTATCTTGCCTATTAAGAGGTTTCTAAACGTCGTCGTTTGTTGGGATTATCGCGCCTTCATCTACTGAAGTTATTGTTTGCGAAATTACATTTTATGTTACGTTCCTGCTGCGTAGTTAATGTTTTATGGACCATATGTTACTATATTCTAGAATTTAATCTGAAATATTTACAATCAGAATAGAATTAACCACTTAATTAAAATATATATAATGTACTCAGAATTTAGTTAGATGCTGCAATAATGTGTTCCCTTTATCCAGTAATAATTTACTTTAACATTTATACATATTTAAAGCTTCTTCCACAGGGACCACAGGCAGACAGAGATACATTCCCATTTGTAATATAATAGTTTGCAATTTTCAACTAGAAACTGCAGGTCCTACTCCAGCTCTAATGAAGATAGATATGAGGATAATATAGATTTAGAAGTGGTGACGATTTAATACTTCTGCAAAATCTTATCAAGTCGTCTTATTGCATATGAAACCCTTCGGGTTAAAAATAGAATAGCTAAAAATATTTCTATTATACAGGGTGGAAAGTTTTTATGCAGTTGTATTTCTTTAAAAAAATAAAGGAATGTTTCTTTTGAGTAAAATAATCTATCTTTACGATTTAAAGTAGTTTTCCTTCAGGGCCTTTTGAAACTTTCCACCCTGTATAAAAGCTAAGTAAGTGATCCTTTTCCGGTTAGGTTAGGCATTCATGGGTTTTAGGTCGCCTGAACCTAATCGTTGATGCTTCACGGTAACCCGCGAAATTCTAATTTTGAACGTTTTTTGCAATTTGCCGCTCAGTGTTTGGTTGTGTGTTGATATAAAATGATTTGAATCGTCATTCAAACCATCAGAACTTCCCTCAAAGTGCATAAATCTCGATCGAATGCCTATTTCATGAAAAAGTAATTCAATCAAGTTATATGCACTTTGAGGGCTGTTTTGATGATGATGATTATAAATCTGTAACTTATGGCCTATTACAGTCGCAAATCATTCTATATCAACACACACCCAGACACGCTGAGAAGCTGCAAATTGCAAAAATACGTAAGAAAGTTTGAATTTTGCGGACTACCTTGAACATCCACCTTAAAAGTAAAAAAAAATAGGGCAGAAATATACACACTGGTAGTTGGTGCGGGGGCTGAGTGCGCTTGAGGCGGGCCGGGGCAGTGGGTGCGGGCGCGGCCGATGCCGAGTACCAGCCGCAGGGGCCCACGCCCTGCGAGCCCGCGTGGACTCCGTGCTGGAACAACACATATTACTGTACATCTGGTTCAAAGATTCATAAACTGAATTATTTTGCCCCCAGGGATCAAAGACTACGTATAAGGCGCTTATTATACTGTATTTTTGTCGTTAACTAGATACAAACATGCAACGATAACGTTGCGATATTGCCACCCGTCTGCCCCAAGACACAGCCGCTGGCAAAACGCTAGTGTGATAAGGGTCTAAGAGTTTCAAGCCAGCGAAAAACTGTCGGTCCATAAGACGTTAATGGGGGTCAACACCTGACTTTAGCTGAGGTTTTCCATGAATGAGGCAATCAAGTAATAAATTCAGATGATGTATTACAAATACGTTCTTGGATATAATCTAAAAACGTATTTCAACTTCAACTCATTGTTATCGGACACTGGAAAACAAAGCAAATGGTTAAAAGAGGTTTGGGTCAGGGCTTGAAAACGTTACCAATTCACATTAAAAATAACGTTAAGTAATGTTATTTCCATAGAGATACTTGCATATCGGTATGATTTGGTAGCGTTATTTAGTAACATAACATTAAAAGAACGTTAAAAGTAGCGTTAAAATTACCGGTATTTTTAATGTTATTGTGAAAATAGCGGTAACAAGTTAACGGTATATTTTGGTTATTTTATGCGACGTTGCCCTTTTTTCCAAGGCCGGTTTCCAAGGTAGTGGCGGCGCCGCGCCGCGCCGGTAACAAAACTGACTCATAACGATAAAATTAACGTTATCGTACATTATAACGTTACGTATGTTTAACGGTAAAATGTGCCAGATATAACGTTAAATTTGGTAACGTTATTTAATAGATAACGATATCTGCATCAAAGGGCTGTAACGATACCATATTTTTAACGGTATTTCAAGCCCTGGTTTAGGTAACTGATGAAGTGATCTATCTTAATTGAATTAGATTTCTTCATTTTTCGTGAAGAAAACAGTACATAAATAAAATTCGTACGTAGAACATTCACAAAACTACAGCTAAAATATCTTTAGCAAAATGCAATATGCTATAAGTACTTGGAATCCAAAAATATTTTTATTAGCCAATGAAAATAGGACTTGTTATTTCTAGGCGATAATACGAACATATCTAATATTTCAGTGATGCCAATATTATTGCAGAAATATTACAGTTATCTACGCACAACTACCATTAACATTGGAATTCAAAACTCCGGGTGTAATAGACCAAACTAGAATATTGTGTCATAGGCTGCTTATACACGTATATTTTCAACACAGCAACATAGATGTTATACATTCAAATAGCTAGGTCAAGTCTTAAACGAAAACAGGCAAAATCCTTGCAAAAATTAAAATATAAATTCTGTGTTTCAAAGAGTGTTTACTCATTTCTCGTAAAACATTGATAGTTTACACAGAAGCCCGAATGAAAATAAATTCGCTACTGTTGAATTCAATCTCGTGACAGTCGAGGCTAACCGCAAATCGACCTTTCATGAAGCCGAGGCATGAATGCAGAATCGTAGAATAACGAGAAAAATCAAAGTTAGAAACGCTGCTATAATAATAAGAACACGGATTAACAACCTATTGATATCAACGTAGACGATAAACAGGCAGACAAGTGTTGTAATACAACCGCAATTGTTTAGTAGTATAACGAATTGGAACTACTTAGATAAACGATAATGTTCCTAGTAACGATCCATTGAAACGCAAAGCCTTGGACACACGCCAAAACTGTTGATACAGGTACGATGAACAAAATTTTTCATTCGAATTTTCTTTTCACTTTAGATGTGTGAAATAAAAACGCAATTTTCCACAATTTAAAGTAGTTGCTGTAGGAACTATTTCAAGTTTACGCATTAAAGAAAGTCGGGCAACAGTAAGTGCTTGTGGCCCGGCACGGATCGAGGACGTGTACGTTGCGTACAAAGTGGCTGATACATCGATAAAGAATGTACTGCAGACGTGTTGCTCTATAACTTTAGCTTACTTGCATATGTTACTGAAAACTACGACACAGATGATGTAACAAGGAAATCCTTTCAGCGTTGCATGAACGCACCAAGCCGGTCATGATTTGTTTCAATACAAATGTGGTTCAACATCAACAAAACGAATTTATACATTTTCTAGAATTGGTGTTTCTGAACTCATAACAATATGCGGAGAGTTTTGCGTTTCATTGAGAAACAGTCATGCATTTAATTGATGATATTTGTGTGATCGTTTAGCATAGCTGATGAGATGACTTGAAAGAGACAGAACTGCTGCTGCAAACTTTAAGTAATTTTACTGCAGATTTCTCCCGGTGGTTGGTAAGACAAGTATTCTCTATATATTCTACATCTACTAATTCAATCTAATAATATAGTTATTTACCTGTGCCAATGGCGGGTGCGCCTGGTGACGGTGCACGTCAGAATTCATGTCGCGCTCCTCCTACCACGACAGATTACCCCTCATCATCTGTCGACAAAAAACGTAAACCTAAAGTTTTTTGGGATGTGTTATGTCACACACAATTTTATTAAAGACATTTCAAGGCTGGACGATTTTAATGATTAACAAGTAAATAATGTTGGCGTCATTAGGAAATGAATAATTAAACCAAATACAATTAAATCATAACAATGTAATGGATTTTTGTAAAGGAAATAACTTCAATTAACAACAGATAATTGGGTTGAAATCGTGGCAAGAACTTTTTTTTTGGAATTTTCAAAAAGGTTATTCGTTTTTATTACAAGCTATGTAATGTTTACAGAAATTTGTCACACGTGTAAATCTATATACATTTAAGGTCCCACACAGCTAAATAAGTAAATAATATTATGTGTTGCTGCATTTATTAATGTAAGAAGTTTCACGAAAACGAAGACATTAAAAATGAAATATTGGAATATTTATTTTAGGCTATTTAAGTATATTACCAAAAGATAACATAGCTTTGAGTTTTCCTATTAAACAAAATTCAATTGGCGTTGGTAAATGGAATATAGATGATGATTGGTACTATTAATATTAAATTATCCTTTACTTTAAATAAGTATCTCATAGTATTGGGAAGCGGCAAACGATTCTCTAACAAGGATTCGTTATTGCAACATTCGAAAAAGTTATGTTTATTATGGTTTTGCTGGTAGGTACTGGCCTACCTGGCGGGCTTGTAATCAAATTAAGGTTTCACTATCGGGCTTATGACATTTTTTAAAAAACAGGCTAGCGACCCGTCCCAGCTACGCACCGAAGTTTCAATTAGTACAAATAAAAAAATCTGGTGTTAATACGCCACTCTCATAATATCAATCTGTCTCTTCAATAGTTTTTGAGTTTTTCGCGATCAGACATACACAGCGAGTTTTTGTATATTGCAGGTCAACAAAAACAAATCGCTATCTTTTTTTTCCCCACTCATGTTCCTTCGATTGCCCTTTATGTTCCAGGGTCACGGTAACCACTATAAACACTCCGCAACCCCGGCAGGCGTTGGCCCTGTTGGGCCCCTTCCTGTG
The DNA here is from genome assembly GCA_033675125.1 of Athetis lepigone. Classification (NCBI taxonomy): domain Eukaryota; kingdom Metazoa; phylum Arthropoda; class Insecta; order Lepidoptera; family Noctuidae; genus Athetis; species Athetis lepigone. The sequence continues at coordinate 13,553,567 of CM066243.1, read as the reverse complement.
CTGACTCCTTCTCTTTGAGGCGCGCGTGGAACACTAACGCGCCGTCGACGCGGTCCTGGTCCTAGCCGGGCGGCGAGCTACCCATCGCTCGCCATCCGCAGAACCGCGCCTACGGTGGCCGGTAGTCGTCTTGCGACTCTCGACGTCTTCGCCTGGGTCTTTGTCCGGGGCGAGAGGCTCGTCGTTGCCTCTCGCGCGCCGCACGGTGGGCTGAAAATCGGCTTTCATAGACTTAGGGATTTCAATTTGCAAGTGCTTGTTTTTATGCCGGATATCGCTTCTATTAGTCATTACTATGTACAAAAATGACACCCGAGTTAATTCTACCCAAAAACGAAGGAAATATAATTTTTTTACGAAAAATTTGTATGAAGCTAGTATGAAAAATCGAATTATCTCCTAAACGGCATGTTTAACCGTAATATCCTTGGAGATGGTCATAGTGCTAATTATTTATGATTTTTTGGTTGGCGATAGGACGAAAAATTTAATGCCGTTTTTTTTTAAAAAATCGTCAAAATATTTTTATTTATTTTTACATGTAAAACGATCCCTTTTAGTGTCTAAGTTAAAAAGTTCGATATGTTATTAACCCAAATATTAAGAACACACGAAACAAGAAAAATAAAATAAAAAAATTGCTGTTTTTGACACATTTATATTAATTTAAATAAAAAAAGATTTATATTGAAGTAACATTATGAAGTTATATTTTATACAAAATAAGTTAATTTAAGGAATTAATACTAAGCATTCGTAAAATAAAGTAAAATAAATAAAAAAAATAAAACATATCATTAAATATTACAAAAAAACCCAAACACACTCAAATACAAATTTACAAATATGTACATATATATCTTTTTTACAAATTTTCCTTATCACTCTCGTTGTCAGACTCCAATTCTGAGTCAGCATCCAGATTGGATATATCCAAAAATTCGAACTCAGTTTCCTGAAATTGAATTAAGTCGAGAGTTTCAGCAAAAAAGCTCTGCTTTTTCTTGGCATCTAACTTAGGCCTTTGTGCACTTAGCAAAGGGTCCGAAGAAACAACAAGCATATTTAAAATGTCTTGATTGGAATCCTGCCTGCTTCTTTTCCGCGAATGATGTTCTCGAAACCTCCTAAAATCTTTGTTTCGAGACTCTGAGGCTTCTTCCGAGAGAGTCCCAATCGGCACAATATTATTTTTCTCGATTATGTCAGCCCCATGGATTAGTAACTTATGAACGGTTGACGACATGTAGAACCAGTCGTATAGTAATACGTACTTTTCTGCTGTTTTGCGAGCATAATCTCTAAATTTTATTATATCGATCTGCTCTCCAGATGTAATTGCTTGTAAAATTACAGTGTTGCCGATGTGATGCTCGCCTCACGCTCCTCTGCACCTGAAACATAAATACCTAAAATATGTATTAATAAATAAGTAAAATAAATTAGAATTAAGGACTTACCTTTTGTTATGTACATCTGTGTGCCGCTGAGACGGCTGTAACTGTTTTTTGAAAAATAATAATAAACGTATAGCTAGGTAGCTGTGCCGGCGCAGAGACGCGCGGCGCCTCGCACCGCTCTCGAATTCAGTCGCGCTAATGCAGCACAGTAAGGCGCACGTCTGTTGCCCCTGCGCACCTACCTCGCGATCTCACCGAACTTTTGGCCATTTTATTTCTCGTACAGGACCAGTGACCCGCTAACGCCCACAAAGTGATCCTTCGGCCGGATTATTACCTGTACGAACTGTTGACTGTTGTAAAGTGTTGTAACCGATCAAAATGGCGCACATTCCGCGTACGCCGCGCAAACCGCGTAAACCACGTGGCGTTATAACGGACTGCAGTGTTGGATCGGACCTTATGCCAGCTCCCTCGTTCAAAAGTGAACAAATTCAAATGAAAGTGTTTAATAGTGGCGGCCCGGTGTCTGTAAAGACGTCGTCCTCCGCCGCTCGACGCCGTCAGCTGGAGATGGATGCCGAGGCCGCGAAGGCGCGGCTACAAATTGAGGCAGCCGAGGCGAAAGCCCAAGCAGCCGCAGCTCAAGCCGAGGCCCAGGCAGCCGCCGCCCAGGCCCAGGCCGAGGCAGCCCAGGTGAAGGCCAACGTCACGGCGCACCTAATTGACAAGCAACTCGCCGCCGACGTCGCCGATCTGGAATCAATAAAGTCACGGCCTTCATCAATAATAAGTAATACAAATCAAAAGGTAACCAATTGGCTTAATAACACCGCCAAGTCTGCTGCACTCACACAGGCTCGCACGCATGATAAGCCCGAACAAAGTGACCTAAATAAATTAACATATGCACTAAAAGATGCTTTGGCTGAATCTTCTGCACTGCATAATAAACAACTACTGACTAGATTAGCTACATCTAAAGACTTACCGCTTTATTCCGGTGACCCGATGGAGTGGCTGCAATTTAAAGAGGCGTACCTGGAAAGTACCCGGCTTTGTAAATACAGTGACGCAGAGAATGTATGGCGCTTACGCAAATGTCTTAAAGGGGATGCTAAAGAAGCTGTTACCGCTCTTCTTATCGGAGGTACAACGCCTGACACCATCATGGACACGATCGAGTTGCGCTTTGGCATGCCTGAGAATATTATAGCTAAGATTACGTCACAACTCCGCCGCATACAACCCTTAGCATTGCACGCATTCCAACACGAACTAATACCATTTGCTATTAAAATAAAAAACTGTGTAACAGCCGCAAAAGCCTTAAACCAGAATGACTGCCTGCGAGGTCCCGAGTTGTTTTCTATTATTGCAGCTAAATTACCTGCAGTTCTATTGTCAAAATGGACTGACTACTGTGATGAGAGACAGCGCAGTAAAATTGATACGCCGAGACTAGAGCTACTTAGCGATTTTCTTTATTCAGAAGCGAATAAAATCGCACGATCAGGTGTGAGTCATATTTACACACAGAATGTACGAAAGAATAGTGAACACCGCGAACATAAGCCGAGCAGCCACAATGTACTCTTATCGACAAACTCAAGCGAGGCCGATGCAGAATGCAAGTTTTGTCGCAAGGCGGGTCATAAATTACCCTTGTGTCAGCGCTTTAAGCGTGCTATGAGGAAGGACCGATGGAGGTATGCCCGCACAGCGAACTTGTGTTACAAGTGTCTCGCACCTCGTCATCAAGACTCCGAGTGTTCCGCGTCTAACTGCGACATTGAGGGCTGCAATCAGCCGCATCACAGACTTCTTCACTGGATCAAGCCCGGAGACAAAAAGAGCGAGAAGGTGGATGATGAAAACACGGAAGCACAGACTAGCGAGACCGTGAACCACGCTGTAACGTCTCAGAGCTCTCGAGTGCTCTTGAAAGTGGTGCCGCTCACTGTTCATGGGCCCGCTGGAGCGCTCCACGCACACGCTCTCCTGGACGACGGAGCCACCGTGACCCTGATCGCCTCCGACCTGGCTGACGAGCTAGGTCTCACCGGAGATCCAGAGCGTATTCGTGTCCGCAGCGCGTGGGATAACAGTGAGATAACGTGTGATACGCAAATAATAAATATACAAGTGTCTAATAGTGCCGGTAAAAAATATAGTGTTCGTGCGCGTAAAATAAATGCATTAAATTTACCCGTTCAAGTGAAACCGACAATAGATTTAAGTAAATACGGTTTAGATAAAAATTTTGATTATAAAAACAATTTATGTAATTGCAATATAAAGCCGTCATTGTTAATAGGGCAAGATAACCATCATCTTATTGCACCCGTCAGTTGTTATCGCAGCGAGGAGCGTGAGCCGTACGTCACACAGACAGCACTAGGTTGGTGTGTACACGGGAGCTCGGTGAGTGACGTCACACATTATTCTAACTCTCGTTTTGCTCGCGACTGTTGTTTTACCGATAATATTTGCTGTGAACCTGTTGAACAATTATTTCATTTGTGCATAGTTGATGACAGTATAACGGGACCTACTCCCGCCGTCGAACCCTGTTACCCTTCTGCTCGTGCCCCGGATACAACACACGAGTCTGATGTTAAGCCCTGTTGTGTATGCGCTCGCCATCTAGACGAGCTGCACGAGGAAGTGCGCAAGTCGTTCCTTTTAGACTCGATTGGAGTCAGTACGCGTCCTCGTCGCAGTCCAGATGACGTGCGAGCAGTATCTATTTTAGATCAGACTGCTGAACTTCGCGAGGGACACTGGTACGTAGGTTTACCCTGGAAGTCAGATGACCAGTGCATGCCCGACTCTTATCCTAACGCGTTAAGACGTTTAAAATTAGTACAAAGAAAGCTACTAGCTAATAGTGATTATGCAATCCGATATAACGAAAGAGTGCAACATCTGTTTATCAATAACTATGCTAGGGAGCTCGCAATAGATAACGATAGCGTAGGAACAAATGAGCGCGTATGGTACTTACCTCATTTCGGGGTCGATAACCCAAACAAAAGAAAATTGCGCTTGGTATTTGATGCAGCCGCTAAGTCAAATAATTGCTCATTAAATGATTTTCTTTTGCAAGGACCCGACCTCCTACAATCGTTACTAGGTATAATGTTACGCTTTAGAGAAAATCCCGTAGGAATAATCGGGGATATCCAAGATATGTTTTTACGTATCAAGATACGCGACGATGATACGCACGCATTGCGTTTTTTATGGCAAGACGGGTTCTTACCCTGTGAGGCTCCCGGGGGAGCGCCGCCACCTCGAGACGGTCAAATTAAAAAATACGCAATGACGTCACTAATTTTTGGCGCTAATTGTTCTCCTTTTATAGCTCAATACGTAAATCAAATAAAAAATACGGAACCTTTTTTAGAAACAATGCCCGAAGCGGTCGCCGCTATAAGAATGAACCAGTACATGGATGATTACATAGACAGTGTTAGCGACACATGTACCGCTATAAAACTTATCAATGAGATTTCATTCATAAATCGGAGCGGCGGTTTTAAAATGCGAAACTGGCTAAGTAATTATAACCATGTACTGGACGTCGTACCTAATGACGCAATTAGTGATAAGGCGGTTAGGTTTAATGTTGAGGGCCAGTCGGAGCGAACGTTAGGTTTATTATGGTTCCCGGATAGTGATACATTTGCCTTTGACCTATCTTTAAAACGCATTCCGGTCGATATTTTATCATACGTTAAAAAGCCAACAAAGCGCGAATTATTGAGCATTATTATGTCTATCTTTGACTTGCACGGATTTCTAAGTCCATTTACAATTAAATCTAAAATTATAATGCAGGAAGTTTGGAAGTTAGGAACTAAATGGGACGAACAAATTAGTGACAAAATATTTATTAAATTTAAGAATTGGTTAGAACAATTAAAATCAATATCTAGTATACGCATTCCTAGATGGTATTTTAGAGTGAGTGAGACACGCACTATGGCGTCCGCCGAGTGTGCGAGTGAGACAACGCTACAGTTGCATTTATTTTGCGATGCCTCGCCGTGCGCATTCGCCGCCGTAGGTTACTGGAGGCACGTAGATAACAATAAGCAAATTCACGTATCGTTTATTGCTTGCAAAAGTCGAGTCGCGCCTTTGAAGTCCGTTACTATTCCGCGGCTCGAACTACAGGGTGCGCTCTTAGCTTCGCGTCTAGCTGAAACAATTAGAAATGAACATAGAATAAAACCGGTTGCTACGTTCTATTGGACTGATTCCACGGTTGTTTTGCATTGGATCAGAAATGAGCACCGAAATTATAAAACTTTTATAGCTAATAGACTAGGGGAGATAGATGAGCTAACTAAAATATGTGAATGGAACTATGTCCCTACGGATTTGAACCTAGCGGATTTAGCAACTAAAATAAATGACTATGACTTACGTAGCGACTGTTCCTGGTTTACTGGACCTTCCTTCTTGTACCGGAGCCAGGAGCAGTGGCCGCGCCAACCTGAAATATTACAAAACACTTTAAATAATGATACGCTAGAGGAAATACTTACCGTTCTCGATACTCACAGCGACACTTGTGACTTACCCGTCCCGGAGCCGACTAGGTTCTCCTCCTGGATGCGGCTGCGTCGTTGTGCTGCTACCGTGTTGTTATTTATTGCTAAATGTAGGAAAGATAAGACTCAGTGCATTAATTTAGATTTATTAAAGCAAGCTGAGTTGTTATTGTTGCGTCATTCTCAATTGCAATCATTTTCGCGAGAAATTAATTTGTTAAATAATAATGACGAGATTATTCGAGACAGTCGTTTACGCACGCTTACGCCGTTCATTGACGGTGACGGACTTTTACGTGTCGGAGGTAGGATCGACGCCGCGACGCAGGTCGCCGATAACGTTAAAGCGCCGATCATACTTGATGGTAGGCACCATACGGCTCGCCTTATCGTGAAGTACATGCACGAGCGCACCGCTCACGGCTTCAACGAGCTAGTTGTAAACGAACTGCGGCAGTTATACTGGATTATTAATTTGAGACCGACCGTACGTAGGGTGTCTTCGCAATGTTTGGTATGTCGTATTAGAAAAGCGGCTCCGAAGCCCCCGCGACTCGGCGATTTACCGGTCCAGCGTCTGACTCATCATAAGCGCCCATTCAGAATGACTGGGGTTGATTTATTCGGTCCCATAGAAGTCACCGTAGGTAGAGGTAAACAGAGGCCTAAAAGGTACGGAGTCTTGTTTACTTGTCTGACAGTGCGAGCCATACACATTGAATTAGTAGCTACACTGTCAACGGACTCCCTAATTATGGCCCTACGCCGTATGGCCGCTCGCCGCGGATGGCCGACTTCTATTATATCAGATAACGGGACTAATCTCCGAGGTGCCGATACAGAGCTTCGTAAGTCATTACGAGAGCTCCACACGGCTCGAGTTGAAGAGAAAGCATTGGTCCACGGGGTGGAGTGGAAGTTTATTAGCCCTGCCAGCCCACACATGGGTGGAGCGTGGGAACGGCTGATCCGAACAGTAAAAACGGCCCTTAAAGTAGTCCTCAAGGAGCGAGCCCCGCGTGAAGAAGTCTTAACTACCCTTCTCGCGGAGGTGGAGAACATAGTGAATAGCCGTCCGCTAACCCACGTCTCCGTGGACCCTAAAAGTCAAGAAGCCCTGACTCCAAACCATTTTTTACTAGGCGGTTCCTCAAACCTACCTATTCCTGGGGTTTTTAGTAATGATGAATTTTATTTGAAGCGCCATTGGCGTACCGCTCAGCGTCTCACGGACATGTTTTGGAGCAGATGGATGAAGGAGGTCCTACCAGTACTCATTCCCCGCTCTAAGTGGACCCGCGAAGGTCAGCAGCTAAAAGTAGGCGATCTTGTTGTAGTTGTGGACCCGATGTCGGCTCGCAACTGTTGGCCCAAGGGCATAGTCGAACGCACTTATCCGGGTAACGACGGAAGGGTACGGGTTGTAGATGTTAGAACCGCGACAGGTGTGACGAAGCGACCGAGCACCAAAGTAGCCTTGCTCGAGCTTAGTGATGAATGACTCACATACTTACGTAAATATAGGTACATATGTTACACATCCTTTTTCCCAACTCGACGATGAGTGTCGCGATCGACACTGGGGTGGAGGATGTTGCCGATGTGATGCTCGCCTCACGCTCCTCTGCACCTGAAACATAAATACCTAAAATATGTATTAATAAATAAGTAAAATAAATTAGAATTAAGGACTTACCTTTTGTTATGTACATCTGTGTGCCGCTGAGACGGCTGTAACTGTTTTTTGAAAAATAATAATAAACGTATAGCTAGGTAGCTGTGCCGGCGCAGAGACGCGCGGCGCCTCGCACCGCTCTCGAATTCAGTCGCGCTAATGCAGCACAGTAAGGCGCACGTCTGTTGCCCCTGCGCACCTACCTCGCGATCTCACCGAACTTTTGGCCATTTTATTTCTCGTACAGGACCAGTGACCCGCTAACGCCCACAAAGTGGTCCTTCGAGCCGGATCTGAACCAGCGACCTATGGATCTACAGTCCACAAATCTTTTGATGAGGTCTTCATCCAAACCGGTTATAGCTGCGGTTTTATTAGAAAACTCAAAGAATTTTCTTGCAGTATTCCCGTCATTGGTGGTTCCCGAGCCTTGTTTTACTATATCAATCAACAGATTGAGCTCATCTTTGAATTTATTTTGAATTATTTTCTTTCTTGTCTGTAGCATTTCTTTGTGCTCATCACTTCTCGCTGCCCACCGTTTGGAGTCCAGTTTGTATGCAATGTGTAACAGACATTCCATACAATTTATACGGGCGTGTAGGGATGACAAGCCAAACTCATACAGGTCCGAACACACAATTTTTGATGTTACAGCATCTAAGCGGTTCATTTCTGTAGGCTTTGCTAAGCACAGGTAGCACGATGCATTTGATCTAGCTTCAGAAAGGTAAGTACAGACTTAATTAATTAACTTAGCTAATTAACAAATTAGCTTACTTATCAGGAAATGTTAAATATAATCCATTGTCGTGAGATATTGAAAATCATTAAATCACCTATTAAGACTCATTAGAAGACCTAATCAGTGTAGTTACTTAATCACTTCTTTTTGGACTCATTAGAAGACAATTGGTAATTTGGTTGTATGAAAAGTTTTAAAACTCATTTTGTGCTGATAAATATCTAGCTCAAACATAGTTGGCTACGTGTGGGTGTACTATAAACCTCTGCCAACTCCTTCGGAAATATAGGAGTGATGCTATTTTATGTTATGTGTAGTTAAAAGTCCGTGTTCTTCAACATAAACACCAAAAGGAATCGTTTCATACGTAAAAACAAATAAAAATATTTTGACGATTTTTTAAAAAAAAACGGCATTAAATTTTTCGTCCAATTGCCAACCAAAAAATCATAAATAATTAGCACTATGACCATCTCCAAGGATATTACGGTTAAACATGCCGTTTAGGAGATAATTCGATTTTTCATACTAGCTTCATACAAATTTTTCGTAAAAAAATTATATTTCCTTCGTTTTTGGGTAGAATTAACTCGGGTGTCATTTTTGTACATAGTAATGACTAATAGAAGCGATATCCGGCATAAAAACAAGCACTTGCAAATTGAAATCCCTAAGTCTATGAAAGCCGATTTTCAGCCCACCGTGCGCCGCCGCTTCCTTCACTAGCATAACTGCTTCGCAGAAGGAGGCGACGGCAAATCGCTATCTTAGTTATCTAAGGCTAAGGTATCTAAGTTATTTAAGGCTTTGGCTACACAAAAGCTTTAACGCAGTGTTGACTGTCTTGTAGATAAATGTATAAATAAACGATCGATAAGTACGTCATTATAACCATTGTGTGGCGTGGTGTGGCGATACCTTTACCCGTCTATCGGTTTAGGCACAGAACGTTTATATTGGATCACATTAGCTTTATTTATATTTAAATCGTGGGAAATAATTCGAGGAAAAATATTTTCTTAGCAATGCCAATTTAGATTCCGTCATGCAAAATAACATTCGTCTATGTTTACTCAACCACTATGTTGATTTTCTGAATGTACGATGATTACCATAATACTCTATGGCAAAAACTGTATTACGTAGGTTGAACCTGTGTTTATAGTAGAGCGCTAATTGCAGAAGGCAAAGGGCGTGGGCAGGGAGTGGTGCTGTGCTGATTCACTGTCGTCCTCCCACCGATGATGTGGAACTAACGCGGACGGCCTCAGCCAACCGTGGCGTATCGTGACTAGCTTCTGTGCATGAGCCAACTTATGTAACACTACAGGTGGAAATGCAGATGACAGCATAATCATCACGCGTAAAGTTTCTACGAACTACACGATGTAACATCGCAAACGATTGTTCAATAAAATTTATCGTGGAAATCTTGTACCTGTGCACAGTTGTGTGCATTTTCTTTTACCACTGAGCACGCGAAGATTTGAGAAATGTAGTTGACGTTTTGAGCATTTACTCTCAATGAATGTATATGGCTAGTTCTAACATTTACAGCACTAATTAAGAATGGAATTAGAAACGTTGGAACCAATCTAGTGCACCGGAGTGTCGCGCGTCGGCACTTTACTTCGTAGGAGCTAGTTAATAACTAGGTACTTTGAGCGGTTGTACTGCAGGAAAACAGCATTTTCTAGCTACTTTCCTTTTAAAATAAAATTACGTGTAAAATTACCAGTGATTTTGAGCTAAGGCCCGTATTAATAGACGTCACTCAATTCTGAGGCGCTCTCAAGTTTATTGCTGTCCTTATTTTTTCCCTTTAGAATGACAAGGACAGCAAGAAACTTGAGAGCGTCTCGGAGTTGAGTAGCGTCTATTAATACGGGCCTTAGACTGCTCTACACAAATCATACTTTAATATTCATCAATGTCAAATACCTACTTAACATTGTTGCGGAATGTTTATAATAGTTACCGTGACCCCGGAACATAAAAGGGCAACCGAGGGAACATGAGTGGGTTTTAGTCAGAAAAAGTCTGACACGCCCTCCCGCCGCACCCAGGACGGGAGCAGTCATCTGATGATTTCCCACTCCCCAAAAAAAAAAGTACTTAACATTTTATTTGTTTTTCCAGGATGCTTATTGTATAGATCTTGAACAAGGTTATATGTACATATTTCCATTTATTGATCAATAAATTTTACTTCGCTTCGTAAGGAAACGATCACAATTTCTCCTTCTCTCGCTATCGTTCGGATGTAGCAATAATATCGATTTTCACTCAGTTGACCTAGCTCGAGTGTGAGCGTATACGTTTGCGCAATTTAATGTGTTGTCCAACTAACGCAATAGCTGGTTATTATATTTGCAGTTTTTGCCTCATGCAAGCGTGACGCCGTCCGAGTCGCTCGAACCACGCTACTGCCATATGTCTTGACGTTACAAGAACTTTGTTTTCGTCATGCGATCATACGATAGCACACCCAGCTAAAAGCATGTACTTAAGATAAATAAGTACCTGTTAGCGATACGCTAAAATTCGAATATTAAAATTTATTGTGTACATAATGTAGTTGAAAATTTGCTAGCAAAACGTCGTGCTAAACCAAGTGTTTAAGTTTTGGAACAGAAAAACATAACGAGGAACGGAAACAAGAAACACTTTGGACGCAAACTTAACAACGTTCAACAAATTACAAATGAATTATTTACAATGACTACGTATTAACACATCTGAACACATAACAACGAAGGCCGTAGCTGGCAGCCACAGTTTAATTTATTTAAATTATCCTTACTGACTGTTATGATGACTATACAAGACGACCGAACGTTCATCAACAGGAAAATTCTATTGCCGCCAACTTAACCGCATTGGACAACAAACGATCTATAAATACTTATTAAAATAGACGTTAAACATCCCATATTATTTGAAGTGATAAATGGCTACTTAGTTAACGCTCCACACTTTAATGGATTACACAATTTTAATGGATGTATAGACTAGTTGAGAAAGTCGAGTATCCGGCAATGTTCTACGACTAGTCGACAGTCGGCAAAAATTACTTTACTTATTACTATACTTCAAGTTTAAGGTTTCAATAATAAATACTTATATAATTTCTATTATCGAAAGGGAATCACCGAAAGCAATGACACTACCAGACCGCCGCCGGTCGAGTCAACCAAACCCATAGTGAGTTCGTTTCTAGATTACAACCAACAAGATTCAATAAAACTTATGGTGCATCTTACTGCTATGTGGGGTCATGAGAGAATATTTCACTCTTCTTTTTTTCTCTTTATAAAGAGACTGATCTGTGATACTGATATATCAACGCACAGTCCAAACCGCTGGTTCTAGTGACATGAAACTTGGATGATGTGTTCTTTGTGAGGTTCCTATCAGCCCGGTTTCCACCGCGAGCGGAACGGACCCATTAATGACTTCGTTAAACTCGCAAGCGCAAACTGCATTGTTATTCGACTATTTGGTGGTGGAAATACAAGTATGCAGTTTGCGCGGTGGAAACCGGGCTTATCCAGTAAGAAAGGGTTTTTGGTAAATAGTGGATAGAAGCCGCGGGGTGATAGATAGTGAGAGGACAATTAGCGTTTGATACGTTTTTTATTAGTATTTTTTTACCAATTGCTTAAAATTTAACTTTTTGCGTGTTTGAGCACTAAATAATCCGACTGTCTTATTTAAACAAGTGCGCCTGGTACGAAACAATAGCCAACAAGGCAACAAGCCGATTTAAATTCATTTCAAAGAAATAAACTTTGTTAGTTGGAGATTTAAAAGTAATACGGTATAGTGGTTTTAATCTTTTCCACGTCTTGCGACTTGGAGAGGAACGTGACCAAAGGATTTCAAGTCGCGTTGTAAGGCAAGAAGGACTTATCGTGTACCTACTTGTTATTAGATCACCGCTTTGGAATCCGTCAGCGTCAGATCCGTATATGGTGTCTCTAAGCGTAAACTACTTATATACTGGCAGATACTCCAAATAAAGTAAGTATAGAAAATATCTGGTCTCATACACACACAAATATATTATAATGTTTTAAAGGGCAAACCAACATGACTAGAAAACCTAAGTTTAATGCAGAACACACATACTATTGTACAACAAAACGACATACGTATTGCGATTTGCGAGTTGTCGTAATGTAGGTACATTTACATATTTCGTGATAATGAAAGAAAAAATACGGCACGTTTTCCAAGGTATATCGAGTAAAAGTATGCATTGTTTTTTGTATTATGGTAAAAATAAAAGTTCTTAACGCTTACTGAAGAATCAACAAGTTATGCTTTTTCTTCATGCTAACTTACCAAAAGATAAGAATCGAACTAGATCAGTAGTTCAAAGGGTAGTTAGTTAGCTGTGGCGCTAGAACTTTTCCGTAATCTGGGCTAAGTCAACTAATACACATACAAGATCTAAGTATGGAACGAAGAAAAGAGAAACCATCCTCGACGCATAATCTACTGCCTAAGTCACTAACAAGACTTTAGACAACGTGCAGCGACTGCGTCCCACGTTTGCATTTTGTTTGAAATCGTCAGACGTTTGCATGTGAAGCACGTTCGACACCCACTTTGAGTCGCTTGCTGTTCAAGCTACATCGGGGCATTTGGCAAGTTGCACAGAAATCGTAGCAAGTACAACAAAACAACACAAGCAACGAGATGGGCCGTCAGAGGATGCAGGCGCGTGCCGAGTTGAACGACCACTGGGACCACGCGCGCGTTTCACTTTCATCGCATCCCGCCGAGACCGCCACCACGCGACTGCCATTACAGAACAACATCATTCATCACTTCATCACTCCGACCACGTTTTGATTGTTTGGCCTTTTAGTAAGTACATGTCGAATAACCGGACTATATTTGGGCAACCGGAAATATGACTAATATGGCTGATAGAGCCATTACCTGACTAGTCAATCATGTCAATGTGCGCCAATTAGTATATTAGTCCGATATGTCCTATTCCAAGTTTATGTCCTCTTAGTTATTAAAGTACATTTGAGCAAAAATTTTACAGCTCCAAACAAAATTTCGTTTGGGCAGACATCCGTACGAACCAAATGCATGAAATTAACTTTTCTTTGAAGTTTCACGGTTTCTCTGTCATTTAGCCTCTTACCACTTTCGCCGATTACAATTTCATTGAACGAACGCTAATACCACTAAGTGATTCCGTAAATTATGATCGTACTCTATTTGTACAATCTTTTCTCGAACGGGTTCCATGGATGTATCTTGTACACACAAAGTGATACAATAGTTCTCTTTAGAAGTTGCTATTATAATAAAAAATACATAGGTACATAGTAGTATTGCACGTCGTATCGTATTGCACAATTTAAGGTTAAAGTGGACTGTGCCGGTCATCGACTTTTAGCCTTTATGAATGCAGGAACTAGGAAGTTATACGCAACAGCTGCAGCAGCAGACACATTTTCAATTATCACTGTTTATGTTTGCTGGGCTTTGTTTACGTTTTATTTTTAGTGCGTGTAATGTGCAGCATAGAATTTTAAGAAAATGCCCGCTTTATTAAATGTAACTCAGTTATGTATGTTGCCCTGACAAAAGAAAACGTCTGTCATAAGAACTTTTTGTTACAAGCGTAAAGTAGAACTAGGCTCTATCCATTTGATGTTTAATTAAAACTGCCCGCTCCAATTTAGATTATCTTGGTCTTGGTAGTTACTTGTTGACGTAACAAAATTGAAAGCAAGCTTGATGATACGCGTTTTTTGGAATGAATCAACAGAAACACGAACTCCGCAAAAAATTCGGCCTTTAACCGGTAAAAATCGTTTCCTTCCCTCGAGGAAGGTTACATAAAAAAACAACTGTCGGTGCATCACTAATGAATAAAGACCAATAGCACTTTGTGAAATTACATTCAAGTTAATTTAGAAACTAAAGATTTATGCGTTAAGCAATCCATCAAAACAGAACTTGTTCTAAAATTATAGACAAAAAGACTTTCGAAAAAAAGTTTTTCGAAGGGAGCAGAGACTTGGACTAATGTATAAAGGTGCTCACCTACTTTAGGTGTTTTATTTATTCGAAAAGGGTACAACGTTGCAATAAAACGTCGGAAATAAACCTTGCAGCAGTCAAGGTGCCTACGACGACAGTTGTAAATAACTACTTCCGGACGCCATTTCCATGTTCGGGGACCATTAATTCTGTTTTGGCGAGTGACACCCCGTTTTTATTGTAATCCCATAGGGCAAAGGCACTCCTCACTTTTTTATGAAAATCATGACTCAGCAATAACATCGTTAATGAAAGCAAATTATGATAATTATTTAAGTATAATAATTAGTTCACTTTGTATTAAAAATTAAACTAAAATATTAGAAATAATTAATTATTAAGAGATAATCTAATTAGGTACATAAACCTGGTTTTTTAAGCAACCGCTAAGGCGTTGTTGTGATTGACAGTTTCTAAATAAACAAAACACTGACAAAAAAAATATTATGTTTTATAATATTTAGAGTGTACTAATAAGAAAGCCAAATCTCGCAGCAAACACAAGCATACATTATGCATAATATAAACTTGCACAACCTTCACGAAATCAAATGTTTAAATGATTTATAGAGAATCAAAAGGAATTCCAATATTTGAAGTCAATTATAATACTGTTATGGCAAACAATATCATGTGCATGGGCAGACCCGGCCCACGTAGAGACAATCAAGGTAGACGCGTTAACACATTGGCCTCGTGACACGGTGATGACTGCCGGTTCCACTTTATTGATGACTCTTATTGTAAATTCTCATACAAAGCTTCAACATTTTATATAACAATAACGACTGCGCCCTAGTTTGCTCCGTAATTAAAGAGCTACAGTAATATTTTAATATCAAAAACTGAGTCACTGGCTCTGTTACGATTTTTGAGATTATTGCCGGTTATTCTTTTACAGAAAAGTTTTTAGATATTTGATGATATAATTTAAATAATTTTACAGTTCTTTAAATAAATGCAAACATGAGAATATAATAGATAAACTTATCAGTATTCGGCAGAAATAATGCGTACCTTGACGTATATTAAACTTGACTGTCTTCATTTAGAAGGAAGTCACGAACACGGTAAACCTCTATAAAGATCACATCCGTCACTAACACAATGCTGAACTAATGGTCCTTTTAGCACTTTACTGTTTTGTTTACACTTGACGATTTTCAGCAGTGAGTCAACTCAGAGGAGTGGTATACTCTTTGTTTATTTATATGGGGAATATGTTTATCACTGCACGGTAGATTACCAAGTTAAACACGCTTGTGCGCACATATTCTAAACAGGCACTTTCCGCAACAATAAAAAACGTACATATGACGCGACCGCCAATGGCAAACTGTCAGTGGGGGACTCGCGGTCTGCCCACCAACTCGTGAATATCCCTATTAGTAAAGGTATTACTCAAACGACGTCTATATCCATGCCATTCGTCTTTACTGCGTAATCGTGAACGGTGGCAGACAGATTTGGACACAGAAAATCTTCACGGTTAGAGGCAGTGGTGTAAACGTTAGCGTTAGTAAACGAAGTGCTACTGCTGGTGATGACATTATTTTACGCCATTTGTATGCTTAATCTAGATTTCATTTAGAAGATTCTTAGATTGCTTTAGAATGCCTTTAGCTCATTAATTTCATCATCGCCTCTTTCAATGTTCATTTATTATTTTGAGATTATTTTAGCCGGAGATCAAATACATTACAGAAGTAAATACACATATTATCCTTGCAATAGCTACATACAATATGCATAAGGAAGACTAACCAAACGAGTGTCGATTTCCTGGTGCGAACGCTACGTTTCTCAGGTTACGGCAAGCCTACGACGCCGCAGCCGCTGTGCCGAACTGCAGTTGCACACAGGAAACGCTCCAATACATTGATACCTTGTAATTGACACGAGTGCAGTTACCACGTGCTTACTGGGCTCCAACGAGCTATTACATTACTAAAGTATGACTCAACTCAGTAGCTCAACTAGCTCTACAGCGAAACAACGAAATTAGGGAACAAACGCGTGTTTAGTTGCAAAATGTACCATAAATCAAAGTGATAAAAAAAAGTGATATATTTTGAATGCTTCAAATAAAATACGTTTCATAATATAAAGCCAGCATTCGACTATCCATCCGGCAACTCCTTATTCACTGATGAATGGGAAAGGGAATTAAAAGCAATGGATCAACAAAGTTCTGGATTGCGTTCAGAAAGCATATAATCAAGAATGAAAGCCTATTTAAACCATTTCTGTTGGAAAGCCATTTATAAATGAATAATACATTATATTAAGGGCTGGTTTTGCCCGCGACTTTGTAAGCGAGACTGTCGATTATTGCTTCGACTTCGATTTTGTGTATACTAAGTCTAAGTTTGATAAAAAGTAGCTGGAGTTTAAGCTGCACCTTTTACACGCTTTTATCAAAATCGGATTACTTTAGCCATGAAAGCGCAACAGACAGTTGCTTTCACAGACTATATTAGAAATATTACAATGGATTACAGCCTTAACATGTATTTTAAGGTAGTTATTATTACATTTGAACAAGTACAGGAAGTGGGTCTAAAACAGCTTTTTCCAAACGGGAGCAGAGAGACATGTCTGGCTAATGACCGCAAGAAAACACGGCGGCAATTGCGAACCAACCAATGCGAGCGTCCCAGGAAGTATCTTATAATGAATACAACGAAAAACAATAGCTTGATAATGAAGGTGGCTGTTTAATAGTGCAACTTGTAGACTAATAGCGTAAGAACGTAGCAGTAATTAACTACTAAGTCCATCGATTAACATGAAGCGCATATCCCGTCAGAGTCCAGTTCCACATCCGTGCAAAGGCAAAATTCAATACAATTAGTGGTGTTTGTGGCAATTGGAGCGTGAGAGGAATCCGGGCACGGTAGAGTTCGCGGCGCAGTGCCCCGGAACCAAGAGTCGTGTTGACAGTCTGTTGTCATCGCTATGTCCTCTATTCATTCTCGTTCAGTACCACAGATGATTATGTTTTCTAGGTTAGCAAACTGGGAGTTCAGTTTTCTCGTGATAAGTGGTGATTTCAAACGGGAAAACTAGGTCTGATCTACACTGACTGGTAATTGCTTATGAAGCTCCGCGTTCTTTAATCTTTTAATCAAAGTATTAGAACGTGCTTTCTCTTATTTAACTCATTTAAGTATATTTTATGCCTAACTCTTTAAAAAAATCTTTCTGTTCCTTTTTTTTTTTTTGGTGAGTGGGAAATCATCCAATGACTGCTCCCTTCCTGGGTGCGACGGGAGGGCGTGTCAGACTCTTACCGACTAAAACCCACTCATGTTCCTTCGATTGCCCTTTATGTTCCAGGGTCACGGTAACTATTATAAACATTCCGCAACCCCGGCAGGCGTTGGCCCTGTTGGGCCCCTTCCTGTGCTGACTCCTTCTCTATCTTTCTGTTCCTCGCGACAAAATATTATTTTTGAACTGGCAGCGATGTGCAGTCACTGCAATATAATTCAAGTGATGACGATGAAATAGCCAGTTTACAACATACAGTGAGCATGTTTTAATTATTATTTCATTATGTTGTGTACAGAAAGAATTTATATTCGACTTTATTATTTCACTACTATTAAGAAAGTTTTAGGTAAATTAAAGGCAGGTAATATAACAATATGCGAAATTGGATGAAAATTAAATTCTAAAATTTATGTGTGTCCAATCAAGGAAATGTTAAATTTAGTTAGTACCGAAGCGAACTAACCTACATAGGTACTGTATTGGTATTTGGTGATATAAATGGTGCTTGTATTACCGTTTAAGCGAATTGACATGTGGTTTTGTTATCGAGTTGGAGCTACTTGCTCATCAAATTAACTGTGCAAACAGCCATAGTGCGCGCCCGATGATGTCACCAACTCACCAGTACTTTGTCAACAACGCCGTATTATGAATGGTAATGAATGATATTAAGCTTATAATCGAAATACATATTTAGAAATCAGTTTAAGGAAACGTTTTCTTTTATGTGTGAGCGACCCACGAAAAAGTCCAACGTAAGGAAGAGAAGAGTTCTAAAACATGATTAGGTATCACTGGGCTCAGCGAGTGAAGACTTGGGTCTTTTGATCTTGTTATCATGTAGGTCATACCAGAGGGAACATTCCGTCGTCTTTATTGGCTTGATAGAATTATAATAGCTTTTATCGGTATAAGTAACGTAATTCAAGAAATTGAAGTAGCCGACCGATCCGTACATCGAACGATAAAATGTTAACATCGTTTGGTTGATACATTTTGGCCAGTTTGTTGACTTCGACACCACAAGGTCGTCTTTAATTCAATGGCTCTTTTCGTAAAATGAAGGAATAATAATATGGAATTATAAAACAACCGTGACCGCTACTGTATCGTCGTCTGACTCACTGTGTTGGGATGAATATTAAACAAGTTACTTTTTAAATATGTAAAGAATTAATGATTAATTAGAAACAACGTGGCTTTTTGTTAGGGTCTACGAAAAATAATATTGGATTAATTTGATAGAACGAAGCCTTGTTTACTCTTCCATTGTTTTCGCGATACTGTATTAAATAGATGGCCTTAGTATGTTTTTATTAAGAACTCCATTGTTTCTTTGATTCTCACATTTATCTTTGAGTATACTTTATTCGTTCTCAAGACGGTGTCATTGTCTTTTGGAGTATCGTCTTTAGTAAAAATGTTTTGCCGTACTTAAGTTCCATTTGATCGCTATTTGTTTTTGTTTTAGAAGAATAATTTGCTGTTTTGGTTGGACCTGAAGATCCTTGGGTCCAGTTTTGATCAATGACATGATGAGTCAGAATGCGCTTGTACATCTGCGCACTGATGTATTCTCTAAATATAGTCACAGACACAGCGGCTGTTTAATTATACCTACGGTTAGCATTGGTACAGTGATAAATTTAGGATCTCAAGTCTGGTACGCCCTTAGTGCTAGCCTTCCGCTTTGTACCGTACCTATTCTCGGTGCACATTTTGTTGGCAATTGCGTTCTTAGTAACTTAGGTATGGCTATTTCAATAACTTAACCATAATAACACTTAAAAGCTACAATAATGACAATTATGAATTTATTCATTTTTCCTTTTACTCATACTGTACCTTCAATCAGATTAATACTAGCTCAAATTTCAAAAGAAGATGATTTCGGAAAATAAAAAAATTAGTTTTAATTTATGAACAATGATGTGATTTTTATAAAAACTGCAACTTTTTTTCTTAGGTAAAAACAATTACCAATTTTTTTATCTCTTTTGGTAATAATTTACCTAAGTCTTAGGACCAAAATTATTAAAAATAACTAAAGATTGAGAAGTTTTCTTATAGTTCACAACTTCACAAGCAACTCAAAATGTATTAAAAATTTACAGATAGCTCTGTTGAACTATCTTATCTATTAGAAAGAAGCTTGGCATAATTGAGTGCAATATGCATTCTAGTGACCTATTTTTCTGAGTTGGTTCACATTGCTTAACCTCGTCGATAAATGTTACTGATAAGCTACTTTGTATTTGTTTGACTTTGAGAAATTGCAGTAGCATTTTCCTACAAGGTATTTTTTATATATAGTTACACTTTATTTTTTCATTTGGGGGCTGTATTTCGGTAGATGTCTGTAATTGGCGTTCATTTGGTCCACACACCATTTCACTAAAGGGTTTCATGGATAATATGAAATCAATATTCTCCGGTCACATATGTGAGAGTGGGCACTACTAGTAAGATATAAGAGAGAAAGACTCATGTTATGAGTTATTGTTTTTAAACAAATTATGTTTACATCAAAATCCTTTTGGTGTTCATAAAAGGAGGTAAAGAAAAAGGAGGTGTATAATTAGATAATTATTTGACCTTCAATGTGTCAAAGTGGGGCCAAGGACTAGTACAGGTCACGGCATTTAGAAGAAGAGTCACTCGATCTTTTTTAATCCTGACCTTTAGCTAAATACATTGTGGCAAATTTTTTTTTCTAAAATAATGTGTTTTTATAAACATGGTTTTAATTTATAAGAACATAAATACAATATTTAACAAGTATTTAATTTGCAAAATTGCCTTTCACATTAATTAATTTCAATGAATATCTTAGGAGATATCACACTTCAAACATAACTCTACAGAAAACTAATTACTGTACGGGCAGTAAAGAGGCCAACTAGCAGCTTTGCCAGATACTTGTCATATCTGGCTATGATTGAGTGGAGCAGTAACCAAAAACGTAACATAATGCAGGTGAAACTGCAGGACACAGCTAGTAAATTTTTTTTTCTAAGTACTACAATGGTGCCGATTCTCTTATTCACAAACTAAACATAAATTTAAGTTAAGTGCATCTTTCTCTTTCCATTTCTTAAAGAAAAGGACAGAAGATAAAGGGGAATGCCCATCCCCCATACAAAAAAATGCCTGAAATAGACAAAAATGAAATCTACGCCAAATTGTACTTCAATACAAAGAAAACCCAAAGACAATTTCAATAATTATCTAAAACTAGGAAGAACCTAGTTTTGGGATGTTTTTGCTTAGAGAGGTTATGTCTGTAGCCAAGCCAAGTCGTCGTGTTAAGCAGGTTCTATTTAAGTTATTGTTCGTAAATAGGTACCAAGCACAGATGGTATATCAAAATCCTTAACATATGGCTTAAGTTGTCGTCAAATATCATAAAATACACACGTAACGTAACACAATCAAAACATCGAATTAAATATGTGATGAAAAAATTAAATGTCAAATCACAAGATATTGTCAAACTGCCAAGGCAACGGACATGTTTCGTACTGCCTAGGTCATTTTCTCAGCCGTAGTTTTTAAAAATAATTTGATTCAGGTATATTGATTAGCATATTTAATTACTTAGATTATGAGATATAACAAAAGATGTAATTATGACTGTTTAAAAAAGCTTTTTACGGATCTCTGAGGATTGTTTATAAGACCACAGACTAAAAATGTAAATGAATACATGTCATTGAAGAACTGTGCTAAGACGGAAATCAAATTAAATACTGAAATAATAATTTTATTTATACCCCTAGTTAAACAAACTGGAAAATGATTTAACGAGTTATATTTTATTCTAAATAGAATTTACCGCTACTGGTAATTACTGTCTATTCCAGGCATTTTCTTGGCATTCCCCTTTTAGTTTAATCCGGTCAAATTAGACAGCGCCAAGAGCAAGATGCATTTAACTTAAATTTAATTATTTTTGTGAACAAGAGAATCAGCACCAATGTCAATGCTTTACATTCACTTTTTATATGAAGAAACCATTCCTTACACCATCAAACCAAATTAGACTGTTCCATTATATTATTGTCCTTATGTTAACTATTTTTTATACTATTAATTCTACTATTTGTATAAATATTAACTGTAGAATTATTAAACATACCTATTAACTTTTCAATGACCAAGCAACAGCCGGCTTTCAAGCTGGTATTGTATTTCTATTGTGTCTCGAATCACATGTGTTCGCAGGTTTAAAATTATTCAATGACAAACATATTTTTTGCTAGCTTTATGGATTTTCCATGGAACCTGTTTTCTCTCTCTCATACCTATTATATCTATATCTTTACATCTATACTTCTAACAACAGAAGCCAAAAAACAGAAGTAAAAAAGAAACAGAATTTTCAATTTTGCATGTATTAAACTAAAACTATAATATTATAACCTGGTGTTATAGCACTTAATTCAACTGTAATGACATAATTATCTGTAAGAAGATATAAAAACAAAGAATAAATCCAATTATGTTTTTATGAATACTTACAAAACAATGGGGTTTCTTTTCCCACAAAAATAAATATGAGAATAAACATAGACTCATGATACAAATCATAAATGGGATTCAACCTTTTTGCACCCATACAATGCAAGACAAGACACTTACCTATATCTATTTTTTTACATAATAATTATTAGATCTTCTTTCATTATTTTGCTACGAATATAGTGAATTTGTTGAATCTTTTTGGTACATTTCTGCAATTATTTAATTAAATTCGAATGGCACCTAGATTGCAATAGCAGCTTTCAGACGCTTTTATGTTATTTTTACAGACAAATTTATTTAGAAACACCTTTGTTTCAATAATCCAGGGTTTCTGAGCTCCCGGGATCTACCTACCTAATTAGATTAGGTACTAAGACGAAAGGGGCCTGGGTGGTTCATACTATGTCTATCTCAGAGTAGACGCAATGCAGTAGTTCAGAACATGAAATTTCACAATGTAAATAAACTGTAGCAAAAAACTGCTATAGTATAAAGTTTGGATTTGTGCAATGCATAACGAAACGAGGACGTTCCATCCCGCCTACAATCTATAGCCACCAACACCGTGACAAACACTACTAAATACTAAACACGCCAAACAAAAATCAACTTACCAAAATGACGACAAATAGATAAGATTATAACAAAATTTAATAGTTCTCACTTCATTATATAAATCACTGTATTACGATAAATGAAATTCATAAACACACAACACATACGTCACTCACGAATCCGCCATTTTATAAATTTAAACTTTTTTTTCTTGTCACAGCTACAACTTGTAATGGGTAAGTTTACATACAGCCTATTAAGCTATTTTTTTATGATGATCAAATATAATTTACAAAGAGAGTGAGTAATTTATAACAAATAATAAATCAAATATAACGTGATATTAATTTGACTTAGCAAAGACCATTATAATTATTATTCTAAGCTTTCTTTAGTGGCCCCCTACCTATGGCTCCCATTTCCATTTGATCATACATTGATCATACGTTTCATGGATCCCAATGAAAAGTTTATTGATCTAACATTTTGTTTGGCTTTTTGCATTTTTATTCATTATTTATTTATTTATTTCATTCAGGCATACAATAATTTATTATATCAACTGCAACTCCATTAGTAAAAAAAAAACTGAAAGTGAGGCGCTATCATAGACGATGCATGGAATACAGTAATTTGACAGTTGACAGTCAGCGAAGTATGTCATTGGCTGGGCTCAGGGCTTGTCTGTAAAAATGTCAATTGTCGTCAATGTGACATTGATTGACTACAATTGCTTCATTATTTTTAAAAAATATTGATTAAATATTTTGAAAAACTTGTAAAATTCTGTATTAAAAAGACAGTACCAAAGATATTAATATAATGTGTACCAATATACTGTCAATAATAACAACTTTATCAACATTATTTTTATTAGGAAGTTGTGAGTATCGATTAAACACAATGCGACTCTGAAACAGTTATTATGAAGATTTTTAATGTTTTGTTATGTTCTAGGCTCTATACATCATAACCTGAAGTATTTTGAGACCATACATGCCTCTAAACTTTCACATCATGTCGTTAAACGAGGCGCAAAGCTGTCCAACCATCCTTTCAACACAATCAAAGAAATACATTTTAAAACTCTGGGAAAAGACTTCAGATTGATTCTCCATCCTCATAGCTCGGTACTTCATTCTAATTTCAAAGCATATGCAGTGGATGGTGATGGCAAGGAAACAACTGTTCATGTTGGTGAGAAATATTTATTGCTTTACATTTTACAATATTTTTTTACTGTCTTATTAAAGAAAGTATCAGATAAGAGTGTGTGTCATCTTTTATCTTGTAAAGTAGTGCATAAGGAGTCAAAGCTAGGTAGTGGGCTCCAGTGAGCTATTTTTATTATACTTACTACAAAATAATAAAATTCTTTCTGTAATGCTTTGTATACTTCCTATAATGCTGCCTCCATCAGAAAGAAAGCCGTAACTATTACTAGCATTGATTCTGAGGTTGTTACTTCATTAGCAAAAACCATGTTTAAGGTAATAGTTAAGGATAAAATTTCTATGGCCTTATATGAGTTACAGATTTGGGGGTAAGACCATAAGATTGCATTTTTTTTCTTAATCTGAATATATAAAAAAAGCACTTTAAGTAATATGCAAAGATTTATGGAATCAATTATTATCTGCTTATTAACTAAATAATTTTGTTGATACAGATAGAGAAAACTTCTACACTGGCAGAGTGTTTGGTGAGAAGACATCCGATGTAAAATTGCACATGGAGGATGGCCTCATCACTGGAATTATTCACACTCCTGATGAAACATATCACATTGAGGTAACAAAATAGTACATCCACACCCCAGTCAAATTTTTAACACTGCATAAATGTGCTATTTCATGAAATTTAAAAAAAAGCCTTTGAATATATTTTAAATTGTCACTTACTTTCTTCTGCAAAGGTGGTATGGGTTCTATTAACTATATGATTGCCGTTTCTTCCTATCCCTAGCCTTCTTGGCGGCATCTACCACATCTAGATGACAAGACCATGATCACCTACCGAGCTTCTGACATACACTTCAGCTGGAAGGGACAAGAGGCAGAGCAAGCTAAGGGCGCCAAGCCTCGTGTCTGTGGCTATGTTAAAGAAGGAAAAGGTAATAAACGTTGAGAGCTTTTTATTACGCAAACATAATACATTGAAACAGTAATGAATGTTGAAATATCACACAAATGAAATCTATCTAGTAGGGCTGTAGATTTCTTTTCAGTGTATGGATTTTGCCTGTTGTCTGGTTAGCTCTTAGGCCACTAAATGTCATGCTATTGTTGTACCACAGCAAAAACAATTTACAATATTATTTACCCTTATTATTACATTACACAATTTTGCACAATTGTGTTATTTAATACTTATTTTTGGGCTACCTTTGTGAGAGTGATGACAGTTCAGAATAAATTCATCACACAATGATTGATTCTAGTTATTACATTTGTCTCTCTTATATATTTTATATTTACTACAAGCATAATAGTACTTGAATTTAATCATTGATTCATCAATAATCCCTTGAAAGTTCTAAAACCAACAAATGTTTTCTTTAGAGCTAGAAGAAGAAGATGATGAAGAAGAAACAGTAACTAACATAGAATCGGAGCATGAACAGTCAGAAAAAGACAAATATTTGGAAGAGAATACACATTCTGACAACACTGCAGTGACTCAAAGTAACAAGAAACGAGTGAAGCGACAGAGTGACTACGAATATACACCAACCAAAACTAGGTGTCCACTTCTCCTTGTGGCAGATTACAGGTTTTTTCAAGAAATGGGTGCCAGTAATACTAAGACTACTATTAGTTATTTGGTAAGATACATTGCTATTGTATTGTTTTCTTTTATAATTTATTCTTATAGCATTGAATTGGAATATTAATGCTATAATTGTATGCTTGTAAATAAATAAATAATTTTAAAGCAATAAGTGACATTTAAAAATTATTTATTGGTGTGAAAAGCAGTCGTTTTTCATTATCATGTCTCAGCTTATAATTCTTCTTTTTTCAGATCAGTCTCATTGATCGAGTTCACAAAATTTATAATGACACTCTTTGGCAAGATCGACAGGTTTGTGGCAATACGGTAGTTTCCACCATTATCAATTGACGTACTTTTTATGAGCTGTCAAAACGCCATTCTCCAATAGATTTTGTATGGCAATGGCGATTTATGACGTCACTAAAATAACAACTCAGTTGACTATCTATTTATTGATTTCAAAACAACTAAAAAACAAATTTTATAGCAAATTGAAAATGAACCGAATTTATTAGGCTGAAATTAATAGAGGTTTTATAGGAATTGTGTCTAACATTTATTGGTTAATGGTGGAAACTACCCAATTGTTTTTAAGTATTTGTAATAAAAGTTTTACAAATATATAAAAACATCAAATTTTTCAAAGATTGTAAGATATCTTGCCTTGAATGATAGTTATTTGTGCCTTAGGATATGGATGGCTTCAAAGGCATGGGGTTTGTTATAAAGAAAATCCTGGTTCATTCAGAACCAACTCGCGTGCGCGGTGGTGAAGCTCATTACAACATGGTGCGCGAGAAATGGGACGTCCGCAATCTGCTTGAGGTAAGTAAAATACCGACAAATATTAAAGCTCCTTAGCAGTGAAATTGTCGCAGAACGAGCTTCCAACTTGTTAAAGAATTTAATTTATTAAGCCCTTAAAAAGTGCCGACTATAAAAGAGTTCGAAGCAAGAATGGATTTGCAAGATATTTTATTTAGCTAATTAGAAAAATACTTATTTCACTTTTTGAAAAACAAAAGAAACGTAAATAAACAAAGAGGTTTACAACCAAAGTCGAATTAAGTAATGAATACAAATGCGTAACCAATATTACGAATAGCATCGTAACAGTATGGAAATAAGTGATATAATTGTATAACAGGTGTTCAGTCGCGAGTATTCACACAAGGACTTCTGTTTGGCTCATCTGTTTACGGACCTTAAGTTCGAAGGGGGGATCCTCGGACTTGCGTACGTAGGGTCACCACGGCGGAACTCAGTGGGCGGAATATGTACTCCAGGTAACAAAGCAATATTGAGCGTGCGATAAAATTTTGTTAATGTTATATTTTTTATTTGTTCGTACCGTTTTATATTTTGATTTACAATTTTATGTTCGTTTTGTTTTCAGCTATTCCAGTGCCTAGTGTGAGTGTCCCTCTTTGTTTTGCTTATTATATTATGTAATTTATGTTGTTAATTTAACGTTATATTGATGTATTGGCTTTACTAACCACAATATTTACGCTTAATTAATATGTTACTATGTAGTAAATATCATAATATCCTGCCCTAGTTTCTAAATGAACTAAGCGGCCACAACAACAAACAACAAGAACAACTAATAATTAATTAATGTCTCATTAGTCAACACTTTAATCCATAATTGGATCAAACATTATGTAGGTAATTCTTTTGCCTCATTTCCTGTTGACCACCAATATAGAAATACTAAAATAATAACATCTAATCGAATCCATCCTCTTGACACTTATATTAAACCTTCGAACACACGTGATTCGAGACACAATAGCAGCGCGACAGCCGGCTGTCGCTTGTTCGTTGACAGCTTATTACAATACATGGCTTTGTATAACAATATCTAATACACTAAAAGGAAACTTGAATTTCCAATGATGTCTCTCCTAATACTCAATTCTTTATCACAGAGTACTTCAAGAACGGTTACACGCTATACCTGAACTCCGGTTTGAGTTCGTCTCGGAACCATTACGGTCAGCGCGTGATCACTCGTGAAGCGGACCTGGTGACGGCGCACGAGTTCGGCCACAACTGGGGGTCGGAGCATGACCCCGATGTGGCTGAATGCTCTCCCGCCGCCAGCCAGGGCGGCTCCTACCTTATGTACACCTACAGCGTCAGCGGGTATGATGTTAATAATAAGGTGAGTTATTGGTTTACATCTAGGGTATCACTTGCATATCCAAGATAGAGAAGACCTTTGTATTTTGACCATTCTAATCACCCCCTTTGACCTTTAGATTTTCACCCGTTGAATGATGTTACTATGGTCTTCTCAATTTCTTTACATTATTTTGTATAATATTTCCAACTTTGATGAAAGCAAAGCCAAAATTTATTAAAATCTTTTTCTTTACACAGCGATTTTCCCCTTGTAGTCTGCGTTCGATCCGCAAAGTTCTTCAAGCGAAGTCTGGTCGTTGTTTCTCTGAGCCCGAGGAGAGCTTCTGTGGCAACCTGCGCGTCGAGGGCGGGGAGGAGTGTGATGCTGGCTTGCTCGGTAATTATATGCTTAAAGTTATTAAGATAGAAGTAAAGGGACAAGTTTCTCCCACATAATGTACAGGGCTTATTAAATATTTTCGAAGTGTGTGTACACGCACTATCACGAGTGAGAGGTAGAGAAGTTCAAAAACAGCCATAGACAACACAACATACGAAAGAAACGAAATGAAGGAAAATAATTATTAAGGTCTTACAGTTCCTTATACTCCTAACGGTACAAAGTGCTTGATTGATGTGACTGTGTCTAAAATTAGCAGATGTGTAAGTAACAGTGGATATATATGCCAATTATCTTTTGTTTTAGGAACTGAAGACAATGATATGTGCTGTGACAAAAACTGCAAACTACGGAAAAATCAAGGAGCAGTATGCAGGTAAAGGCACTCTTACGTGACCATTGTGACGAATCCGATCTTATTTTAACGTGCTCAAAATTTTGGAACTGCAAATCTAAATACTAAAGCGGTGGAAATGTTTTCAGTGACAAGAACTCTCCATGTTGTGCGGGATGTGTGTTCGCTCCGCCAGGCGTTGTGTGTCGCGAGGCCGCGCACTCGGCCTGCGAGGGCGAAGCCACCTGCAACGGAGCTTCCGCTGACTGTCCTAAGGTATTGACATTCTTTTCTTCGTCTTATATATTAAAAAAAATAACCACTCTAAGTTATGTTACAATGTAAATGTGGGCATTATTATGTTTACAGTACCGTATGTTCGTAACTTTAAATGATAAAATGTGTGTTTCGGTATTGTCCCTCTAGTTACGAGCCATTTCGTGGTTTTCAAGATCCTAGAGCTTGACTCCGCCTATATGACTCCCCCTTAATCGTATCCGCCTTTGCAGAGACTTCACAGGAATGTGAAGACTGACAAAAACCTAAACAGTAAGAAAAAATAAAAAGTAATGTAAGTATTGTTTGTGCAGGCACCGGCAATAGCGGACGAGCATGAGTGCGCCGAGCGCGGCCGCTGTCGGAACGGGACGTGCGTGCCTTATTGTGAGACGCAGGGCATGCACAGTTGTATGTGCGACATCGGTGAGCAAACGATACATGGATTTTGTGACCAGCTTCTCTACTACAAATTCTAAACACTTCTTCATGAATCACTTTATTTATTCGCAAAAACCGTATGAAATCCAGTAAATTCAGTACTTTTTGAGTTTATTGCGAATAGATGGACAAACTTAGCTAAAAACTTTTTTGATAGTTAGTTTTATGCATTAATTAGTTTTTGGTCTGTAAAGCCTTTGGGTTAGTGCATTATATGATTAATACACACAAATTTTATTATCTACTAACAATGTTTGATGTTTTGGCTTACAGTCGCGGATGCATGTAAACGCTGCTGTCGTAAGAGTCTGAACAAGACTTGCTTTCCGGTCGCTCATAATGACATTTTACCTGATGGAACACCCTGCATACAAGGCTTCTGTAATAAAGTACGTAATCATAATTAAACCTAAACTAAGAACTTTTTGACTCCTTTTATCGAAATCAAAGAAAAAGGATATTTTGAGATGTATTTTTTTAATACACACCAATAAATACTTTACCAATAATGAAATTTTACTTTTACATGAAAAGATACTTCACAGATTGAATCGGGCAAAAGGACCATAACAAATTCACTATTCGACATCGCAACATGTGTATGTAGCAATATCCTTGTGGGATGGCCAAGTTTAACGAAATTAGTCGCTACATTGTTACACGTTGCGACATCATAGCCATATCATTTTATCCCTTTTGTGAAATGATGTGAATACGGTAGTTTCCACCATTATCAATTGACGTACTTTTTATGAGCTGTCAAAACGCCATTCTCCAATAGATTTAGTATGGCAATGGCGACTCATGACGTCACTAAAATAACAACTCAGTTGACTATCTATTTATTGATTTCAACACAACTAAAAATCAAATTTTATAGCAAATTGAAAATGAACCGAATTTATTAGGCTGAAATTAATATAGGTTTTATAGGAATTGTGTCTAACATTTATTGGTTAATGGTGGAAACTACCCAATTGCTTAGTTTTGAATATTTGTTTATACAGGGTGTATGCGAGAAGACGATACAAGACGTGGTGGAGCGTTTCTGGGACATAATTGAAGACATCAACATAAACAATGTGCTGGGCTTCCTTCGCGACAACATAGTGGGCGTCGTGGTTCTAGTCACCGCTTTCATATGGATACCCGCTAGTTGCGTGGTAAGTGTTATTTGTAAAGTTGTGGTTGTTTCCCTGGGCCTCTACAACCCAGGGTAACGCGTCTAGGAAATGAACAGATATATATCTGTTCATTTCATAACTGTTTATTTTCTTTTTCTACCCTTCTGTTCGTCTGGGACTCCAGTTCCCTAAGGTTCTGGTTTCCTAGACGAACCTACCTGTGTGGTTGTTTTCCCTGGGCCTCTACAACCCAGGGTAACGCTACAAAGTATAAACTCAACTCAAATCATTTATTTTATTCTTTCTAATAGACCATTCAAAAGGAACTTCAGAACGTCAAAACCAAAAAAAAAATCTAGTTGCCCACTCCAAAAAGTTGATTCGTATGGACAAGAATGGGTTCACTGTTCTCTGAATTTCAAACAGTTCTCTAAGAGATTTGCAACGACGTAAATTATAAACGGCTCTGACAGCTATTATAAACCTGGGGCCCTAGTCTGCTCTAATACAATCGTGTCTCAATGATCGATTTTTGACGTGTAACGTCAAACTTTTGACACATTTCCCATACAAAAACTGTCAAAGTTGTCAAATATCCGGCCGATGACTGGTCATTGAGACACGATTGTAATAGCAGACTAGGACCCCTGGTCTAATGCATTTTTTTCTTTTTTATCTGCTCATCAGCCTTTAAGGGCCTACGCAGACCAGGACGGCATGGCAAGGGCTTTGAATTTTTACTATATTTTTTGCGCTGTAGCATGGTGCGGGTGACAGTTTCAGTAACATTTCATTTCACTTTAAAAAGTTGCAGTGTTTTATAAATTATGACTTTAGTAGTTCAGCTGTACCACATTCCTAATATACTAAATCATTAATAACTGTAGTAAATTAATTTCAACCCAACCAGAATGTGCTAGTCCACCAATTAAAATCAATTCGGAATAAAAATTAAGCAAAGTGTTATTCGTATAACGTAACGCCTTAGACGTAATTAGTGATGGGATGTACTGTTACGATGGAATATCGATATTTTATAGAATACTAGCTTCTGCCCGCGGCTTCGCTCGCGTTAGAAAGAGACAAAAAGTAGCCTATGTTACTCTGCATCCCTTCAACTATCTCCACTTAAAAAATCACGTCAATCCGTCGCTCCGTTTTGCCGTGAAAGAAAGACAAACAGACAGATAGACAGACAAGACACACTTTCCCATTTATAATATTAGTATGGACTAGCCGACCCGTGCCCATTTAGTTCGGTGGTAAACATTTTAACTTGTGATGAATTATGAGTGTGGTTCGGTTAATACTGAGTGCTATGAGTTATCTCTTGACTGCCAAAAGGAGGGTTTTGTTTTTATTGCATATCAGAAAGGCCTGCGATGTTCTCACAGTTTGGCTAGCGAGCCGCTGCGAACGCTCAGCGCTAGACTCCCTATCCCTTGTTGCAGAGACATGCTGTCTTAAAATTAGAACAAAAATGTTGTCGCGAAAAAAAACATAAACCCGATGGTCCCATATAAATTTTATGGCGATCGGTTGAGAGGTTCTCAAAAATTCATCAAAAACAAAAAAAAAACGACGAAATATACATTGACGATATGTGCGTTACTTCAAGTTTCTATTTTCGTTTTATATGTATTACTTTGAGAGAAACTGTAAAACACAGTCGGACATTGGGTCTCGACACTAAAGAGTGGGAGGTCCGTTTCTACGCAGTGAAGTCGTAAAATCGGGGTGGATCTGCCCTAAATCCACTCAGTTCAACACAACCTATCTGGGGGGTTTGTGTATACACGTCTCGCATGACGCTATTCGGATACACAGGTCATCGAATGCCTGTTATCACACTCGTTAGGCTTGTTCGGCGCCAAGGACACTAAAGAGTAAAAATTAAAATCTTTTCCCAAAAAATTACTAAGGCGGTTAGTATTTTATTGAAAAAGATTTTTTATTAGTACAAAGATACTTATGTATAGCCATAAAATATTTAAATTGACAAGTTTATACACGTAGTAGCACAAAACTGAATAACACACTAATTTTCGTAATGTCGATAGCGATAAAGAGAATTGCATATCGACCCTAGTCATGTGGTATTGACTGATGTCAACGTCATTCAGGCAGCTGTCACCCGCACCATGCTACAACGCAAAGAATATAATGGATATTCAACAGTACTGTTACAGAAATACGACATAAATTGCTATGCTGTAAAATGATGCCGTGGCATTGAAAGGGATTTTATCGCACGGCACTAAAAGGCGCGCCACGGGCTCCTGTGGCGGGATGCCGTGGCATACTGCGGTAGGCAACGGCATGCCACGGACACCGGCGGTGACTCATTTTAAAACCGAGGCACACCAACACTCGATCTAACGCAACTAAAGGCTAAAAGTGTATCGGGCAGACGGAGTCGCTGAGGCGTGCTTTGTCGTGCCGCGGCACGCCTTGGCATGCCGTGGCAGTGCAGCTGCTGAAATGCCGCGGTATCTAAGCGGCCAGTGAGCGCTGACTCACGGCAAAATCCCTTGCCATGCTGATCCGGTCAGCGTAGGCCTTAAGATGGTATTTTGGGTTATTGCAATGTACTAAGAAAGGATTCTGAGGATTCCGAAGCTTGTTCCGTATTAAATATAATTAAAATCTGTTCAAAGGTAAGAGTAAAAAATTGACACTTTCTCATTCGATTGTAACTTTTGCTATTTTAGATTAGTTACGTTGACCGTCGCCGTCAGCGCCAACATCAGAAGTTCTTGGACTGGGAGCGCCAACACGACCTCATCCATCCATCTTCGCCAAGGAAAATTATACACACGAGGTAAACTGCTTTGTATTATGAGTAGGAATTTCGACCTTCGTTAAGAAATACACCTCTTTTTTCTACAGGCAAATAAATGGACAAGAGGTTACTTTAGGTTCGTGAATTGATAAAGAATGTGCAATTCTTATACATAAAATTTTGTTTTCCAGATTGCCCAAACAGAAACCCCCCGGTATGAAGAACACAATTCAAGGCACCAGTCAACTTTAAAAGTATCTAGTTTCCCAAATAAATACCTATAAGTACAATAAAAACAGCTTCCTTTTATTATTATTGTTTTATTGCTTGTTCATGTAAATAGCGTGCATAACATGAAGAAATATTTAAGCTACAGCATAAATTAGTAAATAAATAATATTGATTAAATATTGTACGCATATAATAGTTTGAGTACATAATCTCGTAAGCTGCAATATATTTTGGCCCGACAATGGTGAAGCCTAAGGCGGGTGGTGTATATAAATGTTTAGTTGAGTGCAGTGGAGGTGAGAAGGGCCACGCCCCTCTCGTAGAAGGCATGCGGTTCCTGTCCGGGCGCGATGGGCAGGCGGACAGTGAACAGTAGCTCTGAACGAGCACTGTTGAGATACACTGGGAGAGTCAGGGACTGGCCGCCTGTTGCTGTTTCCGGGCCACTGTAAAAAAATTGGTTGCCTGTAAAGTCGGTATACGGGCGAAAGTTTTACGTGACAACGACTTTGAGTGGTAAAATAATTTTAATGAGAATATTCATTCGTATAGTAGGCTCGCTCTGTCTCTCTCGCTCTTAGGCGGGCTAACTGTGCTCGAGTGGAAGGGACGCATGCCTTTCACTTTTTATGTCTGTCTCTCTCGCTCTTAGGCGGGCTAACCATGCCCGAGTGGAAGGGACGCGTGCCTCTCACTCGCTCTCATTGTGAGCGCATAACGTGAGCGGAGCGTAACGCAGTTTCTTGAAGTGTCACCCGGCAAACCAATTTATAAGGCGTTGTCACGTCAAAAAATGTTGTATGTCAAAACAGTTGTGTTTCTCCAGTGCTGCGGTGTCGAATACGAATCTGAGGCTCGTATTAATAGACGTTACTCAAATACGATCTCAAGTGAGATATCGGATTATTGCGATGACAGGAGCTCAAAATCGTCAATTCGTCACTAATTAATAAATGCATCGCAGTTACCAAGATCAGCTTGGATCAGCTAAGTATAGCTGGTAAATGAAGTATTATGTGAACAAATACGTCACATGAGTGCAATACTTGTGTTAGTGTCAAGTTTCGTTTATTAATCAGTCTACACTCAGTTGATGACGTACACTTAATCCGGAACTTGAAACTCGTTTATTAGATACGAACAAGATCTTAAGCTGGGCATAAAGTACGAGTTTTGATCTGAGTAACGTTTATTAACACGGGCCTGAAATGCATCCATCGATCGCCCACAGAACAGTGGTTGAGTTGATATAATTTGTTGAGCTTTCAAGCAATCAACAATTATTGCAAGCTCAAAGACAAAGAAAAATGTTCTGAAGGGAACAATTCAACGCACTTGTCAAGATTTAAAAACGATATTTAACGTAACATAAGAAATAGAAGAGGAATATTTACCGTATCCAAGTAAGCACGGTAAGCGGTAAGTCCACCATGATGGTATTGGTCAGCAGCAGTCGGTTGCCCTTCACAGTAGCGCCCTGTAGCTTGAGGCCGGTCACCGAGAACGACCACTCAGTTTGAGCGTTCTCTGTTGGGGTGCCCGGGTCGGGGATTGTTACCTATTGTGATGGAAATAAATAAGTTACATTAGAATAAAGAAACAAGTACACGGCCATAGAAATATGATATGGAGAGTAATATTAAAATGGCGACTGACACATAATAGGAAAAACAAGATGGAAAGAACTAGTAATGAGAATTTGGAATGGTGTTGAGAGTAGTCGAAACTTACCTGCAGATGAAGTTCTTCAAGAGACCAGGAATTGGCCTGAGCGACGCACTGGCGAGTAGCGGTTATGTACGCCTCGGGGTTCAACAGACCACCAAGCCATACTGGGATGCTCTGTAAACATACAATTCATATAATACATAATGTTTGTCTATCAGCAACTATTGCCGCTTTCCTCAAAAAGCTAGGTACCTATACTGCAAGGTTCGTTACACGAAAATATGAATTATTTTTTAATGTGAACTCCCACTGCACGGTGCAGCAGTGGGTGGAGCCCACTGCTGCACCGTGCAGCCGCGCGCCACCGCGTAGTTAGTGTTACCTGCAGCCTCTTAGCGCCCATGGCGGCGACGGCGTCGGACACGGCGGCGAGCTGCGTGACGCGGTGCGCGAAGTCGCCGACCCACTGCTGCACCGTGCAGCCGCGCGCCACCGCGTAGTTAGTGTTACCTGCAGCCTCTTAGCGCCCATGGCGGCGACGGCGTCGGACACGGCGGCGAGCTGCGTGACGCGGTGCGCGAAGTCGCCGACCCACTGCTGCACCGTGCAGCCGCGCGCCACCGCGTAGTTAGTGTTACCTGCAGCCTCTTAGCGCCCATGGCGGCGACGGCGTCGGACACGGCGGCGAGCTGCGTGACGCGGTGCGCGAAGTCGCCGACCCACTGCTGCACCGTGCAGCCGCGCGCCACCGCGTAGTTAGTGTTACCTGCAGCCTCTTAGCGCCCATGGCGGCGACGGCGTCGGACACGGCGGCGAGCTGCGTGACGCGGTGCGCGAAGTCGCCGACCCACTGCTGCACCGTGCAGCCGCGCGCCACCGCGTAGTTAGTGTTACCTGCAGCCTCTTAGCGCCCATGGCGGCGACGGCGTCGGACACGGCGGCGAGCTGCGTGACGCGGTGCGCGAAGTCGCCGACCCACTGCTGCACCGTGCAGCCGCGCGCCACCGCGTAGTTAGTGTTACCTGCAGCCTCTTAGCGCCCATGGCGGCGACGGCGTCGGACACGGCGGCGAGCTGCGTGACGCGGTGCGCGAAGTCGCCGACCCACTGCTGCACCGTGCAGCCGCGCGCCACCGCGTAGTTAGTGTTACCTGCAGCCTCTTAGCGCCCATGGCGGCGACGGCGTCGGACACGGCGGCGAGCTGCGTGACGCGGTGCGCGAAGTCGCCGACCCACTGCTGCACCGTGCAGCCGCGCGCCACCGCGTAGTTAGTGTTACCTGCAGCCTCTTAGCGCCCATGGCGGCGACGGCGTCGGACACGGCGGCGAGCTGCGTGACGCGGTGCGCGAAGTCGCCGACCCACTGCTGCACCGTGCAGCCGCGCGCCACCGCGTAGCTAGTGTTACCTGCAGCCTCTTAGCGCCCATGGCGGCGACGGCGTCGGACACGGCGGCGAGCTGCGTGACGCGGTGCGCGAAGTCGCCGACCCACTGCTGCACCGTGCAGCCGCGCGCCACCGCGTAGTTAGTGTTACCTGCAGCCTCTTAGCGCCCATGGCGGCGACGGCGTCGGACACGGCGGCGAGCTGCGTGACGCGGTGCGCGAAGTCGCCGACCCACTGCTGCACCGTGCAGCCGCGCGCCACCGCGTAGTTAGTGTTACCTGCAGCCTCTTAGCGCCCATGGCGGCGACGGCGTCGGACACGGCGGCGAGCTGCGTGACGCGGTGCGCGAAGTCGCCGACCCACTGCTGCACCGTGCAGCCGCGCGCCACCGCGTAGTTAGTGTTACCTGCAGCCTCTTAGCGCCCATGGCGGCGACGGCGTCGGACACGGCGGCGAGCTGCGTGACGCGGTGCGCGAAGTCGCCGACCCACTGCTGCACCGTGCAGCCGCGCGCCACCGCGTAGTTAGTGTTACCTGCAGCCTCTTAGCGCCCATGGCGGCGACGGCGTCGGACACGGCGGCGAGCTGCGTGACGCGGTGCGCGAAGTCGCCGACCCACTGCTGCACCGTGCAGCCGCGCGCCACCGCGTAGCGCCGCCAGCTCGCCGGCAGCATGCCGCGCACCAGCGAGCCCACCATCGCGCGCGTCTCGTTCGTCTGCTTCATCTCGCCCTGCTCACAATAAATCGGGTATTAACCAATAAATCCGCTGGTCCGGATAACATTTCACCTATCTTTATAACCAAATGTGCCAGTTGTCTGTCCGTTCCATTGACGATATTATTTAAACGATCATTCGTCGAGGGAGTGGTGCCAACAATCTGGAAGTCGGCGTATATAACGCCGATTCATAAAAAAGGACCTAAGGACAGCATTGAAAACTACAGACCGATCTCTAAACTCTGCGTGTTCGCTAAAATTATGGAAAAAATAGTACACTTACAGCTATATTCAGCACTTAAATTAGGTTTCTCCGAGCACCAGCATGGATTCTTAAAAGGTCGCTCCACCACATCCAATCTCGTGATCTGTAGTGACTATCTTACGGATCATATGTCCAAGAGGTCTCAGGTCGACGTTATATACACCGACTACAGCAAATGTTTTGATCGATTGATCATGTGCTCCTTATGCATAAATTATTAGGGATTGGTGTGAGGGGTAACTTGTATAGATGGTTTGTTTCGTATGTTGAAAATGGATGCCAGACTGTAGTTCTCAATGGTTATGCTTCGAGAGATATGTACATTCCGTCCGGAGTTCCCCGAGGATCCTTGTTAGGACCTCTTTTATTTAATATTTTTGTTAATGACATCGACTCTAGTTTTCTAAATTCAAAAATTTTATTATACGCGGATGACATGAAAATTCTGAGCAAAGTATCAAACATCGAGGATGCACACCTATTACAGGAGGATCTGGACCGGTTCCATGCTTACTGCGACCGAAATAGATTGGATCTAAACATCTCAAAATGTTATGTATGTTCATTCACCCGCAAACCAGACCCTATAAGATATGATTACAAATTATCAACTACCTCAATTACCAGAGTAAATGTCATTAAGGATCTCGGGGTAATATTTGACTCTAAACTATTGTTTGATGCGCATGTTGACAATATGTAGCAAGGCTTCGAAAGCATTGGGTTTTTTTTTTATTACATATGGGCTTGCTCTTGGTCCCAGACTAGCCCGAGGGCATAGACGGGGCCTACGATGGTGCGAGCTCACCCAAAAGATGCCTATGCACTCTTCTCTTGAATACATCCGGGTTATATGCATTTCATTTTCATTTTTTTTTGTTTCATTTTTAGGGTTCCCTCGGAGTTTAAGAATGTCAAGACCATGAAAGTTTTTTACTGCGCTTTTGTCCGTAGCCATCTCGAATATGCTTCGCAAGTTTGGAATCCCAATTACAATGTTTACATTAACCGCCTTGAAGGTATTCAAAGGCGATTTTTAAGATACATTCAATATCGTTCAAACGCTTATCTCCCTAACTACACTAGTCGGTGTAAGAAATTTCATATTCTTCCTTTGCATAAGCGGAGAAAAATTGCGGATCTTGTCTTTCTCTTTAGTATAATGAATGGGTCTACTGACGTCCCTGAACTGGTGGCTAAGGTTGGACTTCGTGCACCGTCTCTATTTCATCGGAGACCGCATCTTCTTCATGTACCTATTGTGAAGGCTGTCTATAGGCAAAATACCTATATTTTAAGAGCATGTCGAATGTTTAATAGCGTGTCCAAGGAAGTTGAGATTGATCTTTTTTCAATCAGTGTAAATAACTTAAAGAGAAAGTTAAGCAATCTCTTCTTTGAGGTGTAATTTTATTTTCTTATATATGTCACATTGTATCCTTTTGTTTCTCATCCTCCTTTTCAATTCTGTTTAACTGTTTTGCTCGCTGGTTGTACCGTTACTAAAATATATATAATTAGCTTATAAGTGCAAACTTGTAATTGGCCATATTTTACACATTGCTTCATTCTACTTGACTGTATTAGCTGTAAGTTTTCCTTAATCAATAAAATAAAATAAATGTAAGAATTTTTTTTTATAAAATAGCTCTCCAATTTTCTGTAAAATTAGTTTTGCTTTGAAATCGATATAAGTAGTTAGTCAATTGAGTTGCTAACTTAATAACGTCGACGTGAATTGACGATGGTCTAAAATATTATACTTTAAACTTTCGCGTTGCATATTAATACTTTATTTACAGTTTTACAGAATCCAGTGATTGCAAAAATTCAGTATCGCGATTTTAAGTCGACAAAAAACCGGACACAGTGAGTGTAGTGTGTACGCGGCCTTATAGTGGACAATCATCAACATTGAGGGTAGATGAAAATCTATCTTCATCTTCATCGACGGAGTAGTGTCGCCGAACAGTCTGCTTGTGACCATGGCAGGTGTAACCCTGCCGAAACGTCAAGCATAAAACAAATAAAAAAGGTACGTGCGCGTTAAATCCCGTAAAACAGTAGATAAAGTATTGATGGTCTAAAATGCCATATTGTGATGTTAAATGAGTGTTTTTGTATTGCTTAACATTCACAAAGTGAGCACTTGAGCAGTATTATACAGAAAACTTTCTCTTCCCTTCTCAGCATGTTTCGGTAAACTGCTAAGCATAATTATACATATTGCATGGCTCTCCATTTATCACTAATTCAAGCTATTTATTTATTTTAGTTGCAAGGAACAACGTCAATCAATCCACACACCAGTAGCGTGCCTTTCATACAAGCCGAAAAGCCGGGCTTGCTATTCAAAATTTGAAAATAACAAAAAAAAAACACCTTTGAAATAAGTAGTGTGATATCAGTCAATCTACAAAATTTAAACTTCGCGCGTTAAAAATTCAGCGCACGGGCCGGTAGTTACTATAGGCAAGATGACAAAAAAAAAGTAATTAGTCCGTCAGTTAGATAATCAAAAAATTTGGGACACGTATTTTTTCTTTTTTTTTCGTGAACAGAAAATGACGACAATACAGTGCGTTGAAGTTTCGTGAAACGTCACACCTTTGTGTAATTTTTACTGAGGAGTGACGTCACAAGCCCCCTCTCCGGAACTTTGATGCTCTTTATCTTTGTATTTTGTTATTAATTTGATCAAGCAAAAAATATGTGTCCAGTATTTTTGGACTGTCTAACAGACGGACTAAATAGAATGTCATTTTTTTGATGTAGTCAACATCCATATTACCATGCTACAAGTGCCGTGCATTCGTTACAAGAAGACTCGAGTCTCGACGTATCGTAGTGTACAAAATGAACACAGCGCGCTTTCAAGGTTTTATAGTGCGTTTCACTCGCACTTGCTGGCTTCTTACGGGGCTTAACCACAGCTTGTCTCTTTCACTCAGATTCATTCAACTTTTAAAAATACGACAGAATTATTCGATGTTCGATGAATGAAATTCGTAGTAAAATTGACGAAATTATGCCAGGCTTGTGAATGTGTTAGTTTGACGAATTTGAACATTATTTTAATGGAATAGAGATGTTATTTGGATGGCGTGCGAGATTAGGCGAAATAGCGCGATGCATGTGCGTATTTCTCTCTCTAGAGGAATAATATTTTCCAATTAGTTTTAACTTTGTTTTGAGCGGTACTGGAGCTTTTTTTTATACGAAACATAAACATATTTTAAAATTATGAATGTTTTAAAGTATTGTGTAACTTTTATAAGTTTATTTTGTTTTAACGTTTGTGAATTTGTGATTAAGTTTCTGTGTTTTACCTTTTAATAGTTTTAGTAGAAGATGCATTCGGAAACGCATGCAATTGTTACTTGTGATGGATTAAGGTGTGTGAAATCATTACTCGGGAAGGTAAATACTTTGAATTTTGCAGACAAATACTATTTGTAACGCAATATTACCAAAATCATTAATTTTATACATGAAAATTGCCTAAAAAACAGCTGTTGGTTGGTAGAATTAAAACCTTCATCAACTTTTTACGCGGGCGTTTTAAATTAGAATATAAATATATTTAAATAATATTGGTCATATACTTAAACTCAAGCGACTCAGAATAACTTGCTCTAAACAAATTATGGAACGATACAACAAACGGCTTGTGATTGCTGATACGTATCTGTAAATCTATTTAGTGACACCATGCCTTCAGTCACTCAGTGTGCTTTGTTGTTTGTCATCTGTAGTAAAGAAGCGAAGAATGAAGGTAATCATTTATAGCCGTTTACAATGTAATTAGATTTTTTATTTTATATTATAAAACCATTAATTATTTTTGCGCCATCTATTGGTGGCGAAAGTCAGCCAGCGAAATTCAAGAGCGCCAGTATTTTTTTAATAGATGGCTCTTACATCAAGTGAGGCGAAGATCGTAAAAATGTGTGTTATTTGGCAAAGCAAACTTTACAGTTTTTTTTTATATATCGGGCTTGCCCTAACATTTCAATTTTTTCCACCTAAGCACGCCACTGCCACACACGTGTTATAATATTTAAAAATTATCAAAAGATTAACAATATTTTTAGGGGTAGAAGTTCGAGACTACAAACATAACATAATATATTACCTGACAGATAGACAGCACGTTGCGTAGATCGTGCAACACCTGTTGCAGCAACGATGCGCCGGCGGCGACCTCGCGTTCGAAGAAGCGGTACAGAGGGTCTTTGATGTTCTCCACCGTACGACGTAATGTCTATAAAAATATTTATATTTATAGGATTAACATAATCTTAGAAAAACATGTGGGTTGATTTATTTACTTAAATAGGATATGGTCAAATTACGAAATAAATGTCACCGGAAAATAACAAGATCCGTAAGTTTATCAATCTACTAGGAAGTTTATAAACTTTCGTAAAATTCTAAACGGGAGATAAATTGTAATATTTTACGTCCACATTTTCGTAAAATCAATTTCCGACGTCAAACGGTAAATTTATAAACTAACGGATATCTATTCGTAAGATTTTATATGGTTCGACCAATCACAGAAACTCTTTTAAATATACGCATCTTTGAAATACGTAAAATACCACACTGCTCTCTGATTGGTCAATGTTCATAGTGGCAATGCTTGTGTCCATAGACTTTGGTATAATCAGACTTCACAAACTATAAATTGGAAGCAACAATGCCTGGTTCCTCTCTGGCACGGATGTAGTGAGTTTAGTTTTCTATTATCAGTTTCAATAAGCTATTTCAGTTACTAGTTAAAATACAGGAATACTCTTATAAAACACACTGGCGAACAATAGCGGCCGCGAGGAAGGAGAAGTGACACGTGACAGTCAACCAACCAATCAGATCGCGCGTAGCGTTTGGTTACTGCTTACTTATTATTTTACGAGTGAGTTCAGTAAGTTTATCAATTTACGAAAATGTGGACGTAAAATATTACAATTTATCTCCCGTTTAGAATTTTACGAAAGTTTATAAACTTCCTAGTAGATTGATAAACTTATGGATCTTGTTATTTTCCGGTGACATATACATTACTATTATATAGGCTTAAGATCGTCTATAGACGTTACGGATATGAGTCATCTTAAATATCAATTCGTCACGGTTTTACCACCTCAGCTTTACGGTAACGACATCTCTTTGAGTGAATGACCTAATATTATGTCCGCCATTGTATATTTGTGCATGAAATTTAAATAAATAAGACCTTACCGGTAGCTCTTGCGGCAACAGTTGCAGCCAGGTGGTGGCAGTCGAGTGCAACGTCTTCATCCAAGCTGGCCTTCCGTCGACCATTGAGTCTGAAACTAACAATATTGTGTAGCTAGCTGTATAATATTTTAAATAACTAACTAGTATATGTATCGTAACGCGAGTATATCACGCTACCCGAACCTCAATTAATTTTGAATCTAGCTGCTTTAGCTATAAAGTTGAAAAGGAAATTACCTGCGACCACATCATGATCTGCAGCGGCAGCATTGTAAGCTAACTCTTCTTCATCTTCTAGTTGCTGCATCTTTAGAAGCTTAGACACCAAGTCACTGCCTTGGTTTGTAAGGAGTACCTGGATAAAAACAATGTCAAATTAAGTGTCCTTGTTAAAAAAACAATAATTACCGCCAAGTCTGACTGTTCGCGATAAGCTTAAAAACTACTAAACGGATTTTCGTGTCGTCTTCATCGGTAGACACTTAGACAGACATGAGAAAGCTTAGAATTTCTAAGATTTGTAATACCCTTGCAAAGTTGAGGGAGGTCGCTAGTGTGAAATAATAAAAAAAACCCTGCATTTGGATGGATATTCATCCCTGTCTTGCCTATATTAGCTAATGTACAATCGACAAAATGGAATCATGACCCACCATTAACTTATTTTCCTACAGACATTCAAATACAATTAGGTCGACAATGGCGTAAACATGATTCAATTATGTCGATAGTACCATAAAGTGAGCGGATTTAAATTAACGGAATATGTATTTATGTACCTTCTCAGCATTGTTGGGCAGACCGAGCCAAGATGGCGTCTGCCTATCAGACAGATCCTCGATCCATTTGAGGAAGTGGTCGCGACGGTTACCGTCTGGCATCGTGATATGACGTTGATTACCGCTTGCCTGTTCAAATATAAATTAAACAAAGTTAACAAGACATTTGAAAATAACTATGTGTTACAAATAAATGGTAGCTTATTTACTTTGGCTGTCGCGGTCAATCAAAACTTTTTCTTCTCTAGTATTGAAAAAAATAATGATAACAAGAAAAAACATATAGTTACGTACCCCATCTACGTTAGCAACAAGAGCGAAGTCGGCTTCAAATGACTTGGGCGTGAAGAGTTTACACAAGAACGAGTGCAGTAGTCTCTGGTCGAAGGAATTGTCGATCTTGCCTCCGTAGATACATTGAGACAGGAGGGTCACGAGTGCCTCCCAGGGGACCTTTTCTGGAGGTAGGTTAGTGCGGCCCTGGAGTGAGGAAAAAATAAGATTATATATTTTAAATCCTTGATAATTTAAATTTTAAAGCATAATAGACAGGTCCAAAAATCAATGATAAATATGTATGTGTTTGCAAAAATTCAATAGGAAGTTAGTAGGGCTTCTTACGGCCATCTCCAACATCCTATCTATCAGTTGGTTTGGTCACTAGATATATGGTCTCTTATGGCCAGTTCCAAAAACCTAGCGGTAGATTCGTCACTACAAAGAGCTATTTAACACAGGCCATACATAATGTGTCAAAATTCTCATTTTTATCAACTCATTGGTAATTCTGACAAGGTAAATAAAAATTTATACATAATTTCCTAACCAAAAATTTCATTCATATTCAACTTTCTATTCACTCACCATGGCCGTTGCATCGATCCACGTATCAAGAGTATCACAAGCGACTCTCAGATCTGATTCGTTAAACTCGTAGTACTTCGCCCATCCGAGCGGCACGTAGCGGAGACGCTCTTGAACGATACCGTGGAACCACGCCAGTAGGAAGTACAGTCTCGCACGCTCTGAGGGCTGCTTCATCATGCGCGCTGCCGGGACCTGGATCATTTTGATTTATGAAAAGAACTGTTTTTTTTTTGTGAAGAAATGCCTAGGATTCGAACATTATAGGCAAAACAAGGCTTTTGAGATTGGCGGCTTTGCCATGATGGGGTCTTTG
Source organism: Athetis lepigone (assembly GCA_033675125.1). Lineage (NCBI taxonomy): Eukaryota > Metazoa > Arthropoda > Insecta > Lepidoptera > Noctuidae > Athetis > Athetis lepigone. The sequence goes on along the minus strand of CM066243.1, from coordinate 13,509,025 downwards.
GGTCACGAGAAACGGCATCAGGCTTTATTTTAATACATAACAATCAACTTGACGGGCCTGTTGGTCAAGTGGTTAGTGCCCCTGACTGCTAAGCCGGAGGTCGTGGGTTCGATTCCATACCAGGACAAAACTTTGAGTGATGAGCATGATAGTTTGTTCTTTGTCTGGGTGTACAGTTTCCATAATACGTATCTATTTAAAAAATATACAAGTATGTTTTCACTTGTCTGGTTACCACAGTACAAGCTCTGCTTATTTTGGGATGAGATATCCGTGTATGAGTTGTCACAGGATAAAAAACAACAAAATAGAATCTTATCTTCTCTTTTAACAGTGTCCTTAGTCATGATCAAATAAACTCACAGTAGCGAAAGTCCTGAGCAGATTAGCCCTGATGCCGGGCGGCGGCTCGAACACGAGCACCCTGCCGGCGCGCAGCAGGTTGACGGGCAGCTTGGGGCTGATCTCCGTCGTCAGGAACAGGCGGAAGTTCGGGTGCGGCTGCAGCGAGTGCAGCTTCTTCTCCAGTTGAACTAGCCACACTGGGGCTAGGTGCACGTTCTTTAACATTACCCAGCTGGAAACAAGTTAGTGGTATATGTTAATGGTTTTGGAAATAAGATAGTGCAGAGGAGACACATTTATTGTTTGCAAAGAACAGAATATGTAGCTCTGTTTATATTTAGCGTTTTTTGGAAGGAAAGGTTTCAAAGATACATTTTGCATGACTACCCTGAGAAGGAACAAGGAACAACCTCAGGAGTTTCTACAATGTATTTTACGTTACTTTTCACGTACTTTGGCTTAGCTATTCTCTCTCTCTCTCTCTTTCTCTATCTTGCTATCCTAATTTGGTAGTTGTGTGTCAGTGAGAGGAATATTACTTATTTATCTAGACAACTTACCGTCCAGTCTTGCAGGCAGTGTTAATGGCTCGCTCGGCTTGGTTGAAACCTTCGGCGGAACCAATAGCGATGCTGGACAGTGGCTTGTTCAGCTCAGTTGCCATGTCGTCCACGCGACCTAATAACAAACACAAATATAATGGTTGAAGACAGTTAAAACCATCTCAGAATCAGGATTTCGATAATAAAACAATAATGCAATAATTCTCGTTTGTAAAATGAGAAGTTGACAACAAAATATATCAACGCTAAATTACAATAGTCCAAAGATAATAACACAAATAATCATTAATAATAAAATAGTACTTACCGCTAGCGTCATATCCGGGAACGGAGCACAGAAGCGCGGGCGTGGTGGCGTTAAGCTGAGACTCAGTGATGGACGCCAAGTCAAGTTCAGTTTCGGCCTTAGCCATGTATCCTGCGCCCAGCACTGCCGTCACCAGCTGAGTCGCGGCTGCGATCACGCGGTCGGGACGGAATGCCTGGAGAAAAATAGCGTAGTTGTTAGATGAAAGTCTAGATTTTTCATGTCGTTATTAGTCAGTTTCTAGCCCTGACATGCCTGACCTAATACTTAGATAGTCTTGAACTTTACAAGGAAGATATTTTTTTCACAGCTTCACCTGTATCAGCAGCAGGCGGTACATGGCCAGCGTGTGCGGCGCGGGCGGCGCGGCGGCGTCACCGTCCCACAGTGTGGGCACGCACTGTAGTTAGTTATATATGTTGTACCTGTATCAGCAGCAGGCGGTACATGGCCAGCGTGTGCGGCGCGGGCGGCGCGGCGGCGTCACCGTCCCACAGTGTGGGCACGCACTGTAGTTAGTTATATATGTTGTACCTGTATCAGCAGCAGGCGGTACATGGCCAGCGTGTGCGGCGCGGGCGGCGCGGCGGCGTCACCGTCCCACAGTGTGGGCACGCACTGTAGTTAGTTATATATGTTGTACCTGTATCAGCAGCAGGCGGTACATGGCCAGCGTGTGCGGCGCGGGCGGCGCGGCGGCGTCACCGTCCCACAGTGTGGGCACGCACTGTAGTTAGTTATATATGTTGTACCTGTATCAGCAGCAGGCGGTACATGGCCAGCGTGTGCGGCGCGGGCGGCGCGGCGGCGTCACCGTCCCACAGTGTGGGCACGCACTGTAGTTAGTTATATATGTTGTACCTGTATCAGCAGCAGGCGGTACATGGCCAGCGTGTGCGGCGCGGGCGGCGCGGCGGCGTCACCGTCCCACAGTGTGGGCACGCACTGTAGTTAGTTATATATGTTGTACCTGTATCAGCAGCAGGCGGTACATGGCCAGCGTGTGCGGCGCGGGCGGCGCGGCGGCGTCACCGTCCCACAGTGTGGGCACGCACTGTAGTTAGTTATATATGTTGTACCTGTATCAGCAGCAGGCGGTACATGGCCAGCGTGTGCGGCGCGGGCGGCGCGGCGGCGTCACCGTCCCACAGTGTGGGCACGCACTGTAGTTAGTTATATATGTTGTACCTGTATCAGCAGCAGGCGGTACATGGCCAGCGTGTGCGGCGCGGGCGGCGCGGCGGCGTCACCGTCCCACAGTGTGGGCACGCACTGTAGTTAGTTATATATGTTGTACCTGTATCAGCAGCAGGCGGTACATGGCCAGCGTGTGCGGCGCGGGCGGCGCGGCGGCGTCACCGTCCCACAGTGTGGGCACGCACTGTAGTTAGTTATATATGTTGTACCTGTATCAGCAGCAGGCGGTACATGGCCAGCGTGTGCGGCGCGGGCGGCGCGGCGGCGTCACCGTCCCACAGTGTGGGCACGCACTGTAGTTAGTTATATATGTTGTACCTGTATCAGCAGCAGGCGGTACATGGCCAGCGTGTGCGGCGCGGGCGGCGCGGCGGCGTCACCGTCCCACAGTGTGGGCACGCACTGTAGTTAGTTATATATGTTGTACCTGTATCAGCAGCAGGCGGTACATGGCCAGCGTGTGCGGCGCGGGCGGCGCGGCGGCGTCACCGTCCCACAGTGTGGGCACGCACTGTAGTTAGTTATATATGTTGTACCTGTATCAGCAGCAGGCGGTACATGGCCAGCGTGTGCGGCGCGGGCGGCGCGGCGGCGTCACCGTCCCACAGTGTGGGCACGCACTGTAGTTAGTTATATATGTTGTACCTGTATCAGCAGCAGGCGGTACATGGCCAGCGTGTGCGGCGCGGGCGGCGCGGCGGCGTCACCGTCCCACAGTGTGGGCACGCACTGTAGTTAGTTATATATGTTGTACCTGTATCAGCAGCAGGCGGTACATGGCCAGCGTGTGCGGCGCGGGCGGCGCGGCGGCGTCACCGTCCCACAGTGTGGGCACGCACTGTAGTTAGTTATATATGTTGTATGGCTCAGAGGTAGCTAGTTACTTACAGTTGGATGTGAGTTGACGCAAACCACAGAATTTACAATAATTACGTTTATTGTCAAAAGTTTCACAAAGTTATGTTGGATGCTAATCCGCGGTTATAGTGCTACGGCAGCTATTGGTCAACTAAAATTAATATAATTAAATGTATAAAAGTAAACAAAAACGAGTAGTAAAAAGTAGGTCGCGGCGTCAGCGTTTTGCCTGTACGTGAACCGTACATGCTCCCGAGGGAAAAGTGGGATGAGCATCCATTTCAAAGCAAATAATATATACCTAATGTAAAAAGTGTAAAGTAAATAGTAAACAATGGAAAATATGTATAAGTTTAAAAGTAAATGTATTGTTGTCACTCAATTCACATCGTCAAAGTGAAATACTTTCTTCGGCTGTCTTGCTTCGCTGTAAACGGGCTCCGCTGCTGTCGAACGTATTTCATGAAGCTCGATGTCCTCTCTCAAATTATTCCTTCCTCTAGGTGTTGTTCTAGTTTTGGCGCCTTGTTTTGTTTTGCACCATCGTCGTATAACAACATATAGGGCAAGCACAGCGATTCCTCCCAATAGCAAAGAAGTGACGGAGTAGAGATAGATGTCGTGGCTTGACAAGTCAGACTCGGTCACATTCTGTGGTAATATTTCTCTACTTTTCTGTAACTCCAATTGCTGATCTATTTTTCTTATTTCTACTGCAGTTTGCGTTTCTTGTTCCGTTATGTTAAGTTTCGCATTCTTCCAGCCAAAGTCAAAGATGTGATTTATTGTTGAATTTATCGTTGGTATTTCTATGTCTGTTTCCATGTTGAAACTACTTCCCAGCTGATTCTGTGTAAACAATGTGGCGTCCTTTTTCTGTAGTATGCATTTTGATTGCAAGGTAATTACTCCAGTTCCGTCAATGACCGCTGGCGTAACTTGATCGTTACATATGACGCGCATCAGCTGTTTGCTGCATAATGTAAATAGCCACATGTTTGCTTTGTGAAGCTTCGTCCAGGTTTCCTTGCATGTTACGTCATTGAGGACGCACGATAATGATTCTTTTTCGTACTTTTCAGCAAAGTCTGCGTCGAGCACTCCGAAAAGAGTTCTTGCTAGCTTCCCAACTCCATCAAAGTATCCTCGTTTCGGTCTTGAGTGTTGAGTGAGCAGCATCGAGTTGTAGTCGGCCAGGTGACCCAGTTCATGACGTAGATGGCTGACGATTGTTTCGCAAGGCGTATACTCATGTGATATCCTTTGACAAAGCTTATCTATTTGATGGACGTACTCATTGATCCGCTCAGTTGCTTGCCAGTATGACGTTAAGTTGTAGTACACAAGTAAAGTCCATTCGTCATGTACTAATTGTATTTTCCCTGCTTCATCGAAGTAAATCGGATGATTGCTAGGTATAGCTGTGACCTTCAAGTTATTAGTCGTTGGCGCCGACTGGGCAAATCCCGTCATAGCTAAAATGGATAAAAGTGCGAGTGACAGCCAATAGTTTTTGTGTTTGGTCGTGCCTCCCCTTTTTCTCGTTTCCGGAGTATGTGTTCTTTTCACTTCTTCATTTTCTCTCGGTTCTTCAGGTTTTAGTGTTAACGGTGAAAGCTTCGTTATTGGCCGTTTAAGTGTCCCTTTCTTGGTTTTTAAGGTAACAACTCGTACTTGACCGTCGGCGCCTGGATGAAGTTCCTGGACTCTTCCTATAGCCCAACGGCCAGGAGGTAAGTGTTCATCTTTTACTAGCACTAGGCTTCCTTGTTTCAGGTTTTCTTTTGGTTGCTGCCATTTGCTTCGGATTTGTAGTTGGTGTAGATATTCGTTCGACCATCGCTTCCAGATATGCACGTTCATTTGTTCAACTAGCCTCCATCTGTTTCTTGGATCGTGTTCAGCAAAATCTTGTTCTTCTTGCGGTGGCGACAGTAAAGGGCCGCCGATGAGGAAATGACCGGGAGTCAGGTATTCCAGGTCTTCGATATCTTCTGTTAGTGGGCACAGCGGACGAGAGTTGAGACAGGCTTCAATTTGATTTAATAAGGTAGTGAATTGTTCGAAAGTGAGCTTCTGTTCTCCCAATACTCGATGTAGGTGATATTTCATGGCTTTGACGGCGGCTTCCCACAAACCACCCGCTGTTGGCCAGAGAGGAGCATTGAAATGCCATTCAATTTGTAAGTGGCTCATCTCGTCAAAAAACTCTGAAGTATTGAACGTACTGTGTTTTTCAAATTCCTGTTGAAGTAGTTTTGCTGCGCCCACAAAATTTGTTCCATTGTCGGAAAATACGTGCCGAGGTGTACCTCTGCGGGCACACATCCTCTTGAATGCGGCAATAAACGTTTGCGTGGTCATGTCCGACACCAGTTCCAAATGCACCGCTTTGGTCACCATGCATATGAAAATTGCTATGTAAGCCTTACAGGTTTTGACTCCTCTTCCTTTGTTGATTTTCACGTCAACATGTCCGGTATAGTCGACGCCCGTGTTTGTGAACGGTCTTGATGGAGTTACACGTTCCTTTGGCAAGTCTGCCATCAGTTGGACGTTTCGGTTTGGTTTGAAACGGTGACATCGGACGCATTGTCGTAGCTCCTTCTTGACTGTTCTGCTGCCTCCAATTACCCAAAATTTTTGACGTAAATGGGCCAAAGTAAGCCGGGCGCCCCCGTGGAGAGTGTCGCGGTGAGCCTCTTGAATAATAAGCTCCGTTAATCTTCCTGTAGCCGGAAGTATGATTGGATGTTTAGCTTCGGGAGATAAACTTGAGTAGCCCAGTCGCCCCTTCACACGCAGTATTTCACTGTCGTCGAGAAATGGAGTTAGTTTCAGTAAGCTGCTTTTTGTTGAAATTAGTTGATTTTTCTTCAAACGTTCAATTTCGTCACCATAGTTCTCATTTTGAACGTTCTTGATGATCAACTCTGTAGCTCTCATAATTTCTTGAGGCGACAAACACACAACCTCTTTTTTATTACCGCAATCGGTTAAGTTATTGACGGAGTTAAGTGTGTGTTTTTGCTTACAAAAGTTGCTAAATCGTAGAATCCATCCAAGCACTCGTATTACACGTTTATAATTACTGTTTTTATTCAATAATGTATTAATTATTTCACAGCTCATGTATGTGACTGCGTAGCAGTTTTTTTCTTGCAACTCAGTGTTTGTTGTGTAGGTCAGGCGATCGTCTTGATGGGTTTCTGAAATGTTTGTTTTTAACCAATGTGGTCCATTCCACCATAAGTTATAATCTAAGAGTTGATGAGGTGTGAGCCCTCGAGTTGCGCAGTCAGCAGGGTTTTCTTCTGACTTCACGTAGTTCCAGCAGTTTGCCGAGATAATGCTATTTATTTGTTTGACTCTGTTAGCCACATATTTCTCCCATCGGTTTGTATCGCCCTGCAACCAAGCTAAAACGACTTTGGAGTCACTCCAGCACCTTATATGTAGGTTTTTATTGCAGAGAGTGTTCTGAACCTTTTTTAGCAATTTGGCCAGTAAAAGGGCCCCGCAAAGTTCCATTCTAGGTACCGTTATCTTATTGCTGATTGGTGCAACCTTTGTTTTTGCTGTAATTAGTGTTGTCTTGTATTCACCCGCTTGATTCTTCACGCGGCTATAAATCACGCACGCGTAAGCTTTTTCGCTTGCGTCGCAAAACCCGTGTATCTCAAGGTTGTTTTCTGGACTTTGTAACCATCGTGGTATGGAAAGTTTGTTAAGCAACTGGATATCTTTTCTTATGGTTTCCCATACTGTAGCGAGATCGTCGGGTAAACGTTCATCCCAGTTGATTTTGCTGATCCAGATTTTCTGGAATAGAAGTTTTGTTTTTATCGTAAGTGGCGATAGCAATCCTAGTGGGTCGTATAGCTTGCTGATTTCGCTCAGTAGTACTCGTTTCGTTAGATTTTTCTTGATAGGTAGATCCCATTGGTATGTGAAACTATCGTCGTTTTGATTCCATCTCATGCCCAACATTTTCGAGTTTGAAGTTTGTTCTGGACTAAAATCGATATTCGTACTGCGGCTTTTTTGATCATCTTGCAAGTCTTCCAAGATAACCGGTTCATTTGATTTCCACTTTCTCAGATTAAATCCTCCTTTTTTCAGCAACTCAATTAGCTGTGTGACGATTGTTTTTGATGCTTCGATCGTGTCCTGCCCATAAACCAAGTCATCCATGTAGAAATAGTTTTTCAGGACGTTCCCAGCTTCCGGATAGGAATCTTTCTCGTCTTCTGCAAGTTTGTGCAGAGTGCGCATTGCCAGATAAGGCGCACTTTTCGTTCCATAAGTTACTGTGCCCAACTGCCAATCTTGCAGAGGTTCGTTGGGGGAAGATCTCCAGATTATAGTTTGTAAGTGTTGCTGATTTTCATTCAGCCAGATAAATCGATACAGTTTTTCCACATCTGCCGTGAAGACGTATCTGTATGTTCTCCAGTTAATTAGTAGTGTCAGTATATCCTTTTGTAAGTTCGGGCCGCAGTACATGTGATCGTTGAGACTGCTCTCTCCTTTCGTCTTGTACGACGCGTTGAACACTACTCTTAGCTTAGTGGTAGTGGACTCGGCTCTCAAAACGCCATGGTGAGGTAGGTAGACTTGGAACCTATTTCCTCCTGTGACAGGTTTCATGTGTCCCATAGCGATGTACTCGTTCATGAAACGCTTGTATTCGTTACCGAGTTCTTTGTTTTTTAGCATTTTCCTTTCCAGTTGAAGGAACTGTGCTAAAGCTTGTGACCTCGCATTTTTCAAGTTGGTTTCGAAATAAGGCTTCATTGGCATTTGCACCACATATTGTCCGTTCGCCAATCTTGTGGTGGTTGCGTTGTAATATTCCTCGCAGTGCTGTTCTTCACTAGACGATGAGGACTTGTCAGGGATTTCCTCGGTCTCCCAAAATCTTGCCATGTTTTCAAAATCGTTGAGAGTCACGAAGCAGTTGAATGTCTTTACATTTCCGCATAGAATCCAGCCTACTTTTGTTTGTTGAGCTACTGGATATCTATTATCGCTCCTGATGACGCCGTTTAGTATAAGTTCTGAGTAGATATCCGCGCCCAAGAGCAGATCGATTGGGCCTGACAAGTTAAACTGTGGATCTGCTAGTTTCAAGTTTTCCAGATAGTCCCAGTTGCTAATTGAAAAGGATGCGGTAGGTAAGTTGTTAATAAGTTTTTTCATAATTAGTGCTTCAAAGTTGAATTTGTAGTCTGAATGTATTGACTGACATTCTAAGTTCATTGCCCCTTTGCAGTTGCCGCTAAGGCTTCCTACACCCGATACCACAGCGCTCACTTTACGTCGCTGTAATCGGAGGCGCTGAGCTGCGTTTTCTGTGATCAGGCTCACTTGGGAGCCTTGATCAAGTAGGCCTCTCAAGTTAATGAAGTTTCCATCTATTGTTTTGACCTTCAGGAGTACGGTAGTCAACAACACTTCCTTTTCTTCGTTCGTTACGTTGTTGACCCCATAGGAAGTCGAAGAAGTCGAAGATGGGTTTTCCTCCCTTTTTGTTTGTTTGTTGCTTGGTAGTTCAGTTTCGGTTTCATGCAAAAGTGTGTGGTGCGCCTTATGACACAATTTACACGTCTTTCGTGATTTGCATTGTTTTTCTCCGTGGCTGAATAAACAGTTTTTACAAATATGCAAGTTATGAACTGCGTCATTCCGTTTGTTTGTGTTCATAGCCAAGAATTGTTCGCAATTCATCAGTACGTGGTTAGTTTTGCATATTGGGCATGTTTTTGTTGTCGTGAAGAAGGTTTTTGGCGAGTTTTGTGACTTGTTAAAGTACGATGACCCTTGCGACTTATTTTTGTAGTTATTATTTCGGTTTTCTGATCCTTTATGAGTTTGCTTTTCAGATTTCCATGGTTTGTTTGATGACGATAGCTTTTGACTATTTCCCTGTAGAGCTTCCAGAGACATGAATTTTGACTCCAAGAACCCCGTGAACTCTTCCAGGTCTGGAAACTCCCTAGGATGTTTGACCTCCTTTATATATTCGTTGTACGTGACACTATCCAGTTTTTGAATCAACAGGTGAACGATGATTGGATCCCAGTTGGTAGTATCCAGGCCGATGTTTTTGAGCCCGTTCAAGCACTCCATCATGACGTCATGAAGCGTCCGTATGCTTGCAGCGGTTGGTTGCTGGATACTAGGTTGATTCAGGAGCGTGTTCATGTATGACGTGAACAACAGCCGTTTGTTATCGTAGCGGTGAGTCAGCAGTTCCCAGCAAGAAGCGTAGTTTTCAGCACTGATGCCGAGATGCTGAACCAGTTTCTCCGCTTCACCCTTTAACTTTGTTTTTAAGTGTTGCATTTTTTGTGCTTTCGAGAGTGTCGGATTATTGTGTACGCTTTCGAGGTAGAGGTCTCTAAAGGTAAGCCACTGGTTATAGTTTCCATGAAAATCCGGTATTTGAATTTTCGGCGTAGATTTTTCATAATGCGCATTGTTCCAGATGTTGTGTTGCAGTTTCCTTTTCAGGTCATCATAAAAGTTCTCCGCTGTATTGTATTTATGTAGATAAACTGAGTCTTCATCTTGAAGTATGTAGTCTAGCTCCCAGTTTACCTTTTCGATATGTTCCCATTTAGTCTTCAGGGTGCTCAAGTGATCTTCTAATTCCCATTTTTCCATTGGTTCTGCCAAAGCTATGTTTATCTTCTCCACAGTGCGTTCGAACGCTCTAAAGTTGCAGTATTGTCGACGCAAAAGGTCTTGCTGCTTTTCCGTCGACTCGCTTGTTTCCCGAGGAGGTACGTGGAATTTGATATCGTCGAAAGTAAATTTCGACTGCCCCATACCTTTCCTAGGCGTAGCAGGTGGTTGCTCCGTCTTACTAGTAGATGCAGACGGCAATTCAGCTTTACGTTTCAGCATGTCTTGCAACACTTCTTCATACATCTTCTTTGTACTGCCGAAAATGTCGTCATTGAAATATTGAAGGTCCGTTGCTCCGGACTCTTCGAGTAGTTGATGGTTGTAAACAAACTTCTCCCAGTTGTTGTTTAGCTTAGAAAGACGCTCCTCCAGGTACGCCAAGTTCTTCCTGGTGGAACTATCCTTCTTGTAGTTGGAGCAAATAAGCTTCAAGCCCTTGAAGATGGTTTCTTGACTGCTTATCAGTTCTGTTACGCTCTGAACCATTGTTATAGGTTATTGGCTTGACCGTTGGTAGTAGAGTTGTATCACCGCAGGTACTAGTTCACCAAAGTTGCGAAGTTTCCGCAAGATTTGGATACTGAGTGCGTCGTCACTTTAATAACGCGATCCGCTCTTTTGTTATATCAGCTAGACCGATTTGAGTTAATAGAGACAATACGCACTTATTATCCGGCTCGAAGGACCATTTTTATGTATGGCTCAGAGGTAGCTAGTTACTTACAGTTGGATGTGAGTTGACGCAAACCACAGAATTTACAATAATTACGTTTATTGTCAAAAGTTTCACAAAGTTATGTTGGATGCTAATCCGCGGTTATAGTGCTACGGCAGCTATTGGTCAACTAAAATTAATATAATTAAATGTATAAAAGTAAACAAAAACGAGTAGTAAAAAGTAGGTCGCGGCGTCAGCGTTTTGCCTGTACGTGAACCGTACATATGTTGTACCTGTATCAGCAGCAGGCGGTACATGGCCAGCGTGTGCGGCGCGGGCGGCGCGGCGGCGTCACCGTCCCACAGTGTGGGCACGCACTGTAGTTAGTTATATATGTTGTACCTGTATCAGCAGCAGGCGGTACATGGCCAGCGTGTGCGGCGCGGGCGGCGCGGCGGCGTCACCGTCCCACAGTGTGGGCACGCACTGTAGTTAGTTATATATGTTGTACCTGTATCAGCAGCAGGCGGTACATGGCCAGCGTGTGCGGCGCGGGCGGCGCGGCGGCGTCACCGTCCCACAGTGTGGGCACGCACTGTAGTTAGTTATATATGTTGTACCTGTATCAGCAGCAGGCGGTACATGGCCAGCGTGTGCGGCGCGGGCGGCGCGGCGGCGTCACCGTCCCACAGTGTGGGCACGCACTGTAGTTAGTTATATATGTTGTACCTGTATCAGCAGCAGGCGGTACATGGCCAGCGTGTGCGGCGCGGGCGGCGCGGCGGCGTCACCGTCCCACAGTGTGGGCACGCACTGTAGTTAGTTATATATGTTGTACCTGTATCAGCAGCAGGCGGTACATGGCCAGCGTGTGCGGCGCGGGCGGCGCGGCGGCGTCACCGTCCCACAGTGTGGGCACGCACTGTAGTTAGTTATATATGTTGTACCTGTATCAGCAGCAGGCGGTACATGGCCAGCGTGTGCGGCGCGGGCGGCGCGGCGGCGTCACCGTCCCACAGTGTGGGCACGCACTGTAGTTAGTTATATATGTTGTACCTGTATCAGCAGCAGGCGGTACATGGCCAGCGTGTGCGGCGCGGGCGGCGCGGCGGCGTCACCGTCCCACAGTGTGGGCACGCACTGTAGTTAGTTATATATGTTGTACCTGTATCAGCAGCAGGCGGTACATGGCCAGCGTGTGCGGCGCGGGCGGCGCGGCGGCGTCACCGTCCCACAGTGTGGGCACGCACTGTAGTTAGTTATATATGTTGTACCTGTATCAGCAGCAGGCGGTACATGGCCAGCGTGTGCGGCGCGGGCGGCGCGGCGGCGTCACCGTCCCACAGTGTGGGCACGCACTGTAGTTAGTTATATATGTTGTACCTGTATCAGCAGCAGGCGGTACATGGCCAGCGTGTGCGGCGCGGGCGGCGCGGCGGCGTCACCGTCCCACAGTGTGGGCACGCACTGTAGTTAGTTATATATGTTGTACCTGTATCAGCAGCAGGCGGTACATGGCCAGCGTGTGCGGCGCGGGCGGCGCGGCGGCGTCACCGTCCCACAGTGTGGGCACGCACTGTAGTTAGTTATATATGTTGTACCTGTATCAGCAGCAGGCGGTACATGGCCAGCGTGTGCGGCGCGGGCGGCGCGGCGGCGTCACCGTCCCACAGTGTGGGCACGCACTGTAGTTAGTTATATATGTTGTACCTGTATCAGCAGCAGGCGGTACATGGCCAGCGTGTGCGGCGCGGGCGGCGCGGCGGCGTCACCGTCCCACAGTGTGGGCACGCACTGTAGTTAGTTATATATGTTGTACCTGTATCAGCAGCAGGCGGTACATGGCCAGCGTGTGCGGCGCGGGCGGCGCGGCGGCGTCACCGTCCCACAGTGTGGGCACGCACTGTAGTTAGTTATATATGTTGTACCTGTATCAGCAGCAGGCGGTACATGGCCAGCGTGTGCGGCGCGGGCGGCGCGGCGGCGTCACCGTCCCACAGTGTGGGCACGCACTGTAGTTAGTTATATATGTTGTACCTGTATCAGCAGCAGGCGGTACATGGCCAGCGTGTGCGGCGCGGGCGGCGCGGCGGCGTCACCGTCCCACAGTGTGGGCACGCACTGTAGTTAGTTATATATGTTGTACCTGTATCAGCAGCAGGCGGTACATGGCCAGCGTGTGCGGCGCGGGCGGCGCGGCGGCGTCACCGTCCCACAGTGTGGGCACGCACTGTAGTTAGTTATATATGTTGTACCTGTATCAGCAGCAGGCGGTACATGGCCAGCGTGTGCGGCGCGGGCGGCGCGGCGGCGTCACCGTCCCACAGTGTGGGCACGCACTGTAGTTAGTTATATATGTTGTACCTGTATCAGCAGCAGGCGGTACATGGCCAGCGTGTGCGGCGCGGGCGGCGCGGCGGCGTCACCGTCCCACAGTGTGGGCACGCACTGTAGTTAGTTATATATGTTGTACCTGTATCAGCAGCAGGCGGTACATGGCCAGCGTGTGCGGCGCGGGCGGCGCGGCGGCGTCACCGTCCCACAGTGTGGGCACGCACTGTAGTTAGTTATATATGTTGTACCTGTATCAGCAGCAGGCGGTACATGGCCAGCGTGTGCGGCGCGGGCGGCGCGGCGGCGTCACCGTCCCACAGTGTGGGCACGCACTGTAGTTAGTTATATATGTTGTACCTGTATCAGCAGCAGGCGGTACATGGCCAGCGTGTGCGGCGCGGGCGGCGCGGCGGCGTCACCGTCCCACAGTGTGGGCACGCACTGTAGTTAGTTATATATGTTGTACCTGTATCAGCAGCAGGCGGTACATGGCCAGCGTGTGCGGCGCGGGCGGCGCGGCGGCGTCACCGTCCCACAGTGTGGGCACGCACTGTAGTTAGTTATATATGTTGTACCTGTATCAGCAGCAGGCGGTACATGGCCAGCGTGTGCGGCGCGGGCGGCGCGGCGGCGTCACCGTCCCACAGTGTGGGCACGCACTGTAGTTAGTTATATATGTTGTACCTGTATCAGCAGCAGGCGGTACATGGCCAGCGTGTGCGGCGCGGGCGGCGCGGCGGCGTCACCGTCCCACAGTGTGGGCACGCACTGTTCAGGCGCTGCCTGTGCCAGCCACGCTGCCAGTTCGGGCAGCTCGTCCACCTTGTCGAGCAGCCGGCGGAAGTGGGGCAGTCTGGGCAACAGAGTATGTTTCAGTAGTAGATTATTATATTACAAGACACAACCTTGATTTATCTAAAGCTCTGAAATCCTGAAAGCCTATATTATTGTTACGTACTCTAACAAGAGTCACAGTTATTTTTACTTTCCACGGCTTTTAGCGTAGCAAATCTTTTTTTATTACCTGGAGCTAAGTCTCGCGGCGGCGTCATGTTGCTGGTGCGTGAGCGGCTCCAGCGGCGAGGTGGTGGACACGAAGCCCTCCTTGCCGCCGAGGAACACCCCGAAGGAGCGCTCCAGCGTGTCCTCCGCGCCCGTGCCCTTCAGGTGGATGCGGCATAGCAACAGCGCGAACGTCAGCCGGTCTGTGTGCAGCATGCCTCGGGCCACGCGCTCGTATACCACCTGGTGGGTTTACATAGTTTCAATTTAGATTTTTAGGAAAAAAGTCAATGATGTAAAAATGTTATGATATACCTGTGTAATGTGGCGTCTTACTCAAATAACCGATGAATTTAAATCTTTATGCAGACAGATTTTCAATATTACATACTTCAACATATTTTGTCATTCTACAGGGTGTACTTACTAAAAGTTTGAATCAAGGGCGTAAGCAAAATCATTTCCAAACATTGTAATCCGACAATATAATCAAAAATGTCGGTATTTTTTTGTTCATAAGTTTTGACCAGATTTAGAACTTTGTTTTTGTTAATTATACGACGACTGATTAACGCAATTTTCAACTTTTTTCCTGTTGCTTTCGTTGTTATCCATGAATCAACAAAAACTCCTTAAACCTAAGACACATTTACGAGGACAATTACCGCTACATAGATGCTACTCTAAAATTCACATCTCAACTTACCGCAAACAATTCCTCAGTGATAATCTTGAGCCTGGCCGTGTAGTCGGTGATGCCGCTCAGCATGGGACACACGAGCACCGAGCTGAAGATGTCCAGGAACATCTTCAGAGAGTACTGGTACAGGAAGTGCACTTGGTGCAGAGACTCCATTGTGAAGTAGATGCTGCTGCAGGCCTGTGGAATTAATGTGTTCGTAAGTCTTGTCTCTATGTAGTAATGCCATTTTTTTGTTAGTGTGATGGTGATATTTTGAATGAAATAATAATATGACAAAGTTCTTGTTTTTTTTTTTAAATGATTATTAGCGCGCACTGAAAGAAGATTTTCGTTCAATGTAGGTAGATATTAAAGATTTTCTTGATATTATAATGTTACGTTATATTGTACATGATTCGCGATGATGCACGGGCAATTGTATTGTTTATTTGCATGTCATGATGTAAGACAACGAGTAAATGTATAGCAATTTTAACATTGTATTACTTGCCAACCAATTGCTCATTTTAGTTAAACATTACAACTTTGAAGAAGTTAAGTTGTTAAGAAGTTAAGTTGTTAAAGTCTCAATTAAGCCCTGTTTTAGCATTATTCATTAACCTATGTATTGAAAAGGGATTATATCCTGAAACATTGAAAGCAGCATTAATTAGACCAATTTTTAAACAAGGTGCACATAATGAGTACTCAAATTACAGACCAATAGCCATCTTGTCTGTTATTAATAAAATTGTTGAAAAATTTATTGTGAACCAGGTATGCGATTTCTTGGAAAAACACCATATATTATCAAATGCGCAACATGGTTTCCGACGCGGACGGAGCACGGCAACGGCGTTGGCGCAGTTCACTGATGACGTCAACGACTGTTTGGATCGGCGGGAGCAGGTGGTGGTGGTCTACATTGACTTTAAAAAAGGTTTTGATACCTTGGAACACCACCAACTGCTTCTGGCTATGGAAGAGTGCGGGATTGCGGGACCATTGAATAAGTGGTTCCGCGCTTATCTCACAGGACGCACATTGCGAACGGTTGTTGATGGTGTCGAAGGTGAACCTCAAAATGTCACGTGTGGTGTGCCAACCGGATCCGTGTTCGGTCCAGTCGGATACATAATGCACGTCAATAGCATGTGTAACGTGATCCGAAATTGTCGTATTTATATGTATGCGGACGATACGTGTCTTGTTTACGCAGGCAAAGATTTAAATGTAATCGAAAAAAACTTGCAAGAGGATTTTACGAACATCATTAAATGGTCTCACGATAATGGTATAATAATTAACATAGCCAAAACCAAATGTATGCATATAAGATCTCCTTATTTCAAGAACATTGTTCGGTCACCGCGCATAGTGGGACACAGCTTCGAATGTCTACACCGTAATGATTTGTCATTGTGTAAGTGTGCCACTATTGAGGTGGTGGAGGTATACAAGTACTTGGGATTGGTGATAGATAACAATTTCTCATGGAAAATACACATCGACCATTTGTGTGACAAACTCCGATCAGTACTTGTAAAATTCCACCATCTCAGTATTATACTGGATAGGGCTACTTTGTATACAGTATATTATGCATTAGTGGACTCATTGCTCTCTTATGGGCTGGCTTGTTATGGAAATACATTTAAAACCTATTTAGATAGGATAAAATCATTCCAAATAAGATTTATGAAATTATTAGTAGACAAAAATGTAAAACACCGTTGTAAACTCAGTAATTATGAAGAATTATTCTTAGAGTGTAACATGCTGCCAGTCCATGAGAAGGCAGTGTTATTATTGGCCCTAGAACACTTTCGTATTGATGAGTTTAAATATGAAATCGTGCGTGCAAGGTCACAAAGAAATGTAAACTTAAGAAGGTATGTGCAACCGACTTGTAATAATTATTTTGGCCGCAGGTGTCGAAAATACTTAATTCCAACTATTTGCAATAGCCTTCCGAGGGATATGGAAAACGATTGTATTTCAAAATTATCTTTTAAAAACAAAGTGCAAAAGTATTTATTAGCAGAATTTAGTCGGAGGATTGTGCCTTGAGAGTAGGGACGATCAGGATTAATTTGAAGTGTTTTTGTTCTGGTGGCATAGTTTTTTATAGATTATAGTTTAATTTTTGTTTTTTTTTTTTCTTCAACTTTCAATAAAACCCAAATGAAAAAATGTAATTACAATAAAATTGTACCTATTTTATAAACTGGGAGCTACATCTGCCAACAAACTGTAATGCAGTTTGGCAGAGGTATTATGTAACCTAAATGTATGTGAACAATATAAATAAACATTTTTTTCATTTTTCATTTTCATTTCATTTCATTTCACTAATAAAGCTAACTCCTATTTATATACATACTTGAGACAAAGGCAAGTACTGTTGGCTGACAGTCTCAATCTCAGCAATAACTTTGTCGGTCTCTTCAACTTTCTGTCCAATGTCATCGGCTTCTTTCTTCAGGGTCTCAAGCGTGGCGATAACTGAGTCATCGTCCAGGATCTTGCCTTTAGCGTCGTTCAGCGCTTGGAGCAGCGACTTCTCTAACTGACGCAGACGGAGGTGGAACTCGCCTTGAAAATGAAGTAACGGGGTGTGTATAGAGGCGGGAGTAGTATTTTTTGAGTTGCAGTATTTTTTTTTGTAGCTCTAAAAAGTATAGTTGAGATTACCAACTCATTAGAGGTAATTAAAATTGAGTAAAGTGCGACTTTGTTTTTATGTTGATAGTCATGTTAAAAGTTGCGTAGACTGTCTAGTTTTATACTTACATAAATATAAAACTAAACGCCTCAATTAAACATAACTTCTACAAACAAAAAGCACAATTGTCTTTTATTTTACAAAATTATAGTGTTCCTTTTAGCTCAGAGATGGGAGGCTTGTGAAATCATGTTTACCTATGTTGATAGCACAAATACGAACTTACCTTGCAACTTCAGCAGGTCAGACCTCTTGGTGTCGATGTCAGGTCGTTCAGCCTTGAGCACTCTGTGCAGGCACTGCGACTGCAGCGACGAGCGCGTCACCGTGAAGTTCACGAACGTCACTCGCGAGCACATGTCCGGCGGGAACTCTACTGTCGGGTCCCTAGGGAGAGAAGGTAGTTTGGTATTTGTATACGTTTTAATGGACATAATTATAAGGATAGATGTCTGCGTAGTATATTCACGGAAGGAGTGGGAGTGACTTTGATCTAAAATCATGATTCTAAAACGCCCCTCATCGACAATCTGCTGTTCCAAATATTTACACCGAGTAGGTGTTGCATTTTAGTGTGAAATCATCATGTTCTTAGCTTTTTCCCAACAGCCATCAAGTATGTCATGGTTGGCTTCCAGACTACCTGGACTCAGCTGAATACAAGTGCGTAGTGTGCGTACCAGACTATTATGAATTATTATGTATGAAACAAAACCACCATATCATGAGTATTAACTTACCTAGTACTAAGGAATATGACAAATGAGGGACTAAGATCAATGTCCTGGTCTCCGAGAGTGATGAGTACTCGGCCGCCAGTACGACGGAGCTCTCTGTTCAGCACCGGGTTTAGGATCGGATCGTAGTTCTCTACATCCTATGAAAACAAAGTAGTTAAGAATAAAACTTATTATATTTTAGTGGGGAAATTTAAGTAGTGTCTCTTGACGTGATTATGTAGTTGTTTATCAGCATGCGGAGTTGTCACATTGCATAGGACATAACATGTAGTCTGTGCTAAATCAAAGTTGATCGTAATTGCATGTTGCATGATACAACGTTACACGCATCAAGTTGCACGAATGTCTACCGGAGAACGCTGCATATAATATTCCCTAATTAAATATTATTAAAGATCATGTAATACTTACTTGCACAAGGAGTGGGTTACCGAAACGCAATGCGGACTCCAAATTCTTCCTGAACGAGTCGTCGAGGAACGATGTTTTAGTGATCTTGCGTTCTTTGAACTCCCGCATTATGAACTCCGTGGCTTGGCCGGACGGGTCGATGATCAGCGGGTAACGGTTGAAGCGCTATTTGAAATAATCGCAAACGATTAAATATATTCTAATGAGGTTTGTAAAGCAGTCTACTATTTAATTTTTGTCAAAGGTCGAAATGAAACAGTATTTTTATTTGTTAGTAGATCTCTATATTATACATAAATCTCACGTGTCTTCAAGCGAGCAATATGTAAAGTTTTATTTTTAAGTTATACAAAGTTATCGTTTTGTATTTTATGCCACATATGAATTTATTGGACCGATAAATACATTACTTTAAGACCGAACAAAGACTTAATAATCAATTAGTTTAGGAGCACTACGGGTCGCCTAGAACTTAAAGTTCTAGTGTTTGGACTAAATTAAGTACCAGAAGATTATCTCCCTGGCCACAATACTGCAGAAATGGCAGTCTGAACTAAAGGTATCAAATAAGCAGCAATTATTTCATTATTCTTTATCATGTTTCTTAAACATAACGTAAAAACCCTTACCCGTAGCATAATAGCGTTCTCCACACACAGTTCGTCCGTGGGCAGAGCGTTCGCCTGCCAACGCAGTCGTTCGTCTGGGTTACTGAGGTACTCCGTGCGAGCGATGTCTGCGCGGTACTTGATGTTCGCGGCGGCCAAGTGAGCCGTCCATGTTGTGAACAGGTTTTGACGGTACTGTGAAGGGTCACGAATTTAGAATACATTTTTAAAAAGTATCTCTACCTGAATGTAAAAAATGAAAATATGTTATGTGCTAGCGAATATAATTCGAGGGCGATGCAAGGATCGTAACAATACATCACACATAATCTTCGTTCAGGATTTTAGAAGTCATGGCGGAAAAATATTAGATGAACCGTGAAAACATAACACTCCTTTTAATAGGAGTTCATGTTAAAAGTAATGGTCAATATATTACACAAATATAATGATCGCATATGAGAATAACTTTTTTTATCACAATGATTAAAATATAACAATGACTAAGGAAATAAATTCCGTTAAATTAACCATTTGGTACTCACATGCTGGTCAAAGTATCCACCATAGGCGATGAAAGCAGCGGAAAGCAGTACATCTCCGACGATGGTGCTCATTTGTGAGCGGAATGTCTCTGAGCTGGACTCCCAACGTTCTCGCTCGATAACCAAGCTCTTCAGCAGAGCTATTGACCTGTCCACCTGTAGAGAGACAAAAAGTATTAATGAAGAAGAAAACAATTGTTATATGGAAATATTATACTCTTATGAACCTATTGCCAGGTAAAATAATATTGAGAGATAATAATAGAGAGAGTTTTAAATATACGCTTTGACACAAAAATAAGTATATTCAAAAGACCTTATTGGGTTACTATAATAGAGTTTTAATGTAACTCTTTAAAATAAAGACAAGAATTTGAACATTTCAAATGGTGAACCCCAAAGTAGGATACAGACTTTGTAGTTTATTGAACACATGTACTTTTTAGGAACTAGACATTTTGAGGATAGGTCTATTTTGACGACATATTGACACGGTACATTTGGAGAATGAGAGATTTTAACCCTGGTACCCTGCCCTCCTATCCTGTATGTCCTGGATACATACTCACAATGAAAGTTCAACATTTTAATAACTTACCTTAGCTTGCACATTCTCCAAGTCAGTCTTAATAGCCTGGGCCTGGCTGATGAGCTGCGCGTACTCCTCCTTGTAAGACGCGATAGACTTCTCGAGCTGAGCAATAAGCTCGCTCACTTCATTGCCAGCCGTCACGTTGCTTTGAGCGCGGTTCTCTAGAGCTTGGAGCTCGTTGCGCAGTGGTTCTACGCGCTTCAACATGTCTGCGTATTCGATCTGTGGATATGAGTGAATGAGGTGAAATAGATTAATAAAAAATTAAACTAAATTGAAAAAATATTGCGGGCAATAATTCAAATGCAGGATTAAATTTAGTCTGCTTAGCACAGTGGTTTCTCGATGTATTATTGGCTCGGATCATTTTAATTTGATATATAAAAGGTAAACTTTGGTAAAAACATTTAACATAATTATAAGTAATATTATTTAACCATTTTACATTCATAATATAAAAAGGATTATTTATTATATATTCACCAATTTGCGCTTTCTATTAATAATCGAAATCCTTTGCCGAGGGCCACAGATTTGGAATTTCTGGGATAGCGTCTCATGAGTTAAATTGATAAAGCTTATATTAAATATCTTACCTGAGCGATAGCCCATTTGACCATAGGACCGCAAGCCATACTGGCTCTGTTCACCTTCTCGAAGTTGTAATCAGGGTTGCTCAGGTATCGAGTCCTCATCTTCTCACGTACATCATCACTGGTATACACACATTTATAATTATCATATGTGTCATTTTCTTATAATGATATTTTTTACTTTATTACGTGCATCGTGCAATGGTAATGAACCAGACCATCTCAATGAATGACTTTTGACCTTGTACCAGAGAGATTTTGACTTGTATGTATGACACGGTATGTTTGCTGTCGGTAAAATTCATGATAATGCAAAATGTGTGCTTGGATATCATTTTGAGGAGATGAATTCATAGATTTAAAAGATTTATAGATTGAATAGTGGAAGAACTATATTTTCACGACTTCGGGTCTGTTTGTAAAGTTTCCTAAACAGAAACTGCAGAATGAAGTTGACCGACATTTAAATTTACACAGTAACCGCGTCCAACATGCACATCTTGTTACTCCTGTACCTCACTTCAAATATAAACAGGACGTCACTTACCCACACAGCAAACAACAATTCTAGAGATAAACACATTGCCTTCCCCTGCTCGAAGGACACATTAGATAGCAAACAAAACAAAATAAACATAATATTAAACAGAAAAAAAAACAAGCTTTTTCACCGTCGCTAGCGAGTATCTTCCTCGGCGGTTGGACATTATTTATTGGCAAATACATTCATGCGTCCTGAATGTTGAGGTAATGTACGAGTATGGTGTATCGTATATTTTTTGAAGTGTCATATTGGTGTTGGTCTTTTTTCATCTTAAGTTCTAAGTTTTAAGTATTAATTGTTACGTGTGTAATTAAAAAATAAAGTTATTGAGAATGGAACGGTTGTTTCAGTGATTAATGTCTACTTTTTGTATTAATTTGTTCAAAATATCCATGTGTATTATTATTCTAGAATTTTCAACCTACCACCACATACGTACCAATTACCGATGCATGCGCGTGCGTCTTAACGTCCATAGAATGCATACAAACTGAACATACCATGCGAAAAGCATGCAGCAAGCGTCAAAATTTAGCCCAATTTACTATGCAAATTGCACGCGATTTTCATTTTAGTTAAAAAGTAAACATTTCCAAAATAATTTGAATAATGTGAATAAAAATCGTGTGAAACTAGCATTAGAATACTTCGTAATCGAAAGATCAAAGTCCTTTCATACCACCACCACCAAACAAAACAGAGGGGACAAGTGGGAGGGGTGGAAAACAAGCGGCGGTGCTCACGTTATGTCCTCGGTGGAGAAATTGGACACGATGCTGTTGATGAAATTCTCTCGCATGATGACGGCACGGATAGCCTTCCAGTCGGTGGCATTCTCGCCCAGGAGGAGGCAGATGGACTCCAGAGCGACCTTCACGAGTGCCGGCGGGTTGCCCATAGATCTCACTTCCACCAAATGCTGCTTCTTTATAGATTTCACCGCTGTGTATTACAAACGGTTCGGCGATTCGTGGATATTCGTTGATGTTCGTGTGTGTTCGCGCCAGTTCCAGCGCCATTGGTGCGTCGCGTCGCGTCCGTCACCAGCACGAAGCGAGAGCGAGAGAGTACAAAAAAGAGAGAAACAAAAAAGGCATTTAGCTGCTTTCTGTGACACATGCGGCTGGCGTTATTATAACGTTGAAATTATACCGCTGCTACCGGCACGGGCTCTGAGGGAACTGTTCAAAACTGCATCTAATAGAACTTTAAATTGATTAAAACAATTTGTAACAGTTCCCTCAGCTCCAGATCGCCAAAACGGAAACAAATCATAAGTATATTTTCTGAAAAGAAAAGGTTAAGATACGTAATGTTAAAACAAAATGTTAAATGATTCACGACGATGCTTAGCGGGGTTAGTCACGAGTATTCACTGTATATTAGTGTGCCTTACGTTACATAGATGCCATTTTACATAACAGTGATCACAGCGTTACGTTTTCTTCTATATTAATAACAACAGTCACATAATGCAAGCCAGCTTAGCTTATTTACAACAACATATTTTTCTATAGAATAGATTCATAACAATAAAGAAAAATGTATAAGAATTGAATACATTTAAATGTTTTGTTCTGTGTCAAAACTTACAAAATATAATATAGATATAAAAATTTAATGCATAACATAACAATCAAAATAGGTAACAAGGTAGGTAATGTTTTTGCCAATAAATACGACTAGGATATTAAAACTAAAGAACACTAATTGCTATCTAGGATGTTGATCTCTAGAACATTACATTCATATGAAAAGTTTTTTTGTAATATCTGTTGAGATAGTATGTCGTTGTACGCCCGACGTTTAGGAAAGTACTGAAAGAGAAAGGTGCATAACAGAGAATCGCTAATTTCTTACAACGGACACTTCTAGGCACTACACTCTTCACCCGTAGCGCTCCGCGGCTGTTTGGGTACAAACAACATCTAAAAGAGTGAAAGCGGCCAGTTAGTGCCATACAACAAAAAGTAACTACGACATGCTACCTCACAGTGGGAATAATTTAACAAAACTAACGTGATGTTTTCTGTCTCGAAGTTAACGATGGTTGAAATGAAGTTGTCCTTCATGACGACGGAGCGGATTCCCTTCCACGTGTCCCCTTTCTCCCCGAGGAGCGTACAAATGGACTCCAGCGCCATCTTGACCACGGACGGCGGGTTGGCCATTGACCTCACTTCCACTAGCTGTTGTTTCTTGATCGAGCGCACGGCTGTTTCATAGGATTGTCTTCGGGTTTAATACTAAATGTCGTTATAGTCATACCTTTTTAGATTTCGTAATCACTCAAGTAATTTATTGAAAGAATCTTTTGCTCTTAGTTTGGGCTTTTATAATATTTTAAAATAACGTCTGACTGTATGACTTTAACGGCGCCGCAATAAATAAATTGCTTGATTTCTGAATAGATTTTCAAGTTACATAATGATTTACATTGCAATTTACAAACATTCATGTAATTCAGAAATCAACTAATTTAAGAAAATTAAACATATTATAACAGAAATAAACGAGGCATCTTTCTTGTGACTGCAAAATTCAAATGTTAGATCAAACTACTGACATTAATAGTTACGCAACAGACTATACTACACTAATTGCTTACAGTGACTAACAAAGTAACGTCGTTGTATTCATTAACTGGACTGACACAAATAACACGAGGAAAGGTATTGTGTACCGGATTTAGTCAACAGACGATTTAAATTACTAGACACATACTTGTAGAAGTCGCGGTCAAAGAACATGCGAGTAGGACGGTGAATATATTGAATGTAGTCTCGCTCTTATGCTCTATAACCAGGACAGTCACAAACATTTGAGTGTTTCTTAAAGAAAATAGTTCAAAAATATTTTTTTTAACCAATGTTCTATTTGCAATGCTAGGTAACACCTTCTATTTTCAGCCTAAGAATTAAACTATCGACTAAACCCTGTACATAATTACATGAATACCACACAGTCATGCGAGTACAGTAAAGAGTCAAACCATTTTGCGCCTCAATGACGGCCGGCTCCACTTGAGCGAGGTCAGCCATCACGTCGCGACGCTTTGCTTCTATCTCCTTCGTTTGTTTCTCTAGAGCCACCTAAATCACAGAGTAAATCGTTTTAATCCCGGTTTAATAAAAATATCAATATTGTTGTATTGATGGTAAGTGTTCAATAAAAATGTTGCTGGTGGAAAAGTTTGAACATGTAACACGTAGCCACTAACACCGGAATATGTTGCAGCCAACAAAGATGCAACATTAATGTTTAAAATAAATGACGGGGCGTTATCGATGCATGACGTAATCGGTTTGACCTAACACGTCATTTTAAAGTATTGCATGATCCCGTGAAGAGTTTTCGTAGTAAATATGATAAGTACCTGAATTTCTTGACTTTCCACCTTCTTCTTTTCAGCCTCTTGTTGGTCTTTCACCATCTGACGAAGTTTGGCGTTGGCGGCTTCGTTCTTGGCTTGGAGTTCCTATAAAAAATGCAAGTTACAGTGAATTAAAAGATAGTATCTTGGCTTTAGTTTCATAGTTCCTCACTTTTCTTACAATTTCGACCATGAAATTGTCAGTGGCATTAAGATAGAATTGTTTTGAACATTTTTTCGGGAAGATTTTGTTTTCCTAAACATAAATTAGTTGTACAAGACAAGATTCCTGGCGCTCTTTGTAAAGGCTTACGTTCAACAGCAGATAACAATCGACTATGCACATTACAGTTTCTGTAAACACGAAAAAAATAACATAAAGTACCTGCGACTTGACAGCGAGACTCTTCTGCATCTCTTCCACTTGTTCTACAGTCTCGGCGATCTTGCCCAGACCGACGTTCAAGTGCAGCTGTTGTTCCTCGAGGTCGGCGCGTTTTTCTGCGTACAACTTCACCATTTGTTGGATGAAGTCTAAGTAGTGCCTGTAATGAACGTAGAAGATTATTAACAATTATTTGTATAAATCGTCCATATATTTTTGTAATGCGATTTCCTTACAGTACATCGACCCAGAATGTGTGGAAAAGAGTTAGTTTAGTTTAGATCTTTGATATATTAAGTTTTTACTACGTATGTAGCGAAATCATTATGAAATTCTTTAGGATACGTAGCCGAATGTTACGTGTTCTTCTAAGTTAAGTGCCGACATATTCACAAATGTGTGTGCGTTTAATTGCAACCATAGGGAGTAACCTTCACACAACAACCATAGATAGGCATTTGGTTTGTAGTACGTGTAAATAAATGCCATATGATGGATATTTAAAATTTTTTATAAAGTCAAAGTACTAAAATAATACACGTTGTCAACGTTAACGGTAAACAAAAACTTACCTAGGCGTAATAGCCATAGTGCGATTAGCCCTCTTTGCGAGACTGGCATTAGCTCTATGTAAGGTCTGGTGCACATAGACGCAGGCGTTGACGACGGCCTCGCGGTGAGAAGGTCGCTCGCCTACCTCGCCGCACGCAGACGGGAAGCCATCCGGCGGAGAGTACTCCGCTGAGTCCAGGTCCATGCGCTGAGTGAACTCTTTGCCTACCTAAAGGGGTGAAAGGAATATTATAATGATGTTTTTATTATGTACTCTAACAAAAAGTCTCATCACCAGTTGCTCTCGTTGCTTTTGAACAGTATTAGAAACAGGATTGGTTAGTCAAAAAAAAAAAAGTTTCGAGTAAAATGGCTATATTCAGGCCAATCGTATCTTTTTTTGAAAAACTGAGATTAGTGATCAAATTACACAAAAGATAGTTAGCCTCCTCAGACTATACGTGAAGTTGCAATGGTTAAGTAAATTTCCATTACTGTCCTACTGAAAGGCCTGTACACTGTATGCTTAGAATTTTCGTTTAAGAAAATCTATGTCTGCGCGCTTCTACTCTGAAAAGCATAACCATCATCAACTGTTTGGCAAACATTAGAAGTCCAGAAGGACCTTCTTTTTTACTACAAACCACGATTACCTAATCAAATAAATGTTCAAAAACTTACTTGGAACAGAGCCCCATCGCTCCAGTCTCCGAACCAGTTGAGCACGCATCTGTTGAAGAGAGCGGGCGACGTCGCCGCGCGGTCCTTCAGGCCTTCAGACGACGGGTTCATTGTGAACACCACGTGGAGATTACGCATTACTTGGCCGGTAAACCTGGAGGTAGAAGGTAAACGTGAAGAGTCATAGGAATCGGTACGTTAATCTTGCGAATATAATATCGGTGGGTACAGAGGTTATAGTGTACAGTTTTTGTGTGGAATAAAACTGTAAACAAAATAAGAAATATTCAACTTTAGACAATTTTTCCATGTAAAAACTGTCCGTCGACCATTTTATTCCATAGTTATAGCCCGGCTTTGAATTGATATTAATTTGACAAAAAATAAATATGTACACAACTTTTTATTTAAATATTTTAAATAAGAGATCTTATTAGAGGTATTGAGGAAAGTAAATACCATTACGTCACTAATACACTTACCATTTGTATAGCTCGTCGTTAGAATCCAACATCAGGCCTTCTCTCTGAGCACCTTCTTTGCACTGGGTCATAAGTGCGGCAAACTCGTCGCCTTCGAATAGACCAGGAACCTAGAAAATGATGGACGTATTTAGAGAACTATATTTTCGTGCTCTGTTCAGAATAATGTTAAAAATAAAATATTTATGATTTATTGGGATATAGAATACAGAATATGATAAGCTTGATTATTCAGAACTGTAAGTTACCTCTCCGTTAGCCAGTAAAGTGTTCATTCTCTCAAGGAAGCCGCTGTCGAGCACGTTGGACTCGTCGAGAATGAAGGCCACCTTCTCATCGCGACAGCCCGCGCGCCGCAGCACTGAACGAAGGTCCTCGTCGAAATCAGCGCCCGTGTATTTGTTGTGCACCTTTAGAGGAGCTCGTGTGTTATATCAAGTGTAAGTATAATACATTTAAGATATTTCAAAATAACAGTTATCTAGGTAGTTACACAGTATCCTATGGATGCCCTTGGCATATTAATAGTCACTGCAACTCCTGAAAATCAACAGTGGAGTCCACAAGAAAAGCGACATCGTCGTCAAACCGATCATCAGAACACACGCAGTGGTCAGGTAAAATTTAAGTTCGAAGATAAACAACACAACGATAAAAAAGTGGCATGTATCTTCTTAGTGCATGTCAATATTTCAGCAACAAAATGTTATTCTAGTTTTTAATAATCGTCAATTAGATTTCCTTGTGTATTTTCTAGTTAAAAGTGTAGAAGTCTTTTGTCTCACCTTGATTTGGAAGATGCTCAGCCCATTCATCCAGGCGACAAAGCGACTGAGGGTAGTCTTGCCGGCGCCAGACACTCCAATGAGCAGCAGATGTCCTTGCGGCTGTCTGAAGATACGGTCGATACGCAGGACGTGGTCCAACACCTCGTCGAATAGTACCAGAGGTACGTCTAATTCTTCCTCGTAGAATACCTTGAGAAATTTGGGAGAGTGAGTAAAAGATCAAAAAAAGAAATTGATCATTTAATAGTTAGAACATTAAGTTCAAAATTCATAAATAAAAATATTATCAATTAATTAATTTCCTCTGCCAGTGTGTGTGAAATTGTAGTAAAATTAAGTATTGCTATTTCATCTATATCCCGGTGTTCGAAGAAGGTCTTTTTTAAAGTCAACTCGACACTATTTGAATATTTAAGCGTAACCTTTTTACTTTTAGTGTTCACAATAATAGAAGAATAGAAGAAAAAGTATACTACTATACCTTGAGCCTAGCCTTGACGTACTCTCTCAATTGATCTCTGAGTACTGGCACATAGTCCTTGCTGAGCCAGTTGCTGTACAAAATAGGGCGAGCCAATGCTTGCTCCCTATTGATACCTACAATAATAAAAAAATATTAAAGCAAACCATACCTTAGTTAAGAGAACATAGTGTTGATATTGCAATGTTGCGTTACACGTTTAAGGAAACTCCTACCTTATCATAAATAGCTTAAGGATCAATTTACAATAATAATACCTGGGAAGAACATCATAGCGACGTTGTCGATGTTCTCGTCAGTCCATTGTCTTTCTGTGTCGTCAACCAATCGGTCTTGGAACAGACGAAGAGCCTCGTGCGCCCATAATCTTACTAGACCTTCGACGCTCAGATTATCTAGAGGCCTAGAGAAATAATAATAAAATAGGTCTAATAATAAAATAGGTAGTTATAAGTATTAGTAAAATTCAAAACTTATTTTTTCCAGAATAAAGGACGGATTTTTATAATTGTTCTTATTGGTTTTGAGTGAGTTTTTATCACTTTGGTATGTGAAATGACTTAGTATAATGAATGTTTAAGTTTTATAAAAAAATGTGATCGAGAGGGACCACTTTGAATTGAGCATTTGATTCCATTCCCAATCACCCATTCGAATTCCTTTATCATCAGGGTTTTTATTATTGTTTTTTTTTTATGTACAAATATACAAATGTTATAGTTATTTAAATAAGTTTTTTTAAATAAAAATAGTTTTATTATTGTGATGAGAATCCAAAAAAATTATAATGTTATCTTTCTACGTACCTAATAGCCTCACAGATGCCGCGGACCCATCTGGTCATCTCTCTAGGCGAGTACACGTAATGCGGTTGCATGTCCTGTGTGAATCGCTCCTGTGACGCGAGATACAGTTTCACCATAGCTTGTGTTAGCGGTTCAGCGTAACCTCGCAACGCTGGTTGCATGCGTAACATCGCGCGGGTGAAGGTGCCGTAGATCTGTGAAGATTTTTATTAGTTACGGATGGAAGAGTGGGGTAAAGTCAGAGTCAAATAATTTATTTCCATTAAACCAACGAAGGCAATCAGGAACGTCGTTTACAGAACAAAAGTGAATCTAGTTAGAAAGGTAGAGAGATATTTTTTATTTTGGGGGTTTAGAATGATAACGATGGGTTTGGCGAAGTGGTTGAGCGATTGGCGTCTGCGCTGGGTTTCGAAATGGAATCTTACTTAGAAAAAATATTTGTGTGTCCTATGCTACATGCCCCACATGCAGTTGTTGCCAGGCCAGTTGTTTGTGTTTATGTTCGTAAATGCACCATGCTGAATGGTATCGTTTTTAAAAGAGGAAGAAAAGGGACAATGGCATAAAAAACGATTACTAAGAAAAATTACACTAAAATATGATTAATACTAGCTACAAATGGTTTAATAATATTTAGCACGGTCAGTAAATAAAAGATTATTATATGTACCTGTTCAAGCGAAGTCTCGCCAGGATAGTCGACGTATATGACGGGCACATGACGTAGAAGTCGATGCGACAGCGGCTTACGTCCCGGGTCAGTGGGCGGGTTACACGCGCCCACGAACTGAATGCGCTCCAGGTGAACCCAAGAGTGATCTGCGTTAGGAAGCGGGAGCTTAGACGGACAGACGGATATTGAAAACAAATAGACTAGATTTATAATTGTTGTTCAATTACCTCGATCAATTGGTTATGATAAGATCTGTCGTTTACTTGATTATAACCAATCAGAAGTAATTAAAATTAAAAAAAAAGACCGACATAATTAGTTCAATTACTAGCCCATATTACTCGGGACGATAACAGGATGCTAAAGATACCTCATGCATTTTAATCCGTTCAGGAGTCCAGATATGAAACCCGAAAACATAACACTCTTTTTTCTGGACAGTTGTGTGATAACGCGTCTCACAAAATACTTTAAAAATGTTAATATATAAATTCGTTTGCCTTACCGCTAGCCCTGTAGAAGCCCTTATGCTCGAGCAGTTGTCTCAAGAACGAAATGACACGCTGCGTGCCATATTGATCCATATCTGGCAAGTTGATTTCATCGCAGAATAGTACGAGCCATTTGCCGAGCTAAAAACAAGAAAGAGAACTTAAACCTCTACAATGTTACAAAAAATTCTGCTATCCGAATCTCTATCGGCATCAGTTTATAAGTCTCAGTTAAGATCTAACCTTTTTTAAGGCTTTATATAAATGTCAAAGAAAAATAGACTTTAAAATCACAACACAAGGTCAAATATCAAATGACTTAACTTCTAGACAAACCTCGAGAAAAACTAAAGACGTACCTGTACTGGAGCAAGAACAACACCATTGGGAGTCTTCCTATACTCGCAGTAATGGTCGAAGGTCTTTAGCAGTAGTTCAGGAGTGGTGGCGGACGAGAAGTTGAGGCCCACCACCTCCATGTCGGGCAGAGCTCGAAGTGCGGAGAACAGCGTCATTGTCTTACCAGAGCCGGGGGGACCGCAGAGGACTGTGGAAAAAGATTTACGAAGATGAGGAATTTGAAGAATGTTTGGTAGCCTATGGTTGTAAGGCAACTTTCAGAGTACCACAGAGACCCATTCTACAACAAGTGCGAGGACTGAAGTAATGATCAGTTCTATTCCTAATGCAGTGTCCCAATTGACCGTCCTTTTAACTAGATCGTTAACGGTCTATACAACTCCTCTGAAGCATCAATAAATGTGACCAATTACTAGGTTAGTGTATAATTTTTTTATAGATGCATCACAGATACGACAATAAGTTAAAAATATAAATTTTCACTTAAATAAAATAGCACTAGCAGCCTTAAACTTTGACACTCTGTGACAAGAAGCATATAACTATGGTATATTCAAAATTCCATAAAAATAAAAAAATGTAATTTACATGTTAAGTTAAACAATTGTTATCATCATAGCTACACAATATAAAATACAGCTAAAGAAAATAAGTACGAAATTATTCAATTATTTAAAGGTACTAACTGGTACTAAAGGTAATTATAAAAAGGTACGAACCCAAAGGCTTATGTTCAGCCAGCCAGGTATACAGCAGAGCTTCATGACGGACTGTATCCAGAGTAGGCACCACTACATCAGGAGCGGCCACTTTATGAGTTTCCACTTCGATCTGAGGGACCTTCGCGGACCACGGCACCCATTCTCCGGTTATACACACCTAAGATACCAGATCATTTATGAATGTAGATAGAGTCCGGAAAATCGGGATCGGAAGTTGAAATATAAATGACACTTAGCAATTTTTTTGTTAATAAATTGCAAGCAATACTAAATGGCAATGAGGAGAAAAATCACGAAAAGACAGGTATATCATTTGATGCATTAGCCGCTTGTTTTGACGATTGATCAATTTGTCGCGGGACAATCTATCACAAAAAAAAAATGTTTTAAAAATCAGGCTTTAACTCCCAATAATGTCATTGTATATGTTGTTGAGCGCCTACAAAAAGAGGGCATTATAAAATGTTACTCACTTCAAAGTCAATGATGTGTTGATTGGCGCCACAGTTCGGCAACTGCATAGTGCTGGCAGACCTGATAAAGTCGCCGAGTTCGTTGCGGTCCTATAACAAAGCAATAAAGTCGTAAATGCTTGTTCTATATTGAGACTTTTCGGTATTAAAAAATGATATAAGTTACCTTAAGTTTGGCGTCACCAGCAAATGACCACAGTAGAGAGTAGACGAGCCATTTGGGCACATAAGCTTCCAGTTGTTCGTTTGTAATCGGGAAGTCGGGGTGTTGACGGTTGTAACCAAGGATGTTCCTAGAAGACAAAGTTTATATTTAGCAACTTTTTTGTTAAACAATTCTAATACTCAGCTTGCAGCATTAGAAATGTTTAACTTCTATTTTGCAATTTTATAGGCCAAAGTTAAGTGACCTATTTCATTAGGAAACCATTGTTGCGGCTCCTTCGTCGCGCCACCAACGACATGTATAAAATTATACGGAGGGTATTTCACCAGGTGTCAATCTGGTTGCACCACCAATTTGAAACCAGGTGATCTTGTGGCGCAACAAGTCTAATTAATTCCTTGTTAAGGTACAGTAAATTCAACGTTTACATCGAAAACATTCCACAAACGCGACAATGTTATCTTAAAAAAATAAGATCACATTACCAATTAATGATAAGCTCACCTAACACCGCGGTTCAGCATAGAGTGAAGCGATGACAGCGCTCTATGGCGCGTGAAGTCCATGATATGGTCGAGGCTGACGGCGCGCTCGAGGCACTTCACTACTAGGCCGTCGCCGAAGAACAGAGGCTGCAGGATCGCAGCTACGTCGCGTTGAGTCTGAAGAGAAAATTAGTTATTTTTTCATGTCCATCCACTGCAGAAGGTAGGCATCTAACGTAGGCGTTTTGAGCAGCTCGCATCTGTCAACTTCTGCTTAGTCTTTGCGTGGTTGGGACGACAGAAATAATATGATAGTTTATTTATCACCTTTATGTATAAAGAAGACAATTTTTTTACGAAGATAAACGCATTTGCACAATAGTGTCTTTTTATGACAGACACACTAAGAAGCGATTTTTGGAAATTCAAACATTTTGCAAATGAGCGGGCGGAACTGCAGGAAATAGCTAGGTATTAACTACTTATATATTTATTGAAATTTATTATCTTAACTAGCTTTCGCCCGAGGCTTCGCTCGCGTTAGAAAGAGACAAAAAGTAACCTATGTTACTCTCCATCCCTTCAACTATCTCCACTTAAAAAATCACATCAATTCGTCGCTCCGTTTTGCCGTGAAAGAAAGACAAACATACACACAGACAGACACACTTTCCCATTTATAATATTAGTATGGATGTTAAATTATTGTCAACTTACTTGCAAAGCAGGAGACAAGATGTTTTCTGTAGCATTTTGGTCACCGCCAGCAGAAGGAGCAGCCATAACGATGCTGAATGAGTCCTCTTCTCCATCTTCTAGAGGGATGTTCTTCAACCTAAAACCAAATAAAGAATATTACAGTGACCTATTGAATAAACGGTTTTATAATATGGCTGCAAACTAAAATCATTGAAAGAAATGGGCTCCTGTGGTTTATGAGGTTGGCTATACCAATAACAGAACCTAATTTATATGTTGTTGTTTTAAAAACCAGGATAATTAATTAGTGGTGTTGTAGGATGATTGTAAGGCTAAGCGCCAGTTTCACATTGTTCTTATAAATTCAGCATTTTGTAGTTAGAGTCTATTTTGAAGTGGTGTAAGGGCTCTTTCAATTTATGCGTTTCGTGCCGTACGGCTGCAGTGCCGTAGTGGTACGTTTGCCGTACGACGCGCGGACGTTCGTTTGTTTTCATACAAAACGCGCGGTGCGGCAGCCGTACGGGCGACGGTACAGTGAACGCGCGGCAACAGGCCTGCTACCGCGCCGCAAGTTTTATATGAAAACAAACGAACGTACGTGCGTCGTACGGCAAACGTACCGCTACGGCATTGCAGACGTACGACACGAAACGCATAAATTGAAAGAGCCCTAAGAGGCTCGAAGCTTTCTTAGTAACATTGTTTCGCATTTGTTACAGCCGCATATTTAAAGAGCCTGCTAAATAACTGTCTAAGTATGTACTTACCTCATAAGATAGTTTTCAAAGATCATTTCGGTCGTTAGAACATCTTGTGAGAACCACACCATACCGCAACGTGAGACTGTAGCCAGAGTCGCGTATTTCAGGTCTTGTACCTATAATGTACACAGTTCTGTTAGAACTTTACTTAATACTTGATGATGATTGAATACTTGAAAAACTTTATTGTTTCTACCCAATAACAGTTATACTGTACTGTTATGTACTATCGACAAAATTGAATCATGCCCCATTTTGACGATAAATCGTTTGAAGCTGTCAAAATAATAAGACTAGACGTGTGACATTTTTAATACATGTTTACGCGATTGTCGACCTAATCGAATTTGAATGTCTGTAGGAAAATAAGCTTATGGTGGGTGATTCCATTGGGTTGATTGTACATACATAAGAGTCTTTGACCGAAAATCTGACTTCCTTAAGTTACTCTCAAGCAAATCAAACCTTCAAACACACGTGATTCGAGACCCCACAGAAAGACAATAGCAGCCCGACAGCCGGCTGTCGCTTGGTCGTTGAAAGGTTAAGTATGAACAGAATTTGAAAAGTCAAGGTTCAAGATTTCATAAGCAATTTTACACTAGATTTTAGTGGAACTTCAAGTCTCAACTCAAGTAAACATTCAAAATTGATACTTGACTCCGATATAAAAAACTATGGTGTCCACTCACCTCAAACATAACTCGAACATTAGGAGGAAGAGACAGACGCTCGCCGTTGGGCAAAGTGAGCAGTTTGTTGTCATCGAGCACCGAGTTCAAGTTCTCCACCCATTCAGGGTCCACGTCACCGTCGAAAATGATCCATTGACGCTTGTTGATTTCACCGCGAACGTTGTCGATGATTTTCCTGGTGA
Source organism: Athetis lepigone (assembly GCA_033675125.1). Lineage (NCBI taxonomy): Eukaryota > Metazoa > Arthropoda > Insecta > Lepidoptera > Noctuidae > Athetis > Athetis lepigone. The sequence goes on along the minus strand of CM066243.1, from coordinate 13,474,367 downwards.
AACATTATGAAGCCAGAAATGAGAAAGATGAAAAAAAAAAGGTCTGACAGAATCTCTCAAGCCTTATATTACGCAAAAATACAGTGCAATTTCAAAATTTTCTTTGCATTCGAAATTTCACAAAACAGATGAAAACAGAATAAAAGGAATAAAATTCAGTTAGAAAATTAAGCTGGTATTTCATAGAGTTAGAATTGTTTGATGCTTATAAACGTCGATTTCTGGAACTACTAGTCTAATTAAAAAAATCTTTCACCAAGACGAATGCTAAAACATGGGAAAGTTATACGTAAAGAAATATCCTTTTTTTAAGAACATCGACCTCTCGCAATTTCTTACCTGAGTATATGTGTAAAGAGACCGTCAGTCCATTCACGGGTGTTCGGGTCCAGCACACCATACAGTGTTTCCTTGGACATCGCCTTCGGGTCTATGACGTGAGCCACGCCTTCCACGCCTTCGAACCTTTATAAAACAAAGATAATTTTCAATCTTTCGACCAAATTTTCATCACAAACTTACATATGACTATTTCTGGAGTCTATTATTTTGAACAGAAAAGTGTTAAGAATTTTTTTATTTCTGAATTAGGTGTACGAGTCTGTTCTAAAAAATCGCTGCTGTAGCGGCACTGGTGATACGAAACATAAACAATAAAGTGTAGCGATGGATTCGTGACAAAAAAAAAGAAGTAAATAAAAAAGTAAAACATCATTGGTAAAAAAACACAACACACATGACACAATTAAAACGTTGTCAAAAAATATGTGTATTTCAGTTATATTCTAATTATATTCTTTATTGGTAGGAAAATTACCTCTCCAATGCTTTCAGCAGAACTCGCCACGCAGTAGACTTGCCACTTCCAGATGGTCCGACCATCATGAGACCATGGTTCAACTTGCAGATTTGGTACAATTGAAGAACCTGTACACATTTATTGCAAGTCAGCATAAAGTTATAGCACAAAGATTCATAGGCCCTTGTATCAACGGGAATATGAATCGTATTAATACTAGCACAGTATCCATATTAGCACAAAAGTAAGATTGAGTAAAAAGGACATTTGAAGTTAAACGCAACAATTGACAATCGACGAAATACTAAGAGAAACATTGGTCAAAAGAGAAAGCTTAAAGAGACAAAATAAAAGCTTTGGCGAAGTTACCAAAGTTAAATTACTCGAAGAGCTAAGTATTTGTGCAGTGAGTGGTAATGAGTGTTAATTATATTATAGTAAAGACTATTAAATATTGTCTAGTTACAGTACAATATGCGTACACTCCTTGATGTAGTAATTTCAGCAATATTCAACCCTTACCTTTAGGGCCGCGCATTATTATAAAATTATGTGAGTGTTTGGTATAATTCTTTTCCCTAAAAGGCTTAATGCAAAAACCTAATTCAAAGATCTAAAAAGAAATTAGCAGCATGCTGGCCTTGGTTGAGTATTTCCGATGTATAGAAAACAACACAATACTACGTAGTTATAGCAAAACTGCAAAGTAGAAACAAATAAGAAAATATCCAGACAGTGACGTATTTGACCAGGTGTAGTGGTGTGTAAGCTTGAATGAAGTACAAGTCGTCATATGTGAGTGGTGGCTGGAAGTCCCTGGAGTTAGTAACTAATGGTGTGTTAAACTGGCCTGTCATCTTCTAAACTAGAAAATCTGAAGGTTTTAAGCACTCCATTTGCTACAAACTCCGCGTTGAAGAAACACACACATGAACAACAATGTAAGGACACAGAGAGCACACCCACACCGCTGGGTCACTGACCTTCTCGATCCACGTGCTGTGTTGCGCGCGCGACGATGCACTGCGCCTCTACGTGCCGTTAGCGGGTTAGCATGGAAACGCATATGCATTCACACTCACGTACTACCGTATTATGATATCGATATAATAGGTAATATGGGTATGGGGAGGCTGCTTTTTAACAAAATATGACACTCCAAAACGGGAGTAATGCTTTTATTTAAATTAATGTAAGAAAATATTAACGTCCGCGTCATTACGTAAAAAACAGCCTCAATGTAAATAAAATGAATAAAGCAAAATGTTAAATTGTTATGATTATTGTCGCATGAATTATAATATTGATTAATAAACTATTTATTGCTTATAAATATTTTTTATATATAATTTTATTTAATAAAAGTCTGTCACACCATCACCTTCTCGGTTAAGATGATTTATATATTAATTATGGATGTTACATTACATGTTATATAATAAATCAACGAAGTGCATACATAATGGACCTGGTGTTCAAACAAATTGACTGTGCAGTCAATGAAATGAATGTTATCAGTTAATTCCTTGACCAGTTAATTATGGACCTTTTCCTCTGGTTATTGTAGTGAAAGTGGTAAAGAAATAAAGTACCTTATCCATCCAGGTGGAGCCTTGCTCATCGCCTTCTCCACAGACCAAAAATTCTTCGGCGCACACCGCACGGATTTCGTTCTTCAGTCCTGTTAAGACATACATTCAAACTTTCAAAACTTAATCTCAAAAGCAGGTGGCATTGCTTTATGTTGCTTACATTCAAGAATAGTATTGCGAAATGCGAGGAGTAGTATTTGGCCTTAGGAATCAGATTGAAATTGTAGGATTGTGGATTTAAATGTATCATTAACATAAACCAATATGGGGTTTATTGGTTTATAAATAACTATGCTTTCACTTAATTTCTTGACGTATATGTAACGGTATCGTTTCTTTTCTATGTTCATATTAAACCACATAAACATTCAGACTACATAAAGTTCTGAACTAAAGCATATGGCTCAATCACTTACCAGTCATCTCAGCCCTAGTATACCCAACATTAGGGAACACATCGTTAAGCAAAGAGAACAGCAGCGGAATATCTTCAGCCACCAGCTTGGGCACCATAGTCTCACACACGGACTGAATCAAGATGTCTTGTTCCGGAAGAGATTCGGCGATCGACGCCTCGTCGGGCACTTCCGAATTGCGTTCGATTAGATTTTCCTATAATACAAAAAGTACACTGAAGTATACCTTCTCTACATCTATAAAGACGAGATTGTCAACCTTTTTTGATGGCGATAACCGTCAGAAGATATTTAGCTGTATAGATTCGTCATAGTTAGACCCCAAGTTGGGAAAGAGGCTGGTATTTTTTTAAGCATATGGATATAATACTTATATTATAATTCGAAGGAAGGTAGAGGTAAAATATCGAGACACACAACAGCGACATAGGGCAGTTGACTACTTTTAAAAATACATAAGAATTTATTTTTTAAATCACAAAAAGCCGTAGAAAGCAATTGATAGTTATAAATAAAAATCTGTATCCATATATTTGTAGCTATATTCATGCGAAACGAGCATAGTATTCGGTGAGTTATTGAGGTAGATCTACATGGTGATAATTGACTATGGAAAGTGGTATTTCTCGTTAAAAGAATAGAGTTTAAAATCAGAAGAAATACCAGTTGTTCTATTTCAATAACTCATTTTCTAGAGTGCTCAGCTGACACGTACTAAGAGTCTGTTAGTTATATGATTTAAAAACGAGAAAAATATCTTTCTTTAAAAAAAGTCAACTACCATATTGTTTAGATTTTTTAGCTTACCATATTCTGAAAAGATTTTTCTAGTTTCTGTTTGTTCCGAGCATAAACAAACAAAACATGTTACAATTTTATTTCACAAATAGTCTTAACCGGAATCCATTCCACCTTTTCTTAATATTTCTTACTGTCAAAGCCTAAGTGGTAACCTAAGTGAAACTCATTTATTTGGGATTAATTTAAATAGCGTCTGCGAGTGTTGTTATTTTCGCAATTTACATCCAGCCCTCAGTAGACAATCAGCCCTGCAACTGTTTTACTAACTTTATTCTCAAGTCATGATGAACCGAGATCTGGATAAAAAAACTCGATGTTATAAACCGTGAACGTCCCGTTTTGTACAATATTATACTAAACGAGGTGATGTCATGATGTTAAATAAATAAAATAATTTTAATCACCTTGATCTTCTGAATGCGATCACGTTTGACGTTACCAGCTGACACAAGCACAGACTTGAGGGCTCGCAGGCCGAAGTCGTAATGCGACTGGTTAGAAAGCTGCTCGTCACATAGTCTGCAAGATGGAAACAATGCATCAATACTATTTTTTTTGTTGATATCCAAACCAATATAATAACTAATAATTGGAGGTGTTTTGATCCAGCTAGAGATTCCCTAACACAAATACTTCTTAATTTTTTTTTATCATTTCTTCTTATGTAAAAGTGAATATTTTAGTTGTCAGATGTGGTAAATAGGATTCATTACATTACAATATTATTTGCAATAAAGAAACATTTATACTTACTTGAAGAACGGCACGATCTTGCAAGCCAGTTTCTCTGCAGTCCTGAACCCTTGACTGAACAGCATGACCTCAGCAATCAGCTGCCTATCAGGCGTGGTCATGGCCAAGCTTCTGAACAACTTCTTCAAGTTATCAGGTAAGTTGGAACGGCCCGCGTATCCAGGGTTCATTGTAATGAAGATCGCCATGTCTTGACTCACGCGGACTTGCTTGCCGACGAGCTCCACTGTTATGGACTTGGCTGGAAAGAAATCATAATTATGTTGTTTTGTTCTAATTTGTTTTGTTAAACGAATAAAAAACCTAAAAACTTTATGAATTTGAATCGTATTGTCAACACGTTAGTGGCCAATGTGGCCATAGATTTACTGAATTAATTACCGGTATTATCGCCTTCCTGGTGACTCTTGAGAGCTTCTTGAATAGTCTGTACTTGCTGCGATACGGCGGACAACATTCTTTCTTCCAATCGATTGAACTCGTCGAAGCAACCCCAGGCACCCACCTAAGATGGTATTATAATACTATAGTATGTTATAATTAGTGCAATACACGAATATAACATGCTTGTATACTTTGGACGGTTGATACAAAAAATTGCATTGAATTTATTGCTTTTGTCATAAAGCAATAAATTCAATGCACGATTTTTATCATGGATCTAGAACATGATTCTACACAATGATGTTATAAGTAAAAAAGTGTAGATAGGTTATATGCAGTCAAAAAGTGGCACATTAAAAGTTTGCCAATTGGCAAACTTGATACTGAGTATCGCGTCGACATTTGAAGTTTATCTCTTTTTCACTCGCACTACTTTAATCATGTCATCCTACTTTGACGTGTAATGTATGTATGTGTGCGTTAGTGTGCCGTTTTTGAAGATAGAATTTCGTTTGGGTAACCTATCTACACTTTTTTACTTATAACATCATTGATTCTAAACCTCTTAATATTTGTTTTACATAAAAAAACTATAGAAAACAAATACGCGTTCGTCCTCTGTCCACCTTACCTGACAAAGACCGACGAAGATACGGCCCATAGCTTGGAAGTCGAAGGTTTCGTCACAGTTGAACACCAAAACGAAACGACCGAGTTGGTTTCCGAGCGCCTTCACCGACTCAGTCTTACCGGTACCGGCGGGACCTGAACATTATACCAATTTTAGGTATATATCGATACCTGAGAAGTCTAAAACAATATAATTATGTATAAGCTAGAGACAATAATGAATAATAAATGTAGGGTGGGGGTGCAATAATGTTGCAAGCAACACCCTTGCACCCCCACCCTACATTTTGTTTAGCAACATGATTGCATAAACATGTTGACGAGTTGCTGTCATCATATTACGGGCAACACTTGTGTTGCGGTGTTGATCACGCCATATTGCAGAGTTGTCGCCCGGCGAGCGACAACATCAGTTGATCAACAGTTGCTATACAAATGTTTACCATGAATACACACCGCTTTTGTTGAAAGCTCGTATACTGGTTCCTGTCTATCGTCAGTTTGACAGGATTCTAAAACTTACCGAAAGGTGATCCTCCAAGCCTGGCTTCTAAAGCCTGCGTCATGGTGAGGTAACAACGGTCCGTGAGCGGAGTCTGTACCAGGCGATCTTGCACGCCAAGATATTCGAAACCGTACAAGAACTTAGCGTTCGCCATGTGAATTGTCAGCTGCTGTAATACCTAAAGGCGGAAAATTTTGAAACCTGTTATTGAAATTGGATAAGAAAAACTTTTTTCAAAAAAATAGTAACCGCCTTCAAAAACTAAAAACCTAAAAATAACTAACACAAATTCAGATAAATTGACGAGTTTTACGACGCCGACGGATAACCCCTTTCTTATTTATTTTTTAATTTTTAGTTTTTTATTTAGTTTTAGATATTAATTAGTTTTTGAGTTAGTTTTAAGTTAGCCATATTTATTTGTGTATGTAAATAGTTTATTTCTAAATAAAAAGTATTTGTACTTAAAAAAAAAAGATAAATTGACTGGCAGAAGAGAAGCCACCGAATTCCGATATTTTAGTTATTTTTAGGTTTTGAAGGCGGTTACTATTTTTTTTTTAAGTTTTTTATTTTTTACCTTTTTAGTGTCGAGTCTAACTATGTCTGACTGAGTATGACATCTTTCAAAGTAATTTATTTTCAAAATAAAACTACTTATAATCTTACAAAACGAAAAATAGAAATTGAAGTTACGCACATAATAATATCGTCAATGTATATTTCGACGATTTTTTTGTTCTTGATGAATTTTATGAGAAGCTCTAAACCGATCGCCACAAAATTTATATGGGACCACCTCTGAATCATGACTTAGCAAACAAAAAAAGAACCATCAAAATCCGTTCACAATTGACGGAGATATCGCGTAACAAACATATAAAAAAAAAAACACAAAAAAATACAGACGAATTGAGAACCTCCTCCTTTTTGAAGTCGGTTAATAAGTCAAAGGAAGAATAACGATGTTACTGAATCATACCGAAAGAATAGCATACATTTCGCCAGTTATGTAAGAAATAGTACAATTTTAACAATTATATTAACAATACAATAATATCATATAGTTGTATATTCATCAGATTTGTTTTCGTTTTCGTTCGGAGCATTTATATTTATGTTAAACTGACGCAGCACTTCCGAACCTCAATCTAGAACCGTGAAATTTTTGACGTAGGCTATCATTAAGGAACTTTTAGATGTTGTTTAGAATGTTTAGAAACAAATGTTTAGAACTGTTGTATGAAAAAGTGACCTAAATTACCATTTATCAATAAAACGGGAGTTATAAAATTAATTTTTTTACTTACGTCATTATTCCTAGGGTCAAAGTAGAACCGCATCTCACAGAGCCACTCGAAGGAGCGCGGACTGTTCACGTCAGAGGCGATCAGGCGACGAGTCACTGTACGTTTGTGGACGAACTCGTTGATCTAGTTCATAGAGAAGAAAAAATATTAAAATTTTTGGATCAAAAAGTTATTGCATGTCTAAGTCTAAGATAAATAATGTGCTAGCTATAACTCAAGGATTACAGACTTCTTATTACAAACAGAGCAATGGATCCTGTGCCAGCAGGTAAACTTGCTCTTATTCTGACAAGACCAAAACAAGTTTAGGTAGCAGCAAGACTATATACAATTCTGAAGTTTGTTTGATTGGTTGAACGCGCTAATCTACTGATGTAGAGAACTACTGATCCGAATTAAAAAAATATTTTTGTTTTTGTAGCCCATTTATCGGGAAAGTTAAAGGCCTTTTAACATCACGCTACAACCTGTGGAAGCGGAGCAGTATAAAGCGCGGGGAACACTTAGTGGGTCATAATCTCGTTAGACTGCAGTAGGTGCTTGATACTCATGTTTATTCAAAGACTCACCAAGTGTTCAAGTTTCCTCCTCCTCAAGGGCGGTTGTTCTTGCAGCACGGAGTCAGCGAGGATGTTCAGCATGTTCTCCACGTGAGCCAGCACTCTCTTCAGACCTTCTCCACCACCGCTTACTAACGCTGCTTCCACGTCTTCCGACCACAGGATCTGAGCGGCTAGCACTACGATTTGTGCCTGTTAACAGTTACAGTTTCATAGTCAAGAATTTTTATATCAGAAAAAATCTTTTAAGCAATCAATTCCATCACACTATTCCCAACCACTGCAACTTTTGAAAATCAGAATCAACAGTGGAGTTCATCAGAAAAGCGTCGAACAATGAAGTTCGAGGAGTCCCGGAGAAACGATTCAACTCTCTTGGATCCAACGAAATTTTTCATTTCGTGATTGATTTTAGGTTTTGTGAATAAAAAATATGATTTCTAATTTACTGTCAGCAGTTACAATTATAACTTACTTGATACTTGTCACACCAATCAATGAACTTCTGAGGGTCGACATTTCCGTCCTTGAACTGTTTGACGTCACCGACGGCGTCCTTGAGGCGGCAAGCCAAGGTCACGCGCATCTCACGCTCAACCATTGACAGCCATGAGTTGATTTTGGGATTCTCGATAGTTGACACGGGTGATGTGAAGTAGACCTAAGTAGAATTGAACATTTTGAGTATGTGTCTTCTGGTAAAACGTGTGCAGTCATCATAGAATACATTTCTTCTAATAGGCTCATTGCTTGCTAAGTTGTACCGATTAGCAAAGTGCATTGCGAAAAAATATGGTAAACAATATTAAAATATTATGGTAGAATCACTTGAAACATGTATTTTTGAATAACACCATTGTAACAGTGTTTTCTGCAAAAATAAATAATCTAATCTAATCTGCAATTAATTATCTAATAAACTGTAAAATTTACAAGTAGTCGGTTTTACTTTTAATTAAAAGGCCAAAATACAAGTGTTCGAATATCATCTTATGCAATGCAACATTGTGTTAAATATGCACTAGTTTAGTTCCTCACCTCTTCACCCTCGCGGGAGGCAATGCCATTGATAACAGTGTTGTCCTCATTAAGGATGATAGCGGCGACGCCCGCGAACATCTTCTTAAAGTGCTTCTGTAGGCGCGCAATGTTCTTGCTGTTACCGATGATCTCTAGAAGGTCCTCGTCACCCACGAAGTAAAATCTAAAAGGAAGTTGATAATTGACCAATCCGGGCTTTTAGATGCTTACGAAGCCTAGAAATAGGCATGTGCATTTTTTTTAAATGTTTAGATAGTTTTAGATCACACCAAGATTTGAATTTTTTACATAGATTAAAGTATGCAAAACACTGATAGTCCATTAAAAATAGACTAAATTATGATTCCCAGTTTGCATTAATTCCTAACAAGCTGGATTTTTGTGCAGGCTTTGAATACGTCATTACAAATGATATGTCAAGCTTAGTCAAGGAAGCTCAGACTCGTTTTGATAAGCTAGCAAGAAGTGTCATAACCCGCATTCAGTATGAATATGACTGTCGCTGCTGAGGCTAAGTACCACAGTGGTTGTTACACTTCGAAAATACGACTTTCCTGCGGTCTAAAGTCACGATATCTCGAAAGCGATGCTTTGTAGAAGAAAAGTGTTGAGAAATTTTTTGTTGACAATTTTACGATCAACAAACTTTGTCTGAACCATTTTTTGATAGCTCTCGTTGTTTCCGAGATATACGCAAAAAACGCAAAATTGTGATCGATGGGGACTTTTGACATATCATTTGTAATGACGTATTCAAGGCCTGCACAAAAATGCAGTTTGTTGGGAATTAATACAAACTGGAATGTCTATTTTGACTGGACTATGAGTGCATTTTTTTTTTTTGATAATGACATCTCGCAGTTCAGCTCGCCAAGGCTTTTTACTGCTTAACCGGTCTATCCTGTCGGTGCCAAGAGTGACTCTAGGCCTCTAGCCAGAATGCACAATATGACGCACCTCGAATAAATAGCAAACAGCCCTAGATGGAACAAATTCGAAGCGCTGATGATACAAATATTTAATCAATTTTTATCGCGGGATAAGGTTATATTTCAATAATATCAGTAGATGATGTTATCAGATGTTTACGTACCTTGGGAAGCTGCTTCTCTCTCTCTCCAGATATTCACCGAGCGCCTTCTGAATCTTGCCGAGCAAGTCAGCGAGACGTTCAAGAGAACGTTGTACTCCAGGGATGTTGAGTACGTCCATCACCATCGGCGACTTGCCTACTTTCTTCATCAGACCCAGGAATTCGGAACTATGGGAGAAATAATAATCATGAAGGTATTGTATGTAAGGGTGTCCAGCTGTGCATTCATCTGGACACCCCCTAAGGTATAAAGGTATCGCTACATTATGGGTTATTTTGTCGTTAATTTGGTATTCTTTAAATGCTGCGCAGACGCACGATCCATTTATTAGTAGATTATATAAGTTTCAGTTTAATAAGAATAAACGTACACTCAAGATGGCGATATTAAAATTTTATTAGAAGCCAGGATATAGTCGCTGTGAGGTCTACATCGGGCTCATGTAGGACCCCTTATAAGCGCCCTTGAAGCTCCTTGTTCTGCCAATCCGCCCGGCGGTCGTTAGTGTCCAGTACTACAGGTTTGTGCCAGTTCTCGCTCGCTAAGGAGAGCGGGGTGAGGCCCTTGTCCACCAAAACTACATCTCGATGCATCCCCATGGTGGCTGATAGAAAATACTCCCTGATACTGCATATCTACCGGTTGTGAAGGGTCAGGGCATTTAAGGAACCTAGATCACCGCACTTCCACGGGACAAACTGTCTCATCACCGACGACCGCGGGTGATACATCCGATTTTATCTTCTAGTTACTCAGTTACCTGATGCTCTGGAAGCGGCTAGTTTCAACAGGTAGCAAGGTCTTGATATCGGCAGACCCGCTGAAGATACCCTCCAAGTACACCCAGCGACGTTGAACGTCGATCCACACGTCGAACAGAGCGTTGATACGGTTCAGTTTCTCTTCCCAAGTTAGCGCTTCTTCTTCAAATACCTTTTAAGGAGGAAAAATCTGAATGGTAAAACTTGAGATTTGAGAAAGATTTTGTGTCTAAAACCTTATAGTGTACTTTCTTTAGCCTGATACTACTATGAACCTTTTAACTGCAGCTTTAAGGTCTATATTCATACAAGCAAATATTATCATAATGTTTCATACAAAAATAAACTTTAACAGTTAAACCGGGTTAAGGTTCTTATTAAATTTAGTGCACCTTGTATTAAGCACACAACTTTGCACATACTCTAGCTAAGCTTTTCTCTAAGCAATAGGTACACATTATAAAAAGTTACAGACTTCAATATTTGTAAGTGAAATTAGCGAAACTAGGCTTTAGCCAGTGGACATGGGGTGTTAAACCTAAATAAACAATCAAAACGTCTTACCTTGTAGTACGGAGACAGCTTCATAGCAGCCACACTGTTAATGTGCTCCTTCACTTTGTTGAACAGATCGTCCCAGCCGCGGATTATCTTGCATTTGTTCTGGTAGTTGATCAGGTCCAGTTCATAGCTCTGCCAGGACTCGCGAACCTAAGAATGAGATATTGGATCAGGTAGGTTACCATGACGTTTAAAGTAAGACTGTTTTATTCCTGTTCCAGAGTGTGCAAGTGACAGCGTTAGACACGTTGTCTAGCGCCGTCTCTTTCCCACTGAAAGTAATATCAAAGTAATACTGCTATGGTAGGCCCCCAGTTTAGAAATATGAGTAGACAAGCAAAAAAATATTCGATGCAACGGTATTTTATTAGTAGACGGAAAAGGGAGAGTAAACAAGCAAAGGTATATGGCGTGAATGTGGGCGGCACCAATTCCCCGAGAATTACTTGTTTAGAGGCTTACTTAGATTTAAATACTTATTATATTAATAGCGGAACTGAATATTTTAGAGGCTAGTTTATGAAGAAGTTGAGGAGTTCTCCGCCTTTTTACTCCCTTTCTCATCAGCATATATTTCTGTTAGTTCATAAAAGTACTATTCTCACCTGTTTCAAGAACTCTTCGAGCGCCATTTCTCCCTGAGCCACGGACACTACATCCTTGACTGTATGTTCGTTATGTAGCAGATCTGCGTCCCACACTTGTCCCAGAGTGAGTTCAGACAGTGACCAGTCCACTTTGAGTGCGCGGCACAATTGACGCCAATGGCGCTCTTTTAGTGCATCGGATTTTAGCTCCACGATTAACATGTTGACCTGGGGAGGGAGAAATTCATTTTATATGGATATATATTAATTTTATTTTATTTTTTATATTATTATATTGCTTTTATCAGTAAAAACCTATCGTTCATTTAGAAGTCGACACGAGGTGTCACTGAAGTGAGTGAAGTCAGGGCAAAGGCTATATTTACATGCCCATGATAAAGTTTCATAATGAGCAAAGAATAGCTCACAGGTTATAATTACGAACTTTCTAACAAATATACTAGATATTTACCTTAGTATAAGACTGCAGTAGTTTGCGCACATACTCGTAGCTGTCGTACATGCGAAGACGAGCTGGCAGTTCTTTGAGCTCGTTTAACATCGCTTCCAGTTGTTGCCTAAAAAAGTAATATTAAATAGTTAATTTGTTTCTTAAATAAGTATCTATATGCATATTATGTCAAAAAATTTCGACACATATTTCAAAGCCTCTCGATTTGACAGCTCTTATTCAGTACGTCAATTGCTTTTTGATTTTTTAAATTAGCAGAACTTATTTATTAACAGCAGAAAAATTGTGTATAAATATATTTATATATAAATAAATTCTAGCTTACCTGAGTTTCCTAGGCTGTACGGACAACCAAGGCTTCTCCCTGATATCATCAATCTGCGTCCAGATCTTGCTGAGTGAAGACCAAACTCCGCGCAAGTCTTGTAACTCTTCAAGAGCAACAGTCATACGCTCGTTGTTTACTGAGCTTCCTAGAATACAGAAATCGGACATCACCACATAGTTTTTGAAGCACTGAGGAAAACTTAGACAAAGACAGGTATAGAAGTCAATGAATGAGTGAGTAAGATACCTTTTGTTAAGTATTTCTGACCATGAAGAATTACCCTTTAGGAGAAGACTGCATCAAAATTCAACTGTTTTAAGAATGGAGAGTGAAGAAACCTTGTCTTGTTTGTTTGTATAATATTAGTCTGAAATCATCGATGCGCCTTCAGGAAAGGTGGTGATCAAGGCTTGTGCCTTCTCTGAATGTAAAAAAGTCGATGTTCTGCAGTGAGACAGCAATAGGCTGGTATTATTGCGAAATTTATAAGTACTTACCAGTATCATGCAATTCAAGAGCTTCCTTAGCTTTAGCCACGTTGTCTCTCTCATCCTTAAGCCTGGTGTACCTAGTCTCCATAGCCTGAAGTCTGGCCAAAGCGTCTTCAGGTCTTGTAGAGCCATCAGTCGGCTTGCTACGCTCCCACTCGGTAAGGAACTCAAGGGTACGAGCTTCAACCGCTTTGTCTTCTGCCACGATCTTTTGTTGCAAGGATGCCACCTAAAAAGGAAACCAGTTAAAAATGAGACTTTATTTAAATGTCTTTTTATATTTATGACCGACTGAAAAGAAGATATCTGAACCTGGGTCTGAATAGAAGAATCCTTCCTGCGCATAATCTCGTTGAAAGCGCTCCATTCGCCTTCGATATTGTCAACATGCAGCCATTGGGCCGGGAACTGGAACCTACAAATTGAAATGAACATGTAGAAACTGTTTATAAACATATGTAGGAGACAATCATTGGGTGTACTGGTTAGATGAGAGTGGCCGGAATTGGAGCATAGAATTCAAAGGGCTAACATATACAAATGCTCTGCTATAAGTCCATGTTTGTTTGAAGAAATTAAAATAGTATGCTACTTACCTCTGTCTCTCCAGAATGCGTTGAGCTTCCCTGTAGATATCGACTTGTTTCTCCCACGCCAGCACTTCTCTCTTCAGTTGTTGCACGTATGTGATGAGAGATACGGCATCGCTGGTGGACGCAGCCTCTGTGGATACAGAACAGTTATGGTACAGTCTGAATACTCTATAAAGCATAAAAATTAGCTATTCTTTTTGGCAGGTACAATAATTCATTGTCGTGCTGGTAAAGGTAGGAGTCAAATGCCAAAAAAATTGTATTGTTAAATCAGGTGATCAATCTACGATAATAAGAATAAGACTAATGTCTAGTTTAGGGATCACAGTTCTATCTTGATATGTAATCTGCTTGATATACCTTTCAACGACCAAGCGACTGCCGGCTGTCGGGTTGTTATTGTCTTTCTATTGTGTCTCAAATCACGTGAGTTCGAAGGTTTGATAAATAATTTGCTATGACGTCAACAACTTACCGATAGTCTGCTGTTCGAGTTGGCTGCGCGACTTGGCGAGTTGCGAGTGGAAGGTGACCATTTCTCCGCCGAGCAGAGCTCCGAACTTGCCCAACACTTCCTTGTGCCACGCGTCGTACTTCAGAGCTACCTTACTCTGTACTCGCGCGAAGTCGATGACGACCGGCCCGTATTCGCGACGAGTGTCTGATGTATCGAATGTTGTACGGGATTTCCTGGTGGAGTTAGTGTCATGAGTAAAAAAGTAGTAACGAATTAAATATATTTTTAAAGAAATAGATAAATGTCAAAAAATATATTTTCATTACACCAACAAAGGCACTTTGAAACGTCATTTGCAAAACAAAACTGATCTAATTGCCCATTCAAAAATGTTGTTTCGTATGGAGAAGAATCGGCAAGAAATTCACATATAGACATACTATATTCTCGTGTATTCGGCTACATTTCATAGATACAGATAGACACGTGACTATTTATTAATTGACCAGAAAAGAACGAAATAATTTAATGACACAGAGTTAAAAAAAAATCATTTTCCGTGTGATAGACAGTGGTAGTACTTACTTGATATCATTCAAGCACTTGATCCAGAGAGTAATGTCTTCTCCAAGGCGACCATACAAACTTTCCGGCTGCAGATCCCACAGGGCTTGGTAACTATAAAACAAAGACTATGCATCACACAATCATTCAACATAACTTTATCATAGTACTTTATAGAATATAAGTAGTCACTTACCGTAGCCATTCGTCGACGTATTCGCGTACTTGCGATATCTTTTGTTCGATAGCGTCGTATGCGTTTTCCAAAGGATTGGATCCAGCGGGTAGTTTGGTCAACAGGTTTCTGTAGGTGGCAGTCTGTGCGCGAGCCACGCCTACTTGATATCTGTAAATATTGCACACACATTAACATGCGTTGAAATAATTCATAACTATTTATAAAGTAGGTAATTTACTCACGCCTTATTTATCTATGGCAGGGTAAAAATAGAGTTAAAATATCTTGCTGAACCACAACGTGAATTGTTTTTGAAAATGTATGTTTCGTTTATACTTTATACTGATGGTAGTGAATCACAATACTAGCTTTTAGCTTTAGATTAGTTATAAATAATAATATAATATTCAATAATACCTGGTACTCTGCAAGCGGTGTTGGCTGGTGACAATAGCTTGCCAGGCGAACATCTGTCGCATCAGTTGGAAGCGAGCTTCCTCCAAAGACGGGAACAGATACATCTGCTGGTTCGTGATGCGCACTTCGTGGACGACGCGAGCGATCTGAATAATGCGATGAAATTATAGAAAACTGTTTTAATTAATGTAAACGAAACAAAAATATAAATATCATTTTAACTTCTTTTTAGGAACCTTATACTTAAGACCTAGAGTCTAGGACCGAAATAATTAAACATAGCTTAGCAAGTGCTTAGGGTAAGTACTACTGTCGCCGTGGCACAACTGCCAAACTACGACACAAAGATAGGAGACAAAGAATACCAAAGCCAAAGTATGATCTAGGTATCGTTGATACATCTCGGTCTAGGTCTTAAAGTCTAAAGGCACAATAATCTGTATTTAAAAATACTAAATATCTTTCAACATTTGAAAAAAAAAGTATTCTTTAGAAATATGTATTTATCAAATTGCTGGTGCGTAAATTATTACACTTGCCTGTGGTTCTCCGCCAGGTTTGTGAGTAGGTTCAGTGGGAGAGTAGGTGTCCATAGATAGATCTAGTTCATGGCTTTTGCCGAGTAGAGCTGATGTCCACGCTTCAATGCCGGCCTGGAGACGAGCGGCCAAGCTCTTCTCAACCTGTGATTTTAAACAAACGTAAGAATCTATAAGAAACGATCTATAAGATACAGAGATTTGTATTTTAGCAAAAGCAGCGTAGATGTAAAACCTGCGCAAGGCTCGTTAGAGGACATTTGGAAATTGTGTTACACTGACGGCTGTTCCAAATTCAACTAAGCAACAAACCTCTTCATCGAGTCGCTGCACCCACAGATGCAGGTTGCTGTACTGCCTGAGCGACAGGTCATCGATTGCCCTCTGCAATCTGCTCAGGATGTCTGCCAAGCTGACAGCTGAGTACGGACACGTTTCTAAGGAACGAGCGTCCACTGAGATCTGTTCCTCGACGGCTAGGAGGTCTTCAACCTGAGTAAAAAAGAAGATATTGTATAAAGAGTTCGTGCCTGTAATTCCGCTTGAACGCATATTAGGAGAGTAGAAAGTAGATCTTTCGATCAGTTCCAGTTTCATAGAAAAGACCAGCAATGTAAGGTCACTACTGGTCAGGTGCAGAACTTTGTTCTGTACGTGGCTACTTTAGAACATTTGGGATTAGTAGGAAATTGTTTTAATGTTTCAAAGTGACAGAAATTTTGAAATAATTTGTTTCCATTTAATTGTTATTTATAAATACTTTGTTCATAAGATTTTACTGGTAAAACTGTCATAAATAACTATTCATTCTGCAATAATGATCAAAATTCGTATCTGTAAAATCAAACACAAAACTAAAAGGTCTTCATCATACTAACCTTCTCTTGGAACAGAAGCACCACTTCACTGAGCTTCTGAACATAGGGGTCCAGTTTGTAGGACTCCCACACGAGAGCCATGCCTTCCGACACTTGGTTCAGCACATCGCGTCGAAGGCCAGCCACGAGAGGGATGATGGACGCTTTGTCGCGGATCTGATGGAGTTTTAAACATGTAAAGTGGTAGAAAGAATAGTTTAACTAGAGACGTAAGGTATTGGATAACATAATTAAAAAACTTAAACACTACATGAAATAAAATTAAGCGACATCGACATCGGAAACGAAATATTTAAAGCTAAGATTTTTCGTTTCAGGAAACTATTGCAAGATCTGTTTTTTTTGCTAATATTGTAAAGTGATGTAAACAAAAATTGCTTTATTATTTTCTATAAAAGTGTTTTAGAACAAAATCTTTAGATCATGTCTTACCTGTAAAGACAGCTTTTGCATTTTGAACCTTATATATTTATTACTCAATGCAGAATTCGCCTTTTATTCAGATTTAAGTGATCAAATTTAGATTATGCCTTGGCACATATTGGCTAATAGTTTCTTGAAAGAAATCTAGTCTAAATCTAATAAAAAAAAAAACTATAAAAATTGTAGTGAGTAATAAAAGTGTTTCTAAATATGCTAGAACAAAAAAAAAAAACATCGACAAGTCATGCAGCCTATAAAGTCATAAACTACCTTTGTATGATTCCTATTATTTAGCTGCACAAATGAAAACGCACCCGTGTTAGTGTTGTCACATACACGCACACACATTTAAATGAGTTTGACGTTTGCTTGCACCACAGATCACTCAATACATTTAGCATTAAACATATTTAAAACATCATTCAGCCAATGGAACGATTTTTTTAAACCATTTAACGCGAAATATATTTAGTGATTTATAGTACAAGCGACCGGGTTTTAGTGTAAAATTGTTATAAAAATTTAGTGTTTGTGCGAATATCGTGTGATGTTCTAGTGCTAAATCTGTGAATTCACACTGTTTGTTTAAAAGTTTTTCTGATACATTACCTTTTCCAAAGTGCGTTCGTAAGTACGCACGCTTTCGATAAGGGAAATGGCGAATGGGTACAGTTGGTTTGCTTGGTGAGCCTTGTTCACTATGGCTAGTGGTACCCTGTAAAAAAAAGTAAATATCAATTTGGATACTAAACTTTACAACCTTTTTTTTCTATTGTAATTTTCTTTTCAGTCTTGGTAAAAGTATTTCCAACTGTTTATATGAAACAAAAAAAAATATTTTACTAGAATCTGAGGGTATTTTAATCATCCTAGATGACTGAAATAACAAATAATAGGAAAGAATCAAACTACAAAAAGAGTAAACGGTGTGTGCGATTGTTATGGCTATAAATAAGTACAAAAGAACATACCTAAATCCAAGATTCTTCAGATTGCGCACTTCTTTGTATAGGGTGATAATCTCGGGTAAAAAGTTCACTTTCAGCTTTAGTATGGTGCCAGTTTTGCTGGAGCGAGCGCGGACAGACTCAATCGCGAAAATACGACCAGACACGCCTAGGTTACGTTGTTGGACCTAAAACAGGAGCGAGCGTAAAAAATATGTGCCACACACTAATTTGAACTTTAAATATTGAGATTAGTTTTTATTACCTTGCGAGCCCAATCATCAAAGACTTCCTGGGTGTCCAATTTAAGGCGGAAGCTATCACCATCTGCCTTCAGTTTTTGACCTTCAATATGGTTCTCCCAACCTTTTCCTGATGTCACATAACAAATTAATTAGTGGACAATATTTCTTAACTAACAATTTTCACTACAAATGTAGGTTATTTTCTTACCAAGTACATCTTCAACTCTTTTTAAGTATGCAGTGAGTTGGTGGTCGATCTGCTTAGCCCAGATGATGGAACCAGCCACTGGGGGAAGATCTCGCACTAAAGATAGACGACTGCATTTCGATTGAGGATATTGTACCTGTATCGCAATAAAAAACAACCTGTCATTCCATATAACCAAAATAAAGTGTAGTTTATGAACATTTGCAGTTTCCAGTCTGCAGTATATAAAAAATCGATTGATACAATTTGATAGCCTTATATTATCGGATTCAATTTTCAATAGATGGTGATGGACCCTTTCGACTTCACTTAGGATGCAAAACTTGAAACAAATATAGCTTTAAACAATTACCTTGAACTTCTCATGCAGAGCTTCGATATCGTCCTTCACTCTCTGTATGAGCTGTGTCTGGTACTCGCGAATGGCGCCTCGGATGTGCGGCCGAACAAACAGCGCGTTGAATCGGGAGAAGATACGGAACATCTCGTTCGCGTTCTTGGCTGTTCCCAGCTGGTCACGCAAGTGAGCAGTGATGCGGGTCTCCACGCGATCTGAGCAAATAAATACATGAAGAACCTTAGCATATATGCTATTGATTTATCTTTTGAACAACAAATTCAAAGATAAGGGCAGAGTTTAGAACAGAGTGTAAAGTAACTTGTCAATTTTGTAATGAGAGAACTTTTCATGCGTCGCAATAAGGCTCTAAATATGAGGACCACCTTGAAAGTATTTGGTTTGGAAATCGTTTTTTTAACAAACCGTCTTCTAATGGCAAATTACGGGTTTTAATCAATTTGCAAACAGATAAAAACTTGTAAAAATACAAATAAAATAGTTAATATAACATTTATAACAATTTTATGTATGTTTAAACTCACCGATCCTATCTTCGTAACGCCGAACGGCAGCCTCCCAAGCATCGCATCCCTCTCGAGAAATATCCAGACAGTCAACTTCTTTCACATTCTCGTACGCGAGGTTTACCTATGCACAAAAGAAACGCAAAATTACTATAATTGGATAATATACATAGTTGAAATAGGGCATAAAATAGTCGCTATCTAGGCTGTCATCTTACAAAGGAGGCATGTTTCGACATTGTTAAAAATATAGGCAGATCGAACTTTAAAAAATTGGGCATCCCAATCTATATCTGTGGGCATCCCCTAACCGTCTAGTGAAAGAAACTGTCAGCTTGTGTAACAGTTTTAAGTTTGATGGTTTTCTTTACCGGTTTTTAGGGTTCCGTAGTCAACTAGGAACCCTTATAGTTTCGCCATGTCTGTCTGTCTGTCCGTCCGTCCTCGCTTAATCTCTGTGACCGTTAGCACTAGGAAGCTGAAATTTGGTACCAATATGTATATCAATCACGCCGACAAAGTGATAAAATAAAAATGGGAAAAAAATGTTTTATTAGGGTAGCCCGCCTATATGTAAAGAGGGAAGTGTTTTTTTTTCATTTCAACCCTGACGTGTGATATATTGTTGGATAGGTATTTAAAAATGAAAAGGGGTTTACTAAAATCATTTTTTGATAATGTCAATAGTTTCGGAAATAATCACTCCAAAAGGAAAAATCAAAGTGTCCCCCCCCCTCTAACTTTTGACCCGTAGGTTTAAAAAATATGAAAAAAATCTGGAAAGTAGAACTTTATAAGGACTTTCTAGGAAAATTATTTTGAACTTGATAGAAAGAACAGTTTTTGCACAAAAAAGATAAAAAGGTTGTACAAAATATTTTCTGCGTACTTAGTATGTCAACGTAACAAATAGCCTTTTTTTAACTTATAAGTGGGAACAGTTATTGTGACGGACGGGAAACTACGGAACCCTATATTGAGCGTGGCCCGACACGCTTTTGGCCGGTTTTTTATATTTAGGTATACTTTATGTATGTTCTATCTTACCTCTGCAATAGCGTTGGCGTCAGCTGCATCCATGGGCAGCGAGTGAGGCTGGGCGGGCTCACCACCGGCACCCGCGTCGGCTGCCACTGTAGCGCGCGGGCGGAGCACCTTTACACATAATATGTTCTTAATACACTATAGCATCAAATGCAAATATAAATCAATAACGAAAAATAAATAACTAAACTGCCTCAATCAAGTGTGACGATTAAGCCTGCTCAGTATGAGAAAAGAACTTGTAGTAGTACAGTAGTAAGTGGGAACAAATTTTATATCTGTAGTGACCTTTGGTCTAGTAGTTAGTGATTCACACCCAGAACAAATCTTTGTGTAATAACCATAATGGTTCATTCTCTGAGTGTAATTTATTTATAAAGCAATTTATATTTCTTCCTTTTCTAACCATTAGGAAGACGGTATAGTTTTTGTGTCTGAGTGTAATTTATTTAGAAAGGTTTTCATTGTTTATCTTCCTTTTCTGGCCAAAGTTAGAAAGACAGTATAATTTACCCTAAGCATGACGGTGCGCAGTTGTTCATGGTGTCTGCGGAAGCGACGCATGTGTTCCATGCGAGCTTGCAGCCGCTTGTGTGACGGTGACACACGCCACACCATCTTCAGGTGCTCGTCGCGCTTCTTCTTTACGATATCACTGTGAATATTCATTGAGCATTAAAATTTATCATTACAATATATAATTATCTAGTCTAAGTAAAGACTACCAAAAAGAACATAGTAATACAGAGATTGTAGTATATTTTTAAAAGTAATTTAAAGGACCTGCAGATCGCTCAGAACAAAATCATCAAACTTTTATTTCACTATGATTACCTCACACCTACAATTAAAATTTATAGGGAAACGAAACTCATGAACATCAGACAACTGCATTTATACTGTACCAGCATACTTATAAAAAAAAATACTTAATAAATCCATTCACAGCCAAATACACTTCACTAAAATACATCAAGTGCATAATCGTAGTAGTCGTAGGAAAGATCACATTTTACTGCCTCAGCCTGAACAATTATTTTTGCGGGAGTGAAACAATATAATAAGTCTATTAATATTTTTAAAACCAAATTTAAAATCACATTTTAAATGACCTAACATTGTTACAGTAAACAAACTTGCCCTACTGCTATGTTGCTTGTATTGTGGCACTTCTCGCATTCCTTATCTCAACTATTATAATATGACCACGGCATTTGTTTGTCTTGCGGGTAGGTTTAGAAAAAATGAAAAAATAGTTTTATGCTATTTTCGTAAATGTTACATTATCAGTGTGCAGAATTGTTTTTGTTTAATAATTAGTGAATAATATTTCAATAGAAAAACAGTACCTACTTAGTTTGCCTGTCATTATAATAATTATATTCCAAAATGTTCTCAAGTAAGTGAAATTTTTGTATTTCTTATTGTGAAATAAATTTCTTTAACCATATTTTCTCTTACCGCAACAATCCCTGCAGCTTTTCATACTCATCATCCCAGCAAGAGAACACTTCAAAGCACTGGGTCATAACGCGTTCAAAATCTTCGAAGGGTATGTGCATTAAACGTCGCGTTCCTAGCACCTGCACAATAATGGAATGAACATCAGAATTGGATAGACAATAAGAAAAAAAATAAATAATTAAAAAAATTAAAAAAACACGACTGCCATGACAAAAAAGAACTAAAAGGCAAAAAACAAGATTTTTCATAGAAAATTATTATATTACTGTTTACATAAAAAGTGAAAGGTCGCTCATTCAGTCACGGGCTCTATAATTATAAAAAATCCAAAACTACTTGATTAACAAAATTAAAATTTTCGTCGCAGTCGGGGGACTGCCTTGCGGAATACTCAAATACTGCAGAAAGGTCCCCCGACTGCTACGAAAATTTTAATTTTGTTAATCAAGTAGTTTTGGATTTTTTATAATTATAGAGCCCGTGACTGAATGAGCGACCTTTCACTTTTTATGTAAACAGTAATATAATAATTTTCTATGAAAAATCTTGTTTTTTGCCTTTTAGTTCTTTTTTGTCATGGCAGTCGTGTTTTTTTAATTTTTTTAATTATTTATTTTTATTTTGTACCTTTTAGTGATATGTCCCTTTATTATTGTTACTTCGTGGATAATCAAATGTCGGTTTACAAGTAGATGTTTTTATTAACTACAAACAATAACAATTTAGCACCACGACAGTAACCAATCATGATGTATGTTACATATTAAAATCCGTTAAAATTTTGCAAAGGTTGTCAGAGTACCTATGTCGCTTATCACAATAATTTTCACATGTTTCTCATGTCATTTGTGTCGGTATCAAAAACACACTGAGTTTCTTCTTTTTATGACATTTTCATCTCGCAGTTCAGCTCTACCGCTGTTTATTGCTGCTTAACCAGACAATTGAGTTTCTTCCGGTCGGGGCAATGCTTTTATACTCTGAGCCAGGAATATTCCCGAAAAAGACGTTTCTAGAACAATGTAGTCGCTTCGTAGGGTTCTAATGTAGCTTTTGGCCAGAGAACGTGGTGTTCCG
This sequence comes from Athetis lepigone, assembly GCA_033675125.1. Taxonomy (NCBI): domain Eukaryota; kingdom Metazoa; phylum Arthropoda; class Insecta; order Lepidoptera; family Noctuidae; genus Athetis; species Athetis lepigone. The sequence goes on along the minus strand of CM066243.1, from coordinate 13,451,384 downwards.
ACGCTTCTGCGGACAAGTTCCACCGGAGTGCACAAAGACTAGTGCAACGTAGTGAAGTGCTACTAACATAGATTTAAGTTTTATTACTAACACAAATGTATCACTTGTGTGTGTTAGGTTAAGGTATTTATCTATGGGCCTATTCAGTCTGAAATAACGGTTTCATTATAAATAAAAAATATTATTTCTCGAATACGAAGGAATGCTCTCGACTCCATTCGAATTTCGACTCTATTGTTTAAGACGGAAGCACAGACGAAAGTTACAAATTGCCATAACAACAATTACCTATATCTATAACAATGGAAATACCTTGGTTGAAGTTGAGAAAACATGCCATTTAAGCAGTAAAAATTTACGGAATGCAATTTCGTTTAAACTTTATATTAGGTAATTTAAAAAAATCATACGTAGGAATCTATATAAAAACTGTCTAAATCCGAACATCATCATAATATGATGGAAATATGGTCGAACTGCAAATGATTTTGGTATGGAACTATGGAAAAAGGACATCGTGACAAAAACTTTTAGCATGAATTCCCTTCCCCTTTTCCTCCCACCGCGCATTTTTAAGCCGTTGCTGTATTATATATGTCGCAGTCATCTGGTTGAATCAGCTATTTGATTGTATGACTAGCGCGTTCATTGAATAGCAATATTTAATTGATTGACTAGGCCGAATGCTGATTAAACAAGCGTCACTCAACGTCCAACTAGATAGCTGATTGAAGCATAGCCCTTTGAACAGAGCGGACGTAATATCAGTCAGGTGATTGTAATTTAGTTCTTTTTTTTCCACTGCGGCGTTAGTAGTCACCAAAAAAAAAATATGGCGTAAAATAGCTCGCGCAGATAGCACTGGTTTTGATATTATTTTTATTATATTTACTTTAAAGTGACTTATTCTTGATAAAATAGTGTGACAGCAAGGATTTACCTATTGATACGCCGCCGCCGGTTAGTTTTAAATTTTTTTTTTATTAAAATCATAATAAAGTGTGTCATGTCATGTCCTCATTTTTGTTATGTAAAGGAAGTTAAGTTTTTAAGTTGCGAACTCATGGTCACCCTAAACAAACATTACAAAGTCGACTATAGCCCATTAAACGACAATGCTAAATGACGTTCAGTCAAGTCGTTGAACGTTACATTAAACAACTTGACGAGTTGTCATTTAGTCATTCAATTAAATGTCGTCATTCAATAAACGCGCTAGTCATACAATCAAATAGCTGATTTAACCAGATGACTGCGACATATATATTAAATTCTGATGTAAACGTTCATCCCATATTTTACCCCATTAAGGGTGGAAAAAATATATTTTTTATTTTCGTCCGAAAAGTTAAACCCAGTCACTAACTTTAATAATGACAAAATTTCGTTCAAACTTTCATCCCCTATTTTACACACATAGGGGTTGAATTTCTGAATTTATACTAGCTCATGCTTTTTTTATCTTCGTCCACATTGTTAAACACCAAGTTTCCAGTCACTAACTTCAGTAATGTCAGATTTTCGTTCAAACTTTCATCCCCTGTTTCACACACATAGGGGTTGAATTTCTAAATTTCTATCTCCGTCCAAAATGGTAAACACCAAGTTTCCAGTCACTAACTTCAATAATGACAGATTTTCATTCAAATTTTCATCCCCAAGGGGTTGAATTTCTAAATTACTAGCTGCCTCCCGCGGTTTTACCCGCGTTAAAAATGGGGTCACTTAAGGGTATGAAAAATAGATGTTTGCCGATTCTCATAGATACCGGATAAGCACAAAAAAAATCATCAAAATCGGTTAAGCCGTTTCGGAGGAGTATGGCAACGAAAACTGTGACACGAGAATTCTATATATTTTACTATCTCCGTCCAAAATGGTAAACACAAAGTTTCCAGTCACTAACTTCAATAATGACAGATTTTCATTTAAATTTTCATCCCCTATTTTACACACATAGGGGTTGAATTTCTAAATTTTTATCTCTGTCCAAAATGGTAAACACCAAGTTTCCAGTAACTTACTTCATTCAATAACGACAGATTTTCGTTCAAACTTTCATCCCCTATTTTACACACATAAGGGTTGAATTTCTGAATTTATATTAGCTCATTCTTTTTTTATCTTTGTCCACATTGTTAAACACCATGTTTCCAGTCACTAACTTCAGTAATGTCAGATTTTCGTTCAAACTTTCATCCCCTATTTTACACACATAGGGGTTGAATTTCTAAATTTTTATCTCCGTCCAAAATGGTAAACACCAAGTTTCCAGTAACTTACTTCAATCAATAACGACAGATTTTCATTCAAACTTTCATCCCCCTATTTTACACACACAGGGGTTGAATTTCCAAATTTTTACTAGCCTATGTTACTCGGGACTATGTACGGATTGTAACGATACATCATACATCTAAATCGGTTCAGGCATTAAGAAGTTATGGTGGAATAAAGAAACTCACATACATACATACATACATACATACATACATACATGAATCTTGAAAACATAACACTCCTTTTTTTGGGCAGTCGTGTAAAAATACTTTATTTTAAAGAAAACTGAACAGAGTGAATTACCTTCAGGAGTTGTTGACCGAGGTCACGCGAGATAGCTTCAACAAGTCTTAAACCTCGCTGGATGGGGTATTTGGTTGAACGAATCTTTCGTAGATGGGAGAATATCTGCTGAACTGCCAATCTGTTTAAAAAATATATTTGATTCAATATATTTAGAATTCGAAATTGAATATATAGGAATTAATCTTGCACTAAGTTTGAAGTAGTTCTTTTAATTGTACCTAGATTTGACTTACCTAATCCGTTCCAGCTCAGTGGCACTGAGAAGATCATTTATTGGGAAGTCTTTCATAAGTGGGTTGTAGTCCGAGACAGTTGCAAGAGCTTGCTTCAATCCCGTATCGGTGTCAAAAGATACTGTTGCATGGAAACGCTTGCCATATTTCAGAATCTCCAAAGTTAGGGCCACCTAAAAGGTTGTTCAAATTAAGTTTCAAATGCATATTTTGAGCAATTGTGCATTCAAGTTAAATATAATGTATGTATGCATTGTTATTATATGCTAATGTATGAATAAGATAATTTGCATAAACCAATTAGAGAACAAATTATGTAAGATATCATGGTCATGGATGGATGTAAGACATCAAGATATCACAGTGGAATATACTTAATAATAATTAATCAGAAATTGTACAAACCTCAATGCTTTCCCTTTTCTCCTGGATACGATGGAGAGCTCTTTCTAAGTTGAGCCAGAAAGATATTTCTTGAAGAGCTGTACCATTGGACGGGTCGCGATCTAACTTGGTGACCTTGATAAAAAAATAAATCAGATATATGTATATCAATCAATAGTGACAAATATGACAAATAATTTTATAAATGTGAAAGTTTCTCACACAATCTTCTGAATGGATTTAATGAAGCTTGCAGACCAGAATCACCTTAGGGTACATAACACCACCCTATGACCCACGGCAATGGGACAGAGACTAGCACGGCAAAATATAACATGGGTTTAGCTGTGGGGAACAATAATAATTACATGGAAAAATGAAATTGTTAACAAAAGTGCAAAACCTTTTGTATTTCTTTGATCCAGCGGTTGACTCCATTCTGCAGCTGATTGAGGAAAGTGGAGTCTTCCACTTTATCACCGAAGTCGGCAACGCGAGGCTTTCGCCCTTCATCAGCAGCTCTAATATAAAAGAAAAGTTATATGTAATGGGAAAACATTCTTTTGACTATTGACTTAAAATGTTTGACTTTTGATAAGGAAACTAAAATAACCACAAGATTTGTTGGTACCTTTTGATGACAGCTGCAACAAGAGGATGTACAGGCAGAGTAATCTCCGGGATGTCAATATTCTGCTGTAGGTGAAGCAGTCCCATCTCCAACTCCGCAATCTTCTTCTCCACTGATGGAGCCATTTTATCTCCATCCCTGCAAAACATTCATTTTATTTGGAGCTAATCACAGCAACCATTAATGTAACCTTATAATGATTTTAATGTAACCTTTAAAAATTTCATTTTTTACAGGGATAAAATCACGAAATAAATACTAGTGTTGAGAAAATGAATGAAATGTTAAATAAAATTACCCGAGATCAATTATTTGTAAAAAAAAAAAACAAGTTTTCCCCTTACCTATCAGCCCTACCACTCTCTTTCACGTAGCTCTTGAAGAATGGAGCCATGGTCTTGCTGATGAAAGCATGCAGAGTTTCATAAGGGGAGCCATCAGACAAGTTGATGAGACGCAGCTGACTGTGGATGGACTTGTCAGCTTCAATGACAGCTCCACGCTTGATGCAGACAAAGGCCGCCACTCGGGATGATGAAAAGTGAACCTAAAGGGAATAACATGTTTTTACTAGATACAATAAAATTATTATTTAGAATCAATAAATAGTAATCATCATTTAATATGATATTGAGTGTATATGCTTGACCTATTTAGTCACTAACCTCATTGCTGATCTGGTAGGTAACAGCTTCTTTCTCCTCTTCGCCTTCAGTAGGTTGTTCACTGTCATCTTCTAAACATAGGAAAATTCAATTTTATAAACAAATCTGTTGTAAGCTATAAAAAAACTTTTTCCAAAAAAAAAGAACCGCCTTCAAAAACTAAAAACCCAAAAATAACTAAAATTTCGGAAGTCGGTGGCTTCTCTTGTAACAGTAAATTTGTGTTGCCACCGACTTCCGAAATTTTAGTTATTTTTGGGTTTTTAGTTTTTGAAGGCGGTTCTTTTTTTTTGGAAAAAGTTTTTTATTTTTTACTTTTTAGTGTCGACTCCCAATGTCTGACTGTGTATATCAGTATAAAACGAAAATAGAAACTTGAAGAAACGCACACTTCGTCTGTGTAATATACATAGATGATGTGTGCGTATCTCAAGTTTTTTGGTTCTTGGTGAATTTTTCGAGAAGCACTGAACCGATCGCCACAAAATTTATATGGGACCACTCCTGAATCATGACCTATCAAACAAAAAAAGAACCATCAAAATCCGTTTACAATTGACAAAGATATCGCGTAACAAACATACAAAAAAAACAAAAAAAAAAAAAAAAAAAAAACATACAGACGAATTGAGAACCTCCTCCTTTTTTGAAGTCGGTTAAAAAAATAATTAACAAGGAATTGAAATCATGAATATGTAGAGAAAAAATAGTTGTTGTCATCATTAATTGAAAAGTGCATCGTTGTATGATCTAATACTGCAGCAATGCAGGTAGAAAGTTGACAAGAGAAAAAAAAAACGGGTGGACGTCGCATACCTTTGGAAGAAAACCTTTGAACGTACAACGAAGACACTTGAGGGTCAGAGAAGAACTTTCTGATGCAATCTTGGTTAACTTTATCGTCCAAAGCAGCGTTCAACGCCGGTGGAACGATATCATCTTCGGGTAAAAGTACCGTTGCGGCTCTGCGCAAGTAGTTTGCAAAGTCCTGGAAGTCGACAACGACGACATTTTGAGACTCAGGTGAATTTTCACTTCCGTCCAAAGAATCTCCCATGATGTTTTAGGGAGATTCCGATTTTTCTTATAGGAATCAATAAACTTTTTAGAAAACTGCCGCAACTTATTACAGTTCTATCAGTCGTCAAATGACAAGTGGGTGAAAAATGAATGAGCGAAGCGATGACGCATCGGCGAGGGTGGTAAGCTTTGAAAATAGATACATTTTCAAAATGATGTCAGTTTCTGTATAAGAAGCTGTAAATCTTTTTAACTTTTGTCTGTTATAAACACCGTTATTATCACTTTGTCGGTGATATATCTTTATTGAACATTACCGGATTTTATTAGGCCCATGACCGGGAAGACAATTATAGTTACAATTTTATTTCTGGCAATATTGATTTAAGAATACGTTCGGATACACTTTACGAAAAAATAACAACATTTTTGTGATGAGTTTACAGCTTTACGAAATATAAGAAATATTTATAGTAACTTTATTTATTTAATCAATTCTGTTGCGTAATCTTCGATGTATAAACAAGTAATGTTAAGCGTTGCAGAAAGTAATAAGTCTACCAAATTCATTAAAAAGGGCTGTGATTATGAAGATAAGGCAATAACGCCTTCTTCCTTTTGGATTAGGATTATGTAATTTTTTTTTAGGCTGGAAAATAATTTAATTTCATTTTTTTTATTTATTCGTACTTCCGTACTAATTTTATAAATGCGAAAGTAGCTCTGTCTGTCTTTCTGCCTGTCTGTCTGTCTCTTCTTCACGCCTAAACCTCTGAACCAATTTGAATGAAATTAGGTTTATAGATTTCATCCCGGAAAAACCCCCGGGAATGGAAGGACACTATTATTCCACGCCGACGACGTCGCGGGCAAAATCTAGTAAAGTATAAATGAATGAATAATAGAAATGAAATTAATAAAATGTTTAACGAACCTAGGTAATTAATTTATTATACGAGGTGTAGAGAAGTTTTTCATGGAATAACAGGTTCAGGTAATATCCCAATTAGGTTAACCCCACGACCCCACATTTGGCAGTCGCGCTTGCGGCGGCTGGCTGCTAAGTTGCAAAAGTTGGCTTCCTGCGGTCTACCAGTCACTAAACATTATACAAACACATAGATTAAGTAGTTGATGTACTTAATACCTCAGCTACCTATATTTTGGCATGCTCAATTACAGCCATGTATAAGACGGTTCATTAAAGAAAGGAATCTTAAATGGCGGCATGTACTTGCGTTGACAGATAGTACAGTCTGCATATAAAATTTAAAGTTGAAGTTTTTTTTTGAAATTGAAAATTTTATTAAGATTTTTTATTGTTTTCATCGGAAACAGTGCCTACTTTTACCACAATAACAAACAGGTAACAACGGAAAAATAACATAAAACTATAATAAGATATTCGTAAAAAGGAGCACTGAGCGCGTCAAGGCAGCGTGGAAGCAAATGAAGACAATTTTTTTATGTTGATGGTACGCTCGCGAGTGAGTATAGACGGCACTAGTGTGCGAGCGAGAGAACATGATAAGCGCCGCCATTTTAGATTCCTTTCTTTAATGAACCAGGTTATAAGTATAGCTATTATCAACGTCGTAAACTAGGTAATACACTCTTTAACGAAAAATAAATTACCTACCTATCAACTATCAGATAAAGTTTCACAAAGAGGACGGTTTTTTTTGTTTGCTTGATTGACTTTAAAACTGCTGTACCGATTTTAAAAGTTTGTTCCTTCACCAATATAAAGCTTCATTACCAGAGAGTAACATTTGTCATAAATAAATACACCATCACATGTATGTCTCACGGAAGTGGACAGTAACCAAATACCTAACGTAACGCGAGTAAAAAGACAGCTAGCGAGTAGTGTATAAACCCGTGATTGACTAAATTCACTTTTAGTTATAAATGCGTCCACAACTGGAAAGCTTACCTTCTAAAAGAATATCGAATGTGGTTTAGTACTAGTAGAAGATGGACCTATGAGACCAAATATTTTGGGTTCCTTTTGTTTCCGAGAGCATAATAAAGACATTTTCCAGAGCGATAGAGCGTCCGATATCTTATTACGGCGAGCTTGTAAACTGACGGAATGCTCCTCGAATCACTGCCTTTATGACCTGAGCTACCGATATTCACCTTCTTGTATCATTCTGCCGAAAAATTCGCAAAGTAAAGTCAGTTATAAATCTTAGGCTCTAAGGTTGCTTTTCTTTCGACGCATTGGAAAAACTGTGCGGGCTGATATAGGCAGATTTTTTGTCGACTGTGATGGATAAAGCGAAGGAGATGCGGACGACTTGATTGAAAATGCCGTTAAAGGGAAGAGGTGCTTCCAAGGCTTTTTGAACGTCCGCAAGGAATACTTACATATACTTACGGATCGAACGGGATCATTTTTCGGATCGTTGTTTTATTAATTCTGAGTTAATATTTCTATTTCGTATCTAGGTATTTACTCCTGTATTTTGGTATACCTGAAGTGTTAAATAAAATACCTGAAAATGTTGTGTTGTCTGTTGTTGTGCCATTTGGGCGTAAGCTGAGGACGGACTGACGGCGGACATGACGAAACTATAAAGGGTTCCTTTGTATTATTTTGGTACACACAGTGGAACACTAAAACACGCAGGTTATAAAGATAGCACGGCAATACGTAAGTACACCGATTACTGGAGATCAGTGGTTAAATTTTAACTCGATCACACGTATAAACTCGTTATTGCGCAGAATACAAGAGTTTCCATTTAAAATAAAATTGTGAAGTGTTAATTCCAAGTAAAATAATGCTTTACTTTTATATCGGTTTTTTTTAATATAATTTTTTTTTTGAACTATGTACAGACTAAACATAAACCGCCGCCCTTATGACTTCCATACTTTTTTTCATGGCATAGAAGTACCGACACCAGTGTGTCGTGATGGCCCAGTGGATGAGGCGCCCGCCTCTCGTGTAAGAGGTTGTGGGTTCGAATCCGGGCAAGTACCAATGTGACTTTTTCAATTCATATGTACTTTCTAAAGTTTATCTTAGACATCACTGACATCCCGTGCCTCGAAAAGCACGTAAAGCCGTTGGTCCCGGTTGTCATTCGTAGAACTTTGACAGTCGTTACTGGTTAGTTAGAAACTCTGAGCAGTCTAACCACGGGGTGTACCGTGTCGCCCAGTTACTGGGTTGTGGAGGTCAGGTAGGCAGTCGCTCCACGTAAAACACCGGTATCCAGCTGAATCCGGTTAGGCTGGCAGCCGACCCCAACACAGTTGGGAAAAGGCTAGGGAGATGAGAAGTACCGACACCTTTACAACAGTTACAACAAGCAAGAGGCGAAACGACAAAAAAAAAGTACCTAATTAGTCCGGCAGTTAGATAATCAAAAAATTTGGGACACGTATTTTTTCTTTTTTTTTTCGTAAACAGAAAATGACGACAATACAGTGCGTTGAAGTTTCGTGAAACGTCACGCCTTTGTATAATTTTTTCTGAGAAGTGACGTCACAAGCCCCCCCTCCGGAACTTTGATGCTCTTTATCTTTGTATTTTGTTATTAATTTGATCAAGCAAAAAATATGTGTCCAGTATTTTTGGACTGTCTAACAGACGGACTAGAATGTCATTCTTTTGATGTAGTCAACATCCCTACTACGATTCTATCGCTATCTCTATACGCCTCAAATGTACTTAAGTTTAATTAGTAAATATCATTAAAAAAAAAACTGAATTACTAGTCAGGACATCTCGCTAACCTCGCCTCGCAATAAGTTATAAATGGAACTTCATACACTAAAATAAAAATACTCGTTTTATTCGCACTGTAAATTCTATTAGGTACAAAATAAACACAGCCAATTTTCCGCGCCAATTTTTATTCCAATGGAGCTTGTATATGTACATAGGTCCTGTAGGTACTTTAATTACTTTAAAAGCGAAACATACAAAATGAAACTAGTCGTAAGTGGGAAAAAAGGGAAACGAGAATCTATTTCGAATTGCCCATCCAGTGTTACCAGAGCTGAAATTGATTCGAATTTCGAAAGTTTTGTATGTATGCCAGCTACTGTTAAGTTTTCTTTCTGTAGCGATCCCATTTTCGCTAGTTCCCAAGTTTACGAAGAAAGGGTGAAACGTTTTCGTGTGGTAATTTGTCGCTAAAATCCTTATTTATTGCAACAGAGAAGTTGGATCGGCCCCGGGGGCAAATTCGCAAACTTTGCTCCTTTAACTTCGCTTCACCGAGTACCGACACCTTGAGCACATATTGAGGTTGAATCCTCGTTTTCTTGTTTCAATAGAATTATTGAGGATTACTTTAATACTGTTTTATTTGCCTGAGGCGATATGGTTTATTTTTGATCATGAAGAGTTACAAAATAAGAACGCTCCTAAAATACTGTAGGCGGTTTGTCGCTTGTAAAATAACTACACTTCCCCACGGTTTTACGTGCTACTTTGGTTACTGATTCGTTCTCGTGGATCGTAGAGGAATGTTAAATACTTAGCCTATATTATTCCTTATAAAGACTTTTACAGACATACAACTCGCCCTTTATCTTCTATAGAAACATATACGACTAACCTTTGCCCGCGGTACAGCAGGCAGGCCTTCCAGAAATTACCTACAACACATCAACTATACATAAAGATACTTTACCTCTTTATTATAGGTTTCGATTATGTCTACAGTACTTGATACTGTTTTATTACCGTGCCTGAGGCGTTAAAGTTTATTTTTGATCAAAAACAGTTTTAAATACAAACACGGGTATAATTAAACCGTGGGCAGTTAGAGGTTTATAAATAAAATTTATTGTTCGGAGCAATCATGGTTGCGGTTGTTGGAAAGTACGGGCAGTTTCTATTTGATTATGGATCTGAACCATTAGAAACGCTACCACAACGTTAGATGTTGTGACCAGTATACCTACTGGTTGCAAAAATATTAGAACTGTGCTTCGAAATAAAGAGTTTGCGACCATAGGTCAGCCTATCACATACATATTAATCCTTCGAACACACGTGATTTGAGACACAATAGAAAGGCAATAGCAGCCCGACAGCCGGTTGTTTGTTGGTCGTTGAAAGGTTGCATTTAACCGTTACAGTGAAGCAAGCGTGACAGTTATGATAATTTAAATAAGTAGATAAATATCTAGCACGATATTATGAGGAATTTGTGTGCTCTAATTATAGAAATTGAAGGAAACGTAAATTGAGGTGGCATTTTACACCCGCTTTACTTAATTACATACATAAGCCTTGTTAAAAAAGAGACATACTTAAACAGAATGCCTAACTAACCAACTTTTCTAAGTCACGTATCACACCCAACCCTATGACCTCGATGAAATTTTGCATGAAAGTGGGCAATTGTTTTGTGAAAAGGAGAATGTGAAGTAAAGGTTAGAACTGAGGTCCATTTTCTGGCGTAGAAAGATCAAACACTATCTTAGTAAAACTTAATAAGTTTTAGAGCTAAAATTATGCGGTATAACTTAGACTATTAACTTCTAGACGTAACCATGAGGTTGTAAAGAAGTGTGAAAGTGAGAAGCATATATACGAATTTCGTAAGAAAATTGAGACAAAGCATAACATGCTCTGTCTCGTTTGGCGTGGCCGGTTTTCGCTTGGCGAACATTGAAAAGTTAGCCAAACAAAGGGATGTCATGTCACTGTCATTGAATGGTCGGCTCGTATTAGTTTTTACAATTTTATAACAATTTCGGTAATTAAACCAATAGTTTTAATGTATATTTGAGAAATTGACTCCAGTAGTTAAGTGTTTAGTGCGTTTTCTGTGCTATAAAATGGGAGGATGCACTATTTTAGGCTGCAAAAGCCGCACAGAAAGAAAGCAAGATAAGAATGTTACTTTTCACTCGTAAGGATGCAAATATTACAAGTTATTGTGCATTGATTGAATAAATACATTTGTGTGTATGTAATTAAGTACATGGCTTTCGATCAAAATTAAGGACATTTTCTAGCGATATCGTTTATATTTTTATCTACATAACCTATTACTTGTTTTTCAAAGTGTTACCATACCTCAGTTCTATTTTTCCCATAACTTGATAATAAAATTGCAACTAGTTAAATAAATAAAATTAATCAGATGATTAATTAGTTCTTTGATGCCCTGTGAGGTATCCTCTCCCTTTTAAAAGGTATTTTATATAATTTTTATAGTTGGACATCACAGACATCAGTGAAGGAAAACATCGTGAGAAAACCTGGACTCGTAATTTAAATAATACTTACGATATAAATAATTTTGCACTCTTAATAAGGATTATGATACGCAACTTAGTACATGAATGTAATAAGTAGTTGTTGCAACGGAACATCTCACGGTTTTGGTCATATTTAGGGAAAATTTTACGTAATGACAACATTGAAATTTTATAGTGCTGTCTCATGTGCGGCCACGCGGTGGCTCAATCTAGAAGTTAATAATCTAAGCGGTATAATAATAATTACCTTTATATTAGAAAATATTTACTTAAATCTAATCTAGCAATGGTTCAAATCCACCTTCTGACATGTTTTTTGTGCGCCAATCTTCTATTTAGAAAATATTTTCTGACATATATATTAAAATAGAGTACGTATCCATTTATCCAACATGTCATACTTTTTAGCCATCTAAAGAAGGCCTTATAAGCCGTTATTTTTATACAATACATTATATACAAACGATAAGACATCGCAATTCGTCGACGCCGTTGCGAAGGTTTTTTTTTTACATAACTTGCAAGGTAATTTTTCGCTGTGAGACTGTATCTGTTTTGGCTTTTGACTCAGACGTGCGGTCAACCAACAAACGAAGAGGGCAAAATGCCCCCCGGACTATAAGAATCTCCTGGATTTGATAAACCCCCAATTCATGAGTTGATGGCAGCTACAGGGGTTCGAGACCATGTAAGTTTGTGTCGTATCTGGGATAAGGGCTATGCTGTGCAGCAGCTGGCCTCTCTGGACGGTGACGCCTTGTCGACACATATTGAGATATACTCAGAGTTTGCCATGGAGATGCATGGAGCTTTTCATACAGTTACGTCTCTGCTGTTAATGTTCAATACCTAGGTAAATCGTTGTATGTTCATTCAGAATCGCAATAGGCCCATGTCGTAGCAAACTTTTACATTGAAAAATTCTCTATTGTAAATCGTTGTGTGGCGACTCTCGCACAATTCCATTGTTACCAGTGGGTTATCGCACTATTCATAGTTGCGGTCAAACAATGCGGACATCAACTCTGTTCAATAGAGAATCGATTGTACCTTTTAATAGTGTTTAGAACAAACTTCGGTACGTTGCGGTGGAACCGATTGCAAAATGGAATCTCTATACATACTTTGATGAATTTGGGGTATTATAAACTAAGAATTAGAAAGTTCAGTTAATTTGTTTGAATGAATGGTCTATTAATACGCTATGTTATTATTATAGTTTATATTCGCTATATTAAATAATTATGCTTGCAAAAGCTAGTTTGATTTTCACCTTTCGACGACCAAGCGACAGCCGGCTGTTACGCCTTTTTTATTGTGTCTCGAATCATGTGTGTTCAAAGGATAAAATGGTATGAGACCCACCATCACAGGTTTTTATTTACCGATTTATGATCTGTAAATAGGTGTTAAATTAACCGATCGAGTTCATGTCATGTCTGTCGCATGCATGTTAAAACTGTGTTGCAGAATGTTTAGTTAGTATCTGTGTTGTAGAAGTTACCGTGACCCTGGAACATAAAGGGCAACCGAAGGAACATGAGTGGGTTTTAGTCAGTAAAAGTCTGACACGCCCTCCTGCCGCACCCAGGACGGGAGCAGTCATTTGATGATTTCCCACTCCCCAAAAAAAAATGCATGTTAAACTGTGGGCTCAAGAAGCACAGAGCTGGATGCTCTCCTACTAACAGAACTGTAAGCTATATGCTCCCCTGAGTCGGGAAGATGGGGTCGCCACAGACCACGAAGGAGAAAAAAATGGTGAAACGAACTGGACGAATTTATGCCCAATTAGAATGAAGAAGCGATGGATCGCAAACGATGGAATGACTGGACGGATGCCTTTGCCCAGGAGTGGGATAGAAACGGATAAAAAAAAAACTGTTTGATGCTGTTTGAAGTTTGTTCAATAACTTTGTCTGGAGAATAATTCTTTGTTAACATAAGCACCGTCCTAGTCTTCTCAATTATGAGTAGTCTAACAGTAACTAATGCATTCAGTAATTAGAGAAGATATATTATAATGCAATTCTATTACAATTAGGTCTGTGATAAAGGCTCACGTATCTGGTTATTATTTGTGTAGTATAATTGTCTTTCTCCTGGAAGATACTGCTACGGCATTCCTACTTTTTGCTAGGAGGACGGTAAAGCACCAAGCTTTGACGACTATTAATTCAGTAAGTGGTCATCATCTATCTAGCCTCTTCAACCGGCGTTTTACGAAGAGCGACTACCTATCAGACCGCCACAATCCAGTTATTACTATAATATGTATGTATTATACATATTTAAACCTTCCTCTTGATTCTCTATATCTATTGCTGAAATTATCTGTTTTTATCCTGATTTAATATGTGTTGGTTAGTTTAAATATTTTCATTTTATACTATAAAGATTAAGATATATTATTTCGATATTGAATGACAGATCTTGTAAAAGGAAAATGTAGTTGAAATAAGAAATGCTCATTTATCTCACGTTGAAGTATCTACTAGTACACGTATGGTCCTCGACAATTTTTCACGCTATCACGAAACAGGAAACATTACAAATAGAACATAAATGTCGCAAAGTTTTCCTAGAGTAAGTTACGCCGTAAGTTAGAGCGCGCTTGCGCCATTCAAAATAATTACATTTAGCGCTTGCATATGTATTTCATCTCATAAAACAAAATGCTGCTTTTATAAAAATATATTACTAACTATTTTGACGCTGCGCTTAAAAATGGACTCGCAAACAAAGTTAACAGAACTTTAATGAGATTTTTTTTGGTTATAAAAGGTTTTTGTTGTTAGGTAATTTTGAAAAGTCATTTCTGTTTTTCTCTTGTTTGTGAAATAGCGACGGTTTATAGTTCTACTGAGTATGTACATTTGTTTTTAAACCGTTAATGAAACTGTTTGTTCCTCAGTCACGCATTAATGGCTGAACTGGTAAAACGTATTTGAACGACATTTGGCACGAAATACATACAGGCCTTGACTAATAGTTGTGTAAGAATACCTACTTGGGGTCGGGTATCTCTACTTCTAAACCATTGGAAACTGCGGGATTAGCTAATGGCATTCAACATGACATAAAACCTGTCTTTTACCTGCGGCTTCCCCCGCGTGGATATCGAACTTTCATACACTATTTTACCCCTTTAGGGGTAGCAATTCAAAAAATCCTTGTTTAGTGGATACTTACTCTTCAAGAAGGACACACCCTTCAAGTCTCATGTCTCTAGTACCTGCGGCAGTTTGGGCTGGGCGTTGCTATAACACGAGTCAGTCATACAGACATTTTACCATTGTATACAGATAAAAAGATAGATTATATATTCGAAGGAAGTAGTGGTTTTCCGTAACCACAAGAGATTCGTTAAATTTGGCATTAGCATTTATACCTACATGATATCTTAATTTGCAGACAGATGTACTTAATGGCGGTCACCGCTCACATAAATAAGTTACGGCATGAGACAGTGTTTTATGTTTGTAGGAGTTTTTACTAGAATTAGAGTGGTTTTTAACTCCCTATCTTTCCGTCGACGTGACGTTCCGCTCTGGACTCTAAAAGTAAATGTTTGAAATGAAGGTATACGTGGTCTAAGGAGTCATCAAAATCATGGACGTTATTTTTAAATTAATAGAACGGTCTACTTTGCCGCAGTATTTTTGATTTAATACATTGATTGTAGATTGTTTCAACATTAACTAGTACTTGAGTGGATACACGTATTTAGTACCAACTTTTCTGCAACTACAGTTTTTAGTACATAAGTAAATATGTATGATTAGCAAGTCAATACCTACTTACTTACCTTCAATAATACCTTACCTTAAATAATAATGTAACACAGTCACGTTACATTATAGAGGCCTAATTATTTAAACCTATAATACCTAAGTACTATCACCATCAAAATAGAATGTTATTATATACTTGCAAGGCTACGTTACTAGTTAGCCTTAGAACACAAGATCTTCTAATCACGGCTATGAGGCCACAACATAGAGCCGAATGTGCAGCTCGTGGCTCCTATAACACTAATGTGCACTCTCCTTAATTATAGTAAATGTTCAATGATCGTTGGATTTACGCTTCGTCGAGATCCTTCACAAACAATATATAAGCACAGGTACGCAAGAGCTTTTCAGCAGATTACAAAAGTTACTGAAGAAGCGATAATAGAGGCCGAACGAACGCCGGGATAGAAACTGTCTACGTTTACGTCTCAAAGAGAAATCTCAATTCGTTCTACTGTTAAATGTGATGTGATAGATGATATTGGACTTTCTGTTGTAACGAAAAGTTACTCGGAAAAAAAGTAGCGTCTACAAGCTTAAGGAAATTCTTATATCTCGAAGATTTTTTTTTTATAGATGCCGTGTTAAAAGTTTTCATTGGAGCGATGATAGGCAATCCTGATTTGAGAATGATAAGAATCTTCATGAACGTAGAGGAACAAACACGTTATCGTCAAAGCGACTAATTTGTGGCGGGGTTATTAGCATCGTATTTAGTACTGCAATCGCGTCTAATTAGCAACTGTGATAATTTGGGTGTATAATACACCCGCGTTGCGGTCGTGTTAATTATTGACAAACTTGTAGGTACGTAACCGGGATTTCACATTCGTATCGGCCATTGTGTTAATGATTATGACATTGTTGCGACCGATATGGGATAATTAAATTGTTCACGTATTGTTATTTCTACTTTAGGATACTAACAGTCGCCTCGTTTGTGATAATACTGCTGTGATTCCTCGCGGGTCTTATCTGGGTGAAATGTCATATTTTCATTGTGTACAACAACGGTTTAAATTTTTGCTGTGTAATTTTCAAATATCTTACGTAAATCATTCTATGTTCAGGCGGAATATATAAACATTTTACCTTATTATTACTGCAATGAATTAAGATAGTTTTGTGTCTTAGGTCCAAGTCTGGAGCTTGGTGTTTGCCAAGCGCCTAACAGTGTAGCCTCAGCCTTAATGTTTGGAAACTATAATTATAACATAACGAAGACAAGGTATCAAAAGCTGTGTAATATTATGCGATATACATTAAGTTTAATGACAATAGCAACGTTAATGAAAAACAAACAAAACGACTTCAGTCACGCAACAATCTTTGTGATTGTTTCTATTTAATTGTGATATTTGACATGCCTTCAATTTTTGAATGAAGAACGTTTCAGACATGAAAGTTGGCAGAATTCGGGATTAGTGTGGCAACCCTGAGAAATGGGAGGAATGGAGGATGGAATTGGAAAAGTTGAGGCGTGGCGGCGGCTCGCGAGGATTACTGCTAGCTGTTTGGCACATCGCGACGTGTACAAAGTTTCATTGGTACCTACGTCACTACAATGTCTGTTTCCTTGGAACTTGCATATTTTCCTTTCGAAAAGTACTTTCAAAATGTGTTTTCCTCAGACCAAGAATGCTGACTCGATCTCTACCTTACTGGGAAAGTTTCTTACATAGTTTTTGTCGAGATTGTATTGCCGTTACAAAAAAAGGCGACCTAGTTTGTTGATGTAGTACTGCCTTAGGGTGCCTATTCGTATGTTCCCTGGATTAATTACGTAGTAAAACTAAATTCTGCGGAGTTTCCCTACTAATACTAAACTATCCACTATCCATATTGTGTTCCATGAAGAATGTCTGTAGCAGCTAATATTGGAATTTCGAAATTAACATTGCTACGCAAAACGGCCTCACGAAATTGAAAATAAAACTTTTTCATTCACTAGATAAATTTATTTTAATTTGTTCTCAAATTAATTAAAGTCAGTGTTGTGCATTGTGCAACTGGGCAGTGTAATTACACGTACGAAAATTTATATAAATGTTTGTGCGTGTTCATTTCTTCATGTTTCGCATTACAGCAAAGGCTTTGTACGACCAGTTGATGAGCTGAAACAGAATAAGGCTATTATAATTTTCCAAATAAGTTATTCCATAAAATTAAAATATCTTTGCCATTAATTTGGTTCTGTATGAATTAGCTTTCATAAGCACGTTAGCGTAATTATCTCATCTGGCTAAGTAAACTAAGCCACTGAAATAGATAACTAAGAACTCATTATCGTATAATATTAACCGTTCTAATTAATTGAATACCTATGCGTCATTGAGCTTTGGATAATGTTACTTCGTAATGAGCGCGATTCAGACGGGAGCCGTAGACGGCAGCGGAATAGATCTTCATTTGTTTTCATTTATATATTGGGTACTATATTGGTTAGATACGAAGTAGTATTAAAATTTTTATTGAGAGGTAGACTTTCTGTCTGTCTGTTTCGCTTTCGCGCGCCGGCCAATTTTGCTATAATTTTGTATTGACTATATTAGTTTGAACTCCAAAGAAGAATATAGGCTTTTTACTTGGCTTAAGCTTTGAGACTTTGCGCCAAAATTCATGCAGACAAGTCGCGGGCAAGAGCAAGTAAATGTAAAATGTGGTGTTAAGGTTGGTTCACACGCCGCCCACGTAGTATCTAGAGATGGATGACAGAGCTGTCGCCTTGCAAGACAGTGCATCCGTTTGACGCGTCAGAAGCATGTTTACACTTCTTATCAGGAAATAGTTGCCACTGTTTTGTGCTGTGGATTAGTGTAGTAGCTATAGCCGTACCTTTATACTTACCCCCGAATACTCAAACATAATTTAATTTGAAAGATGCTCTTAAATCTGTTGTTGTCTTATCTTGTCTTTAGAGTGACAAAGACAGAAGAGAGAGAGAGCGTCTCAAAATTATGTGACGAGTATTCAACCATTAGCCTAGGCAACAATGTTATAATGCGAAAGTATCTCTGTCTGTCTCTGTGTTACGGTTTATATAGTCTGAGAAAGGACTTATTATATTTTTACCACCACGTTCGGGATGCCGCGGGAAGAACCTAACCTTAACCTTTCAACGAACAATTGACAGCCGGCTGTCGCGCTGCTATTGTCTTTCTATTGTGTGTCAAATCACGTGTGTTCGAGGGTTTCAATATAAACTGTGTTAGGTAAGACGAGGGGCACATTGAAGGCGGCTAATCAGTATTCGATTCTCATACAAAACTTATTTTTTTTACCAAATGTCTCATATAATAAATAAATTTTTGACACGCGCTTTAGATACCCATCGAAAAAAGAACGGTGTCAGTAACCAGATTCAACCGCGAGAGCTAGGGAGTCCTTTTTTAAGACTTTAAGCGCCTTATTGGGATATTTGAACTAGGGTTTTCTGTACGATTTTTTATTGTTGTATTATTATTGACATTTTTATTTGTCATATGTGAGCATATATTATCGCGTCCTTAAATATATCACTCGACTAACCTAACGCAGTGTAAATGCGAAGTAACTCAGTCTGTCCGTTACGTTCTCATGACTTAACCGCTAAACCAAAACCCGAAAAAAGGACATATAAGGATACTTTTTAATCCGCGACCTAGTGTACGTCCGTGACAACTGGCAATCGTTCAAACGAAGTCGTGGCTAAAAGCTCCGCTTTATTGTATTTAAGATTTCTTTGTCTTTTTGTGTACAAGTTTTGTTAATTAACATAAATGTTTAACTGCTTAAAACGCGAAATTGTGCACATGAATTTATGGCTGACTCTTTTAGGCAAAACTACTAAACTGATTTTGAAGTTAATATATAATATATTTATTTGTATACTAGCTTTTGCCCGCGGCTGCGCTCGCGTTAGAAAGAGACCAAAAGTAGCCTATGTTACTCTCCATCCCTTCAACTATCTCCACTTAAAAAATCACGTCAATTCGTCGCTCCGTTTTGCCGTGAAAAAAAGATAAACATACAGACAGACAGACAGACACACTTTCCCATTTATAATATAGTATGGATAATATATTTATTGCTCTACTTATAATTATTCGAAATTCGTCTCCATGGAAGTAAAATGAGGAAAGTTTAAGTTTTCTTTGGCAGCTTGTTGATAAATAAATGGAAGACCGCGTGTTCAATCTATCACGTTGCATAATCGACCACCTGTCCATAATAATCCCACCCTATGGCTAACGCTTTAGTTTTCTTATTTAATTTGCCTCATTAGAAACTCGCAGAAGAAAGTATACTTTGCATAGCAGTGCGCCGTAACTCCGCTATTCTGTTGAATATTTAATCTCAAGCTATCAGATTACATAAATAATTTACGACTTGAGAATCACTTTGTTACACAGCAAAAGCATCTTAAGCAAACTGAAACGACATTAATTTATTATATCTATTGTTGTAAGTATGTCTGACTTTGGATGATGAAAATCTAGGCAAGAAACCGTATTTTAGACGTACAACAGTTTGTAATTAAATAGCACAAACTGCAAATTGTTGGCTTTCATTAATCATCTGACGATCGTAAAGCATTATCTATAATAATAGCGAAATTGATAAATAGTTGATCGCTTTTCTTACAACTGTGTAAGTGTCGAGTGAGAGCGTAAATACTTTTCCAGCTGTGAGTCTCAAGGGACGTTTGCATCTCTCCAGAAAGATTATGATAAACATGTTAGTCTTGCGATCCCTGCTCATCCAAGGACCTTCGAAAGCAGCCTTTGCGAGCTCCGTACTCTGTAAAAGTATAGAAGTAGCATAATGATTACCATAAACGATTAAAATTTATACCAACTCTCCAAACTTATTAATCAGAACTCTAAAGTACATGTGTTGAGTTCGAAATACATGCTAAACATTAAATCAAAGTATGCATGAATTATGTACAGTTCTGTATAAGTTACACCTCAGCTCCCGACCGACAAAGTTCGCTTGCAATGCATCGACTCCAACGATTACCTTCCAGATCAATTCATCGCCGAACCAGCAAAGTATGAACACTTCAATCAGCATACAAGTTAGATATATGCCCATCCAAGCTATCTGCATCGGGTGGCTGCTTGGGTTCTCGATCTGTAAAACGAAACCGTAAAAACTGAAGCTTATTGAGCGTGGAATGTTCTCGAACGAATTTTAGCTTTTTGAATCTCGAACTCTCAATCTCGCTATCGTAAACTGAGAGCTTTAGTACTAATCTCAACTAAATTCCTGTAAATCGAGATTAATGACTGAGTATTGTCTAGAATTCCGGCTCGAGTATCCTTTCGACGGGTGGTTCTGACAACGACGCTTTATCGGTAATCACCTATCGGATGGTATGCTTCAAAGAATTCTAGAATAGTGATAGTTGATTAAATTACGATGAATTCTTTATTTTTAGCTTTCCACATGTCGGAAAAATAATTTGAAAGGAATTTCTTTCTGCTTTTGAGAAATGTTGCGTTTTCAATTTTTTTATTTCCTTTTACATATCCATACTAATATTATAAATGGGAAAGTGTGTCTGTCTGTCTGTCTGTCTGTCTGTTTGTCTTTCTTTCACGGCAAAACGGAGCGACGGATTGACGTGATTTTTTAAGTGGAGATAGTTGAAAGGATGGAGAGTAACATAGGCTACTTTTTGTCTCTTTCTAACGCGAGCGAAGCCACGGGCAGAAGCTAGTAATATATAAATACTACATTCCTAGTACGGGAACAGGTATACTAGTAATTTCTCGAGTGACATAGGGTAGGGTAGTATGTATGTATTTATCCCGTACGGGAATTGAATCCGCGACACACACAGAAGTACATAGTCAACTACTCAGCCCTTGTACCAACCGATCAACTGATCTTTATTTTTTAATTGTTTTACGTACCTTTTATTTAGCCATACTTGTGAACTTTTAAGCAAAAACTTCATTTTCTCCCTAAAGTTAAATGTAGTTTTTTAACTTTGTATTTGTTTTATGTAGTATTTTCTTCACTATCCGAACATTTAAATGGTGATAGCACTTACCGATAGGAACTGAATGCCGACCAAACAAAGCACCATCACGCTCAGCATAAACTGCAAAGCTGACGCCAAACTGAAAGCGCTCTCAATCATCGACACGTATCTGAAAATCAATTTGTTTTACAACACTCGTTTACGAAGCAGAAATAGTGTCATCTGTTTTATCTGCGTAAATAAAAATGTGTTTTTTATTTTCCAGGTAAATAGTTCTACGTTCTTGTGTGTTTATTTTGGGTTCTTTTTTCTTAACTTGTGGCTCTTAGTAGATAATAATAACTTAACTGTTTAAGAAGCTTAATAAGCAATTTTGAAGGCTACAAAGTAATTGTTTATTGTTTTGTATGCGATGTTATATTTACTAAGTTAAATTTTCGTAGATTCTGGTGGAGTTAAAACTATGTATTGTATTTTTATAACAATTAATAAATAGTTTAGTTTTATTTCAAGTTACAATTTGACGTTTTTCATAAGGTAACTTAAGTTCATTATGTTGCACTTTAGAATGGTGTTTACGACTTTAGAAGTATGTCTCGATTCATCAATCCATTTTTAAAATCTCAATTAGGAATGAAAGATTAACCCTTTACTCAATGAAGTATATTGACTCTAAAGATTGCCGTAGGTACAAATAGTGGGCACACGGCAAGTTGTCTTGCCAGTGCCGACGTATACGTGCTACCCGTGCCTGATACGATCACCCCTTTTCCTCACTTACCATTCGCACAAGTAGATACACTACCGATACACTGTCTGTTGTTCTTTAGAACGTAGATTAACTTAATTTACAACACGGATACCCTTTAAATCTTGGAAATCTTTATTGAAAAAGGTAAACGAGCGTTGAAGTGTATTGGTGTGTGTTACATAATGGTTGTGGTTAAGACTGGGGATTCCTACAGCTAATACAGTAAATTGTATTTTGAAAGAGTGTAATAAGATACCTCATAGAACCGTTAACTATGCCTTATTGCCCATGAAATTAAGTACCAATGAGTAAGTAAATATTATTCCTGGGGAACCAACTTTTATGTTTGATGTAAAAACAGTATAAAGACCTTCGAAAAAGTAAGCTGGAACTTTGACCTGCATGCAATATTTTCGTAACTAGAGAGTTTTCAGATGTGATACGTAACAAAAAATAATGATTCGGCTTCGATAGCTTAAATTTTGTGACACTTCGGAGTGAATCTAGGACTATGATAATAATAAGAATTAAGTGATCACAGAGATTATGAGCTCACTTTTAGAGAAAAATAAAATAGTAATATTTGGTTCTAAAATATAGTTTCTTGTATAAAATCTAGTACTCAGCGATAGTGCAGAACTAGATCTGAAAAGAAACACAGCATCTTAAAGAACAAAGACACTGGCAACAGTCTAAAAACTACACGTCTTGTGCATTTGTAACACTTTTCATTTGCTTTAGCTTTCACTAAGAGCGTTAAATAAATTTAGTAGATTATACAGGCTGACTTACTGCGAATCTTTTAAAGGGTAAAAGTGTTGTTTAAATGGCCTTTTCTCATATTAAATACTAAGAATCGATTAAAATTATATATTATAAAATATTAGCAGTCCCCCGCGGTTTTACACGCATTTTTGGTTACTCCTCTGCTCACGTACTCTATGACCAGTTTGATGTTGCTTATAGCTTTCGTCGATATATGGGCTATCTCACACAAAAAAATTGCTTCCAACCAAACCAATACTTTCTGAGATTATCAAGCTCAACCAATTTTTTTAAATCTAAAATAATATAGAAGATTACGACCAAATTTTGGAAAATAACATTATATTCATGTCGACAATTGTTGATGCGGTCAATGATGGAACGGCTTATGATCATAGTTTTATACTTTCCAATACAATCTATTTTTTTACATAATTGAAAATAATAAGTCAATCCGCCTTAAACAACCGTGGCGATCATTGCTCGTACCTTCTCGGAGAAGAAGAAGCATTTGCACTTGTGGAATAGGCTGGTATTATCACAGCATAATAGGGATGTTGACTACATCAAAAGAATGACATTCTGTTTAGTCCGTCTGTTAGACAGTCCAAAAATACTGGACACATATTTTTTGCTTGATCAAATTAATAACAAAATACAAAGATAAAGAGCATTAAAGTTCCGGAGAGGGGGCTTGTGACGTCACTTCTCAGTAAAAAATATACAAAGGCGTGACGTTTCACGAAACTTCGTGTCGTCGTCACGCCTTTGTATAATTTTTAAAAATTTGGGAAATATACGAGTCCCAAATTTTTTGATTATCTAACTGATGGACTAATTACTTTTTTTTGTCGTCTCGCCTATTATTTATAAGTACTTTCAGCACCCAAAAGATGCACAGCCTGTTATAAGTCGCCCTGTATACTAGTAATATTACCGTATAATGCAGTTGTGGTGTATGATGCAGTCCTTGAGAACGGCACGCACGTAATGCTCTTCAGTATATTCCTCGATGTACTTGTTCTCCGCTATGTCCCTCTTACGTTGTCTTTCAGCCACTAGGTCGAAGTTTCTCAAGTTGAACGCCAGTATTTCTATTTGTCCGACTGTCAAGTAATGAATTATTAGTTTAGTGCTGCGATTTTATATTTTTTTTTATTTAAAAAAAAATAACTAGTGTATAACTTAAAAAAAAAAAGTTTTTAAAAAATGAAAGGCCTCCTTTTTTAATCTGCTTTTATAAATGCATGTTCTTTCGGTCACTGTAGACACATAATATTAAATTTTGTATACTTATTGGTTTTACCCTTTTACAAGTCTAAGATAAAATTAAGGATAAAATGTTTGATTACCTTAATTTAAAGACATTTCTTAGCAAATCATCTTTTGGAAAGAGTTTCAAAAATACTAGAAAAACTACATTTATAAAAAGAGCCCATTTAGTATAAATCTTGTTTTATGAAAAATATTTCAATTTAGAAAATCTGTATGAAAAATTAGGACAGATTGAACGTTGGATTATTCTCTTTTCTTCATATCATAATGAACATAAGCGCAAATAAAATTGGCTTTGGGAGTAATCATCTAGTCCAGATATATACCTAAGTATTTAACAGTCAATTTTCCTGTTACCTATGTCAAGTATGAACCAGTGCTACGCGGCGGCTACGGTTTTCCGTAGGTCGTAGTCCGTAGCCGTCGCTTAAATGTTTTGGCGTAGGTTATAGTTGTTCGCATTTTAATAAATAAATAAAATTTTACTGAAAAGAGGTAGTATTAGTAACGAAACAAGCAGGTTTAATCCGAAATTTAAGGGTATTTAACAGGTTTCACTCTATTGATATTAAAATTTCTTTAGATTTGAGTTACTACGCCAACATGTATTGTAATCTTTGTTAAACATAATTAAATAAATAAATATCTTAGGACAACTCACACACGGTCATCTGATCCCATGCTAAGCAGAGCTTGTGTTATGATAACCAGAGAACTGATATACACACTTATATACTTTATAAATACATACATATTATAGATAATTTAGATTGAATAAAAATGAGATTATAATTATTATGAAAAGTTATCTTACTAGCTGAAGCAACGAAAGCGGCTAATATTGTGTCCATAACGCCATCAATAATACACGTAGCTGGTTTGTAATAAATCTGAAAACACATGGCAAACATGGGCTTAATTTAATTTGTTGTACTCATTCGAAAAGGTAGGTTAATCCTTGTTTATTGGTTGGATTTGGTTAGTTTTTATTCGCCGCATGGATTTAAACCGTTATAGTCATAGTTAAAAATCTGAACAAAAGCATTTTTCATCTAGTTTGTTAGGGTAGGTAAATGGATTATTTTGTAGGTATCATGTCAGTTTTTTTATGAATTTCAAAATATAGCGAGGTAGATAGGAATATATTTTGAACCAATCTCTAAAATACTCTTAATTTGAATTAAAATTTTCTCACAATATAATATATGTACACGTATTCAATTAAGATTTAAATGTTTAACTTTCTTTTGTAAGCAGTTTAACTCACGTGATGTAAGTAGACGGCTTCGTAAGCTGGAGTCTTGTACACGTCGAAAAACGTATACTCTACGTTAGTTGGCAGGATATCGAAGTTTTCTGTTAGAGGCATTATTATTCCAACTAGAAATAAAAATATGTGCGTGTTGGTTTGTAAAAGCTAGATATCTTTTGTTTGGACAACCTTATCAAACCTACAAACACACGTGATTCGAGACACAATAGAAACACAATAGCCGCCCGACAGCCGGCTGTCAATGTGTGAAAGGCTAATTACAACGCGCGTTGCAATTATAAAGTTTAATTTTCAAGTTAGTGCTTCAAGTTTAATATTTTATTCAACCCACCAGAAACAGCGCCGACGCACATAGTGGAGTAGTACGTCATAACAAAACGCGCACTTTTAATACTTTTTATTATCATCTCTCTATGCTCCGGTTCTTTGGGCTTGAATTCTTTACAATGTAAATATTCCAAGAGATCCACGACTTTATCTTTATTCAGCCAGAACACAGCGATTTTGAAATACGTGTACATCTCGCTCAAAAATAAGTAGAGTCTGAAATAAAAAAAGAACTGTTTATTATATCATCTGTGTTTGTCATGTTTGGCAGGATGTAACCAATTCGTGATCTCAGACAAACAAATCGTAAGTGAACTGGGAAAATATCTAGCCTACCCTTCGGCGACATCTCCAATATTTTCCGTTTGCCTTAGTAAATAAACGACTTCTCCAATTCCGGGGAAAAAACAGACGAGCCATAATACGGTCAGCGTGTACAACAACTGTACCCAAAACTTGATGCTGTACGGCGAGAAATTGTTGAACCACATGCCGTAGAACTTGAGCCAGTAAATGTGCACGGCGTGGTACAGCCGGGGATTGAGGTCCTCCCACGACTCGATCACGCCGTAAGGCAGGACCGGCGATAGAAATGCCAATTTGTTTTTCATATTTTCACTTAGAATTATCATTATTCTTTATAAGCCAAACCCGGGTGAAGTGAAGCCTTTGACGGGTAATATAAGAATGCTTCTTATACTTCATCACATTATGCCCCTTTGTACAAAAACAGAATGAGAGCGCGACGTTAAGTGGGTGTTATACATTAGGTTGTGATATTGTTAAGTGGAAGTGCTATGCGGCCACAATTTATACTTATCGAAGGCATTGATGCCAGAAGTGACACGTACTTAGTATTGAAGATATCGTTAAGCGTGAGATACGTGCGGAGAAAGTGTAGACGTAGACACTCGGGAAAGGACAGTTTTCATATTTGACCGCTTTTTCCTGTCATTACGCTTTGCGCCATTGCCAACTATGTTTCTTACTTTATTAGATACTGAGCTCTTTCATTTTATCGCTCACATTTTGTCTCGACGAGCTTATAAGGAAAGCACTAAATGGCGCAAAAGATAAGAATATATGTAGGTATAATATTTAAATGCTAAAACAGCTTACTTAGAAATTCGGAGCGAGTCAAAGATAGTACAATTTGGAAGACAGTAAGCGTTACTAGGAATGAATAAAACTTATTCAATAGTGGGATTATGTTCAGTCTGTTGAGACAACATTTGATACTGTCGTACTGAGTTTCTTACTAAAATTTAATCATTTTAAATAAGATGTTTAAACGATGAAATGCATCGCCTTAAAAGAGTTAATTTAATATGTCGACAAAGGCAATTATTATAATTACAACAGCAATGTAATTACGGCCATAAGAAAAGACACCGCTCTCTTAACTACGTATAATTGTGTTTTCAAAGAGGCTTTCAGATATTCATAATTTTCGAGTGGAACACAAAGAAGATTTCCCAGCAAATAAGTAGATTGATGAATATAATACATCGCATTTTCTTTGAAAAGGGGAAAATGTAATAACTGCCGCAATCATGTGAAGTTAGTACAGTTGTGGCAAGTATCGATAGAGTGGGATTTTATTAATATCAGTAAGTTATGTTCTGAACATGATATTAGCAGAGAAGGGAATTATTTTTGTTTATTAACCCTTAGACAAGTCGAGGGGTGTTATGAGATTGACGTCGTATGTATGCGTATGTGTGTGTGCCAACGTCATGTTTTATTAGGAGAAGTTTCGATTATGTTGGAATTCTTGATGTAATTGGCTTTTGTTTCTGAGAAATATTCATATCCTTGAGACATCGTTATGTTAGAAAATTGTATTTTAGTTGCTGGGACGAGAAACGAGAGGCTGACTAAGATAGACCACTTTTAGTTTCAATGTAAACTCTTTTTTTATTTCTTTTCAGATCGTTTTTGAATTAAAATGGTACTCAAAAGTTTATAGCTCCTAACAATACAGAATGGAAATGGTTTAAAATAATAATATGCATATTTTGAAGAAAGAGTTTTCTATAAAATTTCGAAAGCATTTCTACAGAGTGATCATTCGGGCTGTCACTTAACGAATCTTGCTCATCTTGAACGTTATTTTGCGTACCTTATGACGACACTTCAAACGTTTTCAATATGCAATCATTTACTTTATCTCTTTGTTATTATTTACTCTCCAAATATGTAGCCTTATGAAGCAATTTCAATTTAAATACCTTCTTTCTTTTTATTGTTTAATGCAAAATTTTTAGAGTTATTGAAGAATGTTTACCTCATTAAGTATTTGAAAGAATACCCAATGCAGCTTTAGACAATTTACTAAGGGAAATTGTCAGTTTTGACCTCTTGTAATTAATAAAACAATTAAAATATATTGTGTCTCGCGTAGATCTGCGCTTTCGGCAGTCAAATGGTTAAGCTTAAAGTTTAAGGATTCCAAAACCTTTGAGGCTGATAGATATGTTCTAAAGTCAGTCCGTCTCGGGTCTCGAAAAATCCAAAAATCTCCGGGCGAAGAATGCTTGGGTTTGGATTTAAGTAGTTTGAGATTATACGACCTTATATCGAATGAATGCTTTGAAACTTTGCCAATAAATTAATGTCTTCACATTTAATATTTTCAACTTAATTTATTGTTAAACACATTATTTACTGTAACGTTTTCAAATACTTACTTTTATTGATTGCTTTGTTTAGTAATACTGAATAATCAAGATAGATTCACTCAGAACCTTATTTGGTGATTGCGGTACGCGACGAAAAAATAATAAATCATCCGTCAAATGTAGAGGCACCTTTCATCGGTGAAGGGTGCTGACTGATCGTCGGCTTACACAAAATATATTATGCAAAAAAGTGATAAAATATGAAACGATTTATGTGATTCGCACAGGGGCGGTCGATTTGCATAATCACCGCGCGCGCAGGCCGCACACAAAATGAAATACGTGATCTCACAAACAATAAAAATACAAGTGAAAACTCGCTTTGAACAGTTTCATCAAACGACAGACACCTGTAATCGATGGCGACTAACGCATTCGCTAAAATATTTGCTCGCTGATAAAATTGAAAATATGTCGAAACAAAGACTTAAAAGGTTGTAAAAAAACTTTATTACTAGAATAAGAAGTACCTATCTATGTTTATATGAACATAAATGTACTTCTATGAGGTTCGCGAAGCTTTATTATATTGTTACGTATGAGAAAAATTATTTTATATTGTTTCAAAACACATAAAAGAGGATAAGTGTATTTGAGAGGTCGTTGAGTGATACCAATGTTACTTTGCAATACTTACTTATAATATTTACGGTCCTCAGTGTATTTTACTTTTTACTTATGTTATTAGCAAATAAAACATGCAACATTGCAGTACGAGTATGTAGAATTGGTCACTGAAATGGATTTGCCAATGTGGAATAAAATCAATACAACAGTATATAGTATTTCGATAAATAAAATAATTAGAAACGAACATTCGATTAATATTATAAAAAGAAATGAATAATGTTTTGTCGCCTAAATCAATCGCAATCGTAATAAATTGTAGTCATTCGTAATCATTACTAGAGTGTACTTAGTTCCGGTGTCACAATGATTGCATGGTTATTGGTAAAATAGTCACAAATTTATCAAATTATAATAAAAATGTTTATATCAATTATTAAAACACAAAACTAGGTACACTTGTAAAACGATGGTAGCTGCAAAAGTGTACATTGTGGCGCAGAAGAAAATAGGTAAGTTTATTCTGTTTTTTTTCAATGATACTCTATTAATATTTTCTTTTCATTTTAGGGTTAAAAAGTCCACGGAAATATAAAACGGCACTCGATCATTAAATAAATACATCAGATATAAAGATATCTTAAAATAAACATAACAAAAATAAGATAACAAAAATAAACACTGGATACCGACTGTACTAAAGAGTACAGTCGATATCCAGTGTTTATTTTTGTGCTATCCACAAAATTAAGAGACATAAGTAGGTACATGAGAAGAATTAATTTAATTCTTTTAATAGGCCTTTGTTTTATCGTGAAATAAAAGCCATCGGTCCTTTAATTAGGGTTGCGGAATGTTATGTTTATAACAGTTACCGTGACCCTGGAACATAAAAGGCAATCGAAGGAACATGAGTGGGTTTTAGTCAGTAAGAGTCTGACACACCCTCCCGCCACACCCAGGACGGGAGCAGTCATTGGATGATTTCCCACTCACCAAAAAAAAAAAAAAAAAAAATCGGTCCTTAATTAAAAAAAGGTAATTGGTGTACATTTAATCAACCTTGTTCTTTGATAAAGCTTTGAGTAATTATCGATGTATTTTCATTTCAGGTGTGCCAAGTCCATTGGAAATCCCGGACACGTTTATGTAACATTGTTTCAGCGCCCATAATTCAACTTAAAACGGATTTAAACAGTGTATTTGCGATCTAGATATCGTTTATTATAATTGCAGATCGTGCTGGAAATTTCAGCAGTACGGCGAGGTAAGTGTTTGAAGACATTTAAGGTATTTGTATCGCTTACAATTCTTCTGTGAACATCCGACGGAGGGTGAGACAAATGGGTCGTTTTCACGCGATACTTCGCCATTAATTAGAAACAACGCGTGCAGCGGCCCCCGATTGCTATCTGTCAGCGAACACGCAAATGCTTGTTCACCTCACCATATCAGCGGTCAAGAGGTTGCTTGTATCGCCACGACTGCTGTACATCTCGACAAACATGTTTACTGTCACTTAACTATCGAGGATAAACTACTTCGCCGCTGAGCTCTTTACTACCAAGTTTCAGCTGTAATTTCGTGTCGATAGTTGATCGAGGTTAAAGTATGATAACTGGTACTTTGCCTCTCGCATTTTAACCCCAAGGGATCTATTACAGGAGTGTGTGACAAGCATCACCGCTGCCTTTAACTATTCCACTCACTCGTATATAAGAATTTGTTCCAGTTTAACAATCAACTAGGGAGCTAAGTTGGGGCCATTACATCAGTCTTACATGATACCTGAAGGTATTATATGAATCTGTGGCGTGAGGTACTAAATAAAATACAATTGGGCTCGCCTCAAAATAAGTTTTAAAGCAAGATTAAGTAAAGTTATATAAGGTTATATGTGGTTTATATTACTATTTTAGTTTGTTAAAAATCTTGGGATAACTCACATACAGCCTCACATACTACCATAGTACAGGTCCTGCCTAGTTTGGGGGCAGACGCCCCCAAACTAGGCAGGACCTGTACTATGGTAACGAGATAACATATACTAGGTGTATTTTTGGTCCTGCACAACCCACTAGGAGATGATTCTACTCATAAAAACAAACAACTTTTATTATGGAACCAACTCTATAAATCTCAAAAAAAAATATCAGCTGTGTCATACATTATGGCCGGGAGGGCATTGAACTTTGTTAGAAACAGCTGATATTTTTTGCACGATTTTAGAGTTGGTTCCATAATAAAAGTTGTTTGTTTTCATGGGTAGAATCGTCTCCTAGCGGGTTGTGCAGGACCAAAAATACGCCTAGTATACATACTTACATAATTTGTAAATGCAGTCACTAACCCCGAAGTTATTACCTGCATTTTAATTTTTATTTCATTGACTTCGGATAGGGTAGATAAACACAATGTTTTAACACGTCCACAGTTAAGCATTTTTACAAGTGAAATTAAATAAGAGGCATCCCACATATTGGACCGCCGCCGACCGGCTGTGCTCAATTCTGATAATGACATGATCATTATTAAAGAACCAGACCAAACCAGATTCATTATTAAATGTTGCCGAATTAAAATTACCCAGATAATATTTGTAAGTAATATTTAATTAACAGAATAACCACATAGTGTAAATTATTGCGAAGTGACACGAAAAATACTTTCGCGATTGTGTTCCGTGGAATGGTTGTAGCTCGGAGTACTTTATAAATTGGTCGAGAACTCTCCTGATATGTGCTGTGTCTTTACAAATCTACTTTGAAGTGCTAATGCTTTGTGTATATCTAGAATGACTTAGACTAGGAAACTGCTAGGATAACTTTGCATTTTTACTGTGTGCGGGTTTATCTACGAGTATCTAACAAGCTAAACTCCTCTGACTGCGAGTTCGTGGATTAATTCTTCAACTTTAATAATTGGCAGTGACGATATACTCAATAAAAATATATTTTATTAGTATTATTTTAAACTCAATTTTTTTTCTTGAACTGTGTGCTGTGCACTTAACCGTGATCTTCATCGTATGACTCATGCATTAAAAACAAACAAAATGAAAATTAACGTGTGTTGTATATAATTAGTCCATTCATTAATTAGTTAATTTGATTAATTTTGTATATCACAGGACAAAACTCTGTCGGAGTCATCTCCTTTAATAGGTGATCTATCTTGATCAGTCCAGTGAGCATGGTCTTGATTTTACATAAAAACCTCGCAATAAAGGAAACATCAGTTTAATTTCAATTGTCTAAATTAGATTCAGTTGACTTCCCCAATTTTTCAACTTCCAACGGAGTTAAACAAATGGGTCAATAACAACAAAGTGCATTTTCTGTCAATTTTGGTGGCGAAGTTTTTTCTTCAGTTTTCGTGAAAAATAAGTCCCTGGTATTAAAGTAGTAAGTCAAAGCTAAAAGGATTTTCAAGAGGGACTAAGATAACTTGATAAGTTTTCGAGATATCTTAGTTTAAAGTTTAGTGTCGCCACCAAAATTAAAAACCGCCCACCAAAATTAGAAGTGCCCACCAAAATTTAAAATCAGTACACCAAAATTGAGTTGCTTTGAGCAAATGAACCTTAAAGTAGTCACATTAAGGTTCATTTGCTCAGAGCAATTTTGGAGAACCAATAATGGGTCAATGGTGTCAGCGTAGTGTGTTACGCTGACGACACGCTTGTCCTAGTCGTAGACGGGATCATCATCTGGGACTCGAGGTGGTCTTGCACAAGCCCGAGGCCATATATTTTCCTGGCCATGGCACCGGCCACCTCCAGGTTCTCAGATAACGGTGGGAGGGGTTCACATCGGTGTCGAGTCGACAATGAAGTGCCTGGGACTTGTCCTCGACAACCGATGGAACTACACGGAGCATTCTAGACGTTTGGCCCACAAAGCCGCTCCTGCCCAATCTGGGTGGTCTAAACGCCTCCTGCCGGAGGCTCTACGCGGGAGTCGTGCGTTCCATGGCCTTCTTCGGGGCTCCGGTGTGGGTGCCCAATCTAGCCTTGGCTCCGGCCCGGCTTCTGACGGCGTCCCAGACAAGTCCCATGGCGATTCAGATGGAGCAGGGATACCGCACGATTTCTTGCGAGGCGCGAGCCTCTTTGCCCGTGGGATCTCGCAGTGGAATCTGGAGGCAACAGTCCTTGCACACACATACCAGTGGCGCATGCAAGTGCATCGTCGGGACGAAGTCCCGCTGCCGCAACTAATCGTAACGCGGCGCACAGAGCTCCGGCGAGATCTCATGGCGGAATGGCGACAGCAACTATGGCAACCCAGGGCTGGGCATCCAGTAATAGCGGCGGTAAGACTCCTCTTTATGGAAAGGCTGGAGAAGCGCACGGTGCTCTTACGTATCGCCTGCCACAGATCCTCAAGTTCCTGTGTCGGATTCGGGTGGAGCGACGCCTGGGTATCACCACTGCAGTAATCACCTGGTGGTCGAGCATGCAATGGAGGTGTGCCTAGCTTGGCCGAACCATCGCCCCGTGTCCTCGCAGAGGTGATCGGTGGGGGTGACCTCTAGCTTACAGCGCCCGCTCAGGCCATGCTCTGGGGCGAGACTGAATGGGAAGCCGTCGCCTACTTCTGCGAAGCAGTCATGCTGGAAAAGGACCGCTTCCTTTTCCAGCATTACTGCGGCGCGCGTGTGGCAGCCCCAAGCCTCAGGCGTAGACGTCAAGAGTCGCAAGGCGACTACCGGCCACCGTAGGCGCGGGTGTGCAGACGGCGAGCGATGGGCAGCTTGACTCGTCCGTTCACGACCAGGCCCGTGACGAGACGGCGCGTTTTGTTCCACGCGCGCCTCTAAGAGCAGTCAGCACGTGAAGGGGCCCTCTAGGGCCAACGCCTGCCGAGGTTGCGAAATAGTTATAATTGTTACCGAGGCCCCGGAACATAAAGGGCAACCGAAGGATCATGAGTGGGTTTTAGTCAGTAAAAGTCTGACATGCCCTCCCGCCGCACCCAGGACGGAAGCCTAGTCTTTTTTTAAGTAGCCTTTCGTCGCTAGGCTGTTTAACATTCTAAACAGCAACAAAATATAAATATACATATATTAAATATAATTAGAATGCCACCTTTAAAATAGGTCTTACTAACTGCTAATTACATAACATTTATCAGTTTACTAATTAAACTATCTTGCAACGTTAAAACTGGCTCAAAAAGTACAAACCACGGTCAAAAAATACATATTTCAAACTTGGTGGATCGTTTTCAAATTTGGTGGCTTAAAAATGCCACCAAAACCACCAAACTTGAACCACCAAAATTGAAACCAGGCATAAATAAAATCTTTAAAAATAGGGGTTTAGAGTTACAATTCAAATGATATAATTAACTAATGCGTAACCCAAATCACTACATATAACGTGCAGCTTATTATCTAAAACACTTAAAAATCAGTAGATAGTAAATCGATCCACCAAAATTGAACAATTCTTGTCCCCCGTGCCACCCAACATGATGATTACGTTTTTGTCGGGAGATCTCAGCACTAATCACACACTGTTCATCGCCAGCGCCGGCACACGATAGAGAGTAAGTGAAATAATAAAATTAAATTGATCGCATATGCACGAAACTTCATAATTTTCTAAGAACAAATGCCACCAAAAATGTCATATTTGCTTGGACAAACTTTAATCGAATGTCCAGTGCTTTTAAATTTGGTTTTTTACAATGAATTATATGTTTTTTAATTATTTATCTAATGCACATACTAACGAAATCGATTATTTTTGATCTTTGCTTAAATTGTTACCTAGATGAATGCAATTGTATAAAAAAATGGAACTGGGACAGGCCACCAAACTTAAATTTTAGAGGATTTTTTTTTTCTCTGCCAATATATAGACATATATACAAAAATATATGTGGCCCTAATTGAACCAAGTTCCGTAGTTCACTATAAAAAAACATAAGAAAAATTCTACAATTTAACACCTTGATTCTCAACGTGGACACGTAAAATTCACCTCCGGGATATTCACCCAAATATTTTAATAAGTAAATTGCTGACTTTGTCCAGCTGTTTTCAAATTTTGCAATTAGCAACACATTTAGCGATTGATTTTTATTTATATATGTAGAAACATTATTCAGAGCCGTCGTTTCAACCGTAACAATTTTTTCCGATAGAATTTGGACAACAATGGTTTGTTCGCACAGTACAAAGATACAGTAGGTTTTGACAAATCGTGAGCGAAAATGAATGGAACGTTTGTATTGTCACAGTTGTGAGCGGAGAATGTGGGAATTCTTTGTGTCAGTCCCTTCCTCGAAGGAATGCGATCTGGCTCGGGGAGTTACACAAACACATATTTCATGATACGCTTCTATTTACAGATATTTATGACTTTATTAATTTTATCCAATATAATCTTTTTGAGTAAATAGCTTATTACGTGATTAAATGGAACTTTATTACAAATATTATCGTTAAAATGTTATTGGAAATAAATGTATTGGTATTTTGGAAAGTTTTCTACCGTTTCTTTGATTGCATATCTATAAAAATCATCTAAGACTAATAAAAAAATCACTAGTTAAAGAGGCTAGTTAAAAGAATAGGAAATCATAAAAAATACTATAACTTACCAGAAGTTAAAGTACCTATATTTATAATGATTTGGTGTAAAACAAAGTTTAGAAAGCTTGTAAACCTACTTTACTTTATTTTTATTACATTGTGGCTTTATAAAAATGTGCGGTAAAGTTTAAATCATAACTTCTCCATGTTACTGCAGACGTAAAAGATATTTTATTAGAAGTGATTTACGGTCAACCGTATTATTATCGTCCGTGTCGATGTTTTAACCGAATTTAAAAAGGATTTTTTCATTAAATATGGTATATACATTGGTATGCTTTAAAAAGGTCAAAAAAGCTACAAATTATTCAATACTGAGAAATTATACAATGAATCATATAAAACTGGAAATTGTTACTTAGTTATTGTATTTGTTTGATAAGGTAGTATTATTCGAGGAATGAATTTACCGACTTACCTACCAACTTATATCCCGTCTGATTGAATTTGTCGATATCTCCATGTAATTTCGTACAGCTCTTTAATGAAGCTTCAGTACAAACTGAGATCTTAGATTGTTCTCGATGTTTCTCCTTAGTTAGGAAATACAGGAAAAACGAACGATGGGGTCGTTTAAAATTTTGACATCGTTATAACGGTTAGTAAAAGTGAAAAGCAAGTAAGTCTAAGCAATGGCTTTGAAGTTAGGATCGCCTAAAATTTCTGAAGAATTGATAAGATTACATCTTAGCTATTAAGTTTGATAATGAAATGAACTCCGTATTTTCAGTATCTATTAAAATTTAGGTTTAGGTCAAATTAAAGTTAGATCGACCTAGAATATAGCTTGTCTGATTCATATTCTAGTGGTCTACTGAGTTTATTAAAAATATTAGATTTGTTTTAATCTGAGAGGTATAATAAAGCGGGAATCGACCAAGGAATGTGAAAAATACAGCTCATAGCTTTGAAGACCCGGACCAACTGGCGGGCACAATGAAGAGCTTGCAAATTAGGTCTTATTTATTCCTAGACTAGTATAGAAATTCAAATGGGACAGAAACTCATCCAGCCTTTCCCTAATTACTCGTCATTAGAAGTTAACGCCAATGTTCTGATTAATGAAGATTGATTGCTTCAATCTGATAATATCGTGACTTTCGTTTCGTTAAGTTAGATGCATGTTTTACGTTTCG
Source organism: Athetis lepigone (assembly GCA_033675125.1). Taxonomy (NCBI): domain Eukaryota; kingdom Metazoa; phylum Arthropoda; class Insecta; order Lepidoptera; family Noctuidae; genus Athetis; species Athetis lepigone. The sequence goes on along the minus strand of CM066243.1, from coordinate 13,414,485 downwards.
CTTATTTATTATTACGACAATATTAATGAGGACAAATATATTATTTGTAGATAGTTTATAGAAACGTATTTTTGTTTTTTTTTTAATATATAGCTTTGTTCTGAGCGTTAACAGTTTAGGTTATACTACGCTGTTAGAGCGTATCACGTGCTAAAACTTTTTACCTGTACAAAAACTGTAGATATATTATTTCGCGTGAAAAAGGTTAAAAACTGTTAATTTATTATTTTATGGAATAAAAAGCCCTTAATCCTTCGAACACACGTGATTCGAGACACAATAGTAAGACAACAGCAGCCCGAAAGCCGGCTGTCGCTTGGTCGACAAAAGGTTAAAAGATCACTTCGTTGTCCAACTGTCTGTCAGCATATGAACATCTTTTTCTGTTTAAAAACCTCAGCTAGTAAAAATAAGATAATAATTTATATATAAGTATAAATTTTACTTTTATTCATAGAAGACGAGAACCTATAACATTTTTTTATTAATTGGGTTATCCTTTTGTATAATATTTTTAAAGTTAAAAATGTATTTACAAGTACATCAGTTGTCAAGACTGTTAAATACTTTGCCGTGAAAAGATAAAACGAATTTTAATGTAAAAATTTACGTGAACTGTTGAAAGTCAGTCAATGTTTGTGAAATACAGCTAACTGAACTTACTTAGAATTAAAAAATGGTTTTTATTCGAAAAAACCTACATTTTTTCAAGTGAAGCGCCTAAAGCGTGTGTCATGTTTAAAAGAGCTTGGATCGTTTATTTGAACTTCAACGTGATAAACGGTTTACGTAATATTACGAACAATACTCATCTTCACTGTTCTGCGCAAGTAATTACTACGTCATCATAACATACAGTACTCCATCCTCAAAACTAAATGCAATCTACTTAACAGCATTCTCATTAGTTGCGTTAGAATTCAGTACCCACTGCTGCAAATTAGGTTAATCATGTATTTTAGTTCAGAAGGGTGCTGAATTATTAATTGCACGACTTGTTCATTAAGGAAATTTACGATCATTAAACGTATTGCAGGTATAATAATGTTGCATACGTTCTGTTGCTAGTTAAAGAGGACTTTCAGTACAAAGGAACCGCTGCGCTACTACTCGATTGAGCTGTTGCAGTCACTTCTGTGATAAATTATGCGCCGTATAAGAAGTTCCATCTTATTGTGTACTGAATACAAAGGAGTGGGAGCTTTTAGTTACGTTTGGTCTGGAACGTTGTGGCTTTGGTGAACGTTTTAATGTTTTAATTCTAAGAAACTCACATGTTTAAGACAGTTAGGATACCGTAAGTAAAGAAAGTATAATAAATATGTACCTCCTATAAACGTTGATATTAGAGAAAAAATGTAAGTGGTAAATGGAATATCATCTAACTACTTGCTAGCATATGCATCATTTAACTTCCCCTATCTAAATGACGATAAAGTCACTTAAACGGCGTTTAAAAATCGCTTTGACGTCATTTTTCACTAACAGCACATTTCACTAAACACTTGAGGTGTTTTGAGTGAGCTCTTGACGGTGGATGTAGTAATTTATGTGGCGAGGCGTGGCGGTCGCGAGTAAACGCCCTTCTCGTCATTAGTGTTAGGCGAGAACGTCACTAGCTAATTACAGAAGATTGATGAAGGCCTCGCTCTTACCGCACTCCACTACTAGCGCTTAGTCCGCCTGTAAAGCCACGACTTGCGTGCCAGCGAAAGCGGAATATTACAGGTTTTTTAGCTCATTAATGAGTCACAGATTTTGCTACGGTAATATTCCGGAAAATATTTTCTAATATCTCTGCTGCTTATGCGTTTATCCAGAAATTGTGCACCAAAAGTATTAGATATTTTGTTTCTGTAACATTCTAATGTTTTAATATGCACCCATTTTAATATAATATGAATTTTTAATCCAACATTGTTATATTCATAGATCCTCTTTCCGCGTTTCTACAATGCAAGCCTTACTTTAACTGCGTTACATTTCTAAGAAAAATTGAGATCGATGCGAGAATAAAATTAATGAAGTCCCAACACAAAGTTTTCTCGGTAGTTAGTTAGGTATACTATTTCCTTTATGGCTTTTTGAAACCAGCCACCGCTGTAGCGAGCAGACTTGTCGGAAAATTAGGGCCCCTTTTAGGAAATGAAAAACTCCGTTCCCTTAGGATAAAATGAAACGGGTTGCAATGGAATTGTAAGGGTTCGATGATATATCTACGTACATCAGGTGATATTTTCTATGAGAGTGAGTATTCGTATGCTTTTACTGGGATACTCATAAGTATAAGTTTTTGCAATGAGTTATGTTTCCTTGTTTGTGATGCACGGCTTTTCCAAATATTCCGGTAAGTACGTTACTTTATTAAAACTTAATGTGTAGTTATTTGAATAGTAACAGGATGATGTAAAAAATATAAAGTTTAATTTAGTATATTAACTTTTTAATTACTCAATTGGTACAAACGTTTTTAAAGACGGTATAACAAATGGATTTCCAAAAGTCTGGAAAGTACATCCTTAGTGCAAAGGAGTTCACCTCGTAAATACTTTAAGCGGAATTATTTTGTCTGGCACAACGAAACAACTGCTTGTAGCTTAAAATATGTATAAATTAGATACGATAGGTACTTTACAATGTAATTTACGGTTTGGTATCAAACGTCTTGTAGTCTGCGGAGCTAACTTTAGTTCTGAGATAACAAGAACGTTCTTAACTTATTTGAAATGTTTCGCTTGCTCTTAAGACATTTATAACATACTTATTTAGTGTTTATACAGGCATTTTGACACTGATCTTGTTTATTTTATTTCAAAACGTGATTTGTATGGCATTTAACTTTTTGTAATGCCTACTGTTTTTTATAAACCAATTGATATTATTCAGGTAAAACTAGATATACATTAACACGCAAATTAAAATCACAAAAGGCATTTTATATTCTAATTTGGGTACTTTTGAACGTCGTTCATGGGAGTTATAGCATGCCAATTATAATTTGCTTTAACATATATTTTTATTACTCAGTTCATAAACTTTATACCAAATTACCCTGGATTACCTTTCATGGAAATACACATGCACATTCAAAGAAGTTTAAATCAGTTGGCTAGGAACCGACATTAAAAAAAAACGAGCGAAAACTCTAAATCTCTGCGCTCTAATTATACTTATTCATTTTAGTTTTCGATATTGTTATTTTTCAGAATTAATGAATTATGTATGCAATTCTTATAAGAAATAAAGTGGTACTTAAACCTCAAAAAATCTATGGTAACTCTTTTGAATTAACTTTTTGCTTTATTCTAGTTATATTATTCTTTTTACTTTTACATGGCGAAATAAGGCGAGAAATCATCAGTACGGTGATTAAAAAATAAAGATATAAACACACAGCGGCCGTTAGTTCAGACAACACAGTAAGAAATTGAATAGACTTTTATAAATCGAGAGCGGAGAGCTTTTGCAGGTATTCGTACTAATCTCAATTGTACGAACATGAGAGATTAAGATAATTTAATATGATGAGTGATCATTTTAGCTGTCATAGCCAGGCTCATGTTTAATTATCATAATGACAGGCTGATGGATGGTGGCTTTATAAAGTGATTGACCTACTGACTTGGACGTGAACCTTAAGGTGAACGCGTATTTTACGTGATCTCTTTGATGTTTCTTACGCGCGAATAGTCAAATAAATAATAATACTTTAGCCTTTATACATATAACTAATAAGGTTTAATTGCGTCAGTAGTTTTAAGGGCTCTCTCAGGCGAAGCGTTTGTTATTAAACTGTTCTTGTACCCCAACGCCGCGCCGTGTGCGTTGGACTGCTTGCAAACGGTTGTTATACAGTTGGACGGCTGGACGTCAAATGTCATAATTTGTGATTTGTATGAAATAACACAACCGTCCGTGTACAGTACACCTGAACTAGGGTGCCCTCTATCTGGCAGAAACTTGTTTCTCCGAAACCTATTTGGCATAACTCACTTGGCAGAAACTTTTTTAAACGAATGTTGTTAAGGTATAAAAAATATTTAACATAATTGTTTTTTGGCCTAATGTTTTTATGTCAGAATTTTAAATGGGATACTTTTAAGATGGCCGGATTGTATTGGGAATAATTTCCTTTGTCAGAGTTACAATTTTGCATAATTTCGTTTAGCATAACGTTTATTTAGAGCGCCGATTATTTGGCATAATTTGACTTAGCATACTACGAAGATCACAGAATTTCAATAAAAATAATTATTAGTCATATTGAAAAAATATATATATATTGTATTAAAAAATTACTATGGTGTGCTACAAAAGTGAGTGACAGAAATGAATCGCTGCAAAACCGACTTCACGTAGTCTTGTCTGCCCTACCCCTGGAGTGTAATTTAAACCCGCGAAGGCGCGGAGGGGCGAGGCGGCCCGCGAGCTGAGGAGCAGGTGGTTTTAACGCAAGCCGAAGCGGCGGTGGTGGGCTTAAAACCATTTGCGACGATTAGCTCGCGTGGGACCGCCGGAGCCCCGCAGCGCCGGAGCCGTGACAGAAGCCCATGCCTGCTGCATGTTGCATGCTTGCTGCATGTTGCATGCCTGCTGCATGCTTGCATGCTGCATGCCTGCTGCATGCCAAAATAAGATGTGAAATGCATGCCAAAAGATGATTCTGGCTGTGAATTTTCTGCGATATGATGGTTCTACTTTTGATTATTATGGATATAAAATATATGCCAAAAGATGATTCTGGTTTTGAACTTTCTTCGATGTGATGGTTATACTTATTAATTATTATGGATATGAAATTTATGCCTAAAGATGATTCTGACTTAAAAAAATATGGGTTTCAGTGTATGGTAATTGAGTGTATGCCAAACGATTTTCTGCGAAAAGAGGTTTATGCTATCCGTTGCTATGCAAAATAAAATTATGACGTAAAAAGTTCTGCTATAAAGGGTGGACCCGTACAGTACACCTAAACTACTGTACCATTAAGCAGTATATTGAAACAGTCATAACTAACCTGATAACGCCCTAACAATTCAGTTAAAGACCTGTGCTCATCATTTTTTTTAAGGCTCCTTCGACGCGCGATTTAAAAATGCGCGTCGACTGCGCGTTTTAAAAACATGGTGTTCTCATGCTCCTATATTACTATTTATTTATTTAATCAGCAGAATGCAGCAGTCTAAGTTTTCCACGATGAGATAAAGTAAGCTGGCTTGGCTCCCTCTTAAAATGATTTAAACTTACCAAACTTACATACACAATACATGTCTACGGTTATGCCCGAAGATAAATATAAAAAGGAAATAATGAAACGCACGCTTGGGAGCTATTTCCGAAGACCGGATACAGAGAACCGACGAATGCGTTCTCTCTGAAACATTTATATGTTGCCTTCACCGCTCATATTTGCTTTTGTGTAAAAGTATTATAATATGGCTTATATACTCCAATGTAGTATTATTGCGATCATGAAAGTTATGTTATTTCTTAGCATTTGTAGAAATTCTCTTACATTTTCTACTAGGATTAAGTTTCTGAGAAAGTTTGTACTTTGTCTAGGTTTGCTTGCGTATTTTCGATGTGAGTACTTACATTCAAAGAATAATATATGTAAGTGAAGAGCAAACACAAGGTCGTGACAGATAAATAAACTTAGTACAGTCAATTGGCAAATGGAAGGGGTTTGTGTAAAATGTAAAGCTCGTATAATAAAGTATGTATGTCTGGATAGGCCTGGTGGCAACCTATGTTAATGGTAACATAGGTTGCCACCAGGCCTATCCACACTTAACTAACTAACTTAGAACATGGGTTCTAAGTTTATCTTAGGTATTACTGACATCGGTAAAGGAAGAACTTATAATGAAGATACGTTTGATATCTGTAATCCAGCTTGACCAACTGTGGTGATCAATGTTCGCCTTCTTTATTTGAGAAGATGCCTTTACTCAGCTGTGTGCGACAATAATATGTTAGTAATATATAAAAGAGCTGACCGTCGAACTCATTTAAACCGGTGACCATCCGCCCCGTATTTAATAATATATTTTCTGCGGTTGTTTCATTATAAATCCTCACAATAATACGGTAAGCTATTGATTCTTTCATCCAACAGGCAAGCACAGTACCTACTCTACCGAAAGAACGTGTTCAATTGTCGAGAGGGAGGGTAGTGCGAGCTATAAGAGAACGACTACGGGGGTAGGCACTAGGTATATACATATCCGCGTGTGTATACCTCTATAGACGGGCCAATATAAGTCGAGAACCGTTCTATTCTTTGTACTCGTGAATTTGAAATTGAACAAAACAAAGAGGGTGTGACATTACATCAATCTTCATTTATATGTTGACGACGGACTTCATAATGAATGTTTTAATTAAAAATAAACACTTGTTGTTGATGTGTGGCTCTAATTATTTCATGAAATTGCTCATTTTGATTAACAATGCAATGATTAGGTTTGTTTTAACGTCATAATTGATGTTTTAAATTAAACAATTTGTTGTTAGTTCATACGGTTTGCGATTCTTAAGTATTACAAATATTGTTATTGCTGAAAACTGAGTCTGATGAATTATTATTATTTGTTTACAAGAAACTGAAGCAGGTTTCTAGCAAACATTATTCAAAATTTATTTTAATTATGAGAGATCACGTTTAGCTTAGTATGCTTTATAATTATTATCTTAATATCAGATAATAGTGAATTAGTGTGAAAACACAAATATCAGTTTGAAAACGCAAAAAAAAACCATAACCGGAACGAATCTGAACATGTTAACATAGGTTGCCTTAAAATAAGGTTTTCTAAAACATCATACAATATACTAAAGCTCAGAGAATGTGTAATAAATAAAGGAAAACTTCTAGATACACTGAGATATATTACCAAACAATTTTCAACTATAACGTATAGCGGTTCCCGTACAATTTATAGCATGTTTTCAATATCTTCGTGTATAACTAAATCTGTTAAAAAAGTGGGACAAGAAATGAAGAAAAACACCGATCTATAAAAATACCCAACATAAATACAACTATACACATAAGTATTATCAAATGCTTCGTGAAAATTAATTGCTTGGAAGAATGGCGGCTCCTGCCTTACTGCTGAATACACTTATCATTCAATGCTATACACACACATACAAGCACACGACTTTACTCAAATGGACATTTGGAACAATTACTGTGATCAAGTTTGTGGTCTTCGAATCCGATGTTTATGATTGTTATTACATTTTATTTATTTTGGTTTTAGTATAATGGATTATATTACGTAGTAAATACAATTCTTTGATTTATTATGCTGATGTCTATTATAGTAACGTCGCAGGGTAAACGTAATTAGAGACCATGACATCACGGTCAGACCATGAATATAAACATTGAGTGGGAACAAAAAATATTTTATATATCTTCCATTGTTTTAATTGCTATAAAAACAATGGTTCCAGCATATTATTGTCCACTAAAGGGCAAAGGCGTCTCTCACAGAGAAAGCACGAGCATTGAGCACCCCGCTTGCTTAAGGCGGTTTGCAGACGTGTAGTAATTATAAGTCCTATGAATGAATAGAATAAGTCTTATTAGTACTTGTTCTGTTTGAAACTCACTCATGCAGGAAGGGCAGGGGCCTAAAAGGTTTACGAAATAAAATCGTTTTATTTATTCTAATTGTTGTTTTTTTTCTTTCAAGTATCGTTTATATTGTTCAAGAAACCGAAGTGGTTGGAGTCGAACTTGATTGTCGCAGTTTTTCATACAAGTATGCGAAAATGGTGAAAAATAATGAGGTAGCATAATAAGACAGAAAAATAATAACATTGCGTGTAAAAACATAAAATTAAATATTTTCATTCTCATCAGGAATTATCCTTCAATGTTTTTCGTGTGCAAACAGCTGAAATTTTAAATAACAGCCGTTGAAACCTCTCGCAAACATTGTTGGGTGCGAAAAAGTTATCCAATTCAAGTTTACGATGCACTGAACCAGAGTAGCGCTTTATTTCACAAATAAACAATACCTACCATTGGTTTTATTAGGTGATAAAAGGCAATTTATAACTCTGATTACATAGTGAATATTCTATTTACGTTTTTAAATATTTTGAATGCCACAGTCGTAGCATAACCCTTTTGATTTGTAAGATTTTGGATAAGGTTTTTTACAGCGGGAAACATAGGAACACGTGAAGAGAGAAAAGTAGAAAAACATTCAAAAAACACAATTGCACAATTTGCCGTGGTAAATTGATGACTGCGAAAATTGAAAACCACAGTCTTTGCCCCTGCAAGTGAATGTGGTTTTCATTTATAGGTGTACCAGGAACTGATGACAAAAATGGTAAATAAAATATGATGACAGCAACACTGGGGAAAATGGATTAAAACGTTTTGATACTTGTATTTTTCCTTTAAAAATTTATTACACCTACTTATTGTTTATGACTATAGTAATATTATAAAGAAAAAAATTGTATGTATTTTTGTTTGTTACTCTTTCACGCAAAAGTACTGAACGGATTTTGATTAAACTTTACAGAAATATTGCGATATTTTTTTCAGTTTATTCAACAGTGATGTTTGATTAGTTGTATTTTTCTATGAGCTATTAAAACTATTGCGACCTACTTGCTTGTGACCCACTCTGGGTAAAGCTACAAAGGCTTAGGATAGTTTTCATTCCAGAAATCCCCCGGGAACGGGAACGAAGTCACGGTAAAAGCTAGTATAAAATAAATTAAGATAAACCCTGTCACTAAAATATACTTTATTTACACAACAAAGATGAAAGAAATGGTTTTTCGCTTTGTGATTGGTGTCCCAGCTTGGTTAGGGCATTGCAAGTTTAATTCGAACTGATTGCCCGTTAAGGAAAAATGATTTTGTTTTTTGTCAAGGTTACTGACTATGGTAGTGATCGTCACATAATGCAAGTCAAACACCTTTAGGCGGCTCATGTTAATCTGACACCAAGACTTCTGCCTTCTTCATCTGCCTTTTGCAATAATTCGTCATATAGTACTAGTACACGCCCCTGTAATAAGCCAAAGTTATATGTTACGTAATATATCTACATTGTTGAACTCATACAAATGGATTTGAAACTAAGTATCAACTTTGGCAAGTCATACTAACCAGTCAACGCAAGCACGCGGTATAAAATCGAAAATTGCGTGTAATCTACACTTTCTTCTTTATAGATTTATCGGTACACGTTATAAACAGTGCTTCTGGATTGTGACCGCGGTGGTTTCTTAGTCATTCTTTCACTTTTTACTAAAGATTTCTTGAAATTAACAAATGTAAACAAACAAACGTAATGTCACTTGACAGATGACATGAGAACATTACCATATATAAAAATCATTATTTGTTTTACTTTTTTTTTGTCATGAGTTACTGGTACACCTATAGCAGAAGTAACATTTTATTATGTAACGACCCTGTACGGTGTGCAAGTACCATATAGTTTCATAATAATTTCGTGGCGGTGTGTCTTAACATCAAATTGTTGTCCAGCTCAGCATTTGTTTATTCACCAGAATTTTGCAGTGACATGAGAATAAATGAAAGAGGTGTTGTGTGTATATTGTTTTAAGTGGTTACTGCATTTTGACATTCCACAACATTTGCATCAGTAACGAAGGCAAAGCACAGCAAACTAATAAGTAAATATGCGACTTCAAAGTTGTACAATTTCATTAACCTGCACTATTTCTACGTATAATCCTTATAGAATCAGCAAGCTTCAACCGCACTTACAGTCACCGTCTTCAATATAAGTAAAGGAAGTTGGGAATTCCTACATACGAGTACATTTGTGTGAGAAGTTCTTATCCGCATGAAATTACACGTTTTACTGTCTCTTTGTAGCCGGCTCCGGGCTGGCATCGATGTAGAGTTGCGAACGTAGCTCCGACTGTGCACACTTGACACAGATGGGAGACGAGGTAAGTGCAGCTTAGTGCTATGTTTAGTTACAACGCAGCTTTGTAGCTAGTGAAGCTACTCGTACCAACTGACCCCACGGAGGGAAATGGACTCAGTATAAAAGATTTTATGCATTCTCGATCAAAGTGGCCATGTCAAAACCGTAACAGGCGCAGTAACAGTTGTTGTCGTCGTTTGCACGAAACTTTCCCGTTGTTGCTTTGCTTGTGATAAATCTCTCGTTGGGTACTCTTTTGTTCAGGTTCGTGTTGGAAAATTGGCACCGCTTTTACTATTGTTAGCCTCTGTAGATGAATTGTGTTCGATTTGAGGGAATAAATTACAATAAAAACGTCCCAAGAGATTTATGCCATGGGATATATTTTTCTTTTTTCTACGATATATTTTTCTTTGTGTTATAAACATCCGAAACTTGTTATTCGATAGATAAGTTTAATAAAAGTTTTTCGTCCGAGAACGTCTTTTATTAATCGTCGATACGGAACGATGTCGATATTTTGTTTTTCATTCAATTATTTTAACAGAATGGTTAGTAATTTTTATTGTATTCTAAACGTTTTATTAGTCAGTCAATAAATGACTGATTAATAAAACATTTGGTCTTATTTTCTTGATGATGAAATATAGAATGTACAACATTTAGAAAATTCCCAGTTTCCTAGGTAAAGTAGATATGTATTTCTTATGTATTGTTTTCAATACCTATTGATTCTTATAAAAGCGGGGTGTTGCATAAATCAATCAAAATTACCTTTTACTTACTTAACTTACTATCCCAATCGGGCTACTCAGAGCCGAAGATAGAAGAAATCCTATTAATTACGTATTTACACAAACACACTCAGTTTTATAAACTTCTGGTCAAAAGACAATAAATTAAACGGCTATTTACTCTGAGATAATTATTTGCAAATTAATAACTTATTAGTCGTAAAATATATTCTTGGAAGCGAAAAAATAAACAAAATTGCAATTTGAATATTCAAACAAAAAGCGTATTATTTAAGAAACGCTGCGGCTGTGATAGCGGGTCGCCATAATTTATCATAACCATCTTTTGACAAACTCTAAATATTTCAGTCCCTTTTGTTCCTGTAAAATAAACCACAATAACAGCAACGGGACAAATCAGCTAAACGCGGGAAATGTTACCAATTCCAAGGGGGAAGTTCCGGTGGGAAAATATCTTTGGAATAAATGTGAATAAATAGGGCTTGCGAGATTAAAAGCGGACCGCTTGATATATGGCAGTCGGTGGCGGCACCCTTGGGCGCCGGGTCACAACTTACTGGCCAGTACATGAAACGTACTAAGATACGTAAATAAATTTACAATTAGCGAACAAATATTGCCTGTACTTAATGGCTGTTATTTTTACCATGCGCACAAGCCGCCCGGATGGTATGTTACATCACTATTCAATTTATCAGCAAACATACACACAAACAACACATACAAATGTACATGAAACAATCAAAACATTTGCGTGACTATTGTTGGGTAAAGTATCAAGAAGACGGCTTACCACGTAACAGGCGTAAAGACCGAAAATGAAAATTGTTTAGCTCGGAGTTACTTAAATATTAAAATTACTTAGAAAAACACGTGAAAGTTATAATATCCTCAGAACACTGGGTGAGCGCGAGCAAAGATTCCTCAGAAAAGAATCTACAAAAAATATTTATATAAAGTTGTTTATAAGTGTCAGTAACATTTTTGATGGTAATACCTCAAATCCATTTAGCCGCAAATTAAAAGCGAAAAGAATATAACAAAGCGATGAATTTGATGGAAGTTAATAATTTCCGCATAATAGAATAATGCACGGTAGAACTGAAGTCCAAGAAGTAGAATATTTTGTTCGCGATTAAGATAGAATTTTAAGTGGGAAGTTGTGCCCAAAGTACTAATGGAAAAGTTGTTCGGATCTGGATGAAGTGGATTGAAGAAGGGAACCGCTTCAACTTGAAGATGAAATTGTTGGTGAATGTAAGACACACTTAAATTAATCTTGTGTCGGAATTTAGGATAGACACACTTATCTTTAAATAGGAGTGAGTAATTTGTGAACCATAAAGTTTTTAGGGTAACATGGGCTAAAGTCCAAAGGGTCAGAGCAAACCAGTTTTTGCTGGCGTCGCTAATATCCATGTACTAAATTCGAAGTTTCAAGCGTTTTCGGCGTAACTCTCAAGTTAAACATTAGACCAATTTATTTTAGAGTAAACATTAATATAATTTTGTGAGTTTGGCCCTCAGAGTAAAGATTCTAACCGAATTACGCCGAGTAAAATGGGCTTGTATGTATCCACACTTGTTTACTGTGTACATTGCATGTCCTCGGGGGCTGAGACGAGCGTCATTTAATGCGGACTACATTAAGTACTGCGTAGGTTCAAAGAGCCGGCTGCTATTTGGTTCGTGGCTCTAATTAGATTGTCATTACGTGGAGTCTGTTTATCTACGATACTCATTATCACTAGACAAGCGAGAGGGTAAGGGAAACGGTCATGCTCTGAAATTAGAAATATTAAGAGTAGTAATTATCTTCCTTTTCGTTTATGTTGTTACTTTTTGGGTTATTTAACTTTAACTTTTGTGTTATTTAGCAACTTTCTGTGTCTGTCTTTTATAACATGACTTCTATTAAATGAACATAATGGTCATGGTCACTCAGTTAACATTTGAGTAAAGCTAAATATAGATTTACCCATATTTTCTTTCACAAACACTCAGACTTAGCTGGCTACTAATAATTTAATCAAACAACTGACATATATATTTTAGTTAAACAATATAAATGTAAAATACAAAATGTGTATTTTAGTAGTTTTATTAAATTCAAGAGCATGAGAAGGTATTTCATAAGTCTTGCTAACATATTAAGCTTCAAAGTTTGTGCAACTACAGGATAACATAAGCGCTCCCTGACCGATATTAAGCTCCTTATGTTAAGTTCCGGGTAGTTACAGTAGCGGGTAGGAAGAAAAACATTACACAACACGAGGGCAATTTGTTAAAGATATTATCTTTAAACATTTGCTCTTTGCACATGCCTATGTATTTTTTAGGTATGAAGAACAAAGTATGAGCATGACGTTCCTTATTTTCCATTGAAAAGACGACGATCCTGCGACCAGACGGGAGTATATGGTGAGCTACTGCCCGGTTCCGACTTTGGCTGTGGTTTTATTTATATCGCGATGGAATGTAAGCTTTAGTTCACATATAAGACTATAGATGTCGCAGAAGTATTAATGCAAGATGGGTTTTCGATTCTCGACAAAAGGTGGTGAAAAATGGAAATCGATGGTGTTCATTAATGGTGATCATTCAGACTGTTGGCTACACTCAAAAGTAGAACCACCTTTACCACCCTACTTAAATTGTAAATAGCATCGCTTTTGAAAAGGGCTAACGCCAACTCTTCTAGGGAACTGATGATGCTGCTCCGGTACTGCAACGCATCGGGGATGTTGTACCATGTCGGGACTGCTTCTTCCCAGTTATGTGGAAGCGATTCGCATCCTTGGTGCGTAAGCCAATTGTATCTATTAGCATTGTGTGATTGTGGTTGCAAATGCCTATTAGCTACCTTAATCAAGACGCTTGGCCGTACGATTGAGAATTCTTGCTGTTAGGTTTCGGCTAACCCTGTACCTAGCAGTGATGGTCACGAACTGTTTCTATTTTAATTCTTTGTAGGTGTTTTACTAACATTGTTGGATTTAAGCGCACGGCTGCCGTGCTGCAGGACTAGTAACAAATATTTGTGTGACTGAGAATCTGGTCTGAACAGTCAGGTCACTTGTGTATTTGAGTTGAGTTGGTTGAGTTAAACGCAGCGTTTTTGTAAAGAAAACGAAAGACCTTTATACATATTTTTATCAACACTGTCTCATATCTTGTTACTTGAAGTAAACGATGTATAATTTACTTAATACTTAGGGAGCATTTAGGTATTACCTAGTGTGGGCGAAAATGGACATAAGTAGGTAATTTTCTAAAAGAGTTTCGAGAACACTAATCTAATACCTAATTTGGTAAGCTGCTTAAAACCAAAATACGAATGGTGGTATCTCAGGCCAGTCCAATACAGGGACACCTAATAAAGAAATTCCTGGCAAAGGTCGAATTTTAGACCTAAACGAAGAAATGCCGAGCCTTTTTAGAGAATTCATAGTCAAGTACTTACATAATATCCAATAAGGTTTAACACTGACATAACCAATATAATCTATCCCTCCAATTTTACTGCAATAAAGTTATTTAACACCTAATGAAAACTGCGACAGCTATGTACAATAGTGCTAAAAAAAGTTGTTTCGTTAGAGTAGTTCATTAAGAGGGCGCAGCCGGCCTAGAGAGCAGTTTGTGAAGCTTGCGCTTGACCTAATTAGTGTTGCGCCACTGTCACTATGACGACGATTTGTTTTTGTAAGTTCTTTTGTTTTAGTAATGTTTAACAGCCAGTTGCGACAGTACACACAATATGTTACGTCCCTACGTCCCGACTACACTATGGTAATGAGTTATGCCCAGATTGTTGTGCTCGCTGAATTTTTATGGCGCTACAAGTCATAAAGAAAAACTATCATATGGCGACGCGATGTGTGTTTTTATATCATTTGTGCACGTACCGCTTCTGAAATAAAAAAGTACATTAATAAAGCTTTGAAGTAAGTTTATTGCTGCTATGATTTTTTCTAGGTATTTTTTGTTTAGGTGAAGTGTGACATATGAAGTAGAATTAAATAAATCATACGCTTCTAACTATATTCGAAGTCAAAGTCATTATTTTGCTTGAAATGTGGTAATATGAAGTAAGTACATAAAATTGATAGTCCAATATATTTTGCCTGAAATTCGCAAAATTGAAGGTAATTCAGTATGCAATATTTTAGCATTCTTTGCAAAACGAACACGTTTTGAACGGTGCTCTAATTATAGGTATATAAATAATACCATTAATCACAAAAACAAACGACAATTTTGTGACTTAATTGCTAAAACATGTAGGTATTCAAAAAGGTAGAAAAACGGCCAGTAAGTGTCTTCATCGTGAACCGAGTGGTTATTTAGTAGCGCGTTTGGCAAAGGTGCAATATTTCAACCCCCGTAACAACCTTTTGCTTGGCACATGCTAGCGGATAAGTGTGTGAAAAAGAAAAAGAGTCACTTTAAATTGAACCCCTTTTCTTTTAGCAATTCACTTAATTTATTCATGGCGATTTTTTATAGCGTGTCCCAGTTTAACATGAACTCTTGCCTCAAACAGCCGGCTTTTTTCCAAATCTCTTTGTGAGATAGCAAAATTGATTTTGATTTCACTTTACCATCCCATAATTTTCGCGATGCTTTTAATCTAATGGAAGTTGTTAAAAGTTCTCTTTGGTCTATTAGTTTTGTGGTTTTAATTTAATATTCTGAGAAAGTTGTTATTACAAACAATTTTGTTGAATTATTTATGATCTTCCTGCTAATTTTAATAATAAAAATTCAAAGTTTAAGAATAATAATGATTGAGCCACAAGGGTATGCGAATGGGTGAATAATAAGGGGAAATTATATTTCTACAAATATATTGCTTTAATGATCAAAATTTAGCAATACATGAATACAAATAGGGTTTCGCTAAACAGCTTAACATAATTTAGCACTAACAATACATTCGCCATTAACCCAATATAATCGTCACATTGTTCAGAGTAGTGAAATACATCTAAATCGTGTGTAAATGATCATCGCAGTGGCTTTCGATTTGCCTCGTTGTGGCGGTAGTTTCTGTCCACGTTGAGTTACGGCGCCATCTATCGCCACGAGCAGAGAATTACGTACGTTTAAGAATTTACTATTAGATACGAGGTTTGCTAAGTATATTTTATTACACTGTTTACTTGACGCTAACAATATTTCTCAATACGATTTGTGGATTTGGTAAATGTCGTGATGGCTCAATGGTTGAGGCGCCCGCCTCTCTTGTTGTGGGTCCGGGTCGGGCAAGTACCCATGTGGCTTTTTCAATCTAATATGTCTCCGAAAGCACCTGATGCCGTTGGTTCCGGTTGTCATTCGTGGAACTTTGACAGTCGTTACACTCGTAGCACACTGGTATCCAATTGAATCCAGTTAGGCTGGAAGCGGACACTAATATAAGTGGGAAAATGGCTAGGGAGATGATTGACCGCTACTGATAATTTGAGAAGACGATCTTTAATAAATAAAAAACATCTCGAGACAAGTAACACACGGCTCTCTGATCTCAAGCAAAGCCAAGCTTGTGTTACAGCAACCAGACAACTGACATACATACTTATTCAATTTATTTAAAATTGTACATACATATCTATACTAATATTATAAAGAGGAAAACTTTGTTTGTTTGTTTGATTGTAATGAATAGGCTCAAAAACTACTGGACCGATTTAAAAATTTTTTTCGCCATTCGAAAGCTACATAGTCAACGAGTAACATAGGCTATATAAGTAATGTCACGCTATGTCCGACGGGAGCAAAGCAGTAACCAAAAACCTAATGTAACGTGGGTGAAACTTATCACACAAAGTTTGTTCTGGGTGGAAATCAATCCCTTAGGCTTAGCAGTTAGGGTCACCAAACCATCCACTAGGCCAATAGGCCCGTCTTTGTATTTAACTGTCGAGCACTGAAGGTCATGGTATAATGATTAACCTTATTATAGCAATATCCGAGAATAAAATAAAAAAGGTGATAAAAATCTCTTCTAATCTTCAAGTACCTAATGGCCTGAATCTTACGATCAGAGTTTATTAAAGTTCAGATTTTAAACTGAGATAGGATCCACCTTTAGTAAGGTTTATAACGTGTGAATAAATTGAATGACTAACATTATATCAGTCACATTGTAGGTCATCTCGTCGACAGTCAATGACCCCACGTTTATGAATGTTACGTACTAATTCAATTATATTACAATTAAAAAGGCGTCGATAGGTTATTTATTCATAACCTATCTACACCTTTTTACTTATCACCTTTTTACTCATTGAACTAATTAACATTATTTCAAAACTCTGACTTAGTATTCCTTACTATATTCAACTGCCTCGTTAGTCACATAGAGAGATTTCCTGCCCATTGGAATTTGAGAGTAAGGAAATTATATTTTTTTCTTGGTGATTGGGATATCATCAAATGACTGCTCCCGTCCTGGGTGCGGCGGGAGGGCGTGTCAGACTTTTACTGACTAAAACCCACTCATGTTCCTTCGATTGCCTTTTATGTTCCATGGTCACGGTAACTATTATAAACATTTCGCAACCCCGGCAGGCGTTGGCGCTGTTGAGCCCCTTCCCGTGCTGACTTCTCTTTGAGGCGCGCGTGGAACACTAACACGCCGTCGACGCGGTCCTGGTCGCATCGCTCGCCATCCGCAGAACCGCGCCTTCGGTGGCCGGTAGTCGTCTTGCGACTCTTGACGTCTTCGCCTAGGTCTTAGTCCGGGGCGAGAGGCTCGTCGTTGCCTCTCGCGCGCCGCCGCCTCCTTGACTAGCATAACTGCTTCGCAGAAGGAGGCGACGGCATTTCATTCCGTCTCGCCCCGAAGCATGGCTTGGACCAGCGCCGGGTGCGAAGGGTCACCGCCGCCGATCGCCTCTACGAGGACACGTCGATGGTCCGCCCATGCGTGGCACATTCCATCGTGTGTTCGACCGTGTCCTCCAGGCGACCGCTGCTGCAGTGGTGACACCCAGGCGTCGCTTCCGCCCGAATCCGACACAGGAACCTCCCGAACTGACCGTGACCGGTGAGGACCTGTGAAGGCGAAACGTGAGAGCGCCGTGGCGCCTCTCCAACTACTCCTCAAAGAGGGGTCTCACCGCCGCTATTACGGCGTGCCCAGCGCTAGGTTGCGACAGTCGCTGTCTCCACTCCGCCATAGAGTAAGGAATATCACTGGAGGTCAATAGTAGTCGACTTCATTGAAGTCCAAGTACTCCTATGAAGTTGACTACCACAACTTGTAGGTACATCGAGTCGAATCTAATAATGTTAGTTTTAAAAACACGCTTCAATGTAATTATGCTATTTGAAGCGTGACAGATAAAAAACACGCACAAAAATTTTCATGGAGTTGTAAACTGATTCCTAAGACAACATGACTGTGCTACTGTGCATATTACAGACACACTGTTGTCCATGAGAACCAAATTTCAGTTTTAGAAATTATAAGTACCACAATCGTAATACTTTTTAAGGGGTAAGGCATAATTATATCGTAGACAGTTTCTTTAGTTGTTAAAAGTGTCTTTCAAACGACACGGCTAATTTTTTGACATTTGATTTGAGATTTCTGTTTATGTTCAATGTTTGAAAGTTTAGTAGGTACTTTACATACGGTCACAGTAACTCCACAATTTACGTGTTTGTAAACCGTAAAACACCTAGAATGTGTTTCACCAATAATGTTTAATACTAATTTGGTATGTGCTATTATAAATTATTGTGTGACGATTGCAATGCTATGCTCGAATATTTGAATGGCTGGTATACTTTATATAATGTAATGATAGATACATGTGAACAAGGCATTATCTTCATTAGAAATCATTATGGCTTCGCTGTCCGGTATAAAAGACTTACCGACTAAAATATGTATTAGTTTATTACTGTTTAAGATTATTGATGTATTTTACTCTATGGGCCTCCGATGCCTGAAATAAAGTGATTATTATTATTTATTATTAAAATCTTTTTGTCCTTCTTACTTTTTCTTCCGCGGTTCTTTTCGCTTCTTGGGGCTGCCATACGAGTCCTTAACCACCGGCAGCCTCTGAAATTGTCAGTTTATGGACTCAGGGCGAACTATGTCCATAAGATGACGATTGCCGACGCGCGAAACGATGGCGGCATCCGGGCGTGTCGGTCCCCACATATAGGATACAGGAACTTCCCGCGGCACTTATATCCTGTGAGCGGCGAACGACTCAGTCGGGATGTAAGCGTACCAAGTCGTCTTTACATCTCCTTCATTATACGGCTTACCGCCACCGCTGTATACCCTGACTAAATAACCACCTATATTAAAAACTTAAGAAATTTATTACCTGTGCTTGCAAGTTTATTCCATCATGAATAATGTATGAAATAATAAGTTAGTTAGTCAGTATGCAAGAAACGAAATAAAATTAATTTGTCCTCAAGTCCCAACTTTGTAATGGCCCTAAAGTCTGATATTGGATACACTACGTATCTAATTGGATTTTATTTCGGATTCTTTCTTTTTCGTTACGCAGATATGCCCATTTATATACATGGATTACAAATGTATGGATCCAATTACATCTGAAAGTGTAATTAATTAAGATGTAGCTGCTTTTGTGGACCTTGATGACACAATTTAGTACGAACTATTTATTTGGGCTCTTTAGGTCTAAATACTTATTTACTTGTAAGTAGGTAGGGATGTTTCTATCACAAAAATTCGGATTTTATGTTCGGTATTCAGGCACGCACAAACTTCCACAAATATATAACCAATTGTAATGAAAAAAAAAACTTTATCTAGATCTAGTTCTTTTAAAAATAGAGTATTACCCACGCATGAATTACATAAGATATCAGAGTGTATAAATATTCAATGAATAAAAGTGTTTCTCTTTTTGTTTATTCGTAAGAATTCAAACGTTTTTTGTTGACGGATAATAGCGATCCTTGCGTCAAGCAGCGTGGGCGTTAAGCAATTTTATGTTAATGTCACTCGCTTAAGGTAACGACCAACGTATACCAAAGTATATGTGTCTGTCTGATCAATATTCCAAGAATGACAGTCGACAACGAGCGAGCCGTCGCATCTGCAGAAAGTTGCCTAATGATCGTTACCGCGTACGTAAACGCCAGTCCCAAGGTAAGGGAGTCAAACTCTATCAAACAATATGAAAGTGATAGACAGCCGACATCGACGGCGCTCTGTACGGAAATATTCACTGTGCTCCCAAATTGAATTCCAATATATACGTCGAAATTACTTGTACTCCTTCGTGTTCAGCGAGGAATTGAATGAAATGTAATATAGTTACCTGCTTGTAATTTCCACACTATATACCTTCATATTACAAGTTACTATATTAGTTTCTATACAAATATATGTACGAGTTTTATGAAAAATTTTTATTGAAACGGTATGTTTATGTCGTTTGAATGTTACCTATTTTTATGGCACCCAGTGGAAATATTTTATCACATTAAACGCGTTGGTGCGCTAGTAGTGAGTGTCAGTTTGGGAAATAAAAGCGGTATTTATTCAATTTATTAGTTGTGAAATCTTAAGCTGAACAATCATAAATTGCAATGTGCGCGAACATAGAACAACTAACGGCGGCGCTAGAGGACGTTCACACAAATTTATGAGTCGCAGTGCGGAATATAAATTCTTGCGTGGCTCTCCGACGATGAGACCGCGAAAAATTTATAAACTAGGCTCGATAGTATAAACACGGCGCTTTTATATTGTATTCTATTATAGTCCAATGTAATTAGAGGTTACACGAAAAAGCTTTCGCCCTGGTTTAGAATTGTCGTTTGTTTTATCGCCTTGTTTAGATTATTCTTGGCAAATGTGTGGTTGCTTCCATCTTTGTAAACATAAAGAGAGCATTAAATAAAAACAGGTCAAGTGGCGGTAAAAGATGATCTTAACAATAACAAGTAAATATTTTGGCAAACGTGATCCCGAACCTTGTTTGTTAAAGCTAAGTTAAAAAGATAAAGTTATCTATAAAGGTTGATTTTTTCCAATAAATTATAATAAATTTACTAAGTTTGCCTTCGTTATGTGGGTTAGGAGCCCGAGCCTTTCCAACTTACGCGTAGGCAATATCTTTCATAAGATTTAATTCAAGAAATACCTGACTGAAAATACGGTTGAAGGGTCGAAATTTCCGAAGTTCTCCGCGAGTTCCGGGGAGTCTTCATTTATAAGAACGTTTATTAAATGTTTATAGATTAAGTTTTTATTAAGTTTTATTTTATTTCCTATTTAAAAAAGGATTGCTAGATTTAAAGTCCTATTTTTACGGCTTTTTATTTATTTTCATAGAATAGCATTATTAATTTCCACTCACGTCAACCGAGGAGGAACTAAAAAATCTCTGTTTCTTAACTTTTCATTAGCACTGTTTTCGTAAGATATATCTACTTACGTTTATGTAAAACCCATAACTTTGGTTCACTAGACGCGGCTGTCTTTCGTTCGTCAGACCTCCATATAATGCGGAATAACCCTTTTATCCGTTTATCTATTCAAAGAAAATTTCTCTATGAATACAAATAGACACGTTGAGTGAAAATATTGGCCTGAAATTGACTATGAACGATCCTGGCGTTTAGGATTCCTAATAATACAAACTAGAGCCTAAAAATATTTTTCATTATTGGAAGTAGAGGGTCTTATTCCGTAATTGTTTAGAATATTACCTAGCACTAAGATTTAATTTTAATCCTATTAAGAGGTTAGTCCGGTTACTAACTAAACTTTTGGAGCGAATTAGATCAACGTGGGTTTTTAATTGCGTCTATTATTTATTAGCTGTGGCAATTTCTTACCGTTTAATTGCAAATTGATTTTAGTTCCATTGAAATGAGTTTAAACATAAACTCAACAATTAAAATATTAGAGTAATCCGTTATTTCGAATGAGCTATATTACTATCAACCCAAATGCGTAAGTGTCACAAAAACTTAAAACAAGTTATCGGAGATATTATCTTTTTGTTTTCTTTACCATAATACTGTGGTGAGTTTTTTAACTAGATCTAGGTCAGTGAAGCACGCCGCGGGTACAAAACAAAAGTTTAAAATATTTTTTTTAACAAATCATCATTTAAACCTCAATAATTTTATGAAAGTCGTTAAAAGGAAAGTTTGTTGAAAAATGTATTTTTAGAAGCTCTTAAAACAGGCATTTAGTTTTAACCTAGTTCCTAGTTTGTAGTCTTGTAGAGGTATGATAGGCGCTCTATGCAAAATTTTAATAGTTACCTATTAACCTGCTGCTTAGAATCCGATCCTAACGTAGTAAGAAAAAAGCTAGGCAGACAATGATGCTAGTTCAAACAGCCGGGGTTGCGGAATGTTTATAATAGTTACCGTGACCCTGGAACATAAAGGGCAATCGAAGGAACATGAGTGGGTTTTAGTCAGTAAAAGTCTGACACGAGGACGGGAGCATCATTTGATAAGTTCACACTCTCCAAAAAAAAAATGCTAGTTCAAACAACGGAGGAAAAATTACAAGCTTTTATAATCCTAATTCTACGATGACACATTTACGTCATCACAAAAACACATTATCAACTTCTTACTGTTCCAACGGGTTCGTTTCTTGTTCACCATGAGCCCATGACTATTAACCAGTATTTTACGTCGTAATAAACGGTGAAGTCTGGCAATTTAGAATGCTTAGGTACGGAGGGAAGACGCCGAGATGAACGCCCATACGACGTAACGGGACGGAGTGTTAGGGTGAGCTCACACGGACAACTTGAATAATTGCTCAATTCAGGGCATTGTTGGGCAAATATGACGGGAACATCAAGCGATTACTGCGATTCACGTTGCATTGTTGCTAAAGTTACGAACACACTAGGGCGACATGAAATAGTATACTACACAGTCAACTTACGACGTATGTACGTATATTTGGAATGGTGAATAGTAAAGTATGAAATAATTAGAGGTAGTATTGCCAACATAAGTCATAAAAATAATATATATATAATATTCGAGACTACTTTCGTCCAACTATAATGACTTTAAAGACCTCTTCTCACATAAAGAAGAGATGAGTTTTGATCACTATTCCCCGTTGTTCTGGTTTTTGCGATTTCACACATTTAGTTGTGATTCTTAGTTTTCTTAAAATATCGTCTAGCACTGATATCTATAAGAAGACACACACTGTTTTCAGCAATATACTAAGCACTAAGCGCAATAATTGCTGTAAAAATCGTGCGTGTAACCGCACCGTTACGTAATAAAGTCATCCTGAAGTGATAGATTTAGGAGATTGTTCCTCGTTCTCGCTAGAATGAGATCCCCTTTGTGTTTGACAGACTGGCTGTCTCATTAACGAATACGTACGATGGTTGCGTTATACACTCACTGTAATTTAACTAGTAAGCTCAAAAGAGATAATGAGAAAGTGCACTATTCTAAAATCTGGGGCTCCATCCATGTTACAATAAAGCTGGAAATTGAAACCACTATTTATGGTTTTGTCGGTTTTTGTGAAGTGAAGATTACAAGATCAAAAGGTAAATAGTTAATGCTATACAAATATCTATTTAAATCGGAAAATAATGTAGCAGGCTGTGGCTCCAGTTCACCTGATTGTGAGTTTGTAAAATTAGAGAGAGAGAGAGAGGCACTTCCTCTCACTCATTTCACAGACTAACGATCAGGTAAGTCAGTAAGCAAGAGAGAAGAGTACCTTCATAATATAAAGAGTTACCTTTACAATAAATTGTGAAAAGCCTAGTTAGTATTATGAAATAAAATAAATGGAATTGTTCATTTAAGAAAGGTAAGTAGCTCTACCATTGTTAATTTAATCATAGACCACAAAACTGTATTACTATTTGTACAAAACTGTTAAAGCGTATTATCAAGTTTTGTTATAAATGAATAGGTAGTTATTTCTTAATACTGAGTTGAGTAGGGTGAGTACTTCATTATCCGTACTAATATTATAATTGCGAAAGTAACTCTGTCTGCCTGTTTCTTCTTCACGTCTAAACCACCGAACTGATTTGAATGAAATTTGGTACAGATATAGTCTGGGACCCGAGAAAGGACATAGGATAGTTTTCATTTCGGAAATCCCCCGGGAACGGGAACTATTAATCCACGCGGACGAAGTCGCGGGCAAAAGCTAGTTATATATATGGTAGGTCAACATTAAAAAAAAATATCCTACATAATATCCATTCGATAATATTAACAACTGGTAAGACTTTTTTAAATATGTATCTCTAGCAGGAATGACACATACTTGTTTATATGCCAAAACCTTTATGAGGAGTACAAGTGTATCCTCAGGCACAACCAGAAGGCATGATGCATTTTTTTGTCCGCATTTAGTACCGGATATGAACGGAGACTAGTAGAGTTAGTTGGAGATGTTTTGGTGAATACATACTGGTACATGAATGGGACCACCGATTTATGTGTTGTCCATTGGTTGTTATCACGGCTTATTGGACGATTCGCACGAATTTAACTCGCACAAAACGTGCGAATCGACTCCTTTAAAAAAATATTATTTTTCTGTAGTCGATTCGCACGAAGTTCATTTATTGGCGTGCGAATCGACACCTTCACAAATATGTAGTAGGCTATTCGCACACATTGTTTTTTTTATGAAATGCAGTTAAGATAAAGTACACTTGAGTACAGAAGTAGTAAGGTCAAATGTGTTTTACTCGTAATAGATAGAAAATAAAAACACAGTCTATAATCAAAAATATCTGTATTAAAATAAAAACTAAGTACTAAGCATCCCCTAAGCTCGTGATTTGAGGATTAAAAATGAGCGAATATCGATCACAGATTAATAAATATGTGTCACTAACTACTATTTCACTAAGAGCATAATAAAAAATAAAAGTACAAAAATACAAATATTAACATTTTTAATAAGGTATATATATATAATTAACAACTTTTTCTTATATTTATTATTGATAAACATTTGGTACAACAAGGACATGTTTTAATGTTTTTCAGAAGTGTTCCTTAAATACACTGTTCTCATAATTATCACAAAAATCAAAATCATTTATTTGCTTAAAATGTATACACAATGTGTGCACAATAAAACATTTACTCATAAAACTAGAACTAGGGCTATAATCACAATTTGAATCACAGATTTTTCTTTAAAATAATTTATAAATTTAGTACCTCAGCTTTTATATACAACTAACAAATCAACAATAATAAATCAAGTCATAACAATAATAAAATGCTTACTTCTAATTTGTATATAACAGGATAAAATATAAACTTACGAGTATTATAAAAGTAGATATTTGGCTTAAATCACAATCAAAATCACAGTCGTTACCTTTTAGAAACAAAAAAATCAGTTAGTATACAATATTACCAGCAACTAATTTCGTAATTTTTCAATACAAAGTTGTATATTAATTTCGCCACGATTCAACTGCCTTACGATGTCTTCGATTCTTTTTTGAAGTTTTATTCTCTCAGGACTTTTAATTGAAATATACTGATTTTTACTATAAAGGGTTAAATAATAATTGGAATCTTTACGTAAAGTATCCAAAAACATTGCAATGTTTGGTTTTGGCTTTATCAATCTATTAAAACGCGAGTTCCATGCTTCGATGGCATTATTTGTTTTATGAAACACATCAAAAAATGACCATTTGTTTGAGAAATAAGCATTTTCATCCAACCAAGTACGAACAAAATAATCATTGAATTGAGTAATTTTCTTTTCAGGCTCATTTTCTGATTCAATATATAACCAGCCATCTGATCTATATTCTTGAGGTAAATATGCTAGAGCCATGCAACGTTTAACATGCATTTTATCAATTAATGATTTATCCATACCTAATTTCTTTGCATTTCTCCATAAAGACTTTTGGAAATGAAATAAACAACCTTGAATACGTGCGTCAGGAAATAATTTTTCAATAGCAGCCATAGCACTTTTTTCAAAATCTGTGGTAAATATACGTGGAGAAAATTGAGGAATTCGACTTTTGATAAGATTAAAAAAAATTTCGTATGTTTTTTCTTTTTTGTCCGGTAGTAAAGCGTATATGGCTGGTATAATATTTGTATGGTCATGGGTACTCCCCAAATCTATATGTAATGTGTACACTTGTAAAAATGGTGGTACGCAGCTTTTGAAGGTCCCATCGCAGAAAACGCTTTCTGCTGTTTCAATATATTTTATAATATTTTGGTTTGCAAAAAGTGTAATTCTTGTTTTCTTATAACTATAATCAGCAAACTTCAAATCTTCGTAGCATGGAGGAATAATAAGATCTTTAATTTTTTTGAATCTCATTTTTTTTATCTGTAATGATTTGTTTCTGTGTCGATATAGTCTTTTCTTAATATTTTTAAAATCAGGAACTTTTTTTATCAGATCATATCCAGTATTATGCAAGTCCGAAACCATTTCACCATAAATTTTTGGTATAGTTGTGAGCTCTTTCTCCGATCGTCTAATGCATTTGTCTAATTGACACTTCATTTCATTTTCTATGACGCTTGGTTGGCATGAATGAGGTTCTTCTTTTGTTAACAGGTTGTCATTATTTGTGTGTAAGACTGCTTTACAGCTCTGTCTATTGACGCACCTCCAGACTGTAACACCATTTTTGTTCTTGCGCTGCTTATTATATCTATATCCATCCCTTATTAGAAGTTCTTGACCTCTTTCTGATTTTATAAAAGCAATTTCAGCCCTTACATCTCTACTCGTCGATGGTTCTGCCGCCATACTTAGGTATTTTTAGGATGCTTCAATTTTGTCTGAAAATTAAAATAAGTATCCAATGAAATACTAATTAAATCAAGGAGCTTCTACCAGAATTACTTTAATCGCATTAAACATTTTTAATAAATGTATATGTCACCGGAAAATAACAAGATCCGTAAGTTTATCAATCTAATAGGAAGTTTATAAACTTTCGTAAGATTCTAAACGGGAGATAAATTGTAATATTTTACGTCCACATTTTCGTAAATTGATAAACTTACTGAACTCACTCGTAAAATAATAAGTAAGCAATAACCAAACGCTACGCGCGATCTGATTGGTTGACTGTCACGTGTCACTTCTCCTTTCTCGCGGCCGCCATTGTTCGCCACGGAACATAAATGAACCAGTTTGCTTGTGCGTTTTTATTAGTTTTAAATATTGAACTGTGTTGCAACTCAAAGAAAACTTAACTCACTACATCCGTGCCAGAGAGGAACCAGGCATTGTTGCTTCCAATTTATAGTTTGCCAAGTCGATTACACCAGTCTTTGGACACAAGCATTGCCACTATGAACATTGACCAATCAGAGAGCAGTGTGTTATTTTACGTATTTCAAAGATGCGTATATTTAAAAGAGTTTCTGTGATTGGTCAAACCATTTAAAATTTTACGAATAGATATCGGTTAGTTTATAAAGGAAAATGGCAGAAGTCCATAGAAGGCTGGCATTATTTTTTTTAGTTTCTACAGAAATAAAAGTGGCATGGTTTGATAGGTAATATATTATGCTTTTATTTAAAAAAATATAAAAAATTATGACAATTGGGATAAAGAGAAATCTTAATTTTTGTAAAAGTGAGGTTAAGTGCTAATGTTTGTACATAAATAGGTTATTTTACCTCTATTACAATTTTAACTTATAAGTGTTTATTGTATACTTAACATATTGCTAATTATGCTTTGTAATTACTTGAAAAATGGTAACTACTTGTTGAAGTTTGTTTAGTTCAATGATTTACCCACTGGTCATATACCTACAATATAAGTGTAATGCCATTTTTATTGGCATGTGAATGAATGGCATGTGAATGTGACAAGAAGAAAGAAGGTATATTTTTTTTTCTTCTGGCTCCGCACGGTTTGTGCATTAGGCCAATGTCAAGTTTTTATTTTGTAAAAAAGTTATATTTGATATTTTTTAATTGAGTTTTAGTGTTGCCATAAAAAATAAAATCGGAACAATTAATTTGCAAAAAAAATACTATCGATTCCTTTACTAGATCCAGTCCTCGTAAATGCATATTTTAACTTACTTAAGATCTTTATTATATTAATTTATTTATGCACTAGTACATACTCAAAACATTTAAATTAATATATTTTGTATTTTTCAATGACACTATCGTGTAGCATGGCAAGGCTAAAAAGCCTTGTATTCCTGGCCTTAAAACAAAGACTAGTCCGCTCTGTGTTAAATCAAATCAAGTTACCTACTCATATATTTAACCAGATTTTATCCCAATTGTTAATAATAAAGTTATTTTGGCTATCAATACATAAAAATAAGCGCATTTTTTTTATATAGCTTTGAATTCTGTAAGTTTCCAAAATTTGTAATGCCAAAAAATGCCATCTCCTTTACCGTATGACGTCGAATTGATAAATTTACGAAAATGTGGACGTAAAATATTACAATTTATCTCCCGTTTAGAATCCTACGGAAGTTTATAAACTTCCTAGTAGATTGATAAACTTACGGATCTTGTTATTTTCCGGTGACATATATAAGAAATAAAATAATTAACTTCTTTGCTAAGCAGATAGTAATTAAAAGTTGGACATGTTGGATGGGTGTATATTTATATGCATATATGAGAATATTAAAGCATACTTAATTTATTAGCCATAATGACACTACTGGTGCAATACTAGAAGCAAACTTATGTTTGCTCATTTTTGTAATCGATATTTTGGTGACGCTTCCACCAGGTGGCGTCACTTGCTCTTCAACGACCAGTTTATAATTATGTATTATTAAAATGTAGTATTCAATACAAACTGTAGTATAAAGAGCTTTTTTATATTAATATTTGAACTATAGTAGATCAAAAATATATTTTTATATTATAAAAACAATGGAAGTCAATAGGCAATAAATAATAAATTAAGAAAGATTTCTCATTAAGGGGTAAATAATTATATCACAGTTAATACTAATAATTCGATTACTTACATGCTTAACGCCTGCACATTACTTTGATGTACTTCCAGCACACAACACTGTGTCACATCACAATAATTATCCTAAATTATCGTCCGGCACGTGTACTTTCTACAGTTACAATACAAAACTAAACCAAATGTAGACCCATGACCAACTCGAGTGAGCGAGATAGCATATAGAGCTTTCTCTTTCATTTTTCCTGTAATAGGCGAATATTGCTGTTTTGCTGTTATTGTTTTATATAAGTAAACATGTAGATATGCCATGTTTTAAGTAATAATTTTTACGTCTTATTTTAATACAGATCTTTCTTACTTTCAAGTATATCTGTTTTTTTAAACTTCGATTATTTTTTAGTTTTATTTCAGTGATCGCTGAATACGACTGTACTTTAATTTTTTTATTCCATAAAATGAAATTGGTGCGAATAGCCTACTACATATTTGTGAAGGTGTCGATTCGCACGCCAATAAATGAACTTCGTGCGAATCGACTACAGAAAAATAATATTTTTTTAAAGGAGTCGATTCGCACGTTTTGTGCGAGTTAAATTCGTGCGAATCGTCCAATAAGCCGTTATCACACAACCACTAACTTCCAAACTTTTTTATTCTGTCAGAAAAGTATAATAGCACTTTGTCTGACCTGAGGGCCTTGACAAGTAGCATTGTAGAGTAGATAGCGAAAACGAATAGATTGACAAATGTATGGAATTGACATAAGCTTTCGCTTAACAATTTGACACCTCAACCTCACCGTTTTCGCTATCTATTCTACAATGCTACTTGTCAAGGCCCTCAGGTCAGACAAAGTGCTATTGTACTTTTCTGACAGAATAAAAAAGTTATTATTATAAAAAAGGCCGGTAACTGATCTTATGACCTCAAGTCCTGTGGAGATATGTCTCTTATTTCAATTTATTTCTGTTTAACCTTTAACGACCCAGTGACAGCCGGCAGTCGAGCTGCTATTGTCTTTCTATTGTGTCTGGAATCACGTACGTTCGAAGGTTTCAAGAAGAGACAAACAACATTTTTTTTCTACGTAATTTCTCTGAGGCAAACCAATCTTTGCATTTATAGTGACGCAAGAGTAAATGCTAAGTACATGAAACCCAGTTTAAACTTAGCTACAAAGTCCAAATTCAAAGTTTATTTCGAAACCGTTTTAAAGTTCTCCCCACTCTGTCAAAGTTTTAAAACCCAAAGCACTGAAAAGAAAATCGAAGGGTTTTCAACTCTCATCAATTATTTATTGGAGTATTTTAATTCCGATTGCAATTATTTACAAGCTTGAAACTGTAATTTATAAGTTAAACGGAAAACAAGGAATATAATTTATTTGTAAATATAATTAAGTCTTGGCTAGATGTAATTAATTACAAGGGATGCTTGAGAAGATAATAAGACACATGAATGCGCTTCAATTGTAATTCAAATAGTACGTGACGTAACATGCGCACGAGTATATTACTTCTGATCCAATAAATTTCGACCACTTCACCACAACGGGCAATCTTAGGGCACATACATACCAAGCCACCACGCTCGGCAGGGTGTAGAATTCACGTTCCGATCCACTTGATTGAATAGTACCAGACTATTGATGATTGAGGGTGTGTTTGTTACCAAGTACAATTTATTTCAATGGGAATAACAGTAGCTTATATTTCAACAATTAAACATACATAAAGACTTTTTGAACAAGTCTCAATATTTCATAATTAGGCCTCGGGTAATAAACCTGTTTAATGTGAGTTCATAAACCGGATTAATTTTAGTAAAACCTTTTTATTAAACAAAAGTTTATTTCTAAATACGTGAAGGATAATATCTGACAGAATAATAACGGGTTGTTCCTATTTCGCGGATGGTTTCCAATATCTTTTTCGCGTGTTCGGGCCCAATCCCTCAGATTACTTTTCTTTCTCCTCCAAATGTATTGAATGAATAACAAAAGTGAGTTCATTGATTGACGGAAATAAATAAACGATTTTAAGAGCGGTCTCTGATACCGTCGCGTAATGTTATTGACATGTATTCGATATTTTGTAGATTTGGGAACGAAGTAGTCGTGGTAAAGAGAAAGTTTAATTCAAAAATATCACTTTGATTTCAAGTGTTTGATGTTAAAAGCTGAAACATATTTCTGTCACGTTTTTCATTCCCACAAGGGAATGTGTGGAGGAAAATTTAGGTACGGATATTTGAGGCTTCGCATGTGTGGGCGCGAGTCTATCATCATTTATCGGGCACATTTCCAATCTCGGGCCATAACTTAGAGTTTACCGAATACCTCGAACTTAGTTTCACATTTCATCCGATGTGGTAATCGAACTTAAGGTCGAAGTGGTCTAGACCAATGAATAGCAACTCCTAAACAGACTCAGCTGAAATTAGGGATTGCAATCCGGTCGGATCCGGTAATCCGGCGGATCCGGTACGTTTTTGTTGCCTACCGGATCCAACAATAACACCGGATCCGGTTATATATAAAAACGTAATTTCTCTCATCAAAACCGTGCGAAAGTACTAAAAAACACGGCGTATGCAAAACCGTATAGTATCCATATATATAAATTTTGAAAATTTTAATTTGAATTATAGAAAAATATGATGCTGATTTAATTTAGTTTTTATGAACGGGTTTAACTTAATTTAAACTATAATCAATTCACTGTTTGTAATCTTTGAGACTGATTATCCATACTAATATTATAAATGCGAAAGTAACTTGTCTGTCTGTCTTTCTGTCTGTCTCTTCTTCACGCCTAAACCACTGAACCGATTTTTAATTAAATTTTGTACAGATATCGTCTGGGACCTTAGTAAGGACATAGGATAGTTTTCATCCCAGAAAACCCCCGGAAACGGGAACTACCACGCGGACCCAGTCGCGGGCAAAAGCCAGTCATATAATAACTGACTAATAATAATCCATACTAATATTATAAATGCGAAAGTAACTCTGTCTGTCTGTCTGTCTATCTCTTCTTCACGTCTAAACCATTGAACCGATTTGAATGAAAATTGGTACATATACAGTCTGGGACCTGAGAAAGGACATAGGATAGTTTTCATCCCGAAAATCCCCCGGGAATGGGAACTATTATTCCATGCTGACGAAGTCGCGGGCAAAAGTTATAAATAAATAAGAGTTGATTTTTCCACATATTATGCCATGAAGTTAGAAATATGCGCTATGATGAATCCGGCGGAATTCGCGTGATTCCGGCTGAATCTGACCGGATTTAAGGTTGTACCGGATTGCAATCCCTAGCCGAAATCGAATGATCGGCACGTTATTGAGATAAACCAATTTGTTCCTGTAAATATCTGGCAATGTTGTACACAACATAGTTACACACACCTATTCGAGTACATACTCGAATTCCCATGCTAGATCAAGCTCAATAATTATGAAAGGTCATGCTAACGAGCTGTTATGAAGATAGACAGCGTTGTGATCAACTGCGACATGATTAATCGCTAGCTGTCAGAAGTCGCTAGTGACGGGGAAATATTCTGAGATTACTTTCTGTTTGGAAAAATAGTACTAGCAAAATATTACTCATGTCTAGACACTAGAGAAATGATAATAAAAGTTTATAGCACTATGAGTTTCTTCCGTCCCTTAAGCTAAAAGAAACTCTTGGTGGAGGCATTAACTCTTAGTTAAAAATGTTGCAAAACGCAGCACTATTTGTCACGACGACTTTACGTCACGGACAATAACTCCACGTAGAGAAATCCCGCACCACCTCTTTGTCACATTTTGCGAAGAAAAACTGTTCTCCTTTTATTCATTTTGTCGCTTGCTCTTTGCTTGGATAAAAACGCGAACGCGAAATGCAGTTTGTCGTAACGTTTTTAGAAGACGGTGAAATAATATTTTTTTTTTTCATTATTTTCAGTGACCATGTGTCATGTGTGCCAACGTTGTTCTTAAGAACATATTGATTTTAACACGTATTATTCGGAGTCTATAAAATGTTGAATAGGTACTAGGAATATAAATCGCAATTCGTTTTCATGAACGTGGATAGTGCAATAAAATTCGACGTACAATTGATGTACTTTTTAGTTTTATTACTCTCAAAACGTGGCGTTTAGTCTTGAATTGAAATGTTTGGATAACTTCTGTACATTTCTTGAGTTGTCAATGATTTTGGAAAAAAAAATTGACGAGGAACTTGTTTATTTTCACTACTGAAAAACTGCAATTTAATTTCACCAAATTTACTATTGAAATTGTGTTTTATTTTAAAATAGTGCTAAAGTCTTTAAAATAGTGCTAAGGTTTACCACCAGAACGAAATACAAGCAATAATAGATAATCCTGCATAATTAAAATATGTAGGCATAAAATCCTATATGAGAAATACACGCACCTTAATTTTTTTTCTAGTTTTCTAGTTTACAAAACAATTTTAATATGAATAATAAGTCACACTGTTCCTGATGAGCCCAGTACCAGGTTTCACATCGGTATTACATACAGTCATCTAATACATTTACATAAATAATGCGGAACGCTCAGATTTGCTCATATTAGTGGGGCTATGCGATTTTGCGGTTACTCATGCATAGCCCATTACGGCTCGCGGGGAGAATCGGTGGGATCGCTCATGTGCGCCTGGCCCTAGGCATTCAATGCGTCCACTACTGCCAATTTGATAACCTTTGCGGTTATTTCCGAGGGCCACTGTTAGGGATGCCCCATTCTCCTCATGACCGCTTCGCTTGCTTTTGTGTGTAGAATGAATTATATTGGTAGTTCGTGATTTTTTTACTTAATAGGAACCTAATTTTGGTAACCGGGTCACTGAATTGGTACGGTATGGATGTTCCTATAACTACTTTATTATACATTTATGTACTCAATACCTTTCATTCCCATAATAAGCTGGGACTATGAATGGCGTCGCTTGTTGTCGCTGGGTACAAACAGTGAAGAGCAACTGCCAATTCTATTATACTGTACCCATTTCTCGTGGACGATATGATAGCAAACTTTGCACTTTAGAACTCTCATATGTATATCTCGTTTAAAACTTCTTGCAGTAACGACACATTACGTTCAATTTATACTTTAGTTCTGAGATTTATAAATGAATGTTGGTATTCAGAGTAGAAACGATTATTTGATGAAGTTTCATAGGTGTATGACGTTTCTACCACTTTCTACCAACCGCGCATATTCACTCGGGACTCCAATTGGATTTCAAAGTGATTCAAAAGTGGAAAAAACAAATGCAAAGCTCTATAAATGTAGAATGGAGCTGGAAAGACGAGGTGCAAATACATGCAGTTTTATGCATTCTGTGTTGTTTTCAGCTTATCTTTACATTTAAATATTTTTATTTTACAAATATGCGCGGAAAATCGTCAATTTTTTTTTAACTACGCATATATAGAGAAATAGATGATTCGTTCTGTCGATGTGTGTTACAGTCGGCAAAGGTAGTAAAACTTGTTGTGATTTACATTATAAAAAAAAGTTAATAACAAACTTATAATTTATAAAGAAAACTAACTATAGATATTCTTTACAATCCTTAAGAAAAAAAACAATTCAGTGTTTCTATCCACGTTTCTTTTTAGTGTTTGCCCGACTGTATCTAAAGCCACACAAGGCTTATTAATACAACTGACACACAGCCACAAAAAAAAACAATATTCAATTTTGGAATGTATATTCCTAAAAAAGGTTCTTCAATAAGCCGCTAATAAAGTGTACGTTGTAAGTAGGTACCTGATAGCCCGTGCGCCGCATCGGACTGAAGAATTATTTTATCATGTATCCGCGACTAAATCGTCCGTGAAACCGGGCCGGATAACTTTTGCACAACGTTCCGCGGTTCATGGCTAGTTTAGAATTACCTGAATTTCACGAACCACCTATTCGAATACGTGCGGTGGATTGTTAATTTTTTTTCGTTTAAATATTACATCTCCGCTCGAACCGTGTCTTACTTTTATTTACTAGAAAATATAGGTCTGCTTAAGTTGTTTGACTTGGCTATAATTTTGTGGCTCCTTTTCTTTGTTTTTTTTTTCGGATAATAAGAATAGTTTTATAATGTATCATAATCTTTAATGACTTTCAATAATCAGATCTGAATATTGATTGGCATTTCTAACTCCATTTTGATACTGATCTTCACATGGTTAATATGGCTTTTTGGTAAGGTTAAGCTCATGTGGTTACATCATGGGTTTAGTATGCAAATGTGAAATGCCTTTTCGGGAATTCAATCTCAAATGTGGTGTGACATCAACTCGAGATTTTCTGTCACTGCGCTGGGAATACAATTACGTATCCACTAATATTATTATCTTTGCAGTTGGGAATGTATGTTTGTTACTCAATTGCACCGAATCTGTTGCACGGATTTGAATGAAATCTGCATGAAATTTGATACTGAATGTGTGCTGGCTCCATTCGAACTGGAACATAGGCTACTTTTTATTCAGTTACCTACACACTATTGGATACCGAGCCGTGGATGTCAGGCGTAAAGGTATATTTTACGTATGTTTACATTAATTTAAAATGCACGGCGAAGTGGGGTTATATTTTTCAGAATGATATCCCAGACATGACAAAAGCAACAGGGGAAGACAACACAAAAGATGAATGACGAATTAAATCTTATACAGAAATATAGAGGAAGTTGTTAGAGACACTGAACTAAAATCACACCGTCATGTTACAATGAAGGACTTGTTAATATATTAATGGCCAGAAAATGACAACATTGCAGGCTCCATAGCAGCGAAAGCAATCGCACTTAAAACGTGCTAAAAACAGGTGTAATCACAATTTATGATAGCTATTTGTTATAACGACGAACTGCGTCACTTAAGTCATGGCTTTGATTATGCAGCGAACAAAGAAAATTGCTTTTCCCTTCTTAACAGATTGCGAACAGTAAAACTGTTTAGTCAATTGCTGGTGAGTTTGTTCTGTATTCTTATACAATACAAAATGGTGGAGGGCCAAAAGGTTTTCAATTGTATTTTTTTTGCTTCAGTTGGAGTTGTTCAGAGTCTCGAAATTCTATACAGTTAGGCTCTAGAATACCATTAGACGCTGAACTTTACATTTGCTGAAATGTGAGTTTCTATCTTATAATTTAATATTCTAAGTACATATTTTTGTTTAGACAGGAACCTAGACTTGTGATTGTTTAGCGAGACCTCGCCGAGGTTAATTCGGGGTTCTCAGAAGTCTACACAAATACAGAAATTGGTATTACTCGTGGGGTAAATGTAAAGCTCATAATGTATTTGTCGCCGGTTGGATGTCGAACACTCACTGCTGATATATCGTCCAATAAAGTCGTGATGTGAAGAATAGCTCCCATCCCATTAACGTCACACGCAAAACGATTTCGCCTCTGCCGAACAGGATTTGTAGTGGCAGTGATTTGTGTGTCCATACTGTGAAGTTGAAGTTTCCAAATAACAGACTATTAAGGAAAAAAGAGGAAAAGCGTTGGTCGCCAGAGAGCGACATTAGCGCACATGTATGCGGCGAGAACAATGCGAATAATTCCGTTTATTCGCTGCAGCTCTATTACTGGTCGGGTCAGTCACCTGCCTTCGTAGGAGATTGATGTGAAGTACTTACCTCCACTATATCACCATATCCAGTGTGAATTTTCTCAGTTAAGAAACATTTTAGTTGCTCGCCGTATTACTTAATAGCCAAATCATTTGAATTAAACACTAAGGAACTGTTATATTTTAATGATACACAATTTAATGCATTAATTTAAACGTATTTCACAATTTATTTATACGTTTGATAAATTATGAAATGCCCATTCTCAGCAAATAGAATGATTTTCTTACTTTCGACTTTATCCTTTCCACTTTTCCACTTATTTTTTATTTTTACATTCTTTTTGTACCTACAGTAAAATGATGAAAGTGACAGGTAAAATGATAAACTAATAAATATTTTATATATGTTATCGCAGGGACATTATTTATTTACTAAACATAAGAAAAACAAATAAAACATTACTGTATAGTAAAAAAAATACGATTTACCGGTACACGCCCATTATAAGATTATAAGTAGTTTTATTTTGAAAGTTACTGCAATACACAGTCAGAAATTGGTACTCAAACTAAAAAAGTAAAAGAAATAAAAAACATTAAAAAAAAATGAAAACCGCTTTCAAAAACGAAAAGCACAAAAATAACTATTTCGGGAGTCGGTGGCACCACAAATCGACCGGCAGAAGAGAAGCCACCGACTTCCGAAATAGTTATTAGTGTTATATACTAAAACCTTCCCCAGAATGTAACAAACACTTTTCTGAAAGCCGCATCACAATCGGTATAGCCAAACGTGAGATAATCGCGGTCAAACATACAATCGTCTTTGAAAATCTACAATCCAAGAAAACAAAACGGGACCTATGCCGGCAATGTCACGGGATATCCATTAGTGTTACATACTAAAACCTTTCCCAGAATGTAACAAACACTTTCTGAAAACCGCATCAAAATCGGTTTAGCCAAACGCGAGATAAACGCGGACCAACATACATACAGGTTGAACTGAGATCCTACTTTTTTTTGAAGTCGGTTAATAAGAAAAACAAATAAAACATTACAATAGGTATAGTAAAAAAATAGATAACGATTTACGGGTTACTGCACACTTGAGAAATGACAGAGAAAAAACCGGCCAAGAGCGTGTTGGGCCACGCTCAATGTAGGGTTCCGTAGTTTTCCGTCCGTCACAATAAGTGTTCCCACTTATAAGTTTAAAAAAAGGCTTTTGTTACGTTGAC
Organism: Athetis lepigone; assembly: GCA_033675125.1. Taxonomy (NCBI): domain Eukaryota; kingdom Metazoa; phylum Arthropoda; class Insecta; order Lepidoptera; family Noctuidae; genus Athetis; species Athetis lepigone. The sequence goes on along the minus strand of CM066243.1, from coordinate 13,376,983 downwards.
ATACTAAGTACGCAGAAATTACTTTGTACAACCTTTTTGCCTTTTTTGAACAAAAACTATTCTTTCTATCAAGTTCAAAATAATTTTCCTAGAAAGTCCTTATAAAGTTCTACTTTCCAGATTTTTTTCATATTTTTTAAAACTACGGGTCAAAAGTTAGAGGGGGGGGGGACGCTTTGATTTTTCCTTTTGGAGCGATTATTTCCGAAATTATTGACGTTATCAAAAAATGATTTTAGTAAACCCTTATTCATTTTTTAATACCTATCTAACAATATATCACACGTCAGGGTTGAAATTAAAAAAAAATCTCTTCCCTCTTTACATATAGGGGGGCTACCCTAATAAAACATTTTTTTCCAATTTTTATTTTACCACTTTGTCGGCGTGATTGACATACATATTGGTACCAAGTTTCAGCTTTCTAGTGCTAACGGTCACAGAGATTAAGCGAGGACGGACGGACAGACAGACAGACATGGCGAAACTATAAGGGTTCCTAGTAGACTACGGAACCCTAAAAACTGATAAAAAAAATGAATCCTTAGCTATCACTTTTATTGCAATATAAGAATTGCGCATTTAATACTATTTTATTTATTTTCATAATTTAACGTGTGTTACGGCAGAGCAAGAGCTAGAAGCAAGCAGTCATAACTTGTGGAACATTTACACTTTATGATTGTAATATTAGTACACTTTTGTGATGTTTTACTTTCAGCCATTTCGTAATTGGCAAACATTCACTGGATGACTTTTTGAAGCGAGACAGAAAATCGAAAGCTAAAACTGGGAGGATTCGAGAAAAACAAACAAAGGAAAGTACACGTGTGGACTGGGAATTGAACCAAAAGTTATTCTTAAGAAACAATTGGAGCTGTGTTTTACTAATCAAATCTTTATCTAAACCATTAAGGGTTTTTTCCTACTCCAATTCTTTCACTTTTCTCAATTTCATAAAAGATTTACTTATAATTTACTTTGTTTAAGTTTTCATCGTAAAATCCCGCATCAAAAATTCAGCCTGTGTTTATTTTATTCGTGCTACATTTAATCTAGTGACTGACAGTTAATTTCGAAAATCACTAAGTAGCTGGATTATACATGGTTATATTCGCTTTAAGTTATGTAGATTCTAGCCCGAAGGGAAATATTTATAATAGGTATAACCTTTTAAGAGGTAGACAGCGGATTCGCTAATTCAGAAATATTTACAGCGGATTATCATAAAAGCGTGTATTAATAGTACAGAATATGAGTAATGTATTTATTAGTAGTGATAATTATTGACGTCTTAAAGTCGCTGCCACCATTTCATTAAGAAACGTTAAAAAGATATCAAGAGTGAGCAGGTGCAAAAAACTTATTCACATTACTGTTCTCACCGAGAGCCTATTATACAGCTGCCCGTGTAGCGTTCGCTTGCTTTTATATAAATGTTTTCAATTGAAAGAATTGCTGTAATTTAAACTTGCACAAGCAATTTCATTTGTGAAATAATCTAAATTTTTTAAGATTATTCCCTTTGAACAAAGAAAGGCAAAACGCAGAATATATTTACGCGCATCGAAATTTTTTCATTGTTATGTATTAAAACAACATCATTTGTCTACACCGTCATTGATAGGCGGGGGATCGTTCGTCGAGAGACCATTGAATATGCATTTTATTGAATTTAGTGTTCATTGGAACATGATCTCAATAGAAAAACGTGAGTATTGAAACGTGATCAATGCGAGCCGAACAAACTGACGCAAAAAACCTACGTGGAACATTTGAACGACGTCGCTAAATTACATGGAGCGTAAATAACGTTTCATTTAAAATATCTTCATTAACATCATTCGTTTTAATGCAGTGTAGGTAGACCTACAATGGAAAATATAATGTCTCGGTGCTGGGAGGTCTCGGAAATCCCGTCCTCCTGCGAAATGAAATATGATTCACATTAACTAAAGCTCTTGTTGTGTCCCGTTTTTGTCGCGAACCGTTTGCTACACTTGTATTTGCCTCTGGATACACTTCGAAGTGTTAAATAAATGCGGCTCACTTGTTCCTCTTTTGTTTTAATTCAATTATTCTTGCTTCGCACGACTGGATTGGATACTTTTTTCGGAACAGTCGTCGCGTTATCGGTTTTTGAGACGTTAGTTGGCTGAAATGCAAGTCACGTATTTGATACTCGAGGCAGAAACTGGCGTTTGCATTTCATTAGTAGACTTTTGATCACAGAATATTGTTACGTGATTAAAGTTCAAAGTTTAATTTCAGTTACACTTCCAAAGATTGATGGAGGGGCGTTTTGATTCATTGAACAAGTTTGAACAAAACCTTGGGGTCTTGTTGATGGTTAACAAGATTCATTTGTTGTGAGGACTTGGTTGTTATCAGTGAATGGCATTAGAAAAACAGGTAACGGCTTTTGTATATCGGAGGAAAAAAAAAATAGGAAAAAAAAAGAAATTAGAATACAAAGTTGCGGTAGACAAAACCAACTTAAAATTCAGACATAGTTCAATACATTTCGCTGGTGCGTCATTAAAGGCATAGATTCAAACAGATCATAAAGCGGGCACTGTTAGCGACGTCTACTAATTTTCACCTTTGTGGTGGATCTGGTGTTTGACGCAACAGCAGGCAGGTCTATTGTTGTCACATCCATGACGCTTATTCAACGCTTTGATAAGCCTACGTGATAAATTACCGACTTGGGAGACAAATATTTTTTTATCTCCTGTGGTAGGAGAAACAAAAAAATAAATTGTGCTCAGCGTTACGTTTATTATGTTTTTGTTTGTTATTACGTTGAGTTTCTTTTTTAGCTTGTGTAAGCATAGTTCGGACTTCAATATAAATACTTCAAAGATTAATAGCATTTTCTTGCTTACCTACCTAATACCTATTTTAATTACTTTTATTACTATATATATCTTTTTAAGTTCTTAATAATCAACTGTCATCATTAATTATCATTAACTTTGTCGACAATGACTCAAAAAATAAAAATAAAGTAAATGACAAACGACAACAGAGTACAAATACTCGACAATTTTCCTGTTCACATTCCTACTTTGTTTCTCAGTTTTTTTTCATCAAGTAATTTTTTGTAGACCTGTCAAACGCACTTACACACATTGGATTTATTTTATTCAACAATAAGAGAATTTACATTTGAAAGGTAAAAACATCAGACAATTGACTTTTATCTTCATTTTGAACCTGTTTTCATCCTTTGAAGTTTTTGTGCCGAAGGCTATACATACGCAAGTCGTAAGTCATCTGCGAAACACAGAGCTGTTTCCTAAAATTCATATTGGAATTTATATCACGAAAGGTAGGCACGAGTACAGTAAATAAATGGATTTTTAACGTTTTGCAATCGACTATCAAGAAAATTGAAAGTATGATAAAATGTGTTTTGTAGAACGATATGGTAGCATCACATCACTCCATCATCTGCCTACATTCAGGTAAACACATTACCATGATTTCAATTAGCGGAGTATGTACACAGTGCGGCCCGCGCCCTACCTGCGGCGTGCTATTAATGAAGATGCCACGATATATCCCCCGCACGTCGTCACTGGGACGTCCCTTAGATATTTCTGGAATGATAAATGAGTGTCGTACGTGATGTAATGGTTCGGAACTCCCACGTGTCCGAAGTGAGGAATGAAACATATGTACGCCGATATTGCAGCCTTGCAAAGGTATGAAATGGACCTTCTTTTTTGTGTTTGCGCCCCTAGTTCCTCCTGAGAATATTATTGTGTGCAGAAGCAAGATGTTCCTTTGTAGATTTTCGCTCTACAGGTGTTATTGCTTGCTCAAATGCGGCGCTTTTTTAGAAATGCATACTAAGGTGGTATAATGCTTTTTCTTTTAACGATTCTGGCGTTGCGTGCTAGCTTTAGAGTTTTTTTTACTCAAACGATTTCGGTCCGACTGTCAGCATGCCAGTCTATTTTAGCCAATAACCTATAACCGCAGTCGAGTTCACGTTATGCCAAATCCGTTGTTTTGGAACAGTTCAAGTAGCCGAACGGTTTGATGCAATTTATGACTTCGTACATGAGTTTGTTTAGGACACATCTTTTTTCCATTCTGACTTAACCTTAAAAAGAACCGTTTAAAAGCCAAGTTAAACGGTTATAAGTAATATCCTACATATTCCACTTACCCAAATTGGGGTTGTCAGGAGTGACTAACCCAAGGCAAGTTAAGACAATAATAACATTCACGCAAGCAGTTAACGACCAATTATCGTGACTTCACGCCACTCTGGCTGTACCGGGACATTTGATTACGGTACTAATAAATAATAGAGTGCATTACTTGCAATACTGATGCTTAAACACGCACGCGCTAAGGGGCAGGTCTGCTATTATGCGCCATGGCGTGCTGGTCTTAGAGTGAATAGTCTATGAGCTGTTTATAAAATATATTAGGACGTCAGTGATTTGAAACGTTCCTGGTATTTTAATCTTTTTCAGACTGCTCATCTAATTTGCTACTCAAATGGTCCTATGAGACATAAGGCGGTGTAATAAACACAGCAATGGCCATTTGCAAAAACTTATCTATCCGTTGATCAAAATTATTAGACATAGATATTTGACACAAGTTCTATACAGCTTTTGCCCGCGGCTTTACTCGCGTGAATGTTGAACTTACATCAATCATTTTAACACTTTAGGGGTAAAATTTCCAAATATCCTTTCTTAGTGGATACTCTTCACAAACCACACCCTCCAAGTTTCGTGTCGCTAGGACCAGCAGTATGGGCTGTGCGAGTGTGTGTTTATGTATTACTCAGTCAGTAAGTTATTTATCATTTTATTTACTTAGATGTGTGTGGCAAAATTATATCGTAGAAAACCTTATCCTCAATCATCGATCTGTATAGATAGGTTACTAGATTAAAAAAGTCACAAAAAAAAGAGAAAGAGTGAGTTTCCTTAAGTACCTATAAGATTTCCGACGCTCAGCCCAGCTTCTGTCTATTTCATGAAATAAGTTATGAATGAAGGCGAAAGCATAATAAGGTTTTGCAAAGCATAATAAACGCGTTCATATAATAATCTTTGCAGCAACGTTCCTTGATTATAAGAACAGTAAGGCACTTTATCCAGTTCTCTCGTTTCCTTATTATTTTTGTAATCATAATAATAAGGAACTCAATACGGTATATTAGTTCCACGCGTGATACACGTGTGAGGCCTTATAGCATTATGAATATGTATAATAACTTTATATGATGGATGTATGTGGTGAAGGGTTGTCGAATGTCTTACACATTTGATGAATGTCAGTGGCAACCGTATATACGTTTATAGAACACATAAAAGTATCGTATCGACAATAATTCCGTATGTCTGTCTGTTTGTCGCTGTACAATTACACAAATTTCTGAACAGCTTTTGATGGATTTTAGCACTAAGTTATCTATCTGCAATTTCATATGTATACATTCGGACAGAATCGAGCAAGAAAGCGAATATAGGAAGTATCCTGACAATTCTTTTTCCTCGAATCGGATTTTTCGGTTAAGCTCTTGCTGCTGAATATTCTGCTTGGGATTATTCTATTACTGTCCCACTGTAAGGTAAAGATACCTTCTCATACAGAGAAGGCACGAGCTTTGACCAACACGCTTGCTTAAGGCGGATTTTTTGATTGCAGATTTATTTTCGCTAAAAGTCCAGATTTCTTCTAGATGTTTTCTTGTCCATGTCCAAAAAAAAACCTTATAAGTACACATAAAATAAAGTCACATTGGTACCCAGATTCGAACCACCGTTACGACTTATGATTTAGTAAAAAATATCACAAGCTAGTCATAAAAACGTCATCGCACATCTTCTGGCATCACATTTTCAGTAACGAACCGCGTACCAAAGGATTTATCAAAAGGAAAGTAATTAAATCTCAAATCATTTTATTTGTTTTCTCAAAGCCAATACGACAGTCATACACATTTTTTTAAAGCGTATCTACATAACACACAGGCGGATAATTACTTCCCTTCAGTTATTTACGGGAACCCTCGTCACACTGAGCGCTTGTTTTACACGTCATTCTTGTTTACTAATGAAAAAAGTGCTGGTGGAAAAAATAAATTGCTTTTTATTGTCCAACCGCAGTCAGCCGGCCGGGTGCGTAAATCAGAGATTATAAAGGATTTTTTTAAATCCCGTACACTTTAAACCAACGTAAACATTTGTCACCGACGTGATAACACACGTGGCCGTGGAATATATTCGTGGAACTATTCACCCCAGTATTCACGCCGTTTGGAAGGTTTTCAACTGTTTCATGAAGTCTGTTTTTCAGTTCTGTTCTCAATATTTGGTTGGTTGAATAAAGTGTATGATTTTCTGGAAAAGTTATATAAATTGTAAAATATATTATTATAATGGTTTCTTATTTCTCATTTTTTTTTTATAAAAACTATTTTATGTTTTTAACTTCGATCATTCGAAATACAATTTATATATTTTCTTGGTACCGTTTAAGATTTGTATATTTACCTAGAAACTATATACTTTCTTTAGCTTACGGTTCGATGTATACATTTTCTAAGAAATTCGAAAATTTCTACTATATGGCATACATATTGCACGATATTCTAAGAAATACAAAATACTATGTTAAAAGTTAATAAATAAGGGGTTTTCTTTTAAGTTTTACATTTTCCAATGTTAATTGTTCAGATTTAGTTAAGTGTGAAATGAAGTCGCTTTTCAATAATCTCTCCTACGTATAACTTAAGTTAGTTATCAGACCAATGACTACACATAATTGAACAGAAATAGATTGAGAATTCGATTCTTTAACCTAACCATTGAAAAATAATTCTTTGGACGATGAAAAGTTAAGTGTTATTTTGCATTTATAATACGCGGTGATTTTGCCCTGTCTATACTAAGGTTAAGTTAGGTTAGGTTTGACCATATTTGAGAATTTTCCACCCCAAATAAAAAAAAAGGTTTTATCATATTATATTTGGCTGCCTTTTTGTTCAGATCCTTCATAAAGATTACAAAGAACAGAAACATGTTTACGCGAAAATTGAATGTCATTTATTTTGCAGACGTGAGAGTGAAACACTTTTTGAATGCAATCTCTATGCAGACACTTGAAATTATTTGTTGAGATACATTAACATAAAGCAAAATGCAATTATTCTTCGCATTATTGTAAAAGCTTTCACATCGCATTATGAAATGGAAAGTAGTGAAAATAAAGTAGATACTAGACAGGTTTCAAATTAAGTAGGTACCTGCTCCAGTTTTGAGCCGCCTCACAAACAAATTAAATAAGAATAATCCACCGACTCGAGATTGTTTTATGTTAGTTCTGTAAATCGAGAATTTTTACTGCATTTTTTATCTGACTTTCTTACTTGTTGAACATTTATGATAAAAATAAGTGCTCCTTCAATGCTCTCAACTTTTTCATAGATTGCAATCTTATTTATGTAGATAGAATCGACAGACATAATATTTGAATGACATTATAAAAAAAAGAAATTCTTGAACTTTTGTTGCATCAGATCTTTCTTCAAAGATATTCCTTTGTTAACTTCGATTCAAATTGAAATATTGTAAAAAAAGAATACAAATGAAATCTAGTGAAAAGAAAGAAACGAAACATTTAATATTCAACTTACGAACTCGCAAACTTTAAAAATATGAAAAGTTGTGGAGTTTCTTCCTAAAATTAAAAAAATATGCCGTCCGAAAAGTTTTGTAGCAGAGAGTAGCGGGCCGCCGAGAAGTTCTGAAACAAATTGGAATTCTACAAATTACTCAAATACCAAAAATAGTACCTTAGTACGACGTGGCAAAGTAATGACGGTTATTTACTTTTTAATGCCCTATCTTCTGAAAAATATTATTTTCTGGCAGTCTAATTAAAACTGGAAAACGATTTTAACACCAGCTTTCAATCAGACTATAGTAGTTTGCACAGTCATTGTTATATTGGAATCATTCATTTTCATGAGCACAACGACCTCCGAAATTGTAATTATGCTGTTACAATGTTATGAGTGCCCGAGTTATGTAGGGAGTAATAAAAATAATAACGGACGGAACGGACGTCGGAAACGGATGACGGAAACGTCCGAGTTGACGCCCGCCGTGGTGAAATTGTCGAGTGTGCGGGAAGCGTATCGTGACTTGTGACGTCAGATGCCACGCGCGTAACCGCATGCGCCGCGCCAAATTATTCGAAATTCAAACAGATCGGTGACGGCGGCTTACCTGTGTCTGTGCTTGATATTTTAAACTTCTTCTTTTTGTTCTAGTGTATTTATAATAATTTTTTACATAATTATTTAAAAAGTGGGTATATTTACAATTTCATAGAGTTAAAAAGGGTTCCCCCCGCAGGGAGGTAACCCTTGAGATAGGAATTCAGAGAGAGGAATGTTCTACTAATGCTTGCCGTATTGACTGACAACAAAAAAAAAATATATTCAAAAACCCAACGACAATTCCAGAAGTCGGTGGCTTGTGCTTTAGTTGTTTCTGTCTCATGTTTTTGTTTCATATAATTGCCACCAACTTCCAGAAATCGCAGTTGTGTTTTTTAATTACCTATAAAATTTTATTTTTATTCTTCTTCTTTTAAAATATACCTTATTTCACTTCCATAACTGAGACGAAGTCAATGACACCTCATATGTTGAAATCCGTTAAACACTTAAGGCTGTAGAACGTGCCATATAATGAGACATCCATACATACGTAGACCCTGTCCAGGAGGGCGAATTCACCGCGATTCTCTCGCGCGTATCACGCGCGAGTTTTGCGTCCAGAGCCAACGCATATAGAGCGTACCTACGTGCGAGTCGTATTTCCTTCTCTTTCTCTTTTATACGTGCACTCGCTCTGAAATTCGCGCGAAATCTGGACGCAACAAGGCGGCCCTAGTATCTCGACTCGCGCACATTACGCGCGAGTCACGCGCGAGTCGAGAGTCCGGCGAATTGCACGCGTATTACGCGCGAGTTTATTATTCGCGCGATGCTTGTGGACGCGATGTATTGGTGCCTAGTATCTCGCCAACGCGCGAGTGAATTCGCGCGAGTCGAATCGCGGCGAATTCGCCTTCCTGGACAGGGTCGTAGGTACATTCATACATACTCTCGATAAACATAACCCTCCTTTCAGCAGTCGGGTAAAAATACACTGGCGCAAAAAGACTACTGCAAGAGTCTTTCGCCCAAATGTCTTTTGCGCATAATATGTCCTCTACCGTGGCCAAGTCGATCGTCTGCTGAACATTTGATCACGCCTTTGAGCTATAGTTTCTCTAAGTATTGGGTCATGTTTTTTATTATTAATAACACAGTTCACCAAGTTTTCCGTGTATTGTGTTTAATGTTAAAAGATCAATTGACAACTACCAAATTATGGTTGTAAAATTAATTGCAATGTCATCGATTCGAGTTCCACAGTATCAAATTTATTTTGTAATGAATAATTACGGCAATATTTATTAATAATATATTGCTTTGAATATTTTTTATGCAATGAGGTCAATAGACCGTCATAGTAAAATCATTTTAAAGGTTGCTATCGGAAAATGAAAACATGATGTGCATTTTGTTTTTCAATTTTAAAAGTCTTTCAAAGTGAATCGCAATCAAAAGAGTCGTTTCTGTCTAGTATTTACGGCACGAAAAGACAAGGTTTTATTTTCGTAGTGGAAATATGTTTTAGGGCTCTAGACTGATTTGAAGACGTTTGTTACAAGTTTGTGAGCCGGAAAAACAAAACAGCAATTTAGTAAAAGCCCATTTTAAATAAAGTTCAAAGGAACATGACAGAAAGGCGACTGAAAAACATTATTAAGTAGAATTTGATAGGGCCTAACAAAGTAAATTGGTTTCTGTATAGTTTGAACCTGTGATGTTACGGTATATTCGATGCATCGATATTGTAGTTTGCCTACAGACAGAGAAATATTTTTTGGTACAGGCAACTAGATTAATTTTACAAATTGCCTTTTAATGGTGTACTGGAAATAATATTTTGATGATGAATCTTCAGAACGATGGTTGAACGAGTTCAAATCTAGGTAAGTACCATATATTGACTAATTCAATTCATATATGTACTTTATGAGTTTATCTTGGACAACACAAATATAAACAGTGAAATCTGGATTTGAATTGAATACATACAAGTACAAAATCGCCAATACGTTGTCAATACGTGATCAATGCTCGTGCTTTTTCGGTTTGAGAAGAGTACAAAATTAAGTTGGTATAGTGGTTTATTACAAACAAAGGACAAAAAAGGAAAAAAAAATGACGTGTAAAAGTGTAATTTATTACCTATTTACAATAATAAATCATTTAATCATTTTTTAATAAAAAGCGTAAAGTTTATAAATACCTCTCTAGTTTCGATTGACTCTAGGGCTTGTTTCAAATACTAACATAATATGTATAGAAATATACGTATATAGTTTGTATAGCTGACAAAGTCACCCGCATGGATGATATCGACTGCATAGCAATCAGACATAGACATAGTGAATGTGCTGCCATCCGGCCAGAATACAAAGAAACTGTTTTTAGGGTTTCGTACCTCAAAAGGAAAAAAACAGAACCTTTATGGAATCACTCTGAAGTCCGTTTGTCGGTCTGTCTGTCAAGACCCCTTTGTCTCGATTATGAGTAGAAATTAAAATGGAATATTTAGGCCTACAGCTCCTTAAAATCGTAATAAAATCAAACTTCTAACTTAAGGAAAAAAGTAGAATCATGAAAAGCTTGACGTAATGTCATGTAGTACAAGCAAAGGAAAAAATATCCATAAAGCGTAAATTTGCAGAATGAAATTACCGTAGCAAGATTTCCAAATCTGCATACGGTACCCTCAGTACCCTCTGTGCGCGAGTCCGTCTCGTAATTGACCGGTTTTTTTAGTTATCAATGTTATCACAAAGCCACTACAAGAAAATGCAGTGACTGTATTCACTCAATCATTTTTAGTAGCTGTTTTGTGACACGTATGAATAGAACCCTAAACTGTAATATATTGAGATCTCAGTGTCAACAAACATTTATAGCCAGCTTCATAATTCAAGTTTGTATTTTTATTCCTCTTATACATTCGCGAAAATGTAACATTCAGACGAATACCACTTTGTCAGCTTTTTATGTTAACACGGAGTTGTAACACTAAAGCGTTATCTCGACAATAACCGAACAGAGCATAAACGGACGTACATTCTACAACGCATACATAAATACGGTTCACGAAAATAGAGTTAGGCAGGAGCGAAGCAGGACAATATCCAACACGTACTAACGCATCTAATGTTGTTGGGCCGATTGTTTGAGCAGTCATGTCCGGAGAGAAACACACGGCCATTTGTCATGCGACAACACCGGCTAGGTACGTCTGAATGGCGACCAACCCTCTTGTTCTATTGTCTCGGACATAATGACCGCCCCCGACCCGCTACGATTAGTGTTGCTGAAACACCCCAAATTAGGTAAAAGTTATGCTGAGTGAACGGGTAAATCCACGTGGAAATATTATTCTGGGAAAATGTTTCTGTATTTTTTATGTGTATGGAAATAGTTGTGAATTTTACGGTTCGAAATATGACACGGCTTATACCGGTTCGTATGAAAAACAATGTTTTCCTTTTTAATTGAACCTCTACGAACTGAAACACAAGCATTTGAAATAAAAATTCTCAAAATTTATATATTATTCTTTCTTGCACAAGAAAACACACATAAAAACAGCAAACATAAATGAGCTATGTACAAAGGCGAGCTTAACCCAAAGTTAAGTTATCTTCCAGCAAACCCTTAATTCTATAAAAGAAATTGCAATATAGGATATGCCTGTGTGCATAACAATACATTTTTATCTTAAAATTAAATTATGACTAATAGTGTAAAATAAGTATACATACTATAAATAAATATATACTTTAATAAATACATAAATAAAATAATAAATACAAATAATATAAAATACATATATAACTCAATCAACAGACAGGAATTACAAGCTAACGCTACGCTACGCAAGGCAGTGGCGTAGCCGTGACGTCATCACAACTGCTACGTCGTAGCAACAGTGTGAGAAATCGTGTTTATAAACTTCAGTGTAAATCTGCAACTCGCATAACTATTATCACCCATAATTATTCTGAAAACACAACACGATGCCAAACGAAGCTGACCTCGTAAAACGTCGTCGTCCAGTTAATGTATAGAGTGAACAATGTTCGAGTATTTCCCAGAACACATACATTAATGCTCTCTCTCAATACCGAAGCACTTAACTTGTATGTAGTTCGAAAGCAGAGAAAGTGTAACCTACGTTCCGAGCGGACGCAGCGATATTTATGACCCTAGAAGAAGTGGCGCAATAAATAATATATTTGAACTGAAACTGAACTTTCTTGAACAAAATCTTCCGCCACAAACGTTATTCTAGGATATTTAATTTTTGTTATAATTCACAAAAGAGTACATCAAATTAAAACTTCCTCGCTTTTCCTTTGATACCTTTAGAAAGGGCAGCAAAATACTTCCTAACAGGGAACTACTCGAAAACACTTCACCGTTTGCTAACGTGCAAAATAAAAAGACGAGAACAAAAAATTCACTTTGAAGTAAAAGTCAGTAAACCGAGCTGATTGCCACTTTAACGGTATTCCGAACGAGACCCTCGTCACTCCTTTTTCGGCGTATTTTGTTGTATATTTACAGATGCAAATGAGAATCGTTTCGAAACGAAATAATTTTATTTAATGTGTTGTAATATAACGCTATATGATTTACGCTTAATTAGGCTTTAAGCCTGTTCGAAATTTTAATAATAATAATACAAGTCTAGTATTATTCCACTGCAGGGCAAGACCTCTTCTTATTCAGAGAAGGATTGATCACTACGCCTGCTCAAAGGAGTGGCGATTTCAGACTTACATATTAAATAAAAAGTTCAAGTTGTTACAAAGTGATAGATTAACAATAAATCTTTACGATTGAACGGTACAGTGCTTTATTTAGTACATACATAATATATTGGGTTATGAAACTAAAACATATATTTCAGTGAACATCCAGTTGTTTGAGTAAAGTTTAACTTCAATTTAGTACGTAATAACAAAGTACTTTGTTATACTTTTACATCGTTGTTGATTTATGTAGGTTTTTAACTCAACATTTATGTTTACGTATGAATTTTCAGTACCCTGTACTGTGAAGAGGGTACTAGGGTATGAAAACAGTAGGCAAGTACTTTTACGAAAACAAACTAGTAGAAATATCCAAGTACCTACTTCTTTCGTGTCTATTCTTAATATTTCCTACGAAATTTTGTTGTGGTTTGTGTTTCCAAATTGAAAATAAATAATGAAAGAGTTTACAGCGAAATACTAGGTAATATTTTGGGTTGCGGTGAACCGCGTGCACATGGGTAAAAAATAACAGGTAACAGCTAAACATTGAAAATTGAATTTACTGAAATATTATTTAATTTCAAGTACATTTCGTACAGTCCGGTCCGGAACAAACGTCACTTCAGACTTTGTAGTTTTAAAGTAAAAACATTTCGAGTGTAACATTAGAGTAAAATATGGGAAAAAAAGTAAAACACGTACTATTTAGTGCCAATTAAAACAATGCGTTTAATTAAATAAGAAATAAATATCTTCGGACAACTCACACACGGGCATCCGATCTCAAGCTAGGCAGAGTCTGTGTTATTGTAACTAGACGACTGATATACATACTTATTAATTTATAAATACATCAAGTTATAGTTAAATGACACCCGAGTACAGAACAAACAGTCATACTCATCGCATAAAGTTCAACAGTGAAATTAGTGAAAATTAGCAGGTACTATCGACTATTGTTACGAAAATCATTAGGTTGTAACAAAATAAACAAATAAACTTACTGACACTATTTTGGATTACGGTAAAAAATATTCGTACCTTTCCAACAAAATACATTTTCTGCTACCTATCCCTACGTGCAGACTCAGAAATTATCGCAATGAAAAGGGTTAGATCGTCGCCGAACATCCCCAAGGAGTTTTCCCTAGAGCGTGACGATACCTACATTTAACAAAAGTATTTGTATGCAGGAATTTTCCAGTAACTACCACTACAAATATAGAAATCCCCGGATAAGGGATTGAGTACGTTAAATTGTTCATGTGTCTGTATAACAGGTAAATTATTGTTGTTCATATAGTTGCTGATACAATAAATAAAGTAGAAAAGTGGTGGGAATACTGTGTAAAAATAGGGACTCAATAAAAGTGTGGGAAGAGAAAGATTGAATGTGGTGTGACGTAACAGACTCTGGTTTATTCTGTTGTGTCAGTAATAATAAAATAATTTACTAGTACGTGAGTATTATTATAGCATGAATGAGCATTCTTTAACATAAATGTGATATTTTTTATTGATGCAATGTTAATAGTAAAAAATCGATAAATAATATTATAGTTGTCATTGAACACATACCAACATTGAATCGAATGTACAATATACTTAACACGTTCATTGCGCAATCATTTTCAAAGAACATTCAGCTGGTGCTTTGGAGGCCTAAAATACCTCCAAACTAACCTATTCTCTGGTGCGTTTGAGACCAAATCAGCCGGCTAAAGATACAGTTTTAAAAATAATTTATATCTCCCAAAAAACAAAGACTTTGGAGTTTTTGTGGATGGAAGATAGCCTATTGTGCTATATTTTCGTACGCAGTTATGACATTTGAATAAACTACAAATAAATAAATGAACACTAAAAAATATATTTCATCAAAATAAAGTTTTTTTACACTTTTTCCTTTCAAAAGCACTCATTGTTTATCAACAATAATCACCACGTAGGTATATATACGCGAAAGCTATTTCCAAAATGTGTCCGTGACGTTTCCAAAACTCCAATGTCGATGCTGCGACTACACTATATCGAGTTCTTTTTTAATGTCTTTGAATTCACTTTTAGGTACAATGCAATTATAGGTATACGAGCTTTTGTCCGCGGCTTCGCTCGCGTTAGAAAGAGACAAAAAATAGCCTATGTTACTCTCCATCCCTTAAACTATCTCCATTTAAAAAATCACGTCATTTCGTCGCTCCGTTTCGCCGTGAAAGAAAGACAAACAGACAGACAGACAGACACACTTTCCCATTTATAATATTAGTATGGATATTTTTTTACTCATAGCTCTAAAACTTTACTCGTTAGATCTTCCCGCAAAGAGTGAAACAACACGACTTTATTCAACGCACAAAACAGAAGTTCTGCAAGAGATCTAACAGATCTCATAATGCAACAAACGTGTTAAAATAGAACCTACCTTACCTGTACCTACTGTTGTAAAATTAACAAAGTCTTAAGTTTTACAAGCCTTCTTTGTTCGAAGTCAGTGAAAGTTAAGCGCATAAAGTTTCTAACACCACGATACTCCAGTTTCTAACTAACTCATTGCATTAACTGCCACGGATGGACAAGCAGTTTACAGCACCTTGTGTAAGCGGCATGTGAAAGTGCGCTGACGATGGTTCAAGTCGAATATTAAACTTAATTGGGTGAAAAATAAAATGCATTTTCCAAAATGAAAAGAGTTTGATGCATTTGTTCAAATCCAAAGTCAATGCATTCATTTCACTTGCAGGTAGAGCAAAGTAACGCTAGTTGTATGTTTCAAAAATAAGTGGGGAAGAATAAGTAAGTTTCTTGCTTATTCTTCTTTCTGCTTATTTTTCTATTTTTATTCATAGAGTAACCTCACGGTCCCTTTTTAATCGAGTTTTATAAAAACTAGGTTCCATTATTTTTGTTGCTTCTTTATGAGAAAACCAGAGTGAAATATATAATTCAGAGAAATAGAGATTAACCATGGTAGTTAAAAAATATCCAATCTCAACTGAAAACGCCCGTTCATAAATTTGACGCATTACTTGTATCTCTTTTTTTATGTCAGTATCCATACAATCCATACAACTATTATAAATGGGAAAGTGTGTCTGTCTGTCTGTCTGTATGTTTGTCTTTCTTTCACGGCAAAACGGAGAGCGACGAATTGACGTGATTTTTTATGTGGAGATAGTTGAAGGGATGGAAAGTAACATAGGCTACTTTTTGTCTCTTTTTAACGCGAGCGAAGCCGCGGGCAGAAGCTAGTTTATTAAAAACTTGCTGAGTAGCTATGTTATCAGTATTAACATCAGAACATTGTCATAGTCCGGTAAAAATCACAGTCCAAATCCTTGCAAAATATTTTCGTCATACTTTTCAAGCACGTTGAAGCCACTTTATCAAAAATAAAAGTGTAATTTTTGCGCTTTTTTATTTTTTTGTAAGTTTTATGCTGGTAAAATAGGTAAAGGCAAATTTTAGCGAAGCTATGTTTTTTACACAGAGTTGACGCCGCGTTGTCATCTGATAAAAGATTTTTTGATGAATTACCTTTTGTTCTTTCTTTTATAAGTTAACAATCCCCAAATATGTACACAGTCACTGTTTGAATATAAAATGTTACCTAACGTAGTATATATGCTGTTCGGAAAAGCACTTTCAAACATACAAATACAAATCGTTTATTTGCCAAATACGCTGTTACATGTATAGATATTTTCGTTAACTAAAATAACGTATAACGTTCATTCAAACACTTTCATTCAATACGGGTAACCTACTCTAACCCATCTGAGTTTTAAACATTAAAGTGTAAAATGATTATTTATATTAATAAAACAAAGTTCTTGTTATATACATACTTCTCTACTATAGATATGTATGTACATAGGTCATGGTAAACGGCCTGTTTCACAAACTGAGCCCCGTACAAAGAAACCAAGAATATTCTTATCGCGACATTTCGGGAGACGGTGGAACTCTAGGGGATGATAAATGGAAAGCCTACGTGATTCACCATTTTTGCCCCTAAAGCTGCTTAAGCCGTTCTAGATTATTTTTGTGCATTCTACTCCTTATAACGTTGGTGAAGGTCAAATGATTAATCGTCACAAAATGTATGGTTAAGAAGCTATTGTATATTATGAATAAGATTTAATGTAATGTGTATGGATCTAAATAGTGACTCCTAAAAATCTCTTAATATTGTGCAAATCAGGAAGGGGCCCAACAGGGCCAACGCCTGCCGGGGTTGCGGAATGTTTATAATAGTTACCGTGACCCTGGAACATAAAGGGCAATCGAAGGAACATGAGTAGGTTTTAGTCAGTAAAAGTCTGACACGCCCTCCCGCCGCACCCAGGACGGGGTTTTTTTTTGTGGATCGGGAAATCATCAAAGGACTGCTCCCTTGATGATTTCCCGATCCACAAAAAAAAATATTGTGCAAATAATTGCGACTCATGAAGCATTTCTGTCGTCAAGACGTTTATATAATAAACCTGTAATAGTAGTCATCCAATATGTTTAAAAGGTTAATCTCTCTATGTTCAGAATTATTATATGTTAAAAGGACGAAGCCTAACAAGAAACTTCATTTATAAACCGTCCAAAATAAATACGTATTTTGAAATTCAACTCACAAAAACCAATGAATAAAATGCTCTAGGTTTTGACAAAAGTACATTACATACCTAGTTTGACACATTCGGTTTTTGCCCCTGATTTCTATACATATGTATGTTTGAAAACACATTGTCCCAGGGTAGAGTTCAAACTCGCTGCGTCCGCATTTGTGTCCGATATTATTATTCGCTGAACAAACGGCTCTGAATAAAACGGATTCTATATAAAACACACAGATTCTTATGTTAGGAGAGTTTTAGCCTGAAACTGTCAGAATCTATTACGACAGGTCGAAAGGTGACGCAGAGACAAATGTGATTGTAAATCACATTGATTTTACGTAAGGCTTTCGATCGTTTTGTGATGACTTTGTTATTACTTTATATTTATTTTCTTTTTATTGTATTCACTGCTATTGAATGTAGCCATTGTATTGTTGTCAGCGGAGTTGAAAACTTTGGCAGTCTCGTATTACTTATTAATAACTTGAATGGAAGTATTATAATTATGGAAAATATCTTCTATTATATAATATGGTAAACTGGCTGATGGGTGACTGGGTAATGGTATATCTACGCACAGCCCAAACCGCTGGTGCTAAAGACATGAAATTTGGAGGGTTCTTTGTAGAGAGTAGGTAGCCACTAAGAAAATATTTTTGGAAATTCGAGCTCTAAAGGGGTAAAATAGTAGTCAAAAGTTCGACATCCACGCGAGCGAAGCCGCGGCGATAGCTAGTACAATATAAGGAAGAAAATACCGACCTAAGCAGGTAGCTATTTTATACAAAAAATATACATTTTATTTTACGGTACGGTTTCTTCCCATTTGTACGTAAACAAGGTAAAATGATATTTTATGTAAGTAGGTACTTAAACAAAAAGTAAACAATTCACGAATGACACGAACCGGAACTAGGCACCCGTTTCAAATGTAACAGCCATAAAATGTACATTTTAAACATATTTTATGTTTTTAAACTTCATTTAAAAATCGCAGGCGACCCTTGTCAACCTATGCTTGCTTATTTTAGCTTATAAAGAGATTAAGTGATATTCATGAGTAATTTATATGAACAAATTACGGTAGAAAAAGTGTGTATTGCGTTTAAAAGCGTTCTTACTTTGCATATTGTGATTATATCTGTTTAATTAGCAACCTTTTTTAATGTGTATGTTAGCATGTTTGTACTTATGTGCTTCTTAGTCTACCATACTACACTTTGATGGTAAATATTATTTTGGTTTTGTAAATAGTAGTCAAATAAATATGTTCTTATTTGATACGGGCATTACTCAATATGAAGGCAAAACGTACAATCTCAATTTTATCCGGTCTTATTGCTGAACCGGAAAATAAAGATTTTTATAAATGCGACAACGGTACAATGTGTGTTGTATTTAAGCAAAGCCCAAAATATATTCCAAAGCTAAATGAATATAAAATACATACTATATTAAACCCGAACCGAACTATTGAACTACAATAGCCTATTCTAAACATACTAAATCTACTCTAGCCTAGTTTACCCACAAATCTGTCAGCAGCTCACATTTTATCTTACTTGTCAGCCAACGAATTAAAAGTTAAACACCACTAGATGAAGTTTAACTCGTGTTGGGCTGGTAAACTCCAGAAGGTAACAATTAAAAGTGTTTGAAGAGTAAACACTTTTCGACGCGCTGTTGTGTGCGGACCGGCGAAGTTTGTGATGTACGATGTAATGACAAATCACATGAGCGGTGCGAGATTTCTATTGCACTGGGTATTGTAATGTATATAATAAGTGAAACAAGATAATGCATTCAATGAAAATAGGTATTTTTACTAATTCCTTTTAACATTTCGTAGCAAACTTTACGCAGCGCTACGCGTCGTGCTACGGCGTAGCATTACTCGATTCTACGTCGTAGCAACACGCGGATTGTGCTTTTATTCATGAATGTTTGTTTTTTTTTTAATTAAATTAAGGTTTTTATAAAATAAACACTGCTTCGCTGAGTTCGAGCTGTTAATAGAATTAATTTGTTAAAAGCTTTGATAGCATAAATTAAATTTGATAGTTTAAAAAAATACTCGAATGGCAAAGTATTTTATTTCGTTTAAAATTGCTCTCAACATTTATTAACAATATTGTTCTGCACATTTAATGTGTCAATTGGGGTTAAGCACCGCAATATACACTGGCGGCAGGAACTGGCAATGTGGCACAAATTTGATAAATGCACTGGCAGATACAACGACAGGTGGATTCCTGACAAAATAGCCAAAATTCTCTGAACTTCGTACCATGGTAGATTTCACAAGTTTATCTGTAATAAATTCGGTTATAAAACACATTTTTTACGATCTTCGAGTTTTTGCAACCACAATAAACATGAATGAAAAATGGTGTATGTCTATTCGTGTCAACGAACAATTGACATTCGATCATCAAAATTGAACGGATGTGCGCGGCACTGACATTTTTTATAGCAAATATAGCAATCCGATCGTCGATATAGAGTAAATATGTCTTTAATTGAATTCTAAACGTAAACAAAGCACTTTTAAATGAACATCGAACTGTAGCGTAACCTGATAGCAACACTGTAAAATATTCTATTTGTCTCGAAATAAAAACTATCATCCATTTTCCACAACATTCATTCTACATTATTTTTGTTTAACCTATCTATGACCAAGCGACAGCCGGCTGTCGGGCTGCTATTGTCTTTCTATTGTGTCTCGAATCACGTGTGATTGAAGGTTTAATTTTGTGCTTGATATATTTATTTATTCTAATTAAGCGATTCTTATATGCTTTAATTAGTATCATTAATTTATATGCATAAACCCTTCAAACTAAATAAATGTTAATGTAGTACTAGCGACCTGCACCGGCTTCGAATGTTTATAAATTAAGATTTATTAAACATTATTATGTTCGTATTGCATATTGTGATTATATTTGCTTATTTTTTTTTAACCTGTAAACGAGAAAAAATATCGCCATATTTCGTTTTGTTATTTCTCATAGGAATTAGGCAGCGTTTTCAATGCGAAAGACGGCTTCAGTTTTTCCGACACCTTTAACATCACCACCTTAAATAGAAATTATTTTCAAAATTTAATGACGTAATGACTGATTATTGATTACAGTATTTATAAATTATTCATTTAAGAACATATAACACTTCGTTTTAAATTACATCACACAAAGATTATTACTGTCTGTTGCGCCATAATGTTTGGACTGTTTTCGATTCAAATATTTGCGCATTCGTGTTGCTCGTGATACTTTAATAAAGTAATTTGAGTGGCTCAGTCGCTTCCTACACCCATCCCTTTCCTGCACATATCTGTCGTCGCAAAAAGAAGATGGCGGAAATCGCTCGCTGGGTGCGCGCGCGTTGGCTTCGATAAATTGTGAATATGGAATATTGGACATATCGGTGTGCAAATATGTGTTCATATTTTTATTAATGTGCTGCATCAGCTGTGTTAGTTTAGTTGAAAACCAACTAGTTATTTTGGCCCCGCCGGCCGCCGAGGAATTACGCTGCCAGAATAAAGGTATGTCCTTCCAAAAACTTTCAAAAACCCAAATACTTTTCCTCTGCGAACTGTTTCTTTCTTTTCTCTTGTTCCGCCACAGTTCGTTAAATTCCGTCCAACACGAATTGCCAATTGTTGTCGTTTTTCAAAATTGATAATAACTTAATACAGTCCACTAATTCTCACACAACCACTGACATTAAATAGAAACTGCATCGAAACCCGTTTCGCAGTTTGAAAGACCTAAGCGCAAAAACACACAAGAAATTGTTTTCATTTTATACTATGCACTGAACTCTAGAATGTAAAGCTAATACCTGAAAATTCACAAATAACCATTCGGTTATTTTCAAGCAGTAGCCAAACATTTTTTTTTTATTAAACTTTGGGGCTCGCTTATCATAAAACTGACGTCTTGACATAGTTAGATGGGGTCACAGTAAACTGAGAAGACGATGGTATGGATAGCATCCTAAGGAATTGGTGTAAAGAGGCACCAAAACAGAAAAAATAATTAAGGAGATAAGCCATTGCCTAGAAGTAGGATTATGCAGGTTAAAGAAGAATATGAATTTGTCAAGTGCAGTTTGTCTTTAACGAAGTTAATAATGTAAAAGAGATTTGAATATATATTTTTAAACGAAACCGCGGCATTTTTTATAAAACTGACAGTAAGTCAAAACTTTATAAAAAAATGCTTCTTCAACAACAACTTTTATTTGGATTTTGTAGGTTGAATTTTTTTGAGACTCAAAATCAGATTGCACCACGTTGATAGTTTCCCTCTTGAGAAATCAGCTAGGGGAACGTCTATTTTCCCTTTATTTTTCTTATTATGGCGTATTTTTCTCATAAAACTCTACCAACTAACCAACGTATATGAAGCCAAGAGAAAAGATAATAAAAATTAATTATAGTGCTATTTTCACCTTTCATTTTCCACGGGACAAAAGAGCGAAGCTCTCTTTATTTAGTGTGTTCGTGTTATCAGTTCACAAGGCATATTTATCTACAAGAAGTGTTGAGGCTTTTCATCAGTTGGTTAAAAATGAGACTATTTATAGCCAAAGTAAATGAGCAACTCAAACAGGTCGTCTACCTATTTTATTTAAACTAATATTTCTATTGATCTACATTTATGGTCAAACACGTGTATCCTACATAAAACGTGCCAGTCGAAGTTCGCCGACCTAACTTTGTTTCATCCATTTTCTATGCCACGAAACTAACATAGTTATAAATAAATAATTATTTGTAAGTATGCCAGTTTCACGGTCATTTGCATAGTAATTAAAGCTGAAATAAAATCTTAAAGCTTTGATCAAGTACATGGTTAATGTTTATGATAAACTCTTGAGTAAAATATAATTTCCTGTAATATCAGTCTTTGTTAGAAAATACAATAAGAAAGTTTCCAGGTGAGCTTAATGAAATTGCTTACAATAATCGTTACAAAGAAAGTAATTATATCTCGAAGGGAGCTTAAACTGAACATGGCCATTGTTCGTCATGATTAATAGTATGTGTTGAGGTCCCTTTCATTACAGTGTTGTGTTCCCACCACTAGTGGTAATGGAGAATACATAATACAAATAACCCGTTTCAAATAATTGTCATGTGTGAAAACGGTTACGGTTTTCATACCATAATTGCATGTTTCGGACGCAGAATATTTTATATTCATCGGCGAATAAAGCACACTCGTGTGGAATAATTGCTGTTTTAGTTGAAATAGAAAATAAGCGTAGTTTATGATCAAAGTTGTACATTTTACTTTGTGACATCGTTTGGTTGGACAGACATTAACTGTTTTCGAATGAATGCATGTGTATGGCACGACGTTATCATGTTTACAATATAATTTAGCAATTACACGAAAAATATCGTTTTCTTTTTACTCTGTTTTTTTGTGTACTTTTTTTCGCAAGGGTTGGTGAAGTGAAAATATGATAATTTGCGTTAAGGTAGCGCGACCGTGAAGTTTTGAACAGTCGAACAATATGGACGGTCACGAATTTGATGTAGATACTGATAAAATGTGTAATGATCGGATAAGGACAATTTTATTGAAAGGTTTATTTCTATTTATTTCAGTAATAGTACTTTACTACAGCGGCTGGTAAAACCGCCATTTGTTGGCGAGGGTGACGTGTGGGCCGAGGCGCACTTGAGGCACATATACGAGTATACCTATGTAATTTACAGTACTTTCTCAACCAATGTAGTTCCAACGATCCAACATACAAATAAAGGACCCCAAAAAATGCACGCAACGTTAAAAAAATGTTGTTAAAATAATGAACGCGAATCTTCAAGTGCATTTCTAAAAAAATATACAATCATTTCATTGTTCAAACGGTAAAAAGTAGTGTTAAGAATATTATTACAAAAAAGTCTATAGTCGTTTGGTTTAACTTGTTTTAGGAAGTTCATTAATGTTATACGATATTGTAGATAAACACCCAGACTGTACCAAAAAATTAGAATGTACTGTCTATATATCCATCGTTTATATACCTATTATCTATTTCTGTGAAAGAAAGCGTTACGTGAATACAGAGTAAAAAACATAACAGAATTATTAAGAAATGGCGAAGGAAATCATGTTTCTTTTCGGAGAATTCAAAAGGGTCAAAGGGTTTTCGAAACATAGCAATGTTTTATTCGTCTATAATATTTGGGGTCTAAATAACCGAGGGACTGTATTTTTGCATTTTGTATCGCAAACAATACGTTACCAACAAACTTTTTTAAAGAATAAACTTTGCATTCTCATAAAAGTTTTACAAATGCTTGCAAAACGTTCTTGTCTTATTGCCTCCCAGAGAGTTATTTCGTAACTTTTCAATCCTCTGCCTACTTATAACTTTTCCCATCACAATGACTTCGCTTAAGACGATACAAATAACAAAATTCTCGAACAAATCCATATGGGGAGTAACGAGATCTCTAACAAAATGCGTGCGCTTCTAACTTTCAAGTGAACTTACATTTGGTTTAAGTTATACGTTAGAAAAATTGGAAAGACATTTGAAGTAGACTACGTCGGATGATTTTCTTCAGAAAGTTAGATGGTTTTATTTTTAGGAATTTGTTTAGAAATTTAGATGAAATGCTTTGTTAATTTTGATCAAGTGAAACATGTAGTTTCTGTAGAATAATGTACTACCCGCCTTAAGCCCGTTGAATTGTAGATATGTTTATTACTACATATTGGATTGTTGGTACAAATTACACCATAGGTGGTAATAGTGTGTCAGTAACAATACTGAATATTCTAGCTTCGAGTTACGCAGTTTCTGTCGATGAATTCGATATCTTCGGAATATTGGATTTTCAGCGTAATTAAATGGCGTTATAGGGTATAATTTCTAAAATGTATATTTATAGGCAGATAGCAAGTTGAACTCCTTATAACAAAGCGTGATATTTGACGTCTTTTTGATTTAATTACTAACCACCTTTAAATATATTTTATTTTATAAATAACGCTGTGATCATTTATTACATGAACTGATTTCAATGAAACTTTATTAAATATAAATGACAACTGACTACGGAACTGATAAATGGATTTTGACATCCTAGTTGAGTAGTGATAGTTTGCAACGGAGCAACACCTTCTATTTAACAGCTAAGGGTATAAATGAGTTAGTTTTATTACCTGTTTCTTACTTGTTACACTGTGTGAATTGTTGAACACTTGGTTATTAAGTACGTACTTAAAGTGTACTTACAAAGTACCTAACTACTATTTTATCTTGAAGGTTTTCTCAAAAAAGTATGCATCATTGACTGTATGGATGCTTATTATTAGACGGGATGGTAGTCAAAAGTATTTTATTCCGAAAAGTTCAACTGGTACCCTTTTATTGATATCCCTCGAAATTCCTCTTTCTCGTAACTTCTCGTCGGCCATTACTTTACGAAAGTTTTGCGGTCGACCGGTATTAACAGCGGATTTTATTCCACTGTTGCCACTACTAAAACCTATGTTTTTGAGATCAGACGTCGCCTTCGGCCATCACAATAAATTAAATAGGTCGAAAAACTTATTCCACCCCAATTGTAATTTAGTGCGATCGTTAAAAGTTTTACGAGCAATCTTCGGCTTTCTCGGCAATAATCTGTTTTAGCCGTCGCCATCAAACCGTTTCGTATCCGATTGTTCGTTCATCTCCGATCAGCAAATTGACTGACGACGCCCGAATCAATTTTTCTTCCCCTTTTATTACAAAAGAAAACGATAAGCGCTAATCGATGGCATTTTTCTTGTCTGAAAAGACATTTTTCGAACTTAAACCGAAAATATGAAGGTCTTTGTTTTATGTTTCACATTGTAAAGAAAATACTTTTAGCGTTTCTTTTTTAGATAAAATATTCGTGAAAGGAACTTTTTCGTGGAAGTTAAATCTGATCAATGGACTTTAGACACAGGAAACCATATTAGGAAAATAAAGTCATTGTGTTCGCTGAAGCCACTTAGAACTACCCAACGTAATTAAGAGGTAAGTTTGTTAGGAAGTGCTTTATTTTCTATTAGACTCCACTATTCCTCTTAATTATTAATTAATCGATCAAGCAGCAGCAACAGAGGACGCTATAAATTAGCAAAAATGCTATGACTGTATCACTGTTTTGTTCATCCCTCAAAGGTGATGGCGTGGCGTAATAATATATAATAGCCAATGTGTTGGTCAGACCTTTTAGTAATATTCTTGCAAAATTTATATGAAAACCATTTGCACTACTCTTGTATTTGCTTTGGAAAAATTAAGCCAATCCGACTGAAAAAAAATTAAATCTATATTTTTGGCTTCGGCATCAATCGTAGGACATGTAAGTATCAAGTATTATTTTTTAAACATATTCAATGTACGGTTTCGACTTTGTTACGATTTTGTTGTATGTGTAGACAAAATCAGTAAGAAAACCTTTTAGATTCGCATTGTCTTTCTAGATACTAGTTAGCTCGACTAAAGTATCAATTACGTAAGGAGAAATAGTTTCCGTGTAAGCTGCTTCTGAGTGCAAAACACGGAATTGACTATCGTATTAAGACTCTGATAGAAACGTTAACGCGACGTTATTATCAGACTGTTTTGTATCTACTGCATTGTGTCTTTGTGTGCAGTGAAACCTTTACATACACTATGGTACAGTGGGCAAAGCAGATAAGTATCCAGGGCCGTCATATACAATTGAGGTTTTCTTGAATCCCAATGAATGTATTCAAATGAAATTTAACCTAATTGAAGAACTAGTCATTTTCTACTATAGTTTAAATTTTTATTAGAAAATATCCGTGGGTTTTTGAGAAAACTTAAACTGTATCTGACGGCCCTGGATACTTATCTGCTTTGCCCACCGTACATAAAAACTTACTTGTTACTCTTTTTACCCGACTGCCGAGAGGAAGGTTATGTTTTTCAAGCGTATCATGTATGCATGTGTGTCTCATTTGTGGCACGCTCAACAACCTAAACTATGGATTTCGACGTAGAATATTTCGAGGTGTCATTGAATTCGTCTCAGTTGTAGACTTCCGAAAATGCAGTTAGGTTTTTGATTATTTTCGTATTTATAACTCCTAATGTTAAGATAAGGCTATCAGATAAGAATAAGCAAAATATCCATATATTGCAGCAAAATTATTAGATCCAGCTAATGCCATTAAAAGTGAAAAGAAACTTAAACTTCCTCTCATCTCTCCATTTTCTTTCGAACTTCATAGTAGTTTAAAACTACACAAATCTTTTATAAAATCTGTTGGCAAGTAGCCCATAGTTGCAAAATGGAAGAGAAGAGAAGGCAGAATAATACTTGCAATTATGTATGGCGAAATGATATAGATTTTTAAAGTTTTTCTATTGAGTAAAACAATTATCTTTCTTTCTATAACTCAAGTTCTCAAGATAACTCAAGCTAACGGACGCGTATCTTCAAAGAAGCTTTAAAATATGAAAAACAACTTGAGCAGCCAAGTGCACTGCTCCCTGTCCAGTGGGCGTATGACACACGTGCGTTTTACACCTTGTGTGACAAATTTCGCTTACGTTCCCGCTATTTTTACTTAGATAAACATGTGTTTCGCTGGATGTATTCACCAGCGTCAGTCATATTGTACGGCAGGCGACTTGAAGCTTGCATGCAGAGACGCAGTCGATAGAGTTTGATAGTTTTAGATTTTACTTACGCCATCGTGGGCAGAAAGCCTAAGGGTGCTTACAATGTTATCGCGCAGAAGAAAGCTGTGGAGAGGGAGAGAGAAACTTCTCGACGCAGCCCTTCTCCAGCCCCCCTAAATAGGCCCTGGAGCGGCCGACTTGCGGACGTCCGTCGCTCATATTCAACAGGACCCGAGGTGGTGGCTCGTAGTGTTCCTGCGCGCCCTTTTTTGATTTCGTGGGGGGAATCAAACACCTCACTCGCCCCCAGACCTGAGGATGCCCGCAGATGCGTGCCAGCACTAGCCAGTAGTCCTGGACGTAGGAGGAAGAAGGAACACAGGGCTGGTTTTAAGTCAGTAAGAGTCTGACAGACTGACCTCCCACCCCCAGGACGGAGGACATTTATGAAGATTTTCCACCTCGAACCAAAAAAAAAGAAAAAGCGTGCTTACTTTAAGTAGCAAGTTTTCGGTACAGATAAATTGTGCAGGAATCATCCTGCACATATTTATCTTAACTTATTGTGAAGGCATTCATTTAATTTTCTATGTCTGATGCGTTAATCTCTGTGTGGCGGAGACGTCATAGTGACTGTAATGTACTACAAGTCCCGAACGGTATATCGAATTACCATGAACGATATAACTGTCTACCGAAAGCATGGTTCACCGACGAATTAATTCTTTACCTGCTTTTATTTAAGATAAACTGAATTAAAATACTAACTCAAGGCTGGCTAACTCAGAACAGCCATTCTTAGAATTTTCTTTTGCAATAACAAACCCCTAACAAAGAATTCCGTACTCGAGTTAGTTCTAAAGGCGTGACACTTATTAAATGCTAAGACAATAGTTCTACAAAGACTGAAAGAAAACAGACCAGTTCCATCTTGTTTATTTAAATTCACTTTTTAAACAATAAAAATGGCAATGTGCAATCTTACTGTGCGATGTTAATTTTATCAAGTAGAAGAAGTATTCTGAATATTTAAAGATAATGATCGGGTACAGCTAAGAGTAGACTAGATCCGTACTAATATTATAAATGCGAAAGTAACTCTGTCTGTCTGTCTGTCTCTTCTTCAAGCAGTGTCTCTTCTGCAAGTCAGTGTTTTAGACTGAACATATTTCAATGAAATTTGGTACAGACATAGTCTGGCACCCGAACGGGAGCTATTAATCCACGCGGACGAAATCGCGGGCGAAAGCTAGTATTTCATAAATCCAAATAGTCTTATCAATTATCAAACGATTGATATGGCTTCTGATTTGAGGATACGTGCAACTGGAATCTACAATGGAGTTGTTTTCTGAAAATTGAAAACACATTGATTATTCAATTTTAGCTAGCAAAATCGTAACAAAAATTGAATGCGTATTGCGCCGCTATAATGCGATGCAGCATCGATGCAGTCGCATTGCCGATGCTAAAAGAAGCTAGTCTGCTTTGGCAAATACCCTTTGAGATTGCGATGGTAAGGTATTGCTTCAGAAGGATGTTCGGTTTCAAGTGTATCTTTCGCAAGAGAAACGCGGTTGAAAGTTATCAGTATAATGAACAGCAGTTAGATTTGCTGTACTAGTTTATTAATTTAGTTCTGTCTTTTGTTCACAACTAAAAATTGTTTGTTAATAAAATTAAAAAAACTAAAACCAGACTACAGCAAAAAGTGACTTAAAAAATGTGAATTGAAATCAGGATCCTAGCTTGGCAGCCATTTTTGTACAAAATTCTTACACTATAAATAAACTCAGTACCTTACTTATAAAATTGCAATTTGCCATAAACTATTATACCTAGTTAGAGTTTTGAAATATAACAAGTTATTTTAAGAAAGTTCAGTTTTGAAAAGTCTCTGGTTTCTTTGAAACAATACGTACATAATATTATTTATTTATTCAAAAAGAACAAAAAAGGCATTTCTATTTTAATGTAATTTAAATTTTGAATTTTGAATTTTATGTTTAACCATAAATTAACATTTTTATAACAGGTACCTAAAGATACCAAGCTTCAAACCGGTTTTTGCATTTTAAAGAATAGGTTTGAGGATAGGTAGATGTCTGATAGACAGTCGCTTCATTTAAAATACTTGAGTTCAGCTGCTACTCTTTAGACTGGAAGTCGACCCTAACATAGTTGGTAAAATGATTTAATAGATCGTTGGAATGGAATAATTATTTACGCAATAGGCTAGACGAAAAAAAAAACAAATTAACCAATCAGATAGTTTATAAAAAAATTGTTTTTTTCTTATTATTTTTTCGTTAACGAAAATTCACAACGAGACTAAAAATATGGTTGAAATGGAATGGTTATTTACACAATAGGCTAGACGACAAAAAAAAACCAAATGAACCAGTCAGATAGATTATCAATAAATATTTTTTATATTTTTTTTCGTTAACGAAAATAGACAACGAGATAGTGAGTTGAAGTTTCACGTGACTTCACGCTTAGGTACAATTTTCACTGAACAGTCACATAAAAACCCCCACTCCGAAACTTTAGTGGTCTTTATCTTCGTATTCTTTATTAATTTGATTTTTAGACATTCTAAAGGATGGGCACAACATAATATGATTTTTTAATGTTGATGTTGTGGTCATCCCTTCTTTTTCTACTGTGTGCCGACCACTTCATGAGTGCACAATTATAGTTCAAATTGCATGTAGTACGTTTATAGAGCAATATAAAAAGTTTATTCTTCCTGATTATAGTGGCATCTACTTATGTTAGTGGTAGTTGTTTGCTGAACAATAAACGTTATGACTTGTAAACAGTGCAGTCGTAAAACCATTCGAAGGACACGCTTCTAAAGAATTACGAGTTTTATTTGATACTGTATAGATAACAAGCGATAATTACTACTTACCATGAACGCCTGAGGTCCTTCTATGTACTTCGTTAAAACAATACTCAGCCTGCCTACGAAACTGTTTCTAGGTCCGCTTAGAAAGAGAATCCCTTAGGAAACATTAACTACAAATCAGCGTTTTTACCAAGCCTGAATAGGGCACAACACAAAGTAATTACAATATTTTTAACTAAAAGAAAACAGGCAATAGGTTTAGAAACTCATTGTAATGCCCTCACAAAGAGAGGAGATAACCCAAGGCAATCTTCTGGAACCGTGCCTGGGTACTTGACACACAATTTTCTCAATACATAACCCTAATAATTGTCAGTGTGAATCGTAAACATGGTAACAAGTGGGTAGGTGAAAGTAAAGTGAATTACTCGCGGGCCGGACGCCTAGTACAATTTACGAGGGCCAGCGTTACTAAAAAGTAGAATACGTTTGTATGGCGCTCATTCCTCGCTGCAAACGACCGTTTAATGCTAATAGGAATAGTGCTTACAATGGGCTTACGTACCAACTGATTGTAGATCTCCACTGCTCCTTTTAATTCGATTCCTGCAAACTGCTGTAGATACATAGTACATAGCTAGGTATAGCAGGGTAGGGTTGTAAAGGTTAGGCTAGTTGTATTGGTTTTTCATGTCATACATTAAATATCAACGTCTACTTTCTTTTCTACAATTAGTCAGGGATTCTGTATCTGAACATTTAAATGTAAATTCAATAATCTAATTAAAGGCTAATAGTAAGGAAATGCTACTTTAAACTCTATAATGACAATTAGTGTATACCTCGTACACTTTTAGTAAAGACACTATTCTTTACTTAAAGTACTACGAAATTTAATAAGAAGTACCTATATACCTATAAAAAGACCTTAAACAAAGCAACACCTGAAGCGAGAAAGCATAATTACATAATGCAAAGCAATAAAAGTGTACCTAGTGTCTTTTTATGTTTCATACTTTATTAGTCGACGTTTAATTATAATTATCCCGGGTAAGGTACACAACTCTAAGGCAAATCTTAGCACGTTAACATTACACCAAAAACCCGAGTAAACAGTTGTTTTGTATGCATTGCGTTGTTAGTCCGTCTCATGACCCCTTAACCCTTGGGGTGCCTGGTAGGCAAAAGTCACGCGGTGTGCCTGGTGGGTTTCTCGGACCCGAAAATAAAATGGAGTTTTTATGTTACAAATTGCGTCTAAATATTAAAATATAAGTTTATATTCATACTATATAACTACAATAATAGGTGAAATAAGAAATAAATCCATACATAAGGAGTTTATATAACTTCATTAAATAAATGAAAAACCTCTTTATTTTACATAACACAAATCCAGGAACACAACCAAAATTCTTGGAAGGGTTTTTTAGTCCCGATCGTGCAATAAATGCGTCTAACTTGAATGTGCAGGCATAATGGACTGCTGGGAGGATGGCAAAACGGCTGCTAGTCTATATTACGAAGCTACTCAGGAGTGTGGAGGTCTTGATCCAAGATTAAAATGTGTAACTGTCGATTTCGTAAAGTAGCGGGTCTGTCAGACCCACCAGGCACCCCAAGGGTTAACCAAGTCTACGGAACCAAATAGACTTTCCAAGCTAAAATTCGCCCAGCCATGGCGCTCGTAACATACAGAATACAAGTAATTATATTTTGGGATACAACACTGTTAATTAAGGTCGGTTACTGTAGTTACGGTGGAAAATACAAAATCGTAAATTATATTCCATTGTTACACTAATTTTATTTTATAGTTCAAAGGTAAAACCATTTTCATAACATTTCTACTAAATGACATGTGGCCAAAACTTTTGAAGTCACATTAAAGCAAAAAACAGGTAAGGTCTTTAAATGACGCCTCATTACCAATGTGGAAAAACGAGACAAAAGTCTGTTTCATTTCCCTTTATTGTCACGGAGAACATTGAAAAAAATAGGCTTGTTTTTAACATAAACAATTGAAATATCAGCCCGAGGCAGCGTGTTAGTCTTTGATCAAACTGGCTTTCTATGTCGTTTAATTAAAAATAAAATTCACGAACAAAAACGTTGTGGCAAACGCAGACGTTGGGCTGGTTTTTTAGTGAAAGGTACAGGAATAAAAACAGCTAAATGAAACATGGTTCAGTTTTGCCTTACACTGGAAAAGGCAAAACGAGCGCTGGACGGTCAGCTCAGCCTAATTTATGTGGGTGACGCCGCTGAATAAAAATGTTACGGACCCGAAACGCTTGCGAACCGAACTGAGCGCAACGTTAATACGAACTACAGCTTACACCACTCGAATTGTATTTGCCTTGGTCTCGATAACATTTCTCTCGTCTTAAGATTACACTGACTGTTTTTATTCTCACGAGAGAAATTATACATTCTAATTCTTATACGTCGTTATCTCGGAATATTTAATATCGCGTTCTTTGCTAAATATAAGAGCTATAACTTACTCAGTTTATCTACGCTGTAACCTTTGTAAAAGGAATTTATAAAGACTAAAGATGGTTCCTTTGACGTTGAAATTTTGGTTAAGACATTTTGAAAAGAAAATCCGTCTATTTTTCTTTGAAGGTTCAGTAGATATTCTAGTCTGGTTTCTCCACATCAAACCTTTTTTTGGTTATAAAGAATATCATTCGTATTCATATTAAGAAACACGTTTCAGTCCGTCTGGTTGCTAAGCAGTCCTATTGAAAGATAAAAATAATAATTACTACTGTAATATAGCTGTGCATGAAATTATCAATAGTTCCAATCGTGTAAAATTGAATTCCTCGTACAGTAGGGACACCTCCGGCCTTACAGTGCGACGACCCTGATTAAGGTCTGTTTGCAGTTATAATATATTTCAATACATCAATATTTGAATATTCAGCAACTACAACAGAAAAAAACATTAAGTTAGGTAAGACCTATATTTATAATTATGTTTGTGCTATGTGACAAAAAATACTGCCTCAAAATGGCATTTCTAGCTATGTGATCATCACTATGTTTTTTAATCAATTTCACTCGCAAATACACGCGGCAAATGAGGACATAGGATGAACACACGTCTTCATTGGCTACGTAATACGTGAAGTACGGCGAGATTTATAAAATAAAACGGAACTTCTAAGGCGGCGTCCCACGAGACCGCTGCGAACATCTATTTCGTTAGTTTCCGCACAGTCACCGGGACGGTCGTTTGTCATTCCACCCTTATTGAGGAGCAAATTTCAGTGACCGCCTCCTGCCTTCTGTTATCCCCGTGATATTTTCATAATCCCGCATGAAGGACACGTTCTAAGGCTTGTTGTTGGATGTCGTTTGTTGTCCTAAACTTGTATCTCAGGGTAATCATCGTTTGGTATATGACCCGACTGATAGATATTACATTATTTACCGTAAAATCTACATATAATTTGTCAGTTACTAACTTTCACATAAACTTGTTTTGTGTCTTTTGTGATGTACCAAAGTTTCACGTTTAAAAGTAACATGAACGATAAAAACAATAAATAAAAAAGCGGCACGGAAAGGTCGTTAAATGGCCGCTATATTAAAAACAGGAGCACGTTGTTAAATTGCTTGTTGTTTTCCGAACCATTTGTCAAAGGAATGCAACGAATCTCTCGATAAAGGCGTTAAGTGAAATAAATCGAGATTAAAACATACTCCAAGGCAATAGGTGGATGTACGACAAGACCCCATTTTACGAAGAAGAAAAATCTCATCATATATTCACGGCACGCTTTCCCTACCAGTCTATAGAGACGGGACGATAAACAAACTACTCTATTGCACGCCCCTCCATCGATTTATCACACGTCTATGATTAAGATTTATGGCTATAATAATAACTTTTATATATAAATTCTTTCTGTGGACTGTGATGTCATTCACATTGTAAGGTGAAGATTTTTGTAACTATGAAGGTTGTTCGTTAAAATCTGTATGACTTTATTACTATATTTAAAACTTGGGTTTATAGAGTTTCGCATTGCAATAATTGCAGATAAAAATTCTAACAGAAGACAGAGAATCAGTCAGAAATGGTGTTTATTGTTTTAGGGTTCTTCTGTCAATTTTATGATTGCATTGGCTATCTATTTGGTGTAGCTACAAACCAACAATGTTATTTTGTACAACATCTCGATTTGTGTAGTGAGGTGAGCTTTAGGTAGAGTCGTCTTAGGTAATACTAGGCAATTCTAATTATTCTCAGAGCTCATCTCGTTTACCACAGAGACAGATTTGTACAGAATAAAATGGCCGTAAAACGTGTGAAAGGTTCACACTATTTGTAAAAATATCTCGTTAAGAGGTAGATCCCATAGATTCTATGCATGTAGGTCATCATCATCTCCCTAGCCTTTTCCCAACTATGTTGGGATCAGCTTCCAGCCGAACCGGATTCAGCTGGATACCTGTGTTTTACGTGAAGCGACTGCCTATCTGACCTTCACAACCCAGTATCCGGGCGACACGATACCCTTTGGATCAACTGGTCAAACTTTCTGGCTTTTGAATACCCGTAACGACTGTCAAAGTTCTACGAATGACAACCGGGACCAACGGCTTAACGTGCTTAAGGTCCTATGCATGTAGGTATGAGTTTCATATTCATGATGTAAGGTAAACGCTTTTTCTTAGATATTTCTTCACGCAATGCTGTCACCGTTTACTTGCCTCCCTCTTTCTGAATGCTCCGTACAGTATTCCTCTCACGATATTTTCAAACACTGAGTTGGTAATACGTGACACAGTCATCTGTTATTATACCTTTGACATATTTGTATCTCTAGAGAATATTCCTCTGAATATGTTAATATAAACATCTTGAAATCTCACATGTAGAGACGAAATACTTCAGGAATTAACGAAATACCTAGTTGTAAGATCTGTGCGAAGAACATAAATTTTAACAGGTTTATTTAATATAAAAAATGTTTTAGTTATTCGTTGTAAGATCTTGTTACAAGTACTCATAGTGTTATTAGTTCTAGTAATTACGTTAGGTCTTACGGTTTTTGTGTAGGCGTTTTTGCTGATAATTGTTTTGAAGAAATGAAGTAAGTAAACCATAATTATTATAATAACGTTCAGACAGCACAGTGTTCACAGAACACATGTCCAGTCATGAAAAATACTGTAGCTAACAGTACCTATAATGTGCTGTGATGTGGAGTAGATACTGGGCTGTGGAACACATCGTGTGAAAGAGACGGTGTAATCTATACATACAGAGTGGAAAGTTTTAATGGGCGCTGGAAGAAAACTACTAGAAATCGTAATATATAGAATATTTTACTGCGTCTTTGTGAAGGGTAAGTATCCACTAAGACACGATTTTTGGGAATTTCCTCCTTAAAGTGGTAAAATGGGGGATGTAAGTTCGACATACATCCAAGAGGGTGAATCAGCGGTCGAAAACTAGTACTGTATATAAACTTGAATACCTCACACTTTATTACTTTTGCTTTACACGCACGGTGAGTATTTGATGAACGTGTTTAACTATGTACGTTTTATTGCAGCATTAACTATGTGTGAACGGTTTTACGGCTTATCGTTTGCTACACTGTTTATTGTAGCAAAAAAATGTGCAGTACATGGCAATGTCAACCTAATCCTAACTAATGACCTTCACGTTTAAAAATTTTCGTAAGTATAAATTCAGTCGTAAAATTCGTCTGTAACTTAAAAGACACGTAATATAATTATTTTGCAAATAAATGTTAAAAGCTTTACACGTGTCTTGAACTGTACGAATAAATACTCAGAATCGTTTATGAGTCTAGCCTTTAAAAGCCTGAAATTCCATTACGTATTCAAAATATCGCAAAAATATCAATTTATTATAAACATTTTAGAGCTTACGTATTGAAAAAATGAATAGGGAATAAGTGAAAAGGTTTCATTTATGTGAGCTCGGCCACGATACGCATAAGTGTTTACTGAAAACTTTTCTGTGAATACTAACCCAAAAGATTTTTCCAATTTAGCGAGAAAGGCTCGAATGCTGGAGAGGTCACAAAGCGAATAGTAAAAATACATTCCCAATACGTGACCGTAAGTTTTGTTACCCGCGGGAGGACGGCAGAGGACGCTGGAGGACTCCGAACATGACATAAACGAAAATGCCATTCGAAGCTAGAAAAATGTACAAGGCACGAATTTTACGCCGATAGCCACATAAATTTGCCATATTAGTCAATGATACATATACCAATTTCAAGTTTTAGTTATGTTATTTTTATTTACGGTTTAGGCACTTGTAGGTTCTTGAATAAGAAAATATTTTTTTCGTCTATTTTGGTTCTAGCTTTTTATAACTCACTTTGCCTACCCAATTTTGAAGTTAGTAGTCTACCTACTTGATTTGATTCTTTCGTCGTTTTTACGAGTATTCAAAATTACATTTCGTCTTGCCTAAATATTAATTTAGATTTAGACATTTTTTTTTGATCATTAGTCATCCAGTAAGAAATAGAAAATGGGATAGGGAAGTTTATTATTTGTCGTGATGGCCCAGATTAAAGTAAACGCCATGCTTGAGCTTGCGGGTTTGAAACTGTGCAATGACGGTGTTAGGTAACGATACTCACTGCGGCGTGGGTCCAAAACCATAATAATTGGCGCTCTGTCACTTTTCACAGAAAGTGTCAAAGCGCTATATTTCGTGTCCAAGACCTCACGTAACAGTGGCGCCATCTAGTAGTATTCATTTTTGCAAACAACCTCATCACTACTGTGACTTTTTAAAATATGAACTTTCTAAGTTTATCTAGGACATCTATCATCATATAGTGTAAACTTGTTAGTCCTGGTTGTTTTTTGTTGATGTTAGATAGTTGTTACGGCACAGTCAGTAGTCATATAAATGTAGTCAGGTCTGATTGACAATTGCTCTATGTAACACACTGATGTTCACTAGGTTAAACAGGAAGTCCACCATAGCAAGGAAAACGCTTTGGAGATTATGATGGTGATATTTCACATTCTAGGGTATTTGTCACCACTCAATCGAAGGCCTTTTTACTTACACACAAATCAATCAATAGCCAGACTATTGATTGATTTGTGTGTAAGTAGATAGCTATCTAAAAAACAATGGGCAAACATGGATGAAGCGATGAAGCTCGAAACTTCTAAAATAAGCTGTCATACCTTTAGACGTCAGTTTTCTGGAATCAATCAATTTAAAGGACCTAACCTCCAGAAATAGAATGGGTTCATTATTTAGTCCTTTGCTAAAAATAGCATCAGGTAAAACAAATTTATTCAACGAACACACTTTACTGAGAAGGAGAGAACTTACAAATTGGTGCTGTACTTTACAAACTTCTTCATATTGGTCGAATTTCCGTGATTGATACGAAGTTGCACGCGGTCCAATATCTTATTATCCCGAGGGAAGTTCGCAAGTTTACCCGTATAAAACATTACCTGCGCCTACTAGGCCTAACGGAAATGATATGCGGGCAGGTATATAAAATAAACATCACACGTGTTAAATAAAAAAACCATTTTTTATTTTTTTTAGATGTAGTGATGGCCTTGTGATTAAGCCATGTAAGAGTTGTAGCAGTAGTAGAGTAATATTGATGGTTCGAATCCTGGCAAGTACCAATACTACTTTTCAATTTATAATGTGCTTTCAAAAGTTTTTCTTTCACATTACAGACATCGGTGAAGGAAAACATCGCGACTTGTAATGAATATAGGTCCGAAACCGCCAATCCGACTTGAGCAAGCGAGTTCTTTATATGAAGAGAAGGCCTTTGTCAGTGAGACTGTTATAGGCTGGTATTTTTATTTAACCTTTTTTATATTTAACTTGATTTTAATTTAAAAATAGCCTTGAAGGTGACAATTACAGCAACAGAATGGATATCAATTAAATGTATAATTAAGACAGTTTGACATTACAATTTTAAGTCGACAGTATGCTTCCCTTTAAATAATTTAGATTTAGAAAGATACACATCACTACATAGTATAAAACAAAGTCGCTCGCGTCTGTCTGTCCCTATGTATGCTTAGATCTTAAAAAACTTTTTCCAAAAAAAAGATAACCGACTTCAAAAACTAAAAGCTCAAAAATAACTATTTCGGAAGTCGGTGGCTTCTCTTCTGCCGGTCGAATTGTGTTGCCTTGCCACCGACTTCCGAAATAGTTATTTTTGAGCTTTTAGTTTTTGAAGTCGGTTATCTTTTTTTTGGAAAAAGTTTTTTATTTTTTACTTTTTAGTTAGAGTCCCAACTACGTTTTAGAGTAACTTTCAAAAAAAAAAATGTATGTTTTTCTGTAAAAATTGAGGAGTTCCCTCGATTTCGGCATGATACCATCATCAGATCCTGGACCTGATGACAATGGGACCATTTGGGAAGTATACCCTTTCAAACAAAAAAAGAATTGTTCAAATCGGTTGGCAAACGACGGAGATATGCGCGAACAAACATAAAAAAAAAAAAAACATACAAACATTCGAATTGAGAACCTCCTCCTTTTTTTAGAAGTCGGTTAAAAACTACGCAATGGATTTTGATGCGGTTTAAATAGATAGAGTGATTCTTAAGGAAGGTTTATAGGTATAATACATGCATAATATAGTAGAGAAAAGCCGGGATTTTTAAAGATTTGTAACACCCGTGCGAAGCTGGGGCGGGTCGCTAGTAATACTAGTAGTAGTCGCTAGTAATAGTAGTAGTAGTTAGATGAAATATATCCAGACATAGAACAAAAAATCATGCGAATCACACAAAGTTTGTCCTATGTAGATGGGAATGCAACCTACGACCTCTGGCTTAGCAGTCGGGGCCAATGACCAACAGGCCCGTCAAGAAAAAGAAGAAGTATACAATTAATTAATTCCCCAAAAGATTATTCATTACTGTAAACATCTACATTTTACTCCTCTTAAGTCTTACGTAAATAGAATTAATTTACATTTTAAGCTTTTGTAGTATTTCCATGTAATCCACAAAAACCATTTGAAATTTTAAGCACGTGTAAGTTCTAAACAATTTTCGTAATAATTATGTCACATCGTTTTTTTGAGAAATTCTTGATTTGAGAAGTTTGATTAGTGTACGTTGTTTCTTTAAATCAAACCTGAAGGGTTTCTTTTAATTTGATGTCATATTGATGAACTAGCCTTTAATAATTCGACTATAAATAAATAAATAAATATCTTCGGACAACTCACACACGGCTATCTGATCCCAAGCTATGACTATGTGCTTTTACAACGTGCCTTGTATGATTAACGACGTTTTGTACGTTTTTTTTGTGTTAGACTGATGAGGTAAGTATATTTATGAGCTTTAAACCTTAACCTTTTAAGCTTCGAACACACTTAATTCGAGACACAATAGAAAGTCAATAGCAGCGCGACAGCCGGCTGTCGCTTGGTCGTCGAAAGGTTGAGCATCTCTTCTTATTATATCCTTAACATAACCCCATATTTGTAAAATTGGCACTTTCTGAGTTGTTGTGATTCTTCCAGTCTAAAGGATTCACTGTTAATAATGAATATGCATGTGATATGTGATTCAAAAAGAGTCAAACTAAGTTTTTGTTTGTAAACTGTTTTTTTTAAATTACGCCTCCTTATTAGTTTTTATTATAAATTGTTTTTAAGTAAGAAATTAATGCAAACCAACTATCAGATTTGAAAAGCGACGTCATTGATCTGAGCGATTGTGTGCGTTACTGAATGGGTAGGTAGATGTTTGCTTGGCATAAAGTATCACGCAAAATGGGGTTTGTTCCCGTTGTCCCCGTACGCCGTAACCCCGTCCTACGGGGACAGCGGTACTTCAAATAAATATTTGAAAATAGTTCCCGTTGTCCCCGTACGCTGTCCCGGTAGATTAATATAAAGGATTTAGACCTTGTTTCCAAGTAATTTTTTTTATTTAATGAAATGTCCCACAGAGTTGCAGGACGTTATTTTTCAATTAAAGATTGAAAACTTAAGAAAACAAAAGTACTAGGCGAGCAGTAACGTGAAGTAGTCATGTGCGAAAATTTAAAATATGTGGTGGAGCACGTTTTCCATTTACCACTTCACGTTACTGCGCGCCTAGTACTTTTGATTGAATTAAGTAGTCAAGTGTGAAAATTTAAAATTACTGTGAATTTGAAGTTTAGTTTAGTTTACACATTAGCCGAATGTACGTTACGGGGACAACGGGAAATAAATTTAATCACGTCCCGCTGTCCCCGTGACGGGGATATGGCACACGGGGACAACGGGAATAAACCATTTTAAGTACCCGTTTGGTTTTGCTTATTGACAAGAATTTAACTTAATCCGTGGTATTTTTGTAGTGTTTATATTGCAAAGTAAATCAATCGTATACTCGATAACCGACAGTTACAAGTTTCGAGTGAAACAAGCAAATAAATTTGAAAATTGAGTGCAAAAAAATCTGCATGACATTCTGATAAAAAAGGATCGATACAAAACCCGGAATGGAGTTGGCTCCTTTATTATGTGGTGCCCATATCGAAACATAAAATACGATATTTCTAGTAAAGAACCAGTAGATTGGTATATTTTTCTTTAACCCAGTACGTCTATAGGTTATAAAATAACGCAATAATGTCTGCCGAACGCTATCCTCTGAGATACAGGCCATGCCTAGTTAAGCGGATAGAGTCAACATCTCTAGCAACCTCCCCCTGCCACCACAAAAGCTGCAGGATTATAGTCATGTAAACATTAAATAAGTACTATCTACTACTGGGATTAGTACTAGCATTATTATAATTACCTAGTATCAAGTAACTTAGTAAGTTATTTTGTGGCTGTACTGGTGAGAAATAAACATTTTTTTCTTTTATTGTTTTTTTTACCAATCCTTTTTGGCTTCTCGTATTTATGTTTCCTATTTGTTATACAGTTGCATAATATATAACTTAAACCTTCGAACACACGTGATTCGAGACACAATAGAAAGACAATAGCAGCGCTTCTCTTGATCGTCGAAAAGTTAAATAAATATTTATTTTGTAATGAATATCGTTTTGTATAATTTTATTTTACATAACACTTTTACACGTCATTGATTTTATAAATTTAAGCGAATGATGGGGCCAGTTTTTCCTAGCTGACTACTCTGAGAGGATCTGAAACATCCGAAACAAACTCAGAGGTAAAAAATATAGCACGGCATTCATAAAAAATACTATAAAGCTAAAGAGTTTCATTATTTGGTTGAACACGCTTATATCAGGAAGTACTGATCTGAACTAAAAAAATATATTTGTGTTGTATAGCCCAATTATTGAAGAAGGCGGAAGACGGAAGTGGGGTAGTAATCATAGATGCAGCTGAAATTACAAGGAACGGGTTTTCTCAATAGTTGTAATAGTTACCGTTGCCCCGGAACATAAAGCGCAACCGAAGGAACATGGCTAGGTTTTTAGTCAGTAACAGTCTGACACTCCCTACCGCCCCACCCAGGGCGGGAGAAGTAACATGATGATTTCCCATTCATAAAAAAAAAACTACAAGGAACAGCTAGTCGGTTAATAAACAGAATCACCGATTGCTACTGTATTCTTACCCATTACTTATACGGTATAAAGTTGTACCTACAAAGGTAGTGTTTCCCCGTTGACCGTCGGAAGTCATCGGTCACGGAGCAGCCTGCCACGTCGCTCCGTGTCTGCCGGTGATGAAACACTCCGTCCCTATCTAAATCACTGTGTTTAACCTAAATAGTCACACTGTGTAGCTGTGGTTACATGTCTAAGTGTAGTTCTCAAAGTTTTTTGATGACGGAAAAGGTGATATTTGTAGAAAGGGGACTATTTGTGTGTTCTTCACTACATAGTATAAAACAAAGCCGCACCTTGCTATGCCTATGTATGTTAAAATCATTGAAACTACGCAACGGATTTTGATGCGGTTTTTTTTAATCGATAGAGTAACTCAAGAGAAAAGTTTATTTATTTATAAGACATACATAATACAGTAGAGAGAACAGGGTTTTTCAGTTTTTTTTAGCAACCGTGCGTAGTTGGGGCAGGTGGCTAGTTATTAATAATCAATATAAAATGAATAGAATAAACTGCTGCTGTTAAACGTTTTCAGACTTATCGGCTCGCCACTGCAATGCAATGGCGCATAAGTTCAGGAAACTAATCCACGATCTTCCCGGTGAAAAGCTAAAAGCTACCGACGTGGAAGCAGGTTCAATTTATGGTCAAACTGTCAAGGTTAAACAGCACTCTGTTAAGTTAGATCCATATAATACGTAGGACTACTTTAAGTAGTAAAGCTTCTTAGGCGTTTTGTATTTCGGTTTACTTAATCGCGTACTAAACAGTGATCTTCATTCTTGTCTAGGTCCCAAGCTACCACGCCGACAAAGTGGTAAAAACTCAACCACGCCGACAAAGTGCTAAAATAAAAATTGGAAAAAAATGGTTTATTAGGGTAGCCCCTCTATATGTAAAGAGGAAAGTGCTTTTTATTTTAATTTCACCCCTGACGTGTGATATATTGTTGAATAGGTATTTAAAAATGAATAGGGGTTTACTGAAATCATTTTTTGATAATGTCAATAATTTCGGAAATAATCGCTCCAAAAGGAAAAAGCAAAGCGTCCCCCCCCCTCTAACTTTTGACCCGTAGGTTTAAAAAATATAAAAAAAATCTGGTAAGTAGAACTTTGTAAGTACTTTCTAGGAAAATTATTTTGAACTTGATAGAAAGAACAGTTTTTGTACAAAAAGACAAAAAGGCTGTACAAAATAATTTCTGCGTACTTAGTATGTCAACTTAACAAATAGCCTTTTTTTTAACTTATAAGTGGGAACACTTATTGTGACGGACGGGAAACTACGGAACCCGACATTGAGTGTGGCCCGACACGCTCTTGCCCGGTTTTTTTTTCATTGCGGCTGTTACAGTGGCATTGACAGGCAAAAATATAATTGTAGTAAATGAATAAAATGTAATGTCATGTTGATGGGCATCCTCTTAGTCGAAAGAAATAAATAAATTTTCAAAATTCCTTCAGTAGTGCCCTGTTCCGTACCAGTCCAGCTCAGATGTTCTGATGCTCAGCTACTGATGATGGTAAATCAGTTAGAATATATTAATAAAGTTATATACTTTTAATATATGGCTTTTATTAAACCCAAACAATGGAATCTATGGGCACGTGTATTCACAAACAAATAAAAGATTTATTTCGAGATTCTATTTTAAGAGTATTGTTACTACGCCTTTTGTGTTTATCTACCACTAACATATTCAATTTTGCTATTAAACCATAAACGTGGAGTAATATTTTACCTTTAGGCTGAGGATACATTATGCCACGACGCGACATACGAGTGATTAAAACAAATACATCAAATATTACAAGTTTCTGATTATACAATATTATAATCTCGGTATCGGCTTAATCAACGTAAATAAACAAAAACGTAAATAAATAAATATGCGCCAATTTTTGACTGACTTCAATGAAAGAAAAGTTATTTCCTCCAATAATTATG
Source organism: Athetis lepigone (assembly GCA_033675125.1). Taxonomy (NCBI): domain Eukaryota; kingdom Metazoa; phylum Arthropoda; class Insecta; order Lepidoptera; family Noctuidae; genus Athetis; species Athetis lepigone. The sequence continues at coordinate 13,333,347 of CM066243.1, read as the reverse complement.
AACGGATTTTCATGATTCCTTTTTGTTAGGTATGTCATGTTTCAGAGGTGGTCCCCTATAAAAGAGATTGCTCAAAATAGCCTATGAATTGGCTGGCATGAAACCTTTACAGTAATTACTAATTTTTTTTATAAAGTGCATTACGACTATTACAATATAATGGACAGGTTCTAATTTCAGAAACATTATAAAAAGTAACTCAATTTCGTTTCAATCTCCGGTGTCAGACATTTTGGTTTAATTTGAAGTTAGTAGTAGACTTAGGCCACGTTCACACGGCGACCATTCGAGTCGATTTTTTAAAATCGGTGAATGAGCGAGTCGTGTGAACGAGACAACATGAACATAAGCGCCACTGCGTGTCGTATTCGATAAAATCGTTTCGAGACGTGGCGTTCCGGTGACAACTTCGCACGGTATACGTTAAAATATATTTCTCGAACACGGGATTTACCCGTATGAACGCCGTGTAAACAATTTTTAAGTTTTCATATATATTCTATTGTCACTACTCTATTCGATAAAATCTCGTATACGGTATACGGGAAAATAATCGCCGTGTGAACGTGGCCTAAGGTATCGTAGCTCATGCAGCCAAGTATTTAAAATAAGTATGTATACCGAATTAAAAAAAAATAAATATTCTCAGCGCTTGATCTATGAATAAGGTTTTAATACGAATATATAATGCCCATTTCACACGAGGGCAGAACAGTGAGGCAGAACAGTTATAATAATAATAAGTATTTATTTCATAAAAACATGGAACAGTGCACTGTATACATAAAGGCTTACACTAAACAGTTTAGAATGTTATTATATAATTATGTAGAACTACATTATTGGACTCTATCCCTTAAACTAGGTCTAGCCTGTATCTTAAGAGACTGGGTTCAGCCATTGGTTTAAACTAAATTGATTATATAATAAGATTTAACAAGTGAGAACAGTGTCGATTTGAATTATTATTCATATAAACTCTCGAGTCATGAGTGCGTGCATGTGTGTGTGTATGTATGTTGTGTGCGTGTTTGTGATTGTCAGTGTGTGTATATTAGGTGTAAAAATTGGTAAGTAACAGTAATCCATTGTATGTGTACAGCTTAAGAGCCATATGTGAGAAGGTTTTCTGTAGAAAGGTAGGAGGATAAAGAGTTGTCTCGGGGTTAAAACTTTACATTCGTCATATAGTTTGGTTGTGGGCAACATATAATATTTACGAGTCATCGTTTTAAGAAGCTGGCACAGAACAGTACTGTTCTGTGCGTTCAAATAGAAACAGTACTAAAGGCCTACGATGAACTCTTATAGCAGGTCAATTTTCGACGATAAATAACCTGCCGTGTATTTTTGTATTTTTGTAGCTGTTCTGCCCATTGTTCTGCCTGATGCCCATTTCACACGAGGGCAGAACAGTGAACAGAACAGTACTGCTACTGTGTGAACGTCCAGTTACTGTCAAGACATTACTGTTTTGTGCGTTCACACAGTAGCAGTACTGCTCTGCCCACTGTTCTGCCCTCGTGTGAAATGGGCATTAAAGCAATTGAAAGCGCTGTGTGAAATGAACAAGCCATTTGTTTAGAAAAAAAGATCAACATATTAGTCTATTGTTTTTCGTCAATTGAATTGACAGATGCCAACATTTGACCAGGTTCTGTGTAATCTGGTTGTTTACATTTTATTATTATTCCTTTCCGATTTTATCTACCCACTTGGCTTAAACTACGGACTGTGATTTCCTCTTGAAATATCGACCTCCGGCTGTGATTGACTGATGTACGGACCTACTAAGAACGACGACCTGGCATGGCGGTGGGTGTCAAGAGATTAAACGGACATTGCAGATTTAACATGGAATCCCAAAATTATTCTATATTTTGTGTAAATTGCGGATCAGCTTCTGGCTCCATGTCACTAAAAGAGAAAGGGAACATCAATAAGTGTCTTGGAAAGACTTCTGCCGCTGCAAATGTGTATATTGGTCGAAAATATAGATGATACTTTTGATGTGACATGATGTTGTTATTAAAGTATTTTGCTGGCTTTTAGAAATCTCAAGTGTCCGTAGTTTCAATTTAGTTTCAATCAAATACATATATTATTTAGAACCAAAAATGAAAAAACACCTCCCTGTCGGTTCTTAGGCAAACAATGTATGGACGAATAGCAATGTCCTTTATGGCGATTTGTCGGAAGTTGGTGGCAACAAAAATCAACCGGCAGAAGAGAAGCCACCGACTTCCGAAATTTTAGTTATTTTTATGTTTTTGCTTTTCGGAGGTGGTTTTTATTTTTTTGGAAAAAGCTTTTTCGCTTATAATGTAGCCATACCATGTTTAGCTTATTTTGCTGTTCCAATCGAATCGCCAATCGTTGCCTACTGAAGCCTCTCCCTTAGAACAACGCCCACGCACTTGATTATAGCGACACCTACCGGTGCCAAGCTCCCGGTATGTAAGAAGTTACTAGAAAAAGATGTTACATCGTGGGAGGAGCTTAATTTAATATACTTTCAATAACTTTACGCCTGGCTTCTCCAAAGAAGTGAATAGTACACCTACATTGCGTAAATGCAATGATATTAAAAACTTGACAAGCTTGAGTCGATCTGGCATAAGGTGGATTCTATAACATTACTAGCGACCCACCTCAGAAGCACACGGGGGTGTTATAAATAAAAAAATCTCGTTTATCTGTATTGTAATATGCATGTATTATTTAAAATATACTTTTCTCTTGAATCACTATATCTATTAAAAAAAACATCAAATTTAAAGATTAACGTTCTAAAATGAACACAATAGGGACGGACATACAGCAAACAGAGACTTTGTTTTGTACTATATAGTGATACTAAATTAAGATCAACCAAAATCGCCGAAAACACAAGTTTATTTTATAGGAGTACACAGTGACACTTAGAAAATTTGAAATATTTGCGTTTATATTAAAATAAACAGTCTGTGGCTGACTGACCGTTATTCGAACAGACAGCATGGTTTTAGTGTTAGAAACCCCTTTCGCATCTGTTGTGTACGGAACTTTTAAGAACTAGTTGCACACCATGGATTCATTCGTTTACTAACTTCGAATTGTGAAGCAAAATGCTTTTTTATTTAATTTTCGCTTCCTTTGAACCTATTAAATGGTATAGTAAAGACATGAAAGAATTTCTTGCTGGTTAAGTTTTGTTCATATCTACTGAACATTTTTCATTTATTCATAAGTAGATTACTTATTAACTTACTTTTTTTTAAAGGTTGACAGTTAAATAACTCCAAAGCACTTTTTCAATTTGTATGTATTTTCTTTATTCTATTTTCTATTCAGACAAAGATTTTGCCGATACCTTGACTTAGTAGTCTGAAAAACAAGTTGAACACCGGTCGATCAAAGCGGGTACCTTCTCTCTTTGAGAAAAAACCTTAGCTTTGTAGTGGGATAATAATAGGCAGGAGAATAGCCTGTAATATGTTGCAACTTTACAAGTATAAATTAAAACTTTAAAAAACCCACGTCCCTGAACGTAACTTCAAAACGGTTGAACTGATTTTGATGAAACATGTCAAATAAAAAAACCTCATCCAAATCGTATCATGCGTTTAAGAGCTAATGTGCCACAGACACACAGAACACCCTTCTTTTTGCATCAGGAATTGAAACCAAAAGCCATAAGCATAAGCTGTTATGCCTCTCCATCCTATAATTGCTATCCGTCAACTGTGAAACTATTTACTCGGTATGATGGGCAAAAGCCGCATCGTACGGTAAAATAGAATGTTAAGGCATAGTTCACGCTAAATTCCCGAAGTACTGCCATATAGATTTCATACATGATTGCTTTCATAGAGTTGCTTGTATGGGGTATATTTGATACAAGTGTGTCATTTCACTACAGGTTTACAGCAGACTCGCAAATCTACACTATTATTATCAAGAGGTAAAGTTGGTTTTAATTTTTGAAGGAGGTTATCTCTGAAACTACGAATCCGATGTGAAAAAATCGGTTTGTGTTGGATTTATCGATAAAGGTTACAGTCTATAATAACTTCACACTATGATCTAAGACAGTAACCAAAGATGCAGTTGAAACCGTCGGAGATTCCTAGTGGTTTAATAATTCGAAGAGTAGTGGAAAAACACAATTAGTCAGTTTTGTAGGTCAGAGATTGTGGATAAAAGGTGGCTCTGTCCGTCTTGCATGGATATTTTTTCTGTATCTCACTCGAGAAATAGGGCAATGCTAATAGCACTTCAGCTCATTTTTCACAAAAGAGAAAAAACATGCCCTGTGCTATTTTTGGCCTTGAATAAAAAAATGAATTACAACAGCAACTTCACTTTCGGGAATCACAATCTACCGTATTGACAAACAAAACAACATACAGATCCAAAGTTATTGAAAGCTATTACCGAAAGTAAAAGATAAAATTGAGTACTACTTAAAATATTATGTGCCTCTTCTTTTAGATTTTTATTTTCGCTGAGTTTCAACATGTTGGCATTTAAATACCTACATTTTGAATTGCTATCATTAAATGGCAAAATTATCAAATGCTTCCATTTGGTATCACTTTTTCTGTTTGAGTACTAATTGTCGATGGCATTTTGTAATGGGAGTATCTATTAAATCCATCCTCAGTTGCAATAATAATCCTTGAAGATTAGTTTACTAAAAAAACCTTTGCGTATCTCCAAACGTCTACCTCAGCTGTTTACAAAATTCTAATATAGAGCCACGGGGATGTACCCTTTCAAGTAAAAAATAATACTTCATCGATTCACAATTTTTAGAAAAAAATACAATACAATAAAAAAACACAGACGAATTGAAAACGTTCTTCTTTTGAAAGTCTACTGAAAATATATTGAGAAAAAAAACCTTATATGTTTATTCAAATACCATATTGAATGTATAACAACGTGTTTGTGTTTATTATAAGTGCTCATAATGTGAGTCTGCATAAAATCAATCACTTGGGGCATATGAGGTAAGCTTATTTATTTTCTTGGAAAAAAGAGTGATTCCGTCTCACTCTTGCGCTTAAACATAATTCGTTCTGAGGTTCTGCCATCAGGTGGGAAGGGGCGGAGGGAGGAGGCTTAATATCAAACAATATGAGACATATCCGTTATTAATTAAATACGTAATGTCGGCGCAGGCTCGTTTCCAAGGGTATATCACCCTTGAATTAAGCCCAAGATAACGTTACCAAGAAAAAATGTATATTAGATATTCTTTTTATAACTTCTTAATATATAAGAATACTTCGTTCAGATAATAATAAAGTAGTAAATTAATAAAGTTTTACTCGAGTTAAGGTGGCCGCCTTATTCAAAGAAAATACCTTTCGCGAATGATAAGTGTAGCCCCCACAAACTTGAAATAGACTATTGGAAGGAAATATACTTTGTAATAAACGCGTTGCCAAGGTGATGCTATATTTTTATATCCATGTAAAATCGACAGCAATATACATTTTCCCTTTCTTGGTACGGTTACGGTGAAAAGAAATGATGTTTGTCCCAACGTTAGAATGTATGGGATGTATGCGCAGAAATGCCTTTGCATCCCTAAGTCACATCACTTACGGCCCATAAAAATATAGTGACATAATAAGAAACGAAAAGAAAAACTTATCGCGTCTTTGTTAGGGGTTTGTTATACACAAATGAATAGGCGCCTTCGTTTGTTTGTAGATATTACGTACCGTCTCAGAACAATTGAATTAAACGGTTGAAGTTAATATTTCAATTGAACAAACTAAGATAACGAGCATCCCATCTTGTATTGTTTATTTGGTAAACTTTACGTTTTGACTTGTATTGTTAGCTACTGAAGTAACATAACGTATAAAACATTACAATTTATTGTTGATGATATAAAAGTGAAGTGTTGTTAAAATGATACATGCTTTTTGTTTTCATTATGTAGTCGCAATAAATTATATGATGAAGCGGTGTTGCATTAATACAATCAGTTGGTTTGTTGTGTTCAATCATTTTTGTTTGTATTCGTATAATAAAAGTCAGAGGTTTTGTTTTTAATGTAAATATTTTGTACTAGCTGTGCCCTACGGTTTCACCCACGGTTTTAGTTACTGATCCGCCCCCGAAGGTTATAGCGTGATGTTACATAGCCTCCTCAATAAATGGGCTATTCAACACAAAGAGATTTTTTTAAATTCAAACCAAGACTTTCAGACATTATATCCAACAAACAAAATAACAAAAAAATTACCTCTTTATAATATTAGTGTAGATTATTTACAGTGAACTCGAGTGATGTACAGAGAGAATAATTAACTGTCCTCAGTAATTAGTGTTCGTATGTATTGATTAATTCTGACTGTTCTCTTAAAGGCCCTCAAGACGGGCGGTAATAGAGTGTTTGTTACACAGCGTGTTTAATAATTCAGCGTCACGACGTCTGAACTTGTCTGGCGATGCTGCCGGCGGCCTTGACCGAATGTGCCTGCATTAAGGCCGATAGGATTATGTATATTAAATAGAATTTCGAATGATTTCACGGAGAATCTTAGCGATGTGATTTGGGTGGAAATCTTGCGAAAGTAGATTTTATTTTAGAGTATCTTCCTACGAAAGGGATTTTCGTTTCAGTTTACTTATTATCGATTTATGGAAATTGAGAAGATTTTTTTCGATTCCGATTGTTCAATTTGCTTTGCGATGAAACCCGCCGTCGGAGTTAGATATAAATTGTGAAATAAAATTATATCGTGTAAAATTAAAAATATTCATGTGAACCCTAAAATAACAATATTACACTATTTCGTCAAGAATTTATCAATAATGCACTTAGTCTAGTGAACATTCTTTACATGTTTAGTAAATATCCTCCATTTCACCTTCGCCTAAAGGTCCATCCTTATATATTTATTCCCGAAAGGCAAAAAAGGTTTTAAAAGATAAATTCGGAAGTCTCTTTGGAAAGAAAATAAAACAACCCTTTCCACAAAGCGGGTCCACACGCATGATTGAATGAACACGTAATACCGCTGTGTAGTATCAACCAAAATATATTCAATATAATGCCTATTTCATACTCCTGGCCAATATTAATTGAATGATCGAGTAGGGATTAAGTGTTAATAAAGGTCTTGCAGCGAAGATTTTTGTGATTTCCTTTTCTCCTGATTGGATGATTTTAATATTATGATATATAATTTTTAAAAGCAGTGGCGTACCTAGGAGCCAATACTATATTTGTTTACTGACAGGGTCATATAAGGGTCACCGTGACCCTGGAACACACCGTGACCCTGGAACATAAAGGGCAATCGAAGGAACATGAGTGGGTTTTAGTCAGTAAGAGTCTGACACGCCCTCCCGTCGCACCCAGGACGGGAGCAGTCATTGGATGATTTCCCACTCACCAAAAAAAAAAAAAAGGGTCATATAAGGGTCTCATTAGCGCAAGCTAACCCTTTTGGGAAGGGCATGTGATGTCATATAATTCGGAAAAATTGTTCAAAATTCAAAGCATTTATTTCACTTAGACCGTTTACAGGCACTTATGAATTGTCAAGGTGTCAGTCAGTTTGCCAGAAAGTTGAAACTAGTTCCTTGTTCCAAAACGTAGATCTCTATGGAGAAGAACAAGCAAGAAACTCCATGGACAGTCTTTTAAATCATCAAGTTTTACAATATCTTGGTTACATAATAGTAGTAGTATGTGTACTAGGGTGTGAAAGAGTGGAAAAAAGGTAGATTCATGTTATAATTAAAGCTGCTTAAAAGATTTGCATTCTATGAATATAGTCCAGCTGTTTCAAAGATTACGCGGAACAGAGAAAAAAAAAACTCTTTACTAATTCAGTAGTTTACTGAAGAGCTGATCTAATGAAATTATTTATACATGCAGTTCGCTAAAATCTGTTTTATTTGGAAACAGATTCTTCTATTTTATTTATTGACGTATGTGTATGTTTAATGAACATACTAAAAGCCGTGGAGTTTCCTCTTATTGTGTACGAGAAAAGTGTTGCCCGTTTAATGAACAGCGGAACACCCGACACATAACTATTACTTGTAATCCAATTATGTTGGGCTCGGCAGTTGTCTACCAGTAATTGTAGTGACTAAATATCGATGTTTCACACGAACCGATCACCGTCTAGGTTCCTTTATGTCAATAAACAAAAAATATGTGATATGTAGGTGCGTATATCTTGTATGTGACAGTGTAAATTCAGGTCTATGCGTCCAAAACTGACATATATGTTTAACAAAGTTTATTTTACACATATCCAGGCGATTTTAGGAATTGTATACAATGACGATTTATTTACATTTCTGTAAACATATACACACAAATAGTACACATGCAATGTCTAATAGAGCAGGTAATAAAATATTGTGTACATTTATCTTAATTAAATAAAAGCACAAACAATAAAAACAAATATTTACTGTTCGTTCACAAACCACCTTCTGCAATCCTTTTTTGTGTTTTAGTCCGGGGCCGCGGTATAGCTCTTTGGAACAACCCGCAGCCCCGGCACGCGTTGGACCTTACGGGCCCCTGTAATTTTGCTGACATCTCTTTGAATGTCACGATTCTCACAAGCAACGTACATTCGCGCACTCGATTCTCAACTCACGCGCAATACTCTCTCAGTCCTCTCCCTGATGTCGTCCGACACGTCGTGTATTGCGACGTTACACACGTGATGTGTATCGCGTTAGTAGCGCGTTGGCATCGCTTCTGTAGCGCGCTGTAAACGCGTCTCTCGCGCGTCAGAAGTGTTGCTGTTTTTACAAAACTGGCGACTTTTGTAAAAGCACGGCAGCACGGCGCGGGCGAGGGGCCTTAGTAACGTATACTTATCTTGGCCTTAGAGTTTGAGAAACAAGATATTACGCGCAGTTCTCCAATTATCCATTAATCTAGCACGACTTTGATAAAAGTAACCAAGACAAACTCTGGCAAAATAATTTCGAAAATGTAAACAATCAGCTACCTACATTTTGTTGTTTCCTGAGATTGGCAGTTCAAAGAGAGGATTTATTTCAAAAGTGGGTAGTTGTTTGTTTATTATATTGGCCTTTGTTTTACAGAACAAGGTTTAGTTATTTTGATGCCCTTATTTAGAGTTATAAACAGATATTTACATGCCAACAGAGTCGATGGATAATCTCCTTTATTCTCACTAGTTCGATTCATTAGTTCGATCGTCGAACTAGTGAGAATTATATTTCTCATTTGTTCCCTTTATTCTCACTAACCTGCGACAACCGACATTTATAAGGTCAAAGTCACGGGAAAGAGCCAGTATTATGTCTTGTGAAAACAAAGTAAATAAGTAGAAAAAGTAATATACTTTCTTATATACCTACGCTTTCTCTTTGATTCCTTTTATTTACTATGTTTACCTTTATCGTTAAGTTTGTTAAACAAATAAGATCCCTATTTGGTTCACTTCACTTACCGTTATTTACGAACGTCGGGTAGTTTACTTATTAAGTTTAAAAGTTAGCTAGGTACTAACTTAACGCCGATTAATTTTCCAGAAAACGTGTAATACTTCATGGGTATTTTTTTTCAAAATGTGTGTTTTATAATTACATTTATAAAGAGCAGCGAATTGTTAACATTAAAAGAGGACCTCTTTTAAGAGGTAAAGACAACGTGTTTCATGTATTGAAAAGTGATTTTCATGAACTTTTACTATTTCTATGGCGGCATCCAAATCGCTGTGCAGAAAAGGCTCTGGCGGTAAGTTCCAAATCACTGTGGATAAAGTTATGGCGCAATAAAGGCAGCCTTAATTTCAAAATATCCTTTCAGATGACTTTTCCCTAATATGGTACCATCAAACTGATGTAATAATGCACCTTAAAACAACTCCTGAGTTGCAGTTAATTACGTTTTCAAAAATTAAAAAACATCAATATATTTTTATTACTGTTAAATTAACTCGTAAGGTACACAAAACACAGAATGGAGGAGTCCCATCAAATTGAAAAGCCCACTCATACATTTTTATTTTCCGCAAGGATCTAAGTTAATATTTCTGTTGAGAGGAATCGTAAAATATTGTGTTCCCTTTCAGATATGGAATCTTAAGGCGGAAATTTTCTCGATAATTTTGCTGTGGGTATTATAACAGCGTGGGGTGGAGTAACCCTTGCACATACATCAAGTGGAGTGCACCCCGAGTCGAACTTACACTCGTATCTACGGGCGATAGGACCAGAATATACCGCTCTCACTGTTTCCTTTCATTTAGATACGCTCGGTTTCGGTCCTTTATCCCCTTTCCTCAATTTTGTCTTCATCTTTCTGCCCTACTTCCACGGCCGCATTACTTAATACAATGAAATTTTTTGTCCTTAACTCGCTTGAATGAATTCTTTTTTTTTGGGATTATTTTTTTTGTTGCTGTTTTCGGCTGGATCTTCTTCATCTAGCTACTTCAACAGATTTAATTTTATGACTGAACATAATCTTGTGGAAATGATATTATGTTCCTATTATTTTTTTCTACTGTTATGACCAACACTTCCGTTTTTAATATGAATAAATAATAGTAAAAAATAATGATAGGCATAATATTCCTCATTGGTTTTATTACTATGTTCTGTATTCTTATAAATCGTTAGGTAACATATTTAAATACATCTACAATTTGATAGTTTATTACACAACCCTTTTGTTATCTACTTTTTAAAGATGGCGACGTTTGAAACCGTTGCCGAAGTTATCTGAATACATAAAATGTATTTTTGGCTGTCAAGACATTACAAACATAACATTTAATTTATTTTATTTACATCGTCAAATATTTACAATTGATCAGCTATTATTTACAACATACGATCTAAACCTTAAATTGTAACATGATTTCATTTATTAAACTTTAAATACAAAGGTACAATAGCCAATGTCTATAAATCATCTAGAGAAAATTAACATTTTATACAATTTAAACTTGCCTTTGACAAGCGTTTTACTTAAGTTTTAAACAGATGTAAATATCTACAAAGTAACAGAGATTTTAATATTGACATAGTAGCAAAAACGACCTTGAGTTTACCCTTCTTTCTTACTTCAAAAGTCATAAAATTGTTTTTGTCCGTACTGCTAACATAAGTAAGGAAAGAACGATCACAGAATAAAAACAAAACTGACTGAGAGCAATGTTTAGTACCAATCTGCCAGATTCGCTACATGAAATGAACTCAAAACGAATGATGCCTAAGGTACGTAATTTGTTTCTGGCTGTCACTCGAGACAACTTCTTGAAACAATGCCTTTTATTTTGGCCAGTGAAGCAACCCTAATTCTAAACTTTGATTGGGTAATTTTATTCCGGAATAAGACTGTGAAATGTGAAAAAGTCAGACGAATTTACAAAAAGGTATGCACAGTTTTGTTGTTTGAAAGTCAATGGAATTTTGGTCGGGATTTTTGCCAAGTACCTGTGCCTCTCTATTGTAGTATAGTGGGTACACAAATTTCGTTGTAACTATAAATAAATAAATATAAATATATCCTTTCAAAGGCTCATTGCAAAGTTACTCCAAGATTGACGACTTCTATAAATTCTTAGAAAATTGGTAGAAAACGAAGTAAACTGGTATTGTGGTGGCTGAGAAATCAACTCGATTTAGTCCCGTTTTATGTTTGAGCGCGCTGGAGATAAAATTGTTTGAGGATTGAGTCATTCTCTTGGAAAACATCTAGTCTGTGGCCAGTAAGATTTCCTTTACAATTTGCAACATTAGAATTTTAATTTCTTTTCAACAACTAACTGTTTTATGACAAGATTGTGCTGTAATTTTATTTCAAAGCGTTTAATCTATTCCTAAACTCAAAGTTAAATTTAAAATTGCCTACGAAAAAATAAAAAAGACCCAACAAGTCTTGTCAAGGTTTGTTTTTAAACTTTTTACAAAATAAATTTAAGCTTTGTCTCTTAATTTGTGAATTTAATATTTAAACTTTATTTATGATAAGAAATTGCTGTTGATTTATGTTGAATTTATTTTAATGAAAATTGCAAACACGAAAGATGTCGTATTAATAAGTTTATGATACAACATGTACGCACTATGCAGAAGAATTAGTACAGACAGTGTTTGTTCAAGTTGATCGAACGCAAATAACGTGGCAAAGAGAGCAACCAGCGGCTTAGATATACGTTACGCATAGATAAGCTGCTCGCTTCGATTGGATCTCGGTATATTCTTGTGTTGGACTAACGAAATCGATTTGCTTGTAATCTCGGAACCGGATTAAGACGACGAACGTAGTTAGCTGTGAGAACAAAGGAGATTCAGCTTCGGATAAATCATCAGAAGGATTATCTCATGCGTGCCACATTAATCTCTCTGGTCGTTATTTATCGAAATTACTTGAACCCTCTGGTCTGTTACAGATAAAATAGAAATTCAGATATTTTTAAACAATAATATCTTTTTAAAATTGACCATAACGCTATTGATTTATCGCCTTAAAATTATCTCACAGAAAACATTACTGTCTATATTTTATCGTTGTATTTTAAATACGTTCATTTCAGATAACACAATCCGAAGGTCCGCCACAAATTCGCTCGTTCACTCAATCATATAAAAAATACTTCCTTAGTTTAAAACGTTTGGGAAGTCGCGTTTGCACTAATAGGTCATCTTGAGGATGTCGGTTCGGTCGTAAGTTTTGATAGGAATTTGACGAGCGCGTTGGCGAAGAGAAGGGTGATGAGTAATGTTGGGATGGTGACGTAGTGTGCGGCGACTGGGAGGGCGAGGAGCAGAGCTGGCCGGGGCTGGCGGAGCGTGGTGAGCGTGGTCAGCGTGGTGAGGATGGCGCGGTTGAGGCGCGGCGGCGTAGAGCCCGAGCTCTGCATCGCCGCCGGCCGCTCCCCGCTCAGCACATGCACGATCACTGACGCCGACTCTGTACAACAAAGTTTTAACATAAATCACACTATCTTATATCACGTAGCGATATCGATTAACTGCGGGCGCCGCTGATTACTTACAAATGATGTAAAGGGTCGCTTTATCTTGCTCTTCAAAATATTGAGCTCGATTAAATTGGACGTAAAGTTGAAGTTAATTGCAAAAAGGGTAATGGCACATTTTGTTGTAAATTTTAAAATAAAAGCGGATATGGTTTCTTTGTTATAATAGATCACATAAAACGTTTTCAACCTAAATACATATATATCCTTACTTTGATATATGACAATATCATTATATGAAAAAATGCACATGCCACCAAATAAATGAGAAGTTTTAGCCTAGCCTACATTTTAAAGTCACAATCGCGCTAGAAATGCATTAACCTAGAAATATGAACACTTTATTATGCAAATAACGTACTGCATTGTAATCACAAATAAATACTGCAATTTTCCACATACAAACATTTAAGAATTGCTCAAACATTCCGAGTATATCAAAAACATTGAGTTTTCTTTCGGAGCCATTAAACGACGTCAATTAAAAAGTTGGCAGCGTTTAAACAGCCGTGTAGGTAATTGTGGAACATAGCAATAATGTCAAGCTGCTTTGTAAGACAAAGCAGACTCGAATAATTATACGGCAGTTCGTGGAAAATCCTTGTAATGAATAATTTTAATATGAATGAATATGGCAATCTGCGCGTTGGTATTGTATGAGGTACGGATTCATTTGGAAGGGAAAAAGAGATCTAAAAATACGTTGTTTAAGTACGGTTTTACGAATATTTCCCTTTTTAAACATTGTTTGTAATTTTAATGCTCTTTTTATGGGCTCTGAACTCAGAGGGTGGTAACGAGAGCTAAGTAGGCCTCTGCTTATCTTATAGTCTAATGTATCACGTTTCATAAAATGTAGCGAGGTGAAATTTTCAGTGTGTTACTCAAGTGGTACTAGAATCTAATCTACCTAATATTAAAATGTAAAAGTTTATGATTACAAATAGAAGGTTTATATACATAGCCCCACAAAACTGCTTACGCAGTTTAACTGTGAGATCATCGATTTATCTATTACAATATTAACGTAATATCAGGTGCTTCTATAACCTAATATATATAGTATCTAATAAATATTTCTTTGGCTGACGTGCGAATTTTAATTTCTTATTGTCTATCTCATTTTATTATCTACTTCTACTACTTTTGAGTTGGAATTTCTATAAAAGCGTGTTTTTTTAACTAAGTATTATTTGTTTTAAATTTTTCAGTATATATTTTTTTTTTAAATATTTGCATTGTTTTAGTCTTTGACAGGCGTGCAGAGTTTGAATTAAATGTTATTGTTCAAAATAGAGCAAATTCGAGCCCAAAGAAGTCAGTGACATACAAATTACAAACAGGTGAAACTAATAAAAGCGTGGTACAAGCTGCAATTTTCATAGGAGAAACTAACAGAAACTAAGCGCCTTACTAATAATCGCTGCATAAAGTTATGACAGGTTTATACGTCAAAAAATGTATGGTTACATAGGCTTTATTCATTGCATAACTTTACACAGTGATTATTAGTAAGGGCATAAAATTTTATCTATCTAAAAAAAAAAAAAGAGTAAAATATGCTCCTGCCCCCTGGCTATCAGATGCAATTAAAAATGCGATGGCTAGAAGGGATAAGGCGAAGAGGCAGTACAAAAGGGACCCTTCCGATGAAAACTGGACCTTCTACAAGAAACTACGAAATCGCTGCGGTCGTTTGTGTAGGGATGCCAAAAGGCGCCACATACATGAGTCAGTTTAAAATTCTAACACAGCACAAGTATGGCAATTCCTCAGATCCCTCGGAATCGGCAAAGCTGCAAATGATAGCACGCCCGATTTTAACTTGAATACTATAAATTTACATTTTTCTAAATCTCCAGTGATTCTGGATGATTCCATTAAATCTTCTACTCTCAATGTTCTCTCTAGTCTTCCTTTGCCAATATGTACTTCTTTCTCTTTTCACCCAGTCACAGAAGGGGATATTAAGCGGGCCATCACATCTATTTCTACAAAAGCAGTAGGTGATGATGGTCTGCATCTTAAAATGTTTCTTCCTATCCTTGATGTCCTGATTCCTATAATCTCTCACATAGTTAATTATTCCTTATACACTGGTTCTTTTCCATCAGCTTGGAAGAAGGCCCACGTTTTGCCTCTCCCTAAAGTCTCTAATCCCTCCTCAGTGTCCCAGTTTCGCCCAATTTCAATACTTCCAATTCTGTCCAAAGTCCTTGAGAGTGTTATTTATGTTTGTCTCTTTCATGCAAGAACACTTGATGATTTTGATGAAACTTTAGACAAATATACTAAATACCGTGTTAGGTAAGTCGAGGGACATATTTAAGGACGCGATAATATATGCTCACATTAGAGTATTAAATAAATAAAAAAAAACAAATAAAAATATATATATATATATATCCTGGGACATCTTACACACGGCCATCGGATCCCAAGCTAAGCAGAGCTTGTGTTATGGTAATCAGACAACTGATATACATACTTACATAATATTTAAATACATACATATTATAGATAAATAACACCCAGACACAGAACAGACAATATAAAGTCTGTAAAGAAAACCGTAATTGAATTATCGCGATATAAAGCACTCAAAGTGTTCAAAAACTGTAGCGCTCGCGGTTGCATCGGGTCACTAACGTATGATAAGAGAGTGAAGATAGTATGATCCGTTCTTGTTTCGATGGGAATCTAGCGCGTGTCAACAATTTATTAATTTTATGAGACATTTGGTAAAAAAATTAAGGTATTGTTTTCTTAACATATTTGGAATGTGAATCGTATACTGAATAGCCCCCTTAAGGATGGGCCTCGTCTTACCTAACAAGGTGTATAGAATCACGCTTTGAATAATAACCAAAGATCTATTTGATCGGAACCTTTGCTGTGCAAGTCTGCTTTTAATTCGATTTTTTTATATCGTGAATATGAACATAAAAGCTTCATACACAAATAGAGGCACAGTAAACAAGTGTATATTTCATTTGCTATACCTATATACCACTCAAAACTTTATTCAATTAAAAATTGTTTTTATTACAGCATTCAATCTGCACTGTAGCATTTTGTGATTGAATTATATGCATCGGAATTCGTTCTCATAATATATTTTTGATCTCAATCTTCATTAAAATCACAATAACAAATAAACTAAATAATAAACACGCCATACCCGATAGTTGATCCTTTCGATAATGAGGGTAGAATCGATAGTCGTAACAATGAAATATTGACCCGTTTCCCGACTTTAATCGGTTATAAAATTTATGCGTCCGTCCCATTTCTCAGTTCACAGCACTATGTCTGTGTTCCTTATAATTAGAGAAATCATAACATTCTCAGATAGATAACAATATGTGGACGAATATTAATAAAGAACGATGTTATCTAATATGAAGTGATGTAAGAGATAATGTCACTGTCTTGTTGAGTGAAAGAAAAACCTTTTGGTTTTTGTCTCAAGAGATTTAATGAGGTAATTTATCTACGCCGACTTTATTAAAATATGGTCTGTTGGAACACTGAAAAATAAGATGGATGTGCCATTTAGGGAATATGATAGATATTATTTTTTACTTTTGTTTACTTGAACAAAAGTAATTTGTTTAAAAATAGTATGAATCTATAGTTTATTTATTCTAAGGTTTTGGCCAAATGAATAGGTTTAATGATGAGTTTGATATCTGTAGCACTTTGTTATGCGTTACGTAGTCACTGGCTACGCCGTAGCACCAACATGCTACGGCGTAGCTAATGTCTACGTAACGCTGTCTACGAAATATAGTTGATTGTTTACGTTTCTAGATCGCGACTCATAAGGTACCTATATACAATTATGAAAACATGAATTTCCTTACCAGAGCTGCTCGGAGCACATGTGTAGTTCCCCGAGTCGTGGGGTGCAGCGCGTGCTATGAGGAGACGGCTTGTGCGTGTGCGCTGTTCCGTCTCCACGCTGATACCACCACGCTGAGCATAGTTCACCACTTGCTCACCTCGATACCAGTAGATAAAACTAGGGGAAGAAATGATGATAAATAAAATCTTCGGTTAACCCACGCTGTATTATGGTGACCAGATAGACACCTATATTATTCATAAATACATACAAATTTATAAATAAATTACAACCAGAAACAGAACAAGCAATCGTGTTCATTACACAAAGATTTGACCTAGATGGGAATCGAACCCACAACCTTAGGCTTATCACTAGAACAACAGATCGGACAAAATATTAAGTGTAATCTTTTATAAGCACAATTGCAAAACATGGCAAAATGATGATACGCAGCGTAAAGTGATGAATAAAATGAAATCTTAGTTGTATATAAAAATGTAAATCTTCGATTAAAATCGCGATCTTCAAGATAGAAAAAAAAAACAAATCACAATCACAAAACATCCACTCAAAAGCCAGACGAAAGATTAAAAAACTTTTAAATCGGACTTTCAAAATAAATAAATAAACTTAAGACCTGCAAACAAGCATAAAAAATATTTTCAATCACATCAAAATAAGATCTTTCATAGAGATATTTATTTTTGTTTGTGAAATTTATTCGATATCTCACAATCTCATCTTAAATTTGATAAATGGTCACCGCCTTTTAAGACTTGTCCGTGCGTTGCCATCGACACACAATGAGATTAGCCTTTGTATTCATAACACGAACTATATCAAGGCAGCGTTTGAAGAACCCACATAATTCCAAAGTCCATTACTTCACGCCTTTTATATAGAGCCGAATTTACAAACTTTATTATTTTATACTTTCAATAGCAATAGTAATAAAATCGAAATTGCAGCAAAAAATTGGCAAATTTATTCGCCTTCAGGCACGAGAAAATTACTTTTTAGATTTAATGTTATCGCCTTATAAGACAAAGGTCCACTTAGGAACGTTTACTTTATCTACAAAGGCCGTTACAATGAACTAAAATTAACTAAAACTTCAAACTCAAATACGAAAGTCAAAGTTTCGTGTTGATTGTGTATATGAATCCAACACCTTAGGCGGGCTCATTCTACTCTAATTACATGTTATTTCGCGTCACACGACTATTCATTACAAGCCAAGAATGTATTTTGTACCGTACTTGGTAATTAGAGTTTAATAAGCAGTCTATTTGGGTCATATATTTCAACTAATAGGAAATGTATTTGACACATATTAAATATGTTAAACTTTAATTAATATGTTGCAATATTCATTCGTTCCAAAAGTTTTCCGGGTCTAAACTAAGCTAGGTATTCATTCTGTTTATTTAAAAATAGATTTAAAGCAAAGATGCGTACGATTTGGGAATTGCAATTTATGTTTATTAATTCTGCTTGGTTCGATGTATTGCTATTCAGAAATAGAACACTGCATGAAAGCTGTACTCATAATAAACACGAGACCTATGAAACTAGGCAAACAAACGAGCACGCGCTACATAGAAGTCGCGGGCATTCAACGGCAGTTACTCCGAAACATACACGGCATTAATAAAATATTGGACGGCTCCGTAATTAACATAACGAAAATATTCGAGAAACGGCACTGAGTTATGATAAATAATTCACGAAACGTCGGAATAAAAAACGAAGGCTGTCCACATGGAGCGTATCATCGTTTCAATATTCAAATTGAAGGTCCCTCGATAGATCTCAGACATAGGCCACCATTAAACGTTGATAGCCAAAGAATACCTCACTTAGGGACCTCAGCCGACCCTTTTATCTGGAAATAAGCTTATCATGTTTATGCGATGCGAACACTAAATGTATAGGCACGGCGCGGTGTGAAAAGGTGCCTACACGATAACACACTTCCATTATAAGATCGTAAGGTGGAAGGCGGGGTCGGCTATTCACACCGCAACGATTTGTGACGGATATTCACCCGGAGTTACAACCGCAAACATCAATAACGAACATCGAATTTTTCGTTGCGTGTATTATTTAGGCGCATTTGTTTTTCATATACACGCGATTCATTTATGGTTTTAAATACGTCGACCGATCGATCGTATTTTGTGCTCTCGTATTTGTGAAGTACCTGACTGTTGTTACTACTCAATAAAAAATGCTGCATTTTTATTTTAATGTTTTTAAAAGTGTCTCAGTAATTTTGTCAGGTTCCAAAAATATCAGTAAGAGAACTAGCAATAAATTACAGTGCAAGCTCTAAAATATAACGTCGACATTGGCCAAAATATGATACTTTTGTAGGTCGCTGAGTGCAGGCAAATATGATCTAACTAAACAAGATGGTCTCATTACACATTTGTCACGTACGCTGACACAAAAGTCCCGCTCGAGAGTTATTTCTTACTTCCTCGTTTTTTATGTTGGCAACCCACACTTTCATGTGCTGTTACTGCCCGTTCCGAGCAAGAATACGGCACCTTTTCCATTTCCTTTATAACCCATAGAAAAAGTTTCGCCTTTTTCAGTCAAAACGTTTTGGCATACGTATTTTTATGCTAGAGTTCTTTTTACATTATAATTGTATGTGAAATTGTTTATTTTATCTTGCGCAGCCTTAATTAAGAAAAACTTAAATGTACACTGAAATATATATTTTGTTTAATTAAACCAAAAAAGGTGTACAAAGCCTTGAAACAAAAAATGAAAACATGGCATTATCTTTGAACACAAAATAAAGCAAACAAAATATATAAGAAAGCTAATTCTGTTTAGAAACACTGCTATAAAAATAAACGAAAGAATTTTGCAGTCATTTATCTACGTTTTTTTAATGTCTGGAGTCGGTAGGAGGTCTAGATTTTTCGCATTAGTTACCTTGGCGGGTCAGGGGCGTACTTCGCCACGCAAGTAAGATTGATGTCTGATCCAGCTCTGACGAACAACTCTGGCCCCGACAGTATCTCCGCCTTTGACACTGTTGAAAACCACAGATTATTACTCAGACGTAGTACTTAGATAACAGCAATGTGAATTGGAATTTTAAAGTATTATTATAAAAATTAAAATCTCCCATTTTATTCTAAAGTAATACAGTTTATTACAAAGGCATAATAAATAATAATAGTCCAGTCAAATTAGCTTCAAAAATAGGGGCAAGGTTACATTAATTCGCACCTAGCTAAAAATTGGCATGAATGTTGAGAACCCTATTACACACAATTTGTCAATTATCCACATGACTCCAGCGTGTGGAAAAAAATTTATTCAAGGTCAAATGTTGCAAAAATCGGTTTTTTGAGTTTTCCAGCTAAACGGTAAGTGTTATCATAAAAATAGATGAGACAAAAATTATTCATCATACAATTATATATAAAAATTGTTCCTACACTTTTTTCTTAAGAATCACCATTTCGGAGATATAGCGATGCAAAATGTTGAAAAAGTTGTATTCTTCATAATATGTATGTCAATTACCGTTATATACGTTACAAAACGATTTTTAATTCGTATACGTACTCTTTGATTTTTTTTTAAAAAAGAAAACGTAAACTTAAACATCTATAACATTTAACAGTGATTCAATTCTCTGCTAACTTGGCGGAGACTTAAATGATTTAAGAATCTGGAATCGGAAAGCACGTAAAGTCGTTGGTCCCGGTTGTCATTCGAAGAACTTTGACAGTCGTTACTGGTTAGCCAGAAACTCTAAAGCCGCAATTATATTATGCTGACGCCGCGTATCGCAACGCGTGGGTAAGCTATCGGTTACATACATTTAGTACACGACACAGCGACACGCGGGACGGAACTAATGTAATCAATCCAGTACTAAATGTATGTAACCGATTGCTTACCCACGCGTTGCGACACGCGGCGTCAGCATAATATAATTGCGGCTTAACCAGTCTTACCAAGAGGTATCGTGTCGCCCAGTTACTGGGTTGTGGAGGTCAGATAGGCAGTCGCTCCACGTAAATCACCGGTATCCAGCTGAATCCGGTTAGGCTGGCAGCCGACCCCAACATGGTTATGAAAAGGGAGATGACGTTTTCAAAGAAAGTACCTCTACTGCACAAGCTGTAATCACCAACGGAATTCGTTTTCTTCTTTCCGTTTACGGAGCTCCAAAAAAAATTACGTGCTTAGATAAATTTCGATACTTATCTTTTGCAAAAAATACGCATAAAAAAAAACAAGTACAATTAGCTTGTCTTCCTCCAACCTCTGCTTCTGCTCAGCAACATCTATTTCGGGTATATTATCAAGTTCAAGTATGGCTTGGTAATAAACTAAACCCAGAAGACTGGGGTTGGAAATTAATTGACAATATATTGGAACCAGTTAAGACTTTACTTCCTCCTGCACCGGAAAAACTTCTCAATTCAATTTTTTGCAATTGCAAAACGGGGTGTAATGCTAAATGCGGCTGTAAAAAAGTTGGGTTGTTTTGTTCATTAGCATGTATCAGTTGTCGAGGTCAATCGTGCTCCAATGTTCAATCGCCAGTACAAGAAGATTCTTACGATATATGCGAGGAGACATCTGATGCATCGCTCTTTGAAAAATTTATTTGTACCCAGCAGGAAGAAGAAGAAGAAGAAGACAGTATGGATTATGTTCCATTAGAAGAGTATCAATCAGACGAATAATTTCCACAAATTACTCATTACTTACACCGCTCTTGTCATTATAATAGTACCATTTTCAATTTAATACAATAGCTTTTTAACTCAACAGAACCACAATATATCGTGGAATAGGCCTACCGTGGAAGCCACGTAAAAAAACGCGCCATGTACACTACCTCACGGTAGGCGCGGAAACGTGTGCATATTATGAGTAACACAACGTTTTTAACATTTTGCATCGCTATATCTCCGAAATGGTGATTCTTAAGAAAAAAAGTGTAGGAACAATTTATATAGATAATTGTATGATGAATAATTTTTGTCTCACCTATTTTTATGATAACACTTACCGTTTAGCTGGAAAACTCAAAAAACCGATTTTTGCAACATTTGACCTTGAATTTTTTTTTCCACACGCTGGAGTCATGTGGATAATTGACAAATTGTGTGTAATAGAGTTCTCAACATTCATGCCAATTTTTAGCTAGGTGCGAATTAATGTAACTTTGAATGTCTATTTTGACCGGACTATAAATAGAATAGCGATATTTCAGTCACAATAACGCTATGAGAAAGTTAAAATAAATACAGTTTATAACAAATATTCGATATTATTAGACGTGTGTTCATTTCATTTTATCATGGAAAAATACCAGTAAAATTTTTCCTATCATCTTTGAACCTAATACTTTAGCTACAAAGCTGAAAGTCTATTACAGAAAAACGGATTGTAATATTTTCAGGTGTAGGTGTCTGGGCGTATACGTAAAATTATAATGTAAGTACATTACCAGTCATTTCAATACGATACTTTTGACAAATGTCGTATAGATTACTATACACTTACTATACATTAAAAATATCATCAAAATTTATTATAAACTAGCTGCCCCTCGCGGTTTCACCCGCGCTATATTAGATTTTTGGTTACTAAAAAAGGAGATAAAAAGTATTCTATGTCCGTCCCCTGGTCCTATCCTAAGCTACCTCCCCACCAATTTTCAGCCAAATCGGTTATGCCGTTCTTGAGTTATAAAATTTGTAACTAACACGACTTTCTTTTATATATGTGTCGCTTTGTATATTTTATTTAAATAAAAACTATAATTTATAGTCGTTACAAATTAAGTTGGATGTTTAAATAATACCTTAATTAAAAAAATAAAATATGCTTCCGTAGTGTTAACAATTTTCAATGAAACTGTTCATTTGTGGTGTGGCCAATTAGTACAGTTGCATAATAAAACTGTGATGTGCCTTTTTATGCAGATCAGTGATAATTATGTAGACACGTTTACTATAATAATAATTTTATTGGCAAATTGTCAAAAATACTTCATTTTGCCATTTTGACCACATTTTACAATCAAAATGTTCAGAAATTCAAGAAAAATGCCTTAACCATTACCTGAAATGCTGAAAAGCTGCACGTGGTATTATTCCATGTCTATTTACGTAGAGGTTATTTAAAAGTATCTAAAGTTATTTGACTTTTTAATTGACGCCATGGAATACTGCTGACAGTATCACAAGATCATAATAAGTAAATACTTATTCTTATTTTATCAATAGAACGAATTTAAAATTGCAACCAAAGCTCTAACTCATCTCATTCTGAGCTTGTCATTGTAAAAAGTACTCTTTGTTTATGTATTTACAGCATTTTCTAGCTCTCTTAATATTGGTCGGACCTCAGTGCCTTGGCATCGTTTCTAAATCGATTCCCTGGGCTCACGCTTTAGTCGTGACAGGCTTAATCAGTTTATCAGATGTTTTGCCAAACAAGGGGGAAGGGGAAAGGGGCAGAGTGTTGCAAGATTGCAAACTATTATATTTCCATTTAATTAAATTATTTAAATTAACAATTGAAGCAGTGGACTACAATATTAGTTTCTATTTTTACAGAATGCCGGCTGCAGATTTTTTAAAATGGAAAATATATTATAATACCAGCTGATCTACGTACTATCTGAGCTATCAATTCATACAAAAGATCATTTGCAACATATTGAGTGCAGTGAAACGGGTGTCAAAAATTAGGTATAAGACCTATTGTTTCTGAGATTATGTGAGTTTTGGTAAGCATTTTCTTTTCAAAATGTTTTCATGTTCCCATTGAATGTTTAAAAATTTTTTTAGGTAACAATTCAGAAAACCGTTTTTTTTATCTTTGTACCCTAATTCACTTAAATGATCACTAGTATAACCCCTTCAAAATAATTGTTCGAATTACAGTTCACAATATAAATTGACACTTACCAACAACAGTAAGTCGAAACGACAAACTGATCTTAGGTTCTGTAGACACTTGGCACTCGTACGCGCCAGAGTCCCGCGGCTGCGCAGGCGCCACTCGGAGTGTCCACTCATCGGAGCCGTCGGCATGGAGCGCGGCGAATCTTGCATCACTACTGTATGTATGGACACCCACTGTGAGGATGTGGAGGTCACGTTTTCGTATCCAGGACACCTGTGAACAAGGGAATGTTTTACTACAGGATCCTGTTTAAGAAAAACATCTTTGAGATAATGTTGACTGTATCTGGTATAGCAAGAAGGTTTTTTTTTTTTTTTTGGTGAGTGGGAAATCATCCAATGACTTCTCCCGTCCTGGGTGCGACGGGAGAGCAAGAAGGTTGATGCGACGTCGCCGAGATGACGTCATTGGAAATGAAGTGCTTCTGTATTTGCACACACACTTGTACACTATAATATTGCCTGCGTATTTGTCTAGCCTTCAGTGATTGTCTGACGTAATCTGGAGGTATTATTGCAGTGTAGTAGAAAATATTAGCCTTATAATTATATATAGTCGCATTAAAGTTTGGTTATTTAAAAATACCGCACATCACCAGTAAAAGGTATTACGTATAACGTCTAGCGTAAAATTAGTACCTATCTAAAAATGTCCTAATTAAATTTATTGTAGAAATGACCCGTCTATAATTTAGTTCTACTTATTAAAATGCCTGTGAGTGTCTCTAACAAAACCTCCGTACTTTTACCAACTTTTACTAAAATTCAACTGAATACTTAATTGTGACCTTAGCGTGGCTTTTCATTTGGCCTATTTATAACTAAGGTGAAAGGTTTCCATAATTAATAACAGACATTCATGCTGATTGGGTCATGAATTAAAATGTAATTGTTTAAAGTTTAATTAAAGTCACACACACGATAAATTTTAATTATCTTTCAAACTCCTGTATTTTAAGCACATATTATATTAACATTACAGGAACGTTTGTTGAAACGTTGTTTTATTAGAGCGACTGCCGACAGACTAATGAAAAATCGTTAATGCAGATTTTGGATAAAAATAAATAAATATGTTATTAATGAAACGAGAAAATGCTGAGAAAACACACGAAAGTTTTAGTATAAAATTTTCAATGTTAGATAGTTATGACCTATGACTTTAGAAGAGGGCATAAACCTAGATCTAAGGGTACAATGATTGAGGAGCCTGTCTGGATTTACTTATCTTAATTAATCGTAGTGATTTAGTCACTTAGCTTCTGTAAGTTAGATATAAGGTAATTTCCATTATATTTTAGGTAGACTTAAAGTTATATTTAACAAGATGTGTAACATAAAGGGCAACCGAAGGAAAATGAGTGGGTTTTAGCCAGTAAAAGTCCAACACGCCCTCCCGCCCGGCCCAGGACGGGAGAAGTCATTTGATGATTTCCCACACCCAAAAAAAATGGGTTCACAAACTTTATTCGTGTTGTATTAGTACGATCTACAATATTTTTTTTTGTAACTAAGGAAGAGTGTTATTTATTACCTGTGTACAGCTCTACTTATCGTCTGGATTATGTGTGTGTATAGTTATCAATTAATAATGGCTAGACTGAATGGTGTTAATTAATCATCGTACTATTTGTATTGGTACAATATATCAGGAAACGAAGATCAATAAACCTCTGTCAGTGCTAGTGACCACAAAAGATTTCTTTAAATATATTTTTTGGTTTAATTACTCTGTCGCAGATATCTACCAGATACGAAACGCCTCTTAGTGCGAATTCTTGTTTAATTTGTCTTTTAATTCCTGATTAATGTTCACAATCCTACTTATCTGATTGATAGTGTTTTAATTTTTTTCACAAAAGCTGTGACACCTGATCTGTAAGTTGTCGCTTAATTCTAATTTTAAGTGATTCTGTAAGTTAGTGTCACTGTGCCTTTGTTGTTACAATCGTATAATAAATAAATAAGTACAACATCCACACGAATTTCCGTACAAAAACAACCAATTGCAAGTATTCATTTTTTTGTTTAAAAACCTACATATTTAAAATTGCGATCTTTTATAACTGCGTTTCTAGCACCGATATAGGTTTACAACCGTCATTTGCAGAACGATAAAAATTTCACCATGTATTGTATATGTATAGGACATGTGGGTTGGTTCGTCTTATTGTACCTCGTCAGCCTATTCTCGCTTGGTTGCTATATTATACTAAGGTTCTATGAGGCGGCCAAGGCATCGTGCCAATTTGCACGACACCTATATACACCCCGACTCTGTGTTCATTTTATAACTTTGTTAGGACTTGCTTGACATAGTTTATCACTATATATAGCATAAGCAAAGTTGCTTTTCGGTCTCCGTCCGTCCGTATGTTTGCTTAGGTCTTTATAACTACCCAACAGATTTTGATGCGTTTTTTTAATAGATAGAGTGATTCAAGAAGGTTTACATGTAAAATGCGTGCATATTGTAGTCGAGAAAAGGTTTGCATTTTCAAAGATTTGTGACAGCCGAGGGAAGCTGGGGCGGGTCCTTAGTTTATTTACACAGCGTGACTGGTGAAACGTGGGACATATTGAAGGAGGCTGTTGAGTGTTCAATTTTCATTCCGACTTCATACAAAACAGTATCTAAACTTTTCACTAATTTTCTCATAAAATAAATAAATGGTTGACACGCGCGATGGTGACCCATCGCCAAAAGAACGTATCATACGTACCTCACTTTTAAATCATAGGTGTGTAGTGTCCCGCTTCAACCGCGAGGTCAAGAGTGTAGTTTTTAAGAATTTGAGAGCCTTTTTGCGATAATTTAATTACGGTTTTCTTTACGATTTGTATTATTATTATTTGGTTATTTATTGAGCATATTATTATCGGGTTCCTTATCTCACCAGTCATGGTGTGTATATTTGGGTTTTATTTTTCCTAAAACATCTATGATTTATTGCTCTAGGTGTTTGTGATGCCTTGATGATATTAATTTGATGTGTAGTCTCCTATAGGTAATAGCCTTTTCCATTTTTCCCAATTCCTATTGCTGCAGTTATCACTCAGTTTTTACCTAGTACGTCTATCGTATCTATCATCTATGTGCTCATCTTTTTCTCTGCTTCGCCACTCTCCTTTTCCCAATCGACGCATAACAATCGTTAAAAATTACATAGAAAAATGGGATGATGTGATTTATTCTCTGAGTTTTTTAACCGATGCAAGATGCAAAGAGCAACTTGCTCTGTTAGTTTGCAACGCAGTTTGTCGTAAATAAGCAGATTATCTTCATAAACTTGACTCGCAGCCAGACATAACGTATGTCTTGCTGCTCGCGTTTGCAGTAAAATATGTATTAATTGACGTATGATCTTGTTTATCTCGGCTCCTTAGGAATGCCGCGTGCGGCGGCACCTGATCGAGTGTTAATGAACGCAATGGATGCTTCCATATTTATGGTTTTATTATGATATGTCTACAGGTTACGCTATGTACTCTATAGTACAAAAGAACTTTTTTAAATTGTAATCTTTCCGATTTATTGAAATATGGATAATAAAATTCAAAGTTTCCTATACAGTTAATTAATTCAAGAAACTTTGGACCGTTTAAGTATCATTACCAACTTGTATCCATAATAATGTTAGTCTGATTTAGAACAAATGTAAATAAATTATTAACAGAGTACTAGCTCTTTTAATTCAAGTAGCCTAAGTATTAAACTTACAAATGCCCGAATAAAATTTACTCATTCTAATTTTATTCGGAGATAAAAGTTTGTTACAAATGTGAAATTGCGGGAAGTAATATAAACTTTTACGGCAATAATTTTTGGTAAACCGGGAGGACTTAATTCTCAATAAGCTCTCCCAAATTCAGGCTCTATAAAATTCGTATCCTAAGACCTGGATCACCATAAATTTCCTCCACGTAAGCGTAAATTTGATAAATTCGTTAAGAACAATTAAGAAGAAAAAATAAAAAGCCGTTGTAATTTATGAGGCTCTCGTACTACAAAGTAATTGTTAGCTGTTTCGACTCGTTCCAATTTTTATGTGGTCGCATCGAGAGAGTTTCATTGGGAATTTGTATTCGAGACTATTCGCTGCGAGGTTTTAAAACTTTCTTCGTGGCACGGTTTAAAGCGTGGTGGAGACGGAACTAACTGGATATAACTGGAAACCTCCTAACCATTCTTTCTCGCGGTGCCGAAGTTTTTATGGGTCAAGCCTAGATCAAGTAGGATTGGACTCGTTGTCGAATGAAATGGAATGTTATTGTCGCTCGTTGTGTTATGCAGATTACAATTGATTGAACCTTGGATTTCAAAACAGAGTGAGTTCGTCGGCTTTTTAAAAGTTTCGCTTCTACAAAATATGGAATTGATATTTAGCGTTTTCTTAGTGTCGTTCTTGATAAGGTATATAAAATATAGGTACGGTATAAGATACAGTATAAAATTCAATTACATTACTTGTTTTTCAATTGGATAAAGCAGAAAATTAAAAAGTACAAACAAAAAAGTTCTATTGGAAATTCTATTTAGTTGTTTAGATTTACAGCCGTTCGCTTTAGTGAGCCGAGTTAATTACAAAATAGTGTTAACTGTCCGACAGTTAGGTGAGCTTTGCATGCGACGGTTTAGATGAATTGATTGGACTTTATTTGTGTTTGCACTCGATGCAATTTATCAACCTTTTTAGGTATTTTTTAATAACGAGAGCGCCAGCACGTGCATTTATTTTTTAGTTACAAATCACACGTATATATTTCGTTAACGATAACATTTTTAGTCAATAGCAACAAAATATGGTACCAAATAAATTTTTACTGCCAACTTTTCATAGGTGAACGCAATATAATGGAAAGAAAAACTCTTTTACACTGAACACTTTATCTCATAAATGGGATCACTAGATAAAATGTGAGTGGAGTAAAGTGAAGTGAATCAGCGCAATCTGTGGCTCGAATGAGTCAGCCCTTCGCTGGCAATTTGGGCACCATTCACGCGCCGCTCACATCGGAAACCACACAGAAGATTGCCCACTCCTCTGAATAGTTCCCCCACGTTTCCACTAGAAAGCCAACCTTTAATGTCTTTCACTAATCTTTTGCCCGGACACTGAAAAGAGGATTAAATATTGAATCTATTCGAGGCAAGTTTTGGACGTGAATGGCGACGGCTGTAACCGCGTTTGACCCAAATGCCGTTTTTGTTGAGCGGGGACGGACTGTTTATTGGATCTGCGATAATAATTATTGTCAGATCCATCAAATTAATAAATAGTAATAAAAAATCCGGATGAGATTACTTATCATTGGATTATCTACCTATTATAATTACTCATTCTATAGATTCTCAGTAAATAGTAATGGAATTAACAAATTGAGCAAGTTTATCTGAGGCAGACTGAGTAATTAAAGCCAGACAAGTTATTATGAAACTATTCAAGCACTGGTTGTTTAGAAGATTGCGAAGAGAAATTAGCTCGGCCGCGTCTGGACTAAGTTTGAACCGCCTTGAAAATTTAAACTCACTTTGCCTACAATTCAGAATTTTGTATAAAAGTTATCAATCTCAATTTGTCTTTTTATAAGTGTTTCCAAATCTAATACTTTCACCAGTCCCTCATTAAGTAATTTTTTTTTGGAGGCCGTTATTTAAAAAAACGTTGGATTTTCATTAATAATAGGTACGTGTAAAATCGCTTCAGTTTAGAGCTCATTACGCACCTTTCTATAAATAAATATTAACCTATTAGTAAATTTTATTCCCAACCTAAAAACTACAAATCGGGGAACATTTTTACTAGACGAGTTCTAGATTGTACGATCTTAACAAAAGATGGCCTTTACAATGTGCCTTTACATATACCTATGTGTATGCACATAAGAGGGAATCTATTCATCGACTGAAGGAAGTGCAGAAGCATCTGATACCTTGTACCCTTACGATACATGTATAACTTGGTGTCAAGATGTATCTAAGAATTAGATCGTCGATACTTAAAGAGGTCTCGAATGTAATCGATTTTGAATTATATAATTTTAACTGAATAATGAAAATCTATTTACAAAAATCACACGTGTAGACAGAATAAAAGCACAAATTTCTTTAAATGAACATTTTATATAAAATCACTAAATATTCTCCTTGCCGGAATTTCTCCTTGTTGAGTGATTTATCTTTCTTGACATGTATTAGGATTTACATAATAGGTATGTAGAGCTTTATATTTATCGGACTAAAGAGATAATATTTCAAAAGGTTCGCGGAGGACATATCGTTTGTGTCCGTGATTGATTAATCCTCTGTTTGTTGTACATTTGTCAACGAAATTCGAAACATACAAGCGGAAAAGCAACTATAAAAATTTGTAGTTTCCCTTTTTATGGCGTTTTTATACGAGAAGATCTCGACTTTTTTTAATTGTCTGCTGATTAGAGTTTGGTCGAATTTCAAAATCATAATATGCTACATTTCATGATTTTTAAGATAATGAAGCTAAGGATTTATTTTCTTGCTTGTTTGTTTAAACGGTCAGTCGGTTGTTTTTGTAAACGTTACAATAAGCCTTTTATTTCTGAATTGTCGGTGCGGCTTAAATAATTATATTTGCTCACGATATAACAATCACGCTACGAGGAGTGGAGCACTGTCGAAGACGCGAGTAAATCACCGGGCGAGAGTTAGTCATTATTAAACTTTCCTACTAAGCTGCCTTTTTAGTAAGTTATAAAGGAGAGAGATAGATTCAGTCTTGAAGATATTGGAACTTGGGTCTTTCAATAAAGAAATTGTATGATTAGCAATTATAGTCCAAATTCCAAAAACACTAAATGGCGATATAAATAGACGTCTAAGCACTGCCTTTGCTTAGCATTATACCTGTCACTGTTACACAACTGTCAAACGTCAAGTGCACGTAAGAAATAAGATGATACATGGCTAAGTCAAAGTCAGTGCTTAGTAACGTCTATTTATCTTGCCATAAGATCGGATCAAAATAAAAGTATCGAATTCAAATAATTTCCTAGATTTTTTTGCGGTTTATTTTACCTTTTTAAATTCATGTTCAAAACAATTTACAGCTCTAGCAGTCGAGTTGCAACCGGAATGTTATCAATAGAGTGTTAGGTTTAGGTTACAGAAAGCCATAATTGTGTATCAGAATTAAACTTAATTGGATCAGTGGATATGGAGAAAATGTAGTGTAACGGATGGACGGACTGATAGTCACACGAGTGGTCTAATGATGATTGGGCTTTTCATTTGGACCTAATACATTTTCAGTTCCATATGTCGTAGTGCTGATTAAAAATATTTTTTTAATTCTACTGAATCCAATAATAGCCAGATGGTAATGCTTAGCATTTAAAATACCAAGAATTCTTACTTTACTTTTACCTGTTGCTGAAATGACATAGCTTAGGCAAACCTAAACTTAATTCAAATTATATTCATTTTGTAAATTGATTTTAAATATAACACTTTTGCACCTCAATATTTTAATTCTATTTTTTAAGCGAGCGATGGAGTCAGTGTTTCCTAACTGACTACTCTGAGAAGATTTAATAATAAATAATAATACAATGGTAATATGGCAACAGTATCAGTAAGAGTAGTGAGATTAGCGTCTGTAACCGAACTAGGCATAGCCTGTATTTCGGCTATCAGCACCTTTCCCCTCGGGTATTCATTATACAATAAAAGATGCCAAACAGATGGAACTTGTTAACTTGGTAAGTACATTGTTGGTAAATTTATAATTATCCAAGTACATAACTCTCTAATTTGATTAATGAAATTAGAGATGGTATGTGAGATGTATTTGTGTGTGTGTGTGTGCGTGTGTGTGTGTGCGTGTGTGTTTGTGTGAGTGTGTGGGTGAACTATTTAGTATTATTGTATTTATTTTCATTTCTTTCTTTTAACGTGTAACGACTAGCAGATTTTCCGTTTCCTCGTAAATATTGTGTTACTTTTAGTTTGCATTGCATATCCGAAACAAACTCAAAAGTCTCTTTTTAAAGTCCATACAATTGTATTGGTAAAAAACGTGCCACCAAGTCCATGAAAGTGATCATTTTTTTGTAATATTTCGTGTGGTTTTTGCAGTTCGTCGATCGATCAAATACCTATAGGCCTGTAATTGCGGCGCACATTGTTCCGTGCGCGCCATACTGTTGCCGTGCCCTAACCGGGCTGACTGAGCCAATACCAGTTTGGAATAGAGATCTTGCATCTAGTAGATACTGGAGTCCTAGATCTTAGCAAGTGCAGAAGGAACCACAGGGTTTCAGTTGGTGAATCCAATTTTTTTATTAATAATTTTGTTTAACTGTTAAGATTATAATTTTTTTTTATTTATTATATTAATACAACGCGGCGTTTTCCCAAAAAGAATGGCGAAAAAAATATTTAAGACATAATATCTACTTGTGAGTGGCTGTCAATGTAACTTATTATGAATATTAACTTTACCAGATGATGCCACATAAAATAGTGATATTGTACAAGCCACCTCCTTAACAAGTGCACGAACTTTCTTACAAATTGTTAGGGGCAAAGAAGTTAACTGTTGCCAGATGTTTCCCTCTTGATTAACACTTCGTCCCGATTTCGGAATCCCACATTTTTTGCTCCCCGAATTTCTTTATTTTGAATCTGGCAATACAAGCTTTATGACATAAATCGGAGAGTCAGCTGTTTCAGTTGTATAAAAAGTTCTGAATGTACTATTTTCATTATACAAAAGAGTCTAAATATGGCTGTGGGCAAGCTTTTTATAGTGAATTTAACTTCACTGCCAAATACCAGAATTAATTTATTATTAACTTTTGTAAATGGCACTGTATTATGCAAAAGCTTTTTAACTATCACTGGCAACTTTTAGTTTTGCTGTGAATGTTTATGTATGTTTTAAAGAGTTAAAAATGCTACGTAGTAAATACTGCGGTTGAGATTTATAAGTACTTGTCGCTGTCGCACAACTGTTGAACTAAAAGTGCAAGATAGAGGTGGGAAAGTGGCTAAGTTAAAGTATGTTTATTTAACTCGGCCTAGGGCTTTGTAGCATCCACGGATATCTATGGTAGCATCGATGTTTCTAGTAGTTCTCAATACTGTGTATCCTGCAGCTTACGGGCTTAAAAAAACTTATTGAATAAAATGTATTGTTAAGAAATGCTGACTTTTTTCAAACCAATAAAATATTGTTTTTGAAAACTTCGCTTATATTGCCTTTAATTTCAATTAAATGATATTGAATATGTTTTTGTCTAGCTCAATTTGAGCTTATAATTTCACGCAAAAGGCCAATCATTGGGCCATCATGACATTCGATATTATCAAACTTTATGTAATTATTTGATGCATTGCGGAATACTAATCACTATTGTTAACATGATATTTGACGCCAACAAATTATGTTATTTTTGTGTTGATATTGGGAATAATTGCAGGCATCATTAAAACAATTTGTCATTAGTGCATGCCAAGTAAAAACAGTTTGGATGAATAATTATTTCAATCATGAAACTTGTCGGTGTTGACAAAAGCTCTTTAGTTTGTGACCTTTGCACTCCTGCCTAAAAGCGATGTCGTGTTCTATTTGTAGGGCTGACCACCGAGTAGCTACTTTGGCTAAACAGAGGTTGAATGTAGAGGCGGCCAGCATTGTGCTGATTGATTATGATTAAGTGTCTTCGCTCACGCAACTTCTGTCATTATAATCAATTATTATTGATGCTTACGCCTATTATTATGGTAACGAAATTGGCGCTGATCGAATTCTGTGTGAGTAGGTTAAAAATATGTATGCACATCGTAATGTCAGGTATTAAACAAACATTTTTTTACATCTTACAATATAACTTCAAGGTCAAGATAACATCAAGAAAAAGAACGTAGTAATTGAATAATTTGGTATACATTTTGCATTGGAGTTACATTTATAACACGGTTTTTGAGAACATTTTAGTAAAGTTTCGTGGTTACCAGTTTCAGTGCCCTTTTATTTTATAAATACCGCGTTCTACGAAGTCAGGGTTGTTGGCATGCTGTACTGCAGTGTAAAAAATATGACATACTTTTTATATTATTTATGTGCCCGCAGCACAAAATACGTGGGAGAGGTCAGCAACTTAAAACTTACCACAAAGTTAAATGTCAAACAATTTTTCATTCATAGTATATTTATTCATACATATTCACCTCATAATTTTAAGTTTGTATGAGGTTTCTCGTTTAGTTTTCTCTAATTACTAATAAGAAGCTACTTTTTTGGATTGAGAAAATCTATTTCTGTTATTTTTTTGTGTCATCAACTACTTCCAATAAACTATGTATCTGCAATAACACACATTAGGAGTAGGTTACTTAATTTATTAATTAAACCTTCGAACACACGTGATTCGAGACACAATAGAAAAACAATAGCAGCGCGACAGCTGCCAGTCCAGTTGCTTGATCGTCGAAATGTTAAAAACAAAACTGTGTAAAATAAGTGATAACTTACATACCGTAAGGCTCGTTTTTGGCAACGAGCACAATCTATTCGGTGCGCCATTTTAAATTCAAATGCGATAACAAAATGCAAGACTTCAAGCATTACCTACTTGGCCCATATTGAGGCGCACGACTTTCGCAAGTTCAGGAATTGAACGGAAACATAAGCATGACCAATAAATTTCTATTACCAACTTGAAAGAAAATTGGCTTACGTTTATGTCAGGATAAAAATACATCCATCTTTGCCATATTTTTGATATTATACATAGTCAGTAAATTAGATAAGTGTGCAGTGCTGTTAGATTTACTCGTAAATCGAGCCGATGTAAACAACGACGGATTATTCTCTCATAATATAAAGTTTCTCATTAAGTTGAAAGTAATTACTTCTCAATAATAAAAATTATCTACGGATGCAGTCAAATGAAATTTTTTTTTTTATTTCAAAGTTCAAATTATTTAAATCGGTGTTAAAAAAAACTTTATCTTATCGGCTTTACTGACTGTACCTACAAATCCAATTAGTCCCGATACATGATCCGTGTCGGTTATGAGATACCGAGAGACCGTTAATATTAATTGATTTAGTATTGGGAGACCGTTATAATTTATGTCCCGCAATACCTGTAAAAGCAAAAACTTTAGAGCGCAATGTGACATAATATAACCACTATATATAACCAGCCTAGAAATCAGTAACTGCCATACCAAGCCTGCAATATTATAGCCAATAACATAAGCACAATATTTCCCACTTTAAAAGCCAATTTCAAAGTCAAATTTATGTGATAGGTAGGTACGTAAATCATAATAACGTAAGCGGATTCTTGGAGAGATGCCTCTGTATCGATAAAATGAATGCGAGTGAAAATCTAAATAAATGCATAGTGGAATATGTGAACGTCTTGTGAAGTAGGTAAAGCAAGATGGATACTATCTATTTCATCTCCGGGGACTACCGTTTGCGGTAACTACTTGCGGGTAAAATCCTCCCCTCTTAGTTTTAATGTCTATCGAGCTGCTTATGCAGCCTTTTGGTTTGAATATACAATTTTATGCTAAAGTTTGTCGTTCTACAGTCTCCTGGGAGAGTGAAACGTAGGAAATATAAATGTCTTAAAACAGATCGATAAAACTACGGCTGACCACTTTTCTTGCAGGGTATTTAGGTTAACCGAGGGACGTGTTAATGGGGTGTAGTATAAATACTCATGAAAATCAACGAATTTTACTTGCAAAGGTAAATTAGCAGAACCCTACATTTTGTTAAGTTATGCAAACATGAATATCTGAAGCAGTTTGTTTTTATATTGTAAGTTCGATCCCAAAGTAAAAAATAGAGCTATTATCTCTTAATGGAACGGCCCTCGTCTAACCCAGTATATTCCGAACAGTATTGTCAAACTATGTGGTCTCACGCTACGATAGACCACATACCACATAGTTTAAAAATATACCCCTTCACTAATTGGGTTGCAAGGGTCGAACGGCATTGTATTCTATCTCATCTTAGAATAGAAGCGAACCCAAAATATTTGAGAAAGGAATGTTGATGATCTTAACAAAACGTAATAGATAGTCGGTGGGTGCCGCAACCGCGCACTGCAATTATCAGCTTTAGTGCTGTATTTTTGTAATCTGATTTCGCCTGTAATGCTATAACACTATATAAAGAACCATAAAAGTGTCACATTTGCTTATCATTAGAACGCATCAGTTTCAACGCCTTTATGGATTTGTATTCACGAAGCACTTAGTTTAATGAAATCAAGCCAACAGAGCAGCTACCAAAACTCGATAGGAGTACGAAAACATTTTCTAATTCACTTATATTATATAACGCGGTGCTGATAACTTTTTCAATCCGAATATCTGGATCATTGTTGGGTTTTGTCCTGTGCGATATCCCCGTCTCAACGACCTCGGAGCCGAACTTTAACACAGAGGTGATTTCGTGAATGTTTCGTTTTCAGACTAAGTGAATCTTTCGGTTTGCTATCTTATATAAGTTGAGGTTATTGTACGCTATTTATAAATCTAAAGGAATTTTTAGCACTTTCATTTATATTTCGATAAGTTATTTTTGATTTACAAGATTTTTCTACACTTTATTTTTATTTGCAAGTGGTGTTTTGTTTCTATTACCTACTTCTTTCAGAAGGATTATTTTAAATCTTCAGAAAGTTGAAGGCTTAATATAGTAGAGTGTTTGAGTCAAGACGTTTCTAAAACCTACTTAATATGATAAACTTTATTTTAAGGCTTTGTCTATATATTCAGAGTAACATTTGCAGGGTCTGAATTATTATTTTGTTTACTATTTTTTTATTATCTTTTAGATATATTTTATTTAACTGTAGAAGTTAAACGACTAGATAAGTCGTATCAACATTTGTAATTTCCTCATTGCTCTTGTATCGTAGGTAGAGTTTTTGAGAACATCGGTGTAAACTCACATAAAGATAAAGATATATTTATTTCTAAGTATATGGTACACTGAGATCTTACATTAAATACCGATTCACATATACTACCATTTCTTGTGTAGAAATATTAAATAAGCTAAGTCCATGCAAATCTTAGACATTACAACATTTTTAATTTGACAATTATATTAAAACAGAATCATAGAAAAACAGTCCGGCTTAGAACACAATTCTTAAGGTTATTTGTCTAACAAACAGGTATTAGATAATATTGCCCCGTGCGGAAAATAAAACCGCGACACGCAGCGTAGAACCAAAATGGTCTACAACCTAACCGCGCCATGAGTATTAAAATAATTAGTGAAAGTTTGTGGCCACTTCTTGAGGTTTATTACCGTCACTAACATTTAAGATTGTTTATAAAATTTAACTTCACAACCGCATCCAATCTTTTATTATAACCAATAATATTTTATTAAACTTCCAATACGAGACTACATAAAATAATCTTCACAAAAAATAAATAAAGTCATTTTAGCCATGAAGCAAAAAATGTATAGTTTTTGATTTTAGCATTAAAAACAGAGGTTTGGGTTCCCTATCCATATATATCTTGGTATACTTCGGTTCGTCCTATTAATATTTTCGCATACTATTATTTACGCGTAACAGCTACATACGTGTAACCTTTTAGGCATAATTTCTCTAATCATATTGATTAAGCATAAAGGTTGTGTTCGGCTAACGCTGCCGCGGCACGCTCGCTTCGCGCTGTGTTGACATTGTTTCTTAGATTAAGTGTTTCTTAGACGATTTTGTTACTATTCAATGTATTTTTAAATTATTTCTATTAATTGTATGCCTAAATATTATTATGCTAATAGTCATTAGGTCTAGTAACGTTATGCGGAGGCAGTGGCTTCTCTCTTCGTGCTGTTGTCGAAAAATGGAGTCCCAAGGAGACATTCTAAAACTGTCCTTGTTGTTCTGTTGATATTAAAGTTGCTTTTGCTAAGTGTGTCTTACCGCTTTGTCAGCCAGATTCCGTCTCTGCAGTGTAGGTAGGCAGGCTGGTCCACGGCGGGGCGGTGTCTTCTCTCTTCGTACTTATCTTGAAGCACTTTGTCCCGATTGGACACAAAAAAACTTACCTTGTTATTCTATCACTAAAGTTGCTTTTGCTAAGTCTGTCTTACCGCTCAGTCAGGCACGTTCCGTACTCTGCAGTGTAGGTAGGCAGGCTGGCCTTTAGCTGCGGTGACTTCTCTCTTCGTGCTGTTGTCTCAGTTCGGAGTTCCCATGGGACATTCAAAACCCGTCCTTAAATTGATTTATCATTAAAGTTGCTTTTGCTGTGTATTACCGCTCTGTCAGCCAGGTTCCGTACTCTGCAGTGTAGGTAGGCAGGCTGGCCCACGGCGGCGGTGGCTTCTCTCTTCGTGCTGTTGTCGAAATACGGAGTCCCAATTGGACATTAAAAAACCGTCCTTATTATTCCATAACTAAAGTTAGTTTTTAAGTATAACTTACCGCTCTGTCAGCCAGGTTCCGTACTCGGCAGTGTAGATAGGCAGGCTGGCCCACGGCGGCGGTGGCTTCTCTCTTCGTGCTGTTGTCGAAGTATGGAGTCCCGAGGGGCTCCCAGCCGCCGCCGCCGGCTGTTACACCTGCGACAAACACATCAGATATTACATTTGTCTTGACTTAGTTTGGTGTTATTTATTTATTTTATTTTCTTTACAAATAAATTTACAGGTCTTAACAAAATGCACGAGAGCAGGTTTCAAATATGTCTAAGAGGCGAGACGACAAAAAAAAAACAGTTATAATAATATTATCAAAAAATTCTGGACACGTATCTTTTCTTTTTTCTTGTCAAAGAAAAATGACGACGGTACAGTACGTTTTTTACTGATCCTCGACGTCACAAGCCCCACCGAATTTTGAATTTTGATTCTTTGTATTTTTTTATTAATTTGACCAAGCGAAAAATATGTGTCCAGTATTTTTGAACGGTCTAACGGATGGACTAAACAGAATTTTTTTATGTAGTCGTCCTTCTTATTATATATATAATGATTCAATAACAAACAAATTTCAAATTAAGCATTAATGTGAATTCTCGAACCGTGTAGGTATTAAATACATACACAGTATATAATTCTGTTATTGTAAATTGTGACTATAAATAATTTTATTACATAAAACAATTTGTTACTTTCACACATTTGGTTTTAATGATTGTGGTTAAAAATTTAATTCGATGAAGTACAGAAACAAAGTAATCCTCATTTATAGTAAACTTGCTGTCCCCCGCGGTTTTACCCGCGTATTTCTCGTTTCCTTGAGAATTAAAAAAAAAAAACTTTGTTATGTTACTATGCCCTTTCTCAGGCTATGGACTTTCGTTGCAACAAGTTTCATATCGGTTCAGTGGCTTTGGAGTGAAATAAATACAGACAGACAGAAGTTACTTCCTCATTTATAATGCATATTAGTAAGATTCACAACAAAATAGCGTATTTAGTTTATACGTAGGTATTTCTTACTTAGGTCTGAACCTGCTTTTAAATACAGTACGTACGGGTACCTGTGATATATTTAGTGATTATTAACTAGTGGCCCCTGGCAGGCTGGTCCTGCTCCACGTAATTAATTAGCATTCGACGCTATTGAAGATTGTAAAACTACAAAAATAATAGTATTGTATCGAGCCAAAGTGTTTGTTTTTTAAAAATTCACATAGCATACAATGTACGCACTTTGTACTTTACATTTCTTCTGTCGGTCATTGACTGAATGGTCTCTGGCAGCTGGGAGTATGTCATGCTCACACAAATGTCTCACTGACGGTGGCGTGTGTGTTGGATCATTTGGTTCCCTTCAAAATGGTTGAGCTATTTGGTGCCGATCCATACGCTATGTTCGTGAACGGACGCTGTCTGCTGAGACTGGTCATCTCTTAGCTGCCACAGTTATTTTAAAATTTGTTTTGTTTATTTCCACAAACAAACAAACTAACATGTACGACTTGTTACGTTGTTCTCACATAGTGCCTTAGATTCAACAATGAATGACGTAACCAAATTTTTGTAATCTATTGATTTCAAAAGAGTTTTCATGGAGTTTATTGTTCGTTCTTCTCCATTGAACCTACTGTTTGGAACGAGCAACTGGCTTCATTTTTCTTCAAAAGTGCCTGTAAATGGTTTATTTGAATAAAATAGTTTTGAGTTTGAGTTTGCAGGCGTTGTCCTGTTCTATGATTGATTTCACACAAAAATCACGTTCACGTTGTCAAAGAGACGTTCATTTTCCCTGAAGTTTATATTATTTAGACGAATTTCCCAATTTTTCTGATAAATGAATGAAAAAATTATAGAAAATAAATAAAAGCCTTTCCTGGTCTATGACGAACGTTAAAAAAAGTGGCCAAATTGGTTACGTAGTTTTCGAGTTTTGCGAATAGCAAGACATCTAAAAACTCTATTTTACTTAGGTATATACAGACCTACTGTCCCTGCGCCCGTCCTACTATGTAGGGCAGCGCGGGGCGGGGTAGCTCGCGTCGCTGCTCGGTACACTGGTCATCAGACTCAACAGATTTGTATGCGCAAGCGTTATATTATGTTATATTTTACCATAATGTAGGTAGATGTTTTAGTTGTTTTAACAATATTGTATAAGTTGTTTTTAGATGCAAAAAGCTAACGTTAATACAAAACTTTGCAGTATTATTATTTATTTTATAAGTGTCTATAATTCTGTTACAATGTATTTAAGTGTTAGATGTACTTTTATACTTTTATGGAAATAAAGACCTTTTAAAAACAACAACAAAAACTTAGTTATATAGATAGATTGTTGAAAGGAAAGATTTCAAATGTCCTATTTATGCACTTAGCTTAAATCCAGTACGAAGCCCATGCAAGATAGTAGACGCTTAAACAGATAAGTTAAGCCATGTGCATTAAAAGGCAGATGCAAAACGCGGTCGAGACTCGAGAACGAAAATGTCAACGAAGTACTTTAACTTTAAGATCTGCAACGGCTGCAATATTCCAGCACTTCGCCGCGGGATCGCCACCTCAAGTGATATTATTTTGAACTAGCCTCCCCTAACCCGCCTCTGGGTGTTACAAACCATTGAAAATCATGTTATTTTTCTATTAAAATTTACACGCATTAAAACCATTCTCTTAAATCACTTAGTATGGTTTTAAAGATCTAAGTATACATACGTATAGATAGACATGGAAAGCGACTTTGTTTTATACTGTGTAGTGATAAAATATGCTGGGGAACAGAAATTAGAATTTTGTATTGAGATTGAAATTAATTTACGAAATGGTATCTAAGTTCGGAGGCGAGTATTAAAATAAAATATTCACAATATCAGATAAATGTTCGATTATTATTATTTCGTTTGTTTCATAGGTTTCAATGCAAAAATATTTTTGCATTAATATAAAAACTTTCTGTTCTTCGTGGTTTTTTCTATTCTATTCTATTTTTATATATTTTTCATATAATGGCAACCAAAGCCGATGTCGACTTTCTGCCATTGCCAAAGTGCATTTGGTTTCAAGAGTGTAAAAAAAAAAAAAATGAATCAGTAAGCTGGACACACTGTAGACTGATGGACAGTAAGTTTTTTGGTCACTACTGCGCTTACGTATCTAGGTAATAAAGTGACAGTTGGGCTTTATAAAGCAGGGATTTTATGTATTTAATGAAATTTCGGATCTAGATATAGAAATATTATTAAATCGGTTTCGGTAACGGTTAAAAATTGTTTTTTCAGTCAAATGATAGGATACATTAGCTGGTCGCCGTTTAGTAAGAAAGGCCTATTCGTTATACATATCTGTAAAGTGCAACAAAATAAGTTTAATGCTTTTTGTGTGAAAATGTAACAAACATCCATGTATCACATCCATCAAACATCCATGTATCCTCACAAGTTAGACATTTTTTTATTATAAGGATAGTATTTTTTCAATCAAGCGACAGCCGGCTGTCGCGCTGTTACCGTGTTTCGAATCACGAAATAGGTTTAACCAATTTAATAAAATTTACTAAAGAGTTTTCATATCTTCAAACTAACGTTCAAACTGGCCGTTAAATCCAAAAAATAGGTGACGGCCATTATTCGTTGTGAAAAGTAAGAAATAAAAAATAAACAATGGCATTTATTATTTTTTTCGACGAAATGAGGCCAGCAACTTTTCTTAAATAATAATTCAAAGAAGATCCAATGAGGTTATATTCAAAATAGTATTAAAACTTTTACAAAATGGAGGTTTTGCTGTAAAGAGACTATAGTCTTCACTGAAGCCAGCCATCAAAAGTATGATGGATGCTAGATTGCATGGATTACTGTTTGATTGTCCATGACTTTGTTTGAACTGATAGAGAGCAAGAAATGTTTGCTTTGTGCATGCTTATTCAGGAGCATACTTAAAACAAGCATGCCTATTGCTAGCAAATATAAACTGCTCATAAGCATGCTCGTACGAAGCTCACTAAATAGCACGCTTTTTAGCATGCTATTTTAGAGCATGAGTAATAGTACCTTTAAAATGTATATTGTTTTAACCTTTCGACTAGCTTTTCGATGTCTTTCTGTTGTTTCTCGAATCACGTGTGTTCCATGGTTAAAACAATATTTACAGTGCACATTCTGTCAATGTCACCAACTGCCAACGACAGTATGTTAAACGCAAAGACCTTATACTTTAACGTATATTTTAAAGTATAAGGTCTTTGGTTAAACGCTATACTTTAGTGGAGTTTGTATTGTCAAAGTATTTGATTTAAATTATGGTGGTTAAGTATTCTTAAGTTTTCAAATTTCTTTGCACAATTCCAATATTTTTTTCTTTCAGAAGAACCTTTTCTTAACAATAGCAAACACAATAAAAAAAGAATAAGCGAAATTGGTCCTGCAGAACACGCTTGTTGCCGTGACCAAGGGAAATAGGGATTAATTTTTATATTATTTATATTATTTATATATTACATTAACTAATTAACTAACTACCGGCTTTAACTAACTGAAATAAATACAAACAACAGCACGAATAACATAAAAAATACTTTTACAAATTAAAATAAATGGTTTGGCTTTGACATCCGTCATGTTATGGTTTTCCTGTACCCTTACAGCCCCTCACGTAAACTTAAGCCTCTACCACACACGTTATTATATCAGACGATAATATTGCATGCGTTATTGCGGTATCCGTTTTTTAGTATATTACGTATAAGGATGGCTATGAAGTTACACAATGCTGCGATAATTATCGTAGTCATTGTGCAAGTAATCGAAACGTATACGAAAATAACGCACTTGTGTGATAGGATCTTTAAACTCAAAAAATTACGTCAGATGTATTACAAGTGTGGCTGGAGAGGCGCCACGGCGCTCTCACGTTTCGCTTGACACAGGTCCTCACCGGTCACGGTCAGTTCGGGAGGTTCCTGTGTCGGAATCGGGCGAAAGCGACGCCTGGGTGTCACCACTGCAGCAAGGGTCAACTGGAGGACACGGTCGAGCACACGGTGGAGGTGTGCCCCGCATGGGCGAGCCATCGACGTGTCCTCGTAGAGGCGATCGGCGGCGGTGACCTCTCGCGCCCGGCGCTGATCCAGGCCATGCTCCGGGGCGAGACAGAATGGAAAGCCGTCGCCTCCTTCTGCGAAGCAGTTATGCTAGTGAAGGAAGCGGCGGCGCGCGAGAGGCAACAACGAGCCTCTCGCCCCGGACTACCGCCCACCGCAGGCACGGTTCTGCGGACGGTGAGCGATGGATAGCTCGTCACCCGGCTAAGACCAGGCGTCGACGACGGCGCGTTAGTGTTCCACGCGCGCCTCAAAGAGAAGTCAGCACGGGGAGGGGCCCAACAGGGCCAACGCCTGCCGGGGTTGCGGAATGTTTATAATAAGTAGTTACCGTGACCCCGGGACATAAAGGGCAACCGAAGGAAGATGAGTGGGTTTTAGTCAGTAAAAGTCTGACACGGCCTCCCGCCGCACCCAGGACGGGAGCAGTCATTTTAATGATTTCCACTCCCCAAAAAAAATGTGTTACAAATAAAGTTAAGTCAATCAGTTTGTTTCATTAATATTACAAGCAACAATTAGGGATGGGCCGAAATTCGTTTCACATTCGGTTTAACCGAATTTCGGTGGCTTGAACCGAACTTCGACATTCGGCCGACTTTCGGTTCAAATGCCGAATATTCGGTCCAAGATAAGATTTAATTAATTCATCTATTTTTACAAAAAAAAACAAAGAACCAGTAAAATTAATAATCAAATCAGTCATTTATTGACCTTTGTTATTAGTTACCACTACAAAATCTTTTTTAGAAAATCAATTAAACTTTTAATTATTATTAACGAAAATATAATAATTATTATTAAGGAAATGGACCTCTTGAAAAGACATTAAAATAATTAAGGTCTACAAACTAACTATATTTTTAAAAATAACTGTAGTAAGTATTACTTTAG
The DNA here is from genome assembly GCA_033675125.1 of Athetis lepigone. Taxonomy (NCBI): domain Eukaryota; kingdom Metazoa; phylum Arthropoda; class Insecta; order Lepidoptera; family Noctuidae; genus Athetis; species Athetis lepigone. Next base: position 13,289,092 of record CM066243.1, on the reverse strand, counting down.
ATGTAACCCGCAGTGTGCTCATTATCGCAGAGTGAGATAATATAAACTATATTCGCGGTTATAAAATGGATATAATTATTTACACTCTATGTTGTAATATGTATTGTTATCGAGCTAATGTACAGTTAAACTTAAAAAGTACGTTCACATGTCACTAGTAACTGAAACTATTTTAGCATTAGATAACTGGCCGAAACATTTTTTTTCAGTACATTTGAGGAATAATAAGTAGTCTCACTAAAATATTTTCGACTTGGCATCTGATATTTGGACTTTAGTATAGTCATTAATCGATTAAATCCAGAATCTTCTACAACCGACATAGGTACTATCGCTCCCTAGAAAGCGCTCCAAAAATAACCGAAGTTCGGCCGAATTTCGGCCGAATTTTAAAATTTTACCGAATGTTCGGCCGAAGTTCGTATTCGGTACAAACCACATTCGGCCCATCACTAGCAACAATAGATTATCAATTATGTTAGTTTTTCCTAATCATACACAAAATATCACAATATTTGTAAAATATTGTTTCTTAGCATTTTTGGTATTTTTTGTAATTTGTGACTTCAGTATTTTTGGAATTTTTTCTTTATCTAGCTTGTAAATACATTACAATTTATTATGTTTTATAAAAAATCGAAGTATTAAACGAATTTTATTTGTTGACCCTATTTGTTTGTGGTTCTGTGCCAGTGATTCAAATGAACTCTAGTTCCTAGTAGTAGTAGTGGAAATAGGTAACCTATTTACCTAGAATGACACAAATAACTTGTAGGCAGTGCGACTACAATAGGGCTTACATAAGGCTTTACGACATTGGTGTGACATTATTAACATGCCCATAATATAATAAAGGCTGGGATATTATCAATGCTGGGTTGACTGGTAGAGAATGCCTAAGGCATTAAGTCCGCCCTTGTACAATTGTGCATGAAGTTTAAAATAAATAAATATGCAATTTCTTAAAAACAGACTCACATCACAGGCACGTGATTGTAGCCTACAAAAGATTTTAAAGTCTCGGTTTTCACAAGACAGCTATTTGTTGCGATATCAACTGCAAAATCCTTCTAACCGCAAGAGATCGTTAATTGTGTATCAATTCGACCTGAATCACGTATAATGTAATGACAATATCCAAACCGGCGATATTATCGACCCTTTGATAAAAACGTATCTGTGTGGCGAATCCTTTACGCACCGCAGGCATCTGTCTAAACAATATACAGCGCAAAGCTCTTATTTATAATGCTTAGAGTTGAGTTGAGCCTGTCTTATAATTATATACTCACTAGCTTTTGCCCGCGGCTTCGCTCGCGTTAGAAAGAGACAAAAAGTAGCCTATGTTACTCTCCATGCCTTCAACTATCTCCACTTAAAAAATCACGTCAATTCGTCGCTCCGTTTTGCCGTGAAAGAAAGACAAACATACAGACAGACAGACACACTTTCCCATTTATAATATTAGTATGGATACTAGCTTCTGCCCGCGGCTTCGCCCGTGTGGATGTCAGAAACTGACGGACTATGATATAAACTTCCATCCCACCAAGAACACGCTCTCCAAATATTATGTCTCTAGAACCGGTTTGGGCTGTGCGTTGATATATCAACTAAAAACAGTCAGTCAACTAAAATTACAATAATGCCGTACAAAGTGTATTTCTTAAGATTTAAGATATGTAGAATTAACATAATAAGCAAATGAAGAATGGCTCGTGAATGTATGCAACCGTTTATTTTATACCGAGTTTACGTCACTAAACTTATTTTCTACGTAATTCTATGAATTATTCTACAGCCGAATTTAACATAAGCTAAACTGTATAATTTTGTGAATTCTAATAGCATTCAACATAAAATTACGAATCATTTTATAAATTCCAGTCGCCCGCACAATATAAAATTTGCAATTTCATTTCCAATGAGCGTAAAAATGGAAACATAATTTAGTTCCTTAAGAATTTTTAATTGGTCATTTGATAAATGAAATCCACTCGGGTTGGTAAGCTTTTAATTAGGACAGAGGGTCCTAAACATCTGATAAAGTAACTGGAAGTTTGTCGCGAAGTTACCACTATTGGGGTACATTCGACAGCAAAGTTCAATCCGTGTTCCACTTTTGGTCTCACGGTTTGCAGTACAATATAAAAAAGACTGAGTACTTGATCTTTGAGGTCCCAGGGAAAGGGGTGCAGTATGAGCCCATAATTTGTTTAAATGGGAACCCTCTAAGTAGGGTTACCCAATTTAAATACCTAGGCCATTACTTGACTGTGGACCTCAAAGATCAAGTAGACATTGAACGTGAACGCAGGGCGCTAGCAGTTAGATGCAACATGTTGGCTCACAGATTTGCTCGTTGTAGTAATGAGGTCAAAATCACTTTGTTCAAAGCTTTTTGTCAATCGTTCTACACGGGCGGTCTGTGGGTTAACTGTACACGGAAGGCTCTAGACGCCCTGCGGGTACAATATAATAATGGTTTTCGGGTGCTGTTAGGGTTACCTAGGTACTGCAGTGCGTCGGGCATGTTCGCCTGGGCGCGGGTGGATGATTTTCATGCAATCTTGAGGAAGAAGGCAGCCAAACCATGGCCGGCAAGTACGATGCGCCGGTGCTTAGACACTGGTTAGCACTGCTTGTCCGGCAGTAATGGATAGTTTTTAAGTGTTACTAACCCTTAGTAGATAAGTTATTACTAACCATTGGACCTTTGTTGTCATTAAATAAATATAATTATTATTATTATTAGCAACAGTTCAAGGAGTTTACAAGTTTATAAAATTATTAATAGTTTGTCTTTTGCAGGAAAGAGTTTGAAAATATGCAAAAGTATTGAGGGTTGCTACTTTTAGCTCTGCGAAATGATATTTTCTAAGAAGAAATATTGATTCTCCTGGTAAAGTTTGAGGCGTGTTTGTATTTACGGTGTTACTTTACGACACCGTCTGTGAGGAAAAGTATTGGAATAAATACAATAGGGAAATTTTGATTCCATTGTATTTTTTATTTCTATTGACGTATAGTGTTTGGGCAATTTTTTTTTGGTTAAGTTTTCATAGGACTGATTCTTTTAATTAAATTTATTGTCGTACTAACTACAATCAGAAGTTTCACCAGCGCTTGTAGGTTTTTAATAACAACTCCCGTGAGTCCTTGTGTGATGTTATGTTGCCTATGTGATGTTATTATTATTATTAAGAGCCATTTATGTCCCACTGCAGGGCAAAGGCCTCCCCTTCCTCCTTCCACTTATCCCTATCTAAAGCGGTTTCGGGCCAATCCTTGAGGTGACTGTCAAGTTCGTCAAGCCATCTCCGCCTGGGTCTGCCGCGTTGCCGTTTACCTCTATGTGGGATCCACTGTGTGGTTACTTTTGCCTAGAGCCCAGTTCCATTTGAGCTTGGCAGCCGTGTGACCTACATCCGCAATTTTAGTTATGGAACGCAGCATCGAGTTTTTTTATGCGATCTGCGAGTTTATGTGATGTACCGAAATAAAAATTTCGAGGTTCCAACAAACGCCGTTCAGTTGTTCTTGCATGTAAGAGTAACAAACATCCATTCTCACATACTTTTGCAGTTTGTGGTATAGTTTAATTAGTGGTAAGAGTTTAAAGTCGTGAATTTCTATGAAACATTCAAGACTTATCAATATCTTGAATCTTCATAAAACAGTTTATGTGGTCTGAAAGGGTCGGACATTAAGCAGCTTACACTAAAATATTTTTAGATGATTTTTTTTTACATATTTTGATCAGTTGCAAAGCACCAAAATAACATTAAAGTTCCATGTTTATGACATGAATGCCCAAGTAAAATATTTACCGATATTGTAAATCAAACAAGTTTGGGTGTGTATCTTCAGATTTGTTTGAGTAAAAGCTTTTTGCTTAGGAGAAAGTGCAGAGAAGAAAGTATTGCGTTCGCTAAAAATAGATTCGTAATCGTAAAATTGGAAAACGTTTGGCAAGAACAATTATGAATTGCGACAACATGTTCAATATGTATATTAATATGTATATAGGAGTACAAAATATAGGAGAGTGAGACTGTTTGATCTCCCAGTCAAACCGTTTAGACGGTTTTGGGAGACACCTTTATAATTTTGTAATGTTAATTCGTATGATTAATAAATAAATAAATAATAATAATAACATTTCAAAAATATCTCCCATCACATCTCTCATCTATACTTCTATACTAATATTATAAAGAGGTAAAATTTGTAAGTTTGTATGTAGGGGGTAATCTCTGGAACTACTGGTCCGATTTGAAATTTTTTTTCAGTTTTAGATAGCCCATTTATCGAAGAATGCTATAGGCTATATACCATCACGCTACGACCCACGGGAGCGGAGCAGTAACGAAAAATGCGGGTGAAACCGCAGGGGACAGCTAGTCATATCATAAAATGAAACTCATATAGTGTCATTTTAATCAAACTTTACCTTTCCTTACCTTACTCGTATTGTTTGGGTTTAGAGAGTAATAGACATAAATTACACAATTTACTACTGTCGACACCAATACGATTTCCATTTGTTTCTTGTCAGCCTGTAAAATCTTATTTCTCTACAAAAATGTGTCACAGCTTCAGGCAACTGAAAACTGTTTGTCATTGCCTAATCGAATAAAAACATTTAGAATTCGGTTTGGCACGATTGATATTGAATTTCTATGTAAATTTATTTTGATTTAGAAAAAGGTCTACATTCTTAATGTGTTGTGCCTAAAACCTAAAAAAAAAAGACGGGTTGCACTCCGGGAGTGCCGGCAGAAGTGAAAACTTGATTATTAACAGCGTGCCACGCGCATCCATGGATGGTGACAGCTGTCTACTATCCATCCGTCCTACGCTTTTTCAATCAGGTCACGTGTCCTGACGCGAGTTTACGATTTTATACCCATTACAGAAAAAGTGCTCAACGCCGCTAAAGAAGTTTTCACTTCAAAAATCTTTGAATCACTTTTCATACAATTTTCATATTCAGAATGAAAACTGTTAAGTGATTCCTAGAATTTCAGATTGGGTAATGTGTTTTCTATGAGATTTTTTTATTAGTAGCCCGTAGTTTGGATTTGTTTTTTTCTAGAATTGTTTTATTAAGTATTAAGTACAACATGTGTATTTAACTGCTAAAAAACTCCACTTAACCACTTGGTTATGTAATGGTTTGTAAAAACTTAACCAGTTTCTTAAATACTTTGCCAACACCTATTATCGTTTTATTATCCGTACTAATATTATAAATGCGACTAACTCTGTCTGTCTGTCTCTTCTTCACGCCTAAACTGCTGAACCGATTTGAATTAAATTTGGTACAGATACCGTCTGGGACCTGAGAAAGGACATAGGATAGTTTTCAACCCAGAAATCCCCCGGAAACGAGAAGTATTATTCCAAGCGGATGAAGTCGCGGGCAAAAGCTAGTTTATTATATTTTTAACCTCCGACGCTAAAAGAGGGGTGTTATAAGTTTCCCCACTATAAGTGTGTGTTGTCTGTGGCATCGTAGTTTTTAATCGGGTGATTAATTTATCTAGCGCTGGTTCGCACAACTCTTATGTTGGCTGAAGTTGCGATCTTGATAAATTCGGGGGTGGAGGTTTTATAAAATGTTTGTTTACTCAAGTTTGTTAATGAGAGAGAACGTCATGTCAATAATGACGACACAGTATTAGAACTCTAAAAAACGTTGGCACCAGGTTTACACCACGAAGGTTCATAATAACAACATTTCTGTATTATTAATATTTTTTTACAGATGTGTAAACTCAAGTCTTAACTAGTGTAGTTAACTAGTGCAAGCCAGCTATTTTAACTTGTTTAAAAGCGAGGCACTGATGTTATCACAACTGAATTTAAGGCGAGTCGACACATGAGGTTGGTAAACCTAAGTGAATAACATCTTAAACCACCTAAGTCAAGGTTAATGTAGTATAATAAACATAAAGCCTATTATTAATTTTATGCGATAGTTTGGTCGATAAATTATGCGGGCGTAGCTTTATGCGTCACGACACTCTTAATATTATCGGCACGCCTGTTTAAATACCTTTGTATTACTTCTATAAAGTATATTAGCTATTTTCTGTGATATCGCCTCCATTTTGACTTCTTTCTGTTATACCGTTAAACGTAGAATAAAAAATGTGCATTTCATATTTCTAGCTTCAGTTTTTGATGTGCGTTATAAAAAAACCCGTCTCTTTATGACATCGCTGAAAATAGAGAAGAATTGTACACATAATTATATTGTTTCGAAGTTTTCTGACTATATTCGTCTGTGGCTTAGAATGACAGTTACAAAAATAAGGCTTGTCTAAGTAACTTTCTTAGATAAATTTAAGGTACCTGTAATGCTGCCAGTATCTTGTGTAGTACATGGCCATTTGGACGAGTCGGAGGATTTTTTTTGTTTAAAAAACTTTGTTAATTAAACGGTTATGTTTAGCTTGATTCCGTATCTCTCTTTGTTTAAATCCAGCGGCACTTTTTTACAAATCCTACAAAACTAACTTTTTTGAAGAAAATTTTAAACTCGTATTAATTTCCGTGACCATTCCAATATTACGATACACAATGTAATATTACACACGGTACAAAATTATGACAATTTCGATTTCGTCAGATGATGGAGTCAGGGAACTTGTACTGCAGCAATAGTCGCTTGGAGGACACGGTCGAGCACACGGCGGAGATATGCGTCGCATGGGCGAGCCATCGCCGTGTCCTCGCAGAGGCGATCGGCGGCGGTGACATCTCGCGCCCGGCGCTGGTTCAGGCCATGCTCCGGGGCGAGACTGAATGGGAAGCCGTCGCCTCCTTCTGCGAAGCAGTTATGCTGGTGAAGGAAGCGGCGGCGTGCGAGAGGCAACGACGAGCCTCGCGCTCCGGACAGGGACCCAGGCGTAGACGTCGAGATTCGCAAGATGACTACCGGCCACCGTAGACGCGGGTCTGCGGACGGCGAGTGATGGGTAGCTCGCCGCCCGGCTAGGACCAAACCCGCGTCGACGGCGCGTTAGTGTTCCGCGCGCGCCTCAAAGAGAAGTCAGCACGAGAAGGGGCCCAACAGGGCAACGCCTGCCGGGGTTGCGGAATGTTTATAATAGTTACCGTGACCCCAGAACATAAAGGGTAACCGATGGAACATGAATGGGTTTTAGTCAGTAAAAGTCTGACACGCACCGTCCAGGACGGGAGAAGTCATTTGATGATTTCCCACTCCCAAAAAAAAGGGAACTTGTCGATTTTAGGCCTAATTGATCGGCTTTAACAAGCTTTATTCTAGCCAAAAAAATTAATAAAAGCTTAAATATACGAAAAAATATAAAAGGCTTTTAAATTAAAAGTTTTGTTACATTTATTTTTTATTTTTAACCGGTATCTATATACATTTTTGTGTTCCATTCCAATCACAACATACTCAGGATAAAAACAAAATAACTGAGGTTACCGCTAACACTGTCTGCAGGTATTGTTGTTCTTATACATAGTGTTCTTGATAGACTGAAAAAATCGTTTGTATAAAATAATGTTCAGTAACAGGATCTAAGCTTCCGTAACAACGTTTTTAAGTATTTCAAAGTAAAACTCCTGTTGCGTTCAGAATAAACTTGCTATATTCCTTTACAGAATGATAGCTAGCAAGCCTCATTCTACTTATATAATCACGTGGGAACCATATTCTTAGGAATTAATTATTACTCTTATTATTTTAGTCTTTGCATTATAAAGATATATAGTTTTTGGTGATAATCAACGTACAGCCGAAGAAAGAAACATGAAAAGTATAAAGTTATTTCTTTTTATGACGCCGAGATTCCGAGAATCCTTTTTAAACCTTCGAACACACGTGATTCGAGACACAAAAAAAAAGACAAAAGCAGCCGACAGCCGGCTGCCGCTTGTTCGTTGAAAGGTTAACGGGCTAAAATACGGGAAGAAAGTTTGTATAAAATTGGGCGGGCCAAACCGCAGACAACAGTTAATAATATCATAAGTCATAAGTCAACATAGTAAAACTCCTCCGAAGGTCCCGCTGAAAGTTGGTCAGTCTTACCAAGAGGTACCCTTCTTGGCAAAAAGGTCAGATATGCAATCTCCTGGTGTATTTAGCCGAGTGCTGGAAGTCGACCCTAACATACTTAGAAAATGGCTACGCAGATAGATGGGTTTAGAAAGCACCATTCTCCGAATATAGAATTACCTGTTACGTTACGTCATCAACGTGTTTCTTCTAGTTTCGAGAAACACGTGTATGTTGTACCGAATTTGCCAAAAACGTAACGATTTGATCCAAACCCCCTCCGTCCAGCTTCCATTAGTACGATCCCTTCCAGCGATAAAAACGTGCTTTGTTTCCCGTCACGTCTCGTTATTTTTTATTCCTCCACTTTTTGAACATTAACCGGGGCATTCCGCAAATATTTCATTATGTAGTCGGCCTATTGAAAAAGAAATTTCTGTTGTAACTGAGATAAAAGGGTTTCGTTTGTTTGAATTTGAAACAAAATTGCGATTAGGTCATGACTGTTCTCTTTATTGTTCATCTGAAGGCAAACAATGTGTTTTTTATAACTGAATTATATAAACCCATTGTTATATTAACGGTATCGCTTTACGTTCGCAGCTGCGTAGAGCCTAAATATAAACTGAGGTAAATGTTTGTTAAGCTCTTTACAGTTATTATTTGGCGTTGTTATTTTAGCTTGAAAATAGATTCTCTGGTTTCATATTATGCTTTGGAAGGGTTAGAGGTCACATTAGCCAACACGCCAAATTAGTCGTTTAAAAATACAGCACCAATTGACAGGATAAGTAAAAAATAATTAGTTAATTACACAGCTCTGTTAACATGGATTCTTTGAAACGAAATTAAAGGTACTTTGCTTAAAGGAAAAGAAGAAAATAAATTTAATTTAGGGCAAACGGTAATTAAAGGCAAAACAAAGAACAGGCCACTGCTTATTTCCGAAAGGATTTAATTAGAAGGAGGGATTGTAACTGATGATAACATCGTAATGTGAAAACTTTGTTTTCTATAGGGCTATGATATGAAAACATACGGCGGTCACCCCACGTAATAATTACAAAGATATGAACGCGTATGGAATGCGCAAGCCTTCGTTTTTTTATTGCCTGAGCAATTAGCGTTCGTTACATTTCACATGCAAGCAAAGGGTTCGTGTGTTCGAGGCGTGATCACCGGTGTAAACAGCCTAACAAGTAAATTGAAAGTTAGGTTAACGTCAAGACTATCTGGACTAGACTATGGATGTATTCGAAGTTGCTGGACCGTACATATTACAACAATACTTTTATGAAAAAGAATATTTTATTAACGATGGATACATGAAACAGTTTTATTTATAATCAATATTCACGCGTGTTAAGTTCGGTACTCGTTTACTGCTCTACTACTGTGGGTAATTGCGTGACTCGTAACCTTAACCGATAAACGAGCTTTTACATAAGGCAAGACGATTTTGACATCACAAACAGTATGTTTAAAGGTGAGCATGTTTAAACAAACAAAATACTCTTTAGTTTTATTATGTCAAATGTTAATATAGATGTTACTCACCGAACAATATGAAAATACAGCTGAGCTGCGCCGCCCACATTGTGCCAACTGTCTGTTCACATCATGTGCCCACCGCTAAACACTGTCACTGACACTATCACTGCACTCGGTCAAACTTCTCATTGTCTGTACATACTCTGCTCAAACCAGTCCTTAAAATGGTGACGTCTTGGCTCTTCTAGTGTAGATCCACGAACTGAGTACCTGAAAAAAAATAAGTACATACGTGTAAAAACAAAGTATATTTCGCTTTTGTTATTTCGATTACTCAGTGCGACGTAACAGGTAACTAAAAGCATTCTGTTCAATTTAAAAGTACCCAATAAGAAAATCACTGTCTTTTCTTATGTATCCCCAATGTTCTGCCATCCGAATAAGATTTACATTACACAGAGGTAAGCATTCCAACACCGTTTCTGTGTAAATAAATAAACATTTGCTCTGATTCTGTGAAGAGTGGGTGCCAATAAAAAGGTGAAGCGCGTTCACAATACCTAGACTTTGATTAAATATTTGTAAGACGTAGGTAGCAAAAGGTACCTTTACTGCCTCGGTAAAAATTAAGAAAAAAATATTTATAAGTACCTATAGTTAGGCAGGGCGAAGAAAAAAGTGGTACAATTCATTTAATTACCTGATGTAAAATAAAAGTAATCAATTTATGTACTGGACTCACAAACACGTTACTAATTTTAAATTAATGAGACTATTCATTTCCCATCTCGTAATGTTCAGCTAAAGGTGAAGTTCGGAGCTGAAACTTCGAATAACCCCGGTTTTACAAATGAAAATTAATGTGACAAATTGTCAAACGCGCGTTCGCTGCTGTAATTACTTAGTTTATTAAAATATAAACTAAATAATTACAGCAGCGCGAGTAGTATACGTGCGCTTGACATGGTCAATTTAGTTTCAACTTTTCGACAAACTGGCTGACATCTTGACTCTTGAGTACTTGTAAATCATACCTTAAAATACATGCTTTGATTTATGGCATTTTTTTACCAGAAATAATAGTAAAAATACAAATAAAAATTAATTTATAAATTAGGATAACATTAACAAATATACAGCTAGAAACGTCGTTCGACTTAAGTTTTTTTTACGAGAAATCGAGAATAAATAATAGTAGCAATATAAATATTTGCGCATTAAGACATTAACACCAACAAATATATTCTAATATTTGTTCGACTTTACACCCAAATCTGAAACTGACCGACAGGTTTAGTCGGTTTCCCACTAGATAGAGATACGACAAGGCGGAATTGTGGTTAGCAGTTGGCTGCAGGCGGCCCAAATGCATTCGTTACAGCGGTTATACTAGTCTCCAGAAGAGGCTAACTTCCAACTAACTACGTTTTCTACCTAACTGAAATTATAGACAAATTAAACTTGAACGCCTTCAGTTATATGAGTAGTAGGTTCATAATATTTGATTATAAAAGATAGTTTTCCGGTAAAAATAAATTGAGCACAGCTTTCTTATGATATAGCAGAAGAGCAATTTACTGATGACTGATGAAAATTTCTAAGAAAATGATCAACCGTAGCTGCAGGGAGTTATGTTATATTTATTCAAACTTCATGCACAAAGGCACAAAGGCGTACTTAATGCTTCAAGCATTCGTTTAGGAAAGTATTCGTTTCACGGAGGCATTAGTTTGATTCATCCATTCATTTAAAAATGAACAAATTCAAATAAATTTGCTTCTGTGTTTTACGTTTTCAAGAGCGAGAGAGAACGGATTCTAATCTGCAATGGTTGGGCCATTGCAGATTAGAATCCGTCTAGGTCTAATTGCAAACTTCTTCAAAATAATTGTCAAAATTTTAACCATGTACTTTATCCAATAAAATGAAACTAACTCCATGGACTAATGGTGATGTGATCCCCATAGTAACCGTTCGCCGTAAATTTGAACGTGGTAACGTTAAAATAATAAAAGTAGAATAATCTATAAACAGAGTTTATTTCAACATTTTTACTACTTTCCGACAAGATTTTAAACCAACTCAAAAAGGTAACTAGGAGTTGTAATAACCTTAACTTATAAAAGTAATTTGTGGTGGTAATAATCATTAGTTTTTTACAAATGAGGAAATCAATACACCAAATCACCAAATTCATAAACTTTCCTATAAAAAGTGTTATTTTTTTCTAATTAAATAGGGTGTAGATTAATTGAAATGTTTCATAACATCATACAGAATCGATAGAAGTAGAGCAATGATTTGGACATCGTTACCAAGGGGCAATAAGTACCAAAAAATAGTATGGTTGTGGTGAGCTGTCGTGGATTTATTGGCCTAGTATTATAATATGATAAATCACACCTCCAGCTGAAATCATCAAAGAATGAACAGAATAATAAATTAAAAGAATAAGAATATATTTTGTTTTTATCCTCCTTTCTATTGATGGTTATTCTTAGCAAATATCCGACGGTAACTGTCACTGTATGTTGTACCCACAATTCTTTGTAAAGGATTTGTAGAATAAATGGATTATACTGGGCGTTAGGCAGACGTCACAATGGATGGCGGCTCGGTTGCAGCAATAAAGGTAAGTAGTGCGACCCGTAGCCATCTTTTAAATTAAAATCGAATAGAATACTAACGCTCGTACACAAGTAAGTCACACATAATCGAAAAATTGTAGACAATAATCTCGATTTTATTTATTTCCAATTTTGCAACCAATAGTCACTACTGTTATTTAAATGCGTGTATCTCTACGATTTGAATGTTCCATCCATGTATATTAATTACAATGAATTGCTCGGAGATTGACTTAAAAAGGGTAATCTCGTTTGTCCGTTGCTGTCGTCACCGTCACGTTAACGAGATGACGGATGCGGTGGACATACGGCCATAGTAAATAAAGCCTCGTCCCCACTAGGAACATTTGTCGAGCGACATGTGTCCCCGGTGACATAGGGCGATGTCGAGCGACGTCGGACGACATTGCCGCGACATTGTTGAAACTGTTCCATAAGCAGAGTCCATGATCAGGTTGCCATGTTTATCTTTGATGCGTACGCGCCTTGACGCGTACCGTGTTTCAGAGGTACCATCGTTGTAGACCAGCTTTAAGGAACAGTTTTTGTTCCGCCACTTTGGCGCCGTCATCTCGTTGTCGTTGACGTGACCGTGACGGCGGCGGTGGACAAATAGCCTATAGTTAAAATAAAACAACAGAAAAACACCGTAGAAAACAATACCCTCTAACCGTTTTGAATAAAGCTATTAATATCTCTTGTTAACTTGGTCGTTTAGATCCAAACAATTATTCCTCTTAGTTAGTGTCGAAGTTAGTTAAGTGCTGAGTAAGACTTGGACATAGAATAATACAAACAGAAGGCTGACTAAATTTAATGTCCGAATCTGCATACTTCAAATAGAAGTAGCCGTTCCTCTACGAGCCTACATAAGTGCGTGTTGTGTTGTTTCAACTAGTTGAATAGAAAACTAACCTTCTGTATATATTTAGGTTGTGTCCCAACATAGGTTAGTGTTGAGATGTGGTAGCTTTAAACTAGTGTTGTTACTCGGAAAGGTTTACGACTAGTTGAAAATCCACTTTGAAGTCTAAATTTCTTACAAAATAATTGTGTAGGAAGGCTGAGTTAAAGATACGAAGTTTGTGTACTATGTTTTGTAGTTGTATTCGTTGAGATTACTAAAGGCTTTAGGTACACACGATAGAGGCAAGATTACCAGAAAACCTCTAATCGTTGGTGGCGAACAGACAATTTTCGAACCAAACGCGGGCAGCGAACTAAATATCACTTAATTCGATTAAGTTAGTTAACACCGTTACACTAAAAACTACAAACCAAATCCTGATTTTCCTTTGTTGGGAAGCCTCAAGAAAACTCGAGAAGTCCTTAGGACATAATATTGTGTTTGTAGAGTTTTATAAGAATCGATTTAGTAGAAGTTTTTAAAAGGTTTGTACAAATTCAGAATTTGCATTAGTGAATTAATTTTGTCTAAATTCAGTCTACATTATTAAACTCATTATACAAGATTAAATCCTGCGGACAAAGCAGCTAATAGCATAATTTATGTCTACAAAAGATTTGATTTGCCTCAGAATAACGTAAGCGATGAGTGGAGGCGGAATGCCTCCACGCATGTCGAAAATTCATCGTCTAGACGAAGCCCGAAAAGTAAATTATGTTTTACCTATAAAACGGTAACATAACAAGTAGATACATATGTTTTTCATAAATTGGCCTTATTTGTGTCGTGTTTGCCAAGTTTCTACCATAAATAAGATACAAAAAGAGCCCAGATACCTGATACTTGGCTTGAATCAATACGGGTATACACGCAACTTGTATATAGACAAATGTGTTTAGTAATAAATAATATGAGTTATGTCAACAAAAGAAGTAAGGAAAACGATAATGTAGTTATCTAACCTTTTTATACAACGTCGAGCGTGACATGGTTCGTCAAACACATTAATGGCAGGTTTCACATTTTTTGCTGACTGTAAAAATGAACATGAAGATATTGAAAGAATATTATTTTTTCAAGTACATATTTGCCAATTGTGAGGTGTTTAAGCAAGCGTTTGCGGAGTGTATCTAGATTCCCAGGTGATTCGGACCTGTTCCGTTCAAATATCCGCTCGAGTAATTCTCTTGCCACACAAATGTCCGGACCATTCGACTGATCAAGTCAAAGGAGGCTGCAAAACAAGCAGGGTGTCTATAAAGAGTAATTGTTCCTTTTGTTTCTGTCGCTTTCGTGTGCAATGAAATAGAACTTACTGCAGTGGCAATTACTGGACGTTTGTAAAAGATTTTATCAATATTTTTTTTGTTTATTATGTTTTGCTCCTGTATAACGTTTTTTAAACTGTCCTTATCATATTTTTTATACTAGGTAGCTTTTAAGTCCTGCAATTGGAGGAACACACTAAAATAAGTTTGAAATAATGTCAAGATGGAATGATTCAAACGCTTAATAGAATGTATAGACACGTATAGTTTTACCAAATTACTCCATACTTTATATTTTCAATTGGTAAAAAAATACAGTGACAAAGTCAAGTTTGTTTGTTTGTTGCAAACTTGACTTTGTTTATCCAGCTGAGTTCGCATTTGTCGTTTTTTTAGGGTTCCGTAGTCAACTAGGAACCCTTATAGTTTCGCCATGTCTGTCCGTCCGTCCTCGCTTAATCTCAGTAACCGTTAGCACTAGAAAGCTGAAATTTAGTACCAATATGTATATCAATCACGCCGACAAAGTGCAAAAATAAAAATTGGAAAAAAATGTTTTATTAGGGTAGCCCCCCTATATGTAAATAGGGAAGTGTTTTTTTTTTAATTACAACCCTGTCATGTGATATATTGTTGGATAGGTATTTAAAAATGAATAGGGGTTTACTAAGATCATTTTTTGATAATGTCAAGAATTTCGGAAATAATCGCTCCAAAAGGAAAAATCAAAGCGTCCCCCCCCCTCTAACTTTTGACCCGTAGGTCTAAAAAATATGAAAAAAATTTGGAAAGTTGAACTTTATAAGGACTTTCTAGGAAAATTATTTTGAACTTGATAGAAAGAACAGTTTTTGTACAAAAAAAGAGAAAAAGGTTGTACAAAATAATTTTTGCGTACTTAGTATGTCAACGTAACAAATAGCCTTTTTTTAAACTTATAAGTAGGTACACTTGTTGTGACGGACGGGAAACTACGGAACCCTACATTGAGCGTGGCCCGACACGCTCTTGGCCGGTTTTTTTAGTTTATAGTAACTGCAAATCTAGTTTCTGAGTTCACTTTGTTTAGGAGTACTGACAACCTATTAGGTTACTGATTCTTGAAAAGGTGGTACTAAACCATCTATTTAATTAAAAATGAATCTCTATATTTCTTGAAAACTGCGTAGAAAACAGAAAACTTTGACTGTTTTAACTTCCAAAGATGCGAGTGAAACCGCGGGGACAATTTGCTAATAAAACAGATAAACATTACGGATCTACTTAGAATTTTCTTTTTTTTTAAGTATCCTTTATTTATAATAATTTCATATGGGGTTCTATAAAATGAAAATATATTAAACCATCGGAAGATACCTAGATCAGAAACTCATCAGCAAAATAATTATAAAACACATCTTTTGCATCGTCAGCGAAAACAAGTTATATCGGAATAATCCCTAAAGCCTAATTGCGATAGGTTCTTGTTGGATTTAATCTCGACACTAGAGTATTAAAAGGAATTATTTTAATTACATTCTTCATCTTTATCTGAATATAAGTGTTTTCCCTCTACAAATAAGAACATAAACGATTTCAGAGAAATCTACAAAAGGCTGGTTAGAAGGCAAACCCCACAATCTAATTACGGTATCTTTACATGGGGATACATCAAATAATTATAACGGAGTTTCTCCTAAAGTGTATTCATTTCTGCTTTAACGATCGGCTTTTGTAAAGGGAGTAATGAAGGGTAGTGTTTGTTTGACTCTGTCTTTTATGCTGGGGTACAAACCACCTGCTTTAAAATTTCGTTGCTTTCTACATATTTTCAATTGGCAACTAGCTTCGTAATAAGCGGTTGAGGGACGTCGGCTGGTTGGCTACGGTGAACATACATAATGTGTAAGTACTTTAGGTACCTCACCTCGCCCTCTCGCCATTCATTTACAAATCTCTCTGGGACTGAGCACTATTTTTAAATAGCTAGCCGGTTTAGCTCAGAGTTTAAACAATTTCGTTTGTATTTCGTTCTATTTTCAGTTTTTATTCACAAGGTCTCTCAGGAGGATGTGATGTAGAAACTACTTACTTTAAAAGCTTGTGTTTGTGTTACAGTTGAAGAAGCAAATGCTTGTTTGAAAGGACCTTTTTAGACCAGAAGTGTCCACGGCATTTGAGATAAGCCGGTACTGCCTATCCTAATAAAGGCTATCGACCGATAAATTAACTCTGTTAGAGACAGTTCTAGTGGCGATAATTCATTGTTCAATTCAATCTATTAAAAAAGGAAGGAATAAGATATAGGTATTGGATTAAAGCATATAAGAATGGCAGTAAGGGCAAAGACTATACAACCACTTGACCGCTCATACGGGTGATTCGGGCTCACGACACTTAAATGGAATATCACTTATAAGAGACGCAGGTATGAGTGCAATTTTTAGTACTGACCAGTTGTTGGATCCGTGCACACTTCCTAATTTCGGTACCTAAAAATACATTTATCGTATAAAACCGAAGCAAAAATGAGTACATGTGCAATAAAATGGTGCGGAAAATGTTCTAAAACATCTAGTTATAAAAAAGATGGCATAAGTTTTCATCGGTAAGTAAAATATGATTATATTCATCTACATTTTTGGTTATTAGAGAGCTCAAGCTAAACTGGTTGGTTTCGAAAAAAGTCATACCGCGTTGATGTCTTTTGAAAAAGTCCTTTACTTTCACTAGAATATTAGATAAGTCTATCCCTTTCTATTCGTAGTACTTCGCACTGTGTCCTGAAGTGATGTGACTTCACAAAACACAGTAGATAAATTAGTTTATCGATAATTTTTAATGGTAAAATAAAAATAATGTTTCGTTTTAATGTTTTCATTTTAGATTTCCAAATATTCCGGAAATTAAAGAAAAATGGGTTAATTTTCGTTTTTTATTTAACTATTCCGTTTTATAATCAAGTGTATTATTTTTTTATTAATTGATTTAAGCTACTGCTTGATTGCGAAACCTTTTTTAATATAACCTTATTTTTATAAAACCCTGTTTTTATTACAAAATCGGGTCTTATACAACTAATAATTTGAATAATTATCGATATCGATATTTTTTTAATCACCCTTTTGCAATCCCTAAAAAATCAGTTGTCAAATTCATCGACCAATCACAGCGGGCGAAGCTTAGCTCCACCCCTTCGTTATCTGGTGACTTTGATTTAGAACAAAAACATGCCTTTACGCACTCCACTGGTTTGCTGCTTCATGAGTAAGGGTGATAAAACAAAATTAATTAAAAGCGCAGAAATTAAAATTGTAATCGTTTTGAAGGATTCTCTTTTTGTTCACATGAATCTATTAATACAGTTTCAATAATCCCAATCGACAAGTTTATGTAAATTTTAATATTGGTTATAGTGACTTAATGCCATTATTACTATGAGGAGGAGAAAATTTCTAAATTAGGTAAATAGGAGTACATACCGTTATTTAATGTTGCTATTTTTCAGGTACAATTCTCTTAGGTAACTACAAAATAAAGTGGCTATAAAAGGACACTTCGTAGTCCCACCACAAAGCGGTGAAGTAAACCAGAGTAATAGCCAGGAAATGTCGGCATCATAATTCTGATTGTCAATCTTATTTCTTTTGTGTTGTTTTTTCTTTTAATATTTTAGACTGACCGAGGTGTAAGTTGAAGTACTTGAGCTGTAATAAGGGTTTTGCTAGCTTATATTATATTCCGCGGGCTTTGATTCATACAAATTTCCTACGACATGTATAAAACAAAACAGCCGACCAAGTTTGAGTCGGACTTAAGAACTGTCATTTTGTACTTAAATGAAGTACTGTTTAAATTATTTTATGATCACTAATCGCGCCTATCTCAGGAACTACTAGTCCAATTATAAAATCTTTATGTGTTGGATAGTCTTTTTGTTGAGGAAGGCTATGGCCTATGTCACATCATACTACAACCCACGGGAGAGGAGTAGTAACCAAATTTGCAGACAAAACCGCGATAGTTAGGTGTATCATAGTTAAGCTTCTCTTGAACAGTTATAAATACATGTTACAATAAATAATTATAATATCTACCCTTATATCAGTACCTCAATATTTAAGTAAGTATATATAATTTAATTAGCAGAACTCAATTAATGTTTGGCGAATATCAGCTTCCTTTCATGATGCCAAATTAGTGAGATTGATTAAATATCGAAGACAGAATCTACGTCTAATTACGGAAATAAGTACCTATACTTAATACAGGTTTTTTTAATGATAAAAAATACGCAATTTCTTTTTTTTTAAACAGAAACTGGAAATAAATTCGGGAATTGATTAACTGTATTTTTTTTGTACTTAAGTAATGTCTCCTAAAATGTCCCGGGACATTGGTACCGAGAAAAAAAATTGTAAGGCAGCACTTGGTCTATGTTATTTTTTGAACTTTAGGTTAAGTGGCTCATCTATTTCAAATCACTGGTGATCATTTAGGTTCTTCAACGAGCCAATGTATCAAAGACTTAGGGACTACACACATTTATTTACACACGACAACGATTGTGTATAAAGACGCGTACTTACGTCCGTACAGATTTCAGCGTCTGTTCAGCTTTCGTATAAAAACGTTGTTTCCTATGGACATTAGCTGGAATAAATGTGTGTAGTCACTTAAGCCCTTACTATTATATTTATTTACTGTGTAAAGTTATGTCATGAATAAAGACTGTTTAACCATACATTTTTTGACGTATAAACCTGTCATAACTTTATGCAGCGATTATTAGTAAGACGCTTCGTCTTTAAATGGTTACCTTATGTACCCTTTACGCTATGGTGACGATGCACTAATTTTATTTATCTACTAGGTGAGTCCGACAATCCTACATATTTCAAGATTAAGGACAAATCAGCAAGTCCCTAGAAACGTATCCTATATTATTAACTTTATATCATTGGATTACTAATAGGTTCTGCTGTAATATAAATAGCACAAGCTGGCCTTTATGTGTGAAAGTTTGTTTGTGTGCGTATACACATACACACGTGTGTGTAGATGTTGGTTACTAATAATAAAGTTAATACATCAGAATAACAAATATTAAAACATCACGCTATGACATAGAGGACCGATGCAGAACCCAAAAATCTAACATATCGCGGGTGAAACTGCGGGGGACAGCTAGTAGGTTATAAGTGGTGTGTCCTTCATGCATGTATGTACTGTACGGTGCCCATAGCGTCCGTCCGTCTCTCTGTGTTGTTACCTTGTCACGGCAAAACCGCTAAAGCGAAATGGAATTTGACCAAAGGGTCGGCTGTAATGAAGCTGTGGCAGCTTGCAGGCTGTCCTTATCCATCATAAGCTGCTTCCAACGTAGCCTATATTATGCGAGACTTAGTTTAAGTCTGCGATAATGCGCGGACAAAAGCTATGATCCAATACGGTAACCATATTATATACGCCTATCTATACGTTATTCTACCCATTTTGAAAATTTAGGCCTGATAAGTCTGGAACCTTAGCTCTCTAGTATTAGTGGCAATATTGTCAAGATATTGTCAAGAACTCGGACGCATTATATCGCAAAATCGCAATTATATATTTCAATATTGTAATTATATTATTTATTTGCAATATTAATTATATTACTGATTTAAAACGAAACAGATTCAGAGAAAATCATAAGCCCTGATTGCCTTGTAAAAGCTATCAATAAAATTGTGTCCAAAAGTATGAACATTAATTTTGCACTGTCGTTAAGAAAAAAAATTGTTTATTTATTAATTGGCAAAATATTCAACACCGCTATTAAAAAAAACTATGTCCGAAAACCTTTCTTAGTTACCAAATTTAAATTCAAGAGTAACATAGGTTCTATTATATACCCGTCAATCAAATTACCTATCGCTTTCGAATTGACGGTTTATTTGTTAACGAGTGTTTCAACAGACTAATCTAATTCATATAACATATTCATTGCTAATAGCCCTTAGTTGGTACTGACTACCAATGATGTTGTAAGTAAAAAAGGCGTAGATAGGTTACCCAAACGAGATTCTATCTTCAAAAACGGCACACTAACGCACACATACATTACACGTCAAAGTAGCATGACATGATTGAAGTAGTGCGAGTGAAAAAGAGATAAACGTCAAATGTCAACGCAATACTCAGTATCATGTTTGCCAATTGGCAAACTTTTAATGTGCCACTTTTTGACTGCATATAACCTATCTACACTTTTTTACTTAAAATATCATTGCTGACTACAATAATATTTGAGAAGTTCTGCCTTTATTAGTAGGTATTGGTAGGTATTGACATAACACCCGTTTACAGGTTTATTACTTACATTAGAATAGATTTGATATTAACTATTATTTTTTTAGAAAATTTATCCGTACTTTATCAAATCAACAAAGCTAAATGCTGTTGATTTGTTTTGATTCCCAGAATATTGGCTAACGTAATTGATATAAAACAGACCGTATTTTAGGAAATAATTGAAAAAGTTATTGTTAGACACCTATTACGAAGTATAAATAAAGTTGTTTACAGAGTGTTAAAATAATCTTTGTAAAGTTTGTGAGTTGTTATTAACATTGAACTGTTATTAACGCCTTACTGTGTGAAGAAGTTAGTTTGTGACAATATTAGCTTTGTCGTATCAATACAAGGGAAAAGATTAGGAATAGGTACCTATATATCCGTGATATGTCGTGATGGCCTAGTGGTTAAGGCACCCGCCTCTCATGAAAGTGGTTGTGGGTTCGAATCCGGGCAAGTACCAATGTGACTTTTTCAATTCATATGTACTTTCTAAAGATTATCTTAGACATCGCAGACATCGGTGAAGGAAAACATCGTGAGGAAACCTGGACTTGTAGTGAATATAAGTCTCAAATCGCCAACCCGTCTTGAGCAAGCGTGGTGGTCAATGCTCGTGCCTTCTCTGTATGAGAAGAGGCCTTTGCCCTGCAGTGGGACAGTTATAGGCTGGTATTATTATATATCCGATTCTACCTCATTTCCGAAACTTTTCATTCAAACTATTATCCTCTATTTTAACCGAGTGGCTTTCGACTATGTGTAAATTATTATACCGTACTCTGTTTATTATTACTACCAATAAGCTTGTTACATATAAAGATAAGCAGACGGACCATTTGTCAACCAATTTATAGATAACGTACTGTTTTCCACAAAATAATCATTAAGAATTCAAAGAGAAGTGTAACGTCGTCTATCATTACTGAGTGGAATATTTCGAAATCGATACCCGTTCTCTCTGAAGAGGCAGTCTTGTTTTTCAGCTAATTGGATACAATTTTAGTAAGTACTTGAATAATAATTACCGTTGTTGCTTGTAATATCACTTGTATACTAACGGATTTTTCCTCTAAATACTTGTATAGCTTCGTTCCCTGGAACATTGTCAATTTCTATGTCCCAGCTGGCTCGAAGGTAAAAAGAACAGTTAAGTTAACTCGATCAATTGAACAGTACGTATTATGGGACTATAAAACATTGGCCTAACTGTTACGACCTTACAGGGATCGTATCATAGTTCGGGATTCTAGTTTGTTTCGCTTGAGCGGAATATTATTTTGTATTTTGTAATTTTATTTGAATTGCGTTTTTTATTTTGTTGAAGTAAAGCAATTATGTTACTGATTTTCGACTCGAATTAACAATAAAATGGTTAGGAAATTTTAATATATTTTTTTAAAGTAAGTGTGAAACTACCGTTCTTAAAACGCAGCCAGTTTGTGACCGTCCTATGACGCTGCGGTCACGCACACACGCATACGAGATTGAAACACAGTCAAAATAAAAAAAAAACATAATATAATAAGTATAATTGGTTGTTGACCAGGTTTCGTATCGTTCGTTTCGCAAACAACCACCTAAAAAGTCTTGCAGTTTAAAAAATGCACAATCTATGGGTATTCACTGATGTTTTATGTCCAAAGAATATAGTCAACTGCAATCATCGAGGTTTTAAGTTATATTTATTCTGTGAAATAAACATTTTTCTGAAACCTTATTAGAATTCAGGTACAGATGTTGAGCGGCCCGGCTAGAATTCAGTTTAAAATTGAGAAGTTATTTTTTAAAAAGAATAAACCAACCACTATTTTAGCTGTCATCTGTTATTTTTGGCGAAAATGTTTATTTAATCAATTACTATAAGTAAAGTCATGCTAAAACATCATGACCGGTGTAGTAATTTAATCCGTAGGTGAAACCACGAAGCCAACTAGGCTTCTATAATATAAAAGTGAAAGGTCGTTCATTCACTTACGGACTAAACACGTAATCTCGTAAACTACTTGACCTTTGAAGTAGGCAGGTAGGTAGTTAGTAAAGAGATGTCAGCTAAGAACAGATTTCGAGACAGGGTTTTAAAAGGGTCTTTGAGTTTTATGCGGATGTAATTGCGGGCAAAGCCACGATATGAAGATAAGCTCTTAGCTACTGCGCTGCGTTCGGGTTCGACTTGGTGCTCGCTTGGAGCACATTATTCGTTTGATCTACATGTTGTTCTGGTATTTGTGTATGTGAGTTTCGTTTTAGGGAAACATACATTTAGGTACAAAACTAACATAGGTTGAGTTAAAAGAAAGACCAATTAAAAGCTTTAATTTTACATGCCTCTAAAGGCCGCCGCAGAGAAAATTATAAGTGTGTGCTTTTTTAATTCTAATTAAATAAAAAATAAATAAAATACTTTTATTTCAGGCAATGACCCATATTACATTACATTACGTTGCATTACATTTCATTACGTTCATTTCAATTATCAACAAAACAAAACAATACATGTCATTAATTAGTCAATAATAAATTCATTAATTATAAAATCTACCATTTTACTGATCACACTGCTCATGAAAATAATTAAAATTGTCCAAAAAATAGGTACTGCTGTACTTTCGGAAGTTAGTAGCAATAGGGATGACGACAACATAAAAAAAATGGTATTCTGTTTAGTCCGTCTTGTAGATCGGCCAAAAAGAAGGGACACGTATTTTTTGCTTCATAAAAAAAATAAAAAAAAAACCCAAAGATAAAGAGCAACAAAGTTCTGGAGTGGGGGCATAGTGGGGACTTTTGACGCCACCGTAATGCAAAAATTGTATCTGATCGTGACGTCAAGCACAACTTCAACGCACTGTATCGTCGTCATTTTTCGTTTACGAGAAAAAAGAAAAATACGTGTCCAAAATTTTTTAATAATCTTAATGACGGGCTAATTCCTTTTTATTCGTCGTCTCGCCAATTACATCAAACGGAAATAAAGCCACCGACTTCCGAAATTGCAGTTAGGTATTTTGATAAATATGCATAATATATTCTTTTATCTTATTAATTATCTCTCGTCGTTCTGAACAAAACATTAACTCAATAATATGAGAAAATCAGCATTTTGAGGCTATAAAAACCATTCTTCACCCATTATAGTTATATGAAATATGTACCAAGTTGTCTAAAATATCTACGAGTTACAAAACTAATTAGAGCCTAAAATATTAAAAAGTTTTTATACTGCTTCTGATTATTTAATGAACGTAAATGGAGATCTAAATATGTCTCAGTAGCTTTTCAAATTGAAAAATATAATTAGAATTTTTTTCCGAGATTCATATTTTTTCACTGTACCTTTGGTTGAGCGATTGGCAGTAGTTTGATTCTCAAATATTTAATTCCCTACAGCCTACGTTCTTGATCTAGGTATTAGTGTGCATTATTGAATTTCATATGCATCCCCCTATGATAGACTGGCAGGAAATATCTAAGGCGTTAAGTCCGCCTTGGCGTTTATTTACATTTTGTATTTAAAGTTGAATCCATACTAATATTGTAAATATGAAAGTAACTCTGTCTATCTGTTACGCTTTCACACCTAAACTACTGGGCTGATTTAAATGAATGTGGTATTTAGATAGCCAGGAAAGGACATGAGATCTTTTTTGACTATCTCTCTCTCTCTCTCTCTCTCTCGCTCTCTCTCGCTCTCTCTCGCTCTCTCTCTCTCTCTCTCTCGGTCTCTACATTTTTTTACCTCAACGCTGCCGAAGCCGCGGGCCATAGCTAGTAAATGAATAAAATATATTACAT
Organism: Athetis lepigone; assembly: GCA_033675125.1. Classification (NCBI taxonomy): domain Eukaryota; kingdom Metazoa; phylum Arthropoda; class Insecta; order Lepidoptera; family Noctuidae; genus Athetis; species Athetis lepigone. Next base: position 13,264,651 of record CM066243.1, on the reverse strand, counting down.
ATTTTTATCACTTTTAAGTTATAACTCGTGAATTTTGAATTTAGTTAGACACTAAAATCTTTAGAATAGAGCAATCTTTATTTTAAATATTTTTGCATTTTTTTCGTAAGTGCCTAAGCCCACCTAAGCCTAACTCAATATCCAATGATTTATAGTCCTTTTACAAAATATGGCAACTTTATATTTGAAGGTAATACGAGCTGGATAAAATAAAGTATTGCAGCGGCTTTTTTGTTTAGCGTTCGATCGAAATAGCTGCCAGTTTTGAAAAGTTTTTGCATAACTGTGGGCATGATGCAGACTAACACTAACCTACGACCTGGATATAAAACAACCAACAGAAAACTGGCCTACATTACCACCGGACCAAAATAATTGAGAGTAATGGGGAAAGACCTACGTCCAAAAACTACACGTCACTGAATTGAAAATGTTGAGATAGTCCAGAGAGTTAACCAGAATGGTCGAAATTTGTGATGAGTACTTACGAAGCACCTTCAAAGCTTAACCAATACCGGACAAATTAACAGAAAGCAGACTTGAGTGGTACGGACACGAAATGAGGAAACCAGAAAACAAAAGAGGCAGAAGGACCTCCTTCAACATGGTGAACCAGCATCCTTGACAGACGTCTTTGCGCCGTGAGATAAGAGAGAGAGATACTCTATCTAAAGTAGGGTAAGATACAAAAGTAAAAGAAGATGTGAGAAGGCCTATGGCCTAGCTGTGGACCAAAACGAGCTGGCCCTATGAGCAGGATTAAAAACAAAATAGCTTTGGTCTACATAATGCACTGGATCGACATTATGTTTAAGTCATAGGAAAGCATTGCTCAGCTGTGAGCATGACTGGTATACGCTACTACTAACCAACGACTAAAATAAAATAAAGCATAAATATCATTAGCAATAGCATGAGGAAAAGTCACTGCCTAGTTGAAAAAATTGTAATATACAAGTTGGCAAAGTGACACCCAAGAATAGATCTGAATGACACGCAATTTAGAACATAATAGAGGTTGAAACTGACAGTAACTGACTTACCGTAAATGTTTAAGGAGTCTGTCCGTATCATGTCATAACAGTGCTAGGAACGTGCAATCAAAACAATTTTCTTTGTACTGAAAAACATGAAACCATTCCCTATAGACCATTTTGTCACTAATCAACTCTATGTCGTTCTATTCATAAACTGTCAAATGTAACAGAGCTGCACATCTAGATGGAAGAACTGAAGAGATTGTTAAATGTATGGAATGACGTAAGCTTATGTTAAGTAATTTGGCATCTCGCATCGAACTCTATATTCTACAAAGCCTTGTAGAGCCACAAAGGTGATATGATACATCCTAGTGAGCATTGTGTACCTGTGGTGTACCTCATGATCATAATATGGTACGATGCAGAAAGCAGTTTTATCTATCTATTTAAATATTTTATTATCTATAAAGTGCTCTACGGAAGTTAGTGTTAATAACATATTTAATTGTTGAGGGATATTATGGTTACGCTCGGTATGCGCTATGCGGCTAGCCACATTAAGTTCAACCGGACACTACATTCTGCGCTGCACTATACTGGGGAGCACAAAGCACTACCCTCATGAAACCTATTTTATGCGGTTATTTCCGTTGCATATATAGACCGTTGCATTATGCGGACTGCGACTAAACGTTTCAGATGCATCGTAATCGAATTATTATCATACATTAAAAACAACTGTGATGTGTTCGGGCGCCAGCGTCTCATGTTGGTTGGTTCTGTTTTTAAATTATCTTGAACATAAGTAACATGAGAAAAGAAAAATATTGTGAGAAAACCTGGACTTTTGAGTAATTTAAGTCAGAACGCTTAACCGCTTTGAGAGAACGTGATACTCAATTGTCTTTGCCTACCTTCTTTATTTGAGAAGATTTCCTTTAGCATTGTTTTGCAGTGGGACAATATTAGGTCAGTTTTATAATAATATAAGGTATAGGTTACTTGAGAATAAAAGTATACATACGTCACTTTTAAAAATATAATGACCACGAAGATTTCCAATCTCAATAAACCAATAAAACATACAAGCTTAATAAATTGCACGCGGTCAAATTGCCAGGCGTGTTCAAATTGCTAAAAAACCCTTGAGGATTCTGAGCACGATGGAAAGTATGGCACTTTTTATGCAAAGGCCTTCCGCTTGTCCCAACATTAAAGTGGAGGCTTAAAATCGCTACAGTAGGTACTTAAGCAGAGACAGGTTGTAAACCCATCACAGCCATAATAAGGCCTTCCTCATTATGCTTTTTTAAATGTCTGTTCGTACGGACTCTTTTCCGTTCCCAGCACCGCAGTGAAATTCGGCGTAAAAGACAACTTATGCAATCATTGTTCCAGGTTATTTTCAACAGTAAAATGTTCAATGTATTCTTTGCAAAAGTTTTCGGTAAAATGATCGTTTTGTAGAAAAATAGAGTGGCTATCTTTTGTAATGAAATTTTATGAATGCGCTAGTGAGTGAAAAATGTAAGTTTGTAGAATTGGAGCAAAGCACGAGTGGACAATGATAGTCGTTGGAGATTTTTAAGTTTTTCAAACCATATTTTATTGTAAAGTATCCCATAAATGGAATTTAATCCCTGATTATGAACTAGTCTAATCGAATGAATAGATAATGATTATGTAAAGAATAGGCTTTGTTTTATAGAATAGATATTTGACAAAATCTCGCTATTGTGTCGGAAATTGAACCATGCAACATATTAGATACTTTAATGTATATTGTAGAGTATGTTATCTGTCACGCATTTATTTTATAAATTATCAGCAACTTATATTGCAGATTGCAGCTGCTGCCATTAATTTCAAAAATGTACTTGAGAGACATTAATTTTACTGATCAACGAAATAAATGACAATGCGAGAGAAGCAGCTTAGCAAGCAAAAACACCAGCTAACCTAATCCGAGGAGGACATTAAATTTTTTATACGGTTCCTACTTTTTTTTCTTTACATGTCCTATTTGTATTACAAATATAATCAACTCCAAAAAAACACATCTACCGTAAGTGTGAAGAAACTAGCAGGTAAACGATACCTTTTTATCCGACTGCCGAAAGGAGGGTTATGTTTTTGATTAGGTATTCCTTTCTACATATTAAATGTAACTAAGTTACATTTGGTATTATGTAACGGTTAATATTATCTCTACGTATAAATCGACTAAACCTCGAGTCAATTTTTGGTTATTGCTTGAACACCTAGATTTTGCGTTTATATATGCAACTTATTAGTTCGAGACTTCGTATGAATCCGTAATAATAGTAACAATAAAGTGGCGAAACACTAATTACCATAAATTCCTACATTTTAACAATATCTGCCACGTCATTAGTATAGGATTTATAAACAACAAATTTATACATAATTGTATGTATTCGAATTCTAAGACACTCTTACACTGCTAAGAGTGACGGGAGAACTATCAATCCACAAGCTTAGAACATAAATTTTAATGAACGTGACCGAATAAGAACAACCATAAATACACTGTAGGTAGTGGCTTTCAAAGTTGGTATAATGTTATCACATGGCAATTTATAAACGGAATAAATCGTATGTGCTGAGCTAGATTAATACATACATATGCCAAACTTTAGTTAATTCTGTTTAGCCGTTAAGCGAGATTGAGTAACAAACATCCCTCCATCCATCCCCACAAACTTTCAGGTTTATAATTGTACCAAGACTTAATCAGGCTTTTGACACTTTCGAAGGCTTTCGGAGGCTTTCACCTCAGGGGTTCTCAAATAAAAACAATTTAAACTTTTAAATAAGTAATTGATTAACGCTCCGTCAGTCACAACTTAGAGAAACATAATGCTTATTTCTTTCTTGTTTATTTTTAACTGACATTTGCCCGCGATTATATCCGTGCGAAAGTCGGTTTTTACGGACGACGATGTCACGGATTAGAACGTAGGCTCTGTCTTTCTTCAAAGTCTAATATATCTTTATAATAATAATACCAGCACTGTACTGCTCTGACAAAAGCCTCTTCTCACACAGAGAAGACACGAGTATTTATCACCGCGCTTGCTTAAGGCGTATTGGCAATATCGGACTTAATCGTTATAAATCTAGCCCCCCTAGACAAGTGGCATTGTATAATAGATTGTAGAATAGAATAGTTTGTAAGATATTTAGGATTTACGTAAGCTCTCGCTAAGTGACATCCCCAAACATATTTGAACCTGTTCTATTCTACAAAGCCACTTATCTAGGGTTTCCTCACGATGTTTACCCTCACCAATATCAGTCATGTCAAAGATAAACACTTTAGAAATCAAATAAAAAGAAATCATATTGATGAGAGCCTTAACCATAAGGACATCACGAAGTTAAATATAACACATTGAATTTATTCGCGTTTAGCCGCCAAACGTTACCCAATTAATTTTATATATTTGTTTTTTTCTCATTACCGTTACAAGTGTTGGTGAACCACGTCAGTTAAAAGTCATGTGGATCTGCATCACACTAATAACAAAAGCGATCCGTTTAACAAAGCGATGTCGCATCACCACTTTAAGATCTATTGTGTGTCTATAACGCATAGACTGTTCTCTTTATGTCAAGAGACCTTTGTCCTTTGCCGAGATAACCAGTTGACCTTTCAGCTGACATAATAATAGATAAGAAGTATGACTGATAGTTAATTCATATTTATTTACAATTACGATGCATTTCACTCTAAGCCGAACTAATTAAAATTCAAGCATTTCCAGTACATCGTACGTACATCATTCTGCTAAGCCTTTTCCCAAACAGGTTAGGATCAGCTTCTAGTCTAACCAGATTCGGCTGAATATATGCAAATAGTGTTTAACATGGAACCACTGCCTTCCAGACTTCCACGTTCTAGTTACTATAACACAATAGTACTTGGCTAGAATAATGTCATACTTTCTGGCGCTATACTCGTCCGGGGGACTTTCCAGTATGTGCCACAAAATCCGAAAAAGGTCAAACTGCATTAACATTTTATGCAATTCATACAAGTAATTGTTATCATTTTAAATATTTAAGCCTGTATATTAATACTAATAAGTCAAGAAAGTCCTTGGGTGAGCTTGCATAATGCATACACGGACAATTGCCTTTGCGAATGGCTTCGGACCCTCGTACGCCATCCAAAGGTCCGGGCCCCGAGGCCCCGAGAAATATGCATGAATGAAATAATAATGCCAGCCATATTTTTTCCCCTGGGTTAAGGCCTATTCTCATTTAGAAAAGGCACAATTTTTGATTACCACGCTTAATAACTTCAGTAATGCTTAAGACAAACTTAGCGAGCACTTGTGAAATTATATCGTACCTGAATAATTTTAATTATTTATAGAATAACTTTTATATATGTATTCATTGACCTATTTTTTAGGATAGTAACATAACACATTTGGCATATTGAATAAGTATGACGTAATTAATTACATTATTTAAGGATAATGGAATGGCTCGTTCTCGAATGGCTAAGTTCACTCATAATCACACAGTAAATAACGGCTAGTCGGCTACCTACCATTTATAGTCAGTGTTATTATGATATTACACAAAATCTGCCATGCATTGTTATTACATTATTATTATGTGCATTTAACCTGTCAGATCCGATAATTTAGATGAATCCCGAACAGAATAATAGTTCTTTAAAGTTAAAACTAAAAAGAGAGCAATAAAGAATATTTAGACCACCTCTGCTTATATTTAATGCAGGCGTGATGTTATGCCAATCCGAAGAAACAAAACTAAACCATAAAATGTTATTCAAACACGAACTGCTTACGATATTTCACGTAATATTTCAAAGCCGCAGCATCCGAAGCCGACTCCGACACACGGACATATCATGAAGGAGAGATGCAGCCTCCATCCAAATTCGGATGCTCCCAAATTGTTTTGTGTGACGTTGAAGGGTCACGTATTTAGTTGCCAGAAGCTTGCCAGACATGTAGCGGGAATTGGAACGAAGATTTTTGCTCACTTTGTGCCCAATTACCTTCTAATGTCAGAGGATTTGAGGCTTGAGACATGGCCGTCAACGTGACGAGTCGAGATTGAATAAAGAGATTGTTGTTTATCAAATTAAGCTTGGATAAGTTGCGGAATAAGAACGAAATTGGAAAGATAATGTTGCTATGACGTGTGTGAATGCGAATGAGTTTAGCGGTGACTGTTTGTAACGCACAAACGTTTAGGCATATTGCCATAATCTCAACGCTTGGCAAGAAGACTGCTGATTTAACTATAAATACAAGCGCGACTGCCAATTCCTCTGATTATTCTTGAAACACCTAAGGAAGGGAGTAATCTGATTCTAAGCCGATTACACGGGCGAACATAAGTACTTGTTTAAATTTGTATTCCAATCAACTCCGCCCATCAATTGATTGAACGTAGTGATCCGGACAATCAATTTATCGAAACAAGATATTTTAGATACAAAACGTTCATGAAATTGATTGAATTCATGCAATTGTGATATTAATGAAGTTAGCTTTATGATAGCTATTTCTGTGTTATTAATAAATGACCGAATTATTGGTATATTAACAAAGACAAAAAAAAGAGACGACGAATTTCAATATACTTTTGCAAAAATTATGATCAAGCGTTTCTTAGCGATTTCACAGCCGACGGAAACGTAACAAGAATTGACAAGCAGAGAGAACTCACAAAAAATAACATGGATACGATGGAAATTAAGATAACGAGAAGTAATAAGGAAATAGTCTCTCAGCGTTGAGGATGATTCGTTTCAGCCTGTTCTTTTGTGTCATCTATATAGATTAATAGGCATTATCCTTTTATTTGTTTATTATTACACCGTTAATGTTATTCTTATCATGTAATTGATGTTATATTTCTCCGCAAGAACTACAGTAAAATTTTTGCCTGAATTTTCGTTTTTGAACATTTATACATTTTTACTTTAATATAGATAATGAAACGTTTTGTATATTATTTTACTGGAGATTACAAACAGAACCGGGATGTTGATTTGAAAAATTGCTCAGAGTGAAATTGTAGTAAGTACAGTTACCTACATCTAAATCGGAATACAGATGTAAAAAAATATTTTAAAATTATTTTATAATCTCGAAAATAATTTCCAGTACACAAACGTTTCTATGACATTTACCTGGCACAGCTTCCTAAAATCCTATTTTATCATGTTTAAAAATTCTTAAATCTTTCACAGGCAGTTGAAAAGGGTTAAAAATAAGTCCCATGCTATGAAAGCGACGGCGACGTTGCGTGCTAAGAACTGCGGTTAATGGTCGCAATACGCATTAAAACTAATTTTTATACTTATTTCGTGAGACTTTATAAACTTTTCTAGCATTATACTGTCGACAGCCAATTATTTTCAGAATATAATTCAAAATCATTAAAATAAACACTGTACAAATACTTTTTGCATAAACTTTTACAGAATATTATAATTTGTTAAAATAATTACCCAAATAAATACTCCGGGAAAACCGTCAATCGTTGAATAAACTTTTTAGAACTTTTCACACAAGTCACAAGTACGTTGCACCATTTAAAAAAAGAACTAGTTTGTGTTTACATTGCGGGCGAGAGCGCGAGGCCGCGGGGGTCGACACGGCATCCCCGGGTTCCGTCGGCAAACTGGAGAGGCTCTAAGGCCGGCTCGCGATGTGCCGCGGTGAACATGCGCACTCACTGCCCTTTCATACCATTGTGGAAGACCCCTGCAAACCCTCCTCTCCGCATTACTAGAAAGTAAACCTTTTTGGGATAGTGTGCAGATGGTTTTATTGTTTCCCGCTGTATCGCGAGATCTCGTCTCAGTATCTCTGTCCCTGCGACTGATCTTACTTGCGCTAGTTGATACGGGTTGAATTTTAAGTGTTATTCAAATCTTGGAAGAAAAAAGTTAGATGCAATTCTTTTTTAATTTGAAGCTTTTGAAACTTCTTAATGAAAATATGTAGTGCTGTTTGATACTAAAACTATGTAAAGTACAATTATCTACTTTTCGTAAAAAAAATGCTTTGAATAATAAAACCTATACAACTGCAAAAATAATTGCTTTCTAGCGGTTTCTGTGCCCAATGGTTTGTCAGACCTTCCAACACGAATTATACATGGGGTAATTCCAGTTTTGGCTAAGGATGAACTTTCAGGCGTTTAAAACAAACATGGCTTCAAATATTTACGAAGGCTCAAGTAAATTATTCCGCGAAGTATTTCCTAAATGCGTAAATTCAAAATAAGTTGTTTATTTACACCGGAGGCATTTTTGATTACATAAATATAAACAACTTGACATTGATTTTATATTTAACTAGCTTTCGCCATTAAACTAGCTTTCTTTCATCACCTATTTTCCCCTTTACGGGAATAATTTTAAAAAAAACCTTGCCTATTGAATACTTTCTGTTCACAAAAAACACACCTTCCAAGTGTCACGTCTCTATGACCAGCGGTTTGGGCGAGCGTTGATATATCAACAGTCAGTCAGTATCGTTTTTGGTATGATGAAAATGAAAAAGGAACGGAGAAGTAACTAAAAACCTAACAAAATGTGGGAGAAACTCCGAGGGATAGGAAGTTAATTATAAGTCCAAGTTTCCTCCGTGAATGTAAACGTCCACGGATGTTAATGATGTCCAATTTAATCTTCAAAAAACCCCATAAATTGAAAAAGTGACATTGGTTTTTATCGGGCATCGAAACTCAAACGAGTCAGAATGGTCCTTTACCACTGGAGCATCACGACGAAAACCGATATCTCTATTTAATGTAAACCGTAAATGCCATGATTACTGAAAATTAAATATCACGAGAATATTCTCGTGAATATTTAATTTTCAATAATTTACAAACACAAACAACAACACAACAACAACAGTTCACACGGGAACAGTTTCCGCGAAAAAACGGCGGGATTATGTCAATATAGCTTAAACAAGTTAATATGAGAAGTAATTATGATATAGTTATTCCTGACTTTTGATAACGTCTGTATACCTCTTTTTACCCGACTACCAAAAGAAGGGTTATGTTTTGAAAAAATCTTTATAGGTAATCTTTGTTAGAAAATGTCTTCCTTTATTTTTCCCAAAGATTTGTTTTTATTAAGTAATTTATCGTAATTAGTACCCACGAAATCGTGCAAATACGAATCTCATGTCGGATTTTATGTTTAGCTGAAAGATATCCGCTGTAATTTTTAACTTCTAAAATCTTCTTCGTGTTTGGGACAACGGTCCGCGGGCACAACTCCTAAATTGACAATGAAAATCTGTGACTGAAAACTACGGTAGGTGCCAGTAACAGCTAAATAAGAAACTAAAAAATATTCTTTGTAAATGTTGTTTGACATTAGGAGTATATTTATGTGCACAAGTATCAATCACTAATTTCCAGTTAGTCAGCATAAATATGTACATGTATATACTGTAATACTATGATTGTATAGCATTTGTGGTAGAGACTTGCGCTACGTACAAGCTGAAAAGTTGAGCTTGTTAGCTTGCAATAATAATATGAGCCAATCTACAAATAATCAAAATTAATGCATTTCAACACAAAACTTTCCGCTGTCCGTTTGTCCCTATGTGTGCTTTGATTTTCAAAACTATGCAACGGATTTTGCAGCGGTTTCTTTTTACAAATGTAAAGAGTGATTTAAGAGAAAGGATTGTGTATAATAGATGCTTATTTTAACAGAAAAAGGCTGCGATTTTAAAGATTTGTAACAAAAAATACAATTTCAACATTTTAAAACTCCATTAAATTATCTAGACTACCTGCTAGTATTTTAAAAAGTAAAATATGCCCTAATTTTTTCTAAGCACTAAGCACGCCACTACTTCCTAAAATGAGTCAATTATTACTAGTCGTAAGGAAACACTAATGGTCTATACCCTTGGCTCACAATTTGCTGGCATAACAACAAAACAAAATTTAATAATAAATAACTATCTTAAAAACAATAAAATTAATATAAGTAAACAATATTTACTCCATATTTTAAAGGTTGTTGTTGCTTAGTTTTAGTATCCATTACACGAATAAAAATGTCTAAAAATAAGTGCTTTATCTTGTTTTCTAACAATTAAATCCATTGTGAACTTTGCTCCAATAATAATTTTACTAGGCACGATAATTCGTGTTCTCAAGCAAAAAATCTTCTGTAAAAAGTTTGTCTAGTTAATATTTTTTTCTTGATCTCGTAATTCAAGAATTACATTTCTTTAGTAGGAAAGCTGTAATCTTTTCTTCAGCACATTCTACAGGTGAATGAATATCCAAGTGATTTATAGCTAAAGGAATTTATACGGCACCTATTTATTTTGTCTAACGTGTATTCTCGTAGTATTTACGTTTAATACGTATGTTTTATACATAAACTAGGAAAAATTACACTTTAGAAAGTCACGCGAATCAATTTGTTTGAGGAACTGTCCTACTGGTTTCACCGTGGCAAGCGATCTTGGCTTCGATTCCCGGGTCGGAAAGTTTTATTGCTATTTAAATGTTTTCTATTTATAAATATGTCGGAGTTTTGTCGCCGAATGGTCGAGCCATCGCGATGGACACGAAATAACACTCACAAAACTTTGATTTTAAATTATATTGTCTAATCACAAAATAAGTATTGCAAAATAATAAACGATGCTACAGATCTACACAGATTTGAAATACGGAACGCGGGAAGTTTAGCGCGGAGTAATGGCCAACCGTGTCACTCGGTGTCCGATCCAAAAGTGAAGTGAACTGCTCGCTCCATCACCAAACGTCAGAAAAGGGCTGTCAACTGTCAGTTGGACATTTCTCCAGTATTGCCATTACTCCACACTAACCATCCCCAAGTTAATACTTGACGTTCCTACGAACAACAAATTAGTTCTTACAAACAAAGTTAGATGGCGTTAATTTGAATGTGTGCGTCGGCGCTTCGACACGGCCGTCCTGATGATCACACGTCCTCGTGTGAAGTCCCTGAAATGAAAGAAAACTTCCGAACAGTACTCATTCAAAAATGTTCGGCCATACCTGACCCAAGTAGATGGGGTATTAAGGGAACTTCATTAAAAACCAGTACAAGTCTAATGAAAATCATTATCAAATCTTTCCTCAAAAGCTGACATGTTGAACAACGCCAATACTCTGACCCTCAAGGGTATCCATCATCACACTTATGAACTCGAAAAACGACCTCCATCCGGCCATCACCACGTAACCTCCATCCGGTTACTAACACAACAGGCAACCTCTATCCAGTCACCAACACACGTAACCTCCATCCGGTTACTACCACAACAGGCAACCTCTATCCGGTCACCAACACACGTAACCTCCATCCGGTTACTACCACAACACTAGCCGGATCGAATTTCGAGCCTTTATCAAATCATACTAACTAGGTTTGTTCAACATGGTAACTTCATTTGTCCAATTACGGTACAGGATATAAGGGACTTTCTACTAGCTATCCTAGATTCATTTTTTTACTACTAAGCATTCAATCAGTTTTGTCGGCGTCTTTTGTCGTGTCAGTCTCGTCATCGTTATCGTCATCTATGTGTGTCAACGTCAGTAATTTTTCGCAGTCGGTAGTGCGCGTACTTGTACGTCCGGGCAGAAGAAAGAGACTTCAAAAAAATAACGGTCACTGTCAAGTACCTCGATTACCTTAAACGGTACCCCGTATTTTGGGTCAAGTTTGGTCTGGTTTCGCTCTTACTCTCTGCAGCAAAACAAGTCACCTATGGAGAACGGTTTTACCTTTGCCTTTGTAGAGTCGAAACGTTTCTTGTCACAAGCAGAAGCTCTGTCCATGTTGTCTACAGCCATCTTTCTAGCCTCAACGATGTCGACAAGAGGTTCTTCATCACTTGCTGTCATAATGTTAATAGGTCTAGCAGTCTTACCTATCAGCAACTCAAGTGGGCTAGCTTTCGTGACTCGACTTACCGTGCAGTTGAGAGCAAGCTAAACATCGGGCAACGCATCTTGCCACGAACGATCGCTCGTTTCTACGGCAGTGAGCATGTTCTTGAGCGTGCTCATTACTCGCTCAACCTGCCCGTTGGCACGAGAACTACCTGTAGCTATTAAGTGTAGCTTGATATGAGCTGAGGTACAGTACTCCCTGAACTCCTTGCTAGCGAAGCAGCGTCCTTGGTCGGTGATCAAGCGCGACGGAGCACCGAAGATAGCGACACAAACCTTCAGCACTTTGATACTACTAGCTGTATCGATGCACAAAGTGTGATGCAGCAAAACTTACTTGGTGAAGGCGTTTATTATAACAAAAACGTACTGTTTTTGGTCGTTTTTGCCACTCAGCTTTCCGGTGGCGTCGATATGCAGTGTGTGCCTTGGTATTGCCACTTTTGGAATCGGGTGCATTTCTGCCTGGATCTTACCTGCATGTGACTTTGAGATCCTGCACGTTACGCAGTTCTCTACGAATTTCCTTACGAACTTCGACATATTCTCGAACCAGTAGAGGTCGTAGAGTTTTTCCAGCGTTTTTTTTTCAGCCTAAATGCAGCAATCCCTCGTGGACGTTTTTGACCACGGACCAGCGGAAGGAATGAGGAACAATAACCAACGATTCTTACCATTTCGTTGCACTTTTCGGTGTAAGACACCCGATCGTCGTTCGTGGGTCTTGGCAACATCAGCAGGGAGCTCGTTATTATCGATGTCAGCCTCAAGATATCAGGGTCACGTTGCTGTTCCATCATCAGCCAATTATGTGAAAGTTCTGCGATGTTTAAATGTTTCTGTACTACCTTCTCACTAACCTTATTTTTAGTTTCAAGTTACGGTAGCTTGTTCCTGGAGAAGAAGTCGGCGTGGCACATGTGCTTACCTTCTCGTTGTACTATGTCAAAAGGGAACCCTTGCAGGAAAGCCCACCATCGGTGAACGCGCGGAGTCAGGTCCAATTTCTTGCGCGTGGACTGCAGGCAACTACAGTCGGTAACTACTATAAACCTGCGACCATGCAGTTAACGTCTAAAATGCTTAACGGCATTAACCACTGCGAGGGTCTCAAGTTCATACAAGTGGTACCTCGATTCGGTGTCAGACGTCCGTATGCTGTAGTAGACCACTGGATGTAGCTTACCTTCCTTTCTTTGCAGTAAGACCGCATCGTAACCAATGGCACTGGCATACGTATGGACTTCAGTTTCAGCATCGGGGTGGTGAATCATGAGCACAGGCTCATTCGTGAGAGCGGCTTCAATCTTCTGCCTGACTTCTTCATGTTCCGGCTTCCAGGTCAACTTACAGTTTCCAGAAGTAAGAGCATATAACGTGCATGTAACGAAAAGTAGTGTCCACCATACAACCTGTCAATCTTACCTGATTTGAGGGGCAAGGGGAAACGATCAAAGATAGTGTTGTCATTCAGTTCGCGGTAATCGACGCATAACCGAAGAGACTTATCCTTTTTCTCTACTAAGAGCATAAGGACTAGCATGGGGAGATGAACTAGGACGTATAATACCAGCCCGCAGCAACTCATCAGTCTTACCTCGCACAATCTTAAGGTCGTAAGGACGACGATTCACAGTCTTACTTGGAGCTTTCAGACGAATTTTCATCGGATCCATGTCGGCTGGAGCAGTAGGTGTACTTGTAGTGAAAGACTTTACAAAAGACTGCAAAATACTCACAAACTTTGCTCTATGATCCGCCGGTACATCAGTGTTGATTGTGTTTCAGTTGATTTCGGAAATTCGCTCTACCTCGCACACCTAAGGATCTTTATTCGGTCGGAAGTCATCTGAACAGTCAACGAGTGTTGTAAAATGTCACGACCAATCATAATGTCATAACGTAGAAAATAATCAGGCATTATGTGAAAACAAATTTCAATAACAACGTCATCAATCTCTACCAAGGTCAAAATCTGCATCGTAGAGTTCACGGAAGTCTGCCCTATCCTAGTCATGGTCACAGTCTCCTCAATACGCTTTCCTTTAAATTTACAGGTCAAAGATTCTTTCATAAGGGAACACTTAGCACCAGAATCATAACAAAATGAAAATTGCTCACCAGATGTCGTAATGTCCCAATCGGCGCATTCAGGAAGCACAGGTCAACTCTCTTCTCACTGGTTGGCTTGGATGACCCGGAGTCAGGGCTGTTCCTCTCGTTGCGTCGCGGACAGATGGACACGTAGTAGCTTTGCGCGCGGCAGTGGAAGCAGGTGATCCCAGTTGCTTGAAACTTCGCAGGTGTAAGAGAACTTTTTCCATTGCCGTTGCCTTGTTTGTGGTGCTTAGGCACAGCTTGCGGAACCCGTTGCACGTCCTTGTGGTAGCATTGCACGGATTTGTGACCCAGCTTGCCGCAGTTAAAACACTTCAAAAGCTTTGCAGTACTATTTGGTTTGTACCGCTTCTCAGGGGCATCGCGGTCATCGTTGGGTAACTTTTTTTTCATAAAAGAAACCGCTAGTAGCTCTTGTTGAAGCTGGCTGCGTGTCTGAATATCGGTCGTGAAGGATAGGCGTTGCACATGGCGATCGAATTGTGAAATGTGAGCCATTATAGTAGCTATAGCCAAGCGTTCGGTACTAAGGCCATTCCATCATTAAGCCAGCAGCATAGGAGGCAAGGCACTCATTTTCTCTAGGCCTACTGGCATGTAGGTCAATCAGGAACGAAGCAGTAGTTGTGGAAGTATCGTACCTCGCAATAAAAAGTCGCTTGAAATCTGTCCAGGTCATCCCAGGAAACGACACGGTAGATAGCCAGGTCGAAGCTCCTCCCTTCAAGGTTGGTTAAGCACATGTCTGCAGTCGTCACCAAAGCACGTGCGTCCACATCTTTTTTTTTTTTTCAAGGTCGAAGTCGGGTAAGCGAAAGCCATGTGACGTAGAAGGCTTGAATCAGCGACACAAAATTGCGATTTTTTTGTTCCATCAAACGCATCCATTTGTCGTCACTAACCTCTTTGTTTCGAACACGTGGGACGTTGCGGTCCAATCTCACTTCTGATGTCGGAGTTTTGTCGCCGAATGGTCGAGCCATCGCGATGGACACGAAATAACACTCACAAAACTTTGATTTTAAATTATATTGTCTAATCACAAAATAAGTATTGCAAAATAATAAACGATGCTACAGATCTACACAGATTTGAAATACGGAACGCGGGAAGTTTAGCGCGGAGTAATGGCCAACCGTGTCACTCGGTGTCCGATCCAAAAGTGAAGTGAACTGCTCGCTCCATCACCAAACGTCAGAAAAGGGCTGTCAACTGTCAGTTGGACATTTCTCCAGTATTGCCATTACTCCACACTAACCATCCCCAAGTTAATACTTGACGTTCCTACGAACAACAAATTAGTTCTTACAAACAAAGTTAGATGGCGTTAATTTGAATGTGTGCGTCGGCGCTTCGACAAATAAATATATTTTTAATTTAGACACCATAGAATTCGTTGTTGATTCATTTAGGAATTATGATAAGTACGAATTTCTCAATATTGACTTTACAACTTGCAATCTGAATCACGAAAAGCACAAAAATTGCTACTGTCAAACGGCTGCGACTGTCAAATGTAGATCTTTGACGTAGGTAATACCGAAGCCCGAAAGCCTGGCGGTTAGTAACCACCAAGGAATAACGTGTTACCCAGTCTTCAGTACTCAGTGGCTCTATGAAAAATACGAAAAATACTATAATATGGTATTTGGATAAAATACTGGAAGAGACGTAGTTGGGTTAAAGACTATCTTTTTCTTTCTGCTCCTATCACGTTTTATTTGGGGTCGACGCAACATTTCAGTTTTTCTCTTCTATATCAACCTACCACACGTCATGCTTTCACTCACTTCTTTTTCCATTATTCTTAACACAATGAAGCCACCTTTTCTTCGGCCTTACTTTTCCCTTCCAACCCTCTACACTTATGCTTATAACTCTCCAAGTTACATGCGTTTCATCCCTCTTCTTTACATAACCTTACTAAGACAAACGATTTTCTTTTAGTTTTTCTGTTACTGGTGCTACTTTCCGACTTCCCCTAATATAGTCATTTCTCACTTTACCTATTCTGGTCACTACACACATCCATTTCAACATTTTCATCTCCACTACATGCAATCTTTTCTTATCCATCTTCTTCAAGGCCCAACATTCCGATCCATACACAACACATATATGTATATATATATATATATATACACATATGTGTATATATATTTGTGTAACTCAACAACTCGCATCATGGACTTGTAGTTTTTCCCCTTTAACTTGAGGGTGCAACTGCGAGAGTAATGCACAGGATCTGAGAGACTGCCGAAACATTATGCTCTGTTTTAGTCCTGGTTAATTTTAGGCCAATAATCTCCAGCCTTTGCCATCACACCTTCTATCTGATTTGCACCCCAAAGCCACTCTCAGCAGTAAATTAATTAATGTACATTTTGTTTACTTATATTTCTTTTATCGGTGTAGCATTGTCCACATTTTGAACCTATCTCTAAAATGCACCATGCTTGAAACCCCCTAACCATGTCTTTTGTTTGTATAGTTATTTGAACGCGATAGCTTCTACAGACAACTACCAACCGCAATGGATTGATTTATAACTTCTTCTCTTGTTTTATTAAAATATGTACAAAAATGTAACTGAAATCAATCTAGCCAATTATGAGGAGTTAGGTTACCAACAAACGTTCTGATAAATAATATTTAAACTGGAAACGCTGCAAAACATTACTCACGGTTCGGAAGCGTATAAGTAATAAAAGATGCGGGTGAAACCGCGGAGGACTGTTAGTTCCAGAAATAAACCAACCACTACAGATACTACTCTTGTAGAAGCGTATATTAGAACCAAATAATAACTGCAACATAAGATAGGATTACATAACTCGATATCTCGTAAACAGATTAATGTCTCGGCCCCAAGTTGACTTAATGCTCGAACGAAAATAGCAACCCACGCTGCCTCCTAAGCGCTATAACAATTTTATTGGCTACCTACGAGACAATATTATACTATCGCCGATATTTTATATCATAAATAGGAGGGTAGTTTATGTGACAGTTAAAAAGTATAATTGATACTGTGTATTGTTAGTTCTGTGTGGTATTGCGAAGCGGACGGTCGTGCAGAATGGTATCGATGCTACGTGATTATATTGCGCTAAACTACTGATATTGTTTTAGAACTAATAGGTTATGTCAGAAACATCGATAGCGGGGGAATATTGTTTAGAGACAGGATGTGTGTTATTTTTGTCTGATCTTTTTAGAACAAGTAACTTTTGTCATTTCTGGACAACGCTGTTCACCTGTCGACTATAAATATTTCAGATATCTATTTTAGGTACAAATTTATGGTGTCTGAATCTGTGGGTACGGATAAAATAATTATTAACAATTATTTATTTTGTGATTGGAGGTGAAAAGCAGCATTATACAAATACTCAAAGCATTCTATACATAAATGTATGAAAGTACTTATTATCAGCTTAAGTGCTGATTTTGTTGTTGTTGTTTTGTTTTGTTTGTAAATATTTTTATAATGAAATTTATTATTGACGTGACAACGTCTTAAATTAGGTTGCGGCTGGGAGTCACTTATGAAAAAGTGTAACGCTCGGTAACGTTACGATGAGTCACCGAACGAGAGAGAGGCCCGCCGAATGCCTTGCGTCTCTCTCCCACTCAACTATGATCGGTAAAAGACGTTGTCACGTAAAATCTTCGCCCGTAAAACCGACTTTACAGGCAACCATTTTTTTATTTATTAATTTTAAAGAAGGCTTACAGGCTAACAGTCAATTATATAAGGCATATAATATAAACAAATAGCTAATTACAAGCCTCCACATATAGCTTAACTTAGTCGAAATAAAAAAAAAGTACAAGTTTAATTTAAATGCCATCAAAAAATAACTGTGCCAAAAGTCGTCTTACAGTCGCCACACTGGAAATGAAATGAAATCGTTTATTATGCAAGTAGGATTTTAAAATCACTTTTACATGTCATATTTTTTAAAAGCTAGCTGGAGCCGGCATTTCCTAACTGGACTACCTCTGAGAAGAAACGCCGAAACAAACTCAGGGATTATCGTCTCTTTTAAAGTCCAGACAATTTTAAATCTTTGTGCAACTAAATAAATATACGGTAGAGTCAAAACCTCTGTGTGCTAGGCCGATTTCAGCCGGCTAACTACCCAAAATCAATGACAATATCAACTCCAGGATCAGAGTATTTTGATTTAAACCTAGCTTCCAGATATTTATAGTGTCCAAGCGGTATTTAGGTATTATGTCAGTGTAAGACCTGGCTCACTTTAAGGTGACACGAGCAGTAGCTCAGTGTCACTAAAATTAAGACGCTGCGCTGTGGCGGTTTTGCGGTGTCATGAACCCGAGTCGATGCGGAACCAACATGTTCGCATTTAGATACAAGCTACGAGAATGTTCATGAAATAACTAATAATAGCGACACGGATAAATATACCTAGTTTAGTTAACCTTTTGACTGCCGGAAGCGCAGATCTCCACGAGATACAATAGATTTTAATTGTTTTATTAATTGCGGCATACAAGAGGTTGTAGTACTTACGGTTTATATTTTATCATTCTATGTGATTCTCCTTGTTTTTAATAGTATTTCTAATTAGTTATAATATTCTGAAAAGAAATAATTAATTTGTAAACAATGATTGACAAAATCAAAATTGCCAAAGTATAGCCGAAAGACTGAAGTCAAACTTGTAGAATAAAATAGATAATAATATAATCAATAAATGATATTTATGAACCTATATAAGGAGAAGTATTATTAGAGGTAGAGAGTTATTAGAGAAAGAGGGAGGTTGTCCTATAAAGAGAAGTATCATTAGAGGTAGAGGGTAGAGGAAGAGGAAGGTTTGTAATTAATCGCACGAGAATGAGCCATTGCGTCAAAAAGAAAATATTAGTAAACAGTAAGTAATTATTACAAAAATTAGTTCACAATTACTTCACAATAGGTAGAAAGCAAAATTATTAGGAAAGTAGAAAATTCAGATAAAAATTTAGTAAAACAGATTAGTAAACAATTACATACAAATTATATGAAAAGAAATTTTAAGTATTGTAGTAGAATAGTGAGGGCCAAGTGTAGGTAAGATACCCTTCAAAGAGGAATAGAAAGATAGCATTAAATAAAATTAATTTAGAGGTAAGAAATAAATTTAGAAAGCCAAGTAAGAAACCAAACAGCAGAGAAACTTGTGTAAGTGTAATTTAGAATTTAGAGAGAAGGGAGAGGAGGGTTCAATAAGTTGGGCGCCAAAATGTAACGTTACCCTGGGTTGTAGAGGCCCAGGGAAACAATCACACAGGTAGGTTCGTCTAGGAAACCAGAACCTTAGGGAACTGGAGTCCCAGACGAACAGAAGGTTAGGAAAAGAAAATAAACAGTTATGAAAAGAACAGATATATATTTAAAATTAAAACAATGAGAGTACCAGATCACCCTACACTTTGGCCCAAACTCGTAGGATTTAAAATAAATAGGAGAGGATGTTAAAAACCAGGATTCGGAGGTGCTTCACGTCGTCACGAGGCAGGGTAAGCGCCTCGGCAACGGAGGCCGGAGGCCGGAGGCAGAGTAGGCGCCTCGACTACGCTGGCTGGAGGCAGAGTAGACGCCCCGACTACACAGGCCGGAGGCAGAGTAGGCCCCTCGACAGCGGAGGCTGGAGGCAGAGTAGGCGCCCCGGCAATAGAGGCCGGAGGCGGAGTAGGCGCCTTGGCAGCAGATGCCGGAGGCGGAGTAGTCGCCTCGGTAGCAGACGCCGGAGGCTGAGCAGGGGCCTCGGCGGCGGAGGCCGGAGGCTGAGCAGGGGCCTCGGCAATTGACGCCGAAGGCTGAGCAGGTACCTCGGTAGCTCGGTAGCTGAGGCTGGAGGCTAGAAATAGATAACGCAGAAGCGCGTGCAGGAGTAAACTGGGAGGTGAACCCAAGAGAGAGGCCGGTTCACTTAGAGTTTTAAACGTCACTCAGAGGTTCTGCAGTAATATATGAGAGGGTTCACTTCTAGACCTCCCAGTTACTCCTTCTTTCGATGCCGGCACAAGACTCACTTCCTTCTGCAAAAATATCGATAAAGAAGACTCTTTTCGAACACTTTGTTAGGAACGCAATGTTTTGAATCAAAAATTTGAAATAGTAAAGAAAATGAGGGTGCCATTAACAAAATTAGGCGGACAGATCTGCAAAAACGTATGCAAACTTCACGAAGACAAACCAACCTCCACCTATAAAGAAAACAAATAGAATGATTGACAAATGTCTAGTGAAAAAGTGTCAAACGTTGTTTACAAATAAATTATTTCTTTTCAGAATATTATAACTAATTAGAAATACTATTAAAAACAAGGAGAATCACATAGAATGATAAAATATAAACCGTAAGTACTACATTTCTAATGTAGTACTTACGGTTTATATTTTATCAATCTATGTGATTCTCCTTGTTTTTAATAGTATTTCTAATTAGTTATAACATTCTGAAAAGAAATAATTTATTTGTAAACAACGTTTGACACCTTTTCATCTGACATTTGTCAATCATTCTATTTGTTTTCTTTATAGGTGGAGGTTGGTTTGTCTTCGTGAAGTTTGCATACGTTTTTATACACCTGACCGCCTAATTTTGTTACTGGCACCTTCATTTTCTTTACTATTTCAAATTTTTGATTCAAAACATTGCGTTCCTAACAAAGTGTTCGAAAAGAGTCTTCTTTATCGATATTTTTGCAGAGGGAAGTCAGTCTTGTGCCGGCATCGAAAATAGAAGGAGTAACTGGGAGGTCTAGAAGTGAACCCTCTCATACATTATCGCAGAACCTCTGAGTGAAGTAAACCTCTAAGTGAACCGGCCTCTCTCTTGGGTTCACCTCCCAGTTTACTCCTGCACGCGCTTCTGCGTTATCTATTTCTAGCCTCCGCTGTCGAGGCGTCTACTCTGCCTCCGGCCTGCGTAGTCGGGGCACCTACCCTGCCTCCAGCCTCCGCTGTCGAGGCGCCTACTCCGCCTCCGGCCTCTACTGCCGGGGCGCCTACTCTGCCTCCAGCCTCCGCTGTCGAGGGGCCTACTCTGCCTCCGGCCTGTGTAGTCGGGGTGCCTGCTCTGCCTCCAGCCAGCGTAGTCGAGGCGCCTACTCTGCCTCCGGCCTCCGGCCTCCGTTGCCGAGGCGCTTACCCTGCCTCGAGACGACGTGAAGCACCTCCGAATCCTGGTTTTTAACATCCTCTCCTATTTATTTCAAATCCTACGAGTTTGGGCCAAAGTGTAGGGTGCTCTGGTACTCTCATTGTTTTAATTTTAAATATATATCTGTTCTTTTCATAACTGTTTATTTTCTTTTCCTAACCTTCTGTTCGTCTGGGACTCCAGTTCCCTAAGGTTCTGGTTTCCTAGACGAACCTACCTGTGTGATTGTTTCCCTGGGCCTCTACAACTCAGGGTAACGTTACAAGGTTAACTTTTTTAACGCGGGTGAAGCCGCAGGAGGTAGCCAGTAATATTATATTAGTAGGATTTAGCAGTGGACGCATATAATAATGAAAGAGTAATTGACAGGACGCTAAGTATAGCAGAACTGTCATTCAATAAAATAACTTAAAACTGCAGACTCACCAGTTTGTTAACCATAACGATAAAGGCATCGTACCTTAGCGATTGTTCAGCTTCAAGATCTTTGATGCCGATACGAAGTTTTAATTAGTTTAAATGATTAAGTGCCTTCAGAAATAGCCGGTTTCCTGTTCAAACATGGGCCGACAACGTCAACAACTTTGTGTATGTTAGAAATTGGAATAATTTATTTATTACTATCGCCATTTCATATCATAATTTATACATTTATGAACGCAAAGCAAGCTTTCAGATAAACATTTATCTCCATTATGTCTGACTAAAGCATGATTTGCGTTAGAATGAAATATGCGATGTTAAAATTTTATCGAAATCGTGGGTACTTACTATCGATAGCACTTAGGTAATAGAACGATATTTATTCACTTTCAATAATGAAATCAAGCGATAGCTATCTTATAAATTTTAACTTCATTAAATTAAATGGGTATAATACGTAGCTGTATATATCAAATATATTATAAAGGCTACCAATTATAATTTTTACTATTGAGTTTGCAGAGGTGGGTTCAAAATTGTTAGTTGATGGGTTGTTGTATGTACGATCGCAAAAATAAAGCGTCGCTCTTACGTACAAAAATCGAGGATCTTTTGACATAGCTATTAAAAAAGACTAACTAGCGAGCAAATTATCGATTAATTATCTTGTTATCGTACGTTATAGTCGCTTTTTGTAAATCAACCAAAAACAGTCCATGTTTAGGGTTCCGTAGTTCAATTGTACATGAACTCGATTGTGGATTTCAAGTTTATGTGATCATCAAGCCATGGTGACAAAATGAATGAGCATTGCAATTTATTGTGGTAATGCTGACAGCATGTACAGTGGTGGTCATATAATTAAGAACGACTGTTTAAAAATAAACTTTTACGAAAATATCACTTTTTGAATGTCTTTGTGGATGTCTCTAAATAGCGCAAAACTATGCCACACTATCGTAGCTTACAGTACAAAATGATTTATTAGTTTTATACATTAACCTTTGAAATATTTTTGTAAACTTATTGGTTGGCCATATAATTAAGAACGACGGAAAACTTTTATTTTTTATTAAAAACATTTTTTTTTAATTATGAAGAAGAATAAAAGTTGTGATGAATCTACAAGAAAAGTGATAATAAAACTTCGCGATAGGAATTGGTGAAAATCAAAGATATCAGATCATCTGCAATACTTAAAATCGATGATATTCCACGCTGTAAAGCGTTTTGACACGTATTAAACAACTTTAATTATTTTGCGTATACTTAAACAGAGAAAGTAACCTCGGTGAGACGATCAAAATAACGTGCGTTTCGCGGAACAATACCCTATTAAAAGGAGAAAGTTGAGAAAACATTATTTTAGTAAAAATAACTCTTCAACGATCTCAGCGAGCAGTATCTGAAGGCGTTTGGTACAGGCGAACTCAGATAAAATCATAGCAAGAAAGATTACCATGTTGAAATTGTGTCATAGGCAAGCCTAGGCTGCATTTGCTAGGAGTTATAAAGACTGGACAGTTAATACAGTGGAAAATGTTATTTTCTCTAACGAAAGAAACACATGTTCTGATGGAAAACGATCTGTTTGGTATCCTCCGAATACAGTTTTTAACCGTAAGCACACAAAAGTGACATTAAAGCATGGTGGTGGAAATGTGAAAATTTAGGGATGTTTCTCTGGTCATTGTGTTAAACTTGTTAGACTGATAAAAGAAAACATGGATCATATCCAGTACAAAAATACATTGAATGAAACAATGTTCTCACATGCTGAAGACGTCCTTCCGATTATTCGAACATTCTAATACAACAATGGTCCAGCTCACTACGCGCACCGTTAAATAACTTCATACGTGAGAAATTATTTCAATCAGTTTTTGTCTCAGAATGGCAACCAAAACAGCACAGATTTAAATTTCATAGAGCATTTTTGGTGCGTAGTCAAGCAAAGAGCTTCAAATTGACGTTGAAGTAACATAGGTGGGCAATAATAACACATCTTTTTAGAATAATGGTGTTGGAAAATTACAAAAAAATATGAGTGAATGCTTTGCCGATGTAATGCAGTCATTAAAAGCCTCAGACACGTAACAAACTATTAACTTAGAATGCAATGTATTATACTACTTTTGTATCAGTAAATGCATAATCGATAAAGCCAGAGTACATTTGTATTGCTCTCTAATCCGGAAGAATGCTGCCTCGTTGCTAAGCAAGTCTAGGGGCCAGCCTCAAGAACATTCTACAAAATCTGGGTTTGCCTCAAATAACTGTTTTCACCTAAGAAAAACAATAGAGAATCTAAATTACTAGAGGTTCCTGGGCAGGTAATGGACCGTATATAACACAAACTTAGTACGAGACAGTTTAGTTTGATTGTTTCACAACTTGAACTAATCGACTAAACTGCGCTAACAGAATTTCAATAGAAGCTCAATAAACTTGTCGAATTGAACTAATAATATGTTTAAGTTATGTGTCTTAATTATTTCAGCAGAATTAGCAGACGCCATTTTAAAGCCTTCATAGATTAATGTGATTTGGAAAGGCACTTTATAATGTCATTTAACTTTATAATCCCAAGGGACGTGTTATCTACTCAGAATTGCTTCGTTGACAAACTGAACAAATTCTGTGCTTATTCATCTCTGACAAAAGTTTGGCAATTTTAAACCTTGTTAGGCATAATATAAGACTTTAATCTATCTATAAATAAGAAATAATTGCAGGATGTGTTGCTAAGCGCATAAAGCCACGTCCCCACTAGGAACATTGGTCGAGCGACATGTATCCCCGGTGACATCGGGCGATGTCGGGCGACGTCGGACGACCTCGTCGCGACATTGTTGAAACTGTTATTTTCATCGACTGTGCGACAAGGAACGGTTCAACAATGCCGCAGCGATGGACCGATTGTTTTTAAGTTTCATTACTAAGGAGGAAGGTTCTTATGAAGAATTAAAAAATGAAGAAAAAGTTGCACTAAACTACTGTTTCCTAAGTTTCTAAGAATACATCATCAAATGTGGGGTAAGCTAAATAGAAATATGTAATTAATTAATGAATTACAAGTTTTTAGGCAAGAAATTGCATGTCTAGGTTTGTTTTTGTACTACATCAAAATAAGTATAAGAACACAGATAAATAAAATAGCATTACCATACGAAAAATGTGTTTGGGAAAAATGAGAACAACGTTTTGTCGATAAAGTTGATATTGGTATTGTTACATGTTTTTGCGTGGGAAAATGTATACAAATGTAGAGGCAGGCACTTTACGATGTGAATACAAGTTATGTAGGTAGCTCTTAAAAAAACTGCGGTGTTTCAGAACTAACCTAGAGAGTGCTAGAGTTCTTTGTGAAGAAGATTGTTTGGGAAAATACTACTGCCAAACCTGTCACAAAGCATCGTACTGGCCATGATACTCTTGGTATAGCAAATGTTTATAGATGACGGTGACCCCTAATCGTGGTATTTTATATGGAACGACTGTCTAACATACCTCCACAACCAATCGTGGTATCGGTATTTCCAGCAACTAAGAAAAACGATACCCTTTGGTTAGGACTAATTGTCAGACTTTCTGGCTCTTAATTTAATTTAATTTTAATTTTAACATAAGGGAAAACAAACAGTAGTATATTAAGTGTATACAATAAGATTCTTAATACTAAGATGAACAAATATACTACCCACTACGTTTTCCATCTATTTATCTAAACGTAATGACTAGGCGACTGTCAAAGATCTACAAATCGCAACAGAAATGACGGCTGTTTTCCAACTCCATTAAACTACTGGGTTGTTATGACACCCACTGTTTATTTAAACATTTTGCGGGCTTGCGCAAACCAAAGCTACTACTACTACAAAAAAGATTGTTATGTTCACTAAGACTGGTTGGCTATATTCTGTAAGGGCCATATATCGATAGGACACCAGGTTATGAAAATTGGTCGCGCTACCAACAAAATGTATGGCGGGTGTTTCACTTTGTGGCACCACCAGTTGCGGCACTTAAAGTTCTCCTACCTCTTTACAGCATATTTCGGTCCACTTTTGACCAATGCCTTTTGCATGGCTCTCCACGATGTCCTTGGATTCAAGTCCAAGTTGGCCCTGCCGTCATTTTGATGTCGTCCGACTATCTTGCAGCAAGTCTACTCTTTGCTTCCTGGTGTCCTAAAAAGGGTTCTGTGCGAGCACCTGCTAACATCTCTTCGGCATACATGGCCGACCCATTGTTATTTTAGTGCGTATGGTTATATGGTATGTTTGATTTGACATTGCTACAGCGGATATGTAAAACGGCTCATTACACAATCCATCTATGACGCATCCACTTGGCATATAATACGTTAACTTCACGAAGCTTCTACGTAACACTGTCTTGTTGCACACAGTCCATACAAATAAAATGAGCAATTGCTACTAAGAGTACGGTGAACTAAAGTACTTAACTCCTTTGTGTGAAGTGGCAAAGTGCATTAAAGTTTAACAATACCACAACTTGTCGTTGTAAAGACTCCTTCCCACGTAACTTGAGTCCTAAAAATAATTTACAGTTGTTGTAAGTAGGACTTGTTAGTACTGGCACATAGACAGTCGTGGTCTATTTTTTGTTGTTAAGTGACGTTTCAGTTTAGTGTCACATATAAATATGCGACTACATCTCGACCTCTCGGGTAATGTATGAAGGTTTTTTCTGGTAACAGGGTAGCATTAAAAGATCACATGATTAGAGGACCACGAGGTGACTATACGTAAGTATTGAGAAAATCACTAGCACAGAGTGGCTCTGACTCGCTCACTTGGGCTATTGTACTTTATTTAACAATTCGCTTTTCTGATGTTTTCCTTTACTTGTGCTATGAGACTTTGCGTTTTACCAAAAGAAAATGGCGATTTCGTGTAATTTGGTAGTTACCGTTAGAAGTTTACAATGGTATGGTGCAATATGAAAACTTATGCGTATATGTTCCTTTAGAACATTGTGGAACTAGCAAATTGCAAATGGAAAGTGAGTTCTATATGTATGTACAATTTAATTTCCATCTGCTTTTATAAATGTTTTAGCGGGATAAGCGGCTGCATCTTTTGATTGCGTTGACTAAATTTGTTTTACTGTTCCGAGGGGTTGTATATTTGAGTATTTGATATTATTTATAAGTTGATACTTAACACATTTCAGAGTCTTGTAAATCAGATGGGCAACGAAATGATCGTTTATGAGAGCCTCTCATAAACATCGCATCGAGCATCGAGAGTATTGATACATATTTTATTTTTTTTAAATTTAGTATTACTTCAGAATCTCTGCTGGATACAAAAATATTACACAGTTTGTATTGAAAGCATCCTTTCCTTAGCCATATAGATCAATAATAAGTGAGCTTTAGGAACTGTTGTACACTAGTATTTAGCAATAAAGTTGATTTTAAAATGATTCGTAGTTCTTTGCGTTGCATTTGACCCGAAAAATGAAGGATTATAATAATGCATAAAATAAAATTGATTCACATAGTACATCTTTCGGGTGAAATGCAACTCACTAATTAAGGACTACTAATAAGGTCAGTACAGTATTACCGTCTACTATTTAATGTTTTCTTGTATCGATTCAAATTTCTGGAAATAAAAATCTCATGACATTATTTTGTCATTCCAACTTCATTAAACATTTTAACCCAACAATACACAACCGGGACGATCCGAAAATTCCCGATTCCACACTTAACTAACAAACGGTTAGGGTTGATAAGTCACAAAAAAAGCTGAACACTTTAAAACCAGTAAACATGATCGTACGTGAAAATTACAAGGTATACATGGCAGGTGGGAAATTTATAGCGCGATCGTGTGGTTTAATATTGGGGTCCCGTGTAGCACATCCTGTGGGCTGTCTAACTCCGCCCCGCATATATGGAGCCAGTAATTTGCATTTTGAGTAAACGCTGTGCAGTTAAAACTTTCCCTGCTAAAAGCCTCCGACGTCTGTGCTATATAAACTTCGTCTCAACGATCATTTTGGACTTTGTCTGCTTAAGACGTTATTTAATAACTCTGTACATTTTCTGTTTTAAAAGTTGAGTTACATTGTATGTAAGATGTATTAAGTGAGTTAACTTGTTCGTTTGTTAGCCTGTGATGGCGGTTTGAGTACGAGAATGGGGGTAAAGTGTTAAGGTCATGTTTGGCATTCGTTGTCAGTGATGTCGCAATTGCTTATTTGGGTTTGCTTTTGGAAATTTCAAAGATATTTGGCACCTATATAGTTAATATTCTACGTAGATTCTTTTTCAAACACCACTGACATAAAAAAGTAGGAAAGTAGTGTAGTGATAGTACAACGTAGTGTAGTGATAGTAGAAGTAGTAGTTTCTTTCTGAGTATGGGATTATTAAGACGATATAAACTACCTTATTTTCTCTATTAAAACAAACAAAAAAAAAACAACAACCTATGAAGTTCAAAATATCTGCCACCGAATCAGCATACACAAGTGTTGTTAAGTGGAGGTGTTTCGGCAGACGTACTCAGGGGTACTTGCGTAGAGCACCCCCGTCTTAGAGGTGCAATGACCCGAGAAGGGGCGTCAGTGTCTAATTAGACACGTATACTCATAGAACAAAGTATTTATACTTAATAATGACTGTCACGGAATAAATCACTTTTATTTCTTAAAAAAGTATACGGGAAACAAAAATAAACAAAAAATATACATCGTGTTATTTTGTTTCGATCTTATTGAAGCGCTATTTAATAATGAGCGTAATTGAAGAGTTATTCATGTTTACTTTTATTTCTCAGGTATATTTGGATGTGAACAAAACAGCTGAGGTAGTTTCCTGTACAAACAAACACAACTCATTATTTTCACAATTTATTTATAAGCGGACTTAATATCTTAGGCATTCTGTCCCGGTCGACCCAGATTATGATTATTTTCATAAGCATTTCAGCGGAAACTTTCCAATAAACAGATTGAACCAATACATTAAAATAATGGAAAACTAAGACTTGTAGCTAGATATTGAGCCCAGGAGATAGACCTTTAAATCTTTTATAAGTCGAAACTCCAAAGCTCTATAAAAGTTTTGTAATGTGGCCATGAAATATGTGGAGCCTGACTTCAACTTTGTCGGGGGTGTTCCGACCGCGTCTGTCCCGGGCACCACTGTCACGATTCACAAGACGCAATCCTTATTGCTTCAATAAGTTCAATTCTGTTTTGAATACATGCACACTCTACTTTCTTGACTTCTCTAAGGTGTTAGCACTGCCCCAAGCCTGTTTATTATTATTGGATTTTCTTTACTTTATTGGAGCTTTAGTTTTTTACGATGTCACCATTCGTTAGCACAATAAAAATGTTTGTTCCTTGTTCACTCGACCGTTACCTGACGCTTTCTCTTAACAACCTAAGTTGTACAGTTTGATGTGGGTATGACAGTTTTTGATATATAGATACATACGCTTGACTCGGTGGCTTATTTCGTGTGTCACTAAGGTCGAAGTCACTGCATGCTTCGTTACCTGCGGTGACATACTGCTAGAGAACTAAAGCTAGATGTCAATATTACAATGGTCACACTGGTTTCTCGCTGCATGATTAATTCGTTCGTGCGTGGTGTTAAGTAAGTAAACCTTTTGCATTACTTTTGTCTATTGTAACATCACTCAGCAAACATTCTTATTAAAAGTATCTATTATATAATTAATGAATTATGGTGTATGTTAACATGACCCTGATATAATTATAAACATTTTCCTTATCGGCAAAATCAAAGCGAGTAGAAACATGAGTCAACATTAGTGCCCATGTAATGGCTGCGTTCACACTTTTTACCCTACGTACCTCAGAACCTTTCTTTTTAAGGATTTCTTGCGAGAACTTCTTAAAACGCATTCTGCGTAGCTTGCATCAAACATTTTATGGGCCGTTATTATGGCTGCTTAATTTAAAATTTAAATCGTTTAACACTGTGATTACACACACGTTAAATTTCCTACTCCAAACAATTAAAACAATCTAAATATTAACATATTTATTTTTTAACTTATTGATTACATTTTGAAACAATAATATAACAAAATAAAATTATTATTAAAAAATATAACACCAGCTTGTCCGACAGTTCTATTTAACCAATCTCTTTTTCATATTTTGTTTGTGAAATCATATTGTGAAATTATATTATCTTTCATCCACAAAAAGCGATATCTTTGCATGATTCATTGTTGCACTCTCGCTAAAACGAAGTCTTTCATTTAAGTTTTTGCCTATTTAAATTGATAGAGCTGGAGGGAATGTAGGTGATAACATTCAACTTGACTTTCAATTATACCACAATTGCCAACACAGCAGTGCAACACGGGCCCTCCCTCGCACAATTTTAAATAGATAATGAGAACTTGCAATTCACTCGCATAGAATATTATGTTCCTTTTCTCAGAATTGACTCTTCTAAAGTGCACAGGAAAATGAGTTCAGACACTCTTTATTGTTGTTTCATTTGCTCAACAACATTTATTATATGTTTATATCTCCTAAAAATATCTAACTAAGTAAACATTTTAGAACATTCCTTTCCCTTTCTTATTAACAATTCAATGAACTTGTAATCTAATTATGAAGCTAAAGTTGATCAATTACTTTGAGCCTTTGTATGCTCCAAAGTAATCTGTATTACTGTAGTAAAGCCTAAACCAATCAAGTTGGCTCAACGTCCTGTACGAAGGCCGTAAGTGCGTTATAATGTCCAATCTGTCCCTAAGATTGAGGGTAAATTTTACGTCAAGTCCATTCCAAGTGTCCCCGACGATTTTTTATTATTGGCTGAACGAATTTAGTATCTGGGGAGATATAAAAGGAAATGAAGCTAAGCCCTTCGGAAATCTCAGAAATTGGTCTTTTTCTGCGAGTGCGTATGAGGACAATGGTACGACTCGGATCCAATGAAACAGAGTTACTTTCTTCACCCTGGGGAACAGTTTTTACGATCGACTGCGAGATTTACGCTTCAATAGCATTTCGAATACTTGAATATTTTAATAAGTTAATAATATCTTTTTTGGGCGAAGAATAATGGTTTCCTTTTCATTAGGAAACGATTGGCATTTCAAGCAAACGCTTTGGGCACGACCCTGCTTATCAAGATACCTTTGAAGATGAAAGGACATTCATTTTGTTTATAAAAATATGCTAACAGTCGTTTCGATTCCATTGAGAATCGGTAATGAGTGTTAGAAAGCTCTTCAGCCAGTTAATTCTAGTGAAATTCGTCTCCAGCGAAGCTTGACACAGGTCTGAGCGCAGGTATTAACACAAGTATAAGTATAGTTGATCGCACCCGCGGGTCCCATTGCAAGTTTACCAGCAGAAGTGGGGCTTCTAATAAAGCGACAGATGATATGGAACTCAAACAACAACCGTTGTTGGGATAGAAACCTCTAAAAGGTAAACGCGTAATTGCTTACCTAGTTAAAAAAACTGCAGGTTTTTCTATATAGGTCAACAAAATGACGCAAACTTAAATTTTCTCCTAAGATTGGCTTATTCATTATGGCAACCAAGTAGTATTGACCCCATTAAATCTTCTATTGCTAAACCGTATTAAAGCTGCCAGAACAACTAAACAATCTGTTACGTCCGGAGTACGGAACTCCGCGTACTTAGGAGCCATCACTAAAGTCTCTGTTGGAAACAGTGGCTCTATATATTTTGCGGCATATTAGAAACTGGCGCTCACCTATGCTAAAATATGGAAGTTTACGCCGCGAACACGCTCCGTTAATTGTAAAATTTGGAGTTTGATAACTTCACCCCAAACTTTTACATTGCCGGGTTGAATTTAGTGCGGCCGGCAAAGTTTTGACAATAACTGGTCACTTCTGTGTATATACTGGAAATCTGCAACTTTTCTCTTCATTAAATATTAACTACCTAAGAGCTATAGCTGGGACATTGTTTCTGAGTAACACTAAATCCTTATTTACAGAAAACTAAGCTCATAACTCAAAACTGTGTGTAAACAGGTGTTAGTCTTTTTGCTGCGATGATATGTTTATATTACTCCAACCAAAATGTTACAGAATTTTTAGTAATTCAACTTAACTTCAGGAGCGGAACATATTTTCTGGGAATCTCAAATAATAAAACATGTTAGCTAAAATTCCTCAAAACTTTCAATTTCAGTTCAAAGGCCGGTCCCAATTAGTTATGAATTTAATCTTTTTAAATAATCGCATAAATTTATTATACAAGTAACATTGATATTTACTTAAATCATTTTCTATTAGTTCATAGAAAGATACTTTAATTACTGAAGTACGTATTTACTGAAAAGTCTCCTAGCGTTCGGCCATTGACTTATTTATTAGAAACAGGAATTGGAAATCCGCCTACTTCTGTACTTGTACAACGAAATAGGTTTGTCTATTTTGTATTTTTGGAGTAAACAGATACAATGGCCGGTGGAAATGTAAAGGTAGCACCAATCGAATAGTTCATACGCTCATTTGCACTATCAATATAGGTCGTCTCATACATCAGCGCGGCAGATTGTGGTGACATCGATCAGAATAGTTTGCTTGCAAATTTGGCAGCTGCTAACCAAACGGGATTATGTGATACCAGTGCGCGCGAGGATTCGGCTGTAATCTGATTTATGTACCATGTGTTATGCACTGTACGAAACACATACGTACATATACACACATAATATCTTTACATCGCTATAAATCAGTTTAGATGTGTTCAAAAGATCCAAAAAATATTTATGTGGCATTTAAGTTTATATCATTTTTAATGCCACATACAAACAACATCATTGCCATAGGCAATGCCTTTGTGTGGGACAAAGGGATTGCTTATGGCAATGATTTGATTTTTTATTGTTAGAAATTCGTTTATCTTTGAAATAAATTTAATTTAAAACCTAAGCGGTTTGCTTTGATTTAAAAACTTTTTGTATATGTTACGACGTAAATTAAAATATTATGTTTCATGTGTATAAAACTCTTGGAGTTCCGGGACACAAATGGCTCCCGTAGGACTTGACCTCTCCGTGTGGAGTGTGTTGAGAGTTGACTAATAGGCGGTAGGGGATGGACGGCTTCCACCGACAATATCATCATACATACTCACACACATAGTAAAGTAAAATGTTCATACATTCAGTATACAGTCCTGTTTGTGGTCTTGTGCAGTGTTAGATTAATCCTACTCGCATTGCGGTGGGAGTAGTAGAATGACACATAAAGTCACCCAATGCGAATTTCATATTTTCAGACCTGTACCAATCGCACATTTTGAAAACGATATTCAAAAGTTTATTTTATACGATAACTTACGATTCGTTATTGAATAAAAACAAAAAGGCTAATACACTAGACAAGCATTTAAATATATTGATGAAGTAGTTTATTAAATTAGTTTTGCTTCTAAAATTATGGACTATATTGAACTAAAACTTAATTTAGTCTGGTAATACAATATTAGTTTTCTATGTTATTTGTTACTTGATTGGATTATATGAAGCTAATAGAATTTAATATAACTATGTAATATGAAATCTGTTAGGTAAATAAGGCATTAAATATTAAAATACAAATTAAATTTATTTAAGCAGTTTTTTAGATTTTTTCCTAGCCTGTACTATTCCACAGCCGCAAAGGTCTCCTCAAGTTGGAAAATCTTAAGAGGTATTAATGTTTTCTCCTTTTCGAACCACCCCAGCCAAATTTAATGTTACCATATGAACAAAACCTTACATCTACTCTTTCACTAGATAAAAACCTCCCAAATCCTATCTGGTATTCTTGTCCTGCGCTGCTTTTAACCAGAACGGCTGAAACTAGTTATTCATGAGTAGCATTCGCGGTCGAAACTTTGCGAGTAAGTGACTTGCTAATGTGACTTTTTATATAGACCTCTGTCTTGTGTACTGAGTTGCCAGGGATAACAAAATCATGAGGAAGGACTACGCAGCTATGTTTCTTTTCTGATTTATAATGAAAAGAAGTCATTTATGGGCTTGGTGGTCTAGTGGTTAGAGACCTTGCTGAAACGGAGCTCCTAGGTTCGATAAGAGCATTTAATTTTGTTTTGTGTCGGGGTGTCATTTATCTACAATATTGTATGTATTCATTAATTGTATAGGTATATTTATCAGTTGTTTGGTTGCCATAACATAGGGTCTGTCTAGCTTGGGAACAGATGACCGTGTGTAAGTTGGCCCAGGATATTTATTTATTTGTTGCACTGCAGTCGTTCAATTACAAGCATCATTAGGACCAATACCTAGCAAAACTACGAGTATATGAAACACATTAAACACAGAAATTGTATCCCAACAAATAAAATATTACGTCTCTCCAAATTGCAAAGTTTGCTGTAGCGAAACATTTCTGCACTTAGTAAGCAGCTCTTCCAACGTCGGCAACAAAGCAAGATTAATTACTTACTTCATCACAAATTCTTCAGAAGTGTTCGTTTTCACACTTGTGAAAACCAAGAGTTTTCAAGAGTTTTCTACGATATGATCTATGTGCGGATTGTAATGGACTAGCGTTCGTTGAAGATGGTAATAATCAATTCCTGCTTGGCCCGTAATTAAAATTGTTTTGTACTGCTGGCTGGAAATTAAGTTTTCATTTGTTTGTTTGGAATTAAAAGCAATGATCGCTTACATTGTATTCAGACTTATTTAGGTCTACTGGTGGCCAAATTTGGTTCGGTACATGGACTCAATACATTTCAAGCGGAGGTATTTCAGTCGTATAAAAGTCAATGTTTGTTATGTGACACGTAGCATCCTTAATTACAGGTTCTAAAAATCCAACCAAGGATAACAGTCTTCTGTTTCTTTACTGTTACAATGTTTTGTTTTTTTGCGTTCTAAAACTGCACTTTCTGGTGAAACGATTATTTATTTTAGTCTGGGTTTATTTTTTTTACCAGCCAAATATGTTACTTAAGACCATGCTTAGAACCTTTCACAAGTGTATCTTATCGACAGTATAATATATCATAGACAGAAAATACGATCAACATCAAGAAAGCGCTTTCATATATCAAGCGACCCAAACATGTAATTGAATATTACAAATGTATTTTGCAAACCAAATATAAGGCCGATTGGATAGAAACCGCCGCCACAGAGGGTGTCCATTTCCCAAATCCGCAGTGAGGCAATAAAGTGGTAGGCAATAAATAACTGATACAACGCCGACCCCTGGAAGTGTTCGCTGCAGTTTGCCGTGCATTGCGTTCGGCACAATGATACTGGTTCAAACTTATATATTGTCTACATATTTTTCCCGAACACTTCCTTAATGTCACGGTCGTTTGGTAAAACATTTGCTCTATAGGCTGGTCCAGATAAAAAAGGACAACGAATCATCAGTTGATCAGTGAATGGATCAACGAAGTATTAGAAAATTTAAGAGCATGAAACCTTTATACTTAATGTTCAATGCTTACGAAAGAAGTGTGAATATTATTAAAATAAATGTTAATGTTGAGACGAGTTTTGAAACGAAATCACATTAAAATAATAACAAGAAATGAATGAAAAATGTTATTGATATATTAATCCAAAGACTGACGTACATGACGATTTAATTACAATATTTTGTACAATGTGCGGTTACTGACCGTACAAAAAAGTTAAAACGTGTCTTTTTTAAAAGTATAGTCGGTTTCGTGATAAAAAACTGGATTAACATTTAAAAGAGATTGAAATATAAAATAATTTAAATTTTCAGGAAATCATACATATTTAAATCCAAAGCATTGAGTTGTCTATTAACTTAACCTTTGAATACTGTAAACATGAAACAAGAAACAAAACATTTGTTTAAACAAAGTCATAACTTCGTGAACACTTTATTATTTTTAGGGTTCCGTACCTCAAAAGGTAAAAACGGAACCCTTATAGGATCACTTTGTTGTCCGTCTGTCCGTCCGTCCGTCTGTCAAGACCCTTTTTCTCAGAAACGCGTCGAGATATCAAGCTGAAATTTATATCACATACTCAAGTCTGCTATCACTCAAAGCCGTGAAAAAATCAAGTTTCTAAATCAACGCTATTAAAAGATAAGACGGTTTATATTGCATATTTAGAAGTTTGCAAGAGAATCAAAACCTATAGGGTACTTCCCATTGACCAAGAATCATGAAATTTGGCAAGAAGCAAGGTCATGTAACACAAGTAAAGGAAAAACTCCGAAAACCGTAAATTTGTAGTTTGTTCACATCAGGCGTCCGTCTGTCCGTCTGTCTGTCAAGATACTTTTTCTCAGGAACACGTCGAGATATCAAGCTGAAATTAATATCACATACTCAAGTCTGCTATCTCTAAAAGCAATGAAAAAATCAAGTTTCTAAATCAACGCAATAAAAAGATACGGCGGTTTATATTGCATATTTAGACATTTTCAAGGGAATCAAAACTCAAAACCTATAGAGTATTTCTAATTGACCTAGAATCATGAAATTTGGCAAGAAGCAAGGTCATGTAGCACAAATATAAGGAAAACTCCGAAAACCGTAAATTTGTAGTTTGTTTACATCAGGCGTCCGTCTGTTTGCCCGTCTGTCAAGAACGTTTTTCTCAAGAGCGCGTCCAGATATCAAACTGAAATTAATATCACATACTCAGGTCTGCTATCTCTCAAAGCAGAGAAAAACTCAAGTTTCTAAATCAACGCAATAAAAAGATACGGCAGTTTATATGGCATATTTAGACATTTTCAAGGGAACCAAAACTCAAAACCTACAGGGTACTTCCCATTGATCTAGAATCATGAAATTTGGCAAAAA
The DNA here is from genome assembly GCA_033675125.1 of Athetis lepigone. Lineage (NCBI taxonomy): Eukaryota > Metazoa > Arthropoda > Insecta > Lepidoptera > Noctuidae > Athetis > Athetis lepigone. The sequence continues at coordinate 13,228,122 of CM066243.1, read as the reverse complement.
GCAAGGTCATGTAGCACAAGTATAGGGAAAACTCCGAAAACCGTAAATTTGTAGTTTGTTCACATCAGGCGTCCGTCTGTTCGTCCGTCTGCCAAGAACGTTTTTCTCAGGAACGCGTCGAGATATCAAGCTGAAATTAATATCATATACTCAGGTCTGCTACCTCTAAAAGCAATGAAAAAAATCAAGTTTCTAAATCAACGCAATAAAAAGATACGGCGGTTTATGTTGCATATTTAGACATTTCCAAGGGAACCAAAACTCAAAACCTATAGGGTACTTCCCATTGACCAAGAATCATGAAATTCGGCAAGAAGCAAGGTCATGTAGCACAAGTAAAGGAAAAACTCTGAAAACCATAAGATTGTAGTTAGTTCACATCCGTCGATCCTCCCGTTAGTCCGCCTGTCAAGACCCTTTTTCTCAGAAACGCGTCGAGATATCAAGCTGAAATTAATATCACATACTTAGGTCTGCTATCTCTTAAAGCAGTGAAAAACTCAAGTTTCTAAATCAACGCAATAAAAAGATAGGGCGGTTTATATTGCATTTAGATATTTGCAAGGGATTCAAAACCTATAGGGTACTTTCCATTATCGGAACCCTCGTTGCGCGAGTCCAACTCGCACTTGACCGGTTTTTTAAATATTAAAGTTATGGATGGATGAGTTGAACATGAAGTCATGAGAGGCAGTTTAAGATGAAGTATACTGAAAGAGGGACCGTAGTTATCTTCGTAAGTCCCTGCTAGCCTGGCTTGGAGCCAGCGGCTGGAGAAATCTGCAAAATAAGACAAATTTGGCAAATGCTATTTCAACTCGAGACTTTTGAGATTGTCTTTATTATATACCTATGATTTTAACTAGCTGTACACTTGGTGAGCATGATTAAAAGGGTTGATATAAAAGTGAAATGAAGAGGACTGAATTTTATGGTATTTGTCCAGATGGTAGTTTTTTTTTTGGTGAGTGGGAAATCATCAAATGACTTCTCCTGCCCTTAGAGTCAAACTTTTACTGACTTAAACTCACTCATGATCCTTCAATGTTCCGTGGCCACAGAAACTATTAGAACTATTCCGCAATCCCAAGTAATATTTGAATATTAATTTTAAATATTGCTAGCATCAGGAAGGTTGTGCTCTATAATAAAATTATTGATTCTCTAGACTTATACCATAGTTCTGTTTATTCTTATAACAGTATCTGGTTTAGTATTTAGAGTGTTTAACAATAGATTCTGTAAATATTTACTGTTAAAATGTCTGAAAATTTGTTTTCGTTCCGATTCGTTTGAATACTGCCATAAAGAACTGATCTATTTATTACTAGCTAATTTAAGGATTAACCAACCACCACCTTTATTTAATTTAACCTTCAGATGATAACAATGAATCCTATTTCATTCACAATAATGTTATTAACATTAAACTTTTTTTATTGTTGAGGTGAAACTAATTTAACTTTACAATAGCGCTATTTGTTAAACTGTTGTATTTTTCCGCGCGCTCTGTAATAAAGCATTTATTATAGTCTCTTTAAGTTTCTAAAACTTGACGTTATTATGAGCTATTAGAAGAAGTTCTTAAGTAATCACTTACGCTTACTTAGCTAGAACACAGGATTAACGAAGAATTCTCACGTAGAAGCGGTAAATATTTCAAGTTTTATTAGTTATGTGGGTAAATGAATCAAGGCACGTGGCACATGCATTTTATTAACACTGTTAACAATGTGTGTTACACTATTTAACATAAGTCGTACTCACGAAGTAAGTATAAAGGTCGTACTATAATTTAAATATGTGTTCTAAGCTGGAGCTTAGCGATATGAAGGTGAAGGATTTCATACAGGTGTTCATAAGTACTTTTTTTAGAAGATGGTGCCCAGTTTTCGAAGTTACCAAAAATTCATAATCTGCCTCATGGCAAAGAGCCCCTATAAGCCAGAACAGTGTAGTAAAGGCAAACGAAAACGCTCATCTCGGTCGGTAAGAATTCCCATTAGAACTATTTTACAAAAAATGGAATTTTACAAAAAATGGAGGCCGATGAAAAGTCTGTGGTCAATAAAAGGCTTGTATTTTTATCATTTAAAAAGGTGTTATGAGTCTATATTTTATTTTATGTAACGAGCTTAAAGCCAATTTATAGTGCAAGCTCATCAAACCACGTCTATTTGAAATTGGTTTTAATACAATTTACAACAATTTTGCAAAAGCCGTGGAATAAAATCGATCTATTTTATCAACACAAATGCTACGAGATATTTTACTAAGTTTTACTTGTTTCATAAAAATAAACTTTTTAAATAATATTGATACTGATACAGAACATCTATTTTTCTTTACCACACTTGTGTATCTATTAGAGAAGGTTAATTTAGCTTATTAAAAACTTTTCTTTTCACGCTAACTGCTATCGACGATTATTTCCAGTCATTGTTTGATTAATCTCGTTCGCGGCGAGGTGTGGTGGCATTTTTACGTTTTATTTTAATAAACAGAACCAATATAAAATTTATCGCAGCTCTTGGTAATAAATACATGCTTATTTATTTTAAATTAATTGGGTTTGGTGTGGTATTAACGGTTTGTAATTTAAATGATCTACTAACTCTTTTATTTGCTATTGGAAAATGAATGAAAGTAGAATTATAAATGCCATATTCGCTTTAATTTTGAAAGGCTTTTGAAGGATTTATATTGGCTTTGATTTGAAATATTGGTGGTTTTTAGAATACATATATAGAATTTTATAAAACGCTTTTTACATTTCGTACTTGTTTCTGCACGGAAGATATTCCCCTGTGTAAATATAACGTAAAATTAAAAATATTAAAACAAACCAAATTCATAGTAATTAATCATTAGAGTGGTACGTTTTGCAGGCTTCTGGTCCATTTAAGCAACCTTCTCAAAACCGCGTACAAAAATAACAAAATGAAAAACCATTACATCTTGAAAACTTATTGCGAAAGAATTTTCTTAACCGGCTCCGGAAATTTCTGGTACAAGGAAAATGAAATAGGCGACGATCGAACCTTGCTTTATAGAGCATACACGGGCCTGCTGTTTTTCATATACGGTTTCATGACAATATTGGAAATAATGGCTGCCACGATAGGCGACTATCCCCAAGACGAAGAACGTGACTCCGTAACCCTAGCCCTCAGTCATACAATAGTTATGATCAAAATATACTCAGTCGTTAGCAACAAATCGTTTATAAAAAGGCTGAACGAAAAAATGGTGACGGTCTGTGAGAGATACGAAGACGACGCGTTGATGGCTGAGAAATATAAGATCATGAAAATAAATGTCATTGGGTACATTGTAAACGTGTACGGGTGTTGTTTTTTCTTTGTTTTTGAAGGAATAAGAAAGAGGTTTTCAGGTTAGTTAATTTCCTTTTCTCATTGTTTAAAACGCGTTACGTAATTAATTACCTTTGAAAATACTCATTGCCTAACGTTATTTTTCGTTATGTTTGGGTTCCAAATGTGTATTTTTTATTAAAATACAAGATTTAATTTTAGCTGGCTTTGGAATCAACTGACACTTTTTTGGTTGTTATTATTTTGCCGACTTTCGTCAATAAAATACAAAAGGTTCTTTATTTTATACTCACACTCACTTTTATCTTTTTTAAACAAATAAATAACTAATAACGGGACTTCTCAGAAACGCTCTAAGGGAAAAGTGTTTTATGGAAAAGTTATTACGTGCATTAAACGCATTTGCAGGAGGTTATAGATAAAGTATCTCCACATAATTACCATCACAGTACCTCTATCAATACAAAGACCATTTACCATACTGTTTTCAACATTATTCATACTTTTTAATTTTCAGGTTCTCACTTTGTGACAGTGGTAACATATTACCCTAAGTACGAAGACGATTCCATGCCAGCGACTACCGTCCGAATACTCGCTACACTAATCTTATACATGATGATGTTGACTATGATATATTCAGCCGACACCTTTACCATGGTATACCTGATCATGTACAAGTATAAGTTCATAACCCTCAAAAAATACTTCGAGAATTTAAGAGAAGAATTTTTCGCGTTAATTGACAGAGGAGAACACGATATGGCAACGGAAAAACTAGCTGACGGGCTCGTAGAAGGAATAAAAATGCACCATGCTCTTATCGGGTAGGAATTTTAAAATTTTAAGTTTAAAGTGAACTAAAATCAAAATCAATTTCAAAGCAAGCGGGACGAACATTATACGCAGTTCCATAATTCTGAAAAACAAAGTCATTACACTTAATTGACGAATTGTGATGGCTAAATGACAAGGGTGCTCGCTACAATGTCAAAAGTATCTTGTAATTAAGACAAAGAAGGAGCAAATTAATTTAAATCCAAGAAAGCCTTTGTGAAGAAATGTTTTAATTTCAAAGAAACTAGCTGCTCCACGAGCCCGACGTTTATCAAGGTCAATCCAATGTCAAACGGAGCATAATTCTTTTTATCCCATCAGGTTATCGTCCGACATCTACAAAGCATTCGGGACGGTGATGGCGCTACAAGTTTGTCAAAGCTCGGGGTCGGCCGTCTCCCTCCTTCTTCAAATTGCCGTAAGTAATCGCATTGTTGTACCCCAGTAGGTATTTTTGACTGCTCGGGAATCTCGCAAAACTGCGTATTATTTGTCTTGATTACGCATTCATCGTCGAACAGTTTTTTAAACTCTATTTCTAAATTCAGACATTTTTAGATTTAATTTTCTTTTCGTCTGACCATTCCACGAATTGCGTCAGATATTTTTAATTTCTTCCGATTCGAACATTTTAATTATTTTTTCAGCTTTCAGACCAACTGACGTTCATCGCAACTGTAAAGCTTATGTCCTTTGTGCTAGCGCTATTCTTTCTACTGGGCCTTTTCTTATGCAATGCCGGGGAAATAACGTATCAGGTATGACTTTATCGTATTTTGTGAGATGTTCAACACGAATACGTTGATACTATTTCCCTATGGGGAAAACAAAGTAAACAGTGTCATGTGACCTTGTTCCTGTGGGGTTTTCGTACTGGTATCGAGTTATCGACTTACTATGTGTTTTGCGTCACTGTGTCTGAGTAATCCATTCATGGTTCCCGGTATGGATATAAGGTGTTGAATATTTTTTGTTGTTTATACGTCAACAGGCAAAAGGTAAACAAATGTAGGGAGTAACTGGTATTAATTTTATCGAGACTATTTTTACTGAGTGGAAGAAAATAGTGTACTAGCATTTGTCAGCGGCTTTATTTACAGATCGATATATATGAAAAAGGTGATGCGCGGTACCGCTACATATCACGCCGCTGAGAGTTGCGGTGCCGCGGTACAAAGAGTCATATTTTTTTTTGCAATCCTGAATGATAACGGACACAACAACACAATGTGAGGCTCGTTGTACGTTACACTTTCTTTAGTTATTATTACTGTGGTGACCGTTAGTTCCAGTCTAGAATAATTGTATCAATATAATCCACACTTAACTGAATCCGGTTAACACAATACAATTTTGGAAACAAATATATGTCACGAGCATTACGGCCAAATGTGACATCCGCTAACATCCACAGAAATTGTGGAGTCGAATATAAAAATAAGTTACGACATAAGGTCAGATACGAGCCATCAACATAAATCACAGCTTGTGTACATACGTCCTTGTTATTTGTATTTACGAAGTATAGAATGATGTTACTTTGTTTTCTAGGCCTTTATTTGTCACCTGGCTGGATAAAAAAATTATGAGTTTTTTGAGAACATATTTTTTTCATGCTTATTTTTATTTGTTCAGTCTTTAACATCTCAAAATATTCCTAGCCTTTTTTGAACTATGATAGTGTCGGCTTCCAGTGTAACCCAATCTAGATAGGTACTAGTTTTTTACACAAAGCGGCTGCCTATATTCCCCCTCAGTTAGTATCTGACTTTATATCCCTTGGGTAAACTGATTTTTTAACTCTCTGACTACCGTAGCGACCATCAAATAACCACGAAAGAGCACCGGTACCGACGGCTTTACGTGATTTTCGATGCACGGGATGTCAGTGATGTCCTGAATAAACTTGGAGTCACGTATGCCGTTAAAATACGTAACGGTAATAAGTCCGGTCTAACTTCAAGCATAAGAAATTGAAATTGGGCCAATACGTCAAGAATTTTTGTTGTTGTTTGGAAATAAGATAAAACGTTTTAAAGCTGTATTTGTACAATGAAATTGTCTTTGGAATTTTTCTGGTACTTTTACAGGCCGCAGGAGTAGCAGATGCCATATTCTACTGTGGTTGGCAGTCCTGCCCGCCGCGCCCCAAATCCGACTCCCGCAGGAATATAAGGCAGCTCGTTGTTCTGGCGATCATGCAGGCGCAGAGACCTTTAGTGATGAAGGCCTTCAAGATGCTCGAACTTACTTACGGAACCTTTATACTGGTTAGACTTTTTTATTTCTCTAGCCTATACTGTCCCGGCCACTACTGGGCAAAGGCCAAAAGCCAAAGGTTAGGCTTTAACATACATTAAGTCGGTAGAAAAGCGGAAACAGTTAGTTTGTTCTAAGTCTAGGTCTCGTGCAAACTAGCACTTAAGCCGATGATTGTAATGATAAAAAAGAAATTCACAGTCCGAGGTAACAAAAGTCACCTACTTCGTAATATATTTATTTAGATTCGTACCTAGAAACTGATTATTTTAGGCGATCAAACAAAACTTTCTCCAGGAAGTGTAGCAGTAATTTATTTGTTTAACTTGAAATAACATCAAAGTTGTAATTAAAACTTCGTAAATGTCGTATTTCAAGCTTCTTTTGATGTTAAGTGATTTACATAAGTACCTCTCAAATGATATTACCAGTCGACCAAATTATTAAAATAAAATGTAACCTGGCTATGCAGTGTGGTAACGTAAGAGGCAACAACGGGCATATTCTTATATGCCCGGATAAGTGCCGGAGTCATCCTTCTTCAGAAGGTACTACAAACACTTATCAGCTAAGCTGGTAGGAACATTATGTGCTAAAAAATTTACGTGTCTCAAATATTGACAACCAGATTTCGAAAGTACTATATGGGCACCCCGGACAAGCACGACTTCTTCAAAATGATATCCTTAAAGTCCCACGTGAACAGTATGGCCTCACCACACACCGCGGTTAAAGCTGCAATATTTTCTGCAGTGTAGATAAGTCCAATTAATAATTTTTTGTATTTGTCTACTCTGTTGATAATAACGCTTCTGTGTAGCCAGGCCTTAAACAGCGAGTATGTGTATTGTGATTGGTTCACCGAAGTCGAAGTAAAAAAATATGATTGATACAATGTTACAGAATTTGTCTAATTATTGAATAGTAGAAATCTGCTAACTGTAACTACTGTACTGACATAGTGGTTTGAACCTTACATTATATAAAGTCAAAACCGAAAATATTACCAGTATTATCACAGAACAGCTTTTCATGCGTCTCATATTACGTCACATCGATTTTTCGCTGGAATAATTGGAGTTAAAAAAAAACACCTGAATAAAACCACAAAGCAAAGCTAATGTAGCATTCAGCAGATTTTATATTATTCAAACTGAGATATTTTTACCTGAAAAAGACTAATGGACTACTGTTTTCATTTTAACATACCGAGTGGATACAAAACTCCCAATAATCGATAATCGCAGTAAGCCTTTAAGTTCCAAAAGTACTGGCGGTCAGTGAAATGCGCAAAACCTACGTTTTATTTTACATATTAATTCTGGTCGTGGGACAATTATTTTGTTTTAATTAATTGCTTATCGTTTCAGGTGGTGCGTTCGACGTACTCCGTGTTCGCCTTGTTTTATGCACAACATAAATAGATTTATCTATATGCAAAGAATATGAGGTTTTGCGTTATTTATTTGCACGTTGTAAGGGTGGGTCTTCATCGAACGAAAGATACACTGTGCATCGACAGTCATGTAAAGCTAAACCAGTCGAAAAGATACACTATCTTACACACATAACCGATGATGTGTTAGCGCGTCAAGAACACTACAATACTTCAAACGCATTTTCCGTTAGATGTGCATCCACCCTTAAACACACAGGGGCTGCATACGTACACTTATAAACTTTTTAATTAGAAGGCACATACAAAGAAACAAGCGATGTAGACACTCCACAAGTCTAGCTTAACTCCGTTTAAACGTAGATATATTTACAGTAACTACTCTTTTCTTCACCCATCGTATATACACTCTTTTGCAAAAAAAACGGGCACCTAAGGAAATTTACGTTCTAAGGTCGATTTGAGTCAATTAAATGAAATTTATTTCTTTGACGTAGTCTGTATACTTATAATCGTGTAAATTAATGCGCGTGAAATGAATTCGGGCAATTAAAAGAAATAAAAAACGATGGATTCTTTAAATCCGATGTACACGCCCAAGCAATATAAGAAGTGGTAGGCAATGAAGACAAGATTTATTTTTTACTTTTTTTAATTAAATAAAGTTACAAATGTAAAAACCTAATAACAAGTGTGACCTCCTCTTGCCGAAATCACAGCTTGAACTTGAATCCTTCTGGGCATGCTTTCCACGATATTTTTAATAACGCTTTGAGAAATACGTTCCCACTCTTCTGCAATGACTCTTTTTAGCTCCCTGGTGTTTTGTGGAGCAGGTTGCACTGATCTTACCCGTCTCTTTAGAACATCCCAGACATGTTCAATTGGATTGAGGTCAGGACTTCGAGCTGGCCAATCTAAACGACGGATCCCAGCTTCTTGCATGTACGCTTCCACGTCGCCAGAACGGTGCGGGCGGGCATTGTCGTCCATGAAAATGGAATCTTCCCCAAGTGCAGTCAATGTGGGTTGTGCATATGGAATTAGGACTTCCATTATGTACCGGTGTGCATTTAATGTTCCATTTTCTATAAAAACTAACTCCGTACGCTCCGTCGAATTAATTGCTGCCCAAAACATAACGGAGCCTCCGCCATAAGGAGTGATTTCTTCGAAACACACTTCCGCATAGCGTTCCTGTGGTCTTCGCAGCACTCGCCGGCGTCGGTCCTCTCCACACAAAGAGATTCTAGCTTCATCAGAAAACAATACTTTATTCCAGTCCTCCAGAGTCCATGAAGCACAGTTCCGAGCAAACTGAAGTCGAGCAACACGGTGCTCACGGAGTAATTTAGGGCCCCGAGCTGGGCGGTAACTCCTGATATTGGCAGCCAAAAGCCTCCTCCTGACCGTCCACAAGCTAACTTCTACTCCTCTTACTTCTTCAAGGCTCTTCTTCAGGTCCACACTTGACGCTTTACGATTCCGCAACGCCTGACTCACCAAAAAGCGGTCATCTCTTGGTTCTGTGCATCGTTTTCTTCCCGAACCGGGTCTTCTTTCGACCGAACCGGTCTCTTGATACCGTTGCCAAATCCTCTGGACAGTTGAACGACTCACATTTAGCCGCTGAGACACGTAAGTTTGCGAACAACCTTCTTCAAGTAGGGCTATAATTTTACCGGCCCTTATCGCTTTATCACTCATATTAAAAAGTGGTATTTAATGTAAAAAGAAAGATTAAATTGTTTAATTTGCAGAAAATATCCAAAAAGTTTTAAAATATCGTAATCAGTTAAAAATCGTTTCAGCAATTCGCGCCATTAGAAAAGCAATTTTAGAATAATCCACAATAATCATTATTTTTCTTTTATTAATTTTAAATTTGGAACGTAAAGAATCATGCCAGGATGCTTCAAATAACATGCCAATACATCGTCAAATTAATAAAACCTATTTCTTATTCTTCTTCATTAAAGTAGAGAAAAAAATCTAAAGTGCCCGTTTTTTTTGCAAAAGAGTTTAGTTCGTTTATATTGTATTTTACTGTATTTCTAAAAGAGTTAGTTCGAAGAAATAAAACGTTCAGTTACTTTAACGAGTCTCTTAAGACGTATTATGAGGTAGTAACGTACAAAGAGCTTGGTATTATGTGTTTTTACACTATCACGATGGAGCCCAAAAGGAAGGTAATGTTTTACTGCAGGCAAAGTTAACCGAAATTGAATAATGAATAGGTACTAAACGTCTAGTTTATGTTGGACAACAATAATGCATCTCAGCTATGTAAATGTTAGATGAAGTCGTGGTCAGAGTATGGTGGTCATCGGTTCTTGAAACGCATGCAGAGTTTCAAGTAAATCAAACGACTAGAACAGGCTGAAAATTAAGCTCAAAGATTCCTACATACATACATACAGCCCGAACTTATAAAAGCGTGTTAAAAATTGATCATTTTATGAAATTAACTATGCCACTCGTCTGTCACTGGTTGAACAATTCATGAAATGATCAATATTAAGATCTGGCCGCCCCACACTTATCCAGTGACTTTCGATTAAACCCACGAAGATTCAAGATATAAGAAAATTCCACTACACTGAAGACGGTGGACGTCGGATTACGAAAACAGCGGAAATAATTTACCGGAAATAAAACCTTACGAAAAAAAACTTGGATAAGTCATATTTGTACGGTTTTTCACATTCAAGGAAAATGTTTCTAGCCATGAGAAATGTGGAAAAAAGGAAAGCCTGGCTTAGCAACATTATTTAATAGCAGTAATGAATACAGAGAAATAAATCAAACCTATACTGTACTGCTATCTTTATGTACACCGATGTTCGTGGTAACGTGCACAACTTACAAAGTCACGCACTCATAAAAACAAGATGGCAAATCCCGATAAATCTGTTATCGTTAAGATTTCTGTATCACATACATATGCAAATACGGAACATTTCAATGTTACGCATTGCGTGTTAGGAATAAGTTCATGAATAAATAAAATGCTCGAAGACTTACCTATGCTTAGACATACGCGTAATACCCAACGCATTTACGTAACAACGAAACAAGTACTAATACTTACAAATCACACGAATATTCTAGAATATGTGCACAATAAAACAGAACGTTATATTTGGCTTTTATTCCTCACATATAACTTGTACCTTGTGTTAATATTCAACGTTATAATAACATATGAGTCCGGACCAAACGTAGGTATGTTTCGCTTACGTACAGAAACTTGGAAGGGGTTAGATTAAAGTTTTGCCTCTGTGATATATTACGTGCCGCGTGTCGCATATTCGTTATTCGGGGTCCGGTTTACTATTACTCTCACTCTCTAAGCCCAAATAATTTTTTCTCAGAAGCGGAAATATAAGAATACGCATGAAGAGATCCGAGAGCAAAAAATAACGTTTTACTGAACAACGTTATGCCGTTTTATTCTTTAATCCTCTGTATGTACTTATATCATTTAGTTTTGTAATCTAAATACGGTAGTGACTGTTAAGTTCAAAGGAAATTTAAGTTTCAAGAGAAAATCAGTTTTGATGAATGATATTCCACTGAACGGTATGCCAGTTAAGATAACGATATTGATATCACGCATTCCATCAGCATATTTGCTGAGTACATCCATTTGATCAGACATATTTTGGATCTATTTGCGCAGGTAAACATTTGATTGATATCAAACTTTTTCAGGAAGTTATATAAATTGAATACATTATTTGATATACATATCTATATTGTTTGGTTGTATGTTATGTTCCATAACTATATATTTTCTTTTGATATCTGTTCCTCGTAGTTCTTTTTATTGTCTCTGTGTTGTGTTGCCAGATCAAACGGTACACGGTATTACCAAAGTTGAAATCGGCCCTAAAGAAAATGTAATTCTGATATTGATTTTATTTTTTTCGGAGAAGTATTTACATGAACTGAGTTTGTGATCAATTGATTGTTTGTGACGTAAGATACAAACGTGACAAACAAAGATATCCTTTTATGAAACAGTCTTCACATTATAATACGGTATTATACTTCAGGCTTCGTCCTCGGGATTAGCAAATAACACATGTAGTACCGCCTAGTGGTTCGCCAGTCTCACACTATAGTTGAGGGTAGAAAATTAAATTAAAAAATAAATTCACGTCAACAAGACAGTTGACCGACCCGCTTGCTTCATTCGCTTTTTAGTGCTCGCCACGATCACACGCTCGCGTCTCAAAAGTGCTAATTGTTTATTCCAAGTGCTTATCCAACATGCCTAAACGGAAACGAGGAAGATTACGATCATCTGCTGCGGTAGTTCAAGAAATTAAAAAAGAAAGTGTTGCGAAGATGCCGTAAGTACGCTGAGTCGTTCCAACTCGCTTGATACTCGTTCCCGCTCGGAGTCTCCAGGTCAGTCATTGTGTATTTATTGTTTGTTAGTTTTATTGCTGCTGTACAAAGCCCGTTTAATAACGAGCTGGCTATAAATAAGTCGCCATAATGCATGTCCATTAGGCAACGATTTTACTTGCCTTATTTACTTTTACATACATATCAAGTGTATCAAAACCTTTTTGTCACGGTTTTATGTTTACTAAGAAGTAACTTGTAGATACTTACTTATACAGTGTGTAACTGAATTAATGCACTTTGAGAAAATAGTTTGTTCAGAATCGTTTACTGAATCGATTTTTGTTATTTTTAATATGGGTAATATTTTATCCCAAAAATAATTAAAACTACGTACATTGCTGTCACACTTCCGCTGTACAGTCAAAACAAACTAAAATGGATGAAATACCTACTACGCTAGACCCTTATGCAAGTGCGACGGTGTGCATGCGTAAATTTGTAATGTGACTATAATTTTCTCCCACAATCTGTACAACAAATTAATAAAAAAAAAAAAAACACTGTTTTAAACATAATAATCAAAAATCAGTGTATGTATTATGATTATAACATAATATTCTAATTTGGGTGTCTGGTGGTGTGCGTTTATTCCGGGACATATTGTATACAAAATTTTTACAATACATTTAATCAATCTTAAGAAAAGTGTTGACTAAATTAGCTAAATAGGTTACATTTCATACCTATTGGGTTTAACTACCATTCGTAGAAACTCCTACGATATTTTAAGAAATGTTATCTTTGCAAGTTTACCTACTCAATATCAAAATAGAATAATAGTTATGCGAACAGTATTTTAGGACTGTTTCTTAACTAATTGTCAATAAATTAGTGTGACTCAATCGTGATATTTTACATAAATTTTATAATAAAACATAATTTTTATAATAAAACATTACTTACACCCGTGATAGTAATAGTTACCTAGTCGGGTTTGCGTATTTCTCTGGAGTTGTACTACCCAATAAAAGCTTTGCGGACAGTATTCTAGGACTGTTTCTTAACTAATTGTCAATAATTAGTGTGACTTACTTGTAACATGGTACTTACACAACTAAAGATTATTATAACTTGGAGCTGTACTACCCGACAAATTAGTCTTGCGAACAGTACTTTGGTCTGTTTCTTGACTAGTGTAGGTCAGTAATGATGACGTAGATGGGTTTGCGTACTTCTCTTTGGAGCTGTACTACCCGATAAATTAGTCTTGCGAACAGTACTTTGGTCTGTTTCTTGACTAGTGTAGGTCAGTAATGATGACGTAGATGGGTTTGCGTACTTCTCTTTGGAGCTGTACTACCCGATAAATTAGTCTTGCGAACAGTACTTTGGTCTGTTTCTTGACTAGTGTAGGTCAGTAATGATTACCTAGATGGGTTTGCGTACTTCTCTTTGGAGCTGTACTACCCGATAAATTCGTCTTGCGAACAGTACTTTGGTCTGTTTCTTGACTAGTGTAGGTCAGTAATGATTACCTTGATGGGTTTGCGTACTTCTCTTTGGAGCTGTACTACCCGATAAATTTGTCTGGCGAACAGTACTTTGGTCTGTTTCATGACTAGTATAGGTATCGGTGGTTTTCAGATCAAGAACGTAATAACAACGTTCCAAACCTACTTGACGGTATTGTTGATTCTGAGCCATGTGCGGAGACGCTCGTCGACCCCGTCCCGGAACCCGACGAAGAGTGCCCCCGCCCCCTGCCGCCACCCGCCGCCGCTAGCGCCGTGGAGCCGGTGACAAATACTGAGGAGCCTGAGTCAGCTGATACGCTAAACAGTACAATACTCGAAATACTGGGCAAAGATCCTACTATTTCGAATATTTTCGGCCCCGAAATTCATAAGGACTATTGCGGAGTAATTGAAAACTAGTTAATGCTCCTGTATTAAATGCCGAAATTAACCGAAATTAGCCGACGTTAATGCCAAACGCGACAAAAATGTTGAAATTAGACAGAGACAAGTTTCTACTAATAACTAAAATGACAATAATCCCGAAGTAATAAGCCTATGTTTTCTTTTGCATTAAGGGATACAAAATCCCATTCAAATAACTTCAAAAAAGCTATTCATAATTTATTATGTAATAGAGCTATGTCAAAATGTCAACCTACCGATGGTTAATTTTTATCTAGTATATTTCTAGTGTCTAAAACAAATGGCAAATATAGTATCATCCTAAATTTTAAAAGAACTTAAAAAAATTTATTACAGCTGATCATTTTAAAAAATGAAGGTCTACGCACAGTATTAAAATTAATAACAAAAATAGATTTAAAAGATGCTTACTATTTTATAAGTATTTATTATAATTCAAGAAAATATTTAAGATTTAAAGTTCAACAACTGTACGAATTTAACGTTCTACTATTTTGCTTAAGCACTGCCCCATATACATTCACTAAAATAATGAAACCTACTGTCCGGTTACTACGTTTGGCAGGCCTAATATCTATTAATTACTTAGATGAGTCATACGACAAATGTTTGTACAATACTGTACAATCTAAGAAATTAATTACATCTCTCGGATTTTCAATTAATGAGGATAAAAGTTTAATGATACCTAGTCAAGTATGTACATTTCTAGGTTTTGTTTTAGACTCTGAAAACTTCCAGATCACGTTACCCTCGGGAAAAATAGTTCGCGTCAAATCAGAAATTAAAAATATGCAAGATACGTGAAATTGAACAAATGGTCGGATTACCAGTTTCATTTTTTCCGGCTGTAGAATACAGCTTGCTATGTACTAAACTATTTGAACGCGTAAAACATTTAAACTTAAAACCTGATGATAACTATGATAAATTTATGAATATATCTAGTGTGTTACTACCTGATCTAAGATGGTGGTATAATGCAATACATATACCGTTTTGTAGCACGATACGCATGATCTGAAAATTTTCTCAGATGCCTCAACTACGGGGTGGGGGGCTGCCTGTGGCAAAGAGAGGGCTAGCGGGTTGTGGAGTAATCAAGAGAAGACACAACATATATAACTACTACTTGCGGCCTTCCTTGGTTTAAAAGTATTTGCTAAAGATTTAAATAACTGTCAAATTTTACTCCTCATCGACAACACTACAGCCGTCTCTTACATTAATAGGATGGAAGGTATTTCGTTACCCCACCTCACTGACATCACTCGTCAGCTATGGCAGTGGTGTGAATGTCGCAAATTGTACGTCATAGCTCATTACATTAGCTCATTAGACAATAACACGGCAGATGCCGAGTCAAGGCGGACTGGGCATACCAGGAAATTGTCTCAACGTATGGGGTACCTCAAATAGATCTCTTGGCACAGAGACCCCAATGCAATGGCAGTTAATGCATTTTCAATTTCCTGGGCCGATATTTATTTCTATGCTTTCCTAGAAAAAGATACTGAGAAAGATAATTACAGATAAGGCTAGGGGCGTACTAGTCGTACCACATTGGCCCACAGCTACTCAATTTTTAAAAAAGCCTTTTATTGTCTGATCCAGTTGTGTTTAAGGCAAATGCAAATCCAATTTTATGTTTCAGTTCTAGCGATCGCGACATATACACCAAACTTAATTAAACCCCGGTGGCAGGGAACTTATGCGGACGGCGTGGGTAAGAACAAGCGTATCTCCGTCAGCAGTTAATGTGATGTTGGCGTCTATTTCTGAAAACTCCTATAAACAATATGATGTTTACTTACGGCGCTGGTATGGTGATTTGTATAACGCTTCGATTCCACAAATAATTAATTTCCTAAACATTCTCTATGAAGAGGGATATCAATACGGGACGCTTAATTCTTGTAGATCCGCGTTTGCCCTACTCATGGGAAATAATTTAGGAGAAGAGGATAGGATCAAAAGGTATTTGAAAACCTTTCGAAAAACTTATCACTCTCATTGCCCTTTTGACTGCGCACAGAGTACAGACCTTGTCAAAGATTAATTTTAAAAACATAGAATTGTCCCCTTCTAAAGTAACTATCAAAATACCTGACCTCTTAAAAACAACACGCTAAGGATGTTTGCAGCCATTGTTAGTGTTACCGTTTTTTGAGGAACGACCCGAAATAATATGTCCTGTTTTGACTTTACTTACCTAACTCGAAAAATCAAGCCCGTTGCGAAAGAATATTGACTCCCTCTTCATAAGCTTTAGAAAGCCTTACAATGCTGTCGGTTCTCAAACCTTGAGTAGGTGGATAAAAGACACCCTGCGCAATAGCGGTATCGATGTGAACATGTCCACCGCGCACAGCACAAAGCACGCCGCTACATCCGCGGCTCTTCAGCTGGGCGTCAGCCTAGATCGAATAAGAAAAACCGCTGGATGGAGCGGCTCGTCAAGCACATTTTGGTTCTATAATAGAACCATAGGTAATGTCAATAACAATGGAAATGATTGTTTTGCCAGAACAATTGTAAACAATATTTTCTTATATCTGTTTGTAAAATTGAGGAATAAACAAAATATTTCACACTACTATCTCTAAAAGTCTACATGTGTTATTTGCTAATCCCGAGGACGAAGCCTGAAGTATAATTAATGATTAAACGAACTTACCTGTACGTGAAGTTCTATCATAATTATACGAAGGCTTCGTCCGAAGGGATTAGCAACCCTCCCTCCCATTAGTTACCCCATTTATTGTGTGTGAAATATTCAAGATGCGGCTACTCTCTAAACTAAATGAAGCAAGCGGGTCGGTCAACTGTCTTGTTGACGTGAATTTATTTTTTAATTTAATTTTCTACCCTCAACTATAGTGTGAGACTGGCGAACCACTAGGCGGTACTACATGTGTTATTTGCTAATCCCTTCGGACGAAGCCTTCGTATAATTATGATAGAACTTCACGTACAGGTAAGTTCGTTTAATCATTAATTTTACACCATTATCAATTGACGTACTTTTTACGAGCTGTCAAAACGCAATTTTCCAATAGCTTTTGTATGGCAATGGCAACCTATGACGTCACTAAAATAACAGCACATTTGACTATCTATTTATTGATTTCAAAGCAACTAAAAATCAAATTTTATAACAAACTGAAAATGAACTGAATTTATTGGGCTGAAATTAAAAGAGGTTTTATAGAAATTGTGTCTAACATTTATTGGTTAATGGTGTAAACTACATAATTTATAAAAAATATCAGTCTATTATGATTTTAATGCAGGGCAATGGCCTCAGGATAAGACCCGACTTATATAAAAAATTATATTTAAAATGATAAATTGACTGACTCACTGATGATTGACTGTTGATATATTACCGCACAACCCAAACCGCTGATCCTAGAGGCATAAACTTGGAGAGTATGTTCTTTGTGAAGCGTAAGTATCCACTAAGAAAGGATTTTTGGAAATTCCATCCCTAAAGGAGTACAAGAAGGAAGGGGATGGAAGCCCGTGGCTTGTTCAATACTAGGTGTATTTTTGGCCTTGCGCAACCCGCTAGGAGATGATTCTACTCATAAAAACGAACAACTTTTATTATGGAACCAACTTTGAAATCTCGAAAAAAAATATAAGCTGTTTCATACATTATGGTCGGGTAGGCATCGAACTTTTCTTAGTAACAGCTGATATTTTTTTCGCGATTTCAGAGTTGGTTCCATAATAAAAATTGTTTGTTTTCATGGGTAGAATCATCTCCTAGCGGGTTGAACAAGACCAATAATACACCTAATATAAAGTCCAGGTTTCCTTACGATGTTTTCCTTTTTCGATACACAACAACAACTTTTTTAAGTATGTACAATTAGGTACATACCTAAAAAAGGCAACAATTCGCATAGTACTTGCCCTTTACGAACGTACAATTTCAGTGTTGGTCATCACCGCAGCTTCATAATTTATCCAGGCAAAATATTAACGAACATAACACTTCAATGCCGTTTCCACATAGTCACGGACATTGAATAATAATTACAAATTCATGAAAGACCTGTCAACGTGTAAGTTCAACTGATTTTTATTCATGATATTATAGAATGTCCAACTGTACAAGAAAACGTCGTCAACGACGAATGTGTAATGTGAGTGTGATGTGGGAACCTTTTATTTATTATTCACTGTATATTTTCATACAGGAATACAGGTGCGCTGAATAATATCAAATATATATATCACTTTAGCATACTTCCTCAAAGACCATCACAATATTTTCGCAATAAAACCTAAGATACCCCCGATGGGTTTGATCCGTGATGAAATCGAACGGACTACTAATGTTTTCATTCCTCATGTTGGTATTCATAGTGATTCACGTATGCGGCTCACATGTTAGAGGGTGCGCGGCACGCGAATCTTTTTCTTCTGCCGCGAATAAAAAAACTTTCGCTCCCATAAAAGTATATGAGTTCGTCCCAATACTGCGTCGATGACTTCCAATCTCTCTGTAGCGTCCCGACCCAACCCTGAAGATTACTTTTTCTCCTTCATCCAGTAAATTGAATTAAAATGAGAAGCAAACGGGTAAAGAAAAGGGTGTACG
Organism: Athetis lepigone; assembly: GCA_033675125.1. NCBI lineage: Eukaryota > Metazoa > Arthropoda > Insecta > Lepidoptera > Noctuidae > Athetis > Athetis lepigone. The sequence goes on along the minus strand of CM066243.1, from coordinate 13,209,384 downwards.
TCGATTTTCACAAGAGTTTCGCGTTTAACGTCCAGTACCTACGTGCTCTGTGTTTTCTCATTGTCTTTTCCTTTGAAATCCGTTACAGCTTGAGACTTTGCCGAAACTTTGAGGCGAGGTATGAGAAAATAAAAAAATAAGTTGAAAATTCTACTACTTCGTGGTTGAAACATTTCACAATTATTATAATGTAATTTTAAACAATATGCCCGCAGCTTCCGTACAATTTATTAATTGTGCGACAGCGATAAATTGTAGCATTTCAATTAAAATAAAATAATGTAATGGATATCAAATAATGTTTTCGTGATGATAGTTAGTCAATAAATTACAATATTATACGGAGGTTCAAATAAATATTAACATTTACTAATTGACATGAAGTGTTTAAAACATGTTTGTTATATACATAAAAAAATGTGAGCACCTAAAAATTAAAATAACATGATGTCGTATGACAAATTCACTAAAAAATTCTTCATCCCTGTCAGCTGAAAACATTTTACCTCTCTAAAATTTCTAACAACTAAACTCACTAAAAACCACCGACGCAAAGATTTCAGTATTTCCTTAAAAACAGATATTTCTGCCCATTTAATCTCTCATTTAGACAGCAACTAATCTCAGCTGCTGCCATTCATCTCCAATACGGCTAAAATGAACAAATATACATAATTCAAGAGATAATTTTGTAAAGCCAGCACTTTGAACACAGCTGTGTAGTTAGAAATATTTGCAATGAGCGCAAACATTTCGGACTAAGCGAAAACAATAAGTTGACCCGGAAACGCGTCACATTGTTTTACGACATTGTAAAGCAGGAAGGTATCTGGAACTGGGATTGCGAGTGTTTCTACTTGTGGTGTACACTCAGACAAACTTATATGTACACAGGCGCGGGACAAGCTTGAACGCGCATTCGATTCAAGTTGATTTTGAATTGGCAATGCGAACGTCAAGTCAAGTAAAATTAAGATGATATAAGAGCATCTTGATTTAATTTCATGATTCTAGGTCAATGGGAAGTACCCTGTAGGTTTTGATTCCCTTGCAAATGTCTAAATAATGCAATATAAACAGCCTTATGTTTTTATCGCGTTAATTTAGAAATTTGTTTTCTTTTTCACTGCTTTGAGAGATTTAATTTCAGCTTTATTTCTCTACACGTTTCTGAGAAAAAGGGTCTTGACAGACGGATGGACGGACGGACAACAGAGTGATCCTTTAAGGGTTCCGTTTTTATCTTTCGTGGTACGGAACCCTAAAAATCACCAAGGAACATTTTTCCTATTAACCTTATTGTTTCGCTGATAGTACTTGTGGTGTGTGTACTTGTATCACAGGATGTTACGGTACTGATTTTCTGACGGCAAATGGAGTCACGGGTTGGGTTATTGGGTATGGTCGGCAAAGACAAGCAACCCCCATAAAACTTCTTATTTCAGGATAAGAAAAAGTATTCTTTGAAATTCGCCTTCAATAAAAACTTGAGTAAACCCACAGTTCTTTAATCCAAAACTCAAATAGAAATAAAACTAAGAAATCTGAGTAACACCGAGATGGTTAATTCAATTTTACATAAACCTTCTCCATTTATTAAATTTTTGTTGCACAAACATTTTAAAGCATTATTAGACTGCAAGAAAATTACGTGTGTATGTTTTGCGAGAGCAAAAGTTGTGCAAACAAGTTCATACCCGCTTTTATGCTGTTTAGCGCGTAAACTACAGAATGCATCAGCTGTTCGTCAGCATCATTAAAGATCCAAGTTAAGGAGATAGCTGGCTAACTTCTCTATATATTCATGAATTAGTTGTCGCCAGCTACACCCGCGTTTTTTGGATACTTCTCCGCTACCGTAAGTCATAGCGTGATATTAGATAGCCTATAAACTTGCTCGATAAAATGGCAATATAATTATGAATTGCAAATGTCAATCGCGAAAAAATTATTCTATTCGGACCAGTAGTTCCTGAGATTATTAACGCGTTCAACTAAACAAACAAACTTCAGCGTTATAATATTAATATAGATAAAAAACATACACTTCATCGATACAAATTTTTAAAAATATAAGTTTTAATTAAAATCCATACGTTTACATCTAAACTTCAACTCATGCAAGCAAAAAACAGACGCGTTGCGGTTTAATTTATCTGCACCCTTGTAGCTGGCGTAGCACCGACAACCGCTACGCCGTAGCCGCGTAGCAGCTGCGTAGCCAGTATTCTTAACACGATCACCGTGTAAATAAAAAATAATTCAGTGAACCACTCACGTCATTTATATTTTGAAAGGAAAAAGAAAATAAAGGTCGATTTGTGACGCGAAGTGGGTTCCCCGTGTGAAGCTTCACGCACCATATACGTCGAACGTAGGAAATTACCTACCCCAAGTCGAATAACTCTTTCTAACTCATTTACGTGATATCCCCGTTACTCAGCGTCGGAATCTCACCAAGTAAACGTCGTATTTTCAGTTGCACGACAATTTGGTTCAGGCAAACAAATAACACGCACAGGTACCCCTATTTTAGTAGGGTTTGTTTTCGAATCGAATGTTAAATTTGATTTTTTTTTCTTACATGCTACCAAATTTTCCGTCTTACATTGTATATATTCATACAATGCAAGTCACTCGTCTATAGCGTAAAATATTTAAGCTGGTGTAATTTTTATTGTTTTTTTTTTCAAACTAAAATTGACACAAAAAAATGCACTGTGTAATTGACGTCATTTTATTTTTCTTTTCTCTTCTCTATATTTGTAATGCCTTGCTCTTGTGACGTTCATTTTTTTTTTCATAAAATTAAGTACTTAAAGGTGGCCATTGACGGTCATTTTTCGTGTTAGTCTAATTGTAAAACTGTGTCTTCACTCCAAATGGTTTAGGCAGCCAACCAACTCTGGCATGACGTTTCGACACTCACGATCAAATTTTTGACGTGCGTCAGTTCAACTGTCGCGCCCAAATGACCGTCACCACCTTAAGCCTCATTAATATATTAGAAAAAAAAACAAATAACTTAAATTTTGAATTTTGATATTCCGATTATCAAAAGCCGGAATTTTATAATTCCGAAAAGTTATAATGTCAATTGTTAAAAATCCCGAAATTTATTTTACCGAAAGTCATAACTCCGAATTGTTTGTTTTTCGATTTATATATTTCCGAAGAAACAAATGCTTGATGGGTTTTAAGTCCGAAAAACGACACTTCGAATTTCAATACTCCGAATAAACTACTAAATTGTTAGTATTTGTAGAGTATATTTGTTTTAGGTTAGGTTAGGTTAGTATAATATGTACATTTCATATAAAATCATTTAGTATAATTTGATTTCAATAACATGCAAAATATTAACTGTTGATATAATTTCTTTTCATGTAACATTTATATGCTCTATAAATATATTTTGTGTATTTTTGTTATATAACGTGCACTAAATTGAAAATCATTAGGTAAAACGCTTAAAATGTATATTGATACCATCAATATAGTTAACACCCCGACTCGGGACACCCCGACTCAGAGCACCTCATTCACTCAGTTCGTACATTAAGTTTTAGGGGTGGTTGTGCCTGGTAAAAAACTCTCCAAAAGCCTACAGTAGAAGATCGTCATGCCCACGTAATAATATGCTTGGTACCATTTAAGGATGGCTCTGATTTCATTCGTACTTGAATTTTACATAGTTTACTTTTACGCTTTATGACTTGAAAGGGAGAATGTTGCGGATATTACCAGCAAATTGGATGGTGATACCGGAACACAAAGATTTCTGCAAACTTCCCTAGTGAAGCATATAATATTATGTACTTATAAGACTGCTACAGCAGGTTTCCGAAAACTCACTCTATAAAAAGTGTTAATCTAAACTGTTGAAAGTGCTTAATAGCAGCAACAGCTTAGCCTATTCAGGTCAAAGGCCGGGTTCAAACCGACGAACCCAAACCTTTTCCGGGCTGCAACACGAAACAAACTCAATACCATAAATAGTCAAGAAATAGGTAATTACTGTACGTTACAATACCGTCGGAGCTCATTATAACCGAAACTGATCGAGCCAACCCGTCAGCAGCACTCGAATCGCGGCAATTAATAGTTGAGACCAGTTTTATTAACAAACTTTTCTGGATTGTTCAGCTACACTAATTAGTGTTGGACTCTATACCAACTTATCAGGCTATTGTATTACTGCGTTTTGTTTTATCAACATACTGTTTTCCTTTGGCTCATTTACTATAGATAAAAAGTAGACGCTTGTTTCTGTTATGAGTTTGTTTTGTTTGAAACATGTAGGCGCTTCATTCAGCACTGTATTATGAAAAGTATATTAAATAGGTATGGGTTGAATAGCATTTGTAATGTTTGTTGTACGTAACTCTACGATGAGTAGGATTAAGAGAGTTTCTACTTTTAATTAAAAACCAATGTTATTTGCTCTGTTGATAATTTCGAGTAGTGGACAAAATGTTGGGGACATTGTCATCTTTGTTGGGTTGACAAAAAATGCCTATGGCCAGTGATGGAACTATGAATAAAGTCAACAATGGCAATTAGTAGTTTATTAATGACTACTAAAACTGTTATATTACTTACGGTCCCTCGCAGTTTCACCCGAGTCTCTGGGTCCTGCTCGTTATGTAAGCTATAGTCTTCCACAGAAAATGAGCTATCCAATACTAAAATATTTTTTCTTTTTGTATTCAACAAAACAAACGAAGTCTTAAACTTTATAATATTAGTACAGATTTAGTAGGATGTGAGTATAAAAAAATTAAATTCGCAACAACACATCACAAGTATGTTTTTAATCTTATCCCTTTGTCGCTATCTTCTAAGAAAATAAAGCAAAGGTTCCGCTTACATTGTCGAACGATAATCTGACAGGGAACTGAATGAAAGAGAACTTAAGTTTTACACGTGGGCGACCTTATGACCGACGACTTTCTTTGTTAATCTTTCTCTTGAAATATTTATCTTCACTCGTGGAAATCCTCTTATTTTATTTACTTTCCTCATGGACGACATGATTATGTGGGTATGTTACTTAGGTTTAACTAAAATTAGAGCTTTTTAACATTTATAAAAGTCAACAATTCAAAAGCTTAACATCGCAGAAAACAAATTTATGCTAAACTGCTCCCAATTTTCTTAAATCAGGACGAAAAACATTAAAACGTAAACGTCGCCGCCGATATACAATTCAAATTGCTCCATTAATTTTCATAGTTTCATTTAACCCATCTTGGGAAACAAACATTGGCCGGTTTCTGAGCAAATGAGATGTAAAACAAGGAATCTGGGGATGTTTTAAGACAATCTCTTAGTTTCCCGACGCAAACAAACAAATTGCCTGAATGTTCTCTTTAGCCCCGCCTAGGAGAACAACACATTGCACCGCCGCTGGTGCAAAATAAGCTTTAAACTATTCCGTAAAAGTGGCCGTCTTTTGTTTTAGGAACAACGCAGTTGAAATTATGCATCAGGGTGGTTGTAGCGCGTATGTAAATCTTATAACATATATAACGGGGAAAGACAGATTTTGTCTAACCCCGTTATATATATTATATACGTGAAAGATAGTAAGTCTATATGTTTGGATATTTGCTACTATTTCACGTAGAAACTACTCAACAAATTTTGATGAAACTTTACAGTAATATAGCTCATACATTCGAATAATGCAAAGGCCTATGTTTATAATAATGTTTTATAATTTGGCCTTTATCTATACTACTACTATACTCGTATATAATTCGTTTGTTTGTTTGATCTCGAACGCGCTAATATCAGGAAATACAGGATCGAATTGAAACATTCTCTTTTTGTTGAATAGTCTATTTATCGAAGAAGGCTATTGGCTATATAACATCACGCTACGACCTACCGAAGCGGAGTAGTGACCAAAGGTGCGGGCGAAACCGCGGGCGGACAGCCATTATAATGATAAATGAGATATCTAAGAGCTTAGAAAGTACTCACGCCACGCGGGCTAAGATACTGGCGACAGCTGACTGACATAAATACAAGCAAAGTTTTGTTTAGTCTAAAAGTACCTCCTTATACCAAAATGTTAACCAGCTTTAGTAGTAGGTAGTAGTAGTAGGTAATTGTTATTTATTTATTTCTAAGCATACGTTAGTTGTTTTAAATCTGTTATCGTCGAACATAGTTGGCATTTCTGTTTAACGAATTTAATTAATATGGGTTAGATGGTTTGCAAAACTAAAATGTTATATTTTCATTCTATTATAAAAACATAATTCCTACCGTTACGAGAGTAGCTATTTATTGGGGGTTCTGGACCACCGGAAGTCCAGCGTAACTAGACCCCTGTGTGTATGGAGTTTGCTAGGAGCGCGCGACCAGGTTATGTTGGTTTAGGTGCGTTTGCGGTTGATTTTGCGGTTGTAGAATGGTTTTTTTTAGTTCGGACAATGTTGTAGTGTGTTGATAAGGGACATTCTCGTGAGAAATTGATAAGAAACAATGTTGCGTTGGTGATGCTCGACCTTGCAAATTTTGCGGTAGCGCGTTGATAAGGGTTAATGTCGTGAGAAATTGATAAGAAACAATGTTGCGGTCCTTGACCTTCCTGGGGCACTGATTGGTGGATTGGGGAGTGAGGCAGGTGTGCTTTGACGTGGTGGGGGAGGGGGCGGCCGATGTGTTGCGCGAATCATAAAAATAGATAAATGATAGAAAGCTTATGTTAGTAGGTACGTTAGTCAAATAAAAACACATTATAATGGTTCTTTAACTAATCTTGTTTTCTTTATTTATCCAACTTGTTGAATCTATACCGAACCATTTCACTAGAACTTTGTCACCCTTTCTCTTCAACACTTTCTCCACCAGATACACATCAGGATATTTAACTTTTTGTAGTTCCTGTTCATAAAAAGCACCTAAGATTGGTTGTTGCCTTTCATCTTGCAGCTGATGTAGTAGCTATTTATTGGGGGTTCTGGACCACCGGAAGTCCAGCGTAACTAGACCCCTGTGTGTATGGAGTTTGCTAGGAGCGCGCGACCAGGTTATGTTGGTTTAGGTGCGTTTGCGGTTGATTTTGCGGTTGTAGAATGGTTTTTTTTTTAGTTCGGACAATGTTGTAGTGTGTTGATAAGGGACATTCTCGTGAGAAATTGATAAGAAACAATGTTGCGTTGGTGATGCTCGACCTTGCAAATTTTGCGGTAGCGCGTTGATAAGGGTTAATGTCGTGAGAAATTGATAAGAAACAATGTTGCGGTCCTTGACCTTCCTGGGGCACTGATTGGTGGATTGGGGAGTGAGGCAGGTGTGCTTTGACGTGGTGGGGGAGGGGGCGGCCTCGTCGTTGAATAGAGAAAACAGAGCGAGGAAGATGTATCAAACGGTTGAATTTCCTTTTTTCAAGTTAAAATCAAGACGACAGCTCACTTTCGAAGACTGGCCTGTAGGTTTACGTCAGAAGCCTGAAGATCTTGCAGAAGCTGGTTTCTTTTATACTGGTCATGGAGACAGAACTAAGTGTTTCCATTGTGGTGGAGGCTTAAAAGATTGGGAAGAAGATGATGATCCTTGGCAGCAGCATGTTCAGTGGTTTAGTGAGTGTGCTTATATCAAGTTCAAACTTGCCAAGTGTTTCATGTAAGAATAAAAGGGAAGGTTAAAAGTAAAATAAAAGACTGTGTACTACAAACATAATGAATTTTATTTGATTATACTATAATGTCCCCAAGCCAGTGTGTTTATTCCATCCTCAGAAAGTACTTTCTTCTCTTAATTTGTGTATAAACATGATGCTTATCGCTAGCAAATGTATACATGTTATCATATTTTACATAACCACAATCAAGTGCTTTTTTATAATTTTCGATATATGTAACTTTCTTACAATAGGAGCGGAGGTACCTTTGTTTTTCTTTACAGTCAAATCATTTAGTAAAACATAACTATACATTTTGGAACGTAAACCAACAAACTCTTTGAAGATACAACCATTGGTTTCATCTTTCATGAGACCGACGACCTTTTTGTTAACTAGTGGTAGATTATAAACATTGTCCTTGGGGAAATCAGAGGTGTCAAATCTAGCCTCTAAGTCTTGTCTAATATCTTCATAAAAATCTTTTGTTGTGATTTGATAGATGAAAGAATCCGTATCTGTGTAGAGCAGATGCATATTATGGTTGTATTTAGGTATAGCATATATGAGTAGTGAAAATTATACATAACATGTTTGGAAAGTTCTAGTACAGTGAAACCAGCATAAATAGGTTTATTGTATAATATTTTTGTTTTGTTCATTTGTACTGCTACAAAACCTTCGGAGAAAATCTTACAGCTATGAAAATTAGGATGAGCTTTGTATCTTTCAGCACCATATTTGCATTTTGTCTTTATTTTCTCATCACCTCACATGTTACAAAGTTTCACATCAATTCGCTTCCCTACATTCTCTATGGTTTTACCGAAAATCGAATTGTTCATGAGCTTATAGAAGTCTTTTTCAAATGAATTTTTAGCCAATATTCTTTTCTGTGTGTTTAAATCTATGTAGGGCTTAAGCCATGGAGATTGCTGAAACGATAAGATCCTATGGATTTTTTTACAAACTAATCCATGTTCTATACATTGATTCAAGTTCACATAGTGCATTACATAATTGTGTTTGTTGTTGAGAGTAAGTAAAAGCTTTTTAGTTTTACCATTTGGTGGTGTTTTTGTTTCGGCACAGAATGGATAGTTATTGTGTAAATCATGTAGACAATACGGATACTCCAGATCCACTTCCAAAATGTAACCGATATCTGAATCAGGATGCTGTGCTAATATATCGAATGAGTTAATTTCATGATTCGTTAACCAAACAAAGTTTGCATAAGGCAGATGTTGACTCATAGCATAACCATACAAATTATTAACATCCAAGTATACAATGAAACTGTCATCTCGTGTGGAATTGTATGTGGTTGGATCCATAAACTTATTGTTAGCTTGGGCGTGTCTTTTGTAAACTTGACTAATACCACCTCGAATACCGGACTGTAAGAACTGAATCATTTCATAATCAGTGAGAAGTTCGAGATTTATTCCCGTCTGTCTCAACATGGCATCCCACGAAAGACCGGGTGCTGTGAGGTATCTACAAGGATCTAGTTTATATGCACTCAAATAAATACTGCGGAAGCTTTCAAACACTTCAGCAAGTAATAGAACATCTGTTTTGAGATACAAATCACAGATTTCACCTAGCGTCTCTATATTAAATTTATTCCATACAGTTTGCGCATGCATGTAATCGCCATTAGGAAATATGTGTTTGTGTTAGTTCACTGTAAAATGATTGTTTATCGGGTAGTGATTTGGCTTCAAGTTTGCTCCAACAGTCAAGGTACTCGTATGGAAACACACCTTTTCGTGTTAAAAGGCTTATTTATTCGGGATCCGAAAAATGTTTGGGTAATATATGAAATTGGTCTCGTGGGAGATTTTTCACCAAACTGTCTAAACTAGCGGACATAAATTTAAACGAATCAACGAAACGTATAGTTATTTCTTTTCGAGTGCTGCAGAAATGGAAGAAGATTCTACGTTACATCCATTAGCACTTGCATTAGCATTTGGATATTCTTGTTATTAATAACATTAAAAAGGTGCCTTATGGTATTGACGTAACACCGGAGGGGTATTACATAGGTGACAGTGCTGTTGAATTCGATACAAATCATTTAATAATAAAAAATCAGAAGTTTAACTATACACCAGGGCTAATGGAATTGTTATTCAAACGGGAACCTAATACTTCTTTGATTCAACCTACAGATAGTGACGTCTACTTTAAAATAATAATGATGACAAATGCACATAGACGTAATTTTTCTGCAGAAGGTCAGATACAGGGTGACAAGAGTCTTAAATATACTCAATATATAAAGGAGGCAAACCATCTGTCTTCTTCTACCCCTATTCAAAAATCTCAAATAAAATCACAAACTGGTGGATGTTTTATCAGATCAGGTGGAACAGATAACAGAAGAGGTTTAATAGATAACAGATCAGGTCTGTTACATGAAGCTGATAACAGAATAGATGACCTATTGAATGCAAGAGATCAGTTAGTAACCGGTAGAGGCTTGTCATCATCGTCTACTAAAAATAACTATTCCAATACAGAGACAACTCTATTAATGAAAAAATACTACCCTAATACGGATATTATGTATTGAGATAACCCTAATGAACTAATAGATCGATTACGACTGCTTATCGCTTCGCGAAATGCTGGTAACAACAATCATGATAATGAAATTATTGCGATATTGAAACATACTTTCATTGTAATTATGACTATCGATAAGAGAAGCTACCAGGATGTCTTCAAAGTATACACAAAATGTAATGCATACGGTGGTGCACCTGGAGAATTTTATTTTATTTTTATTTTATTATGTTTGGAAAACTTACAGCTAACAAAGTTATGGTTCATGAGTGTGCAAAAACAGTGGCCATTTACAAGTTTCCGTAGATAAAAAACGGTGCATAAAAAAACAGAGCAGTCAGTTGACGAACAGAAGCTTACGTACGCTAGTTACAAAATTAAAGATATTAATTCTTATGACACTGGGTCTACACTACTTCTATTAAAAAGTTACACTAAAGATACCTAATGAACATTAGCAATTATGAAGAGAAGAAACTCTTACTTAAAATAGATTTGATTTGTATGAATGGATACATAATCACGCTCCCATCAAGGTTTAACGATATAAATGAGGATCAACTAGCAGAACTTAATAGTGGTGTTCACATCGTTAATAAAGGACCAAGCGGGAAAACATGGATTATCCAATTTTTATCAGATAGATCTGTTGAGGAAGGATAATAAAAGATTATTTTGTTTTACAGTGACTGACACTACTGGCATAAGCAATTTCAGATCAGGATATTCAGATATGATGATGTCACCTGCACAGAAACCATCAACAAACACCACAGCTGTTGCTCAAAGTACTGAAACATCAGGTGGACTGTGAAAATCGTTTGTTAAGAAATGTTAGAAAAGGTATTCAGAAAAATGATGTAGTTATAAAAGCACAACTGGATGAAGTTATGAATCTGTGTTTACATAAAATAAAAAAAAATCTCTCGTAGTCTAGAAGAGATCTCAGAAAAATATTCCACTACCACCCCCAGCACGTCTACCGTTCCCACCACCACCACACCGGTGGGTGGTATTGTCGAAACCTCCACAGGAAAAGTAAAAGCCCAAAGTAAAAAACCAATATGGGCAAATGGACAGTCGTTCAGGAACTTCACAAGAATGCCCGTAAAAACTTCCCCCGAAGACGTTTCATACAAAAAGGACTCGATGACACCTGGCAAATAGATTTGATTGACATGCAAAAATATTCTAAATACAACAGGGGGTTTAAGTATATTTTAGCTTGCATTGACACATTTTCGAAGTATGCTTGGCTGCAGCCATTAAAAAGCAAATCAGGTGATAATGTGACACAAGGGATGCTCAACCTGTTAAAAAACAATTTAAGTCGTAGACCCAAAAATATTCAATCTGATGATGGACGAGAGTTTTTCAATGAAAAGTTCCAAGCCCTGATGAGAAAGTTTAATGTAAACCATTACTCAACATACAGTGTAATGAAAGCTTCTATTGTAGAGAGATTTATTAGAACTATCAAAAATTGGCTTTGGCAGCGATTTACCTACAATGGCTCATATAAATGGATTGGACAGGAACTCTCTGATATAGTAAACAGATATAATAATAAAATACATAGTACTATCAGGATTGCCCCAGTGACCGTGAATCACACTAACGCTAATGAACTTTTATCTACTGTTTACAATCATATCAAAGTACGACCTAAAACAAAGTATAGGTATGGAGATTACGTACGTATCAGCAAATATAAATCTACTTTTTCCAAGGGATACACCGGAAATTGGAGTGCGGAAATATTTCAAGTGGTAAAGGTGAATAACACCAATCCTGTGACCTATCAGCTGCAAGATGAAAGGCAACAACCAATCTTAGGTGCTTTTTATGAAGAGGAACTACAAAAAGTTAAATATCCTGATGTGTATCTGGTGGAGAAAGTGTTGAAGAGAAAGGGTGACAAAGTTCTAGTGAAATGGTTCGGTATAGATTCAACAAGTTGGATAAATAAAGAAAACAAGATTAGTTAAAGAATCATTATAATGTGTTTTTATTTGACTGACGTACCTACTAACATAAGCTTTCTATCATTTATCTATTTTTATGATTAGATTAACAAAAATCTTATCATTAAAATAAGTCTAAAGTTTATGATATAAAAGTCATAATACTAAAATCTTATCATTAAAATAAGTCTAAAGTTTATGATATAAAAGTCATAATACTAAAATCTTATCATTAAAGTAAGTCTTAAAGTTTAATATATAAAAGTCATAATACTAACAGTTACAATTACAAACTTATCGATTTAAATAGTTTTCTAACCACCTTGCAAAAGCTCGCACCTCTACACCACTACAGTGACAGGTGCGAGGTGATTTTCCTTTAAATGCTTTATGTCTCACACAATTCCTTAAAATATGGTTTGAATTCAAATTTTTCATTATAATTTCAACTTTTGGACATTGTAGTGTTTCTAGATTAAGTGATGAAAATCCTAGACTCTCTAATAAGTCTCTTCAAATGATACCCCCCTTATACATCCATATAAACTGTTTTTTCGGGTCAAAGCCCTTTATTTTTCTTAAAAACTCTGTAAAACTGATGTCATTGTTATAGTTTTTTAAATACATCCCATGAATGTAATTAGTAGCAAATGAGGTTGTTTTATCTTGATAGTATAATAACCATTCCGGAAGTTTTATATGAAATAAATAAAGGATCCTATCCTGAATATTATAAACACCTACTTCTTTAAAATACATTATTTTTGATACCTGAAAACCATCTATATCGATAATATATTTAATGTTTTCTACATCCAATATAATATTTACTGATTGTAGTAAATTATAGTAAAACTATACTTTATATATATTAAAATTCAACTTGATATTATAGCAAGTGCAACACTTTAAAATAGCTATTTATGAATCGTTATAGCAATCGCTTATAGCATAAATGGTAGTATTTATAAAATCATTAGAAAATTTACATAAAAAAAAACTAAACAATATCGCAAGTGAAAAAACTTTAAAATAGCTCTATACCACACTCGCTTACAGCATAAATTATGTAATTTAATAAATCATTACCTAGTTGCTCGGTGAACAGTTCATGGGCGAAACACTCTGGCGGTGTGTGACTTAACAACTGAAGCCACTCTTCCACATTGATATCACCCACAGTGTCCTCAAGATGAGACGTGATGTCGTCCCAGATCTCAATTAGGGAATAGGTGTTTATATCACTAAACTCACTTTTCTCGTAAACACTTTTAAGAACTCCACTGACATCTCCATTTACTTTCGCAAGTGGTATAGGTCTTCTCCACAGTTGTAGTAATCTGTTTGAAGATAAATGTTTTAACCAACTGCTCTAACATTCAAAATACATTGCTTCAACTAGTGACATCATCATATTATCTGAATATCCTGATCTGAAATTGCTTATGCCAGTAGTGTCAGTCACTGTAAAACAAAATAATCTTTTATTATCCTTCCTCAACAGATCTATCTGATAAAAATTGGATAATCCATGTTTTCCCGCTTGGTCCTTTATTAACGATGTGAACACCACTATTAAGTTCTGCTAGTTGATCCTCATTTATATCGTTAAACCTTGATGGGAGCGTGATTATGTATCCATTCATACAAATCAAATCTATTTTAAGTAAGAGTTTCTTCTCTTCATAATTGCTAATGTTCATTAGGTATCTTTAGTGTAACTTTTTAATAGAAGTAGTGTAGACCCAGTGTCATAAGAATTAATATCTTTAATTTTGTAACTAGCGTACGTAAGCTTCTGTTCGTCAACTGACTGCTCTGTTTTTTTATGCACCGTTTTTTATCTACGGAAACTTGTAAATGGCCACTGTTTTTGCACACTCATGAACCATAACTTTGTTAGCTGTAAGTTTTCCAAACATAATAAAATAAAAATAAAATAAAATTCTCCAGGTGCACCACCGTATGCATTACATTTTGTGTATACTTTGAAGACATCCTGGTAGCTTCTCTTATCGATAGTCATAATTACAATGAAAGTATGTTTCAATATCGCAATAATTTCATTATCATGATTGTTGTTACCAGCATTTCGCGAAGCGATAAGCAGTCGTAATCGATCTATTAGTTCATTAGGGTTATCTCAATACATAATATCCGTATTGGGGTAGTATTTTTTCATTAATAGAGTTGTCTCTGTATTGGAATAGTTATTTTTAGTAGACGATGATGACAAGCCTCTACCGGTTACTAACTGATCTCTTGCATTCAATAGGTCATCTATTCTGTTATCAGCTTCATGTAACAGACCTGATCTGTTATCTATTAAACCTCTTCTGTTATCTGTTCCACCTGATCTGATAAAACATCCACCAGTTTGTGATTTTATTTGAGATTTTTGAATAGGGGTAGAAGAAGACAGATGGTTTGCCTCCTTTATATATTGAGTATATTTAAGACTCTTGTCACCCTGTATCTGACCTTCTGCAGAAAAATTACGTCTATGTGCATTTGTCATCATTATTATTTTAAAGTAGACGTCACTATCTGTAGGTTGAATCAAAGAAGTATTAGGTTCCCGTTTGAATAACAATTCCATTAGCCCTGGTGTATAGTTAAACTTCTGATTTTTTATTATTAAATGATTTGTATCGAATTCAACAGCACTGTCACCTATGTAATACCCCTCCGGTGTTACGTCAATACCATAAGGCACCTTTTTAATGTTATTAATAACAAGAATATCCAAATGCTAATGCAAGTGCTAATGGATGTAACGTAGAATCTTCTTCCATTTCTGCAGCACTCGAAAAGAAATAACTATACGTTTCGTTGATTCGTTTAAATTTATGTCCGCTAGTTTAGACAGTTTGGTGAAAAATCTCCCACGAGACCAATTTCATATATTACCCAAACATTTTTCGGATCCCGAATAAATAAGCCTTTTAACACGAAAAGGTGTGTTTCCATACGAGTACCTTGACTGTTGGAGCAAACTTGAAGCCAAATCACTACCCGATAAACAATCATTTTACAGTGAACTAACACAAACACATATTTCCTAATGGCGATTACATGCATGCGCAAACTGTATGGAATAAATTTAATATAGAGACGCTAGGTGAAATCTGTGATTTGTATCTCAAAACAGATGTTCTATTACTTGCTGAAGTGTTTGAAAGCTTCCGCAGTATTTATTTGAGTGCATATAAACTAGATCCTTGTAGATACCTCACAGCACCCGGTCTTTCGTGGGATGCCATGTTGAGACAGACGGGAATAAATCTCGAACTTCTCACTGATTATGAAATGATTCAGTTCTTACAGTCCGGTATTCGAGGTGGTATTAGTCAAGTTTACAAAAGACACGCCCAAGCTAACAATAAGTTTATGGATCCAACCACATACAATTCCACACGAGATGACAGTTTCATTGTATACTTGGATGTTAATAATTTGTATGGTTATGCTATGAGTCAACATCTGCCTTATGCAAACTTTGTTTGGTTAACGAATCATGAAATTAACTCATTCGATATATTAGCACAGCATCCTGATTCAGATATCGGTTACATTTTGGAAGTGGATCTGGAGTATCCGTATTGTCTACATGATTTACACAATAACTATCCATTCTGTGCCGAAACAAAAACACCACCAAATGGTAAAACTAAAAAGCTTTTACTTACTCTCAACAACAAACACAATTATGTAATGCACTATGTGAACTTGAATCAATGTATAGAACATGGATTAGTTTGTAAAAAAATCCATAGGATCTTATCGTTTCAGCAATCTCCATGGCTTAAGCCCTACATAGATTTAAACACACAGAAAAGAATATTGGCTAAAAATTCATTTGAAAAAGACTTCTATAAGCTCATGAACAATTCGATTTTCGGTAAAACCATAGAGAATGTAGGGAAGCGAATTGATGTGAAACTTTGTAACATGTGAGGTGATGAGAAAATAAAGACAAAATGCAAATATGGTGCTGAAAGATACAAAGCTCATCCTAATTTTCATAGCTGTAAGATTTTCTCCGAAGGTTTTGTAGCAGTACAAATGAACAAAAATATTATACAATAAACCTATTTATGCTGGTTTCACTGTACTAGAACTTTCCAAACATGTTATGTATAATTTTCACTACTCATATATGCTATACCTAAATACAACCATAATATGCATCTGCTCTACACAGATACGGATTCTTTCATCTATCAAATCACAACAAAAGATTTTTATGAAGATATTAGACAAGACTTAGAGGCTAGATTTGACACCTCTGATTTCCCCAAGGACAATGTTTATAATCTACCACTAGTTAACAAAAAGGTCGTCGGTCTCATGAAAGATGAAACCAATGGTTGTATCTTCAAAGAGTTTGTTGGTTTACGTTCCAAAATGTATAGTTATGTTTTACTAAATGATTTGACTGTAAAGAAAAACAAAGGTACCTCCGCTCCTATTGTAAGAAAGTTACATATATCGAAAATTATAAAAAAGCACTTGATTGTGGTTATGTAAAATATGATAACATGTATACATTTGCTAGCGATAAGCATCATGTTTATACACAAATTAAGAGAAGAAAGTACTTTCTGAGGATGGAATAAACACACTGGCTTGGGGACATTATAGTATAATCAAAAAAAATTCATTATGTTTGTAGTACACAGTCTTTTATTTTACTTTTAACCTTCCCTTTTATTCTTACATGAAACACTTGGCAAGTTTGAACTTGATATAAGCACACTCACTAAACCACTGAACATGCTGCTGCCAAGGATCATCATCTTCTTCCCAATCTTTTAAGCCTCCACCACAATGGAAACACTTAGTTCTGTCTCCATGACCAGTATAAAAGAAACCAGCTTCTGCAAGATCTTCAGGCTTCTGACGTAAACCTACAGGCCAGTCTTCGAAAGTGAGCTGTCGTCTTGATTTTAACTTGAAAAAAGGAAATTCAACCGTTTGATACATCTTCCTCGCTCTGTTTTCTCTATTCAACGACGAGGCCGCCCCCTCCCCCACCACGTCAAAGCACACCTGCCTCACTCCCCAATCCACCAATCAGTGCCCCAGGAAGGTCAAGGACCGCAACATTGTTTCTTATCAATTTCTCACGACATTAACCCTTATCAACGCGCTACCGCAAAATTTGCAAGGTCGAGCATCACCAACGCAACATTGTTTCTTATCAATTTCTCACGAGAATGTCCCTTATCAACACACTACAACATTGTCCGAACTAAAAAAAAAACCATTCTACAACCGCAAAATCAACCGCAAACGCACCTAAACCAACATAACCTGGTCGCGCGCTCCTAGCAAACTCCATACACACAGGGGTCTAGTTACGCTGGACTTCCGGTGGTCCAGAACCCCCAATAAATAGCTACTACATCAGCTGCAAGATGAAAGGCAACAACCAATCTTAGGTGCTTTTTATGAACAGGAACTACAAAAAGTTAAATATCCTGATGTGTATCTGGTGGAGAAAGTGTTGAAGAGAAAGGGTGACAAAGTTCTAGTGAAATGGTTCGGTATAGATTCAACAAGTTGGATAAATAAAGAAAACAAGATTAGTTAAAGAACCATTATAATGTGTTTTTATTTGACTAACGTACCTACTAACATAAGCTTTCTATCATTTATCTATTTTTATGATTCGCGCAACACATCGGCCGCCCCCTCCCCCACCACGTCAAAGCACACCTGCCTCACTCCCCAATCCACCAATCAGTGCCCCAGGAAGGTCAAGGACCGCAACATTGTTTCTTATCAATTTCTCACGACATTAACCCTTATCAACGCGCTACCGCAAAATTTGCAAGGTCGAGCATCACCAACGCAACATTGTTTCTTATCAATTTCTCACGAGAATGTCCCTTATCAACACACTACAACATTGTCCGAACTAAAAAAAAAACCATTCTACAACCGCAAAATCAACCGCAAACGCACCTAAACCAACATAACCTGGTCGCGCGCTCCTAGCAAACTCCATACACACAGGGGTCTAGTTACGCTGGACTTCCGGTGGTCCAGAACCCCCAATAAATAGCTACTACATCAGCTGCAAGATGAAAGGCAACAACCAATCTTAGGTGCTTTTTATGAACAGGAACTACAAAAAGTTAAATATCCTGATGTGTATCTGGTGGAGAAAGTGTTGAAGAGAAAGGGTGACAAAGTTCTAGTGAAATGGTTCGGTATAGATTCAACAAGTTGGATAAATAAAGAAAACAAGATTAGTTAAAGAACCATTATAATGTGTTTTTATTTGACTAACGTACCTACTAACATAAGCTTTCTATCATTTATCTATTTTTATGATTCGCGCAACACATCGGCCGCCCCCTCCCCCACCACGTCAAAGCACACCTGCCTCACTCCCCAATCCACCAATCAGTGCCCCAGGAAGGTCAAGGACCGCAACATTGTTTCTTATCAATTTCTCACGACATTAACCCTTATCAACGCGCTACCGCAAAATTTGCAAGGTCGAGCATCACCAACGCAACATTGTTTCTTATCAATTTCTCACGAGAATGTCCCTTATCAACACACTACAACATTGTCCGAACTAAAAAAAACCATTCTACAACCGCAAAATCAACCGCAAACGCACCTAAACCAACATAACCTGGTCGCGCGCTCCTAGCAAACTCCATACACACAGGGGTCTAGTTACGCTGGACTTCCGGTGGTCCAGAACCCCCAATAAATAGCTACTTACGAGTTTACGGCTTTTAACGAGACCAATATTTTGAAGGACGGATGGATCTAAAGTAACTTTACGATTAAAGTATGAATGATGATGCGTCACAACTTCAGTATTACGTGCGAAGAGAATATAAATCTCAAAATCACTGAATCACGTGATATTAAGAGGAGAAGCTAAATAGTTTAAGAAAGTATGACGTCAGTTTTGAAGAGGTTTGGAGGTATAAAACTTCACGCTTACTGGCAGAAGTCGGGAACGTAAAAGTACCGAAAGTCGAATCATTCGGAAATTGGTTTCGAGCGAATTCGAGAAAATTACTTATTTCGCTGTAAAGAAATAGTATACCAGCCAACTTTTATTCGCCAGTTTAAGTAAATTGAATGTTCGTCATTATTTTGTGAGGTATCTCGCTTTGGAATCAGCAAGGAGGTTGACGATATAATTTATTGATAGTAACTCACTTAAAAGAAAATATTTATTTTTAAATCGAATTGTTGTTGAATTCGAGAAGAGTATTTTTACTTTGAACCGACTTCAAGAAGGAGGAGGTTCTTAACTCGGTTGATAAATATATTTTTATGTATGTGCACCGATTACGCTGAGATTTTTAATCCGATTAACGTGATTCTTCTTTAGTTTGATGCGGAATACTTGTTTCAATAAATTTTACATACCTTTAAAAATTATACTGCTTTCATTTATGTTCAGTCACGTGTATAAACATGTATACACCACGGTAACATAAAAATCAATTTGATCATAGAATAACTATAATAATATTTAGTTTTAGGGCACACTTTATAGTAGTCTATGATATAATTACAATAAAATAAGTTTTAACTTAAAGTTATGGATTATTTCAGAGAAAATTTATTCAAATCTTTGCATAGTGTATACATGTTTATGCTCGTGACTGTTCATAAAAATTTCTTTATTTATGAATATTTTTGTTTAGTATTTTTAGTGTGTAAGGCTTTTTTAACAGTAGTAGGAGTATGGAATGTTGGGATTGTAATAGGTTGCACTTTCCAGGTACACTATTAAATAGTAAAAAATAAAAATATAAACTTGTAAAAATAACCGCTTTCAAAGACAAACAAATACAGTTAAATAACTTAAATTTGGGAACTCGGTGAAAAAGCAAAACAATAAACAGAACAGTAGCCGCTGACTTCCGAAATATAGGTTACTAGCTTTTGCCCGCGGCTTCGCTCGCGTTAGAAAGAGACAAAAAGTAGCCTATGTTACTCTCCATCCCTTCAACTATCTCCACTCAAAAAATCACGTCAATTCAAAGCTCCGTTTTGCCGTGAAAGAAAGACAAACAGACAGACAGACACACTTTCCCATTTATAATATTAGTATGGATGGAGATTCAAGAATAGTAGATTGTATTACAAGGGCGCAAAGTAATATTTTTACGGCGAGGGCGTTTTTTGAATCCAGAGCGAAGTGAGGGATTCTAGAGTAGAATCCCGAACGTAGCGAGGGATTCAAAGTACGTCGCCCGAGCCAAAAATATATTTTGCGCTCGAGTGATACACTCTACTTTTCATCACCCCCTATGAGAAAATAAAAGGCGCTTCATACTTTATAGTAAAATTATTATTGTAGCTGCTATTATTATCGCTTGATAATAATAGCAGCTACATTAACAATTTTCTGCAAAACAATCCGTGAAAATTTTTAAGACAACTCGGGCTGTAGTTTGCGCGCTTTATTTCTATTACCGCCGCTATTGGCCGTCGTCGTACCAGCCATTCATTATTTGCGTTCGATTCTTTGGCGCAGAGCATTAAGATGTTCCAAATTCAAACAGTTTTTAGGCGCACTTATAACAGGGCGTAAAACATGCAAAGACGTTCCAAATTCAAAAAGTGCGATTAAAAGTTACTTTTAGACGCACTTTTTGAATTTGGAGCGTCATTATTGCCCGCTGAAAGTTTCTTATAGAAAACACCAACTTTGGGCGTACTTAAAGGGGAACAAAGTCGTCTTTTTCGAATAGGTGGGATGAAAAATATTTTTTTATTTATGCTTATCAGATATTAACAAAAAACATTGACCTTCTTGACGACAAAAGCATTAAATATAAACGTATTTGTGACATAAACGTGTTTTCAGACTGTAGAATTTTTGCACTGACTTTAGCAAAAACATAACATCGTGAACAGAAAACCTGAACTCATAATGAATGATAATAATAAAGTCTAAAATCGCCATTCCGCTTTAGACAAGCGTTCTGATCAGTGCTCGTGCTCAGATTTAATTCAAGATTCATATATTAAGTACGAATTAACCTGCAAAAAACTCTCAACTTCGCAAACCTATGCGGCAAATTTTTTTTTTTTTTTGGTGAGTGGGAAATCATCAAATGACTTCTCCCGCCGTAAAGGTGGCGGGAGGGCGTGTCAGACTTTTACTGACTAAAACCCACTCATATTCCTTCGGTTGCCCCTTATGTTCCGGGGTCACGGTAACCATTATAAACATTCCGCAACCCCGGCAGGATGCGGCTAATCTTGCAGTCATACCATATAGTTTATTAAATTGCTTGAGAACGAAACACAATGTAGTAGGTAGCAATTTGGTGCGTCATTAAAACTTTTACGAGCGATCGCTGTCCCGCCCCCCTCGATTTATCAGCCCCCGAACCATTACTGAGAAGGTTTCCAATTCTTTCCATGACCATCATTAAGCGAATTGTTAAATGGAAAAATGTGCAATTTGCATAAATAGTAGATTGATTTTGTATCATCGGATTGCAATCCGATACGAAGTTCACGCTTCAAGTTTGTTATTAAAGTATTTTGGGGCCGCTAGAGAGTTGTTAAATGTAACAGTGGTGTTACATTGCTTGTTACAGGAGTTGTTTAGGGGCAAAGGGTGCTTAAAGTATCTTATATTGTTGTTATTTTGTGTTAAATTTGCAACGTAAAGGATTATCTCATCAACACTTTCCGAGAAGTCCTGCTAGGGTCTTAATTTATGAATTAATCACTTGTGTTGCATATACAGAGACATGGTTGCACAGTAGCTATGAGGGGTTGGCTGCTACACTGCGTGTGCATTCGATTTTTGGAGGAAACAAATCTTTTTATGATTTTTGAGTTATTCCTCAAGACTAGTTATTGGTATATATGCAAGTTTGTGTTTTGTCTCTTATTTATAATCTTTTCTTTCTAAATCTTTTACATATAGAAACAAAAGCTTTTTGTGGTATTCAATGCACAGCTCAGACGCAGCTACTGAAGCTAGAAACATGGGAAATTGTTGGGCGTCTTTCAATATGTGACAAAGAACAATGGCAAAATCTTATTTGAATTAAATTTAAGTGTCTAGAAATGAAATATATACGAATTAAACATAATTATTTTTGTAAGTTTTTTCAAACTATCACATTAATTAAATAAGGCCGGACAAAAAAGTAATATAAAATGATAAGTTAATTGATTAATTTCGTGGACTTTTATTGAATTAGTGTAACCACTTTGAAAAAACAAAAATACTAAAAGAATATTTTACTTTCTTTGGCGATATTTTGGCTAAATTAACTGTTCTTGCGTGGCCTCCTGTTACTCTTTGGAGGAAACACATGTCACGACCTTCGGCCTCCCACCACGAGCGCGGGCGCCGCCATCCTTCCGCGCCGGGGACCTCTCGCCCCGCACCCTGGACTTCGGGTGCCTATATAAGCTGATGCAGACGCACACTCAAGCCCTTTTTCCTGCGCCGGCGACAACTCAGTTAAGTGGCTCCACTCATCATGACGGGAGTCACGTAGATCAGCATCCTCGTAACCCACTTCCTAACCCTGAGTCTCTGTAATTCTAAATTCCTGTATTTTTCTTGTTACAATAAACCTTTGTAAACTTTTGTTGTCGAGTGTGAATTATCTCCATTACACATTACCCCTTCTCACGCCACACTGGCGCCCAGTAATAGGCAAAAGGACTGATCTCGTGACTCCCGTTCTCTTTCTTCTTCTTTCTGTGTGTATTTACGTGTGTGTGGGAAATCCGTCCGAGAAGGTACGTAATATCTGTCTTTCTTGTGAACAACGTGCTAACCTAAACAGCACGTGGTTAAATAATTAAATGTTACTGTATTGCAGTGAATCTCTAAATCATAATCGCAAGTGAGTGTTCTCAAATAATAATTAGCTTCTCTAATCTATTTCTTGAACGGATTTCTACGTACTTACTGTGTATTCTTTTCGCTTGTCGCTGCGAGATATTAACTTCTTGTGCTTATTAAAGCTAAGCTTGAATTCCTCTAATATGAACTTCAGGCAAACTTGCAAACTTTAAGCAAATCTTCACGCTTGCACCATATTTACCGGTATGAATGCCCTATCTAATAAAACCGATATACAAAATCTTTAACCTCTAAGCCCACATGGCACGTGTTGCAAGCAGTTTGCTCATCGGAAGATAATCATAATGAATCAGTTAATTCATTTACCTATAATCTTAAACTTGTTTCTGAATTATCTAAATTTAATATGCTAAAAATAAAACATGTGTTTTCATACCGAGAGTAAACTAATTTATGTTGTGTAGGGGTGTTCCTGATGTCAAAAATCCTTTCTTTTGCTTTCAAAATCTTTTCTGAGGATACCTACTTTAACTTGGTATCGTAATAATGAAACAAAATAAATTACTTAACTTAAAATAAAATGATACTAACCTTAACTTATGGTGCTCCCACACAGCAGTTATATAACGTTATACAACATTGTGTAACACGATATTTTTATTGATTTCGTACGCGCTATTATAAATGTTATCGTGTTACACAATGTTGTATAACGTTATATAACTGCTGTGTGGGAGCACCTTTAAACAAAAAAACTATTACATAAAATATAATAACTAAATCTAACAAAAAAAAACAACCAACTTAACTTTAACAAAAAAAAAAACTGAAATATTAAACTATCAAACTCTAAAATAAGTTGCTACATTGCAACATTAAAGCGTACCTTCCCACTACCCTACATATAACTATTACTTTTATCTATAAACCTATAATTCTATTATTTATATATTTACAGTTGGTCTAAACCAACTGCCTTATAAGATGATGGCCCTAACCCATTCATCCTTATATACTACCGGCCCCTACCGCCGTAGTATGAAAGCAATCTTGGCCCTAACCCAATGATTTCTTTTAACCTTACCATGGCCCTACACCATTGGTAATCTACGTATCTATCTAAATAGCGGATTGCAACTATTAAAAAAGCCTATGCAGGAGCGGTTGGTTACTCCTTAAGCAAGCCTGAACCATAAATACGTACCTATCTATTAAACTCTAAATAGCGGATTGCAACTATTAAAAAAGCCTATGCAGGAGCGGTTGGTTACTCCTTAAGTAAGCCTGAACCAAAATAAAAACTATAAATATCTATTCTATTTCTTTAAGTTTGGTTATATGTAGACTGCAATGTACTAAATGGCCCTACAGGTCGTTTAGTTGGTTGGGTAGTTGGATTGTCTTACTGTAGTTTCGAGGTTAGACATCGTCGTTTCTAAAATGTTCTGCTCGATTTTTCTTTATTGTTCTATACCTGTCGGCATTGTTTCAGATAATGTTGACAATTGTAACTTAAATTCGCCAGTTTCTACTAATGATTCTTGGTACTTGTCTACTTGAACATTTCTAACGGGCGCAAAAATTCCCCGTCCTTCTTTTGTCGATTATTATGTGATAAACGGCAAACTATCCTCCTAAACTATATCGCTAAAAAAAAAAAAAAGTTTAAGCCCGAGTTTGACTCGAGAGTGTTGAGTGTTGATTTGATAGGTCGCATTAAAAAAAAAAATGTACTTATATATCCTTGTTGTTACAGGTTGTCTCACAAAATATCGTTTTCTCCTTCCTATTAGGAAGACAATGTTTTTCTAGTACATGGTATTCCTTCTTACATAGTACTTAACCATGGCAAACAATTTGTTATTGTAACTTAAAATCTAATATCTAAATAAAAAAATCCTAAGTTGCATTGCACACCGATGTATACGCCTCATGTAAACACGGTCCAACGATATAATAAAACTGAAATAACAGCCGTTTCGACTTATATTGAAAACTGTGCAGAAAACTAAAACGCAATTTGCAAGTAACTGTGTAGTTAACGAAGTCACTGGTTATTCTTCGTCTTTTCTTGTTTGGTCGTAAATTGGTTACATGTGGTTCACATTGTATTGTGTCGAAAAATGATCTTGATATAATTCATCGTTTAAAAACAAAAAAAAAGTCTAGTATTTGGTTGTGAATTGGTCACATGTGGTTCACATTATATCGTGTCGAAAAATGATCCTGATACAATCCATGAGCCTCGAGATGGTTACGCCAAATCCCTGGGCTACTTATCGTCTATATTCGAGAAGGTACAGGCAGCTTTGCTAGCGGCTCACCTAGATAGTTATTTCACAAAGAAACTTACTCCTTATAAATTCTTCAAATGCAAAAGTGTCTCAAAGAATCACATTTAGCCTATAAATTAGCCAATATGTCAGGCAAACTCAAACAAAATTATCAATAAACAATGACTTTGTTTCCTTATTATTATTATCTATCTTGGCTTAATATTCTAAACTTTGTATAGTTTTACTTCGTCTTCTCAGGACACCCAAATTCATTCTACAAACATTTTCAGTTCGTCTTGTAAACTCTTTCTCCTAAACGGTTATAAAATCAGCTACGAAAACAAATACATATATTCTTTATAATTATAGAAAACTAATCCTACGAACTAATTCGTAAACAACTCGTAATCGCTTTCTAAACTGCACCTTATTACTTAGGCTTATTGTTTACTCTCAATTGAGCGTCGCTTGAGAATGGAATGCATGACTCACGACGCAACTGCAAATGATCGCTTCATATTTTTCTTTACGTAACTTGTTATTGTCAATATCTAATTAGCTACTAAATCTTCAGAATCTTTTTCTATTGAGCAATTTGTTTGCAACAATTAACTTGTCCCTATTACTATAATAATATAAATTCTTACTTTTTTCTATTATGTCCCTGATACTTCTTTAAAATCTCTCAGGGTACCAGAATCTACCTGCTGGGGACCTGCAGCACCAGAGGCAGCTGCAGCAACGAATTTCCCCCAGGGAAAATTCTGGCCTAAAGGGGGGAGTGTCACGACCTTCGGCCTCCCACCACGAGCGCGGGCGCCGCCATCCTTCCGCGCCGGGGACCTCTCGCCCCGCACCCTGGACTTCGGGTGCCTATATAAGCTGATGCAGACGCACGCTCGGCCCTTTTTCCTGCGCCGGCGACAACTCAGTTAAGTGGCTCCACTCATCATGACGGGAGTCACGTAGATAAGCACCTTTGTAACCCACTATCTACCCCTGAGTCTTTATAATTCTAAATTCGTATATTTTTCTTGTTACAATAAACTTTTGTAAACTTTTGTTGTCGAGTATGAATTATCTCCATTACTCGCCACCATCCTTTTCACGCCACACTGCACGTGCTGATAACGGCTTATATTAGAACTAACTACATTATTAATTTCACGATGGATGTGTTATTAACTCTAGCTCGTCGGTGAATTTCCCACTTAGGTTTAATTCTATATTCAACGTGAAGGGTAAACGGAAATGACGGGCATGTCTGAGAGCTTTCAGGAGTGTACTATATAAGTGTACTAACCAGGGACCCAATTCACGTGCGTTAGATAAATATTGAAATCGATATTTATCAAATTAAAATGGCGGATATCGAGTTATTTGGATAAATCAGTATTCTCAGTTTATCGAGTGAGATAATTATCCAACCATTTCATTCATTTGTCATTAAATTTTGTGATATTTTTGATTGATATAAGACTCTCGATATCTTATCGAATTCGATATTATATCACGTAAACCGAGAATCAGGTCCCTGAGCTTTGTGAACTGCTAAATGTTGTGTGTATATATAAAATGGTAAACAGACTGACAAATAGTGTTGTATCAACGGACATTCCAAACCGCTGTTCTAGAGTTTAACTGCACCTGAGTTCGTTCCATGTCCTGGAGCCCAATTCTCGTGCGTTAGATAAATATCGAAATCGATATTTATCAAATTAAAATGGCGGATATCGAGTTATTTGGATAAATCGGTATTCTCAGTTTATAGAATGAGATAATTATCCAACCATTTCATTCATTTGTCATTGAATTTTGTGATATTTTTGATTGATATAAGACTCTGAATATCTTATCGAATTCGATATTATATCACATAAACCGAGAATTAGGTCCCTGGACCCCAATTCTCGTGCGTCAGATAAATATCAAAATCGATATTTATCAAATTAAAATGGCGGATATCGAGTTATTTGGATAAATCGGTATTCTCAATTTATCGAGTGAGATAATTATGCAACCATTTCATTCATTTGTCATTGAATTTTGTGATATTTTTGATTGATATAAGACTCTCGATATCTTATCAAATTCGATATTATATCACATAAACCGAGAATTAGGTCCCTGGTAACGGTTGTCAACCACGTGACCTGTGGAAGTCTTATGCCTGACTCTTTAGGGTCTCTTCACATTTATCGACGCGGAATCGGCTAACAACACGGAATACGGGTGTTACTAATTACCATTCGCATCGGCTTGGCTTGGACGACGCGTCATGACGCCGGCCGACGGCAAAACGAGCCGTTTGCCTATTAGCTGATCGCATCTGTACGGCGCTCTGTGGTGATACGCACTTGGCTTAAGCCGATTCCGCGTCGATAAATGTGGGTAGACCCTTATCTACGATGGCGAGGACTTTTCTTACAAGTTGTTATTCATCACGTCTCATGATACGTCCATACCAACGCATACGGCTCTCCGCCATCTTTCCTATAATGGAAGTGATTTTAAATGATCCTCTGAGATACACAAGCATAATATCTAATAATACACGTAATTATTAAATATCAATTCCTTTCTGTATGTGTGTATGGTATATTCAGTTTAAGAATATTAAAATTCACAAACGACAAGAATATATTTAAAAAAATAAAGTTGTTAAAGTAACCATTAATAAATACATAACTTT
Source organism: Athetis lepigone (assembly GCA_033675125.1). NCBI lineage: Eukaryota > Metazoa > Arthropoda > Insecta > Lepidoptera > Noctuidae > Athetis > Athetis lepigone. The sequence continues at coordinate 13,181,408 of CM066243.1, read as the reverse complement.
GACGTAACTTAAACTTGTAAAATTACACCATCCTTTTGCCAGAACCACACAACACAAATTGACTGGCAGAACAGAAGCCACCGACTTCCGAAATTTTAGTTATTTTTGGGTTTTTAGTTTTTGAAGGCGGTTATTATTTTTTTGAAAAAAAGTTTTTATTTATTACTTTTTAGTGTCGACTCCCAATGTAGATATAGAAACATGAAGAAAAAACACACATCGTCTATGAATATTTCGTCAATTTTTTTTTGTTCTTGGTGAATTTTTCGAGAACCACTGAACCGATCGCCACAAAATTTATATGGGACCACCCCTGAATCATGACTTATCAAACAAAAAAAGAACCATCAAAATCCGTTTACAATTGACGGAGATATCGCGTAACAAACATACAAAAAAAAAAAAAAAGAACATACAGACGAATTGAGAACCTCCTCCTTTTTTGAAGTCGGTTAAAAATTACACCATCCTTTTGCCAGAACCCAGATGAAAAAATCACTTGAGCAAAAAGAATACCGACTAGACCAAAATGGAAAGTTGAAATTCTTTTCCTAATTATAAGGTGCGAGAACTGAATTTTTATGAAACGGCCTTGACGCAAATAGTTCTCTAAAAGCTTTGAAAAGTGTTCATTTACATAATGTCTTATTCAAATGGTAGGAACTTGAGTACTTTGTAAACGTTTTTTGTCATGCCATTCTACAGTCAAATTGTTTTAGATAAATATTCAGGAACCTTATTTTTGTACATTAGAGTGGCGAATTTTTACGCCATATTTTTAATTTCAAGTGGCGTCGTTTGCAAGCTCTAATTGTTTTTATCTGTTAATGTGTTGTCTCTGTAAGTATATCTTTTACTGAAACCTGAGAAGTGGTTTTTATACTCATTATTATGAACAACTTTTACTATGAAATCGGTCGTGACATTAATCTAATATAAGCCCTTGGATTTTGTTTTGTTTATTTCAACAATTATCTCTGAAACTGCTATTCGGATAAAAAAATATTTGTATATGACAGCCAAATATAATGAGGATATTAATATCACGCTACGACTCACGAGATCGGAGAAGTAAAACCTCGGGAGACAACAAGTCGTAAAAAAAAGGAACAATTACATAGACAAACTGTCCTTGTAAAGAAGCATGGCACTGTATCGTGATGATATACAAACGATATATGTATTAAAGAATATTGTCTTACATATATTAATTACCCGTACTCATCCATGTATTGCTGATACTGGAAACGTTGTTATTATTCTCTTTATAACACTGATATCGACAAAATGTCTATTATTCCATAAGTTCGTGTTATAGATTTGTACAAATTGTTTGCCAATATATTAAGTTAAGACATTAAATGCCCATTCCTAAGACCACAAAAATAGTTAGGCGAGTTGGTAGTACCAATCACTTAAATTAAACTAATACAATTATTACATCCACGCATTCCTAGAAATAAACAACAAAGCCTGTTTAAATCCAGAACTCCGTAATTCCAGCCAATCCGAACATTTTTATTCCATTTTAAAATTCATTTAAATTTCTTAAAAGTGTACTTTACCTTTTGCGAAAATTCAAGCGGCCACACTTTTGAACTAGGCAGTAGTATTTAAACCGAGGAAGAACTTTTATTCATTGCGGGAAAATTAAAACTGGGATTTAGAGGCATTAGATGTAAGTACTGATCCCAGTCCCTTTCATTCAGTGTTTTTGGTGTAAATGTGAGCACGTTCTGTCCAAATGAACATTTTGACGAGGACGATGAATTTTCGCCTGTTTAGACCCATATCCCTAATTAAATCTGGTCGCACATGACATACGGTTTCATTGTATGTATGTTACGTTCCGTATGAAAACGGATTGGATTGTAAACTGCTGGTATCTGTTTTTTTCTCTTCGGTTTAAAATTGACTTTTTTTTAAACTCTCCCGATAAAAATTGAGACAACTCACACACGACCTTTTAATCCCAAACTAGCAAAGCGAATACTATGGTAACCAGACTAATGATACATATACTTATTTATACATATAATTTATAAACTCCTGATAAATCAAAGTCGCTTTCCGCCGTCTCTCTCTATCTTTAAAACTGCGCAACAAGTTTTGATGGAGTTCTTTTTTAATAAATAGAGTGATTCAAAAGTGAAGTATCTTTTTTACAATAATGCATATTTTATGTAGTAGATAAAAGCCGGAATATTCAAAGATTTGTAACTCCCGCGTGGAGGTGGGGCAGGTCGCTAGTAGTAAATGAATTTTATCTAGACACAAATCAAACCGTCATGCTCATAACTCTAAGAGTTTTCCTTGTTGAAAATTAAACTCTTGACTTTTGACTTACTACACGGCACGGCACGGTACAATTTCACATAAAATCATATTTAATACGACTTTTATCGACACCAATGTCTCCAAATGAGCATGAACTTTCAGTAATGTTCCAATAATACACTTTTTAATCACATTAACGAAATTAAAACGTATTCATCGGTGCATCAAAACGTGTTTTAAATTGAATACGTCAATTGTTTCGCAGTTGCATACAATTTAAAGTACTTAATTTTATTTTGTGGTAACGTTATGGTTTAATGAGGCATCGTAAGTAATAAAATGTGTTTTGATTTTGAACTGCTGTGATGTAGGTATTTTATTTTACGTTTACCTTGCTATCGTAGCTTGATTATTGTGCAAGTGACAGTAATTTTGCGGAGCCGAATCACTAACTAAAATATTTTTTTTTATCTCGACGAAGGGGTATTTACCGCGGCCCCGGAACATAAAGGGCAACCGCAGGAGCTAGGGTTGGTTTAGTCAGTAAAAGTCTGACACTCCCCTCCGCCCCGCCTAGGGCGGGAGAAGTCATTTGATGATTTCCCATCCATTAAAAAAAGATAAATTAAAGTTAGTTAGCACTTGGTACCCACGAAATCGATTTTTCGTTACGATCTGTTGAACTGTTGTGCAGTGCACACGACCACGATACCTGCGTCAATTTACGCACACATATTGGGCAAAACTGCATTAACGAACTGCACAGTCAAATCGTAGCGATAAATCGTTGTCGTGCGTACCGAACATTCTGCAAACCTAAAGTTTGATCTGTTCCTGTCTCTGTCATGCAGTTTGAATTTTACAGTTGTACCACAGAAAATGACCTACGATTTCTTAAAAAAGAGAAAGAGCTTCTCTAAATGAAACCTGAAACTTTCATTCGAAACATTGATTCAGATGACAGAATGTAATGTAGAATGTATAGTGGCAACGGCAAAGGATCGCAACGTCCAGAGACATCCAAAGACGCTCAGAGTTTCTCTACAAGTTGTGTTGAACCGTGACTGCTAACAGTAAAAAACTGAGAGAAGTGTTTACTGCTTTTGTTGCCATAGTTGGTGCACTAAAGAATGAAACATGCTCAGATTTTCTTCTCTAGCTCTTTTAACACTAGTTACATTGTTCTCCTCGTCTTAAATTCTACTTGAATGATGTAACCTATTTTTTGGAACTTTTTATTGGTTTTAAAAGAGTGTTCTTGGAGTTTCTAACTCGTTCTTCTCCATAAGAACTGTTAGGAACGAGCAACTGAGCAGCTTTAAGATTCTGATAACTTGACCCCTTGAAAATTTGAAAATAAGTTTATTTATTTAAAATAATTTTGTGTGTGAGTCTACGAAGAAACACGATAAAAATGACAAAATATTTACAAAATACGTGCTAGAATCTGATATATTTTTTATTATTATTTCCGGTTAAAACACGCCTATTTGTAAGAACATCATCTGATTAGTATTTTGCTTGTTGTTTAAACTTTAGGTCGTGATCCTTATTTAATCAACTAGACCAAATTCAGAAGTCTCATAATTATTTATTGGTGTTATGGTAAAAAACCGGTCTCTATAAAAAGATTTTTGATCGCCAAACAAAGTGATCCTATAAAGGTTCTCTTTACATCTCCCTAGTCTTTTCCCAAATATGTTGGGGTCGGTTTTTCTGGCTTCTGACTACCTGTATTGATTGTCAAAGTTCTACGAATGACAACCGAGACCTTGAAGTGCTTTCTGGGGCACGAGAAGTCAGTGTTGTCCAAGAAGAACTTTAAAAAGTACATATGAATAGAAAAAGTTACTTTGGTATTGCCCGAATTTGAACCCACAACCTCTCACATGCGAGGCGGGCTCCTTAACCACTCTACCATCACTACAATTCAACTATTTTCTTCGGAAGAAATGGAACCCCACAATACTTCGTTGTGAACTTTAGCCCCACTAAATAAAAATTACTGTTCTTTTGTAAACCTCTCATTAAAAAATAAAGAAACAAGTGTTAAAACGCCCACTCTTAGTATCTCACGCGATGTTTTGTCTAATTCTCACATGTATTTTTAAACACTCCCCATTGTAGTTGGTTTAAAGTGCGCCTTTCCGCTGCCTAGTGCTGTAGTGTTGGTATCCGGAGTGCGGACGACGGCAAAGGTAATAAATACACCGTCTGGCCCGCGAATTTGTGTCTGGCATAGATAAAAAATAATATCTTTATCGTGGCTAACATTTTAAGGTTGGTTTGCATGCAAGTACATAATGTAAGACGTTTGTGAACCCAGTAAATCTGACTCATCAACCTTTAAAACGTGTGTGAATCTTCTTGTCTATTCTTTTTCATAATCAATTTTGATTGGAATGACCCTTTTCTTTAAAAGTGTAGATGACATGTAATCAAAATAAATAATTTGACTTTGATTTTGGCAGTGACAGAGATATTTAAATGACACTGACGACGGTCTACATAGCTTTTTTTAAACCTCTGCGTAAAAATATAACAGTAAGAAACTGCAAGATATTCAGAGAATAGACTGACTCGTCAAGATGGTTCTTTTATTTCCAATCGAACTAGGTGACATACTTTTTCAGAAAGAAATCGTGCGTAGTTTTTTTTGCAAGAAAATTAGGTCATTTCTCAGCGTATAGATAAGTATTATAAGTATTAAGGTAAGGCATAGAGTTGCAACACAAAGTATAGTTAAATATAGTGAAACACTACACTGGTATTCATATTTTATAAGTCGTATTTTTCAATCACACTTTTTCATAATATTTTTCGGATTCAGTCACAAAAAAAAATACTTTATAAGCATCATCCGCAATCCACAAGCTAAATATAGCTTTAGGAACAGCACTCACACAACGACTGACGACCCAATTAACAAGTATGTCCTAAGACAAGTAGATATCGACACAAATTAACGAACTTTACAACGGAAGCAGGAAATCTCAGCTGCCGTCAGCTAAAAATTAACTCATAAAAATAGTAGCTTGTTTATTAAAGAGGTCAGTGTTCTGTGGCGTGCTTAGGAAGTGTTAACAACAGGGCGTGCCTGTGCTATCTAGTATCTCGCGTAGGGCAATTGCACTTGTCAGCCGGGGTTCGGCGCTTCCTTACTCGCGTACCGCACTGCACCCCACCCGCGCCGCGCCGCGCCCATACACAATACTGCTGCGTTGCGCTTACCCGGCGAGTGGTGTAGTTCCTCCACTTAAACGTTTAAGGCCCACTCAGTGATATATTATTACGTGAGAAATTTTGCTGAGACGCTCTTTTGTTACTGCGGTGAATTTGTGCTACGGTATTGTGTGAATCAAACTTAAGCAGTCGGTTTCATCACTATAACAGTACCGTAATGTAGCTGTATAAATTCATCAAAGAAGGGTTGCCTGAAAATGTTGAATTCTACGACATAAAGTTGCGATACTTTACTTTAGTAATTCTCGTAATGTTTTCATAGAATCTCAGCTAATTTGCTTTGCTGAGGAATTTCGTGTTTCAAGAATGAATATTGTTTATTTAGTAAAACCTTAACGAGCAATTCCGGCTAAGTGGCTAGTTCGTATTAAGCTTTTGCCTTTTCTATATAAGCGCTCAATTTATGTAAGTACCTACTAGATTCCTTTGAATAAGTCCGGCGGGGATGATTAAATTGGGTTTATTTTGGTCTCTCTCATCTGTTTTAATTTCGCTGGAAAAGTCATTTTAAAACCGAGATTTAGATGCAGTCAAACATCAGGATATACGGAGCGTTTCATCTAAAAAACGCCACAAAACTGGCTGCGTCCGATACTGGTCAGTACAATCACCTTTGGTAGAACCAATTAGTTTAGACTACGTAGTAAATAACGTTTATGAAGCACGGAGGGGTCTAAATATAGAAAAAAAATGTTTACCCTTCTATTTCCAAAAGAATGTTTTACAATTAAGTTTAAAAACATTCGTATTACCACGTAAAAACTTTATTTTTGTTGTTTTTTATTTGAAATTTTAGCTCATTGATACGACATAACATTATTCATCAAAATCGTTTCAGTCGTTTCTTAAATACGAACATACAGGTCAAATACAACATGCCACCGGCCACCGTAGGCGCGGTTCTGCGGATGGCGAGCGATGGGTAGCTCGCCGCCCGGCTAGTACCAGGACCGCGTCGACGGCGCGTTAGTGTTCCACGCGCGCCTCAAAGAGAAGGAGTCAGCACAGGAAGGGGCCCAACAGGGCCAACGCCTGCCGGGGTTGCGGAATGTTTATAACAGTTACCGTGACCCTGGAACATAAAGAGCAATCGAAGGAACATGAGTGGGTTTTAGTCAGTAAGAGTCTGACACGCCCTCCCGCCGCACCCAGGACGGGAGCAGTCATTGGATGATTTCCCATTTACCAAACACCAAAAAAAAAAATACAACATGCCATTTTTGGCTTTCTCTCAGTCAACCAAGAATGTGTATTTTAAGCTCCCGAAATACTCTATTTTTCCGCTCAAACACAAAAGAGAATCATTGTAATTGTTCCGCAAAATAATATGTGTAGGTAACCTATTGTACCTGCATTGTATGCGACTACCAAGGGGCTTAAATGAAACATAATACTCATTTTAAAAGGAGGTTCATTGTTCAATATTAAAGTAACAAAGTGGTAATTCATGTTGAATGATGTAGTTTAAATATCAGATACGGAGCTGATCGATGGTGGCTTGGATCGTAGATATCTGGTGGATGGCGTGTCTGACCGTGCCTAAGTGTTAGTTAGCCAGCCTTATTAGAGATCCGTAAAAAAATGGTGGAACGTTATTGGGTATCTAATAATTATGAGGTTTATAATAATAATGATGGGGGCCTGTTGGTCTAGTGTTCAGTGACCCTGACTGCTAAGCCAGAGGTCGTGGGGCCGATTCCCACCCAGGACAAACTTTGTGTAATAAGCATAAATGTTTGTTCTGTCTCTGGGTGTTTTTTCTCTGTGTCTGGGTGTTTTTTATCTACTTATGTATTTATTAGAAATTATATAAGTATGTATATCAGTTGTCTGATTACCCTAACACAAGCTCTGCTTAGCTTGGGATCAGATGGCCGTGTGTAAGATGTCCCAGGATATTTAAAAAAAACATTATAAATATGTACAGCTGAAACTATTAAAACTAAAATCATATACATAACTCTATACAGGAAAGAGGCGCACTAACAAGTGATTTTTACCCGACTACGGCAAAGCCAAAGGAGGGTTATGTTTTTGACAGGCTATGTATGTATGTATGTTTGTATGTATGTATGTTTGTATGTATGTATGTTTGTATGTATGTATGTATGTTCATCTGTTCCACCGTAGCTTCTAAACTACTTGTCAGAACTAAGCAAATGAGGTATCGTTAGAAGCGTCTTGATTGTTCGCTGGTTATAGGCTATGTGATGTATCACGGTATTCAATGTAGCGCCCTCTGACGGACAATAAAGACATGAAAAATTAAAAAAAATACGACAAACCTACCGTGTTTGGTATCATTTGAAAGGGGTTTACTAGTGCTTTTCAAATATATATAACACTTACTTGTCACTTGCCAGAAATAGTCAAAAAATTTAATAAAAGTCGTTTTAAAATAAACGATAAATATTATGACGATAACTTGCCAATTTACTTATGCAATCATCATTTATGTAAGGAAAAACCCAACATACTTTTAGTTTAGTAGGTAATAGACATAATTTTAATACCAGAAATAAAGATAAACTAGCTCAACCATATTTTAGACTGTCTAAAGTAAATATATCTTTCATGGGGAACTGTGTAGAATGTTACGAGTACAACATTCCTTGTAATAATATTGAAACTAACGAAAGGAAATTTAAAACACATTCATAACAATAAATAATGTCAACAAGCATAATAATATGATAATTTGGAAGATTATGTCCAACATAAGAATAATTGGAAGCATACTGGTCCTGCTCTATAGGTTAAACCCACAGTGTAGCTAGCTTCTGCCCGCGACTTCGTGCTCGAATCCTGTTGCTAATGCCAGCAACAACGGTGTCGCCAAAATTGTAAATCTGATACGTCTAATGTTGAATTCTAAAGCCCGAGGGCGGGAAAACAACGGGATGTGCGAGACGAAACGAGACGTTCAAAATGTTTCATTTTTGAAAGTCAACTCAAGCGTGATTCTGTATCGGTAAACGTCTCCGATTGTCGAGACCAATACATGTTGATCAGCGGTCAGTTGCGCATCACGTTCCGTACGTTTACATCTAGAGACCTAGAAGCAGATGCGTAGATACACTGAGAACTCAAACACAATGTCTATCCGTCAACGACTGCGGTCGCGAGACAATGCTGTCGTTCACGATCAGCTGTCAGTTGCGCATCATATTCTTCACTGGTTTCTAAAGACCTGTACGTAGATGCGTAAATACGCTGAGAACGCAGGCGTACTTCGCGATCGGAAGAGGTATATACAGGGAGAGTTGCAGCCTGATGTTCTCGAATAGCATCAAGTTTCTCCTGACGTTTTTGGTAGATTCTTGAGATCCTCAATCATTTAGCTCTTTTGGAACATTGGGAAATTTTCATCGAGAATAAGCCCTACACTGTAATTGCCGTCAACGCGTGGAGGTAGCTCCTAGCTTATTTTATTTTATAATTATGCAGGTAAATTAGTGATAACTTTGATTTAGTTCTAGATCACATTATGTTAGATTTTCGAGTTTCATAGGACACCAGAAAACGCACATCAGACCGAACACCTTTTGCTGAGACGGCATTCTTATGTGTGTTATAGAGTAGCTGAGCGCTTGGAATTCTTCATTGGGTGTTCTAGAGCTTCAATTTTATACGTCACAGAGAGTGCGCATCAGACTGAACCACTTTTGCTTAAACATCATTTTAATAAATGTTATAGTGTATTCTTTATGTGTGGGCTCTTGGAGTTCTACATCAGGTGTTCAAGATCTTAAATTTTTACACGTCACAGAGTGCTCATCAGGCTGAATATCCCTTGCTAAGACGTCATTCTTGTATATGTTATAGTGTAGTCTTTATGTCACAGTGTAGCTCTTGGAGTTCCACATCAGGTGTTCAAGATCCTATTTTTTTAAACTCTAATTACTCACTAACTAACAACTCTCACACTTAACCATGTACAAATAATATTGTACCAACATTACGATAAAAGAGTAATTTAAGTATGAAGTTTCTTGCCCATTTGGAATGGGTAACTAGGTTAAATTTTCTTTATTTATGACGTTCTAAAGCTATTGGTCTATTAGAAATTAAGAATTTCAGTTTGAGTTTGTACTGCTTGAAACAGCTGGAACATCTTGCAGCTAAGCAGCACTTGTGCAGAATGTTCGATTTGTGTAAACTAAGCCAAAATATGCGCCAAGCAAATGAAAATACTTTTGTAGATTCTGTTAAACAATGTCAGAGTAGGGAAACTTATCTTGGACCTTGGATTTTGTCGCAATTAGCTGAAAGACGGAGAACAGCCAAGCTCTGTTTTCATACTATTTCAAAACGCATATATATAATGCTGATAATGACGGTATTTTCAGAGTCGAGCCTTGTCTCACGGAATTCGATAGATTAAGGAATCTGGAAAAGATCAGCGTAAAATGCTTTCGCTGGTATTTTTTTGAAGCTGTACCGTTCATAAACTACAAAGTTGTTCTCTCGATAAAACAGTTAATGATTTAGGAAAGTCATGTTTGCTAAAGAACAGGCTTATGTCGCTCTCAGTGGAGTTAAATGTATAGAGGGACAAAAAATACTTCAAGATCCACATGAAATTCGGTTGTTTGCAGAATTAGACAGATTAAGAATAAGAAATCTTAAATTCTGACGGCGGCACAGTATATTTAAACACCAAAACTGTTAAAATAAAATAAAGTTAAAAAACTAAAACCCGACTACAACAAAAAGTGATCTAAAAAGTACGAAACAAGAAAATATTTCTCACAGAAATCAAGACATAGGTACAAAATGGTCAAGGTAAGCCGTGGTTGCATGCCTGTATACCATGTGGGTGCAGTGAATATGAATTACAATGGCATGCAACCACGGCTTACCTAGACCATTTTGTACCTATGTCTTGATTTCTGTGAGAAATATTTTCAGACAGATTAAGAATAAGAAATCTTAAATTCTGACGGCGGCACAGTATATTTAAACACCAAAACTGTTAAAATAAAATAAAGTTAAAAAACTAAAACCCGACTACAACAAAAAGTGATCTAAAAAGTACGAAACAAGAAAATATTTCTCACAGAAATCAAGACATAGGTACAAAATGGTCAAGGTAAGCCGTGGTTGCATGCCTGTATACCATGTGGGTGCAGTGAATATGAATTACAATGGCATGCAACCACGCACCTTGACCATTTTGTACCTATGTCTTGATTTCTGTGAGAAATATTTTCTTGTTTCGTACTTTTTAGATCACTTTTTGTTGTAGTCGGGTTTTAGTTTTTTAACTTTATTTTTTGAAAAGTCAGCAGTCAGTTCAGCAAAAGTTTGTACGAAAATATACAGGTGAACTGTGAAGCCGAAGGAAACAGCAATTTTGATATTCGCCAATACAAAAGACAATTAAGTGTCTGTATTCCGTCAATCTTTTACAAGCAATTTTCTGAAATAGTACACGACGTAATCATTTGAAATTCAGCGAGGATTTAACCTGAACGGATCAATTATAAGTAGGTATTAGATGAAAAGAAAGAGAATAGGACTTCGATTTTTTTGCATAAAAAAAATACTTTTACCACTATGATTTTACGGAACCACTGCGAAAACGTATGTCTACATTTGTCAGGTATTTTTATCAGTAGTGTTGGAACTTTCGTGTTTATTATGAATAGTAGCGTGTTACCGCTGATATTATTATGGTGCTCAATTTACTTTGTTGACAGGACAAGATATCGGTCTGAAGTATTATTTAGTTTGTGTGGTGCACTTTATACTGTTACTAATCTAAAGCCGACACGAACTAAGTATGAGCTCCGCCGTATAATTAATCAATCCTGGTCATTTTCTTTGAAAATTGCTGCTTTGTTGTACATAAAAACAATATGTTATAAATAGACTAATATCAAAAATTTTAAGCCAATGCCAAGTTCTAATATTTACCGTGGCCGGCGTACCGAGGCGGAACATAAAAGGCAACCGAAGGAACATTGGAAGGGTTTAGTCAGAAAAAGTCTGATACGCACTTTTTCAGTAGTAATTCATAAGTCATTTGATGATTTTCCACCCACAAAAAAAGTAGGATCTTAAAATCATTTTTAAACGTCATATTTTTTCTAAAGGAGCTGGAGCCGGCATTGTCTAACTACGTGTCTTCATTTTCTTTTTCGCTGACAATTAAATTGTTTATAGACATAGTCAGTCACATAAATTCATTTTAATCCACATACTGTACACAATCTTGCAACTCTGTATCTCAGACTCGAAGTTACAACATCAACAAAACAACCATAAAGCGTTAGACCCAGCCTAGATCACTTCCAGACAAACTTTGAATACTAGACAGATCTAGGCATTGTCCCGTGTACTCCTGCAGAAATTAATCTTTAGATAGCCTTGGTTTAAGTAAGATCAAGCATTTTTGTGTTAACAATGCACCGATAAAACTTGCTTAGTAGCTAGCCATTCGCTTGATTTATAATTGCTTACATAAGTTTATTAAAATTGCTCGTCAAGATCACCGGGTCCCGTTGGAAACGGGTGGCGCCGGACTGATGCATGTGGCGATCTTTGGGGGAGGTCTTTGTCCAGCAGTGGACGTCTTTCGGCTGATGATGATGACGATGACATGGAAACCAGTAACCGGGTAGGGAGTAACTCGATACCTCTTGTTTAGATTAATTTTCAGACTTTTTGGCTTCTGTCTGCTCGTTAAAACTGTCTATTGACGTATCACAATCAAACCAAACGGCTGTGGTTTTCGAGGTCTAGCATTAGTATAAGCCTTTTATCCGTGGTATAAAATTCGAATTCGAGTCTGATAGTTTTTTGTCCAAAAATCCATGATTTATTCGCGAGTTAAAACTAGCGCGGCCGCACGGAGTGTGTGTGATGATGTGTGAAAACCCACCCAACGCGCCCGCGCCTAGTATTGCTGTACATACCGATTCTCAATGAAAACACGCGAAGTTGCACCCGCGTGAGTTTTCGTATAGGGCATAATTTATAATACACTTTACTACGACAGCCGGCTGTCGCACTGCTATTGTCTTTCTATTGTGTCTCGAATCGAAGGTAGTGTGTTCGAAAGTCTAATCATAACTTGCTAATAACATACTTATATTAAAATGTCGTGAGGACCCAGAAGTTAAGACGCCCGCTTCTCATGCATAACGTTATTTATCTTTACATTAAAAATGAACATTACAACAGAAATTATTTAAACAAAAAATGACAAAGGTTATTTAACAGTTATTTTTATAATGGAGTATAGAGTTATCATCAAGATACTCCCCATTGCAGCCCTAGTACATGCTTGAAAAATCTCTCCACTTTAAAAAATACCTTTTTATTATTAAAGTTCTATAAATAAATGGCTGACCTACATTTAACAGATTTTTACTGCAAACAAGACAAGATATCTCTAAAGCCAAGGGCAGAACGCGATAAGGTCGGACCAATCCTTACTTGAATAATGTCTGTAAGACACGGGGCTGTATTAATTATAGGCGGCTGAGTCATTTGACCCCAGCGGGTACACTCAACCGCAAATTCACAGAACATTTTGACATTGACAGCGCCTTTATTCCCTGGTAATAAGAACGACTTTTGAAGTGCAAGTGTTAACACAATTGTGGTTGTCGGTACTACTAATGATACAATGTAAATTATCAACTATACGCCTCAATGGTCGTTAATGCATATTTATTTAGGAAATATTGTCAAAAGCTGTTGGATTTATTTGATTGTAATCGGACAATTTCTTTGTGAATTGGGATAGGTTTCTAATAAACTGATCGCATTGCTTTTCGCTAACTAATTACTGATTCTAATCAATTCAAACCTTAGAATTTTAAGACCTTATGTCTTTAAAACTGTTTTAGCAAACAAAAATATATTTGTATTCCTATTTTTTAAGAAAATGTGAAATTATTCTACTTTTTCATTTTACAGCTTACCTAGTAATAACAATTAAAACTTATTTTTCAATATAATAAAAAGATCAAAGGAAAAAAATTTAATAAAGATTAACAATAGAGAAAAAAGTATTTGCCACCATACTGAATATTAGTAAGTAACGGAGTAATTCGAGGGTAGTTTTAAAGTAAAATATTACTTCGAATAGAACTACCCTCAAATATGTTAGGGCGGTCTATCTAAACAGCTAAAAATAACTAGTCGTGTACCTTGTTGATTAAAATTATTGAACCATAGTCTTTTGTTTTCAGTAGTTTTACAGTTTGTAGTTTTCCCGTGTGTGTAGTTATTGTGTCCGTGTAATTTTCTATCAAGTATAGTTTGTATTGTGCTTGAACCTTCGAACATACGTAATTCGAAACACAATAGAAAGACAATAGCAGCCCGACAGCCGGCTGTCGCTCGGTTGTTGAAAGGTTAACTTAGTTTGATTACAATCATTTTTGCGTTTCTTAGGTAATCAACGTGTGTAAATGTGAGGGCAGAGAGTGGACTGAACACCCCAGCAACATCCCTAGCTTATGTCATCAAGCAGTAGTGGTAAGTACAGTACCAAGTCTTGTTTACTCAATTGTAAGCATTGTGCTCTTAAACTGCGTCCCTGGATTCAACCGTTCCCTTACGTCCTTAGCGATTCTTCATTAAATACGCAACTCTCTAAATATTCAAAAATATTCGCCGCTACCTAATTTGGTTGCAGCTCGCCTCGATTACAAGACAAAAGGTTAATGAACTACAATCCGCAAGAAGTGGAAGGTAAATATTAATCAGAATATTCCAGAAACACGCTCTAATGAAGCCAAGCCCGCGCCGGAGGGCACGGCAAACATTTTTAATCCGCGGCGCATCTCATAAATTTCAACCCGGGATAAAGTCGCCTTTGTTTTTCTTTACGAAAGAAATATTTTTCGCTAAATTTACAACGCTTACTTGTGGCGTGACGCTAGCCAGCGAGACGAAACTTCGTCGGGGTCCCTTTTATTGACCAGTCTCATTACAATTGAGAATATGTTCGGACTTGAACAAAGATTTCTCTAAATATCTGAAAAGTTTTTATACGAAAAACAATAGTATAATAAAGTTCTGTCTTCATTGCACATTCTAACAACGTTCTAACTTTAACGATATAGTTATTACATCGATATTCATGTAGAAAGGTCACACATGTCTAACTATACGAAAATTAATTAAATTAAACTGTAAACTTGCATATTTCACGACAGCAATGTTTTGTGCGAGGCGGAAGCCTACTAAAACTATCCGTAATTGACGAGAAATGTTTCAAGTGTAATGAAATATGGGGGGAATTAATATTTCAGGTGCCTAGCTAGCCCAAAACTTTGCCAATAATTTTGATTTATTGGAGCCTCACCGCCTCTCATATCTACTACTCAAAGTTTTGCTATTTAAACAATCACTTTGGCGGTGGCCTACCATCCTAAAGGCACTAGACTACGCTGGCTTCAATAGGCTTTCACGGAATTTTAATAGGGACCTAGATTTCTAATTGTACAGATGAGGTCGTTTTACTAATGCTTTTTAAGACTTGAGTGGAATAAATATGTAGGTCTGTAATCCTTTGGATCTGAAACCAGACAATACTTATAGAGTACTCTATTAAGCTTGTAAACTGTCTGTAAGTCTGACCGTATTCAGGAAACAATACCAAAAGTTTCTTTAGATTTGCATCACAGACAATTTCAGTCGGTAAGCACGCCATGAAATTGGTCTCAAAAGCACTTATGTATCTCTTTGTGAAACGAACGATACCTCGTCGACTGCTCGCTCTATTTCAATAGTCTTTAAGCAACTTACCAACAGTTTCTACGGCTTTTACTCGGTAGCGATATAAAGTTTGAAAATCGCCGTTTTTATTGCTGTTTGGATAGCGATATATTCTCAACAACTGTAGATTTTAGACTCCTAGGAAATTGGTTTATATTGCTCAGACGAGTTTATTTATCTTTCATGTTGCCTACAATGTTGAGGATTTCGACTCACAAATATACTTGTTCTTTTTGTTCTTATAAGAACTTCAAGACCGGGACGCGTTCTTTACGCACGAAATAAAAACATTCGATCCTAATTGAAATCCTTCCGGCTGGGGTGACGATTGCAAAAGTTATCTACTCTATAAAACAAATTCTAAGAGACGATAAAGATAAAAAGAACTAATAATAACATCACAGTCAAGAAATCATAAACAAGAAAATTATCTCCGGAATTGTCTACCATGGCAACTTATTGGACATGTTCAATCACACATGATATTGCTAAGGAAATAACAAAATATTCCAATCAGACACACCTCATAACAGCACCATAAAAATCTTGTAATGTCAACACAATAAATCACTCCTATTCGTTTTATCGGGAAAACTAGTCGGCGAGTTTGGTAACATTAGTTGCGAGCAAACGAGCTACAAAATTTCTTTGTATCGACAAAGTAGCTTGCGACCAGAATTCCCATTTTCACGATAACGATCATGTCCCACCTTGTGGCCATTAAGGGTCAGCCGATGGTCAGATAGGGGGCAATTTATGCACTGTACACTCAAGAGCTTCGTTGTATTTACTTAGTTTTTACGAGGCGAGATTTTTATCCGCTCCGTGCAAAATGTTTCGTTTTTAAGCTAAACCCGCGTCCCTTTTGTGGTTCTGATGCGGTTATTGTGTAAGTCCCGTCTTATAAATAGTTGTTTTAGCCTGAATTTGCTGCGGCGTATTAGATTTTCGTTTGTTTGATATTTTTTTCTCAGCTTTTACGCCGGGAAGTTAGAGTAAAGTGCTTTAGCGACCACTTTTGAATTATTTAGTGTTATTATTTCATTCATCGTGGAAACGTTTTTTTTTTAATGTTTGAACAGTTTTTCAAATTATGGAAGTAGTTGAGAAGTATGAATAGTTTAAGTTTATGAAATCTCTACTTTTTCACAGCGTATATATAGCAGATATTCATTAATTACTTTTTCATCAAGTTTGTGTAAAGTTTTCCTACTTTTCTTCTGCCTGGGGTAATTAATCCTGACTGCTAGCAGGATCCTACTTCCGGCTTAATCTTTACTTTGTCTTCGCCAATCGAAAGTTTGCTTTAATGTCTCTGTAATGAGTTCGGTTCCTCATTTACTATCAGCTTCATTTTTATAGCGATAAGTGGCTCATGCAGTGAACTTTTACTGGATATATATAAATAGCTGCAATTTGCGTTAACTCTCGATTTTACTTCTAAAAAAATAACAATTACATGTTACCTTAATTCATTTCACCTTAATTCATTTCACGTCTATATTCATACAGAATATTTGTACACTACATTGTGAACCTATAAAAAACTTTTTTATTCAAATCAGGTCATGCGTTTACAAATAAATAGAAATGTCTAAATTTTTTCGAAAACATTCACGCTTTATCATGTTAGCAGGATATTGAGAATATTTATCAATAGAGTTGCCATAAACAATACTCGTCTAGTTACTACTGTTACAAAAACACGTACATATCTTCTTTGTATAAAGACATACTTTTGTTGCAAATCAACAAGAAATGTTTAGTCGTTTTTTTTGTGACGTAGGTGCGTACTAAGAAACGATTTTTGGAAATCCGACTCTTAAGAGGGTAAGAAAATGTGTTTGAAATTCAGCACCCAATGCCGCAGGAAATAGATCTGTATGTAGCAGCTGTGTTAAGGAGCACTACCTACTCTTTATCAGATCTTAGCCCGGCCGTCTAACGAGAGCCTCTCGATGTGTTTATCGAAGCTCTCGACTATTACACCAGTGCCCCTAACGATTATAGCTACAATCATTGCCAAGTTTACATCCCACATACCGATAGTTTTGCTGAATCGTCGATATCGATACGTTAATCGATTGATCATTTTGATCGGTTTATCAGTTTAACGTGTTGAATATGATACATGATATATGATCTATGTTATGATATATGAGCTACTGTAAGCCATTTAGGTTCAAAACAAATGTTTCTAACTAAAAGTTTTATCTTTTGAAAATGAAATAGAGATAATAATTGTGACACTTTATTTTTTGAACTGAATACTGTAGAATTTTGTTAAACCAATGTGCTAAAAATATATTTATGACTTCTGTATAATGTATACTACTCCCCAAAAATAATATATGAACAAATTGTTTCCTGCAGTTTCCTGTATTTAATCCACTTAGGAGTTAAATTTACAAAAAACACAAACATTCGAATTGAGAACCTCCTCCTTTTTTTAGAAGTCGGTTAAAAATAGCTTTTAACTGCGCCTACGCGTCATAAAAATAAACTATTGTGCAAATCACAAACTCACATTTCACCACTGAAGTTAGAAAAGCTTCAGTCATTTCGTTCGAGCGTTGATTACCACCTGAAATAAGGTATAACTAGTATAAATAATATACGTAGAAATTCAGTTGTATGTTTTAACGTACGGTGGGCAAAGCAGATAAGTATACAGGGCCGTCAGATACAGTTTAAGTTTTCTAAACCCACGGATATTTTCTAATAAAAATTTAAACTATAGTAGAAAATGACTATTTCTTCAATTAGGTTAAATTTCATTTAAATACATTCATTGGTATTTAAGAAAACCTGAGTTGTATATGATGGTCCTGGATACTTATCTGCTATTTCATTTTTTATAACTTCCTAGAATTTCTGGGACATGACAGGATTTGTTACGACAGCAAACGACGTATTACTTTTCATTTTCGTTCTAATGACTTGCTGTTGCTGATAATTATTAAAGAACGATAGGTGTCTGTCAATTAGGTCTATCGCTAATACTTTACACTTAAATGACCTTAAAGAGGTTATTAAAACTGAAATAAAAAAAAATATTTAAATAACCAAAACTACTAACAGGCAGAAAATAGAGTGAACTATTATCAGTAATCAATGCAGCACATTCTTTTAAAAAATGCAGTCAAGATCTGGAGGATAATATGATGAGGAAAAAGTCGAAAATACAACGAGTATTTACTATTTATATGTGAATGTTCATACATACAGTAAAATGTAGTCGGAAAACTGACTTCGAATTCGCCTGAAGCATATTATAAGGACCAAGGCTTTCCATTTCACGATGTATGTGGGCAAATACATAATAATATAGAGCCCGGATATAGTTGCCAATGTAATACGATATTCAGACGATTACCGAGACGAGACTCGAAGTCAAAATGCAGTCTCGATACTTATGGTGCTGATATAGAAATTACCGTATGGGCTCAACGTTACGATTTAATCGAGTCATAAAAATCGGTATAATCGAGAAGCTTTATGTTCACCCCATAAAAAGCCAGGATATAAGATTTTTAAATTATGTACCTAATATGATTTTAGAAGATAAGATTTCAAATACTTGTGCTAATTATGGAGTTTGTAAAATCAGTCAAGCATGACTTGTTAACTTAGTGCTTGTTTACAAGTTTTCAACTTTCCAGAGCGGGTTGTTTGCTTTTGTGTTCTTGAATTGCATGATACTTTCAGGTAGCTTACAAATAATAAGTTTAGAGATCAATTTATTTATATTATAAGGGCGAAAGTTACAAGATCTGCCTACTTGTTACAATATCACGACTAAGCCGCTGAAATATATTTTATGAATACTATTGACTTATTATACTTTAAACTTTTGCGATGCATATTTAAAATTTACTTTTCAGCTGGATTTAACGTGCACGTATCTTTTTGCATATGGTCACAAGCATACTCTTGTCTGCTTGTGACCATGGCAGGTGTAACCCTGCCGAAACATCAAGCAAAAAACAAAAAAAAAGGCACGTGCGCGTTAAATCCCGCTGAACAGTAAATTTTAAGTATTGACTTAGCTTAAATCCAAAGGGTCCACATAGGCCACTCTTTATTCTGCGGCATGTATATCGCAAAGGAAAAGTTATTCTCTACATAAATGAAAATTAATTGCTTAGTAAATATGTTGCTAAGCGCCAAACTCGAGAACGGCTAGACAGATTTTGTAATTATTTAATCCAAATATTTGCTGAAGTCGAACAGACAGAATAATCGTTAAAATTGGGACTATTTTCGAAATATGTTTAACACGAATTTAGTGTAAAATTAATACCAAACTTATTGTTGAAGACGAGGTCTGGCGAAGTTAGCTGGTATGGCAATAACAGAAAGTGTTCTTGAAGTTTTCAAACATTCTTTTTTGATTATTTCATCTTGTAAATCACGAGAGATTAGTGCGTATTTTTACTTAATTCTTTCTTCCTAGTTCCTACTCTAAATGTGTATCACACACTCACAGCCACTCAATACCAAGATATAAGTAGTATGATATAGTGAAGTATAGCTATAGTGCGGCTCGAAGCGCTAAGTAGTTATACATGTGGGTGTTGGGTTCAATTTCCGGCTGGGAAGTGTTTGTATTTACGCACCATTACCTACGACCTACGGAGTGAAGACTTATTTAAGGTGAAGCCACGGTTTTCCTATGTTTGGCGTTTTGACCCGGGTAATCCGTACGTATAATGTGGAACTCAGAGTGCTCGTTCTAAGTTTCTTTTCATTAACTTGTTAAGAAGTAAATGTAGGTACCTACCTACATTTACTTCTTAACAAGTTTCAATGTTACAATGTTCTATTCTAAATAGGAAAACAATAACCTTATTGTTTTCCTATTTAGAATAGAACATTAAGCTATTGTCATTTTCAAAATAACTTCTATAAAAGTCATTTAATTTTTTCTACTGATTTATTTATTTATTATAATAATAATTATGGCACTCCAACGACACACTCACTGAGACATAAACAAACACTAATTGCAGGGGTTTAAGTTATAGTGAAAATGTCACTTATAGGAGTGCACAGCACTCACTGCGTGGTTTTACATTTAAACAATACAAATTCCACTATACAAATTAAGACAATACAAAACAATGATAATACAGAGTCCAATAAAAACTTACACAACAAACATGTTACATGTTGCATGTTATGAACACGGAACAGTACGCTTGCTAATGAGCGTGAACTCGAAAGTAGTTCTTGACAAATACTAGCTTACCTTTTTTCCAAAAAAAAAAAACCGAGAACAATCAAGCTAATGACGCATATAGTTCAATTCTTTCATAAACACAAAAATATGAAGGTAAGCAAACATATCGAAAGCAACTTTAAACAGTACAGAGAATACATGTGTATTGTCTGTCTAGCTACAACGATTACCATAAAATAGTTGACCTCATTCACGTAGAGATATGAAGTTTATTTAAACGACGATGTTTTTCGCTGCATTCACGTTCGCGTTCGCATAGCGATCAGAGGAGTAATAGCGTCATTCTACGTCATTACCGAACATTCGGCGTCGCCGGCGGCCGCTAATAAAACCTGAATATTTCACGTATCGCAGCACCGGGCATTACCATAAACAATTTGCGATTCAGCAGTTGCATCGGTGATTCAATATTTTTGCCTCGACGTTATTCTGTTAAGGCAATTCAATTTGTCGATTAATATCGGTCGCGTGGAGAAATGAGCGTAACTGGTTATTATAGACTTGATAAGTGGGCGTACTTAAATTGTAATTGCTACTGAAAGTGCATGATCAAGCAGTGTACAAAGTTTTAAATAAAAAAATGTGTTATGTTTTCTATTTCTGCATGATCTGTTTTTTATCTTTTCTTGACCTTTACTCGTCTAAATAAAACGTCGGGTGGTATGTGATTAAAACATCCACATTATCTGTCTCCTAACTCTAATTAAGATTGAACATTAGCTCACCCGGTCAGTGCCACGAACTATTTTTATTTATATGAAGGGCAAACGTCTATCACTGAGGTTAACCCCACCACCCACAAACAGTTGGATTCCTTTGATAAAGTGATGTTCTTGATGGTATTATATTCGTACAGGTGCGTAAATATCATAGTTGCTCGTGCGTCGTGTTTTTATGTTAGGACAAGTCACATACGGTCATCTGATCCCAAGCTAAGCAGAGCTTGTGTTATGGTAACCAGACAACTGATATACATACCTATATACTTTATAAATACATACATATTATAGATAAATTACACCCAGACACAGAACAAACAATCATGCTCATCACACAAAGTATGTCCTGGGTGGGAATCGAACCCACGACCTCCGGCTTAGCAGTTAGGGTCACTAACCACTTGACCAACAGGCCCGTCGTGATTGCCTAGTGGTTAAGGCCTCTCATGCAAGAGGTTGTGGGTTCGAATCCGGGCAAGTACCAATGTGACTTTTTCAATTCATATGTACTTCCTAAAGATTATCTTAGACATCACAAACATCGGTGAAGGAAAACATCGTGAGGAATCCTGGACTTGTAGTGAATATAAGTCCGAAATCGCCATACACCTTGAGCAAGCGTCTTGATCGATCTTCGTGCCTTCTCTGTATGAGAAGAGGCCTTTGCTCTGCAGTGGGACAGTAATAGGCTGGTATTATTTAAACGCTCAGTGGAAACCGGCAACTGAGAGATCTGCGGGTGAAGCGGTAATGGAATCCAGCAGCAATTAATAAAACAATCCGAACTATTCGTCACAGCACTCGCCGTGAAAATGGCAGTAGAGCACAGAACACACAGTGAAGCAACGTCCCGCCGTAGGGCCAGGGGACCAAGCCGACCGGAAAACACCTGGTCACCGACAGTTCGAATCGCTCTGCATTGCATATGGACCTGGGATGTAGAGGTAAAAACAATAGTCCATGAGTAGCCGACATTGTTCCTTATAAAACAATACAATTCGGGGAATCGGCGTGAAGTACTTACTGCCCACTTTTGCGCCACCCAGTTTTTTAGAAGACATTTTGACATGCTCAGATGAAAGCCTACAGAACAATATTACTTATGTATTTAAAGTTGTAGTTTATTAATAAGAAGACTCAAAAACGTATACAATATTATAAAGCTAAAGAGTTTGTTTGTTTGGTTGAACGCGCTAGTGTCAGAAACTACTGATCCGATTTGAAAAAAAAAGTGTATAGGAAGGCTATAGTTCCAACATCACGCTACGTCATACGGGACCGGAATAGTTACCTATGATGCGGCTAAAACCTGGAGGGCAGCTAGTCTAATATAATGAAATCCTAGCAAAGGAATATGTTCGTGAAAAGAGCAATGACCTCACGCGCAAGTCTTAATAATGGTCCTCACACACTCAACTGCTCGCCTAATGCACCAACGACTCATATAATAGTCGAAAGCACTCCGACGTGCGATCATCTGCTAGAATATCACGCTATTCCTTTGACGATATTGATAAAATATTCGCAAGTGAATCTTATCGAAGCGACTGCTGTTTTAGTAGCCGATACAAATGATACCCATTTCTTTAAAAGCTTAAAAAATAATATTCCTTAATTTGGCCATCTGAAAAGGAAAACGATGTCACAGTGTTCCGTTATTAGAGCAATGAGATTTAACGAGATTTTTATCGGAGTTAAATACTGTGTATTTTTTGGCTTTCGAATAAGTTGTTTCTGATTGTTAATCCAGATTTTGTGAGTTACCTACTATGCTGAATATGCTCTACGTTCTTGAAAAAAAAATCCTAATGTATTTAAGCTTCCATATAGCTATAAACCGAACAAACTAACTGCCAAAACAAACCCCTATTAATTCAATAATGTGCCAAATGTGTTACTCTACTATCCAGTTATAATTGTTTAATGTCCATTTCGAACTAACATTTGTAATATTATGTACATATAATATGAAATTTCCTTATGGGTTTAGGAGAGTTAACCCCAATTACTTTGATATTTTTCGACAAGATACTTCGGTGTCCCTTTCAACTAACTTATAATCACGGTGGACAGAGTTTCTGGAATTCCATTTACTCGACACAATTATAAAGGTAGGTTTAATATATTCTATAATATTACTTACTGATTCTGACCAGTTCGAGGCGATCCTGCTAACTGGTGCAATTACCAGAGACATTTATTATGTTACCTAATTTTGTGGGGCGATTAGCAGTTTAACGAACTAACAGCGTTTCAGCGATTAACTTGAAATGGCTGTTGTAATCTATGTTTTACGTTTGCGTGTATCACCATAGAACCGTTTCGTTTTCGTAGTTTCTTTTCACGGTTTAAGTTTTGTTAAAGATAGTATGTCGCACGCTATGCATTTCATTAAGATATGCTGCTTAAATGTCGTTATATTTTCAGCTGTCGAGTTATGCTATTCAAGTTTATCTTGCTTCATAACAAACTGGATACGAACGTTTACTTTCTTTTTACGCTTTGCTCCAATTTCTATTTATTTTATTCAATTTTCTTTTCCAATCGCTAGTGTCCAGAAATAATTTCGTCTGACCTTCACGCGGTCTAGGCAACTTCGTAACCCTAAGGCAAACTAGATTTTTGTAGTTTGTTGTTATTGGGGTTTGCGTAATATAACGGAAAAGGAAGGTCCGACCAAAGCCTCAAAAGAAAACAATTGATTGTTTACTTTCAGTTAGGTTTTCCATCTGAAATTGTTCACACATAAAAGTAGCATCGATTCTGTCTACATTTCCATTTCGAAAGCTACTTGCGAAGAAAGTTAGGTAACTACAAATGCAACAGTAAATAAGTATCGGAAAATCCCCTTTTTCGTGCCGTGTGTCGCATTTGACCATTCATTCAAAGTAGTGTGGATACACGGTACGGCACTTACACCTAATGACATGCCATTAAACCGGCAATGCTTTAAATATATTCCGTACATGTAACACGCCTTTCCTCACCTGTGGAGATGTTAATGGCGATACATTTGAGCATATTTACGTAACTTTTGTCATAATTATGTGTTACGAGGTCTCAGTACAAACATTCGTGACTGACTTGTTGTGACAGGCGCGGTCCGAGGAGGGTGTTAGTCAAAACAGGACCCACCCTTAATTTTTTCACTCCATTTTTGATCGAAAAAAGTCCTGAAAATGCTATTATTGGCTACGACAATGTTGTGTATCTGTTTTGTGAAATTCCATACAGCTAAATTGCTTTTATATTAGAACTTTTCATCCTTTTAATTATGAGTTATAACCATTGTCATATTTTTTTGCCAAAAATCTTTTTCGAACTTTTTAAGTGACTGAGAGTAATTTAGGATCGTATTAAATTGTGAGGGTCTGTAATTTAAAGGGTTCCAAAATTACTTAAATCAAGTGAGATGAACGGACGGTTCTGACAAGTCCAGGCTAAAAGGAGATACAAAAATAGGAACGAATATTTTTAGAGCTCTTTAACCGAAATCCAGCGACAAAGGCTTGCTTGCCAAAATAATCCAAACCATATTTATACAAACATTAAATTAATTACGTTAGGCTAATTCAATACACCAAATGTGTTACATAACTATCAATAAAATAACAATTAATTCACAACGAAACTTACAAATAAAAAATGTACAAAGAATGTACTAAATATTTGTCGGTGTTTATTATTTATTTATTTTACTAATCGCGCATTTTCACAGGACAGTTTATTTAATTCACTGCACTGTTTGATCATCGTGACAGATACTTAGTATTTTTTTTCTGAAGACAGCTGTTCTCATTTATAACTTTACTAGCTGCCTCCCCCGTTTTCACCCGAGTTCAAAATGTTAAGGGTACACGGGAATTTTATATCTAATCTCTAAAATTCTCGTGTCACAGTTTTCGTTGCCATACTCCTCCGAAACGGCTTGACCGATTTTGATGAAATTTTTTGTGCTTATCCGGTATCTATGAGAATCGGTCAACATCTATTTTTCATCCCCCTAAGTAACCCCATTTTGAACGCGGGTGAAACCGCGGGAGGCAGCTAGTAATATATAAGATAAAGACATAATTACATATAGCAACAAAAGCTGTGAACATGTACAATTTTTACAAGTTCCAATCTGAACGCCAAAAATAAAAATAAAATTAAAATACAACGACGCGAGTATACATCATAGCGCGTCCATAAATACGGAAAAAAATAATTTTGTGGCTGCCATTTTGAATTTTCGTTTCGCTCTCATTTACATCATCAACGCCATCAGGAACTATTGAAATGAGGTGTATGTCCAAAATTTGCATCATAGCTGTCTGAAATGCTCTGAACAATGCCTGAATACGTCAATCCAACGAAAGTTTCAGCACTATCACAAGTATTCATTTAAAAGTGTTGTCTGTTTTTTTTTTAGTTTTTAGTTTGAAGTTAATATTATCTTAAACCTTCGAACACGCGTGATTCGAGACACAATAGAAAGACAATAGCAGCCCGACACCCAGCTGACGCTTGGTCGTCGAAAGGCTAAACTGTTGAACTTATTACTGATATTTTTGATCATAAAAGGTTCAATTGTATGATAAATGTCGCCAGATCCTTTTTTTTTTTGGTGAGTGGGAAATCATCAAATGACTGCTCCCGTTCTGGGTGCGGCGGGGTGTCAGACTTTTACTGACTCAAACCCACTCATGTTCCTTCGATTGTCACGGTAACTATTATAAACATTCCGCAACTCCGGCAGGCGTTGGCCCTGTTGGGCCCCTTTCCTGTGCTGACTCCTTCTCTTTGAGGCGCGCGTGGAACACTAACGCGCCGTCGACGCGGTCCTGGTCCTAGCCGGGCGGCGAGCTACCCATCGCTCGCCATCCGCAGAACCGTGCCTACGGTGGCCGGTAGTCGTCTTGCGACTCTCGACGTCTTCGCCTGATCCTAATTGTAACATTAAACAAAAAGTGTTGTAAGGTCTGTTAGCGCCCACGCCTTTTCAATAAAAAAGTATTTACAAAAAAATGAACGAATTGTGTTTAAAGATGCTATCCATACTTCCATACTAATATTATAAATGCTAAAGTAACTCTGTCTGTCTGTCTGTCTCTCCTTTACGCTTAAACCACTGAACCGATTTGAAAGAAATTTGGTACAGATATAGTCTGGGACCCGAGAAAGGACATAGGATAGTTTTTATCCCAGAAATCCTCCGGGAACGGGAACTATTATTCCACGCGGATGAAGTCGCGGGCAAAAGCTAGTAGTATATACGTCTATAAAACGCATTGGAGAAAATCTTTCTGTATTTGTGAAGGAGGAAAAAGAAAGTCGAAAACTAACTAAAAACGCGGGTAAAGCCACGGGGGACAGCTGTTATTACACATATTATGCAAAATCCAGTTTTATTCGCTTTGTATTTTTAGTAAAATACTTACTTATATGTCTACACTCAGTGTAAAATTAGGAGTTTGAAACAGATTTACAATATTTTCAAGAGCCATTTTCTATAAAGTTTTTCCCGTAAAGCTAAAATACTTACTTGTTTTTGGAGTGAGTCCAATATATCCGCCATATTTATTGATTCCATTTGGGCCAAATGTGGTAAACCACATTACTATTTAAAATTCAGTCAATCCGTCAGGTGCCACTTGTTCAATTATATAAGCAATTGTAAATAACTGCGGTTGATAATGATTAATATAAACAGCTTCTAAAAATACCAGCTTTTATGCTGATATGTGTGTGTATTTTATAACCCAGAGGCCTATACAGGTTAGTATAATACAAAGGTTTTTTTTTTCTAAACTATTAAAATCTATCTATTGCTCGCGTAGATGTCGACATTCAACAACTATGTTACCCCTTTCAGATCAAATTTCCCAAAAAAGAAAGAAGATCGGCACCGGGATTACGTATCTTGCAGAAGCCGAGCGATCGCGATAATTGCGCAAAAATTGCTTCTCAAACGTCAGTTCGTATTAAGTATCAGCAATAGCAATGCGATAGCAATCTAACGATAGTGCTGCCTCTGTGGAGCAATCAGTTATATAATAATAATTTGACATTAGGTGCACTTGAGTGGTGCATATAGGGATAATCGCCGGTTGGTGTCCCACTTCATATTATAAAGCTTTATTTAAGGGGCCTCTGCGAGTTGGCTTCGGCCCCTCGTACGCCTTCCAAAGGTCCGGGACCACAAGGTCCCGAGAAACGTAAAGTAAAAAAAAAAAATATTCAAAAAGTGATTTACAAGATATGAAATTAATACTAAGACCTATTTCTATAAAAATACAACAAACATTTCATGTGCCTGAACTAGGAAATCCTGTGTTTCAGGCTAGAAGAGCTCACACAGTTTAAAATTAAGTCAAACATAATAACAAATAATACTTAACTACGACAAACTAATACTACCTGAACATTACTTATTTTAGTACGTCTAATAATTTCTCTGTATCTTCATACGACATCTCTTGAAGCGCATTTTTTATCTTCTTTTTACAATTGTTATATCCCAAGGAATAGATGTTGGCTAGAGAATTTAATCTATTTTAAGGAAGTTAACTAAAACATGCATTTTTCGTTTGGTGATTTCGTATTAGGTATGGTTTTTAAGAGAAAAATTAAGTTATTTTTGTTAAAGGTGATATTTTTTATTATTATTATTATTATGGGCTTGCTCTTGGTCCCAGACTAGCCCGAGGGCATAGACGGGGCCTACGATGGAGCGAGCTTACCCAATAGATGCCTATGCACTCGTTTTTATAATATTTAATTAGTTCAAGCAATTGCTACTTTATCGTCATCGTAGCATTAGAACAATCAGCGAGCGATTAGAAATCGATTCATACATAATACGATTTTTTTTGACGTTAAGCGATTAAACGCGCGATGATCGCGCGATTACTGCGCAAATATTGCTGATGGCTGTTTCATAAGTAATAAGCCAGCCGGCTGTGGGAAAGTAATAAGCTGGTATTTATTATGTTTTTATTGTTTTGAGGTCCGTAGAAAATCCTGGTGCAATAGTATTTTTTTTTATAGAATTCTACTATACACGCGCGGTTTTACTAGAACAAAATCTTAACATAATATAATTATATACAACACAGGCAGCTCATGGGTTATTGTGAAATTTTAAAATTAATATCGGGTATATTGATAATTATTAATACGAGATATTTTATTTATAAACTCATTATCACTGCATGCCTTCCAATTATCTCTCAAAATTATTAAGCTTCTCGTTTTTAACCGCGTAAATGTCGGTAAAATTGAAAACCCGCTTTTGGCCTTCTCTCGATTATCTCTTTACTAAAATAA
The DNA here is from genome assembly GCA_033675125.1 of Athetis lepigone. Lineage (NCBI taxonomy): Eukaryota > Metazoa > Arthropoda > Insecta > Lepidoptera > Noctuidae > Athetis > Athetis lepigone. The sequence goes on along the minus strand of CM066243.1, from coordinate 13,152,878 downwards.
TATTATAACCCTCTATTTATACAAAAATAATGTACCTACATATTTAAAAATTTATTCAGCTGCCAAATTAACAGCCTTTTGCATTTGTAATTAATTATTATAAATTTTCCTACAAAGCAATGATCTCCGTAATTTTCTTTCATTCAATCAAAAACAAAGTCTTTCGGATTAGGCTTCAACGAAGGAACAACACTAACATTTAACAACAATACTATTTGTTAAAAATACATTTAAAATAAACACTTTAATACATCGGAAATTACATTCTGGATTGCGGAATTAATTCACCCTTCGGTTCGTATTTGTATAGTTCGCTTATAGTAGGTACTGCTTTTTGTAATTTACACAAACGTCAGTAAAACGGTTCGAAGCCAACAATTTGCAGTGCAAATCAATTTGTTTTCACGTAATGAAATACCCTGACATACTAAGCTAGGTATATCGCTTATATTTTTCGTTGGCGGATATTTTGACCTGAATCTAGCAAAAAGCAAACTTTAAACCATCGCTAGCTTGTCGCTGGGTGTAGAAAATAAGGAAAAAGAAATAGATAAGAAAACAAAACAATAGCCCAATGATAGAAAACACAGAAATTTATAGTTATAGGAAAAAAATATCCATACCCTTGGCTTGGCATCATCTATTTTGATTGTTTCCCACATTTTAACACAAACTTCCAACACTGGCGAACGTTTTCCGCCAACCGTGACTTACCGAGTCAGTCGGCAGCGGCTTTCTTGCTGGCGATGTGTCATGTTTAATAATACCCACCTAATTCCGTTTATGTACCCAGTTCTCGAGGACCCGCCTCACGCACCCCTCACGACCCGCGTTTAGCTTGCCGAAGCTTAAGTGTGCCAAGAGCCAAGCCATTAAGATGATAATTGCAAACCCGATCAGATTGGACCGTGGTAACTGTGGCCACAAAGGACTGTTAGTGGAACTTGTAATTCTATAGTCACGTTTACAATGTTGATGATAATTTAGCCACAATACACCGGTGCTATTCAAATTTGTCCATGCAGCGTTCCCTTCACGTTGGCTACCTAATGAAGCGGCCGCGTTGTATCGAGTCGTGTTTGCTGGCTCGGTTTACGTTGGCTCCGGTTTGCGGTTGCGGTAACGCTCGATGTTCCACGGAGTTTCCTTTAAGAACTGGTTTTGGGAAGTCATTGTACTGAAGACAGTTTAGAGCACAATATAGATTGTTAAAATTGTTGGCTTTAACCTTGTTAACATCACGGCAAAAACGACTTTGAAGAGATTTAGCGAAACTTATCTTTTACTGATATGACGTTCTATTTTAAAAATATACGGTTACATTATGTTAAAAATATAAACTCAGTTTCAGAAAACGCATGGATTGCATAAAATACCTCGCCCTTTACCACAAGACCGCGCGGTTGGATGCCACGCTCTCGTTGTTGATTTTACACCACTTGGTACAAAGCATTTTAATAGAGAAAGGATCTTGCTTTGTTGGCCACGGGATGAGAGGCAAAGCTTTCGCACTTGGCTGGGTTCATTTGAGTTATTCGGGTCTAAAATAAAAGTAAACGTAGTAAGTTACCCACTGTAACATAAAACTGAATGTAATCACAACCGAGTAAACAGATGCATATCCATAAAAAAGAATTACAGCTGTTCCCTAGAATTTGGTGTTATTGAAAACGATCACCAAACTGCCTGAAACTTAGCCGATCTTATGAATATCTTTTGTTCAATATGAAAACGTACATAATACGAGTTACAAAGGCCGGAATCTATAGGTACATAAAGGAAGGATAAAAGTTTTACGGAGCATAAAAGGAGACATGTCGAAAATCTGTGCTCATAAAACAGGGTTTCCACCCCCACGGATTACCGCTGCGATATTTTTCAGTAACCACACCTCCGATCCCCTGGCCGCTGATCGGTTTTTGTTAATCCTATTGGACGCTATTGACAACCCTAATAAGCTTACCTATTTCCATTATCTGTATTAAGAAATAATTTATTCAATCGTATCCGGAAATTGATACTTATTCAAAGTTATATTGAATTTCCGATATTAACAAAGTTCTACACTATTATTAACGTTAAAATTTAATTTCTTTAGCAACATTCAAAACTTAAGCTTTTTGAAAGATAATTTTATGGTTATGAGTTAAAAATAATTTTAAGGAAGAACTCTTAGGTGCGAAGTAAAGTATGTTTTCTTTTGTGATAATACATTGGATGCGTGTAGTCGAAAATCGGACTATTAGAGCCAGGCCACACGGTGCGGTGCGGCTCCGGCGCGGCGCCTGAGCGGTGCCGCAACGGTTTTTTACATATAAAAATGAATGGTATGCCACACAGTACGTCCGGCACCGCTCCGGCGTCGCACCGCATGCACACCGCCGGACAACGGCGCGAGGCAGACGAGGCGGGGAGGGGTGCAAGCAGTGCGGTGCCGCAGCGGCGCCGCAGCGCCACCGCTCAGTTGTTTATACGGCATATAGGCAAAAGTGCTCGCTCGTTGATAATAATTACATGTATATCATACGGTGCCGCAGCGGCGCCGTAAGAACATTGTGACGCCGCACTGCTCGTGTGGCCGCCAGTGCGGTGCGGAGTAATGCGGTGCGGTCCGTTGCCGCACCGTGTGGCCTGGCACTTAGTCGAATACTTAAACGTCAATTAATTTTAAGACGCTGTCAAATCTGTTGCCGTCTTTATTTTATTGCTTTAGAGTGAAAAGGATAGAAACAGATTTGAGAGCATCTTAACATTAAGTGACATTTGAGTATTTGGCCAAAAGTAGTTTATACAAAATAAAACTAATTTTATTAGGTTTTTTTTTTGTAAAGTTAAGATTATGAACCATAAAGTTATATTAATATCGTAAAAAATACAACCTTGCATCTTTTACTTTAAAAGGTCTAACGAAATAGTGCATTCGACGCACAAAATTCCTGTTAGGATGGATAGGTGCTTAGAAATTCAAGCGTTATTGAATTCCACGATTGAAAATCTAAGTTAAATGCCCGTTCTCTGAATGCCACTTGATGGCATAAATTTAATATCGTAACCGAGCGCTATCCAATGGAACTTTTGTAACAAATTTCATTTATCTCCTCCTCCCCAAAGAATTTCATAAAATCGATTGTTATCAAGATGATTTAAAGTTTAAATTTAATGGAATATTCGTTTTTGTTTGTCAATATTCATCAGGGAGTTGCGTAACGTTATGTTGTATGAATGATTATGATCGACAGAGTTCGATGATTCGAAAAAAATATACCTAAGTCCCAAGAGAATTGAATATTTCCAATTTCTAATCGTGTAACTGTAAATTACAACTGATAGCTAGATACTATTGATATATTAGAAACGTTTCACCTATAACTTTTACGTTTAATATCTTCTGATATAAAAATGATTTGTAGGTCTGAGATACTTTGAATGGCGTCTATGAAAATCTATAACAATGTTATCTGGTACAAGAGAAACTATTCTCTGTCTATTTAAGCTATATATTCGATGGGGTCTGTGTATTGTTATCGACACGAATAATCGGTTTCCCGTGTCATAAATCTCTCGGGTAATTAATCATGGGCCTGACCGTGGCGGACAGTGGACTCTGTCCCGGACCTCGTCGGTACTAAGACAATGTTTTTCTGGTCGTTCTTTGTTTTTTGTTTAGGAAGGTAATTTGACCGCTTAAAAGGCACTTAAATTGTACTAATTTATTGTGTATTTTGAAACAAATAATCTCAGCCAAGTAAACGCGTTTGAAAAGGTTCATTACTTGCACTGCCACATTTTTGTTTCAAAAAGATTCTTCATAAAATTCCAGCATTTGCTGTGACTGCAGAATTTAGCGGAACAATTTTCACATAAGTCATAATAGTGTCATTTTTTGCTGAGTTTGGTGGGCGAGCTTGAAACGCCGGTGAATATATCTCTGCTACTGGGATAAATCACACGCCATGATCACTGATCAAAAGTTGGCAAAGTTTAGCTTTTCGGGACATTCGAATAAATCAGTGCTCTCAACCGTGAAATTAAAACGAGCCCGAAGTTAATGCAAAATCTATCGAAAGTTTAACAAAAACTACGATTCGGTACACACGGCGACATGTCGTGTTACCATCAGTCGATCAAGTCCTTTGTGAACTATGTTGAAAGTTTTTTTGGCCACCGTGCGTGATATTGACATCCAATTGAACTCAATCATTTAAGATGGCGGCTGGTCAGTGAATCGATCGAAACGTTTTGTTATACGTATTTTGAATTGATATTTTTTTAAATCGAGACCCAATCATGTCAAATTCATAATTGCAAAATACATTCTAGAAAAGAGCTATAAAAACTAAAAAATATAAATGATTTATTTTGTTCTTTATTTAACCGCTGATCCGACTTTGATGAAATTTGATAGGTTAACCCAAAGATATTATTATAGTCGACGGAGTCACGATCAGTAAATGAGTGTTAAATAAAATAGAATAAACTGAAGTAAGTTCGAGTACATAGTAATTTGTGTCAATCGATTTTAATCAATAAAAGCAATTGCTATTTAATAGCTTTACTTCGAGAACTTGTTTATCTTATATTTGAAATTTTTAAAGTTTGTTTTAAGATTGAAAGACATTTAATACTTGACAAAGTTTTTAGTTAATCTATTTAAGTTAATCAAAAAATTATGTGATACAGATTATTTCAAGTTTTTTTGTCAAAGTTAAAACAACATAAAGTTGTATGCAAAGTTGAAGTCAAATTCTAACCTACTCCATTTTACATTTCATCGGGCCATAAAAGTGTAATAGATAGGCAGAAAAACAAACATGCATTTATGTTGTTAGTATGGACTGTTACATAAGGTTTAGCTATTTTTTTTTTATATCATAATTATTTCGACGCAAGAAATAATGTTAAATTTATAAATCTTTTTTTTATCTTTTTAATCAGTTTTGTATCGCATTCTTCTAAATTAATAAATAAAGTATTGTTTACGAACGTTTTAATGACATTTAGTCGTTTCTTTACAAAATGTTCATAATACGGCGTTAGGATATTTAGATTATTTAAAAATATCATTTAGTTGTTTCTTAAAAAAATACGGCGTTAGGTCTAAATCTAAATAAAATAATAACGCCGTATTATGATATTTTTTTTAAGAAACGACTAAATGTTATTTTATTGGAACAAATGTGTGGCAAAACGTAGGTATATTATTACTTATTATACGTCGTATATATTTTTAATTTACAGAAACGCTAAGTACTTACTGTCTCAAATAGGGACAAGGGTTCCCTATCTTCCCTCTACTCGTAGACATAAATCTTACCCAATTATTATCTTACAATTACTCTGCGAAACGAATAGATAAACTAAATAGCGGCAATTGTAGTTACACCATTGTTGCTCCTACCCGGCAATAAATAAGGTTTTTAATTGAATGACCGGTCTTTTCAATATTCCGTCAATCGAATAATTATTAGACTTGTGCAAATAAGTTATTGGAAAAATAAATTAAAACTGTTGGAGAGGGAAGGAAATAACAAAGGCAAATAAAAATTCAAACAGTCGATCCGATTTACTAGAGTAGAATGAAGTGCAGGTTTTGTAGCGGGAATAAACTTTTTTTTTACGATTTCCAACGAAACTAAAACTTCTTTCAAAACATAATGTATAAATTGTGATCAATAAAAAAGCTTTGGTGTATAAAATACTAGCTTTTGCCCGCGACTTCGTCCGCTTGGAATAATAGTTCCCGTTCCCGTGGGATTTCCGGTATGAAAAACTATCCTATGTTTTTTCTCGGGTCCCAGACTATGTCTGTACCAGATTTTATTTAAATACGTTCAATGGTTTAGACGTGAAAAATAGACAGACAGATAGACAAAGTTACTTTAGCATTTACAATATTAGTATGGAATAGTATGGATTACAGTATGGTGCTGAATCTCGTGTCCACAAACAAACCGAAATTAAAAAAAAGATACATATTCGTTTAGTCCTGTCAAATTAGACAGCTCCTGAAGAAAATTGGCGTACTTTTAGGGACTACGCACATTTATTCAGCTCCATTTAGCTTATGCCCATATAAAACAACGATTTTGTACGGAAGCTGAACGGACGCGGAAAGCTGAACGGACGCGTACGCGTCTTCATACAAAATCGTTGTTTTCTACGGAAATAAGCTGAATAGAGCTGAATAAGTGTGCGTAGTCCCTTAGTCGCCATGTTTTTAATCGTGTCTAAATTATCTATGGAGTGTCTTAATTTGAGTCAGGAGTTAACTTATCCATATCCATACTAATATTATAAATGGGAAAGTGTGTCTGTCTGTCTGTCTGTTTGTCTTTCTTTCACGGCAAAACGGAGCGATGAATTGACGTGATTTTTTGAGTGGAGATAGTTGAAGGGATGGAGAGTAACATAGGCTACTTTTTGTCTCTTTCTAACGCGAGCGAAGTCGCGGGCAAAAGCTAGTATTTTATATTCTGTTTTTTTTTCTAAACTAAATGGAAAGAGAAAGATGGACTTTATTGAAATTTAGGTTAGGCAAACATTTTAGAGAGAAATGGACTAGTTGGTTTTTTTTTTCAGATTTCTTTGTCTGAAGATCCTTTCTATTTTTATTTTAAAATCATTTTTTACTTGTAAATTGACAAATAAAACAAAAACAAGCAACTCGAAGATTTTCGCGATTAAATTTTATTTAAGAAATGTATATCTTTCATTTGAAATGTATATAAGTTGTAGATGGTATAAAAAGAAATACACATTAAAGAAAACACACACAACTTCAGTTCTTTAATTCCAGATTCAGTTCATAAATAGCAAAATTCGTTAAAAATAATTATAATTGTGGATGACATCAAGACCAAAAAAAGGCTTTTTTATTTTTCTCGAAACATCGTAATTATGGCCTAAAATGTTATGACCAAAGAAATCGAAACCTTGTTGCCACAACCTTTACATTTATAATTTTTAATAGACATACTATAGTAACACTGGAAATTGTCGGAAACCATTACACCACTAAAAATGCACCCCATTTTATATTTTTATTTTTTTCATTGGTTGCACAATATTTGTTTTAATTTTCACACGTTTTTTTATTGCTAAATTTTGCCTTGATTGAAAGAATCTACACAAACCTATAAAGAATCAAAATGTTAGTGATTCATTAGGACTCATAGCAACAATAAGCTGTTTAGCTTACCTTTTGATTTGAGACAAAAGGCAAATTTTCCGAGTGTATTAGTTGAGAAACCCCATATAATATTTGTGTAGGCACTTTGGGAACAATCGGTTTACAAATCCGGTGAAAAGCAAAGGGTGTGAAGACTCGGAGGGGTGAGGCCGGGGGAGTGGAGCTGACTTACAGGGCTTTATTGCCATTCTCGTGACAAACGATTATTATGAAGACGGCTCACTTTCCACACGTTCCGCTTTTGATTAACTTCAGTGAATTTGCATTAAATTTTTTCTCTGTATAATTTTGTATAAATATGCGACTTAATTTGGAAGATGAAGCCTTGGTGGTAAATGTATTGCCTGTAGTTTAATTTGACGAGTTTTCCTGTAAGTAATGATATATTTGTACAAAATTATTCACCTTTTAAAAGCTTCGGCTTTGTGATTATTTGGACAATTATTGTAAATACACAAATATTATTATATTTTGTGCACAAAATATTTGTGGAACCAACTTATTGAAATGTTTATATTAATTACACTTTGTACCTATCCATTATGACATATTGTTAAAAAATATCTTAATTAATAACTCAAATAAGGTACCTTAAAGGAAAAATAGAATAAAAATCGATCGAGTCCTTGATGTCTGTCTGTGTTACATAATATAAAACGTTTCTGTTGGTTCACGAATCTATTTAATTTAAGGATTTCTAATAAATAAAAAATACATTATTTTGATAGAGATGAATGATGACGAATGTATGAGATTATGATGTTAGGTAATCGGCGTACACGCGTAAATTTATTCCCAGACAAGGTTAAAAATATAACTTCATTATGTGCCATTAAAGTAAAAGAAGACTGATTAAATTTTTCTGGTTCAATAATCTCTATTTTGTCTTGTCAACAGATGAACCGAAGTGTTTTACACTTTTTATAAGCGAATGAAACCTCAAAGTTTATAGTGTGACATTTAAAGCAACATAACTCCGAAAGTAGACACAGAATGTGACCTAAAATATTATCATTACTCGGGTTTACTTATGTGTGCGTTCAGTTATTTTATTACAGTCGTTTTAGAGGTGTTACGCAGGAGTAAATCTCCTCTAAAAGATTTGTCAAAAGGAACAGAGTGCTAAGAATGCTGAAATAATTAGAAGCTGGAGTCAGCTGTAAAGTAGAGGCCTACTGAATAATGAGAGTCGGGGTGCGACGTTCACTCAGCACCCGACACACCTACGTATAGAACTTTACATAAATTACTTTGAAGGTGACACTAAATCTGTCGGTATATTTTGTTCTAGTTCACCCTCTTTTGATACTTACTTACCTGTCTCAGCATATTTTAGGATAACGGAGCCGTTCTCTTGTTTATATAATAAAAATAAGATAATTGACAAACTGTTTGCTGCCACACACAGCTTACTAATAGTTAACCCCATTTGCCTTGTGATCTGGCTGCTGCAAGTAGGGTCCTGGGTTCAATTCCCTTGTGGACAAAGATGTGGTTGACTTTTGGTCGCGATGGATTTCATAGATCTAAGGTAGCCGTTATACTCACGAGCCTGAAAGCGTGACGATTAGTGTTACCAAGTAGGGCAACAATTATTATCGGTCACTATAAAATAAATAAAAAATATCCTTAGGTAACTCACAACTTTCATTTGATCCCGAACTAAGAAGAGCTTGTACTATGGTCACCAAACAACTGATGAACATACTTATTGAATTTATAAATATATTCATATTTTAGATAAATCACTTCCAGACACAGAACAAACTATCATGTGCATCACACAAAGTTTGTCCTAGGTAGAAGTCGAACCCACGACCTCAAGCTTAGCAGTCAGGGTCACTAACTACTAGATCAACAGGCCCGTCTAACTATATAGGATTTCTAAAAAGCACTACCGTATAACTATCCAAAAAATATAAACTATTTACAGTATTCTGCCCGCGACTTTATGCTACTTATCGCGCAGATCATGACACAAACAGTTTAAGCGACGAGAACCTCACATTAAAACACCAGGCTAGCAAAAAATAGTTAGGACATACGACTTTCACAAATTTACAACGCCGACAGACTAAAGTTAGTCGAGAAGCGGTGCTCACGTCCCATTTATATTGTTTTATGGTTTCTTTCCTCCCCACAGAGGTTTCCACAGCTAGAAAATGTGGATCCGTTTCCTCGGTGCGGTTTTTTATTATCCCGTTGGATACACCGACGTATCTATCACGGACGTCGAACGGCCCTAATGTGGGTGACCGATGACACGCATTTTGTAATACGGGAGAGCTCTCTACGTGAAATGGGTTTTAATAATGTTCCTTTCCCCGTCGTATGGAAACGAATTTTCCCCTTTATTATATGTTGAAACTACGAATCCAATCTCAATGTTTCCGATTTTATGAGCACCCCATCTGATAAATATTCGGTATTAGTTTTTTACTACCTGCTAAATATCAAATATCAAAACCATTAGCAGCCATAGTGGTGAAGTAAAAACAAATAAAATGTAGCGATTAAAAAAGCTGGAAACGGAAACAGAAATGGCATACTTATTTCACTAGTTTTTGCCAGTCTACAGTCTTGTAATAACGCTAATGGTAATGTCTACACAATAACGTTGTAGTTGCAAACGAGAAAGTCGCCCCAAAATTACCTTTTTAAGTGCAGACTCGGCGGAGAGAAGAAAATAATATTATTACAAGGTAGCAGAGTTCTATCAATTAATTTTCCAGCTAAAAGAACTTAGTCGGAAGTAAAAATAGGTAAAGTTGAGAGCCAAGCAGCTTGTCTATTTTTCCCATCTCGAATTGATTTGATCGGATTCGCGTCGAGACTCGCCGAACTTAACGGAACTTGGAGTAAACTTGCGGCTCGGAAATAGGTTTAACTAAAGATGAAAGAAGTAGTTTTGAACTGAAATCATTCTTTACGAAGGCCGGATCCAGTTATGGAAAATGACATTGATTCATAACGTTACACTCGCTCCTTTGATAAAAGTGATATTTTGATTTATCACTTTGTGAAGTTGCTTTCTGAAGTTTTGATCCAATAAAAGAGTAATACACCAGACGGAGTTTAAAGAATCGTTTGCAGAGATACTCTTTGAGCCGTTATTTGCGCTAGGTTTAGTTAGCTTAATGATACTATAAATTAATTTAATGGCTTCTTATCTCCGGATTATAAAATAAGCCCTTAATTCAATGACTTTCATAAATTAGCTATGCGCATAAGAATGAGGTAAACAACGCAACAAAGCAAAACGTTGAGAGTGGAGGAAAAACCTCCCTCGGTTCTCAATGATGGGGTATCTCTTTGTTTTTTGGGCGAAAATAAACTTTACTTTTTGTCTTTGAACCTTTTGGGCCCATGTGTGGATTGAACCATAAATCAAAGCCCTCTCAATAAATCTTGACTTCGTGAGAATTTGCCAAAGACGTTTTGTAGTTTTTTAAGCTAGATAACATTTCACCTCACTGATAGCTCTTTTAAACAAAAATATTGACCGAAATTCCAAACGTTCGCTGCTCTTTTTATTGCTTCATATTTCTGCAAAAATAAATAGTGACGAAAAGTCATTAATAATGTATGACAGAAAATTTCAGGGTAGGTTTTGTAGATTTGAATAAAAGAAATGTAAAAAATATTGTTAAAAATACCTGCGACGGCCACGTTCTATTTGCCCAGGTAATGAATTATTTATTAACCGTGCTCGGACTAAGATTAACTTATTATAACAAGTCAACGAGACTGTACGCCAAAGCGATAAAAAATGAAAAATATTTTTTATGATTTACAACCCTATCCGATATCATCTCGACAATATCCGTGCTGTAATAGTATAAGAATTCTTTAATCTTAAACGAAATTAGAGGCATTTGTAAACGTAACGGGGCATAGAGGGGGAGTAAGTAAGTAAATCAATCTATACATTGAATTAGTTGATGTTGAACGGGCGATTTCGGCAATATTTTAGAGGCGACGGCAATAGAATGAGGCATTTTGCACTCGGGGCACGTTCAAGCCTATTCATCAAGTCACTGAAGCCATTACCAAGCCCGCCACCTGCACGAGCCACGATCCCTAGTTTGTATTACGCCGGATTATTCCAACTTTCATTCACCTATAACTTGTTGAATTATAATCAATGTTTTGTTTCTATTAGGTACCGTACTTCTGCTTACGTAATGACCTTGCTAGTTCTCTACCAGCTAATTCAGGTCGACTAGCCTGAATTCTAGTTCATAATAGTTATTAGTTGGGTGTTAGTTTGAGTTTGATTATTCAATAGAGCTTTGTTTATTTTGCACTATTGCTAAATCAAGTTTTGCGTTATTTCACGAGGGTATTTACAGAAGTAGCTTGTGTTAAAAATACCAATTTATTCATAACGATAGATTATTGAAATTGACGTTTCTCCTAGTGGTTTAGTACAGTCGTGATTCGTACAAATTGCTGGATGTTGACAGTAACCAATCTCGCATCTTTCCAGCTTAACATGAAAATGAGATAAGCATACAAAATAACGCCTCATGCACCTGCCCATAGATCATCTAGTGGGCAATAGAATGCCCGCTTGCATCCTGCCGAGGGCGATATATCACTTGCGGCAAGGCCATTACAGTGTTCCCTGAACGCCAGATTAAAATGTTAACTAACCACCCTTTGTCTTCGCCGCATTTACAATGGGAAGCGGTTGTTTTACCCTCTAATGTTTGCTGCGATCTCAGCCACTGATTGCCGTTCGCGTGTTGTTTTATTTAAGGCGGTTTGAGGCATGTTCACGTTACCGCCTTTTTATTTAAGTTCTGTTATAGCTTGTTTCCGCGGTTGATTGCGGTTTTGTTTTCGCAAACTCTTATCTTAGGATGTTAGATAACTGTAATAGCTGTCATTAAACGTCTTGGCAACATTCTGTTATGCAATTGGCTTACTTTTACTTTCATGACACTATATAGGGATAATATTAGTTCCTCTATTGTCCGATTTCTAAACTCTTTAGGTAAACTCTAAATTCTTTCGTGGGTAAAGCAAATTTTGGTTCATTTGTAGTATGTTCATTAAAATATAAAAAAGAAAAAACTCCAGTACTCAAAAAACTTAACTTTTGGCGTAACGTTATGGAAATTTCATTAAATACTGCAGTAAGAAAATATTATCACATTTTAAAAATAAAAATAGCTGTGCTTTAATATTGTGCATATTTTAATATTTGCAGCTGGCAAAAACGTCGTAAACTTAAAGTGACGCAATACTTCGCTCCAGGCATACTCCTAGTCGGCATTTTCCATGATGCGTCATGTATATTTCATGCACACTGGCCTGCTTATGTACTTTAGCCAACATTTACTTAAGAATACTTATATTTTGAAGAAAGACGGTAGTTTTCTGTGACTTTTGACGAATAAAGAGCTTAATAATATGTTTTATTTAATGGACCGAAAATGGTTTTACTTAACCGAAAAGCTTTGCGTTTACATTGTTTTTGTTCATAGTTCAGCAAATTATAATTGGATATGGCTAAAAAATTTAAGTAACCTTTCGTTTAAAGGTCTGAAAAAAGTTAGTAAACTAACACTTAACAAAGGTAAACTGATTTTCCTGTTCTTTCGCTTTTCTACTTAGGTCGTGTAACTACTCAATTATCTAACGGATAAGAAAAGATTAGATATTCTTTGTACCATGGAACTTAATTTTCTTAATTTCTTTACTACCAAGACTTGGTTTAAGTAAAAAAATGTTACATAAACTAATAATAACAAAATTAAAAAAAATACAATATTTTATGAAATAGATCCTTAGTAGCTGAGGACCTGTTTTATAACCTCACAGTAGACTCTAACGGTAAGAATTTGTTGATCTGCTCTTTTAATTCTCTAATCATTATTTTAATAAGAAGTTTTAAAAACTTATTAGCGGAATGTGAAATAGGTTTTTAATCAAACACACGCCGATATGAACTAAATCAGAAACAACATTGCAGAAAAAACAAAAAAGAAACGACGTTCACATTATGAAGTGCGGTCTTTCGTGGCGAAATGGCCGTTTACCTTATTAGCTAGGTAGCGGCCAGTCTTCACTTTATATTCTAGGTTAGTTGGCACCCACACCACGTTCTAGCCTATTCATCATAGGGCAAGGCCGCCAAAAGTATTCCGTGGCTACCTGCCCCCACAATTCCTCCGTCCGACTTAATCTTGTTTGCGGCGTGCAAATATTCTTTTAATACTACATTTCTAGGTCCAATATAAAAGATTTATTGTATTGATTCGGCATTGAAGTTATGGTGCAAATTGTATTTATTGTTGAGGTTTGCTTTGTTTGCGTTGATTTTACACTTTTTACTTTTACGATGTGTGTACCGGGGTTTTGATTATATGTGGATGAAACTAATTTTAGCTCATTCAGTTTATTTTATGTTAATTCATAACAATAAACTCATGTTAATTATTTTCGTATGAAAACAAAATACCTTGTTCCTTTAACTAGTTTAACATGCATGTGGGTTTCTTCTTCTGCTAATATTATATAAATCATACGTAAATTCTCTAATGTAATAATAATGTAATATAGTGTCGAAATTAATTTATTATCGCCTACCAAAGTTACCTAGTTTATGTACGGACACGAACATTCAACGTATAAATTAGCAAATTCATTTTGATGGAAATGAGGTAGTGTAATGAAGAAAGGTGCCCTTCGAATTACTTCACATTACGAGGTCTAAGGTCCAGACCGGGGCATTGATGGACGTGCGGGCAAACGACATTAGGCGCCTTTATTAATCGTCTTTGAACGCAAGTACTTACAAATTCGATAAACTAGAAATTTGTGTACGTAAATCGCAGAAATGGAAGTCCATTCCTATGAATACCGAGTTATTTTCTTACATAAAGGCATTTGACAACAATATATTTCAATGCTATCACGGAAGCGGTATACTATGACGAATGCAGCTATTTTTCCGGCGTTATCATGTATGCACGTCCAATTTTTATTGCTTTTTGTGCGGCAGTTACAAATCGATTTGGCTTTAAGCCAATGGCGTCATTTTAATAGTTCCTCTGTGTGGCCGACAGTACTCACATATTTTAACATTATGTACATGGACATTTTAAGCCATGTATGAATTTGTGAGGCACGAGTGCGCCGGAGCCTCATACCTCACGCCAAATTGTGAAAAAATATTATATTTAGACGAGGAAAACCGAAATCACGTACAAGGAAGAACTGCCTATTTATGTTATTGGTTTGAATTACTTATCTTTAAAAGGAAGATTGTTATCCTTGATTTTATATTTGTAACAGGAGCTTTAGAGCGCATCAAAACAGATGAAAAAAATTGAAGTTAGTAAACATTGGATGTGTCTAAATCCAGTGAGACTAATAGCTATCTTGACTGCTTAAAGTTAAAACTTTAGAATTTTTCCAAACCGAAATTTCCTAAATTTTGGTAACTATAACCAGTCTTTAGAAAAATAATTTTAGTACACTTATACTAGCCGTTTGAAAAATATTACGACTGATTTCAGAACCCTTTCTAATTCAAATTGTTTCACAAACAGCGTAATGAGATATTGTTTTAGTGTTGTGCCTTAAGATGCAGCTGATAAGTAAACACTCAAACGTCACTCCACAGCAAAAACAAAATCGACAGGGCTTACGTACGTGTTTCGGCCGCCGATATTCGGTCGATCCAGGAATTTCATTATTTTTAATATTCTTGATGGGTGTTTTGGACTATTCACCTTTTTTAACCAAATTTTATACGGTTGGAATTAAAAACCTGTTTTATCTCACAGTACAAAATAAAGTTAAAAAAATTCTACGGTGACAATGAAAAGATTGTTTATACTACCGTACAAAATAAGCTCAAAATTATTCCAAAACAAACATCAAAAATATTAATAATATTAAAATTCTTGATTCGACCTAACCGGGCGAATCTCAGCGGCTGAAACACGAAACTAAGCCAAAGAAAGACATGGACACCTTTTATACCATCTCTAGTACCAAAGATACTCAAGCGAGAAAATGTTTTCCTTATTTATTCATATTTAGTAGGTGTCCTTTCTCTTAAAATTTTTGACAGCTTTGACATTGTATTCATACTTAATTTACACATTGTAATCATGTATACTAAATATTGTAACACATATATTTTTAAAAGAGTACGTATGGAGTTTCTTGCCCGTTCTTCTCCATATAAAACTACCTTTTGGAATGGGCGACTAGAATCAAATTTTTTTTTTAAATGTAATTGACGTTCCAAAGTGCCTCCATGGTCTAATGGAAATAAACGTTTTGACTTTTTGACTTTGACTTTGACTTTAGCAGAGTTCAATTCTCTGTAGTATTGCGCGATATTCCCTCTTTGAATGCACAGTGCCCTCGATGAAACGAGGAATTTGTAAGAGAAGATACAATAAGTGGGATAAAAGGGAGCTCTTTAACAATCATATCTATTCATTGGCGAAATCATGAAATACAATTTCCTGAGGTATGTATTCCTTAGAAAGGTTTACCATATTGGAAAGGTTACCTGAAGAGGAAATAAGGTATGATATTACGAGATTTTATCTACGAGTTAGAACGTTTTCAGGTAGATAGTTATTTCAGGTTCAATTTATTTCGATTGTTAGGTTTTGCGTCTGTTACTTACTGACGAGGGAGTAGAATGTGGTTTCTGGAATCAGTTCCTCTTTGTAATACTTATCTACTATACAACATGTCCCGGAATAAACGCGCACCACCAGACACCCCAATTAGAATATTATGTTATAATCATAATACATACACTGAATTTTAATTATTATGTTTAAAACACTGATTTTTTTATAAATTAGTTGTACAGATTGTGGGAGAAAATTATAGTCACATTACAAATCTACGCATGCACACAGTCGCACTTGCATAAGGGTCTAGCGTAGTAGGTATTTCATCCATTTTAGTTTGTTTTGACTGTACAGCGGAAGTGTGACAGCAGTTTACGTAGTTTTAATTATTTTTGGGATAAAATATAACCTATATTAAAAATTGCAAAAATCGATTCAGTAAACGATTCTGAACAAACTATTTTCTCAAAGTGCATTAATTCAGTTACACATTGTATAAACTTACAGTCAAAGTTTTGTTAAATCAGTCCTTTTACTGAACTAGACTGCGCATTATACTTACTGAAAGTATTTAAAAAAACTGTGGACTCTTATAAAAATCTGGTTGGGTCGTGATATCCCAACGTATTCATTTTATGCATGAAGCAGGTTTAAAATCACACAAGCACCAATCTCACTTTACAAAATGAAGGTTCTAGGTTAATCCAGTACATCTCTGATATGTCGCGGCTCGGAGAGCACGAAAACCGTTAGTCTCTGTTGTCATTCGTAAATTATAAAGGCAGTAGTTTTGGGAAATCGGATACCAGAAATGCTGATAAGCAGTCTAACCAAAGGGTATTTTCTCAAAAACTATCATGCTTTATTTACTATATTACAGTCATTTTCAAAATTAATGGTGGATAATGTATTTTTATTTTTCATTTTCGTGGCCACTTTCACATCCTGAAAAAAAAACGTTTTGAATTTAATGTCTACCTATAAATTTACCGCTCTTAAGGGTAAATTCGGCAATTCCAGTAATCAAAATATACAAACCAAAACAAGTCTGTATTAGGTTAAGAAATTAGCATCCCAATAGATCCTCTGTCCCTATCTCCGCAGTCGGTCCAAGAGTTGTAGAGCTGAGCCTAACCGAACAAAGGCTTAGGAACGTCGGGCGACGGACGTCCCAGTAGCCTCCGCAGATCCTAAGTACAAAGACTGATAAACGGATAAGACACTCACACAACTAGCCATGTATCTAGCCAAAAATAGACGACCTCTGTGTACCAGAATAGCAAACAATGGTGTGTGGCTCTCGGATTACGATCCTATTCATGCTAATCATATTACGGTGCTGTTTACGAGCATTTTATGAACGTTCGACCTCGACGAGCCTTAAGGCATGAAAAAACATATTGTAATTGAGTTGGCAACAAATATTTATTGATTTTTGTGGCTCAAATAAAAGAGAAAATTGAGTTTTCGCCCTTGCAGTGTTCGAACAGGAACGGCCATATTGCATTTTAAACGTTTATTATTTGAAGCTCGAGAGCGTGTTTTCTCGTGCATACATATAAGATGTCTAACACAGCAGCCAACTAATGACGTTGAATAGCCTGTTAAGATTATTATATAACAAAATGGTTATAATTCAAATTACCATAAAAGACAAAACAAGAAGACTCACAAAGCCGACAGAATATTCTTACTTACCTTTATTTGTGCTTTATATGAGAACCATGCTTATGTTTGTGGAATAACAAGCGTTTAACTGCCCTTAAAGAGGGATTTATTGCTCTGGCAACATATGAAATATCCGGTGTTTCGCTTTGAAGACTTACCTATTTATTGTAGTTTCCTATTAAAACGATGCTATATTCATGACTCAGCGGGTTTGGGTATTAGCAATAGCTTCAATACATATAAGGCCAATCAGTATTGAGTAGCGTTGAGTAAATGGTACAAATAATAATAATATTGTCATTTCTAACTGATTTTGTGTAAGTAATTGCAAGATGGATGGTACTCATCTAGCAACAATTTCGACATAATTTATTATCGTTTTTAAAACGACAACAAAACCTACGATACCTTTGTCATATATTTGGCACATAAACTAGCTATTATACCTGTTAGCCCCCGCTAGGTTGCTACCCAGAAATTTCCGTAAATTTAAAAAGAAGGCCTTCAAAAGTTTTAGCTAAAGAAAACTAACTCGCTTCTATAACGATAAAGTTTTAGCTAAAATTACTTAGAGAGCACAGGGCGAAGATTCTATCGATCCATTAAATTTTCTTATCTAAATCTTGGTTATACTCGCAGAATTATTTCATTCTTGATACAATTTTATTAAAGTACCTGTGTCTAAGAAAATGCCAAGTTTTGTAACTTCAAGAACTTTACAACTTTACGGGTTTATATAAAACTATTTCTTTTAAACTAGTATCATCCCGTTAGTTAAATTATTCTTTAGTTTACGGAACGTTCTTAAAACCAGAACGTCAAAGTTCTGTCATGTTTTGTTGCCAGTGAACTTGAGAAGCTTTATTTTATTCATAATTCTACTCAATATGCTAATCCTGGTTTAATTTCTGTGTTTAGTTATACCGTAGACACTAATCCATTAAACCTCGTCGATTCGCATACTCATCAACTTTTCTAGGTTAATAAGAGCTTGATATTCTCGCTCGTTCATTCTAACTTATGTACTGAAGCCAGTATTAACAGCCTTAAGGTTTTCTTGCAAGCGAGACGTCATCATGCAAGAAATGCGCAAACATAGTCGGAATATTCATGTGTGTTAATATTCATGGCCACGAAGGCACCTGCTGCACTCCAGCTAAGGATCGCGGTGTCTACCGTGTCAGGCGTGTGTACATTTGTGAGACATTTGTATAACCAGGGACGTTGTTGGAGTAAAAGTTTCACGGCACAGTAGGCGATGCACGTATGAATTCCAGATTGCGTCTAGGTGTTTAGGGACACGGCGAGACGCTACCGCATTACGTATTTAGGCTAACTCGCGACTTGGTTAATTTAAAGTTGAGATAGAGATTAGACGCTTTGTTGAACAGTTGTTTGGAACTGGTCTAGGTTAAGAGAAAGTTTCTGTTTATAATTAAACTTCTGTGTAACTGACACTGTTTCCCCTAAGGAGAAATGTGTTATCGTCCAAAAATAGTTTTGTTAACAATTTTGGAACGAAAATGGCGGGTTATCGTTCTTTATTAGGAAAGTAACTCGTGTATTTAAAAAAGGTCCCTTGATAAAACTAATTTCTAATCAATTAGCCATTACTCTTTGTTCTTAGCTTTAATAAAAAATATTACAAAGCTATTACGACGTAACATTATAACAGTAAACAGATTCAAACTACCAATTCTTTCCTTAACATTTATTGAAAACCAGGTATTTTCTGACCGGTCTTGAGTGAGATTACCAAACCACTAAGCAATCCGATTTCCTTGTTTTATCCTCCACGATGTTAGAATAGTCTTGTTACGTTAAAACAAAAGTTTCTCAGTTCTATAGACATTTTACGGTACTTACTAATATAGGTAAAGTTGTCATTGACTAATTTTATTTTTATTTTTACATTGTGTTTGCTTCATTCAAATTGAAGCGGAAAAGTATACCATGGAATTTCAGCGATCGGTAATACACGGTATATCGGTATACGTTACCTATCGCTGAAATTCGTGCAGGGTGCAGCGGCAATCTATAATACTTTTAAATACGGTAAATATGTAAATGTTTTGTATATAAACTGCTTGCTTGGCTTGGGGTCTACCCAAGAAAGGAAAGGCTACTTTTCCACTACGAATCTGCTTTTGTTTGTATCCGCAATAAACGATATTCACACGAACGAAGTCGCAGACAAAAACTAGATTTATAAATTCGAAAGTAACTCAGTATGTCTGTTTGCGAGCGTATTGGCGATTTCAGACTTTAATTAATTGTAAGTTCTGGTTTTCTCACGATGTTTTCTTTTACTGTCAGAATCTAGTTTTATACTAAAACCACCTCAGGGCTCTCCACTGACCATTCATTAAAGTTCGCAGCCCAGCAAAGCAATCTGCAATACTTGCAACATCAACAAACGTTTCACAGACACGCCACGTAACACACAAACAAACACAATGGTTGTATCCACAATCAATGTCAAATCAAAGCCTTAGAAACTGTTCTAACTGTGAATCTGAACTGTGAACTCAGAGCATCGCCGTATGCAAACGAACGGAAACAAGGTGATCGTCTGGAGTTCTCCGGAATGCTTGTAACTAGGTTTCTAAGTGTTTACTAGCTTTGTGTAGGAATCCTATTATTATCTGTATTTATGTTTTCTTTTCGTTAACTTATGTTTTCATATTAATATTTAACTTGCATTAATAAGATTATTATATTCGCCTGTCAGTAAATAAATATAAAAAACTAGCAGTCCTTCGCGATTTTTCGCATCTTTGGTTACTACACAGCTCCTAAAGATTGTAGCATGATGTTATAAAGCCTAAAGTCACTCATTGAATACAAAAACATTTTATCGAAGCAGTAGTTTCTGTGATAGTCCAATAAAACCAAACCAATTCATCAACTTAGCATTAGTACGAGTATAGATTCAAAAATAACATAAAAAAGTTTATAAGTATTAGAAAAGATTCGAGTCTGATAGAATTGCCAGGGTTTTTCTAAATAGTCAAAATCTCTTGGGCTTGTGTTATTTTAGATCCCAAGGCTAGGCAAGGCTAGTTTTACGAAATTAAATTGTCAAAATTAGAGCAAAATTTCTGACACAGATGCCCACAGAGTTTTCGATTGAAGTTGTAAGCGCGGTGAACCCCAGTTGTCCGGTATCCCGACAACCAACAACTTTATTAAATATTTCCATTATAGTAATAACCGTGAGTAAATAAAACATAATCACGGGACATTGAACCTTATAATTATCTCTGTACACATTCGTAACAATGATGATGTGTCCACATTTTTTACATATTGTCGTAATAGCTAATTTTATCGGAAGCACATGTTGTCATATATTATGTCAACGATTTAAGATGAAGGATGGATAAAGAGGAATTTAAGAATATCAAGCTTACTTAATACTTTCTTCATATTCAGCACAGTGTCTTATCTTTAGAAGCGTAAATGTGACAACCAGAATTACTTTCGAACTAATGACTTTATTAGATGTTAAACGGATAAATTTTTAAAAAGTTTAATATCAATCAAACACACTGTTCACTGCTAAACGTAAATCTGTTTTAAACAGCAACAACTGCAATGACACAGTATAATAAAACATACAAAATATCCACCTCAAAATCTAAAACACGAGCGCAACAGTATTCCGTGTAATAAATAAATAAATGTCAGTAGCAGCATGTACCTAGTTCGCATCGTCGGCTTACTAATAATTATAATTAAAGCGAGCTCCCCTAAATTAACAGTGACGTTCTGAGCTCTTGTTTGTTGTACAGAACCCAGCAATCTCTTTCAAGCGTTTCTTGATTGCTAAAGAACTTAAAACTTAAATGCGCCTGTCTGGTCGGTAGTGCACACATATATTATGCAGTTTCTGGAAAGTGTGTCTAGCTTTAATGCCTTTTCGGTTGGTGTGCTGGAAATATAATTTCCATGTTCTTGGGGAAATTGAAGAAAATCTTCTGAAATGAACTTGTTAGCAGTTAATGTAAATAGCAATGACCTCATAGCTAACTTAAGTATAACTGAAATGCATTTCACTACTTCACGCAGTATATTTGCTTCATAACTACCTCGTTTAAGCAAGTTAAAGTTTATATCGAATGGTCATATCACTTGGGAGTTTTTTTTTAAACGAGCAAGTCATCGAGTTAATCGCCTCTCAAAAACAGCCGCGACACACCATGGAAGTCGCGGCTGCGTTCTAGCCCTTTAAAAAATATTCTCTTGACGGTCTTTCTTATAACAGTCCGGAAATACTGCCGCTAAAAGATGATTCCATGAGACGGTGAGAAAACCCGGCGATAACGCTGCTCCAAATGTCGAGGTCGTGAAGATGAAAAAAGTAACAGCGAATGATGAGGTGACAGGATTCAGAGGCAGGTAATAATTGATTCCGAATATAGAAGAGATTCGTAAGATGCTAGTAAAAACCCTATTTAACACAAGTAAGAAATAAAGTATCATAAAAAACAAGTTTTCGAACGTTTTTTTATTAAGGCTCGAGCAGACCAAATGCGTATGCGTAGACGTAAGCGTAAACGTGCGCGTACCACTGAGTTATAATATATGGAACTCTATAAGACAGGACACACCGCGCTTGCGTAATGTCATCTCGTCCACGTGCACGCTAGCACGTGGTGCGCACGTTAGTATGGGAAATCATCAAATAAATATTTTTTTACAGTTAATTTTGACAACCGATTAAGCTCCAAGTTCCAGTTCCAAGAGACCAACTTGAACATACCTGTTTTTTTTTTGTTTTAGGGTGTTTTGTAAAACGATTCAATATCAAAATGCAACCGATGTGAAACATATAGTATACTAGCTTTTGCCCGCGACTTCGTCCGCGTGGAATAATAGTTCCCGTTCCCGGGGGATGGGGCGTGTTAATTCCGTTTCTTTGTATACATACATCACATTAAAAGATCAAAGGACATCACATCAAAGGACCCGATCTTACCAAAAATATTGATTTGCTGGTAAAACAAACTTGTAGTAAGTCTTAAATTTATATATTATGTGTTGTAACGAAACCATAGCGCGATCTAATTCGATCCCAACGCCATCTATTGAACCAAAAAACAACTCTGATCAACCTGAAATATTTATAGAAACATAATATGTTTTTCAATCTAATGCAAGTTCATAGTTTTTTTATTATTATTTATGGGCTTGCTCTTGGTTCCAGACTAGCCCGAGGGCAAAGACGGGGCGTACGATGGAGCGAACTTACTCAAAAGATGACTACGCACTCGGCTCTTGAATATTTCCGGGTTATATGAATTTGGCAACACAGACGCAGGGAATTCCATTCTTTTGTGGTGGGCGTAAAAAACGATATTGAGAAAAGCTGCGTGCGAATATGAGGAATATCAACCAAGAAAGGGTGGTATTCCGTCGTACATCTGGATGTCCGGTGGTAAAACGGAGACGGGGGAATGAGTTCGTGTAGCTCATGAGTACATGTAACGAAGTGCAATCTGTAAAATACCGCCAGACATGCAACTTTACGTCGATGTGCTAGAGGTTGTAGTGGTAGAGACACGACTCAAGGCAAAGTTCACTCGCTCTACCATGGAACTCTCATGAATCTCTCTGTGAACGTATATCGCGGTAAAAAAAAAATGGTAAAGGACGTCTTAACAATTATGATTGCACATAATTTTCATGCATATGTTTCATGCGGATACAAAACCGAGCTGTAACTCTACCATGAGTTTGCATCGATAAATTCGCTAGCGTCTCCGTAAATAAATTGTATGAAATGTTGCACAGCGCCCCTAGCGGTCACAGATAGAATTGACAGTGACATATTGGGAATCATAATTAAACAACCACTCAATCCCTAAAGTAGTTTACTAACAGCCAACCTTTCTGTTTAGTCGGATTATTGGCTGTCACAACATTTTTACGCCTACGGTAGCGAGTAAGTTTTTGATAACAACTCATGGTAGGGCTACTGGTACCAATTTGGCTATTTTATTAACCGACTTCTTTCATACTAGCTTTTGCCCCGCGTGGAATAATAGTTTTCGTTCCCGGGGGATTTCCGGGATGAAAACTATCCTATGTCCTTTATTGGGTCACAGACTATATCTGTACTATATTTCATTTAAATGGGATCAGTAGTTTAAGCGTGATGAAGAGACAGACAGACAGAGTTACTTTCGCATTTATAATATTAGTACGGATGTACTTTCTCAATTTATGTATGACATCACTGATATCTGAGTCTGAGAAAGCACGTAAATCGCCTGATCCTGCAGCAGTCCAGCAGTCTAATGCTGTTTTTTTTTACATTATTTCTCTACACTGATAATAAATACCTCATTTTGTGAGTTTCTAATCGTCAAAGCAACCTATTGCCCTTTACGGCTGCCCGTGGGCAACGTAGGCCTCTCTCAAAGAGCACACACCATCCGGCTACTGGACAAATCTCGCTCACATCCACCCGCGGCCGCGGTCCGTTGCCTTCTTTAAACCGTTACTCCATCGTGTTGCAAAGCGTTCACCTAAAGATGGTCTCCACTCTAAAACATATATTCTCCACCGGCCGTCAGCAGGCATGACCAGCCTGTTTTCACTTCTGCGTGCTGATTCTGCAAGTCAGGTCGGCGACTTTAGTTTTTATTATATGTGTATTTTTTTCTGTGTGTTATTTTTTTTTTCATTGGAAAACTGGTGAACCAGCTCCACGGCGAATGTCCATGTCTCAGCCCCAAAAGTCATATCAACAGTAAGGTAACGATAGCACGCATTAGATAAAGACACTGAATCCACTATTTTTAGCTTAGTTTGGAAATCGTAAACCAGGTTCAGTCAAAGGTTGGAACCATCATTATTAAGTAATATTAAAATCTTTCTACGAAAGTAACCACGGAACAACAAAAATATTTTCATGGCTAAGCAGTAGGTAGGAAAATATTTTTCCTAGAAGCTATTCAGCGTCCAAGGCTTAATATTGACTTTAATAACTAATTACGAAGCCTTATTACAGCACTAAATATTTATCACGATTATAAGGTTAACGTAAAAGGGGCGGACTCAACTTTATTATAAAAAAATATAAAAGTTAGTTAAAATAAACCTTAATTACCTTATGTTTTTGGTTACGAAATTCATTTGCCTTGATTATTCTTTTGTGTTTTGAAATAGTATTGTTTTTGTTTATTAAAGAAGATTTAAATATAACGGGACTATTCTGCGAAAGAGACGTTTTACGACCAGGGGACATTTTGCGAAAGAGACGTTTTGCGCCTGAGCCCTATTAATTAGTAATGAGTAGATCTGATGTCACCACTAATTAATTTTATAGACTGTCACAACTCGATTCCCCATCGATTTGGTTTGCCAATGGCAGCCGTGTCAACACTATTAAATTAACACATTTGACTAACTATTGGTTTTAACATTATCAGAAAATTAATCGAGTTTTCTAGGCTAAATTTTAGTGTAAAGTTTTGAAGCTTTTTTTGAGAATGGGAAATCATCAAAAGACTTCTCCCGCCCTGGATGGGGCGGACCTAGTCCTAGTCGGGCGGCGAGCTACCCATCGCTCGCCGTCAGCAGACCCGCGCCTACGGTGCTTTTGAAGCTTTAGTCTTGCTGCTAGTCTTCAGCCAGAGTAGTAGTATTTCAGCTGTCAGTTCTTTATTGTACATAAATATTATGTTAGATTTTTAAAATACTTATTTTTTTCTAAACCAAAAGCCTAGTAGGTCAGCCTCTCTCAAAATCCTAAAGCTGTCTGTTCTTTTTACTGTAGTGTATCATTAATTAAAGCAATTTTAGAAAATGTTAATCCTATCTAACTCACGTAGACAATATCTGTCTTGAATATTATATTATTTTCACATCAAATAAATACACTATTTTTAAAATAGAATATTGAAACAAAGATCACCTAGACCTGTAGTATACGACGACTTGTAAATTATGTTTTCATAAATGATACTACACTTTGACAACCCTGTGAAAGCCTAGGGTCATCCATTTCTGTATTGCGGTAGACTATGGTTAATGTACTTTCATAGTGACTTTCACGAGAAAGATTTACCCGTTAAAGTTGAGACACGTAGAATATGAATCAATCTCACTTTAAATGTAGAACTAAAGAGAGTTGTAGTTCTCACAACAGCGCTTAAACATCTGAATGAAATCAATAATATTACGATATTATTGATTTCATTCAGATGTTACGCGCTTCAATTATAATGACATCGACAACAGTCGATAAACTGATAGAACGGAGGAAACAATTCTTATTATTATAATTGGGTAATACTTTTCACTTCAAAGAATCTCATACAAAGGAGGAACAGTGATAATTGACGCATAATTCCGACAAAACGTCGACGTCGGAATAAGGTCAAAGATCATTACAAGGAAAAACACTCAGCGCCGTAACTGTGACAATTTATATTTGGATCAATAATACTAACGTATTTTGTGTCATTCAGATTATTACTGAATAATTTATTGCTTTATTCTTCTTTTACGGATTACACAAAAAAAAATTATTTTTCGCTTCTATGTATTACTGTTTGCATAACATCCAAGGTTGGTTCAATCATATACGTTCTTCTCTTTGCTTATATAAAAGTACTAATGACTTCAGAAAAAGATTGTGACTACCAGATTTAGTTGAGAGATTTGATTACGTTTGCAAGCTCTATATGTCGCTTCGGTTTTTTTAATGGTCTCGTTTGCGACTACCACGAGTCGTGTAAATATTTTTTTAAACAGGACAAACTTCTATCTGTAGAGTACGTAATGCTAATATTAGCAAATTAGAATCACATCGGCAGAGAGCGAGTTTTGTATGTTATAGCACGAACATTTAGGTCATAATACTCTATACTAGCCAGAATAAGTAATTTTGATCTTTTATTAGTTTTGTATATTTCTACCGTTAGAGTTATATCGTGAAAAAATCACATTGGTATTTGTCGGGTTTAATAGGAAGCCACTCACTTCATTGCGGGTGCTATGGGCAATTTTGACATTTTTTTTATTTTTTTAAATTGCTGGTGCTAATTAATACATTCTAGAAAACTGTACAAATTCGGCTATCACTGGACTATTCGATCCAGAAAGTTTGTCATCATCTAAAACGGACAGCTGCATAACACCTTAAAATACACATTTTTTTGACATAAACATTTTTTTTTTTGGTGAGTGGGAAATCATCCAATGACTGCTCCCGTCCTGGGTGCGGCGGGAGGGCGTGTCAGACTTTTACTGACTAAAACCCACTCATGTTCCTTCGATTGCCCTTTATGTTCCAGGCACGGTAACTGTTATAAACATAACATTCCGCAACCCCGGCAGGTGTTGGCCCTGTTGGGCCCCTTCCTGTGCTGACTCCTTCTCTTTGAGGCGCGCGTGGAACAAAACGCGCCGTCTACGCGGTCCTGGTCCTAGCCGGGCGGCGAGCTACCCATCGCTCGCCATCCGCAGAACCGCGCCTACGGTTTTGACATAAACATAAGGACAGTCTCATGTCACTCAAGTTGACAGCACTACCTAAAGGTGCTAACACACTTACCCCCACAACAAAGGTGTGAGCATCCAAACTATGACAATAAAAGCAGACAGTAAAGATAAAAACGTTATGTTAGTACCAATGTAATTCAGGATAGGAAGATTTATGCGTCAGTCATTTGTTTTCGCTGGGTAATCTCCGACCGGGCGAGGCGTCGCGCTAAACTGATTACGACTTTAAATTAAGCCGTAAACTCGTAACGCTCAAATTACTGAGTATTAACGCAGACATTGCTTTTAAGACGAAAGTTTCGCTGTGAAATATTTGTTTTAGAGCCTATGCGTTCTTTTTTTAAAGTAATGGTGTTTTCCTTGTTGTTAGTGCAACATTTTTAATTTGGAGGGGAGCAAATCAAGCCCAAAAACAAATCGAAAAAATACGGTATATGTTTGAGATCGCCACTGACGAAAAGACCTCGCATCTGCAAAATTTGAAGTGATCAGACTTCTAGCTCAATTGAAATCTAGCCCAAACCACGACGTATCAACCGCAAGATCTCAAGTAGAACAAAATATCCTTCCTGTGTCATCCACAATCGGAAACATACTCTCCCTAGGGCCACCCACATCAACAAGGTCATTAACATATTAAGTACATAAATAAAAAATATACGCCCTTTGTAAAGAAATCCTAAACAAAATTTACGAAGTAGCTATAACGAGTAATATATTGCCGTATATTCTTTGTACTTGTCTGAAGTAAAGATTTTGATCAGCCATATGTTACGGGAAAGGAAGTAAGCGAAGAAAAACAGGGAATGGGGCGTCGACGCGTAACAGATAATCAAGTGTATGTTTATCTAGTAATGTAACCGCCATGCGAGAATAAGCCCTAAAGTGCATAAGCATAGAATACAAATTACCTCATTCTCGTTTATCGCATTTACGTTCAGATAATTTTGTAATGACATTTACAATATATGAAAAAACGAAAAACACTGGTATCCAGCTGAATCTAGTTAGACTAGAAGCCGGCCCCAACATAGTTGAAAAAAGGCTAGGGAGATGATGATTTAGTTGTCTGTGCTAGCTTTTATTCTTTAATTGGTTAATGTAAATTAAGTCAAGGTTAGCTGATTTCCAGCCTCCTGGTGTATTGTTTAGTGGTGTTCTCACTCATTTTTTCAATCTGGTTCTAGAAGTGAAGACTTTTAATTGACTGTCACACTCTGTTTTTATTCTGTGTATTTTAGCTGTAAGTCTTCCATGTTTACTAAATAAATAAATAAATATGCGTTGGTTTAGAGTTCTTCAGATGTATGAAACTACCTTTTGGTTTTAAAGTGTCGTTAATGATTCATTTGAAATAAATAACATGAGTTTTACTTTTTTCATACCATGGATATGGCATAATGCGTTGTATAATATTATTCGCCAATTTATAAAATGACGCAGTAAATTAATAAAATTACCACGACTACCATAAAAAACTAGTCACTTGCCTGCTCAAGACAATGCAATAATTCTAACGCTGCTTCATACATCTAAATAAGTTTAGTTTTATGTACCTAGATTTTGTAAATTTGCAATATACTACTGTTTGTTTTCCCTGAATACAAAAATAAAATAAAATAAATCCTTTCGGGTTTATAAAAACATGACACTCATTTTTTTAACAGTTGTGTAAAAATACCTAAAGCTTATTATTAATGCATTTTTCTATAGTAAAACAAGGACACCGTATCAAAAACATACTGCCTGACCCTACGTGACCCTTGTAACGAAACCCACTTATTCATAAATGTCTAATTAATGTCCATCTACAGGGGTCTTTTGGGATCTCACTTTGTTGACATTAAAATGACAGGGTTAAGTTAGTTTCATACACATTTGTTGCTATAAGAGCGTTAGAAGTACACATTATGTGAAAATATCGAGACTTCTCTTTTTTGTCGTTTCTTAAACGGTTTGTGTTAAAGACTAAATAAGCAAGGCTAGGACAAAATCGGAACATTAGGTTTTTAATCCTAAGATGGAGAAGATGGCGCGCAGCAACGTAAAGATACGCACTGCCTAAAACTGGGATGGAGTGCCTTCTTTAGAGAAGATCTACGTTCTGCAGTGGACAGCAATAGGCTTATATGATGTGACATCGATCTTATAATTATTTTATCAGGGTTGGTAATCGCTGTGTAGGTACCTTTTCCAGATTTCCAGATAGACAAACGGATAAACGGACATCGAACGCTTAGTAATTGGGCACCTTTCAGGTAGAAAATCCAAGAAAGACCATGATATAGACATAATAACTTACCCCGAACTGTTAAGATAAGCTTACGTTTGCACAAATTCCGTTCAGCAACGTGTGGAATTCCGGACACGTACGTACTTACGTAGTTCTAAGTGAGTCATCTTCACGTTACCTTAGTTGCAATGCTGCAGACCGGTCCTCGTCCGAACGCCAGTAGGTGACATTGAACAATGGATTTTGCGAAGACATTTCTTATAGAAATATAAATGAATTTTGTCTCTAATTGAGGTCGAACGGTCGCCTTTTTCTAACAGTGCTTTGTGATGAATGTACAATAACCCGTTCTTTATAACTATTTTTGTTTTAGTGACTAAGATGATAATAATGATTACAAAACAAAAAACTACCGGATGTTAACCGACTTTTTATCGTGAATATTGTTGTTTTTCCTTGGAATAGCCAACTTTTTTCATAAAAGTTTTAATACAAAATCCTGCAGCTTTTTATTTACGTACTTTTCAACAGCAAAATCCTTCATTTTCCACAACCGCACGCGAAAAAATAAATCATACCAAAATTATTAATGCCGCTGTAACTGAAACCAAATATGAACAAAATAATCAGCTTATCACTACCATCATAATAACATGGATTTCGATTAATTAAATAAGTAATTAAGGGTCCAGACTTATTGCCTTAATTAAACGGCCACAATTTCACGTTATTACTGGGCGTGGAGCTAAATAAACAATAGAGTATCTACGTCCGTAATGAGCAGAAAATGTGCTAGTAATGTTGGCACCATTTGTTCAAGCTCTAGTTGGAGAGCTTGAAAAGGAGACGTATTAATAACTAATCTTAATTAACTTTCAATCAGCGGGGATGGGAGTGAGGTTATGGAAGGAGTCGGTAGTGTTATATATTTTACGAAAGCGGATTGATAAGTCAGTGACTTTTTAAATTGAAAAAAAGTTCTTGGCAAAAAAAATTTTTTCTCTACTTAATCCTCCTTTTAGTTAAAAAAAACAGCTAAAATCCTCGAGGTTATCTGCTTTTAATGGCCATCAAACACTAATTAAACGCCGCTCGTTCAAAACTTAGTAGAAGCCTATTGCTAGATGAAAGATGATAAGAGCAGTGTTGCATTAACAAAAAAGGCAAGAGGTATTCAAAGAGACACAGATGTATCAAACTACTTTATTACACATTATTAACCTATTGACGACTAAGCGACAGCCGGCTGTCGCGATGCAATTGTATTTCTATTGTGTCTGGAACTACGTGTGTTTGAAGGTTTAAGTCTGTATGTAGTTCTTGTTCAAGTGACCAATAAGGCGCTTGCACTACGACTTGCGCACGTAACAGGGTACTTACCAGTTCTTATAGTTATTCCACATACATTACAGAGCATTTCCCTAATTAATTAGTAAGTTGGTACTAAGGGGAAACTCGAAAGCGGAGAAAACGTTATGTAAATTCATTCAACTTTTGAAATGGAAATAGCCGTTTCGAATAAAGTTGAAAGCTTCATTCATCAATAGGTGATACTGATGATAAAATGTTTAAGGATAGATATATTTCCAAGTCGAAAATAGAGTTTAATTGAATAATTTATTTCTACTTTAATTTAATACGCGCTTGTTGTAGGTCCTGTGGTAATATCTTGGGTATTTAATCAAGTCATCTGATTAAAGAGGCTGGTTTCTAAGAATCTGGTAATACTTACACGGCTTCTTTTTGTATAATTATATTGAGTCTTTAATAAGAATTTAAGGTACACGACCTGTCATAGATAAAGTAGTCTGTTATATTTTTAGCAGACACTTAAAGACAGCTAGCTCACCCCTTACGATGAGTAGATATCTTTTCAACTCATCAAGTTAATTATGTATGAAGGAGATGAGTTTTACCAGAAATAATACAGGTAATTTGTCCAATTTTTTATGACGTATTTGCATTTATTTTAAAATACCTACGTATTTACCACTGTTCATATAAAATACATTGAACCCTTTCTTGATAGTACCGTAACATATTGGGTAAGCGGTACTTATTAGTTCCTTCGAATTACATTTATTTATTTATTTATTACATCCTTACTTACTATTATTACAGATATAAACCCAATGCAATAGTGAAGCAATTGTAAAAAAAACTTATTATCTAAAACTTATAATATATAATGTAATCCTTGTAAATTCACTCAGTGAACAAACGAAAACGTCAATCTCATCTGCTACAAGGTTAAGAGTGCGAAGCGCTCGCGTCAGGGGCGCCTCGTTCAACAGATGAGTGCGGCCACGAGGAACTGCCAGCAGCTGAGGCCGTCGTCGTCGCCACACATATCTATCCGGTACACTCAAACGTACTAACTGTAATATGTCGGCGTTATGTATTTTGCCTCTAATTAATTTAAATAAATATGAGACAAGACCAAACTCACGCCTAACTCTTAGCTCGTTATTTCCAACCATGCCCAATATAAACAAAGTTGGATACTTAAGCGGGTAAATAGGTACATAGTTTGATGTCACTAATTTAATTACTATGACCGTCTATTAATAATTCTATGAGTTACCATTCAACTTGAGTTGGTTGATTTTGGGGAACTTAACTCACTTGTAAACATAAAAATGTGCGCACATAATTTTTTCCCGTCAAGGGGGATTTTGGGAATAAGTCTTATAAATGTGTCCATTCTAGCCTCATTCCAACTATAATCAGTGTCGGCTTCAGTCCAATCGATTATAATATCAGTGGTTTAAGTGAAGCTACTGCTATCAGACCTCGACACCAGTTTCCAGCTTTCACGACACCTTTTGGTTAGACTTATTGTCCGGCATTTTATATACAGCCGCTGTAATGTAATACGCCGAAGTCAAAATTTCAGAGCAATTCGACTCGGATAGAAGGCTAATGGGAATTTATTTAAACCACCCAGAAATCCGTCCAGCTGATGCAATTCAGATTGCTTTGACATTTTGCCAATTTTCGCAGCATATAAAATGTTGAGGAATTATGTAAACGGCAGCTTTATACATACTGCCTGCGAAATATACACAGAAGTAAAAATATAAAGTCATATCAAATACGAACTTACCACAGTAACAGTGTGCAACGTTCTGTATTCGATTTCATTGATAAAGTGATTCCAATTGCACTTCGACTGGCCGTACGAATCGTGATCGCCAACAAAATGAAAAAGTGATATACGACGTTTAGGGGTCTCTAATAAAATGTTGTTTATGTGGGACAATAGAGGGCGCCAGTATTGTTCCCGCAGGCACCGGGGCCTGACGTCGCCCGCAAATGGTTCCGGTCGGACTGCAATGCACTTCTGTTAAATTAAAAATGTCACTAGACGTAAATTTTATATCATATCGTATCCGTTTCTTAGTCAGTTATTTTAAGATTGTTATTTGTGACTGTATCGAGATTTTTATTTGACGTAGGGCTTTTAGAACTTATAAAACCAAACTGTAGTTTTCCTACAATTAACATCGTCATTTTGATTATTAAACTGGCCTAAATAGTAGGTATTTATCTGTACACTCACATACAAAGACACTCAAAGAAACAAAAAAAATATCGCGGTGTACAAGTTTCGAAATCAATTTGTACGTCCCCAGGACGATAATAGAAAAAACAAACAAGAAGAACATTCCAATAAACTTCCAATAGATTGTATCGTTATAGTGTAAACATGGGATGATGTCATTCCGACACCCGTTACCCTCATTCTATGAGTGTCTCCCTATAATTACAACAAACAAACAAACAAAACCTTAGTAATAACATCGTTGTGTGTTACTGAAAACCGTTTTCAGATAAGCGTCGGGAAGCACGTAAAATGGCCACTTAACTGAAGGTCATTGAAGACCCTTTGGAATTTTATTAACTGCTCACTTAGCTACACTTGTTTCGTATACATTGTACTCGTATTACTTTAGTAAGTGTGGAATTAAAACATTTCCGTGTTGGAATTTTCCAGAAAACAAACAATTTTGTCTGTGTTAGTTAGTTTTTTCAGTAGATTTGGCCAGCTTTTGCCTCGAGACTGTTTTTTTTTTTGCGACTGTGTGGTCCGACGAAAAACATTCTTGATTTAGACCTGTACAACATAATTTAAACTATATGTGCAAGTATAATCGTAGCGATAACTGCACCAACAGACTGCAAGGTTAAATCGCTACGATAATTCGTTGATGTTTGCAGCGATTAGATAGTTTGTTTCAGTCGTATCACAACCATAGCAAAATACATAATTATTTGTATATCCATACTAATATTATATATGAGAAAGTAATTCTGTCTGTCTGTCTGTCTCTTCTTCACGCCTAAACCACTGGACTGATTTGGATGAAATTTGGTACAGATATAGTCTGGGACCCGAGAAAGGACATAGGATAGTTTTCATCCCGAAAATCCCCCGGAAACGGGAACTATTATTCCACGCGGATGAAGTCGCGGGCAAAAGCTAGTATTCTATAACTGAACAATTTCATCGTATGATTCACCCACTTTCTATCGCTGCGATGCTCTGTAGTAGTAGTACGTGTGAATAGGCCCTTAGACGCATATTTAACAAAATTTTATAAACTAAACTCATTAGGGAAAACCAAAATGAATTTTGCTGAAAACCAACATTCATCCTGGATAGCCCGGAGTTCGGCCTGTGGCTAGTTGGGAAAAAGGCGAACACAACACCAATAACGTAATTAGGTTTAAAAAGTTCATAATAATAAACCTCGCTTATAACCCGTTTATCTTATTAAAACTTAGTTGTAGAGTTTAGATTTAAGCAAACAGTTTGAAATTAGCTTGTTAAGGTAAACTGTTCCGAGAAATGCACTACTGGTGGGTACGTGTTGAGTGAGTCGCTTATTCTGTACTCAACCACTAATGGTTTTCATCTGAAATAGTAATACTAGTTAGAATTATGACTGAGTCCATTAATCAAAGTAACAATGTATTTTTTTGCTAAGAAAATATAATAGGTATTGCAGTTTTCATTCAGCCAGAATCTAAACATTGATGCAAGATTCAGCGCTGTCTTCCCGGTCGCAAAAATATGCACATACAGAAGACGCAATAACCTAAATGCAACTTGCTACCCAATACTGGTACTCGACACGTGTTTCGCCCGTCCATGGAGCATCTTTAATAAATGTTGAATTGTACTAGTTTACTTTAACAAGACTTAATTATATAGGAGTTAGAAATAGACAAATAAAATGCTGAGAATCTGGTCTTGGTGTTCCATCAGATAAATTACCAACGGATTGAAAATAATCCAAAACAAACCTTGATTTAAACAAAGAAAATAAACGCAGCTAGAAAATCTAAGCAGACACCTAAGACGTGCTGTCGCAATAACGCGCCAGTCCGACAAATTGAACAGCATTGCTCAAACCAAAACGAAGTACGAAAGAAACGAACGTCTGAGACGGAAAACGGATAACATAAGAAAAGGCCTCACTCCAACTGAATGGTCACGGGCTGAAGAATGAAATGGAATTTTTCAATTTTGTTAATTAATTTTGCTTGTTTGCCATCCCTGATCGAATATTTTTCGTTCATCTTGATTCTTCTTTTTGCTTTGTTAGGATGTTATACTGGATTAAGTACTTTTTTGTTTTCGTTCAATAATCTTTTGAAAGTGACTAACCTGCAAAAAAATGTTAAAAAATAAGCTTCACATATCGACTATCAATCTTAACGTAATTAGTGTCTGATTACTAATTTATATTTTGCACAAATATGGCATAGCGCAAAATATTAAAAAACAATATACCTAGTAAAATATTCCGAGCATTGAAAACATGAACCTTAGTTTTTCGTTTTGATTAGACTCTTAATTACCTAGTAAAGTAGAACTAGCTCTAATTTGCAGCTTCTTCTCGCAAAAGTAGGGTCATTAGTTCAAAGCCTGCATCTTTAAACTATTGTGGTGAACCCACATTATCTAAAAGCGTATCTACTTAGTACTGGCAACCTCATACTAATAATTTGAACCACAATCTGCTCAACAAACTAAATTATGCTTGAAGTTTGACAGCGATCAAATAATAGTTTCATTTACTTGATTATATTTTGCTTTTGTAATTAAATGTTTTTAATTAAAACTATATCGAATGATATAGCCTAGTTTTATTTCTCACTTATTTAAGTCCAAGTTTCACGATGTTTTCTTTTGATAAGGTCATTGATAAAATACATATTATTATGAACGGAAATAGTTTCATTAGTACTTTCTCGGTTTCGAACTTGCAACCTCATGCATGTGAGACAAGCGCCTTACCCACAAAGCCATCGGATTTTACAAAATTGATTTGATACTAAAAGCAGTAACATTATAAATTAATACGTAATAGATAGCATTAAAGACTCTTAAAAACAAATTATTTTGTCATCATCGAAATACAATTGCTGAGTGCGGATCAAATTTCTTTTAAACGAAAATGTTACGGCATTGACAAAAGGCTCTTTATAAGGTATAGATGCGACCGCTGCCGGCAAAGGAACAAAGCGTAGAAGCCTTTGTACTTGGGGGAACAGGCCTTTATTAAAAGACCTATTTACACCTTACGTAGGTAACGTTTCATGAAATTGATGAATCTTATTCAGAGTGAATGTATCTTTTGTGGTATCAACAGACTGTAAAGTCTCGAGCTTTCAGTATTTAAGCTTTTATCGTTAATGTTCTGAACACCTGTGTTTAGGCGTCTTTACGAGTTAAGTGAAATATCAAAACTGTAAAAGGTTTCCCGTAATTTTGGTAAATAAAACTTGGTCCTTAAGCACGCTAATTGCAAAACAAAATTTTAATTACATATTTTTTTAAGTAAGCTTAGTCAAACAATCTTTTAATAAATTTCTCCAATACAAAATTAAATTCCTGTAACTCCAATTATTTATCAAACTTGAGACTTTAATATACCATGGATACCTGGCGTTAAGTAATTCAAGCCACAAAATAACTTTGTTAAAAAAATAATAGATTTATTTAATCCTTGGAGCGCAACCGTCAATTCCAACCTCTAGTTAATATGCAGCAAAGGGTTACTTACTGTGAGAGATTAGCCATTCAAGCAATTTTGAGTTGCTTACCCTGCAATCTGTGCTTCGAAGACCGTTACCCCAGAACAAAATGTTTATACACACCTATGTACAGTAAAGAAGTCTGCCCACTACGCTGTACCATTGAATCTAAACCAAGACTGGGAACATGTTTGAGGCCGCGAAAATATTCACTCTCACTTACATACTACTAATAAAAATGTAAATAAAAAAAATATAGTAAAAAAACAGTAATAAAATTATCGCAATAAGGATCCGCGTTTTCTTAAGATCACTCACCTATGTTAAGAAAGTGAGGTAGATGATCCGTCCTTTTTTCGATGGGTATCTAGCGCGCGTGTCGATTATTTATTAATTTTATAAGGCATTTGGTAAAAAATTAAGGTATTTTTTTACATATTTGGCATGAGAATCGAATACTGAATAGCCTTCAAATATTTCCCTTGTGTAATCTATCACGGTATACCTATAACATCACGCGACGACTACTTAATTTTACTTGAAAGTAATCATGATTACGTCTTTTTGTAAGCCTATTATTGTCTCATTTCTGAGAAAAACGAGAGGTATTTCCCTGACGCAATAAGGTCTAGAGCTAAGACAATAAAAGGTACAAGCTCTTTTTTATCTATTATGGAAAGTAATCATTATCATGAAAACAAACTAATAATCATTACTACACTATAGGTATCACACTATGCTATATTTTATTTGATTACCGACGAAACCTTCATTATTGGTTTGATTACATTTTCCCATCTCTGGTTGCAATAAAAAAGAATAATTTTGTCTGGCAAGTTTTAGCACCGCTGCAATATGATACGGTGTAGTGGGGATAATCCTTTATGTCTGGTGAGTATTATAAAGGAGTTTAACTTCTTGAACTTATCTACCACGGATTTAAATTCGTAGAATATTTAGTAGAAATGACGTTCTATTTCTGTATTTCTTCGGGTTCAAAAAGTTCTTCAAAAATCAATACTAATAAACAGTTGCTAAACAAAACCATGAAGAGAAGCTTATTAGCAGCGTATAAGCTTCAAATTATTAAAACTTCGGTGATTTATTCGGCTGTTTATAATAACATCAATTACATTCAGAATATTGTTTATTTTTCCGAAACCAATTCATCACATCTAGAAATAAATTGAGGCCGCGTTTCTTTTAATAGAATCATAAGGAGTGTTTCACCACAGCAATTTTAATATCGATAACTACTTTAGCGACATCTATTGATCAACATGAAAATACAATTGACATCCTACAACACAATCAGACTGCAGTTACATTAGCGAATATAAATACAAAATCCCGACATCAACCGTTATATCAGACAATTTCCGTCACATTGGCCATTTAAACGTCTGTTCCTAATACCTCCTTTTTCATAATAATATATTATTCCATTATTATTCTGAAAATTAATTAATCAAGGAAAAATAATATTCACAACAAATTCGCTTGGTATTTTCCCTCAAATTAATCGGTTTTTATTAGCAGCAAAAAAAAAATGCAATTTGTAAAATAAACGCGCCCTTGCGCCTTCATTAAATCCTATGTCCGCAATTAAGAAAAGGGCAGTCTTAAACTGAAAACTGATTATACTTAAAATGAAGCTGTAACACTCGACGTTACACCCTCCCCCTCCTCATTTGCATAAATAAATGTTATTTTGGACGAGCTAAATGTTTATTTCGTTTCGTTCGCCAGACGAGAGCGACGGATACTTAAAACGTTTATGATATAAACGAAATTGATAATTTAAGTAATATCGCATCTCTTTTTAGGGTTCCGTAGTCAACTAGGAACCCTTATAGTTTCGCCATGTCTGTCTGTCTGTCCGTCCGTCCTCGCTTAATCTCTGTGACCGTTAGCACTAGAAAGCTGAAATTTGGTACTAATATGTATAACAATCCCGCCGACAAAGTGGTAAAATAAAAATTGAAAAAAAATAATTTATTAGGGTAGCCCCCTATATGTAAAGTGGGAAGTGATTTTTTTTTTAATTTTAACCCCAACGTGTGATATTATATTGTTGGATAGGTATTTAAAAATGAATAGGGGTTTACTAAGATCATTTTTTGATAATGTCAATAATTTCGGAAATAATCGCTCCAAAAGGAAAAATCAAAGCGTCCCTTCCCCCCCCCCCTCTAACTTTTGACCCGTAGGTTTTAAAAATATGAAAAAAATCTGGAAAGTAGAACTTTGAACTTTCTAGGAAAATTATTTTGAACTTGATAGAAAAAACAGTTTTTGTACAAAAAAGACAAAAAGGTTGTACAAAATAATTTCTGCCTACCTACTTAGTATGTCAACGTAACAAATAGCCTTTTTTTTAACTTATAAGTGGCTATTGGCCGGTTTTTAATAAAATTAACAGCTAGTTTTATTCAATTTTCATATACACAATATTTACAAACTAAAACTAAATTAAAAACCCTAGTTTAAGTTGTCTGCGATGTCTAGAGGTAATATCAATTTTCAATCAATTAGAAATTATAGACATTTTTCACAGAATCTTTACGCTGAAGTGGAATTAACCAGTCATGTCTGCAAACAGACCGGCGGTCGGTGGCCCAGACATGTTTTAGACCAGGTTTACGTAACCATAGTGTAGGACGCCATGCCGACGATGGACTATATTATTGTAGTTGGCTGGAAGAAAACTCATTTATATGGGTTAAGCTCGCCTTTCGTGGGTTCGATTCCCACCCAGGACAAACTTTGTGTGATGAGCATAATTGCTTGTCCTGTATCTGGGTGTAATTTATCTATTTTATATATATATTCATAAATTATATAAGTATGTTCATCAGTTGTCTGGTTACCATAGTACAAGCTCTGCTTAGTTTGGGAGCAGATGACCGTGTGTGACTTGTCCAAGGGTGTTTATTTATTTATTTGTTTATTTTTTTGTGTGTGTAGTAAAGAATATGAATATGAATGGACCGACAATTTAAAGAAGGCCCAAAACCGGAATGGTTGTGGCTATTTGGGGTTTTTTTTGGAGAGTGGGAAATCATCAAATGTCTGCTAGTCCTGGGTGCGGCGGGAGGGCGTGACAGACTTTTACTGACTAAAACCCACTCATGTCCCTTCGGTTGCCCTTTATGTTCCGGGGTCACGGTAACTATTATAAACATTCCGCAACCCCGGCAGTCGTTGGCCGTATTGTGCCCCTTCCCGTGCTGACTTCTCTTTGAGCTATTTGGAGTAGGCTTGCGTTCAGTTCAGGCAGCTGGGTTAGTAATTTTCCAACAAACCATACCCATTTTATTACATAACATTTTAGGATAAGGAAATTCTTTTCATATTTGGCCAAAGGAACATTAAAGCCAGATTAGCAAAAGCAACGTTCATAATATCGTTAGTGGCATAACAAACAGTGTAATGTGAAAACCGCGGATTTGTTCACGTAAGCGGATTGTTCAGGAAAATGCTCTCGCCTTTGTACTGAGGTCGCTAATTGCACGTACCAGGTGTTGATTCTTTTTTATGATTCAACAAGTGCTTGTTTTTGGTAACACGAACACGGATTATTCCTTTTTAATTACGTATTAGGTCTCTGCATTATTCGTCTCACTCTGCACCTGCATGTCTGAATATTTTCTTCCAAAATAAATGCCTAGTTGAACAATCCAATGAACTTAAGAAAATTATATCTTATGTTACAATATATATCTGAGATACAAAGTTACGCAATACGTAAAGAAAAAAGCTTTACCGATTTTTACCAAATTTTATGTGCACATTCAGTAGGTCTAAGAATCGGCTACTATCTATTTTTCATACCCCTAAGTGGTAAAATTTTTAACGCGGGTGAAACCGCGGGAGGCACTTAGTATTATATAAAAGAAAGTCGTGTTAGTTATTTTATAAATCATTTTATAAATCAAGAACGGCAGGACCGATTTTGCTGAATATGGTGGATAGGTAGCTTAGGACCAGGGGACGGACATCGAATATTTTTTATCTTCTTTTTTTATTAACCAAAAATCTGATTTAACGCGGGTGAAACGGCGGGGAACAGCTAGCTTTTTATAAATCTTAGATGAAAAATGAAACTTCCTTAGAATACCTACTTACAATCTATGTAAGTACTATCGCGGACTCTTCCGGTCGATCATGCTTAAGGCTAAAATCGCTTGCACCCGCCGACCGAACGTAAAACTAGCCCCGCCTTCTTACGTATACACACGTGTATAAATATCTACGTTACTAATGAATGGCAGCAATGTCGTATGTGTGCGCGTGAGTTGAAACACAGAATGAGGATCTTCATTCATTGTTTTTATATTCGTTAGCGCTGTGAGAGTTGGTATTATAACGAGAGTGTACGAGTTTTGACTTACATTGTTTATTTGATAAAGCAAAATATTGTAAGCGCACAATATTTAACAGATACACTGTTCAAATTTACTATTTACATGCAAAAGTAACTTTCTGTTGATCTATAAGCAGCATTCACTGCTTAAACCATACCACTAGTTTATAAAAATTGATAATGTTACCATAAAATAAATACATCAAGCTATTATTTAAATGCATAATCCGATAGCGACTCTCGGCGAAGACAACGTATTGGGTTTTAATATATTGTGAGTTATATTTTTTGTAGTAATAAAAAAAATATATGAACACTATTTTTTTTTTTCGGATAAGCTGCTAGATTAATAAATTATGCTTACTTGAGCGTGATAAACAATAAATTTAATTATTTAACAATCCACATGTAAGCTTAAAATTTTTATGTGAACTTAAATAATAATGTTTATGTCTTGACTTGGTTTCACCGACAAGATTTATTGTTGCACAATAGAACAAAAGGATAAACCGTCTGGGAGCGGGTGCAGATTTTAAAATAGCACAAAGGCATTTAATTGTGTATTGTCTATTAAAGAACTTTACACAACAAAACATTGTCGTGTCATCCTACCGCCACAGCTTGCTTTAGCAAAATATTTCTAAGCCCGTATTTTTTAAGCCGATACTGACAGTGCCCGGGAATCTCTAACCGCCTTATTACAAAACAAGGTTTTTCTCTAAACCAGGTTTAAGCCATTGAGCTAGGTTTTGTATTTCGAATTTTGATCGTATCAGAATAAGATTCAAATTACAAAACACGGCTCAATGGTTTAAACCTGGTTTAAAGAAAAACCTTGTTTTGTAATAAGGTGGTAAGAGTTTTATATACTTTTAACCTTGATTATTAAAAAAAATAGATTTCTTAATGCAATGCAAATTAAACTGACTTAGAACGTATAGGTAATCAGTATTAAAATCAGTATTCATAGACGGGCCTGCATGTGGGTGTGTGTGGTTTGGTAGTTAGTGGCTCTGGCTGCTAACCTCGAGGTCGTTCTGGTTCCCAACCAGGACAAACTTTGCGTGATGAGCATGATTGCTTGTTCTGTGCCTAGGTCATGAAGCAAATAGTCTTTGGCCTGGGTGTAATTTACGTATAATATGTATGTATTTTATATGTATGTATTATATATGTTTATCACTTTTCTGGTTGCCATAGTAAAAGCTCTGCTTAGTTTGGGATTAGATGACCGTGCGTGAGTTGTCCAAGGATATTTTTTTATATATATTAAATCCTCGTGCCACAATGTTAGTTTACCTTACTCCTCCGAAATGGCTTTACAGATCTTTTCCAAACTTTGTGAGCTTGTTCAGTAGGTATGAAAATCGACTACTATATATATATTCATACCCCTACATTTTTAACTCGACTAACACTTTAGATCTTTATTTAAAACTCGGTTTTATTGCTTTGAAATAAGATTGCTTTTAGCTGGACTCTGTTTTTTCTGAACCGGCTTCGCTTTTGAGTGAGAAAACAATAGAATAAGTCTGTTTACAAAAATGTTCGCTTGTTATTTGTTCTTACCTCAGAAAATTTGCGCATCAGTATTAGGCCTTTAAAATGATTCTTTGTTACGAAGTGGTTTTCAATAAAATATGCGAATAATTATAAAACGAAATACAAAATCAACTTTGCTGGCTTTAAACAGTTTTAAGCGCAATTTATCGATTAATATCAAAACATATTACTTAATTTAATCCACACTAATATTATAAATGGGAAAGTGAGTCTGTCTGTCTGTCTGTATGTTTTTCTTTCTGTCACGGCAAAACGGAGTGACTAATTAACGTGATTTTTAAGTGGAGATATTTGAAGAGATGGAGAGAAAACATAGGCTACTTTTTGTCTCTTTTTAACGCGAGCGAAGCCGGGGGCAAAAGCTAGTAACATCATAATTCTCATGACTTGGACATTCTTAAAACTCTTATTGATTTGTCTTATAAGGTGTTACAGAAATATATTTGTAACCATCAACTACGTTATCAACATTTGGTAGCACTACATTAGTCTGCGTTAACATAAAAAATCATACACTACTTATTTAAACAGGCTCTCCGTGGAAGTAAGTATCAAATCTAACAGGCGCGTGCGCAAGGCCATTTCCAAACTTGAATCTTAAGGTAGATGATCAAGGAAGCCCGCGAAATTCAAATTCACTTACGTATTTTTGTAATTTTCAGTCACAATGTTAGTTACGAAACGGTTTTACCGATTTTTACCAAATTTTATATCGGCAACTATATAAACATTTTTTCATACCCTTACATTTTTAAATCGGTTAAAACTGCGGGAGGCAGCTAGTTTATTTATATAATTAATTTTAACTTTAGAACATGAGAAAAGACTGTCAAAGTAAATAATGGTTTGTATTTGTTCGGGCTGTGTTTGTAAATAGAGTTTCAATCTATGCTAATATTATAAGCTAAAAAAATATGTAGTTATTTGCCTTAATCTCTAATTATAGATTTTATGCGTGCAATAAATTAAACATTAAGGGTAAGATAAATATTACATTACGAGCAATAAGATCGGCGCAAGTAACCAAAGGCACGGGTAAAACTACGGTGTGCAAGTTAATGATGTCGTAATAGCGATGAAGATAAATAAAATCACATAGTGTTATTGTTCAAACCACATTATATTTTCACATAATTAACACGCATTAGGAAAGATACCTAATTTTATCTTAACCTCTGTTAAAAAATATATATTACTAAAATCACTTTACAATCACTTTTATATACTTGTATTCATATTGAGTTTCAGAAACAGTTTTTTTTTTGTATTTTTAACACAAAATGCTTATAAAAGTTGTTAAGACTAGCTGGAAAAGCACTTTTGCATTTTTCTTAAAGAATTGCAATGTATTATATAAAAATCCACTAAATTGAATCCACTTGGTTTGAAAAGTAGTTCACTTTAGAGAAAGTACAGAAACTTTTATCTGATGATTCGAAAACATGAAATAATAAGATTCAAATCATAATATGTGTAAAATAACATTAAAATAGCCAAACATGATTTTAAATTAAAAAAAAAATAACAAGCAACACGTTATTCATCTTTCAAATTTTAGATCTTTATTCAAAACTCGGTTTTAATGCTTTGAAATAAGATTGCTTTTAGCTGGACTCTTTGGTTTCTCTGAACCGGCTTCGCTTTTGAGTGAGAGAACAATAAGATAAGCCTGTTTACAAAAATGTAAGCTTGTTATTTGTTCTTATCTCAGAAAATTAGCGCATCAGTGTATCAGTATCAGGCCTTTGAAATTATTCTTTGTTACGAAGTGGTTTTCAATAAAATATGCGAATAATATTATAAAACTCTAGTCTAAATCACTATTAAACAGAATTTCAAAACAAACAACGAAAAACCAAATCCACTTCGCTGGCTTTAAACAGTTTTAAGCGCAATTTATCTATTAAATATCAAAACATATTACTTAAATTAATAACATCATAGTTATGACAACTTGGACATTCCTAAAATTCTTATTGATTTGTCTTATAAGGTGTTACCTAAATATATTTGTAGCCATCAACTACGTTATCAAAATTTGGTAGCACTACATTAGTCTTCGTCAACATAAAAAAACATACACATTACTAGTAATTACACCCACACAAATAATTTAAATTATATATGAATATTTTCCTTTTACCCGCACACTATTTTGTTACTTAAATCTTTTTTTTCTCCTTTTACTTTCGCCTTCTTGGCGTCTCTGAGTCACCTGGTTCCAGCAGAATACCAGCGTCATGTATATGCTGAGCCTATACCTGACATATGCTGAGCTGGACACCCATTTGGTGCAAACCAGAGACACGCACTGCTTAGTCACTTTAATTTTCTTTTTTGTAATATTGTGTATGTCATGTGTTTTGCTCCGAATAAATTTGTTATCTATCTATCTATCTATACTTACTTATTTAAACAAGCTCTCCAAGTGTCAAATCTAACAGGTGCGTGCGCAAGGCCATTCCCAAACTTGAACCTTAAGGTAGATGATCAAGGTAGCCCGCGAAATTCAATTTCTCTTAAGTATTTTTGCAATATTCAGCTCAGTGTGTGGGTGTGGGAAGTCAAAATCCCTGTAATCT
This sequence comes from Athetis lepigone, assembly GCA_033675125.1. NCBI lineage: Eukaryota > Metazoa > Arthropoda > Insecta > Lepidoptera > Noctuidae > Athetis > Athetis lepigone. The sequence continues at coordinate 13,108,102 of CM066243.1, read as the reverse complement.
AGAGCGAAGCGTACTCTCGCTTGTTTTAGCGCGTTGTTTAAGACTATTTTTTTGCCGGTCGACGTTGGTGTATCCCAGCGGCATGTAAAGCTCTCCTCACTGTTCGCACACTGTATTCAAATTTAGCAGCAAATCTTGAGGTCCTCTTAAAGAGTTCCTGTTGGTAAGTGTTTACCATGGTTTCCACACGGCTCGCCGTAATAATGCGCGGTCGAGGAGCACGAGGTGCATCATCTACTGATCCCTCAGCAGCCTCCCGGTGTATCCGACGCCATACAGTATTTTTCTGTAAAAAATATTCGTAGTTTAATCCCTTTTCTTTTAGAATTATTTTCTTGCTCATTTGATTGCTCTAAATATATCTTGTTACTAACAATAAGAATATATTTAAATGTTTACACAGATTGTTTAATTAATAACCGTTCCATTTTATTTCGAAATTGTATACATTCATTATTTTTATTTAACCTATTTAATTTAAATAATTTTGGCGTAAAATTGTATTAAAAAACAAATAAGTCAAACGGCTTTTGTCTCGAAGTATGGGCAGCAGTTATGTTAAATTAAATGTTTTTTGTAAAAGTAGTACACATATAGGTCACTAATAAACTGTACTCTATATAACGACGGAAAAAAACTTTGGTATGCTCCGGGAAGTATTCCCGGGAACTTCGATATTGGTTTTCGATTTGAGGTAATTCCCGATACTCCACAGAGCTAGTCCCGGTATTTTCGATACTTTGAAATTCTTATTAATTATTATTATTAGCAGCTTTTAGCTTAGCTGTGATTTAACTTTGTATATTGTTCACAATTAAAATGAAGCTGCACACTGTAATATAACAAAAAAAAATGTAATTTAGCTTAATTCCTCTATTTATTATACCTTTGTCAACCCGGGCCTAATCACATCTTTTTTGCAAGTGTCCAATTACGAAATTAAAATATTTTTTATTTATATTTTTTTTAATGGATGAAAACTATTTTTTTTAAATTAATACGACTCTATTAAATTAATTTATATTGCAGTAAAATATTGGAATTACTTATATTTTCTAATAATCAAATCTCTAGACCTAATAAAAAACCTGAGTTTATCTCGGTTGTTTCTTGTCAGAGTAGTCCAGCTAGGAAACACCGGCCCTATCGTTTGATTAAATAAGAAAAAAAATTACGTGTGAAAGTGTAATTTTTTACCTATTAACAAAAATAAATAACTTATTAGTTTATTCATTTAATGGGTACCGATATTGCTTGCCCTAGTCATAATCTCGAAAATCGAGTGCTAAAATCAGTTGGAATATTGATATCTGATCTCTATTTTATAGAAAGAAGCAAGGCGCATTCGGACCGTGGCCGGGTGTATAGTTTATCTTTTATACTTATTATGATATTTTTGGATTCTTTTCTACTACGTCAGACGATATTATTAGAAACGGTTTGCAATTAATATTAGAATCAGTGATCGTACTAAATCGCATTAGATAGTTATAAATGAAAGTTATTTAGCACGTTTGGGCTAAACAGGTTTTGCCTCTATCTTACACTTGCCATGCGCAAAAGAGACAGAGCTATACATGACTAATATGATCGTCCCTTTTTTACTTTGACTAAAGTAAACATGACTGATAAATATTCTTAGGAAGTGCATTGTTTTCGTTACAAAGGTGACTTAACAATAGATAAAAAACTGAGTGACAAACTAAATTGTTGAATTATGGATTGCTATTAGAATTAACAAAATCAGTATTTTTGCTTTTGATTTTCTTTCCGACTGGTTCGATTAAAACACAAAATTATAAATAAATAAACATAATATGTTTATGCAAAGTATAATATCTCTATCACAAGTCATACTATTATTATCAATCGTTTTATTCTAGTGTTAGTAAATGAAAGTTATTTAAAAAACACATGAATAATAATAATTGTAAATATTATGTTACGGTAATTATAAGAACATCAGATCAGAAATCGTGTTTGCATTATAAAAGGTAGACAATCCGATCATGTTTGCGATATATATAGACACAGAAAAACTCATACAGAACATTTTAATACATTATAATATTAAAATTATCTGTAAAAACAAAACACAACACAACAACAACCGAAAATTTTAATACATATAGTATTAAAATTTTCTGTATGAGTCTAAGAGAGTATAATATAACATCTTGTTATATACTAATGTATCGAATTAAACCAATATTTTCATATGGAAACAGAGAAAAGGAAATTAATAATAATTAAAGAGGACAATATATTAATTTTTAAATACTTACGTCACAATAATAAATATATACTTTAATAAATTGAAGTAGCAAGTAATAATATTTATAGTTATACACAATATCAATCATACAAACACTAAAATGTGTGTATAAATAATTTTATCGACATATTACAAAATACAATTTAAAAATATATAAATAACAACGACTTACCGTAACATTTAATTCCTGCGATATTTGCGAAATATTTAATCCTTGATTATAAAATTTGGTTTCGTTCTTCCCTTAATAAATTCCGGGGCATTGTTCAAGTCCAGAAAACACAGCACGGGTCAGCAAGAAGGCAATCACAAGTCCAATAAAACAAAGCACAGGTCACGAGAAGAGTGGGAAATCAGTCCAAAAATCGAGGCACGGGTCGTATGTAGTCGGGATAAAAACAAAGAACAGAGAGACGTGTTGACAACTAGCGAGCGCAAATTGCAACTGAATGATGATGAGTGACGAGTGTGTAAAACAATAATGTTTGGGGAATTCCCTGTGATTGGTCAAAATATTTTTGGGCCACACCCACAACTTTTTTTAGCCAATTACAGGAAACTTGCCGCTTTTAATGCATGTTCCGTAGTGCAAAGTATTTTGTTCGCAAAATGGGTTACCGTAGAAGTCCGCGATAGTACATACACTACAATATTCCTTTTTCTAATCTGTATAATTTAAATAAAAGAAACTCGATTTTTTTAAATAAATCTGATCGAACCCTACTGTTACACAACACAACACAACAATTAACATGTTTAATTGTTTTTAACATTTAACTTAATAACGTATTATTAACGCAGCGTTGATTATCTAGTAAAACCACTCGGTACACGCAACGTCTATCAGTGAAATGATTGTCATTAGTTGAACGACAGCTTTTGAACAATGTATAAAATGATTAGTTACATGTTCATAGCAGAAATGTTGTGAAATAAGGTTTTATTGACCACCGAAGTTTACCACGATGAGCATGCAATACATTCAACTAGTTATGATTTTGATTGGAGCTTATTATTATGACAGTACTAGCTGTACCCCGCGGCTTCATCCGCGTTTTTAAATTACTGCCCCGCTCCCGTATTTCGTACCGTAATTTTACATAGCGTATGACCTTACTTGATTAATGGACTACACAAAACTACTTTTTCAATTCAGACCAGAAAATGGTTTTAGAGATAAGCGCATTCAACCAAATAAAAACTCTTCAGCTTTGTTATATTAGTATTGTTTTATTTTAATATCATTGCAAAAGTTTCCCTTCATAAGCTTCTGTCGCAGATGAGGCATTCTCTACCTACATCTTTATCCACCTAGAGCAGACTTAAAATATAATGTATGAAATGTAATGCTCACGTTCTATAGAAAATGTAACAATAAACTGCACACAACAGTTTTCAGGGTTTATTCACCTGCCACTTACCTTAGTCTACTCTCAGCTCACAAAGCAAAGCATTTGATACTTAAAATCTTTTAAACTTCTACTCCTATTTTGTGGAAGCTTTTCGTTTCCACGAAATAGGTTTATAAAAAAGAGAAGTTCGGCAATAGTTACGAATTCGATGACAAACCATACAATAAAACAGTTGTAGGCCAAAAACGATTTCACTAACGTAAATTGTTCGATTCTAACCGTTTCACAAACTTGGAATTCCCTATAGCAGGGGTGGCCAACTTGAGTAGACCTAAGGTCTACTTTTTACTAAGGAAACCCTGTGCGATCTACCAAACACATACCTACTTCTTGAAATCATAAATGAAACAGCGTAGTTTAATACACAATCATATATTTTTATTGACCAGTCTTAGTAGGTTCTGTTTACATCACATTTGAGATCGTTTTCTTAGATTTACTTAACATTATATCGGTCCTGTATTGTGAGCACTGCACCTGAGCATTATACACAAGATTATCATAATCAGGTTTGTAGTTGGAAATTGCCCACTACAAACCTGAACAAATATTTATTGTTTTTGCCTGGCTACGATCGACTGGACTAGCAGTCGCGATCGACCGGTCGATCGCGATCGACCGGTTGGCCACCCCTGCCCTATAGCATATTCTGGTTTCATTTTATACAAAAAGCCCGATCACTATCTCGCGTTGTTATGAGTAAAACTGTCAAACCAAATAAATATTCTATGCAACCTCTATTTCTTTTTTTAACCTTTCAACCTTCTATACTGACATACGGCATAAATGTTTGGGGAGGAACTTCAAAAACCACCATGTTGCTTGTCGAACGAGCCCAACGCATGATACTTAAAGTTATTTCACGCAAAAATTACGCGTATCCAACGCACTTACTTTACTCAGAACTGGGAGTCCTTACTGTGCGTAAATTATTTATTAAACTAGAGATCATGGCACAACATAAAGTAAAACCGCACTTTGCAAAAAGGAGACGATTAGATATAGTCTATAATGTACCTAAATATAGAACATCTTTTGCACACAAATTTCACAATTATCTCGGACCTAGCCTCTACAATAAAATAAGTAAAGATCTTAAACTAAAAAACCTTGACAGCCACACATGCAAAAAAACTTTAGAAAAATATCTGAAGACATTAGATTACAACAGCACTGAAAACCTACTTACAAATCAAGTATAAAAAAGGCACATTAATAATAAAGCACATAACCCCACTTATGATACAGAAACATACATAAACATGTAATACACCAAAATACAACACGACACAATACAACACAATACAACACAGACAAATCCTATCATGTAACCTAATTAATATAACTGTTCCATAATTTTCATCTTTATAAGAATGTACCTATATGAATCTGCTTTTTCCTTTTTTTGAGAACTCTGTAAACGGGAACCTTGTGGGAATCTGTTGTTCTAAGATTGAGGAATACTATCCGCTCGTGATACAGTTTTATACTAGTACGAGGGGATAGGGCGAATCAATTCAAGGGCAACCAAAACCATTTTTACTGTTTTACAGCCCATATTTTGTTGTCAAAATTATCTTCAAACATTTCTCTGTCTATCCTAAGTTTATTATTAAGTTACTTTGTATGGTTGTCTTATTTGCATGAATAAAGATTATTATTATTATTATTATTATTATTAACGACCAACCGACAGACAGCGGTCGGGCTGCTATTGTCTTTCTATTGTGTCTCAAATCAGAATCACGTGTGTTCGAAGGATTAAATTAAAAAAAAAAGAACGATAGAATTTATTTCTTGTTTATATCGAGCACCCGAGCTAAGTCCTCAGTCCTCTCTTTAATACAGCGTCTTTGAACCATCCTCAGAGTTAAGTTACAAAATCTTGTTATTTGATAAATTTTACTTATTCCTTAAGCTTGTTTTGAAAATTGTAAACTGTTAAAGTCGACACGTGCTTCACACGTTTCACAATATAAGTACCTAATACTTCAAGTTTCATCACAAAGCAATGTCGTAAAACGAAATATTTATTTCAGAAGTACACGACATTTTGTTTACAATATCTCAACTTTTCACCCTAGTTTTTATCGTGACGTAACGACAACCTTGACGCGTAGGTACATATAATATTTTTTATCCTTCACGTAATAGAGCTCAAACGAACGTTATTCATTTCTTGAGATTTCTTTTATTTGATTTCTTCGTTTTTATTATATTTACGCAGAACTTTCTGCCACATTAACTTTGACTCATTTGTGTCGAATATGACGTAAATCAGTGAACTAAAGACCCAAATTACATGATAAATCTTTTATTGGAAACTAAATGGTTTATGAGCGGAATAGATAGTGCTAGTTTAGGAAACTGTGCATAATATTTGACTGCAATATAATAATTTTAATGGTTCATAAAACTTTCACAGCTCACAATGAATATCTTTTCCAAGAAACAGCCCTAGCAGCCACTTACCACTGTAATACCTCGTTAGCCTTGGCAATGAGGTCACGTCGAAAGTTTTAAAGCTTCAGCGTTGAGAATAACCTGACACAATTTAGCACAGGCACTATGGCGATAGATACATCAATTTTGCAGAGACTGAAATGAATTTATAAAACTAGCGACCGAAAACGCGTCTCTTAAGAAATTCCCACATGAGCACGAACAAGACCAGGTTCAACCGTATTCCCAAATCAGTACGACAAAACCAGGTATAAAGTCCATATTTCACAGGCAAAAGACTAACTTCATTACCCGCATTTACATAGAATCACGTTTGATAATCCTGGCTCGCAGATGGCTCCAACTCTTCATCCGAGCTAATGTGTCAGCGAGCTAAATTCGAATTAGCGATAGTTAATCGACTTTAGAGATGCGAACTGCCTAATATGGGTAAGCGTTCGGCTAAAACTGTTATTAATAGCTATCGATCTATGCATCCCAAATGTCGTAACTGGTGGTGGTACGAAATGTAAATTAAGAACGGTTTTTGCTGTTGCTGTGGTTTGAATTCGATAAGGAGATATTGATTGGTGATCTTAAGATTCTATCTGGTGTCCATAAATAATAATAATTGAACTACATTGATGAAATAATCCTTTATATTTAAACGGTAACTACTCTTAATTTGTTTGAAGATGAACGCAGGAAGCAGTGACAATCAAGTAGCTCTATAGACAGGTGAGGACGAAAAGACAACTTAGAAAAATCAGAAAAGTATCAACAAGGGAAAAAAGTTGAGAAAAATATTGTCACGTCACGTTCGAGACTAATTTAAGCATGATTCTTTGGTCACAGTTATTAAAAAGAAGGGCCATACTTTGAGTTGAGTCGGCAACTTGAGGTCCTTTGATACTAGGGCGTCAAGTGTTTAAGTGAGTGCTCAAGAGAGGGTACGATAGCAGATCACTCGCCGTTGTGGTGTTTCTCAAAGGCGTTACTGTACAAGAGGTCGGCCTCGGTGAAATTTCCGTTTGAACTTCAAACTCCGCGTTTCAAATCTTGCTTGCCTGTTTCAATCAAAGACACGCTCCAGTGTACTCATAGTAATGATTCGCTTTTCATTTCGTTGGAGCTATAACACTTTCAATTATTACTGTGCTCCCCAAATTAAGTCTGTATCGGGTTTTTTATTTTTGGAAGCTTACATTATAAAAGACGTGTTTTTCTGTCTGTAGGAAAAAGTCGAGAAGTGTTTAGTCAGACGTAGTCGTATAAAAACCTAACATTAAACATTGCTTTAGTCAAGCATGAGGGATAATTTATGACGAGGCGGTACTAAACGGTTTTAAACTATACTGACATGAAAATACACTTACCTACTTTACAGTCAAACGAAAGGTTTATGACGTCATACATGTATTACAGGGATTATTTTGTTTCAACGAAAAATGTATGGCGCAAAACTTTTACAATGAATGCTATCTTATTCAGAATAGTCCATATGTGTGGGTTTTACTTAGGTTTAATTCTGCGAGAAACTTCATATCATAGTTTGAAGTTATTTCGAACAACAACCCTAGGAGTAAGTGGCTCAAAGAACCGCCAGCGAGTTTATATTTTGTTTTATACCTGCAGGCACTACTTCTAGTTCAGAAAGATTGCTTAGAACAACAAAAATCCAGTTTGTAACAGACTATAAGAAAATATTAACATTAATAACTGTAATCCTACTTTGCTGGTAACGTAGCAAATCTAGATTTACTTATAAGGTTTACAAAATTATTTTGATCTAAATATTTTTAATAAGTTATTTAACCACAACGATATTAAATGAGAAAAAAATCTACATTTTTGTTTATTTTCACCAAAAGAGTGCGTATTTGAATTTTCTCATTTTTTTAAACAGAAGTACTATATAAGCTTTGACCGCAACAAGGCAATTATGTAGACTTACGTACGAGTGCCTCGGCCCACTTTTCAATAAATGCCTGTATTACCGGCCGCTGTGCTGTATATTATACTGAAAAAGAACACACGGAGGTTCAAGGTATAAAAAATCCCGATAGAAAACTTTGAACCTCGTTAACTTACCAATTCCAAAGTCAAACTTCACTTTATATTCTTAGTTTTAGTCGGGACTAAATTAATTTCCGTATACAACCAACTTTGTTCGACAAAAGCAAGGCTTACTGAGAAAACTGAAGTTGGAAATTTCAGGAGCGTTGTGGATGTCGTTGAGCGCGGTTGAACGGGTTGCAGACAATCCCTTAGCCCGGATTACAGGGAGTTGTAAACCAATATGCCCTTGCGAGTACTGTAAAGCACGTAAACTGCCTACAAAGGCCGCGTCTACGCCTGTCAGCCGATCCCAAGGAGAAAAGCTCTATTGTGTTTGGCACTTCTTTTGTGTACCTACTTACTCGTTGTTTATCTCGATGTCTGGATTACCAACCGAGTGTGAATAATTTATATATTACGTCTCGTGTTACACTCTTATCGCACTGTCGATTTTAAACCGATGTTGTTGTTTACAAAATGTTCTCGCGAAAATGATCGATTCAGTTGCACTATGCAGCTCTACTATTATATACAATACCTAAGTCAGCAAAAATTTCGTGTATTCACGTTTAATAAATTTATTTTAAAAAAGTGTTAACGATAGAGAGGAGTAATAATACACGCAAAAGTAAATATAGTGTCATCAGTCATTTCTGTTAACATTATAGGTAAACTAAAAGAAATGTGTATCCGATTACTGTTAGTTAAACTGAAATAGTATTCGAAAAATCACGTTAACGAGGTTTCTATACGAATAAACTTAAAAACCTGCCACATAAATTAAAAGAATTTATTAATATGCAATTGAATAAGAGTCCATAAGGTGTAAAGATATTAATTCTACTAGGTGTATTTTTGGTCTGGCACAACCTGCTAGAAGATGATTCTACCCATGTTAACAAACAATTTTATTATAGAACCAACTCTGAAATCGCGAAAAAATATCAGCTGATTCATACATTATGGTCGGGAGGGCATTGGACTTTTGCTAGAAACATCTGATATTTTTTTCGCAATTTCAGAGTTGGTTCCATAATAAAAGTTGTTTGTTTTCATTAGTAGAATCATCTCCTAGTGGGTTGTGCAGGAAAACACACCTAGTATAATTGGTCTATCAATAAAACAAACATAGGAATTTGATAAGCATCCGAAAAGGATCACAAAACCGGGATATTAAAAGAAAATAGGTCGGTACAGAAATAATAAAACTTGAATTATATACTGATTGGAAAAAAAAAACAGGAAAATGCGGGTCGAACTAGGGCACCAAAGGTTCCGTACAAACTCTTAGGTATAGAAATATTGGGACAGTAACTTTTTTGTGTTCCAGCTATAAAATTAGTGCATTTGAAAAATTTCATGAGATCAGATCTATAAACGGTGCATATTAATCTCAGCTTTTTACCTTTTTCCGTTTTCAGAAAAAAGATCTTGACAGACGACAGCATAGTACCTTATTATGACTACTCTAATAAGAGTTCCGTTTTTAATTTGAGGTATGAAACCTTAATAAAGAAAAAAATGTATATATACAATCTAATTTATTATTAGTTCCTCTAACAGATTTTCTTATAAAGAGCTTGGGCGGATAACGGCCTCGGCCATACAAAGGGTACATACCTACGTACTACCATACACCTCTTTTACTAGAAATATATTAACATTTTCTCATAAGTGAATAATCCTGTCATTTCCATCTACCCGAAATAGGCTCAGAAAACCAATAAAAATATGACCAATGAGATCAGTAGCGTATTAACTTTATTAATTGCCAGAAGAAGTAAGGTGTGAGACGGCGATAAGACCTTTTGGTTTTATATAAGTACATAATACGAGTAATTAAGATACAGAGCTCGATACTGGCTCCCTTGTAGATCCATTATAGTACTCTAACGGCCTATAATTGCCCGTAGGAGCATTATGTGAGCTTTACGGGAAAAATATATCGTTATTTCAAAATATTGCTGTTCTTTTGTAAGTGCTTTAGTAAGATAAAGGTAATAACAGCTAGTACACTGGTAGATAATGAAGATGGTTTTTTATTAATGGCTCCCGTGTTGATTTAGTCTGTGCAAACCAATTCATTTGACCTTTTGTTGCTTAAAAGTTTGTCTTCAATGCTGTTTAACAGTAATTGATAAACCTAGTTTATTCATTTCCTATCAGTAGACTTACAAATGTCAATTACAAGTCTATCATTAGTCATCTAAACTTATCAGAATAATAGGGATGACGACAACATAAAAAAAATGGCATTCTGTTTAGTCCGTCCAATCTATCCGAGATTGGCCAAAAATACGGGACACATATTTTTGCTTAATAAAATTAATTAAAAATACAAAGATAAAGAGCAACAAAGTTCCGGAGTGGGGGTTTTTGACGTCACCATCCTGCAAAAATTGTATCTGATCGTGACGTCATTCTTCGTTTACGAGAAAAAAGAAAAAATACGTGTCAAAAATTTTCTATCTGACGGACTAATTACTTTTTTTTCTCGTCTCGCTTATTACGACATACCTATCTGGTAACGACACAATACTACCACAAAAACTTTTTATTTTTGAGTTTTACTTAGTCTCATCTCAATGTCTGACTACGTTTTAGAGTAACTTTCAAAAAAAAAACGTTTTACTATAAAAATTGAGGAGTTCCCTCGATTTCGGCATGATACCATCACCTTTGGGAAGTCTGCCCTTTCAAACAAAAAAAGAATTGTTCAAATCTGTTGGTAAACGACGGAGATATGCGCGAACAAACATAAAAAAAAATATCCTTCCTTAAATTATCCATCCGAATTGAGAACCTTCTCCTTTTTTTAGAAGTCGGTTAAAAACAGTAAACAATTAAAATAGGGACTACCTACATTACGAGTATTGTTTGTGAATAAATGTGAAGAAGGTATATTATAAAGGCTGGTTGAATGCACTGTCTATATGTAAAGAATTTTGTAATGTGTTTCAATTATATTAATACACAGCCTAACTCGGTACATTCCTTAAAATAAAACTTGGTCTAGTCTAATCGCTTCACTCCTCTTTCGGCTCTGATAACTACGGTAAATATGTACTAATTTGATTTACAGTTTAGTACACTGTGTTTTAGTAATTCCCATCCATTTTATATTGTTTTCATATTTATAGATACCAAAAGAAAACATTCCAATTTATTCACAAAACTTATCTTCAACAAATCAGTCACTTATAATACAGGTTCTAGTTGTAGACTTCAAATGTAACAAATAATTTAAATCCTCTTCGTAGCTTTAAATGTTACGTTTATTTTTCAAATATTTCGAATAACATTTTCCCACCGTTATTAAATTATGAAAGAAAACACATCAATTTTTATTAGCGAAATACCTCAATTTTCAAGAGATTTTCTTTGGATATTAACTATCTGTCCTTGGCTCGGATGTGACATTATTTTGATGTTTACTCTTAATTTAACCTTGACATTTCTATCTTAATAATATTAAAGTTAAAACATTTTCTTTACATTATTTATGAAAACCACATTTACAAAACTGTAAATACCCTCACGGCTCTATAACATTGCGTGGTATCAAAAACTTATAGGTATTTACACCAAGAATTATGATCATTTCACAGAAAAAATGTTTGCTTAATTTCCCGTAGTGTGGTGTGAAGTACGTGGTTAGTTATAAAAATATGTGATATTTCACTCTTTACTCATATGATTTGCTTGCAAGAGAACCGACAAGAATATTTATTTAGTCGTCATTGCGTAGAATGGAACAAGCAAAGTTGGAGATGTCCATGCTCCGCAAGAAAAATAAAGGCTTATGAAGCAATTTGAATCAGCAATTGAGGTTTTCTGTTATTTTTTTAAACAGTAAGGATGCTTACAAATGCGGCGGGTGGGAAATGGGAGGAGACAAACAGAAAAAGAAGCTTATATTCTCAATGGCGGGTGGATTTAGGCTTGGGATGACAATATTATGCTTAAGATAGATAAATAAATCTGTACATTTATTTTATAGTAACGTCAGCGTTTTATTTATTCGCTGAGCAAAAATAAAGTGACATTGTGCAAAAGGTGATCGGCGACTTCTGTTTTGGTGTCAAGTTGCGTTTTATTTGATCAGTTTATTCATTCAGCCCAACTAGTACAGCATCAGGACACCCTTAGCAACTTCTTGTACATATAGGAGTGTTAAGACTGTATTAGACTATCGGAATAACTTTACCCGAATCCAGATCCCCGACACGGTATTTACTCACGTACTTCGGCATGACAAATTCATCAGTCTTCATCAGCCTCGTACTATCGACGACTCGAAATTGATTTATATTACTTATAAACCAAATATTAATGAAAGTTTTGTTTTTCATCCATACTAATATTATAAATGGGAAAGTGTGTCTGTCTGTATGTTTGTCTTTCTTTCACGGCAAAACAGAGCGACGAATTGACGTGATTTTTTAAGTGGAGATAGTTGAAGGGATGGAAAGTAACATAGGCTACTTTTTGTCTCTTTCTAACGCGAGCGAAGCCGCGGGCAAAAGCTAGTATATTATATAACTCTCTTATTTTTTGTATTTTGTTGTATTTACCCGACTGCGCGACGCAAGGGAGGGTAATGTGTTTATCAGTCTATGTATGTATGTATGTTTGTTTCTATGTGGCGTTCTAGAGGTCGAATGCGTAGGCCGATTTTGATAATTCGCACGTCAATCGATTCGTCTTAACCTTGCGAGTGTCACTAAAGACATGACAGTAATCAAAATTCACAACAGCGACAACCAGACGCCATATTGTCAAAATAAAAAAATAAAATGTCGATGAACTGTGTCGAGTGGGGTGTCGTTGAATAGGTATTTTAAAATCATCTGTAGGTTCCTTTTATCATTTTTCATTTTAAATAATAGTTTAGGATATATAACGATTTAAAGTTGTTTAACAAAACAATCATTCTCGCTAATTTTCTTACTTATTGATTTAAGTTTTTATTTCAAGTATAAACGATAATTACAAACAAACATAACATAAAAAAAGAACAAATATTTTTGGTAAAAAAAATAACTTTTAGGGCGTGCGCTGCGTTAAGCGGGCGTCCATCGCGGGTGTCCGCGTGGCGTGATGTTTCATGTAATCTCATAGAACAGCGCTGCTTGCTTCGGGTGCCCGCCGCGGGCGACGGGTCCGCGTGACGGAGCACGCGAGCGGAGATGTTTCTAGGAAACAGTACACACGCGCGATCAAAATTGTACTGGCGGCGCGGCGCTGCGAGAGGCGGGAGACAGTCGCGGGCGTCCGCGACGGAGCACGGCGCGGGCGTTTGCGACGGGTTGAATTTGTCCGCGACGGAGCATGGCGCGGGTGCCCGCGACGGACACCCGCGACGGACGCCCGCTTAACGCAGCGCACGCCCTTATACCTACATAGCTAAGTCGCCGAGAAAAAAAAATACCATCAAGCTCGATAGATGACGTTTTTCATTTGATACACGTTTGTGAATTGTCTACTTTATTGAATTTTTTGTTATGGATTTAGGTTTTCATACACTACAACTGATTTAAGCTCACCAAGAGAGAATAGTTAACTGACCTTAGTACGTACTTACGTAAAGGACATCACTCTTTTAGGTTCATATTCGAAAGTGCCAAAGAAAAAAAAATTATATTCTGTTAGAACTTGTTCTTCTTCTTAACATTTTTTAATATGGCACCAAAACTGTTGGACCATTCCCCTTCGTTTTATTTGAATTTAAAATTGCACATAGAGTTTGATAAAACATGAGCATATACAAAATATCGACATCAATTGTCGGACAGTAACCCACCAGACACAACACATGTCTTGTCAAAGGATGCCTTCATATTTCCTCATACCTCTAAAGAGCAAAATCTTTTGTTTTGGCAAATTTTTCTTTGGTATTTGCCATTGTAATATCGTGCTGGGGTGTAACTGTACACAAGCTCCAAGGAACTACTTTGGACCGAGCTGTGGTTGATTTAACTTCACGCGTTTTTGCTAAAGGTCAAACATCAACAAGCTTTCAGCCGAGTTAGGTTTCTAGAGAGACTAAATCAGTAGTTTAGACCACCGCTAGTTACGTAATAATCATTACGATATTAACTCCCTCAATGAAATGACTAGATTGCGAAATTTTCCATCTTATAACGAAGTCAATAAACCGTCACTAAAAAGTATAAAATAAAATAAAAATTATTAAAAAACAAAAAACCCGACAGCGTGAAGACTAATTTTAAAAAATACAATCTAAAAAGAAAGAAACAAGTCCAGTAGTTTAGAATTCATATTACAATATACGCACATAAAACAAATCACAAATTCTAATGCAGAACAAAACGACTCACAGTCGGGGCCCCTTAGGAAAATTTGATTGGTAAAATTTGAATGGGCCCCAACTGTGAGTCGTTTTGTTCTGCATTAGAATTTGTGATTTGTTTTATGTGCGTATATTGTAATATGAATTCTAAACTACTGGACTTGTTTCTTTCTTTTTAGATTGTATTTTTTTAAATTAGTCTTCACGCTGTCGGGTTTTTTGTTTTTTAATAATTTTTATTTTATTTTACGTATTGTTGATGAGTAACCTAAAAATTAAAAATACCCTGCCTCCGAAGTTTATAAAATTGTAACTGCAGCTAATTAAAAGTGTTAATAACTTATAAACGGCTGGATTGATGTTGGTGAAAAATTCTAAAAACCATTGCTAGATAATCTATTTTATAAGAAAACCGCATCCGAATCGGTTTATCAGTTTAAAAGAACGGTGCCCCAGACAGAGAGACAGACAGACATACACGTACACTGAAAACGCCCTTCTTTTAGCGTTGTGGTTTAAAAAAATATTGAATAGTGTTCAATTCTTTCTTCAAGACTTCAAGTCTTGTTGCGGATTAGTTCTAATAGTTACCGCAGTCCCGGGACATAAAGGGCAGCCGAAGGAACAAGGGTGGGTTTAGACAGTAAAAGTCTAACATTCCCTCCCGCCCCGCCCATGGCAGTCGAAGTCATTTGATGATTTCCCATACATAAAAAAATAGCCTACAAATCTTTCTTCAAGCAGCCTTGCATAGAAACATTGTAGTACACGTGGGTAAGGAAAAGGAACCAAAAAGAAATGGAATTACCCTCACAAGTTCAATATCTATCCTGACAAATCTCATAATAAAAAGGATTGATCCCTACTTGTAAAATAACCATGAACAGACGAAAAAAAGTGGGCATGCGCGAGTTGGTCTCGATCGAGAAGGTTCTATGGAGAATAAGCATCGTTATTTTAGGTCGGTCTGTGTTCTATACACCGGCGAACATTTACCTCGCTACAATTGTAGCGCCTCAATTGTATGCTGCTAATGTATTGTATACATCCATCGCAAAAAATGTGTCCTTAGTGTGCGGGCCCGCAAACAATATATAAGGGGGCGAAAAATTTGTCGCGCCACATTTACCGAGTGGCAAATGTATGCCCGATGTGCGACCTGATTAACACGTCAATTTCTGTATTTCTGTCTTGTAACGTGTTGTAACTGTAATACTATCATTGAATTAATTTTCTTATATAGTTCTTCACGCAATCCATCTATCCCTCTTATTATACTATCTCTTTTATTAATCTATTATTATATACTCTCTCTCTCTCTTCATCCACCTTAATAACCATAACTCCTTTTTAACAGTACTTTCATAACTCTCCATAGTTAAGTCATAAACAAAGCTATTTTATCAACGGCAATAACAAGTTTGATTGACGAGGAAGGGGACTCCATAAAAATAATAATTTTATATCTTAAATTATATCTGCGTAAGCGGAACATTTGGTTTGAATATTTACCACACCTTTTGACCTACAGCCGCTACACTAAATAATAGAAAGAACTCCAAGTTGAAACGTATCCGTAAGGAAGTTTCTCTTTTCCTGCTTTATAGTAAAGACCCCTAAAAGATGGAACCTCGTTAAATAAACTTACCCTTCGAGATATTTTGTCAGTGTCTTAGAATAAAAGAAAACGATTCATTACTCTGGTGTTTACATTATGTTACAGAATTTTAGTGGTTTCTAAACCGGGTTAGTATATCGAATTGAATTGAGAATTGGTTCTAATAATTTTCTTTAACATTGACCAACAAGTATTCACGATCTAATGAGGGCTTAGCATAATCAGCTTGCTTGTGACATTAGCTTTAGCCGTTAGTATCTAATCTAGTAGATATAAAAACGAAATGGTGTATTTTCACAACAGATCTGCTAAAATAAACTTAAATGCAAATTACTAATGACTATATGACTTCTTTTACTAGATGCCTCACTTAGAATATTAGTTATAGTTTACTTATGTAACAAAAAGTGTTGCCAGGCAATACTGATGTATTTCCGAGAATTTGAAAACATTATAAGTGTTGAGAATACATACGTAAAACATTGCCGGCAATGTATTGCAGCAACAGAATTGCAGTGAAAAATTGCCCGTTTAGGAGCGCCATTAGTGTGTTGTTTTAAATAAAAAATAATGATGCCCGCTGGCATTATGGTTGCAATAATGGTTTCTCGCTCTGATTTTCAGGTGGGACAAAGTGTTACTACTGCAGTTTTCCGTTACAGATTTCGCAGGAGCATCACCTAAGTTTCAAAAGCCGTTGGACCCATCTGTCGTCCAAAGACCTCACGCGCAACGCATTGTCAAAAGTTTTACCAAGGGGTAAGTATCGTATTAGTCCGTAACTGGGTAACGGAAAAAAATAAAGTACTGACTTTGAGCTACATCGGAAGTCGACCCAAACATAAATTGGCTAGGCAGAGAAAAAGACCATACATGAAACTAACTAGCACTATTTTTAACCGACTTCAAAAAAGGAGGAGGTTCTCAATTCGTCTGTATGTTCTTTTTTTTTTGTTTTTTTTTTTTTTTTTTTGTATGTTTGTTACGCGATATCTCCGTCAATTGCAAACGGATTTTGATGGTTCTTTTTTTGTTTGATAAGTCATGATTCAGGGGTGGTCCCATATAAATTTTGTGGCGATCGGTTCAGTGGTTCTCGAAAAATTCACCAAGAACAAAAAAAATTGACGAAATATTCATAGACGATGTGTGTTTTTTCTTCAAGTTTCTATATCTACATTGGGAGTCGACACTAAAAAATAATAAATAAAAACTTTTTTTCAAAAAAATAATAACCGCCTTCAAAAACTAAAAACCCAAAAATAACTAAAATTTCGGAAGTCGGTGGCTTCTGTTCTGCCAGTCAATTTGTGTTGCCACCGACTTCCGAAGTTTTAGTTATTTTTGGGTTTTTAGTTTTTGAAGGCGGTTATTATTTTTTTGAAAAAAAGTTTTTTTGGTGTGAGATTTTAAGATCCTCGAAAAATATTCGTCGTTCGATTTTAGGTACACACACATGTTTATTAGGAGGAAACGTTTTGGCGAATAAAACAAACCAATGTTGATTTGCCGCAAATTTATTATGGAAAGCAAACTCGATTGAATAGCTCCAGAATATTGGAGTCAACATTCAAGTAAACTAAACAGCTTGGTATTATTGAGAAGCTGTTTGTACCGCAGAACGTAACCTACCCTCGGCTTTACAAGCTCATGAATATTCGCTTACATGTATTGTGTTCATTTACATGATAGCAGTGGATGCACGCGGCTGCTTGCATGTCGCCGCTCACACGTTTACACTGCGCTAAATGTTGACTTTTCGAAATATCACCGTTTGTTTTGGGCTACCGCGGCACATAATGTTTAAAGGGATTCTTGACTTCGCCTCTGTTTCAGCTTTGAATGATGTGCTTTCAATTTAATAGTTAATGTTGGAATTTTCACACGCTGAAATTTTCAGTTATTTTAATATTAATTTATATGATGGACATGGATAATTTATTTTCTGATAAATACAAAGGCAATGGGGTAATATGACGTTTACATAATGTATAATATAATAAAATTAATAATGTGGCGACATCTATCGTCCAATATGTGAATTACAAGTGCCATGTTACACTTACACCCCACACAACTGACACTAGCACATAAACCCCCTCCGGACAACAATGGTCGGGCAGTAGCCCACCAGAGATAATTCCCGTTTGGTCGATAGATCTACCCTTTTCAATGGAAGTTCAAAAATTTTACACCTCATATCCTCATACACCTCTAAAATATAATTGTCGGTAGTGCAACATGCCATTATTTTTGTAATGCTAGAGAGTCATAAACTAAGATATTACACCAGGACCTGCTGACTAGACATTATTTTAACAAAATGATTGCTACGAAAATCATTTTAACAACTTCGAAAACTGAGTCTGAAACCTAAATATAAAACCTATTAAGTAAATAGTTATGTCAGGTTCTTATCCCCGTTATATTTCACCAAATTATATTCAAAATAACAATTTAATGTGTTTAATATTCAAAAGAAATCAGTAGGCACATAGAAGTAGAATAGAAACTTACAACCCAGATGTTTATCAGAATTCGCTTTTAATGTTGTTTTTTCCCAGGCGACAAGAGTCATTAAATTCATTAGTCACGCACATAGTTTTACTACCCATAACCTTCATTAGAGAATTTTACTTGGACTTTATTTTGTATAGCGATTGACCTTTTTTGTTTTTACGACTTTATACATACCTAGCTGAAAATGCGGCGTAGTACATAAATAAATATGTTCCTACATATTATTTCTATACCTAGAAGTAGCATACTTGGAGTCTTGAAAACTCCAACAGTAAAGAAGACTATAGAACTTTGCTAAGCAAATGGTTTCGCTTTATTACTGTTGCTGTCTAACTATGATGACACTAGCTTTTGCTCACAGCTTCGCTCGCGTTTGAAAGAGACAAAAAGTAGCCTATGTCACTCTCCATCCCTTCAACTATCTCCACTTAAAAAATCGGACAAACGGACTGTTTAGACACACACACACAAATTTCCCATTAATGATATTAGTATAGATGATAGACATGGAGAAAAGCAAAGCCAGTGCAAGCAACGTGTACTTACATGTCTCGACCTTTTTTTTTGGGGAGTGGGAGATTTTTTCATCAAATGACTGCTACCGTCCTGGGTGTGGCGGGAGGGCGTGTCAGACTTTTACTGACTAAAACCCACTCATGTTCTTCGATTGGCCTTTATGTTCCAGGGCCACGGTAACGGCTATATCTCGACCTAATTTTCAATGTTCATCAAACTACTTCTTCTATACACAGTACAAATTACCAACCAGTCCTTATCAATAAGCTCCCAATACGCCATACGGTAATGTGTCGTAATATACTCAAATACTTACCTCTGTATATCTATAGACAGACGAAGTGCGTACAGGGTAAAGCCCTTAGCGAATAATTATTGGTTCATTAATCGTACCCCTGCGAGTTTAAGAGGCTTTACGATCTGTTATTCACGATAATATATATACGTACGTACGAATATATATTACTAGCTTTTGCCCGCGGCTTCGCTCGCGTTAGAAAGAGACAAAAAGTAGCCTATGTTACTCTCCATCCCTTCAACTATCTCCACTTAAAAAATCACGTCAATTCGTCGCTCCGTTTTGCCGTGAAAGAAAGACAAACATACAGACAGACAGACACACTTTCCCATTTATAATATTAGTATGGATTGATTTTATTATATAATGATTTTATTATATGTATTGATGTATTGATTAAATAATGGTGCTTTTAATATTTTTTTTGTTTTTGTATGGCCATCCTGGACTTTTTTTTAAAACTAAAAGCCCATTTCATAACATTTCCTTTCAACGATCTTTTCTTCAAAAGTTAGGTGACAGCGACAATGACAGTATTGCCAGATTACTAAACAACTATTAGGCCACTCATATACACGTGAATCTAGATTGTGATAATGTGGGGGGGGGGGGGGAAATCGATACAAATCTTTTATGAATAAAGGTGATATGGTTTAAATAAATTTTGTTTACATTAATAGGTAAGTGATACGAAGTTCACCGGGTCATCTAGTATGTATATAATAGTAAACTCACTGCCTGATATCAACGTGTTTGTTAATATATAACAATAACTAACTAAATACATTAAACTTGGAGGGTTTATTCTTTGTGAAGAATATAAAAAATAGCCCTAAAGGGTTAAAATAGTAGGTAGAAGTTCGACATCCACGCGGGCGAAGCCGCGGGCGAAGGCTAGTAAATATTTGAAATCTAGATATTTTTTTTATCTTAATATTATTTTTGTACGTTGGAAATAAGAAAAGCTGTTACAGTATTATTTTTTACAGCATATTACACGCCTTTTTGTTACCTATTTCAAACCGTATTAAATGGCTTTTATTTGCATGATTTGGATTTATGAAAATGATTCCATTCGTATTTTGAAAACAATTAAACATTACTTATTTGTGTCAGGTTTGACGGGTTGTAACCTCTATGGTTGTAACTGTTTTGACACTTGATTTGCCGGTTACTATGACAACGACATCCAACAGAACATGGATAACTTTTATATGGGAAAATGGAATTGTTGTTTTACTCTATCTTTCTCGCAATTTTAGAGACAAAAAGTAGCCTATGTTACTCTCCATCCCTTCAACTATCTCCATTTAAAAAATCACGTCAATCCGTCGCTCCGTTTTGCCGTGAAAGAAAGACAAACAGACAGACAGACAGACAGACAGACAGACACACTTTCCCATTTATAATATTAGTATGGATAGGCATACATAATTGTAGCTACGAGGATACGCAACCGTCACGGACTGATAGATTTCATCTGGTGTAAGTAAACCTTTAGAGGGACTTAATTTTAAAACATAAAATAAATCCGTAAAACACAAGCACAAACGTGATTTATTAATGGGGAATTTGGCAAAGATAAACTACTAAATTCCATTCAGAAGTTATGTGTAAAAATCGATCGTAAAGTTTTTATTACAAGTTATCTTAACGACTTGAGAGGCGAATCTTAAGACCACCAATTAATTCCTACCCGAATGACAGTCCACTTCTTCTGCACATAAATCCTTTAAGCGCTTTTGGTTATCAGAAAACATGGTACGAAAAATTTACCTGGTCATATACTACGGTTTCCTAAAGCAACGTTTTGATTAAGCCGCTTAACCTTGACTGATCACCTCATCAAACATGCTCATTAATCACTTACTTTATTACATATTCTATGTGTATGATATATACCTGTCGACAAGTATGTATATGCCAGTAGCTACCTATCTAAATATATCTCAAGTAAATGAGGTTACCCTAACTGTAGTTCCGCTATTGTTTTAGGGTCAGGATAAGAAATACAACCACATCGTTTAACCTTATTTTAAGTTCATATGTAGTTAAGTAAATAAATGTACGTACTCGTTTAAAAGAACAAAGGAAGACATTTAAACTATAGTTATTGTTATCAGTTTTAGTAATTTATTATTTGGGTAATTAATAGCATATTTTTGCAAATGAATTACATTAGTTTTATATTTATAACTGTTTGGTTTATGAATGGTCTGCAGCTTTTCGGATTTTCAATCTGACTATGCTGGAGATACCTTTAACTTCACCGGACCGAGTGTAGCGACCTCCCGATTCCTTCTAATCACCGTCCGACCAATGAGCGATTTATGACAGTTGAGCCCATTCTACGGCTTTCTGGAAAATCATGATAAACTATCGCTGAGAATCACGTCGCTTTCACAACTCTGACAGGCTAGAGGTAAGAAGCGAACGGACGGATTTGCGAATTCCTTTGTGAAAATGAATCTTGGCATAGAGCCGAGTCTATTTTTTTACTGGATAAATAACATTTTGTTACGTCACGTCCATTCAGATTCCAGTTAATAAAGAAATATAAAGTAACGTTTCCACAAGACGATGTAAAATAATATTTAAAATGTATGGTTAAAAAAAGCAAAGTAGAGTGCGCAATTTCACAAAGAGCTGCAAAGTTCAACGGTCCTGTGCACAGCCCGGTAGATCTGCCACCCTCGGGCGTCTTATAATATTCTCCAAGAAAGTACAACGATACTGCAACAATGACAGAACCCTTCGAGCAATTTCGGTACACATTCCCTAACACTTCATTCTCGGAAATATACAGTGAAGACCGAGAACAGATTTTTGGAGGGCGAGACATTGTTTCATGGTATTGTTTATATCTCGAAACGAACTCGATACTTAAAAGAAGGAAGTAGTTTCTAGATATGGCCTATTTCGATAGATACCTTACAGAAACAATTAGAATTTCACGTCGAGCTCATCAAATTGTTTAAAAATGACGTGGGCGCGTAACAAAGGATGTAAACCGCGTCAACTTTTTCCTCTCCGTAGAGATAAGGCACTTAAAACGCTGTAGACGCACAAAGTTTATAAAAGCCGAGTTCATAAGGCGGCTTTATTAGACAATTTCCAGGTGTAGAGCAGCTGACGTCTCAAATATTAATTTCTGATGGATCTCGCCCAAATCCCGCCTGATCCCGAATTTTAATGACCGTTTGTCACACCCCAACGGTTTTCATCGGTTGTTACATTCGTATTCAGTTCATAATTGATGCTGGAGATTAGTGCGAGTGTGATTCCAACTATACGAATAACTCGTTTAAACTAACCATTCTCATTACTCATTCAGATACCTCGACGATTACTTTGTTCAACTGAAGCAATTCTGTCCCCCGATGATAAGCTGTGAAGTAGGTACTTTGCCAACTTTGGGGATGAATCGTCCTCGTAATATCGTTATGAGTTATGAGTAGTGTTTGTCATTGTCAGTCGATACTTTATAGATCACTTACTGTAACTGTGTCACTGTTTGATAAACGGTTAGTGAACTTCAAACCGTAAAATTTCTTGTTGCGAGATATTCGACCTGAATTCAATTCGTTTGCCGAACTGTTCAATATAGGTAAATAAACTTTTAAAGGAGTCTGTATACCTTGCTAACGACTCGGTAGTGTTTATCTGTGAATCAGTTTCTGTGTATCTAAGGGCTCTGCGACCCAAATAAAAGGGTCGACACAAAGGTGTCCCGCTAAGCAGATTGGGAACTACGTGACAAGATAGCCAAGTGGTGTAGGCGCGCTAATCATCACCTCCGGCGTGCCCCTCACAAGCTGTTTGCTTTTCGACTTTACGATCATTGCTTACATTATTATTGTCTGGTTGATTATACCAATGTTAACGTAGAATACTAATCTATTTATCCTATATTTATAATATAAATACTTCTTTTTTCAATTCTCCTTTAATTTTTCTTATTCTTTTTTTCTTCTCATCTTTAATTAGGTACCTATTATTTTTCTAAGCATATTTTGATATCTTCTCAAACTGAAATTCAAAAAAGAAAGTTTTGAAAGCAAAGCAATTACTAATAGACAGACGCAAGCCGTGTTTACAATTTTAGGCCGGCATATAATTCACTAAACGTCCAAAACTTTGTAACGTTATTCAATAACTTGTAAAGCAAATTTAGAATAGGTAAGCCTATGTAGACAGCGAAGATATTAAAATTTTGTTTTCCAACGCGTACAATCTGACACGGGACCCTCGTCATCTGCGGTCTCATGTGCACACCCGACACCCAGTTAAATGTAGCTCCAAGTTAAATGATATTCTCTTACTAATTTCACCAACGACGCAACCAATATTTTAGTACATAGTTGTACTAAATAGTATTCCAACTCATATGGTTAGCTTACAAGACTTCAGACAAAATCATTTAAATTATCTGAATACATTAAATTAGAAAACGAATTTGACTCAAAACCAGATTAGAAAGCTGTACTAAACTATGTAGTTAGTACAAAGCAAGTAAGCGTCTTAAATGAATAAAAAGCGTTTTGTACAAATTCAGAGAGATTTACATTTCAATTAGAAGAGAAACCTCTCGAAACAGCACTTGAGCCACGCCTTTTCAAGTGAATCTTGGAACCAGTGAGTGATCACACTTGTCGAGAATTGTATTACTTACCTCATATTAATATATTATGCTAAAATAGTTCATAAGTTGCGCGTGATACGGTAAGCGAGAGTGCGACGTACGTACGAGGGAAACTGAAAAGTCACTCAACTTTCGTTTACGTTGCTAAAGAGAGCAGGGTCTCCTTATAAAACAGTTTCATGAATATTTATACAGATTTAAGGATAGTGTAGTGCCGTTGTGTAAATAATTGCGGTCGAGTGGGGTCTTGAATTTAAATTGCTTTCGATTGCTCTTTGTTCAAAGATTGTCGAGTGTTGTGAAATAACAATCACTTCCAAGATACGAAATCCGTCATAGGTACTCTTAACTTCTCTTATTACAGTACAAAGGTGAGAGGTTGGCTTAGACATTGATATTAACTTATTATTAATCTTGGTTAGCTCGAGGTTACCCTTATAATCCGCGGATTGTGCAAATATTTTTATTATTCATTCCCTTCCGAATATACCAAGCCTTAATATAACACCTTACTCGGCTGCCGGTCTTTGAAAATTGATATTTCTTTGCAAATTGTTTCATAATTTTAATGAAAAGAAAAGAAAGTTACTTGTGGAAACTTATCCACAACAGATTTAGTGAAACAGACTGAACGACTTAATCAGATTTGAAAAAACTAAAATCAGCTGGAAACAACGAAGTTATTTTATTCGAAGTATATTCTTCTGACAAATATAATTACTTACAAATGTTGTAGAAACAAGAAAACAAAGTTAGAGGCAAGTATAAACGAGTTTAACCGAGGCTTTTACGTGAACTCGCGACAAATATAATTAAGTAACTGGGAAATTATTAATTCCTTATTTTGAGAAGACCGATTAATTTATCTTCAAGAAGTTAGGTTTCGGCATAGACTAAAGCGAATTTCTAGTTTCATGTCAAACTGAAATAAAGTTGAAATCAGTTAAATTCTTGTTTGACTTTATTGGACTTCCAGACGGAGCTATATTTGTTTTTGATAAATCAATTTATAATCTGGTATTGGGACGGTTTCTTTGAAGTCTCTTTGGGTAGAGTAGAGCAAAAAGTTTTCGTTTAATAAGACGTATTTCTACGTTTTTATTTATTTATTTGTAAGACGTTCCCAATAGAGCGTGATTCAGTAGTCCAACCACATTTATAGTCTTTACTTTAGGAGGCAAAACACACAATGCCACACCATATATTTGTACGAACATCAACAACCACCACCCCATTAACTAAGAACGCTAATGAAAACACAATTCACTAACAAAACATTAAATTAACTGTCTTAAGATGAATGTTTTGACAAGTAGAGGCAATGTAAAGCCGATCTGAACGGTATCGTGGAGCTGCGTCGTAGGATTAGGGTGGACGGTTCGCGTGCAGGACATCCTGCTTATCTTGTTACCCGCTTGTCGCTGTCACGACATGTCCCAGCGAAGGCTAGCTAAATGCCGAGCTTTGTTTGCCATTGTACTGTTGACAAAATAGACGCTAGTTGGCTATTTCGGCTAATACTGGTGGTCACAAAAATGCGTGGGTTATCAGGTTTGACGTGTGGGCTTTTTAAAAGGGGCATTTGAGTAGACGTTCATTACGATTCACTGTTTTAGTTAGTAAGGAAGGTTTTCCGACATTAGTGGGTAAGTTAGACTAATTCGCTAAAATGTGCTTAGTGACTTTCGTAGATTATAATATACCTAAAACATTTCAACGTTTTTGTGTTAAACATAAGAGTTCCTAACTTTTCGCCACGAATTCTTTATATTTGGATTACAAATCCAAGTATGCAAAGAAGTTGCAAAAATTACAAAGTTAAAATTTGATTACGAACTTTTCCTTCGTTATTTTTATCGTATTTCCCAATTTTCTGATGTCTCAGTTATTCTTGAAAATTGACGTCTATCTATTTATATTCATTAGCGAAGTTTAAAGTGAAGTCCATTAAGGGATTGTTAGCCTTTCGTCGCTAGACTTTCCTATTTAATTAGCAATCAGTTTAAACTACAAAAGAAGAGAAGAAACCATCAAGTGCAGTTCTATGAATAGTTTTAGTTTGTGTGCGAAGAAGAAGTTGGACAACAAAGTCCGAGTACTGTTAAAGTGTAACAGAAAGCCTGAACTCAAAAAACTATAAAAAAGTAATAAAACTGGGTGTTGTGAGATTTTTCTCGCCAATTGTAGCGAGTGTCAAGTTTATTCGGGTATCAGACGGATTTAGGGATGTGCTTACGTTTGCGCTGAGCATGTCTACCTTGTTGACATATTCTTGATAATATGTAACGAGCTATTTATTTTGCGAATAAAGTAAATATTTAGTTACCGGCCAAACTCGATTTTCTACTTACTGCTGTTATTGGACTAGAGGGCAATTTGAGAAAGCAAGTGCACTCTGAATTTATTTCAGTTTTGACGTTGACATTATTTATTTTATTATTAAAAATAAAAAAGAATAAAGCAATGAATTACGTTTAACTTAAATTTGCTTTTTGGGAACCTAAACTTAATTGTTAACATATACAATGTGTAACTGAATTAATGCACTTTGACAAAATAGTTTGTTCAGAATCGTTTACTGAATCGATTTTTGTAATTTTTAATATAGGTAATATTTTATCCCAAAAATAATTAAAACTACGTAAACTGCTGTCACACTTCCGCTGTACAATGAAAACCAACTAAAATGGATGAAATACCTACTACGCTAGACCCTTATGCAAGTGCGACTGTGTGCATGCGTAGATTTGTAATGTGACTATAATTTTCTCCCACAATCTGTACAACTAATTTATAAAAAAAACAGTGTTTTAAACATAATAATAAAAATTCAGTGTATGTATTATGATTATAACATAATATTCTAATTGGGGTGTCTGGTGGTGTGCGTTTATTCCGGGACATGTTGTATAGTATACATATATGCACGTACAAAGTTTTTAATGTCTATCATCATTTCTTAGCCTTTTCCCAAATATGTTAGTGTCTTTAGTCTAACCGGAGAGGCGGGTGACTTAACCGCTGGGCCATCATGACCTTTGTATCTGACACTGACTGAGAGGTATAAAGAATCTCAAAAAAGGAGGAGCTTTTTTGTCTGTATGTTTTTTCTATGTATGTTCACCGATATTTCCGCCAAGAATGAACGGATTTTGATGGTTCTTGTTTTGTTAGATATGTAGATACTTATTAACAAGTCATGTTTCAGAGGTGGCCCCATTTAATTTAAAAAGTGAATTTACATTGATATCGATACCCGGTATAAAAACCTGCAACCTAACGAAAGGTATCCCTCTAAAGCATAATTTTCAGGTATATGAGAGCATGTGGGAAGTTTTTAAGCGACCAATTCGTGTTTATTTGAATAAAAGATGTCAGCACCGCATAGGTTATATGAATTAATTATTATGTTAAAGTAAATATTTTAATATCGGTCAAATTTATAAATTGTATCTTTTCAAGTAACACCCTAACATAACCCAAAAAATAAACGGTCAAGTTCTTGATTATCATTCCACATAATTGTAAACCTTAATACACGTTAAAAACCAAAACAACGATCATTATTGCTCGTCCCAATCTATCCTGCAGAAGAAAAAATCGACTCATCGTCCAAGACAAACCACCTGACCCAAAACTCAGGAATAGCATATAACTACTTCAGCAAGAAATGAATGCATTAGTTAATTAAAATGATGCATCATTGACAAACAAGAAATAGATTATAAATTGTCTCTGTCCTGTCAACCAAAACAGATTTGACAGCTGTCAAATGTATAAATTTGCTCAAGAGGCACATCTAATAACAGAAATTAATCTTGAGGACTGACTGTGTAAATAATATTTAGTAGATAGACGTATTATAGGTGTACATACATTTCACGCCTATACATGTATGTGTGCTGATCATTTTGAGGTAATGAGCAATCCAATCAGGCTCGTGTTGCTACTCAAAGCCTTGTTCTGTCATAGTCACATGAGCATGAAGATATCGTGAATCGTAATAAGTACCTATTATTTTATACCTAATACGTGTTTTACCTTTATAAAAATAGGACTTTGCTCTGAAGTGGTGTACAGGGTATAGGCTTTTTTTTACATTGCCGTACCTCCAAAGGTGAAAAGGAGCTTTTCTTTACTTTGTTGTGTCTGAAAGATACTTTTTCAGTAAAACGCGTTTTTTTTTTGGGGAGTGGGAAATCATCAAATGACTTCTCCCGTCCTGGGCGGGGCGGGAGGGCGTGTCAGACTTTTACTGACTAAAACCAGGCGTCCGTCACTCGGGGCCACGCGTTTTATGCCTACTGCTTCGCGTACCGCCGGCGGTACAACGAACAGCGTGCTGACGCGCGTGTATGAGTGCTCGCACGTCACGGTTTCCGCGCTGACTGTCAAAATGCCGAAACCAAATAATTATTGTGCAGTGTCTTCGGTTACCCTTTATGTTCCGGGGTCACGGTAACTACGATAACCATTCGGCAAGCCCGGCAGGCGTTGGCCCTTATTAATTTAAAATCAATACTAACTGCACACTAATCAAACCTCTGAGTCATTACAAGGAATTATAAAAACCAAAATAATAAATCCGAAAACAGTTACTTTCCGTTGTATTACAAAACAAATTAAACCGTCTACCCGTGGTGCTTGGGTTATTAACTAGCTAACCCCCATGGTTTTTACCGCATCTTTAGTTACTACTCCGGTTCCGTAGGTTGTAGCGTGATTGTATATGCCTATAGCCTACCTCGATCAATGGACTACCCAACACAAAAAGAAAATTTCAATTCGATCCAGTACTTCCTGAGATTAGCGCGTTCAAACAATCAAGCAAACTCTTCAGTTTTATAATATTAGAGTATTAAGGTCATAGCTCATTACAGCCACCCGGCAGCCACTCCGCACCGACTCGCCTTATAACCGAGGCGATCCGGTGACGCTACGGAGTTGAAGTAGTGAGCGCATGCCCATGCAAGTCCATATAAAGAATACTAGCCGCAGGAGGCGAGTCGGTGCGGAGTGGGCGCCGGGTGGCTGTAATGAGCAGAGAAATAACCTTTAGAGTATAGATACATTTTTAAAATTTTAAGTTAAGATTTTAAACCAGATAACGAAGCCAGGATAAACTTATCACAAGTATAAACCGAGATTCCTCAAGCTGGAACTTATTAACTGGCTTCCGCCTTAACTCAAGATCGCCCGTCGATTAATCTGAGATGCAATCAAATCGCGCTGTCAGGTTTTACTTCTACCGCGTTGAGTATTAGGATTAAACTATTATAACTTAGAAAAACTTTTATAGCGTATTATTTTCTTTTCTGTTCTCTTTGTTTAATAAAAAAACGATGCGTATTTCATTACTGTTCTACCAAAATAATCAACCTCACAAACGTTGACTTCGAAACACACTCATGTGATGTCACAGCCAAAGATAATATTAAAAAAAAATTATAACTAGCTGTTCCTCGCGGTTTCACCCGCGTTACGTTAGGATTTTGGTTACTGCCTCGCTCTCATGGGACATAGTGTAATATTATATAGCCTATGTTACTAATGGATAATGTAGCTTACGAATGGTGAAAGAATTTTTTAAATCGATCCAGTAGTTTTTGAGCCTATTCATTACAATCAAACAAACAAACATACATAGTTTTCCTCTTTATAATGTTAGTATAGACTAGCTGTCTGTAGTTATGACAAGTCTTTAGATCTATTTTGATGTATAAGCTACATTTTTGTTATAAGTTTCAACTAAATGTCTTGTAGTATTTGTGTGAAAGAATAACAAAACAAACACCCACCAATCCATCCTAAACGAACTTTTACATTTATAATATTTTTAGGACGTCTCCCTTTTTCTCAACTTGATTGGGGTCGGCTTCCAGCATTATCGGATTCAGCTGGATTTCAGTGTTGTACGTAAAGCGACTGCCTTTCAGACCACTACAAACATAGTGACTGGGGAACACGTTACCTCTTGGTTCTACTGGTCCGACTTTCTGGCTTCTAACTACCCGTAACGACTGTCAAAATTCTTTGAATGACGGCTTTGCATTTTGAGGCACGAAATGTATGTGATGTCCAAGATAATCTTTAGAAAGTACATGTGAATTGTAAAATTCTCGTTGTTACTTGCCCGGGTTCGAAACCACATTCTCTTGTACCACAACGACATATAAGGGCCTTAACTATTGGACGATCACGACATTTTTCACATTACAATATTAGTAGGAAGTATTATGGTGAAATCCACATTAAAAAGTGACCATGTTCATTTCTACTATTAATTTGTCCACAAATTAACCTTTCATAACTACATCCATACTAATATTATAAATGGGAAAGTGTGTCTGTCTGTCTGTCTGTTTGTCTTTCTTTCACGGCAAAACGGAGCGACGGATTGACGTGATTTTTTAAGTAAAGATAGTTGAAGGGATGGAGAGTAACATAGGCTACTTTTTGTCTCTTTCTAACGCGAGCGAAGCCGCGGGCAGAAGCTAGTATGTAATAAATAATAATCTGAGTAGACAAACGATTTTCGATTTCCGTTCACTTGATTTAAGGTTCAGTTGAAAACCAGCGTCAGGCAACGTAGTTGTCTGGCATTATTGCTGAACTGGACCTATTTGGCGCAGCCGCGAGACTCGCAGTGTCTTTTTCCTTTGTTTTTATTTTTATTTAATGTTTTATGTGTGAATTTCTGTACTGTGTGTGTCTATGTGTGGTGTGCCAAATAAATATTTTTTCTTTCTTTCTTTCTTTGTTTCATCAAAATACATATCTATATATTCAGTTTCATTTCCTCATAAACACGTTCCAATAAAGAATTAATGAAATAACAACCTAATGAATACTTTGTATGATTAATGTAATGATTGTAAACGCTCAAACAATATTGAAACAGACCACAAAAACGTATGACTCGAAATAATCGAAAATTTCGAATCGAATAAAAGTAATCGATACAAGTCAGTTTTGCGAATTGAAAATACTAATAGTCTATACATTTTGGACCATAGGTAATATTTATAATAAAATTCATTCAATTCAGGTCCAGACCTATATTCAACACAACACAAATATTATCACTTTACCATTCACAATATTAATCTCAAAATTTTCGAATTTAGAATAATTTCCTTAAAATGAAGACAGGTGTAATTGTAAGTATACCATGCAGACTATGACGACAAGAAAATAATCTTTAGATACAATAACTCGGTTTGTATTTCAAAGAACTAGTAGTTCTCCCAGGTTGTGTTTTTGCGAAATGTGCCTCGTTATTTCTCAAGATATAGGAGTAACTACTAGCTGAACCAAGTTGTGGTACCTAACTATTGTGCTTGTTTTTTTAAATGTACAGACATTTTTATCATAAACTTGTATAGGTTCCGTAGGTATAAAATCGGCACAATACTTTACAAAATTAAACGTTTCTTGCCAATTCCTATGAAACAAACTAAACTTAATTAAGTTTAGTGCATCATTTTCTGTTCATTTTGTTAGGAAAAATACAGAAGATAAAATATTAGTTTTTGTCCTGTCGAATTAAGACACACCATAGATAATTCTGACACGCTTAAAAACAGGGCCACTTAAAATACATTAATTTACTTTAGACGCTGGCCAATTTGACAGGACTAAACTAATAGGTATGTATCTTCTGTCCTTTTCTTAATATGAAATGGAAAGACAAAGATGCCTTAATCCGTACTTCCGTACTATCCGAACTAATATTATAAATGTGAAAGTAACTCTGTCTGTCTGTTTTTCTGACTGTCTGTCTCTTCTTCACGCCTAAACCACTGAACCGATTTGAATGAAATTTGTGGTGTGT
Organism: Athetis lepigone; assembly: GCA_033675125.1. NCBI lineage: Eukaryota > Metazoa > Arthropoda > Insecta > Lepidoptera > Noctuidae > Athetis > Athetis lepigone. The sequence goes on along the minus strand of CM066243.1, from coordinate 13,076,174 downwards.
GGATAGTTTTCATCCCGGAAATCCCCCGGATACGGGAACTATTATTCCACGCGGACGAAGTCACAGGCTAAAGCTAGTAAATAAATAAATATCATTGAACAACTCACACACGGATTAAAAAAATTAAATTGAGTTTTGTTTGTAAACAAGAGAATCAGCATCATTGTATTAAAACGTCACCAACATCTTTTACATCCAACAAATCACCAAATTCTTTTTTACATATCAATTCTTAGTCAGGTTTGTAAACAAAAGCCGATCACGTCTGAGCAATCTCAATATTGGAATAGTAATTCAACTATCTTGTAGATCGCGCGGCAGCGGATGCTATCGAGCACGGGAAATGGCATGCCATGTAACCGAATACATCGGCGACATATCTCGCATGTATCAGCACAAACGACATTCTCTCTGTCCAACCTCAAGTTTGAATATAAAGGACGGTTTAACATTGAAACAAGGTTGCTCAACTCCTGCCTGAATACTAAAGTCACCTTTGACCTTACCCAATACCTGTCTAATCTTTACGTTAATTAAACATGTCGATGAATCAGAAAATTGTTTCTGAAACTGCCAGAAGCTGACGGACTTTGGATGCGTAATTAATTTTATTCTAAAAATACTAATTAGAAATAAAGTTTAACCAAGGTCAGGATCCAAGTAAATGAACCTTAAGATTCACTTGCACCAAAAATTTTAAAAAACAACCTTAGTTCTTAACACGATGGTGTTGTTAAAATGAAAACGATAATGTTAGCTCAGAGCTCAAAAATTAGTCAGGTTGACACATGCAGGCCTAAGACATAATTTTGATGAAGAAATAAATATTGTATTATGTAACTAGCAGAAATACTTTTTCTCTATAATAATTTTATTGATGAAGCATTTAAAGTAGTCACTTGTCATCGTAACCTTTAATGATGGCGAGCGATGGGTCGCCGCCCGGCTAGGACCAGGACCGCGTCGACGGCGCGTTAGTGTTCCACGTGCGCCTCAAAGAGAAGGAGTCAGCACAGGAAGGGGCCCAACAGGACCAACGCCTGCCGGGGTTGCGGAATGTTTATAATAGTTACCGTGACCCTGGAACATAAAGGGCAATCGAAGGAACATGAGTGGGTTTTAGTCAGTAAGAGTCTGACACGCCCTCCCGCCGCACCCAGGACGGGAGCAGTCATTGGATGATTTCCCACTCACCAAAAAAAAAAAACGTAACCTTTAATATGCGCGCTTTGCGGTACATCCAACATTTTGTTTACTTTTTCGCTAACAAAACTACTTAGTAAGACAAGTATCAACTATCAAGTGATGCTTGTAACAAAGTAGCTGAGAGGCAACTAGGGCTATTCAGCTTGCACAAAATGTTTTATTTGCCCGTTTTTGGGTACGCAACGTTGTATTATTTATGTTAGTGACTAAAATAAAACAGAGGAAAGCTGATTACCTGAAAATCAACCAAACATATTTTTCAAAAGAAAATATAATTAATATGTTCGCACACCTTTTTAAATTGTATGTCCGTGTAGGAGAATTCAGGAACCAGCTATTCAGGTAAAATTAATAAAATCAATTGGCAAGGAAAAATGGAATACGCGTTGCTGAAAACGTACGCGTGGGATAATCTTATTCAGGAGGGTCAACCCAATAGTTAAATATTATTAGGTAAGGCAAAGAAAAAGTGATGAAAAGGTCAAAGAAAATGTACCTTAATACCACTAGGAAGAACCTATCTTTTTGTATAATCTCTGTGATCCTTGAGCGGAATATCTCGGACTAAATACATAGGTAATGACTGCCTTATACGCCAACCGCCAGCAAAGTCAATAAAAGATAATTTTAAGGCAACTGACCACAGAATGTGACTCAACTTCAACTCTTAATGAATGGCATTTGTGGAACCACAGAATGTGATATGGCAGAATGATTTTGCGACTCTTGTTATAGTTTTATTTACCATGTATGTTATTTGCAGTTTACAGTTTAATCAGATAGGTATTAATTTAACTGACTTGAAAAAAGGAGGATGATCTCAGTTCAATCCGTAAGTTTTTCAATTACTATGAAGAATCTCCTGCTATCAATATACACGCCGCCAAACAATTTTAATTGCCTTCTCAGCACAACAACTTTAGTTTTAATTACAGAGTTTCGCATTACAAAGAGTAACGCAACGTGCTTGCATATTTCATTCATGTAAAGGCACAGACACCGCGCTCCACGCTCCGCTGTCAGCGGAACATTATTCATACTTAATGAAAAAATGTCACCGACAGGAACACAGCACTGAGGAACATGCATGGATTTGCTACAGTGTGCCAGAGCAAAACATTATTCCTATGATCTAGAAATGGAGGAAATAGAAGCACAAATCATGTGAAACTGAGCGGAAAATGGCGGAAAAACTGTCGTCGGTAGGTCTATTCGACATTTCCTAAGCGCTTTCATTCTAACGCGTATTATTGTTCTGGTGGTAATTGCAGGTCTATTAGTTTCGAACGTGCAATTTTGCTATATGGAAGACTGAGCTTTTAAAAATCCTGCTAAACCTTTTTCACGGTGAAATTCAACCAATCTATCAGTCTTTTTTATTTATGACTAGATGACCCGGTGAACTTCGTTTCACTTGCGTATTAATGTAAACCAAAATTTATTTAAACCATATCACCTTTTTTCATAAAAGATTTGTATCGATTTTGCCACATTATCACAATCTGGATTGACGTGTGTAGGGGCGGCTTTAGTAATCTGACAATACTGTCACTGTCACCTAACTTTTGAAGAAAAGATTGTTGAATGGACATGTTATGAAATGGGCTTAAAATAATTTTTTTTTGAACAACTATCATATATGCGGTTTATCTGGTAGGGAAAATTGTCCAGGATGGCTATAAAAAAAAAAAAACAAAAAAAAAATATTAAATTAAAATTCATTTATTTCAGGCAATTGACTGGCCTGTTGGTCTAGTGGTTAGTAGCCCTGACTGCTAAGCCGGAGGTCGTGGGTTCGATTCCCACCCAGAACAAACTTTGTGTGATGATCATGAATGTTTGTTCTGTGTCTGGGTGTGCGCGTGGATGTGTCAAAGACCGTATACTGACTCTTTTTAACATTGTAAACCAAACCGTGGCCCCGAGCGTATTCCTCACACGTGCGAATTAGCTTCCTCAAGCCACAGGCCGATGCACTCAGTAACACCATGTAGTCCGCATTAGTGCCAGGCCACACTGTGCGGCAACGCGCCGCACCGCATTGCTCCGCACCGCACTGGCGGCCACACGAGCGGCACTGCTTTCCATACATTTTCTTTTCTTGACCTCAAAGTACTGTATTGCCATCCCGATGAACTGAGCGGCGCCGCTGCGGCGCCGCTGCGGCACCGCACTGCTTGCACCCCTCCCCGCCTCGTCTGCCTCGCGCCGTTGTCCGGTGAGCCTGCGGTGCGGCGCCGGAGCGGTGCCGGACGTACCGTGTGGCATACCACACAATTTTATATGTAGGAAAACGTTGCGGCACCGCTCAGGCGCCGCGCCGGAGCCGCACCGCACCGTGTGGCCTGGCACTTACTCAGATTGTTGACACAAACTCCATCAATGTGGCAGCCAACATGCTGACCACTAAGCGCCTCGATCAGTCCGTTAACGTACAGGTTAAACAGGGTAGGGGATGTTAGGCCACCCTGCCTAACACCACACTCGAGCCCATACGGATCCGACATTACTCCCGCCCACCTAACACTGTTGGTCTGATGTCCATACCAGTACTGGAACATGTTGATGAGTCCCAGTGGCAAGTCTATGCTCTTCAACTTGTCCCACAGCAGGTCATACCACACAAAGTCAAAGGCCCTGGAAAGATTGAGGAAGCACGCATACACGGGCGTTTTGCGATCTGTGTAGTATTTGACAGTATGCTTCAAACACAGTATGGCACTCTCGGCTGATAACCGAGGACGAAATCCGAACTGGTTACTGGTTTGGTATACATAGTTACTTGCTCTGTACTCTTTACACCCTAAGCTATGGCCCTATCAACACTATCAATTTTAGATGAGATCTTAGTATTTAATAAATTCAAGTTACACTTAATTATAAGCACCATTATTTTATTTAATAAATAAATATTTTAGAAAAAAATAAAACTGGTACAGCATATTATACGCCTTTCTGTTATTTCACACCGTGTTAAATGGCTTTAAAATAAAACCAACTAATTATCTGCATGATTTGGATTTATGAAAATGATTCCTTTGCTTCTTTTTAAAACAATTAAACATTACTTGTGTCAGGTTGACGGGGTGTAATCAGACTAACGAACATCAATTCATTTTTATTTATATAGATAAAGATAAATAAAAATGAATTGGGTAGTTTCCACCATCAACCAATAAATGTTAGACACTATTTCTATAAAACCTCTTCTAATTTTAGCCCAATAACTTCGGTTCATTTTCAATTTGCTATAAAATTTGATTTTTAGTAGCTTTGAAAACAATAAATAGATAGTCAACTGAGTTGTTATTTTTGTGACGTCATAAGTTTTCATTGCCATACAAAATCTATTGGAGAATTGCGTTTTGACAGCTCATAAAAAGTACGTCAATTGATAATGGTGGAAACTACCGTATTGATGTTCTTTATGGTTGTAACTGCACTTGAATTTGACACTTGATTTGCCGGTTACTATGACAACAACATCCAACAGAACATGGACAACTTTTATATGGGAAAATGGAATTGTTGTTTTACTCTATCTTTATCGCAATTTTTACTTATTTACTCACCGTTTAGACCTACCCTGGACTACAACAAACATTTTAAACCTAAAATCAGCTCAACCGGCCCAGCCGTTCTCGAGTTTTAATCAGACTAACGAACATCAATTCATTTTTATTTATATAGATTTTCGTCAGAAACTGCAACACTTGGTAGATAGGTCAAAACAAGGTCAAAACATTAATTATTAGTGGTTGGTCGTTTTCCTGTCAAATAGCATTTCAGAATGTTGTCGACGATGTACTAAATTCAATCATCGTCATTAAATTAGATTATTAATTTTCGATAGAGAGCTCGTGGTACTTTGCAGCATTGTGTTGGTAAATTGAATGCCAAGTTCAACCAATTTAAGTAAGCAATAGCAACTGAAAGAAATTGTTCCAGCGGGTGTCCTTTTCAAAATGAACCTACCTCAATTATCCCCGGGTTACCCATAGAGAAGAAAATCTGTGAAATTATAATAAGATATTTAAGAAATGTATAAGGGAAATTCAATGTTAATTTGTGAAGGCTGAATGTTAAGTGATTTCGTCCGTGAATTAATAAATTTTATTTTATTTAAAATAAAAACTGCCAATCGGTTCGATAGAACGGCCGGACAGGTTCTTAATAAAAAAAACCGGCCAAGAGCGTGTCGGGCCACGCTCAATGTAGGGTTCCGTAGTTTCCCGTCCGTCACAATAAGTGTACCTACTTATAAGTTAAAAAAAAAGCTATTTGTTACGTTGACATACTAAGTACGCAAAAATTATTTTGTATAACCTTTTTGTCTTTTTTGTACAAAAACTGTTCTTTCTATCAAGTTCAAAATAATTTTCCTAGAAAGTCCTTATAAAGTTCAACTTTCCAGATTTTTTCCATATTTTTCAAACCTACGGGTCAAAAGTTAGAGGGGGGGGGACGCTTTGATTTTTCCTTTTGGAGCGATTATTTCCGAAATTATTGACATTATCAAAAAATGATTTTAGTAAACCCCTATTCATTCTGAAATACCTATCCAACAATATATCACACGTCAGGGTTGTAATTAAAAAAAAAACCACTTCCCTATTTACATATAGGGGGGCTACCCTAATAAAACGTTTTTTTCCAATTTTTTTTTTCGCACTTTGTCGGCGTGATTGATATACATATTGGTACCAAATTTCAGCTTTCTAGTGCTAACGGTTACAGAGATTAAGCGAGGACGGACGGACAGACATGGCGAAACTATAAGGGTTCCTAGTTGACTACGGAACCCTAAAAACACAAACTCTTTCAATAATTCACAATTATTTTGAGACATTTATTTTATATTCGTCCTAGCTACAAAATTCTATGTTTTAAATAACTGTTTGGCCAAAATATAACTAGATTACTTTTGTACAGCACATACTGTCGGTACAGTCTCTTTAAACCTTCTCAAGACAAAAATACCAAAAATAAAGTAGTCCCTTCAGATGAATACAAATTGGTGATATAATAAATTGGTATGTTACCACTGAGCGCAAGGAAGTCGTGTACCAAACATAGTGTTATCCGTATGAGAACAAAATTAAATAATTCGTATGAAAATAAAGATTACCGCCAACCATAGGGGCCTGTTCAGACAAAACAGTAACACTTAAGGATACGTGGCTCTAGAAATAAGTGTAATTTATGTAAATGCACTTTCGCTAAAACAGAGCATTGCTGTTAACTGCTCGAAAGATGTAAAACCACCGTAGTCGTTAAACAATGAGCCACGTAGCCTAGTCTATTCTGATTCACGCTATAAGCAAACCACTTTAATCCCAACACAGAGTTAGTATTCAAAACTAGTTTGGAAGTGACCAAATAATAATAATCGTAAAAAGCGCCATAATTTTTTGCCACTCCAACCGCATCGAATAAACAAGGCAATAAAGTAAGACTTAATAAAGAGAAACTGAAAAATTGTTCCGCACAAAAAGCAGGTCGGTGAAAAGTGTTCGACGATGACTACTCGGTAAGCTAAGCTCCTTTAAAACGGCTAAGGCGATGCAACCGAACGTGCTTGTTGCTCTGCGCCGCGCCTTAGGGCACTTCCACACAATATCCTCTATTTTTATCTTGTTTGCTTCTTAGCTGGTGCAATAAAAAGGGTAAGAATGTGTGATAGAACGCTTTATAATGAGGAAAACGATTCTTGTATGCTGTGCACGTTGCTATAAAAATGGTGGTGTATCTTGAAATTAAATATGTGGGAAGTTCTTGGGTTTAAAAGTATCGGATGTGAAATACAAAAAAAAATATTCAACACGTAATAACTGTTTAAAATTTTATCTAAAGCTCAGCGAATTTGCTCAACCAACCCGTACTTCGGTTCATATAATCAGAACAAGAAATAAACTCCGTATTTCCCGCGCGTTTAGTACAGATGTAGCATTTCACGAACGCTTCAAAAGTAATGATTAATGATTGAATTACAATCAGGACCCCACTTTCGGCGACACGCATGACCTGCCCTGATTCGGAATTCAATCTTCGGTAGAGGGCACCACCAGGCGGCAAACAACTGGCGCAGCTAACAATCGAATGCGAGGCGAGATATCGCAAGCTCGTTACAAGAATCGATTATATTCGTATTTCGATAGATCGACCACTATGCACGTACCTATGAAGCAAACTGCAATACGATTGAAGCAGCAAACAATAATCGTTAAGATTCTATAGATAGCCTGTTATAATAATATTTAGTTCAGTGAACCATATGTTGAATTTTCCTAGGTATAATGTCAGAACCAAGAAGGTTTTATAAATTTTATCTAAGAATGTTTTATACATAATATTTTATTAGCAAAAATACGCGAATCCGATAAAATTATTTAACCTCAAAGCAAAATTCGGCCTTTACAGAAGTCAAAATCATCAAAACAACTTAGAGTTAATTGGCGAGTCGACTCGAGCGCGGTCAATGTGGGTGTCAAGATATTAGAGCCGATAACTGAGAATTTAAATTAACTTATTTATCTTAATAACAGGTGTCATCTTCTTGATAAAGTTCACCGGAATGATGCTAATTATAACGACTTTGAAATTTGAGAAAAAGTCTATAATTGAATTTTATTTTCCGTAATTAATAATGTTTAATATCAGAATTTTTATCTAGATTACTATCATCTAACATCCTAACCTTCTTCCAACGATCTCCTAAATAGTTTGGCTTCCAGTTTAGCCAATTGCAGTTGAAGACCAGTGTTAAGTCTTACATGGTACGCCGTGACCATATCCACCTCAGAAAGGCTCGAATTGACGACGACCATTGGCTACCAGGTCTTTTCTGGTCTGCTTGGTCCTTGCCCCTTCGGTGGGACGTTGCGTTGTTTTAATATGCATGTTCTACTGCCTTTAACAAGTATGATCATCTAACGAATTCTTCGGATTATTACCTGTCGCCAAATCCCGTCACCGCATCACCCGCAGTGCCCTCAAATTCCATCGTCATCATGTCTTCCGAGGTCTTCCACTGTATGTTGCGGTTGTCTTACCACTTACGACCATCTTGTGAAGTCAACTTTAACCAACATAATCTTTGAACTGTTCCGACTTCAGGATTTTTTTAAATAGCTTACACCATAACACCATCTAAAAGGGCAACGGAAACGCAATTTGGACTGCCCTGGTGTTGCATTTGTTTGTGAACGGCAGTGCTTATCTCGTTGACCCGCTTGCTCGCTTAACCGCTCTCATTAATACAAAAAATAAGATGGCTGTCGAATTTTCCTGCTTGTGCTTACCCGTAACGACTATTAAAAAAAGCTTTTTTAAAAAAAAGATAACCGACTTCAAAAACTCAAAGCGCAAAAATAACTATTTCGGAAGTCGGTGGCAACACAAATCGACCGGCAGAAGAGAAGCCACCGACTTCCGAAATAGTTATTTTTGCGCTTTGAGTTTTTGAAGTCGGTTATCTTTTTTTAAAAAAAGCTTTTTATTTTTTACTTTTTAGTTAGAGTCTCAGTGTATGACTAGGTTTTAGGGTAGCTCTCAAAATAAACTTATAATCTTATAAAAATCTACAATCCAAGAAAGCAAAACGCGATCTATGCGGGCAACGTCACGGGATATCTATTAGTGTTATATACTAAAACCTTCCCCAGAATGTAACAAACACTTTGCTGAAAACCATCAAAATCGGTTCAGCCAAACGTGAGATAATCGCGGACAAACATACATACATACATACAGGTCGAACAGAGAACCTACTTTTTTTTTGAAGTCGGTTAAAAATCTGTGATGATACCCGAGTCTTTATGTGATTTCTGGCGCACGTACGATTGTCTGCATCCAATGGGGAAAATTTTAACCTGATTGTAGTTTTCCCTAACCCTTACGACGTCCAAATGAGTTTTTTCGGCCACAAAAATAACAGTTTTTATCAACTTCAAAAGTCCATGTGTGGAAGTTGTAAGTGTATCAATTCTACTCAAACACAATCGAATAAAACAGTTGGAGCCCGGAATGAATCCCCCGGGACGTCACTGCGGCTGAAAACGTACTCAGTGCGGATCTTTGCATTCCGCTTTTATTTATCCTCTGCCAACGTTTCCGCTAACTTGGGCTCTTGACAAGAATGTTTCGGTAAAGAGTGTGAACTCAATTCTGTTGGTTTGAAATATTTGCACAACGACATGTTTTCAAAGTTAGAATAAAAGTTTTGCTAGGTACTGTGACTGAAGGTCATATTTTATTTGTAGTATTCGAATCTTTTCTCTACAGTTTAAGAGTATGACACATTTTTGTATAAGATTTTATTTAATTCTACCACACATGACCTTAGTAATTTGCATAAAGAAATAGATGCTGTAGTACTAATCCTTTGAACCCTTCAACAGTAAATAGAATAACCTCGAGACTGTCCAACTTTCTAAGTCTACATCAGATATTGTGGTGCATTGTCTAGACAGTAGGCGGAGTCTAAAACTTAAATTATTCATTAGATACAAGACTAATAGCGAACGGTATTCATGTAATTACAAGTTATAATTAAAAATAATACTTTCGAGTTTTTTGAACTGTACAACAATGCGCAATTTGTATATACGCAATTATTATCGGTAGATCACAATGTTGGTATAATGTGATTGATATGCTAGCTATAGAAGAATGTTATTAGAATTAGTACCAAGCAACTATAGTCTTGTCAGAATATAATTATTTCTATAGGTCAACCCACTCCCTGCTTTAGATATTTCCAGAATATTCTGTTACTCAGTTAGGTCTTCCTATTACTGCTCTGTAAGTGCGTATCAAGGCAATTTAATCCCTTAGCTATATAAAAACATACTAAAACTCTTGTCACGGAGTCGCGTGATAGTAAGTAGTGGGCGTGACCAATAAAATGGCAGAACACAAGCAATTCAAGAAAGTCAACACGAGACGCCGAATCTGTGCGTAGTTAATGGACGAGTTAACCTAATAGCCAAAAGCACTCAATGCTTACAAAGTCGCGTCGGCCGCTTTATGGGCCCACTAACTGTTAATTTCCTACATTTCGTTAAAGAAAATTCCTCTCCAAGGAAAATATTACCCTTACTCGGTATAAGCATTGTTTCGTTTACGCTATATTTCCATTTTCATTGTTCGATAGTTGCTTTGTAAGGGTGCCGCGTATTTAATAAGAGGTTTCTGAGCTTTTATTGTTGCTAGTCGGAGGCGTTGCTAACGTTTATTGGAGTAGTCTACGCTACCTTTTACGCGAGAAATATTAAGCGCAAAAGATACAGTAAAGTGGTCTCACCTCGGAGAATAAATCCACTCGTATTAAATAAAAAGGAGGGAAGTTTCTTATAAGTGATTTTGCTGAAAAAAATCTATTGTTTGCAATTTGTTGACGCGATTATCCTCGTTCTAAATCCGCCGTTAACCGTATTACTTAAATGTTTTTATTGACAACGTATTCGAAATTGTGTTTTTTCTGTTAACAACAAGCCATCTGTTCGGTATATTGGGTAACCTTGGTCCCTATTCGAGAGGCGGAAAATCGACGCTGGAGCAACAGCAGCCGCGGCGTTGTGTCGGAAAATCGGAAAATCCCCCCAATCCGCTTCGGGCGTGACACTCACTACCGAGAGCACCTCTGTCGATGTTAAGCCTTTCTGGATTTAGAGCATATTCGGCTTCCAAATTGCTTTTGATAGGTTTTTATTTAACACAACAGGAAAACAAATCACTGGGATCGGTTTTACCTGAAGCCACGTCCAGTTTGTGATCGTAATACTGCCTATGATAAGTAACTACGTGTAATCTAAATAATTGAATTTGAAACCTGTACATACAAACAGAATTGAGTATTGTGACCAAAATAAGTAGGCAACCTTTTCGTTTACTTAACACAAGAAGCTGAAAAAAAACTTGAAAAAGAATGCCCCATAAATATTTACGTGACAAAGTGAAAAATACATTTAAGTGCAAAGTGGCAGCTAACATGCCACGAGTAATCCAAACCGCAAGAACAATCGGATTGATTTCTAAGTAATGAATATGCAATAACTTATTTTATCGCTTAAACCAATATTAGATTACAAACGATATTAGCACACCGCCTTCGCAATATTCCGGCCATCAACTTGTAATAGATATCGTTTATTATTTAATTAAATAGTAACAAGACAATTATTATGGACGGGGCGCGCTGTCTCATACCAAATTGTGTTGAAGTCCAAGAATAACGAAGAAATAATATTTACTTTATATTTTATTTTATATTTTACTGAAATATTTAATGAAAATTTGTTTAAAGTCTCAGTAATTCTTATCAAGATATTATAATTATTATAATAAAATCAAACCAATCGAAAGTTCCTAATAAGATTCTAACATTTTGAAACATACGTCACACGATTAACTAATTTAATAAATAAGTAAGTTTACATTCCATCTACGTGGGTGTGAAAAATTCAGGCTGATTAGTAGTTTCTACATTTCTATAAAAGAAATAAACTAAAAAAACTAGAGAGATAAAAGAAAAAAACTAAACATACTAAAAAAAACATCTTCAAATGAATGACACAGTTTGATAATGAATTTTAGGACTTTTTCGCTTTTTGACCAAGAACAATAATCGTGAAAAATCTATTGAACCCTTGATAAAAAATTTGTACTTTTTTAGCAGTTCATCAACATAAAGGCTTCTGATATATACAGTTATTATTATAGAAGCCGTAATTCCGCTGAAAAACAAAACACTTCAAGTTGAAAAGACTCCAAATGATTAAATTATTACAAACTAGCTTTTGCCCGCCACAAACTACTAGCTTTTGCCCGCGACTTCGTTCGCGTGGAACAATAGTTCCCGTTCCCGGGGGATTTCCGAGATGAAAACTATCCTATGTCCATTCTCGGGTCCCAGACTATGTATATCTGTACCAAATTTCATTCAAATCGGTTTAGTAGTTTAGGCGTGAAGAGACAGGCAGACAGACAGAGTTACTTTCGCATTAATAATATTAGTACGGATTAGATCAACTGTATTGAAACCACTCCGTTTAAACAATATATCGAAGTCTCAACCATCCTGTATGTTTTCACTCTGTATACAATTTGGCGAACATGGTTCAACTAGTTGAAACATAACATATTTGTTCGACAGTTGCTTACAAGCTCCATGTTGCAATGTTCACAATATGCGAGAGTCATGCGTCTCAAACTTAAGACGTGTACACGCGTGTGCCTGTTTAACGATCTAATATTACAAGTAATAATAGAGCTTAATAAATTTTATAGTTTTGCTGTGCGTGGGTTACATTTAAATAAGAACTTTGTTACACTTTAATGTGTGCCTGCACGAAAACTCTTGATTTTTAATATTTTAAATTATTTTCTTCTACACTTTATCTCCTCATCTATACTAATATTATAAAGAGGTAAAATTTGTAAGTTTGTAGGTTTGTATGTAGGGGGTAATCTCTGGAACTACTGGTCCGATTTGAAAAATTCTTTCAGTGTTAGATAGCTTATTTATCGAGGAATGCTATAGGCTATATACCATCACGCTACGACCCACGGGAGTGGAGCAGTAACGAAAAATGCGGGTAAAACCGCAGGGGACAGCTAGTAAACTATAAGCATAAAGTTTAAAGTTATTACATTGTTACAAATCACAAGGTCGAGAAAAATAAAAGTTGCCTTATAAGTGTTTTGGCCAATCCATATACAAGAATTAAGGAAAGTTATACCTTTCGACGACCAACCGACAGCCGGCTATCACGCTGCTATTGTCATTCTATTGTGTCTCGAATCACGTGTATTCGAAGGTTTAAGTCATTCTTAATGAATTTGATCCCGCAATAGGATGGCGGTATGGCCGTATACACGGTCGGACAAGTGTCAAACTATGATGACCAAATAAAGCCGGAGAATAAACTGAGGCAAAGTTAGTGCTAAGTAAATTTTGTTTAAGTATTATATATTTCTCTGCACATGCATTTAAGGTCCATAACACCTTATTAAACTTAGCTGTTTTTAGTTGCAATGTACTTTAAAAAGACCTATCGGACCCGAAAGTTATTTTTTTTTTTGTATCATAGCGATTCTTTTTCGTTCTACCTACCTGAAAAAATTACATCAGGACAACGAAGCTCAAACTTTCGTATAACTAACTTTTATTTACGAAAACAAGTTTGAAATGTTCTTAATTATGTAACTTTAAGTGTAAAGGTAATTTGGAACTTTTAACTTAACTTGTAATGACACCTCGACCCCTGCGTGCACCCGTAAGTATTATGCTTCAGGGTCATTGGCCTTCACTGAAGTCGGATTTCAGAATCCAGACCAGACTGACCTCTAACTATCTAGCTGATGGTGGATTATATTTTTTTCAATGCATAGAGTTTAACGTCAGATCTTAAAATTAATTTAGTTTGATATACTCATAGTGGTTTTTAAAATCGTATTCGCGTGTATTCACATAATATGTAGGTATATTTGTAAATTATTGTAACGTAATTTATTTTAATAAAGTTTCGTGAATGTTAGTAGATTATTTTTTTCATACTAGTGAATAAGGCCAAAGTGTAATTTTCATGATCTAATGAAAATAAACAATTTGGGTTCTAAGTGAAGGACCTTGTTAGCCACGAGTTCTTCTCTATGCATTGTGGTTGCAGCAATAGCCGTGCTCGGTGAAAAAATATGTTTTCCACGCACAGTGTAACCGCTTTGATTTCAAACGCGGCGGGTTATATTTGTTGTGCGTTCAATACATTGCACGCTACCATAGGCAAGGTTTTTTTTTTCAAGTAGGAGAACTCGAGAACTACTTAACCAATTTCGATAATTATTTTATTACTAGATGACCCAGTGAACTTCGTATCACTTACCTATCAATGTAAACTTTATTTAAACTATATCACCTTTTTTCATAAAAGATTTGTATCGATTTCGCCACATTATCACAATCTGGATTGACGTGTTTAGGGGCGGCCTAATAGTTGTTTAGTAATCTGGCAATACTGTCATTGTCATTGTCCCTTAACTTTTGACGAAAAGATTGTTGAAAGGACATGTTATGGAATGGGCTTATAATAATTTTGTTTTTGAACAACTATCATGTGCGGTTTTTCTGGTAGGGAAAATTGTCCAGGATGGCCATACAGAAACAAAAAAAAATATTAAAAGCACCATTATTTAATAAATAAATATTTTAAATCCAGATATTTTTTTACCCATAAAACCAACTATAATAGGTGTACTGATGACAAAAATGGTAAATAAAATATGATGACAGCAACACTGGGGAAAAGGATTAAAATGTTTATAGCAATACTAATATTATAAAGAGGATTTTTTTTGTATTTTTGTTTGTTACTCTTTCACGCAAAAACGACTGAACAGATTTTGATAAAACTTTACAGAAATATAGGTTATAAAATATATCAGAATAAGACAGGCGATAATTTGTGCAGTTTATTTAACAGTGATGTTTGATTAGTTGTATTTTTCTATTAGCTGATGAGATGATTGGGACCTACTTGCGGCCTACTCTGGGTAAAGCTAAAAAGGCTTTAGGTACTAATTTTAGCCCCTAGCCATGAGTGACCAAATAAAGATATTTTTTAAAAGAGAGTGAGATATATCGAGATATATATCTGGTTAATCCATTCTAAAATTATAAATGCGATAATAACTCTGTCTGTCTGTCTCTTCTTCACGCCTAAGCCACTGAACCGATTTGAATAAAATTTGGTACAAATATAGTCTGGGACCCGAGAAAGAACAGTGTTCATCCCGGAAATCCCCCGGGAATGGGAACAAAGTCGCAGGCAAAAGCTAGTATAAAATAAATTAAGATAAACCCAATCATTATAATATAAGTACTTCATTTACACAACAAAGATGAAAGAAATGGTAGGTATTTCGCTTTGTGATTAGTATCCCAGTTTGGTTGAGGCATTGCAAACTTTAATTCAACCTTATTGCCCGTTAAAAAAAATGATTCTGTACTTTGTCAAGATTATGACTATGGTAGTGATCGTCACATAAGGCAAGTTAAACGTCTTTAGGCGGCTCATGTGAATCTGACACGAAGGCAACTGACTTCTTCATCTGCCTTCTGCAATAATTCGTCGTGTAGCACAATTACACACCCCTGTAATAAGCCAAAGTTGTATGTTACGTACCTAATATTATACAAATGTTAATCTCATATGGATATGAAACAAAGTATCAACCTTGGCGAGACACACGGTCTAAAATCGAAATTGCGTGTAAGCTACACCCTCTTCTTTACAGATTTATCGGTAGACGTTATAAACAGTGCTTCTGGGATGTGACCGCGGTGATTTCGTAGTCATTCTTTCACTTTTTACTTAAAAATTCTTGAAAATAACAGAATATGTAAACAAACAAACGTAATATCACTTGACAGATGACATGATAACAATACCATATAAAAATCAATATTTGTTTTACTTTTTTTTGTCATGAGCTATAATTATCTGCATGATTTGGATTTAATTTTATGAAAATGATTCCTTTGCGTCTTTTGAAAACAATTAATAATAATATAATAATTTAATAATTTATTTGTTTCATAAAACCCTTACATACAACAAATTCCTTACACTTTGTTTCGTAAACAAGGATAAAGTGGTAACATAAATAGTTAAATAATAATTGAAAAGCAGTATAGGGCTTATTCTTATAACACAAATACAATTTGAAACTCTGACCCTGAAACTAGGCAAAGCCTGTATCTTCAGAGCCAGTGATTCCTCTAGGTTTACAAATTCAGCCTATGTAACAAAGGTACAGGTGTGACGAGCATAAGATGATGGCTGTTTCATGTAGGGCTTATGTGTTGGGTTATGAAGTAAATAATGTGGTGTGGGTGTGTGCGTGTGTGTGTAGTATGTGTTTTGTGATGTGTTCGGACACGAGTGTATGAGATTTGGATTTAATGTTGAACTCTCTAGGCGGTTAAGAAGTAGTCGTAAATAAGTTTTCTGTGTCATCGTACGACAGGTGCAATAGGTAATTTGTTATTTTGTTTTTTAACTCGAACTTATTCAGGCGAAAAATAGATAGTAATTTATTTAGTTTGTTATATAATTTCGATGCAAGGAAGGAAAATTGACGTCTCGCAAATGTTGTATTGGTACGCTCTGTTCTACAAATAGGTTTCCCGGTGCGAAGAGTGATATTACTTTCAAAGGGAACAGAGCCGTGCTTCCTAAGTATAGTTCGCAGGATGAAAAGTTTCCTAACTGATAGGATACTGCATTCTGTGTATAAGGTGGATGTAGGATATCGGCGTGGTTTATGCATCATTACCTTTAGGATGGCCCTTTGGGCTCGTTCAATGGTTAGCATTGTCGTCTTGTGAGTCCCACCCCACACAGGAATGCAGTAAGAGAGGATAGACTGGCATAGAGCGAGGTAAACGTTTCTCAGGGTAATTTTGTCTGCCGATTCACGGAGGTTTTTAAAGATGTAGAGAAGACGTCTAACCCGAGTTTTTAAAGATTCTATATGAGTATGCCAGTTCAATTTCTCAATTAAACATTACTTGTGTCAGGTTGACGGGTTGTAACCTCTATGGTTGTAATTGTCACACACACGTTGCCTGCCATATGGAAATCCGAATACATTTGCGTTTTTCATCAGTCGTTTAAATGACTTGAAATGACTTATTTATAAGATTTCTATATATAATATATGATTTTATATATATTTTTGTATATTATGTGCTGTTTTTAATCCGCCGGTCATTTACACCCGGCGCGGCGCAAATGTAATATTTTTTTCATTGGATCCACGCCGGTCATTATTAAAAAAATCACGCCGGTCAAAAATCATTAATTTTCTGTTTGTTTTTTAATTTTAAATTACTTTGATCTCAACACAACATAATGTGTCTCTAAATAACACTAGTCCTTGATTTGTAATAATAAAAATATTTTAAAAAGTATACTGTCTTTAATTAACATCATAATTTTGTTTGACTCGCTACAAAAACATTCATACAACCAAAAAATTATAAAAATATTTTGAGGCCAAGTTATCTAAAGTGATCATTGGGGCCGCGCCGGCCACTTGTAATGGTATTTTGCGTTACACGCATGGCCGTCAGCGAGCAAAAGGTGTTCAAGTTCACCTTAGTTGTGCCGGTCATTTAAGCCCCCCATGGCCCAAACGCTTCTACCAAGTGCCGGTCATTTGGACCCCCCATGGCAGCTAACGTGTTAACACTTGATTTGCGGGTACTTTTAAACTTTTATATTGAAAAATGAAATTGTTGTTTTACTCTATCTTTCTCGCAATTTTTCCATATTTTCTCACCGTTTGGACCTACCCTGGACTACGACAAACATTTTAAACCCAAAATAAGCTCAATCGGCCCAGCCGTTCCCGAGTTTTAATCAGACTAACGAACATCAATTCATTTTTATTTATATAGATAATTTATTTATTTACATTTCATGCACAAAATGTATGTACAGAGGCGGACTTAATGCCTTAGGCATTCTCTACCAGTCAGCCACCATTATATTCTTTGAATGGCGAGAATCTTTATTACAGAGTGAAAAAATTCGAAAATTGACTGGAAATGTCTGGACTCAACATTTTTCTATACTCCCAAACAATTCGTAATAATACTTAAAAGTCAATTTGAACTATAGTGTTCTACTATAAAGCTCAAGTGTTAGTGGAGAGGTTCGGGGAAGGCAAAACAATAGAATGACGTTACTATATCTAGCAGACCGAGCGTCCCGTAAAATTCGTTAAAAATGACTATTATGGTCTAATATAAAATTTTCACGGAAAGATCGTTTTATCTAGAACATCAATATCAAATTAAAAACCATTTGTCGAAAATTCCAGGAAGGTTCCTGACATGTTGTTATTATATTTCTGAGAAATCATAACATTACATATTGTATTATTAATAGGCATTTTCCCTGCATTGAGACAATGGGACAATTTGTGCTGGTATATTAACTATAATCTTCAAAAATAATAACTATTTTAAACTTCAAAAAGTATTGAAGCATTAATAATTATAATTAATATATGTATTTAAATAAATTACAATAGAGCGCGCCATTAACACACAAACGCCAAGCGGTTTCCGCGAACAGTGTACATTGACATCAATACTGAATACATCGATATTGCTGGAACTCATTAACTATGACTGTCTCTAACACAACAAGGGGGTGTGCGGGTCGTAAGATACTATACCTATTACGTACCTATACCTATCACGGTTACTTCTGTTTTGACGGGCCTGTAATACGGTAGTTTACACCATCATCAATTGACGTACTTTTTATGAGCTGTCAAAACGCAATTCTCTAATAGATTTTGAATGGCAATGGCAACTTATGACGTCACTAAAATAACAACTCAATGAACCTGTTACTCGAGAAAATTAATCAACCTGTAGTTTTATCCTACCGATCGAAAGGCTTCATCACAAGGATTATTTTTTGCTAAATAACATAGTGTCAAAAATAAAAGAAAGGCCATGAATTTTAACATTTTTAATACAAAATTAGTCAATTTTACAAATGCTCAAAATTAGTCTCTTCTTCTTAAATACAAAGTGATGACTTTTGATTATTTCGTTCCCTGACGGTTTTTTGGTCTTGTTGTGGTGGATATTTATTTATTTAAATGATGCGTACTACTCAAGTGGGTACATTAATTAGTAATAAGTAGTTATGATTGTTAATTGTATGTCCTTACGGCAATGTAACTTCTAACTTTTCAGAACAAAATTTTACATTATATGTTAAAATTCACGGTCTTCCTTTTATTTGTGACACAATGTTATTTAGCAAAAAATAATCTTTATGATGAAACCTTTTGATCGGTATGATAAAACTACAGGGTGATTATTTTTTCTCGTAGAACAAGTTCGATTCCTGGCCCAACCATTTAATTATTAAAAATCTATGAATGCAATTTAAATTGTTTTTAAAATTCAAATAATGTCTTCTTTCAGTTAAATGTTCTATCTTCAATATTTAAGGTACTTTTCCTCCATGTGGCATAGCCGTGGGAGTGGGATTGATTTCAAAGCAAAATGAACCGAACTTATTGGGCTAAAATTAAAAGAGGTTTATAGAAATTGTGTCTAATATTTATTGGTTAATGTTGTAAACTACCCAATTAGGTCAAAAGACTAGTGATTTGTCGCACAATTTGACTTTAAAAGAGACTTTGACCTTTATTTTGGATGTTTCTTCTCAGAGTAGTTTAACTAGGAAACACCGACTCCATCGTTCTATCCTTTCAACGACCAAGCGACAGCCGGCTGTCGGGCTGCTATTGTCTTTCTTTTGTGTCTCGAATCACGTGTGTTCATAGATTAAGAAAAACTATAATGACGTATAAATGTGTATTTGTTTACCTATTTACAAAATAAACATCATTTTAGTCTTTTTTTAATGACCCTGACTGCCAAGCCTGGGGTCGTGGGTCTGATTCCCAGCCACGATAAACATTGTGTGATGAGCATGATTGTTTGTTCTGTGTTAGGGTGTAATCTCTCTGTATATGTAGTGGCGGTTCCCCGCGGATTCACCCGCGCCATGTTACGTTTTTTTGTGAATGCTTTGCTCCACAACAGCGCGATGCTATGTGTGTAACCTGTGTCCTATTTTGATGTATAAGCTACATCCCTGTAAAATTTCATCAAAATCCGTTCAGCAGTTTTTGCCATAATAAGTGACAAACACACACAAACTATCACATTTGTAATATTAGTAGGAAATAGCAGGTTTAAACATAGGCATAATTATTATGTATATCTGTTGTCGGGTTATAGATATTTATTATTTTTATTTCTGGTATTTGCTCAGTGGTTTTTAATTATGAACACTTTTTTTTTTTGGTGAGTGGGACGTCACTAAAATAACAACTCAGTTGACTATCTATATATTGATTTCAAAGCAAAATAAACCGAACTTATTGGGCTAAAATTAAAAGAGGTTTATAGAAAGTGTGTCTTACATTTATTGGTTAATGGTGTAAACTACCCAATTAGGTCAAAAGACTAGTGATTTGTCGCATAATTTGACTTTAAAAGAGACTTTGACCTTTGTTTTGGATGTTTCTTCTCAGAGTAGTTCAATTAGGAAACACCGACTCCATCGTTTTATCCTTTCAACGACCAAGCGACAGCCGGCTGTCGGGCTGTTGTCTTTCTATTGTGTCCCGAATCACGTGTGTTCGAAGATTTAAAATAAGAAAAACTATAATGACGTGTAAATGTGTATTTGTTTACCTATTTACAAAATAAACATCATTTTAGTCTTTTTTTAATGACCCTGACTGCCAAGCCTGGGGTCGTGGGTCTGATTCCCAGCCACGATAAACATTGTGTGATGAGCATGATTGTTTGTTCTGTGTTAGGGTGTAATCTCTCTGTATATGTAGTGGCGGTTCCCCGCGGATTCACCCGCGCCATGTTACGTTTTTTTGTGAATGCTTTGCTCCACAACAGCGCGATGCTATGTGTGTAACCTGTGTCCTATTTTGATGTATAAGCTACATCCCTGTAAAATTTCATCAAAATCCGTTCAGCAGTTTTTGCCATAATAAGTGACAAACACACACAAACTATCACATTTGTAATATTAGTAGGAAATAGCAGGTTTAAACATAGGCATAATTATTATGTATATCTGTTGTCGGGTTATAGATATTTATTATTTTTATTTCTGGTATTTGCTCAGTGGTTTTTAATTATGAACACTTTTTTTTTTTTGGTGAGTGGGAAATCATCCAAAGACTGCTCCCGTCCTGGGCGCGGCGGGAGGGCGTGTCAGACTCTTACTGACTAAAACCCACTCATGTTCCTTCGATTGCCCTTTATGTTCCAGGGTCACGGTAACTGTTATAAACATAACATTCCGCAACCCCGGCAGGCGTTGGCCCTGTTGGGCCCCTTCCTGTGCTGACTCCTTCTCTTTGAGGCGCGCGTGGAACAAAACGCGCCGTCTACGCGGTCCAATTATGAACACTTCAATTTTGCTGAGGATTATTATTAGACTATTTGGGTTTGCAAGTCTATTTGTATATTCCTAGTACTCGCATCGTGTAAAACCATATAAGACTGCTACGGGAATTAATTATCGAGTTTAGTTAGGCAAAGTAGATTTAATGCAAATTCTGTCCTGACTAATGAATTTATTACTTTTGAAAGAACATCAAAAAAAGAAAATCCTAAACGTTTGCGTTGGACTGAAAGAATGGAGACTATAAAATCAAAACCTTTCTCCAATTCCGTGCTCTTACACTTATTCATTTCGCAGTCAAATACTTTACAACATCAGAAAGACCTTAACAATATTTTCATAACAAAGGTAAGTTTTTCGTTCGTTTCGCGCTAACTTCGGAACAGTCACGTCTTGATTTTATCATAACTATTACTTTTTATTGAATTACTAAGGATTAGGGGCTTGCCTTAGGACTTACCTAGGCATTATGTTATAGGTACCTCTATAATCAAAGTAATAAAAGATTGTACTTACTTAGCAGACTAATGTTTACTTTCTCAATGTTAGTACCTACCTTGTCTAGATTACATTTAGTAATTTAAGCAAAGAAAAAAGGTAAGTATTTACTTATAATTTGTTCAGAGAGTTCGCGTTAAGAAACATCATTAACAAAGAGTACTTGACGATGTTTAGTAACAATTTCTCATAGTAAACAAGCCATAACGATTTTATATCGCTCCTCGGAGCGAGTGTCGTATACATGCTCTAAAAGCCATCCGGGCTGCGAGCTGAGGCGCCAGTAAGTGGCCAACTTTAATAGTCCTTCGTGTACAATCACCCTCAGACTCCAAAAAGCGTAAAAAGAATTCTCAGTTCCGCCACTTCACTGACATAAACTCTTATTCGTCGTGACATTTAAAACATTTTATTATTTTGCTCAAACTTCTGACTACATCTCTATGGTGCATTCTATATCCCATAAAAATAAAATTCCCGTAAAAATTTAAGTGTTAATTACGAGATTAATTAGCCATCAACATCATGAAAATACTCTTCACGGATTATGGCTTCAAATTTATTAAGTCAAGAAACAAAATACCGGGAGTGGAGCGCGGTTCAGGGCGTTCAGCAAATTGGTTAATAAATTAAAAGCGGCAGTCTCAGCGCCGTCGCCGACAGATGGCGCCTGAAATACGACAGGTATTTAGCGTGTTGCAACACCGTCCGCCGCGATCCACGTTTTAATTTTATGCTTTACGAGCAATTTTTATATCAATTTTCCCTCGTCGTACTCTACATAATTCAGGCGGCTCTTTTGACTGCGAAATTCTCGAGGTCGATACGGCAATTTGCGCCGAATACCGGGACACAAAGTCGCCTGTATAAAGAATACAAAATTGCTTATAACGATAAGCTAGATGGATAATAAAAATAGGAAACCATTGCAAAGAGAACCTGTAGAAATTCAGTACGTGCCTTGCATTAGTTCTCCGGAGATTATATTCGCCGTTCGGTATGTGTGGCCGCTTACAACAAATACCCCAAGTAAGCTCTTTTGGCTTCTTACCTGACGTAAATATGGACACAAAGGGAAAGATTCAAATAAATGTTACGCGTATTGCATATAAAATTCCAGCAAAATATAATAATGTAAGTAAGTAAGAATCTAATTACATTTCTTCCAAAAAATATATTTAGTCTGGCGTCTCTAAGGGATCAAAGAAAGCGGTTCTCGCAAACAACAAAAATCTTTTTGAATGTTTAACCCTTTAAAAATTAACTGGCACAAAAGCTGTCCAAAGTAACTTAAGTCAATGTCTAAACTTCAACCGTGGGAAGTAAAGGACGCTCTAATAACCCATTACTTATGTTTTTAACTGAAGTTATTTTACTTGAACGTAACGGCACCATATTTTTGACTCAATATAACGTCACCTTTAGCTTACGGATTTATTCAGTGTTTGGAAGTGACGTACCTAGGGGTCAACATAAATACAAGTTTTACAGATTTTCTCGATTTAGAAATACCCTGTCGTCGCCCAAAATCGCTGAGACATTTCTTTAATAGCTATAGTGCTACAAACTTTTTAATTTTAAACTTTTATTATTGCTTCATATTTGTTTACTGACAGGCTCATTATTATTGCTAAAAAAGCCACCTGTGTTTGCAAAAGTTCAAAGAAAATAGAGAACTAAGACTTTTTATTATTTTCGTCGTTCATTAACTTTATTTAGTTTATTTTTGGAAGGTCAAAAAATAAGATCTTTCTCTTTTTATACTTTGTGATACTTTTAGTACATGTACGATAGTTTTACGACAACGATAACTTATTTATCACCTCATATCAAGAAATGAAGGTAAAAATCCTGCAACCTTTTTGAGTGCTCTCCCTATTTTAATAAAAAGTTAGTATCAAATTAGGTTCCGTGTGAAAGGAAGATATGACACGAAGCTGTCCTGATGAACTTTATAGATTTATGACTAAAATACCACAGCGATAAACTTTGAAAGTACGTGCGTGCTAATACGCACTGGGAATACAAGGGAGTGACACTTTGATGTATATCCGAGTAAATCTTATGGCCGAAGAAAAACTTCGTGGAAAACCTAAATGTATTGCGGGATATTTATTCCTTGACATTGATTTACAAAGAAAACGAGTAAACTTACAACTTTGGATTATTTTAATTAATTTTGTTAAACTAACTCAATATGTGATACATTTGTGACTAGTAATTAGCGACCAATAGGTAAACACTTTATAGTTATTATAAAACCTTTTCCGAAAAGACTTTATTTTAGAAATTCATTATAACTACCGATATCATGTGTCTTTCCATTCACCCAAATCCTACTTACCCAGTGAGAGCTTATGTTTAGAAACTTATGTCTACTTATATGAAAGTAGTGCTAATTATATAAAACTAATGAATTATTTCGAAATTCTAGATATTGTTTAGGGTAGGTTTAATTTGCCAACAAACAATCAGGATATTTTTAAAACAATCTCAATATCGAAATATCGATGCGTTACTGACGAATAGTGAAAAAAAATGGAATACACAACATATAATATTTAAAATAGTACACATACATTCCCATTTCATGTTCTTGCTGATCAAAACACAGCCTACATAGCCCCACAACTTAAAAGCCCAACCAGTAAATCTAGCGCCTTACAGCAGGCTACACCAAAATTACCCGTTGTCGGAAAGCCGTGAATAAGGCAACGGAAGCAGACTGACGCAGATAGTGTCATTACGCAAAAAATGACGTCGGCCTGGTAAGTTGTCGCGCCAGCTCAACGCGACGACAAAACACGTTGTACACGACCGGACGCCTGCTCTAGGCGTTTGTAGCTCTTCATATTGTCTGTTTTACTACGTACAGAGTCATCAACGTGCCTAGAGCAGCGGGTTACATTTAAATGCTTTTACTTTTTATATTTTGATATCATGCAAAAAACAAAATGTAACAAAATACCAGCTCAACGAGTCTAAATTAGTTCAATTTTGCATGCTGATTAGCTGAAAGACTGCATGATATCAGACTCACGCATACCTCAACAACGTTGCAAATATTCGATACGAAACTCCAGTATCCCATCGCTCGTATTTAAGTGGCCGGCCTCAACGAAACTTTAAGCTATACTCAAAGTTTCGTTCACCCAATAAAGAAAAACAGTACACGTATCATATCCGCTGGGAAACCTCGTGTTTCCAAAGTATATGCACCGAGTCCGGCGGGAGTTAACAAGAGTACGCAAAGTGTTTTGTCACGTCCCTGACCGACACGACAGAAGCGTGGCATCACGTGCCACTGTGATTTATGAAAGGAAAATCGTCGGCCGGACGGGCGGCCTACGAAAAATGTTGCACCCGATAGCCTTTGCAGGGACGTGCGACCGCCGAATGAACGGAACTCATTTTATTCTGTTACCAGCGTGGGGTTGTGGAACATTTATCGTGTCTGTTGGTACAGCTGGAATGGACCCGAAAACGAGTATTCTGTTATGTAAGTTGGTTACGACGTTTCACAAATGGTTATAGAATTTTGAATAATTAATTACGTGATGCGGATATTTAGTATTATAGAGTCCGAGTTCTTTCAGATTTTTAGATACCACTATGGTAGCAAGATAGATTTCCTACGAGCGCCCTCTGGTAAGGAAGGTCACACCCACAACACCATAGGAAACACATGCGCGCAACCCTTTCAAATTGATACTAGCTATCCGCCGCACTTACTGCTTCGCTCCCGTAAATCGTAGCGATGATATAAGATGTTACATAACCTTCCTCGATGAATGGGCTATCCGAAACAAAAATATTTTTTCAATTCAGACCTTTAGTTTCTGAGATTACAGTTTAAACAGACAGAGGAGTAGACTGTGTGAAGCTGTAAAGGTTCTTCGTTGAGTACGGTACTCTAAAAAGTATTCCGGGCACTGCAGAACTCTAAAACTACCCACGTACACTTCTAGTGTGTAGTAGGTTTGTTCATAGATACTCCATATACATTTCCAAAGCAACCATAAGCCGTTATTTGATTGTTCACCACGTTTGTACTTAGATAGAATACGTAATAGATCTTAATGTCACCCGTGAGGTTCACCGATCTATGCGACGTTGTTTATGCATATTACAAATAATGTCTAACAGCGGAAGATGGAATAATTGACGTAAGTACCTTCATTATATTATGTATTATTTATGCAAATCTCTATAGTGGGGTTACTATTTAGTATGAGCTGTATCTGATTAAATTGTATTGAATTATAATTTAATTGAAATTGTCTTAACAGACATTGTCTTTAAGATCAAAGTAGTTCTAGATAACAAGTGAAATTAGTTAATTTATTTGCTACCATGTGTTAAGGAGGTTTAAATTTGCCAGAAATGTTGTAGTGTTGGTGCGTGGACAACTACTCTAACGCCACCACATTGTCTCAGTTTACAACTTGTACACAAATATAAAAATAATTTTAAGTTTCTTTATTTTGTTCCTCATCGCCCCTAAAACAAAACATAATTTCTAAAATTACTTTAAATAAAAGTTAAGGACATTAACCCTTAACAGTCTAGTACCGTAAATAATGAACCAAATTAGCCAGGCTTGTCTCTTAATCTAGATCCAACCAAGACACTCCCGCACAGGAAAAACAATTTACCCAGTAAATGACAAAGGAACTCAGGGAAAATAGGGTTTTCCTTGCGACCGACGGCATTTCTAGCGACTATGTACGTCAGACGCTTCCCGCTACGAAAAGAAACGATTTCCCCCAAGGATGTTAGTTATGAGTTAATTAAGACTCAGCAAGTGTGTGCCGTACGTGTACCCTTTTCATTTTGAAAGAGATTTCAGTTTGTCAACATCCCACAAAAAGTATTTTTCAACTACAAATACAATACATTGCTGTAAGAAATCCCGCACGACTTTTGGTTGCTAAACAAGTTCACGTTGAAATATGTTGAATTATTTTAATCCTATTCCATTCTTACGAAGATTCTTTGTTTCAAATGAAAATTGGATAAAAATGAGGTCTTTCCCACAATGTGATTGTTCCATTCACACAAGCCCGTGATTAACATTCAGCTCGGCGCAGTGGCGACGCTCTTTAATGGTTTCAATTGTGCAGAAAATTTTATTGCATTCAATGAATCTACGGAGGTATTTCGCCACGGGCGGGGCCCTTTCAAACCTCACCTTTATCGATTCGCAGCTCCGAATATTATTCTTGCATTCAAAGAAGGCCGTGACATTTCGATGGCCATTAGTTTCTCTTTGGTGCTTTTTTAATTTCAACTTTTAAAAATGTTATTATTACGCCTAGAAGTTTCTCTAACCTCTCCCATTTAATATTTTTTTTTTTATTGTAATAGCAATAGGAAAATTGAAGTAATATTAGATTACTCCAAACTACGGCACGCCATTGACACTGCCATAATGCCATAATGTTGGGACGGAAGCGCGGCCGGAAATCGAACGGTTACTTGAATCAGTTTTGTCAAACTGTTTGTTTGTATAGCCCTTTTAACCTAATTTATGTAGTCTTTGTGTCGGTACTCAAAACTAGTGTGCTAGTCGACTGAGCTTACATGCATCAGGCCATTTGTATAATGAATACTTTAGCCAACCCGAGTTCATGCATACGCCTGCACACATAACAGAATAAACCCCCAAATTGTAAGACCAACTGGAGCGTCCACAGATACCGCAAACACTCAAAACAATACAAAAAGTGTGTCAGGTTGAAAATTGCAAATTCTAACCTCATTTTTATTTTTACCTAACAGACCAGCTGTTTGCACTGAGTTGGTGAGATTAGAGGTATTATTTTAAGCAAGCTGGTGCTGGTGACTTTTTCTACGACGAGTTCGTACGTTTGAGTTCAACTTTAAAGTATTTAGTTTACGGAAAATGTTTGAGAAGTTTTGTTTGATAGATATTTGATGGTAGCTGGTTTTTGCAATGATATTATAAGTAAAAAGGTGGCTATAGGCATGTGGCACTTTAAAATTAGCTATTTCACCAAATTATAATTGTCGTAAATTATATTTGTCTCTTTTTCACTGGCAATACTTTTTTTTTTTTTTTTTTGGTGAGTGGGAAATCATCCAATGACTGCTCCCGTCCTGGGTGCGACGGGAGGGCGTGTCAGACTCTTACTGACTAAAACCCACTCATGTTCCTTCGATTGCCCTTTATGTTCCGAGGTCACGGTAACTA
Source organism: Athetis lepigone (assembly GCA_033675125.1). Classification (NCBI taxonomy): domain Eukaryota; kingdom Metazoa; phylum Arthropoda; class Insecta; order Lepidoptera; family Noctuidae; genus Athetis; species Athetis lepigone. Next base: position 13,048,226 of record CM066243.1, on the reverse strand, counting down.
TTATAAACATTCCGCAACCCCGGCAGGCGTTGGCCCTGTTGGGCCCCTTCCTGTGCTGACTCCTTCTCTTTGAGGCACGCGTGGAACAAAACGCGCCGTCTACGCGGTCCTGGTCCTAGCCGGGCGGCGAGCTACCCATAGCTCGCCATCCGCAGAACCGCGCCTACGGTGGCCGGTAGTCGTCTTGCGACTCTCGACGTCTTCGCCTGGGTCTTAGTCCGGGGCGAGAGGCTCGTCGTTGCCTCTCGCGCGCCGCCGCTTCCTTCACCAGCATAACTGCTTCGCAGAAGGAGGCGACGGCATCCCATTCCGTCTCGCCCCGGAGCATGGCCTGAACCAGCGCCGGGCGCGAGAGGTCACCGCCGCCGATCGCCTCTACGAGGACACGTCGATGCTCCGCTCATGCGCGGCACACCTCTACTGTGTGCTCGACCGTGTCCTCCAGGCGACCGTTACTGCAGTGGTGACACCCAGGCGTCGCTTCCGCCCGAATCCGACACAGGAACCTCCCGAACTGACCATGTCCGGTGAGGACCTGTGTCAAGCGAAACGTGAGAGTGCCATGACGCCTCTCCAGCCACTCCTCAAAGAGGGGTCTTACCGCCGCTATAACGGCGTGCCCAGCACTAGGTTGCGACAGTCGTTGTCTCCATTCCGCCATGAGATCTCGCCGGAGCTCCGTGAGCCGTGCCGCGATAACCCGCGGCATCGGGACTTCACCCCGGCGTTGCACTTCCACGCGCCACTCGTACGTGTGTGCAAGGACTGTTGCCTCCAGATCCCACGGCGGGACGCCGGCAAGGAGGCATGCCGCCTCACAGGAGACCGTGCGGTATCCCCGCACCATGCGAATGGCCATGACCCTCTGGGACGCCCTCAGAAGTCGGGCCGGAGCCGCGGCTAGATTGGGCGCCCACACCGGAGCCCCGTAGAGGGCCATGGACCGCACGATCCCCGTGTAGAGCCTCCGGCAGGAGGCGTTTGGGCCACCGAGATTGGGCAGGAGCCGCTTGAGGGCAGCTCCGGCCTTCGCCAGTTTGGGGCCCAAACGTCGGAAGTGCTCCGTGAAGTTCCATCGGTTGTCGAGGACAAGTCCCAGGTACTTTATCGTCGACTCGACACCGATGTGAACCCCTCCCACCGTTATCTGAGACCCCGGAGGTGGCCGGTGCCGAGGGCCATGAAAACACATGGCCTCGGACTTGTGCAGGGCCACCTCGAGTCCCAGCTGCCGGATCCTGTCCACGACTGTCGCAACTCCACTTGTCATCAAGTCGGCCGCCGCCTGGAACGACCCTCCCTGCGCTAGGACTAGCGTGTCGTCAGCGTAGCACACTACGCTGACACCATCGGGAAGGTCGGCGCGCAGCACCCAGTCGTACCCGATGTCCCACAAGAGCGGCCCCAGGACCGATCCCTGTGGAACACCGCACGACATCCCTCGTCGACTCCACACTCCCTCGTGACCGGGGTAGATGACGGCCCTGTCCGTCAGATAGGCCTCGACCACACGACAGAGGTAGGCAGGCATCCGGTGATACCGGATTGCCGCCACTATGCACCCCCAAGGCAGGGTATTAAAGGCGTTGGCGATGTCGAGAGACACCGCCAAGACGACCCTGCCCTGTGCCACCGCATCCCCTGTCGTGAGGGCTCGCACGCGCATGATGGCGTCCACCGTGGAGCGTCCTCTACGGAAGCCGAACTGACCGTCCGCCAGATCCGGCCCCACCCGCATCAGCCGCTCGACGAGGCGGCTCGCAATCACTCTCTCCAAGAGCTTTGCCGCCTCGTCGAGCAGAACGATTGGCCGGTACGCGGACGGAGAGTCCGCAGGACGCCCCGGCTTCGGTATGAGGACCAGCTTCCCGGTCTTCCAACGAAGTGGGAACTGGCCCTCCTCCAAGCATGCGCTGAAGAGCCCCCTTAGTCGAGGCCCGAGAGCCCCTAAGGCCAGGACCCAGGCCTTTCCTGGTAGGCCGTCGGGTCCTGGGGCGGTGTTCTTGGCCCTAAGCCTTAGCACCGCCACTCCCAGTTCTACCTCGGTCACCCCTGGAACGTCGTCGTCGTCGCCGTCGCGGTCCGCATCGGACACCGCCGGTGGCGGAGCCATGAGCGGGGGAGAAAACTCCCCCCGCGAAGGGAACAGAGCGCTCACAACGCCCTCTACGACCTGGGGCCGGAGACTCTGCGTCAGCGGGGGGCCCGCGGTACGGAGCTTGCCCCGCACCGCCAAGTAGGGGCGCCCCCACGGATCTCTGTTCAGAGTCCCCAGCGTCTCTTGGCGGGCCGAAGCTTTGGCCCGCATAATCTCCAGTCGGAGGGCTTCCTTCGCCGCTCTGTACCCCTCGTACAGCTCCGCCTCAATGGCGTCCGCATCCACAGGGCGGATACGGAGCCTGCGGTGTCTGATGTACGGGTGTCGCGCAGCCACGCACGCCTCACGTAGGGACGCGATTTGCGGCGACCACCAGTACACCTGGCGCTGACCCCTTCCAGGCTGAACCCGGGGCATTGCCATGTCACAAATCTCGGACATGGCCTCCTGGAACCACCCAGCCTCGGCATTGATGTCGGCAGGCCTGTCCGGTGATGACACCCAGGCCTGCACTATCGAGGCTTCCAGGAGAAGCTCCCGGTCCAGCTGCTTCAGCGCCCAACGCGGACCGCTTAGGGTCCGTCGGACCGGCGCAGCGGAGGTCTGGGCGGAGACGTCAAACCGGATGTACCGGTGGTCGGAGAACGTCTCCACCTCCTCCATTACGCGCCAGTCAACGACACGCGGTGACAGAGCGGGGCTGGCGAACGAGATGTCCACCACCGACTCACCCCGCATCCGCACACACGTGGGGACGGAACCCTGGTTCAGCACGACTAGGCCCGCCTCTAGGGCCCAGTTTTCCACCATTCTGCCCCGTGCATCAGTATATCGGGAGCCCCAAGCCAAGTTCTTGGCATTGAAGTCCCCGAGAACGAGCACGGGGAGGGTTCGGAACCCGGCGACGACGACGCTCAGCTCCATAAGGGAGTTGTGGAGTTCGACGAGGGATCGGCTCGGGGAGAGATAGACGCCTACAACGGCGATCTCCCCGAACCGTGCCGCAACGCACCCCTGTGCCCTCTTGACGCCCTCGAGGGTCGGGGTACCGGCGGCGGCCGACGAGATGATGGTCACCGAGCCGCTTAGGTCCTCCACCCAAGAATCCCTGGGCGGGACAAAGTACGGCTCGGAGACCACGGCGATATTGATCGACCACTGCGCCATGCTCTGGAGCAACAGATCCTGAGCGGCGGCGCAGTGGTTGATATTCGCCTGTACGAGGCGCAATGGAGCCATTATTGGCACTCCATTGCGGCCTCAGTAGTCGCGGCTGCAGCGACAGACGCGGCAGCGGCGGGGACGGCGGGAGCAGCGGCGGCCGTGGGAGCGGCGGCAGCAGCGGGGGCAGCAGCGGGGGCAGCAACAGGAGCGGCGGCAGAGGGCTTCCTGCCCTTGCCCCTGGTCCTGGCGGGTGGGGCGCAAGCCTTGCCCCCAGCCCGGTGATCGGCCGGCTTGCCAGCCGCCGCACATATAGAACAGTGCGGCGCGGCGGTACACGAGCCGGCCTTGTGACCGGGCTGACCGCAGCGGAAGCAATCGGCGCTGCGGTCCACCTCCGAGGTGCAGCGGACACCGACATGGTGTCCAACTTGGCATCTATAACACCTCAGAGGCCTGGGCTCCAGCAGCTTCACCTGCGCCGAAGCCCAGCCTCCCACCAGTAACCTACCGCTGCTGCGGCCTTCCCCCGCAATGGCTTTGGCCGCCGGAACGGGGCAGCTCACGGTGACCGCTCCAGTCCCGGAGCGGTCAGGGCGGATGGTGCCTACGCGCACGTCGCCAGCGGGACAGCCCCCCGCTTTGGCGACGGCGGCCACCAACTCCTCCCCCGTGACAGAGTCGTCCAGGCCTGTGATGCGCATGTCAATGCGCATGGTAGGCCTGGAGACTCGTACCTCCTCGGCGGAAAGCGACGCCCTCAACCTTTCGGCCAGAGCATCGGCGACGGGGCCGCTGGCAGCCCCAGGGACTTCCAGCATGCGGGCTCCGGTAGCCGTCACCCGCAGCCGCACTCCCTCCGTCACGCCGATCTCGGCCAAGTTGACCGCCGCTTTCGCCTTGGTCAGTACCGCCCCGTACGTAATCCCTTTTTGCTCCGCGTCCGGCTGCAGGGTGATTACCACCGCTGCAGATTTAGGGGCGCGGAGCCTGGCCGCAAGGTTATTCGCCTTGCGGCGCTCCCTTTGACGTTGCCGCTTCTTCGCGGCCCTGGCCGCCTTGGCCGCCTTCTTCTTCTCCCCGGCCACTTGCCAGCGGCCGGCGTCGGCCGGAGGCTCGGCAGCCGAAGAGGGAGGGGGCGGCGGTGGGGCACGTTGTGCAGCTGCACTCGCTGCAGGTGTCTCCACCGCTTTGGGCTTCGCCGCCTTGCCCCTACTGGGCGTTGCGGCCTTACCCTTCGCCTGCTCTGGCGCGGCGGCACGCCTCGACGTACCCGCCGCAGGAGTCGCGGCCACAGCGGCAAAAGATGCCGCTGGCCGTGCTGTTGTTGATGCCGCCGGGACCGGGCGACTGGCCGCGAGTGGGGGCCGGAGAACTCTCCCTTCCAGCACCGAAAACCGGCGCTGGAAGTCCGCCATACTCTGCACCAGGCTCTGGAGCAGTTCCCGGTCAGGGTTGGTGGCCTGACCTGTGGGAGGTACGTCTCCCCGGAGCCTGGCCAGTTCCGCGTGCAACTTTCGGTTCTCCTCCTGGAGAGCCTCGATAGCGGCCCGCATAGCAGCCATCTCCTGTCCCGACGACGCCGACGCCTCCGCATTCGCCGCTGCCAAAATGTCGGCGGTGGCATCGGCGATGGCCCTGTCCTTGGAGCCCTTCTTCTTCTTCAGGGCCACGGACACCAACGCCGATGTCACCACCTCCGCCAATCCTTCCGGCCTGGAGCTCCCCGCGGCGGTGGATGCGCCCTGAGCCTGCGCAGAAGCCGCTCCGGGGTGACGCCCCTCCGCGGCGAGCCTTTCGGCTCGCCGAGCTGCCTCCTGCGCGGGGAGCTTGCGCCCCCCTCCTCCTACACGGCCCGCACCCCGCCTACTGGTGGGGATTTTGGGGGCCGGTGCCGCCGCTTCGCTGTCGGAGGACGACGAGGCGCCCTCCGACACCGCCCGCTTCCGGCTGCGGTCCCTCCTACCACGGATCGAGCTGCCAGAGCTCGATCCCTCCGAGTCCGAGCCACCAGGGCTCGACCCCAACGCCGCGTCGGTCTCCAACCGCGCCTCTCCCTTCCTCTCCGTTTCTTTAAAAAATTTGCTAGGTTTTATCATAGTAAGTCCCACGAGTATGGGGGATTTAAGAAGTACACCCAGGATAACCCCCTGTACCTGGGCAAGTGTACATTTATAACCCAACCAGAGAGTCCACCGGTTCCCTGGCTGGGGGTGCGCTAGAGACTGATGCGCCGTCCACAAATAGACGACACTACTCCTCAGCCATTCGTACCTTCGCCACGCACCAGAACTTGGTATTAGAGGTAATTTTTTATAGAGGTTGTCTTCCTCGCGGCCCGGGCGGTTAAGCCAAGGCCCTCGACCCCCGTCGAAAGTCAGAGACATGACCGTAACAGTCTTCGGGGCTACGAGATCAACGGGGGCAGCTAGGGGTGACGACCCCCAGCTGCCTGCTCTGCGGCAGGGTGAGTGCACGCAGAGCCCGTTCCCCGACTCCAACACACACTGCCCTCTGCTACTCAGAGGGACAGGTGGTGGAGTCCTCCGCGACAGAATATTCGAAAGTGTGCAACGAGACCCCACAGGCACAACGTACCGTGGCGAGTCGTTGCACACCTCCCGGGGTGCACCGTCCCTCGGACTGGCCTTCACCCCGGACGGATCCATAAGCGAACTCCAGCCCTCGGGCACACGAGGAGGTTTTCTGTCCATGCACCCCTCACTGGCAATACTTGAATCATGCCGTCCTACTTTGCATCAAATCGTAATTTAGTGTGCGATTGCAATTGTGTGCGTTAGTGTGTCATTTTTAAAAAGATAGAATGTTGAATAAGTAACCGGTCTACATCTTTTTACTTATATTATCACTGGCATCAAAATGAATATATTTTGATAAAATAAATACATTTCAAATATTTTAAATATATTTAAAATGTAATATTTAACCTCAAATTGATATCATCATGATAACAAATGTTGATTAAATTATTAATCGACAAATCAAAACAGATTCGTTGAACATGATGTTTTAGCGATATTTTGATCAACCAGCCCCTGTTTTAAAAGCTTTTAGGTAAACAACAAATAAATAAAAATTAAAGTGTCACGGAGGTTTCCGTCGTGTCGACGGCGCCGCTGGCCAACACTGACCATTACTCTATTGTTCTATGAACTTTAGTTTCGTCGCCCCCAAACAACGGGAACAGTTCTCAACAACACAGACGCTCTGCTAAAAGCCTTGCTTGTGATGTGCACCGCGGTTTATTCTATTTTTACTTCAGACTCAGACGCGCCGGTTTCTGAAGGGGGTCCCTTTTTAGCGAGTTGAATGTAAACGAGCGCATTCAAAGTTACTTTGCGTTTTTTATTTCAAAAGAATTGCGTAAATGAAATTTTTAATGTCTCGTTTCCTTTTTAAAAAAGTTCATAACTTTTATACTAAAAAGTTTTTATAATTGTTCAATCGTCCAGGAAAAGTTGAATAATATTTTTTACAATCACTTTAACAGAAGTATATGAAGCAGCCAAACGGGAATCACTTTTATTGGCTTCCATAAAAACCGTGGCCTATTGAAATGAAATAGAATATGAGATCTTACCGTTACTGGCATTATTAATTTCGATACAAAAGGAAAATCCTTCTCGATTTCAAGTTTACTAGCTACACACAGACGAGTCTGTTATTCAGCTGGCTGAATATTCGGAATTAATAGTCGACTTGACTGACTATTTTGAACGATTCCTGTTCTTGTAATAAATAATATAGAAAAATGAAACGTATGTCACGAAGCATAGAGTTCAAAATGCGTTACTCAAACCGATGTTACTCTCTGAAAATATTTTCATCTTTATCTCGTCCTTATTCCTTTCTCCGCCACAATATTGTAAAAGTGTATTCAGCACTGCCGCAAAAATTCCAAAACTTGGCGAAGGTTATAAAAGAATGTAACTTAATAACATTCTTGGGTGAGCCACGTACGGAGGCTCGACTGAAAGACTTCACGGTTCAATGTCAGCACGCGCCTTTTATCCCTTTCCCTCTATATTATAAAGACGTGAATACAAGTCCGGCTCAGTTATTTCTATCTCAAATCTAAAGATTCTGGGCCAGAATTGTTAGAATTCGGTTAGTCCATTTACTAGAGAGAAATCAAATTCCTTAAGGCCAACCCAGACCTAAAACTCCAGGATCGGAAACAATTCTACTTTCACCGATTTACAAAAGTAATGTAAACATTTTTTTCTTTGGGAAATCTAGTAACAAGATTCTTAGATATAAGATTAAGGTTGATATATAAATTTATCTTACAAATATTGTATAGTCATTCAGGTCTTTGACTGGCTGTGAAACAATATGACAGGGTTTTTGTTGCAGAATGTTTATAATAGTTACCGTGACCCCGGAACATGAGTAGGTTTTAGTCAGTAAAAGTCTGACACGCCCTCCCGCCGCACCCAGGACGGGAGGTGTCATATGATGATTTCCGACTCCCCAAAAAAAATATATGACAGGTTTTAAACGTCGTATAAAACGATTCTTCATACGTACTGACCAGCGATGAGCGTCTCACAACGGATTATTAAATGCCCGGCTAAAAATTCCTGCGGGGCTATAGCCCGAAAGCATCTCACTAGTATTAAAGACCTGTTAATGAGCCTGGAGGCGACTCTTGAATTTTTTTTCCCACTTCCTTAACATCAAAAGTTCCCCTTTGCGAAACGCTAACGAGAATTTCCATGTTAATTGCCCCGCGTTTCCGGAATATATAATTGCATATATTGTTTCTCTTGTTTCAACGACGGGAAGTGGGAAGAGATTTTACGATTATTTGTGTTCTCTAATTAGAGTTGAGATAAGAAAACTCTTCGGGAAAACAATTGCAAGACTTAATTGAGCGTTACGTGGGAGAAAGAAGCGACAACGACTTGTGTAGGTCCCCCCGACCCTTTAGTGAATTATCGGACTCACGCGTAATCGAAGGGGTCAGAGCCCGTACGTCCCCTAAGATTTGTCCCCCAGCATAAAAGTTGTGGATTCGGCCCCTATATAGGTGCCCGTTGGTCTACTGGTAGGGGACCAATTAATATTTTAATAAAAATATTATTTTTAAGGTACCCATTCGTCTCCTCTAATATATACACAATATAAGTTAAAGATTCGGCACCTATTCAGGTGCCTATTGGTCCCCTGAGATAAAATCACCTATATTTTACCTAAAAACGGTTAACATAGTACACTTGTGAACAGTTTATTAACGCAATTAATTTAATAAATCATAACAGATCATTGAAAAAAGAGCTACGATGAATGATAATCCGTCATGATAATAATGTAACCTGTCGATAGGCTTACGATGTAATATTGTCTCTTTACGAATGGCTTGTTAAAAAACGGGTATTAATGATTGAAAACTTAAGAGAACAAAAGTACTAGGTGCGCAGTAACGTGAAGTAGTCATGTACGAAAATCTAAAATTCACTGTGTTTTTAATTTTCTCACAAGATCACCTTAATCAATTCAAAGTACTAGGCGCGCAGTAACGTGAAGTAGTCATGTACGAAAATTTAAAAAAACTTAAAAAAAAAAAAACCGCCTTCAAAAACTAAAAACCCAATAATAACTAAAATTTCGGAAGTCGGTGGCAACACAAATTGAATGGCAGAAGAGAAACCACCGACTTCCGAAATTTTAGTTATTATTGGGTTTTTAGTTTTTGAAGGCGGTTATTTTTTTTTTTTAAGTTTTTTATTTATTACTTTTTATTGTCGACTCCCAATGTTTGACTGTGTATAGTATCTTTCAAAGTAATTTATTTTCAAAATAAAACTACTAACAATCTTATAAAACGAAAATAGAAACTTGAAGACAAAGCACACATCGTGTATGAAAATTTCGTCAATTTTTTTTTGGCTCTTGGTGAATTTTTCGAGAAGCACTGAACCGATCGCCACAAAATTTATATGGGACCACCCCTGAATCATGACTTATCAAACAAAAAAAGAACCATCAAAATCCGTTGACAATTGACGGAGTAATCGATGAACAAACATACAAAAAAAAAAAAAAAAACATACAAACAGCCGAACATAGTACCTCCTCCTTTTTGTGAAGTCGGTAAAAATTCACTGTATTCCTTAATTTTCTCACAAGATCACCTTAATCAATGCAAAGTACTAGGCGCGCAGGAACGTGAAGTGGTAAATAGAAAACGATCGATCGACGAATCGATTAATTATTTTGAAGACTGACTTTATGCCTAGAGCCTAGAGGCATTTTATTAAACTTAATCTTATTTGAAATACTTAAACATGATATTTAAGGAATTATTATATTTTTATTTTACCCTTTTCTGCGCGACTGTACCAGGACTATATACATGTACTTATATTAGAAGAATGAATTAAAATAAATATTCTTCAGGGGGCGAATAGGCCCCTCAAAAGTTCCAGGGGACGAATGGGCACAGGGTGCGAATCTTAGGGGACGTACGGGCTCTGACCCAATCGAAGTAGCACCTGATTTTTTGTAATTATTTATTTATTGTTTATCAGGAAAACAGCATTTAGGTATTTAAACCTTTGAACACACGTGTTTCGGGACACAATAGAAAGACAATAGCAGCCCGACAGCCGGTCGCATGGTCTTTGAAAGGTTAATTAACTTAAAAACTTTTAGTTTGAGTTCGTTTACTTGTACCGGAGAAAAAATTGAACATTTTTATATATTATTTTCCGAGAAAATAATGAGATAATAGGAAAATAAATATTATACTTAATTGGTATAATTTTCGCCGAAACGTTTATCAACTTCTAACTTGTCAACTTCAATCCCAAACTACATTGAAATGAATGTTAGTTCCAAATAATATCCTGTAGTTTGTTTTAAACAAAAATGCAAATCATTACGCTGGAATGTATTTATTTAATGAGTTTAAACAAAATAATACAAACACATTTGATATAACTTTACGTTACCTACAGTAAATAAATATGACGTTGCAATGCCCGCGGCTTCACTAAAATTAATTTTTGTTACTGTCGGTTCTATAGTTCCTGTATAAAAAGTTGTCAAATAGTTGAACATTTTAAATATCACCTGAAAATGAAGAAACAACTGAAAGTTTTTATGTAAAATTGTTATAAAGTATAGTTTGTTGAAAATTTTTATAAATACATTGCCGCTTATGTTTTTCACGAATAAAAAAATGTCACTGTACTTACTTTTATGAGCATTAAACAAACTGGCAAACCGTCGTCGTCGGTAAAATTATTTTGAACGTTGCAATCCAATCCAACATTGAATCCATTATAGTAATGTGTATTTTCAATCCAAAAACGTGAAAAGTGCATCGATTAAAATGTTACTTGCGTTCGAGGAAAGTTAGGTATAACGGGCGCTGTTAGTTGAGATCGGTCAACTCTTAACTGCCATGACTTTTTTATTTTTATTATTATTTTTAATCACTTATTGTTTTTTTTTTTGTTATTTACTTACATTGTTTTCACATATAGAAGCACCAAAATGAATGTAACCAAGTTTTTTGTAAAACATGATATTTTTAAAAAGAGTGTCCGTGGAGTTTCTTGCCTGTTCTTCTCCATAGAGATCTACGTTTTGGAACGGGCAATTAGCGTCACTTTTCTGACTGACCGACTCTTTGACAATTCATAAGTGCCTATAAATGGTCTAAGTGAAATAAATGCCTTGAATTTTGATTTTTTTTTTAATTTTGATAAACTATATCAGCCTATTACTGTCCCGCTCCAGAACAATAGCCACTTCTCATACAGAGAAGGCACGACATTGATCACCACACTTGCTCAAGGTGGGTTAGCGGTATCGGAACTATATTACTTTAAGTCTAGGCCTCCTCACATATTTTCCTTCACCGAAGTAACTGAAAGTATATCTGAAAAAAACCGGCCAAGAGCGTGTCGGGTCACGCTCAATGTAGGGTTCCGTAGTTTCCAGTCCGTCACAATAAGTGTTCCCACTTATAAGTAAAAAAAAAAGGCTATTTGTTACGTTGACATACTATGTACGCAGAAATTATTTTGTACAACCTCTTTGTCTTTTTTGTACAAAAACTGTTCTTTCCATCAAGTTCAAAATATTTTTTCTAGAAAGTCCTTATAAAGTTCTACTTTCCAGATTTTTTTCATATTTTTTAAACCTAAGGGTCAAAAGTTAGAAGGGAGGGGGGGACACTTTGATTTTTCCTTTTGAAGCGCTTATTTCCGATATTATTGACATTATCAAAAAATGATTTTATTTAAATACCTATTCAACGATATATCACACTTTAGGGTTGAAATTAAAATAAAACACTTCCCACTTTACACCCTAAAAAATCATTTTTTTCCAATTTTTATTACCACTTTGTCGGCGTGATTGATATACATATTGGTACCAAATTTCAGCTTTCTAGTGCTAACGGTCACAGAGATTAAGCGAGGACGGACAGACGGACGGACGGACGGACGGACAGACAGACATGGCGAAACTATAAGGGTTCCTAGTTGACTACGGAACCCTAATAAAAATGTCACATTGGTGCTTGCCCGGATTCGAACTCACAACCTCTTGCATGAGAGGCGCCTTCACAGGGCCGGCCGTCACGACACTTTTATACATAGAATATTTTAATTAATGGTTGTACCTGAACTGGAAATCAGAATAAAAACACTTTTTACTAGAAACAACTGACCAATTTTCTTTTGTTTGTCACCGTAGGCCCGTATTAATAGACGTCACTCAACTCCGAGACGCTCTCAAGTCTCTTGCTGTCCTTGTCATGCTAAAGGGAAAAAATAAGGACAGCAATAAACTTGAGAGCGTCTCAGAATTGAGTGACGTCTATTAATACGGGCCTTAGAGTTTGATCCAACGTTGGTTGTTTGTTTTGTTTTAACATTGACATTGAGCGGCAACACGCGTCACTAACAGGAAGTCTGTCTTAAACCATACATATGTAACTTTTTGAAATTCAAGAAATGTCTGATATTTTCCTAGTAGAAGTAAAAAGTTACCACACACGCGTAGACACGTGTTTGTAATAAACATTTTAACGCGAGTATATAATTTTATACTATGAAGACCATTTCTGTACTATATCATTTATATTTGAGTGTTTATTGACTAGGTGTCAATTAATCTTTCTAACCGTGATGTTTAGCATAAGGCAAGGACATTATAAGATTCTAGCTGTCCCCTGCGGTTACACCCGCATTTTTCGTTACTGCTCCCGTGGATCGTAGCATGATGGTATATAGCCTATAGCATTCCTCGATAAATGGGCTATCTAACACTGAAAGATTTTTTTTAAGTCGGACCTATAGTTTCAGAAATTACCCCCTGCATACAAACTTACAAATTTTACCTCTTTATGATATTAGTATTGAACTATAGATTATAAGTAAAAAGGTGTAAATAGGTAACACAAATACGACATCTTTAAAAAACGGCACACTAACACCCACATACTATTGGACCGTTGGACGGCAAAGTAGGATGGCATGATTATAGAGACATGGTGAAAGAGACGAATATAATTTAGGACAATTATAATTTGGTGAAATAACTACATGTGAAAGTGCCACATGCTATAACTTATCTACACCTTTTTGAGTATAATATTATTGCCGTAAAGTAGTAGAAATTTATATATTTTATCGACCTGGGATTGAGCAAAATAAAGTATAACTTTGAATGTCTATGACGAATTAAATAGGTACAGTATTTCAATCTGTATACAGATCCAATTTTAAAAAGTAGAAGGACTTGAAGGGTACAAAATGTATTCCTGAATAAATAATATTTTACTTAACTTTTCAAGCCTTTCCACTAGAAATTGAAAAAGGAAGAAGTCTCTAGAATACCTGTCTATCTTTTTTAAAATCTTATTTACCAGCCAGTAGCAAAAACAACATTTCACAAAGAGAATATCTACGCAAACCGCCACCAGGCATATTTACAAAAACAAGTTTCAGTGATCCTCAAACGATTTATAATGTATCTCGGCTTTTCAGCCATTTGTTTAACTTTGCCATTAGGTTTTATATCTACAATATGTGTGGAAATAATATGTTTTCCCTTAGATAAATAAAAGCCCGAGGATAGGTTAGATCCGCTTCGGTCGTCTAACGAACATCTACGACAAGGTAAGTTTAGACCTAACGAGTCAATGTTCATTTTGCCCCATTCTGAACAAATCTCAGCACTATTTCTTTCTTCATTTTATTCATAAGGAAATATTATCCAGAAAAAAATTGCTTCCTTGCTGAGGTTTTATTTTTTTATGGTATGAATTCATTTAAGCCAAGGTCGGCTTGGAGAAGTAAAAGCCCAACCATATTGAATCGAGTAACCTACGGGCGCGTTTACAGTCACCTACTGATGTGGTATACCCGGACAGCCCAGGTTCATATGTTCCCGATCACACAAGTAGTCCAGCATTGTAATTATAACGACGCCCTCGTGTTGTTCCTTTACACAGAAACAAATATTCTGATTAGTCCAGTTTCATTTTACGTCTGCATAATCATAATCCTAGTAAATATCCCAGATACCTAAGTGGATACATAGAGGTTGGTCGCTTGCTAGTTATTCCACGTAAAATATTCAACCACTAGTAGTTGGAAAACAGCTAAGAGTCGGTATGGTTTAAAACTTAAAAACACGTATTTTGTCGAGAATATTTTAAATCTAGGAGTACGTCGCCGTACCTCAAATTCTTGAAAACCACGAACTTTGGTGCTTACAAAGGGCAAAAGGTAATTATAAAAATACTTTAGTAAAAGCCTGACTCGACGGCGGATAAAGTCATACCGATAAGGCGAAAACTTTAAATCGTTTGTCAAGAAGACGTTTCAAATTGTGGCGAAAGTACGTTTAATTCTACTCTCGAGTATTTTGAGACGAAATGTTAGGCTAGCGACCTTGCTACCGCCATTGTTATAATAATTGAATGAAATTGAGAGGAAAGAATCGTGTAATCGTCTATAAACGTACTCGAATTCAAATATTGTTGTAGAAATAGAGCAAAAATAACTAAAGAGTTACTTTAAAGAGTTACATTCTGTTAGTCACAAAAATTGCAATAAACAATGTTACAAGAAAACCAAAAAAATATATTTTATTATTATGAAACTTGTCGACGCAAAAAAAAAACATAATTTTACACATTTTATATAAACCAATATACCAGTTATTCTAGGCAGAGCCTACAATAGTTATTAGTGCTTGGTGCAACTGACAGGTCTTTTTCCATTCCGTACTATCAGCTGTCTGATCCTCTGACCTCCACTGAGCCCACTCAATGCCGCCTGTTTTTTTTAGTACGAACCTTTCTTAGAACTTTGCTTTGACTGTCTGTGAAAGGCGTATCCAAACTGTCTCAATGCAACATGCGCATTGTTTGACGGCTTGCGAACACGAACCGAACACACTGCGCGCACGAATAGAGCATTAGCAGGACGGCAAATTCTTTTATTGCGTGTTACATTTCATGTTACATTACAGCCGTCTGGACACGCCTTAATAAGGATAAGCTAATGTTGAGTTGTTAAATGACTGATAACCTTTACACCAACAATGGTTCAAAGAACACGACAGGTTGCGGAAATAAGATTAGATGGCCGAATGATTCGCTCTTTGTATTGTAGCACTTCCTTGTTTATTCTCTTTGGATGTTAGTTTCACGAGGTTAATCCGTCTTGAATAGAAAGAAATTTATTTATTACTAGCTTTTGCCCGCGACTTCGTCCGCGTGGGATAGTTCCTGTTCCCGGGAGATTTCCGGGTTGAAAACTATCCTATGTCCTTTCTCGGGTCCCAGACTATATCTGTACCAAATTTCATTCAAATCGGTTTAGTGGTTTAGGCGTGAAGAAGAGACAGACAGACAGAGTTTCGCATTTATATTATTAGTACGGATACGGATTTACCAATCTAATAGGATACTGCAAAGACATTTGTTAATCAAAACCTACAGAATCTGTTGATTTAGTGATTTGATTCTTTCACCTACTCCTATTTATTGCCGTATTATTGTTATAAACGCGAGAATTTGGGAGGTTGGACGGTTAAATAAATGTTTGTTCATCTTTCACGCTTTGGCGGCTGGGCGAAATTAGCTGAAATTTACGTATACCTAGGTATATGCATATTACATTCATAGAACACGCCTTGTCCCATTTTAGTGTTCCTTGGTATATCATATCTACGTTGAGAAAAAGGTTTCCGTTCTTCTATTTTACCTCGTTACAAATTTTAAAAATCCTTTTCTTCTTAGTGCGTTTCTACGTCACAAAAATAAAACTACTGTGCAAATTGTAGCTGCATGTTTTAGCTTCAGTAGTTTTTACGGTGAGTTAATTACACCAAAAAGCTTGTTCTTTTAATCCTTACAACTTAACAATAGAAAGACATTAGCAGCCTGACAGCCGGCTGTCGCTTGGTCGTTGAAAGGTTAAATACATAATAATACCAGCCTATAACTAATCTAACATGGTGCTTATTTGAAAAAAAAAATGTGAAAACAAGCATTGAACCGTAATCTCTAAAATTCTAATAAGTCAAAGTCTTCACATAAATCTTACAGTAAAATACTAGCCATCTACAAATGGAAATACTAAAGAATTCAATCAAAGCGGGGCAAGGTCGGGAAACAACTAAAAATCACAACTTCTACAAACTTTTGAAAGGATAGTAATGATGAATGAATAATGTCCTTTCAGAGAGAAAAAACGTCGAAGTTCTTGTAAAAGGGAATAGAAAAATAACCCTTTTTAAATTTACTTCTTTTTAATGTTATTTAACTCTTTTCTGTACGCTAGTTCAAGGTTACATTCAAATATTGCTTTAAATTAGTAGTATAAGCAGTATTTATTTGGGTTAACATTGTTCATAACGTAACAAAGTTAACTATTACAAAATTATATTTATGAACAATATTAGTGTCGTGACGACCCAATGGTTAGGAAGTCCGCCTCTCAGCCATGGGGTTGCGGATGTAAAACCGATCAGGTGCAATGTTATTTTTTCAATTCACACCAGGATATCGCTGATATCCCGTGTTCTAGTGTATCATTGATCCCAGTTGTTACTCGTAAATCTTTGAGTTATTACACGAAGACAGGAGCCAAAAAGTCTAACCAAAGAGATAACCTCAGAAAAGATGGAACTAGACTAAGATCCTTTAGAATAGAATAACCTATATTTTAGGCCGCATAGGTCCATATAAAAATACGTCACCTTAACATACTGTTGGAGGTTTAATACCTACTGTAATACTGGCCGTCTCCCATATTGTCACATTGTTTAAATGTTAAAAAAGAATGGGTGATTCTTGACTTCTGATGTTTGGTTGCTTGCCTTGTGCTAAATTAAACTCTGCTTATTTTATAGAAATGTATTTATTTTATTATTTCTAAAACATACAACAACCATGTGTTAGTCTTTTCCCAATCCTAACGTACTAGGAAAGAGCTAGGGAGATGAAGATATTCATGAACGGGAACAGATTACATTTAATCTGAGTAAAATAATAACAATACAATGTTACATTTTTCGTGCGAAAGATCTGAGAGAACAGCTAACAATTAATATTGTTCTAAAAATAAATAATCTTATTTTAATATTAATTCTAAGAAAATAAATCCTTATCTGATAAAATTAATTGGCCTCTTTGCTTATACATCAAGTAGGTCACATCATACATCAATCTCATTATATATTTCCCATTTAAAAGGTAAAACAGATACATACCGAACAGTTGATAATACTCCAAGCTACTTCAATTTCACACCTGTCTGGCATTAATCAAAATGTATTACATACCTGTCTATAACATTAGATATATTACCCATTTACATATATATGGTATTTAGATACTGAATTAACATTAAGTGTGTTTCACATTAGATTACCATGTACCTATGAATTGTTACTATTGTAATAAGGAGAGAATCGTAAAAACTATATATTTTTTACTGACCGGACAATCCATTTTAGATACTAAAATTGCGTGCAGTTTTGTGTGTTTCTTACTTTTAGTAAAGAATGTTGGTATAGTCATATACTTAGTGGTTGGGCTTTGAAGTAGAACATAAAATACTTTTAAGCCGATTGGCCCCGATAATTTATTTCGAATTCGGCCACTTTGTCTAAGCCCACTATAACTGACAAAATCATGCAGAAAAACTCATAGGCAAAAGCTCGTTTGAAATAAATGCTTCCAGTTTGAACTTGAATACAAAAAGATCCCATGGTTTTTAATCAATTCAAAACAAAAGCGAAAAGTAAAGGATCATTTCATTCGAAACAGTTTAAGGTCTTAACAACATAATGGTAGCTGTTGATAAGAGTTATTTAAAGTTGGAACAATTGAGTGATCCAGTAGAAATCTGCTTCGGTCTACGAACAGGAAGACAAATTGATAAGAAACCTCTCGATGTAAAGTCTCTCTAAAAGTTTGTTAATTAATTACTTTCCCCTCGCTCACCTTTAACTAATAAACGTTGTTTTGGATTCGCGATGTGATGAATGACTTAAGTATAAATTAAACCAATTAGAGAATTTCCGAAACCTCTTGAAGTTGTCAAGCTGTTCGTATTAATTAATAAATCTTCAAATCTGATTATGGAATGTTTGCCGTCGGTGCTTAAGGCACGACATTGATAAACAAACCTTTTATTAATTCGTTACGTTCAACGCTAACGCTACTTATCTCGTTGACACAATTTCGCGTTCTAATTAACAATAAATAACAGTTCCTTCAACATTTTCAGTTTTTACCAAAGCACGCGTATTAAGATAACCAGCTTCTGACCATGACTTTGCCTGCATAGTCATTTCAAAGTGAATTATAACGCAAAACAGTCCAAGAGACTCGGCAACGGCGTATGCATTTGTATGATGTTAAGCGGCCATCTTTGCCTATAGACAATAAACACACGCAGCACCAGAGTCAGTATATTAGAGAAAGAATATTGTAATTAAGTCAGTACTATTGAAGATTGCCTCTTACAAGTAAACAATTTTGCCTTCTTTAATATTAGTTTGAAAAAATGATAAAAACGTAATCACAGATTTAAGGACCCATTATTTTCTTTTAGACAATAAAAAATGAGCAGAACTAACGAGATTTAGCGGAGTTCGTTTTGTTGTAAAAAATACTGAATTCTTTCTTGCGATACTTATTTCCAAGGTTTAAGGGTCAATGCACCTTACATACAAATACTGTTTGAAGCTACGTTCACAGTGTAGGTAAAGTTGCCCGAATGTGTTGTAGTGCCGGTGATGCGGCTTTTGTGTTTACGACCTCAAGTTCCTACGTTTGATAGTCACAAATCAATATAATCTACGCTGCCTTATACTTTCAAAAAAATCACACTTTCATTTTAATCAGACAAGAAATAAAATTCACGTAACAATCTTATCATCAAACAAACGATTCTAAAACACGGCTTATTGTTTAAAATGTCAGCAACATAAACGGGAACACAGAAGGTAATCCGTCGCGTGGGGCCACCTCATCACCACGCGAACAAAACGCAAATCTAAGTAACAACGCACACGGTACGTATAATCGTCATGACGTGTATTTAAATAAGCATGCGTTACGCGTCGGGTAAACACATTTTTCCTAATAAACGTTATTCTGGCTGCGGCTTACGGGGCAATGTTTTGTAAAGCCAGCGCTGGCTAAATTGCCCATTGCGGCCCGAATGCGGATTTCTGCTGTATTAGCCTAATAGCATTCTACTTCTTCAATTCTCATTTATTGCCGGTTCTTAGCAATTAATTCGGTTTTCATTACGTTGTCAGCTTATATTAAAATAACGTGGACGTTAAAGAGATCTTGTTCTTTGTAGGGTCCTCAAAATATTTTAATTTCGTGTAATTAAATTTTAATTTGTTTCTTTCAATATACGTTTGCTAGAAATGAAACCTACGCTCCTAAAATTCTAGAAGCAGTAATTGTTATTCTTAGTTTCAAATACTGAAGTATTATATTATTAGTCCACTAGAAGGCACTTTTAAACGTTATGAACAAGAATAACAAAATATATCTGGTAGCTTATTGCAAAAAGTGTTTCACTTAAAATGGGCAAGAAACTCCATCCTTACTGCTTAAAACTAAATGTTATACAACAATTGGATACATGTTTAGCAGTTTCCTGCGGCGTCATACAAACTTTTACCACTTCTTTTAACCCGTCAGGGATCAAACTTCCAAAAACTGCTTTTTAGTGTTGCTATGTAAATATCGCGTTCCAAGCTTCAGAAGTTTTGTCTGTGCATTGATCCACCACCAAAAAGCTACATAAAACTAGCTGTAGCTCGCTTTACCGCAACCGCATATTTGGTTACTACTTAGCTCCCTTAGGTCATAGCCTACAACTTTCCTCGATGAATGAGGTATCCAACACAAAAAGATTTGTTTAATCGAACCAGGTTTTTCTGAGATTAGCGGGTTTAACTAACCAAACAAATTCGTCAGCTTTTTAATTTTTTAGTGATGTAACTGTTAACAATAATAAACAACGCTTAATACGCAATAAGACTGATATGAAGCCTATGTCAATTATACTATGTACAGATATCAATTGCAGAAGCCATCAAAGGGCGTCCCGTTACAGAAGCAAACAGTGTACAATCTTCCATAAAGTGTATCTTCCTTAAGCAAGGTTACTGTTTTGTTTAACACAGTAATGCTTAAGCACGTTTAAATATATTTTGTGAGCATTACGGAAAGGGAAAAAAAGGAAGAGAAGTGTGGGTATAAATGATTTATCGTAACGACGGTACAATTGCTTACATGCTGTATTGTAAATAAAAAGAAATGCTAAACGCGTGTTTTTTTTTAACGTGTTCTAACTCGTGGAATATGTGTTGAATTTGCTCTTATTACAATTTAACTGCAGTTAAAGTTGCCGCCATGTTGGACGGTTTGCGAAAATGGAAATATGGGGCGGTTTACTCTTTTGTTTTTGGTTTTTACATGAATGGTAACGTTTTAACGACATTTTAGAGAGCCTAACGTTTTAGATATTATTAGTACAAAGTCAAAATAATCATTTATTTCCATTAGACCAAAAAGGTATAATGTAACGTAGTTTTGAAAAAAAAAATAGGAATCTAGTTTCCCATTATAAAATGTTGTTTCGTATGGAGAAGAAAGCGCGAGAAATTCTATACTTACTCTTTTAAATAATTGTGTAACAATATTTTTTTACATGGTGAAGTGTGAATTAGAATGGATAGAATGTATAAAACATTTTCCAAAATACCTATACATATAAGATATCGAACGTTTTTACAACTCCGACCCCGTAGGTTGTTATATAGGCTATAAATACCCTCAATAAATTCCAACTTTACCTGAGATTAGCAAACTAACAAACAAACAAAAATAACACGTCTATAGTTCCTAAAATTTACCACGCAAACGTCTACATGTACTCATATACATCAAATACAACTTTGTATAGAGTCATACAGCAATGCTGAACCCCCACAAAACACAGTCACAGACCCTGAGACTAATTAGAGAAAAATCCTTGCACAACACTCACACACTCTATTCCAACACAAGCTAAAAAAGCTTAACACGTAGCAAAAGCATTTGCTTCATTTTCCCTTCATCTTTCGCAGCTCCAATCTGATATAAAGGAGGGATACAAGTCACTAATTACACGATGACCGGCTCGTACTTGACCGTTTTTTGTGCGACGCTGTGACAAGACGGCTAACAAGCGCCTGCATCATTAGGCTCCGCTTCTTAATGAGCGCGCAGCCTGACCTGAGCACTACGGTTTATGACGTAGGCATGTGTGCACCTCTACGGACTCGGGAGGACTAATTTGTCATTATGTTACGTTGGACAGAATAGTGAATAAAAGTGTCAGTATGTTGCTTCTCATCCACAATATATGAGTGTATGAAGTTCAAAATTATTCTCACGGCAACATAGGTCTACGGCCTAGGTCTACGCTTTTGCTACGACGTAGCTGTTGCTACGCAGTCTACGTAAACATAATAATATAAGCAATTTTTAAGCGGTGTTACAGCGCTGGCTTAACTTTATATTTGTTATATAAATTGTAATTGGTGTTGAGATTTACAAATCAGTATTTCTTGAACACCGGTTTGGAATTTGTAAACATGTCTCAATATCAATTATATATTTTATCTGGGAGCCAGAACATTCGTGACCAAATTACAAAGTCGTCGTTTAATATTTCATGTAGAGTCTATTATTAGCCCAAGTAAATACATTCACCTTACGAAGCCTTACTAAATTAAATGTTTCTCGGAAAGAAGAAGATGAGGATGGAATACGAAATTTAGCTTTACCTCGAAGGCTCAAGATCCCTGATAAACCATTTCTGTGTGGCGAAAGTTAAAGACGCCTCTCAAATATTTTTTTATGTCAACTAGAAAGGCTGTTCAGTAATTAACACCTCATCACTTAATGTCGGCCGGGGCTTTAGACTCAGATATTGAACGCTCGACATTTTTTAGTGTCAGAGAGAAAATGGTACTGAAAAGAATTGTAATACTACAGACTAGACTAGATGGATAATAATTGATTGTTCGAAAGAGGATTTAGTTTTTACGTTTTTTAGACCCGGCTTTCAACCAATATTAATGAAGATAGTTTTTTTTTATATTTCTTTTTATAATTTCGTTTTCGCGTCTGATGTAACTTTAACAAACTTAATATTAACGCCACGCCTGCACAATTTCCAAAATTGCTGGTGTTTGTGTAAGAAAATCCAGTAATACCCTACCATACCTAAGAATAAAAAAAACAAAATGAATTTATTTAGATAAATAAAGCATACAATCAGAAATTTAACTAAAATTTCACTTAGTGTCAAAGAGCTGGTCGGTAGGAAAAATGCGACGATAGTTGCTTACTTGCCACAAAAACGTTTTTCAAAACTTCATGTTTTGCAATATCTTGTTTATCTTACTTTTAGTGTTTCTATAATTATGTGAAAACAATGTAAGTGAAGAGCAAAATATACATTAAAAAAGTAATCGTAAATAGTCATGGCAGTTAAGAGATGACCGATCTCAACTGAGCGCCCATTTACGAGCATGACGCGTGGCATCGGCACCATTTAGCTCAACCATTTTGAACACTCATTTGTACTTAAATTTCCAATTATGAGACTAACGAAGTGGTCGAATTAAATAAGCAAAAACACGAACGTCTTAACAAAAAATTATTTGGTATTTCTAAATATTTCCAGCTGTGAGGGGTTACAGCTTCATGCAAAGTCAGTTATTAATTAACATCATTTGGGGCACATTATGAAAGTTTGACACGACCCAGCAACGGATGCTCGTATTAAAAAACTTTTTCTCGCTTAAAACATGCAACACCGTTGAATTATTCATGATTTGGCTCGTGTGTGAAAGGCCAAATTGGAAGAATAAACGTATACTTGACAGAATTCGGCTGTTGCTGTTATTTTTATGCGATATTTAGAAAAGACTTTCCGAGATATCGATACGGTGAGCAAGCTCAGCATCAAAGGAATAGCGATTGCCATACAATCACTCTATTTTTCCATATACTCTGTTTACAAAACCAACATCTCCCGAGCATTTTTCCAACCATGTTAGCACTGGCTTACAGTAAACCCTTTGTTAGATTAATTGAACAGTTTTCTGGCTTCTGACTACCTGAAAGGAAAAACCGCCAAAGGTCTACGAATGATAACATGGAGCTTTGCGTGCTTCCCGAGGCGCGAGTTATCAATGATTTCCTAGAAAAACTAAAAAAATGCATATATTTCGGTAATCGCCCGGTTCCGAACCCGAAATTGTATGCAAAAGAAGCCCCCTTGTATGCATGAGATTACGGATTAACATTAAATTCACTTTAAACACCTGGTTATGACGACCACATATTACACGACCAAGAAATGTTATTAATGAAATAGATTATTTCAAATCAATAAAAATAATTGGTGATGACTGCAGTTATAACATAGTATAAAAAGAAATGTAAGAACGAACTCCCCTTAATGGCAGCTCAATTCCCACCGAGCGTGTCTCTCCGCCTACGACATCTATCAGCGTCGTCTCGCTTGTAATAACACTTGTAACGGGCAGCTCTACAACGACATTAAAACCTTCGACACACTAACTGAGGGTCGTAAAAGAAGCACTACTTTTAATCGGCTATAAGATACGACTTACATGACTGCTTTTGGTCCAAGAAACAATCGCGAAAAGTTAATTTTCGTAACAGAAATGCTGAAGACTATATTTCTTTAAGCATTTAATTAAAATTGTGTAGTGACTTAAATTAACTCAAAAGTTAACTTCTCTGAAGTTAGTCCAAGTCAAGGAACAAGACGTGGCTAAAGGCATTATTAAATAAAATTGTTTCATTAAAATATGTCTGTCTATTTCCAGCCAAAACAGTAAAAAGTAAAACACTCATGCTAACTCACATTGTAAATACAATACGTAACCCTTACATAACCTGATGCTTCCATTGTGAAACCTAAACAATAACAAAGTTAGTACCTAAAATTAATCTCAACTTATTTCCATTTAAAATGTTTTACGTTGTTTTAGTGACGTAGAATGAAACTATGTTTGTATTATATATTTGAATGGGTCATCCGAGTGCTGGGTCACAAGTAAACTGCGTACTTACTCAGTTAATTGAGACATCACTATGCTTCATGTTATTAAGTGCCCAAGGCGTTTGCTAACCTTTGTAGGCCCCATGACAACACACTAATTCGACTATGAGTATATAACGTACTTAGTACAACGGCGGAGCCGTGGAAAGTTAGCTTTGACGCAAACATTACTTATTATTATCGTTATGTCGTAAACGTGCCCTATATTAACTTTTCTGTCGTGTTTTTCCAGACTTACGATTTCTTTGTAAAGAAACATTAACAGAAATCTAAAGAACACACGTTTGTTACTGTTTTATGAAGTCAAAGTTATTTAAAATAAAACCACCATTCAAGATTAGTATAAAATGAAATGTTTTTGTTTAATATTGAGACATAACTGGGGAAGAGATTGTCTCAAAGTGCTTCATAAAAACTCTGAAGAATTCCTCAATATAAAGACTACTTAGTTGTAACGAAAAATCCAATAACATACACCGAGTTAAGAGCACATTTTATATTTCACAAGGCTCGGCCCCCGCCGAAACTACCACTTCGGTAGGGGGTCGAGTCGAAAAATTTATGAAGTAGACCATTTTTCCCCCAAAATCATGTTATAATGAAAGACAAATGTCCATAATCTTGATAAACTATGTGCTCGGGCAACAGCTAAATTGAATTACAAATTTTGGCCGGAGGTGAGATATTATGCAAATTGCTAAGTCTTGCCGACTACAAACATGACATTACGGAACGTTGACGCAATGTTTACTGCGCCAAGGAACTGACGGCTAAGAATCAGCATTTATGCCCAGTTTCTTGATATCTACACAAATATTGCAGTAAATAGTACCTGCTCTATTAAGTAATGGACTACTCCACACAATAAATTGCTCGCTTTTATTGGGGAACGGGCTAGGTGTTCGTTTTGGTTTAGGCAAAAAATAATAATTTTTCGAGGCGTAATGTAGGGACTTGTATCTGATTTCTTATAGTCAGATACTATCAATATCCTGAAAACTGAACCACTATTTCGTTGTAACATATATTACAAGTGAGAACCTATTTTTTATCAAAAACCGCACCAGGTATTCGGTAGTCTGAATTTTTCAATTCACTAGAGTTTTTTATTTCTCATGAAAGACTTAGCGAGACCCCAGACTCTTACAAAATGGCATAAAATGGCAGGTTGGGTACAGACCTGTCCTTACAATAACAGTAGATCTTTTAAAAAATACTGACAAGGACAACTCATTCACTAACTTATTTATTTGTTCACACACCATAGAAATAATTCTTCATAATTTAATAAGAACTGAAACACAAATTAATTGTTCACAATTATTAACCAACGCACACACTGTGGCTCATAATAAATCATTTTAATGAAACGAGTAAAATTTTGTTCTTTCTCGTAATATTTTGCGAAAATTCTTCTAATAAATATTAGGATCAGCGACGAAATATTACGTCCATAATCACTCCGCGCTAGTATAATATCTTTAGGTTGAATAACTAATGATAGGTGCATTTATCTTAGAGGCCCGTGGCCGGGGTCACTGGGTAACGATGGGCGTTCTTCAAATTGCCACAGATTAACTAGCCCCAAGAGGAGACGGAAAACTCCTTAAATAAATTCTGCAGATTCTTTCACCAAGGTAGCCTAATCAGAGCGTTCGGATTAATAATTAATTAGAATAATATTGCATTGTATAATCAATCAGTTTCCTTGTCTGTAATCCTTTGTTATTAATATATATTTACTTTTCTTATTTATATACATAACATGGTAAAATGACTGACTGACTGTTTGTTGAAATATCAACGCACAGGTCAAACCGCTACTTCTTATAGACATTAAACTTGAAGGGTGCGTTCTTTGCGAAAATTTGGTACCCACTAAGAAAGGTTTTTTGGAAATTAGGCGCCTAAAGGTAAAACGCCTATGGTTGGAAGTTCCATGCGAGTGAAGCCGCGGGCTAAAGCCAGTTCTGTATAACAAACAATTAAATTAAAATAAGCATTATTATATAACAACCACTAATTATTGTGGGTGTGGTGCAAATATTTGTAAACTAACTCACCGCAATTGGAATACACAGTTGAATTAATGTTGAATATTGTGTGAGTTTCTCGCCGCATGCAGTTTTGTGTATCGATCACTGAGCTCGGCCGCTATGTTAATTCTTTAACACGTAATTACAGACATACGATCCATTAATTTACACTAATTATTTGTTGAAATATACTTCACAAAGTGCATACATTAAAGTGCAAGGCGGATAATTAATATATTTTGCATTTGCTATTTTTAATTTGACTTAAAAAACTGTGGCTATTATTTATAGAACTTATGATCACCCTTTTCAAGTTCAATAGGCGATCTTGAATTAATAATAATATATTATAATTTCAATTTTTATCGTGCACGTGATAGACGTCGTCAAGTCCAAAATCGCCAATACGCTTTGAGCAAACATAGTGTTCAATGCTTGATTGCTTGTGCCATCTCTACATGTGAAGAGACATTTTCCAGGGAATGGAGCAGCAATAGGCTCGCTTTTAAATTAATATTAATGGACTAATAATGACAGCTTTCAACAAAATGATGTCTACGTAAAAAGAAAATAGGGCTCTATTCTTTAAAATAACATTGATTCAATGTTTAAGCTCACTCGCTGGACTCGTATAAAACACTTATAAATAGCCGAAAGCGAATAAAACATTGTTTCGTATCATAGCGTGGTTGACGGCACTGTTTGGACGTAAGCCGTAAAGATTATGGATTTTTTCCATTTAAAAGCAGGTGGGCTTATTCGTTTACCTCCAACAAGATTGACCTTTCACCATGGCGAAATAAAATAGCTGAAAAAACTGACGACACAATCGAATGAATACAGTGGCCACAAAGCCGATTAACTTCCTCTAAATCGCGTATATGAAGTAAAACTACATACATATAATAGTGGTCAGAATTATGGGCAATATTGAAGGCGATTAATTTGACACCAGCCTGCCTCTCGACCGTTCTGACCAATAAATTGAGGTTAAACCCCATTGATCTACCGAATCCCCGGCCATTCACTACGCTTTAGATCCATCCTGTCCGTATGTCTTAGAACCGGTTGAAACTTGGATACGAATTTGTTAACCATCGATATATGCGTTACAGTATTGGTCTAGGTTCTGGACATATACATATAGGTTCATGCATTGATACACAGAAATGGATAGGTCGCACCAATTTGTCGCTGTTGATCTGTAATTGCGGATTAACTGTATGATTTGCTTTGATAGTTATCGATACTTACTACACTATAGCTGAAGTTTGTTTCTTTGGTTGGACCCCTAATCTCAGGAATAGCATAACCAGCAGCTAGTTTATGTGAAATACACACATAAGCTAGGTTATATGTAACATCACGTTGCGACTTACAGGATTGGAGCGGTAACCAAAACGTAGGTTTAACAGCGGCGACAGATAATATAGATGATAACAGTAACTCCAGTCACTACCGTGGTCGTATGGTTGACATGGGTTCGATTACCAAAACAAGCAAAAGTCAATATACCTATTAATAAATTAAAAAGTTCCATTAGGATTTCTCAGTTGTAGGAAATAGAAATGTGACACTTCTATACCTCAAAAATAACGTGAAGCTGTCGCTAATATTCGGGTAATCTCTTCCCAATTCTGTTGGATTGCCATCGGTCTATGGCTGTGAGAGATAAGGAAGTAAACTTGTGTTTGCTCACATATTTTTGCACTAGAATATCTCCGACATACCTGGATAATCTTAATTGAGATTGGCCACCGTGACCGGAATTCGGTCTGGGGAGTGTTATTAGTTAGTAGTAGTTGAACATCCTGACTCAATTGTTTTGCAACCATGGTCGTAACCGATCGGTGTACGGGTAGACTATAGTTTCGATACTTGAGCGTTTCATCTGTATGGTAAAGCTACGAATCTTCTGCTAGTCGTGAATTTGTTTTTTGGTCTAATTTGCCCACGGTGAGCTGACAAGGAATGTTAAGAAAACATAAATACGCTGTTTTGATATCTCGGAGAATATTTATAGATACAGAGTTTACTTTGCGATAGTCGGCTACATTTTAAACCAAAAAACATCATCATCAGGAAAACAGCATATTGGCAACTGGGGTGACGACACATATGCGATAACAAAGTCATAATTACCAAAACGTGTCACAAAACTGTTGGAATTTATTTAGTACGCTCTGCTCTTCTCTATTCTATAAATGTGGAGTTCATACATCTCCCATACTATCAGATATGAATGTCGAAACGTCGCTCTTATCGTCTGCAGAGTAATGCACGATATTTGTCTTACCACTCGTCCCTCTGGCATTCTTCTCTCTATATCAACTTCATTAGAAAATATATTAAGTTAGATGTTACTTAGTAACTTTATGTAACTGAAAATAGAACATTATGCGCTTTGGCTTCTAGCAAAGATCCTTTTGAAAGGCAGCTCAGGAATTATGGGAATTAGTATCCCCTGACGGGGTAGAACATGGCACTGCTTCATATCGCTAGTGGTCATTTAGAACCGTTTATTCAGTGGTCTTATGTATGTGAGGATCAGTTTTCTAAAATTCTAACTAGTATTATAAATGCAGAAGTAACTTTGTTGGTTTGGTTGGTAGAACTATGGCACTGAAAAAGATGGAACTTTGTAATAGATTGAAAAGAACATATAATAATTAACAATACCAGCCTATTATAGCCCCACTGCACGAGCCTCCATTGGTACTTGACCGGATTAGAACCCACCACCTCTCGCATAAGAGGCGGGCGCCTTAACCACTAGACTATCTCATGTTTAAAATAACGTAGGGTATTTTTAAATTAACGCCTCTTTGTGTGTCAGGATATCTTATAACAACGCGTACAAAGTGAGGTAGGTTGCTATAAATAGGCTTATTACTCTACAAACAACCATATAGTGTTCAAACAGGTAACGATATGTTTGCTCAAAATACCTGAGTTCGTGTAAAATTGCTTTCTGTCTGCTACAACGAGTTATCCAACTTTTTACATTACCAACATAGATTACTTTGTATCGTTACTGTAAAAACACTGAAGTGGAACGTGGGTGCTTTATTGGCACCAAAAACCTCATTTTTACACAAATATTTTTATAAATGTTACCTAATAGAACAAAACGTAAATGTCATTGAAATTTCAATAAACTTCATGAATGAAAACGTCGAAACCAAAGTTAACTAATCTCAACTGTAAAATTAGTTAATGTTTCGTGAACTACCTAAATTAGGTCATAAAATGTCTATAACAGTAACAGTCTATTTTATGGATACTATAACACTTAATCAAACTTTAAAGTAGGTATATAACACTTATATTACACCGCTAATTGTCACAAAAGACCACATAGACATAAAGCATTAAATAACGCGCATAATTACGCGTGTTTAACAACATTATCCCGACCACTATAAGTCTTTGTGTCACCTTCGTATATGTTCTTAAGATCAATATTGTATGTATATTTATAAGTGAGTACAACAGTAAGGCTGTAGTCACACAGATAAGATGCCGCGGCGTCAACACGACCGCAACAAACCCCTTTATCTTAAGGAAGTTACCGCTACACGAATCCGTCGCGACCCGTGTGAATTTACTGCATTCATGTCGTACATACAGTTGACACGAAAATATATGACATACAAATAACAGGGTACTGTATCGACTTGTCAATTGAATTTCACAATAGGCGAGGCAACGAAAAAATACTAATTAGTCCGTCAGTTAGATTACCAAAAACTTTTGGAACGTATTTTTTCTTTTTTCTCATAAACGAAAAATGCCGACGATACAGCAGTGCTTTGAAGTTTCGCAGGACGTCCCGATCTCATACAATTTTTACTGAACAGTGACTTCAAAACCACTCCAACTTTGTAACTATTTGCCTTTGTATTTTTTATATTAATTTAATGAAGCAAAAAATACGTGTCCCGTATTTTTGGCCCGTCTATCAGATGAACTACAGAACAGAAATGAACACAATGCCTTTTTTTAATGTTGTCGTCATTCCAATTGTAACAAAGTTCGTCTCTTATTAAAACAGTCGTGTAATAACCAAACCATATATCGAAAATATTCCGCCAAAATACATGCAAAAAATAACTGAAACCTACATGACGATATTTATGATTCCATATCTCCTTTAAGCATACCAATCGATCATATTGAAAAACACAATCAGTTCAATAATACATCGACTTCATTTCGTACTGTATATTCAATGTGTCCTCAGACTTATACTGTTTATAAGATGGACGTCATGTAGACATGTTCTCATTGTACTTTCAAAGTCAAAGTCATATTCGTATTGTTTAGATAGTGCACGCGATGTTGTGCTGACAAACGCTATGTATCGCTGATCGATAGTAATGTTATGTAAACACGAGTTTGTACATGATATTGACATTGTATCGAGATCGAAATATTAATGTCAAGATAAACTAACATTCGATACTGTTCTGTTTTAGTAATTTTTCAAAATATTGGCTTTTGTCAAACTTTTGGCATGTTTCAGTTATTTGGGGATATGTTTAATGATAAATCTATTTTTAGTAACGTTGTCTCTTAACCAAATAATCCTGAAAATTGGTAACTTATTTTTAAATGTGGTTTGTTTCAGACTGGCGATTATGTTTTTTTCTATCTTTTTAAGAGAATACTAGCTGCTCTGCGTTTCATTCGTGTCTTTGTTTAGTACTGTACCGCAGATTTCTTTTTCTTATAGGATTTAGGATTTCTTTAGGGTTTAGGATTTAAACTACCTAAAAATATCTTCGATTATAGACTTTTGTGTGTTTGATTAAAATATACTTAAAAAACAACTATTTAATATCTACTCAGTATTTAAATCACATGTAACTATAGAAACAAACTGAATGCCAACTATTAAGCAAAGATAAACCAACGTTTGCTAAAGTTCCGTTCGTTTATCCACGCAAAACGGAGATAACCTGTGTTCCCCGTTTGATGACGATGGATAGGATAACTTCAGAGTTGCACAAGGTACACAGCTAGTGCACCAGGAAAACTAGATCCGTTTACAATTAAACGATGAACTAATGAACAAACTAATTCCGCGGTCACAGTAACTGCTAGGATTACATTGACGTGCAAGGAAACACGGTGAACAAAGTTTACGCGCAAACCACTGGACAAATTAACTTTGTAGAGGTGTACCTTCATGTGTTCCAGTTTCATTTACTTTTAATAATGGAGACGTTGCATTTGAATATGTAAACAAATAGCGTTTAGTTATAAATATAGATTGATTTATTTATTTCAGGAAAAACACCAAAAGTGATTGTTCATAGAATTTTGGGCGCCCATCACAAGTCAGGTTTTTCGTCAATCAATCCAAAACTCGCTAATGACGACAGTATGGTGGTTAGGTTTGAATAATAGTGTTATGTCTGACACTAAAGATGCCCATCTGATAACCATCAGTCATTATATTAGACGATCAGTCACAATCTTCGATGACCTACCGTGTAATGGGAGCCATGACATGAAAGCTATTCCTAAATGTAGTCTATGTTCGATGTTGTACAAAACCGAAATTCATTTTTTTTAAACCGCTGATTCAGATAAGAAATAAGCCCCACATGTATTTGGCAATCAAAAATAAGAAATCTATGCAAAATATATTTATAAAATGATAAACCGACTGATTGCAATTACATCAACGCACAGCTGGTCTTTGAGACATAAAACTTGAAGGGTTTTTGTGAAGAATAAAAATCCACAAGAAAACATTACTGAAGGGGTAAAAATGGGATAGAAGTTTCAACATTCACACGGGCAAAACCACGGGTAAAAACTAGTTCCATTTTTTTTATAAACACCCAATTAACAATCAACTACTTACGCCAAAGTAGCAACCACAAATTAATATCATTAGTCGTACATATGAGCGAGTTAAACGCATACCTAGAAATCTAAGGCACAGTAACTAGAGCAATAATTAACCACTTGATCCTTGTTATTTCACCGCAATCCTTTATGCATAAGTGGCTCATGTGTACAGCATCAATAGCATTTAGCGGTAACTGGGTTTCTGAGAAACTTGATACTAAAGCTACTGGCAGTTGAGCAGCTAACGTGGTGATAATAAATGAAATCAACTTTTGTCAATACTATTTGTTTGTGGGTTATGTGAATGAAATGGGTATTCCAAATGAAAAAACAACCAAGTACGAGTCGGCATCAATCAGAAAAGGTATAGATTTACCTACCTATAGAACCAGAGTTGCAGAGTTTTGAAGAAAGTTGGGGAGAACATCGGACAGGTACAAATTCAAAAAATATTTTCCTATAAGGGTGCTGCTTTTTAGTCGCAAGTACAAAACGTTTAAAATCTAATCGTTAAATGAAATAAATGAAAATAACACAACATTTCACCACACTAAACAGCAACTGCTATCATTAGCAACTTCTTTCGAACGGAATAAGAATTACATTAACACACAAATAAAAAAAGTACGAAACAATGAATAAAACAACTCTCACATTTTCCTAAACGTGATTTTTTTATTTCCACAATACTAAAGAGACTAAGCTGAACAAATAAAATTTTAAAAGCGTCCAAGGTTTCAATGGCCCGTACAACATAGGAGTAAGTATATAAATATGTAAAGGCGAACTGGAAAAACGTTATGTGAATATAATGAAAAAGCCGTACATTCACCATCTCGCTGGTACACGTTAACATTGAAGGTAAGCATATAAAGAGTCAATATCGGCAGCCCACGAATAAATGGTACATAATGAAAATATATTACATGGCCCGCCTCGTAAACGGGCGACGGACTTGAATGTTATTCAAATAAACATTACCCTGATCGAACGTCGTCACGGACTCCCAGAAATCGTCAAATTTATAACTGTGCTCATGCGAACATTTGCATGTATGTTGGTACCCCCGCTTTGCTGTACACGGAATCAATGAGTGATATAAAAATCAATGGCGCGTTCTATAACGGCGTTTAGAGTGATTTAAATGCCCTTTTCTCTTTTGTTTTTATTTTTAATTTGGTTTTCCGGGAAGTTGGTTGTTTGTTTTAGAGAAAATAAACTCTGTGCTATTTAGCTTATGTCCCACAGCAGGGCAAATATCTTTCTTTCTTTCTTCCAGCCCTCGTTATTTTGGGTCCGTCATTGACCCAGGATAGATGGGTTGGGACCTATCCATTCTAGTAAGCTTCAATTTCTCGCCATGTTCGCCTTGGTCCGCCACGATGTTGTTGGACGCATTCTCATAACTTGAAATATTTATTTCATTTAGCTCATTGAATGATTCGTTTGCATGCGGCAGACGTGGCTGGCTCAGTCCAATTTGCCTACTTAGTAATTATTTTATTGGTACATACTTCATATCCACGCATAGAATAGGGTTTCGTAATGAATTATTTGCTATTACAGCTTAACAACCATTTTGCATTGTACCGGTTATATATATATATATATATATATATATATATATATATATATAAATATAGTATTGTATTGATTGAGGTTTAGGGTTGTCTGCGTTTCTCAAGTTAGGTGTCTATAACTCCTAGATCCTAGTCTAACAAAGTTATTTTAGCCATTTAAATTTTTATTTAAATGCATAATTTTTATTTATGTGCATGTTTTTCAAGCTAACCGTTTAGAGAGGAGGAAAATCTTGAGAAAAAAATGTGCTTTAAGTTAAAAAAAAAACATCTTAGCAATCTCCCAATATTTTTAAAAGTCTTTTCTAATAATACCCCACACTATGGGGTAGATGCAAGAAAAAAAATTTTCGTAATTTTATTTTATTACTTTGTCGACGTTGTAAATACACAAATTCATGCAAAGTTTTATCTTTCTAGCTATTAATAACTGTTTGGACGGTAGACCGAGGACGGATGGACGGAGGGACGGACGGACATGACATAACGAAACTATAAGGGTTCTTTTTGTACATACCATTTTGATGCGGAGCCCTAAAATTTATTTTACTACTATTTGTATCTAAGTATATTATATGTTGTTTGTTTTATTCATATTGACTCCAAATATGTATCTCGAGAGCCAGTCACCTATCTATAAATATGCAAACGTTTAGTTTACGTAATATCCCACGAATAATAAATTAATTAATGCAAACTCGCTGGTTACAGAACATTTTAGACCGTTCCAGGAACTTTCTGGTAGTGATTTTCAACCTTCTACATTCCTTCTACATAACATACTCGATAAATTAACGATATTTTTTACGCCTACCTATAATAGCACCCTAGGATGTATTAAGTTGTTGTGTGTGGTCAATGTTATGTGGTCAGCGCTGTCTGTAATATATGACTATAATTATGTTGTTTCTTTTTTTGTTTTTGTTGTCTCCTTGAGTAAAACTTTGTGAAGTCGCAAAAATACCGTTCCAAAGCATTGTTACTGAATTGTGAATGAATAATAATGTGAATGCCAAAATAACTCCCCCTGAATACCTACAAATGATGTCTTTAAGTCCTTGATTTAAGATCAGACGTGGAAATTAAATTTCTGCTTTTGCAATCGCATTAATTATAACATAAGGGAGGCACTCTTACCTTAGTATAATCAACGAGAGACGATAAGATATACATAATACGATATACACGTATACATTAGACAGGCCTGTTGGTCTAGTGGTTAGTGACCCTGACTGCTAGGCCGGAGGTCGTGGGTTCGATTCCCACCCAGGACAAACTTTGTGTTATGAGCATGATTGTTTGTTCTATGTCTGGGTGTAATTTATCTATTATATGTATGTATTTACAAATTATATAAGTATGTATATCAGTTGTCTGGTTACCATAACTCCAGCTCTGCTAAGCTTGGGATCGGATAGCCGTGTGTTAATTGTCCGAAGATATTTATATTTATTTATTTATAATCACATCATTTATTTCCGTGGCGGCATCTATAATAAATTAAACATTTATTGGGTTTGGTGTGTATACAACCTCTCACCCCAGACGCATAGACCTTCTCGGTTTAGTCATGAGTGAAATAGAACACAAAACAAAGAGCAACAGTAGCCTATAAAATAAATATCTCAGAACTTGGCTTTGAAACAAGAAAGAATGCTTTTCTTTGTTCTTTTTATCTGACTTCGAAAAGGAGGAGATAATCAATTCGTCGGTTTAAAAAAAAACAAAATGAATAAAATTTACTCAATGAAAACCACGCTACACGTTGCTATTCGGGGGGCATTTCGTCAAATTTTCTGTCGAACCACACGTTTGGCTAGATTGCTTCACGTCAGTCGTTGTTATTATAGTTCTACATACTTTTCTACCAGACCCCGGGTAAGTAAAACAAACAGCGCAACAGCAAAAATACAATCCTTAGCACTACCATGCCTCGATCACTCGCTTGGCAATAGGGATGTTGACTACATCAAAAGAATGACATTCTGTTTAGTCCGTCTGTTAGACAGTCCAAAAATACTGGACACATATTTTTTGCTTGATCAAATTAATAACAAAATACAAAGATAAAGAGCATCAATGTTCCGGAGAGGGGGCTTGTGACGTCACTCCTCAGTAAAAATTATACACGTTACGTTTCACGAAACTTCAACGCACTGTATTGTCGTTATTTTCTGTTTACGAAAAAAAAGAAAATACGTGTCCCAAATTTTTTGATTATCTAACTGACGGACTAATTACTTTTTTTTTTTTGTCATCTCGCCTATTTACCAATAGAGAACGGATTAGAAATTAAATAAAAAACACTTTTATTATATTAGGGGAACATAATATTATATAGAGGAACAACCATAAAAAAAAACCTCGCTACATTCGCAACTACTAAAGTGTGCTCATAACCAAAAAATTCCCACATAAGAGTGACTTTTCTAAGCACATTTTAAACTGATTATACATCATGATTGGGTTGTTCATTACCTACTTGATAGGTTGCCTACAGACGGGCACTAAAGCAAATTTGGTCGCAGGCTTCGGGAACGACCAAATGATTGATCGTGAGTAGAGAACCTGCGGTGATCCATCAGTCGGGTGGACATAACCGCATCGCATTTTACTAATTTATCGAAGAAGCGAGAAAATAAAATTAACAATAATAATGTTTTATTTTGGAAAAAAAGTATATCTTTATAGCCTGAAATATGAATCTTTAAAAATATTAGCTTTTGTTATTTCTTTTTCTGTCATATTTTTCTGTGATTATCGGTTTCGAAGTAACAAATAACAAAGGTTTGTTATGTAGCGAGTTGAATATCAATTTCTTGAAAATCTTGTTCCTAGAACTGTCGGACTGGCGATCAACTTTCCATTCGTTTCGTCCGGTGTTCGCCTATCTATTACGAAAAAAAATTGGAATGGAAAATACTCACAATATACATAGTGTGATGGATTGCACTGTCTGTAGCTTACAATCCTGATATTGTGTGAGCACGAATGGTTTGCAGCATATTTCTTATGGAGAAATACTCATATCGCTCTGTATTGTAAATCTAGACATATACTAGAGCAATCATTTCAATAAAATATATAAAGATATGAATTGTAAAGCTACGTAAAAAAATGTTATAAATAAAATAGATTTCTTGCAAAATGAGTACGTCTCGTACTTAAGAAATTGCTCCATTATTTTTAAAAGATTCAGTTTATTCGTAGTACAGTTACGAGCACTTAATTTTGATATTCAAATTGATAAAGGTCGAGAGTTATGTACTTCTACTTATTATAGTCATTACGTAGACTTATTCGTTTATTCTTATCGCTGCCATTACTATGACCCCATCAGAAGTCACAAATGCAGATAGGTCACTCGCAAACATATTGAATTTCTTCAATATAACAAATACGGACCGGCTTTCTCATAATGTGATGTCGGTACGTTTTTGTGATATGCAAGGATGAATGATAATGAAGCGATCAGTCGGTGAGCGCGTGGATAGCTGACGTTCTGATGACGGCTATTATGGGAATTTGGCGAATTCGTAGCCTCACCCCTTTATGGAACGTGATCCGACCCCCAAGCAGCGCGTGAGCCGCATAACTCGACCCGAGACATTTACTCTTACGCAGAAAAATGAGAGGTCCATCCCGTTTTTTAAACTACGCCTATATCTAACTCACGTAACACGTAGTTGACTCAGCTGGGAAGAGTTTGCACCAATTCAGTAGCGAGCCAACACGGCTATGCTAAAATAGTTAGTGAGGCTGACATCACAAAGTGGTGTTGAGGCAAGGTGCCCGATTAGTTAGTCAACATCAGAGGCCCCAGCAAAAGGAAAACTTCGACCGCGTTGGCGGGGAATTCAAGGGTTAATAAATAGCGTTTCCGTGACACCAAATATTTATTCACGTGTACATTTAAATAGACGTAAAACGTGATTGATCGCCGTTAGAGAGGGTTCGTTTTAGTAGCGTGTGGCTTACGAGTAAATGGCTGGATAGGGTAGTACGGTTGGGTTGTAGTTGATACATCCCGTTCGATGGATGACCGATCACACGGCACATCGGAATCCCTCCATTGCTCGCTCAGTGCGTAAAGCTTGATATCCGGAGTGATGCTGGCAGTCAACGTTTATAGTACGAACATATCAAAGGCGTTTGTGAATCGACACAAGAAAGATAGTTAGAATCCCGAATTCCCGAAAACATTTGTCACCTTCAACTTTAGCGTTTCTGAAAATAGTAAAATAATTATACCGTTTTTTTTCTTACGTTTAATGGTTCGTTGATTGGCTGGCCTTTACTGTTATTATTTTTTATATTATTATTATGTCAATTATATCTATGTTATGTGTCTAATAATCATAGAATCTACGAGAACTCATTGTTTGTTCGCATCTGCTTATAACCCAGAATTGAGTCCATATGTTAAGCATCCACTAGGTACATATAATCAGAACTACATAACAACTTAACACATTATATACCCGAGCTTGTTATTCAGGAAACATCGGTGTTCGCTACATAATTAGAAATTCGTTGACCTGTAAATTTCCGTTTTCCGTTGTGGATTATTCTGTTTACGATATGAGCAGCTGTGCCTACATTTGTAATAATTTCGTCATTAATTTCTATCGCTCGGGTGACCAAAGTAGAAATTGATTACAGTGTGCAGGGTTTGTTAAACATGTTTTAAATATCACATGTTATTATAACATCTTCTGTTTATATTGGAAACCGTTATAGGAAAATTAGCTTTTGATTTTTATTCGTTACAATTAATGTATGTATAATACCTTATTTTAGTACCTGATTAAGGGTCTTTGATAAGACTAAAAAACGATAATTATCTAAAATTGTAAAGATATTGAGTTAAAATTTACGTGATGTCGTGCAACATCAAGCTTTGCTCACGATTTTCCACATAATAATATTATAATAATACGTACAGTATTTGTTACGTAGTTTTAACAGCAGCTAGACTGTAATGATACTGGGAGGATACACTGTACGCCCGGGTATTGTGGCAGAGCGCAGAGAAGAAGAAGGAACTCTTGGATGAACTCCTCAGGAATTGCGAAACGAGGCACACCATCAAAAATAGTGGAAGAATATATTCAATGAGACATTTGTCCAGGTTAAAAAATATGGCATATTTCAAGTGAATATTGGTTTATTTTTATTGGTTGAACCTCATAATCGAAATAAAATCAATATCAAAGGCATTTATTTCACTTAGACCATTTACTTACTTTTGAATAGTCAAGGAGTCGGTCAGTTAGAACGTTGACGCCAGTTGCCTGTTCCCACTCTTTTTGTAACTTCATGTTTTACAAAAACTTCCATTATTTTTCGTGCTTCTATAAGTGAAAACAATGTAGGTAAAATATTAAAATCCATACTAATATTATAAATGGAAAAGTGTGTCTGTCTGTCTGTATGTTTGTCTTTCTTTCACGGCAAAACGGAGCGACTAATTGACGTGATTTTTTAAGTGGAGATAGTTCAAGGGATGGAGAGTAACATAGGCTATTTTTGTCTCTTTCTAACGCGAGCGAAGCCGCGGGCAGAAGCTAGTAAACAATAAAATAAAACAAAAAAATATCCCACATATGCCATCACAAGTGTCTAAATATATAAAACCAGCGTGCAAAGATACTTTTTAACTATAAACACATTACCATCACTCCGCTTGCACTTAGAATGCACTGCTTTTTATCACTCTCCTCACATTGCTCTGAATAGCATTATGCTCTTAACTTTGGTAGAAATATAGCCCATGAATTTAACTCAATAAAATCTTTAAGTAAAATTTGTATTTTGGAACCAACTAGAATATCCGTTTAAACCTTCGAACACACGTGATACGAGACACAATAGAAAGACAATAGCAGCCCGACAGCCGGCTGTCGCTTGGTCGTTAAAAGGTTAACCTTTGAAAAGAGATTAAATACATGTAATAGAGAAGTATTTTTGATAGGCAAGCAGAAATCAAACCTTATATTTATCCACTAGCTTTTGCCCGCGACTTCGTCCGCGTGGAGTAATAATTCCCGTTCCCGGGGGATTTCCGGGATGAAAACTATCCTATGTCCTTTCTCGGGTCCCAGACAATATCTGTACCAAATTTCATTCAAATCGGTTCAGTAGTTAAGGCGTGAAGAAGAGACAGACAGACAGACAGACAGACAGAAAGACAGACAGACAGAGTTACTTTCGCATTTATAATATTAGTAAGGATTAAATTAATGAGCAGAAACAGAAGGTTTTTGCTTCAATAATAACATGTAATGTGGCTTAGGATACGTCAACATGTTATCGGATTAACAGCTGCCAATCCGAGCTTATCTCGTTGAGATAATACAAGTGGTAATACCGCTTAAAACCACGTTGAGTGGTAATTCTATGGATTACCAGTCTCTTCAGTATTACGTGCGTCCTAGCACTTAACTTACAATTGCCTTCGTTTTATTATACGTTTTCAATATAATACGTATTTATTATTATATTTATTCTTGTATTATAAGTGTTCTTTATGTGTGTATTCATTTTCTCTTCGTTGACTTTCACGAATGAGACAACAGCTCAGATGCTTGCTTTGTTGAATATATCAAAACAGTTTTGGTGTTGACGAAAAAATAAACAAAAGTAACTATGCAATGGCACTAAGGCTGGTTTTTATAAAAAAAAAGTATTATAAGTTATGGATAAAATCACATGCAAATATGGTTTATCTATCCGCTAGTTATTATTACATTTATATTTGCACATTATTGATATGGTTTTAATACAAAATAGTTTCAACTAATACATTCATAAAATCAATGCGTCATGAAACTATAAATAGGTCAATCACTTAACCTCACATGAAATGCCATACTGTATATAAATATTATAATTTCCACATAAATCAATGGTTTACAAATGTTTCCATTTAATTTTTTATATTCAGATGCAAATGGACGACCTCTGAGGGCGTGGGATTCCGCGTAATCTACATTGAACTTCGAATTAATTAAAAAAGAATACTCCCGGTTTATTAGAACTTTGGGAAATTCCACCAATTTCAAGTATGCTCCAAATTTGTTTTTACCCTTTTAAGGAAGTTTAAACCTTATGTCAATCGTATAAAAGTTACAAAACGTTGTATAGGGGTAGGTATTTGTTGAATTTTGACATACGTGTCTTTATCCTATTGACTGTTTTAGTAACAGTACTAACAGTAAACACTCTACCCTTCCTTTATCCATATTTTTCATAAAAAATATTCCTTGTGTGACCTTTACAGCTTACAAATTACAATTAAAGGTCATTGTTATTACACAAGTAACAAACATAACAAGATTTTTGTGACATGACTCATGATAATATTGGTTTGTCGTGTCAGCTCATATAAAACTCCTAAGCATTTTACTAGGTAGTAATAAAACATACGGCTAGAAGATTATGTTAAAGAGATATGAACCCAGAAAAAGCAGGAGATATATATGCATAATCAATGGTTTTATACCATTACATTAGAAAAAGCCGTAGAGATGTTGCAGATTACACACTAACTTTAAAGCGGCATACTAACGCACGAAACGTTACAGAGGTAAGTTTATGTAAGGTACTTAACTACATGGTAAAGTTTTGGTGTGCCATTAAAGAGTGTTTATAATCCACTTATTTTTATTTATATATTTCATTGGGCATAACATTTTTCTAACCCAACATGTTAAGTTTAAAGTAAATAATAAAACAAAGTACTTTATTTAACGAACTTACAATAGGTAATCAAAACCCCATATTTCCCTCACTAAATATCTAATAAGTTCCCGTGAATTCACGACAGTATTCACATAAACACCAATTGTTCGGAACACCTTAATAAATTCATAAAACTCGGCTGGGTCACGTAGAACCATAACGCTGAAAGTGTAAACTGAAGGTCTAAATGAAGTCGTTGAACTAATAAACGCGTTGGGTAAGGTGAACGTAATAACGTAACTACAAACAATTACAGAGCGCCACGTCACTGCTTTCATGCTTTCACTCTCCGCCGTCTTAACCCGTAATACATTACAATTTGTACAACTCGACTCATACAGAACACTCCCGTCAAAGTTTAACCACACAACTTGGCACTAATGAATGAAGACTTTGCAAACTAATTTGCCACCACGCCGCAATGACAGCGCTCCTTAAAACTATTAATATTGTCGTACGTACTCAGTACCGTACGTGTAAGCTCAGACATGCTTGCGTGCATTTTAATGCTACTTACATAATTTTGTAACAGACACGTCTTGTCTGAAACCTCATTAGTGGGAGAAGTTATCTAATCATTCTATATACGAAGTACCTACCTGTTTTCTTCTCTGAAATCGATATAAACACTAGTTCTCTTGAATAATTTGAATCTTAGTGTCGATTATGGTAACATCTAGCGAGTCCCAATCTACAATCGATTGGTTATCTCTTAATCTGTTTTATTATGTGAAGAGAATATTGTTTACCCCTGCTTAACCAATACCGTTATAATGTGGTGTTATTCTGATGGACAAGCTAGTAAAAGTTTCATCAAAATCCATTCAGTAGTTGTTACGTGAAAGAGTGAAATACATTACGACTTACGTAGTATATTTTGCGCAAGGTATGCTTCTTCTTAGTAAAATAATATAATATTCTACTTTCGATAATAGCGGAACCACCAATAAAATGAATAACATAAAACATAAACACTCACATAGAACTCCTCAAACTACAACATATTATTAACTAATAAGAGACTAGTATAATCGTTAGTCAAGCATGCACCAGTATAAATTAATAAAGGTCGGAGGGTACTACGTCCCCTTACGAATTATATCGGGCTGATCTCAAAGGGTAACTCGATTCGATGTAGATAGAGTCTGTCACGGAGCCTGGGTCACATAACTTCACACTAATGAATGACAACTTCACGGTTGTCGCCTCGCGATGGAGCTCTTTGCGACTAATGAAATTGCGCTTCCACGAATACTGAGGAAGCGAAGTGTATTACGCCATGACAGTTTTAGAGACGAAGAAACCTCGTGTGAGTTTGTCGTAATGTTTGCACGGTCAAAGCTTACTAATTACTTATACGGAGTCTTTGTTTTAGGGGTGCTAGTATAATATTGTATACTATACTTACTTACATGACAGAAATATACCCGCATTTATATCGAAAACGAAAACCAATATGTAAATTAAATCCCAAGAATAAGCTTACAAAAAGCAATAAAAAATTAATAATCAAAAGCAAACCAGTCCAAATTCAATAAAAAAAACACCCACACACACATTTTAATCCCCGGCAAGGAGTGAATGGGTCAGATTTTAAATGAAAAATATGGATTAGACTTGAAATTTGCATGCAGCACATCGATGGTAAATTATCGGGGTGTTTGGCAAACAGCCAGCCGACATTTACCAACGGTATTAAGGACACCGAATGTTCTGTTACCGAAGTGGAGGCGCGTGATCCTAATCTGAATTTTGTGAAACGATAATATAATCGAAAGGTCAGCAGTGATAGCGGTTACAATTCGTTCATTGGAATCGGAGATAAGGTTTTGGGAAAGGTGACAAAAGCCAAGTAGGAGATAACTTTTTTCTCGCCTCGATTGATTACCAATTTGTTCTTAACTTTCGAGTAACATTATTAAATGCGTTTCAAGAAGAATTATATAAGCTGTACGATAGGTAATGTATCTCCTGATATTACACTGAGCTTTTATTTCAACGACCAAATTCACATACATTATAATAAATTGTTTGGAAAATTCATGCTTTTACCCAATTTTACCGCGGTGTTAATTACCTACACCTATAATTTATACCGCTAAGTATTTTCGTTGCAAACATCTCAAGACAATCCCAACAAGCCGTCCACTTTGCACGTCTTTACGTTTAAGCAGCGTAAAATTTATCTAGTTGAAATAATCGCCGCCTAGCAGCCACGTCGGCCCATTATGTCTGGCGCGAGGCCAGACATGAGGCAAGCAAACCCCTGCCACTACAGACTATTAGTTATTGCGTTTATTTATTTAAA
The DNA here is from genome assembly GCA_033675125.1 of Athetis lepigone. NCBI lineage: Eukaryota > Metazoa > Arthropoda > Insecta > Lepidoptera > Noctuidae > Athetis > Athetis lepigone. The sequence continues at coordinate 13,004,760 of CM066243.1, read as the reverse complement.
AATACTATTGCGCGGTACGGCAGACACAAAAGAACGATACTAAACACAGTTTGTGGAAACGTTGAAAGGTTTTAGGACTTTTTGATAAAATCATATTGATAGTAGTAGTCAACGGCCAGTTGAACATGGAGATTCTTTTAGATCCGTTTAAGTGTATGTAGTGATTGACGACAGTTATATATTTTTGATAAAGTACTTTCGCTACTAAATCGTTGAAATAGTTCCCAATCCTCAAGAAAATAAATAGCTAGAGCCTCAAGATTTCGGAAGATCATAAAAGCATATATCCATTTCATCCCAGGTAGTTTACTATTCTTGTTCCGTATATCTAAGTTGCAACGAGCAGACAATGCGTCTGGTAAGTTTTCTCTCAAACAAAAGCTCTTCAAAGAATATTGGTTGAACTGCACAGAAAAATGTAATTGTGTCTCGAAGATTTTATCTTCACTTTATATAAGAACGATTTGCAACTTCTGAAATTAAATGATATTGCTTTAATAATGGAAGCATACAGGAGAAGATAATAATGTTTATTTATTTAGACTTAATGCATAAAGGTACAAAGGTCGCTTAATGCCTAAGCGCTCCTGCACACGATGCCGCCACCGCGCCGTCGCCGCGCCGACGCCGCACAACTACACTGTACACACGAGTCGCGCGAAGACCGCCACCGCGCCGCCGCCGCGCCGCCACCGCGCGCGGTCCTCGTCTCGCCACCGCGCATCTATTTGATTCATTCCATTACCGGCCGCATGTTCATACGCGGCCGGCAATGGAATGAATCAGGATAATGAAATAACTGGGAACGCGCGCGGTGGCGGCGCGGCGGCGGCGCGGTGGCGGTCTTCGCGCGACTCGTGTGTACAGTGTAGTTGTGCGGCGTCGGCGCGGCGACGGCGCGGTGGCGGCATCGTGTGCAGGAGCGCTTAAGCATTATTTCCCTACCGGTCAGCCCAGGGCGGTGCAGAGATAATTTGTTAAATACGTTACTAAATAAAATACACCTTACAGAAAATTTAAAAATAAAATATGTAACCTAAATAAAAACGTACAAAAAAATTCACGCCAGTTAGTGCGTCTTAAGAATCTGAAAGATTTTTAGAAATAATACAGTAAAGTAAAATTTTGATATTTTTAAAGGTTTTATGAAATAAGTAAACAGTGTAATAACTCTGCTCACTTGTGAGTATTTATATTATGAGATGACGTGGTTAATGTAGCTACTAAAATAATATTACACCCAAATAATATCTTCATTAATAAATAAAATATCCTTCTATCAAATAATATCGGAAAAAGTAACCTACATTTTTCAACATCATAATATTAACTGATGTGGGTCTCAAATCCCAAGACAATATACTTAATTGAACTCTGAATCTAATCCAATGAGTCGAACACACTTATCAGAATTAATTGCATTTAATTGAATGATTTTGATTACGTTTATACGCATTGCGTGCTTCAGTTGGCCATCAAAGAGGAGTGTTTGTGAAATAAATCGTTCGATTAAGGCCATCATTATTATTATTTAGAGTGCTTTGAATCAAATCTATAAATAATCTTTAACTCCGTAATGTATTTGAAGGCATAAAATGTATGTGTGTGTGTGTGTGTGCGCACTTATAATTTATTTGTTAAACCTGGAAACGTATTTATAATTTTAAAATTATAATTTTACTACAAATGTAATTACAAAAACGTAGTACATTCAAAAATAAACAGGTATATTTATAATGAGAAGACTAGCTTTGACCTTTTTCTGAAGAGCACTTTCCGACATCAAAAATGAAGCCAGGTTTCCATTTTTATAGATTTTCATTAGAACTACTTATTACTCTCAAACTTTTGTCTCTCTTGTTTCAGAGATAAAGCCCCTGCTTATATTACCTTCAAAACTATTGAAACTAAAATTCGAACACCGAATAGACACACATGTCATCTCATAAGAGTATACTTACTCATTCAGTCACGCAAAACCCTAAAAAACTACTAAAACGATGACCTCAGTACAAACCGTGGTACAAGCAACAACACAAAGTTATAACTTAATTTAGTTATACGTTCAAGTACGTAGGTACACAAGTCATAGTGATGAAGCGGTCCCAATATTCCGACCAGTTACCCAATATTCCCAGCGTTGGATCGGAGCCAGTTAGCGTTACTTATTCCTACAAATTCCGGATTAACTACGACTTGCCCGCCACCTGCCGTTAATTTACTCTCCTACTAATAGAATATTACACCTACTTCACTGTGGCTGAACGTAAACAAATATTGAAGATGCTCGGAAAAAGAATAAGTAATTTTGTTTGTCTCCAAAAATTAAACAACAATAAAGAATAGCTTTGGTGGAGTTGCGAGGGTGTTTTGTCTCCAATTTCAAGGTCGAGCAAGTTTTGTTGAAGGCTTTTTTTTTATCGCAACTTCGACCGTTTTTTCGGTTATCCCGGATGCATATTACTCAGATTAAGATTTTGTCTATGTTATTCCGTTGAGTCATTCACAATCTATGCTTAACATTTAAAATACTCTCACAATGCATGAAATCGTAATAAACCGCATAAACTAACAAAAGTACTTTCGCATTTATAACATTGGTATGAATTTCTCAGTAGCAGCCGTGAATTTTAAATAAACTAATGGTAATAGGTAGGCTACCTACCACATGGTACTAAAACATAACCGGCAAACGCATAACGAACGAGGCACCTTCCCACCCCTTTGGGAATCGCTAAAAATGTTATATTGTTTTTGTATAAACCGTTTACAGTGAAAAATTTAATTCATTTTTGTTTTCTGCATTGTGTGGTAACCCTGTTTATATCAATACCCGACAGAGAAAAACTGAAAAGCGATTGCAATTTTTCTCAGCAACTATTTATTTAGAAAGACACTTTTTGCCTTTTTAATTGAGACATTTATACAAAGCAGTACTGGAAGTATGAACTTCAATTTTAAAAGCATCACAAAGTACATAATACTTGTGATAAAGGGTAAATGAAGTGTAACGGCTGTCATTCGGAAATCTTTGACAGTCATTACGTTTAGTCAGAAACTAGATATTCAATCTAAGGGGTATCGAGTTACATAATAACTCCTATTTTTTTACAACACTGGTATTGGTATACCTGAATTTGGTTAAACTAAAAGCTTACTCTAAATAAATAGTTGAGAAAGGACTATGGAGATGGATCAATAAAGGTTAGAATTCATGTGTAAGTGTATGTACTTGAATATTAGCCAAATTAATACTTGGTTGAAAGTTATAGGTATCTTAAAATCTCGCAAAAGTAAAAAGCATTTCTATTCTTAAAATTATTTGCTATGTTTACGCAGTAACACAGTCATATCAATTCGTGCCACGCCTTAAACTCTATCATACCCTAAAGTTATTGCCCAATTTCATGAACTAGGGATATTTCGGGTACTTTAATCTTGAGTAAAAATGGGTTCGAAGAAAAACCGTTTTAGGGAATAACGGTCCATTCTCTAAGTTGGAGTGTTACACAACTAGATGTAATAAATTCTGTCGGTGTAGATTTTCACCACTATCATTTCGTAACATTAGATTGTCTAAATGGTTTTTCTCTTAAGCCTCGAAATGATGATTTATTAGTAGCTACAAAAATGTTTTTGTTAAGGTCGAGAAAATAATATAATATTGTGTTACGGAGATAATTACTTCAGCCGCTACCAAGTCTAATTAAGACTCGACTATCATTTATTTAGACAAACGAAGAATCCCAAGAACACGGTCAGTGACGCAATACAAATTACATTTCAAGTTTTTGTTAAAGAAAATCTGATTCTGTTTTCGTACACATCCTGTTTTTCAACACTTTAATTAGAATGGTAAGTTTTATATATTACTTCTCAAAGCACATTGTTATTTCTAGCAACGTAAAATAAAGACTATCCAATCTCTATAAAAAATTGAGCCACGGTATTTTTCATTAAATTCTTCGCAAACTTAGGTCTTGTAAACTAATCAAACTTAGTTAAATATAAATTAATTCATTAATATGTATTGCGCACAATTTTCGATGATTTCTCAGAGATCTTAAAATATAAAGTACCTAATGAAAATATTCAATTTGTTTACTAGTTGTGTAAGAAAATATAAATGATTATGCAGACCTTTCAAAATATCTATAATGAATGTATAACACCTTTTAATTACGATGAACGATTTAGAAGATTATTTTGCAGAGATAAAAGATATTTTCAAATATTTCTAAAGTACCTATGCTGCTTGCTCGGTTATAACTGTTATTTTTGGTAAAAGATTGCATTGATTCTTTTTTTGTGAGCTTCTACGGCCATAAAATTCGCCCATTACATCTATTTTGGAGTAAAAAATTTTATACTAAGGTTGAAATTGAAAATTATTTTAATTTATTAATTGCCTGTCTACACTAGTATTAAATATAAAGAGGTAATGTTAGTTTTGTGGATTGTGGGAGATAATCTTTGAAAGTAAAGGACCAGGGTCCGAATTATTTTATTGTTCGAATGCCACAGGAGCGGTGCAGTAACCAAAAACGCGGGTGAAACCGCGGAGAACAGCTAGTATGTTATGTGACTGTATACTACAAGTACTTACACACGATTAGATACGGTATTACTTTTTCTTTTTTTCGCTTTTCGGTTTTCGATCTAAAACTATAGTCAGTCATAACACTAGTAACCTCCTTTCTTTTATCTTAATAGGCCATAGTTATAAGAATAAAATATCGAAACGACTCAATAAAATAATTTTAAAACTTTGCACACTTCGTACACAAATCTTTATTGTCAACAACTTTGCAAACATCTGCAAAAGAAATCTTTATTTCATCTAATTCTAACAGTAGGTACGCCATACGAATAAAATAAGTAGCAAAATTATCTTACGTCTTTATTATTCACTTACGCATGATAATTTATTTCTTGTGTCTATTGACCAGGACACTAGCGTATTAGTAGGGGTTGTCCAGATGCTAACTGCGCCTTGCAGAGAAACAACTTGGCCTACTGCCAGCTGCCAGCCTGGTAGCAAACTGGACAATGGACATACGCTACAAAATTACTGCCCAATATTTTTATCCCTTTATTGCGCTGAACATTTTGGCTCATTGGTGTTGTATCTACTGCATGTTTTTCGGCAGTTTTGGTTAGCAACCGCAAATGGTTTATGAATTACATTTTTTTGTTCGATTTCACCTTCTCTGTACGTCAGTGCTAAATAACCTATGTGTGTAAAACAATAGTCTACAGTTTAAAACCGGGTACGGTACGACGATAGTCAAGCCTCTTCTTAAATTACCACCGTCGCTGACTTTTAGTCAAAACATGTCTGAAGTGAAACCATGTAAAGAAAAAACTAGGCTCAAGTGGAAACTTTGCTGCATTTTTTTTTTTTTTAATTACATCCGATAGTTAAAATATTTGTGTGACAGTTTTTTATGGACTGTAACTATAAAAAACTCGAAACTAATTTACCAGACTTATAATAGCAATAAAAATTGGAGAAGCTCACACATTGATACAAGTGATAATTAAAGTTGATTGCCGGTGAAAATACATGAGTGTAAAAAATTGTCATTTAATTAATGTCATTTAATTAGTGAAATTAACCCTAACAATAGGCAATTAGTAAATACAATAACTTCTGACGATGTCCTAAACCAAGAGATAATTTCATTTTAGCAAACACTTCAATTTAAGGAACCAGAAATTAGACAAATCGTATTATTACAAAGCTAATATTGAGAACGAGGTCGTTCAAGTTAGCTCTGTCGTCGATATCTCAAGTATTTTGATAATCTAGCTTCTGCCGGATACTTCGCCCGCATAATATTGTAACAAATTCTATCAGAAAGATTTTAATCACCCCTGTTTCAGATTTTGCGTTTTCCAAACGAATATTTCAATCTCTTCATACTATTACATACTTACTAACCTTAGCCCCCGGCTTTAGCAGCGTATTCTTTTCAGCACCTTCAAGATTTATCGTGTCATTTCTACCTTTATCATGAATTTCTCCATCAGACACTTTTTTTGTTGTATCAATAAAAGAGGGACAGATATAAATACTTATTCTACAACTATCTATCTTGTAATAGTCATAAAATTATTACTATAACTAATTCTGTATATACAATACATGCATTGCCTTCAAATTAAACAAGTTCAGATTCAGTGCTAATCATTGAACTAGCTATGCTAACGTTGGAGTACGTAAACTAAAACACTACACGTGCAGAATCCAGGGCAAAGGCAATAGCTAGGTACCCAAACTAATCTGCTGCAATAGTGCAACTTTTCCTGCTAGGTACAGTCGACAAAAAGTTACTGACACACATTCGCATTATCAGTACTAAAGCAAGGTGCAAATGCTTTTAAACAGTTGGTGCTTGTGCTTGAAGATTTCCCTAACAACCTTGTAAAGCTTGTATGGTATCATGTGTGATTTAATTATAGGTTATTTTGTACTTAACTTTACACAAACAGTAATTTTACGTCAACGATTTACTCACCAAGAAACATAAAAAAATACTCAAAACTAATTTCATAGTCAGCGGCCTGTGCAGTTAATTCTTCAAATGCCTGTACCTAGGCACCTACATTCAATTAGACTTCCACCAATTTGTTGGGACACGTTCGAACCGACTACGGACAGAACACACTTTGTCCAGCCAGCGCAACAAAACTTTTGTTATGCAATGAAAGCCTGAAAAAAAAGCAGTTTCACCAAAAAGGCCGCATGCGACCAGGATCTTTGGGAGTTCGGCGTTTTTTATTGTTTATGGTATAAATACTTTTTGACGACTAAACTTTTATGAATGAAATAAAATATTCCCAACTGAGACACACTTAAGAGCAGAGAATAATATAAGTTGGTTATATTTGTTATATAACCAACTAATACTATTTATTAAACCTTTCAACGACCAACCGACAGCCGGCTGTCGGGCTGCTATTGTCTTTCTATTGTGTCTCAAACCACGTGTGTTCGAAGGATTAAACGTCTTATTAAGTTTAAATAATTTGACTTTTTACGCGAAAAAAGAGGCACGTGCACGTGTGTGGCAAAATCTACAACAATTGGGACCAATTTATACCACTTACGTAAATTCAATAACACTTTGCGTAGAGTTGGCACTGAGATGTTGAAGAGACATAAAACTTTTTATACCAAGATAAAAAACTTGAGAAACAATAACAATACAGAAAGCGATAAAAACTGGACGAAAATTAATAATTTGCGTGTAGCTTAACATAACCGTATCTAGTGGAGGTTGGATAGCCGCCAACTCGTTATGAAGCGAATTATCCACACGATCGGTTGCGACCGGGGACACGCCGCGCACCATCCCGCACACATGCCGCTTTCATTCCGATCCCACTAAATATCATGGACATCTCAGAAGCGTGAGTTAATTATCGCAATTAATGGGAGCCTGAATATCCAATGGCATCATTATTACGACGTCTTTGATATTTGATATTACAGCTCAATAATCTGTATTCTCCTTACGTTTGAAGTGGACTAATCCACCTTCGTTACCTCGAAATAGGCAACGTGACATTTGCGAAAAGAACTAACATTTAATATTAGCACAGAAAAGACCGACATCTAAATGATAGATAGGGAACCTTTATATCCCTTACCACAACCCAACAAATCCTTAAACATTTCAAAATATTATAACCCCTGGTACATCTATCAAAGTAACGTTCGTCAAAGCTCTCTGATCCATTCGGGGACCCATAGTTTGTTTTAAATTAATGACAACCATATCTCACGATCCCTGGGAATAGACCTTTCTATTTGTCACAAAGATTATCTACTTTTTCTGTTTCCGACCCGTGATATATGTTATATTCATCTCCCTTGTCTTCATTCGAAATATGACGTCCTACATAAACTAGGTGAGAGCTATAAAAGTGTCGGTACATCACCACAGGTATGAAAAGATGAAAACAAAATTGATAAATTGGTGAAATACTTCAAAGTGTTTGCACACAGTCATTTATTTCCACAGCGGGAAGTTTCGATATTTTAAAACGTATCGACGTTGCTGCTATAGTAAAATGAGCTATGAGTTACATAGAATAAGGCGACTTCAGAATAATATTACTTAATCGGAGCATAGCGGGAGCTCGCGTGACGTCATGAAAAAATTTATTCCCGAATTATAGAGAGGTTAACGAGCTGTAGGTGTTCGTTGTAAAAGCTGCCATAAACTGTGCTAATGTGACGTGTGAGGTCACACCTCCAGGGACTAAGCCTCCATGACAAAGTGAAAATCTATTTTTTCATATTGAACATGGAGTTCATCGTCATTTAGATATATTTCAAAGTATCTCAGACTTACTAAATAAAATTATGTTTTTATAAAGCTCAGTGTTCTGTATTTCGACTAATTTCATTTAAGAGCGGTAATCAATTAATGAGCGCTGAATGTGACTGCAAGTAAATAAATTAATATCTGCTAATGGATCGAAATCATTATTTCTACAGAAAATATGAATTTCATTTGTTGAACTGCGATATATTAGAAAAATCCCAGATTTATTGTTGAAGGAATACTACTACTACGAATTGCGCTTCTATTAATTTTGATATTTCAAAAAATAAAACATTTTATTTACACCTGTAAATGAAATGTTTTTACAAGATGTAATAAACTATTTAGAACTCTTAACACAGCGACTTCGTGAATCTTTGCAAGTATTTTATAAAGCGGCGACATGCATTCTTGAGCGGCTCAAGAAATATAAAGTCGCGGCGTCAAGGTCTCAACTCAACCTAATTAATTTTAAACACAGCACTTCCCAAGTTGAAAATTATATCGAAAATAAAATTTTAAAGTAACTATATAAACACAAAACGCTCGTAAACTGACTTAGATGGAACTAAAATTGTGGGTGGCGCTTACAAACTGCCCCGGCGCTGTCGGTATTAATCCCGCGGGAAAAGCAACTTTTTAATAGGTTTAAGACCAAAAATCCCAGGATAAAATGTACGAAACAAGCTTTAGACTCACCTGGGTAATTAGTTAGTAGAGTAATAAGTTTATTTTTAATGGATACGCCAGTTGTAAATTTTATTTGTCGTCTCCAGTGGAATAGAATTTTAAACAGATATTACTTATTCATACTCAAGGATTATCATAAAAGAGCTTTGAAATTTCATAGTAGGTATGTTTAAGTACATTTTTAGATTTATTTGTTTATTTATTAACATTCGCTAAGATTTCAGTAATAGTGTCAATTCAAAAACTTGTCTTTTGACTTGTTAATCAAAGACTTCTGTTACGTAGGACTATACGCATGAATATCTTCACACGGCTATTTGCGAATGTTCTGCCGACCGGACCGGATCGCAATAGTCGCAATATTGGAAGGCAGTGAACTACACAGGATGTGTAGAACCATCCTATCGTTTTGAATGAAATATTCAACAAACGAAAGTGCATATTCGACACGAATCTTGTCCACGTACCCTTTTGTTTTGTTTTAAAGTAATGTTGATTTGTTTTCATATAACAGTAAAGATAATAATTGTTCATGTATCTAAAACTAAACATACAAATTAACCTTTCAACGGCCAACCGTCAGCCGGCTGTCGGGCTGCTATTGTCTTTCTATTGCGTCTCAAATCACGTGTATTCGAAGGATTAATGGACCTAAACTAACTCAGCTCGAGAGAGCTGTATGACTGTAGGTGTTTTATCCCCTAAACTGTTTACCAATGCGCTGGAGGATATTTACAAAACTGCTTCTAGTTCGGACGATGCGTTATAGTGAAAACTACCTCTTACGTCTACGATTTACCGTCAAAATAGTTCTGGGTAAGAACCGCAACAAAAGCGGTTAAAAAAGAGTAGCCTCAACGAAATATCCCGACGTGTCGGCTTGTGTATGACCTTAGCCAAGGCTAAACTCCTGTTAAACTAGGCGTTCCCGGACCGATCATCCTTCAGGAGCAAGTTGTAGGCAGTTATGTCTACTTTGAACAAATTCTGTAGTTATGTAGACAAAACTTCGAGATTTCTATCTCGAAGTTGTGTCTACATAATAGATTTCTAGATTTCTATCTCGAAGTTGTGTCTACATAACTACAGAATTAGTGGGCCGATAGGTGGATTCCGTTGGGCGAAGCAACATACTTGAAGCTACGTCATGTCTTTACGTAACCCATGCCTGTGATGACGTTCGGTGCGGAAACGTAAACATTGATGGTAGATTTTTACTACAGGTTTATAGGTGTTCAGCAGGCTATATTGAGGGTAAGTCGTCAGTCAGATAGAACAACAATCAGCGACTCGTAGAAACTGGATGAGTGCTCATCGGGTTAAGTGACGTACCTTAAGAAACTCATATATCTATAGTATAGCAGTACCTAATATGACCTACGGGCTGATAATGTTGATCGACTTCAACTCGGTAACAATATTCATGAAGCTTTAATTTATTCATCGTGAATCTCATAAAACAATGAACTGCATAAAGTGTATTTACTTACTTCCTTTTAACTTAGCATTTTTTTCCGCAATAAATAAATTTTCAAGCACAGTAATTGGGAAATCCTGGCAAGTACCAATGTGACATTTTCAATTAATATGTACTTTCTAAAGTTTATCTTGGACATCACAGACATCGGTGAAGAAAAACATCATGAGGAAACCTGAACTAGTCAATATAAGTCCGAAATCGCCAATCCGCCTTGAGCAGGCGTGGTGATCAATGCTTGTGCCTTCTTTGTATGAGAAAAGGCCTTTGTTCTGCAGTGGGACAGTAATAGGCTGGTATTATTAAAAAATCAATTGCTTTTTGCAATGCTTTGTTCCCTAAGCGTAAAATGTTACTAAAATTAGTTGGCATAATAGTTGGTACATATTTTTAATGAAGCGAATATGTAAGGTCTGTGTTGGTAAATATTTGGTTCATTAAAATATTGCCAAGAATATTTCAAAATTGTAAATGTTGACAAAGGTGGAGGGAAAATATTTTATTTATTTTAATGACGATGTCTACGTTTTTTAATTGTAATTATGGGTAAAACTTTTTTATGTAAAATAAGTGTTAAATAAATATTCGACACAGCTCTATTACATTTTCTTTTATTAAAATCAATTAGTGTTCCTAATGATATATAGTATGTCCGTAGATAGAGATTCGAGATTCCTTAAAGCGTACGCTAAAACTTGCTCGGTGTACGTATACATGTCAGGTTTGTTATAAGTTGTAAGTATGAGCTGCAGCAGCTCTGACACACGCGAGCGGATGCTTAGGGGTCTTGTCTCATGCTAAAATGTATGCTAGAGTATCAGCGTACGTTCTAAGATTACAATTTTGCAAACAGAAATGTGCTAGAAGAAGAATGTCATTTTTAAAATCACCAAAGACCTCTCATAATTGTAATTTTTTTTCTAACTGAAGTTAGAATTGCCCCGTAATTGGGTAGTTTTATTCCTCCACGTGTCTGATAAATCAAGTAACAGTTAAAAATAAGCTTTTATTTTCAGAATCCTCATAAAAACAACATGTCCCTAGTTCTCAAGTTATAAACCACCATTCATCATTCTAAGATTTGGTGAACACGATCGATCAATTAGAGGTGTTGAAAACGTTACTCTGAAAAAATAAGCATCTATCATTTCTTGTCTTTGATTATTTTTATCTTTACTTGTTACTAAGCTTCGGTGCCTGCCAACAGACGACCAAAACCCCTTGGGATCTGATGGCTTGACCAAAGTATACAGACGGTAATGGTATTCATTGGGTAGTTCCGATCTCACAAACTGTTGACAAGTACTTCGCAACTATTTCTGGCGACCATTCAATGATTGCCAGAATTCTATTTACTCCTAAACTAAACACGAATTTAAACTGACAATGGTGCCGATTCTCTTATTCACTAACTAAACTAAATTTAAGTTAACTGCATCTTTCTCTTTCCATTTCATTAAGGAAAGAAGATAAAATTTTAGTTAAGTCCTGTCAAATTTAGACACTCCATAAATAATTAAGACGCGATTAAAAACATGACGACTAAATATACGCCAATCTTCTTCAGGCGCTGTCTAATTTGATAGGATTAAACTAAAATGTATCTTCTGTCCTTTTTTAAAAAAAAATGGACTAAAGATGCATTTAACTTAAATTTAGTTAAGTTTGTGAACAAGAGAATCAATTTCTTGGCAAAATAATGGTTAATTAAAAATGTAATTATTACTTTATAAAAACAACTGGCTTTGTCTGGACATGACAGTATCAGCAACACACGGCACTGTTTATAAATAAATACATTTCAATTTCATTAATATTTATAAAAATCAGTGCACAAGCGAAGTCAAAACTCCACCAAAAATGAAGCTACAGTCATGATTTAGTAAAATATATTTTTCAATATACGACGTTAAAAAATAAGCAAAAATGGGTTAACATTTTACAAGTAATTCTGATTTCGATTTACTCCGAATTTGTCGGTTGTCCCAGTTTTCCCCGCTGTAACCGTGCGGCCTTACAACGTAAAAGCGCGTAAAGGTAAGCAATAAACAGAACATTTCAACTTGGTCGTTAACCACAGTAACAAACGCGATGTCTGTCAACATAATCACATCTTTTTCGGAGTACGCACTCTAAAAGGAATCGGTCTCAATGATTTATAACGCTGCTTAACCACTTAAGAGTTTTGATTGTATTAAACAGCGAAATAAAAACGAATTATGAATAACTTTATCAACTTTTTGGAGTCATCTTATTTTTCGGACTCAATGACATGCTAATTTGATGCTAATGTTTCTTGAAAAGTCTCTAGTTCTCGTAAGGCTTTCATCGAATCTTATAGAATGCCAAAAATTATATAGAAACACATTTTCGGATAGTGCTAAATGCATTAATATCAAGAGTCTCCCAACAAAAACACAAGTTGTGATCAAATTCAAACGGTAACCAACTCAATGGTATTGTTCGCTCCAAGCATATTGATTTAGGTGGAAAGTGGTACTCAATAACCGCTCTATCTAAAACCGAGGTCCCAATGAGCCGAAGTTAGCTATCTATTGCAAAAGTTTAGCGTAAAATTACATCTTTACCGGCGATATTAAATTTCTGTTGTCTCATGTGATTTACGGTGTCTTCGTTCGCTTATTAACGGGCCCGTCCATGAGATATTGATTTTTGGAAATTTTGCATTCAATAAGATACTCAATGACCGGTTTTAAAATTACCTGACTATAAATATTAATTAAAAGAAACCGAATTAAGAATCGGTTTGTGATTTTTTTTTCGTCCAGATTTATTTAAGACTAGCTTTTGCCCGCGACTTCGTCCGCGTGGATTAATAGCTCCCGTTCCCGGGGGATTTTCGGGGTGAAAACTATCCTATGTCTTTTCTCGGGGACCAGACTATATCTGTACCAAATTTCATTCAAATCGGTTCAGTAGTTTAGGCGTGAAGAAGAGACAGACAGACAGACAGACCGGGTTACTTTCGCATTTATAATATTAGTACGGATTGTTGAACAGTAATAATTCTATGTTGAAATCTTTATTATCTGATGAATATTACATAAAAAATGTTAATTTTAAAAAGTAATTTATAATCCGTTTAAAACTGAACGGAATCTTCGACAGGTGGCTGAAAAGTTAGTTAATAAACTCATATCGCGCGTCACTCAAGTCCTGCATTTGATTTATGTGAATCTGATGAAGTCTTATTTAATTTGATTACTTTTAAGTTTTTTAATTTCAAGTTTTTATATAAATTGGCATAATATTTATAATAACTAATTGAGCCTCCATGCGCGAAGGAGATATTTAAGGATGGTCTGGTCTATCGATGTAAATAGCTAGTCTGTTTACTGTTTATATATAATACACTAGCTGGCCCCCGCGTTTTCACCCGCGTTATGTTAGGTTTTTGGTTACTGTTCTGCTCCCGTGGGCTATAGCGCGATGTTATGTAGCCTATGTCTAATTTTGATGTATAAGCAATATTTCTGTAAACCATCATTAAAATCCGTTCAGTAGCTTTTACGTGAAAGAGTAACAAACATAATTACATACAAATCTTTTCTCTATATAATATTAGTATAGATACCTCATTCAATCATTAACTTTTTATATAATTATACATAATAGGTACATAAAAAATAGGGACATACAAAAAAAATTTCGTTATAATACAGGGTGTCCCACGGCTATGCCACATGGAGGGAAAGTACCTTAAATATTGTAGATAGAACATTATACTGAAAGAAGATATTATTTGATTTTTAAAAACATTTTAAACTGTACTCATAAATATTTAAATAAATACATAGTTTAACCGGGAATCTAACCTGTTACTCGAGAAAATTAATCAGCCTGTAGTTTTATCCTACCGATCGAAAGGCTTCGTCACTATTATTTTTTGCTAAATAACATAGTGTCAAAATAAAAGAAAGACCATGAATTTTAACATTTTAAATACAAAATTAGTCAATTCTTCAAATGCTCAAAGTGAGTCCCTTTTCTTGAATACAAAGTAATTATTACTTTTGTTTATTTTGTTTCCTGACGATTTTTTGATCTTGTTGTGGTGGATATTTATTTATATAAATGATGTGTACTACTCAAGTGGGTAGATTAATTAGTAATAAGTACTTATGATGGTCAATGTATGACATTAGGGCAATGTAAGCTTTTAACTTTTCTGAACAAAATTTTACATCAAATGTTAAAATTCACGATCTTCCTTTTATTTGTGACACTATGTTATTTAGCAAAAAATAATTCTTATAATGAAAACTTTCGATCGGTATGATAAAACTACAGGGCGATTCCCAGCCCAACCATTTAATTATTTAAATATCTATAAATGCAGTTTAAATGGTTTTTAAAATTAAAATAATGTCTTCTTTCAGTAAAATGTTCTATCTACAATATTTAATGTACTTTCCCTCCATGTGGCATAGCCGTGGGACGCCCTGTATATAAAACACAGGAACAATAATTGACTAGTAAATTAACAATATTATGTCAAAATATAAAAGCCAAGTTTTATTTCAATAGTTATTTCAAATACAATATAATATTATGCGGAACACAGAAACAATAATTAACTAGTAAATTAACAATATTATGTAATTTATAAAACCCAACTTTTATTTCAACTGCTTTTGTAAATATCTGCACACAAACCCGGTCATGTTAACGGTACAATAAGTTCAGGTCACAATTCTGCCGTCCGATTACTAAAAGGCCGTTAAGTGACATTTGGTCAAATTTGAGTTATATATACCACGCGATAGAGAAAAAATTTCTCTATCTTTCAGTCTGGGTCATATTTTTCTATCTCCATTTAGGCCAGAGATATGGAGATCACCCCCACGGCTAACTGCACTATTTTCGCGATCGGTCAACACTTAAACACGGTTATGTCACTTTATAACACTATAATACGGCTACACGCTCGTAACCGTTTATTTAAAACTTATATTAATACAAATTGCAATCTTAGAAAACGGTTAAATGAAAGTACAACTGTATAAAACCGTTAAATTACTTTAAAGGTTTTTTAATGATTTATTGTCATACAAGGCGCATTGACATTTCCGTCATCTAAAAGACAGTTTTCTTCAATTACCACTCTACAAAACCGTTACTCACACTTAGCTGGGTAGGCGTTGGTAAGCCAAAGTGATTCTGGAGATTATACAATTCTAAAAGACAGTGACCGTTTTTTAGTTGTGATTGTATCAAATAATATGACAACAAATACAATACAAAAAACGGCTAAGTGACGTTCCAACGCTAAAAGACGTCTATCTACCTTCGTGAACGGATACCCCCGCACCTCGCACACTCCAGTTGTTCGCAACTCAGAGGACGGGTAAGACGTGTCTGTGAGCGGTTATGCACATTCCCGCCAAAAATGACCACGAACGAGAGGTAAGGATTCTGTTTAAATGCACTTCTCATCAAAAAACCCCCCTCCCTCCCTCCCTGCCGGCGTCTGTGTTTCCAAATTCATATAACCCGGAAGTATTTAAGAAACGAGTGCATAGGCATCTACTGGGTAAGCTCGCTCAATCGTAGGCTCCGCCTATGCCCTCGGGCTAGTCTGGGACCAAGAGCAAGCCCATAATAATAAAAAAAAAACGAAACACCTTTGTTTTAATTTGTTAAAACATTGATACACCCAATTTAATACAAAAGAGTTTTCATTCCAAGAAAAAAAAAACGTTATGCAATCTGGCTATTACAATGGTAAGCGAAAATTCGAAATTTGAATTTCGTTTGTTTATCCTCTAAATAAAATGAATCACTATTTTGAGACAAATGTGCGTCTACAGTTGGTGAACATTTCACGTTCAAAAACTAAAAATTGCGTTTATCTTTAACGTTTTTGTTTTTAATATGTTTACTGTGACTTTAAGACGTCTGAAAAAAGTTTTATTTTAAAAAACATATGAATACTTCGCCCACAGAAGTCGCCTAAGTGGTGGCATTGCTGGATTCTGGACCTAGTCAGCGTGTTGTGGCTCGAACATGGCATCTAAGCCTGTCACCTGTTCATAGAGTGTACAACCGCTATCGAGAGACTGGTATGTTCAAGCGCCGTTCTGGATCTGGCAGGAATTGGGTCACTTCTGAGAGAGATGATCGATTTATTGTAACAACTTCTTTGCGAAACCGGCGCCTTAATGCATTTCAACTGCAGCAGCAGCTTCAAGTTGTACGAAGGGTCGCTGTAAGTGACTCTACAATTAGAAGAAGGTTGAAGGAACGTGGAATGCACACAAGCCAGCAAATGGACCGAAATTAACTGCAGACCATCGAAGAGCGCGCCTTGATTTTGCACGCGAGCACCTAAATTGGTCATACCTCCAATGGAGCAAAGTTCTCTTCTCTGATGAATGTAAAATCATGTTCTATGGTAACAACGGAAGGAACAAGGTCTACAGAAGAGGTGGAGAACGCTTTGCACAATGCTGCATTGAAGAAAGGGTCAGTTATGGTGGTGGTTCGTGGACGGTTTGGGGAGGAATCAGCGCCGACGGTAAGACAGAGCTTGCCTTCGTGTCTGGGCCAAGTCTACCTGCTTTGAACTGTCATCGGTACGTGGAACAGTGCCTAGAGCCTCACGTCCTATGCACACTTTATCGGCAACGGGTTCACATTTATGCACGACAACGCCAGAGCCCACACCACGAGCGTCTAAAGGTATTGACAAGGCGAGAAAAGCATCAATAATAAACGTTTTAAAAGATATTAGCGCACCGCACAAAATAAAATTCTGGCATGATATGCCCGAATGTGTGGAACGCAACAGCGCGGCTAAAGAAAACCGATCCAATTTCTAATTTTGGATCTACATACAATATCTACTTTTTTTATTCGAACCCTTTTTTAAATTAATTGTTTTTATAATGTTGATTTGGTTCCTAAGCGTAGCTTAATAAAAAATATTACGTACATTGTTTACAAGCTGGTATACATAATGTTATAAACACATTATTGATCTCATTAGAGAATAAGTTAATCCAATTCTAACAAGAATATAAAATAAGTACAAAATACCATATTATGTAACAAACTTTGTAATATTCTGAATGCGATTTTATTTGTGACTCACGCCTTCAACATACAACTCTAATACTTTAACCCCTTTACATGTTATTTCTTTTATAAGCTATATACAATGCCGCTAGTCCTTAATTTTATAATTATGTTGGTTGCTCTTTCAGGGTTAATTTCTGTTTTTATCCCACACAAATGTTTGTGAGCTCTTTTAAAATTTAATAATTGATTTAATTTCTTTATTTGATTAAACATACTTTATGTAGTAATATGTATATTTTGTTTTAATTACCTAACTGTTACACTTTACACGCACACACATTTAAAAGCACAAATAACTAGCCCAAATTTTAACACATAGTCGTCCATTTGTCTTTAGAGCAATATCAATTTGCTAGTAATTCCAAAACTAAAAGGCAGTTATTGTGCACGCATTATTTAGAAACTGTATTTTAGATCAGAAATATGTATAATATTAGCATCTCTAAACAATAACATAGACAGTTAAAGTCTAATAACGATTTTTCTCAAGTACAGCTAATTGAGTTTCAATCAATTTACTATTCTAAAAAACGGTTAAGTGATTTAACTGTTATTTAGCTTTGAAAATGCATTAAACTGTGACTCAAAAGTAAATGAATGGCGGTTACAATTGCGTTACAACGCTGTAAGACGGCTGTACTTCAGCCAGCCGTTTTTTAGTATTGTAAGAGGCCCCATCATACAATAGATAAACAACACTAAAACACAAAACCTTTAATTAAAACAATATAATTTAACTTAGCACTCATTAAAACCCACAGAAGGAAAGCTTATCAGATATCAAATATTTTGGTGTAACAAACATGGCTATATGTCCAACCAATGTCTAGAAACATTAATTCCCACGTTTTAGTCAATATCTCAAAATCAGGTTTATTCACTTAACGGCCTTTTAGTAATCGGACGGCAGAATTATTTGATTATCCATTCGACGGGCCAGTTGGTCTAGTGGTTAGTGACCCTGACTGCTAAGCCGGAGGTCGAGGGTTCGATTCCCACCCAGGACAAACTTTGTTAGTTTGTTTGTGTGATGAGCATGATAGTTTGTTCTGTGTCTGGGTGTAATTTATCCAAAATATGTATATATTTATAAATTATATCTTTATATATATAATTCTGCTGTGCGTGTGTATGTCATTGAACTCCTCCTAAACGACTTGACCGATTTAAATGAATTTTTCTGTATGCGTTTGAGTGGCGCCCTGGATGGTTTAGATTCACAAATCAGCCCGGCAGATGGCGCTGATTGCTTGAAAAAGCATGTGATCTCGAAAACGGCCCTAACGAATTCGCAGAAATTTGATATGTGGGGGTTTTCGGGGACGAGAAATCGATCTAGATCAGTCTTATGTCTGGGGAAGCGCATTTTTTCGAGTTTTTTTTCTTTCGCAATATTTCACGCATAATATGGGCGCTAATTAGGCTATATTTATTATATCTACCCGTGCGAAGCTGGGACGGGCCGCTAGTAAGTATGTATATCAGTTGTCTGGTTACCATAACACAAGTTCTGCTTAGCTTGGGATCAGATGACCGTGTGTGAGTTGTCCTAAGATATTTATTTATTGTATTTATTTATCCGTACTAATATTATAAATGCGAAAGTACCTCTGTCTGTCTGTCTGTCTCTTCTTCACACCTAAACCACTGAACCGATTTGAATGAAATTTGGTACAGATATAGTCTGGGACCCGAGAAAGGACATAGGATAGTTTTCATCTCGGAATCCCCGGGAACCGGAGCTATCAATCCATGCAGACGAAGTCGCGGGCAAAAGCTAGTAACCAATAATTTAACATTTCGAGTCCCAATAAGCACTTCGAGAGTAGAGTTCACCAAAACTAATAGAATTTCAACTAATTTAAATACATTAGGCATGCGACCTTTTCGTATACCTACCCAAGTTATACGTCGACTGTCGTTAGAAATGCCTAAAGGTCCATGTGAGGATTTATCGGAACTTTCTACGGCGCATAATGTGGACCCTTTGAGAAGGGAATACTAATTTTCAAGCCCCGTAACGCCCTCTAACGTGTTAAATAGTTAGTTTAGGGGCTGTGACTATTCGTTTCAATTGCGTGAAGAACTAATTGGTGTTGACAACCATTAGTTTCGGAGTAACTTGGCCTTCATCACCACTTAATTATAATACAGTAAATTGAAATTAAAATAAATACGTTATTGCCACAGGTTGGTATTTAATAAATAAAAAGTATTTATAACAAATGTCGAAATTAACAATGTACTTCATTTATAGGTGCAGCATAATTACTTGCCGCTTAAAATTAACATCACTCGCCTCTTTGATAAAACACCGCGAACACACAGTACGTCATTCTTGGTACCTGCAATGGGAAACATGAAAATTTAATAGCTATTTCGGGAAATGCCTCATAATTTCTCGTCAGCTCAACTTCTAATCTCGAAATAGCTCGTAAAACATAATTTGCGTAACAAGTTTTTTCCGTGGTATAGCGTTCTGAGGAATAAATGACATCTGCCAAGCTCTTAATTCCTAGAATAAACTCAAATAATTAAATCATTAAAGTCAACTTTTAGCTCATCACAGCAGTGGAATCAATAATATCCTATAAATATCCTGGGACACACACGGTCATCTGATCCCAAACTAAGCAGAGCTTGTACTATGGTAATCAGACAAGATAGCTATAAATACATACATATTATAGATAAATATTACACCCAGACATGGAACAGACTATCATACCCATCACACAAAGCTTGTCCTGGGTAGGAATCCAACCTACGATCTCCGGCTTAGCAGTCAGAGTCACTAACCACTAGACAAACAGGCCCGTCAATTATTTATTGGCCCAAATATATATGTTTTGTATCACAGTGATGAGGAGCACAAGGTGATTTAAAAAAAATACACTTTTTAAATGGTTTTTCAATAGGGACGCTCGAACTTTGCGCTAATGCGAAAGCAGAAAAATTTGGCATAAAATGAATACATATATTAAGTCGTGACATTTTACCAAGGAACGCTACACGCTTCGAAGCGCGTAGAAATTATTAAAATTTATCATCAAAACCAGTGCTCTATTCGCCTAGCTTCGTCATCTCGCATGGTGACGACATCAACTGGCCGCCGAGATCGTGTGACTTAAAACCACTCGATTACTTTCTGTGGGGCTACATGAAATCTGTACGGATGTCAGATAAACCACAGGCAATTGCTGCCCTAAAGGCCAACATAACTCGCGTTTTTCGTGAAATTGTCCCATTTATGCGAAGACGTCCTTCAACTATAGCGGACTTGCGGTTGCCATTTCGCTGATATTATTTTCTACACAAAATTTCATTGAATATTCTTTAAAATGTAAGAAAAATTATAGTAATATTACTTAAATGGAGTTCGAGCGCTTTTAATGAAAGACCCTTTATATGCAGAAACTAATCTACATATGTATTTGAAAACATAGAAAGAAGGGGGGTCCCAATCCACTTTTACTCCAGAACTTTATTTTTAAAAATGGATGCCACCTGCTACCCATCTGATCTAGTCACTCTATAGTAATACTGGCCAGATTAGACCAAATCAACATATATCTAACATTTGTTAGGATTTGCTTATAAATATAGATTAAATTCTTAATAACTTACGAATACAAAAATTTCATAAGACAAGTCCTGGGTTCCAAACGCATTGAGGAAGAGTGATTTCTGAGCCTGGGAACAGCCGATAAGCGTGAGACTTCGAATATCTCGTTGAGAATCCTTTTCTAATTCGCAGAGATGCCAGCCGCAGTTATAGAAAATAGCACCAGAAAGCAAGGATACCTGTGCAATATCAATTTGCGGTATAAAATAAGAGATGGTTTGGTTTGTCGTTTATCTTCTCTATTTTATTTCATCTAATTACTGTAATTAAGTTTAGTGTGGAAGAAAGTTGCGAAACGGCGAACGATAAGATAAACAGATGCAAAAGACGAAAGTAAAATCTCAAATGCAAAGGTTCATTTAAAAGCAGAGCTTCATTTACAAGAGATTACTGCAGACTAAGATCGTTACTCGCTACTTCAAAAGTATCTACGCTGAAAGCCATTTCTAATTCATATAATATTCAGGACATGTATTCGTACCCATTTCGTATCGAGTCAATAGTCCGGCTAAAATCGACAGGATGAAGCTCTCGTTGGAATAAACCTTTCTGATGTAGTGGTTAAAGTTGTTCCCAGTATAAAACCTTGCGGGACACCTAAATATAGGTAAGTACTAAATGATATTGTTATCCATCGACGTTTTTTTAAACGGTATTGAAATGGTTTGAAATGCCAAAACTTTATGGATTACCTGATAAGTAATTTCTTCCGTGTTCCACAAATTAAGTACAGTGCAATAGCAAGAAGAGTGAATCAACAAATTTGCGGGCCTGCGGACGACGAGCGATGGGTAGCTCGCCCCCGACGGCGCGTTTTGTCACGCGCGCCGCAAAGGGCAGTCAGCACGTGACGTGGCCCTCTAGGGCCAATGCCTGCCGGGGTTGCAGAATAGTTCTAATAGTTGCCGCGGCCCCGGAACATAAAGGGCAACCGAAGGAAAAACAGTAAAAGTATGACACTCCCTCCCGCACCGCTTTGGGCGGGAGAAGACATTTGATGATTTTCCATCCATAAAAAAACCAGCAAATGTGTACGTCATGAAGGCACAGAGTAATGTATTATTACTCTGCATGAAAGAGTAAATGTTCCAGTATATATGTAAAAAGAATCAGTTTTTTTTTAATAAGATTGATTTTTACCTTTCTCACTTTTTTGTGTTTATATGTATTTTACCGATTATGTTCAGTCAGCAAGTACAGATACAGGCACGTCAGATATAATTTAAGTTTTTAAATTTAACTCTGATGGATGTATTTTGGATGTATTTATGTATTTGTTAATTTTTTATTTATATTAGAATAATATTTTTCGTTGTCAAGAAAACATAAATTATTTCTGATGGACCTCTATACTAGTACATAAATGCTTTAATAAGTTGCAAAAGTTGCTATGGAAGTAAGTAAAGGTCGTTGATTTGTTAAAAGTTACAATTCTTAAATATCTTCTATATTATTTAGAGTACTTTTCTAACCAAGTTGAAGATGTTAAGAGCTAGGACGAACAAGTCGAAATAAAACTTAAAATATCACATAATATCTATTTGTGAAAGTTATGAAAGATATGTACAACAAAAAGGTTTAACGTACCGCTAAATGCAGCAAAAGTAAGACAAAGGATATTACATGAAGTCTTTACTTCTACAAAACTCTCGACTAAAGTCAAATTGTCAATTTCGTAAAAAAACATACAATTCTCTACAAATTGCTGATGGTTTTAAAAATGGTTACTGGTATTTTTATTTTTGTCATAATACTGTTATTGCTCTCGTTTACGGCGCCAGGTGTACTGTTTATTTAGAATTAAATGAACGTGATTTTCCGAGAGCGATTTTTCCAATTTAGCTTTGCTAGCTTTCCATAACACTATTCCGGCTCGTTCGAATAGAAACACATCAAGGAATTAAATAGATTACATTTGCTGCCCAATTCTTTTTTATCGGCGTCTGCAAATATTTACTGTACCGATAAAGTTTACTACTTGAAAACAAAGATCCAATTCTATCCTAGAATCACATTCATTACGCCGCCGTCCGTAAATCCTGTTTATTTCTTGTTGGCGAACAATAGGTGAGCTGAATAATACAATAACAAAAGTTAAACAAAAGAACTTAAGAACTTACTACGGAAGTTTCTGATGCATCCGAATGTTTTCCAAACATCCAGCTTCGAGGTTGGCTATAGCCTCGGTTTTGTTCATTACTTCTACGTCTCTATCAAACTTAGTTCGTATCTATTCAAAATTATGCCAAAGAGTAATAAACTTCTTAGTCATGGTGATCAAATGCGTGACTGGCATGCAGTCGGTAAACATCATCGGTAACTTCCTGTACGACCATGTTATTTAGAAAAACATTCGGAAAAATCAATACCACGACCAAATTGTCATCGTAAAACGGTAAATATGTGACCACGATATAAAAAGGGGCCCCTGGAAAGGAACAGATAAAGCAAAGAATTTATTATTATCGCTGATCTGGCTACCCGGATGATACCATGAACGTGACTTTAAGCTGGCTGCAAAGTAATAATAACAGTGATGAAAAGTAGGGCCTACTATATACACATTACTACACAAATACACATGAAGGGTAAAATATTTGTAGTTGGAAAAGTATCAAGTTATAAGAAAGTGAATATATAAAGTAGGCGAAAAATTACGAAGCAATAGAAACGTACCTTCAACGATCTGTTATGAACAGTCACATGTATGCATTAAACGCAGAGTAAGCGCAAACCCCCGTCGCTTCCATTTTACCTTAAGTTTATAAAAAGGCAAAACCATGCGGTTTTCGAGTCAGTCAGTCCAGCCCGTCAATTAGTTCAGTCAATTAAGTAATTCTGTAACAGTGTTCCTTTGTGTAAAACTCAGAAATAAATCGTGTTTTCTTTTAGCAGTATAAAAGTGTTTTTTTAAAAAGGACTCCCGGAACCCCATCCTAACAAATTTGGTGTCAGAAGTGGGATCCCAGGAAAAACCGTGAGTACTGGGATTTATAGGTGTAGGCGTCGCGAATTCGTTCCTCTCGTCTGCACCATTATATTTGTTGGTTCCGTGGTCAAGAAGTCCTTTTAAAGTAGCCGACGGTAAGCCTTGGGTTATCCAAAAGCCTAAGCCCGCGCTGCGTAACTCAAAGTGGCCGACGGTAAGCCTTGGGTTGTCTAAAAGCCTAAGCCCGCGCTGCGTTACTCCACGTGGTCGACGGTAAGCCTCCACTCTCAAGTGCGAGCCCGCATCACCCTACAACACGCGCTGCTGCCTTGTGGTCGACGGTCAGACTCCACTCTCGAGTGTGAGCCCGCATCACTGAAACACTATCTTCTGTCTTGTGGTCGACGGTCAGCCTCCACTCTCGAGTGTGAGCCCGCATCATCATCCAAGGACCTGCTCAGAATCTGGCGGACTGACTCATCCATCCATCATCAGCCACGTGGTCAAAGCACGCCACGTGAAGAAGAACTCGACGTGACGACGAGCGCCTTGTAATACGACTCGCTGAGTCGCCAGGTGCCGCCGCCGCTTCCCACGACACTTCGTGTGACGTTCCAGAATGTTCGCGACTGCTGCCATCATATCGCTAATACTGTGAGTTCTCTTTTTTTTTAAAATCAAAGTGAAAGTGCTCTTAAATCAAGTGAAGTGAATTTCCTAAATTTTCTAAAATTTCAAGTTTTAATTTTTACAACTTTTACAAATATTTCTTAACTAAAATTTTTATACAATTTTATATCTTACTTTTTGTGCATGTCTGATGGTCTGTAGTACTATATTTTATTAATTACTTATTATTTCTTTAATGCCTTTAAAACAAGAGAAATCCGAGGAAATCGCATCTTCATCAAACTCATATAGTTCATCCGAGGACGATACGGCACAAAAACAAAAAATTAAAATGGCCGATAAAATTACGCTTTCTGTCCTCACGAAATTCATCAAACCTTTTAATGGAGATCGCGAATTATTGCCCGCGTTTTTAACCAACTGTGAAAATGCATTTTCTCTAGCCACTACAGATCAACAGAACGTCTTGTGTAAATATATCATCTCGCAGTTGGAAGGCAAAGCTCAGTTAGCTTGTTGTTTAAAAACATTTAATAATTGGTCAGAGATCAAACAATTTCTTAAAACCACATTTGGAGAGAAAAAACACTCCACTCATTTATTAGTAGATTTACAAAACTGTAAACAATTGCCTTCCGAAGACGTGATGCAATTTTCTATTCGTATTGAATCATGTTTAACTCGATTGCAATCTGACATCCATTATAGCTGCGAAAATGATAAAGAACTTTTAGGTCGGATAGCCGCCATGGAAGACTTGGCCCTTAATACGTTTTTGTTAGGGTTAAACAGTAATTTTTCTCATATTGTGCGGTGTAGGTGTCCGAAAACTTTATCCGAAGCAATTACATATGCTGTCGAGGAAGAAAAGCTTTATAATCTTTCAAAACTTAACTCTCGTGCTAATAAACAATGCACAACGTGCAATAAGAGCGGTCATGTCTCTTCAGAGTGTTACAAAAATAAAAATAAACACTTTTCCCCTAATATGCACCACTTAAATTCGGCACAAAATAATAACTCTAATAATAAACCAACTTCTCAATTTGATCCAAATAAATCATGTGCCTATTGTAAAAATCGTGGTCATTTAATAAACGAATGTCGCAAGCTTAAATATAAAAACAAAATTAACTCGCACGCCGGTTCACGTAACTCTACACCGTCAAGTTCAAGTGCACCGAGCTCAAGTAACGAGTCGAGCGATAATCGTTCTAATGTAAATAATGTAGACACTTGCAATGATAATAATTTAAACTGAATACGGTTTCGGTTCCGTGTCTACTGAAACCTTATAAAAATAATATAAACGGCACGAAAGTCTCTACGGAAAAAACGTTTCCGTCAAACTGTGTTCTTAAATTTTCTCCAACACAGCTTAGCGCAAATAAAGGCTCAAAAGACCTTTCAAACTGTGTTCCTAAATTATTTTCAACACAGCTTAGCGCAAATAATAAGACTACGTGTCCTTCAAACTGTGTTCCTAAATTATTTTCAACACAGGTTAACGCAATTAATAAGACTACGTGTCCTTCAAACTGTGTTCCTAAATTATTTTCAACACAGCTTAGCGCAAATAATAAAACTAAGTGTTCTTCTGACTGTGTTCCTAAATTATCTCTAACACAGGTCGATGCTTATTCACAAACACTTAACGAAAATATTAATTCTAATTCGAACTCTAAAAAATCGAGTTTTTATGCCAAGGATTCTTTGCGTGAGAGCGAGACAAAAACATTTACTATTAATTGCATCAATAATAAAGTTTCTTTGCCTCACGTTTATTTAAAAACTAATTATAATGATAATCCCTTGTGCTTTTTAATCGACACTGGTTCCGCAATTTCATTAGTCAAACATTCCAGTTTACTTAATAAACCAGTGCTTGGCCCCGAAATTATAAAACTTAAAGGCTTAAGTGATAACAATTCCTATTGGGAATCTATAGGGTCGACTAAACTCAGCTTTGAGTATCATGTCTCGTCAAAAAATAAAATAACATTTGAGTATACGTTTCACGCGATTAACGATACGATTAATTTAAACTATGATGGTATCATTGGTACCGATTTTATTCAACATTTTGGTATAAACATTCAATACTCAAATAATACCCTTAATTTAAATGGTTATGAAATACCTATTTGCTGCACTAAGCCATCATATATTATACCCCCGCGGTCAGAAACGGTCATTGAGTGTTCAGTTTCCAATCTATCAGAGATTGGCGACTCAAAGGAAGCTTTGATTTTAGATAACAAAATTTGTGAAGGTGTGTTTTTAGCAAACTGCATAGTAAGCATAAAGTCGAACAACAGAGTCAATGTTTCTGTTCTCAATACCACCGAATCTGAAGTTGAAATTAATGATTTTCAAGTTCAATTAAGTCCATTCGAACTTCCTATTTCTAATTTAGATGACACTCATAAGGAACTCATTCATCAAATAAATTCCTTAAATATTGACCGGTCTCAAAAGGTTCTCGAGCAAATAAGATGCTCTCATTTAAACGCGCAAGAAAAGAAAGCGTTGATGAACTGTATTTCTAAATATACCGATATTTTTCATCTCGATGGCGAATTTTTAACTCATACTAATGTAATTAAACATTCTATTAATACTGGGAATGCAGCCCCTATTCACGTTAAATCGTATCGCTTCCCCGAAGTTCATAAAGATGAAGTTGAGAAGCAAATCAAGAAGATGCTCGATCAAAACATCATTCGTCCTTCAACTTCGCCTTGGAATGCCCCTGTATGGGTGGTCCCGAAAAAATTAGACGCTTCCGGCAAACAAAAATGGCGAATTGTTATAGATTATCGGCGTTTAAACGATGTCACGGTTTCAGAGGTTTATCCTCTTCCACTCATAACCGACATCTTAGACCAACTAGGTCATTCAAAATACTTCAGCACTCTTGATTTAGCATCAGGATTTCATCAGCTGATGTTAGATTCCAAGGACACTGAGAAAACAGCGTTTAGTGTCATTACTAATAGCATTTCAGGACAATTCGAATTTACCCGAATGCCTTTCGGTCTTAAAAATGCTCCCTCAACTTTTCAACGTATGATGAATTTAGTCCTGTCAGGATTACAAGGTCTTCACTGCTATATATACCTTGATGACTGTATCATCTATTCACACGACCTTGAATCTCATATTCATAAACTTGAATTAGTGTTCTCCAAACTTAGAGAGGCAAATTTAAAATTACAGCCCGACAAATGTGAATTTCTTCGAAAAGAAGTAGCCTACTTGGGGCATGTTATCACAGATGACGGTGTTTCGCCTAATCCCGATAAGGTCAAGGCCATTTCTTTATTTCCAACACCGAAAAACCCCAAAGACATAAAACCTTTCCTTGGATTGACTGGTTATTACCGGCGATTCATAGAGAACTTCTCTCACATAACTAAGCCTCTTACATCATTATTAAAAAAAGATGTCAATTTTTATTGGTCTCATGAACAGGAGCAAGCTTTTAATACTCTTAAGCAAAAACTCATCTCTGCTCCCTTACTTCAGTATCCAGATTTTTCCAAGCCTTTTGTAGTAACGACAGATTCCTCAAATTATGCGGTCGGCGCAGTCTTATCACAGGGCGAAATAGGAAAAGATAAGCCCATTGCATATGCGTCCCGAACTTTAAATAAACAAGAAGGCAATTACTCAACTACCGAGAAAGAGCTTCTCGCTATTCTTTTTGCTGTCAATACATTTAGGCCCTATCTCTACGGTTATAAGTTTAAAATTGTAACTGATCACAGACCTTTGACCTGGCTATTTAACGCAAAAGACCCAGGCGGTCGTTTATTAAGATGGCGATTAAAATTAGAAGAATACGAATACGAAATCGTATATAAACCAGGCAGAGTAAATAGTAATGCAGACGCATTATCACGTTATCCAGTAAATGCTGTGACCACACGTAGTTCTAAATTAAACTCAACTACTTATGAGGAATATTTTAAAAAACAATTTACAAAAACTATCTCTACATCTGATACTAAAATTGAAGAACATAATCAGAGTTTACATACAGCAAAACAAAAATCAATTGCTTGTCCAGTATCTCTAGATTTAGATAGTTCTATGCCTCATTGTGAACAATTTTTATCAATTATTGATGACTCTGAACAATATCGCGCAGGCGAACGCGAACCTGACACCGTACAGGTGGTCAGTTGTAAAAACAATAAAACTTTATATTTCTTATTTACTAAAGTTCATCATTTTGATGAAACAAGTTATAAAACAATTTACAATCTTCTAATAAAATTACGTGACGAAATCATGTCCAAAACTGATTATGATAAAGAATTAGCTTTACCCGATTTTTCTGAACCTTTTACTAAATTAGTTTACGTCAAAATATATAATATGTTATCATATATTTTTCACGGCACAAATATTAATTTACATATTTACAAAAATCAAATACTTTATCCAACTCCTGCCGAAATTCAAAATATTCTCAAAGAGAATCATGGGACGACCATAGCTGGTCACCCGGGTATTAAACGCATGTTAAGCAGAATTAAAGCTTCATACTATTGGAAAACTATGCGTTCAGATATTGAACAATTTGTAAAAGATTGCAAAATGTGCCAAATAAATAAACCCTTACGAGCTTCCAATAAAGCACCTATGGTTATAACGTCGACAAGTACAAGGCCATTTGAAAGATTAGCTCTCGATATTGTCGGTACTCTACCCGAAGCTGGCCTCCAAAAATTTAAGTACATCCTAACACTCCAAGACGATTTAACTAAATTTTCGTGTGCTTATCCAATGATTACTTGTACGACTGATGAAGTTGCACGCAGCCTCATCCATTTCTTTTCATTATTCGGTTTCCCCAAAATTTTACTGACCGATCAAGGTACAACCTTTACGTCTGAGCTATTCAGACAATTAAACGAAATACTTAAAATTAAAAACTTATTTTCTACCCCTTATCATCCTCAAACAAATGGCGCACTAGAACGTAGCCATGCTACCCTTAAGGAGTACCTAAGGTCATTTGTTAATGACAATCAGGACGACTGGCATTGCTATCTTGCTACAGCGATCCTGTCATACAATACAACGCCGCATTGTACAACCGAATTTACACCTTTCGAACTTCTATATGGCTATAAGCCATCAATACCGAGTAGTGTTTACGAGTCGAAAGATAACACCACTTACCAAGAATACATTCGCGCTTTACAATATAGGATGAAATACTCTCGTGAAAAAGCTATTGAAAATATGAATAAAAGCAAAGAAGCTTCCAAAAAATATTATGACTCAAGTGCGCGAGAAAAAACATATAAAATTGGTGACTTAGTTTATTTAAAACAACACCACAGGCTCCGTAAAGCCTTATCCCCTGTGTGGAAGGGACCTTTTAAAATAGTTAAAACACACGGTAAAAATAATGTGACCCTCTGCGTCAACCGAAAATACACTAAATATCACGTAAACGAAATAAAACCAGCGTGAATATATTTGTTACAGGTGTGTCGTGTGTTCAAGTATTTCCGAGCCGATCAAAACTATTCAACATAGTCCTGGTATTTATTTTGACCCGGCTTCTATCGTCTACTTTCATAATGACTATTGGAATGTCATTACACATATAGATGTTGTTCCTATCCAACCCTATATGGAGAAAGTCGAAAACACTATACAAAGTGTATCCACTTTTTGTGAAAAAGCTAGTAACTTAGCTGCGTTTAAAGTAGATTGTAAAGATATTATTAATCCCTTAGAGATACTTATTAATTCTAATAAACTTAAACTAGATTCGTTATCGCATCTTATTTCAGATAGCCGCTATAAACGCGCAATTGAATTCGGAGGTGAAATTTTAAAATTTTTCTTTGGCACCTTAGATGCCGACGATGCAAGAAAATATGACGATGCTATTAACACATGTCAACAAAACGAGCATCATATTTTTTCCTTAATGAAAGATAACATCCACGTTGTTCGTTCTACTATTAATAATTTTAACGTTTCCATACAAAGATTAAACGATAACGAAATTAAACTAAATAATCGTATTGAAAAACTTAATTATATCTTTAATGCTAATTCTAAGACTAGTACTAACTTAATTAATTTAGAAAGATTTAACTCTATGTTTAATATTATAGAAGGATCATTATTGTCAATTTCTAACATTTTAGATACTATTTTAAACTCAATTTTATTTGCTAAAGCAAACATTTTGCACCCATACGTAATAACTCCAAAGAAATTATATGCTGAGTTATCACCGGGGTTGCGGAATGTTTATAGTGGTTACCGTGACCCTGGAACATAAAGGGCAATCGAAGGAACATGAGTGGGTTTTAGTCAGTAAGAGTCTGACACGCCCTCCCGTCGCACCCAGGACGGGAGCAGTCATTGGATGATTTCCCACTCACCAAAAAAAAAAAAAAAAAAAAAAAAAAAAAATGAGTTATCAAACAACATTCCATTAAAGAGAACCTCAGAGTTCCCGGTTGCACTGACGTTGCAAAACATTCATACTATAATTGATCTATCTAAACTAACTGTGTATTATTATAAC
The DNA here is from genome assembly GCA_033675125.1 of Athetis lepigone. Classification (NCBI taxonomy): domain Eukaryota; kingdom Metazoa; phylum Arthropoda; class Insecta; order Lepidoptera; family Noctuidae; genus Athetis; species Athetis lepigone. The sequence goes on along the minus strand of CM066243.1, from coordinate 12,973,407 downwards.
AACAAACTAATGTTTATCATACAAGTACCTTTGATAAACCCTATAAAGTTCAACCTATACAAAATCTTACCGCTACCTACTCCAAGTGATATTAAACACTATTCAACTTATGTTTTAATTCATCCTTCTAAGTTATATGTAGCAATAACGGATGACAGATTAAGTTACGCTTTATTAGATAATATTATTGAATGTAAACAAGTCAATAATGACTATGTAATATGTCCTTTACCTTCAATTTTGTCAACGATCAATAATCCTTCATGTGAATCGAGATTATTGACAGAAGTTACACTGTCGCTTCCCGAAAGTTGCGAGTCCAAGGTTATTTATGGTAATATTAATGTTTGGCAAAAATTGAATGATAACAGATACATTTATGTACAATCTAAACCAAATAAGTTGACAATGAAATGTAACAACAATATTACTGATTATGTTTTACAAGGAACAGGAATTTTATCTGTAGAAAATAATTGTGTAGCATTTTTCCAAACATTACAATTTCACGCATCGAATAAATACAAAACAATTGTACCAAATCAAATAATTTTAGACTTTGATTTAACTATAGATGATTGTTGTAAGTATAATTTTGTTCTCATCTTGTCAATCCAATAAGTTTGTCTAATGTTGATTTAGAATCTTTAAAATTAGCCTCGCATAAATTAGACAGTTTAGAAAATGATATAAAAAATACTGAAAATCAGTCTCATATTGTAAAATATGGCACATATTATTCAGGACTGACCTATGCCATAATATCGGCAATATTTTGTTATTTAGCTTATAAAGTTTATAAGAAATGTTTTGGTAATAAAAATTCTATGTGTTGTATCCAAATTTATAATCAATGTTACAATAAAAAGCAAAATAGAAATGACAACATTGTAACAAACTCTATCGAACTTACTGAAATTTCAGATGATCGTGAAATCGATAACCAATCGATAAAAAGTCTCCCAAATCTACATATTAATAAAAATGTTGCTTTCAGAAACTTAAACAGATCAGATAGAAATCTCAGTAACTTTTAATCTTAATGGAATAAGTAATTGTATTAGAAATTCTTATTTTGTCTTGTGACTTAACTATTAGCAAGAATATGTTCTTAGAGTAATATAACTGTAGTATGTGGGTATATCCCTTTCTTTTAATTAAAATCCTTTTGTTTCTATAAGGATAAAATATTATGTTAATTTCTATATTATGTGGGTATATTTTTAATTAATTTTAATATTGTAAACTGAGTTTTATTTCAAAGTTAAATTAAAATTTAATAAATTTATAAATTATCCTTTTGTCCTTCGCTTTATCTAAAATTAAAAAATAAAGCTCAGTCTAAAGGGGGGAGATGTTATGAACAGTCACATGTATGCATTAAACGCAGAGTAAGCGCAAACCCCCGTCGCTTCCATTTTACCTTAAGTTTATAAAAAGGCAAAACCATGCGGTTTTCGAGTCAGTCAGTCCAGCCCGTCAATTAGTTCAGTCAATTAAGTAATTCTGTAACAGTGTTCCTTTGTGTAAAACTCAGAAATAAATCGTGTTTTCTTTTAGCAGTATAAAAGTGTTTTTTTAAAAAGGACTCCCGGAACCCCATCCTAACAGATCCCATACGCTGAAAGACACAGGTACACGAAAATGACGTACAACCATATACCGACTGTCACTTTACGGCATTGTTTTTTCATAGCGTTATCCTCTTCAAACTTCGCCCCAACCGTAGTCATTTCGTAGTTCAATTTCCTGATAGATGTTTTATGATAAAAGAGGAGAACAACTTAGTGAAAACAATGTTGTGTATGGCAGCAAACATTATGGCCGAGTTCTTTTCCACTCAGGTAAACTTCCGAACAATGCGGCGCTTCTCAAGAAAAATCATGGTGGTAATAGATAGAGAAGGTTATTATTTTATACATCTGATAAGGAATAGTTTCGCGATAAATGTCCTCGTACCAACAGATCCCATCACCAGCGTAATACATGTACCTACATCTACCTCTCAGTAAAGATTTAGTGTTTAGATTAATTTCGAAAATAAATGCTTTTCTAAATATTGTTAGTACGAGATATAATCCTAAACACCTGTTCACTGTATAAGGTTTAACCGCTAAATAAGAAAAGTAAAATACGTTAATTAAAGGTATAATAGAATTATTAAAAGTAATTGAATTTGTTCAATGAAAACAAAAAGAACATTTTTCGAACGTAATATTTTACAAGAAAACAGAAAGAATTACCTTTAAAAAGTTTCCTTTAATTGGCACCGTCAGCTTTTGTCGAATAAAATAATATAATATTCGTTATTACAAATTAAACTCCTCAATATTGTAGGTCGAAAATTGAGGAAGTTCGTCGAAGTAATAACATATTGTTCATGATTAATTAATTACTGAACTCATTAATGTGAAGAACGTTATATTAGTATATTTTATTGCTCCACATTGCAGTAATAAACGTAGATTACTTCTTTATGCTTAGTAACGTAAAATAATGTAATCGAATTAATTATTTTCGCTCTTGTGTGTGACGAATTACATGTGTCGTAGAATTATGTTTGAAACCATTGGATGTATGCGTGAGATATAAACAGTTTCAAAGGAAAACGATACTTCCTACATAATTGATACTCGTATCAACAGAGTAAAGAATATCGTGCGTATGTGTCGCTTAGATCAAAATACTGAATGTCAGCTGTCTTGTTAACACAGGAGACGAGCAAAGGAAAAAATATATATCATTTACGTACGATAACACTTTTATAAAATGTTACATAAATAAAGGTATATTTTTCTTCTAAGGGTTTCTTCTGTAATGTCTATATTATATCCATTGTTTTCTTATACTCAATTGGATCCGTTTTTTACTTCATTTCACATTGCTTTTCTCTAAAGCCTCTCGACTGAAATTTAATATCGTCCTAAAGCAATGTAAAAACATTTCTATAAAATCTATTTTATTTCAATATATTCTGTTGATATATTTTGTAATTTAGTCAATAACAAATTACTCTTCTATATTTATGAAAGAAACTAACAGACTGATTCACTGACTAACTGACCAACGTATAGCTGAAACCGATGAGCAGTAAAGACATGAGATGTTCCTTAGATGACGTAACTTCAGTAGGTCCTAATCCTAAGTATTATACACAATTCATACTCTGTACGTTTGCCACCCAACTCCTTGTAAACAGATCACATTTAGACTTTCCCGGGTAAGACATAGAATGCATATCTTTAAATTAACTTAACGTAAATACTTTCTCGTCGGCTGAGAGTTGACATAGCTCGTATATTAAACTCAATCATGTCCATACAGTCATCCATCTCTTCAAGGTGAACAGATATTTCCGTTCAGAGTGAGACGTTTCATTACATTGCAAACAAAACGAGTGTTACCATTGTTTACACGTATCGTGGCTAGATATTGATTAATAACAGTTGTGACTAGCTATTACTTGTTATGATTTTTATAGATTTTGAGGAAGAATATTGTCGTAAAATATGTGTTACAGTAACAAACCTACCTTCAAAAACTAAATTTTGTTTATAATAAGTAAAATGTTTCGTATAAGAATGAATTACACCTTTTTTCCTAACATGGTTTAAACCATGTTAGGAAAAAAGGTGTTATTCATAAACAAAAAACAAATAATATTGTTTTTTGTTTTTTGTTTTAGAACTGACAGACGTAAAAATCCATAAAAATCTTATACTAAACACAGACTTGTTACCGCTAACTCTTTTTAATTATAACACGGAACGGGCAAAGTATCCTTACAACCAAATTGAAGCGGGTAGAAAGGTCACGTGTACCTACTAAGTACTTACATGTAAAGACTTCTTAGAATAAGACTTCTTAGAATAAGAAGTCATTACTCGAAGTCATGACTTCTTCGTGTATAGATATATACGTGAATTAATTTAACAATAAATTCTATAAGTGAACACTAATTCGAGGAATAATTTTATTGTGACAAAACAAAGGTATTATACATAAGTAATTTTCTTCTTTAAGTATCAATAACGCAAAATGTATAATTTACTTGTTGATATAAGATTTATAGAAATAAATTAACTGAAAACGTTTTTCATTCACCTTGTTAACCACTTTCAAAATTAAGTTAATTTAAACATTAAAACGCAATTGAAGATCCAAAGAGACCCGGTTCCCGCGGGTACTGCATTTCCTTCCCAGCATTAAGTACTTAAAATTTCCATATTTGCTCCGAAATTACATTTGCCCATACTTACTATATTCTTATTGAAGTTTTGGTTAAAAGGTTAATTTCCTGGAAAGGTAAAAGCTCTCTTTCACGAAATGGGAAGCTGGCTTTATTCATATTTAATTCACACGAAAAAAAAATATTTAAACTTTTACTGGGCAGTAATTGCAAAAAAAAATGCCTATATAAACACACCTCCTGTAAAATGTTTTCACCCACTAAAATAAAACAAGTAACGACCTTCGCAAGTGACCCACATTACCACGTGCAATAAAGCGGAGGGTGTTTTAATTGACCCGTTACGAAACCTCTAAGTATCCACGGTATAGTAAGCTCACACGGAAAAACACTTAGTATTCGCCACTATATTAAGGTGCCTGATCACGTAGAAGGAAATCTGCCTGACCAATAATACACCTTTACCCTTTCCCTAATTTGTATTCAGGGCAAACACACGAACCGGGCAAGGATTACAAAACTGTGTTCGGGAAGAGACTGTAAACAGCTTCGGCGCTTTTATTGGTGTTAGGCACAGTTTTCAAGTGGCGCTGTATTGAAAACTACGTTTCCAACGAGACCTGCTTTCACGATACTAATCCTAAAGTAGACGTGGAATCGTAAACAGTGGAACAAAAGAGACGTTGTTTTGTTAGCACAGAATCCAGGAGCGTTCCAGGCTGTAGAAAAGAAATACAGATATCAATGACAGAGACAACCTTGCGGCGGGGAACTTTTTCAAAAAGACGATGTGCCAAGAACATATACTGCCACTAGTCGGTAGAAATATAAGCGCACTAGAAAGAACTCTGCCCTTTCTTTTTATATCATTGTTTTTCAGTTGCTTTAACGACACCCATGAGATAAGATCAAAGTCCTGCTTTAGACTTGTTTTTAAAAAAACCGTAATCGTAGTTTTGTATTTTCATTCATTTTAGTCGGCACTTCCTCGTTTGAAGTCAAATATTGTTTTTTTATTTTACGTCGAGACTTCCACGATCTCATTATTTTAAACGCTTGGTTCTTAACACAACATTCTCGCTATCGAAATGAAATTCGCTTCAAATAAAACTGATGTTAGCAAGTAGTCCATGTCAATACTGTAAAGTGTGTGTGTCTGTTTGTCCGTCTTTCACGGCAAAACGGAACAACGCATTGACGTCATTTTTTAAATGGAGATAGTTGAAGGGATGGAGAGCCACATCCACTGCTTTTTGTCTCTTTCTACCGCGAGTGAAGTGGCGGGTTAAAGCTAGTATTCTATAATAACATAGAAATAGAACAAAAACAAAGAGCTTTAAAATATCAGTATTTAAATATCGCTTCCTAAACTATGCATCGAAATTCTATTGCAGCTATTGGAATTCCTCTATATTTTATCTATTACAACGGCCATCGAACGAGGCTAAGCCGACTACGCACGCCATGTGGATCGGCACTATTTGGTTCTATACGGATCAAACAGGGCCTGTGGAAAATAAACCTATTTGGATATTTATACCTACATGCATTAAATGGATTCAACTGAACGTGCAGGCGTCCTAATTGATGAAACAAACAATTACCTAATCGAATTGGTTTTGATTATGAAACACGTTGACGTTATTTGTAGGTAACTTTGACATTTATTTCATTCATTGTTTATGAGGTCCTGGTGGCAATTCTGAGAGTTTATAAGCATATTTTACAGCAAACCTTTACTTTAAAATAATACTTATACCATAAAACTAAATTCGAAAATAAAGAAAAGGCAATTCACAACACGTAGAGAGAAAAGATACAATATTTATAAAAATTATTTTCATATAAAACAGAACGCGTAAACCAAAATAACAAAGAATGAAGTCTCAACAAAATTTACGGTACGCTTACATCTTGTTTCAATAAGATTATCTACATTTTTATATGGCTATGCTAAAATTTACTGAACTGTTTATGTAAAGAGCCCGAGTTTACTTAGTAACAAAAGGAGAAATAAACGTATATTACTGGAGCTAATGAGGTACCTTCAGGGATAACCATTTTTGAAGTAACTAGAAACATACTATCTGTATATATGAATATAACGGGAGAATAGTACATCCCAAAATTAGAGCAACAAAATCGCAGAATTTTAACCTTAGGGGGCAGAAATTCAAATCTTTCGATCAAGTCATCGTGCGAGAAACTTCCACCTGGGCACGCTTTGATATTTTTCATTTGGAAAACTTTTAAACAAATTCCATATGGATGGAAGTCAGTCGTATCAAAGAGAATCTCCACAGATGGATTTCAGATAGTTGCGATTTCCAGTTCCTATGCCGTCTTTCCACTACCTACACTCGAAGGATCCAATGACTTCTTTAGCACCATCGCTAAAACTCGGACAGCAATAAAAATACACAGATCTACATCAGTCATCGGTAACTGTCAAAAAATTAAGTAATTTAAATACCGCCATTAGTACCGTTTGCGAAATTCGAACTAATTATAAAGTAATCAATTTATTTTGAGTAATTTCAAATGAGAAGTGCTTTAGAGTTCTAGCTTTATCGACTGGGGATTTCAACTGCTGGATAGATATGTATTTAGCGGGCTTCCTCCGACATATCCCAGTCGGCCGCCTATTCATTGTAAAGTTATAAATCACGGCGCACACCTACGGGATACAGGTTTAATTCAAGCGGTGTCGGCAGCCACTACCTACTGGTCAGGCGATTGATTGCGAATTGTATCACAAAGGAAAATATTTATCACTTGGCAACAACGTTGCTATTGGTCTATAATTTTCCTTGTATTTTTCTTTCTGTAGAAAATACTTCCTCTTTTGTTTATTTTGTTAAACTGGTATTATTGATTGAATAAATAATAAAATGAGATAATGTCTCTATCTATCCTCTTTAATATAAAAATGAATCGCTGAGTGCGCTGCTAAGCTCAAATCTCGAGGTCAGCTGGACCGATTTCACATTTTTTTTAACATTCCTTGAAGTACGTGAATGGTTAATATTACACCAGTCCAGCTTTCAGATAAACAAAAATCACATTTGAAATAGAAAAACCACATTGATATAATTTCCCGTTTCCGGAAGCGAGATTGATAAGAGATTAAATACTTTTTTTAATCCGATTGTAAATGAAGGTAACCGCAGATGTTTAAAACGAGATTACAAGATTTACCAGGCACTTAAAATAAAAGGCTTTAAAAACAATTTATTTAAATAACACTTGAAACACATAAATTAGCATTATTGCCAGCACAAATACTTAAGGACTAAAGTCGTTTGTTTAGCATACTTATTAGACTTTCAATGTAATCCCTAAGTTAAGTGGGTATATATTTTGTGAAATACCGTTTTGAAGGGACTGGTAATGTAGAGTGTATGCCATTAATGATCAAAGTGGACTTTATAAACCCCCAGGAGTCAAAGTCGACCTGCAAAGCCTCCCAAAAAAAATATTATATAATTATCTGGGTCGACAATAGTGAATCAGATCGGCGTCTATTATATCCTCAATAATTCAGGTGTAAGCGTCCAAACAGATATTGTAAAATTTACTGTGTATAACTTTAAAAAAAACCGGTCATGTGCGAGTTCTACTCGCGCAACGAGGGTTCCGTTAATTTGTTTTTTAGTGAAACTGTTTTCGGAGTTTTCTCTTTACTTGTGCTACATGACCTTGCTTCTTGCCAAATTTCACGATTCTAGGTCAATGGGAAGTACCCTATAGGTTTTGAGTTTTGATTCTCTTGAAAATGTCTAAATATGCAATATAAACCGCCGTATCTTTTTATTGCGTTGATTTAGAAACTTGATTTTTTCACTGCTTTAAGAGATAGCAGACCTGAGTATGTGATATTAATTTCAGCTTGATATCTCGACGCGTTTCTGTAAAAAAAAAGGGTCTTGACAGACGGACGAACGGGAGGACGGACGGATGTGAACTAACTACAAATTTACGGTTTTCAGAGTTTTTCCTTTACTTTTGCTACATGATGTTAATTGCTTCTTGCCAAATTTCATGATTTTTGGTCAATGGGAAGTACCCTATAGGTTTTGAGTTTTGATTCCCTTGAAAATGTCTAAATATGCAATATAAACCGCCGTATCTTTTTATTGCGTTGATTTAGAAACTTGATTTTTTCACTGCTTTGAGAGATAGCAGACTTGAGTGTGTGATATTAATTTCAGCTAGATATCTCGACGCGTTTCTGAGAAAAAGATTCTTGACAGACAGACGGACAGACGGACGCCTGATGTCAACTAACTACAAATTTACGGTTTTTGGAGTTTTCCCTTTACTTGTGCTACATGACCTTACCTTTTGCCAAATTTCATGATTCTAGGTCAATGGGAAGTACCCTATAGGTTTTGAGTTTTGATTCTCTTGAAAATATCTAAATATGCAATAAAAACCGCCGTATCTTTTTATTGCGTTGATTTAGAAACTTGATTTTTTCACTACTGTGAGAGATAGCATACCTGAGTATGTGATATTAATTTGAGCTTGATATCTTGACGCGTTTCTGAGAAAAAGGTTCTTAACAGACAGACGGACAGACGGACGCCTGGTGTGAACTAACTACAAATTTACGGTTTTCGGAGTTTTCCCTTTACTTGTGCTACATGAGCTTGCCTTTTGCCAAATTTCATGATTCTAGGTCAATGGGAAGTACCCTATAGGTTTTGAGTTTTGATTCTCTTGAAAATATCTAAATATGCGATATAAACCGCCGTATCTTTTTATTGCGTTGATTTAGAAACTTGATTTTTTCACTACTGTGAGAGATAGCAGACCTGAGTATGTGATATTAATTTCAGCTTGATATCTCGACGCGTTTCTGAGAAAAAGGTTCTTGACAGACAGACGGACAGACGGACGCCTGGTGTGAACTAACTACAAATTTACGGTTTTCGGAGTTTTCCCTTTACTTGTGCTACATGACCTTGCTTTTTGCCAAATTTCATGATTCTAGGTCAATGGGAAGTACCCTATAGGTTTTGATTTCCTTGCAAATGTCCAAATATGCAATATAAACCGCCGTATCTTTTTATTGCGTTGATTTAAAAACTTGATTTTTTCACTGCTTCAAGAGATAGCAGACCCGAGTATGTGATATTAATTTCATTTTGATATCTCGACGCGTTTCTGAGAAAAAGGGTCTTGACAGACGGACGGACGGACAGACGGACAACAAAGTGATCCTATAAGGGTTCCGTTTTTACCTTTTGAGCTACGGAACCCTAAAAACGGGCAAGCATATGTTCATGAGACAGTGGAGGGATAACTTTTAGGAATTCGGTTTCAAATTAAGAAATTTCATTCCACCTTTACGGTCCTTTACTTTTTACTGGCTTATAGCCGTAACAGTTTCATGTAATTGTAGGTTTAAATATATAAATAAAAAAGTGTTGCTAAGTGCAAATCTCAAGAGTCAAGAACGACTGACCAAATTAGTATTTTTTTTTTTAATATTCGTTGAAGTATGCGGAAGTTTCTCGTAAAAAGAAAAAATGGAAAAGTCGATCAGTTAGTTCATCATATTCGTAAAAAAACTATTTTTCACGAAATCTTTGTGTGAAATTATGACCATCCAGGGAAAATCTGTCGTGGCTTGTGTGACAAAAAAAAAACAGAACTAAATTAACTTTCTAGAACATTATAGCTGCCAAAACCCGTACCCAAGGATCCAAACAACGTATCCTAACACACCCTTTAAAGCCTCCAAATACGTTTAATGAACGATAATTCTCCGTACCGCAAAGATTTACACACTCCACAAGAATAGTTAGGTGAGATAGGCTCCTGAGAGCTCCATCCGATACTACAATATATCAGGGAGAGGCTCCCGAAGGATACAGTGTTGGGTCACGTATCAGAAGTGTTTTTCGACGAACCCTACATTATCTCGAGGTGAGAGAAAAAGTACAGCATCAGAAACTTATTGGGGTATCCGATGTTATTAAGATTACAGTTATTTTTGTGTGTCTATTTACGAACCTTTTGTCTTGGTCGTAGATCAGGTATTGTTACGATCAAACCTAAACAGTTGTCCAGTTTATTTGTCATTGTAGTTTATTATTCTTGGGAAATAGGAACTGTCTCTCTCTGAATATTTTCAACGTATTTCTAAAGCTGTTATGAAAAATGACTAATAGAATGAAACTCACTGAATATGTATATTTTGGGACACATATACATGTACTTCCTGTGAATTTTACCTGTATGTTTATTACTTTCTTGTACTTGACAATATTTTAGCTTTCTACCAGTGAAATTGTAATGAATCTGTATTATTGCAAATACGTCGGGTATTTGCCTCTCACAAATCAAAGAAAAAATAAATTAGATTAACATACCTCGATATCAACACTACTCACGCCGCGCGATTTGTTTAAACTAACCCGATTGGTACAGCCGATTGTGTGTCGGATTTGACCCTGTCTGTGGCCCGGCGTGGACCCTCATTAATTATTTAACCAATACGAGTGAATCTGTACTAAAAACCACATTTCACAATTCTAAATGCTATCTTTCAATTCTATTCCTATAAAGACCACACCATATCACCAATCAAAGTAACGATATCTAGTTGATGGTTTCAAAAATAAAACACACCAAAATAATGTACCAAAAAAAATGCTGATGTAATCTCAGAACCATCTAACCAATTTCATTACTAGCCCGTGATAAAGAAAATGTCAACATAAACACCAAGATTTTCAATCTTACTCAAATAATCAGTAGTTCTCAGAAGATAGAAATCGTTCATTACCATGATGGAAATTAATATCGATTGCCGAGCAAACGGCATGGAAAATTAACAGATACAGGTTCTAATTGCATTACTGAGTGAACGAGACAGCGCAAACAAATCGATGTGGCCAACCGGCCGGGATTCCGGGAAGGACTCCCGTTTAATAAAACTACTCTAACTGTTTACTAAACACTCCTGACAGTACTGAGCGAGTATGCCAATTAGCCACTAATTGCGTATAAACGAAACGTTCACTTAACTTGTTTTTAAATTATTCAGGTACGGAGAAGTTACCTTTTTAAAGAAGGTGTGATTACGATAGTTTGTTGTTGTAATTACTTATGCCCTTACTAATAATCACTGTGTAAAGTTATGCAATGAATAAAGCCTGTGTAACCATACATTTTTTGACTTATAAACCTGTCATAACTTTATGGAGCGTTTATTAGTAAGGCGCTTAGTGTGCATGAGGTTTGGTTATGAAATCACATATGTATGTCGCAGTCATCTGGTTAAATCAGCTATTTGATTGTATGACTAGCGCGTTCATTGAATGACAACATTTAATTGAATGACTAAACGACAACTCGTCAAGTTGTTTAATGTAACGTTCAACGACTTGACTGAACGTCATTTAGCATTGTCGTTTAATGGGGTATAGTCGACTTTGTAATGTTGGTTTAGGGTGGCCATAAGTTCGCAACTTAAAAACTTAACTTCCTTTACATAACAAAAATGAGGACATGACATGACACACTTTATTATAATTTTAATTAAAAAAAAATTAAAACTAGCCGGCGCGGCGGCGGCGTACCAATAGGTAAATCCATGCTGGCTGTCACACTATTTTATCAAGAATAGGTCACTTTAAAGTAAATTTAATAAAAACAATATCAAAACAGTGCTATTTGCGCGAGCTATTTTACGCCATATTTGTTTTGGTGACTACTAACGCCGCAGTGGAAAAAAAATGAACTAAATTACAAACACCTGACTGATATTACGTCCGCTCTGTTAAAAGGGCTATACTTCAATCAGCTATCTAGTTAGACGTTGAGTGACGCTTGTTCAATCAGCTTTCGGCCTAGTCATTCAATTAAATGTTGCTATTCAATGAACGAGCTAGTCATACAATCAAATAGCTGATTCAACCAGATGACTGCGACATGTATACATAAAACTTTTTACAATCCGTGTACAGTCAGCAATGTACGAGTATGTTGTAACAATGTGTCTTCAGATATAATTTAAGTTTTCTTGAATACCGATGAATGTATTCAAATAAAGTTTGAAATAATGTTAAAAGGAAAAACATTTTTTACTTGATTGGTATTACTGCCAATGCCAGTGGTTGAAAGGACACCAAGACTTATTAAATATATATGAAACTCTAATTCTCCATAAGTAATGCTAATCAATGTTAGTGATTTCCTTAAGATAAGACCTGAAAGTGTGGGACTATGATAAATCGATATTATTAAATAACTAGCTTTCGCCCGCGGCTTCGCCTGCGTGGATGTCGTACTTCTGTCCTCTATTTTAACCCTGAAGGTGTTAAATGATTAGTGGCTATTTACTCTTCACAAAGAATAAACCTTCCAAGTTTCATGTCCGTAGTTAGTTAAATAACAAACGCGTTTAATATTAGTCAGTGAGTTTAATGTGTAATTATATACCGCAGTTTCACCCGCGTTATGTTTTTTAAAGGATGGGAATTGATCAAATGACTTCTCATGAGGGAGTGGCAGCCTTTTACTGACTAAAACTCACCCTTGTTCCTTCGGTTGCCCTTTATGTTCAGGGGCCGCGGTAACTATCTATCTATATATATAAAACGCTTCCGTTACTGAGTGACTGACAGACAACGCACAGCCGAAACTACTGGTCGTAAAGAGCTGAAATTTGGCATGTGTGTTTGTTGGGGGGTGTAAGCGCGTACTAAGAGAGGATTTTTGGAAATTCCCCCCCAAAGGGGAGAAAAGGGAGATAAACTGTTTTTTTTTATTTCTCAATGGATTCACTTAAAACTTTGCATGTAGGTTCCACCAGTGAAGCAACTGAGCACTGCGAGAGCATTTTTGGAAATTCCCCTTCATAGGGGGGTAAAGGGGGGATAAATTCAATGTTTTTATTACTGAAGGCGGGCGAAGGTCCATACATTATTGGGTTTGACTATACAGCAACGATTCTTGCATTATTAATTTTTAATATTACTATTATTAAAAAAAAATACCAATATTTACAATTTCTACATGGGAGAAAAATAAAAATATAGGACGTTATTAGTCCGTACAAAATTAGCTTTGTTTTGAAATAAACGCCTTGAATTGATAATTATGGATTATTGACTGGATGTTTTCATTATGATCAGCCTTGGTTTGAGTAAATATAAATCAGAAGTACCTATTTTAGTAACAGTAACGGTTTATGACCATGTAAACTTATTTTGAAATAAATTACTTACGACTGCGTGCCACCCATTGCTGTCTAACTGAAAGAATTCATTCCTCTTCTTTTTAGCGCAAACCTACAGAAGAATTACGCCATCAGGTTAATATAATGAAGATGTTGATCACTGATTGTAGTTTACTTCGTAATCCAAGATAACTTATCAGTCCGATGTAAGAAATGCGTAGGTCGTTCGTCAAAATAAAAAACCGTCAGAATCCTTTATACGTAGCCAAAGTCGTAAAATAATACCAATCAAATAATTAAACCGCACGGAAACACAACAAAACATAATATCCACTATTGCAAGTTTAAAACCAACGAAGTGAATGATTTGTTTGACTTTAGATGTGACATTGACATGAGTTTTTACTGTGTGGCCTGTATAATAAAAAAATACTTATATAACTTATTGCAACTTCATTGATTAAACATTATTTTGTGCGATATTTAAAACCAAAAACCATTATTTAAAATATATTATAAAACATGTCAACAGATGAAATCATGATTCAGTGTTTCTTCTGCAGATGATGTTTTATTTATTTGATTTTACATTTCCATTTTAATCTTATTTCAACTGATCGATTAACATATTTCATTTGGCAACATTGTTAAAAACCGGAAGTGCAGACAGTCAGTAATGTTTTGAATAAATAATTAATTTACTATCCCATGACTAAATATCTTAATACCTATTTCATGGTAAAAAATAATAAATCTTGAAAAAAATTTTGATAAAGTTTTCATTAGTGTATTATTAAAAGCCCAGATTCGCTCGCCTCCTTTGTATGTAGGTTCCACCACTGAAGCAAGTGAGCACTAAGAGAGAATTTTTGTTTTCAGTCACCAAGCTGTATCTCATGCACCATGTTATCTGTTGCCGCATAACAACATCCTCAGCCTCAGCCTATGCACAAATTACTAAATAGTTACTACATAAGTGCCCACAAACAGTATAGAAGTCAATTCTGTACATTAAATATACATATATTTAAAACTAGCTTTTGCCCGCGACTTCGTCCGCGTGGAATAATACTTCCCGTTCACGGGGGAATTCCGGGATGAAATCTATCTTATGTCTTTTCTCGGGTTCCAGACTATACCTGTACCAAATTTCATTCAAATCTGTTCAGTGGCATAGGCGTGATGAAGAGATAGACAGACAGACAGAGTTACTTTTGCATTTATAATATTAGTACGGAAGTACGAATTAATTTTGAAGAATTGGTGATCGATACTGATGCCAAAAATGCAATCAGTAAATGTATGTGCATGCATGGGTTAAAAACTACTGAAGGGATTTTAACCAAACTTGGTACGATTACAATTCATACTTCTGGGCGGGTTATAGACTATAAAACATAACGCTAAAACACATAGGAATCGAGCAGAAATTAAAATGTGACAAAAACGGTAAATATATTCTTTTTGATAGTATTCGTTGCGTGCGCTGCGTAAATGGTTGATGTGCCGCAAAAAATTGTGTCTCTTAAAACGTTCTAAAAAAAAAGGCCGCGACAGCGTGTCTAATATTTATAGTTCACACAGTAACCATTCTTATGGCAATTAAATTAGTTCTAAAATAATGCATGATTTGCCAGGGTGTTTTGTTTTCATGAAAATAGTAAATACTTATCAATATAAATACCTAATTAAATACACGTTTTTAATTTTGTACCAAATTGCCGTTTACATAATCTGATTACAATAAATATAATTAGGGATATCACAGAATTTTAAAATTACTCCGCAGCAATATAATGATGAAATACAGGCAGTAGCAAGGCTGGCCGATGGCTTTGCAAGATATTCGCAGCTTATACATCAGAATAGCACATAATATTGTGCTACATAACATTGCACCATGAGCCACGGGAGCCGATCAGTAACCAAAAATAACTCCGCTCCGCGAAGCACCTCAGCTCTAGCGGGATCTTATGGCGGAATGGAGACTGCGACTGTCGCGACCCAGGGGGCACGCCTCTTTGAGGAGTGTCTGGAGAGGAGGAAACTTGGAGGGGTTATTCTTTGTGAAGCCTGAGCCACTAAGAAAGGTTTTTTTTTTAATTCAACCCCTACGCGGTAAAATGGTGGATAGAAGTTCGACATACACGCGGGCGAAGCTGCGGGCAAAAGCTAGTTAGAACTATTCCGCAACCTCGGTAGGCATTAGCCCTAGAGGGCCCCGTCACGTGCTGACTGCTCGCTGAGGCGCGCGTGGAACGAACGTGCCGTCGACACGGGCCTGGTCCTAGTCGGGCGGCGAGCTACCCATCGTGAATTCGTGAGCCGTCCGTAGACCCGCGCATGGCTTGACGCTGCCTCAGCATGACTGTTTCGCAGAAGGAGGTGACGGCTTCCCGTTCAGTCTCGCCCCGGAGCATGGCCTAAACCAGCAACGGGTGCGAGAGGTCACCACTTAGGCACAATCCTCGCGTACCCGCATTATGTTAGGTTTTTGGTTACTGATTGGCTTCCGTGGCTCATGGCGCAATGTAATGAAGAACAATATTATGTGTTATTCTGATGAATAAGCTACGAATATCTTGCAAAGCCGGCCAGCTTTGTTACTTTGTTTTTTTTTACTACCCGTACGTACCATTATTATATTGCTGCGGAGTAATTTTAAAACTGTGATGTCTCCGAAGATATTATTTATTGAAATTTAATGATGTAAACGACAGTTTTGTACATAATTAAAAACTTTTATTGGATAACGAATTTACATCGATTAGGATTAATACTATATTCATTAAAACACCCTGGCAAATCATGAATTATCTTAGAGCTAATTTCATTGCCATAAAAATGGTTATAGTGAGTGAACTATAAATATTAGACATATGCTGTCGCGGACTTTTTTTTAGAACTTTTTAAGAGGAACAATTCTTTAGTACATGATTTTTGCGTAACTTCTACCATTTACGAAGCGCACGCAACGGAATCTCTCAAAAGGAACATTTTTTCCCCGTTTTTGTCAAATATTTCATTACTGCTCGGCTCCTATGTGTCTTAGCGTTACGTTATATAGCCTATAACCTGCACGGAAGTATGGATTACAATCGTACCAAGTTTGGTTTAAATCCCTTCAGTAGTTTTTTACCCATGCGTGCACATACAGACAGACAGACAGACAGACAGACAGACAGACAGACAAAAAATTTACTAATTGCATTTTTGGCATCAGTATCGATCACCAATCATCCTCCAATAAAAATTTTGAATATATATTCAATGTACAGAATTGACCTCTCTACAGTTTTATTATAAGTATAGATATAGATTTAACGTAGGTACTTAAAAAACAAAAATAAAGTTGTTTTATTTCAGACAACGTGTATGTGTTAGTATATGACACAACTTAGAAATTAGTTTTAGTACTAGTTTACATCTACCAAAAATACAAATTGTTAATCTTACGCCACAGTGTCGTGTACGCATACCCGAGTATGCATAATGCCCCAGTATGGTTAGACATTTATTCAAATAACATTAGAAGTAATAATATTACAGCGTAACACACACATCGCACAGCGTACAAAGATACCACATGTGCATTTTTATCTTCAATATCTAAATCGAAAAAATTTCTCGTTTGATAGATAGTACGAAAATCGGTTTTGCGGCTGCCTTGACGCTTCACGTTTCAACGTCACTTCGTTTGTATTCTTGCTTTGTGAAAGAGGCTTCATTCTTCTGATAGCAATAGAAGTTGTTGATGCGAAAATAAAAACCGGTCAAGTGCGAGTTGGACTCGAGCAACGAGGGTTCCGTTAATTTGTTTTTTTTTGTGAAATAACTACAATATTACGGTTTTCGGAGTATTTCTTTTACTTGTGCTACATGATCTTGTTTCTTGCCAAATTTCATGATTCTTGGTCAATAGGAAGTACACTATAGGTTTTGAGTTTTGATTCCCTTGCATATATCTAAATATGCAATATAAACCGCCGTATCCTTTTATTACGTTGATTTAGAAACTTGATTTTTTTACTGCTTTGGGAGATAGCAGCTGAGTGTGTGATATTAATTTCAGCTTGATATCTCGACGCGTTTCTGAGTAAAAGAGTCTTGACAGACGGACGGACGGACGGACGGATAACAAAGTAATCCTATAAGGGTTTCGTTTTTACCTGTTGAGGTACGGAACCCTAAAAAGACCAAATATTTATTAAACACTTGTTTGATGTGTCTTTCCGTGGAAATGGGATAATGGTCAATATTCCTACGCGTTACTTTTGAAGTATTAACCCTTATTAAGAGAACTGTTATTAAAATTACTTTTCTTTCTTTCCAGGACGCCACTGACATCCCGTGCCTTGGAAAGCACGTAAAACCGTTGGTCCCGCCGGTCAATGAGGACTACCTCATTGTCATTTATTGACATTTGAACGTCGTTACAGGTAATCAGAAGCCAGTAAGTCTAAGCACCCTTCAGTTAGATTATTTCCTCATTGTGTCACCCAGTAACAGGGTTGTGGCTGGACGGGATGAATAGATTTTCTTACATTTGTTATATCAGTATTTCTAATAAGTAATGCGTAGTTTACTCTTTTGTGTCGCAAAGACAATAAAAACTTCAATCTTCAAGCTTTATTAAAACACTTTAGCAACTTCCGTTTAAAGTTTGCAGCAACTGTAGGCAATGCATGTGACGTGGTATTACACCACTCATGTTTATTACTCCCGCAACACCAACGACAGAACTATGTAAGTTTGTCAAATTTAAAGTAGCTGTTGTTTATTCCACCAAACTTGTACAATAACAAACGTAATTGTTTAGCTTGAACTAGCTTTCTCCGTGGTTTCGCTCAAGTAAACCTACGTGTAGAGTTAAAAGGTTTTTTTTAATGTTATGATGTAAGATAATTGTAACACTAGCTTGTGCCAAAACAAATGTTTAAAATCGAATTCAGAAATCCCGTCACACTCCAGTTTTAATTTAACTTACTCCTAAAAATACTCAAAGTATACCTTTAAGAGTCTTCGTTCCTACTAAGAACTGTGACTAGAACGTGTTGTGTCCTCGGGCCTTATCCTCAAGGTAGTCAACATACCTTGTTCCACGTGTAACGGATTTCTAGTGAAAATAAACAGTGGCTGATACTATGAATACGCCGTGTAGTAGAAATATACATTATTGGGCAGGCCATTTAGCTGTCGAAGATAAATATTTGTGTGACCTTTGACCATTAGGATTTATGACTAATCGAATGGTTTAGACGATGATAATTGGCGTGTATTGTATATTAACAAACAATATGAAGAAATAATGAAAGAACTTGGTTTAAAAAAAAATAACAAGGAAAAAGTTGCAGGTTACAGTTCCACATCTAAGCACAAACGTTAAATATTCAATCCGTTTGACATCTTGCAACGCGATGCGTCACAGACTCACAGCAGCCTGCAATCGAAATGTGCAAACTTTAAAGTAATTTAACTTTAAAATAGCTTAACTTTAAAATAGCTTTTTCACAACTACTGTGAAAATATTTTAGCTTACATCAACCTATTTAGGTTTCTAATCTTATACTCTTGTTTACAGAACAAAACACCGACATTGTAAAGTAGAATATGAGTATTATGTTGCAAACACAGCATATTTTTCATTAAAATCTAAATATTATGTTCTCGGGCAGTAGCCAGACAGACTATAACTCAATAGGAGTGTACGAGCGTTTCGGCTTATGTTTCGGCCACACATTCGGCTTCGGGTGAAATACGGCCGAAGCTTTGGCCAAATCCCCTGTCATACAAAACACGATCGCGTAAGAACGCGGGCTGAAAACAATGAAAGTCGGATTTGTGTGATCAAGAAAAATACTTTTGCCAAATAATAGTTTCGCGGAAATATCTGTAGCGACCACATTCGTAGACTTGCTGCGAAATGCGTAGAAACAAACATTAACTTGCAATTTATTGAATCATGAATTTGGCTTATGCTTTTCTCTATTTTTGAAATTAATAGCAATTTATGTCTTGGTTTCTATTATACCGTCCCCTTTAAAGAAAATAAAAAGTCGATTAAAAATATATTTGGTCAAAGGCATCCTTTTGCCAAAATAAATACAACCACTCGGGATTAATCAAATGGCACAGGTATGAATATGTGTTGGATCATAATTTTTGGAATTCGGAAGCTCTTATACCCTTACTTAATAGGGTAATACGAATACCAGAAGATAGGTAAATTTATTCCTTACGATACCGTAAAGATCGCCACTTATGATTACGATATTTATTTGGGTACCCATTTCGTCCATCATGCTTTCATCCCTATCTACAATCCTAATATGGGTTGCGATATAAATGTAGTAAGTGCCTATTGTAGACACATAAAACCACAAGAGCGGGTAGTGAATTTAATTTTTATGGTTGTGAACCTGCAGAGGTCATGAAAGCAGCGTAACCTTCAACTTTTATAGCCTCCATATAAATCATACTTTTATTATTCATTTGTACTTGCTCGTAAATTGGATCTCTGTACAAATGTGGGAATAATTTCACAAAGTCGAAGCTGAAAATGCGGAATGGCTTGGTATCGGATAGTCGACGCCAATCCAGTGCCGAAAGCAAGAACGGCGTAGATTTATTCCGCCAGTTATTGCACATTCCCAGCAAATGTGCACTGAATATGCACCCGGCCTGAATATTTCACAGCTTCAAGTGCGCGCTTAGCGCCAAATAAAAAAACGTTCGTGCTCGTTTGTGATCTCTAATTCTCGCCTAAACTGTCTGAATTACTTTATTTTGTGCGGTGTGAAGAGGCATTGTGATTAATCATTTTATACTTACCAACTTTTATCAAAATCAGTTGCAGTTTAGCCTTGCTAGCATAAGAACCAAAACGATGTTACTTTCGTATTTATATATTATTACGGATTATATGCATAGCCGCAGACGTGTATCACTAACGCAAACATGCACTTATTCCACAAATAGTCGCCAGGTGAATTGGAAAACGCAGTAAGTATACATACAAATATATAATACCAATATTACTATCGCTATAAAATACGCAAATACATGGTAGATACGTAGTATTTACATTACTGAAACTTACTTATTGGCTGAATCAGCGGATAAATACACGGTATAAAATCGTTGCGAATAAATTCTAAAATACATTGGATTCATGCATTGAACTAACAAAACTAACATGGCCGTTACTGCTATGAAACAGTATTAATTTTGTCGTCACATTTTGTGCGGAGATAATTTTTTTTTAAATTAGTCGTTTAGTTACTGGTTAATCAAACGCTATTTTAGTCAATAGATTTTTTAGAAAAACTCGAGCAAATCGCTGAGTCACTTCCGCAAAAGCTTCTATTTTTTATATGTTTACAGACACACTCCTTTTATAGAGCAAGGGTTTGCGGTTTGTATGAAGGGTAAACTTATAAAGAACACAATTTACTTGTAAATTCATGCATGAAACTTCTTAATAATCGTCTTCAATTTAAATTCCTCTTTAGTTATTCTCAATGTACACAATAATGTTGAAGTTATATAGTCATTTAAGACATTTGAACTGCGATGGTTGCAAAAAATTGCACATTCAATTTTTTTGTGGGATATTGTTAAAATAGTAAACCATTATTATTTACACTGAAATTACCACCTTGAAAACCTGTGCTAAAGGCGTGGTAATTTTTTCAGTCTTTCGCTTATAACTTCTGAAAGATGCAGCCTATGAAAAACGTAATAAGTATCCGTTTTCAAATAGACAAAATGGTTTTGAGGTACAATCCTTAAAAAAATTACATTTTTTTTCTAAAAACTCCGATATAATTTCGAAGTGTTAGTCTCTTCTGAGCAGGATATTGGCTAAGTTGCTTGTTCTATAACGCGAGTCATGGGTGATGAGATAAACATTATTTTTGTTAAACAACTTGTTCTAAATCTTGGGACATTATTAACTGTTCCTACTTATTATTAGTTCTCACACTCATTCTGTTCTCGTCACGTCCGTGGAGTCAGGAGTGGAGAGGGGCACACTTTAATTATTAAAGCCTTCAGGTTGGGATTCGTATAGTTGATCTGCGCGTATATTGTACAGGAGGTAGACATTGGCGTACCTTAGCGGTCATTAATCTTCAAACTTACGTAATTCGAGACACAATAGAAAGGCAATAACAGCGCGACAGCCGGCTGTCGCTTGGTCGTTGAAAGGTTAATATATCTCTCGAGTTAAGGCTCATTTAGCTTATTTTAATAAGTATCTTGCATTACACATAATGTAAATGGTGAGGAAGATTTGATAATGCAGACAAGAGCTGAACAGCGAAGACTGACGCGGCGGGGGATTTTGTTCAAAGAGTTTTTTTTTATGGCAACCATATTCCATTAAGACTCTGTGAAAATTACAAGAAAGTGCTCATACAAGATACAGCCTTGTAACAGATGATAATCACACAGACCGGTACTACCCCGTCTGGCACCCTAGGCTATAGATATCTGACCCTAATAGGACATGTCAAAAGCCGCAATCTGTTCATTAGATCGGAATGATACCAAACAAAATACATGCTACACATATTTACATTTGGTGCTCAACTAAATATTGAAACGAGTTGTCAGAAATACTCTGTCCGGAAATTGAACGTGAGTGCCTCAAATATTTACCCATCACATAACTGTTTGTATTTACAAAATGTAAATTTACTCTTCCAATAAAATAATAGTGTTTAGTATTTGGTGTTCCCATTATTATATTTCCTTGACTGGTTTGACAATAGGTTACCTACTAGTATCCATGATGGTTAACGCTGGTAATTTTCAATTAAGGAAAACGGAATCTGTTAGTTTTGTCAAATGTGTGGAGAGAAATTGATCGATTTGAGACAGTTGACAGAACACATTACTAAAAAAGTGCACTTATGTTTTTAACTACAGATAAGCCCATTGCATATGTTCGTTTTGGTCTTGCCATGACGATACGATAAGCGAAACCTCAACTTATTCATAATATTGGGAAATCTAAAAGTTTGAACAATCAAATGAAAATAATAAATAACAAAATAATAATAGAAAAAGTATAAAGTATAGTGTGGTGTTTTTAGTACCATTTGGCGGCAATTCAACATTAATTAAAACAACGGGGATGTTATCCGAGTACCTATCGTAGGTTTAATTACAAGCTGTAAACAAAGGTCATGTTTATTGATTGTTTTATAGGATTCCCACGGGAATTTAGAGGCTTGCAACATTAGTAAAGACAAGCCCTGCTTTGATTATTGATTATCACTAAATTATTACGAAGGTATAAATATTGTTTTCTAAAAAGCATTGACTATACAAAATGGGCACATGGGCAGCAATGGCCTTTTCGGTAAAAATATCCTACCTAATGAAGAGAGCCTGCCAGCTACTTTTGTTTAATTAATGTTAGAGTTTGATCGCTCAACTCAATTAAATTCATTGAGACGGTTTTAAATACCAATAATCATAAAGCTTGATATCACAGAATAACTGGATATGTTTTAAAACTTAAACAAACTGAAGCGTGGTATTTTCTTGCCAACATTTTCGTTTACAGAACATTATCATCTTGATATCGCATGACAGGATACCTTGCGTCAACGAATTGCGGTTTAATGTTACTAAACAATAACTCAAAATTGTTATGAGCATCGACATGATGAAATAGTATCACAAATGCCAATTAATTATTAATTACAAGTCAAAGGTCCTTTCTCTATCAATTAAGAAACCATTAATTGAATTGATGTATCAAATCAAGCAAGTGAACCGTAAACATGGTCCAAACAGATAAGTTTCCACTTCATAAACTATACATGATACAAGCGATTCACTGTTAAAACGATAGCTTTCACACGCAATACTGATGACGCACAAATCCCTAGTAATCTGGGATCCAATTACATAAAACGAATCCCTTTAGAGGTTTTAACACTCAATGTAGCGCCAGAATGCAAATCAGTTAGTTAACATCTGTTTCAAATTAATTTATTCAATTTATAAAGTACCACAGTATGATAATGTTAAGGGTCAGGGCGGGCGTAATTCTAAATAGGTATTACCTGATCAATCTATTGCAAATTTCTTTAAGACGAGACCGAAATGTATCGGGGGTAGAAAATACCTCTCAAAATATTGCTGGAATTTTGTCGAATAGCATCAATTATTTCTTTTTATATTACCTACCGTGACGCTTTTGGTAGTCGAAGGTTTTACCTAGATATGTATATTTGTTTCATACGACCTTTGCTTATTTGATCTTTATCTTTTATTTAAATAGGCAAATATCTCCTTCCACTTGCTTTTTCTTCGTGCTACCTTTCCTGGTCGACTTTTCTAATCGCGTCTAACTCAGTTTGACTTCCAGACCAAAACTGTTGATGACGCACTTTCATAATTTGACAGAAATACATACTGATAATATTGTTGTATTTCTTGAAGAAAGTTAGTTCCGAAATCTATGAATTCCGGATATACATTCCGAGTTCATAGAACCCGGTAATTTCGATTTTTACCAAGTTTAAAGAAATAGAAATAGAAATAGAAAACATTTATTTGCAAAAATGTATGTTTACAAAATAGGTGGATAATTTTATGTAGTATCAATACATTTCACCTTACGGCATGCAAAGTATAAAAAGTATATAATAGTGACAGTACTATCATATTATTTATCTACGTACCTAATAAAATATCTATAAAACATTAACTTAATAAAAATACTACAATACAACACAAATATAACTCACAAATTATAACATATCAAAAGGACAAAAAAAAATACAGTCGTCAATCATATAACTAATAATACAA
This sequence comes from Athetis lepigone, assembly GCA_033675125.1. Lineage (NCBI taxonomy): Eukaryota > Metazoa > Arthropoda > Insecta > Lepidoptera > Noctuidae > Athetis > Athetis lepigone. Next base: position 12,949,195 of record CM066243.1, on the reverse strand, counting down.
AAACAGCTTTTAATCTATACTTTTATCATTAAAAAAATCATTAGTATTATAGTAGCATTTGTCTTGCAGCAATTTGACTAAATGCTTTTTAAACATTTTGATGGGCAAATCTTTTAGATTTTGTGGAAGCTTGTTGTAAATGAGAGGGCCCATGTGTAAAATATTTTTTTTCAATAAAGCGGTTTTATAGCCGCCGGTATACAATTTATTTATATAGTTCGACCTCATGGGACCGGTGCGAATCCTAACTTCTGTCATTGTTGATCTTGACATGAAAGTGAGTACCTATAGGTATATAAGTCGTGTCCGCCCTAACTATTTGATAAAATTACCCATACTCGCCGTAGCTCCGTTCGCCACAAAACTCAGTAAAAAGTTTTTGCCTTTTACAGAACAGATCTCTGTAAATAAATTCTAACTAAGTTATGCATTCCATCCAGATCTTTAAGACCCAGCTGGTTTGTCCTGTATATTTCTTGGAGCCAGTTAAATCCTGAAACAAGGATAATAATAGACTAAGTTACAGGATGTAATCGTTTCTTTTCAATATTCATTTGTATAAGTATAACCTGCTGGCCCTTTTTTGGGATGGGAAATCTTCAAATAACTCGTCCCGCTCTGTGCGGAGCGGAAGGTAAACTGAAGTCACTTATATAGAACGATACCCTGACAAATTCGAATGAAAACATGTTTCAACCAACTAATTTAGTTTTTTTTATATTATTGGATAGTCAACACCGCATATCGACATCTGCAATACCAGCGACCACGCAGTTATAAAGACATCCCGGAGACAAAAATTATATGTTTCATGGAACTGCAATCACACCGCCATCCATACGCTTCGAACACAGCAATGTTGTTTTGCAGCAAAAATGGATATAGTGGTAATACATCCCAGGACGACCTACTTCACAAAGAGCGAAGATAGGTGTTACTCCGTAAAAATGTCTCTTGTTTTTGGTGGAAATTGTATTTGCTATGGATTATTACAGCCTGTGTAATGAAAATCAACCAAAAAAAATCGGCCGTAACTTGACACTAAAGAGTGTTCACCAAACCAGATATTCAAGGGTAGTCAGATTAGAGATAAACCTTCTCATTGACGCGTTTTCATAGAATTTAGGATCGCGATAACCCGACATTAATATTAGTTGCAGGCAGCATCAAATGCTAATAATAGTCTTATCGCTAATAAATTAATTAAAACAGTATTCTAAGAAGTTATTGCAAGTAATTCAATTAAACTACACTCGTATATCATCCACAGCTTTCTCATTAAATAAGAACAAGATTCTTTATCTCGAGAAATTGGATATTTTCATGACTATTAACGATAATTGAAACATTTATCTAAACGTAATCAACAATCTTTAAAAACGTCTGCAGAACAAGATGAAGCCTACTAATAGAGGTTGGCAATTCTTATTTAACTTTAAATAGGTTTCGCGATGCAGCAATCTACGTGAGCTCGGAGGCCGGAGATTGAGCGCGCGGGATCGCGGTGAGCGACCGGCCAACTTTGACAAAGAGTAATGATCCCACGCGATCGGACCGACACCTCCCGCCGTAACTACACAGAATCGCGAATTTACCACAAAAGAAATAATGTTTTTTTTTTTTTTTTTTTTTTTTTTTTTTTTTTGGTGAGTGGGAAATCATCCAATGACTGCTCCCGTCCTGGGTGCGGCGGGAGGGCGTGTCAGACTCTTACTGACTAAAACCCACTCATGTTCCTTCGATTGCCCTTTACGTTCCAGGGTCACGGTGACTACTATACACATTCCGCAACCCCGGCAGGCGTTGGCCCTGTTAGGCCCCTTCCTGTGCTGACTCCTTCTCTTTGAGGCGCGCGTGGAACACTAACGCGCCGTCGACGCGGTCCTGGTCCTAGCCGGGCGGCGAGCTACCCATCGCTCGCCATCCGCAGAACCGCGCCTACGGTGGCCGGTAGTCGTCTTGCGACTCTCGACGTCTTCGCCTGGGTCTTTGTCCGGGGCGAGAGGCTCGTCGTTGCCTCTCGCGCGCCGCCGAAATAATGTTTCTTGACATTATTCGACCTGTCGCTTGCATTTACTCCACCTGATATTCAGGTTGCTTGGTATTTCTTGGTAGTCTTTTTTTGCAAAATTAATGGAGTAGCTCACTTATATAACAATGTACGCCGCTTCCGAGAATTTCTAATGTAACCACGTAGCAATTCTAAAGGAAAAACCATACGTCTAGTCGAATAATAAGTTATTGTGTACGCAGAACGAAGGAGCGGCGCCGTTTTATCGCTCGATAGCGTACCATTGTATCGACAATCTTCGAAACGAACTTGTTATCTTGGCGGCTCTCACGTTTTGTTGAATTAGTAAGAGGGTACAGACAAATGGCCATGTAAGAAACACGGAACGATCTCCGACTCGGTCCGAAAGCGATAGTGCTCCACTAGTTACGATAATAAATAGGGGCTTAACGCTAGCAAATGGCCGATTAGGGCATTCTTGACTACAACACGGGCATTCTGATAAAGTTAGCGTTTGCTTTGCAACGAGTCTCGTGGGTTTTATGGCTAACAAATAGATTGCTCCGACATTAAATCACTCACTTGTTTTAAGGTTTGAAATGTTTATGGGCACAACAAAATTAAAAATGCATTCGAAAATATTTATTTCCCGATATTTTTAGTGTTTTTGAAAGTCTTATACTGAACTTGACTAAAATTACAGTTACTGTTGATATTACCAACAATAAATAGCGATAAACATCGCTGTTATTAAATGAAAATCTTCGTAAATATACGTATCTAATTGCATCATAGACTCCACCTCCAATTTAAATTACCAATTTGAAACAGAATAAACAGTTTAATATATACTAATGCAAATCATTCGATTGTTTAAATAAGACTACCTACTACGTGAAATAAGTTTTCGCCAAAATTAATTCAACCTCATTTTAACGAGATTCAACCATTAGACCTTTTATTAAGGCCAATTCGACAAATTGAAAGCTTAAGGTTTAATTAAGATAATTTCAAGTCCATTATGGTCTCATCGCTTATTTCGATCATTCTATTTGATATTTTGTTTTAGTTATCTTATTTCAATACTTTAATTATATCATATTGGCCCAGTAGTTGAAGTGCTTGCCTCTTTTGCTCGGATTGTGGGTTCGCACGATTTTTAAATTTCACATGTACTTTTAAGTTTTTCCTGGTATTGGAGAAGGAAAGCTTAGATTGGATAAATACTGGATTTCCCGCGGTTTCACCTGCGTTGAATTTGGTCTTCAGGCATTATTTCGCTCCGGTTAGGTGTTATGTAGCCTTTTTAAGTTTTATCAAATTCTGTTTAGCAGCTTTTGCTTAATAAGTGAAAAAAACACCAATACTACCCACTTTACACATACCTACCCATACTTTCTCACAAACATTTACAATAATTACGAGATGGGAACATAACTGGACCTGCCCTACTTTTTTACGAGAAGAAACCATGGAAAACAATGGGACGGTAATATTAATTAAATACTCTCCAAAAATCAAGTGACCTACTTCCGAAAATATTGTATGCGTTTTTTCCACAATATTTATTTTCCGTTCTTTTCAGCCCAGTTTTCCTTAATGTCAATAGAATACAATAATGGGTCACGTATTATTTGGATTAGTATCTCAATTGCCTATTATATTATAAAATATGAAAGCATCAACGACCATTGTTAGATTTATTTTATAAGATTACTACAATAGCTCCATTCTTTGCTTTACAAAGAATACAATTTGTACTTATAAAACAAGTTACTAAGTATACCGCAGTAGATATAATAAAAGTACATTATTGTAAGTACTTTTGTTCAAAACGTTTTCTATGAACCTACGCTTTCTCCGAATTATACTTTAGCATAGGATTAAGAAATGTATATAGAAAGGGTAATCCTTGGTCGTAGGTGTATTTTACAAGTCAATTGTAATTCCTTTTTTCATAAGAGTATCTTTGAATTTATGCCGTTTGACACACATTTTGAAAGGTCACAGACCAAACTGCGAAAATAAAATTTGCCACCTACCACATCAACAGACTACGCTGTAGCATAAGGAGCTACGCCGTAGCGCGTAGCTGCTACGGCTACGTAGTACTCGTAGACATACCCGACAACAACATTATAATTTGAATTGAATTTGATTGCAAGTTATGAATTTATTGTAAATATTTAATTTAACATGACAATATAATCATAAATTTATACAAATACAATAAAATAAAAATATTAGGCAATCGAGCTACTCCACAGATTTCGAAAACCTATTGTAAATAACAATGCTATCGATATAATAACATTATAATTTCCTATTCCTAAAATCATACCTACTTGTAATTTATATTTTAGTACGGGTAACTAGTAAAATGCTTTGTCGGTAAATATATTTTGGTATCAGCAGTCGGTTTCATTGCCAGCAAATTTTCGTATAGGTCTTAGCGATCTGACAAAGTAGAACTGTACTTTATTACAAAACCTTTCAAATTAAAGTTAACCATGTTAAGAATAACAGTGAAAGAAAAGCACACGTTTAAGAAGAAACGTGATAATTACACTCGGAGGCTGAAGACTAAGAAACTTATCAACTATTTACAAAGCGAGTTACGAACTTCTACTACTCATGGTCTGCCTTACATCGCTAATACCGACATACATTGGTTTGAGAGGTACGTGAAATTACATGTTTACGTTATTATTATCATAGCTACTGTACCGCAGTGCCAAGAATTTGCACACTACGCAACAACAAGCGTAATAAATCGGCTAAAACTACAAGATATCTGCTAATCTTTTGCAAAATATTAGAAACTAGCTGTCCCTCGCGGTTTCACCCACGTTACATTAGGTTTTTGGTTACTGCTTCGCTCCCCTGGGACATAGCGTGATATAATATAGCCTATGTTACTCGTGGACACTGTAGCTTTCGAATGGTGAAAGAATTTTTAAAATCGCTCCAGAGTCCAGTAGTTTTTGAGCCTATTCATTACAATCAAACAAACAAACAAACAAAGTTTTCCTCTTTATAATATTAGTATAATAATAACTGGTAATATTAATATTATTTTAGTTTTGATTCCTTTTGTCTTGTTGGCAGTTATTTTATAGGTAGGTATGTATATTTTTTCCTAAATTAATTATAACATTATTTGCACTCAGTTTTGTGTATTGTGCATGCTGTGATCTCTTGCAAGTGAAGGATTACACAAATGATTTCGCATCTTTTGTTGGAGATCCTTTCTAAATAAAAAAAACATCTTATCACTTGAGAGGCGCTCACTGCTAGGCAAATGTAGACTTCGAGTTTAGAGTCCTTCGACTCACTAAGTCAATTCACCTTACAGGGACCATTTATCCGTGACCCATTAATCTTATAATGCGCGGCTAAGGGACGGATCTAGGGTCTGGTCGATCACTGATAATTTTATAATCGAATTATTGGCCGTATTTGACTTGAATACTGGATCCGACATAGCGAGGTCACATTAGAACTTTGAACCCCAACGTACTTTTTTAGGTAGACAATTATTTTAGTGCAATAACTATAAAAAAATCTTACAAAATAAACCTACTGCCGCATACGACCGAGTCGCGGTCGTGGCCCTGACCGCTTCAGTTCACGCCTAGCATCTCTTCACAGTCTTAATCTAAAAAAATACTTTATCTCCCCAGCTTAATACAACTTAATCTTGTTAGAACAGGCTAGCTTTACAGAGTATTTAACTTACGGCAAACATTTTAAGCGGCTTTTTTGTCTGGATTTCAGAATATTTTGGGCGGCATGTTTTGGCATATCCTGCGCTATAATTTTCGTCCTTTTATCTACGCAATATACCAGACTTGTGGTGAGTATGGCGATAGGTTATTTATTCGAGTAACTTTTATAATTCAAAAGAAGTCAACTCTGATCCAGACTTGAATAAAGTGTTATAAAATGTATGGTGTAATATGTAAGAAGTCCCTATTCCTTCTGAGCATAAAGTTTTATTTTTCAGGAACAACCCACAGTAAACAGTGTAGAGAAAGATTACTTAAACTGGAACGTGTCCTACCCAGCGATTATATTGTGTCCCGTGACTAAAATTGACAACGAGATACTTGCTAATTATGTCAAGTACGTTTTATCTTATTAATCTTTCGAATATTGTAGAAATCTATCACATAAGTATTTATGACAGCTCTAGGTCACACCAAGTCCCTAAAGACTGCTACAGTACACTTTCACCTATAATTCTGGAACATCTTGGTTAAGTAGTTTATAGATAGGATGTCAGCTTAACGGATTTTGCGTCAGGGCCCAATTAAGCGAGTCGTTGATTATCACGAGAGTGTAGTCGTGCCCCAAAGCTAGTTTAGTTTATAAAAAAAAAACCTAATTCATTTTTTAGCGATACTCTGAATAAAACAGGACACAACCTAGAGTCATACTACTCTGCGATTATATCGGTGTCTTTAGAAGCTCTGAATGTTCTGGATCTACCGCCACCTGAAATATTAAAGGTAGGTATATCTTATTATAAATTCTATCTGTCTTGCCGCTCGATTAAACCCCACATAATTCTTAAATTGTCCACTAAAGTTTGTTATTTATGTTAAAGCTAATAAAACCAGAAGACTACGCGATTATAGCAGCAGATTTATTCATGAGATTCGATAACCAAACATTGGCGACTCTTGTAAAATGGCCCATAACTATCGACACCGCCATGACTGAAATGGGTATATGCCATATTATTAACTCCAACGTTGCGATACTCGACGATCCCACGTAAGCATTTACTGGAGTAAGAACCTCATTGCACAGTAGATAAACCCTGATGAATAAAGTTTATGGGACGTTTTGCTACTCGACATTTATAGTTGAACTGAAGATAATTATTATTCTTGGAATATTAACTCAGCGCTTCGGGTTACCTTTACCTAAGCTTGTTTAAGAAAAGATCATCGAAATACGATGATCTTTCTAATCCCTGAAACCAATTTCTGACCCACCCAATCTATATTCTAGAAACACTAAATAAGAATTCGCTTTCACCAGTAGATGTTCAGTACCTGCTTATATAGGCAAAATAAATAAGGATGGACTCCTTAATCCATGCTTGGCCATCATTAGGATAGCATGGAGGGCAACAGTAATTAAACATAAAAAAATAAGTAGCCCAGTAGCAAACTGGGCGAATTTGAAATAAGCTCGATGACAAAACCAAGTTATAGGTAAATAGACGCCTAAATAAAGTACAAAAATATTAGTTGAACAAATTTTAAAACCTACCAATTCGTTTACGCAAACTAGCTACTTAACCCAAAACGAATCCAATTTTTACATTCGCGTCCCAACAGCTTTTTCATTTGTAGGCAATGCACTTACATTTGCATGACGAAGCAGCACACGAACCGCGTTCCATTAGGTAACATTCTCGTTTTGTATTGCAGCAAATGGAGTGACAGCAGTGTGGCATACGCCAAAAACAACATTGAACTCTCTGTGCACGACATTGACTTTTTTGTTCAGTTGCTTAACTACGCCAGTGTCTATAAGGTTAGTTCTGCGTAAGGGACTATAAAATAAATGTTCTCCTATATATCTGCCCTTTCTTCGGGGTAAACTAATGTGATCGTAAGAAGATCTCCTTTTTTATAAGTAGATACCTAATATCATTGCCTACTTATTCAGATAGAGTAATAAAATATCCCATTATTGGTTGATTAGATTTTCGACTCGTTTTATATAATCTTATCAATAGAGAAACAGTACTTAGGTAACGATGTAACATTAGTGTAACCTAACACCTTTCTACCATAATCTAACGATAACTTCCTATCAAACATTTTGTTAATAATTAATGCCCTTAATTTTTGTTGTCTCTTAAAAATTGCAGGTTTATACTGTTAGTCCCGACGATGTAATTTTGAGCGGGACACCAGCATTAACTTTCGAAACTGAAGGATTCTTGTCTTTTGGAGTGCAAATTACGAGCACTCGGGCTTCAGACGATCTCAAGACCATTCCTCCGCATGTTCGGAAGTGCAGGTGAGGGCTACGCGATTGGATGCACAAATAACTAGGTCCGGGAGTACAAACAAATTGTGACAGAGTTATTTATTTGTTTGGTAACTTGCCAGAGAGTTTTTAGAATTTCTTATTACATAACTAAACAATCATATGTATGTACAAGTCATTGTGTATAATTGAATAGCAAGATTTTTACAAATACCTACTTATCTATTTACTTAGTGATCTTTGCAGATTTGCACACGAAATAACCAGTAAGAGATACCCAGTCTATTCGTATAATCACTGTCTGTTGGAATGTAGAATTAACATGATATTGAAACTATGTGGTTGCATTCCACATTTTTATAAGCCATTGGGTAAGTTTACCAAGTTTCATATTAGATGTGTTTGACTATTAGTAAATTCATTAAGCCGATTAGTTTGTTGTAATGTTATAATATATTATATTACAATATTTTGTTTTTATACACCATGGCAAGGGACAAACTGTATTTAAATGAAATTATCGCTTAGAAATTATCTAGGTATAAGTTTTACAAATTACGGCCAAGTGCGAGTCGGACTCGCGCATTGAGGGTCCTCCATCCGTACCGTTTTCATTTTATTTTTGTAGGGAAATTAATAAATAATACGATCACAGAATACATCTACTTACCAAGTTTTAGCAGCGTAGTTCTTATAGTTTCGGAAAAAAGTAGCTGTGACATATGGACGGACAGACAGATATCACAAATCTATAAGGTGTCCGTTTTTTGCCATTAAGCTACGAAACCCTAAAAAGACACCCTTACGCTCACGGTTGCGTCGGGTCTGATCCGTTTTCCTATCGATGAGTATTAACAATTTATTTATTTTAAAAGACAATTTGTGAAAAAAATATTTATTGTTTTTTTTTACAGATTTGGAGTGAGAATCGAATATTTAATAGGCAGCCTCCTTCAATGTCCGTTGTCTTATCTGCCATGGTTTACCTATAGCCCTTGCCTGCCAATTTATCGTAATGGCCTAGTGGTTAACACTCCCGCCTCTTGTGTAAGAAGTTCTGGGTTCGAATCTGGGACCAATGTGACTTTTTCGATTCATATGCACTTTCTAATGTTTTTATCTTGGACATCTCTGAGATCCCGTGCCTCGGAAAGCGCGTAAAGCTGCTTATCTTAAGGTCATAGCTCATTAGAGCCACCCGGCACCCACCCCGCACAGCCTCGTCGCACGGCGTCCACTCGTTGTCGACAGGTAGTCTATGGGTGGATGTCCCGCGGTCAACCAGTGGACCCCCCGCGGTCAACGAGTAAACGCCGAGTGGTCAACGAGTGAACGCCGCTTTGGTCCACTAATTTTTGAGCAGGAGCGGTGGTGCATCGCCAACTATCGTCCTTGCGTGTATCAATCGCGGGCAGCGCGCGGTCCACTCGGTACCCGCGCGTTAGCAATGCCCAGTCAACGCAAGGCAAGAATTCGAGCAGCGAGTTGTCACCGAGAGGCCCACCCGCCGTCCGCGCGCGAAGGGCTTATAACTGACCGAGGCGATCCGGTGACGCTACGGAGTTGATATAGTGAGCGCATGCCCATACAAGTCCATAAATAAGAATACTAACTAGCCGCAGGAGGCGAGTCGGTGCGGAGTGGGTGCCGGGGGAACCTTTGTTTGAGAACCTATTTTTTTTTTTTTGGTGAGTGGGAAATCATCCAATGACTGCTCCCGTCCTGGGTGCGACGGGAGGGCGTGTCAGACTCTTACTGACTAAAACCCACTCATGTTCCTTCGATTGCCCTTTATGTTCCGAGGTTGAGAACCTTTAGTTGTAATGACAACAACAACGCAGAACTAAGACAGTCGTTACTTAAGTCAGGAGACAGATAGTCTGACCAGTCTAGGGTATCGTGTCGCCTAGTAACAACAACATAGTTGGGGAAAAGGCTAGGGAGATAGATGGAGCCTTTGCCTGCCAAAAGGTTGCCGATGCCGACCTTTCTAATTATACTATTACATTACATGGCGTTAGTCGACCGCTTTTCTTGCGAATTAAGGCAAATATTTTCTCATTCTATTTTATATGGAATTTCAGATCACGAAAAAATATGTAATTTAGCTGAACTGGAGTGCGTTCTTGAATACAAAAAGGAAATCATAAAACTATCTATTAACAATGAAACTATGACTAAATTGGATAATATTAATAATGTTGACATAGACGAGTTGCCCCGATCCTCCCGTGATTGTGGCTGCTTGGGCAACTGTGAAGGAGACGTGTTTAAAAATGACCGGGAGACGTTCTTGCCACAAGAGTCTATGAATCGTTTAAGAGTAAGCGTATCTGCTTTCCCAAAAGTACGAGTCAAGAGGGAAATTATATTTAGCTACTATGACCTTTTCTGTAAGTTTTTAGAAAATAAGTACACCTAACTGCACTGCACATTGCAGTTATATTAAATTCCCAAGCTTTCAGTCTTATTTCATAAAGTTTAAAATGAATTATTGAATCCCCAGTGTCTGGCACAACTTAGAAGAATCTGACCCAAAGATTTTGGTTACAGTGCGAAGTGGAGGTATTGTAAACCTGTGTATCGGCACGTCAGTCATTTCAATAATGGAGTTAATTTTAACAGCACTAAGGATTCCTGTTTACGAGATAATGCAAATTGCTAAGGGAGTTTGGCGGAGATACAAAAGGTCGAAATTGCCAAGGTTGTCTAACAATAAAAACAAATTTGAATAAAATATGCTTTATTTGATTTCTTTTTACAATAACAATCACGTATCACTTCACCGCCCACAAAGGGTACCGCAAGTCAGTTATCTGTAACAAAAATAATTTATTAAAAAACAATTCAGAGATGGAGTCAGAGCAGAGATAACACCCCGCTGTATTCATTTATAATTCACCTTGTCGCCTGGAACGGATATCACGTGAGTTCTTCGCTAATTATGATGCAGTTACAGCCAATAAATCAGCTATCTGAAAGAAAAAATCATCATGAGACGAATACGCCATTATTAACGCTGTTTCATGAAAATGAGTTTATTTGTCAAATCACACGTTTACCACATCAGCTTATTCAGAAATATACCTGCATTACTGCCCGCTCATTGAATGGCGTAGTCACTTTCTGTGCTTTATCATCTTTCCATTTTAGGAACATTGACAGTCATCATAACTTTGGTCGTTGTCACCTGCAATTCATATATATTAAAACAAAAACGTTTAAATGTTACACGTTGAGATAAAAAAAAAGGATTTACGAAAAAATCCATCATCAACCAGGTATCCAACATGTCATGAGTTACGAAACCTTCTAATAGAAATGACGCAGTACCTACATCAAAATAGTAATTACAAATCTTGAATGTATTTCGTCCGCTAATGTAGAGAAATCAAACGCATTGGGAAGCGGATAGTACACATACCGACCGAACCAATCTTCTTGCCAAGTTAACTGATAACCAACATAGCATTGAGTGTTCTAAAGTCGCTCCTTGAAACGCTGGATACTCCATGACATGTAAAAGGGTTTTCGTGTCTATACACTATCTATCTCTATGCAGTGTAATTCAAGTGAGTATGGAATCTTTTCTAAGTATGACAGTTCTATAAAACCCCATGCACACCCGAAACAAATAGCAAAATTCCAAGTTCGATGACAGAAAACTTACCATTCAAGTTGAAGAAGTCTGAAGACGTATTTCATAGTAACCGCGACGCATCATAGACCCAACTTTTGCAATCTTCGAAAACTTTTCATGGTGAATGGAACAGCTCAATGTGCAATCTTTAGCTACTTATTGCGAGGTAAACACAGAGATAGCTACATGTCTACGATCCCAATTTTATCAATCACTGGTCGAGAGATAAAGTTGTGAGTAAGTTAAAATTATTTAAGCCAATAGAATTCATAGCTCATTCAAGGTATAATGATGTAATTTTAGATCTCGTTACACTAACGAGTAAAGTGTGGCACAAATAGATTACGGATTTCTTACACAGCACGCAGTAATACTGCATTAAAATGACTAATTTTATTAGCAGAACTTGGTAAATGTAAACGCGTCCCTACTAGTAGTATGCGGTTGAAATTATTTACCAAATAAAAAAATCTTCTTGACAACAACAACATAGGTAAGTTCCAACAGGCAATGGAATCAGAAAATCAAAAGCAATTCAAAAAAATACGGGCGCCGTTGTATGCCGATACTGCGAAATTATTCAAAACTTTTGAATGACTAAATACCTTGTAGTTTTTGAAATCGGGGCGATTTGTCACCATCGTACTCCGCCGTGTCTTCTGTCCTTTCAAAACTAGCACGACGTGCTTGGCAGAACCCAATTGCCTAGTTGTGACTTACAAAATTTACCAAATCGCTTCACTATTTTAGGAACAGACAGTCTCCACAACAGCTTACGCGTTTGTTAGATAACGCACTTAGCGACATTACCAGTTGCAAAATGACACTATTTGCCTGACACCTCGAAATAAGATGAGACGCAAATTGTGTAAATATTAAACCTTCGAACACACGTGATTCGAGACAATAGAAAGACAATAGCAGCCCGACAGCCGGCTGTCGATTAGACGTTGAAAGTTTTAACAAGGAGCAGTTTCAATGTCGACGTCTCAAATCTATAGAATTATTAATGGATCAGTCGAGAATTATGAAGCATAACATAACAATCTGTTTTCCTCAAATGAAATTTATTAAGCTTTAATCATTAGGGCTACATAAAACATTCAGACGCTTACATTAACTTAACCTAAAATACAAGTGTTTTATCGATAATTCAACGTCAAACGAGACAAAGTTTTGAGAACACATCACCAACGAATTCAAGACGAAGATGGGAAATCATTCCATTATCCAGGCGGCAGAGTGTATACAAACCCCAAATCAGACCGACTTCAAAACTTCCCTGAAATCACAAAAATTATAACATTTAGGTGTCTTTCCGAGACATTAATCTCCGTTCAATTGAAACTTATAGGACGCCAATTTATAACGATGAGTAGATTTTTCAGCAGGTTCCTCATAGTAGGTTTTCAAATTTTCAAAACATGTAAAGACAGGGAGCAAGTACCCACATATCCATTGCCTAAGTAGGACAAAATGTGCAGGCCGGACGAACGACGTTAGCAGGAAAAAACATGCTTATTGCTATTGATGGAACCCGACAGCAGATAGGTGACACATCATCCAATGCACACAAAACTAAAAAGTTTTTTTATTTCATCTGACAACAGTTAATATGGCACATAAAGTTGTAAAAGGCTAAGGATAAAATATACTAAGATCATAATAAGTACCCAAAAATGGGAAAAGAAGTAGAAACACACGATGTAAGCGCGGAAAATCTGGGCAATGTTAGAAAAATCTACTCATTGACTATATTATCCCGAAGGCACGAGTCTAACATTTACAAGAGTTAAGAAGGAAAGTTGCAAAGAGTATTCCTAGAAGCAAGGGTTTCAATTATATCTGGAATAAACAAAACCAACGCAAGGAAAAAAGAATGCAACAAAAATTGTATGTAGTCTAAGCACTCACCCTCCTTCCGCCGAATGCTAAAAGAAGCGAACATCGATTGTTCTGCCATCGATGCGAGTCCGGTCGAACATTTCTGTATATCGAACTAAGGAAATGTATCGTCACATAAATATATTGACCAATTAATAGGGTCCCTGTCGTACAAAGATAAAGAGTTCACCAAAAATTTTACCAAGTTTTTAAACAGTAAGTAAATTGACAGTTAACACTGTATCATAAATATTACACCACTGATAGTAGTACCTTTCTATTAACACGTTTCTTCTTATCGACCTACGATGTATAGTCGTAATTCATTGTGTAGACAGTGCTTTGAAAAAAAATAATAATAGTGTAACACATGATTCTTGTGATGACTCTCATGAGTCTTATTGTAAAAAGGATACTTATTGCCCTCTCGGCATCCCATTCTTTATGGAAGCGGACGACGGCAGTATCTGGTGCGGTCATTTCAGCGAACTTTACGTCTCCGCATTCGCTGAACTTCTCGCGAATCAACTGCCAGGTCACGGTTGGAGGCAGCTACAAAAATAATAATCATTTACTATTAAAAATGATAGCTGGAACATAATCGCAATGGAATACATTAATTGGTAATGAATAAGGTTTAACAATCAATCATTATTGTCAAGATATAGAAATCGCGCTAATCATGTTATGAGACAAGATGTACTGTTGCTTACATTGGTGATGATAACCATATCAGATGTTTTCTCCCGGTTTGATTGTTGTACACCAGGGTCCCGGCCATACTGGGCAGAGACAGTCACACCTCCCATTTGCCTGCTAGTGCCTAGAAGGACAACATTGTAATTGTAAAACAGTATATTGCTAAACCATTTTTTTTTTTATGTTTGGGGCCAGAAGAATCGCGAGTTTTGAGTTTAAAAATCATATTGTAAAAAAAAGTCATTAATCACAGAAATAAGAAATGTCTAAACTCACCTGAGAGTGGTCCAGAGCTTAGAGAATTATTTCCCATCACACTGTTGGACAAGCCAGAGTTGTTCAGGTTTAGGCTGGAAGTTAAATCTTGATTTCCAAGACCCAAATTATTTGAGTTTGCATTGGCTTGTGCAGTAAGCACTGTAGCCAAGTCATTGGCAGTCAAACCTTGTTGGAGCAACTGGTTTTGTAGAGCTCCCAATCCTGTCAAACTCAGGGCCTGGAAAAAGAAACAGGATTTATATCTTGGCTACAAAGCCAGGTAATAAAAAAACTTGGTAAGACTAAAGACTATTCTAAATCTAAATCAATAAAATTATTTACAATTCCTCTTACCTGAAGTCCCAGATTTCCACCCAAAGCAGAGTTGGTATTCAATTGGTTTGCTGATAGTCCTGCACCAAGACCATTCAGAGTCACACCTGCAGAAGGCACTGCTCCTAGAACTCCAGCACCTAATGCTGTTCCAGTGTTTGCAAGACTCAAGTTAGTAGTAGCAGGTGTCTGGGGAGGTAGATTCCTTGCGACATCCCTGAGGGGCTCTCCGTTAGGTCCCAGACCAAGACCAATGCTTTTCAGGCCGTCTGGAAGCCTCACTTCACCTTTGTCTGTTACACCCCTATCCATGCGCACTGTCATCCTTCTCTCATACAGCATTTGTTTATCAAACATAGAAATAGCCTGTGGATGGAAAAAAAATAATAAGATATTTTTCAAGATGTTGATGACCTTGTTTAAAAATTAATTGTTTGAGAGCCTACCTGGACAGCTTCAACTGGGTGGTCATATTCAATGACAGCAAATCCTCTGCTGTTTCCATCTTTGTCTACAGCCAGATCAATGTTGCGCACTTTGCCAGCCATTTTAAACACCTCCTTTATTTTAGCCCTGTCTGCTTTGTAATCAAGCTGAAAATTAGACATTTTTATTTGTTTGTTTTAATGGAAAAAAGATGATCTTTTATACAGAGTGTAACATTCATTTGAACTCATAAAAATGATACTAAAATTTCTATTACTTACATTAGCAACAAACACTTTTTTGACTAGTGGTGGTTGTACATTGATGGACTCAAGGAACTGAAGACTAAGCCCATAAGTGTTATAATTCTCTGGTTCCCTTGGCTTGTTGATACCCCAACTGAAACTACTTAAAATAGAACATTTTTGTTAATAAAACAAGGAAAGTAATCAAAACAACAAACCAGAAGGAAAAAGTTAATAATAACAGCTATAACCTTGGATAATGCAAAAAGGAAATACACAAAAAAAATATTAAGTTATATGAAAGGACATAGTATAAAAAAAAATTGGAAGCATATACCTACCTAGTAAGAGAAAGATTCATTTGACTTAAATTTTGTTCAGTTTGTGAACCAGACAATCAGCACCAGTGTCACTAAATAACCTAACCAGTGTTTTTTTTTTTTATACACAACTCTTTTCACAGCATGTGTGTAGAGTAACTTAATTAATCAGCTATTAACTCCAGATTTTAAGTACAATAACCAAAATGTATGTATACTGTTGGTTATTGAGTAGTTCCACATAAATGTAATACTTACTCCTTATCGTCTCGAGCATTTCGACCGCCCCCGCCGCCACCACCACCCCCAGACCTTGATGAGTTTAGTCTGTTTCTATCATTCCCTGAAACTTAGGTAAAATAAACTTATAATCAAAAAAATAAAACTTATAACTACAAGGTATTTAAGGTGAAAGTACCTGTTTCCTCCTTCAACACTAGTTTCCGTCCATTCAGCTCATAGCGGTGCATGACGAAAAGTGCTTTCTTCATAGCTTCAGAATTAGTGAACTCAACAACCCCACATCCTCTAGCTTTACCGTTCTCATCATTGAATAACTCAACGTAAGCGACATCTCCAACCTAGACACAGCGAAGAACACATTCATTTTTCAAGTGATAGTACAAACATTACTTAGTCATAGTAAGATAAAATGGTAACAAACCTTTTCCTTGAATAAATCTTTCAACTCTGTCCAGCGGAACTCATACGGAATATTGGATACAAACAGTCTTTTTCCTTCAGGACGTTCGCGATCGCTTGACCGGTCCCTAGTTGCATCAGAAAATCTGGAAGGCCGGTCGCCGCGCCTCGACCGGTCACGCTCTTTTTCACGCTGATTATCCATAGTAGGTCACACCTGATAAGGAAATTTATGTTAATTACATAATGGAATTAAATGAAACATAGTAAATGCCGCGTGCCGGTAGTACGTACCAATGCAGGCAGTTCGACAAAACAAAATCTAGTAAATCACATTTTTAGACTAGCTATTTATATAGGTTCTCTTACCCGAGTTTTGTAAATAATATCTGATAAAATTACACAGTATTAATTGATAAAATACCAAACTTTCTTTTGAGTGATGATGGAAAATCACATTCACAATCACAAATCAACATCAAACTTGCATACAAAATGGCGGCAATACGCATACGCAACGCAATATGCATAGATTAAACAGCGAATGAGTGAATGAAACCTCCTAACCCTATACAAACAAAAAAATCACTTCGCCTTAAAAGTGTTGCAATAAACAAAATTCAATAAATCGACTAAAAAATAAAACCGTCATTATAAAACTGACTTTAGCAACCAAATTGTTCTCATGAACCTATAAAGAAAGGCGGACGTCGACGTAGTCAATGCTCCTATATGGACAAACACACACACATCTACACCATAGTATGTCGGCCATCGGCCATTAGGCCCGAGTCACATCGAAATGGCAGCGGCCGGCAGCGACGCGGCGAGCACTTTCAGTGTGAAATAATTTTAAACTTTAACTACATACTTCAAAGACCAGTATCGCTTGAAATACTTAAAAAGGTCACGAGGCCGCCCGCGGCCGCCAGCGGCTGCCAGCGGCCGCCCGCGGCGCCGCGAGCGGCCGCGCGCCTTTCGTTTCTAGCGATGCTTGCCGGCCGCTGGCGGCCTCGCGGCGCCGCGGGCGGCCGCTGACGGCTGCTGCCGGCCGCTGCCATTCCGGTGTGCGTTGTCCCTTACGCTTCGAACTGCGCTCGCGTGATGTTCGGTGTTATATTTGCTAATATAAATTAAACTATGCCTTCATGTATTGTAAAAAGTTGTTGATACCGTAGTGGTTCAATCAATAAAAGCCACGGAAGACCATCATCATCATCACTATGCATGTCATTTTTAACTCATTTCTCGATTTTACGTAAGTAAATTTTATCAAGCATGAAATCAATCAGTGTTGCTAGTATTTCAAGTTACAATTTATTTTAAAAGTGGGAGATTTACATATTTTTGTTACTACATTGCATACGTATGAAAACATGATTTGGTGAAAATAATAAGGGATGAATTTCAAAGTCTCCCCTCTTGTTGCGGTATGTTTATAATAGTTACCGTGACCTCGGAACATAAAGGGCAATCGAAGGAACATGAGTGGGTTTTAGTCAGTAAGAGTCTGACACGCCCTCCCGTCGTCGCACCCAGGACGGGAGCAGTCATTGGATGATATCCCACTCACCAAAAAAAAAAAAAAAGTCTTCCCTCTTTATTTAATAACTAGCTTTTGCCTACGGCTTCGCTCGCGTTAGAAAGAGACAAAAAGTAGCCTATGTTACTCTCCATCCCTTCAACTATCTCCACTTAAAAAATCACGTCAATTCGTTGCTCCGTTTTGCCGTGAAAGAAAGACAAAGAAACATACAGACAGACACACTTTCCCATTTATAATATTAGTATAGATTTTACCTTTATTTTAACAATATTTGTCACTAAAACTTTATAAAGCTAATGGGAGATCTTAATGAAACATTGTTTAAAAAAATTGATAATTTTCCTTCATCTGGCATCCCTATAAACACGCACACATAGTCATTTGGTACTTCAATACTTTATATTTGAAGCTCTGAACACCTTTTTTTATAGATCCATGATTGTTCTGTTTTCTTTCTCTCTTGCACCTGAAGTACTTTTTTATTTTTTACAAAAAGATACTTCTTTGTTCATTTAAAACGCTTGCGGTAATTTTTATTTTATACTAGCGACCCACCCCGGCTTCGCACGTGGACAAATGATATAGGTACCTAAGCCTTCCTCAAGAAACGGTGGCCCTTCAATAAAAATAATGTCTACTGTGCCGCCCATCAGCCAATATCTGACTCTCCAAGATATATCGACCTTATTGTCCATGGATAGCCAGTTCCACCACCTTCAAACAGAATGAAGCAAGTTTGTTCGAAATAATGGTCCCCCGCTCCGACCCACTCCCTCCGCGGTTTTGGCAGAGAAATACTCAAGTAGCAGGCGGCCGGCACGGGTGCGAGCGGCACGCGGATTTTTTCTGGTGTTTAGTTTTGAATAAATCGTGATATCTCTTGAATGAAACAACCAATTCCAATAATTCAAAAAGAGATCTGCTGCTACTGAAATTACCTTTGTTATGACGTAATTTATTTGGAAAGGGGTTAATAATAAGAAACAAATAGTGGGCTCCGATTTTGACAGGCTTTTTAATTAACTTTTCAAACATAAAAAAGTAGTCATAATGAAGAAACTATAGTAGGTAGACATATGGTGTTGCGGACTTTTTTGTAGGCTTTTTTAAGGTCTACAATACTGTAGTACATTATTTTGATCTATCTCGTAGGGTTCAGCCAGCGTTTGCGATGTAAGCTCAAAAAAATGGCTTTATTTTGCGACATGTGTTAGAAATATCCAAAATTAGCAGTGTTCCTCTTATAAATTATGCATTTTGTATACATAAAAACCTTTCTGTTGAATCACTCTTATCAATTAAAAACTGCATCAAAATCCGTTGCGTAGTTTTAAAGATTAAAGCATACATAGGGACAGACAGAGAGCGCAGGCGACTTTGTTTTATAATATGTAGTGATGTTTGATCGTTAACCTTAGACAGTTTCAAGTTCCTCCTGTGATTCTGTCAGAGACAGAATGCAAAGTGCAACCGGTTAATAAACTATGCCAAATAATGGCATGGCATAATACCTATGTAGCTTACTATGTAGTTACTATTAGATCATGATGTTGGTTTCGAGTTTCGAGTGTGTTGTTGGCTTTATTGCAAAGAAAAACTCAAGTGGCAACTCCTAAATTAAATACAATTGTGACCAATTGCAGAAAGGACCAATGTCAAAAAAAAAATCTAATCCAATCAGATTTCAGTTTCTTCGTAAATGTTGCCAGAATTCCAAAAATTACTCATTTAAACAATTTTTTTTTGGCTACACTTCAAATTACTGCTAAAGCGCTATCTGTCGGCATTTTCTAACTTTTGTTTGCTCCTCACGGTCGGTGTCGGTGACGGTGACATATACACGCACACATTCATGTTTGTGATTGTATTGCTTCATAAATATTTTTCGCTTACGATAGCCATGCAGGAGGCAACCTGCGCCAAATTTTTACTAAAATAAGTAGTTATAATAATCTACAAATTATGGAGCAGAGCAAATCTATTTCACCCAGACTATTTGTGTGCACCGCCATAGAAAACAAGGACGAAGTTGAGGAGGTACTGTGTAAAATTTCGCAGTTTCCCAACAAAGAATATCTATATAGTCGGCCATGTACAATCGTATTTTCTAATACTGGTAGTGGTGGCGCTGCAGTGTGCGTGGCGCGAAATTCAATTTTAGTGAATGCTTTTAGTTGTCTTATTAGATTTTATGGTTTTCAGAGGTACGAGAGGGCTTACAACTACTTCCAGTCACTTGTGGCAGACTGCAGCGAGAAAGAAGCTCACGACGCGCTCAACAATGCCGTATGTAAGAATCATGAAGACGTGTCTATTGGAATGCTGATGTCCATTCTCACAGAACCTCAAAATGCAACCAAGTGCTACAGAGATCTTACCCTGGTCACTCGGGACGGTCTGACGTGCGTACTCAACAACCTATCCAACTTGATCTTAGACAGGTACTTGAAGTTCCATGATACTACTCGCAACCAGTTGCTATGGCTGATTAAGGAAATGATAAGGAACGCAGTAACTGGCGTAGACAGCGTCTGTTGGAATTTAATGCGTTATGCATCTGGTGGAGATATTACTCCTAAGAACATAATACTGGTAGAATCTCTTTTAGATATTTATATTGAAAATCGGGCATGGCTAGACAAGTTTCCAGTACTTATTTGCATGGTGGTGTACACATACATGAGATTAATAGAAGATCATAATATACCACAGCTGATGGCTTTGAGACAGAAAGAAGTAAATTTTGTTATTACTCTCATAAGAGAACGCTTCACAGATGTGTTAACTTTGGGCCGAGATTTGATAAGACTACTTCAGAATGTTGCTCGAATACCTGAGTTTCATCAGCTGTGGCAAGATATATTGTTAAACCCTAAATCTTTATGTCCCACTTTTACTAATGTGTTACAACTCTTGCAAACGAGAACATCTCGCAGATACTTGCAGTCAAGACTTACTCCAGACATGGAGAGGAAACTTGTATTTCTGACATCACAAGTTAGGTTTGGTCATCATAAAAAGTATCAAGAATGGTTTCAGAGACAATACCTAGCCACTCCTGAGTCCCAGTCACTTAGAAGTGATATGATTCGCTTTATTGTTGGTGTAATACACCCTACTAACGAACTCCTGTGTTCTGATATCATTCCACGGTGGGCAGTCATTGGATGGCTACTTACTACTTGTACTTCCAACGTAGCTGCATCAAATGCAAAACTAGCACTTTTCTATGACTGGTTATTTTATGACTCTGAAAAAGATAACATAATGAACATAGAGCCAGCCATCCTTGTCATGCATCATTCAATGAGATCACATCCTGCTGTAACTGCCACACTACTTGATTTTCTATGTCGAATCATTCCAAACTTTTATCCATCATTTGCCGAGAAGGTCAGGCAAGGCATTTTTAATTCACTTCAGCAGATCATAGAGAAGAGAGTGCTCCCCAACTTACATCCTTTGTTTGATTCTCCAAAGTTGGACCGTGAACTAAGAACAACAGTGAGGGAAACTTTTAAAGAGTTTTGTACCAATGGTAATGGTGAAGGTGTATCAGGAATTCGTGAAGAAGGTAATGATGACTTACCAAGGGGAGGTCCTGATGAACCTGCATTTTCGGATGATGAAGAAGACCATTCTCCCAATATTGCAGAGGACACAGATGATGACGATTTACCACTGTCCGAAGTTCGTGCCCGGGAGCGGCCTGAATTAGCAGCTGCAATGCCGCTAATGTTACGCCCTCTCGCAGAAACATTATTGGACGACCGCACAGCCGCGGCAGCCACTGCGCTGATCAACGCCTGTAGCACGCCGATGCCTACAGCTACTGCTCTCGCTGACCTATTTACAGCAGCCGTGCAAGAAGTCCCGCCCTTAAAAATAAGCCGGACGCCTACACCAGCCGAGATCGACGTGGCACTGAATTCACCAATCTTTTCCATGTTCACTTTTCTCACCAGCAATGATGAACCCAAACGTAAACTAGTACTAGAAACTTTTAAAGAAATTCAAGCTCAAAACACTCTTCGCACTGTGGGTTTCTGTTTGTTATTTTATTTAAAAGTTTGTTATGAGCGCGAAAGGCGCGGTGAACGTGACGCAGCCAAAAGGAGAAACGTTAAATTTAAAGCAGATGTATATAAAGAGTATTGTAGCTATTTAGAGATAAAGCTAGCTGAAAGTTTAGCTGACGACTTCGAAAAATGTCAAGAATGTGATGCAAATGTTTTGGTGTGGTTGATCCCTGATGTGTACAGAGAATTTAAAGATCAGGCCCAAAACCACATAAGATTGTTACATGCTATTGTGTCAACTTTGGACGCGGGTCAACTTCAGAGACTCGTCTGTCTAACTCTACAGGGCACTTTGATGATGTTCAAGTCGGATGACATAACATTAATGCTGTCGACAAGCTTGGGCTGGGAGACGTTCGAACAATACTGCCTCTGGCAACTTCTAACAGCACACGATATATCAGTTGAAGATGTATTACCCATCATCCCCAAGCTACAATACAAAGAACATGCTGAAGCTCTGACATCAGTCCTTTTGATGTTAAAACAGGAAAAGCCTACTGGCGATGTAATACGACAGTTGTTCTGCCGAGCTGTAGATGACGAAGATACTTTTGTTGTATCAACTTTAATGTATTGGTGCCAAGATTATGAGGACAAAGTTGGCGATTTACTTTCAGTTCTTTTAAGCACAAGATACCCAGGTACCAGTCCCAACAAAAGAAAACGTCCGGGAAAACATAGCATTCCGCCTAACGCTCCGCCTTCTTCAGAATTGGTAATTATTATGCATTTTATTATCTACTCTCCTTTTTAATTTATAAAAATATTTCTTCATCCTAAGTTACGTCATAATTCATGTTTATGTTAATACTCTATTTACTTCACTAACTGGATGACTAGAACTGCAAAGCAGATAACCACATGTCGCGGGCTCGTGTGAGTTTTAAAAATAATATTTGGTTGCTAGCCTATGAGCCAATTATCTACTCTCCTTTTTAATTTATAAAAATATTTCTTCATCCTAAGTTACGTCATAATTCATGTTTATGTTAATACTCTATTTACTTCACTAACTGGATGACTAGAACTGCAAAGCAGATAACCACATGTCGCGGGCTCGTGTGAGTTTTAAAAATAATATTTGGTTGCTAGCCTATGAGCCACAATAGAAACCATTGATTTCCTTAATTGCTTTTTGAACATGCACAAGAGCAAGCTGAAAACCTCATGATCACCAGAGACTCATACACTATAGTCTTTGATACTAGCACTCCTCCACCATTATAAAAAAAAATATCTTCAATTTAAACTCATAAATATTATCTAGTACTTAATCGAAACATATCGCATTTTCGCTGCTTCAATTTCATGGCGGAGGTTTGCTAGCAGGCCTATAAATTTACACTTGGAGAAGCATGAGATGACGAGCAACTAAACACTGCTTTTCTTATTTTTAAGATCACCGTAAAAAGAAAACGAAATGCGCGTACCATGAGCCGTAGTATGACGTGTTAAAGGCTATCATTGCTTGTGTCAGCATAAAATAACATAGAAGACACGCCTCTTTTTTGTGAGGACATAGATAATTTTAACAGTTCATAATATGGCGTATGTTCCTTCGAACTCTGGCTACATACTATGACTTGAATAATGAATCTGAATAAAATTTTAAAATCGATATAAATTCAACTAATTTCAAAGACAAAGACGTACTACCACCAAAAATATTGCGGCCATATTTTTTAAGCTACCAATACCCGAATAATAATAAAAAATCTTATATAATTATGTTGCATGTTAAACAGGTGCTCGGCCACTTGGAGCAAATGAGAGTGTGCTGTGTGGAACAAAACGACATGTCAATTTTTAATATGGAGTGTATGCAGAAAGCACTTCAGCAAGCACAGTCGAATAGTAGTGATAGTTTAAGGGTAAGTACTATTTTTTAACCTACATTAAATTCAATAAGCGAGACAACAAAAACCTATTTAGTTTGTCAGTTAGACCACCAAAATACTCTGGACACGTATTTTTTTCTTTTTCCCGTAAATGAATAATTATTACGATATAGTGCGTTGAAGTTTCGCGTGACTTCAGTCCTAGGTACAAATTTTACTGGACATTGACGTCACACTTTGCACTTTGATGCTCTTTATCTTTTTATATTTTATTAATTTGATCAAGCTAAAAATATGCGTCCAGTATTTTTAACGGGCTAGGACAGAATGCGATTTTTTTAGCCGGCATCTAGGGATGCCGCCTAAATAAAAAATGAATCGCATTCTGTTTTCTGATATCTTTAAATTCCCACCAACATATAGATAGAGATAGGTGTACTATGGGCTATCCATAAGGCAACGGACAAAATACGAATCTTAATGGCAAAATGTATGGGCAAGGAACTGCTTATATTTTGTGTTGACCTATACAAGATTTCTTAACAGATCCTATACAGTATACATCTCACTCTGATTCGAACACAGGCCCTTGCTGACCTGACACTAAAATTTATAATTTCATAGGTAGGTAGGACACTTGTGCAATTCTTTTGTAAAATAAACACTCAGTCACATTTGCACAAAGACATACAATTTAAATGTAATTAAGTATGTGAACAAAACAATCAGCACCAGTTTCGTATTTCAATATTTTTAGGTAGTCATACACAAATCTGGTGATAGGTATCTTCCGCTCAGAGAGTTAGAAGATCGTCCTGTGTTTAATAATTAAACAAACCAGTTCGGACGTAACGGTGTACCATGTGAATAATCAACAAACGAATTAGTTAATATTCACATTCATGAAAATCGTAAATTACACTATTAATAGTACCTTTAAGAGAGGGATAAATATACATTAGGAACAAACATACAAGGAAAATGGTAATCACTCAGATTATAAAACAGTAGGCAGATAGACAGCGCGGAACATTACGAGTGCGGCGAACGTCGAGACATGTGTGCGTGACTGCCACGTGACTGCGCTGTAAGAACACGTCGTCTCTGTGTGCGTTCCGGTTGCCAGGATGATGAAAAATTACCCGTAATATTTCATTCTTATCTGTTTATATTAATTAAAATTCATTTATGAATTTACTAAAAGTATGTAGGTACGCGCGTAGCATAAGAACTGCTACGCCTAATTAGGTGAATCTACTTTGTTGTGTTTGTAATTCTCAGGACAATGTTGGTATGACAACATTGATTAAAAAAAAATACACCCTGGCTAAGCTGGAAGCGGGCAGATAGTACAAAATAATAATTGATTTATTGTGTTTAAAATTATGGAACAACTTAGGGATATAAATAATAAAGTGCTTAGGTGTATAACAATTTTATAAAGCTAAAAAGTTTGTTTGTTTGAAACCTGAACGCGCTAATTTATTCTCTTATTCACAAACTACTAAATTTAAGTTAAATGCTTCTGTCTCTTTCCATTTCTTAAAGAAAAGGACAGAATATAAAATATTAGTTGTCATCTTTTTCTGTTCACTGTTTTTTACTATATTTACTTTACGTTGGCGAGTCGACTGGTGTATCTACATAATTTTAGTTAGAGATAAAACATTCACTACTTTTATTAACGAAGACTTTTGACACATAAGTACACACACATGATACAAACATACCAACCAAAAAGAAAAAAACACTCGAAATAAATATTCTTGTAGATCGACAATCCTGTGTCCAATATATATTTCCCAACTTAGGGGTAAATTTTTTCACAATAAAATAGCAACACCGTCAATTTCTGTTGAGGTTTTGTGTTCCAAATAAAATAACATCCAAAAAGGCAAAATAACCATAATAATCTATAAAAAGGTACTCCATCTTCTCTCTTTTGGTTTAGGGAACAATTTTTGCAATGTTTAAAAACAAAAGACGGCATCATTCTCGAAAATATGAATATTTTCTGTGACATGTTTACGGCGCGACGCTTCGTGCCGTACTGACTCGAGATTGTATTCGCTTTTGGTTTTGTATTTGCTTTGTTGACCTCACTCGCGGTGTTCCGCGCTATCTATCTGCCTTGTGTTTACTAATCTGAGGGTAATCAATATATTGCCAATAGGACAAATCTGTTTGTAGGGTTACTAAACATTTTAATTCTCGACACTATTTATTATGATAAACTCGTTTTTACATCTTGGTTATCTCTGTAGTATATGTATGTCTATGAGCGAATAGCGTTGTCCTAACCCAATTTGATTGTTACATACTCATTCCGAAGTCACGACATTTGAATTTTTAATAGCTTCATGTTTAACTCCAACTCCTATCCTATGGGGATATAAAGACCAACTTTGAGGTCCCCTTTGAATACAAAATCTGTAGCGGTACCGTATTATGAAAGATTTCAAAGATTTAGGTACTCTCTCAGATCATTACTGAAGATCTCTCCTCAGGTGACGGCAATATTGCAGCGGCTAATAGGCTGGTTCGTTTACACGATGAGTTCGTTCCCACTACGTTATGATATGAACGATATGTAGCAATAAAAAATAGCGCCTAGTGCACAAGGTTGCGAACTTCCGAAAATTATCATTTTTTAATGAATCTATGCTACTGGAGCATAGGTATATAGACTTCCACTGGACCCAGTGTTTCGGCACCCATTGGGTGACGATTTTTTATTTTTAAATGTAATGTTTGAGGGTTTTGCGCGCCCCTTTTGGAAGGCGCCCGGGTCACAACTCTAACAAACGCCGTTGGATGTGTAACGTTTACTTAAAGCGTAACTATCCCTTTGACCTTAAAAAAAATATTTAGAGGTGACCCTATTTTTTTTTAACTTCATTTTATTCACTTATGTTCATAGCGAGCAATAGTACACATTCTCTAAATAAATCAATCCTAAAGATACACCCCTGTTAGACAGACTACAGGACCTTAGTGATAGGGTCCCGCATGAGCCTGGTTGGCAACATTAGGTACGGAACTCTAAAACTGTTGTTAAGGTGTGTACAGATTAAGAAACATGTATAACTTATGTCACGTTTACATTTACATTATGTAACATTGCATTTCAATATTGCAACATGCAACAATACTGTACACATTTTTATCAACATTACTGAAGTATGTTATATTACGTGTACGCACCGTTAGTAAGGACATACTGACAATATGTTGTTTTATCGTTTCAGAGACAATATAGTGATTTACTTGCTTTGGCGTGGGAGGACGAGTTGCCTATATCACGACGAGCCAGGAAATTAGTTAATATTTCATTACCAATTAACCAGAATCTGCATTCATCTAATGAAGATAGTGAGGTAATTAAAAGTTTTTTATTGTTCATAAAAAGGCAATACTGAGAGGCACATCAGTGCTTCTCTTAGTAATTCGTTGGCGACATAAGTAGGCTAATGAACGTAGCTATAGTGATACTTAGACATTTGTCTCCATTAACATAATTCCGCGCCACACTGCTTTCAAAAGGCTCTACTTTACCCTACGAAACCAGATTCATTTTCAATTAATTGGGTGTAAAATAAGTTTTTACTTTTAGATTTCGAAGTAGTCAAATGAGTTAGCAAATAAGTGACGTCACGGGTCGTTAGCACGATACAATACACGCCCTAATCTTCACATTCATGAATAATCTACCTTTGTCCATTGGATTAAGTTGACGCTCAAAATCTTAAAAACTAACTTCAGAAAAACTGTTGATGTTACAATTTTAGCATTATCTTTTTATGATAATATTTTCATTGTACTAAAAGCACCCATGGCAATCACGAGCATTACATAGCTAATAGTTTTTCAACATGTCTTTAAACAAATATGTTTTTATTTTTTCAGGAGGAAGAGATAGTTAAACCTAAACAGGCTAAACGGAGAAAGAAGGCAATCTCAGATAGTGATTGACATATCTTTTGTAGAAAGAACGGTAATTTTAAACACCAAAGTGCAACTCTACAATACAATAAATATTAGTACCTAGTATGTGTAATACATTGTTTGTTACCTTATGTTATTACACAGGTGCAATTCCAAGAATGGTACCTAATTCACTGTCGCATAATTTTGCCTTGGTACTGTGTAAATGTATATTTATAAAGAGGTTTCCATGGTTTATCAGATATTTCAGTAAATTTTAATTTTTATTCCAATGAAAACATTCATAATTTAAAATCATCATGGCCATAGCACTGGCATGTTGCGATAACAGAACAAGCTCACTTGCAATATTGTAACTGATCAAATCGCCACATACAGCTTCTTCCAATAGCCTCAAACTTTGAGCAGTGTGTTCTAGGTCAGGT
This sequence comes from Athetis lepigone, assembly GCA_033675125.1. Classification (NCBI taxonomy): domain Eukaryota; kingdom Metazoa; phylum Arthropoda; class Insecta; order Lepidoptera; family Noctuidae; genus Athetis; species Athetis lepigone. The sequence continues at coordinate 12,920,889 of CM066243.1, read as the reverse complement.
CAAACATGCACTGTAAATTTTGCCACTGTAGTCATTTATTGTAAATGTAGGTACCCTATTGTTGTACAGATTTTTTTTATCCCCGTACATGTTGAACTTATTTTAAGTATAAGGTATGCGACCAAGAATTTTATTCAAAGGATATATTGTATTCTGGAATTTTCGAAATACATTTTACACTAGGATCAATAAAGTATTTCCCCTTTATTTTATGTTTTAATTGACCTAATAAAACATGTATATTTGATTAAAACAAAATATTATGTATTTTCGTCTTATATTTTCTTTAAAAACATCCAGAATATAGGGATACTGATTGTAAACAGATTGTTTAAATATTTCAGTATTTAACATAAATTCAAAATATGTTCTAAGTACAAAACTAACATAACTATATAAAAATACTAAACATGGATTAAATTTTCAGGAAATGGTAAATATTTTATTATAAACCTTGTTTTTCAACAATTTATTGTTGAATTATTAATTATTTGTAGTTTAAAAATGTCTTTTTTATCAAGTCTTTGCAACAAGAACTGTCTATCAATGTTTACTGGACTAGCGGAACCTTTAACAACACCCCCACCCACCAAGCCACTGATACATGCTTACAATTAATAAATTTTATAAAAATTGGATCATCAGAGGAAGATTCTTATAACTAAAGTTTCCCTTGCTTATATCTTTGTCTAGCTTGTGCCTTACTGTACTTTGCTTTCTTCTCAGGTACTGTTGTATCTCTTTCACTTGAATTGTCATTTACACCTGAAATGAACAATATTATTTTTAATACAATGACTTGAATGTCTGTACTGGTTACAACTAACTAAACATAAATTTTAATATAAATTATCTTTTCAGATAAACCACCTTGGTTTAGTTGATTTATCAATGTTTCATAGGCTGTCAACCAAAGTAAAAACAATAGAGAAATCTGTGCTCAGTAGTAAGGCAAAAGTGTAATTTTTATGACTTGTGTCATGTACTTATCTTTTTATCAGTTGAAATAACTAAGGCACCTATACTTTTTTGCTGAGTAATCATGATCTCATCATCACATCTTAAAAATATATGAGAAGGCAGTTATTTAGTGATGTAATCAAGTAGTAATTGATTTCAAAATTAAAAACTTAATTGATTATAGTTCGCGTCACGTAATCTTGCCCCTCTGAAGTTCGTCGCAATTGGCTGCGCAGTAGTCGATTTTACAACCAAAAGTGGACTGCGCATGCGCGGTCTCGCCAAATATGGCGCCTGCAATGGTGTCTCTGTCACTCGCATACGTTCGATGCTTACTTCTGTCCTGCTTGCTCAATGCGAAAGTACTGTTGTTGCCAAAACTGTTAAACTTTGTTATTGTTTTTTATTATCTTATTTTACTAATAACTGCTACTATAATTAAATATTAACGCTATTGTTTCTAATGACATAATAATAAAACTAGAAGTGGGTGTTATTTAACGTAATGGGTTTCAGTAACTACTTACGTGGCTGATAATCGTGTAACTACTCTTTCGTAGACAAAAATAATACTATTATTTTACGTACGCATTAAGGCTCGAGCACACCGAATGCGTATGCGTAGACGTAAGCGTAAACGTGCGCGTACCACTGAGTTGTAATGTATGGAACTATATAAGACAGGACACACCGCTTGCGTAACGCCATCACGTGCACGTGCACGCAAGCGGTGTGTCCTGTCTTATACAGTTCCATACATTACAACTCAGTGGTACGCGCACGTTTACGTCACGTTGACGCTTACGTCTACGCATACGCATTCGGTGTGCTGGAGCCTTTAAGCTGACACTCAAGACATGCATGGGTCGACGACTTTTGGGCGTAATCTAAAATTTTTACAATTTAATTCGATTCTGTAGAAAAAAAAATCTACGAAGGTAACACTTTTACGTGAATGTACCTGCGCGGTCGTCGCAAAAGCCTAACTTCAGAGGGGCAAGTTTACGTGACGCGAACTATACTTACTTACCTTTGAACTTTATTATGTAACAATTTATTGGTTTTGAGAGAATGTCCGACAGATGAAAACTACTTATGTGGTAAAAACACATTAGCATAAATATCATAGTAAATTACCTAAATCATCAGGGGGTTGTAGAGATTTGCCGGCACTCCAAGAACTCATCAGAGTTACACTCTTTCCTACTGCCCAGCCCATTCCTGCCAAGGCTAGGGAAAATGCTAACATGCTGAAGGGGTGCTGAAAAAAAAATGTTGCAAGTTCATATCATTTTTTTTTTAATGCAAATCTTTGAATGGTCCCACAGTAATGTCAGTCTGGAATCCCTTTATCTTTGGAAATTATTGGTCTTCCCAGAGACAAAGATTGTAACTAGGTATTCAAATTACAAAAATTTTACCAACTAGACTATTCTGAGTCTGGTTAGCCCTTGCATTAAATTAATCAGGAAATTCATTGATAGAATTTGAAAGTATATTTTGTGTTATACTAACCGATAATGTAGGATTTGTTGTTAAACTGTAGTCTAATACCACAATTCCAATCCCGAAGATTAGCCCCACACATGTACATATCCATATTAAATTCTGACTGTCTGGAAACATAAGCCATTAAAGTTAAATAACAGCATTATTTATATGAAAATATTTATATAAACAAGAAGAAAGAAAGCAATGCTAAAAGTACCAAAGAAAATTGGTTATTTACCTTTAATTTTCTTTTTCTGCATATCTGTTATACTTTTAATTGATTCCATTAACTTAACATTATGAGGGTCTAATTGAAGTGCTCTTGTATATGATATTATAGCTTCATCATAAAGTTCGCTAGCTGCCTCAACCTCAGCACGACGGAAATATCCCTGCAATATCAAAAGAATAATTAAATAAGTAAACTAATTACACTTGCTATTTTATTGTGTCAAATAATCAAAACTTAAATCTGTAAAAGCGAAACGCGGCTGAATATCCCCGTGAATGAGTATTTATAAGACTGAAATCTCACCTTAGCCCATTGAGGTTGTAATCTAACTGTTTCATTAGCATCCTGCAGTGAAAGATAGTGCTGATCCAATTTAAGAAATGCGAACGATCTGTTGCTGTATAGGAGGTAGTTGTTAGGGTCTATCTTGATAGCTTGAGTATAATGTAAAACAGCTTCAATAAACTTCCCTTCTTTAACACATTCATTGCCCTTAATTTTAAGCTCTTCAACGCTTGCAGTTTGGGAACCTTTCTTATTTTCCTCCATGGCTCTTGATCTGATCAAAACCTGATTAAACAGCTGCAAATAATTTATATTTTATACTCGATTTCCGCCGAGTACTGTTATTATTTTACAAAGAATGATATATTTTCCCGGGATAATAAATAACATCATTGGCTCCCAGAGTTTTGATAATCTGGATTAGGTCAGCTGTCACTTGATCAGCAGTTGACATCATGTTGACATAGACATATTACCACAGAACATCTATACCGATACCCTAACGGGCATATAGGGCCGGATTTATATTAGGAAATTAGTGGCTTGAAATTAGTTTTATAACACTGATTTGATCAGTAATTTCACGTGTAAATCATCAGTCTTGCAATGCATGCATTACTTTTATGACACTGGTGCAGTTTCGTGCCATGCGCATATTTTTTGTAAAACTAATTTCATACAACTAATTTATTTCATCATGTAAATACGACGCGAAACTACTGCACCTGCGCAGAGTGGACGTGTGGTTTTTTATTAGATTGCATCCATATGCTTTTTTTCAACCCATCGACCTCGAATCCACCAACGTTTTTTCTTCCGAGGAAACATCATTGGAGATAACCTTTTTTTTTATTTTTACAACGTGGTTCCGTATCATAAAATACCTTAGACTATTAACTTCTAGACGTAACCATAAGGTTGTAAAGAAGTGTGAAAGTGAGAAGCATATATACGAATTTCGTAAGAAAATTGAGACAAAGCATAACATGCTCTGTCTCGTTCGGCGTGGCCGGTTTTCGCTTGGCGAACATTGAAAAGTTAGCCACAGTGGTCTCGAACCTACCGATTTTTCGGTATTTCTACCGATATGGGCTCTGTTCTACCGAAATACCGAAATATAACGACTTTTCTACGATTTCACAGAACACCCGAAAACACATAATTTATAATGAAAAAATTACTGGAACATTAAAAACTATTTTTGATTGTTTTTTAAAAAGAGAATATTTAACTAGCACTTCAATCGAAAATATTGATTTAAGAATCCCAGAAATTTTATGGATATTGATGACGTATACTATGGTACTGCTGCGTCTAATACACTACTAAGTAGTTCAGAAAATCTAAACTCAGATCAAGTAAAGTTTAAATGCAGATGCCTAGATTTTTATATCGAAGCTTGTAAACAAATAACCACGCGGTTTCCATTGAAAAATAACCCAATAAAAGGTTTAGACATAATTAATCCAAAAAATGTTAAAATTGGCAAAACTACTTTGATAGGTTCTGTGAGTAGGCTCTTTCCCAATATTGTTCACAGCAATGATTTCCAGGAAATTGATACTGAGTTGCGCATTTTAAGAAATTGTGAACAAATCAAAGCATTTCCTGATGATGTAGAACTATTTTGGGATGAAGTAAGTTTACTAAAGCGTGGCGATGAAACTCAAATGTTTCCATTGTTGTCTAATTTCGTCTTTAATATTTTATCACTTCCCCATTCATCCGCTAACGTTGAACGCATATTTTCACATATTAATCTTTTGAAAACAAAGCAGCGAAATAGGTTCTCTACTGAATCAATCACTGGTCTATTACATTCAAAACGACTCTTTAATACAACTAATTGTTACGATTTTGAAATTAATTCGAAGATGACCGCGGCTATGGCCAAAGAATATTGGTATAAAAAATAATTATGATTGTTACAAATTAGTCTGTAAGTTTTTTTTTAATAAATAAACGAATATTATTGAATATTGTATTTTTTTTTGTCAAATACCGAATTTGGGTACAAATATACCGATTTTAGCTGGCAATTCTACCGATCTCGCTCTATGACGTTCGAGACCACTGGTTAGCCAAACAAAGGGATGTCACTGTCATTGAATGGTCGGCTCGTATTAGTTTTTACAATTTTATAACAATTTCGGTAATTAAACCAATAGTTTTAATGTATATTTGAGAAATTGACTCCAGTAGTTAAGTGTTTAGTGCGTTTTCTGTGCTATAAAATGGGAGGATGCACTATTTTAGGCTGCAAAAGCCGCACAGAAAGAAAGCAAGATAAGAATGTTACTTTTCACTCGTAAGGATGCAAATATTACAAGTTATTGTGCATTGATTGAATAAATACATTTGTGTGTATGTAATTACATGGCTTTCGATCAAAATTAAGGACATTTTCTACCGATATCGTTTATATTTTTATCTACATAACCTATTACTTGTTTTTCAAAGTGTTACCATACCTCAGTTCTATTTTTCCCATAACTTGATAATAAAATTGCAACTAGTTAAATAAATAAAATTAATCAGATGATTAATTAGTTCTTTGATGCCCTGTGAGGTATCCTCTCCCTTTTAAAAGGAATTTTATATAATTTTTATAGTTGGACATCACAGACATCAGTGAAGGAAAACATCGTGAGAAAACCTGGACTCGTAACTTAAATAATACTTACGATATAAATAATTTTGCACTCAGTACATGAATGTAATAAGTAGTTGTTGCAACGGAACATCTCACGGTTTTGGTCATATTTAGGGAAAATTTTACGTAATGACAACATTGAAATTTTATAGTGCTGTCTCATGTGCGGCCACGCGGTGGCTCAATCTAGAAGTTAATAACCTAAGTAAAATACAGCTTTAATTTTGACAGGGCCATTATCTCTGCGATACTGATAATTTCACGACACAATAAGTAGTCAGTAACGAAAGAAGCTTAGAGCATTTAACCTAAATTAAATAGGTTAAATGCTATAAAGAAAGAAGTTTCACATGTGCTGAAATTAGTTTCGTGAAACTAGTTTCATCATGCATGACTTTTGTTTCGTAATGTAAATCCGGCTTTATAGTTCATTAATAATAAAAAAGTGTATATTAACTAGACTGTAGACTGTTTCTAGTAGACTTATTTTTATTAAATTGGCCAAACTTAATATTTCTTTTTAAATATCGTCAGGAATATCGATGTATCGGTCTTGGGACCGATATTTTTTTAACATCGATATCCCTCGTGTAAATATCGATATTTTTCAGAGCGGTATTGCATCCCTACGCACGCATCCGGGTTCGGGGGTCGCGTTACGCTCGCGCTGGGGCGGGGATGCGAATGACGTCATCCGCGCCGCGCTAGCCGCAGCGTCCGCATGGCGTCCGCTGCGTGCGGGTGACGTCATCAGCTGCGGTTTGGGGATTTCGGTCGTTTCAGGGTCTGCGGCAACTGCGACGCGGGTAGGTGTGCGAGGTGGCATAGAACTTCATACAAAGAATTCGAATGCGAAGACTGCGGCGCGTGCGGTGCGGCCAAGTCTGCGTTCACCTTAATTGTTCGGTTACACTCGGGTCATTTCGGAACGCTCTAGAGTAACTTTCGCACTACTCCGTGTAATTCTTACCCATTTTGGAACGCACCCCTAAAAGATTTCTGACATGTGACAAATTGACATTTGATGTCAATTTGTCATTTGCTATTGTCTATTGTGCTTGTGCTGTGCTGTCTCTGTTGAATGAATAATAATATAGAAATTAGGATATATTTTTATTCAGCGTTTCGAATAAACGCCCGCTCGGCCCCAAAGACGAATTTTCGAATTATATTTTATTCCGCATTTTCAAATAAAGAACAAAAAATTAACACTTGCTAAAAGTGTATTCTTATTGATTGTAATCGAATTTAATTAAAACAAGGTATTTTTTATTCAGCAACAGCATTGAGCATATTATACAGGCGTCAGCTGGCAGCAATTGGATGAAAGAAATAAGTGGCGAGTCTTGGGAAAGGCCTGTGTTCAGCAGTGTACTGAAACAAGCTGAAGACGATATTAAACCCATAATATTAAACACTGTCACAGAATGGTATAACAGCAGCTGTAATTAGCAATGCGGTTACACCTACGACTGTCTGACTACGACTTCCTAGTTTTACTTTCTGTTTGAGGCCTCTACACAACTACTTACCTTGTACCTTTTATATAAATTTTTGATCATTTAAATAATTTGCAATTTTTACTTGTTGCAGTTTGAGTGATTGATAAAACACTTTGTGAGCATTTAAATCTGAATAATGTGTGCTGCCATGAATAGAATGGATATGCAGCAGATTGAGTTTCGGGCTGTGATCAAATTTCTCACAAAGCAAGGCAAAGGACCCCAAGCTATTTTGAATGAGATGAAAGCAGTGTATGGTCTGCAATGTCCTGGCAAGACCATGATTTACAAATGGTGTGGAGCCTTTCAATTAGGCAGGGAGATGATTGAAGATAAGCCTCGAGCTCTAAGCTTAAAACGACGTCGCGAGGAACGCAGGGCATTATCTCCTATTTTCGATGACAGTTTCATTGATAAAATACAGAATGAACTTCTTGATGCTGAGCTTTAAACTATCACCACTTAATTTCCAAATGTAGTGATGCCCACAATATAAGGATTTGAATGTTTTTGTGCAATAATATAAAAAATTGTATTGCAATAAAAGTAGGCACCATAATATGCTGGAACATGAAAGGAATTGAGAAGATATTATGATATAATGCACTAGAAGATGAAAACCATGATGTGTGTTGCAAAGCTGTATACCAAGGTGCAACTGTGGCTGAAATTTAATGAGCATTACTTGTACTGTGACCAAAATAATGGCCAATCGAGAAAGGTTAAAAGAGAAGAACTGTTCAAGAGAGAATTTAGTCATTTTGAAGACAAATTGATGCTAGTCACTAGTTATTTAAGGTATTAATGTACTGCCAAAGCCTACACTTTATCACTCTACACCACATCTAAATTCCACAAACTTCTGCAACTGGAGATCTCATCAAACACATAAGTTAATTATTAATTTTTGTGTAGTATTTATAATCAAATAAACTTAAAAAAAATACTCTTTTAGTAGCATTTAACTTAGCACTTAACTATTTTTTAGGTGAATTTACATGCAGTTGTGTAGCCTACTCATACTGTTATATGCAAATCAATGAAATACCTTAATCAACAACAGAACAGTCTTTAATATAGTTACATAATAATTATATACAATACTTATGTACTTAGTCATGTTTCTCAAAGCAACATTCAACATTAAGTATCAACTAAATAAAACATAATCAATTCCTTCAATGAGATTCAGTGATTTAAGATTTTTTTCAAATTCGCCATTAGTTAGATCTAATTTAACACATATTAATAAAGGTGGCTTTGCATCTGAAAAATGGATTACAGGTAATTTAATAATAACTCTCCTTTCAATGGGACAATAGAGCTCAACCTTTTGACCTATTTTATTTTTGTCAACATCACAGAAGGCAATAACTTTGTTCAAGTTATCTGGATTTAATGAGCGAACTAATCTTCGGCCTGCTTTTCCTGCATTCCATACTGTGAAACAATCCCTATGTGGTAATATACTTTTTTGTAATCTGTCAAGCTGTATTTGCCAAATCAGTTCTCTTTTAACAGAAAAAGTAGCTGCACCTTCATGGTAAGCATACACAACCAATTCTTTATCCACCCTATGTAAATCTCCACCAGCATCTAAATGTTCATAAAAAAATATCAAATCTTCAGGTGTTCCATGTCCAGTTTCAACAAACCCTCCAACTCTTTCATATACTGATCTATGGCAGAACCAAGTTGGCATAAGCAAAGTAGGCCCATTTGAAGTATATATTTGTTTTTTCAACTGCTCATTAGTAAGGCTGTTTGCCCAGTGAGTATAACGAGGTGTTGAATTTATTGGTACTCTCGATATTTTACTTCCAATTAGAGAGCTATGGTTTAATTTTGCTGCTTCCAATTGTAAATGAATTCTGTGAGGGTGCATCATATCATCAATATCTTGAAAGCATAGAAATTGTCCAGTACTAGCTTTAACAGCAGCATTTTTTGCTGCGCCCACACCTTTTGATGTTTTGCCACTGGATAACACAAAACCTACTCCATGAGACTCAAAGAATTCTCCCCATTTCTTTAATAGTTTTTGAGTGTTATCTGAACTGCCATCATTGTACACAGAGATTTCCAATCTTATACTAGTATGGAGTACAGATTGAACTGCTATAGAATTCATACAATTGTCTATCCATTTTTCTCCATTGTGAACTGGTATTATCACAGATACTCCAGCCATTTTTTTTAAATTAGGCGCCCACAAGCCTTACCTTCTACGACCCCCAACCACAAAAATAATGTATTATTTCTATAGACACACTCGGCATACTTGCGCACATTTGTTTGGTATATTGTAGAGAGAGCACCTTGAAATAAAAGGTTACCTACTACGGTCAGCAAAAGGACCTAACCTATTATATTAATTCTGCAAATTTGATTAGGTAGTAGGTCCTGTTGATCATCATAAAATTTTGTCAAACAAAGGCGAGGCGTGTGAAAGAATTTACGACAACGGACAAAGGCACAAGGAAGGAACCGTGTTGGCCGGTGTTGGATGCACTATTCGATTTCGAATGAATGAATGACAATAAAAATAGATTGACACTGACAGTCAAAGACGTCAAACGTCTATGCATGATGTCAAATCAATGTCAAATACATCGACAGAAAGCTGAAATGCCGAATTTACTGCCGGATTTACACTAATGCGATACTTCTACTCGGATGATTTTTATAAAAGAAAATAAAAGCATTTATTCATTTATACACATTTATAATTTGAAATTTAATTGTAGATCATATTGTAAGTACTTAAATTAATTAATTACTGTTACTGGCATATAACCGTTGTAATTAATAATAAATTAATAATTTTGCGTATTTTGTTCTATGGGATAGCTCTTTTCTACAGACACACCTTTCCCCTTTCCCACTTATAATAAAAAAGGCAAAGCAAATTTGTATTTATTGAAATGTCTGTGTTTGCCTTGAACGAAACGAACTGTGCGATGGATGACTGGTTTTAAGGTGAACGCAGACTTGGCCGCACCGCACGCGCCGCAGTCCCCGCCCCGCAGTCATCGCATTTTCTTTGTTGTCGTTTCAGGGTCTGCGGCAACTGCGACGCGGGTAGGTGTGCGAGGTGGCATAGAACTTCATATAAAGAATTCGAATGCGAAGACTGCGGCGCGTGCGGTGCGGCCAAGTCTGCGTTCACCTTTAGTGTTTGGTATACGATAATTATATCGTTACTTTTCGATTTTCATCACACCAAGAATCATTAGCGTGAATTCAGACTGTGAGCTGAGCTATTTTGCGGTTCGCGGATGCATCCTGTCTCTCTTGATCCTAAATAGTACTATACCTACTTAAATAAACTATATAATTAAAAAAGTGGATAGGTACTAGTCTGTATGTTATGCCTCTACCAGTCTGCCAGAGTATGCCACTCTCAATGTTATCAATGATCAAGCAGTGGCACATGTCCGCTTGACTTAAAAGTCCAAGTAACCGGTCATGAAAAACCAAAGAATTGCCAAAGATGAAAAAAACAAACAAAAAAAAAATGGCACATGTCCGTCCGATCACTTTGACATATGATTGACAAACGTCATTTTTTTTGGGACTTGTGTTGTGTGCCTAGACCGAGAGAGAAGGAAGAGAGGAAGTTTGCTGTCAAGTCAAGTCTGTTGTTTCAGTATTTTGCGTTTGCTTATTTGCAGGTGTTTGGTCGTAAAATGGGTTTGAAAGAAGCTAATATTTATTTAGACAACCAGTGGAATACGTACTATGCCGGGCAAACCGTCAATGGAAGAATTGAATATGTTTTCGATAGTCCCAAAAAAGTTCGTGGTATGTAGCACTCTGAACATAAATGATTCGTTTTATTATGGTCTCTGAGTCATCTACTAGAATGCATTAGAAAATGTAAATTACTTAATCTAACAGCCAATATATTTTTTTTGTAAATGTATCAATTTAATATGTTGAGACATACTTAGTATTTGAACCATACTAAAAACCATAAATACGGGCCATTTATGCGACTTATAAATATTTTAATTCCTAGGTATTCATGTCAAGATTAAAGGCGAAGCACATACTGAGTGGAGTGAAAGTAAAGAAGAACAGACTCCTGATGGGAAATCTGAATCTACCAGCACATTACATACAGGACATGAGGAATACTTCCAAGTCTCCTATTATTTGCTAGGCAGCAATTCAGGTGAATATTTCAATCAGTATAAAGCTAAACAATATCTTATGTGCTAACAATACCTAATTAAACTGTAGTAATATCTCAATGCCAATGAACAAAGAATTTGTGACCAGTTGTCTAGTTACTGGGCAGGCTCCGCCTTGTTTGATTGAAGATCAGAGGGGAGTGTGCGACTTGTCTCATGATGTTTATTAGCAGTTTTGTTTTCATTATTTTATAAAAACAAATGTATTTGAGGTAGGGAAAAGTCATCTTGATTTGTTTTTTAATAATAACTTGAATACCTTGTCAGAAAATCAATGTTTTGTTTTCAAAAGATTTTACACCCAGTTCACCATAATTTTATTAATTAAATATTATGTTCCTATTGTTAAGAGAAAATCTTAAGTATTTGTTGCTTTATATTATTCTATTATAAAAATGAATTCCAATGACCATAAGGTGCATTCACTTTGATAAAGGTGACTAATTATCTTTTAATAACTGCACTCATTCAGATTATTTCCAACTTTTCAATGCTATTGAGATAACAACATTCTGTAAATAGGATTGTTTATTTATGTAATATCACACAATAACTAGTGAAATGCTTGTTGTAATAAGATAGTGTATCTCAAGGTCATTCTAAGTCATACAATTGCATTAATTGTCATTTTTACTGGATTTCCAAGTAAACATTCTTTAGTTATGAGTATGAATAATGTATTGTTATTTTACCTGCTCCGGCTTGACTAATGTGAGGTACCAGTAAGCTATATGAATTTATGATTGTGTAAATTACTCCCACTAAGAAGAATGCAGTAGTTATAATAGTTGCTGAACAGTATTAGTTCACAAATTGCTGTAGAATCTAGAGTCTAGGAAATAAAGTAAACTGTACATATACTTTTAAAAAACTTTATTTTAAAGTTTTACTCTTAGTCATCTCTTTATTTAAAAAAAAATATTTCCCTTATTCATTAATTACTGAGACAATCATCATTAGTACTATCCAATTCAATACCTCATTCAAACTTATTTCTTGTATATTAATTAATAGCTTAACATGAGAAAATGATTTTGATAGCTTAATAACATTTTTATGAACAAATATGCTGTATACATAATATGGATTCTGCAACCGTTCTCCGACAGTCGTTTCTCCTTTGGACTGTTCACCGACAGGACGTTTCGTTTTTGAAAGATTCGTCGATAGAACGTTTCACCTATGGATGTTTCGCCGACAGAATGGTTCGCATTTGTTAGTTTCGACGACAGGACTTTTCAACTATAGAATATTCGCCGTCAGATCGTTTTGTCTACGATTGTTTCGACATGGTTTTTTGACTATTAAACTATAAAGCCACCAAAAAGCTACTAGCTTGCTACAAAGACATGAAGAGAGAAAATGTTTTAATGGAAGACCACCTTTACTTTTAATGAATGGTATTTATCTATTACCTATCCATATTCGTTTATTTTGTTATTGCAAACATTGGGGAAATAATAAAACAAAAGATTAATGAAACGTATTTATTACCCCTTACTAATAATCACTGTGTAAAGTTATGCAATGAATAAACCTGTCATAACTTTATGCAGCGTTTATTAGTAAGGCGCTTATATTATAAAGTGTGGATTACAATGTGATTAAAAAAAAATATCTTCAATTTACAGTTTTATTATAAGTAGGTAAGTAGTTAAGTATACCTAGGTTTAAATAATATAAAATTATTTCATTAGGTGACAAATATGTGCCCATCCATTTAAATACGTTTTTAAGTCCATCTGATTCTTTTCAGATAAATGTCTTTTGAATTTTTTTTTATGGTGAATGTCTTTTTGCGTACTATAGATGTAGTGAAATTGGCTTAAAAATGTGTACCCAGTTGTAATTAAATAATTTTATAATCTTTTGTTTTATTATTTCCCCAATGTTTGAAATAACAAAATAAACGAATATGGATAGGTAATAGATAAATACCATTCATAAAAAGTAAAGGCGATCTTCCATTAAAAAATTTTCTCTCTTCATGTCTTTGTAGCAAGCTAGTAGCTTTTTGGTGGCTTTATAGTTTAATAGTGAAAAAGCCATGTCGAAACAATAGTAGACAAAACGATCTGACGGCGAATATTCCATAGTTGAAAAGTCCTGTCGTCGAAACTATCAAATGCGAACCATTCTGTCGGCGAAACATCCATAGGTGAGACGTTCTATCGACGAATCTCTCAAAAACGAAACGTCCTGTCGGTGAACAGTCCAAAGGAGAAACGACTGTCGGAGAACGGTTGCAGAATCCATAATATGTGTACTGTAATTGAATACTTAAGATATTTATTCTATTATCCCATACTTACTTTCGAAATAAACTGTTTATTTATTTATTTTTTTTATTTAATTAGGAAATGAAATAGAAATCCCGGCTGGTAAACAAGTGTACAACTTTACTTGTACTCTGCCGCCAGTGCTTCCCTCATCATTCGAGGGGCAATTTGGATATGTCAGGTATACTGTCAAGGTAACCTTGGACAGGCCATGGAAGTTCGACCAGGAAACAAAGATGGCTTTCACTGTTATTAATGCATTTGATTTGAATCTCAACCCTTCATATAAGGTAAGACAGGGTACCAGAACATCTTATTTAATTATTGTTTCTATCAATAGGCGAGACGATAAAAAAAAAAGTAATTAGTCCGTCAGATAGATTATCAAAAAATTTTGAACACATTTTTTTTTTCTCGTAAACGAAGTATGACGACGATACAGTGCGTTGAAGTTGCGCGTGACGTCACAATAAGATACAATTTTTGCAGGACGGTAACGTCAAAAGCCCCTCCGGAACTTTGTTGCTCTTTATCTTTGTATTTTTTAATTTGATCAAGCAAAAAATACGTGTCCCGTATTTTCGGCCGATCTATCAGACGGACTAAACAGAATGGCATTTTTGACGTGACAACGTCTTAAATTAGGTTGCGGCTGGGAGTCACTTATGAAAAAGTGTAACGCTCGGTAACGTTACGATGAGTCACCGAACGAGAGAGAGGCCCGCCGAATGCCTTGCGTCTCTCTCCCACTCAACTATGATCGATATGAAAGACGTTGTCACGTAAAATCTTCGCCCGTAAAACCGACTTTACAGGCAACCATTTTTTTACATTTAGTTAACTACATAAACAAAAGGAATATAAAACAGCTTATAATAGGGATGACGACAGCATTTAAAAAAAAAGTAATTAGTCCGTCAGATAGATTATCAAAAAATTTTGAACACATTTTTTTTTTCTCTCTCGTTCGGTGACTCATCGTAACGTTACCGAGCGTTACACTTTTTCATAAGTGACTCCCAGCCGCAACCTAATTTAAGACGTTGTCACGTCAAAAACTTAGACATGTTGTTTAAAAGATTATGAAAGTCTTCCCTAAGTTATAAGACAATTATTTAGATAAAACATGTCAAGATTGTTAAATTGATTATTAATTGATTATTTACCTTTGGTTAAATATCTAAACAAATGGAGTTCCATTTTTAAACATCCCATTATGCTGTGTAATAGTTTGTGGAAGAGAAATAAATATATTTTATTATTATTATTAATATCTATGTATATCAAACTATCTTAGCTTGTATCCTATTTTCTTCCTGATTTTGAAATTGTTAAAAAAAAAACAAATGATGATAAAAACAGGACAGAAATAGACTAATAACACGCCATGTCGCGATAATAACGCGTGCTACTGCTTGTTGGCCATTATTCATCTAGAGCTGCTACATTAAGACGTTTATCCAATGATAATGCATGGGATTGTATCAGATGTTTCTAGTGTGCCACACAGCTTTAATTCAAGCAGTGATATTCTGTTAATTGAACACTTCCTAATCCTTAACTGTTTCAAAGCCACTTCAATACTATTATTACCATCTTCTTAAGCACAAGTGGCAATGAGGCCTGTTTTTATGGTTCCAGACTAAAGGAGTAGAATAGGACCCAATTACGAAGACTATAAGGAAAACGCGAATAGTAAATATTTAAATACCTTGGAAGGCTTGACGTTTCGACCTGGTTGCACAGGTCGTGGTCGCAAGCAGACTGACCTGTGCAACCAGGTCGAAACGTCAAGCCTTCCAAGGTATTTAAATATTTACTATTCGCGTTAATACCCGTCATAATAATATGTTGTTAACATGAAACGCGAAAGTTTAAAAGTTAGACTATAAGGAAAGTTTGATCTGCTCTCTATTAATGAACTCTAAATTATGCAGGAACCAATCCACATTCAAATGGAGAAGACATTCTGTTGCTTCTGCTGCGCGTCGCCGCCACTGAGCGTCGACGTCCGGGCACCAGTGTCAGGCTATGTGCCTGGTCAGAAGATACCCATACGAGTGGATGTTGATAACAAAAGCGATGTGCAGTTACATCTTGTTAAGATCTTCTTGAGAAAGGTAAGCATGCTTTCATCAAATTAAAATATCATGTTTGAATTAAATTGTGGGTTGAACCTTCGAATACTCAAACGTCACTTAATTATATTTTAAGACACTCTAATATGTCGCTATCTTTACGTTATTCCTTTAGAGTTACAATGGCAGCAACAGTCTACCAGTATTTTTAACAGACTTCTAAAAAAAGGAGGAGGTTGTCAATTCGGACATTTGTATTTTTTTTTATGTTTGTTCGCGCACATCACCGTCGTTTACCAACCGATTTGAACAATTCTTTTTTTGTTTGAAAGGGTAGACTTCCCAAATGGTCCCATTGTCATCAGGTCCAGGATCTGATGATGGTATCATGCCGAAATCGAGGCAACTCCTCAATTTTTATAGAAAACGTACATTTTTTTAAAGTTACTCTAAAACGTAGTCAGACATTGAGACTAACTAAAGACTTTTAGAGTTTATGTTGAACAGTTAACCAGACCACCAGACTTTGTTTAATAATTTGTAAGGATTTTTAATTTATTGTTTTATTACTAGGATGCGTCAGAGACTGAAATAAGGGTATTTTAGATATGTGAAGTGAATTTAATTAATTGATAAAAGGCTGCTACACACATACTGGCGGCACAAACCGAGCTTTTGTCGAACGGCACGTGCCGCCGGCTTTTGCCGGGTGTTTGTGCAAACAAAGATTGAATTTTCGCGCCTGTGTGGGAAATCCGCGCGGCATACAGCAGTTTAGCCGGCGACCCGCCCGGTGGCGATACCGAAGGCACCGTATAATTAGTCTATATACTATAGGGTGACTGGTAATTTTTATTATGGGAGCAAAGCCGAAATCGCGAAAAAATATCAGCTGTTCAGTACATTAGGCAAACATAAATGTACTGAACAGCTGTTTTTTTTTTGTATTTCGGCTTTGCTCCCATAATGAAAGTTATTGGTTATCATGAGCACAATCACGTGTTTAAGTATAGTACACTAATTACCAGTCACCCTATATAATTGCACCTACATACAGTGCCTTCACAGCAGTGTATAAAGTCGACAAACGTTTGGCAGGCAAAAGCCACATAGTGACAAAATAAGAAAGATAAGGCTAAGGGATTGATAATAGTTACCTATGTAGTATTGTGAGAGTATTTTTATTATACTAATAGGTAAATCAACCGCATATATGTATATCAAAAAACTATTGCCAACCGCAAGGAGAACGGTCGGGGGCGCGCGTTACCAAACGCTGCTTTTATAAAA
This sequence comes from Athetis lepigone, assembly GCA_033675125.1. Classification (NCBI taxonomy): domain Eukaryota; kingdom Metazoa; phylum Arthropoda; class Insecta; order Lepidoptera; family Noctuidae; genus Athetis; species Athetis lepigone. The sequence continues at coordinate 12,903,923 of CM066243.1, read as the reverse complement.
AAAAATGCACCACTTTGAAATGTAACTGAAAAATCTCACGCGAACAAAGTATGAATCAAATGTTTCATCTTTGTTATAGAGAATTGTGAATAGGAAATAAGCATAAAAAGTATATAAACGTGCATTTAATAATTTTAGTACCTAGTTAAAATAAATTTTGAAACAAGTTCATTTCAGGGTGATTTACTTTTTCGACCAGTTAATAGTAACCACAAGACAGGAGAAGCCTCCAGTATTAATTCGTTTTCTATACCTTTTACAATAAGTAACAACTTATTTACAATAAGTAACTTAATTGAATACAACATGAAATAAACAAGGAGACATATTGGCTGCTGTCGACACTAATTCACAGTAGTTAACTTAATTGGGTTCTCATGCCGCATGCTCTTGGCAATAAAACTTGATTATATCTCACTACACTCTGTCCTTGATAGCTTGTTAGCTGAGGTTATTGTTATGTTGTTGAAAACGTCAATACTGTTTGTACGCTGTTGTAGTAAATCAAAACTATACTTTTATTTTTGTAACCTGTCTTTTAAATAATTAAAAATCTTTCTAAAGGAGAAAGTATGCATGAAAACGAACCACTATGCGTGCGACAAACGATGAAATATGAAAAAAAATAATACCAAGTATTTATTGTTAATTAAAGGTGTGTCTTCAGGTGAACCTGTATGCCTGTTTTGAACTTCAACTGAAGGTTTTTGTTTTCAGACTAGCTCCGAATATCCAGCTGCTTTGTGCATGCGTGCGACTTTTAGCGTACACCCTAAGCCTTGTTTTAGTTCCTCATTTTAAATCAATTTGAAAGCCCCTATGTTAAAACCAGACGACTGAATACATTCTGATATAATGTATAAATTCATATGAATAAATTACAACAATCACGCTCAACTCACAAAACTATGTTCTGGAAGGGAATCGAACCCATGACTTTCAGTCCAATTAGCCAATCGCCAATTATTATATGCTAAGCTATAGGTCGTGGGTTTGATTCCCACCCAGGACAAACTTTGTGTGATGAGCATGATTGTTTGTTCTGTGTCTGGGTGTAATTTATCTATAATATGTATGTATTAATAAATTATTTGAGTATTTATATCAGTTGTCTGATTAGTCTGATAGTACAAGCTTTGCTTAGTTTGGGATCAGATAACCGTGTGTGAGTTGTCCCAGGATATTTATTTATTTATTCCCATTGTTCAAGGTGGTGACATACAGGGCTGCGTCACCAACTAATCAAACCAAGAAAACAAAAGACGTAGTTCTAACAATTCAAGAAGGGCCGGCCCCTGGAGGGACCACAAAAAGCTGGGAGTTGACCATGGAAGTACCTCCTATTCCGCCGTCTGATCTCGTCAACTGTAACATTATCGATTTGGATTACGATTTCAAGGTAAGTCGGATTGTATTACTATGATTATAGTTAGTCGACATAATTATGTAAGTATTATCTTTCAGGGTCGTCACTGCTGTAGAAAAACTTTGACTATAACTCAAGGCTTAAAGTATTGAAGCTAGAAGTATTTGTTCTTAGTACCTTAACGCGTGACGGTTGTCGGGTGCCCGGGGTGGTGCAACTTAAATTTGCATCAGTCAGAAACAAGGGGCTTGATTCTGACCTGACTATACAAAATGTCGAAAAAAAAAGTCATTCAATATCCATCTAAGTTGTCAGGGTTCAGGGGGACCCCAGTTCAGACCCGTCTTACCATCCTATTTTTTACGCTCGTGTACCAGAGGTAGATCCTAAGACTGGAAGAGGAAGGGGGGTGGGACTGATGATTTTATCAACGAATTTGAGGCTGTATTATACTGGTCTTCGATTATGTGACACTGCTTTTAAAGCTTGGAATTCGACTGTAACTGCCACAGTCAAAAATCTAAACCTGAAAAGAAGTGAAGATTGGATTCGCTCTTGCTAAGTGTGTGTGGCAAGTGGCTGTGCATGGTAGCTTTCACACGTACCGACCGGCGAACATCCATACAATCGCCACCGGATACTTAGTTTGTTTTCACGCTGAGTTCAATGGTTGTTAATTCATTCAGAATGCATTTTAATTGTATGGTGGCGAAAGCAGCACGTATCCGTAGGTATGCCAGCGTGAAAACCAAAGTATACAGTTAGTTGCACTAATTCAAAACTGACCTTTATTGTAACGGTAGCTAGGTTCATATTAGAACGACATAGAGGTGTCATAAAGAATAAAACTATGTTATAATTAAATGCAATGGAAAGTGAAAATGTGTTGTGCAATTCGTTTTCAGTGCTAGAACACGTTTTACCGTAGGTAATCTATATATTTAAAAGAAAGTCGTGTTAGTTACACATTTCATAACACAAGAACGGCAGAACCGATTTGGCTGAAAATTGGTGGGGAGGCAGCTTAGGACCAGGGGACGGACATAGAATACTTTTTATCTTCTTTTTTAGTAACCAAAAATCTGATATAACGCGGGTGAAACCGCGGCGCGGACAGCTTGATATAAACAGGAGGTAAAGTGTGTTGTATAGAAAAATAAATTCAATGCAGTAGTAAAATTCAGTCCAGTTCATTAATTTAATTTGTGTTGAAGTTTCCAAGGCAACATGGACATGGTTATGTAAACAGATTCGGGGCTTATCTTGCAGTGCGTTTTGCGAATGATCTCATTATGATGTCATACTTGAACTCAAACCAAAATTCACACGGAACTTGTTAATGGAATTCGATATGGCAATGAAAATTTTGGACTAGAATTATACAAATATTTTAATCTTTGGTTCTATTTGTGGGTTGAAGTTTTAGACAATAGGAATATTTGTTTTTTCAGCTAGAAGAAAGAAATCTCAAAACGTTTACGTTCCCAAGAAAAGCACCGCGAAACTGAAATAAATCAGTCTTAAAAATGCACAATAAATGACGCAATCTATTTGTGGGCGGGCAGATTTTCACTAACATTAGCACTTACGCGTTGCAACTCTGACGCTAATGAAGCAAAAATAATCAAAGAAAAATGTAATAAAAAATAAAGTTTGGATTGTCATCAAATCGGAGGAGACCTTATGAATGGAAGGATCAAGCCCTGGCTAAGTGACTTCACTATGGCATACGGACCTCGGGGCGTACCACAAGCCCTTATAGCAGTATTACTTTGATATTACTTTCAGTGGGAAAGAGACGGCGCTAGACAACGTGTCTAACGCTGTCACTTGCACACTCTTGCAACAGGACTAACACAATCTTACTTTAAACGTCATGGTAAGCGGGCTCGACTCGAGAGTGGTGCTGGTTGAGGTTGCAAGTGTGATCTGTTCAGGTCTTGCCTACTTTGGCGCTAATTTAAAGCTACCGGTTTAGCGGTACGGGCTGGCTCAAGCAAGGATCGGGGCGGGAAAGGCATTACGTTCGCTTTACGAATCAATATACATCACTCATTCATCCGTACTAATATTATAAATGCGAAAGTAACTCTGTCTGTTTGTCTGTCTCTCCTTCACGCCTAAACCGCTAAATCGATTTGAATGAAATTTGGTGCAGATATAGTCTGGGACCCGAGAAAGGACATAGGATAGTTTTTATCCAGGGAATCCCCCGGGAACGGGAAGTATAATTCCACCTCCACGCGGACGAAGTCGCGGGCAAAAACTAGTACGATATATTTTGGCAATTATTTAAGGGGGATGCTTCGCAGTAGCCCGCGAAACTCATATTTTCGTACGATTTATTCGCATTTTGCCGGTCATTGTCAGGTTGTACATTGAACAAAATTTTCAAACATTACATTACAACAATAATATCATCAATACAACCCTCACAGTGCATACAACTCGATTGAAAGACTTTTTTATGAAATAGACATTCAATCGAGTTAAATGCACTAGAGGGCTGTTTTGATTATATAAATGATTATAATTCTGTAACTAAATACCTATTACAGTCGCGTGCCATACTACATTAACACACACCCAGACACTAAGCTGCAGATTGCAAAAATACGTAAGACAATTTGAATTTCGCGGGCTACCATGAGCATCCACCTTAACTCGGTGTGAAAAGTATCAAACTCATGAGAACATTTATGTAAAACTAACGTTGAATGCCCCTTTTTAATTTTTCAGGTACTATGCGAGGTCTCAGGCATGCATTTTAACATGAGCGGCAAGAAGTACATTGCTATCGGCACGGTGCCCTTGGTCGGTATGGCCGGACAAGCGGTGCCGTCTGCGCCACTGCCGGACAGTGTAGGGAACCAATCGGGACCCTATGGACCACAGCCGGGCAGCGTGGGGATTGGGGAGTCCAGCCCGTATGGGCCGCCGCCGGGTAGCGTAGCGAACGGGGAGTCGGGACCCTATTCCCCCAGTCAGCCGGCTGTACTACCCGTCAGTCCGGGACAACCTGTGGTAAGGCGATGAATGGTTTATAAAACTAGCGACCCGCCTCAGCTTTGCACGGGTGTAACAAATCTTAAAAAATCCCGGCTTTTCTCTACTATAATAAGTATGTATTGTACATATAAACCTTCCTTTCTATCTATTAAAAAAAACTGCATCAAAATCCGTTGCGTAGTTTTAAAGATCTAAGCATACATAGGGACAGACAGACCGATAGCGACTTTGTTTTATACTATGTAGTAATTTATAGTCCGCTAACTGCTGCTAAAAACTATTGTTCCTGACTTTTACATCCAATAATCTATTAACTGTAACGAGTAATTAGTATGACGATTTTTGAGAATGCTTTATCATTTAGTAGCAGATAGTAGTAATGAGTAGTTGGCAGACTGCCAAGATTTGTGGCCGATTTCATCGTACAATCTCTTGTTTTAATAAATAAAAAGTCGTCATACCTGGGATTCCATTGTTCTTGAATGCATGGTCAATTTTCTACTTTTTTAAAGCTAAAGTTTAGAAAAATAAATAAGTTAATGTTAACATTTCAAGAGGAGATTAACCACACATTGGGTTTCCTTAAACCTTTGTGCAGCGTTGGTAAATGGTCTGTCATATCATAATAATCTAACTAAAGATAAGTTTTGTAGATTGGAAAATAATTTATATTTACAGGCGCCTTCAGCCCCGGGCGGTGAAGGAACCCCTGGAGGGTGGGTTATGCCGGGAGCGGCACCAGTGCAGCCATACCAGACGCTGTATCCGACTTTGAGTGAGTTGAACAATACGTTACTTAAACTGAAGTGGATAATTCTAAAGTGTCTGACATCAATGAACAGAACAATATATGGTTACTGGTAAATTAGTGATCGAAACAATACTTACATGAAAACTAACCACTTTCCTAAATAAACTGTTTTCTAATTACCTACCGAACCGAGCCCCGAGTCCGACCTTTTTATCTAACCCCTTGGTTACATTTTTTTATCCTTTTAATTTCCAGCTACACCGGTTTTCAAAGAATCTCCTTACGCAGCGCGCACGATTCAAGAGAGAGGCGAGTCTAAGCAAATGATGATCCGAGGCCCGAACAACTTCGCTCCATACTATCCTACTTACGCTGCCGTCCAACCGCCACCACTACCTCAGTAAGGTGCATTTTACTCGACTGCCTCAGATATAGTGTAATGTTTTTGTAAGTACGTGTCTTATTTTGGAAACAAAATATATTGCAAACTGAGATATTCATATTCAAAAAATAAGGAATGTTCCAATATTAGGACCAATTTTTTACGGCAAGTTGCTGCTGAATCTACTTTTTACAAAGACATGCTCAATTGTAATTTTACGGTTCAGTGCCTGATTGATTTAAATGTTGATGTTTTCTTAGTGTGTTTACAAAATAAGATATGGGCATAAATATACTCTAAATCTGAGTACGTCTTAACGAGCAGAGCTTAGCATTTGGAACACATTTAATTTTTTAAACAACATTTACAAATCTTTATTTACTATAATATCTTTAGCTTAGGCCTACCGCCTTTTGGCAATGTCGCACTAATATAGATTGTGATACGTATATTACTAACATTGATATTTTAAATGATATTGGAATATGTAGACACTATAATATTACTATGTGTTATGTTTGCTTAGATATAATAGTGCACTGTCTCGCGACATAATTATATTGTTTAAAAAAATCTCAATAGGTAATGTCAATGGGTAATCTCGATTAATCTCAAATGAATTCTCTTTGTAATCAGTTTTATTGGAGATAATAAACTGTATGTTTTATTTAACACGTTGCACTGCTAGGCACGCGACCTTATGCATGGTAGCTAGTAACGAAAAAGGAGGGATATCCAATGTTTTATTTGTAGTCATAAGGATTTTATAAATTGGAATGTTTTTGGACTGAAATGACAAAATGAGATAAAAAAACTTTGAAATTGTATTTAAAGCTGTGTTTCCACCAAAAACAACTTGGCAGCTTTTGTGGAAATACACCTTAATAACTTCGCACAATTTTAATATTTTGTTTTGGAATATCTGTTTAAGTATTAGAAGTAATTACCTTATTGGGTAAATACCACAAATAGAAGTATGTTATTATAAGAATGATTGATATTCCAATATAATATCATTCTTTGCTTTCGCTTCAATGTGAAATTATCACAACTAAAGCTATTCTATGGATAATGGTAACATGTAGAGGGACATTTTGTTTATAGACCGCCCAATAAAGCTTTAAAAGACCGTGCCAATGTTACTGGACATTTTTTGTGCTGTGCCACCATTTAATTGTTAAATTTTATTGTAATACAATAACATTTTGTTGATAAACACCTTTAAAAATATTGATTTTATAATCTTGTTTTAAGTAAGTGTATCTATGTAAATGTAAAGCCACAGAGTTAATATATAAATTTACATATTTATCTATAAGTCATGCTTTTTTTTACAATGATAAATGAAGATGTTTGTAATCATTTTGGATTTGGAATGATATTAAGTTTTTACAAATAAAATTGCAATATACTTATGACATTCTTTATTGATTTTCCTTCACAAACGAAAAAGTGTAAAACCATCTAAGACAGTTCATTTTAACATAATACCAGGATATAAGACTAATAGCCACAGAAACCTTTCGCAATATTTACTTAGCTACTGATTCTAATTATTTTAAAACCGTCTTGAAGGCAACTTTGAAATTTGATTGGCATCTCATAGATAACAATTATTAGAAGTGTATGTATAAATAAGAAGTTTCAAAAAGGTACATCGAGGAATGTGTAGAGCATGTATTCACAGAAAACAAAAGAATTTCGACGACAGTGTTTCATTGCATTTTGAAAGTAAGAAAGCATAATATACAGCTAATTTTACAATTTGTACATAATATAACAGCCATCAAATTAAAAGATAATGATATTTTTTTTTTGATTGATTGAATGAGATTATTAACATAAAGTCTAGAAAGAAAATGATTTCTTGTATTTTTATGCCTATCATGTAAAGATCGAATAAAATGGATGAGAAGGAAAAACAATATAGCCCGGATAACATTGATATTGTTTGTCTAACATTGATGTAGATCTGACACTGGTTGATATCGTCAATGATAATTAAGGTATGATGAACATTGTGAATTTCCCTATGACGAAAACAAACTTTTACTAGAATAACTGTAAGTGTCGTGTAATAAATTATATTCTGACTAACTGGCTTAACATTTCATGTTTTTTTTTATTTAGTTTATTACAATGTTAAAATAAAAAATGAGTTTAAATTTCTACCATGCGAACTAAGGTGGTATTCGTTCGCGTACCTAAATAGGTACATCGCGATTTGCTAATACACCTAGAAACGAGAAAACAAGTCTTGTCTATACATAGACAAATGAAATTAGATTTATGTGAATGATTTTACAAATATTACTATTGTATGTTATTGATTTTTGGGTATAATAAAATAGTCCCACACAAGCCTCCACTGTAGGAATTCTAATAATCTCACGTTTGCGTGAAATACTTTTCTAACATAGATTTTTCATATAAATTTGTATACATATTTATTCATCTTTCTTCTCTCGTAAATTTGCGTCCTTCACGCCTCCATAATTCGATGCAGGCCACCTTGATTCTTCTTTTAGACGTCTTGTCTACTCGTTTCTAATTGTAAGTAACGCGTGTAGTAATATGGGATAGCAACAAGTTTATAGCAATGTCGATTTGGTGCATACGTGTCTAATGGAAATACATTTAACATTCACGACCAATTTGCTCATAGAGCTTGCTTTATTTTAATAACCCTTCGGTTTATTTCAACATCCTATAAAAATACTATCCCTGTAATGGAACGGTTACATTTTACTTTAGGCAACGAAATTTGTCGCTCAAGAATGCTCCGCGCGTGACACAATTTCTAAGTTTGAATTTTCACTCTTCAATACGGTCGATGGGCGAAGACTAACAAAGTCGCGGTCGGATTCCGCCGCCGGCGCAACCGATTCAACCCCGCGATCGTAACGCACCGCGGGGAATCCTCCGTCTGTCTACACCCGAGCTGAGGTCGTCGTCGGTCAGGCGTGCGGTGCGCGTCGGCGTCTGTCGTCAGTACCGTGGACCTCCTCAGGGAGGTCGGCAGTCGCGGCCCCGCGGCGGTCCGCCCGCACTCAGTACTGGCTGCAGCGCGCTCGGAAGCCGCCCTGGTACGTGGAGTCCTGCGACAGCAGCCCGTCGGGCTGCGACGGGCAGTCGGGCGCCGCCGACTCCTGGCTGAAGTCAGGCTGCGACGCGCCCTGCGACAGCGACAGCGGCGGCTGCTGCGACAGCGGCTCCTGCGACAGGCGCGGCGGGCGGCGGCGGGCGGCGCGCTGCGCGGCGGGCGCGCGCAGGCCGCGGTGCGCCGAGAAGGCGGCGGGCGGCACGGCCGCGTGCAGCATGGCGGCGCGCGCCGGGCCCACGTACGCCAGCGGGTCGCGCAGCGGCCGCGCGCGGTCGTACACCGAGCCCGGCACCATCGCCTCGCGCGCGTCGAACATCGACGTCGACATGAAGTGGGAGCCCGGGTTCTGTGCGTTCACCAGCTTCTTTGGCTTCGCGAATTGTATCGCAGATTCTTTCAGGTTAGATAGAGGACCCTCGGTTAGGACGCGGCGCTCCTTGTAGAACGCTAGTAAATGATTCCACAGAGGCTGTTTACTCAATACCTTGGGGTTGCCCACAACTATAAGACCGTACTTGGCGCGTGTCAGTGCCACGTTCAGACGACGAGGATCGCTCAGGAATCCGATTCCTTGGTGTTCATTAGAACGAACGCAGGACATGATGATGATGTCCTTTTCTCTGCCTTGGAAGGCGTCAACACTAGCCACTTCTATCTCTTGGTAGAGTTTAGCGTGCAAGCTACCTTGGTACTGCATGTGCTGTACGAGGTAGGACCGTTGGCCCTCGTACGGTGTAATGATACCAATCTGTTCGGGACGAACGCCCGCTTTCAAAAACCTCGTTGTAAGTTTTTCAACATTAGCAGCTTCAGTTCTGTTCAAGTATGATGTTCCAGAACCCGCAATTTCCTCCTGTCCTTGTGTTACATAGAAGAACATGGGGCGGTCGGGTCTCGGCCACGGGAAGTCAATTTTATGCAAGCGACGCTCCTCGGCGCTCACTCCATTTTGCAGAGATCCCTCATAAAAGAAATCAGAAGGGAAACGGGACAGTTCTGGATGCATCCTATATTGGACTTCAAGGCGGAATGGACGGATACCGAGGACGACCAAGCGCTCGAATAGACTTTGGCTGAGGCCAGCCTTAGCAGCTTTCTTGCACATGACGACTGGTCCCAGCTGGCAGTGATCTCCGACGAGGATCAGTTGCCTGGCGCCTAGCACCACGGGCACCATACATTCAGGCTCGGTGGACTGCATGCCCTCGTCGATGAGGATGGACTGGAAGCGCATGCGCGCGACCCTGGGGTCGCCGGCGCCGACGCACGTGGTACACACGACATCGGCGGCATCGAGCAGACGCCTCTCAGCGGCGCGACGCAACGCACGGTATCTTCTCTCATCAGCAGCAGAAAGTTCTCCAGCTTCCTCCTTCAATCTGGTCAGTTTCCTGAGCTCGCTGTCTGCGGAACCCAACGCTCTGGCTTGTTCGTGGAGTGCCAAAAACGATACAGAAGACTCCATAGCTTCCCTAGACTTGGCGCAAAGTCTGACGACCTTCAGGCCGGTTCTGTGGATCTTTTCCGTCAGCTGGTCGACGGCAGTGTTGGACGGAGCGCAGACGAGCACTGGGCCACTGTTCTGTCGCACTAATTGATACACGATCGTCGCCGACGTCACCGTTTTGCCTGTTCCTGGCGGTCCTTGAATTAGAGATAGGGGACGCTGCAGGGCATGTTTTACTGCGTACACCTGTAATTACAATAAATACATTATATTGTAAGATATTTTTATACACAAAATGTTGTCAGTCAAATTGCTCATTTCCGTTTGATCATTAAAAACACAGTTGTTTACCAGTAAAACAATTATATCTAGTTACTCATAGCAAAAGGTAGTTTTTTTTTTATAGAGAAGAAAGGTCAGAAACGTCATCTCTTTGTTTTGTTGTCTTTCCAAATCTATTATGATAAAGTAACTGTACCTGCGAGCGATTGAGATCAGGCAAGTTAGGAGCGCTGAAATGTTTGGGCAGATGAACACGGAACAAGACCTCTTCTACTTCATGTCCTAAAAGTCGGCGGTAAATGTAGCCGGACACCGACGAGTCATCCACCGCGAACTTGCGCAGAGCTAGTTGCATCCTGAAATAACACACATTTATCAATATTTATCGTCATCATTGTAAGTTTTACTTTAAACAAGTGTTACAACAACAATCAATTTTTGACATTTGATTCTGAACATTGAGACTTTTTAATTTGTAGGCAAACCGATATGATCACTATTTCGGATTAAATAAAACCAAACTATACTAATTTAGAAGACGCACTATCGCACCATACGATGCCGTTCTTTGCTTGCGTGATAGCCTAATGGTGCATGTGACTAGTTAGAGAAGTTGTGCTAAATATTTCGATACTTATTCTATTATTTGTAAACTCGCCTGTCAAAAGAAGTACTTTTCCAGATAAAATCGACGACAAAGTTAGAGGTGCAGTCGAGAGGTGCGCCGGCGCCGCTCTTGAGCTCGAGCCCGACGTCGTCGCCGTAGTTGTCGGGCACCTTGATCACGTGGCCTACGCCCGACCATGCTTTATGCAACTCTCCTACATATCTGTAATAGCAAAAAGCATGTTTATTACATAAACCAAGGACAACTCAAGTAAATCATAAGATTGTTATGTGAGTAAATTTTAGATTATTTCACTTTTCAAAATAGTAATCAGTGTAATATAGATTATCTTCCATTATTGAGTCCTTAAAACATTACGATACGACCCACAGGTGCAGAGCAGTAACGAAACATGTGACGCGGGTGGAAACTACGAGTTCAGTTAGTACTAAATATCAATATTCGCCAAGCAAGTTTTGTATCTAAGTTATGTTGGTAACGTCTAATATTCTCGAAAGTTTTTTCTAAACAGTGGAAATAGTTATCTATCTAAAGTACCTTAATCTCAACTCGTCGCCATGCATCAGTTTCATATCGCTGTCAGTTTTAGCAAGCGTGAAGTACGCGATGGTCTTCTTATTGAGCCCCACATCCCAGCGGACCTCGATGCCTTCTTGAGTCTGAGACTCCTTCAGCCTCTTGTCGTAGTCCGCTTCTAGCTTCACGAGAGGACCAAATATGTTCTGGTATTGATAACCATCCTCGTATCTGTAAATAGAACAATAGTTTATATAACAAACTATAATATGTCTACGCCAATTGATCCTGGGACTGACATTATTTCTATTGTATGGACATTAGAAATTTTTCGCCCAAGCAGAATTAGTGTGCCATATAAAATATGAACGTGATTCTGACTATAATGTGTTTGTAAAAATATTCAAACTAATTAACCTGGAGTTTAGCTAGCTGCTTATTGTTTAATCTTCAAGAAGCCTTAGAATAAAAAAAAATGACATTGATGTTGATGTAAACAATGAATTTCGTTGTTAATAAAAACTATAACACAGATACTGTGCTGTAATTAATCAATATAACCACTTATAATTATGCATTACATAGCCATGGTGTGGATGAGATATGTATAAAATATTTACTTTAAATGAAAGTATTTCGTTTGAAAATAGGAAAAAAAATACTCTTAATTCTGACCTCAAGAGTACTTGATGCGGCTCCTCATCCACTCCAGGTTTCTCCAGATCTTGGAAGGTAGCATCCACATTGTCACGCCACAACTCTTCAAGACGCCCTATTTGTTGCGGAGTCACCTGGAAACACACAATATGTAATTACTAGCTTGATCGCGACGTTGACCACATGAATGTCGGACTTAGCAAATGCAGACGGTGAAGAAATAGCCTATGGCTTTCTCTAAGGTCCTTTATCTTGCCGGGATTACGGTATAGCTCTAATAGTTACTGCGGCCCCGGAACATAAAGAGCGATTGAAGGAACATGGGTGGGTTTAAGTCAGTAAAAGTCTGACACTCACTCCCGCCGTCCAAGGGCGGGAGAAGTCATTTGATGATTTCCCATCCATGGTGCTATTTATCTCTATACCAATTCATCACAATGAATCCAAAGTGTGATAACTCTACAAACAAAACTTGCATTTATTTAGATGTATAGGTACTCTTATTTCACAACAAGGAAAAATGTATCTTGTGAGTAGATTTCCTGTTACCTATATTGATGATAAGTAATAGTCAATAACTATTACAGGATAATGGAAATAAATAATATGACTGATAAGTTGTTAAGATTTTTAAAATTTATGTTGTTACTAAACCGTTTGTTATATTGACTAGACAAGACCATTAGCTTCTAGTGGTTCCATGCATAATATTCAGGGAACTTATAAGTTTACATTGTCCATCATTTGGAATGGTGCAGTTTACAATAAGCTTGTCTTTTATTAAATGTGTATTATGTTTATGTAGTGTTATTTAAATAATCTTACTTAAAAGGCTTACCTGGCGAGCTCTCATCTGCTCAGCCTCAGAAGGCACTTTCACCAGCCAAGATAAAAAGGCTCGGTCAGCTAAAAAACAAGTAACATATATTACAAAATTTGATAAATATTCATTACATACTGAATTGCTAACTGTTATTTCATAGGTCTTGAGTTAAATTTTAATTGGTTTTAAATTAGTAACCATAAGGCAATAGCAATAATGATTGTCATAAATGAAGGTATTCAGCTGAATCTTTGAAGAGGTCAGAAGACTAGGCCTTTAACCAGTAATAGTACAGTATGGGTCCAAATTATGTAATGTACAATAAACCAATACATACATATCAAGGGTTTCCACTGTTCTTGGTCCCAGTTCATGTCCTTCAGGGAGCTTTGAGCTGCACAAGGTTGGCTGAAAGTAAAAACAATAATATATTAATATCTTTTTAAAAACCTAACATGTTATACTTATCTTTAGGAATCATAAATCTTGTCAATTTGCCAGAATTTGATTAACTACAAATTTTCTATAATATATCTTTACATAACATTATGCAACAAATTATATCGTATTGCTATTTGAATACTAAAAAGCTGTCATCCATTACAAAGTTTTAATAATGAGTATAAATTAGCATTTTTTTTACCGGCACAGCAGCACAACAACAGAGTCCGCCTTAGCTGGTATAAAGCCAAGAACAAAAACATTCCTGGCACCGCATGAATAACATTCCAGCAACGTCTCTCCGAGTGGTCCGTCTCTATGCAATGCAGCTTCCTTGTGCTTGGCACGCACCAAGTGGTTGATAATGTGAGAGCCAGAGGTGTTTCCACGGCCATTGCAGAACCTGGAACAGTGAAATTAATTATTGCAGGTGTGTGCCGGGACTGCCGGTGGTACAAGAGAGCACCACAGGCTCTGATACAAAGGTCTAAGAAGGAACATGGGTTGGTTTTAGTCAGTAGAACTCTGACACTCCCTTCCATTCTAGAGTCATATAATGACAGCACATCCCAGAAGAAAAGAAATTAAGTTGAAAGAAACAAAGTTTCATGTTTGTATTAAACTTAGATAATTAGAAATTGAACACGGACTTGTGGTCATCATCAATGGATAGAGTGAATCGCATATTATTCTTCTTCATATAAATGTATATGCAAATGATAGTGCAGAATCAAGATTTTCGAACATTGTCAGTTACTAGTAAGCAACATAACTTTGTTATACCTAGTTAAGAATCTGAAAATTATCTTCAATGCTTTCAGTACTGGTAATGAAAAACAAAATATCTTCTTTATTTATGTCAGTCATCATTACTTATATACATGTTTATTGAAGTAGTTTTGTAACCATATATCTTATTCACATTCACTACATAACAAGGTCATCTGAATGAATCAGAATTATATAATTACAGAGCAACATAATTTCTTGTTAGAATTACCACAACACCATAATTTTTAAAAATTTGTAGTTCCTAGTGTTAAAATCATAAAAATCATAAAATCATATTTATTTTGTAAATAGGTTATATCATAACACTTTTACACGTCAATTTTTTTGTTTTTTTTTTGTTTTTTTTTTAAGCGAACGATGGGGCCGGTGTTTCGTAGCTGGACTGCTCTGAGAAGAAACATCCGAAACAAACTCAGAGGTCAAAGTCTCTTTTAAAGTCCATACAATCGTATTGGTCAAAAATGTGCGAGAACCATGGAGGTTAATGTCTGAGGCACTCTCTTGATGAGAGAAGGACACAGATTTGAGTGGACCTGTCCAGACAGTGCAAGCATTTGTCAGTAATCGTTTAGCTCAACTAAAAAACTAAGGAGCCCAAGTTATGTTCTAATGTTGCGAAACAAAAGTTCTGATGTAATGTATATTACAGATATTTGTGATGCAAATTAAAGTGGAAAATGATAATGTATTCTTAAAAGTTCAAGCAATACCAAAGGACGGGAAGGTTAATTAACAACTACTTTATACCAAATTAGTATAAGGCTAAATCAGAGTTTTTATCATAGGTATCAATTTTTCTACTTGTTTCTTAAAAAAATCCACTACAGTTTTGGTAAATTTTGCAAGGTTTATGTGACCAAGGGACCTTGTGTGACTTGGGTTTTAGAGCAGGTTATAACTAGTAATGAATAAGTTGTTGTTAATAATCCTATGGGTAAAACAAAAGATTTCTACAGCAACAACTGTTGTACAGTATTTCAGATTTATGTGACCAGGTGGTTACAATACTAATTTGTAAGTCTTCAATCTTGCAGGTTAGTGGAAATGCGTGTAGGATATGTTTTGTTTGATATAACACTAATCTTAGATAGCACTCAAGTGTAACAAGGTGAGAAAGTGACTCACCACTTGTTGCAAATATTGCACATGACAACAGTGGCGGGATCATGTATGCCACAGTACTTGCACGCGTGGTCAGGCAACTCCTTGCTGTACAAGGCCTCATCTTCTTCCTCAAATTGCAATTCTGCAATGGCATTAGTCACATTGGAAACTTTTGATGATAAGTCAGAGCGACCCAAACCGTTCACCTGAAATATAAACAACACCAAGTAAAATACTTCTAGAAACACCTTACATAGTTACGTATTCATCAAAATAAGGTTAGAGAGAAAACAAAAATATTGAACATGTTTTCACTTACCTGATTTGAAGATGACAAGCCATGATCATGTTGAGATGCCTGTGTTTGGCTTTGTGAAGGAAGGGTGAAGTCGGTGAATTCGAATTCGGAGCCCTGAGTATCAGCCCCAATAAGATCCGCTTCCTCAGTGTCCAAAAACGTGAGTGTTTGTGAGCTCGGTCCGTAGGCGTCTACACTCATTTTTCCCCGATATAATTATATTGAACAAAACAAAGAAAATATGTCAAAAAGATAAAATATTGCACGATTAAACCAAATTCCCTTAACAGCCACGCAATAATTATCAAACGACATGCGAAGAACGATGAAAAATCGCCATGTTAGCACATGGTTTGTTTCCGTTTACACATTAGAAACTAAATGATTATTGGTGGAAACTGGACAGTTAATGGTTGTCGCATAATAAAGCCAATCAGCAACTCGCATTAGTACTGCTGGAAAATTGTAACCAATCGTAATGAAAGAAAACAAGAACAATAGACAAGCCATTCTTTTTTAAACATTGGTTGAAATAATTGTACTTGGATACGTTGATTTTAATCATTTTTTGATGTCATTTGTAGGTAAAAGGCAAAAATAATCGGAAGCGATTTTTTTTTATGATCACTAAACTATTCATGAAACATAGAGCAGTGTACACTGCTGAGTTTAAGTATGTATCTCAAAGTTTATTTATGTGACCTTACTGTCCCACCACTGTCAAACTGCAGAGAGCAAAGTAAGGCCAACCATAGACGGACCGCATGTTGCAGTCAAGAACTCGAGACCAACTAACTACAATATGTGGTCGCCGCACGGCGATCTGTAGTTTCTATACTAAATTCATATCCGCAATACACGGACCGCTCGAGCAGTTCCTGAGCGGTTGGAGCAGTCGAGTTAATGAAACTAAATATTCGATATTGGTGCTGATTCTCTAGTTCACAAACTTAACTTTTAAGTTAAATGCATCTTTTTCTTTCCATTTCATTAAGAAAAGGACAGAAGATCAAATTTTTGTTTAGTCCTGTCAAATTAAGACGCTCCATAGATAATTTAGAGGCGATTAAAAACATGGATGGCGACTAAAAATACGTCAAGTTGTTAGGCGCTGTCTAATTTGACAGGATTAAACTAAAATGTATAGTCCTGGTTCAATCAAGAAAGGAATCTAAAATGGTGGCGCTTATTATGTTCTCTCGCTCGCACACTAGTGCCGTCTATACTCACTCGCGCGCGTACCATCAACATAAAAAAAATTGTCTTGATTTGCTTCCACGCTGCCTTGACGCGCTCAGTGGTCCTTTTTACGAATATCTTGTTATAGTTTTCTGTTATTTTTCTGTTGTCACCTGTTTGTTATTGTGGTAAAAGTAGGCACTGTTTCCGATGAAACCAATAAAAATTCTTAACAATATTTTAGATTTGAAAAAATAAACTTCAACTTTAAATTTTATATGCAGACTGTACTATCTGTCAACGCTAACGCAAGTACATGCCGCCGCCCGCCATTTAAGGTGAACGCAGACTTGGCCGCACCGCACGCGCCGCAGTCCCCGCAGTCATCGCATTTTCTTTGTTGTCGTTTCAGGGTCTGCGGCAACTGCGACGCGGGTAGGTGTGCGAGGTGGCATAGAACTTCATATAAAGAATTCGAATGCGAAGACTGCGGCGCGTGCGGTGCGGCCAAGTCTACGTTCACCTTTAAGATTCCTTTCTTTAATAAACCGGCTAATATCATCTTTTTGAAATGGAAAGAGAAAGATGCATTTAACTTAAATTTAGTTAAGTTTGTGAACAAGAGAATCAGCACATCAGCACCATTGTGTGATTGCGACTGACTGCATTAACTCTAGGTATTGCTAGCAGAGTCTTGGAAGATGAGGCGATTTTAACAGTTATTCTTCAGTGACGTGCATTATCGTAAATAAAATAAATCGTAATGTTATAATCACAGAATTATCTGAGGTTATAATATAACATCTCTTTTATTATATTTTATATGTACATAACTTGTTTCTTGGATAGCCAAATTTCACAAACTTTTAGTGAGACCTTGTAATTATATCCTCTTACAAATGAGGCTAGTTTGAATCATTTAACTACCCTACCCTTTTTCCAATTGTTTACCTAGGTCCAGGGATTCATTCTCTACTCCTTTATATTAAAAAAAATCAATCGCTACTTGAGAAATTATGACGGTCCTGCATACCTATTCACTTTTGCTGACTGTACATTTTATTTCAAATCTCATAGATTTATAGACCGATAGTCTAGGTATAGTATTTCCGCTACGGTATACTATACTACTTCAACTTTGCCGTATCTCCTTATCATCATAATTATCATATCGATAGTTAAAGATATCTAGACAGCCCCTTTACCATGACGTTTAAAGTAAGATTGTTTTAGTCCTGTTGCAGGAGTGTGCAAGTGACAGCGTTAGACACTGAAAGTAATATCAAAGTAATACTGCTATAAGGGCTTGTGGTACGCCCCCAGTTTATTTTATCAAGGGTATTGGTTTACCTCGGCTTTGGTCTGCGGGGTATCCATTTATTTATTTATCGATCTTTTCATAATCAAACCATTATTATATTTCTATCCGATTTTATTTAGACTGACCCATTTGACCCAACGGGCTATCCTGAAAGAGAAACATCTGACCACCTGTGCATTAAACGGTGATTGGCCTACTGAGGTGTCTTGAGATTCAAGTCAATGAACATAAAACAACAACATACGTTTTGATAGTTAAAAACTTATCAGAGAGGAGAACTTCGATTTAAAGCGAATTAGCCACTTGAACACAGCACATAGATGATTTGTCGAGTCTGGCTGTCTGGTTCCAGTTCAGTTCATCTATTTTTGATACACATGAGTAAGGCGAGGCCACAGAAGTAGAAATGTAATGCGATTAGTATTATGAATATCAAATAAACATAAATCTATCATAGAAACCTAATGTAGGTTTAGGATGGTTTACAAAAGGTCCATAAAAGTTTTTATTTGTTTAAATAAAGACTTCGATTTTACAATACATATTTAAATTAGGTGTCTATGTATAAAATCTATCCTGTCTTAGAGGTAGGTTATTAATAAGTTATTAATGGGATTTATTAGTTTAGCAATTTAATATTTGATTGGTTAGTTCATTAGGATTCTCTTTTTTCAATTTGCACCGTTATATTATTGATTGTCAGCATTGATACTTTTATAATTGGATTACTGATAGTAGTTTTAGGATTACCAACCATAAAATTAAGCTTTAATTTGCTGACGTTACTGGTTTTTTCATTTCGGCTTCTTTGTAAAATTGATTAGATAGTCTATCTGGTCTTAAAATCAGTCTAGTGCAGGCAGACCTGGTAAAATATAAGCTCAATAGTGCAAAAATTATAGGTTTCGGGGTACGGTTATCTATTTGTTTGTATCTATTCCAAATGTTTTATTTACTTCTGAGTATTAACATTAGGTACTGTTGTGAGCATTAACGATGTAATAAAATCAAGATATTTTCCGGCTCAGCGATCTCGGCTACTGGAGCATAGGTCCGATAACTCTCGACATCTTGTCTATTTTAGAATGATCTCAAAACGCCGGTCGACACTGAATTTAGAAAAAATAGGCCGTGTATTGACACCAGAATGATGTGGTTCACGTTGACGAGACGCCAAACTTTTTAATTGCATTTCCAACGAATTTTGCGGCGACATAGTTGAGTGCCTACGCGTCGTAAACGAGCGTAAACACGGTGGTGAACATTTTTGCTAAGAGATTTTTTTGCAAATTTTAGTGACGACAGGGTTTCCGCTTCACATAACAAATTGCGGTATGCAATATCTAGTAACTTAGAAATCTGGGGCTGAATAATTACATACCACATTTATTTATAATGTACCATCGGTGGCCAAATTATTAGGGACAGTATTCATAGAGATTTTTTTTTGTTTAAAACACCTTTATCAAGAAAATAAATGATTTCATATAGGTAGGTTTTAATGGTTTGGTATTACTCCTGGTATCATTATTATTAATTTTGATATGTGATAGCACCATAAGATCGAGCTATTTTTGAAAAAAGTGGTATAGCTTACAATGTATAGCAATTTTGTTAAATTCTGCTGATAATTACGTTTGTTTCATTGAATACAAAAAATATTTTTGGTTTTAATTTTACAAGATGTTTTTATTTAAACTAATCGAACAGCAGGTAATGTTTCTGATAGTCTCCTTTTTTTCTAAATTAAATACAAAATAATTAATTTTGGTAACAGTTTGTCGCGACATGTCCAAAAATTGTACTTTTTAGAAAGGGCAAAGCTTTAGACCCGTCTCCACCAAAAACCATTAAAATACAAATGTTATAATTACATTTTATACACTCCCAGAGATGTTTAGCAGCTATTACATCGTCTCTTAAAGTCTGTAGTAAACGGGATTAAAGTAAAAACGGATCAGATCAAACTTCTGGAAACAGACATTGTGAAAAAATGTGGCAGAAAACGGATCACCACTCTTTGATCAGACCATAAAATCGGGGATATCTGCCTGAAATACGGTAAAAAGTGTGTTATCTGCCTGACTACGATTATAAATGAGGGATTAGACGAGAAAACAGAAGTATTCGATAGGACAGTTTGACGGTGGATGACCGAAGAGAATTGAATAAATCATCAGCCCATCAAAAATCACGCCACACCGAAACCATGATGTAGAAACGACTGCAGTGGGCTAGGCATCGCCGAAATATGATTGTGGCAGACTGCAGTTGGTTAATAATATTAGTTTTAATATTGTTATACGAACTAAAGCACTATTCAGTGATAATTGCAATATTTTTAGGTATCCTTCTCCGATGAATAATTGTGTCAAGTGTGGGTCGACAAGAGCTCATTTGTAGTCGCACACATCCTAGAACTGTCCGAGAACATCACCCTGCAGATTTCCTTTTTAGGGAAAATTAAACAACCATGCTAATCACGATGCGACTTATGATCTCTTCTAAAACCTTGGGGTGCCTATATATCGTGGAAACGACTATAAGGCAAGATCTGTACAAGCGAGCACTAGAAACTCAATTATTGCCACAAGTCGAAAAATGTTTCCTGCTTGTCGAAAAGTAAATTTTATGGCCGTTTCTGCATTGTGTCTTAAAGGCAATAGTGCTACAGCATTCCTGGCTGAAAAATATATAAATACTAGCTTTTGCCCGCAGCTTCGCTCGCGTTAAAAAGAGACAAAAAGTAGCCTATGTTACTCACCATCCCTTCAACTATCTCCACTTAAAAAATCACGTCATTTCGTCGCTCCGTTTTGCCGTGAAAGAAAGACAAACATACAGACAGACAGACAGACACACTTTCCCATTTATAATATTAGTATGGATTTTGCCCTGACCAGATAAATCACCAGATACGAACTCTATTAGGAACATGCAGAAACTCACCAAGAGGGCTATCGCTAAGCATGTTATTGCCACCAAACACCAGCTCATTGCAGCTCTTATAACTGAGTGCAATCATAACACAAGCCTTTAAGAGCTGTTAATATAACAGCTCTAAAAGGCTATGTATAGAACGTATACCGTGCCTTATAAGAGCTAATGTGACAGGAAAAGGAGGCATCCCAAAATATTAAAATTTACACAAAATAATTCCTTACAACTTATTAATGCGACATTTTTTTTATAAATTAACAGTTTTATTTTTGCTTTCACATTTATTATTTTTATTATCTTAAATAACAAGGTTTTTTAATAAAAAATACCGATTGGGCCTACACCCAGTAATTTTCTAGAAAAAATCAGACGAACTCGGTAATACAGAAATCTAGGAAGTGTCCCTAATAATTTGGCCTGGTACTGTAAGTAGGTGTTTTAACTGTGTCTTTACAGTAGGGGTGACAAGGCCGGCAAGATACCCCGCCACCCAGGCATGTGAGATGATGGAACCAAGCTAGCACCATATTGAAGGTACATAACGAGGTAACAAACATAGAACAGGGCATTAGGTTAGTGGTTTTTCAGATGGCTCATGGCTATCGTCATTTGCTCTCGTGAAGACCTAAGACGACTGCCAGCGGATAGCGGTGCCGTAGTTGAACACTAAACAAAAATCCGTACTACTATTATAAATGCGAAAGTAACTCTGTCTGTCTGTCTTTTCCTCACGCCTAAACCACGGAACCGATTTGAATGAAGTTTGGTACAGATATAGTCTGGGACCCGAGAAAGGACAAGAGATAGTTTTCATCCCGGAAATCCCCCGGGAACGGGAACGAAACGCGTAAACGACGACGCCGGCAAAAGCTAGTTCTTTAATAAAAATGCATAACTAGGTATCTTAGTACATCTGCCATTGATCTACTCAAAAGTGCGTTACAGTACCTATTTAGGTAATTGGTGTATGCAGATTACCCACAAACTCCGATACTCGTAACTAATCCCTCTCGTAAAGAGAAGGTCTCTGCCAAACTTGACATTTATTTAAGTCATTTAATTGGTTTAAGGAAATTTAGATGATAAATATTTAATTCTGATATTTTTTGTAACATACCCTACTTCGAATTTTCCTCAATATTTTCATATTCAAAATTCCGAAAGACGTATAACATGCTTCTTACGTAGACGTACCATATACCTCCTTCATACAAATTATAGCTTGGTTTTAAAATGAGATTTTTGGTAAAGAGGTATGTACACCTAGTTCTTTGATTAAGAGTAAGGGTCAATTTATACTAGCGCAGAGTCGAAGCGCATCGAAGCGCCTATCCAAAACTAAACATAGCAAATTTAACCTTAACTCCACAACGTAACGCTCACATTACTTCTGAGATTTAAAAAGACGCGCGCATTCGCGCGAATTCACGCTTCTGCGCGTACCAACGCTGATTGCGCGCATTCTCGCGTATCCGTGCGCCCACTAGCGAACCAAGAGTCAACTGGCAAGTGTTTCAATAGCGCTGCTGTTGATGCCTTAAAAGAGTGCGCGCGTATTCGTGCGGCTTCGCTTTAGTTATAAAGAATTTGACTCTTCGATGCGCTTCGACTCCGCGCTAGTATAAATTGACCCTAACATTTGCGTCTGCGACAATATTAATTCATACCAGACTGGCATTCAATTTTGAAATTCCATTCCCTATTTTTTCTGACCCCTTCCTGGTTGAAATTTTCAAAAATCAGTTTTTAATGGATACTTATACTTCACTAAGAACACACCCTCTTTTCATATCGACCAGCAGTTTGGGTTGCGCGTTGGTGTATCAAGAGTCAATCGCGGTAATACCTAGTAACAAGTGTAACCAGAGGAACATGAATAGCGATAATTTTAATAGCAAATAGATACAGTGCATTTTCGTCTAATTTAGAAGACCGTTGTTTGGCGCCCGTCCAAGTCTAGATTATCATCAAAGAGTTTAGTTTTACTTACACAAATGTACATTTCGCGAGACATGATGGCTGCGTCTGGTTATGTGTGACTTTTTTATTTTTAACTAGTATGTCTGCGAGTTCGGCCGCCTGGAAGTCAAATAAAGGTATCATGTCTATATCTATAAGTAAGTTTATATTTTGGGTTCTGAACACAAAGTTTTAAATTATTTTAATACCACTTACTTAAAATTTCATAAATGTGAAAAGTGATTAGGATGTTTCATCGAAAAATATCTAGCCGATTCAGAATTTTAGACATTAGACAGAACTTTCAGACTTTTAAGAATAAGTATATATTTTTTTTTTGTTATTATTATGAGCCGCTATAATTTACCTATAGTTTTTTGAAGAAATACTAAATAGTATAAAAATAATAAAGAAGCAAAGGGATTTTCATCGCGTCTCACATCTGGCTAAAATGGCTGGTTTTCAACTTTGTTTTATGCAGCTGATCGTCAGTGTTTCACTTGGTGCGGTGCGGATGGCTATTAAACCCCCACTACCCAACTATTGGGTAAATGGGGACTTCCTGGCTTCTGACGTCCCGTATCTACTGTCAAAAATCTGGATGATTTGACTAATTGAAACCGAGACTAATGGTTTAAAGTTCTTTATACATTTCCACAACACCACCAACCACTTTATACCAGGCTAAACTTTATAACCAGGGCCGGGACATCAACATCACAGTAGGGTTACGGCTACTAGACTCTAAAGGGGCAGTTACAGAAGAAACAAAGAAAAAAAAAACACCACACTTTATTTTATTTTAATAAGTGAAGAGCTAATGTTGAACAGCCTGTTCCTTTAATGTGGATTTGAATTTGTCGATATCTCTGACTTTGATTATCCTCATATAAAGTATAAATCAACCTCAGAATTTTTTCAGGGAACCACTGACGTCATTTCCTGGTCTAGATACTCCAGTGATTGGTAAATCAATTAACCAGTGCGAAAATACTGACTCACTCACTATCAATAGTTTTACCTTCCTCCCTGAATTTGATTTATTATAGCTACTACTCACAAGATTCTATCCAAAATTATTAGGTATAATATGGTATTTATGGTTTTGTAGCGAAGTTTATTGCCGAACTTGTGAACTACATCTGACGATCCTTCATAGCGATAAAATCCGGACTAGAACCGGTCAGTAGTCCACCAGACACGGTACTTGGTCGGGGGATATGGAACTTTTCAATGGAGGATGAAGAACTTTTTACTTGGTTCCTCATACCCCCAAAGTTTTGTAGACCGACGCCATCACTTTAGTTCCAAGCCTATCTACTGGACAATTTCTACAGCAGTGAAGCTGACTCACATAAGAGGCGCCTGTCCTGACATAAAACTTAATATTAAACGTTCACACAAACGTCTAAAAAGGACTGTAGGTAATGATATTTTTATTGGACGTTGATGCATTCTAAATCTCAAAATAATGTTTATGATGAGTGCCTGAGTGTTTCTGTATCAGTTTCTTGGTGCTAATGGAAATAAGATGCTCCTAAAACTGCTTGCACCACTTTCATTATGGAAGCTGGGATTCGTTTATGCTAATTGCTTAAGTGGTCCATATAATTATTATTTATATTTAGTCTTTGTGGATCAGGTGGATCTGCAAATAAATGTAACCGTAGATGTTTCAGGAAGTCTCTACGGACGTTTTTTCTCATTTCCTAATATTATCAAATAGGTACCAACAAGTACCAACTAATAACTACTACTAGCACTTCTAATAGTACTACTTTTACTCCTACTACTAATCGGTCATGATAATCGCTATCACCCAATATAAATTTTTAATATATACTTACATAAATGCCACGTATTTACTTACGCTCTCGAACAAATATTGCGCATATATTTTATTCTTCACATTATATTCGACCCATTTCGACTGAAGGTCGTCTGGATCCCTTCCGCCTTACAATCTCTCATTTTATGCCTTATTACACCTTTCGTCAGTTCGCGTGACGACAATTATCCACCCGAGAACTTCGCATCGTTTGACCACCCGTAATAATCAAATCGAGACCCATAAAGTTCCTTATCTCAATTAGAATAAAAACAAAACTTGAATAGCCGCTCAAAATGTCATGTACATACATCCAATTAAGGGCCTGCAAGAGGGTAATGTTCAACAATATGGGAGCATATCAGATTACGCTGCAGTCTCGCAGTTAACTCTCAAAAGCTAATTGATGCAAACGTCTTGATTGATGAGAGCGACGACCTTCAGTCGTATTTATTTATAAAAATTCAAGGAGACCGGTTATGTCAATTAAGATTTTACAATGCCCTTATACAATGGGAGTAAATATAATTATTACTGTGCAATGATTTCATTAGGTCGTTTAGCAAATTGTACGCGCGACATACTGTTGTAGGACTAGCACGAGACAATTGCCGACAATTGGTGCGCAGCGGCGCCACTCGTGATGTCACCAAGACTTCACAACCACTCTCAATCTTAATGTAATAACATTTGAAACGGTTAGTCATATGTGTTGACCCTACTGTTCTAACGCTAAAAGATTTCTGTGGTACCTAGCCAGCAATAAGGCACGTTCAATTTATATGTTCCGCTAGAATTATGGACCTTTGAATCCAGTCCCTAATTGGTAGATATCATGGATATGGCTGTGCTTTCGTGAATTCAGCCGACGCTAAGGGCCTTACATATCATGTTTGCAGCATTAATGTCTATTACCATCGTCGTAAAATTGTGTAACATGAGCTATAAACGATGTCGTATAAGTCAACGCATTTTTATTGAATGATTGTAATGAATAGCTCCTGATTAATGGCTACATTTGACTTCCTGCATCTGTCCAGTAACATTCATATGCAAATCTGTAGTGAAATCGCTCCAGTACCGTAACATGAAAGGTATAAAACATAATGACGCGGTGACGACACAGCCTGTATTCTGGTTCCACAGTAAAGTTGTAAATCTAGACGGCAGGGCGATGAATTTGTCTCGTAAAATATAACAGTAGTCCGTTTGAGAATAGATCATGATGGATGGCGGAAAGTTTCACTTTCACATGGTGACAGATATATTCACTTAGAACCCTGAAACTTTGTTTTGTGCTAATGTTAACTAACGTGTCTAACAGTAAAAAGCCAACCACTTTAAGTAAACATGCAGATTGATGGCTTCCAGCGGAGTGGAGTAGACGTTTAGTAGAATTTAATTTTGGTAACAAAATAAAACGAATGCATGCGAAATATGTATAACTTTGCATGTTGAGTATTCGGTGAACGTATGTATCTAAATGATCTTTGTTCAACAGAGTTGATTTATGGTTCGGCCCATAGCAGCAGATGATTAAAATTTTGAGATTGTGATCGTGTCAAAATTCTTCGAAAGTAACATTCCTGATGAAATAACAGTTTTATAAATTGATTCGGTTGTATCTTCTAAGAATATATTGACACTAAAGATTGCGCGGAATAATAAAGTGCGTCGAAGAACTACATGACACGTTTCAAATAATTAGCTATGCGTGGTTCATACTAATATGCAAAGGTGGCGCCGCGGCTCATCGGGATTCATGGCGCGACTCGCTGACTCTAGTTCGTCTCTCAAACATTATAGCCATATGATGTGCGCCCTTCCTATTTATATAATCAGTTACATAGCCAGGTTCGTATGACTGCAAACGCCCCGTTTAATTAATTAGATATTAAATTATTCATTCAATTTCAGGTTTTTCTTAAAACTTTTTTCATTTTCAGTCTTTACATCAAGCCATTAGTCCTAGGTCTTTGGTTTTGCTACTATTGCTGGATTTGTAATCTTCGAGACTGTTTTGAAATAGAAAATCTATAGTTTTGTTAAATTTGTTTAAAGAGTAGCCCAGCATAAGTTATTTTGTGCATTGCACACAATAACCAGCAAGATGATGACCTGGTTCGATTTTCGATTAAGTATAAACCTTAAAAAAACTTTACCGCAACTGGCTATATATTATAGTATTTCGCAAACTATCAGACGTTAACGAGTAGTGTAGAACTCGGTCTAGACTGTAGACAGTGCAGTCGTATTTACCTAGACTAAATTAAGAACAATTTACGATATGGTTGTTTTATGTTTCCAGACAATTTGGTTCACGGCTCATTCGCAACTATGAATTGCAACAACTAACTCTACATTCTCAAATGCAACCTAAATACCTCGGAGTGGTTAATTTTACTTAGTAACAAATATAATCTGTAATCTTAAATGTTATGACAATTATAATAAATATCATCTCTTTGATACAGCTTCTTTGCGTTTCACAGTAACTAGGCACTTGATTAATCGGATACAGAAAAATATTTTTATGGCGTCGTTTGCGACGTAGTGTTTTTATTATCTTCGATTTGATCTTGTGTCCAAATTGAGAATTATTGGGCTGTTTGATGATTAAAGAATATAGCTATAGGAAGCTTTTATGGTCAAGCACTAAGTTGTACTCAGATCTTTGACTTTACATGGCTCCTTTTTGCTACAGTCGCATGTAACTTCTCAAAAGTACTGCAGTGAAGAGGGTTGAATGGGAGAGCTTTTTGTGATGGAAGTTTGAGACGGCAATTACTGTCACTATCTTAGATCTACAATGCTACATGTGTATATTCGAGGGTAATGGTGTAATTACAGGCACGTAAGATTTTTCAGCTTTGTCTTTGGGATGGCAACGTATCTGCGAGACTTTTGGTGTTAAACGGCGGTGCCTACTTACCACTAGTTTGGCTTGCTTGCCAAGCAATGACATGAAATTTTTGCCAAGCTGAGTCAATCTGGTACCACTTCACAATCGATATAATATTGAATCCAACAATCATTGTAATTAGTCTCGACAACCAGTTCCAAGGAACATATTCCTCGAAATACGATTATTATACCACGAATATAAGTTTGTAAGCACCACATCGATAATTTACTTACCGTGTTATTTTAGAAACTGTAACTAACTGATTTGTAATCTGTATAAAAAGAACTATTTTCTATATATTTTTGAATAAATCCAAAAATTATTTATTATTTTTTAAACCCATCCAATTTTTTTATATAATCCAATATTATATTTTTGAAAGAAATTAATATAAACCTGCCTATTACTGTCCCACTGCAGGGCAAAGGCCTCTTCTGATACAGAGAAAGCACGAGCATAGATCACCACGCTTGCTTAAGGCCGATTGGCGATTTCGGACTTATATTGACTACATGTCCAGGTTTCCTCACGGATGTTTTCCTCGTGCATCAGAGACAGGCCATCACAATATTAATAGTTTTGAATTAATCCAAAATGTATAATATTAATTTTGGATTTTGGACGTGTTTTTTTTTATTTGAAAATTGTGTTAAAAAACATTCAAACATTGTTTCCATTTCGTTTCTCACCTCACATAACCTATTCCAACCCGACGTTAGGTGAGATAAGATGATGATAGGTTATATAGTACATAGTAATTCCTTACAAGATCTGAGATTTTCATTTTTTTTCCCACGATCATTCATTCTCAATCTAAGACCAGGAGTCCATGAACTCTCTGAAGCAACGCTGATGAAAATTATTGGACACGTGTTTCTTATTTAACAAATCTCTTTCAGTGCTCAATCGTTCGATAATTCAATAAGTTTATTGGATAAATTGGCACAATCTAGATACGTTTCGATTAATAAAAATGCCGATGGTCATTGTTTTCGTACGTAACACTAGTTTTTGACCGCGACTTTGCCTGAGTTCAATGATTCGTTTTCGTGAATGCATAGGAAAATTAATATGTCCTTTTTCGTTACAGGTCCAATCTGTTTCTATTTAAATTTCATTAAACTTGCTTTAGGGATCGAGACGTGAAAGCTTAACAGACAGACAGAGTTGAGTCTTTCTAAAGTTAAAATAAAACGAAAAATAAGATAAAATAAGCCAAATAAATATTTTTTTTTTTTTTTTGGTGAGTGGGAAATCATCCAATGACTGCTCCCGTCCTGGG
The DNA here is from genome assembly GCA_033675125.1 of Athetis lepigone. NCBI lineage: Eukaryota > Metazoa > Arthropoda > Insecta > Lepidoptera > Noctuidae > Athetis > Athetis lepigone. The sequence continues at coordinate 12,874,910 of CM066243.1, read as the reverse complement.
TGCGACGGGAGGGCGTGTCAGACTCTTACTGACTAAAACCCACTCATGTTCCTTCGATTGCCCTTTATGTTCCAGGGTCACGGTAACCACTATAAACATTCCGCAACCCCGGCAGGCGTTGGCCCTGTTGGGCCCCTTCCTGTGCTGACTCCTTCTCTAGCCAAATAAAGCGAGGGTTCCGTTAATTTGTTTTTTAGTGAAATAACTACAAATTTACGGTTTTCGGAGTTTTCTCTTTACTTGTGCTACATGACCTTGCTTCTTGCCAAATTTCACGATTCTAGGTCAATGGGAAGTACCCTATAGGTTTTGAGTTTTGATTCCCTTGAAAATGTCTAAATATGCAATATAAACCGCCGTATCTTTTTATTGCGTTGATTTAGATACTTGATTTATTCACTGCTTTGGGAGATAGCAGACTTGAGTATGTGATATTAATTTCAGTTTGATATCTCGACGCGTTCCTGAGAAAAAGGTTCTTGACAGACAGACGGACAGACGTACGCCTGATGTGAACTAACTACAAATTTACGGTTTTCAGAGTTTTCCCTTTACTTGTGCTACATGACCTTGCTTCTTGCCAAATTTCACGATTCTAGGTCAATGGGAAGTACCCTATAGGTTTTGAGTTTTGATTCCCTTGAAAATGTCTAAATATGCTATATAAACCGCCGTATCTTTTTATTGCGTTGATTTAGAAACTTGATTTTTTCACTGCTTTAAGAGATAGCAAACCTGAGTATGTGATATTAATTTGAGCTTGATATCTCGACGCGTTTCTGAAAAAAAAAAGGTCTTGACAGACAGACGAACGGGAGGACGGACGGATATGAACTAACTACAAATTTACGGTTTTCAGAGTTTTTCCTTTACTTTTGCTACATGACGTTGCTTCTTGCCAAATTCCATGATTCTTGGTTAATGGGAAGTACCCTATAGGTTTTGAGTTTTGATTCCCTTGAAAATGTCTAAATATGCAATATAAACCGCCGTATCTTTTTATTGCGTTGATTTAGAAACTTGATTTTTTTACTGCTTTGAGAAATAGCAGACTTGAGTATGTGATATTAATTTCAGCTTGATATCTCGACGCGTTTCTGAGAAAAAGGTTCTTGACAGACAGACGGACAGACGGACGCCTGATGTCAACTAACTACAAATTTACGGTTTTCGGAGTTTTCCCTTTACTTGTGCAGGTGCTACATGACCTTGCCTTTTGCCAAATTTCATGATTCTAGGTCAATGGGAAGTACCCTATAGGTTTTGAGTTTTGATTCTCTTGAAAATATCTAAATATGCAATATAAACCGCCGTATTTTTTTATTGCATTGATTTAGAAACTTGATTTTTTCACTGCTGTGAGAGATAGCAGACCTAAGTATGTGATATTAATTTCAGCTTGATATCTCGACGCGTTTATGAGAAAAAGGTTATTGACAGACAGACGGACGCCTGGTGTGAACTAACTACAAATTTACGGTTTTCGGAGTTTTCCCTTTACTTGTGCTACATGACCTTGCTTTTTGCCAAATTTCATGATTCTAGGTCAATGGGAAGTACCCTATAGGTTTTGATTTCCTTGCAAATGTCCAAATTTGCAATATAAACCGCCGTATCTTTTTATTGCGTTGATTTAAAAACTTGATTTTTTCACTGCTTTAAGAGATAGCAGACCCGAGTATGTGATATTAATTTCAGCTTGATATCTCGACGCGTTTCTGAGAAAAAGGGTCTTGACAGCCGGACGGACGGACAGACGGACAACAAAGTGATCCTATAAGGGTTCCGTTTTTACCTTTTGAGGTACGGAACCCTAAAAAGCAACCGCATTCACTAAAAAAAACCATACATAACCAAGGTTGGATTTTTTATTATTCTATTCAATTGTCTAGCTCATAAGCGGGGTTAAAATATCTTTAATAAAGTCCGCCCAATACAAAACAAAGGCGCCAAGCATTTTGTATACATTTGCTGTCTGTATTTCATCAGATAGCTAACATTTTTTCAACCCACGGGCTCAGAACTATGACCATTGTTTCAATTTTAATCACGATTGCATTCGCCATGCAAGTAAGAATAAAATCCTTACAGGACCTTACCCATATGATGTAGAAAATATATTTCAATTCGATGCACATATATTTTGCACATTCCTGCAGTACAATTTTAAATGCCAAATTAGTCGAGGTTTTTGCTCGAATAATGGTAAATTAATTGCGACCATTTGGTCGACATTTTTCTCAAGCTACACTCATTCATTGTTGGTTAACCGTATATGACTTAACTCGCACAATTCTATACCATTTTAGTTTAACGAGACCTTGGCAGTCCTTTGTGGATAATAATATAATTATGTTTTGTAATCCATTACAAGATGACGTGAGGACCCAAATTTATACTTATGACGTCTCTGGAGGCAGTTTGGGTACCATAAAGTCCATTTTAGTTCCCAAATTAGAAGGAACTGAAATAGATATTGCGTGACGCCAATGTAAAGAACTAATTTGAAGTATACCGGACGTGGATTGCCTTTCGAAGCGTTTCATATTGCAACAATGTCACTTCAAGTTACTTAAGTGGCCAAGCGCCATCTTAAATATTATTTGGTACATAGTAATTGGTAATCAGGCGTTTAAAAGCGTGGTGCATACGATTGGTATGCTATACACGTATGTAGGAACTACGTCACAAAACGTCAAAAAGTTTTAAGAACAGTGTTTTCTTTGTTGTAATTGAATGAATTGGATAGTTTTATTCGTATTCGAATGTATAGTATATTCCGCTTTACGTGACGTACCGGTGTAAGTGTGTAACAACCCATCGGCAGGAACTGACGCCGTTGTCGGTCGGTTATGGTTGCCTTAAAATTGATTCGTCACTGGATGTCCGCTGGATGGCCTTCACCGTCTGCGTCTGCGCCGGTCGTTCACGCATCTCTCTAGCTAATTATAGAAACACTGAATGGGTCGCGACACATTCTCTTTCGGAATTCTTTTAGCTACCTGGATGTGTATTGTTGTAGATTCGAACTTTACTGAAACTAAAAATGGGTCTTGGTAATAGTAGTACTAGTAGATAGTCGATTAGAAGGTTAGAAGGTTTGATAAAATCAGCATCAGAATAGCAATGATTGAAAAGTTCTGCATATGCCGACTAAGCAAACTTTTAAATAAGGCAGCAATAAAAGTCGATCAATAATTATGATTTTTATTATACTTGTTAAGTACAATATTAAACATAAAATGAACTCTTATCTGAAATGCTGAAAACAACATTTTTATTTATTTATTTAGTGTCTATTTAGGTAACAATAAACGTGGGGGTGCATTTTCCATTGCGTAAAATGTTGTCTCTATATTTACTTAAGTATAATTTCATATCTAATTGTCTACATATTTATTTGTAAAAGAATAATTAATTAATTCAGGTCAATTAGATGTCAAATACGACTATGATATTACATAGTAATAGAAGATGAACTCTATATAGGTAATTAAGTATAGTATTGCATGTCAATTTTCTATTTTCTAATGTTTCTTTATGATAAATAACTTTTTATGACAACGAAAAGGTTACTAATTGAATTATTTTTTGTTGAATTAACATGTTCAAAATGTCTTCTTTGCACTGACGGTATATATTACAGCTAAAAGTCAGAAAAAGCTATTTCTATAATTACTATTCAATTTAAAGGATCTATCGATCATTCAGCTTCAACTATTTATTGTTAATAGGATATAATGAAAGCCACTTGTGTTATCTTACTGCTGCCTTTATCATTTGTACGCTAGCGCCTTTCTATCAATGAGTCCTTCAGTTGTTTATCGCGATAGTGTCGCCTACCGACCCCATTGTCGCAAAGCTAAATGTTATATAACTTGATCCTAATGGCAATTATCTCCGACATCCGTACTTTGAGAAAGAACTAAGATCCTGCAAATGTGCTTTACGGCTCTCCTATTCATTTGGGTCATTGGCTCCTGCTAAACCGTAAGCGTCAATTTATATAGCTTGGCATAAATGGGCCGGTGTCCGCGACTTGTGAGTATGTTCGAGAATAATATTATTCTATTCAGTTCCATGAAAATGCCAGAAGCGCCTTGACATTGCCGGTGGTCTCCCATAGCAGGTATGCTAGGGGATGGTACGCAAGTTTTCGAAAGGTTTTATATAGAAAAGTTAAGGCAAGTTAAAACTATGATGAAACACCAAATAGTAACTTAACTTTTTCTGAATATTTATAATAATGATTATAATGCTCTACGAGCTGTAGAAAAAAATCGCTAAAGCTGTTTTGGTAAGCACCTTCTAAATTAAATTGTAAACCAAACTTTATAAATCTTCTTGTGTATCAATTGACTTATTAAAGTATATAATGTATGTAAATAAACGAACGCTCTAAACGAACATAACAAAAAGGAGACATACATAAGCAAATCTTCTGGCGTAACTAAATCTGAGTGAGTCATGACCGTCAACTGAGGTTAATTTTGAAAACGAGAATCTCTATAAAGATTGAAGACAACATTAAAGAAATTAACTATCTAAATGTGTAATTTCCCACAACATTCATTGATACGTAAACCGACAATAATAAACAGTTTTCTATACAACGTGTCCTCGTTTTTATGAAAACAAAGAGTCATTAATTTCCCTAGGTTTGCTCAATGGAGTATGTCTTGCTTTGTCGAGTCGTTGATCGAGCTTCTCAGCCCACACCCAATGATACTGACATTACACGCGTCATTACCCCCAAATTGTGTTCTAGAGGATCCATGTCTCGATCGCAGATGAGCATCATTTAAGATCAGCTAGCGGATATCAATTTCAATATGTTCTGGAACTTTAATATTTTTGTGACTCTTTATAGATTGAATTTTTTGTAAGATTGATTTTTGAATTTTTGTCTTCGAAATATTCTACTTAATTAATGGGCTACGGATACCGTGTCGTACATTTGGACCCTTTTTATTACAACCGAGGCCTCGTGTATTGAATTTTAATTATTTCTAACAGGGCACGTGCCTTAAGACCACACATGAACGCGGCCCTAAATACCTGGTGACTTAAATTCCACAAGGTGTGTTATCACAGCTTATCTCCCATCCGTGAAAGAAGTTGTGAAATGTTCACATAAATGTTTACCTTATGCAATTCTCAATGAATGACATGGTTGCATCAGAGTGCATTGAATTGTATTACATTAGCATGGACACAATGAGCCGCTCCATACAATGCCGTGCGTACTGAAGAACCTCTGAAATCAATGCACATGCATTAATACGCTTATGAGCTTACACAATGAGCTTTCTCGTTCAGAAACAAACGTATTAACTGACAACGTAATTGTTAATGACACGCCGTGTTGCATCGGTAAAGCGTTTAAAACAGAGGATGAGAGAAATCTTTTGTTTATCCTTATCCGCATAATCTGGAAAAATAAAGAGAAAGGACTAGTTTTCTTAAAGGTTAACTATCAGTTCAATTGTTTCAAATGCCAATCTGATGAATTAATTTAGAGCACAATAGATGATTGACATATCAATATCGTTTATCGAAAATTGTATCTGAAAATATCGAATCTTTGGTGGTGGGTGTCAATGCGTCTCCTACGCTCTTTACTAGCGGAGGAAGTTGAGTCACACATTAGGTAGTTCCTAAGCGATAAATTTCAATTTGCTTAATATTCCGGAGAGGACCCTGCGCAATCATTCTGCGGAATGACGGCCAACCTTACCGGGGGAATTTGATGCGACTGTCATACTAAATATTAAGGAAATTGAAAATTTGAGTGTCAATTTAATATTCAAAATTTATAACCGTATTTATTACGGTATAGGCGGCCGGCATAAATTGTTAAAACAACGGCCAGATCATGTAGCCTTGTATGTAATCGAAATCGATCTCATCTGATGCTCTCCGACTTGAAAGACCAATAATGCTGATATTGTCTGCAATTCAAGCGTTACAAACTCGAGTAGAAATATTGCTAGAGCTATTTATGTACATAGTTGACTGTTACTTTAAAATATATTTTTTTGTATATGTTTGGGATAGAAATTGTAGGGCTGTTTAATTTTAAAAGTGATAAAAAATATATTTATTTCGTAAATCGAATAAATATATCAGTTTTACATGTCAATATATTGTTTTCTGATTAAACATTCGAAGGCATTGTACCAGTCATTTTATACAAATTTGATAAAAGAGTAACAGAAACGTTTAAGATGTAGGTATAGGATATTTATCAAAGTTTTTAAGGCGGCATTCCTATGGTCTTCGAGGGAAGGACAGCTGATGATTCTGAGAGATAGCAGACGCGTGGAGCCGGGAAAATAATGTAAAAAGGTCAGCTTTATTCCGTGTTTGCGCTGACCATTGTATAGTTGTGAACTGAATACAGCAGATGTATGTTCCTATACTGAGACCATAGCCGCAGTATTCTCATGAAAATGTTCAATAGAAAATACATGCCTAAGTGTTTGTTGCATTCAGCTGCATTTACCAATACCGCATTTAGTGTTAAAATCAAACAAACTGTCAACAGAAAGGACTCTATGTTAGTTGTATGCAAGCTTGTGTTACCTACGTAACAGGTGGTAATTGGTATTTTGTGGACGGCATTATGCATGCAACGACCAGCGACGCGAGCGCAGGTTTGTTGCACAACGAACCCCTCGTCTCTCACACCTAACTCACCAACATAATCATTTGCGAACGAACGCTCTTGCTAACATAAACTGTCAAAACGTAGTGATTACTCGCAATTAAGACGGTTTAACAGCAAATTGCTTGTAACAGAATCGATCAAGAAAAGTTACAGCTATCCTGTAATTACTCAAGCGTTAACAGTTGGTCATTTGTCGGTTTAAATTAAGAACTGAATGGTCAACAGCCTATACTTGTTTTAAATAGTTTTGAGTATTCATTCGTTGTGATTTGTAAGTCAATTATTAGCTAAGGTAAGCCTTAATTGACTTCGCTATAGCGAAACGGTATCTATGTGTTTTATTACTATGGCAGTTGAAATTGACAGAGTAATAAAATATGATTTGAGATAGGTGGAAGGAATTGAGATGAGGAAAACGAAGTATTGAGTTGTTAAGGAAAAGGAAAAAGAATAATAATACAAAGGTGGATTGGAAGTGACACGTTGTAGAGGAAAATTAAAGTTGCATCGTAGGTAGTATGCATGCATTTGAAAATATAAATGTTTCGGGGCTATCCCTAAACTACATTATGTAATAAGAATATTGGAAGGGCAGCTAAGACTTACATTATGGTGTCAAAGGGTTGTGGGAAAACATCATCAAGTTACATACCATAAAACACAAAAATTAACCTAAAATATGTTATTATTTAAATATTGATTTTATTTAAACCTTCGAAACACGTGATTCGATACACAATAGAAAGTCAATAGCAGCCCGGCTGTCGCTTGGTTGTCGAAAGGTTAAGATAGTAATCAATTTGGAACTGCTATTTCATTATTCAGTCCTGGGCCTAAGGCCCGGTTTCTACCAAAACGGAGAGGAGAGGAGATGTGTTATACAACCAATCAGCTTGCGTCATTTTGACAGCTGAGCGCTGCGCTTAGCTTCAGCACATACAAAACTGAGAAATTGGGCTCTAATGTCAAAATGACACCCCCAGGATCAAGCCAGAGGGGGAAGGCATAATTGTGATCACCCGTGACAAGTATACGGGAGGTGGACGAAGTCTAAAAGTCATGAAATTCGTGACATGTTGTTTATATTTATTCCAAATGCTAAACTTCCAATAATAAAACACGATCAGATAAGTTTAATACTTCAACACAAACAAAGTTCAGTGGGCATCAAAAGTATTAAAGCACATGAAGCATCGAGATTATCGCTGTAAGTACATCATGAACGAACGTTCGATTAATTTCCAGGAAAATTAAAACAGTGCATCTTGTTTGGGTTTCAGTTCTAGCAAAATATTTTCCATGTGTTCCACGAACTTGACCTTCGGTACTATAATGGATATATATGTCACCTTTCTGATGCACGATATTAGCATATTGTGTTCAGAAAAGTATCTATCACAAGGCACTGGTATGACAAAGATAATCATCATCTCTTTAGCCTTGTCCCAACTATGTTGGGGACGGCTTCTAGCCTGACCTGATTCAGCTGGATACCAGTGTTATACGTGAAGCGACTGCCTATCAGACCTCCACAACCCAGTAACTGGGCGACAAGATACCTGTTGGTTAGACTGGTCAGACTTTCTGGCTTACCCGTGCCCGTAACGACTGTCAAAGTTCTACGAATGACATCCGGGACCAACGGCTTTACGTGCTTTTCGAGGCACGGGATTGTTAGTGATGTCCAAGGTGAACTTTAGAAAGTATATATGAATTGCAAAAGTCACAAAGGTACTTGCTTGGATTCGAACCCAACGTAACGAACGTGTAAGAAGTTATCTTCTTACACGTCAGGCAGGCGACTTATCCACTGGGCCATCACGACACTGGTATGACAAAGATGTCAGAATAAAAAGTAAAAATCTCTGAGCAGTTGCAAACTAGCTTTTTATGTCGGTCTCTGTGTGTCTAGTTCGTTTAAACGGCATACTGCATTCTGATGTGGTTTTCGGAGAGATTATTTGTAGAACTAATTCTGAGAGGTTAAAGTAATTTGGATTTAAATATTCTCAATGAATAATTTATTGCCATAATCTGTAGTTTCTACTCGTGTAATGCGGATGATTCTGTGGATTTCACTCCTGTAAAAGGTTCCGTATATCCATGTGTCTGTCTGTCTATGGGGGTACACATACGTTTCCTTATGTCCTAAAATGATAAGTACTTTTTTTTTAATAACAGAATATCTAAACAGTTCCTTATTTAAGGAAGGAAAACCAATGGAAACCTTATGTGCGAATTGCTTCGCATTGGTTGTTAATTTTTTCATCAATTTACCTTTTATATAGCTGTGTTCTACGTGAACCCACGAACTTCTGGACGGTTCAAGGTTATTAGGGATGTAAGTGCATACATATTTATTGTTTTTTACAGTCTGGATTCTGTTTCCCATCATTTAGACGTTCCAGAGTTTGTTATTAAAACAATTAATATGAACTAAAGGTGACTTGCTTGTACCTCGTATTTTTGTATTGTTTGTACGGGTTTCTCCTTTGTTTAGTTTCCTTAGTGTTAAGAAACTGTACATAAATCTTGTACATCATGTAAAGCTGAGAATATCTGTGTCGTCCATTTCCTAGCATTAGTGACTCATGTTGCGTTTCTGGATGCTGTTTATGAACACACCAAGTTTCCTGCATGTGTTATGGAGAAAAAAGATGAAATAGAAATTGCTTTACAAGGATCTGAATCGATATTGGGTCTGTAAAAGTTAATAAACTTATTGCGATATCTTCAATTGTTTTTCAATTTTCTCTTCCTAGCCAAAGTTAGCTGCTTATGTTATAAGGCTTAGGTGGTTGCTTAAGTTTAAGGACGGCAATCTATTTATTTATTTATTTTATTTATTTATTCATTTAATTGCTGATCAAGGGTAATAAAGTGGTGTTAAAATACATTCAATACGTTCTCCTTAACCTACCTTTCTGGCATGCAAATTTTACATAAAATGATTTATTTATTATTAGAGAACAGATTTGTGCTTAATAGATGTAAATAAGTACATGCATCAACATAAAATTAGTACAGATTAACATTCATAACAATTATATAGTAAACATTAGATTTATCGTCCATATGATACAATTCAAATAATGAATATTAAGATATCAGTACAACTTTCCAATACAATAAAATAATCAGAAGACATAAGAGTAATCTTAGAATACAAGTAAAATAAATAAAATTAAAATGTCAATATTATCAATCATCATCATGTTCAAATTATTATAAAATGTCAATATATCAGTTATCATCATGTTAAAATTAATAGAAATGTCAAATATATCAATTATCATGTCTAAATTATGTCAGTGTATTCATTATTATATGAAAAATAGTAATAAAAATGTCTATCTTATTGAATTCGTATTGTCTAGTCACATTATTTACCTTCGAGAAAATCACTAATTTTATAATAAGTTTTGTTGACTAAAAAGTCGCGCACACGTTTCTTGAAAAGATTACTATTTAAGCTTTTTACGTCATCTGGTAACCTATTGTAGATCTTTGGTGCCATGCAGTATATACTCTTTTGCAATAAAGCTGTATTTGCCTTCTGTAATTGCCCTCTAATTGGCGCGTTTTTTCTCCTGCTGCGATTACCTGTGTCTGGCAAAGTTTCAAAAAGTTCAGGATTTGATTTTAAAAAGGTCACGGTTTCAAAGATGTATAGACAAGGTAGCGTCAGGATCTTATATTGCCTAAAGTATGGTTCACAACTATCTTCATTCTTAAGATTGAACATCGCTCTTATACATCTTTTCTGAGCTTTAAATATTAGTTCCTTATTTGTCGAATTGCCCCAAAATATTATACCATATCTAAGATATGAGGCAGTTGCTCCATGATATGCTGTGAGTAAGGCATCAATATTAAGCACGGGTGCAAGTTTATATAGCGCATACGCTGTACTACTGATTTTTTTACCTAGCTCTTCTGTATGTGTTTTCCAATTTAAATTGTTGTCAATAGTTAGTCCTAGAAATTTTGTTGTGGTAACCTCGCTAACTTCAGTATTATTATATTGAATTTTTAAATCTTTAAATATTGGTATTCTTTGAGTGAATTGTATTAGTTTTGTTTTATTTATATTTATCTTCAAATTATTATTATCTAGCCAGTTTATTATATTTAGTAAGGTTGTGTTTATGTCAGCTTCATAGTCATTTTTATTCTTACATTTTATTGCAACTGTACTATCATCCGCAAATAATGTTATAGGATGAGTAGTTGCTTTAGGCAAGTCATTTATATATAAAATAAATAACAGGGGGCCTAAGACACTACCCTGCCCCACACCATATTTTACTGTTCGCGCGTGAGAAGTGTATGTTTCTTCTCTTTTATAAGTTTCATTTATGCGTTTAATCTCTACGAATTGTTTGCGATTTGTCAGATATGATTCTATAAGACTTAAAATATTTCCCCGTATACCATAGTGGTCAAGTTTTTCGAGTAAGATTTTATGGTCCACATAATCGAATGCTTGAGTCATATCACAAAAGATTGCGCATATTGGTGTCCTAATATCCAGTTTTGTCATTATAACATATAGAAAATCGTAAATCGCTCTATTTATGCTCTTCTTCTGTCTAAACCCTTTTTGTTCCTCTATTAGAATATCGTGTTTTTCTAAATAACTGTAAAGTTGCTTATGGATGAATTTTTCGAAAACTTTTGAAAGTACTGGTATGAGTGTGATGGGTCTGTAAAAGTCCATAAGTTCTCGATTCTCTTTTTTGAAGAGTGGTTTCACTATAGATATTTTTAGGCCATCCGGATAAATACCTGTGGATATACTTAAATTTATGATGTGGCTTATATGTGCTGATATGTCTTGGCTTGTGCATTTAACTACCTTGGTTGATATTTCGTCATACCCTACACTATTTGTATTTTTTAGTGTTGACACAATCGATTCGACATCTGAAGGGCTGCAGGGTGCAAGAAACATTGAGTTATTTCTCCTGTCAATGTGTTTAGTAACTTTAATGCCACGATTTGCAATAGGAACAATCTTATCAACAAAATAATCACTAAAAGCATTAGCTATCTCTTGTGGACTTGTAACTATTTTGCTGTCACTTATCTTCAGTTTGGAGATCATATTAGGGGAGAGGTTTTGTTTTGACTGATTAATAATTTTCCACGTTGTTTTCATTACATTTTTTGAAGTTTTTATGTTATGTATATTTTGAGAGCGTTGCGTTAACCTAATAATATTTTTATATTTTCTGGCATAGTTTTTATAGTTGCATTTGTTTACATTATTCGACTTTAGTCTATACTTCCATAACAATTTTCTTTTGGTCTTACTACATAGTTTTATAACCCGCGATATCCATCTCGTTTTATTTGTTGATTTTATTGTGATAAATTTATACGGAAAACATAAATTGTAGAAAAGTTTAAAAGTGTCCATGAATGTATTGTACGCTACATTTGGGTTATCAGTTGAATATACATCTGTGAATGATAAACTCCTGATACATGTCTTAAATTTATTGATGTTTTCCACACTGTAATTTCGCTTTTTTATGCGCCAGAACTTAATTTCACCCTGATTTTTAATTGGACACTCTATTAATTGTGTTGTGTGATCAGACAACGAAAATTCGATAATTTGAGATTTACATTGCTTTCTAAAATTGTGTAAAAAGTTGTCTATACATGTTTTACAGGTTTTATTTTTTATTCGAGTAGGTTCTCTAAATTCTATACATAAGCCATATTGTGATAGCAAACATTCAAATTCTATAGAGGTGCTATTGCTCTTTAAAACGTCAATGTTAAAATCCCCTGCAATAATCACCTTTTTATTACGCTTACTACAAATTAACTTCAAGAGTATTTCCAGTTTTTCAAAGAACATATTTATATTACTAGGTTTAGGAACTCTGTACAGACAAATTATAATAATCTTACATTTAACTAATTCTATACCGCAACATTCAAACGTACCAGATAATGATAATCTGGCTATTTCTTTCATTTCCTGCCATTGATGTCCTTTTTTTACCAGTATGCATGCACCTCCTCTATTGATATCTCTTCTACTATATATTGCAGCTAGCTGGTAATTTGGTAAATATAGATTGTTTTCTAGTCCGGACATGATGAAGTGCTCTGTGATACAGACTACATCAACGTTGACATCCTTTTCACTCAATTCTTCAAGACAGACGGCGAGATAATCAGATTTGTTTAGTAAGCCCGCGATGTTCTGATGCAGTATTTGTAGGTTGTCGTCACAGAAAAAACTGAGTGTTGTTTATTGCACCACTAGTAATTTGCTCATGTGCTTTATTGGCCTCCATATTGAGGTTCTTTATTTTTAGTAATATATCGTGAAATATAGTCTTCATTCCAGTGTTGCTTAGCCGTCCATCATATTTACAGAACATCGTACCATCTATGGATAGATTTAAATTTGAGTCGACTATCGTAGCGTAGTGGTGTGTATTTACGTCAAGGTAGAGTAGTGTATTAAACATCTCTACGCGCCAGTTAAATACTGCAGCGTAATAACTGCATTTGTACGTGGGGAGACACAGTATGATATTCGTGTGGCGTATTTTCAGTAGGATATCTCTTAATTCTAATATAAGATTGAAATAATTATTTGTTGTTCTAAAGTCTTCTTCTCCAATCAAAATTACACAATAATCATTGCTTGTGAAAGCGTATAGTTTTTCATGTAGATTTTTTAGCATTTGCAGGATTCCACACTTCGGTAAGAGATAATGACATAGTTGATTCTCCTTAAATGTCTCTAGTGCAATTGATAGTACACTAGTTTCCTTGTTTGAACTTATTAGGCATATCTTCTTAAGGGAATGGTATGGCTGTTTTGTATTTATACTATTGTTAGTGTTACTTAGATCTAGTGTCCTGCTATCCGCGTGTAGTCGTTCTTGTTCGATTGGTAAAGGTTCAGTGTTTTTCAGCTCAGTTTGTGTCAGGTTTTCTATTTGTTTTGTAAGGGATATGTTTTCTCGTTGTAGTTCTTCTAATTGTTTTTGTAGGAGTGCAATTTTCCGTTGTTGTAATGACGTTGCTATGTCGTTGTAGGGTTCAAGTTTTGAAGTTGAAGCCAGTGGGGAAACAGTAGGAGACCTTTTACTTCTCGACAGAGAATGTCTATTCTTCATCTCACTTTTATGTGGACTATTTCCTATTATTGTAGACGAGCTGCACAGTGTCTTCAATATTTTTACTTCTTCACTTAGCATTTGTATCTGCCTATTGAGATTGTTATTTTCTAGTATAATGTTTTCCAATTCACTTTCAGTACTCTCCAGTTTTCTAGTAAGTATAGATATTTGTTCTTTCATCTCAGAAATATACAGATGGTCGGTTCCAGTACAGTCCATACTCTTAGACATTATATTGGATGTATCATATAACTCATGACAGATTTCAGAGTCAGTAAACAGAGGAGAAGCCGTTAAAACAGACAGATCTTGGGTTGTGGGTAAAACCGTATCAACACACTGATCTTTATTTGTAGACTGTGTAGTTTCTGGGGTTGGAAGGATAGGTTCTAATATATTGTTATTTTTCTTACGCTGAGTAACGTTCGATAAGTCAGTGGAAGTAGATATATTTTTATTTTTGATGTTTTTTTGAGTGCAAGATTTGCATTTCCAGTTTTTTCTCGATTCTTGACTCATTAGGCGGTAAGTTTGTTCAGGATAGCCGTCGCAATCCGGTTCACATCTGTTTTTGCAGATTGAGCACATTGCTGTAGTTTTAATGTCAACAAGTTTTTTACATTTAAAACATGATACTAGTGTCGCCATCTTGCGGCCACTATTTGCGTTCGTATTGATATTGGACGCCATCGTTTCCGATAAAGATCCAACGTTCTTTTATGTGGCGGGTATGCAAATAGTTTTGCTACTCGTCTTTAGATGGCGCTCTTCACAATATTGTTGAGCCCTAATGTCAATTTGTTATGAATGACTGTTAAAAATTTCAAATCAACGAAAACAAAAGTTTATCACTTTTTGCAATTTTATTACTAAACTAGTATTATGTTCATTAGATAAGGAGCTATGCAGTATGATTTAGCCAGAGTTAGTTTGTATCACTGCGAAACATTCGTTTTAGGAGGTAGTATCACATTAGCTGGGTACAGATTGATTCACACTTCACTTTCACTGTCTTTTATCGTCATAGCCCGCAAAGTTTTTTCGAAGATAACACTATATGGTCACTATTACATCTTATTACACAAGTTTATTATAGTTACTAGGCTTATAACACACTACAACTATTTTTTTTTTCGTTTTTATTTACGCACTCAATGTTTACGTGCCGCTAGCGACATCTACTTTCGATCGATCGAATCGTGATCTATATCTACTTAAATGCCTGGGTCAGAATATTTTACAAAAACTAAACTTATATATTTATATTACACTCAAAATAACTATTTATTTACCCACACTGGCAAAAACATATCAAATTTTTAATTCGACCTATAGATACATAGTTTTACGGCGCATGCTTTTGTAATATCATAAATGTAAGTCCGCTTAACTTTACTGCCACTAATGGAATTAATAAAATCTATGTAATAATTAATAACCTTTCTATAGTGAAAAGTCATTGCAGAAATCATTCAGTCGTTCCGGAAATTAACACTACAAACCAGAAATCAAATTTTATCTCTTCATTATAACAGTAAATACATTATTACAAGCTATTGACATATAACTTTGATGTAAGCCTCTTTTCAACATCAAGCATAATAGATATTAGTTGTGTTGTGAAATTTTCATTAGGCCTCAGGAACAATTATGCTTTTACGAAAGCCGCAGAGCTTTCTATGTGTAGTTAATTATTTACCCCGAGTAATAATGCTTATTAAATATGGCAATTTGCGAGCATTTGTACCTTAAATCAATAGTTATGACTACCTTGACTTCCTTTAATAATTACATTGGACCGTGGTACCTAAAGACCATTAGGAAGGTAGGCCAATACTTAATTACTATAAATTGCTTGGACGGCTAAGAAAATGCTGTTTCTTTATATCCATAGACTTGTGTTAACTCATTTTATAGTTGAATTTGGTAATTTAATAAAATTCTATTCTTAAAGACGAGATAGAGTATATGTTACAACGTATTGTTTGCTTTTAAAACAAAACGTAAACTCACAAGTTTATCTAAAAAGACACAAGTGACTAACCCGTGCCTGTGCGTGTAGTGCGTGCCTCAAACGTAAACATGAAAATTCACAACACAATTTCCATAAACACGTTTATTGGGAGTGTGGAGCTTACATAGTTTCAGGGCTTGTAGTACAAGGCGAAGGTTAATTCTCATTGCTTATATTTTGCTGTAAGTAAATCCGGCGTGGTACAATGTACTTATGTATTTACTTTAGCAACTCCCAGTATTGGGTCAATGACGGCCGACAGACAGATTAATCGTTCGGTAAACAGACTCCTATGCAGCGTGAACTTAGTGTCATCACGAAATGATTTGTGTAAAAAATAAAAGCATTAATATTTGCTCTGCTTCATAAAATCAGGAGATGTTACTTCCTTCAATGTCATGAGAGTTTTTAGGCTGAAGTATTCAGTGAGTCATGAATGTATTAATATTTGTATGTATTCGATTTTTGATGATCTAAATGGGGTCCGATCGAGCGTTGTTGAGGGAACGTTCCATTTCCGCATAGAAACAAATAATTCACATAGCAAGAACCATTATACGACTATGGCGAGACGTTTTCAGTAGAACACTCTATTATGAAAAATCAGCAAGAAATTCCGGGAAAACGGAATTGGCGGCCAGATTGCCGGGTCGATGTATGACTTGGTTTGTTATTCGAATATCGGTCTTTGTTGCACAGTGAGTACTTGTAATTATGACGTACCAGCTCGAAAGTACTGTTCTCCTTTAAAATGAAGTGTGAACTCCATGATATCACTGCCAGAGACTAATTAGAACATTTTATCCTAATTAATACCTCCCATTAGCATGTCGAAATAACAGACTGCGCGTGTGTGTTGAAACCGTCTGTGGGTACGTTCAAACACCTACTCAAGACTATAATTTTACAATCTGCTAAAAGCCTAAGGTGTTTCTGTTTTGGCAGGCTACTCTGTGTACATTAGGAGTTTGCGCGTGTCTATGAACTTAGGTATTAATTGGGAACCTCATCTAGCAGACTGCGGGGCGCTTATTCTTGCATTGTGCTCATTAGTTCGCAGTTTTAATGATCTCAGTATTTGTGCCAACTAGACTCACCTCATTGTCTTCAGCGTTTTATCCTAAAATGGGTACGCTCTCTATAAACTTTACTACTCTGTATGCTGAAAGACTAATAGAAAATCACGCTAATAGTGTTTTTCTAAAAAAATTCTATAAATATATTGAGTTTTTATCCTGACTTCAAAGTTTACACCAGATTTTTTTGCAGCAAATACATACATTAGGTACTATACTCTATATCTCGTGGAAACATGCATGACCAATCTCAGATTGGGCCATCATTAAATTCCAGAAATATTTATTGATCACTGTCATTGATTATAAAATGCAAGAAAATCAATCTATCAAAATTCATCCGTGCATTGTTATCAAGGAAGGACAATGGAGCGTCGAAAAGTTTTGGCAATGCGTCGAATACTGAACCACGCCGCTTGCCATATTAAGTGACATAAAAAAGTATGATGAAAGGTGCCGATAGACAGTTTGCGTGTTAGACTAGACAGTAGAGCGTAGAAGGAATACCAAACCGCCTTTAGCAGGATTCGGAATGTTACCTCACTGCTTTCCTAGGATTCTGCATTTACCTGCATGTATTTCTTAAAACTTGATTCATAAGTACTGCGTTTGCAATTCTCTTTTGTTCCTTAAAGGTTTGTACCTGGGATGTATCATGATGTTTACTCATGAAATGGGTCATCAGGTTTCCTTAACTTTTAAAGCTGATACACATTGTATTAAAGAAGTGCCGGTAATATAATAATTGGCGTCATAGACATTTGTTCTGACGTCAATCACATCCTGCGACGTGCAATGTTAACACTCGTAGGAAAAATGGTCACTTCATCCCCACTGTAGTACCCCTTGCGATGACGCTCTATAATGTACATAAGTTTGTTATTATCAGATCTGTAAAATGCTGATTAAATGATTGTCACCCCCCCACTGACTATTTTTGGTTATCACTGTGAGTCTGAAAAGGACATAAAACCACGGTGGTCCAACCGTCAAATTAAATAATACAGGAAAGGACGTTCCTTATTTAAAATTATGATGTTTGGGTGGGATTTATTCAACACACGCGGTGGCCTTAGCTGCACTCGTAAGTATATTTAAATGTGTTGGGCTGCACCTCAGTAGGCTATGGTTTACTCCCGCTCGAAGTAAAATACACGCGGAAGGATTGCAGACGTGTACGTTACCTAAACAAACTGGAGCATCTAGTTTCGCCTGAGAAAGTGTTCCATAAACAAAGTCAATTGGTCTAAACGGGTGAATTTTTATTCTGGGGCGATGAGATCATTAGGTGAATGGCCGATGGCTGGGAGATTTTAGTGGAAATGGGTCGCGGGGACTCCACCATGACATTGATGGGTCGAGCTCGAGAGGCCTGGTAAGAAAGCAATCACTTGTTTTTAAAATTGTACCTAATCTGATATAAACAGAAGAGGCGGCAGTGTCTGTGTGAGTTTATTTCTGTGTTGTGTATTTGTAATCGCTTCTTAATATTAACTGCTTATGGAACTAGGTTACACTTCGATTAAACAAATATTCAAAAACTATACCAAACACTATTAATCTTATATTATTAACAATTCAGTTTATAAGAACAGTTTATATAAATGTGTCAAAGCTTAAAGCATCTGTTTTGCCTATAAATTCTTGGACGACGTCTTTACATAAGAACGGAAATTAAATTTAATTCTGACAGTAACACGAGTAATTCACCAGAATGAGTTAAATATACCCAGAGTTATGTGCCTACTAAAATTATTTTTATTATATTAGCGGCGCCTAGACAGGGCTTCAAAATTTAAATACTTCTAGATTTGCAATAAATATATTTTATGTATCGACACTTTATCTCTAGCACACAAAAAGAGCTTTTAGTTTTGAAGTACACCATAAAAAAGTGTTATTCATAAATCACAGTGCCAATAGCTATGCAATTTTTAATCTTCGCGGGTTTTCAAGAGGTTTTTTTTCTTGAAAATCATTATAAGGACGCCTTTGTTTCGAGTTGCTTAATTTAATTAGACAGTTGAGTAAAGTGGTACAATTTTCATGCCATGACATGCTGATGATTCATCATAACAAAGCTTTGAAAGATGGGATTAATTTCGAGAGAAGTATGTATGTTTGTTTGTTCAGAGAAAATGGGGAAAATATTTAGCTTTTCATAATACTCATATTAGTGGCGCGCTTTGATCTTCAAGGCGGCGCTTGCTGAACCCATTATATGTTCAAGCGACTAGCCTAACGAGACCATGTCATGTTGTGTTGAGTATATTGAGGAAATCTTCGTCTCTTTGATTACTTTGTGGATACGTACAGGCCGAATAGTTTATATTTCAGGGGTGGTCCAAACTGTGGCTGAACATCATTAGAGTAGTTCGTGGGTTCGTTCCTAGACTTCAGATTCTCTATACATCTTTTGAAACGGAAAGATGAATAGAGAATCTGAAGTGAGGAGTTAAGAGACCGTCTGGCTTATTACCTATGAAACAGCAATCAGCAATATTTGCGCAGTGATCGCGCGGTCACCGCGCGATTAATCGCTTAACGTCAAAAGAAATCGTATTATGTATGAACCGATTGCTAGTCGCTCGCTGATTGTTCTATGCACTTATTGGTACGATGACGATAAAGTAGCAATCGCTGGAACGAAAAAAAACTTAACTTTGCTCTTAAAAACCATACTAAATACGAAACCACCAAACGAAAAATGCATGTTTTAGTTAACTGATTGCTCCACAGAGGCAGCACTATCGCTAGATTGCTAATTGACTTGACGTATTTTGAAATGCCGTTTGAGAAGCAAATATTGTGAAATTATCGTATCGTAATCCCGGTGCCGGATGGTTTTAACGGACGGAGCTACGAAGTCACGTTCAGAATATCAGTAAATTGTGCCGGGCCGAAGGGGTTTGATATGTCAAACAATTTAAATAACCTCGCCCTCTTTGGTTGCTGAGCGTAAGGTTCTAGTCCTAGATTGGATTGTGTTACTATTTTTTTTTATTTAGGATTATTTCAGGATTTTGGAAGTTGTGATGATAAAATTATATTTATTTTATAAGTAGGATAAATCACTACATAGTATATAACAAAGTCGCTATCCGCCGTCTGTCTGTCCCTATGTATGTTTAGATCTTTAAAACTACGCAACGGATTTTGGTACGGTTTTTTTAAATAGATAGAGTGATTCTTAAGGAAGGTTTATATGTATAATATATGCATAATATAGTTAAGGAAAGCCGGGATTTTTCAAGATTGTAACACCCGTGTGAAGCTAGGGCGGGCCGCTAGTATAAGATATAAGCGGGTTTCTCTTCATAGCTGGCGCCGATCCGATGAACAGGTAAATTAAAGATCTTTTAAAAGTAAGAAAAAATAATCAGCAATGTTTTTATTCTTCTTGTAAAGAGAACAATGTAGAGAGGGAGTACCACTCTCATGATTAGAATCCGAGATTAATTATCACATCTAAATCTAATCTACCGCGTTTATTTCGAATATTCGATAAACGAACTCGAAACGAACGAAATTGCTAGAAAAATCTAGATACCTAAGCTAATTAAAATAAAACTCTGAATTTTTGTTGGCGTAACCACATGTCGAACCGCATTTTGAAATTGATTGAACCGATCCATTTTCTCGACACTTTTCGTTCTAATTAAAATCTAGAAATATCGAAATTATTTGCATTTTCTGCTATATTGATTGGTACATGGACAGTACATGCATATTATTTTCAATTTAAAAATATTTTCTTGCTAAAGTTTCCTAAGTAATCTGGGTATCTTTAAAAAAAACGGACGAAATGCGAGACGGGGTCGCACAGTTTCCTTTTAACTTTATTTACTGTTATGGCGGCCACAGTAATAAACACTCTAGCAAAATTTTATGTATCTGCATATCACTGTTCAGAAGATAGTCTCAGGATCTTCGGAGAAGCATAAAGACATACTGCGAGATCATAAATGCAAATAAACTTAGTAAATAAAAAAACAAATGAATGTCTTAACACTTAAGACCTATAAAATTCAGATAAAATGAACATTAGGAAAACAATAAGCGGGATTACCCATGAACAGATATTTGTAAACTAAATGGAATATAATCTAAAATGGAGTATTTGTGATGTAAAGACATCCTTATTCTAAAAACCCGCGCCGATTAAGTCTGATTGGTTTATTTTTGATTTTGATTAGTGCTCCATTTCTTGTCTGTCGACATGAGATCCCGTTGATAGATCGCGCGCCATCAATCTGACTGATTGGTGAAATTGATAGGCGCCGTCTGCTTCTCTAACAACTAGATGCACTGCGAATCTAAACAAAACAGAAAAGAAACTCAACTCAGGATTGTTAAACAACATAGATTATTGCTAGACATTTTTCTTGGGCCAGAACTTCAACACTTTAAAATCAATTTTAAGAATTTAGATTACTCGATAAACCTGTTAGCGATGTTCAAATCGTGTAAATAATGTATAAATGTACGAATTCGTAGCGATGTGATTTAGGTAAAATGACATGATCATAGACATGGTTGTTTCTGTGATTTTTATGGTTTGACGTGTAATTTTTATTGCTTAATTTTAAAATAAATGTTTTTGTAAAATTCGAACCCAATTTAGGTATTTAATTTTTTGGTGAATAAAAAATAAATAATTACTACGACGTTCTTTTCTATAATTGGGAACCTAGCTGAATAGATAGCTGCAGCAGACAGTATCGCCTTATTAAGTTCGTTCTGAATGTTCCGTGAGACTAGAGCTCTGACCAGTACTTTTAGACAAGTGGCATTGTAGAATAGTATAGGAAATGTCAAATTACTATTACCGTCTGTTCTATTATAGTCTGGTTTTAGTATCCCTAGCGATTTACTATTCTACTTCTGGTTTTTCTTCGTCAGAATTGGGAAAATTTGATATTTTCAAAGTGTCGTCATTACTTCGATACACTACTGTTCTGCGGTGGGGTGACAAGTCGTCTGCGGTCGGCAACGACACGTGGAGCTGGACGACGTGACGCTAGCTGCGGAAGGAGTTCCGTAGAAATACATAGAAATACGTGGAAACCATGCACTATGCAATGTGTCGCAGCTACTGTCTTGTCATCTACGGACGTCAGTCTTTAAACTATTATGATGAATTGCTTAGTAGAAATGGAATTTCTAGACTAATATTAATAAATTATTTTAAAACCACTTTACATTGAAATCTTCACATACAAAATTCTGTGATAATAGTGGTGTTAGCATAGCAAGTATTTAGTACCTCTCAAGGTGATCGAGAATAGCTTAATGCTCTTAAAGTACTCTTAAAGTACACACTATAGTGATTTGTCAGACGTTTTCTCTGGTTCTAACGTTCATGCCGTTCTGATCTCTGAGAGTTGGCTCAAACCCCATCTTCTTTCTACCACCTACTCTCTTCCTGGCTTTGTTCTTATCCGTAACGATAGAGTTGGGAAGGGAGGTGGTGGTGTTGCTATCTATCTTCGTAGTGATTTTCCTTTCAAAGTTATTGCCTCGTCTCCTTCTCCTTACAATGCTTCCGTTGAGTACCTCTTTCTAGAGATTTATGTCAAAGGCATTAAGACCCTTCTTGGCGTTGTTTATTGTCCGCCTGCTGTTGATTATTTCTCCAGCCTTGAATTGGCGTTGGAATCCGTGGGGTCAGAGTATGCTCATTGCGTCATCATGGGTGATTTTAACACTGACCTTATGAACCTAACTCCTCGTTCCCGCAAACTCCTCCACATCATTGAATCCGTTAGTCTCCATGTACTTTCACTTCAACCCACTCATTTCAATATCTCAGGTGATGATACATGGCTAGACTTAATCCTTAAATCCTCTCCCTCTCTTGTGTCCTCCCACGGTCAACATCCTGCCCCTGGCTTCTCTCACCATGACCTCATTTTCCTTTCCTATATCCTTAAGCCACCTAAACCCCTACCCAAAGTACTGCACATGCGTTGTTTTGCACGCCTGGATGTAGAGAAGCTACGTCAGGAGGCGTCGGAACTGGATTGGGGGCATCTAGCAGAGGCTACAAATATTGACGACAAGGTCAAGATATTTAATGAGACAGTTATAGCTCTCTATACTAGACATGCTCCAGTGAAGAGGGTTAAAGTTAGGCGTCCACCTGCTCCTTGGATGACGCTGGGAGTGCGAATGGCTATGAGGCGCAGAGACCGCGCTTTTCGGAAATATAGGAAGGATCGCTGCGAGGAGAATAAGTGCCTGTTCAAAACTGCAAGAAACCGGTGTAACCAGATGATACGTAACGCCAAACGCCGCCATATTCTTGAAAATATTTCCTGTTCTTCCCCTGCTGATATCTGGAAATTCCTCGGAACTTTAGGTATCGGTAGGTCACGTTACGTGGATTTTCCTAAAACAATTGGCTTAGATGACATCAACCGTCACTTTACAACTACTTGTCCATTGAATTTACTAACGCTGTCTCAGACGGTTGATTTCATTAAGGACCTACCGGGCCCGATTATAGAGCCATTTCATTTCTCTCCAGTCGCTTCGAATGAAATTAAAAGGATTATCCTATCCATTAATTCTAAAGCTGTGGGTTGTGATGGGGTTAGTCGCCACATGATCACCTTAATTTTAGACTCCCTTCTCCCTCCGATTACCCATATTATCAACTTTTCCCTTGATTCCGGACAATTCCCTTCCCAGTGGCGTATGGCTTATGTCCGTCCACTTCCCAAAATTAGTAATCCTTCTCTACCTAATCATTTCCGCCCTATTTCCATTCTTCCTTTCCTGTCCAAAGTGCTCGAGGCCTGTGTACACAAGCAGTTCTCAGGGTTTGTTCATCGGAACAATTTGGTGAGTTCGTTCCAGTCCGGGTTCAGGCCTGGGCATAGCACGTCCTCTGCTCTCCTCAAAGTGACTGGTGACATTAGAGAAGCTATGAGCGATACTAAAGTTACCGTGTTGGTGTTAATTGACTTCTCTAATGCCTTTAATGCCGTCAGTCACGACATCCTTATATCTATCCTCTCACACCTTATGGTTTCTTGCGAGGCGTTGGAATGGTTCTCTTCATATCTTCGGGGACGTCAGCAGTCGGTACGCGTCGATGAGAGTTCATCTAGTTGGCGTGAGTTGGATGCTGGTGTCCCACAAGGCGGTATTCTATCTCCTTTATTATTTTCCATTTTCATTAACTTTATTACTCACTGTCTTCGGTGTTCGTATCATCTTTATGCTGATGATCTTCAGTTGTATACTGCAGCACGTGTGGACGATTTAAGTGACGCTGTTGAGGATATAAACCGAGATTTAAATGCAATTCTGAACTGGTCTGACAGATTTGGGGTATCAGTAAACCCCTCAAAATGTCAGGCCATAATAATAGGAAGCTCGCGTATGTTGGGTAGAGTGACGGTTAACTCTCTTCCTCCAATTCTGTTGAATGGGACTGTCATTCCGTTTAGTCAAAATGTGAAGGATCTCGGTTTGCATCTTGACTCGTCACTGAGTTGGCAAAAGCAGGTTTCCAGTGTCAGTCAGAGAGCTAATTGGGTTTTGCGTTCCTTGTATCGTCTAAAGAACTTTCTTCCCACCAAGACGAAGACAATGCTTGTGCAGACTTTAATTTTCCCTTTGATTGATTATGGTGACGTGTGCTACTTTGACCTTAACGCGATTTTGCTGGATAAGTTGGACAGAGTCCTCAATAATAGCATCAGGTTCATTTTCAATCTAAGGAAATATGATCATGTTTCAAAGTACAGGTCCGAGCTAAATTGGTTGCCCAATGGCCAGAGAAGAAGTTTGCGTGCTCTGACTACGCTTTTCTCGTTACTCAATTCTCCCAGCCCTCCTTCTTACCTTATGTCTCATTTTCAATATTTGTGTTCTTCTCATGCCAGAAATCTGCGCTCATCTAACAATCTTCTTTTACTTTGCCCTTCTCATACTTCTGATATAGTTCATTCTTCCTTTCATATTCAGTCCATTCTTCTCTGGAACGCCTTACCTCTCGTTATCAGGACGGCCACTAGTCGATATGCATTTAAGCGGAAGTTGAGGATCTATTTTCATAACAAATGAGCAGAGTTTTTTCACCATTTTCTTCCTTGTATATTTATATATTATATATTCATATATATATTACATATTTATGTATAAAGTATATATATATATCTCTTCGATAAATTTGTATTTATATGTGTATAATATGTATTAAACTTATATTGTGTTAGTTTTAAGACTACCCACTAAATTATGTGTTTTAATTATTATTTTATTGTTTGTTTTTCTGTAAGTTTGTGTCCTTTTATTGTTATTAATAATGCACCTGCCATGTTTATATCTCATCAACTCTGGGTTGACTGGTAGAGAATGCCTAAGGCATTAAGTCCGCCCTTGTACGCTTGTGCATGAAGTTTAAATAAATAAATAAATAAATAAAGAAAAGTTAATACTGATATAAATATACATAAAAAGAAATAGTATGGATGTAGTAAACGTAGTAGATATATAGCTATTTCAATTGTATAAATTCTGAGTCTGGTTCTACTGTACATTACCCTCTGTATTATGCTTTAGCGTCGTTGCGAGTTCTGACTCATTGTTACCACGTGATTGTCCCATTTGCCATGGAAATCATCTAGGATATTGCCTTTACTCGTACTAACGTACAGAAAAAGAAGTCGTTTCTAAACTTCTTACGTGATCTGTTTGAGGATGGTCTGATTTACAGACTAATTTATCATTCCTTCTTCACACGTACTTGTGCTGCAAAACTTGCAAAAATAAACGAAATGCTTTAACTACACGCTAGAGCAAGTTCAGCATGAGTTTAAAAAATGCAAATGAGTTCGTGTTTGAAAAATCTTTTATTTTTTAACGTATTAACTCTATTTTAACCGAAGAGCCTCTAGGTATTCTGGCGCCAACTGCAGATGTTTCAATATACTGCTCGGCCTATATTTCAAGTCAAGACGAGTTAGACAAGTTGGCTAAATATTTGAAATAAGAAAACTAAATTCGACCAAACACTGTTTACTCAGGTTGCAGCATTGGCTACTAGTTGCGCGGCTACTAGTGTCTCTACTATGCATAGTTTTATAAAAATAAATAAAAAAATAACTAATTGTTCACTATTCCCAGCCGTAATAATAATAGCATTTGACACACTTTGAAAAACGTTGGCGTTCTCAGTTTATGAAAGTGGCGCCTGTTGCGATCCAAACCAGTAAATCATACAATTTGGCATTGCGCCGGGCAAAGATTAGCGACGGGAGCACTGCGCAGACTGTGACAGAAATCATAATTATGAGTGTGACACACTACGAAAAAAAAACTTGAATCACGTAGTGTGAAGGTTTATTCAAGAAAAAAATATTCTTGCATAAGTAAAATGAATGGTACATCTTATAGCTAAAATATAAACATTAAATAGAACACATCATAACGTGTCCTAGATTCTACGTAACATATTGCGAACTACCGGATGTAAGTAAACCGCATCCCGGGATTAATGTGTGGTGCATGTACTAACGCGAATGAACTGTCCATTGATCTTATTTACACTACTTATGAACCATTTACGCGCCACTAGTTATTTTTCTCGTCCATCTCTAAAGCCTATATTTTCGTATAATTATGTAATTTATGTCGGTCCGGGTCCGCTTGCAGAGTAAAAACGTACCTCGTAGGTGTTTACAAAAGTAGCGCCTACTCGTTTGTTTACACACACAGAGGTGAATGAATTTGCAGAGAGTATCGTAAACATGTTCAGAATTATAACTATTTTGGAACAAGCAGTGTACGATCTGCTTTTATTACGAGTGGAGACTAATAACAGCCAGACGACTTAGATACTGGGATGAAACGTTAGAGCAAAATTAGCGGTGCAATAACCGTCGGACATATTTCAAGCACTTTACGTTGACAAGAGACATATCGTGCCAGAACGTATAATTTTTAATGGTAACGGATATCTTGCTCATTGTTTTAATAGACTTATATCGCGGAAGTAACAGTAGATTTGGGTGATGATGTTATGTGGCAGCACAAGTTTATTTTTTGGACAAGATTTCTTAATAGTTCTAATTGAAATGCTTCACATTTATGACCTTGATCGTGTAAATAGGCTTACACAACTAAATAAAGTCTAGGTCATACAGAGAATTTAAATTCTTCATTATTATTTTCCAGATTGCAACTTGATACCAAAAATTTGTTACAAATGACAATATTAGAAGTAGGAAAATATGAATTAATGCGATATGCCAGCTGTCCGATGAAATATCTCATGTTTTTCTTTCGTTTCTCTTTGATTTTAATATTTGTTTAGCAGTGTGACAACTTAATCTGTTTAAATGGCCATTACACCTATCCAGCAAATTGAAACATTAATATTCTGTTTATTTACCTTATCCAATGGGTAAGTATATATCAGATATATGAACAATAATGTTAGCGCGTCGGGTTTATTTCAGGAGTTAGTAACGGGCACTGGGTTTGTTTAAGATATCTCGTTTGAAGTGGCTCGTGGTTGCTAAATGGGTGCGATGTTATGACAGACAATCGTCTCCGCAAACGACTGAGCTTTTAAATACCACATAATATTATAGAGCCGAGCAAATTACCTAATTAAATATACTTGTTACGACGGCCGTTATTTCAAATTATTAGACTGCTCAGTGTTCGATTCAAGTTCTAATTATGCGTCAAAGTCTGGATTTAACTAGATCGTAAGCATATCAAATTATGCAATGTTGAGTTAATTATGTTCTAGTATATTATTAACACATAAGGAGGGATTAGAAGGTATTAAGAGTACGTGGTGTGGCACGAGTGGACGTGTTGATACGATCACTGACAAGGAGTGAATGCTTTGTACGACAGAGGTGACAATTGATATTATCTGACAACTGGTTGATGGCTGAACGGGACCACACACCTCCAAAGTACTTTAAATATACAGTTGATTATACTGAAGCCTTTTTTAAAATCTGTGTTAGCTTGATTTGAATTTTTCATTAACATCATTTTTGTGTTTTCTAAAGGAAACTATATTTGTCTTTCAGTTTGTTTGTTGTCTTTTCAACGACCAAGCGACAGCCGGCTGTTGGGCTGCTATTGTCTTTCTATTGTGTCTCGAGTCATGTGTGTTCGTAGGTTACACAAAACGCATAAAGGTAATGTTAAATTTATGTCCAAAAAACAGGCCTGTAATGTTTTATAGTGGTGATAAAGTCAAGTTTCTAAACTAACGTAATCAATCACAGACGGTTAACTTATACATGATACTGGCAAGTTACGTACTCTGACCGACTACCTAGACTCATAAAACTTAAACGGTCAGTCGCCCTTTGCAATAAATGACAAAGCTAGGGTCTCAGGCGCTCATATAATAAGTAAAAATAAGTAAACTTAAAAAAAAAGTATTCAATAGCCCAGTTGAATACATGTAGGCATACTATAAAAATAATTATAATTCCTTGCTTCATTTTTCAGATATAATAATAACAATGTAGTTTCCCTACTTACTCGGTAACTTCGCACGTATTTTAAAGATTTTTTAAAAACCAACGTATTTCCGGTTTAACCTCTCTTGTGTTGACACCTTGACGTACAGCTCATTCCTTTTTCGTGCGCGGTAACGATCGCACGCGCCCTTCAAAAAACATGCCAAAGCGAAGTGCGCAATCTAAAATTGAACACTATGCAAGGAAAATTAGAAAAATTGAGGAGAAAGAGAAAAAAAGGCGAAAAATTAGAATATTAAGTTCGTCATCGGAAGATGAAGGTAAGCAAAGTGCACATACTTATTGGTGATTTAAAATGAATAGTGCTATGTAAACAGTTTTGTAATGCTCTGGGATTGACCGCGAGTCAATAACTTTGACATTTTCAAAACTAAATAAACCATCGGGGTTGACTGCGAGTCTTCAACGATGACAAAAATGCACACAATACGTACAATCTTAAGAAGATGTAACGCTAACGTGCAAACTGAATTTATTTATTTTTTCTCTTCTACCTTCAATATTGTAGTTATCTTAATTGCAAATCGTAATTTTTAGATAACAACGAGTACACTACCGTGCCTCTGCACAAGGACAGTGCCTCAATTATGGAGCCAGCATCCGAGCCACCGGATATATTACATGACACAGTACCAGAGACTGGCGATAACCCCGATCAACAAGACGAGGGTCAGACGACAGAACCCGGCCCTCAAGAAGAAAACGTTGGTATCGTAGAACCGGATATAGACCCTGACTTACTGTCAGCACTCGGTGAATCCACGTCTGACTCTCCCGAATATGGTGAGGATATTCATTGCAATCTATCGCAGTTGTGGCTTCCTTTGCTAAGAAAAGGGATGCCCACAGAAAATAAAGACAAGCTACTAAAAGAGTACCTCGTCCCTAATAATTGTAAGCTCCTACAAGCGCCTAAACTGAATGCTGAAATCGCGCTGGCAGTACCAGACATGGTTCGTAACCGAGATAAAACACTTACAGTGTCTCAACAGCAACTCGGCATTGGCATCACCGCCATTAACAGAGGCATGAATCTGCTGTTGACAAGCGATAATAAAATTCAAGCCTTGAAACATTTGAGTAATGGTTGCCGCGACTCACATTATCTGTCGACACAAGCTCGTATAAAACTAATTACGCCAAGCTTGGATAAAGCCTTCTTAAATATTACTAGCGAGTCAGAACGGGACGAGCTACTGTTTGGAGCCTCCCTCTCGGAAAAAATTAAAGCTGCCAAGACTATAGAAAAGCAAGGCCTTTCTATAAAAAAGACTCCCAAACCAGCCCCAAAACCTCAGCAGCCAAGTAGCAATCGCGCGTCCTACCAGGGAAACTGGAACCCGCCTCCTCGGTATCCGGCGAACAGGGGGGGGCGGGGTACATACAGGAGACCGACGGCAACGGTCAACCGCCGACCTTTCGCGCCACCATCGCAACAGCCTCAGCGCCCTGCGACACAGGAGAAGCCTCGGACAGCCGCACACAATCACCGCTAGCGCAGGTACATGCGGGTAGACTTACCCACTTTTATGATCGATGGTTAGAGATAACTAACAATGACGTCGTTCTTGATTGGATAAAAAACGGTTACCCTATACCTTTTCGTAGAACTGTCCATCAATCAATTTTACCGACAAATAACCTATGTAATTCTGACAAATCAGAAATGATGAAAGCCATTAATAAATTACTATCTTTAGGGGCTATTTCAGAGTGTCGTATGTGTAAAGATCAATTTATATCAACAATATTTCTATTACCTAAACCCAACGGCGATAAACGCTTTATATTAAATTTAAAACCATTAAATAAACTTATCAAGAACGAACATTTTAAAATGGAGGATTTTCGAACTGCATGCAAACTTATACCACAAGATGGATATCTAGCCACCATCGATTTAAAAGACGCATATTTTCTCATACCCATTAGACATTTTGACCGTAAATACTTAAAATTTCAATTTAAGCCTGATGATTCATCAAAAGCCCTTACATACAATTTTAATTGCATGCCGTTTGGTTTGTCTGTAGCACCTCGTGTATTCACTAAGATTATGAAAGAGGTCATAGGTTACCTTAGACATCGCGGTTTCCAATCAGTATCCTATTTAGATGATATTTTATGTATCGGTGATACTTATGAAAAATGCCTCACAAATGTAAACGAAACCCTAACATTCTTAGAATTCCTAGGTTTCGTCATCAATTACGATAAAAGTTCATTAATACCGCAGCAATCCTGCAAGTATTTAGGATTTTGTTACGACACTAAAAATCTCCGTTTAGAACTACCAGTTGATAAGCGACGTAATATTGCCAAGTTAGTTACAATTTTTTTAAAATTACATCCTTGTTCCATCCGTGAATTAGCTCGATTCATTGGTATACTAGTTGCCGCTTGCCCAGCTGTTAGGTATGGCTGGGTTTATACTAAGATGTTAGAGCGACAAAAGTTCCTGGCGTTGTTAAAATATAACAATAATTATGATGCTAAAATAGTATTACCCAATACTATATTAGAAGACTTACATTGGTGGTCGTCACATATTTATACAACACACAATTTCATGCGACAACCAAACTTTGACATTGAAATCTATACCGATGCATCGAGATCAGGTTGGGGTGCTGTTTGTAAGAACCACCAGGCCCATGGCGGATGGAAGTCAGAAGAAAAAATATGTCACATTAATCATTTAGAATTAATGGCAGCATTTTTGGGCTTAAAATCATTCGCAAGTGACAAAACAAACTGTGCAATATTACTTCGCATGGATAACACCACAGCAATCAGCTATGTGAACCGTATGGGGGGTATCCAATACCCCCACCTAAATGAATTGGCTAGGTCTCTTTGGAAATGGTGTGAACAGCATGATCTTTGGGTATTCGCATCATATGTTAATACCAAAGATAACTACGCAGATGCCGCGTCTAGGATAGTAAACCCGGACACCGAATGGTCCCTGTCGGATAAAGCCTTTCAAGACATAATAAAATATTTTGGTCGACCTGAAATAGACTTATTTGCATCACGCGATAACGCAAAATGTAATAAATTCATTTCATGGAAACAAGACCCAGACGCAGAATCTGTAGACGCATTTACTACAAACTGGCACAGCTACTATTTTTACGCTTTTCCACCTTTTTCTTTGATACTAAAATGTCTTAGAAAAATTATTGATGACAAAGCCCACGGTATATTCGTTTATCCCAATTGGCCGTCTCAACCATGGTTTCCTCTATTGAAAGAACTTATAGTTTCGGACATAATTTATTTAAAGCCCAATAAAAACCTATTGCAATCTCATTTCAGGGAGTGCCACCCCCTGTACAAGAACCTTACCCTGGGTGTCGCGAAGCTCTCCGGCTAGCGTTCAGCCACCGTGGCGCCTGTGCGGACTCTGCAACACTGATGCTGTCATCGCTCTCTAATAATACAATTCAGCAATACAATTCCTCGCTTAAGCTTTGGTGGCAGTACTGTACTGTTAACAACATTAGTGTGTATAACCCTTCAAAAACCTCTATTCTTTCTTTTTTAACGTTACAATTTAATAAAGGATGTGCGTATGGCAGTCTCAATTCCCACCGTTCTGCATTGTCAGCCCTCTTGGGCAACAGTATGAGTTCGGACGAATCTATTAAGCGTCTTCTTAAGGGCGCTTATAAATTAAGACCCACGACACCCAAATACTCTACTACCTGGAACCCCCAATTGGTACTAAACCACATTTCAACATGGTTCCCTAATAGTGAGCTCTCGTTAGGTAAAATCACGAAGAAACTCGTGATTCTATTAGCTATTTGCACAGCGCATAGAATACAGACGCTCTCCCTAATAAAACTCGACAACCTACATTTTGCAGAGAACGGTATCAAAATTATCATTACAGATATTATCAAAACCTCTGCTCCCGGTAGAGACCCACCGATCTTGTTTCTGCCATACTTCAAAGATAATATTAATATATGCCCGGCTACAGTCCTCTCAGACTACATTTCTATAACGAAAAATGTGCGATCTGAGAGTTCTACTAGGCTGTTGTTAACGTTCAAACGACCACACAAACCCGCCACCACACAAACCATCAGTAGATGGATCAAGCAAATGCTGTCAGAGAGCGGTGTGGACATCAGTGTATTCGGTGCACACAGTACAAGACACGCGTCCACCTCAGCCGCGAGCATGGCTGGGATTAGTATAGAGACAATTCGCAAAACCGCAGGATGGACTAGTTCATCAAATTCGTTCGCTCGTTTTTATAACAGGCCAATAATAAATGAAGACGAATTTGCAAGATCCGTGTGCTTGTCATCCGATGCCTTATTATGATAACTGTGAAAGAATTTCCCATTTATTTAATTGTGTCTATTGTGATTATGATTATGTCTATTGCGATTGATCTCTGTGTTACATTAGATTTTAAATTAACACAAGCTAGTATTAAAGTACATAGCAAATGATTAAGACTGATTTAAGGATAAATAAAGATAATATTTACAACCTTATCTTTTATTTTTCACTTCAAAACTTTCTAACTCTTAACATCTACATTGTTATTATTATATCTGAAAAATGAAGCAAGGAATTATAATATGTGATCAAACGAACTTGCAAGTGAAGTTCGATCAATATTATGATGACTTGCTTCATTTGAAGATATAGTCACCCTCCCTCCCTGAGAGGACCCAATTAAGAAAGTTTTGAATCACACTAGTACCGACTCTAACTCTAAAGAATGAGCTGTACGTCAAGGTGTCAACACAAGAGAGGTTAAACCGGAAATACGTTGGTTTTTAAAAAATCTTTAAAATACGTGCGAAGTTACCGAGTAAGTAGGGAAACTACATTGTTATTATTATATCTTCAAATGAAGCAAGTCATCATAATATTGATCGAACTTCACTTGCAAGTTCGTTTGATCACATAGTATTTCAATAATTTTGCAATATTTATGTCTCTCATACCAATATTTGCTGGACACTTACTGTGGCAGGACACAGTAAATAACCATGTTATTTTATCACCTACCCTGTATCTATATGCTCAATTCATTACACTTACTAGAATTTAAAGAGTATACTTTAACTAAATCAATCTTTACTTACATCGTCATGACAAATTTCTATCAAGAGACAATTTTATTGAATAGAAATCAACGCACAGCCAAAACTACTGAACCTACGAGCGCACTAAGCAGCGATTTTTGGTTTTAAAAAAGTTTCGGTGTCCTTATCTTGATTTTGGCACATGTGATTCCCTTTTGCATAAGAAGGTCCAAATGAAAGTTCATATGAAAATTGGGGAGCAAAGCCGCTGGAAACAGCTTGTGGTGAATATTGAATTATCAAATTAACAGAAGTGTGAACATGAATGTCTATTTTATAGTAAAGTTACGAAAATATATTCGTACAGAAGTAAATAGTGACTCTTCTGTTGAATAACGATTACATACTGGCAATTGTTTTAATGTATAAAAGTTATATCGAACTTAGCTGCAGTTTATGCGGTAGCTACTAAAATTAATATTCAATCTAAACGCTAGTGTAGCTGTTAACTGTACAAATCGTATTAATAGTAAATACTGCGTTGTTAGGCCTGGACAAGTCCCTGATTCATTTATGAAACTTGATTGAAGGAATTGGGTTAAACTGCATTGTTTCTACATGAATTACACCGTGAATAGTCGGATAATAATGTAGGCTTTTGTACCAATCTATAGCACTAAAATTTTACTGTGTATTGCTTTCGATTTGTCGTTGAAATTCCTTTCCTTCGAGTGTAAAACTATTCTCAATACATTAATGTCTAGGATCTAGCAATCCGCAAAGGATTAGAAGTATTATACCACGGGCAAATGACTAACGGCTACTTTTATATGTACTCGTTATAAGACCCAAGGTGGGTATTAATTACAGCTAAGTAGCTTCCTAACTCACGAGCAAAATATCAAGTAGCCGTTAGCTTATTGACAAGAAATACACATTTTCTAAGCTAACCTTATTTTTTTTTATCTGGTTGTATTTTTTTATGCTTTTGCAATATTGTGCTAAAATCGCTGCATTTTTGCTATCTGAAACTGGCTGCATAGCTACATTGGGTAGCAATGCTTAGCCTCTGTCCAAGGTCAAAGCCAGCTCTTGGGTCACGGTTAGAGTCAACCAGCCTTTTAGTCAATTTCTGGAAGATGAGATGGCCGGAAGGTTTCAAACAATCTATAGGACGGTACTAGTATTATGTTTTACATACATTCGCAACTTGAGGTTTTTGCATGTCATGCCATTTTAATACATAATCCCTTCTTCCTTATGGACAATTTTTAAACAATTTTAAGTTATGAAAAATCAAAGATCGACATCTTTTTGTTACTATGAATTCCAACGTCCCAAATTTAGGGATTGCAATCCGGTACAACTTTGAATCCGGCCGGATTCACAAGAATTCCGCCGGATCCGGTCGGATCCGGCCGGATTGGTATTTTGGGTGTTCAACATAGCGCATATTTCTAACTTCATGGCATAATATGTGAAATAATCTACGGGAAAAAATAGAAACAAATTTGTACGAAAACCAATTCTTCTTTATTTATAACTAGCTTTTGCCCGCGATTTCGTCAGCGTGGAATAATAGTTACCGATCCCGCAAAATTTCCGGGATAAAAACTATCCTATCTCCTTTCTTAGGACCCAGACTAAATCTGTGCCAAATGTCATTCAAATCGGTTTAGTGGTTTAGGCATGAAGAAGAAACAGACAGACAAAGTTACTTTCACATATTAGTATGGATTATTTTCCGTCAGTTATTATAAAGGGTGTCTCAATAAGAGTGCACTTTTTAAAATTGGAATATTTTTTTTCTCATGCATGTGATAACTCTGAAATTTGACTGTTGTCACCTCTGTTTATTCCGATTATTAAAATGAAGGGCTTCTTGAAAGAACAACGCGTTATAATTTTAAAAACTCATTACAAAAATGAAACCGCTCGCAAAGTTTGCCAAATTTTCAGCCAACCATTCGAAAATTTGTCAACAATTTTGAAAAAACTGGCAATATATGGTTTCAGCAGGACGGCGCAACCTCACCGCGCATTAAATAATCGATTTATTGCAGCAACGATTTCCAAAACACATCATCTCACGAAATTCTGATGTCAACTGGTCGCCAAGATTGTGCGATTTAACGCCGTGCGTTTTCTTTGGGGTTTTGTGAAATCTCTGGGTGTATGCGAAAAAACCCAAAACAATTCCTGAGCTCAAACCAGAAATCCAACGCGTCATCGGTGAGATACAGCTCATCTCTGTGCAAAAGTCATAGAAAATTTCATGAAAAGAGTAATGGCTTATCATTGGAGCCGTGGCGGTTACTCTTACTGAGACACCCTACATAATATAATAATCAGTCTCAAAGATTACAAACAACAGTGAATTATTTATGGTTTAAATTAAGTTTAACCCGTTCATAAAAACTAAATTTAATCAACATCATATATTCTTCTATAATCCAAATTAAAATTTTCTAAATCAATAGCTTATGGATACTGTACGATTTTGCATACGCCGAGTTTTTTAGTACTTTTGCACGATTTTGATGAGAGAAATTGCGTTTTTCTTAATTACCGGATCCGGCCACCGAATTCGGGGATAATGCCGGATCCGGTAGGCAACAAAAACGTACCGGATCCGCGGGATTACCGGATCCGCCGGACCGGATTGCAATCCCTCCCAATCCTATAACTACTAAACATACAAACACAAAATCTTAGGTCATGTATATTACTCCAAACATTTGTTTATATGGTGCCAACAGTTTTTATTTATTGCAACACCACATTAAATTTTATCTTCGCGTAGTAAAAGTGAAATATGTTATGTTCAGTCATGTTTACGTTAGATCCAAGGGCCGTGCGGGCAAGGAGTTCGGGCGGCGCCGGCGTGCGCACAGTACGCCCTAATCCTGACAAGTGGTGCCGATAAATCAGTCGCAATGGTGATTGGTGACATCATCTCATCTGCTACTCGACCTTCCATCTAATAGTCTCATACATTTTGATGGTAAACAGACACATGTAGGTCGGATGCCTTCAGTAATTGTTAATGGCTTTATGAAAATTTACGCACATTATTTTGATAACGAGCGCTCTGTCGTAAAGAACAGATATTAGATTGTCCTAATCAATTGATTTAGGGCGCAATTGTGTTTTGTATTACAAAACAAATGTACAAATCAGTACAAATCACTTTTATGCTGACATTGTTTGCATACATTTTTCAGGCTCAATTATCTTGTCGACAGTCGTAAGTGGGTAGGTAGAAATGCTTTTTATCGGATGTGAAAGACATTGTCTTTCTGAAAATGTATTAAGGTAAGATTATTTTGGAACCAAAATAGACAGGAGCGTTTACGATAACGACTGAGGTGACTTTTTGTTCATTCGGATCAAAGTCATGACCTAAAGTGACGCTCAAGTTCTCAACTTTTTTTTGTAAGTGTGTAACTAATTATCTTGTCAATTTGTCGAACTTTGTGACTTCAGGTTTCAAGATTGATACTTTTTTGCCATTCTAAGTAAATATTATTCTATTATAATATTTATAATATATTATATTTATAATATTTATTTATTCT
This sequence comes from Athetis lepigone, assembly GCA_033675125.1. Classification (NCBI taxonomy): domain Eukaryota; kingdom Metazoa; phylum Arthropoda; class Insecta; order Lepidoptera; family Noctuidae; genus Athetis; species Athetis lepigone. The sequence goes on along the minus strand of CM066243.1, from coordinate 12,837,836 downwards.
ATAATATTTATGAATAATGTAACTAGGTAAGTGAATTTAAGTAGGCAAATTTTATGTAATTCAAAAAAAGTACCATGCTATTAGAGTAGGAGAGTCTGCTAGTCCAAATATTTCTCTGATTGGAAAGTGTACAAGTTAAAAGTTTTAATAATTTTACCTATTATTGTATTTCTTAGAGTTATTGGTTTTACACTTCAGGAATAAGGCTCTTATTGCACTGGACGAAAACGAAGGCGGCTGGCGGGCGTAGACGCGCTTCGTAGTAGGCTGCCGAAAGTAGTCGGAAAAGCGTACAGACGCCGTCGTCGCTCGCTTCGATATTTAAAATTGGAAGAGTTGAAGATCGACAGCAATCGGGCGTGCGCGCAGTCAGTGGCCCGCAAGTCGCCGCGACGCGCGCTCCGCTCTCCGAGCCGCTCGATCCCTCCACGCACCCGACTCATTTTCCGAAAACGCACTTAACTCACAACTCTATCACAGATGCGAACGAAAATACCGATTTATTGAATTAAAATAAAGAGGATTATTTTATAAAAATCGTTTCTAATAGAAAATACGAATTTAAAATAATATAACACGTGTTTTATATATGGCGCGATCAGAATACGGTGTTGCTGATCCACGTTTTTCACATCGAGTGAATAAATAATTAGCGGGCGACGACGTCGCGAGAAATTTCACTTTTTACCGGCAAGGATCCTCGCGTCTACGGACTGTCTATGCTCAATGAAACGGAGATTGTACCTTTAATCCAAGTGAGTATTCACCTTTATTTCTCTTTCATTATGATCTCGCGTTCATATTTTTAGTAATAAATTATTTTTATCTGTATAGGCAGGAAAGAAGTTTATGAAAAGATAATTTGACAGGCGATTATCATTTTTATATTACAATAATAAATATAAGATATTTACATATTATGTTTTGTTACGGGTTTTCGTTTCATAACTCTATGTAGGACTTCAGCACGTTATAATTAATAATAACTATATGTTAATAAATAATTATTGACAAGTAGAAAGATCGAACTATAACCCCTGACACGACATAGCAACACAGCCACTGAGCTAGCAGGTCTTCAAATATTGTGTAACGCGTTTAATATTTGTACGAAGGCTTTATCTATTAAGGAGAGGCGTTAGATAATCGGAACAGGACGGCTATTTAATTGACCATAAGTGCTTTCTATTTGCCCAAGTACTCAATGTGTATAATCAAAAACACAAGTAGACATAATTTCATATCACCTGAACAAACTTTGGTTATCACATATTGACGAGTACCATGTTCTTATTATACGCGTATTCTTATACATTATTTTTCGTAACATCCCGCATTTTTCTCTATTTTCAACATAATTATGCATACATCAGTCGTGATAACGACTTCAAAAATTTACATTAAAACATAATAAAGTTTAAATTGAGTTGATATAATTAATTAGATATCTTAAAAGTGGGGGCGTTTGCAAATACTCACGTTTGTTACTAGGTATTATAGAGCTAATCGAATGTAATCTGAATAATTGTTTTGTCATTCCTATCAGTATCAATAAACGCGACACGACCAATGAACCCATTTTAAATAGAAGCTACATTTTTTAAGATCTACAGACACAACGATACATCAGTCGTCGTGCGACATAAGTCGATAAAAATAAATAAATTATAGGTATTCAATATTCAATTTTTTTATCGTGCAGGTGCATGACCTATGACATTTGACACAGAGTGAGTTCACGTAATATCCAAGTATGAATGAAATCGTTGTTCTAATGTTGTTTTACGATTTTGACTGATTTGTTTTTCTGTCTGGTCGTGCACGTAGCCTGGTTTTTATGCATATATGTATATGTATTATTATACTACAATGTATGTGTTTAATATTACTTTTCTTACCTTTGCTCTTTATTTTTGTTGTAATATTTTATATTATAAAACAAAGCGTGTTTTATTTTCGTATCGTGCGCAGACAAGCTATAGTCACAGAATTTATCAAATTGTTAAGGTCGAGTGATTTTTACGAGCGTTCATATTGAAGTAGACAGATAACAATACGGCGGCTCTAGCAGGTGAATGAACAGTATTTCACATGTGCTAATTTTCGCTTCTGTCATTGGTTAGCGGTGTTGTTTTCCACCATTACTAAAGAGACCTTGTATAGTTGACTTGTTAATTGCTTGCCATTTGCAAATATGACGTTAATGCAGTGCGATACTAGGAAGAAAGAAAAAAAACTTTTTTATTTGTACACGAACTATACAGACATCATTCGTTATAAAATACATTTTACGTTTCTTTCGATATCGATTTATGTTATATTTGGTACTTCAATAGTAGAATCAAATTTTATGTCTTTCTCAATTGGCTAATCATTCTGGTGGCCAGCACGTTTGGCGACTACTCGCCAAATAGTTTGTATTATTAGTCTGAGAATTTCTCTTATGGTCCTATTGGTCCAACACTCATCGAGCCATTTAATGTTGTCAGGTCGTGGCCACCTCGCAGCAGTTTGTATCAATTAAATCGTCGTTGTTAATTTTCGCGTTAGGCTCGTGAGAACGACATCGATCTGAGGGTCGCGCGGTCAATGCTGTGGTGACGAAGCCTAAGTAATGGTGCTAACATAGATAAAACTCATTATTTCATTAAGATGTGTAGATTGTGTATTTTTTTTGTCCTGTGACTTGTTAAACAAACCCGATGAACCTTGCAAGCCATCTTCGACATTGTTCATTTTTATTTATCTAAGATTTGGGCACGAGTTATTTTTACACGTAAAAAGCTTTGAGAGTTATAAAAGGAATCATTTAGCTTAATGTATTGTTTATAATATTTCAGATTTGTACAAACATGTCTTAAACGTGTGTAGCTTTCTTTAAATCAACTAATATTTAAAGTGGCTGTGATTGATGTTTAAAGTGAGTTCAACAAATAAAAATAGCTTTTACATGCCCTCTTCTCTAGGTCCCAGTCTTCGGAACGAATCTAATCGATGAATGAAACATAAATCCTTCTAAATATATACAAATGCAATGCTACATCAATATGCACAATCTGTTTACTTTAGTAAAAATGGCGGCTAGAGTTTACATTAGGATCGCAACAGCATAATGTTTTCATTACATAAAATCCATATGGCGTTGACTGAGATCTATCATGCGGCGATAATAGTGAGAAGTACCTAATAATTTATTCGGATTTAGAAATGGTTTTACTGTCTGTAACTGGTAATGTTTTGTGCGTGGCTAGATAGCGCCGCACCCCGGCAACCGACGGAGCTAGGCGATAAAAGCGCCGGCTGGATTACGTCAATGAAATGGGTTAAATGGACTGAGGCAATAAAAGAAGCCCTCGCCATGAACTCGCAGAACCGTGGCCTCTGCAGCTCGATGAAGGCCACGAAACATCAGAACACGCTATGCAAATATTGAATATATCTTACGATGTCTCACTTTCTTTAGAATGTTGTCTATTTAATTTCGTTTTTTTTTTGTGGTTTTTGGCTTGTCAACAAGTACAAACTTTAAGTATAAGTCGGGCGCCAAACAGTCACTTAAATGGCGCCATATCATACTGTGTGGATTGTGATAGAATTGAAGTTGAACAAATTTAATTTATAGAACAATATTTTTTCGTTGCATCGTGAAAGATTAATAATATTGTGTTAACTAAGATGAGTGATCCTTTGAGTATAATGGGCAATTTAATATTATCTATACATATAATAAAATCGTAGGAAAGTCAAAACTGTACATTGAATATTTTTTTAAAAGAATACTTGAGGCGTGATCTACAATCGATACCGAAGCCAAAAATATAGTTTTTAGAATTTTTGTCTGTTTGTCTGTTTGTTTGTTTGTTTGTTTGTCTGTATGTATGTCCGGGATAAACTCAAAAAGTACTGCATGGATTTAGTTCAAATTTTGCAGGGATATTACTAAGAGGTCGGGTCAAAACATAGGCTACAAATTATCACGCTATCACCTACGGGGGAGGAGCTGGAGGCTTCACGCTGTCGACGTCGCGGGCAGCAGCTATCTTCGGAATTACTCAACGGATTTCAATGATTTTTTTTTGTTGTATAGGTATTAAGTCTGGGCGTCATATAGGCTATAACTTATCCTGGAAACTTGAACTTCTGGTGCAGGACCGCAACAGACCAGCTTAACTAAAAGAGATACAAAAATGGTATCATAGCAAAAATTGCTTCACGTGATAAGCAGTTTCTGTTGAAAGAATAAATATGAAGATCTGGAACAACTGAAGTGGAACTCCATGAGCCCAGCTAACTATAACATATATAAGTATGACGTCTTAGCAGGAGTTGTTCAGCTTGATGAGCACTTTCTGTTGACGTATACAAATTGAAGATCTGGAACACCTGTTGTAGACTTCCATGAGCCCGGCTACGTACACTATACCGAACATATATAAGAATGACGTCTTAGCAAGAGTTGTTCAGCCTGATGAGCACTCTCTGTTGATGCATAATATTGAAGACCTAGAACCAACACCTAACGTGGAACTCCAAGCACCCAACTACACCATAACACATTAAATAAGAATGACGTCTTAGCAAAGTTGTTCGGTCTGATAGGCATTTTCTGGTTTATAAGATCGAAGGTTAGATAGATTTGATGTGGCAATCAAAGCTATCACTGATTTCAATGTATAATATAACTTAAGCTGGGAGCTTCATTTTCCACACATTTTCCGGGAGCAGCCTTTATCGAGTGGAGGTACCACTCGATGAAGGCGGGGAAACATGCTTACAAACAAGTCGAACAGAGAACCTACTTTTTTTAAAGTCGGTTCAATGATGATGATCATTTCTTCATCAATTTCATGTTTTTAGTACTGAATAAACATTGACTGTTAATACTGTTCGGTATTTATCTGTGTAATTATTGCTTTGTCAGTAATATAAATGTTCATGTCGTTGTAAACCTAATTATGATGATGATGGTGATGATGATGATGACAGTCCCAGTCGCATGCGTCATCTGTTTGCCGTCATTTTGGTGTTTTGTGGAGTTGCGAACCCGGTAGCTTTGTGGGAGAAGTACCGCCATCTTCTGTTCGAGGACTTTTTACGAGCTTTGAGGCGTGCTTCTGAAGGTGAAATCGAAGCAACTGATAAACGCATGATGAACACCCGTCTCAGTTCACTTCAAGATGTGGTCATTTCAATCGGCGGTAAACCACTGGTAGAGTACGGGTTGCGAGCTCTCAGATCATTACCACATCAAGACCGTGGAAATCGGGAGTACACCGCCGAAACCAATTACGATTCGGGTTTAATGACCACTATCCGAAATGACCACGTCACTAGGGCCCGTATTAATAGACGTCACTCAATTCTGAGACGCTCTCAAGTTTATTGCTGTCCTTATTTTTTCCCTTTAGAATGACAAGGACAGCAAGAGACTTGAGAGTGTCTCGGAGTTGAGTGACGTCTATTAATACGGGCCTAGGTTCACCTCAGAGCTAAAACAAATATATGACACTGTTCTGGAAAGCATTGGGCTCGACCAGGGTAAAATGTTTTTCCTGGATGCTCCTGATGGAACAGGGAAAACATTCATTATCACTGGTATCCTTGCAGAGGTCAGGACGCAAGGCAAAATTGCCATTGCTGTAGCATCGTCAGGAATCGCTGCTACACTGCTTTCTGGTGGCAAAACAGCGCATGCCATGTTCAAAATACCCATAGATTTAGAAAGCGCCGAAATGCCTGTTGTGGGGTATCCCGTAACAGTGACAAGGGACATGTGCTCAGTGATTGCTCTCTGATCGTATAGGATGAGTGCACGATGGCTAATAGGAAAGCAGTGGAGGTCGTGAACAGAAAGAACTCTGCAGGACAACCGCAGGAATGAACACTTGATGGGTGGTGTTACAGTTCTGTTCAGTGGCGATTTCCGGCAAACACTCCCTGTGGTGACGCGGGGGTCTAGGGCTGATGAGGCGAATGCTTCGTTGAAACGATATTCGTTGTGGTCACAAATTCATAGGCCGCGCTTGACCATCAATATGCGAGCTCAGCTCGGTGGCAATCCACGTGCTCAAGAATTCTCAGATGTCCTTCTAAGTCTCGGCGAAGGCACTCTACCACTCTAGGAAAGAGGTGAACAGGTGCTGCTCCCAGAGTCCCTCGGTAGAGTGGTGGCCTTCTTAGAAGAACTCATTTGTTGTGTGCATGGGGACATCAGTCGAATACCAAACCAATAGAATTCTTGGGTGTGACAGCGAGCCATTTTAACACCCAAAAATGATCAAGCTGCAGACATCAACGAACGCATTCTCTCGGAAATTGAGGGAAACGAAGTAGTTTATACGTCCATAAACACTCCACACATTATCCCGTAGGATTCCTAAACTCCCTTCCAATTCAAGCGCGTGCAGTTCCCTGTGAGTGAGTGAGTTCGCCATGACTATCAACAAGTCGCAGGGGCAGACGCTGAAGGCTGCGGGTGTCGACTTCAGGACGAGCTGCTTCTCACACGGGCAGCTGTACGTCGCTTGCTCCCGCGTCACGACACGAGTCCTGATTCTCTGTATATTTAGGCTGCTGAGAGCAAAACTACAAACGTAGTTTACAGAGAAGTTTTGTAACAATTCACAATCGTTCATATTTTTTTATACCGTGGAATGTAGAAAAAATTGGTCAAGCGCGTGTCAGACTAGGATTCCATAACGAAACACATCGCATTAATAATTTAACAACGATTTCATCTGAGCCGTTATACTTAGCTTTCTTTTAAGGTTCAATCCAAGGACTACCATCATGTTTTTTTTTTCGAACCAACCGTTTAAATTTGAGAGAACGTTATATATCTTTTGTTGTTTGTTTGTCTGTATGTATGTCTGGGCTAATCTCTAAAAGGACTGCATGGATTTACTTAAAATTTTGCATGAATATTACTTAGAGGTCAGATCAACATAATTATAAGCTACATATTATCACGCTATCACCTACGGCGGCGGAGCTGAAGCCTTCACGCAGACAACGTCGCGGGCAGCAGCTAGTTTCACAATAAAATATTACGCTACTTTATTTTAGCTCTGAGCTGAGGTCCTACTAAGAAACGTTAAAAATATCCAAAATTCAAATAAATCATCATCTTAAGTATTCAGCGGTTAAATTTGCTTTGTGAAGGATGAATATTGCGATGATTGAACATTTCAGATATATTTGCATGTCTGTCTAAGTTTCGCTTTAAAAATAGGTATATATTTTCAGAACAGCTCGTGTGAAATATATGCAGATGAGACTGTAAAGTGGGTTTCGGGGCTCTTGCAACTAAAAGTTGAGCTGACCGTGGAATTCACGCACAAGTTGCGATTTATAAGCTAGGTATGTTCGGAATACCGATGTGGAACTTCAATTATGGCCGGTACATTATGTATTTATTTTATGGTTTTGTACAATGCTATTGAGATGTGGAATTGTGAACAGTGAATTCTTCATAATTTGTATTGGAAACTTGAGTATTAGATAGGCAGTATGCATAGAATATCTTACTTTTATGGTTGGACTAGCTGTCCGCTGCGGTTTTACCTGCATAGTTCCCGTTTTTGTGGGGTTTTTAGGATAAAAACTAACTTATGTCCTTCCTCAGGCTCGGACTATCCAAACTTACCAAATTTTAAATAATAAGATTCAGTAGTTTTGGCGTGAAAGCGAAACAGGCAGACAGACAGACTGAGTTACTTTCGCATTTACAATCTTAGTATGGATTTTACGGAAAAAAAATCGAACCACTTTTAGAATAAGATTTAAATAGTTGAAGTAGGTGAAGTACATTGTAAACACTTCTTAACAGTTTGCAGTTTTACGCAATTAAAGAATCAAACATGCATGTCAGCACCCGTCCGACACGATCGGCAAACAAAAAATTTTGATAGGTACATATTTATTATAATTTTATTCAGACTGTGATGAATCGCAAAACAAATGAATATTTTGATCAAAGTGCTAAAAAATGTTAATTTACTTCACTTAGACATCGAATGCGCAGTCGGTAATGAAGCGGGCTTCGCATTGAATGGTAATGATAACAGCGGTCGATGAACGAAACCGTGAACTTGGCTTTGGCCTTCGTGCCTCGCACCATTTTATTGTTAAGCTACAAGTCCACAAGGTATTGTTCCGTCACCGTTTTTGGTTCTAAAATTTAAGTGCACCATGTAGAAGATTTGTTGCGGGTTACCGAAGCGGGCTCGGGGCTGCTCGGGTCGCCTCGGGTCGCTTCGGGTCGTGTTTGCCAGTTGTCTCACGGCGGGAGTGCAATTAGTTAATAGTTCAATGGCATACCGTCGGGTAATGAGCTATGCAGTCGATTTTGTGCATTCGTTAGTATATAGCGGCCGTTAACAAAGTATGGTCTAACTAAAAGTACTTACATAACAGAAAAATGGCCATTTAATTATATAAAAATATTTATTTAGTTGTAGTTTGTATTTATTTGGTAACATTGCTTGTTCTTTTTCCTAGATTTTTGTACATTCTATGAGAATGATTTAGGCAAATTATCTACATATTGATTTATTTTGATACAATATAAGCATCTAGGTTTTGCATTTTATACTAAAAATATGTGTTGTTGAGTTCCGTTCCACACTAATTAGGTACCAATCCTATTCCCGTTTCCTAGTAAAAAAAAATCTCGTTAAAAGTGACTAATTCACAACTGTAACACGAAACTCCCGTCACAGCAGAAGACATCTCGTCAATCGTCACCTTCGTCAATTATCGCCACATCCTGCATCTAAATCTAGGTCTAACACTACACGTTCTAAACTAATTAGTCCCCACGTGACGCGATTATAATGACTAACATTGTTTTTAAATCCTAGGTTTGTGTTTAATCTTACTATATATAACAACAAGTTATCGTAAGGAAGTAGACGTTCACGTGTCCACATGTTGATTTATTAAAATGTTAGATCATTGATATGCCCAGGCGCAGGTCGGTTGACAGAAAGTATTCATTGATAAGCTTGGTTTGGAGGAGGAAGAGTAATGATTCATTTTACAGTCATACTAGATAGTTCGTGTACATATTATTATGCTGTTGGTTTAATTGATAGGAGGCAGTCATTTGGAGTTACCCGTTAATCATCATGTTGATGACAAACTGATGTTTTGATAGCTAAAAAAATATAGCTAGCTAATATAAAAACCGAGATTTAATGAGTACCCAGTGCATTTAATTTATAAAAAAAAAAATCTTTAAAGAATATTCTCACACTACGCTACGTGTTTACTTTTGACTCGTCTCAAATGACCAAACATCTCTTAAAATTCTCAAAAACATGCGATTCACGGTTTAAGTGATTTGTACCCACAGCGCAACTATGTTAGTCTAGATTTGGGTCGTACGTGATTATATCCGAAACTCTGAACCAGTTCTAGACTAAATCTGTTGGGACCCGTATAACTGACCTCATTTGCTTTAATAATTTGAACCATTATGCCTCTAATGTATTTCGGTCGTCCTATATTGGTTAAAGACATAAATAGCGCATGTGTATCGTGTGACGGGAACATAAATTTCCTCAAACATAGTCTTGCAAAGTTGAGTATGGATGGGTTGGCACATTGGCCTAATTTTCATAGTTCAATAAAACTTTTCCCGACTGGTTTCCCTGAACTTGCACGCGGTCGAACTGTTGCGAGCCGCCGACCGAAAATAGATCGCAGATTCATGCGTCAAACAACTGTATATTATATGTTACGGAGGTGGTATATAATATATAGTTTGCACTACATTTTATTGCTTGCAGATTTTGTTTGCACTAACTCTGAAAGCTAATAACTAAAACGGTTTTTAAAGGTAAACTCTCGACTCTCATGTCTCTGTCATCATCGGATTCCTAATATTTAGAACATCAATGCAACGGTAGGTTTTGTTCCTATAATATGCCACATCCATTCTTTGCACCTAGTAAGTAGGTGTACGGAGTCGTTCGATTTTTATTTTGGCCGGGAGCCTCGGCACGCGGGTTATGTCGTTAAATTTTTACTACTCTACGTACATATGCAACCGCAAATGTTGTTATTCGCTTATGTAGGGGAGAAAAACGTTATAGACACATATTTGGATCAGCTGTTGCTACGGCTGAATGGATCTAAGGCCCGGCCATATTGCCGCGCCCGGCGCCAGTGGCGGACAATGGCGGGCGCTGTCGCGGTCAGGTTATGCACTAGTATTTTGCCTGCGTTAGTTTGAACGCGCCCATACAATACTAAAACAATATCCTACCCCGCTCTTTCTTGAGTTACACCCAGCACGTTGACTGATCTGTGCCAGGCCATTAGTCATATAAGAAAAAAATAAGAAAACTCGTCATTCAAATGATCTAACATCTATCTACTACTAGATTCTGGAAACTGTTGATAAGAGAGCTTCAATAAACGTTAGTTAGCCTAATACTAAGGTAAATAAAGCTATGAATAATGCTGAATGACAGATAAGAGTCATATTTAATTATCTGTTAACGGAAATCACAGGTTTAACCTAGTTTTCCGACCCTTACCCAATCGTCGTGATAATGTCTTTATATTTCAAGTAGTTACCGTAAAGTAGGTAATGAATCAATCATATTTTACTTCAGAATGGGAGTCGACAAGTCTGACACAACTTACGTCAATGCCTTATCGGTATATCGATTTATATCGGAGATTATAACAATGCACTTACTACCAGGATGTGCGATTGCAATAGATTTGGAAATGCTCTCACTTTAGTTGTCGCCAGGTGACTATGTCAACGGTTGATAAGACTTTTATTTTTTTAAGGTAAACTATTATTGATAATCATTGACCTTATTCTGAAAAGACTAATTTTCATTGCATTTATGTACCTAGAATAAAAAGCTGCTTAATCATGCAACAGAAACGCTACGTAGACGTTACGATAACGCTACGAATACGCTACGAAAATACTACGAATACCGTACTGATACGCTACGAGACGCTACGATAACGCTACGGCAGCGCTACGAAACTGCTACGAACACGATACGCTTAATCAATTAAGTACATACGTGTACGAATAATATCCATAAATCATGCAAAAGAATAAGGTAGCAACACAATACAGTGTTAGAGCCTACTTTCAACCTGCATCTCAATAGTTTCGCACAAGTTTAATAATTCATTTTTAAATCTACGAAAATCGAAATTTAGTTATCTCAGTCGCCATTGTACTTCATTAAGATAACAAAACTTCATACAAGTTTAAGGACCTTTTGAGTATTAATTAAGGGTAATAGAAAATAGACGAGCGTAGGCGTTCGTAGGGAATCGTAGGCGATAGGTTTGCGCCTACGATCGAATCGAACCCATTTTACTAGGCTTAAAATAGAGACGTCAGTATCCGGTTTTGCTGCCGTTTATCACTATTTTAATAAAACTTCTAATTATTACAAGATATGACACGAGATAAAAGTGGCGCCATAGCGCTCATTATTAATTTTCCTTCTAATTTTAATGTTACATTTATACGTACAGAGTAAAGTTTATCCATAAGTCTAAGATATGAGTTGATTAATGTGTACCTAATAATTAAAACGTTGTAATAATTTGTTACATTATCGATACATAAGTTATTTTTTTTATGACTATTGAAGAGCGAATGTTTTGTTTTTGCGATATTAATAACTTGTGATACGAATAAAATATGACCCGCTAAGATTGTTTATATTATTTATGTTGTTAAATAGTTTGTTTAATTTTTTTGGACTAAGTTGATAGGTACGAAATATTGAGTTTTAAATGAAAAAGACTTTTGTACCAACAAAGGACAATGGGTAATTTTGTTTTTGGAGTATGATTCCATTTATGGTTCAGAGATGAAATATGTTTCAGTACCTTTTCTTACAAAAAAAATTATAATATCAAACTCCTTGTATTATAACACACCTCATGTGTGATCTTGAACCGTAAAACCTAAAGAAAAGTCACAAAAACTACACAAAACTATAACTTGTGAAATCGTGTTTCAATAAACACAGACTTTCATATCACCATGGAAATGTTTTACAGTTTATTTTATCTCCACTTAAGTATCAACTCATTAAAAATTATAATCGCTCATGCAGAACATGGTGGGTTTTCATAATCGTGTTAGTAAAATAAATAATAGATAATAATCAGCCGACGGATGGCCTTGCGAGGTCATTATCGCTATGAAAGTGGAGATAAGGTTATCGCGACATCACAGGTTCTCGTACTGATCTGTATGTTATAACTAAAATTTTCGAGTACTTTTTGCTACCTGAATGATATCAAGATTACCTAATGTGATAGAGATGACGGGCCGGTGGTTACCCGATCGCCTTTTGTTATTTCTGTGTGAACTTAAGTTTATACCGTAAAATATAGATAATATAGTTTAATATCAACAAAGATGTCAAATCTTAAACTAATATTTAAGAAAAAATATTACTAGTATTTAGTAAAATATAGTATTTTAACGTTTCATTTTATCCCCGCATTCCTATTCACCCCGTTTGACCCGGTACTGACAGTCATGACGGAGATAATTTTTATGTTTTTATGTAAGTATTTTTTATTCCGGGTTAATGAGTTCTATGACCCTAACATTGCACTGACGTAAAACTGTTCGATATTTGAATTAGTTCGATATTTGAAATAGTAGTAGTAGAGAACTAAATCATTTTTTAAGTGAAAATGATATTTTTATTGCAAAACTCGTCAAAAAAAACGAAATAAAAGAGCATAAAACTTTGTTTATTGAACAATACAACATTGCCCTACTTTAAATTTTATTCGAGTTTATTGCATTAACCTTTTTTTTACTTTTCTTTTAAATATATATACATTTATTCAACCTACTCTTCTTATCATTGATAAGATGTTATCTTATCACTTACCTAACAGAAAGTTGTATGAAAAGTACGTGTTCATTATACTTTGTAAATAGTAAACATTAGATAATTTGGCACAGTTCGTAGAAATATGGCGTGAAAGAAAAAAAAGAGTAATAAAGTTTTATTGTGACTAAAAGCGGATGAGTGATAAAATGTTTAATACTACGATATCGAACTGGGGTATTCTATCAATTTTCCAGATTTAAAATTCAGGTTTCGAGCGCAATTCCTGGTTCAAACGGAAACGTGAACTTCCCGTTCTTTTTTGATCTATAAAATAGACTGCCAAAATATAAATTACTCAGTTTAAAAACATTGTACATTGATTCCCTGTTCCGAGTACTTACTCTACTCCCACTGCAGGGCAATGGGCATCTTCTCGTGCAGAGAATGCATTGATCACCACATTTGCTTAGGCAGATTGTCAAATTTCGGCGAAAGAAAGACAGAATTTATCTATTTGTAAATGCATCCATCACGGTAAAGTAAATTTCGTAGTACAGAGCAGCGTTTTTCTCAAAAAAAAAAAAACTTAATTAATATACTTTAACTTAATATAAGTAACATTACCTATAAATCGGAAATACATGAAGAAGACAAACTTAGGTATTGTTTAGTCTGCGCACAAATGATTTAAGTAAAAGTATGCCTAATCAGCTAAACAAACAGAGAAGCACGGTTGCGGTGCGAACTAACGCCAAGCTACCGGTGAGGCAGTGACTAACCGGAGCCTCCGCTTGTGTACAAATGTTCCACTTAGCCAGTTGACTGCAACCTTACACCGCACTTGTTGACTGAATCAACAGAAGATTTCTAAAAATATATTCTCCTGTTTGGTTGTTTATTTATACTTCTGTGTTATAATGCAAGTTGTTGTTGCTATCCGTGGATGAGTCTTTACAGGTGAAAATTATTTAAATTACTGCTTAGCGTACCATTGTAAGTTAGATACGTAGTTTATAAAGGATACATTTTTTAATATTTTATTCAGCAATGTAATAGGTGTAATTGAAGTTGAATAATGACAATTTGAATGTGGAATTTGGGGATAAAGATGTTAAAACGAATAATAAAAAAAGTGTAATAAAAAAAAGGATTTACATACAAGATTACGCTCTAGACACTACATGCTAGTTACATGTGAAATCACACAAAGGTTATCGTGCAACCACGCGAGGGTATGTTTCATTCACAACTACCATTCATCATAGTTAAAGTAATGATAACATTTCTTGAATCACATCTCCTGGAGTAACAAAGGTATGTTTTACACGTGATTGTACAGTCTAGACTGCAGAAGGTACAAATCAAAGACGAATAGGTTATATTGTGATAACTTGATAATTTGACCTTTGCTGCTATCCATGGGCTTCCTTATTTACACTCCAGCCACGTCTTTAGAAATACGTTTCAGAGAAACGGATCTTTATTACAAATTCCGCAGGGGCAAAAGCGTCCGCGAATCGTAAACGTTATCATCAAGTTTATTGACCAGCATGTTTACAGTGATGTGCAAGAGCCGTAAACCATTTGCTGGTTTCATTGGTAGAGGTGAACGTTTGGAGGTGGCCATCGGAATAGTTTCGAGAAGAATGACACTATAGATTATTAAGCATTATTAAGCTTAAAAATGTCGAATGTGAAAGGCAGTACAGTCGTACGTCAGTTTTATGCAAAAGTTTTCAGGTATAGAATTTTTGCCTTTTTTTTTGACCCTGAAATATAAAAAATAGTTTTTCTCTCTTAGTTTGGACCTTTGTCTGTATGCCTTACCCACCTTATAGACCTAGACCTAGCAGCTATTTTTACCTTTCATATATAGTGCACATATGAAGGGTAAAAATAGCTGCTAGGTCTTACTAGATTTTAGTTGGATGCGTTGACGACAATGCAGATACAGTTGGCACAAAACAATTTCATTTATTAGTTTATTTTAATAAACACTCCTAGTTAAAAAATAAGTTTACTAGGAGTGTGAGAATGCAATCCGGCGAAATGAAATCTCTTACAATATAAATCGGAATTTAAATAGAAGAGCGTGTATGCATGTGAACTATGTATAGACATTGCACGCCGTTGCCAAGCCAACATTATTTTACGAAATTCTGTAGAGTTTTATAAAGCTTCCTTAAAACTCCTAGACAAGTGCAAATATGCGGTCTGTAGCTAAATTAATTACTTACTAGAGGATCAGCCATTAGTTTCTTTTTATTATTTTAAAACAATTACATACAATTATCAGAATGGCAAGTATAAATATAAAGGTTTTATGTTTTACAAGTAAATTGTCATGTTATTGTATTGTTTTAATTAAAGACAACGAGGATATCATTCCATAAGATTGATATTTCTTAAAATAGATTTTTTAAATATTTAAGTTTATAATTAGTTATAATAGTGATTATGTCTTTTGGTGTACGCAATATCCTAGCTGACATGTAGTATTTATTATTTTCTAAATAGATATTAGCAAGTTACCGGTGAGAGATATAAATAATTTCGCCCGCCCACAGTCTTTCAAACGGTGCCACAGACTCAAGTTCAGTTCGTAGGTTTCACGATTTTCTCCCGACAATCAAGGACAGATTTATGTATCCTTTTCACAACCTACGCGTTACTAGATCTCGTTCTATGTTAATGGATGCGCCTTATTCTGTAAATAAGTCAAAGCCAAAGTGAGACTCAGAGCCAAGAAAAAGACTTCTGAAAATCAGAGCGTTTTGTCAATCATGTTTGTGTTATTTCTAGATATCGCGTTCGAGGTCAGTCTTATTTTGTCTATCATACTATGTATCTATTAGGTAGAAATTCAGTGTAATGTCATGCAGGGTTAAAAATTTCCGTCTTGCAACAGATACCACTCTTCAATTCATTACAATGATGTAATTACAACTTCACTCTTTCTAGAAACAAATACAAAGCCTTAAATATAAATACCTTAAATAGTTAAAGATACAATTTGATTGCTAATTCTATTTAATGTGTCTATTATACGAACAGTTTGAAGAAATAAAGTTAAAATGTGGGTGTTCAATTTGAAATTGATGACTTCAAAAACATTCAATGTTCAATTAACCTTTTACCATATTAAAATGTGGCCAGAATCGGAAACAGCCTATGTCAAAATAGAAGACTTCTCCTATATAACAGTTTTATTTCACACTTATTTTTAGGGTTTTTCTTTTATCCTAAAATAAGGGTAATGTTTTTTCTTAGGCCCTGTGAAAAAAGGGGAAAAAAGAAATGATTACGATTAGAAATTAATTATGACCATCAGTAGTTAATGGTAAATTTTTTATTATCATAAAAAAAATTCGTCTATTTATGAATAATTCAGACCTTACTGTACTACTACTAGTATATTGATTTGACAGACTTCCATAAACGATAGGTATCTCCTTAATTTCCACCTTCATTCAGGCGTTTTAATAGTACCTATCGTAAAACTAAAAAGGTCTTACATTGTTGCTCTCTAGTTTATTAAAAGGTAAAATAAATATGTACATAGTTGTCTATGAGTGGGCGAAAACACCACGCGATGCCACTCAAATATAGCGGAGCTTACACCAGACTGTATCGTGTTCGTGGCCACTATTTGCCATACATTTGCATTTAAATTGAACGAAACTTGCTTTACTTAAAAATGCTTGAGATACTGCTATCAATTTGTAAATTTCGTTTCGGTAATTACCGTCTACAGATAACTATATAGGTATTTTCAACTTTTAACTACATTGCATATCCGTGTTGCACTTCTTTCTGAAGGTGGTCGAACATCTGTTTGTGATTCTATGTTTATTACAAACGTCGTTATTTTATGATCTTTGATTACAAAAGAACAATAGGCAATGTAGTAAATATCAAGTGCCCACAATGTCAATAGACTTTATGCTCTGTATGACCTAATATTCTTAAACTTAAACGGGTAAATTACTTACTAATGTAAAACAATATGAAATACAATAGACCTAACAAAGCCTACACGAAACAACGTTATAAATACTACAATTTTGTTGCTAATGTCGTAATCAATTTTACACATAATCCATTTATTTTCCGCCTTCACATCCGACAGCGGTATAAATTATGAATGTTCACCTGTTGTACTATGTATTACATTTGCGGCGCTTGTGAATGGGACACGCAAACTAGTGTTGTCCGGTGTTGAAACGATTCTTCAGTTTCCTCACGTTCACTAGCGCCACCGTGGGAGTCCGTTGATGTCGACGAATAGATAATTTGCAGCTTTTGACTGTATATAATGCATGATGGTTATTTATTGTTAGGGAATTTGAAAGGAGTCATTTTATTGTTTGCTTGCAGAATAAGTTCCCAATAATTTCTTAAAAATATTGCATGGGTAAATATGGTACTGGTGTGTAAATTTGCAGGTAGGCGTGGGAAAGGTTAGCGCTAAAATCTTTGGACAAAAATTGTTTTGATGACTGGTTAACAATATGCTAATGGAAACTTCATAACTGGCATAAAAATCTGAAAATGAATTTATTGAAAAGCTTGACGAGTTCATCCAACCGAAAATGCAGACAGAGTTTCAGTACTAGTATTTTAGTAAACAGTTCACAATCGTGGACAACAGAGATCGTGACCCCTTTATTATAAATCTTATTGTTATTTAAACTTTTTAGTAGGTATATCTAATCGGTATTGCACAAAGAACCATAAAATGTCCAATAAAAACATTTCAATCCTGAGCTTTTCATTCTTTGTTATTGTATTATCGACAAAAGGAACTAAAGTGTAACGGCTGGGCATCACTAGTGGTCGACCTTTCCGTCGGCAGGCAGCCGTATGACAGGACGAGATGCAAGGCAACGATCTCTGCCACATGCAAATCTCGTCCGACTGACAATCTTATTAGCACCTTTATCGCGTGCCCGCCATCCGCCAGTAATGTCATAATTATTTACGACTTCACAAAATGAACAAAAAATTTTTTAATTTATTATAGTACTAGCTTTTGCCCGCGACTTCGTCCGCGTGGAATAATAGTTTCCGTTCCCGAGGGGTTTCCGGGATGTAAACTATCCTATGTCCTTTCTCGGGTCCCAGACTATATCTGTACCAAATTTTATTTAAATCGGTTCAGTTGTTTAGGTGTGAAAAAGAGACAGACAGACAGACAGACAGAGTTACTTTCGTATTAATTATAATATTAGTACGGATTGAACGTACATGACACCTTACTTAAAGAGTTCAAAAACACACTTTACATTGTACTACCCATCATCGCGATCAGGCAGTTGTTCAGGTACACTCCTGAGAACCTATTTACGGAGATATTAGAAGTTAAATATTTTTTTGTACGTTCATTTGAAAAAAATGTTTTAAATGTTTACTACTGCAAGACCTTCTGTTGCATGCTTTTAAGCACAATGTTTTGCGTGAAACGTTGCAAACACGACAAACAGCGAGTTTTCAAACTAATAGTACCTAATAATAGTTTTCCAGCAATAATTTTGGCACAGTGTTATTTAATCTGAGGGGGGCCAGTATAAGCATTTAGGTAATAAAAAAAAAATATATATATATATATATATACACACATCAAAAGTGTCTAGGGATATTTCAATTAAACCTAAATTACTAAAATTCTATTAACTTTTTGTTAAAACATGTACACATTAAAATAAACCTTGTTTAATAGACTATTTAATCTGATAATAAACTTTTAGATAAAGTTAAATTTAAAAAAAACTTAGAAGAAGAGGAAAAACTCAAACAAAATTTCAATCTTAACTTTATTTTTGAAACATCAAAACTCAAACAAAACAACAATTTTTTTTATAAAAATTCTTGAAAACTTAAAATTAATATTCCGTGGATCCACCTAAGACTCTCCTGACACATCTGCAGCGGTTCTGCATACTCAAAACAAGGGTGTCAATATCCTGTTGTGGAATACTGTCCCATAATTGCCGTTTATGAAGCCATGAAGACCAGTCAGAGCGTTATATCCAGGCTTTGGTCATGTTATCGTGTCACGGAGGAAGTGGTGGAACGGCACCGAGGACCTCAACGCATTACAACACATGTACAGGACCGATTCATAGTAAATGCTGCACAAAGTCAACTAAATGCAGCGGCGATGCAATTGGTTTAAAGGCTACAGAGAGAGTATGGTTTGCTGGTAAGCGGTCAAACTTTGAGAAGGCGACTGCATGAAGTCAATCTACGTGCTCGTAGGCCATTTTGGGTATCAGCACTAAGGAGAGGTAATCGAGGAAGAAGATTACAATGGGCTATTGCACACGAAAACTGGAACCATTCTCAATGGTCACTTTGTGCTTTTCACTGATGAATCTAGGTTTGGATTTCATCCTGATTCGCGAAGAGTACGCGTTTGGAGAAAACCTGGACGTTGGAATCGACTGCAGCACCCACAACAAGTTCATGCATATTAAGGTGGCACGATTATGGTTTGGGCAGGAATTCGTCTCGGCGGTAGAACGGACCTCGTTTGGATACAAGGCAATATGACTGCTCGAAAATACCGAGATGAGGTGCTAGAGCCTGTAATCTTGCCCCACAGACAGCAAATGGGACAAAATTTCCAGCTAATGCACGACAATGCCCGTCCACATATGGCGCGTATCGTTACAAGTTGGTTACAACAGCATGTTATCCAAGCTTTAGACCGGCCTGCACAATCCCCTGACTTAAATCCTATTGAGCATGCCAGGAATATGCTTCAGAGAAGAGATCGTAGGAATTTCCCTGTTGATATTGTGCATCAAAACCAGCTTTTCTTGCATCTTAGCAGGATTTGGGACAGTACTCCACAACAGGATATTGACACCCTTGTTTTGAGTATGCAGAACTGCTCCAGATGTGTCAGGAGAGTCTTAGGTGGATCCACGAATTATTAATTTTAAGTTTTCAACAATTTTTATAAAAAAAAAATTGTTTTGTTGTTTAGGTTTTGAAATTTCAAAAATAAAGTTAAATTGAAATTTTGTTGAGTTTTTCCTCTTCTTCTAAGTTTTTTTTTAATTTAACTTTATCTAAAAGTTTATTATCAGATTAGATGGGCAATTAAACAAGGTTTATTTTAAAGTGTAGGTGTCTTAACAAAAAGTTAATAGAATTTTAGTAATTTAGGTTTAATTAAAATATCCCTAGACACTTTTGATGTGTGTATATACAGGGTGTCCCACGGCTATGCCACATGGAGGGAAAGTACCTTAAATATTGTAGATAGAACATTTTACTGAAAGAAGACATTATCTGAATTTTAAAAACAATTTAAATTGCATTCATAGATTTTTGAATAACTAAATAGTTGGGCCGGGAATCGAACTTGTTCCACGAGAAAAAATAATCACCCTGTAGTTTTATCATACCGATCGAAAGGTTTCATCATAAGGATATTTTTTTGCTAAATAACATAGTGTCACAAATAAAAGGAAGACCGTGAATTTTAACATTTGATGTAAAATTTTGTTCTGAAAAGTTAAAAGCTTACATTGCCGTAAGGACATACAATTGACAATCATAACTACTTATTACTAATTAATCTACCCACTTGAGTAGTACGCATCATTTAAATAAATAAGTATTCACCACAACAAGACCAAAAAATCTCAGGGAACGAAATAATCAAAGTTATCACTTTGTATTCAAGAAGAAGGGACTTGTTTTGAGCATTTGAAAAATTGACTAATTTTGTATTAAAAATGTTAAAATTCATGGTCTTTCTTTTATTTTTGACACTATGTTATTTAGCAAAAAATAATCCCTGTGATGAAGCCTTTCGATCGGTAGAATAAAACTACAGGCTGATTAATTTTCTCGAGTAACAGGTTCGATTCCCGGTTCAACTATGTAATTATTTAAATATCTATGAATGCAGTTTAAAATGTTTTCAAAATTCAAATAATGTCTTCTTTCAGTAAAATGTTCTATCTTCAATATTTAAGGTACTTTCCCTCCATGTGGCATTGCCGTGGGACACCCTGTATATATTATAGTCGTTACGATAAAATATCATATCTTTTGTCAATAAATTGTCTACAGACACAGTTAGTTATTAAACACAGGTGGACAATCATTTACGTAACAAAAATTTAACACCATACACATAAATACCATGTAATACGTCAACTTAAACGCGATTTATTAATAATTTTGTTCATATATTAAACACAGGTTTATGTAAAACACGTCTTTGTAGTACGAATTCTCACACAGTCCTCGTACGACAACGGTACGGCCGACATTATTTTGCTGGCCTATTAACATTCTTTCTATTAAAACCTGTATATATGTATAATAGGTACCTAAATACTGTGTTTCCAAGTATGTCCGTAGATGGAATCACAACTTAATCTGACACTGGACCTTCTAAGCACGTGGTACAATGCACGCGAATGGCTAGGGTAACAAGATAACAGCACGTTTTGCTTAATAAATCTGTCTGATTGAAATCTCCAACCACAGCTAAAAGGGCTTGTTTTAAAAAATAAGTCCATCTTAACTGTACACTGTTAGACTTTTTAGAATGTTATTTTAAATAATCTATAACAAACGTTTTATAAAAAAGCATGCAAAATTACCCCTTACTGCTTCGCCCCGGTTTAACGAATTAGACCTTTCCTCTAAGCGCTAATTCAAACACAATATTTGCACCGGCTGATAATATATTTCACTTGTTATTTTACATTAGCTCAGAAAGGAAATCGAACATAAATAACGTAAATATTAATTTGTAGCAATCAACTGTCACATAAATTAGGGTTTGCGTGGCAGACTAAGATCTCTACAATACTCTGATATATTGCTTATTGCTCAATGTTCCAAATAGTCGCTTTATAAAATTAAATTAATAAAGCATTCGATTCAGAAATTATATTATCTGTGCCGTTAATACTCATAAGGTACGATATGTACCGCACCCTT
Source organism: Athetis lepigone (assembly GCA_033675125.1). Taxonomy (NCBI): domain Eukaryota; kingdom Metazoa; phylum Arthropoda; class Insecta; order Lepidoptera; family Noctuidae; genus Athetis; species Athetis lepigone. The sequence goes on along the minus strand of CM066243.1, from coordinate 12,816,018 downwards.
GCTTTTAAATTCCTGCCACAACTTACCGTGCGAATGCATATTTGGATGCAAGCCGGTGATTTGTTTTCAAGAAAATTATCTTCAGACAATAAAAAATCTTATCATATGCAATTTGTAACCCGAATAAAATTGATTTCTATCAGTAAAGGTGAATACAATAGGACATTACACGATAGGTATTCCGATAAATCTCGGCCTACGCATTCGAAATGTGTTACATGAACGAACATGCGCTTGCTATCCTAAATCGGTGTTCTACGAAACTGACGGTTGTCAATGTAAACGATGAGGGGCAATGTCATCAAACGCCCGCACGACTCGGGTTTCATTCATATGTCTAGATCATGTAAATATGAGTAAACATAACAATTATTATGTATTTAGGCATTTAAGTGTCGTTCAACTTTGCCATCGACAACTACTACAGGTCAAAACGCAAGAAACGAGCGACTTCCAGAATGAAGTTACCACATCCACAAGTGAATGAACTAATTTAGATTCTACGTGCCCATTATGGAAACATTTAATGAGATTTTTTGTTGCTTTAAAAGTTTAATTTAACTGGTTTCTCGTAATCACTGTCGATCATATATGGCAGTTGATTTATAAGTTAATTGAGAAAATAGGGTCACTGTATTAAATTCGCGAGAGTTCACGGCGCTTAACGTCTTGACAATGCAAGTAAGTCAAGAATAAAATGTGCCTATATCTAAATGGCATTGGTCTAAAAGTAAACAGACAATCTTTGATCTATTTATTCCAATTCCCATACTTCAGGCTTACTTTTACAAACAATGGTTTTATGAATAATTCATAGTGTCTCGCAGACAATGATAGTGTCAGTATTCACCTAGTGACGAACCTCCCCTTTTGCTCTATGTTGACTCACAACCATCACACATCGAATGTAGTCCAACGGCAATTCAACTGGATTTTCTAGCCAGAAAAACTGTTATGCACTTTACAATAAATAACCTACTTGTTGCTAACTTCTTTAGTTCATTTTCTCCTTGTTTGTATTTAGTACCAGTCAATACAAATGGCGATTCAGAAAATGCATTTGCCAAGTTAATGTGAACAGCGTCCAGTTTGAATGGACCTTTACTTTGATGGATGTTCTCTTCAGCTGATTTCTTGACCTGGACTAAGATAACATAGTGACAAGAGTGACAGATGAATGATGGACAAATACTTTTTATACTTTCAACATGGTCAATATTTTGTTGAGAAGACATCGGTCTCCCACGATTATTTGTTTATTTAATTCACACATTCGAATATTTCATAAAAGAGTATTGCGGTTTGCCATTGATGGTGTAATAAATGTGGGCTAACGTTGCCACGTATCTGTGTTTGATAAATTGGCACTAAACGTGATAATATAATCAGACGTCAGAGCCTATACACAAGTTCTAGTTATTTGTTCAGCTATATTGTGTAGTACTTAGTAACTAAATATTTAAATTTATTTTTTTAATTATTTAGAAGAAGTATTCACGCGCGTTTGTAGTATCCGAATTTCTGGTGAAGAAGAATTTCTGGGAGTATATAAATTTATAGATAGTGCGTTTATGTATAATAATCACATTAAACAGTTCACGTCGAAAAACTTCAAACGTGATTGTGATAAGTAAAGATTACAATTAAGCCTAAATTAATGAAGCCTTTCATATTAAATGAAGTTAATATGCAGAAGCTTACAATTTAAAGAGAGTCAATATTACGTATGATACAAGGTTAATCTGTTGAACAGGATTTGTCAGGATAGTTTAGTTTACAGAGTTAAGCCGAAGTTCAATAGTCGTCTGTGACGTAGGGTGTACGTAGTAGATTTACTTTGACGATAAGATAATAAAAATATATGAACGTAAGAAGGTATATTAATTACATCACCAACCTAATAAAATGCGAAATAATTATTAAGTATCTAGAATGTTTGGCAAACTTTCAGATAATGGAGCAAGTAAATCGTGGATCCCTCAATTACACAAGTCTATTTTAAAAGCAGGTCATTAATAAGTAGACTGAAATAGGGCGATGAACCTAGTCGCGCAAAAAATCGCTAGCTTTTAATGAATCAAACATCGCCATTAAAACTCGTAGACCTCCAACATTTAGCTACATCTAGATCAGTTTTTAAATCATCTACTCTCAAGTTGTTACGGATCGTTAATAAGAACGAGTGGTCATGAAATCTGGATCCGACAGACGCCATTTGTCGCCCGTCTTTGCTAATGGCACCTGTCAGAATGACGCCGTGCTTCGGAGACAATAGGCGGCGGAAAAAAATTGTGGCATGGCCGGTCTATACGACATTTTACAAATTCCCTTGAAGAGTTTCCGGGTCTTTTTGTTCTACAATTATTCAAGTAGTCCCACCCCTTTTTGGCTCAGGGTTTTTCGGGATGAATATTGAATAACGGAAAAACCGCAGTGTGATCTAATAAGTGGGTATCATTGATACATAACAAGTTTTTGATCAAGGCAAATCAATGTACAAAATAACGGGCGCCTTTATTCGTAGGCTAAACGTTAGGATTTCCCACACTAAGACCATGCCTACTAGAGAACGTATCAATCAAACTCTAGGTTGACAGACAACGTGTAGGCTGGAGCTGTGCCTAATGGATTGATTGAACTATCAATTCTGTTTACATCTGACCTCTGTATCAATTAAGCTTGTTATGTATATCTTAGCCGTCTTCAAAAAAGGAAGCTTTTCATCATTCAATGTCAAATTCATTAAATGCTGTTGGTATTACAATTAAAATGCTGTAGTAATCAATTAGGCAAATGTCAGCTCATACTTTTAGATTATTAATTTGTACAATCAATTGGATGGTCTTGGTCAATCATAATTTATGTTGATCTTAGAAGGCTTTACACACTTCGAAGTTGTGTCTATTCGGTATACCTGTACATATTTTCGAACGATCTTGGCAGGGCAGTCGGTTCATAAAGGGCAATAATTCGAGCCGAGCATAACCGGCGCTACCGGTCCTCACAATGGCTGCAGACAAAGCGCGAGTGCTCGCGAGACGATGACGGATGCCCCCAGCGCCAGCGCGCGTTGTTAAGCTTCCTTCACACCACTCCAATAAGTATACGTGTATTTAATTTTATTCCGATATTATCAATAAGTAGCTCAGACAACTACTCTAGCAATACATCACGCATAATATCATCGAGTTCCACGTGTCTATCGATCAACAAATTATAAAAACAGTTGAAGTAGTCTTATATGCAAACGTTTTACAATATCCGATGTAGAATTCTTAATAGGAGCCTACGTATTAATTTAATGTTATTTACATGGAAATACATAGTAAATTAAAACATTACATTATTATCTTAATAGTGTACAGTTTGCTAAATAAAGTTTGGCTCTTATCTTCGTAGACGCAGACAAACGCAAAAAAAATTTATAATTATTATTATAGTTTTAAAAATAGCACATTTATGATAAGGGGCTTAAATCGTCAACGCACGTTGTGTTTTTCATTAATCATTTCTGCAAAGAAAAATCTTATTTCAACAGAGAAAACCTGCGTATAATTTAGTCACATCTAGTTTGGGGTAATTTGGACCGTAAGCGTAACATACAAATTAAGTTTGTAGGTCGATAGTAGTGCCTTAAGTTACGTACTCCGACAAGTTATTAATATTTTAATTTAATGATTCATATCTTAAAACTTGACGCAGACGCAGTAGTTGTGCAGGAAGTGATGCTGCTCTACGCAAAGGTTTTTATTGAAAGTATTTTAATAAGGGCCTTGTATTCGTCGTACGGAGAAAAAGAATAAGAGTGCGCACGCGTTCCTCCGAATCCTATCTCTGTCCTTAGATGGCGGGTGTGGCGCCACCGACCTGTCCGTCAGTCCGTCCGTACAACTTTTTGTTACCCGAGCCCATAACATTATCTATTTTAAGGTTACTATTACAAGCTGTAATTTAAATTCACTTATTCGTTGCTTAGTCGGAATTACGAGCAATAATTGTACGTGATCGAATCCTAACCGGCGGCTGCTTTGTGCATGATTGCAGCTTTGAAGCCTTACATTTTCAGTTTAGTTAGTTACCATGGAGCCTGTTGAGACTTTACATTTGTTTCATCTTGCACAGATAATGTTAATCACACCTACATACAGATATGAATGATATAACTGTCCAAATTACTACATGGCCTCAATAGAGACGTGTGCTAAGTCTCATTATCAGGTGTTTGATTAAGACTGTAGAAGAGATCGAGTCCAGGTCATACGTCATTATTAGCCTAGACACGAATCGGGTCAGCACTAAGATTAGGTGCAGTATACACACAGATATTATTATCTTTGCTGATAACAATGATACTACGTGATACCGCGAAATCAGAGAGTTGTAAAGATTAAGATATTTATTCTGCGTGCGGTGTCATTATTCTCTTACATGTTATATTATGTTAAAATTGATGTAATTTATTGATAGGTACATAAGTTGTAAAATGCAAGTGGAGCGGACTTCAAAGAAAGTTCTATTTTTGCGATACAATCTGTACATTACGTGAAGTATAAACATTTGTAAAATTATTTTAAACATAAAACACTACCATAAATACACCATAATAATAATAATCAGTAAACATACACATATTTCCTAGTAAAAATACCGGGAGTTTTACCTTACAGTTTCATATGACATGAATTTCATTAACCTATGGAAGTCAACCTTTACAGACCTTGCGGTTACCAAGCCGATTTCATTACCGACAGAATAGATCTAAAAATTGACACAGCTGTAAACGAAGCACACTGCTGCTGTGTATGTAACTAATGTTTGACACAAGTGGTGAGGCTACAATATGGGCCATATCGGCACGCGGCTTATAGATGTACTCATACAGGCCAATATAATATGGCACAAACGTGAAGTTACGTTCGTTTACGTAAATTATAATATAAAGAATCGTATTACGACACGATAGTAATAATTGGAACGTTTTCGTAAGATTTTACACTTTATTTGCAAAATATTGTTGCCTTTTGTGGTTTCGTTACTGTAAATAGTTGTCACGTTCGCAATGTAGACCGTTAACTCTTTTGTCTTTATTCGTAGCATTTTCCAACATTGTGTGGCTATCTCATTGTTAAAAACGCCATAATCGTAAGGTGAAACTGCGTTAACTCCTAAGATAAAGTAGGGTAACTCTTTGTTTCCATCATATAACGTTAATTAAGGACGCATAAAGCGTCTCAGTAAACATTTTTAACAATCCGTCATGGCGCCGGGCCTCGCCTCCCGTACCGAAGGAGCCAAACAAAACAAAGACTGCACCGAGGTGCTGGCGCCTGCGTTATCGCGGCACGTGGGCCCTGCGCCCTTTGATTCTTATTCCTAAAATACATTCCTTCATAGAAAGGCACGTCTTGTCCGGGATATTGTTTCACTTTGTCTTTTACTCTTTTAGCATGGACTAAAACATTTCAAGGCACTGTGGGAATGACTTCACAACATTCATGTTAAAATTGTAACGACCTTAACGTATGTGCATATTTGTAGGGAAGACCGTTTATTTATGGTTTAAAATTGTAAATAACTCAACGGGCTGTCAATCATTCGTGTTTTGTCGGGATGCCGACGAGGAAAGCTCTGCCTTATAAAGAGAGAAGCAATCAACTACTGCTGTCCCACGTTTAATGGTGCTAGTTTTTTGATACCAATAAAAATTATATCATGTCTTGTCACACTTATATTTTCTGTAACATATGTTAATGTTTTCAAATTGTCACTTCATTAGCAATGTTAAGTGTTCATATTCGTATTTTTTTGTTATAACTGGTATTATTGTAAAGTCGTCTCCTGACATTACATTATATTGTTTTAGTGAATGGATTTCATAAAAAGATTACTATATCTCTGGGACGTATTCCCAAATTTTGTGTACACACGAAGTGAGGAGATAATACGTAATTGTGAATAATTATATAACCTACGAGCCGGCTCTCAGATAGAGATAGCGATCTATAGACAGCGGTCGCGCACATCGTACTCTTACTAAACACAGTCGCACTCGCGTAGCGGCGTGAACTCGAATTATTTTATGTAGCACTATTCAGTTCCAATCCAACATTATCATAATTTATTTTTAATTTTTAAACCATTTTAATTTAGATTTTCATCGACATGGTAAGTGGGCGGCCTAGATGTAATATCTGGTTAATTTAGTGCTCTTCAAATATTTATTCATAATTATAAAAAAAAAAACGCTTTTTCGATAATGACATTTAAGTTGGCCAGTGACTTTTAACATTATGTCTCATTCATTAAATACAAAATCAATAAATATCAGCTAAAAAAATTCATTGACGAATTTAAAGTAGGTAGATAGGTTACAAAAACTATACTTACGAGTCGTGATCTGATTGTCTGTATTTTTTGTTTCAGGTTGTGTATGATGACAAACCAGCTCAGAAGACGGATGATGAGCGCATTATCAATATCCAACTACAAGCATAAAGCTTCGTAAATGTTACGACGAAAATTAGAACAATCCTTTTGTCGGTAATAGTGTGGTGACATAAAAAGTGAATTTTTAGGACTCTTATTTTTAAACGTGGACTTAAAATGCGTGTTACTGAGTGTCGGGTGCTGAAAAAGATGGATGTGCGGTGTTCGTTGTTCAAACTGGTATTGTTTCAAATGTTGGTGGCGTGGTGCGCCGCCAAGCATGTCACGATAGACCTGACGAAGGACGCCGCCGCTGACGTCGATAAAGATGTCCAGGATAGCATAAGAAACCTATTACATACTGGTGAGTGATTTTTAACATTCTACGTATTTTATAGGTGTTGCTGAAGTTACATTTGTGTCCTGTAATTCTTCTGATATGTCTTTATTAATGTACAACGAAATCAATATAATTATGAACAATACAATTTATATTAGAAGACACACAATGAATGTATATTAGAAGACTCAATAGAGATTTTTAAGGGCAATGATTTATTTCCTATCGAGAACTATATAGAATGTATAATTTTTCTAATAATTTTTCCACGTTATCAATAATGGTGAAAGACGTCAAATCAATGACACACTTTTTACATTAGGCCTTGTATCAGCATAGATTAATGTGTCCTATGAAACAAGTTGTACATTACTTGAAAATAGCTAATTCATCTATTAAGTAGAAAATCGGCTTAGACAAGAACAAAGTAGGCATTCAGGTCATATCGAATGATTATCTAGTAGTAGCTATTATAAACTTCGGTAATTTATTAAATTTAAATAATGGAAGAATGTAGGTATATTAGCATTTTAATCACACGGATTTAAATAGGGACAAGTATATTTACATCTTTTAATTGTTCAGAATCAAATAAAATAAATTTGCCGTGGGTTTTACCAATACGCAGCATTATTATAGAGAATCGCGTGTATTTACCATAATAAAGCTATATTTTATTTGACTAATTAGGGACGTTAAGTTATACCTATACGTCTAATTGAACTTAGTATCAGCACCATTAGTTATATTCAAGAATAAAATGAATGCCTTGGGACAACTGATCAAGGCCATCTGATCCTATATACTAGAGGCTCTGCCTAAGCCTCTCTGAACCAGAAATTGGTATTACGTACTTATAATTTATGAGTAATTTACACCTGGACACAGTAATTTCGTGCTCATCACACGAAGACTTATCCTGGATCGTATGAATAAATTAATTACCCATGGATTTTACTATTACGCAGAAATATAACGAAGTGGTTTAATGTGCTTTTATTTTGGTTATTACCCTATTGAAGCTACAAATAATACGGTTAATTAGTAATGTAGCAACTATATTCTGATCCTAACTAAATCCTGACGATACACTAAACCGTCTTCTGGTCATAACTAAATCATGACTATACACTAAACCGTCATGTTTCAATTATTTTCATCACCACCATTTGTGCTGAAAGGCTAGGGACAATGTTTCTCTCTATTTACCCAAGTCTCTCCCCACACACCCATACAGAACATATCCCACCGGACCTACAACCAAGCAGCATTGAATAAATTTTTCAGCGAGTTGTCACAATTTTCCAGTCAGAAGTAATAAAACATTTATGCATCAGCTGCGTCCCCTAGTAAACTATCTCGGATTCAACTCAACGAACTGGGTTAATAGTAACGTCGGCGACGCTCCAGCCATTTGTCTTATTTATACAGTAATTTCAGTTTTTAAATCAGACTATTATTACGCCTCTTAAACATTATGTTTTGGCAGCACTTCTTGTTTTGTTTAGTTCTACAATCTTAATAAAAGTGATTAAATGCTAACGAGTAGACTAACAATATTAAAAGTGGTATGTCTGTGTAAATTAGACTGTTTATAAAAAGCTATAATTTAAAAACTTCATACACTTTTCCTCTGAGATTTAGAGTAAAGCGCGCTCGACGATAAAGCCGATCGAAGATATTGTTTCACAAATCCTTATGTAATAAAACATAATTTTACGACTATAGGCCTATTTATTTGACCACTATAATGCCCATTTAAAATATGTAAATCAAAAGTGATATAAAACATGTCAAGGCGTTAGAGGTCAAACCTCAAATCTTCGTATAATCCGATATTATCCGCTTTACAATTAAAAGTGACGTGTGACATACGTCGTGACAAGGGTTTACCAGCAGATAAAGTATCATATCCTCGGCGATCGTCACGCTAATCGCACGCCTTGTTTTGTAAACGTCACTAAGTTTGATATACTGATAATTGGATTCGAAGCATACGTGTCAGCCGCGAACTGAGATCATTTTAGGGTTAATCCTTATTGCCCTTTGATTCTTGTTTGATTAATGTATCTCGTGCAGCCACTTTAATTTTACAAGATGTTGTAGGTAGGTGTAAATCTTGATATTAAAGACCTTCGATCAAACCTATAAAATATAAACTATAGATAAAATGAAATTACTTACAGAAAGATATAAAAAAACAGTAGATATATAATTTACATAATACAACATTGTTTTAAAATATTTATTTCCGATCAGTAATAAACAGGTTCGCAATAAATTACTATTGTAAAATTATTTTCGATGTGATACTACACAACGGACTACGCAATACAAGACCGGTAACCGCGACTATATAATTATTTTAATTACAAATTTCATCTACCGACCACACACCAGTAGTTATAAAATATAGTCATTTCGAACTTGTTATAAAATACTTGAATCTCAAAATTAAGTAGCCATTTTTTTAGGTCGTTACGTTACCTACCGCATAAAGTCGGCTTATGAAAGCATGTAAAATAAAACCCTAAACAATAAATTTTATATGACACAGTATTGTGTTACTGTAACCAAATGACATTTTGCCTCTCATTCACTTATGAAGTATACAGCTTTATTTCTATCATAAACCCAATTTCATAAAGTACTTATATTTAACACTTTTTTGATTTTACACGTAAATCAATCATCATAATAATGCCTAGTTTAATCAATAACAGATATTAGAAATTACAAAAGAAAACAAAAAATGCTTATGATGCCATTGGTAAATCATACGATGTCTAGCCAATTTTTCTGTATAGCTGTACAAAATACTGATGTAACTTCTGCGTATGCATTGTCCGTTTAGACATACTGGCTACATGAATTTTCGCTTGTCGTACGTCATACAAATGAATAACACACCTGCAGAGAATTAATAATTGTACTTCGTTGATAATTTTAAGCCCATCTCAAACCAATAATAAGTGGCCAACAGAACATGAATTAACCAAAGCTCTAATGCAGTAAGAACTTCTATTTGCAGACTTAAGAACACTTCAAAAATAGATCGTGGATAACGTAGAGTGAGTTGAACTGAAAGCTTCAAAATGAAGCATAAACGTAATCAAACCAATAACCGTAAAGCGGCAATCGGTGGCGGGATTTATAAAACAAAGCAGTTAGTGAGCGACACGGTCGTCGAACTTTCATTCTAAATTCGTACCTGTGCCAATATCCCATCTAAAATTGACATTTAATTGCGAACGGCTTAAATTCACCCAATAAATTACCCGTTTAATGTTTGATTAAGATATCGTAAAAGTGCTTAATTATTACCCAAATTTATCGCTGGAAAGTGTAAAGTATAACGATCCTGATTCGCTTATCTAATAAGCTCAATATTTGCTCAAGCAATCTTATCTGTGTAGTGCAGAAAAGGCGCGAATCTGTTGATCTTGGTGACGCGAGTCATGACGTAAAGCTGTCACTTGTCCGCTGAGGCTGCGGTCGTAAAGTGATCGTGCGCCAGTTCACCCATGAGCAGGAGACAGTACATTTTGTTTTTACTCTTGTTTTACATCAGTATGTTACAAATTACTGTTATTGAAATAAGTTGCATGGAGTTTCTTGACCATAACACGGTACCTTTTGGGCTAGTTTAGTCACAATGTAAATATGTAGTTACGCATCTTAGTTTTTTACAGGAAACTATTATTAAGACGTTTGTTCTTGTCACATCACACATAATACCTTTGTTTGAACACTCTGATTATGTACAATTAAGGGTGATGTAACACACTTTTATCATCTCCAACAAATTAGTTTTGTTGCTCGGCGACTTTGAATGGGTACAGTTTTACGCATTTGATTCGCTATTATAAAAAATAATGATATAAACTAATGTCAATTATAGCTTGCCTTGACCGAAGACCCGAAATATAATGACGAGCATACCAATATGGAACCGACTCTAAGACGAAGATTACCAATAGACTGGTTCCTATCCGGTATTCGAGCTTGATGAATAATAATTAATTCTATTAGATTATATACTTATTATATCCACAGGGGGTACTCGTGGCAAGATAAGGACGGTTCGATACTAATTCTTAGTTCCACGGTCAACAAATTGGTTGCTGAGGCCTCGTACGTGGCATGTGGCGCCCTACAGAGATAATAACTCTACCTATCTAGGTTGCCTGCCTACGTTAATTGAATGATGCAGTGTATATGGGCATAAAATTAATTTACGTAATCGATCTATCACATGTTGTTCGTAACTCATTCTCAACATATGTGCGTACCTACATAGAAAACTGGGTAATCAGTTGTAAATGTATTCCACGCGATGATTACACATTATTTCGTTAACGTGTTCAACCTGATGACAGGTCATTAATTTTCTGTAAAATCATCACGATTCATAAAGAATAATCGAACGCTTTTAAAGAAATTAGAAGAAATAAATAAGTTAAGGGGCTATTAAGTCCACCCATTCATAACGTAGTGATGAGTACTGTTGTCGCCCGGCAGGGGGCGGTACCTGCACAATGTAATTTCTAGTAATTGCAGTCATGCATAACAACACCGATGATGTAATAGTCAACCTATGCCTCTCATTACAGCACTCACATTATTGGTTTTTAGATTCAAATCACAGATGTACGGTCAGCAAAGTAGATAAGTATCCAGGGCCGTCATATACAATTGAGGTTCTCTTGAGTACCAATGAATGTATTCAAATGAAATTTAACCTAATTGAAGAACTAGTCATTTTCTACTATAGTTTAATTTTTTATTAGAAAACATTCCTGGGTTTTTGAGAAAACTTAAACTGTATCTGACGGCCCTGGATACTTATCTACTTTGCTGACTGTACCTTTGGTAGGTACATCTCAAAGATAACTTGCGGCTACTTTATAGAACACGAGCTATTATAAATTTAGAATTGTACGCTTGAGACGATAATGACTATAATAAAAATATTCAGTTTCATTAATTAAAGATCGTTTAAATAATTAAGAAATTCACAAGCTGTGCAGGTAATAATAATAGCAAATTATTATATGCTGTATTATTTAAATTCGCATGTATTAATAAAATTCTTGTCCTCGCAAAAAACCCGCACAATCAAACATCGCCTGCAACAATTTCCATGGCAAGTTCTAAGAAAATCAGCGTTCTATTAATCCATTTATCGTGTGGGGAAGCACTTAAACCCGCTAAGGCTTTAACAATTGCAGTTTTTACCTTAATTAAATTCATCTATGTATGAGGTTCTGAAGACTAATATGGAGTGAGAAAAACACGAGTAGCGAGTACCTGGAACCTGTGTGGCCTTAACAGTGTGCGAGTGTCGAGTGACTAGCGCCGCTCCGTCGCTGACCAAGCACACTAATTTCATATGAAATCGTTCATATGATGAGTGATAAGCTAGTAATTATGTTTATCTATGAAAAATTGAACATATTACCGAGAATTTGTCTAGGAACGTGTCAGGCTAGCGCGCTTCGGGGTTGTGTTACATAACGTAACGCCATGCATTTATGTGGAAGTATATTCTTACTTCTACTATAGTGGAATGTATTATTAATTAAAAGTAAATTTTAATCCTATTCAACAATCGTTAGTGCTCAAAACTTAAACGCAAAGTTTATGGGGGCTAAAAGGTAATTAGAATAAAATTACCAGTCGTCCACATTTATTTCTAAAACGCGCACAACATAAAAACAAAATATTAAAAAGCTTTTTTAAAAAAAAGATAACCGACTTCAAAAACTAAAAGCTCAAAAATAACTATTTCGGAAGTCGGTGGCAACACAAATCGACCGACAGAAGAGAAGCCACCGACTTCCGAAATAGTTATTTTTGAGCTTTTAGTTTTTGAAGTCGGTTATCTTTTTTTTTAAAAAAGCTTTTTATTTTTTACTTTTTAGTTAGAGTCTCAGTGTCTGACTACGTTTTAGGGTAGCTCTCAAAATAAACTTAAAATCTTATAAAAAATCTACAATCCAAGAAAGCAAAACGCGATTTATGCGGGCAACGTCACGGGATATCTATTAGTGTTATATACTAAAACCTTCCCCAGAATGTAACAAACACTTTGCTAAAAACCGCATCAAAATCGGTTCAGCCAAACGCGAGATAATCGCGGACAAACATACATACATACATACATACATACATACATACATACATACATACAGGTCGAACAGAGAACCTACTTTTTTTTTGAAGTCGGTTAAAAAGCATGTAATGTCCTCATAATATATTAGAGGAATGTTGGTGTATAATTAAGGCGTTAATCGCCATGAGATATAAAAGTATGAGACCGGAGTGGAGCCCGGAGATGGCGCCATGTTTAGGCGCAGGCGCAGAGGACCACATTACTTCATAAATACAATGCCATTAAAGCCCTCAGCCTGTTTTACGTGAGGAGTTGTTAACGTTCCATTGTCTTTTTGTTCTTTTATCACCACGTTTCTAACAAAACTTGATTTATCTTTTTGTTTTAAGTCATAATTAATTCAGAACAATTTAAAAGAATTTTCTTGTGAAGTCAATACAAAAATAGTTCAAATGTCAAGAAACATCCTGTTCATTATAATAATTTTATAGCCTCTAAAATTAGATTTTTTAAGCAAAATCGTGAGCTAAAAATGGTGTGATAAAGGTGTCATATTGCTTGTATGGCATGATGTTTTTACTTGCATAAGGGCATTACTTGCGTCAAAATTTATTTATTTACTACCGTCAGCAAAAAGTCAGGTCTTACGATTTGTTTGTTGCATTTCCGTTGTTGCTGGAAATCACCGTCATTATGAACTCACGCTGCGAAACAGCAACCTCGGCAATAAATCTAGGTTATTGTTGTTACTTTTCAGAATTTGTGATGCATTACCATGAATTGAATTAGAAGAGGCACTTATCTAATTGATTTACCTAATCTTTCATCAGGTTCATTGACATTTAAAATTAGGACTCCTGTTCTTGGAAGGATCCAGTTTAAATAATTTATTTTTCTCAATTCATTATAAATGAATTATATAGATCCCTAAGTCCAATTACTTATTTTTTTGAACGTCTTTGTTACTTCACTCATTTTGTATATACCCATCACTGGTAAAAACGTGTCGGTACTAACAAAGATCATTAATATCATTAACACAATATACACTTTTTTATTTACGTGCGTAATAGTGCGTATAACCCTTTCATCGTTAACGCGAACCGTTACCCCAATAGCTATTTTGATCCCGCTGAGTAAGATTTACAAACACAAACAATGCTGTAATAGTTTTAGTACGCGTAGGGTATATACTTTGGGGAGTACATTATCAGATTTTTTTCCTCGACTATACTGTTCGTTATTCTTCTTGTCATAGGTATCTATAGTTATTGCTTAATAAGGAATTAGCTATAAGGACCAATTTATTTCGTAAAGTTCCACTCCGGTCCTCTTCGACTCATCGATTCGTAAGGGTTTTATAAATGACTAGCTTACGCCAGCAGCTTTGCCCGCGTGAGTCGATACTTCCACATCCTATTTTACCCCTATAGGGATGAAATTTTCAAAAATTCTTTCTTAACTTTTTGTCTCTAGGAATATTGGTTTGAGCTGTGCGTTATACATATATCAATAACCAAACAGCCAGTCATTTTGTTTACCATTTTATATAGCACAGCACAATCACGTGTATAAGTATCGTTCACTAATTAACAGTCCAATTATATTCCAACATTTAATCAGCCAGTCAATCTGTCTACCATTTTATATAAAAAGATTGTTTCTATACCCACAGGTATCTACTCCCACCGACATCTGGACACGTCGAAAGTGCAAGTGGTGCACCCAGTGAAGGTGACGAGGCACGGCGAGCTGATCTCGCACGCCGTCGACCACGCGCATGCGCACGGGCACGCGCGCGCACGAAGGGACCTTCATTACACGGAGCAGCATCAGCCACACGTCGTGCATTACAACCTTACGGTAGACGGCCGAGAGCTCAGGCTGGACCTGAGGTAAGACACTTTGAGATGCTTCTATGAATTCGTACTAATGTTGTACGTGTGTGAGTGTGTGTGGATGTTTGATGAATGGATTTTGATAAAACTTACATCACAATAAGACATATGCTACATAACATTACGCTATGACCTACGGTATAGGGGGACAGCTAATTTTAAATAAGATCATCGTCCTTGAGAGGCCCACTGCTGAATACATGCATCCCCAATTCTAGTTTTCAGAAGGATCATTATTGGTTGTAGACCTAGACTGTAATATTATTCGTCCATTATCAACGGCAACAGAGCAGCAGGGGCTGAAGTCTGCTATTGCTATAGTGGTTCAATGATCGATTTTTGACGTGGAACGTCAAAATTTTGACAAACTTCCCATACAAAAACTGTGAAAGTTGTCAAACATCCAGTTAATGACTGGTCATTGACGATTGCAACAGCAGATTAGAGCCCCAGATTGAATGACCAAATTTATTTTTACTTGGTCCACCACCTGCAGCCGTATAGTTATAACTTATAACTACCCGTCTAGTCTGAGTGTAGATGGACAGCTGAATAATAAATAAAACGATAACAGTACAACACCATGGTTAATTTATAATAAGGAAGTTAATATCTAAGTTCGCAATAACCTTTATATTCTTTTCTCAAGAACTGAAAGAAAAACAGTGATAAACCCCGAAAGATTAACTAGCCGTCAGTAATAAAAACTCTTAAATTAAATGACGTGAACAGACAAATGTATATAATAATTAAAATTTGCATATTTTTTCAGTACCAACAGTCTAAAGATTACACATTGTATGTATAAAGGCGCCCAGTATTAGCTTATTGTTGTAACGTACATACACATAATTGTAATGTACTTTTAAGGTTTTAAAAGAAAAGTCCTTGACTGTAGTTTTAAACTAAATAAATGACAAAAATCATCTTGTTTCTAGATTATGTATGACACTGTATCTGGAAAACACACAGATACAACGGAAGTTCATGGTTATTGAGCACGCGATATCAACGAGTTGATTGTACAATATTTGCTGAACCCTCGTATTCACTCGTCTGAAAATTACAATGGGAAAACCATTAAGCGGTCCATGAATAGATTTTGAATTTGATGTGGTAATAAAACAATTAAAGTTAACCTTTTCGTGTGCTTGATAACATCTAAATACAAATAGAAGCTGTATTCTGATAGTAATCTTCCTGTCAGCTAGAAGAATTAAACGAAAAAATTCCAAGGTAATTTTCGTTTTTTTTTTCGTTACAAAACTAAGTGCAATGGTGCATATAATAATACAAAAGAGTAATTGATTAGCCGCTTCTTGTGAGTTTATTCAACGAGACGAAAATGAAATAAATTATCTTAAATGTTTTTGTCTATGCATATAGACTACAAAAACCTAACCTTATGTTTTTATTTTATACTAGGTGTATTTTTGGTCTTGCTCAACCCGCTAGGAGATGATTCTACCCATGAAAACAAACAACTTTTATTATGGAACCAACTCTGAAATCGCGAAAAAAATATCAGCTGTTACTAAGAAAAGTTCAATGCCCTCCGACCATAATGTATGAACCAGCTGATATTTTTTTCGCGATTTCAGAGTTGGTTCCATAATAAAAGTTGTTTGTTTTTATGAGTAGAATCATCTCCTAGCGGGTTGAGCAAGACCAAAAATACACCTTGTATATGTAATAAGGTTACACGAGAACATGACTCGGATTGTCTATCTGGTAGCGATAACCCGGGCCATGTGAAATTCGGGCATCAGACATATTACAATAGATAAGAGAGTAAGCGTGCGCCCGCGCCGCTCTCTGTTGCCGACTGGACTGACATAGTTCGTTTTTTGCGTATCGCGGACCGACCTTCTCAAATATTTGAACTTGGCTTCGCTTCGTTCTGGGCCACATTGACGTTTATCTCGGAGCAAAACTACCACTAATGACACATTATCTCCCTTATCACTCGCGTTTTTCATTATGCTTTCATGTACAGGTAGTTTAATACTATCACCTGATTGTGTTCTTGTTTTTGTTTTATACGCCCACTTATCACAACGGTTGTAAAAAAAACAAGTTGAAATAATCAATCAAGTTGAATTATGGCCATTTATATGCCGGTATCGTTCCTATTAGGAAGTAAATCTTTATTACATGAATTTTGCGTGAAAACTAGTCTGTATACAATATAAACTTATATTGTAAATTGGTTCATATTCTCAGCTTCTGTTTTCATGAGCACTTAAAGAAGCCAAAGAAAATTATTCATTTATTTTTAGAATTTGAATCGTGCCTAAGGTGTCTAATAAGCGCCCGCAATCTGCAGGACCGATCTGGACCCGTCTTTTCCATGAATCCTTGTATTGGAATGTCCACATCTTTGTGAGGTAGCGAGGATACAAGTCCAAATTAGTTTGTGGTGGGCCTTTCACATCAAATAAGATTAAGAGGCTTAAAATCATAGTAAACGAGGATTAAGTGCTGTTAAAAATTGCAAAATGGTTTGCAGTTCTCTAAAAATACATAACAATATCTTCTTCGCCTGAAATTATGTGATTTTAATAAGTATTAACCTTGAGACGGTCTGAGCCCGTTCCGAGGAGTATGCACATAAATCTTTGTAAATCTGCCCGTTGTTCGTCTGACGCAGCATTAATACTGTTGTCGCTACCGGCAACAGAATCACTAGTAGTTAAACAAATGGCTCTTTGTTTATTTTAGTCTTTATTTATTTAATCGCATTAACAATCTACAGTTATAATAGGACATTTTTTTATATTTGTTTGGCTTTTGTTTTATGTAACTGTCGTAACAGGTTTTCTTGAATTCTGTTGAATCTTTAGATAGTGTCTTAGATTAGGTACTTTAAATAATCAGCTCCTACGTTTACCACAGAGGATCATCATTTTTGTCCTTGTACTTTTTGGACAAACAACAACAAAGGACACAATGCGTAGTTTGCTAAGAACTGTCCATTTCAGAAGAAGCGATTTATTTAATATACTAATGAGTTCAAACATAATTCTAGTATAAAAGGACCAATAATGGAGAACAAAATTAGGTCTGAAATGCCAAAGTCGATCTTGGATGCTGGATACAAGATATAATTTGGACATTTAGTTGGCCCCGCGCCGAACTTACCGCACGCACTACTTACTAGAGCTCATAAATTGCGAAGGCTATTTCCGTCCCTTTTTACAGCAAAACTTGTATAGTTGAATCCCAAACACTGACTAATGCTAACACTTTAGTATGGAAAAATATAAAAGTTGAATTTAGTGTCATATAGTCGGAAATATATAATGTTGTAGCAGGTTGTGCAAAGAATTTAGCCAATGTAGGTCTTTCTGTCACATAATAAATCACCAGACATTTTCTTATCTTAATTTAATTATTTGTAATAGTTCAATTTATTGGCTTTGTCGCACCAACCATAAATCACATAACGTGTAGTGAAATACGCACCTATAATTCTGGCCTTTTGCTAGCCCAGAAATCAACATACGCCATTCTTGTTTCTTGTTCAACAACCGTTTTTTTTTTTCGAAACTGTTACTAACTGGTAGTATATAATACAGCCATTAAAGACAATGATAAATTGAGAGACAAGTACGCAGGTGGTGTGACTACTAAATTTAAACGCTTATATTTTCACTAAATAAACGCTTATGGTAGTAAAGATGTAAAAGACCATGATTTGATCTCACTTGATTACTCCTTAAGATAATGGTCCCGTAATAAATCAATAACTACTGTTAGTATTACCAGCCGTAAAATAATGTTTAGTTTTCCTAATCGAGCTTAAAGCTTGTTTTATCTTAGCTTAGATATAATGAATTCCAAATCTGGAAGGCATAACAGCATTCCTGTGCCGAATAGTGTTAATAATTTATGATAGAGTAGATAGTTAATAAAATTTAATTTGTTCGTGAACATGTAAGTACCTACTTCCCGAGATTTGGTTTACGATAATTGTTCCTATGTAATGTTAAAGACGTGCATATTTCGCAATATAAATACTACACTATAAATTTTAATTCGCTCATTACACTGTGTTATCGAAATATTCTCGTTAAATGTTGTTGCAAATGTATAGGAAATTAACGGTTATCCAGACAATGTCTGTTAGTTTATAACACCTAAATTCATTTTATCCCTTTTTGCATTGATTATTATTGGTTCGGACATAGTGTCAGTGTGCCTACAATATATTAGTTTGATTAATTGAGCTGGTCATACTTACGCAATACACTCAATACCAGTAATGTCGCCATCGGCTAACGCAATCCCAATCGTAGGCTATGCACACGGGATCAGATACATGAACCACTCATTATTTCTTTCGAAATAGATAAACCCTTGCTCACTTGCACGAAGACCAAGATTATTATCATTTATTGCTAAACTATTACGTCATATCACCGACATCTTCAGGTTTACAACATCAACCAAAAATACGCATATTGTTAAAATTGGTGTAACCCTAAAAAGATTGACAGCCCCTTTTTCCTTTTGGTCACGTCAAGAAAATTGCACATAATTCGAGTTCTGAGTTCAATTAATTTATAGTTACCGATAAGGAGTAGATAATTATGCTCTTATAGCTATTAAAATTGCGATTTCATAAGTAGCCTGACGCGTTGATTTATGGCTGAACCGAAGTAATGAAACAAATCTAATTATAAAGAGAGGCTTGTTCGTTAAATAGAATCAACTGACAAGTGCCATTAAATAAGAAAAGGTATAAGTTATCTTGTTGCGTGTGCAGCGGGTGATCAAAGCTGCGCGGACGCATCGAGTGTGTCTCGCGTTTTCGCCGAGCAATAGTTTCGCGGAAGCGTCGCTATCACTCGCACTCGTGTGAACGAAACACTAGCTAGAAGCTGTCCGTGCACTTTTTGTACCTACGCACGCCGACTTGATTGCAACCAACCTTTTTAAATAAGCTCACACTTTCTAAATAAATAATGCAAAACTGCCAATAAATACCTAAGGTGGTTTCTTTTCGGTACCGTTCCAATGACAATAAAAAAATACACATGATCACCTTAATGCAGACAGTTGTCACCAAACTTGACAGACTGGGGTGCGGGCCGCGCGACCTCGTCGAATTTCTTCTTATTCAGCAACTGGGACGCTGGGCTCATGCATTTTTAATGTGCTGGGGACAAAAACTCGACAGTTTGAAAGTTGCTGTATGGTCTTCGAAGTTCAATTCATACATATTTATGTGGCAATTATTGTAATACAATGAACGATGAATATTGCAAGGATTGCACAACGTGACCCTACGTAGCGGGACTGTGCACCGAATATAGTAATACCCAAATAAATGAAAAACGACTGTTTAATGCAATCTGTCAATTATATGAGCAGGCGGTGGCTTATTGAAGTTGCAGCTAACAAATGCTGTTCTAGAACAAAAATAATTTAAAATTTTAAATCAGAAGTTCAAAGATTACTTACGTATTTTCCTGAAACAGCTAAAGATGCCTTACTGAGAACTGTAAACATTACCGTTAACGCATGAAATGGCTGTTAGTATTGAGCTGGATAATATATGAGTAAGGCCAAGGTTAAAGATTGTTTATGTATGCTGCGATCAAACGCCTGAACCACTGTTGTATACATAATGTAATACTATTACAGTTAACACCTATTTGTCCTATGACGAGCAGGGTCACAAGTATATGTCACTATTATAAAGATGAGAAATTGCACCTGATGTTATCTAAATGACTGATATCTGGTGGCTTTTTTAACAGAGATGCTGATGTGGCCTGTCAGCATGTCTGTAAATTGATCACCGCTGCCTATGAACATGTCACATGGCTTGAGTTGGCTTCAATGGAGTCATTAACCATCTGAAATTAAAGGTCTCTATGTAAGATGTGAAAATTTAGGATTCCTAACAAATGACCAAATCTAATATACCCACCCATAAAATATATTGTTCATAATTTCATAATAGTCTTTCCATAAAATTCTTGGATTTTGTAATGACTATGAACGTGCAATATAAACGATATAGGCTTTGGTCCTTTCACCCTACTAAATAGTAATAGTTGTCGTAATTTCTAATTTATATGCAGTCCATTAAGTTTATCGAATTATCAGATTTTATGGCTACGAATTAAGATTGCGAACAGCAAATGCTATTTGCCAAACACTTAACCAGTGATTATCACTGATAAGTTGGGTCGTTGTTGTAGAGTTGTACACAGTTAAGGGTACAAGAGCAAAAATGCTGAAGTAATTCGCCACGTACAAATAAATGCCTTATTGGAACATTTTACGGCTTAGTAGAAACTTGTACCAGTTGCGAGGTTATTTCGAAAATTGCACTCGTTATCGCCCCTCGATCAGTGGTTAATATTTTTATCGCGTAAAATTGGACAAGTGATCGCCACAAAGCGGTCTAATGATTGTTGTAAATTTCACCGGTGTTGGTAAATTGGGGGCATCGATAATAAATTTTCGCATTGGTAACATCGACATGGTGCGAGATCAGACAGGTTTTCCGTGCCAAGTCGTTAGGTTCAAATGATTTGCATAACAATTTGTAGGTATTTGTGTAATTGCTATGAGATTTAGACTTTTATAGTGTTCCTTATTAGGAATGTCTTTATGATTTATTTGATGTTCGAATGTGTTTATTGAGATTGGATAGTTTTGTTATAATTAATTTATATGTTATTGTTATGATTTTAATCCTGCATTCATTAGTTCGAATGGTAATTTAATCTAATAGAATACACATAAGCCACACCTACGGCATGTCATTGTGTCACCTTTACCTGCGTAGGCGTTTTCTATTTCTAGATTTAGAATAAGTTAAAAAATGTGTCGCAGATCGCAGATATGACTTTAGTTTTGCGAACACATTGCAAGTTCAAGTGCAAGGAACTCGTAAGAGGCTGTAATAAAATAAAGGTTTCGCACGGCAGGGCGCCGAAACCACAGGGCACTGAGAGATTTATATCTACACTCGCCGTATATCACCGTGCGATACCCGATACGTCGCGAGAGGAACAGCACACTCAAAACAATACGCTTTTAGTTTCGCTCTTTTATTTGCTGTCGGGAGTGTACGTTTCTTACTTTACGTACTCTCAGGAAATACCAAAGGTAAACTTTACAAAAGCTAACGCCTACTGCGTTTACCTTCATTTAATTTTGTAATGCTTTCGCGTTGACATTTTACCAATGACATATGACCCTTGTGAATGTTAAACATTTAGGTATTACACCTATTGCAGCATTTAAAAGTCGTATTTTCTTTTCATAATCTATAAATAGGCGAAAATAATTTTCATCAGTACTTTTCTGAGAAAGTCACTACCTACACTTTCTTCTAAACTAAAACGATCGTAAATGTGCTCTTTGATCGTGTATAGCGTAGGTACCAGGTACTAAGTAACGATGCATTCGTACGGATGTGTAGGTGTTAATAGGTAAAAGTTGATAGGTTTAGCTAATAACTATAAAGGAGCCGGGGTATCAGCAAATTATATTCTGTTAATGAAGCAAGGCTGTAACGATTGGTCATTTATGATATTTCAGTAAATCCGTTAGTGAACTGTTGGCTGTTTTTCGGATTCAGTTTTCGCCTCAATACAAATATTTGTATGTTTCTTATCGTTATTATTATTTAATTAAAGAAATCTAAACATCAAAAGGAAGTTAAAAAATGAATGTTCCAATATGTCCTGACTAATGTGCATCCCTATGTCACAAGTTGTTGGTAGATGATAGTATTGTACCTATACCGAATTCTTCGGAATGCACGCTCAGCACTACAAACATTAGGCGCCATAATTAGAGTATTTTAGATATATTTGCATGTTAATAGCAGCTATTAGGCGGCTATAGCACGTGTATCTCGTAAGGTCTTGCTTCGGCGACTGTGTTGCCACACATAAGGATATGCGGATACATTACAAACAGGTCTAATCAACATAAACCAGCTTTTAAATGTTACGCAAATTACCCATTAGCGCCAGTTTTTTTTTAACATTTGAAAAAGAATAGATATTAAATTAATTAAGTTACTTTTAGTATTCTTTCTTTTTTGTGAATGAATTGTGGCTCACTATAGATAGAGAAAGAAAATGTAAAGCTACAGTGAAACTAAAACGATCATGTGACCAACTTGTAAAACCGTATGTACGGCTGATTAATTAGTATGCAAACAAGAAGTAGACAGTAGCATCGGGTCAGAGCCCGTACGTCCCCTAAGATTCGCACCCTGTGCCCATTCGTCCCCTGGAACTTTTGAGGGGCCTATTCGCCCCCTGAAGAATATTTATTTTAATTCATTCTTCTAATATAAGTACATGTATATAGTCCTGGTACAGTCGCGCAGAAAAGGGTAAAATAAAAATATAATAATTCCTTAAATATCATGTTTAAGTATTTCAAATAAGATTAAGTTTAATAAAATGCCTCTAGGCTCTAGGCATAAAGTCAGTCTTCAAAATAATTAATCGATTTGTCGATCGATCGTTTTCTATTCACCACTTCACGTTACTGCGCGCCTAGTACTTTGCATTGATTAAGGTGATCTTGTGAGAAAATTAAGGAATACAGTGAATTTTAAATTTTCGTACATGACTACTTCACGTTACTGCGCGCCTAGTACTTTGAATTGATTAAGGTGATCTTGTGAGAAAATTAAAAACACAGTGAATTTTAGATTTTTGTACATGACTACTTCACGTTACTGCGCGCCTAGTACTTTTGTTCTCTTAAGTTTTCAATCATTAATACCCGTTTTTTAACAAGCCATTCGTAAAGAGACCATATTACATCGTAAGCCTATCGACAGGTTACATTATTATCATGACGGATTATCATTCATCGTAGCTCTTTTTTCAATGATCTGTTATGATTTTAAAAATGTATGCCCGTCTGTACGCCACAAAACTGCATTCGCCAGGCGCCAGTTTTATGTTCTTAGCACCATAATTTACAAAAACGTATGTAAAGCCATTCGGATAGCTGGGCTAAATCAGCATGAAGCTAAAAGCAAAGTTCAAAGTTGGCTACTCGATCAAGACTACATACGAACAGAAGAAATACTACATCACCAGCAGTAGTCGTATAAACAGTCAAACATTGCAATTTCTCAACTAATATGAAACATTTCGGCAACACATACTCAACACAATCTCAAACGCTTTAAAATACTCTCACCTAAACACTACCATTCACACAGTTCTACATACACACATTACACCCTCACATACATATCCTCTCACTCTAACATCTACATCCTCAATCTTACACCTTCAACGAGTCGTTTACTATAACTATTCCGTAATTTCCTTCCTTATCTGTTGTTAGTTTTTCATTCGAAATTTTTAAATTTTTTAAACCTATTTTGTAACCTGTAAGGTACATGACTATTTTTTGTAATGTCAGAACACAACACAAGGTTTTTGGTATGACAGTGTCAGCAGAACACTGACTCCTAAGTCACAGGATCACCTAGTTTAGGAGTCAGGGTTACATTATTTGTACAACCTTTAGTTAATCAAGCTATGTATCCTAGTCTTAAGCAAAGACAAAGGTTTCTGTATCAATAAAGATTTTTTTTTTTTATTATTATTTATTTATTTAATTAATTGCGTTAATAAACTGTTCAGAAGTGTACTATGTTAACCGTTTTTAGGTAAAATATAGGTGATTTTATCTCAGGGGACCAATAGGCACCTGAATAGGTGACGAATCTTTAACTTATATTGTGTATATATTAGAGGAGACGAATGGGTACCTTAAAAATAATATTTTTATTAAAATATTAATTGGTCCCCTACCAGGAGACCAACGGGCACCTATATAGGGGCCGAATCCACAACTTTTATGCTGGGGGACAAATCTTAGGGGACGTACGGGCTCTGACCCGTAGCATGCATCGCTCGATAAGACTTGTTAAGGCACATACATTATCTTTAATTGAGGACGTGAATTAATTAACAGGTTATCACCTCTAACACAAAACAAATTGATTGCCTTTATAACGATACCGAGTCTAAATATTTGGATCGTATCAGAACGTATCGGACTAAATGATGTCGGCATGCAAATCAAGCATTGTAGTCAATCCGCTAACTTTTCAAGTCTGTTACGCCATAATGCACGCACGCCTTTACCGTTTGAAACAATCAATCGTCAATTATGACAGGCTAGTATATCTAGTTACTGAGTTTGCACAGACAGACACACACAGACATTTGTGTCAACGCGTATCTGGGCCGACTGTGTTTACCTCTACTAATTGCCGTAATGAGCCTTATCTGTGTGTTTAGTACCTCAGTCGCCACTCGAACTGTTTGCTTCTGATCGACAGCCCGGGCCCAAGGCTGATAATGTCCACAACACTAAGAACAACAGCACTTGCTCTGTGTTAGCTTTGTGGCGCCGAGTGGTCAAGATACCAATGTGTGTTACCGTGTTTCAGTAACCCTTCGAACACACGTGATTCGAGACACAATAGAAAGACAATAGCAGCCCGACAGCCGGCTGTCGCTTGAACGTTGGAAGGTTAAATCTCACGTCTTGTTGTGACATATTTTAGTAACCACGTTTTTAATCGCGTCGAAATTATCTACGGAGTGCCTTAATTTGACGGGACTTTAAACTAATAAATAAATATCCTGGCCCCCTGGGAGAACACACAGACGGCCAAATTAAGCAGAACTTGTTCTATGGTAACCAGACAACTGATAAACATACTTTTTTAGTTTATAAATACATACATATTATAGATAAACCACACCCAGGCACAAAACAAACAGTTATGCTCTTTACAAAGTTTGTCCTGGGTGGGAAACTGGGAATCGAACCCACGACCTCCGGCTTAGCAGCCCCGGTGTCTTCTGTCCTTTTCTTAGTGAAATGATAAGAAAAAGATGCACTGTACTTAAATTTAGTTTAGTTTGTGCACTAGGAAATCGGCACCATTTCAACCCTTACGTAATCTGTAGGTTGTTGACCGTAAGTACCATCAATAAAATTTATTTAATGCCTATAACCGAGCCATAAATTATTGTCACTTACAGTCAATAAAATAGGATATAAAGGTCGGTTAGTTACAAATACAGTGAGCAGCCGTATATCCTTGCCTTTTTCTGCGCTTAATATATCGTTACATTCCACAATTGCAGCATTCTGGCCGGTATCTAAGGCCGGTCCATACCGTCCGATAAATCTTGACCGTGTACCAGTGCGAAATCTACTTTTTATGGTCGTCGCGTCTGTTGCCATAGTGGACAGATCCTTGGACGATATGCGATTAAACCGCAGTTTGAATTTATAGCTATCGGCTGGAGTTTTTCAATGTTCGATTGTTAGTTGAACGCAAAAATAAAACAAATTGTACGATCCTCACGAAAATAACGTAGAACCGGCGCTCTGCGGGAATGTTAATCACACTACTTAGTTTCATAAACAATCGAGAATCATCTGTTGTCTAAGTATAGTTTGCACGTAACTAATTTATTCTTGTTTTATTTACGGAGTAGTCACATAGTTGTGCGCGCGCGCAACTATCCGAAGCTCGCGGCGTTGAGCAATGAGCTGGTGGTAATCTGCCTGGACCTCGTCGAATATGGCGCGCCTACGGCCGAGAATCCCAATTATGTCGTTATAATCCTACAAGGGTAATACATCAGTAAAGTAAAAACGAGGAAACGTGCAAATATTTTACTGTCCTATTTGAACTATGTGAATTATTAGAATAGATGTCTAATAAAAAGGTTTAAGTTTATTTTGTTTTAAGTTAAAATTTGGACTGAAGTTCATAGTACCGTTGAGCAGTTATAATCAAAGATTCTTCTTCTTTCTTCTTTAAGGACCTTCCTCTGGGAGGTTTGGTTTCCGCGCTTAGTTCTCAAATAATCAAGGCTTTTCTATGTTATCCTTGTATGCTAACCATGAACCCTTAGATAACTACAGCTAAAAATCCCTGTTTATTGCAGGCCATCCGTAACGTTCATTACGCCGGCGATGGTGGTGGAGCGCCACAGCGTGGGCAGCCGGACTCGGGACCGACCACACCCTGACTCCACGTCGTGCCACTACACCGGCTCCGTCAGAGGACAGCCGGCATCGAGTGTCGCACTGTCGGCCTGTGATGGACTTGTAAGTACTCTGCTTATGTATAACTTTAGTACACGTCTTGGGTAAACTGTGGTCTATGATGTTAATCTTCTGACAACTTTCCATCCGCTACCTTCGATATGACCTACTTTTGACTTGGACTAAAGTTGTACTAAACTTTATCCTGCACTAAGATTTACTATGCGAACTGGCGAGGGGGTTGTGATCGTGATACTAGTTTTCTGTTTCAATATGTTTACACAGATAACTAGATTGTTATCCATTCTTAAGTAATTTATTTTTTATCGGGTAAATTACTACTGGTCAGCATCATTCGTTTTATTTTTCAAGTTTACGTTTTTAAATACCAATTTCGATTGTAGATGCCTGTCGATGTCGTAAGTCGATGATCCTTTAAGAGGGGTCCAGGACTTTTAATTTGGTGCCTAAGTAAAGGCATTGGCCCTTATCTGAGTGTCCCAAAATAAAACATAACACTTTTAGCTGGAAACAACAACACCAGACAAGTTAGTTGTAAAAAAAGAGATGTCTAAATATTTAGCATTCAGTTGGATGCAGTCAAACAAAGCCAATGTTAGCCAAATGATCCGTCAACTAGTCAAATGTTTAAACTTTTTATGTCTACGACTAAATCGTTAATTTTATCATCAGATATATAAATAAACGGAATGTAAGATAAATCACAAAGTCTGTGGTTCAGCAGCATGAGGTTGTGCAATAAAATATATTCGACACAAAACCGATCAGTACCAGGAATTCACCGAATCAATCAGGCAAACAAATTAATGACATGGGTACCTACGACCCATACGTACATACAGCCTTGGCATGTGTAGACCGTTGTGGTCCTTTTCTTTTGAGCAAGATTCGAGCTTTTGATCCCGGCTTACAATGCAACACTTCTTTTTTGCCATTGGTTCCTAAGCCGGACTTCAACAGAAGAAAGGTTTTATAGGCTATAATGCTCACGATTTCAGCCGCCGCTGCCACACCGTAGTATTTAATAGCTCTACTTATATGATTCATTTTCTTATTTATTTCTTTGATTTTTTTGGTATGTTTTTATTTCTAATTAAATTACACTGATATTACTCGATAAGTTTTTGTTGTTAGTCATGCTAATTACATACGGGGCAATTATAATTATTAATACTTATTACTCATTAGTAGGTAGGTAACATAAATTAGCTATGATATCTAATTAATTGAGTCGCCAGATGTCAGAGTTCGTTCACCGATAATGTAATTTTTAGTATTCTTTACGTTAGAACTATCATTTTCTGTTTTAATTATTAATAGTAGAAGTTATACAGGGTTATTGGTAAAACACCGACATCCTCTCAGGACTATGTTACTAACATCATAAACAACAACTTTTGTTCTATGATTTTTTACAAAATGTTATACATTTACCAAAAACAAATCTTCAAGATTTCGTTGTTCTATCTAACACATTTCAACTCTGTATGGTGCCGTGACAACATACCCTACGCTTGCCGCGCACTGTCCTCGTTTGCTACGCAGACTTCGTCACATTTAGAGTGTTCAATTTAAATATTTTTAATTTTGTATGAAAATGTAATGAACTAAAATATGATAATTTTTGAAATGTTGTAGAACAAAAGTTGTTGATTATTATGTTAGTAACATAGTCCTGAGAGGATGTCGGTGTTTTACCAATAACCCTGTATACAGTGAATTAAAGTCAAAAACTACGAATCTCTAATGTATTTATTTATTTATTTAATACTTAGTACGTAGTGCATAGGCATTCTCTGCCAGTCTACCTTCAGGTGGTGCAGAGAAATTGTGAGGTAGATGCACTATAAGTGTGAGGGTATAAAATGACAAAAAATAAATTGAAACAAATAAAATAGACATACTCATATATTGTATTCAATGTATATTATGTAATGTGTATGTATTTAATGTATATTGTATTTAAGAAATATCTTCGAGTTTTTTATGTCCAGTGGTAATGAAATTGTAGACGGATGAATGGAATAGTAGGTATAAACCATTCTTTTTGTTTAAGTATATAGGTATCTTTAATATATGTAAATAGGCCTTCTTCGGTAAAATAAATTAATACAAATACGGAATCTTTATTTTTTCTGTAGAATCTTAAAGAGCAATTATCATAAATATATGGAATTACTTTGCGGCACCCTGTTTTAATCGGAGCTACAAATACATTAAGTGTTTTTTCTGTAGAAATGTTATCAGATTCAACGCTATTTTGGTAACTTAAAATCTAGATTTTTATGGAAGTTATTTATTCAAATATACTCACATAGCTGCGTAATATTACCTTTTACAAAGGTCAAGATTATTTATGAGTAATCTCTTTAATTTTTGACAAACACTTTATGCCCTTTTAAACACGTACAGCCGGTAAATTGGTCTGAGTTGTCATTCGTGGATCTTTGGCAGTCGTTACGGGTAGTCAGAAGCTAGAAAGTCGGACTTTTAACTACTCTGACTACTCGTAACTGAGTATCAGACTTTCTGGTCATGGTATCATGTTATCCAGATATTGGGTTGGAGAAGTATATATCCATATAAAATACAGGATATGTAATTGGACCTGGTAAGACTGGACATCGACTCTTACATAATGTATGTAGTTTGCAAAAGGTCTAGAGAGACACATGGGCTTTATTTTCATAAAAGTACTAATTCTTGATTGAAATCTTTAGTATCTTTATTGAAACCTATATTGATGGGTAGGTAAACTGTGCTCAGGTTCCCAATAAAGCTATGCTGTCCATTTACTTTCATATTTGACGAAGAGCTTGATGAAAAGTGAAACTATGATTTAGTGGCGGCCGGGCAGCATCAGGTTTCCAAAACTAGTGTTTAGTTAATTTCTTTTTGACGATTACCCGTTTATTGACAAGTATGTAGCATAAATTAGCTATAAAACATGCTTCATGGATTAGCCCGTTTATGTCTTCATATGTTATATCAACATACTTATGTTAATCTGAGCAATTTCGCATAGGCTTGCAATGGGCCCAAATCTTTGAATTGAAAATGCACATTTACAACAACAAAACTATTTCGATACTCCCTAACATCCTAAAACTGTATTAATCCACCATCATATCAACATATTCAGGGCACTTCAGCATAAAATGGGAACGATGACAAAGAAAATCCACGTGCAGAGCTCTATTATTTGAAATAATCGAAAATATACATCGTGCATCTAAAATAGTCGGTTGATGACACCTAGAGTTAGTATTATTAGCTAGTAGGTCATCGACAGATGACTTGCCGCAGGGGACAGCAGGCAAGTATGGCGAACAGGTGCACACGAGTCGCCCGTCATCTACTACATCACGAATTAAATGCTTGACAAATAGCTGCGCCATTAAAATAAACATTGAAACCCTAATGGTACTTTTTTTAAACATCCATACGATTACGATTTATTACTAATCGAATACATGCCAACTACTATGTAATATAAAAATAGTTTGTTGCCAAAGATACTAAATTTTGTTTATTTTATTCATAGCTAAAATGTTTTACGATCCTCTATCCAATCTTGATTTGATTCGTGTTGCCAAAAATTTGCATAAATTATACGAGTTATAGTAAAAATTGAACTACCGAATGAAAGTGGGCGTCGTTTTTGGCGCGATTACATATATCTTTAATGTTTTGACACTGTAATTAGTGCTAATTAGTACGTTGTAGACATATGTAGGTAGATAATTTATATAATTGATTGATCGGTCAGACATAATTTAAGTGTTATGAGTACCTTGTCATGTAACGTAATGTAACCAACATTCACAAAATTTTCATTCCAATTTTCTTATTCAATCGATATCTTTTTTCTTCAAGTGTATGATAACCGAACTAGAGAGACCGAGGTGTCGTGATGGCCCAGTGGATAAGGCCTCCCGTGTAAGAGGTTGTGGGTTCGAATCCGGGCAAGTACCAATGTGACTTTTTCAATTCATATGTACTTTCTAAAGTTTATCTTAGACATCACTGACATCCCGTGCCTCGGAAAGCACGTAAAGCCGTTGGTCCCGGTTGTCATTCGTAGAACTTTGACAGCGTTACTGGTTATCCAGAAACTATGACCAGTCTAACCAAGAGGTATCGTGTCGCCCAGTTACTGGGTTGTGGAGGTCAGATAGGCAGTCGCTCTACGTAAAACACCGGTATCCAGCTGAATCCGGTTAGGCTGGCAGCCGACCCCAACACGATTGGGAAAAAGGCTAGGGAGATGATGATGTATGATAACCGAACTAACTTTAGGTGTTTTAAATACAAAATGAGTATTATGATATGATAATTAATTATCGATATGTTTTTAATATTCCAACAAGTAGGTCACATAAAATTTAAAAGTGTCTGCTGTCACATTTACCACTTTGTAGTACGTTTGCACGTTTGAATTCAACTATTAATCAAATTAACAATTAATCCAAATTAAACCGACATATCGACATGTATAATTTTAGCTATTCTTTATAGTTCACGTGCTACGTAATAAAAAACTAATTGCTTGCTACGCACGTGGGCGGGTAATATAAATTTATTCTTCTTCGAAACAAACCTTTTTGTAAACGATCGAGTCGATAAGAAATATGAAATTATAGCTCCAAGTGTACGCGATCGAATTAAGATAATATCACGTAAACTTTACCATGGAGCAATATGTATGTTCATAATCATTCTAAATAGTAATAAATGTTAGACAAAAAATATTTCTGGCTTTACAAATATTAATTTTGCACCTGACAATGATTGAAATATTATATGTTTAACTGTGCATTAATAAATAAACAACTATTCAAATCATAGGTTTAAACTCATGTAGTTACGGAGCCATTAAGATTATCTGCCAGTTACCTTGCTTTATCTGATAATTATAACATTAATAGTCTGCGCTTATTTTTTACAACGACCAACAATAACTGAACAATTACGTCTTCATAATAAGTATCTAATAGAGTAGATTTTTCTTGTTTTACAACTTAATAGCCTCGCAACGGATGTGCTTCATTATATCCAAATAGTTACCAAACTGTTTTTATTTTTGTTCATGCTACACGGTGTTGTAAAAAATTCGCTGTCTTCCTGTAGTTGCTAGCTTAGCTAAACCACCAACAACTGTACGCGGAGGCATTTAAAGCATTTTATAATTCGAACAATCTTTTCGGTTATTATCCCGATTGTAATCGAAACTTGAATGACGACGAGGGTGTGGCAGTGAGTTGGGTTACATTACGACGATCAGTCATCCAAAATCAGTTTAAGTTCTCATTTCAGATTACGACAATCATTTGAAATGTTTGTCAGTTTAGCTTCTTATTTATGTCGGGGCACATGAATAAATCAGAGGAAGAAACCCGCAGGCGTCCTTGAAAAGTATGTAGCTCTTCCGAAAAGCTCTTATATCAGACAATAGTATAGTTGAAAGTATTATAAATTAGCTAATATTACATAACATGTGCAATTGTGATATTAATTATACTCACGTAAATGTTTTAAACTAAAAAAACTCAAAATATACTTAATGTCTGACCATTAAACAATTAAAAGTAATATTAATAATATTGGACACTTTTAGTGCCGACTTCTTGTTATTAAAGAGATGCTTATCTTACATTAATTAATGTAATTTTATGCGGAACACCTCCACAATGACTTTCAAAACGTAATTAATTAGCCAGGTCTAATCTAAACCGTTATTTCGTCTATTTAAATGTCGTATTTAACGTTCGATTTCTAAGCAAACTATTAGTAATAACACAAATGTTTTGATTTGTACATCTCCTTTATTGATATATTAAGATTAGTAGTTTGCTCAAATAAATCGCGAGTCAAGGTCTTTAACCGATCTAGTACGTAAGATAAGCTCACAAAACTCCGAGGTATCGTGATATTTATAGAATTTCCTATCCACTGCCGATGAAAGATACCTGCTACTAGGAATTAATTTGATACGATATTCAAACATATCTTACTACCAACATTATGTGGGTTTACAAAACAACATCAATCTTTAAAATCGTTAGGATGAATGAACTTTGACAGGTGAATGAATGCTCAAGTTAAAGGGGTGTCAAACACATGATATATTAAACTCGTTCAATTACAAGCAATCCTTTGTGTTTGTTAAAATACCGGTTAGAAATGCCTGGAGCATAAATTAATGTTCGCTTCTTGTAAAATATGAAACTGCTCACAGCATAGCCATTTATTTGCGAGAGCAAAAGTTAAATTAATAAACCTTGAATGCTATCATTATTACGATTCTCAAACATGTTTTGCGTTTAAAATTAAGTGTGCAAAAAGAAGCAGACGCAACCCTATGACCCTACGACTGGCGAAGAATTCAACATCACATTAATCACATCTCAGAACATCATTTTGATAATGCCAACTGTGCTTAATTTTGAGATTTTTTATTTTACACTATCAACAAAATTAAGGTTCATTTAATTGAAAAAGGCGGACACTAAAAATAATCAGTTGTTTTTTTATCAGAAAACACGGGATTCGAATTCCAAAGCACCATTTTTTTATTAAAAATAGTTTATTGCTTGATTCAACCGAGTTGGATATCAACCTTCCTAGAACTTTTTAAATGAATACATTTTTGATAGATGCTTGATATAAGAAGTTAATGAGGCTCGAGGTTTTTAATAGAGTTAGAGGAAGGCAGAAAACATATGCTAATATTAAAACTTAAGTGTTTACATTAAATATAAAAACTGCCCTCATGTCAGTGCATAAATTTACAACTTCGTATTTGCAACCCACATTCAGTACTTTGCATATACACGTGTTTGTTTAATAGCTAATATGTTTATTCAACGGAAAGTTTAACCAATGTTTCGGACTACTTAGACAAACAAACGCAGGAAATGTATGCCTAAAAAAACCGTGCTCTAACATCACTGAGTGCCGGTCGGCACATCCGAAGAAGCTCAAGCGACCACTTGAGCGCCGCAGCTGGACACGTCCAGTGTTCACATCCGCGTTACTACATGACCATGTTCACTTTCTACCTACAACCGTATCGCCAACATAATAAAATTGAAAGTGATACCGCTAGAGGCCAAATGTGAGCCCCTGATAGCCAATGAACAAGTACGATTTCGATTATTGAGATCGACAAAATGAGATTTTAATGTAAACTACGTTTGGTTTTATAAGTTACAAAAAACGCGAGTCACTTGACGATCTAAAGGAATTATGTAAAAGCTATTAAATAGCAGCTAGGCGACGTTTGCATAAGTTTTACATGATAGCATCTATAAAGTCGTGAGTACCAATATCTTTTGATTTTCCGATAATTTGTTCAGCTCTAGTTTTATGGCAGGAAAACAGCTTTCCATTAAGAGAGTCAGTAAACGGTTTCTATGGCTCAGAGTGCATTAAAACTGCCACATTATCAAGAATCTTAAATTTTAACCGCAATATATAATGCGAACAAAATTAAGACTGCTCACTATCAAAGTCACACCGGCTAAGTGCTATTAAATCAAATTTTACATCAATCAATTTAATGAGCTAAATTGCGCAGTACGACTTTCGCGGGCGGCCTTCTGGCGGCAAGGCCGGCGACACACAGGCTAGGCAGACCACTCCACATACTAATACATAATATAACATCTCTTACACATAGGGGTCTTAGACGTGCGATTTCGTAAGAAGTCTATGACGTGACCGACTACACGATCATGTGCTTATGCTAACTAACGGTGCAAAATAGATAATTGTATGATGGAAACTTAAGATTAGAAATACGTTTATTGCGGCAACGACACAGAATAATCTTACTTTATGTGAAAGTTTCCCAGTCATACCGAGGATAACTCAGAAATACACCTGTCAAGCTATACACATTTGTTTGATTTACAATTTTTTAAGACTTTAAAAGTTCTTGTTTATAACAAGTTTACAAGTAAATTCAAGGGCTCGTCAAAAATATTTGATAAGATCAAATCAACGTGGAAGTGATTTACTAATAGCCGAACAACACCTGTGCAATATTAATCAGCACATGTTATTTTAATTACGCACCTTAAAAACCGCTCTTGTATTTGACAACCAAATAATTTTACATCCTAATAAGTTCTTAAACATATATGTTTTGACCTTAAAATCAAAGCAAACAATTAATCATACTTTATATATAATTGATATCCATTACTACGACACATATTAAGTCGCATGGTTTTTTTCTTCTACAATAGTTCATCTATGTATTAAAAGGAAATTCGTTTAACTGATTATTATCTAACGAGAATAAATCATTCTACAATCACGCAGACCACTAAGTTGATCAAGATATCCGTTCAGATGGAACAGTTTCCATTAAATTTCGCGCAAAGCCGCCTCTGGTTCGTTATCAATCAATTTATCTAGCTTTACTAGCAAACATGCCAGATTTGTTGACCCACTACTCGCTCGACCGGTTTGAAGCTCTCAATGGACCGTAGGCCATTCAATGTTATAAAGATGTAGGTATATTATGCTGATCGGTAACCTCTATAATTTTTTTTTAACTATTTAAATATATTGTCATTTAATTAATCGACTGTATGATATCCGACATCATTGAGTATGCAACTTTAATCTCCGGATCATACCTTTCAATATAACCTTCACAGATAATTTCCCAGTTCTTTGATATTTTGAGAGTATCATCATAATGCTTTATTATATCATCACGCCATCGCCATGACGCAAGGTAGATAAGCTGTCATAAGAACCCCGAGGTTACCGACAAGAGACTACAGACGTTTGTTACCTTAATCAAGGTGATTTATTTAATAGGCATCCATTTTTGCACGTATAGTGCTGTTGTGTTGTAATTTATCTTGTGTTATTATTTATTACACTTTTTATCTACAGGCGGGTCTCTTGAGAACAGATCACGGAGAATATTGGATTGAACCATCCAAACAAATTCCAAAAGATAGTTCAGAACCCAGACCGCACGTTGTATTCAGAAGATCTGCCGTGGATAAAGTTAAAGCGTGGCATAGAGCTAAAAGAGAAGTAGCTAGCAGGACACGAAGTAACACTCACACTCAGTTCAATAGAGGTAATCGTGTGAGAAATACTCAACAATATTATAACAAACGAACACGACCAAACGTAAATGCAAGACGATACCGCGAAAACAAAGAAGCCATGGACAAACGTAGAAGGGACTACTTAGAACAGAGACGGAGAAGAATGGAAATGATGAGGAAAAACCCTGCAGAATATAGAAGACATCAAAGTATCCTGCGCATGGAAGAAAGGAGGTTACAATTAAACTCCAGAAGTAACTCTATAGAAAGCAGTAGATCTTCAGATCAGGCATCATTGGAGGCGAGAAGGAGAAACCGAAATAGGTTAAGCGATGAGCAAAGATTGCGAAGAATTAGGAACAGGCGACGAAGACGAAGATCGACGAATTGCGCAACGAAGCAGCCGACGTACTTGTGGCGAAGGCAGAACTTACTTACAGAAAGAGAAACTACTCGATATAAAAACGATCATAGTAACAAGGTAAGCACAAACTAAAAAACGTTTCACAGTACTTAACACATTTATCAATCCTATGTGTTTAAGCAAATACACATAGAAGCACAGAAGATCTGGTTTCGATCCTCAGACCGTCGGGTCTAGGCACGCTCATCACGCACATTTTGTTTCATCTATTTTTATTACTGTAAAATAGTGTACACAAACATCATCCTACTATTACAGGCTGCTATATTTATCTTTATTTACCCTAATAGCTAATCTGGACAATATTATAGGTGCAGAACCATCGTCGTTACCCCCATCAGCACAATCTGGCCCAGCGCTCGCAAGATGGTGCAAGACGTAGAACACGCTCGGTTAGCAAGCCGCGCCACGTAGAAGTTTTATTGGTTGCCGATAAATCTATGGCCGATTTCCACGACGGTAGTTTGGAAACTTATCTGCTTACTATTATGAACATGGTACGTGTAAATAAATATGACTTAATTAGTTCGCTTCCGTGTTTACTTCTATTTTAACACAAGTGTAATATTTGTTAACCTATTTAGTATAACTAGATATTAAATTGGTAATTGAAGTTAAATTCAAAGCATTGAAAATTAATAAATTCATTGCTTCTGCATAATCTTTAAAGTTTATCTGACTAACCTGTGTATTGAAGCCGTCTTTTAAAGTAACTGCAGCTGAATACATAGTTAGTAATAAGTACTAATTAAATACTAAAGTATCTCACTATTATCATCTAAAACAGGTATCATCACTCTACATGGACCCTTCAATCGGTAATTACATAAAAGTGGTGATAGTAAAGATTATCCTAGTGGACCAAATAGAGGCGGCTCCAGATCTAGAGGTATCGTCAAACGCAGACGTGACCCTGTCTTCCTTCTGCCGCTGGCAACACCAACTAAACCCCGAGGACGACAACAACCCTCACCACCACGATGTCGCCATCCTCGTGACCAGGCAAGACATCTGCAGCCAACATGATGCCCCTTGTAGGTACGAACTTTCCTTCATCATATTTTTTATTATTACTGTTTATATGCACATATCGGTAAACGTAAGAACACATATGTATGAGGGGATTGCCATCTGGTCTAGCAGTCACAGTGCACACGACGCTGCCCACACTCAGAGCTCAGGGGGCAACAGCTTATTAGCATTTCTTTTTTACTGAACGCCGAGACAAGGTCAATGGCAGGAGCAGCCGTCTGTTAGCAAAGTAAACAGAATCGCGATGAGTAACCGACTCAGAAATAGAACACTTTCAGATATGAACACCGACACCTGGATTTAAGTGTCTAACAGTTTCTTTTAGGTATTTCTATCCATTTACGTCACGACGATACTTACCTATTTAATAAAAAAGATAGTAGATTCGATACATTCCTACATCTAGAAAAAAACTTTATTTCAACGCAACAGAACTGTTCACGATTAAATAAACTCTTCTCTAGAGCTAATGTTTTGGCTTACAGTGATAAATAGTTGGCACATTCTAGCCCGAACTTATTTTCAGATCATGCGTTTTTACCGATTCAAAAACACACGGTGCATCAATCTCAATGAAAGTGCGAATCTCACAATTTGAATTATAAACATGTTATATTAAATCATGTGTGCAAACAGAGGAGATCCAAACACGACTGGCTTACATTTGAAGCCTTTGTTTATATGTTTTGACATACGCGCAAATAACTTCACCTAGTTCCCGGGTGGATAAATATAAAATTAGATTGTTATTAAAATAAATCATATTGTGTTGCATTTGGTTCTTGTCGGTAAGAGGCCGGTGGCCTGTACCGCACACATGTTGCATAACTGGCCGTGTTTAGTCTGTACGATATTTAGTTAGGCCGTTTACTTTGTCGATATAATCCGCAGAACACTTCACGTTCAACACTTAATCAGGCACCGCGA
The DNA here is from genome assembly GCA_033675125.1 of Athetis lepigone. NCBI lineage: Eukaryota > Metazoa > Arthropoda > Insecta > Lepidoptera > Noctuidae > Athetis > Athetis lepigone. The sequence continues at coordinate 12,777,677 of CM066243.1, read as the reverse complement.
TGTCTGACCAAACACACTTGTCATAATATTCAAACATTCGTTTATTATCAACACTCACTTTCATCGTGAAAATGTTTCTATTTTTAAAGAAGATAAAAAGATTAAGATACGTTTACGCACATCACACGATTCAATGATTATTTTTTCATTTACACAAACCCGTGTTTTCTAGAAAGAACTGATAGTCTACGATCTGACATTGAACGATTGCAGTTTAAACAGACGGTGTGAAGTGACGTTGGTCTCTTAAGTGAAGAGTACTTAAGTGATTTACTTAACTGCACTTAAGTTAGATGTGCAAACAGACTAATGACATTAATAGAGCAAAGAAAAGGTGACCGCACCACAAAAAGTTGTAAATAAGTACCACTGCGAATAAACGCATTTAAAGAATACAAGAACAATCAATCAAGTTCACAGTTACATACAATGATTGATAAAAAACGTTGCCAAAATGCTGGACCTCTCGACAAATTGCTGTTTACATCATTATCGGTTTTTTGCGTATATTTGCGAATCGCTAACGGCGATGTGCCGGCCCGAGCGGTCACATCAAAAACGCCGACATTAAGGCCAAGGATGTTGGGTGGCTACAAATTGGGCATTCATTATTTTAACAAAAGCCTATAACTATATAGCGTTATATAATTACAAGTACAATTTTTTGGTCATGCGAAGTTTTGTAAGAAGACTTGTTACTGCTGCTTGTTTACAGCGCTGATTTCAACCGCAGACGTGAATTGAAAACTAATAACGATCGTATCAATTAGTTTTTAATGTTTCGTTTGTGTGAATCATATACATAATCAAACTGTTCAGTAAAAAAACTAAATAATTTAGCGTTGAAATAATGCGTTTAAAAATAGTGTTTTAATTTTTCACTATATAAATTACGTTTCTTTTAACGGCTACTGAAAAAAAAATATTCAAGGAGGCACTTCAATTGAAAAAAAGACGTTAACAAAATACATATTTTAGTTGTAACGAGACGTAATGTGCATATTCGAGGCCTGGAAACTATGGATGAAGAAAAGCAGACCCGTCTTACGTAACTTCCTCCAACAAGCGTATAATATTATGTTTAAATTCGGATGTATTAGTACAGTTATGTCCACATTAATCTCACAAAGTTCATATAGTATCCTTAGTAGCGCTACAAGTCTATAAGTCAATCAAGTCTTAGATAAATTATGAGACATGTAACAGTACTCCACGTCACACAATGTGCCTGAAAATTACCTCATTACTTCTTAGAAACGAAAGCACGATTTTTATACTGTTCAATTCAAGAAAAAACATTTCTATCAACGAAAATAAAAAGCGATTCACTTAATTACTAAAAGGAAAGCGGATGTTGAAAAAAAAATTCAGTTTACTATTGTTATCGCGGAACATTGGCCAAATAGATAACACAAGTACTTAACTCGATCAAACAAACTTGTTTGCCATTTTACGGAAATTAATTTATGGGCTTGGGCTTTATTGTTAATCATTTTAGGAGGTTTTTCCAAAACAAGAGTCGGAAAAACCTATCGTAGTTTTGAAAGGTTCAGATTTAATTTTTTTTGTTAAGTTCCCACGCATTTAACCCCTTAGTCACCTTAGTGTGTTCTGGTGCTTAATAAAGCATGATGTCCATTACACGGTGTTGAAGCGAGGCGACAGGTCGACAGCGGCATCGAGTTGTTAACTACATTAATTCGTATCCAGATCACGCATGCCCAAAAACCAGTGCGTAATGAATGCAATGAGGAAGCTCGCTGCGTTCGGTAAACGGTACAAACGTGAAACGAGTAGTCGAATGTTCTGGGAAGGCGGCAATCAAAACACAATCGTCGTAACGGTGTCGATGCAAGCCCAGGGCGGGCTCCGCACATGCGCCCGCCACCATGCATTATGCACGAACGCATAAAAATTGCAATCATCAATATGTTAATATCTATAATATTATTACCTTTTTTTCAGCCGACGTGCTTTGAATTTAAACTTTTCTGTGATTTATTTTTCTTTTATTTTACAAAACTGTGAATTAAAAATTGCAGTGTACTTGTCTTGAAAAACGACTTATTTAAGAATGAGCCATGTCTGTAATAATTACCAAATGAATTCACATAAAAGTACTTAACATTTTAGTTATTGCTTCACTCTGCAAATAATTAAGTAACAATTTACCCTTCACAACCTAGTAATTGGTTGTTAAATATGCATTTATTATTTAATATTCATAACGTATTCATACACACGAATCGGTCATAAATTACTTTATTTTGGCTAAACTACGATTTTAATTAGAGGGTTTAAAAATTTGTTTGTTGAGTTGCTAATTTGCTATGTATTTTACCTGTATTTTCTGCCGCAAATTATCTAAACATCAGTAACCTGCAGTTAATCCTGCGGGTGCTCTCATTACGCATAACAGCTTCCTCAAACTTATCATCTAATCTGTTCAGGTATTAATCTCGTGCATAATCGAAGTGGCATTTCTGAGTAGCGGCTGTTGCACAAAGGGCGCTCGTTAAAAATAATGATGTCGGTTAATTTTAATTCGTAGTTGTGTCGTGTCGACGCCACGCTGTCTCGGGTGTCCGCCGCGGACCTGCGCGCTTATCTCTTCCGCTACAGTTGCTACACGATCGCAAATCTTATAACACACATACTTTAGATTAGACCACCTATTGATTGGCGTGTATTAATAAAATTGCCTTTTTTATGACACATTCGGATCGATAAAGTAATAAACGATTCAAGATGGATTGATTAAACATCCTTGAAACATGATAAAAAATATCGATAGTATATTATTATTATTAACATGTGTCGAACTAAACATAAATTCGTCCGATAAACACGATGTTACTATATCTTGACCCTATTCCATGCAATTATTGACCAAATATGGTATAGTGACCGAAAAATGTATGAATTCACAATGCGACTTTCTCCACTTGTTTGATCGTGCCGCCTTAAGCGAACTCTGGTCGATGTGATGTTCGCCTTCAATTAGCATTTTTTTACTTACAGTGGCCTCTTTGCTTTGGTGGTCTTTGTTTATAGAAAATCTGAATCTGGTTTGATTCCTTGGAGTGTAATTAGAAACTTTAGGAATTAAGTAAAACTTGCTAATACCTAATCGATTAAAATGTATCTCATAAAATAATACAATATTAGCGGTCGTGTCGCTCCACCTATCGGACGATTATCGAATCTTCAGTAAAGGCATCCAAACTGCTAGACAGAAAGGCGCGTTGCCAATGTTACGCACACATTTAAACAAATATTTAGCACCTACACGCGAGCTTTTTGTGACATAACTAAGAATAAAACGGTGTGTTACAGGAAAATTTTGCTAATAAACGTAGGCGGGCTTTAGCTTAACGTAATGTGTGATGGTGCTTAGAATTATTTTTAGAACGGATTTAGTTCACAATAAGTATTGCATTTTAACCTAATTAAAATCAAGCAAGTAAAAAAATACTACTCTGAATAGGTTAGTGAGATATTGCTTTTTGAATTCAGTAGTTCATTACTTTGAAAATTATGTAGACGTTTTATTTAAGTTTTCGGGAGGAAAAAAGAATTTAAAATTGAATTCACATTTTCGAGGTAATAAGACCTCCTTCTCATGTACCTATAATACATAATAAACAACATATACCACACCAGACTACGTTTACACATACTACCCATACACATATACAGGCGAGGCGCCTTTTGACTGAATCAACGGTCATTTAATTTTCTCGTTAATTTCACACCCGCTTAAAAACAAGTGAACAATTAACGAAGCGGGTTGATTTATGAGTGTTCACGTAAAAGGAAAATAATAATCGACGCTTTAAAGTCATTAAAATGTGATTACAAGTTATTGCGAATTGTATTACAACCGCAATGAATTGATCGCAGATTTTATCGTTGTAAAGATATTAGTAAACTGTATTAGTCAGGTATCAATAATCTTTACTTTTTGAAATAAGAAAACATCTGCTAAAAGATATGAAAACTGTGGTGAAAATAAAAATAAAAGAGGTTTCAATACGAGTCGAATTACGACTGTCATAAAGACTTCTTACTTTATGATATCACATTTGGTTTTAATTTATACGAAAAAAATAAAATAAAGATCACCCACTGATACAATTAAAGTCTTTAAAGTAAATATTTATTATGTGCGAAATGTACGAATGCGTATATTTCGCTTGCTCGCGTGTCTCGTCGTCGGAGTCCAAAATCGTATTTTATGACGTCGAAAGCCAATAAAAGGTTTCTTCAGGGAGAGCAATATTACATTATTAAACCCAAGTTTAGCACCAGTGCTGGTTAATGATCGAAATTGTGCGTAAATAGTGGGTAGCTCCGTTAGCCCAATCCCACAATACTGCGCTGACCTGAATCTCAAATTGGACTTTTATGGCACGCACTGAACGCTCATTAAGGATAGCTCAATACTTTACAATCTACGCAGTAATTGAACAACTCATTTCTGTTTATGATTTTGAGCGTTTTATAACACCATGCAAACCTTAAATAATTTTTTTTATTTTCTTTTACATATCCATGATCCTAAGTCTGTCCAATACAAAAGACATCAACGCGTTATTATATAAATTGCATAGAAAATTTTTAACAAAATATTTTAGCGTGAGAACAGTTGTCATATCAATTTTAAGGACTTATAAATCAGGCAACATAAATCTTCATGAAAATCACAACGACTTTAGTGTCGTGACATTTTCTCTATAATAAATATCGATGTGTAAAATATTTTGATTAATCGAGTCTCGTAAAGTGGATTTGCCGTTATAAATAAACAAATTAATGTTAAAAAACGTTTACGTAGCGTACGAGTATATTGAATTTATTACAAGGAATTTATAGAGCTTTTCATCGGCTTCCGCGTGAGTCAGCGACGCTCGCGTATTATTAGCAGACTATTCCCGTGCGCGTCGACATCAAAGAATAAAATAAATACAATCGTAGATATGACAACGCTCCCTTTCTAACTATTGTAACGGAAATTTCACTTTCATCACTATTCATAAATTCTCATTGTTATACAACGATAACTTTTCTTTGAAGACTTTTCGAATTTTTAATACGAGCCTGAAATCGATTTATATTATTCATGTAACCGGAAGAAAAATTACAATGAATGACAACTTTTACTTTTTTACGATGTGATGAATCAATAATAGTTATCTAGTCACGAGTTCGATATAGTTGCGCGCGCGCCGTCTGGCGCTGGCTTTAATGAAACCACGCCCACTGTGTACCTGTATAATTAGCAAGCGATTAAGAGTCGGGACTGGCATTCCTGATTAGACGCTAATTTGAATGTAAAACAATAATCATTTCCTAGTTTCCCGTTTGATAACTCTATGTGACAATTATTGCAGTACGTACAGTTAAACACCTCCATAGTTAACTGACAACTCAAAGAGAAACACAAGTAATGTTATTTAAAATATAGTTGGATAGGTATGTAACTGTAAAATGACAGTTATAATATTTATTATTATTAGGCACGCACAAAGAGATGCGTCTAAGGAAATATTACTTATTTATTGCATTTTACAAATATTGTTTTTTGAATTAGCATTTTTTATGGAATTAAACGAAAGAAGAAATTAAATTTTCGTACTATTTTTTTATCTGGGCCGAGGTCAATATACGTGAGTTAATATATACAAAAACCTTTTAGACCATCCATGTGTTTACGTAAAAAAATAATTTAATATATTGGTGAAAAGAAATAGATCGACTCTTTTATTATTCTCTCAACAGTATTACAGTAAGCTATGGAGCATATTGAGGCTGTTGTTTTATAGATATGAACTTAAATGTAACGTTTATAAAGTTGAAACTATAAAATTCTGAATATATTATAAGTGAATCTGTGTTCCTTCTATCGTTTATACCGCATTACGGTACTAGACTTTAGGTCAGAGCACTAGGTAATCTTTTTTTGCACACAATATTTTCTTAACCTGCCTGTAAAAATAAATTAAGTCGTAAAAAAATATATTTAATAATAACAAATTGTAGTTAACGGCTTAATCATTTTTTTAAGGCTCATTGTTTTTGGACACTTATAGGATATTTAATTGTAATCCGATATCTAAATTGCAAGAACAATATTGACTAATGAGGCTTGACTAATTAACGGAACTTTTTCTTAATGTTAATATCTATTTACATATAATTTTTATTTAAGTTAGAGAAAGTATAAGAGAGAATAGGCAATTAAAAAAGGAAAAAAGCTATGCCAACAAAAGCTTCCTTCACGCCACGGTAGACCGGTGGTCAAATATTAAAGAAATCAGAGAAATCAGGACCAATACTTCTATACTAATAAACATACTTCAATATATTTGAAGAATCTTCTGCATACATCCACGTTTGCAAGTTAAAATACTTGAAGTATAAAAAACTTAAAATCCAAACTTTGATTTTCTTTATAAGCTCACATTTAATTAGCTGATGATTTGATGGCGTGATTACATTAAAACATACATACATAAATGATAAATATATCCATATTAATTTAAATAAATCACATAAATTGGATTCGCTGTTCTCAATCTTAATTGCACGGTGACAAGCAGAATAATGATACGGGAGTTTTATTTACGCTTTAAGTCCTTCACGATAGACTATTTGTGACCATGATTAACCATTGTGTAATCTCTAATAACATGGATAGTTCTTCTGTATGACAGATGAATATTATACTTGTTCCACGACTTCCAAATATCTATTATTCTATTTTCTAGATATATTTAAAAATGGAATAGAAGTTGTATAGCTGGGCATTGACGGGCATTTTGACGCGTCAGTTGAACTGACGTCCATCCAAAAACCAACTCTGGGAGTGACACATTCGACACTCACGATCAAAATCGTGAGTGTCGAATCGTCACTCCCAGAGTTGGTTGGCCACGTAAACCATTTGGAGTAACGCCACAGTTTAACGACTAGACTGACGCAAAAAATTACCGTCAATGCCCAACTTATGGTATGATCTGCCAGTTATTATGAACAGTGTGACAGGCCCTTAGCAAGTACAGTACTAAACCGTATGATTGTTGCAGCACGCTGGGTGTCGCGCACGTGGCTGGGATGTGCAAGCCCGACCGCAGCTGTTCCGTCAACGAGGACAACGGCATTATGTTGGCGCACACCATCACACATGAGCTGGGACACAAGTAAGTACTACATTTATTTTAATACTAACTTTTACCGACTATTTTCGCGTGGTCGTCTTTTGAAGTTCCCTGTCTGTTTATTTTATACGCTTAGATCTTTGAACTCCGTTACGGGTTTTAATGCGGTTTACATCAATCCGTACTAATATTATAAATGCGAAAGTAACTATTTCTGTCTGTCTCTTCGTCACGCCTAAACCACTGCACCTATTTTAATGAAATTTGGTACAGATATAGTCTGGGACCTGAGAAAAGGCATAGGATAGTTTTCATCCCGGAAATACCTTGGGAACGGGAACTAAAATTTCACGCGGACGAAGTCGCGAGCAAAGGCTAGTAGATAATAATATTAATATAGAATACATACATATTATAGTAAAAAAAACTGCCGAGATTATTGCAAACATAGATATATTAAAGAAGGAGATATGCCCTGTAGACGAAAATGTATCGGAGACCTGTGTCTCCCGTTTCCCCTACCACACGGCAACTACTACACGCACGGTTTAGTAAAAGCAATAGATACGCAGCAGCGCACACATCCGCAATTCTTATACTAGTACGTACCACACAATCGATAATGAACCTTAAAACACCAACGCAGCGTGTATTTACCATGCACCGTACAATTTACTCACACAAAAACATCGGTGGTTATCGGTGTGCTGTGCAAAAGCAATTTATTTTACATTTACGCTAGTGATTGACTAAAACGAAAAGTTATCGAAACTTCTATAATTCTTACTATAGACCAAATTCTTTTGAGTTCCTGAAAATAAAATAAATAAAAGACGGCGTGAATAGAAAAATCTTTTAATAAAAATAAACAATATATAGCTTAAAAATATAATTATGATTAAACTTCTACTAATACTATTATGATTAAGCTGTCATACTTGAGCACACAAATTATTTAATAATTGGAAGACGTTAATGTTATTTATCAAGACACTTGCTCGTAAAGTGGGTCTTATTACCCTGCACTTAGACCCGTTATTGAGTATATTACGCACGCGTGCGTTTGACTTTACATTATCGCACTAGTCAATAACAATCACACACCATTAATAGCAAATAAATAGCATGAAAATTCTCATTATCTGAACCACGCTGATTAATATAACACATTCATAGAAGTAACGAAAAAGCACAAGGATACGCAATAATATAATTACGTAATTCAAAGCAATCTCCACTGAGTATTAACCTTAATTTTTATTATAGGTGTACCAGGAACTGATGACAAAAATGGAAAATAAAATATGATGATTACAACACCGGGGAAAACGGATTAAAAGGTTTTGATACTTGTATTTTCCCCTAAAAATTTATTACACTTATTGTTTATTAACAATACTAGCAGTATTATAAAGAGGAAAGATTTGTATGTATTTTTGTTTGTTACTTTTTCATGCAAAAACTACGCACTTGACCGGTTTTTTAGGTGAATGTGAGTGACCAAAATTAAAATAGGTTTTAAACTTTGAACGATCAGCCGAGAGCCGGCTGTCGGGCTGCTATTGTCTTTCTATTGTGTCTCAAATTACGTATGTTTGAAGGTTTCATAAAAAGTGAGATATCTGAATTATATAAAATGATTCAACCCATTCACTATAAAATAATTTATTTACACGATAAAGATGAAGAAAATTATGTATTGGTTTGTGATTAGTTTCCCAATTTGGTTAGGGCTTGCAAGTTTGAACGGCTTCTCCTTTGAAAGGCTTCTGCCTTCTTTATCTACCTTCTGCAATAATTCGTCGTATAGTACTAGTACACACCCCTGTAATAAGCCAAATTTATATGTTACGTAATATATGTACATATGTTAATCTCATATAAATGGATATGAAACAAAGTATCAACATTGGCGAGTCATACTAACCAGTCAACAAGAGCACGCGGTCTAAAATTGAAAATTGCGTGTAAGCTACTCCTTCTTCTCTACAGATCTATCGGTACACTTTATAAACAGTGCTTCTGGATTGTGACCGCAGTGGTTTCTTAGTCATATTTTCACTTTTTACTAAAGATTTCTTGAAAATAACAAATGTAAACAAACAAACGTAATGTCACTTGACAGATGACATGACAAGTATACCATATAAAAATCATTATTTGTTTTACTTTTAATTTGTCATCAGTTCCTGGTACACCTATAACTTACTTTACGAAAGTTGGCTACGCATTTCTCTACTACGGCTGTAAAAAATAATTAAAAAATTGTAAATCATATTATTTAACATCGATATTCCAATCGAGTTAAAACGGTTGACTAATTTAAAAATAAACTCTAAACAATATTTTATTCATCAGGCGACTTCATTGTATATCGATAACCTACGTTAGTGGATTTGCACATAGACATCACTAACTCACGGCAAGAACCAGCGGCCGCATCACGCGATTCTTTCGTTTAGTTAAGTATCGTTTTGTGATCTTTACATTGCTTGTCTCGTCACTGAGTGGCAAACTTACGAAGTTGTGAAGGAGCAATGTATATATAGCAAAACAGTGCAGTCGCTGTTTTGTTTTGAAACGAAATGACAAGAAATATTTTACGATTTTTTGTTTTCTATGATTTTAAAGACAAATATAGAAAAATACTTGTACTTACAGATGGTATGTGATTCCATTATTTACGTAGTTGTGGTACCTGCTTTGGTTTTTGCAAGAAATCACTGCACAATACGGCATTTTAATATGTTTTTACCATAACGTTCAAAAGCAGACTAGTTCGCGGAGACGGCCATTTACGATTATATGTATTACGATTGCATGTCGAGCGGACAGCGACACGCCCACTTGCCACTTCTCCTGTTATTTATATTTCTGTGATTGCAAAGATTTTTGATGCGAAGCTATGGTAAGTCGTTAGTATAATAATAATAAGGAAGAAGTTAACTCCGAGGCAGCTTCAAGATACGAACAAAAAAGATGCGAGTACTGCACCGACCAAAATAAATATGGAAGATAATAAATTACTTACAAAGTGTTTGCGATATTCTTCATGTATGGGACAAGCCAAGAAACAACATTGAACATGTGATGACTCGATATATTGACTCTTTGTATAAATTGCAGCAATTTACGAGACAACATTTATCTTGTGTTTAAGTGGATTAAATGTATGAGCATTCTTATTTAATTACAATTAATAGACAGACCTAATTGTATAAAATGCTAACAACTGTATAATTAGATTAAAGGATAAACGCAATTGCGTGCTAATTTACTTAACGATTATTCTAACCAGTTACATTCAACGGAAAATCCAAAGATTCAATTTAGGAATAGACTTCAGCCAGTCAGGAGATTTATGATGCGAACTCATGTTCAAAAATATAGACTATTTGTATAAAATACGTCAAAGATAAAAACCAACCCGTAAGCAACTTTATCTGCCTAAATTGCTTGGGAATAACAAGCGTCATTATCAAAATCATGTCTCAAAGTTTTATTAAGATCAATTGATGATAAAGTGAAAATGACAGCTTTTCGCACTTTAACGCATTCATATTTTTAATTAAACGACTACATAAATCTATCCGAATGCATATTATATTTTTTCTGCATATGTATTTCTGGGAAACGTAATTCTTAGGCAACTGGCCAGTATTATAAAGTAACTCGTTGTTGTTTGGCAAGTGGCGACATTAATTAATAACACTTGTTCTTTTCTATTTTCAAAATACAATACTTTTTTCCTTTGATCTAGATTCTAGAACATACTAGCTAAGTGCTAAATTCTGGACATCCCAGTTTCAACATGGTAACTAAGAATAATCAAAAACAAACAAAGTCTTTTCAAAGTTGTCAAACAACAATAGACAGTTTTCCAGCGTACCATTCAATAAACATTGATTACGCCCTTGAATTACAATTACGGCTTATTTATAGATTACAATGTGATTAATTTCCTGAAAATCTTTTCGATTAGATGACTCACCGACCCATCGTACTATTGAACTAGAAATATTAATCGCAATGTAAACATACGGATTACATAACACGTAATGTACCGCTAGTGTAGTTACCAGTTACCACTGTGTTTGGATAGCCACAGAACCGAAATAGATGTCTACAGTCCTTCATAAATTTGCCATGGTTCTACTGAACGTTTTATATGCCATAAAGAATTTAATGTCGGATTAGATATGAAAAATGATTTAAACCATAAGTAAGATTTATGTTAACAGCGTGGCATTATCATATCTGAAGTAGTTCCTACTGAATCGATGCACAGTACCCAGGCAGGAGTCATAAAATACTAATAGGCACTAATAAACCCTCATATCTTTCCTAGGCCATTCATCGCTCAGGCTTCGTGGTCAAATACTTTTATCACTAATACAGTTTCTCCATAAACACTGCGGAAATTGAGAATTTTAACGGCAGTATGTACACCACTAATGACGTGATTAGTTTGCAGTAGTTCTTATTGGTCCTAGATAAATAGGTTGCATAAACAGTACTTCAAGAATTGTTCGCTTATTCGCTTGTGATCGCTTCACCCGCTTCAAGTTTATTAGTTTGTGATGTACAGCAAAGAGTAAAGTAATATAAATAAAATAAATAAATATCCTGGGACAACTCACACACGGCCATCTGATCCCAAACTAAGAAAAAAAAAATATATATAGAGGAAAATGTACAGTCAGCATATTCCATCACCTTGTATGCTTCGTTTGTACGAAATGTTTACTCGCGCAAAAGTCCATTCGTGCAAATGTATCACATCGTATAGTTACTTACTATAAGTACTTGTTTTTATTTTTTTATTATCTAAGTTTGTTCTTCGGCATTGACTAGTCTAAACTGCAGAGAGAACATTCGTACATCTACTACTACACAGACACACTAAGTATTAAAGGTTTGTAAGTTAATAGCACTATTTAGGTACACCGCGAATCGTCATTTCATAACATGACATCAAACGTTCGACTTATGAGTATTTCTAAAATAAACAATCTTTCAATACAAACGTATCATCTGATTCCCGGGCGACCACGCGCTCTTATGTATATTTTAAATATTTAAAACATGCACTGGTAATATTGTTAGTATTATTTTGGAAATAAGTGCTAGTTTTATTTGGCAACGGTTGCCGAGTGCGAGTGCTTTGGTTATCGGCACTGAGTCATGTTACTGAGCCGAGATTACCGCAAGGTCGTTACTTTCAAGATAGAAAATTATGAAACAAGATGCATTGCATTCGGGGATTCGGCGCCTGTTGGTTTGTTTGTATTATTCAGTACAAACAAGGCGTTGTGACTGGCATTAGACAACACCCACAATCATAATACAAACACAGGTTATGTAAGTAATGTGCAAACAGCGCGACTCAGCCATTGACCTTCTTGTAGACATGAATGCATCATTCGCCGCGTACAATGCACCCGGTGCATTGACACCGCACTATCGGCCCACACAAGTTCATTATTTTTTCATGGCGTTATCTTGAATAAAGAATAAGCTGTTTATAAATAAATTAAACAATTTTGCAGACGACAGACGTGCATTCGGGTCGCAAGCCATGACTCCAGATATTTGTGTTTATGCAATATGGAACAAGCACGATAGGTAGACTCTGGTTTTATTGCTGAATGCAATGGTCGTTTTACGTAACAAATATAAATTTAGATAAACATTGGTTGTAACATTTATTTAAATGAAACCCGTGGCGGCGCATCTTGATAACGTTAATTGCGACGGTATTTTTTCCTCCTACCAAAATATCGAATTAACAAGTTTGTAACCTCGCGTGCCGACACTTCCGGAGTTTCAATTCGTCTGGCTAAGAGAAGCAATTAAATTGATATTTTTGCACACGATAGATCCGTTTCAATTTATTTAATCTGCACGATTTATTTGGAATTGACATATTGATTACGAGCCCAAGGTTCCGTAATCAGTTTTTTTGCAACACAACACAAGCGATGATGTGTAAATCCAGTGTTTGACGCTTTCCACACTCTAAACGTTCATTGATTCGGTGCTGGACTTGTGCCAATAATTTTTAATACACATTCGCCATAAACTAAGCGTATAACGCCCTGCGTATCGTCACATGCTCACAGGTGGCGATACGACAACACAACATAGATAATTGTGATGGATCCAGTGCCAAATAACGCGGCGACTGACTGACTGACCCACTGTTTTACATGTCTGGTCGTTCCATGTCTGGGCCACAAATAGACGGATCTCGTCACTTCCTGTAAATGTCAACTTTGAAATGATACCTCTCTAAGGTTTAGATCTTTTTACTGCTGACAACACTCGTACTCGTACGAGTACTATAAATTCAATTTACATATTTTACTATCAGATAATTTAATTCTTACTAGCTTTCGCCCGCGGCTTCGCATGCGTGGATCGAAACTTCCATTTCCTATTTTACCTCATTAAGGTTGGAGTTTCCAAAAGTTCTAAATCTTATTTACTCTTCACAAAAAAACACCCTACTTTCAAGTCTCTAGGACCAGCGGTATGAACGGTGCGTTGATTCAGTCAGTTTACCATTTTATATAAGTTAATAACTTATTTATTAATAGCATTGGAAACATACTTAATTATGTTTACAATCACCTAGTTTCCATGAATAGACTAGATGGACCTAGCACTAACAGATTAATAATTATGATAATTTATTCTTGCACGTCATTAATGAAGAAGTCATAACAATTATACAACATTATTTATTACTAGTGAGATAACTTTTGACTTTGATCCGTAACCTGAGAACTTTCAATGAACCTGCTAGAATTATTATGACTGAACACGCATACTTAATTAAACTTTTAAACACAAACTTTGTACGGGGATATAATGTGTGTGTCAGGGAAGGAACCCACTATGATAAGTGATATTGCCTAAACTAAGTTTTCTGGCAGGAGTTGTTGTTGACATATCTTCTTACTTTTGTAAAAACAGTAGGACGTCCGCCTATGTCTGACTTTTATGGCCGATGTAGTAGTTTCATAGGCATTCAACTTTTTTAATAGATCAACTTAGTTCATCTAGAGACGTAATACATTTACATCCTTCTATCTCTCCAAAAAAAAATACGATTCTCTAACATAGGTTGAAGAGGTCTTCAACGCATTTACTAGCACAGACATCTTGACGAATTGCTTAAACGAGGCACAGATCCACCAGTCATGGCCTACACCAACATGCCATAATTATGGCGGTTGTGAGCGTGCCTTTACAGGAGCACCGGCGTTCACGCAATAAGATAACGATTACGGGCGATGCTAATAGAGCTATTAAGATTAACATGTTGCTACATACGATGCCGATAAACGTCATTATCGTTACATTAATAACGCCTCATGAATGATATATAATGCATAGATGATCCATCTGGGCCGTATCGATAATAACTATTAAATTATTAGAAATATCAATGGCTATACTGGTTAATGACGGTCGTTTCGTAAATTGATTGTGTTGCAACATATCCATTTATTAACTTAATAAGGTTCTGTATTATTAACATATATATAGGTACAATTATTTACCGCTCTGGTCACAACATTTTAAAAATGTAATATTTTATTTAAATTAAAATAATATATTACACCTTTGAATGTCAAAATGTCAATAAACCACCGGTCTTACGCTAGTCATATTTTCAGCTTTAATTGGGTCGGCCAACCTACCATTATATTTTAATATTTTAAAGTTAATCAATATTTTAAACTTATAACATGTTCTATTTAGTAAGAGTGTCTATTCATCTCTCACACATCACACTTTAAAAAGTAACGGAGTATGCAAAACTGAAAGAGATACCAACGTCTGATACACAGAGTGGCCAGTTCTTGAAGACTTGTAATGAGCCTATTCTTGAATAACTTTATCCGCAGAACCGTTCGATATGATAGTAGGTGGAAATAGAATGTTCACCTTAAAACACTGAGCCCGAAACTATATACTATATAATTGTTTAACTATCTCCACCTGTGAATAAAAATAAGTTGCTAGCTAGATCAATAAAGAGTATACTGAAACTTCGGAAACTAATAGTGAAAGCCGTATTCAAATCTTTTGAGTGGTTTCGAATGAGCAAGAAGATAAACAGACACGACAGTACATTATTTAAAGATAAAGAAGACCAGCCATGGGTTAACAACAGAATTAGGTTGCAAAATATGATTTCACACGGCATTAATTTTCTCGCACGCAGTGACGTAATTTTCAAGTCTTTATCTTGCGTTTTGTTTTCATTAATCAATGAAAACTGAGTTTAATTCAGAATAAAGTTACTAAACACTTTTCTTGTCCTACAGCTTTGGGCTATACCACGATACAGAGAAGATTGGCTGCCATCGCCGTGAAGGGTCGACGCTGCACATCATGACACCGATCTTCGAGTCAGACACTGTTCAGGTGGCCTGGTCGAGGTGCAGCAAACGTGATGTCACCAACTTTTTGGAGTAAGTGAACAATTATATCCAGTAATCAATATCTTAGAAATTGACAATGTTTTAAGGATTATTTAAAACGAAATCGATGATAAGGAAAACACTACACGACGCACGATACTACCGCCTTTGCATTATGGTAACAATTTCATGAAATGGTAATTTCTTAATTAATTTTCAGCATTGTAAGACCATTACTTTTACAATAAAATCAATTCAATATAGTTATACCTTCCAAAAGATGTTTTCGTACGAAAAAAAAACAGACAAAAACTCCATACATACCTACTCAGAATCCACAATACATAAAGAACCGGAGCAACAAGTCGGTTAATTGCTACGAATCTGATACAATTATCGGACATTTATAAGTTTTATATTTTATTGTAGGTACGTAAACTAACGAGTTTTATTCCATTTAATTTTTATCATCCGTTTATCCTTAAAATCACTGACTCATTCAATTCCTGTCTTCTGCGTAAATTGCGAAAAGCTTTTAAATTTTTCGTTTATTTTACTTTGCTCAGTAACATTTAAAACGGCGCGACGATCATAATACATGCGTGCCTGTTTGCTTAATGCTTACCAACTTAATATACAGAATGGTCAAGCTTCTTCCGTAGTAGTTTTATTGATTACTTGTATGTGTGACCACTGCGTAAATGCAACAGCTGTTAAATTTCTACATCATTTGCACAAGAAAGTGACTAGACTTTACATAATACTGTTATTACGGGTCAAATGCATAAATGTTTTATAGTCTCAATAAAATTGAAAGCAGAAATCCTACGCACACATAAATAAAGATTTTGTATCGAAACCTATTACCGGATGCCGTTATATACCATCACGAAAAATTAATTATTAAATGTCGCAACAGAATCAATATTTTACACCCATTCACACACGCGATAAATTATTTGTCATCACCGCAGCTAATCAACATAAAACATAATTAGGTACGGCATTTTTTAATGAATTGAATTTGAACTGAATATAAATATTTAAACGAATACTGTTAAAAAAAAAATGATGGTTTTATATGTGACATGTTTATTACACGCCTGGCCAAGGACTGAGCCGTTGTGAAACAGTGCGTCTGTAGAGACGTATTCGCCATTTGGCAGTTTGTTACGCACAAATCATTGTAAAGTGTGTAAACGCGCTCGTAATTGTGCGAAATGTGCTGAAATGGATCCAGTAGGCGCGGCCGCTGTTCTGCTTCAGCTGTTGTTCGCTCAGCTACGTAGAAAACGTATTGTGCTACAATTTTATGGCCGACCATTTCCTAATCCAGCTGGAATGAATTTAACGCTGAATAACTTTGAACGCCTTTAGACATCTCTACGTTTAAACGGAGCGTTATTTTGTTTGAATTGTTTGAGTTTCTGGTAAATGATTATGCAAAAGATTTGCAGTGCTATGTAAGCCGTTGCATAAAGCTACAGCTGTTAGGAATCAAATGTTAATTTTCATGTCTTCTTTTAGCGCGGGATTGGGCGAGTGTTTAAGTGACCGGCCGTCTCAAGAGCCACATTATGTCTACCCTGAAGTTCCTGCTGGTAAGCTTCATAGATAGTTACATAATTTCATAATATTGTTTCTAAATCTTAAACGTATTTAAAGGTACTTATAAATAAATGAAATTTTCATCAGGTGTAACGTTCGACGCAGCGTACCAATGCCACTTGCAGTTCGGCGCAGAAGCAGTCGTGTGTTCGAAGCTGACAGAGTTGTGTGAACATCTGTGGTGCCAAGTGAATAACGTGTGCAAGACGATGCTGCGGCCCGCCGCGCCCGGTACCACTTGTGGCCCCGATATGGTGAGACACGCAGGAAACTCATTGAGCTTTTTGTACTGACACGACAGCCATTATAACATGTTGTCGGTTTTTGCTGTTAGATAGTACTTCGTGGGATTTTACGCTGGAATTAATATGCTATGGACAGAATGAAGATTCGAGTTGTTCTGTAATAACAAGTAGCTTATTATCATCTTTGTAAGCAGGTAATAGATATGCACCTTATGTCTGAATCTGACTCTAAAAGCCCTTTATAACGCTCGTAATGGAGGTAGTGTTTATATATGTGGGTGCCTAGGGGGCTGTTTTTATTTATAACAGCAGACAACAAGGTCTATTCCATGCCCTATCAGCTAACCGACCTATTTTCCTCCACAGTGGTGTCAGAACCAAACCTGTGTCCCTCGTACGCCGTCTCCTAAGCCACGCAACGGCGAATGGGGACCGTGGTCAGAGTGGAGCGAATGTTCTCGAACGTGCGGCGCCGGCGTGTCCACGAAGTCGCGCGAGTGCAACAACCCAGCACCCAACAACAATGGCAACTACTGTATTGGTGATAGAAGCCAGTAAGCATTCAACAAATGACTCCGATTTCAGTTTTACCGTTTTAGCTTTAAAACGACTTTGTGTTGCTAAGTGAAGTCTGGATTCACCAATTTAGGCTACGAGATAGTAATTAGCTTTATGAAACGAACCATTGTTCCTAGATACTTATTTCCATTCCAAATTCTACAATGCTACCTCATATTGATAATCTTTACAAGTACCTAATATAGTCTACAGATTTAGTAACTCTATTTCATATTTTATAGGTACAGGACCTGCAACACCGACCCGTGCCCCATCCACGAGCCATCTTTCCGGGAAGTGCAATGCTCCAAACATAACAACATGACGTATAGAAACGAAACTATATCCGAGTGGATACCCTACTTCGATCAAGGTAGATTTAGAAAGATGCTCTTATAAAACTTTTATATGCCAACTTTTAATTAAAATTTTACCATTTTCGATCACTTTTACAACTTTCGAAGCAGTAAACGGATAAATCACACTAAAAGACTCCTACGCATCAGTCACCAATAAAATCAAAACGTCGAAGCAAATAGGAATATAAAATGGACGTGTGTTGTTGTTGTTACAGACAAGCCTTGTGAGTTACAATGCGTGGCTCGCGACGGCAGCGATGTGGAAATGTTGGGCGGGTTTGTTGCCGACGGCACTCCCTGCAGACAAAGCGTGGGGGCTCGGGACATGTGCATTGCAGGTATGAATATCGCTACTTGTGTACCTTTACATATAATATCGGCGCTAGCACCTAGTAACAGGCATTATTTGTCACTCTGTTCGAAAGGTATCTACTACTTGTCCTCTTTGTTTCTTGACTTCTATCATCAAAGAAAATTTACTGTCGAATGACAGTAAATTTTCTTTACAGCCAATTTGCCAATTTGGCAAGTCCTATTTACCTTCGGTTGTATACAATAAGCGTCACAAAACAGCAATTAGGGCGCTGAACCGATTAAAACCTTAATCGCTCAAACGTGCTGAAACGCAATGGTGACGCTATAAAATCCATACTAACCCAAGCGTTTCCAAAATAAAATGATTATGTCTGTTACGGTTTTTGGCTGGTACGGAAAATCCACATTTATAAAGCGGGAAATAAAGCACCTCTGTACATACTTCTTAAGCAAGCAGCTTTTAAAAAACGAATTGTATATTCACAGGCGTATGCTACAAAGTCGGATGTGACTGGGTAGTCGGTTCAGATACAGAGGAAGACAAGTGTGGTGTCTGTGGCGGCAACGGGTCAGCTTGCAAGACGGTGCAGGGCATCTACAGCAAAGGAACCACCAAGCAGTCCGGTTTCAGCGAGGTAAGGATAACGTGCAAAGAGTTTCGAGTCATTTAATCGATTCTGGAAGCTATTTAATAAATGCCCTTTCCACTATCAACTTTTTCGCAGTAAATGTCCGGAAAAGCCATATCTGTTACTTATTTTAAATTAGTCTGAGTAGCCTGATAACCACGACTTTGTCCTAATCCTCATGAAATTTTCATCACCAGGTTGCAGTCATACCTGCTGGGTCAAGGAATGTGAAAATTGAAGAAAAAGTTAATCCAGGCAATTACATCACCATCAAAAGCGCAAAATCGAATAAAATATACCTAAACGGAACGCGGTAAGACAGCCAACAAATTATTGTGATCAGAAAAACTTAGCAATCCGCCATTTTCCTAACCTTTAAACATTTTTTTACAGAAATACTACTTTGACGGAATACTTTGTAGCGGGAACTCCAGCTATTTACGAACGAGACCGTGATTGGGAGAAAGTACGGATTGTGGGACCGCTTGCTGAAGACATAAAAGTTTATGTAAGTGTATCTATTACAATAGCTTTTTGTGTTAGAAGTACTTACCTGGCTACTTCATGTATTCATCTCAAGTAGGTTAATACCGCATTTATAGGTACCTGGAACTTAGAAACGCGGTTAGCGTAGTCGTAATCGTTTCGATGATCTCTAGTTGTGATATAGAACGTATTTCCGTCCAAAATAGAAAGTCCTTTTCAAAAAACTTAGAGTAGGTGGCATATAATTATGTAATCCAACCCTATGTCAGTGTAAAAGAAACTCAAATGCTCTAATAAACTGACTTAGATACCTATATAAAAGTAATATTACTTACCGTAGGAATATTACACTGACACCCATTTTCTAGCTTCATATCATCATCTTTTAATTTCTAGCAAATGATATACCGCGGCCGCCACCGGAACCCAGGCGTGACGTACCAGTACACTGTAGACAGACAGCGCATGCGTCGTCGGTACAACTACCGCCTCTCCGAGTGGTCGGCTTGCTCGGTCTCGTGCGGTCTCGGCTTTATGCGAAGGAATTACGAATGCATCGATGAACAGAGTCGTAAGTTCATATTGTACTTTCAAATGATACATCTTATTTGCATGAGCGTATCATGTTTGTTCGGTCAATTGCTACATAAATGCTTACTTATAAAACACCTCATTTAACTGGATCAGTCGTTACTCTCTTTATCAAATTTATGCAATGTTCGTGTTACCCTCGCAGATAAAGTGGAGCTGTCCCAGTGCTACAACATCGAACCGCCGCGACACGAGGCTCTGATGCAGCAATGTAAGCAGCCGGCCTGTCCGCCGCCAACACCGCGCACGCACTGGTGGGTCGGAGCCTGGAACCCCTGCTCAAAGCCATGTCACATGCCGGTATGTACCACGTAGCAAAACCTACCTTATTTTCATTAAGTTACAGTTCAAGAACTTTTACTAAATAATTTTACAAATTCAAACCTTGTTACAGGGCGAGGGAGCCACAAAGCAACGCGGCGTATACTGCGTAGACAAAGTATCGAACAAAGTGATAGATGAATCTGAATGCGACGCACTTAGTAAACCGGTGAGCACCATCCAGTGTGCAGACGTACCAGCATGTTAGCGGAACTGTATCACATGCCATGGAAATGAATCCATAAGGAACACACCGGACAACGCGGTTTTATGATACACAATCATACGACACAGCGATAAAGTTTCAACACTTGAAACAACATTCGTCGACCCTTCGGGCGACGGCTCATACCTGCCACCAGGTACAGCAGAAAACACGCATCTGCTCTTCATTGAGCGAATTAGGGTTCAGAAAGGAACGCAGAAATATGGAATCGAGACAAATGCATTTGAATAGGCAATGTTTGAAGTGAGATGTGAAGTGATGAAAGTTAGTGTAGGACTCTTCGGAGCAACACTTGAATCGCGAAGTTATGAGTGACTATGAGCGCCAGTGTTTTGTACTTGTTACGTATTCTTTGCAATATGAAATAACCCATCGAATAGACATAAATCAGTTACGTGTAAGTACTCGAATATATCACTACGTGGTGACGTGCGAATCTCGCGAGTACGTTCAACAATGCTCTGCAATTACCACTTACTGCCATATTATAAGTAAATAGTTATAACATAGTCTTCGCTTAGTTATTAACTACTAATAAATTATATTTTATATTCTGTAACATCAGTATTAAAGTGGTGTATGTATTTCTATAAAATAATGCAAATTAATGTGAACGAGTTTTAGTATAATATAAATTTTTTGGACCAAAAATATTTTAGAAATCAAATTCACGTTGCCATAATCACTGTTACTGCCAATATGACACTTGTATGATATAAGTAGGTATTTACTAAGTTCTTATTGTGTACTCATGACGATTCATATTTTTGTACAAATGAATTATTGAGTATTGTGTAATATTTAAGTGGTTTAAAGGAACACATATTGTCACTGGGTATCCATTATGTCAGTGCTGAAATCTGTTTAATCACTTGTACTGCATACCTATAGACAATAAATAAATCAGCTAGTCAACAACTTAGGCATTTGTACACCAGGCTATACACAGTTGTATTGTGTTTAAATCCATATGTAATTCGAATAACGTAGAGTAGTATTAGAATGTAGAACCCCTTACACTATACAGTAAGTGCCCCTATAATAATATTAAAAACGTGCGTAAGGTTAACTTGTAAACGTGTCTCCTTTCGTTGTAATAATTTGTGTGTATGAAAATATGGACTATATACAATTGTGCCTAATTCTGGAACAAATAAGCCGATAATATTTATGAATATTATTCTAAGCATTGTTTGTGTCCTCCTTTATGTGACTATGCATAATTTTAAATATTAGTAATACTTTTATTTATCACCTATCTATTATAAGGATAATAATATCAATGTAAATGAGTTTCCAGTCTTCTGATGTTTCGGTTCTAAGATACATCAGAGACGCGTCGATCGATTGATACACAATTTTAATTTAAACTGCTTTAGAAACTAACCCTTAACTGTGCACGAATTACGTAATACATCAGCTGGTTACATTTCTATAGATTTAATAGTGACGTAACACACAAGTATCAATACAACGAGGGAGAATGCACGCACACATAGACGGGCTGCATGTAAGAGTTTTGCCGTATGTGTACGCATTTTACGTGTATGTGTGCGTGATGTGTGCGTCCGTTTATTCCCGCTCGATGCATAGACCGAACCTACTGTAGTACCTATTCTGTGAAGCTATTATAATTATTGTTGTACCAATTATAATTGTGTATGTAATAGATATGGCAATAA
The DNA here is from genome assembly GCA_033675125.1 of Athetis lepigone. Classification (NCBI taxonomy): domain Eukaryota; kingdom Metazoa; phylum Arthropoda; class Insecta; order Lepidoptera; family Noctuidae; genus Athetis; species Athetis lepigone. The sequence goes on along the minus strand of CM066243.1, from coordinate 12,755,062 downwards.
AATCGTGCATTGTTTTAAATAAAGTTTTTATTTTTGTCCATACAAAACTTATAAATTCCTAAGTAAACCCATTTACTAAGAACATAAATCACAGTGAGAAATATTGGTGAAATTAACATAGTTTACGCACCAAATAAAATAAAATGTCTGAACAGTTTAAAATTAAAGTAATCACAAAATCAAAATTTTAATTATACAAAAAAAAACCAGCGAATTTCTTCGCTTCGAACAACTAAGTACCAATCGTGGTACCAATGTATAAATGACAATTGAACTGCACCGGAATATAAGAGAGATCAAATATAATGAAAACTAGAAGGCTGACTGAGCTTAGTAAATTATGACACAAAACTATTTTGTGCTTGATTCTGCATACATAAAAATCTAAGCAATGGGCATCTAATTACATCTACAACTAATTCTCTGTATCTATGTTTCACCATACAACATCAAAATATGCTGACGACAATTTTATCTGAATATGAAATGTGAGCAAAATAAGGCTTTACGTAATGTGCATAAAATAAAATATATATTTCTGAATAAAAATTAAATTGAACCTTAAAATAATAGAAAGGCATGCATTTTACTTCAATAAACGCAACTTACATAAATCTTCTTGAAATAAAAATATTGAACCCCATTAATTACTTATATTTCTTTTTGTTCACTTAAATTGACAACTCTTAAAATAATTGAGATTCATAATTTGAGTTTCATCTATCCTATAGGTACATCTAGAGTGTAAAAACATCAATATCATATATCGCATATACTAACATTATCTTTAATCAGCAGTATTTCTTCAAATCTTTTAAAAATTTTACAGTGTCCATTTATCAATTCACTTTGATTTTGGAATAATTGTGATATTTTTGACAACTTAAACAATAGTCTTAAAATACAAAGAATAAAAATCTCTCAGATCATTTTCCATTTATTTCTGTTTTTATGACATTAATTAGTTTTTATTAAAAATATGTATAAATCTTTTAATTAACCAGTTCCGGAACTAGAATCTTTGACCAATAGTGCTTCTGATGAAACGTCGAAACGTATGTTTTTCTTTTTAGTAGTATGTTTCTGTAAGAGAAGGATATACTTCAGAAATCCACAATATTTATAAGAAAAATAAGTTAGAGCTATGAATTAACACATTTTGAAAAACTCCCACTCACACAACATAACTTAAAACGGGGTCTCGACCCAGGACCCAGGGCCTCCATATTCCCAGGGCCAGAGTACTAGGTATGTGAAACTATTTTTACACATAGATGCAAAAAACTTACGAATCTCGCCTTGTGCAGGCAGGAGTTAGTTTTTAGGAATCAATAGGTAAATATAGTTTCATATGCACACACTCAATATGTATTAAGTGAAGAATAAATATGGTAAACAAATTTATCTCATCATAAACAACAAATAACTGCTTCGTCAGAACAAATTGTCTAGTCATTAAAGGTTTTGTTACGATTATAACGTAGCATTTTCAATGACGGACGAAAGTGACCTTTAGGCTCCGAGACAATGGACCACCGACCACAGCCACCGGTGGCTGGCTACCGCGCTACATGGACACTGCTGTAGCGAGTGGCCGCTACCGGCCACACGTATCGGCGCGTCTATACAAAATATGTGAGAAAGTGTTATGAAGAGTTAAGTGGTCGGTGGCCCGTTTGCGCGGAGCTTAAAAGGCGCTACGCAAACGTGGACACTTTTGTACCTGGTTTCGGACACTTTTTGATCGTCATTAGTATGGTGTAAGTGGAAGCAACTGGACACAAAAAATGTAAACGTATACGCAGGGAGTGGATGATTTCATACTGATTCTATAGAAATAAAATATTCATCGGTAGCTTGTATCTGACACAAGACACAAAAGTGTCTACGTGTGCGCTATGCCTTAGGTAAATATATACCTGAAAAAAGGATTTTGAATGGGTAGAAATTCCTCACCTTGTCTTTGTTAGCTCTGGGGTCTGTGTTCTTCGAGCGTTCTTTCTCTAGGTCCGTGTGTAGTGATGCTATCTCCGCCGTGAGCTCGGCCTGCACCGACCGCAGCCGCTCCACCTCTATCAACACTTGTGCTTTGTCTTTCACTGTAATTTATTTCGAGGTCCATAAATAACTAGGCAATATATGTTATTATAACCTGGTTCATTAAAGAAAGGAATCTAAAATGGCGGCGCTTATCATGTTCACTCGCTCGCACACTAGTGCCGTCTATACTCACTCGCGCGCGTACAATCAACATAAAAAAAATTGTCTTTATTTGCTTCCACGCTGCCGTGACGCGCTCAGCGCTCGTTTTTACGAATATCTTGTTATAGTTTTCTGTTATTTTTCCGTTGTTACCTGTTTGTTATTGTTGCAAAAGTAGGCACTGTTTCCGATGAAAACAATAAAAATTCTTAATAATATTTTAGATTAAAAAAAAAATTCAACTTTAAATTTTATATGCAGACTGTACTATCTGTAAACGCAAGTACATGTCGCCATTTAAGATTCCTTTCTTTTTAATGAACCGGCTTATATAGTAAACCTACATAAAACATACTGTGGCAGACAGGCGGACAGATGAACAAATAAAGATGGTCAGTGGAGTTTAGTAATAGGGTTTAGTTAAACCTCCGTCTTAAATCTTTGGCATGGTAAAAGAATTCTAAAACCCATTTGAAAAAAACCGGCCAAGTGCGAGTCGGACTCGCTCATGAAGGGTTCCGTAGCAGTAAGTAACATAATATAAATTAAAAAATTACGATAAATTACGGTAAATTACGATATACGGTTTATGACGTATTAAAAAAAACTAATTACTAGATCTCGTTCAAACCAATTTTCGGTGGAAGTTTACATGGTAATGTACATCATATATATTTTTTTTTATTTATCATACTCTTATTTTGGAAGTTACAGGGAGGGGGACCAACATTTTACCACTTTGATAGTGTCTTTCGCGCAAACTATTCAGTTTAGAGAAAAATTATATCAGAAACCTCATTATCATTTTTGAAGACCTATCCACACATATGGGTACGACGAAAAAAAATTTTTGAGTTTAAATTCTATGTATGGGGACCCCCAAAATTTATTTATTTTCTATTTTTGTATCAAAATCTTAATGCGGTTCACAGAATACATCCACTCAGCAAGTTTCAACAGTATAGTTCTTATAGTTTCGGAAAAAAATGGCTGTGACATACGGACGGACAGACAGACTGACAGACGGACAGACAGACATGACGAATCTATAAGGGTTCCGTTTTTGCCATTTGGCTACGGAACCCTAAAAAGGGGCAGGTCAGGCCAGTAACCTTTACAGCCATGGTCACCATGGTAAGTGTTCACCACCGCCAATAAACTTCTGCAATACCGCAGTAGCCTCGAAGACGCGGTGCCATCCCAGACACGATATGTAGTTATACAGGAACACATACACTTCAAAACTAGAAGTCCAGAACACAACAATGCAGCTAATTTGCAGCAGTAAAAGGCATGGTGATAATACTTACCTGGGCGAATCTTTATAAAAACAATTTTAATATCCCCCACCCCTTTCAATTTCAGACTAAATGTAATAATAATAACAAATAGGTGGTTGGTGTTCAGTACGATACGAGTAACAACTTTTGATCATATTTTTGCACCTATTGCACAATTGCTTGTAATTAAATAAAATAATTTCCTCAACTTACTTTCTCCCTGTCCAAGTATATTGTACAACTTTTTATTCCGGGACTTGACTGTGTATAGCTCATGTTTGAGAGCGCCGACCTCTTCTTTCAACGCCGCTATTTCTCGATCCTTCCTCTCTAGAGCGTCGGCAAATTGTACTCTGGTAATTATTTCATCAGAAGCTGGCTGCCGATTCTTTACTCTGTCGTAAATTTTATCCTTTAAAAGTTCATTTTTAGTCTCAGTTTTCACCCTTTCGAAGAATTCTGTGTCTTTGTCTGGTGACTTAGGATCCTCCGGGTTACCCTTCTCATCAATATGATTGACTGGAAATAATAAGTTTATTACAAATAAGCCATACTATAATACAATTATAATTTTCCTAGTTTACATCAAATGTTGTGAGCAATAACTCCATTTTATGAACACCTGAAAAAATAAATATGGAAAACCCCAGCAGAACAAGTACCTAGTATATCACATCAAAATCCCAAAATACACTTAATTTTAACACAAAAATAAAAGAAAAAGTCAGGGTAGCAAACTACTATGTATACTTTCATAACTATTTAATGTGACATCCTGACATCCATCATCATCATTGGTCCGTGAAATACTGCACCTCGCCTGCTGGACTGCAAGCGGACAATAACAAACTAAACAGTAATAATAAGAGTGCACCATGGACATATTTCCGACCATTGCCCCTCATCTGGAGGCTCTATATCTTTATTCTACACCATTGAACCCAATTTCACTTGTGGGCTAAGTGTTTTTGGAATTTTTCTAATTGGAAGTAGAGAATCTCATGCTCGGCAATCACATTTTCTTTCAGAACATTATCAAGGAATTAGTGGTATCTTACTAGTAGTTAACAAACTTACATTTCGTATTGGAATCTTCTCCGACATTGATCATGTCGTTGAACTGGTCCAGGCTCATGACGTTTTTCTTCTTCTGTTTCTTAGAACCTGTTTTGGAAGCCTGTTCATTAATCTTCTTTTCAATATCAGCATCCTTTTTAGACTGCTTGTAAACATCTTTCTTTTCTTCAAAATCAAGCTTGGATAGTAGAATAGCCTGAAATCATATTTTTTGTGTTTATTTAATGTTGGTATTTACTGATACTAACTGCATCAGTCAGTAGTTCCAGAGACCGAATTTCAGTGTGGGCAGTGATTTGGTTCAGTTTCAGGGTTGAATTGTAAGCAAAGCATTACATATTTGAGTCTGAATTTTTACCTGGTAATTATGTATTTATTTTTACAATCCTTTCCTGATTAAGTAGGGTAAGTTCGCCTGTTCGCGTCCATAGACCAATTCGCGTCCATTTTACGGACCTCCTTCAAAAAATCCTCGAAATTAAGAAAACTTACACACCAGTCAAACGAATAGTCATTACCGGTAATACTTCAATGTATATGAGACACGCACATAAGGTCAAAAGGTCCGTGCGACATACCAATTCTGTTTAAAAAAATATTTAGTCCCGGCTGTTGAACAAGGAAGCGCGAAAGCGCGGTTTTTTAGATAAAAAATAGTGTGCAGCGGTGCGTTCGATGGTAAGTTTTTTATTGTTTTATGTGAATTTTAGGATTAATAGCTGTTTCTAGACTTTTCTAATGAAAAAAGGAATAATGTTAATCATGAATTTGCTTAGGTTTTTTACATTTTACGGTTAAAATAAGGTGGACGCGAATTACTACATCGAATTTACAAAACTTCCACTTTGCGTCCGCAATGGACGCAAACTGTACCTACAGTGGATAGTAATAAATCCAATTGCGTCCACTAAGTATTTTAGTTAAATACAACTGTCTTCCCGTTCCCGGGGGTTTCCGGAATGAAAACTATCTATCCTATGTCCTTTCTCGGGTCCCAGACTATATCTGTACCAAATTTCATTCAAAACCGTGCAGTGGTTTAGAGGCGTGAAGAAGAGACAGACAGACAAACGGATTATTAATCAAGACTGATATTTAGCAAAAAGAACAGAACTGATTACTGTTTATTGTAAAACGTGCAATCGTTATTTATTGCAATCATTAGTACTACTTACAGTCAATGTTGAGATGAAATATATTTATTTTTGTAAAATATTTTTTTAATGAAAATAATATTAATTTTTAGGGTTCCGTACTTCTGTTACTTCCTAGTAAAGGTAAAAACGGAACTCTTATATAATCACTTTGCTGGCCGTCCGTCCGCCCGTCTGTCAAGACCCTTTTTATCGACGAAAGACGTCGTGATATCAAGCTGAAATTAATATGATATCACATACATACTGCCGTGTTACCGAAAAAGGGCACAACTAACACTTTTTGTCAAAATGAGTTATATATATATTCGGAATCAGGAAAAAAAGGCCTATCTGCCTGATTTTTTGTGGATTTTTAGCAACAAAATAAACAGAGATAGCATAAGCTTAAAGGGCACAACTGCATCATTTTTTAAGTTTTATTACAATAAAAAGGCATATTGTGAGATATGACTTTTTTTTCACCTTTTTATTATTGATATATTTAATGGAAAGGGCATAACTGACGTATGTCATATATAAAAGGCTTATGTGGCAATTGTGCTTATTTTTTATACGAACACTTTAGCAATTAATGTAGAAAGAAAAGTCACAACTGGCAGTTATGCCCTTTCTATTTAACCGTACGCTTATAAATGTTATATAAAAAAGGCCCATTGGCGTTTGTGCCTTTACTACTAAACATTTTTGAACGAAGATGAAGTGAGGGGGGTAAGGTATGCAGGGAATGCCGTCAGTTGTGCCTGTTGTACATCTCAATTTTCTCAACATTTGTAAAATGTTAGTTGTGCCTTTTCTAATAACGACGGCAGCATAGCAAATGGAATTTTCCCTGAACCTTTCAAAAAGGCCCTGATCCACCCGATCTATAAGAGCGGGAACAGGGACTGTGCGAACAACTATTTATAGACCGATCTCTGTCCTTTCAGCTATTTCTAAGGTTATGGAAAGACTGACTAATGGTCGCCTACTGAGTTTCTTAGAGAAAAATAAAATCCCACCAAAAACAGTACATGTAAAAATAAGCCAACTCTCTACGCATTTCTACTATCGTAAAAAGTTTTGAGATCGCATAGAAGCCAAGTCCTGTTCAACTTATTTTGTAATAATAAATCAATATTTTGTGATTATATCAATAGTTTTGTTTTTTTACATTATTATAATAATGACTTGGCCATGAGCACAAGTTGCAAATACAGTCGAATCTAAGGACATCATTTTGTAACTGATTGGAATGTAAGATCACCATAGAATAAACATACCAAACAATGCATGTGCAGTTCACTGGTCTTGGATGAGACTGACTGTCAGTAATTTAATAATAATTGAATAGACTAAAAGAATTTTATTCTGTGAACTTTATGTTTAACTTTCAACCCCTCCAAATATGCTGTTTTGTATTTCTATCTCATTATGCTCATGGCCAAGTCATTATTATAATAATGTAGAAAACAAAACTATTGATATAATCACAAATTTTAGTAAACAATTCTGTTTTTGTTTTGTTGAGTTCTTCAATTATTGATATAATTAATGAGTGATAGATAGTAGGTACTTTTGAGTTTCTGTAAACTTTTTGAAATTAAATGTTTTATTTTCTTACAACTGCCTTATTTTATTTCTTATACAATGACATTTATCAGCACATTTACCTATGTATTTATTTTGATAATTTACAAAGAAAAGGCACAATTGAGTAAATATGCCTTTTTATCGTAAAATTTTAAATTTTTACTCAAAATTTTACATTGAAAAGGCATATTTGGTTATATGTGCCTTTTAAACATAATATTGCTCTTTTCATGTTATTTTTTATGTTAAGTTAAAAAGAAATATGCTAATTATTAAATATATCCATTAAACTTAAAAATATAATATTGCTATCTTTGTATACATACTAAAAAAACGCAATTTTTTACATTTACACAATTTCGAAAAACACATTTTAAACGTGCTTTTTTTAACAAAATTCAAAAAATATTTAAATCTCAATTTTCTCAACATTTGTAAAATGTTAGTTGTGCCTTTTCTAATAACGACGGCAGCATAGGTCTGCTAATTTCTTCTTTTTGGTCGATGAAACAAATAATAAAGGGAACACTCCCTCTTTTCTTAAAAAAGAAGCTAATGGACATGTGCATTCTGTCCACCCTCACCTACGGAGCGCAAACGTGGTCATTAACCAAGCGTCAAAAGTCCGCACTCGGGGTTTGCCAGAGAGCAATGGAACGCAGTATCTTAGGAGTAAAACTCGCAGATCGCCACCAAACTTAAGTGGAACTGGGCTGGTCACATCTGTCGCATGCCGGAAGAGCCTGCTCTGGGCAAAAGTAACCACATTGTGGATCCCAAACAGCAGTAAACGGCAACGGGGCAGGCCCAGGCGGAGATGGCGGGACGAACTTGATAGATATGACAAGGATTGGCCTGAAACCGCACTAGATAGGGATATGTGGAAGGAAGAAGGGGAGACCTTTGCCCTGCAGTAGGACACAGACGGCTGACAATAATAATAATAGGTCTGCTAACTCTCAAAGCAGTGAAAAAATCGGATTTCTGAATCAACGCAACAAAAATGTATGGCTGATTGGCTGTTTACTTTCCATTTATATTGCACATTTAGACATTTGCAAGGGAATCAAAACCTATAGGGTACTTCCAATTGACCGAGAATCATGAAATTTTGCAAGATGCATTGTCATGTGGCACAAGTAAAGGAAAAGCTCCAAAAACCGTAAATTTGAATGTATTTTACAAAAAAAAAAAATACAGAACCCTCGTTGCGCGAGTCCGACTCGCACCTGACCATTTTTTTTTCATAATTTATAGTCATAAATAAAGTTTTTTTTGGAATTCAACTTTTCTTTTACAAATTCTTAAAAATATCACCCCTATATTCCTTTTCTAAGTGGTTGGACGCAAAGTGGTCTACGGGTGGACGCAATTTGGATTTTTTGGACGCAAACTGGGTAGAACGCCTAATTCTGAAACTTTTCTATTTAAAAAAAAATCACTAAAGGTTTCGAACAAAACTGCAAGTAAATCTTAAAATAGACTAATATAACTAACACATCACATATTTTTTTCATTAAAAACAGTTTTAGAACAATTTTATTATCGCCGTCAAAGTTGCCAACTGCACTAAATGGACGCAAACAGGCGAAATGACCCTACAAAGGATAGAATAATAATTATTATAAAATAAAAGTCACTCAAAACACAGTTGTCATCATGAGGGATGTTTAGGGAGCTTAGCCAAAGCTGGCAATGCATAGGAAACACAATGGAACACAGAATATGGTGAACACAGAACACTTTAATAAAAACAAATGTATATAAAAGTTGGCAATTACTGACTTGTTGCAGCTCAGTCTCAAAGTTGCCGTCAACCATTTCTTCATCCTTCTGCTTCCACTGTTCCCACTGGTCGGCTGACACAGGTTGCTGTTTGGACTTCTTCTTCTTTTGCACAGGCTAATGTAGATAATACACACATTGCTGTTATTTTTATTTATTGTTAAATATTAATAATGTTGAATAAAATAATCATTTTTGTTTAGTTTGTAGAATCTCGACATGTATTTTTATAAAAAAAACTTTAATTAAATTTGTAAAGAAAATGTGATTTGTATCACTTTGGCTTTATTCTAAATGTGAGTAAAGAAACTAAATTGGCATAAGTTTATTTTACCTTATTTTTAGGTAAAAAGACATGTCAAGATTGTTTCTATTCTGAGTTAACTTAAACAGTTGGAATATTGATGCAAATCTGCTCATGCAGTGGTAAGAATACAGGAGTTTCTTTGCTACATTTTATAACACAAGTTTCTGTTCTTTAGTATATCATATAACTTAGTAAGTAGATATCCTGTGCATCAAATTATGTATTGAAAACTTTTAAACTTACTTATCAATTAATAACTTGACAATATACTGTATTGTACACTAGATTTACTTTTTTTTTGTGTTCTTTGTATGATATTTTGATAACATAATTCTAAGTAGATGTGTGTGTGATACCTGGGGTTTGGTGGCGACGGCTTTAGTTTTTTTAGGCGGTTCGGTTTTCTTGGCAGTGTTTACTTTAGGCTTTTTTGTTTTCTGGGTATCGTTAGGAGGGTAGTCGTCATCCTCGATCTTCAGACCGGCAAATCGGGATTGTACTACTAATGCAGCCATATCTCAATAATGGATCTGTTAGTAAATAGTGAAAAATAATATTGAATTAATATTTTTCGCACATTTTGTTCATTTTAAACAATAAGTTCGTAATATAAATAAATAACGCTCGATTATAAATAAAATTTTAACAGTTTCTGTTGTAAACTGTTCAATAAATTATATTCCCATAAATACATTCTTTACATAAAAATAATATAGAAGTATTTGGCCATTTTGCACTCACTTTATTATGTATGAAGAAGATTAGGAAATCGATTACTCTTTTTCTTTTATTAATAAAATAAACTGTGCAAAGCGGCGATAGACAGGTATTCCACGGCGGAGACAGCTGAATGTTGTTATTGCCAGATTACAAAAGATCAATAAAGTAAAGAAGAGTTAAGCCTCTATTACACTATCTCCATTATCGGTCGGTCGATATAATTATATATAATGCAAGTTCGCAACCGTTATAGCAGCAATCTAACTATAATTTATGTAACTTCGTAGTCCGTGGATGCTTATGAATCGTGAGGATGAGATCAAGACATTCTTTTCCCTTATTATATGAAAGCTTTTATTTAGTCCATGCACATTCAGCACACACTTCTGTGAATCTGGTGCATTCCATTTCATTTTTTTTAGTCTGTGATATTTGTTGCCTTCGGTTGCCTTCGGTCGATTCAGTTCAGTGATATTGACATTTGACTGACTGACCTCCTGACTGTCCGTCCATTGACAAGACATGACAACTTGACACTTGTTGATGAATACTATTCTCACTATTCTATTTCAATTTTATTAATGAAATAAATTTTATTTATACCTACTGATTATTGGTGATGGTGTTTTCCACTCGAGTCATTTTCATGTCATGTTTTCTTTGATAGAAATATCATCACAAAGACAGAAGAGTGGCTGTGGGACTTGAGTGAGACAACAACAACAGACAGACCATTTTTGGCGGGTTTATTGCGATTCTGTTCATACCATACCTACTGATATTGTTACTGTAATTTTCATAAAAATTAATCATGAAATTGCAATGCCAGGTAGAAGTAATCAACAGACTACATAGTACCCTAAATATAAGATCTAATGGAAAATATTTAAAATCAACAATTGCATTGGGAAAAGAACCGAAAAGTGACACGGAATATTTCATACTTCATTTCTCATCTGTTAACAAAACGGGCACAAAATATCGCGTAAAATGTATAAAACAAGTGTTTGTAAAGTGTATAAATGAAGGGAAAGCAACCATACGTTTTGAAGAACCGCCTCACGACCTCTGTATAAAAAGTGAAACTATACAGTTAAAATGTTTTATGAGACTGTTAAAATCTTGTGTTACCGGTGATACAAAGAACATACAGCTTGCTCCATTGACAAGCTTAAGTGTAACTCACAAGGATACAGCTCCTACAAAACTTGTAATACATGATCGGAGTGAATTTCCTATCAAAGGTCTCCCTAGAACATTAGAATCTCTTTACATAAATGGACTAAACCTTTGTAACTTTAGAAGAGACATATTGTTATTGAAACAGCTTACTGTACTTGATCTCAGCAACAATGCCATGGAGAAAATACCACCAGAATTTGGTAAGAGATTTAAAATTATAATGCTTTTATAAAGTGATTTACCTATATCCTTTTGTCATAACAACAGTTTTTTTTACAGGAAGAATGCCAAATTTGTGTGAATTATATCTTTCAAATAACCAACTAGGTGTGAGAGGAGAAGTAGATTGGAGATGGCTGATGGGGCCACAGGTATGCCATATACACATATCTGTAAGGGATTATGCAGATTTATTTTGCTCTATTCAGTGTATCACCATAAAAAGCAAAGATTTTGTACAAAAGCTAAATGAAATCAAAAATCATCATTTTGTGTATTCACTTACTAACAATACCAAGACTTAAGACTGAGCAAGTACTTCGGCTAAGCAATATTACTGTCTTTGTCATACAACTGCAAAACTATAATTGCAAGACAAAGACAGAAAAGCAAAGCTAATTATGTGCTGAGTAACAAAAATATTTATCACAACCCAACTTTGTAGTTGCTTTTTCAAATGAAGTGACACTTTAACAGTTTTGTAAATAAAGCCATAAAATTATTCTGTGATTTTCAGATTACACAAAAGCTCAAGCTGTTGGACTTAAGTGGAAATAAGTTAGGACACTTACCAAAATCAATATGGAAGTTACAAAAGTTGGTTACTCTAAAGGTGGATAATAATATGCTGGACAAACTACCAACTACGCTGGGCCGTATAGGCAGTCTAAGGTAAATGTTATAATGATTTCCTCATATCAGTGAGAATCACTTTTTTTTTTCTAATGTTTTCTGAAAGCAATTGCAAGACTCACTATAAAAAAAAACCGGTCAAGTGCGAGTTGGACTCGCGCAACGAGGGTTCCGTTAATGGAAAGTACCCTATAGGTTTTGAATCCCTCGCAAATGTCTAAATATGCAATATAAACCGCCGTATCTTTTTGTTGCGTTTGTTTAGAAACTTGATTTTTTCACTGCTTTGAGAGATGACAGACCTAAGTGTGTGGATATTAATTTCAGCTTGATATCTTGACGCGTTTCTGAGAAAAATGGTCTTGACAGACGGACGAACTTAATGACGGACGGATGTATATTTACTACAAAATTACGAAATTTACGGTTTTCGGAGTTTTCCCTATACTTGTGCTACATGACCTTGCTTCTTACCAAATTTCATAATTCTAGGTCAATGGGAAGTACCCTGTAGGTTTTGAGTTTTGGTTCCCTTGAAAATGTCTAAATATGCAATATAAACCGCCGTATCTTTTTATTGCGTTGATTTAGAAACTTGAGTTTTTTACTGCTTTAGGAAATAGCAGACCTGAGTATGTGATATTAATTTCAGCTTGATATCTGGACGCGTTCCTGAGAAAAACATTCTTGACAGACGGACGAACAGTCGGACGCCTGATGTGAACAAACTACAAATTTACGGTTTTCGGAGTTTTCCCTATACTTGTGCTACATGACCTTGCTTCTTGCCAAATTTCATAATTCTAGGTCAATGGGAAGTACCCTGTAGGTTTTGAGTTTTGGTTCCCTTGGAAATGTCTAAATATGCAATATAAACCGCTGTATCTTTTTATTGCGTTGATTTAGAAACTTGATTTTTTCATTGCTTTGAGAGATAGCAGACTTGAGTATGTGATATTAATTTCAGCTTGATATCTCGACGCGTTTCTGAGAAAAAGGTTCTTGACAGACGGACGGACAAACGGACGCCTGATGTAAACTAACTACAAATTTACGGTTTTCGGAGTTTTCCCTTTACTTCTGCTACGTGACCTTGCTCCTTGCCAAATTTTATGATTCTAGGTCAATTGGAAGTACCCTATAGGTTTTGATTTCCTTGTAAATGTCCAAATATGCAATATAAACCACCGTATCTTTTTATTGCGTGGATTTAGAAACTTAATTTTTTCACTGCTTTGAGAGATAGCAGACCTGAGTATGTGATATTAATTTCAGCTTGATATCTCGACGCGTTTCTGAGAAAAGGGGTCTTGACAGACGGACGGACGGACGGACAGACGGACAACAAAGTGATCCTATAAGGGTTCCGTTTTTACCTTTTGAGGTACGGAACCCTAAAAATACCCAAATCACTTTCAGAATACATAATTATAGAATTTGAAGAATTCACTCGATTTCTCAAGGATTACATCAATAGTTACCAGGTTACGACCTGGTACCTAACTATGGGACTACCTTTGAAGTATACCCTTTCAAACTGAAAAGTAATTTTACTTTCCATTTCTAAGTAATTGGGGAACAAACATGAAAAAAAAAACTGACACCCTTTGATATCTAAAAACTAAAATTGCCTCCTCTGACAAAGGCAACTTAAATAAATTGTAAGGCAAAGTTCACGGGTTTCTTGTTAGCTTCATAAAAATGTAAATGCAGATCTAAGTTTATAGGCCTGTTTTTGTTTTGTCATCTGTTAAAACAAATCACAAAAAAGTTTATTGTTATTTATAACGAATAATCCTGGCTGCTCTTTATGAAAATATTTTAATATTTAAAGAAACCATAATTATTTTCTTTAAGATAAATATTTTTCTGGCCTTCATATCAATGTAATTATGCCAGTTATTTGTATAGATTGAAATATCAATGAGGTTTTTACAACTTATGTCTTTATCCTCTTTCTATCATCTGTCAATGTAAATCACCAAAAAGTTTATTGTTGTGTTAATTAATAGTCCTGGCCACTGTATATGAAAGTATTGGAAAGAAACCATATTCTTTTGAAAAAAAAAAGGATTTCTTTTTTTCTTTTTTATGGCATTCATTTAACTATTATTGATGGAACTATGCCAGTTCTTTGTGGAAATTAAAATACCAATGAGGTTTTACAACCAATTTTTTATCCTACTAAAGTCTTATTAATTCTGTTTTCATTTACAGATATCTAACAATGACTCAGAATGAGCTGTCATCCCTGCCATGTAGTTTACTGCAATGTCGCCTGGAATACATAGATCTTTCTGAAAATAAACTTGATGTCACAGAAACAGGACCAGAGCCCACTAAACATAGTCCTTGGGAATTTTATATTGGCAGTTTAGTAGATATAGCATCCAAAGTTGTTCTTAAAAATAAGTTATATTATGCTCCTAACATTATACCTTGGACATTGGTAGAGTTCTTAGATAATGCTAATATGTGTGTATGTGGTGCACCAGTAGTAAACAACACATTTTATCTGAATAAAGAGTTCCAATTAAAAGACTATTTTAGAGTTGTTGTGTTTAATAGTAATAGGAAAAGTACTGTCACATTCCAATGCTATTTCTGTTCACCAAAATGCTTTAACAGATGATTTAGAATAAGTGCTAAGTAATGTTTTTTTAATGTATTGGTTAACTAAATTATAAGAATAAAATAATAATTTATTTTCACAACATTTGTTTTATTGTATCAGATACATTTCACATATTAATTTAAACCATCAAGTCTCCAATTAAAATCTGGAATGACTGGGGCTATCCTTATATGTGGTTCTGAAAAACAAAAGTTTCATTATCTATTGGTTCTAAGTAGCTATCAGACATACAAATTCTAATTCAAACTTACCAAGAGTGGCAATGCCTTGCGGAATTATACTTTGTCCGTCTGGTACATTCTGGGCAGCAATTGACGCATTCGTCGCTTCTAAAACCAGTTCATTTGTCCATATATCTTTGAAACTCTCTTTCATTTCTTTCAACACTTTGTCCATTGTTGCCTGTGACAAAAGATCGTTACTTTACATTTGTTTCGAATCTCAATAAGGATTATTTATCAAAAGGCGTAGGGTGAGCTCCTGGTTTAAACTATTGGATTTGGATAATGGCTTTTGTCTATTGACGCCGTGTCAGAATCTCACACGTCGTTATTGTAAGAACCTGCTCAGACAAGGGGCAATTACTGGTGTGCTCTTATTACTATTGTCATTAAATTGCTTTTGGTCCGCTTGCACCTCAAGGCTACGAGAGGTATTGTACAGACAAAGTGCAACCTTATTTCAGTAGTAATAAGAGCGCAACGAGGAGGTTTCCTCCACGGCTGACCCTGGTCTGCGCAGGTCCAAAACTATCGCTAATATTTTACTAGTAAACCCAGCACGTGAAAAATGTGTATCCATACCTGTGTGATGTAAGCTTCCTCGTCCTTACTGAAGTATGTTAATGCAATTACTAATTCTTTTACTTGCAACCTTAAATCGTATGTTGCAGTAACCAAGGTGTGTAGAGCCATTATTAGCGCAACATCTTCATACTGAGAGCCTTCTTTGAGGGACGCTAGTTTACGCTCGTGTTTTCGTCTGTTTTTACTCGAACGGAAAGATCGACTGAAATTTAAAAGATAATAGTTTTATAAGCAAAACGTAAAATAATCAGTGAATCAACATCCCTTTAATTTTATAAATTAAAATACCGCGTAAGCAGATATTAGATTGCACTATGCCCTTTGACCATTTTCAGCACATAGTTTTTCTATATCTTCTATACTGGATCCAAAAATGTACTACTTAAAGTTTCTACTTTGGGTAAACTCGAAACCAAAAACAATACATTTTACGACCTTGGCCCATTATTCGCAACGGGTGTTCCACAGGGGTGTATTCTGAGACCTGTTTTCTTTAATAATTCTTACCTTGAACCTCTAGACGACGAAGCAAGTGTACTTCCTGCATCAGAATATAAATCACTGTCTTTATTAGTATAAAAATCAAATGTATCCACTGAGTGCTTTGTTTTATTTTCTCTCACAACTTGCAGCCGATCGCGATGCCTTATGAACAACGCCCAGTTCATCTCAAGTAATTCTTTCAAATTTTTGTATTCTTCTAATATTGATGGCAGAACTTTTTCATCTAAAATAAATTATAATCAGTTTACTAGAAACTTTATAAACCTTTTGTAGAAGAAACAAAAGTAGCAACTATGTACTAACCTTTCAAATTATTTTTTTTATATTGTGAACAAAGTCGTAATGCTGTTTTGTATTGTCCACATTCAATGGCATAAGAAATCGTAAGATCACTGTTCCCATAAAACTCGTCTAAAATTGATAAAGCTTCCAAGTGGCGCTTTTCCTGTTTTAGACCTTCTACCAAATCCCTGGAACATAAATACATTTAAAACTACAGTAAAAACCGGTCAATTGCGCGTCGGACTTCCACGCAAAGGGGAACGTAATTTGAGCATAAAGACTGAGAAACTACGACTATATAATCGTTCCGTTTGGCATTCAGACTTATAGAAATACTAAAATGTTTGAAAAAAAAAACGGAAACATACCAACACAAATCCTTAAATTGTTTTTCAGGCCATGAATTTGCCAAACTTATTGCCAATTCCCATTCCAGTGCTTCTTTATAGCATTCAATAGCATTATCAATACTATCTGCTCTTTCATATACTATTCCAGCTTCTGTGTATTGCTTCTTTAATTTTAAGTAGAGTCCAAAATCATCTGATATCTCCTTGTATATATCATCATTTGGCGAAAACAAAGCTAAAGCTTCTCGGTACAGACTATGGTATTTTACAAACGTTTTTAACTCATTGTTTCTGTTTGGACCACACAACACAAGACTGTTTACTGCCCTGTCAAACCTCTTAAGGTGTTTGTTGATTGTAAATCTCTTGTAATTTTCTTCCATTTCATTCAATTCATCAAGCATTGGAACATATTCTTTTGGATCCTTTTGAGACTTATATGCTACTAGCAAAACTAAATCAAAATCATACATGCCAAGAGCAACATCAAACAATTGATTTACATCAACCATGTATAGTAAGTACTTCAATGCTTCATCTGATCCAACTGGCAACTTTGTTCCATTTGTTTCTAGCACCTTCAGTTCTTTGATGATCAATAAAGCATGTTCTAAATCTCTTATTGTGTTCTTCTTTACAAAAGTTGTAAGTAATGGTAATATATTAACATCATAGTCTGGTCTCTTTTTCAAATTATCATAAACCAGATCACATATCTTTTGAATTTTAGAATCTGTTTCACTTTTGGGCTGATCTGGTCTTCCAGCATAACTACTAGAGTACATAGTTTTAGTTACGTCAGAATTTTCTAAATCAGATAAAAACAGATTTAACCATGAAACATTTTTAATAGATTCTAAAAATATTTCAATGTTCTTTACAAACTTTTCTGGATCATGGTCATAAATAAGATTCAAATTGATTCTCTGCTTCCTCATAAGGTCAAATGCCTCGTGATACTGAAGATGGTCGAGATATTCTCCTATAATTTTTAATGATAAAGGTCTTGGTTGTATGGTTTCAAGATTTCCTCTTGGCATTTGAAATACAGTCCTAGTGTCATTAGGCACAGCAATTACCAATTTGGATCCTCTTTCAATTTTTCTTTTATATACATGATCTGATTCCTGTTTCTGATAGCCAATAATGGCATCAATGCCTGGTTTGGTTAATTCTGTGCACAGAAGCACATGTTGCAGTGTGGTTAGCAATAGGAAATGAGTGTGTACAAAAAATGAACTCACATTGTTCATTATCATTTTTTGATTGATATACAGATGACCTTTATGTGATAGTCCAATAAAATATATCTCATTTTCAACTTGAAATACATCAAATTTTGGACATGATACTCCAAATGATTCATCTGGAATTTCTAGATCTTCTCCTAGTTTGCCTTGTATAATATCACCATCCTGAAGTTGTAAAAATAGAGTAGAGGGTTCAGAGGGATGGGATTGAATCCTCTTTATAGATGCTGGTAAAGCAATTTCGTAATTGTTTTCTATTTTATCCGATTTAACTGTATACTGAACTAAATTGATTGTGTCAATATTATGAACAACATTGCATATGACTGTATCTGCTATGACCCAGAACCAATTGTAACATTGAAATGGAAAATCACATTTATCAGCCTGAACAGTTTTAAAAACTTCATACTCTAGAGGAAACTTGGCAGTTTGTTTATAGAATACCAGCTTATTGTCTGCAGTATAGACAAAGAAACAGTTAGGATTGCAGTCTTCCTCTTTCTGTTTTTGTGGTGCAAAATGAACAGAATTAATATTTGTATCAAGTTTGATTTCAAAAGCTGCCATTGGTGGTGGGGTAACAGTTTGTCTAAAGCCTGTCAAAAGAAGTTTACTTCCATCAATAACTGCCACCACTGCATCATCTTCAGGCCCATAACCTCTACTGTGATCTACATTCCATATCCAGGTGTAAGAATAATGTTGCCCATTGTGTAAAAACACATGGAGTTTTTTGTTGTTGGCAATATCAAAGTCATTATCCCACATTATCTTGCTTATCTCCTGTTCACTTTTGAATGTTAATGTCTGTTTCAAATACCAGTGATAATTGCCAATAGTATAGAGTAATAAAGTTTGTATATTTTTCTCTGTGTCCTTGCATTGCAAAGTCATTATTTCTGAGTCTGAGCTCCAAGAAATATCCTCTACTATTGTATTAGTATTTACGGGAACATCAAATTCTCCATGTTTCAAGCCATTTTTCTCAAAAAATGAAACAAGATATTTTTCATTGAGTTTTTGTGTAGTAGCAATTAGGTTTCCACTGGGTCTCCAAGACAAGTTGGATTCTAATCCTTGTTGTTTTTCACTAGTGTATTGCAAGTGTCCCTCTTTGTTGAAGACTTTAAATCTTCTAATTCCATCCATTATGAATCCAACAGCATATAGATTGCCATCTCCCCTCCATGATATTTTTATTGTATCATCACCTATTTGTGGATCTGGAATTTGAGTTTAGTTTTTCAATACATTGAAACAAGCAACAAACAATTTCTGTATGCTAATATGGATTAAAATACTTTTAGTTCAGGTGATAAGGTCAACAGCATGAATAAATATAATGATTACAAGTTATTGTAAGACATGATTTACCTGCAGTAACTTCAGTTTTCACTTTAGCTGCTTGTTTGCCAGCAGAGCCATGGAACTGAGTTTCTTTTTTTCCCCAACCTACAGTTATAAACTGCTTCTCCCCAAACTCTTCATTAAATAAATTAATCTCATGGATAGGATCAAACATATTCATCAGAATCATATTCATGTCTTTAGTAACTAGTACCAACAATTCTTGATCTGGACTCCATTCCATTGCCTAGAATTTTTTTATTTATTTATACAAAAAATTACAGATGTTATCAAGTACTGTGTTTACTATCGAAGCAGTTATTAATAATAATAATAATAAATATCCTCGGACAACTCACACACGGTCACCTGATCCCAAACTAAGCAGAGCTTGTACTATGGTAACCAGACAACTGATAAACATACTTATGTATTTTTAAATACATACATAATATAGATAAATAACACCCAGACACAGAACAAACATTCGTGCTCATCACACAAAGTTTGTCCTGGATGGGAATCGAACCCACGACCTGCAGTTTAGCAGTCAGGGTCACTTACCACTATACCAACAAGCCCGTCAAAATTAATTAATTATTATGTATCAAGTAAAAAGTATTCGTACTTACCAACAATCCACTATCACAAACTCCAGCTAATTCTAAAGTATTGCCATTATTGTTAATTGTAATTAATTCTCCATTCGCAAGTCCCACACATAGAGTATTGGTAAGTGTGAGATATGTAATATTTACAGGCTTGTTATTGGGAGAAGCAATATCCGATAGATCCTTAGACCACTTAACTTCATTACTTTCATCAAAATTAATAACATAAAGGTTATGTGTACAAACATATAGTTCATTTGAAGAACTAACTTCATCATGACCATTACAAACTATTAGTTTGTCTTCTGATGGCAGTTTAAGGTCTCCTACAGAGACTTCCCAAAGATTTAAGTTTCTCATTGTTTCAGAATTTGAAATATTACGAACATAAACACGTTTTGTATTGTGAATTTCGACTTAAATATTTTCGATTGCTGAATGCTGATGTCTCACATGTTTATTTGTCACTTTTGTCATATGTCAGTGTCAATGTGTTGTGACATATGTCAAATTATTTTGTTTTTTAGGGTGCGTTCCGAAAAGGGTAAGAATAACACGGAGTAGTGCGAAAGTTACTCTAGAGCGTTCGGAAATGAGCCGAGTAAAACCGAGGGTAACCGAACAATTACTCGACAACTACCTGAGACAAGTGAGAATTTTCACCCTTGGCTGAGCGTCGTTAAAAATTACCTGACTGTCAAAATCATAAGTGCCAATATTGAAGTTTGATGTTGAAGAATGGATTTACTAAGGTAGAAACGCACAGGTAGTACTTATTTATTTGCAAAATATGCTTAAAAACACGATTTTCCTTCTTTGCAATAGAGAGAAAAGGTTATGTTGACAGTGTCATCATACGACCCTAACCATCATGAGCCTAACCCGCTTCAAAACATTAAATCGCTCTGTAGCGTTTAAAAACAGTATAGCCGTTCTCTTTCTTTCGTTGTTTCTATCTCTTTTTAATTTTCGAGTGAATTCCTCGCACGTTTTGGAACGCACAGCGCACTCTTAAGGTGAACGCAGACTTGGCCGCACCGCACGCGCCGCAGTCCCCGCAGTCATCGCATTTTCGTTGTTGTCGTTTCAGGGTCTGCGGCAACTGCGACGCGGGTAGGT
The DNA here is from genome assembly GCA_033675125.1 of Athetis lepigone. Taxonomy (NCBI): domain Eukaryota; kingdom Metazoa; phylum Arthropoda; class Insecta; order Lepidoptera; family Noctuidae; genus Athetis; species Athetis lepigone. Next base: position 12,734,024 of record CM066243.1, on the reverse strand, counting down.
GTGCGAGGTGGCATAGAACTTCATATAAAGAATTCGAATGCGAAGACTGCGGCGCGTGCGGTGCGGCCAAGTCTGCGTTCACCTTAAGGCCCGAGTCACACCGGAATGGCAGCGGCCGGCTGCGGCCGGCCGCGGCGCACGGTGGGCTGAAAATCGGCTTTCATAGACTTAGGGATTTCAATTTGCAAGTGCTTGTTTTTATGCCGGATATCGCTTCTATTAGTCATTACTATGTACAAAAATGACACCCGAGTTAATTCTACCCAAAAACAAAGGAAATATAATTTTTTTACGAAAAATTTGTATGAAGCTAGTATGAAAAATCGAATTATCTCCTAAACGGCATGTTTAACCGTAATATCCTTGGAGATGGTCATAGTGCTAATTATTTATGATTTTTTGGTTGGCGATAGGACGAAAAATTTAATGCCGTTTTTTTTAAAAAAAATCGTCAAAATATTTTTATTTATTTTTACATGTAAAACGATCCCTTTTAGTGTCTAAGTTAAAAAGTTCGATATGTTATTAACCCAAATATTAAGAACACACGAAACAAGAAAAATAAAATAAAAAATTGCTGTTTTTGACACATTTATATTAATTTAAATAAAAAAAGATTTATATTGAAGTAACATTATGAAGTTATATTTTATACAAAATAAGTTAATTTAAGGAATTAATACTAAGCATTCGTAAAATAAAGTAAAATAAATAAAAAAAATAAAACATATCATTAAATATTACAAAAAAACCCAAACACACTCAAATACAAATTTACAAATATGTACATATATATCTTTTTTACAAATTTTCCTTATCACTCTCGTTGTCAGACTCCAATTCTGAGTCAGCATCCAGATTGGATATATCCAAAAATTCGAACTCAGTTTCCTGAAATTGAATTAAGTCGAGAGTTTCAGCAAAAAAGCTCTGCTTTTTCTTGGCATCTAACTTAGGCCTTTGTGCACTTAGCAAAGGGTCCGAAGAAACAACAAGCATATTTAAAATGTCTTGATTGGAATCCTGCCTGCTTCTTTTCCGCGAATGATGTTCTCGAAACCTCCTAAAATCTTTGTTTCGAGACTCTGAGGCTTCTTCCGAGAGAGTCCCAATCGGCACAATATTATTTTTCTCGATTATGTCAGCCCCATGGATTAGTAACTTATGAACGGTTGACGACATGTAGAACCAGTCGTATAGTAATACGTACTTTTCTGCTGTTTTGCGAGCATAATCTCTAAATTTTATTATATCGATCTGCTCTCCAGATGTAATTGCTTGTAAAATTACAGCAAATCTTTTGATGAGGTCTTCATCCAAACCGGTTATAGCTGCGGTTTTATTAGAAAACTCAAAGAATTTTCTTGCAGTATTCCCGTCATTGGTGGTTCCCGAGCCTTGTTTTACTATACCAATCAACAGATTGAGCTCATCTTTGAATTTATTTTGAATTATTTTCTTTCTTGTCTGTAGCATTTCTTTGTGCTCATCACTTCTCGCTGCCCACCGTTTGAAGTCCAGTCTGTATGCAATGTGTAACAGACATTCCATACAATTTATACGGGCGTGTAGGGATGACAAGCCAAACTCATACAGGTCCGAACACACAATTTTTGATGTTACAGCATCTAAGCGGTTCATTTCTGTAGGCTTTGCTAAGCACAGGTAGCACGATGCATTTGATCTAGCTTCAGAAAGGTAAGTACAGACTTTAGCGTCGATCATCGTCATCATTAGTTGATGAGTCACCCTATTATTATTATTGCACTCTGTGGGGATAAGGGCCTCAATTTCTTCATCCATTTGTTTTTTCAGCCCAAGGACAACTGCTTCACTCTCCTTTACAAAAGTAAACTGAACTGGACGACAATACAAAACTGAGCATGGTTTTGGGTTCGTCCATAAAATGTTGTCTCCATCTGTCAGTTTTAGTGGCACCAAGGAGGTCATGAAAATGCTTGAATCATCTTCCTCACCCTCAATTTTCTGCTTGTATCGGCTTTGGTTAGAAGCACCGTCAAATCCCCACTTGGATATCAGCTTCAACTGCTTGTTATGCTCTTCGTTAGAAAGGCTTTGAAGGATTCTTGTAACCGTGATATCAAGTAAAGCTTGAAGTGTAATCCTAGCCGATGAATCAGTAACTGTCACTGATTGCTTCGGAGGGTAGCAATCAAGCTTAGTTTGTTGCACTTTATAGTAAGATGGATAAATATCTTTAGCACCTTCTCGAATGGCAGCCTCACGCAACGTAATATATTGCCACTTTGAGAGTTTTAGCGAAAGAAGCAATCCAAGCGCCTTTTCTGGCGTAAATATGATTGTTTTCGCTGGTTTCTTAAGCGTTTCATTTAATTTAGCGGCTGCTTCAGGATTTTTCATCATGTATTCGATGACAGAGGCGATATCTCCATGCCCTTCTTCTTTTAAACGTGCTGCAGCTGCATATGCCAATTCACTGGAACCTTCGCCTGTGTGTTCATCAGATCTTCTCTTTTTTTGTTTACTTCCCAGGTCTTCGAATGGTTTACGGGATCTTTTCGTCATTGTTCCAATGGACGTTGATGTCGACGGTTCTGGAGAGACTGAGGGCGCTCTTGGTATCTCATCAACACTTGGTTCTTGATTAACTAAAGTTTGCACAAAACTCGGCCAATCAATATTTGCTCCCAACCAATTCTCGTACTTTCTCCTGAAATTATCAAGGAATCGGTTGGATTTCCCCCACCTTTGTAAAGCGGCTCGCGTAAATCTCCGACAAAATTCTTTGAGAACAACATAATCTTCGTCAGACAGGCAATCGCCTATGCGGGATACAACTGCACTAAACAATACTTCATGATCAAATGAAGTACTCTCACTTCGTAGAAGAACAAACAAGTCTAAATTGGTGATTAAACTTTCCATTTTAAGATTTTATAGTCGCAGATTTAGTGTTAGCAGTTACACAGTTGTGAACAAATTAAATTATAAAACAAAACTTTAGCCCTTTTATTGCAAAACGACAATAATTAGGTAACTACCCTCATTAGTTATCTCCTCATTAGCTAATGAAAATCTATAATTGTCACTAACTATTCTTAGAACTCATAGCACTGCTAATTAACAAATTAGCTTACTTATCAGGAAATGTTAAATATAATCCATTGTCGTGAGATATTGAAAATCATTAAATCACCTATTAAGACTCATTAGAAGACCTAATCAGTGTAGTTACTTAATCACTTCTTTTTGGACTCATTAGAAGACAATTGGTAATTTGGTTGTATGAAAAGTTTTAAAACTCATTTTGTGCTGATAAATATCTAGCTCAAACATAGTTGACTACGTGTGGGTGTACTATAAACCTCTGCCAACTCCTTCGGAAATATAGGAGTGATGCTATTTTATGTTATGTGTAGTTAAAAGTCCGTGTTCTTCAACATAAACACCAAAAGGAATCGTTTCATACGTAAAAACAAATAAAAATATTTTGACGATTTTTAAAAAAAAACGGCATTAAAATTTTTGTCCAATCGTCAACCAAAAAATCATAAATAATTAGCACTATGACCATCTCTAAGGATATTACGGTTAAACATGCCGTTTAGGAGATAATTCGATTTTTCATACTAGCTTCATACAAATTTTTCGTAAAAAAATTATATTTCCTTCGGTTTTGAGCAGAATTAACTCGGGTGTATTATAGACTTAGGGATTTCAATTTGCAAGTGCTTGTTTTTATGCCGGATATCGCTTCTATTAGTCATTACTATGTACAAAAATGACACCCGAGTTAATTCTGCTCAAAACCGAAGGAAATATAATTTTTTTACGAAAAATTTGTATGAAGCTAGTATGAAAAATCGAATTATCTCCTAAACGGCATGTTTAACCGTAATATCCTTGGAGATGGTCATAGTGCTAATTATTTATGATTTTTTGGTTGGCAATTGGACGAAAAATTTAATGCCGTTTTTTTTTAAAAATCGTCAAAATATTTTTATTTGTTTTTACGTATGAAACGATTCCTTTTGGTGTTTATGTTGAAGAACACGGACTTTTAACTACACATAACATAAAATAGCATCACTCCTATATTTCCGAAGGAGTTGGCAGAGGTTTATAGTACACCCACACGTAGCCAACTATGTTTGAGCTAGATATTTATCAGCACAAAATGAGTTTTAAAACTTTTCATACAACCAAATTACCAATTGTCTTCTAATGAGTCCAAAAAGAAGTGATTAAGTAACTACACTGATTAGGTCTTCTAATGAGTCTTAATAGGTGATTTAATGATTTTCAATATCTCACGACAATGGATTATATTTAACATTTCCTGATAAGTAAGCTAATTTGTTAATTAGCAGTGCTATGAGTTCTAAGAATAGTTAGTGACAATTATAGATTTTCATTAGCTAATGAGGAGATAACTAATGAGGGTAGTTACCTAATTATTGTCGTTTTGCAATAAAAGGGCTAAAGTTTTGTTTTATAATTTAATTTGTTCACAACTGTGTAACTGCTAACACTAAATCTGCGACTATAAAATCTTAAAATGGAAAGTTTAATCACCAATTTAGACTTGTTTGTTCTTCTACGAAGTGAGAGTACTTCATTTGATCATGAAGTATTGTTTAGTGCAGTTGTATCCCGCATAGGCGATTGCCTGTCTGACGAAGATTATGTTGTTCTCAAAGAATTTTGTCGGAGATTTACGCGAGCCGCTTTAAAGGTGGGGGAAATCCAACCGATTCCTTGATAATTTCAGGAGAAAGTACGAGAATTGGTTGGGAGCAAATATTGATTGGCCGAGTTTTGTGCAAACTTTAGTTAATCAAGAACCAAGTGTTGATGAGATACCAAGAGCGCCCTCAGTCTCTCCAGAACCGTCGACATCAACGTCCATTGGAACAATGACGAAAAGATCCCGTAAACCATTCGAAGACCTGGGAAGTAAACAAAAAAAGAGAAGATCTGATGAACACACAGGCGAAGGTTCCAGTGAATTGGCATATGCAGCTGCAGCACGTTTAAAAGAAGAAGGGCATGGAGATATCGCCTCTGTCATCGAATACATGATGAAAAATCCTGAAGCAGCCGCTAAATTAAATGAAACGCTTAAGAAACCAGCGAAAACAATCATATTTACGCCGAAAAGGCGCTTGGATTGCTTCTTTCGCTAAAACTCTCAAAGTGGCAATATATTACGTTGCGTGAGGCTGCCATTCGAGAAGGTGCTAAAGATATTTATCCATCTTACTATAAAGTGCAACAAACTAAGCTTGATTGCTACCCTCCGAAGCAATCAGTGACAGTTACTGATTCATCGGCTAGGATTACACTTCAAGCTTTACTTGATATCACGGTTACAAACAAGAATCCTTCAAAGCCTTTCTAACGAAGAGCATAACAAGCAGTTGAAGCTGATATCCAAGTGGGGATTTGACGGTGCTTCTAACCAAAGCCGATACAAGCAGAAAATTGAGGGTGAGGAAGATGATTCAAGCATTTTCATGACCTCCTTGGTGCCACTAAAACTGACAGATGGAGACAACATTTTATGGACGAACCCAAAACCATGCTCAGTTTTGTATTGTCGTCCAGTTCAGTTTACTTTTGTAAAGGAGAGTGAAGCAGTTGTCCTTGGGCTGAAAAAACAAATGGATGAAGAAATTGAGGCCCTTATCCCCACAGAGTGCAATAATAATAATAGGGTGACTCATCAACTAATGATGACGATGATCGACGCTAAAGTCTGTACTTACCTTTCTGAAGCTAGATCAAATGCATCGTGCTACCTGTGCTTAGCAAAGCCTACAGAAATGAACCGCTTAGATGCTGTAACATCAAAAATTGTGTGTTCGGACCTGTATGAGTTTGGCTTGTCATCCCTACACGCCCGTATAAATTGTATGGAATGTCTGTTACACATTGCATACAGACTGGACTTCAAACGGTGGGCAGCGAGAAGTGATGAGCACAAAGAAATGCTACAGACAAGAAAGAAAATAATTCAAAATAAATTCAAAGATGAGCTCAATCTGTTGATTGATATAGTAAAACAAGGCTCGGGAACCACCAATGACGGGAATACTGCAAGAAAATTCTTTGAGTTTTCTAATAAAACCGCAGCTATAACCGGTTTGGATGAAGACCTCATCAAAAGATTTGCTGTAATTTTACAAGCAATTACATCTGGAGAGCAGATCGATATAATAAAATTTAGAGATTATGCTCGCAAAACAGCAGAAAAGTACGTATTACTATACGACTGGTTCTACATGTCGTCAACCGTTCATAAGTTACTAATCCATGGGGCTGACATAATCGAGAAAAATAATATTGTGCCGATTGGGACTCTCTCGGAAGAAGCCTCAGAGTCTCGAAACAAAGATTTTAGGAGGTTTCGAGAACATCATTCGCGGAAAAGAAGCAGGCAGGATTCCAATCAAGACATTTTAAATATGCTTGTTGTTTCTTCGGACCCTTTGCTAAGTGCACAAAGGCCTAAGTTAGATGCCAAGAAAAAGCAGAGCTTTTTTGCTGAAACTCTCGACTTAATTCAATTTCAGGAAACTGAGTTCGAATTTTTGGATATATCCAATCTGGATGCTGACTCAGAATTGGAGTCTGACAACGAGAGTGATAAGGAAAATTTGTAAAAAAGATATATATGTACATATTTGTAAATTTGTATTTGAGTGTGTTTGGGTTTTTTTGTAATATTTAATGATATGTTTTATTTTTTTTATTTATTTTACTTTATTTTACGAATGCTTAGTATTAGTACTAAACTTCATAATGTTACTTCAATATAAATCTTTTTTTATTTAAATTAATATAAATGTGTCAAAAACAGCAATTTTTTTATTTTATTTTTCTTGTTTCGTGTGTTCTTAATATTTGGGTTAATAACATATCGAACTTTTTAACTTAGACACTAAAAGGGATCGTTTTACATGTAAAAATAAATAAAAATATTTTGACGATTTTTTTAAAAAAAACGGCATTAAATTTTTCGTCCTATCGCCAACCAAAAAATCATAAATAATTAGCACTATGACCATCTCCAAGGATATTACGGTTAAACATGCCGTTTAGGAGATAATTCGATTTTTCATACTAGCTTCATACAAATTTTTCGTAAAAAAATTATATTTCCTTCGTTTTTGGGTAGAATTAACTCGGGTGTCATTTTTGTACATAGTAATGACTAATAGAAGCGATATCCGGCATAAAAACAAGCACTTGCAAATTGAAATCCCTAAGTCTATGAAAGCCGATTTTCAGCCCACCGTGCGCCGCGGGCGGCCGCTGACAGCCGCTGGCAGCCTCGCGACCTTTTCAAGCAATAATAGTCTTCTATGTATGTAGTTAAAGTTTAAAATTATTTCACACTGAAGGTGCTCGCCGCGCTGCTGCCATTCCGGTGTGACTCGGGCCTTATAACTTTAACGGAATACCTACCACTTCATCATTTACGGTTTCTTCTTTTTTTAAGGGTCAACTCACACCGAAAGAGCGGCGAAGGGCAGCGAAGTAGAAATTCTACAATCCTGCAATGAAAATAAAGTTATAATTCATATGACATCGAAACCGCGTTCCGCTTCGCTGCCCTTCGCCGCTCTGTCGGTGTGAGTTGACCCATACATTCCATTATGTAAACGTTGTCGCAGATCGATTAATAAAATAGGTACTTTGGTAGATAACCGCAAGTATTTTAAAAATCTTTAAAATATGTAACTACCGGCGAAACGCCTGCCATGATTAATTTTATTAATCCTTCGAACACACGTGATTTGAGACACAATAGAAAGACAATAGCAGCCCGACAGCCGGCTGGTCGTTGAAATGCGCCTCTTGGTTATTATAGTTTACTTCAGTCATAATTTGCCTCTGACCTAGTGCCTACTCCACACAATGCAGGACAAAAAAATGCCAGCTGCTATTATAATTATTTATTTTGTCTCTACAAATTACAGAAAAGCTACAGATTCATTAAACTATCATTATATTACTAAACCTTAGGATAATATGTTGATTCGAACTTCTTTCTGCTCCTAGGATAAGCCCGTAAAACTTTTGGAATATAAGCTGGCAGATGGTCATCCAATCTTCTTTTGTAGGGGTTGATACCAAGTTCAAATGGCCTTCTTTTGGCTTCAAAGAACCTAGTATTGAATTTAATTTTATATATTTTCTCCCACATGTACGTTTCAGGCTGTAGATCGTGTTTTGGTCTATTAGCCACCAAGTGTTTATATCTGGATTCTAGCCAGCAGCGTTTGTTATCATCTTCAATGTCGGCGACAACTTGTTCCTCTTGGCCCAAATATGGTTTCATGTCGTAGTCCCGTTCTTCAGGAGCATTTAAATAAAACTGAATGAGCATCTTCAATGCATCTTCATTTAGCCCTTGAACTTTTCCATTCTCTATGCTATCATACAATTTCAATGGCTTAGTTCCAAAGCAAATGTTGCGTTTGGGATTGTCAACTTTGTCCCTATGCATTTCAATTGTATTTAATTGGTATGCATAGAGTGACCATAACTGTCCATTTGTGATAACAGTTTGTGTGACTAAGGGATAAGTAATATCATTGAAGGTTGTAAATCCTTGGTAATTTGCTTGGGCTAAAAGCCATCCAAAACTACCCTTCATAGCCTGGCAATGTAATGCCTCAAGGTTATCTTCAGGACCATATGACTCTTTTCTTGCTAGGATGTGACCACGGCCGTGATATGACAGCAAGCCAAATTCATCAAAATCACCAGGCCAGAATCCTGCAACATAATAATTAAGACAATATTATATCATCATCTGATTAGCATGTTACAACCAGCTTGCAGTTAACTTGCAGGAACATCTGGCACTTGTAAGTCCTCTACAATTCAGTTAGAGGTTTGATAACCAATTTGCTTTATAATTTGACGATTGAATAGTTAACATTCAGCTATATTAAAATTACATTACCTGGCATATTGGTTCCATGTCTGAACTCTTCAAAATATCCAATTGATTTTGATACATCTGTGAACTTTGGTATTTCTAATGCAGGGTTCTCAGCTTCACTGTATGGCACAATAGGTTTCAATGGCAGACGATTTCTTATTGATAACATTGGAGTTCCTACAACCAAAAAAAACAACCCTATTAAAATATCAAGTCTCCTAATATTAATTTATTTTGCAATAAAATTAAGTAAATAGAGGACAATTAAAGAAAATATTGACCCTTGTTAGAATACAGAGATGTTCTTATGCTAGGTTTATTTTTAATTATAACAAAGTTAGTAACATAATTATATTTGCCTCTCCTTTTTTAACAGCATTTGTTTTTAAACCACTTTGGGTTGATATACCTACTCATATAGTTTAAATATGCACCTACGTCACCTGGTCTAAAAGAAATAAAAAACAGACATTGTTTTTGGTATAATTACCTAAATACTGGACAGGTCTTTCAACAGGCTCATCCACACAATCTTTAAGATGCTTCTGAGTTTTCCTCCAGTTAATCGTTTTAAATGAAGGGTCGAGACCCCCAACAAACCAAAATGCTTCATGTCGGGGATCATAGTCAATCTGAAATTCAATCATGCTGATACATCTGTTACAATTATAATATCAACAGATAATGAATGTAATTTTTATGGTAATGTAAACCAAAGGTACATAGTTATATAAGTAAAACAATATCCTTCAGTTAGACTAAACTTGGGAACCAAAATAACATAGGTATGACAAAAAATGAATTGTAGAATCAAGCTATTTTTGTAAAATCTTAATGGATGCCAATTCAGTGTTTCATTGAAACTATGTCCGGCATTATCCAGATGCCTGGGAACGCTACCTAAAAGTGTAACAATAATACTTTTTAATCTACATTATTACTTACTTGAGAAGATAAAATATGATCCACTTTATCAGTCAAATTGTTATTGATGATCCTGTTTATTTGTTTAACTATACATTTAGTCAAGGCATCTTCTTTTTGTGCAACTTCAAATTTTTCCTGATTAATAGGGAAAGTTCGGCTGGAATCAAAAATCATGAGTAATTTACAAATTTTATAGGAGACCAGAAGCATTCACCTTTCGATGCATGTATATGAAAAGAATAGAAGAATTAAATAATGAGTATTTAAAAGCAATGGTTATTTCAAGAATCAAACATACTTTGAGTAATATACTATGTCACTTCTGTCCAATTTTTATGTCATAACATTGAATGTTTCGCTAATGATTGGTAAATTATAACATTTATAATAGGTACTTACTCCACACCATCATTTTCTATAAGAATAGCTTCTTCAATGAGGGCCTTAATTTCTTGGACAACTGTGTCTGCTACTCCACTTGTCTCATTGTAACATTCAGGGAGCTTATCTACAGGAATAAAATGACTTCTTGTGTAATATTGCACTAAGGGCATAGCATTGTATGGTACTTTATCTTCATTTAATATAATACAGTTCCAGCCATAATACTTTGGCATGTTTAGAGCAATTTGTTTCTCTTCTACGGTATTTATTTCCTTTATTTTCTGATGAAGATCTTGCCTTTTTCGTAATTGTATGCCCTGCGGTGACATATCTAAAATTGGTGGATATTCCGGTGTATCAGTGTATTCATTTTGTTCTACTAGGGCTGCTTGGGACTGCTGTCTTGTTAATAACTTTTTTAACCTAGGAAACGTTCTGTGAACTCTGTTTAGGTACATTTTTGATAATAGAGAAAACTGCTCTGTTTTGAATACAACTCAAAGGACCACTTCACGAAGTGATCCTTCGGTAGGAATAGGAAGTTAAAAAAATTGAGGTTATGTCTTATGTCATGTCCATGGCTACAGATGGCCACATACAGTTCATTCAGAAATTGTTTGTTATGCCAAACTTAAACCAAAGGCTTTTAATATTTGCTAAGCTAAAATCATAGTACAATTAAATTACTTCATAAAACATAAGTGAAGCCGTACTGTATTATTACTACAACTAAATAATTTATTTTGTAATATTATTCATCCTCATCTTTATGATTTCAATTATGTTTCGCACGGAACGTAAGATTTTTAGACGAAATAGACCTTAGCTGATGCAACGTTTTGACATTAGCCACAGCCTGATAGCCACCTGCCAAATTATCTTGAATTCTAACCATTCACTAAAATATTTAACGTAATTTAGCGACTAACTCGATACGTAATCATGGATGACGATATGGTATTTGATCCGTCTTTAAAGAAGAAGAAGAAAAAGAAGACCGGTTTCGACATAGATGCGGTCCTCGCAGGCGAGCAAGGTGAGAGCACGAGCGTGGAGGCGCCCGCTGAGACGGGTGACGTCGACTTGCCTGAGGATGATAACCTCGATTTGGACAATTTCGGAAAGAAAAAAAAGAAGAAGAAGAAGGGAGTCTTTAACATGGAAGAACTCGAAAATACGTTACCGGAAACACCTCCGGCCGAAGAGCCAGAACAACAGGAGGACGAAGTTATTGACGATCTGGATCTAGATATTGACTTCTCAAAAACTAAAAAGAAGAAGAAGAAGAAAAACATTGAAGAGCTTGTCCTTGAAGACGATAGTAAGGGAGAGGACCAAGAGAATGTGGAGGATGTTACAGGAGACTTGTGGAGTGGCACAGACCGAGACTACACGTACGACGAGCTGCTCGAGCGAGTGTTTGACATCATGCGTGAGAAGAACCCTAGTATGGTCTCTGGCAAAAAACAGAAATTCATTATGAGACCTCCCCAAGTTGTTAGAATTGGTACTAAGAAAACATCTTTTGCCAATTTCACAGAAATCTGTAAAACTCTCCATCGGCAGCCTAAACATTTATTAGACTTTTTATTGGCTGAGTTGGGTACTAGTGGGTCAGTGGATGGCAACAGTCAACTGATTATAAAAGGTCGTTTCCAACAGAAACAGATAGAGAATGTACTTCGTCGGTATATCAAGGAATATGTTACATGTCATACATGCCGCTCCCCTGACACCATCCTTCAGAAAGATACTCGATTATTCTTCCTCCAATGTGAAACATGTGGTTCCCGATGCTCTGTGGCTAGCATCAAGTCTGGTTTCCAGGCTGTGACCGGGAAGCGTGCTGCCATCCGTGCAAAGACTGCATAGAGTATTAGTGCTTAGTGATAAACTAATTATACAGTCATGGATCTGGGGTACATACAGTAATAGTCCTTATTATGTTGTAATATTTTTCAAAACATTGTCAGCTGTAATGTGATGCTGGTCATTGTTATTGTTGTGCAATTATAAGTAGATAAAACATTAACATCAGAGATACATTTTACTTACAACAATATTTTGAAAATGTATCTATTGGTGTTATTCAAAATAATTATAAAATAAGAATGAACTCATTTCCTACAAAATTCTTAATCTGCATAGTTCTGTTGCATTCTTCAGAATTACTGAAAAAATATGTGAAGTGCTCAAATTATGATTGGTTGCGTGAGGTATTGCCTGAATGTACCCCATTCTAACCCCTATATTTATGTATAGCTCACTTCTGTATTATTCTCATTGATACACAATGGTTTTATAAATTGTTGTTTTATTTCTTATCTTAAATAAAACACATTTTTATCATAGAAGTTGTATAATTAACAAAATAAGTACATATTATGTATAAAAATAGAAATATCCAGTTCCATATTTGTAAAAAAATAATTTGAGAACAGTATTAAGTAACAAGAAAGCACATAGATAGATACTAGTGATTTACAAAAATAATAACAATCTCAGTTAATAACTTTCCACAAAAATGATGAAATAGTGACATTAAAAATTCGAAATTGCCCCATAACAAAATAATTAATTATTGCGAATAACTTGGGGTTCAAAATCATGTTTGGTAGCCTTGTTGAGACTGTCTGCATATAAATCAAGGCGTTGAGTCATTGTGAAGCCCCATTTATCCTTTATTTGACGACATAAATTCAGATCAATCTGTGCTATTAGTAAACCATCTTTCACTCTAGACAAGGATGGGGTTCTGGCACCATCTGGAGCTGTCACATAACTTGAGCCATAAAAGTGGCCAAACTCCTTGTGGGCTGGCTTCCCATCACCGGAGGTAAATTCATTAGGAAAGGATTCAGTTCCCACTCTGTTAATAGCACAAGCAAAATAGCTGTTTGCAATAGCAGCATTGCGAGCTTCAATAGCCCACAAATGCTCACTCAGACCAGCTACAGTAGCTGAAGGGTTAAACACAATTTCAGCTCCATTGACTCCAAACATGAGCCAGTTCAATGGATGATGGCGACCATAGCAAATGTTAATGGCTATCTTGCCATACTTGGTATCAAATACAGGATGGCCAGTATTTCCTTCAAAGTAATATGTTGACTCATTGAAATCTCCAACCCGAGGAATGTGGTTCTTGCGATGTTTGCCAATCACCTTGCCAGCTTCATTGATGACTACAGCAGTGTTCCAAATAGTATCTCCATGAATCTCATCTCTTTCCAAAATGGGTGATACTATAACCATTCCATATTTGACAGCAAACTCCTTTAAGAACAAGGTACTGGGTCCATCTTGGACAGATTCCGCAAATTCACACCAGGGTTGTTTCTCTCTAGTGCAAAAAGCGAAAGGCATGCTCCAAGCTTCTTGTAAACAGAGAACATTGACACCTTCTTCTCCAGCTGTTTCTAAGATTTTTCGAATTTTATCAAATATCGCTTGTCTCTGTTCGCCTAATGGTCTATCAGTGGATAAAGCGATAGAATTCTGGATAACCCCAACTTTTACTATTCTCGGACTCCTAGTCTCCTCTTTCTTGGTAGGGAAATCGTAAGCTGCCACATCAAAGCCATTTTCTTTTGCACAATCTTGGCTACTTTTCTGTACATTTAGTTCATGATGATCAGTTCTTCCGTAGTGAATTCTATTGTATTCTTGTAATTCGTTACCCGATAAGGTTTTAGATATTAGTTTGTCTAAGCTTGGAAGTTCGGAAGAAGCGGCCATTGCAATAAAAAATGATTTAAAATGTTCAAGTAATTTCAAAGTAAGCACCTACAACTAACTGGCGCTACGCGTTAATTAATGATGTTCTTATCTTTTACCATTGTTGATCAATGACTATTTTTCTCTCTATTTTTAGATTATAAAGTCAAACAAGATATCAAAACAAGTAGTGAATGAAATGAATTTGGGAATGATAAAAAACTGATAAGAGACTAGGGCCCGTATTAATAGACGTCACTCAACACCGAGACACTCTCAAGTCTCTTGCTGTCCTTGTCATTCTAAAGGGAAAAAGTAAGGACAGCAATAAACTTGAGAGTGTCTCAGAATTGAGTGACCTCTATTAATACGGGCCTAAGAGAGCGAAATGAATGAATGATACATCGAACATTTTGTTTTGTTTCTCATTTTTCACGGAGAAACGGAGAGAGAACATGATGAATTTCAAAGTAGATCCCATAAAAAAAGATTGCCCTGTGGTCATGGCGCTCATCTTACAGAAGTTACAGGTTCGAATGAGAGCAAGTACCTATAAATAACAATGTGACTGTTTCAAATAGTAATATGAACCTTCTACTTTTGAAATGTATCTTGGATGACTAAGGTTTTTAGTACATAATGTATAATAACTGTATACAGCCACGGCAATGCCACATGGAGGGAAAGTACCTTAAATATTGTAGATAGAACATTTTACTGAAAGAAGAATTGGTGCCGATTCTCTTGTGCACAAACTAAACGTAAATTTAAGTTAAGTGCATCTTTCTCTTACCATTTCTTAAAGAAAAGGACAGAAGATACATTTTACTTCAACTTTTAAATAAATGGCAATCCACCGAATTTTCGGTGATTTCTGCCAATGTCCAGTTTGATTTATAAAATTTTCTTTAGTGACAATTGTACGGTTATTAAATTATAGTATGGAGATCATACACGTGTTCTTATAACCAAGAACACGAGATGACTCCAGATACATTTTAGTTTAATCCTGTCAAATTAGACAGCGCCTGATGAAAATTGACGTATATTTAGACGCCATGTTTTTAAATTGCGTCTAAATTATCTATGGAGTGTCTAAATTTGACAGGACTTAACTAATATTTGATCTTTTGTCCTTTTCTTAATTAAAAGGAAAGAGAAAGATGTACTTATCTTAAATTTACGTTAGTTTGTGCACAAGAGAATCGGCACCATTACTTGAATTTTGAAAACATTTTAAACTGCATTCATAGATATTTAAATAATTACATAGTTGAACCGGGAATCGAACCTGTTACTCGAGAAAATTAATCAACCTGTAGTTTTATCCTACCGATCGAAAGGCTTCATCACAAGGATTATTTTTTGCTAAATAACATAGTGTCAAAAATAAAAGAAAGGCCATGAATTTTAACATTTTTAATACAAAATTAGTCAATTTTTCAAATGCTCAAAACTAGTCCCTTCTTCTTGAATACAAAGTGATAACTTTTAATTATTTCGTTCCCTGACGATTTTTTGGTCTTGTTGTGGTGGATATTTATTTATTTAAATGATGTGTACTACTCAAATGGGTACATTAATTAGTAATAAGTAGTTATGATTGTCAATTGTATGTCCTTACGGCAATGTAAGCTTTTAACTTTTCAGAACAAATTTTTACATCAAATGTTAAAATTCACGGTCTTCCTTTTATTTGTGACACTATGTTATTTAGCAAAAAATAATCCTTATGATGAAACCTTTCGATTGTATGATAAAACTACGGGGTGATAATTTTTTCTCGTGGAACAAGTTCGATTCCCGGCCCAACCATTGAATTATTTAAAAATCTATGAATGCAATTTAAATTGTTTTTAAAATTCAAATAATGTCTTCTTTCAGTAAAATGTTCTATCTACAAGATTTAAGGTACTTTCCCTCCATGTGGCATAGCCGTGGGACACCTTGTATGTATAACTTAATAACTAAGAAAGGTGAACGCAGAGTTGGTCTTGGCCGCACCGCAGTCTCCACAGTCCCAGCAGTCATCGCTTTTTGTTTTGTTTGTTAAATGTTAATGGCCTCGCTCATCTATTTGTCGGCTAGCGCTGAAAAGCACAGCTGAAAAGTGAAAACCAGCGTCGTGGACTCATGCCTATGTATGGGTCATGGCATTATGCTGAGCGCTAGCCGTTTCGCGCAGTAGTGACGCTACTTAGCTGTCTTTGGTTTTAAGGTTTGTAGTTTGTAACTTTTTAATTTGTAGCGCACATTGCACGAATAAATTGTTTTTCTTTCTTTCTTTCATTCCCGCCGCCGCACTCATCACATCGCACTTGATTTTTTTTCATTCTGTTTGTATGAATGAAGAGTGGCCGTATGTTTTAGTATAGCTTTTGACGAACAATTTGTTGTCAGTTGTTTATTAATAGAAGAAGAAGAAAACTGCTCACAAAGAGCGAGAAAGATATAAAAATACTGGTTTAGGTGAACGCAGACTTGGACGCACCGCACGCGCCGCAGTCTTCGCATTCGAATTCTTTATATGAAGTTCTATGCCACCTTGCACACCTACCCGCGTCGCATTTGCCGCAGACCCTGAAACGACAACAACGAAAATGCGATGACTGCGGGGACTGCGGTGCGGCCAAGTCTGCGTTCACCTTTTGAAGTAGATATTAAAAGTTTGGGCTCCGTCTTTATCTCTGCCAAGGACCACCTTCATGGCGTGCGGACATGGTTCTACATTTTCTCTGTGGTTTTTGTCTGTCAGTGTCATGTTGGCAGATGGTGTCATATTGTTTGTAATTAACCCATTTGTAGTTTCCTTAACTTCCAAATAAGCTAAATATTATATTAATTTCGACTAATACATTAAAATAAGTCCTTGTAGCCTTACTGCTTGAGTGATTTTTCACATCACATTATCACACAGCAACTTAAAAACGTCTTGTGCTGTGCGAAAGAAGTCAAAATGAATGTGCTTCCAGCCCAACCTGTTGGGATACAGAGTACAGCAGGCGCTGTGCCTATTCGAAATGAAAAAGGTAAGCTATATCATGTTGTTTTTCACTGTACATTATGTTCTGTAACAGACCAGTCATATTAAAACTAGTTTTTAGCACTCAGAGTCATGTCAATTCTTTGAAACTAACGCCAATGTTTCTCCGCTTACAGGAGAGATTTCTATGCAAAAGGTGAAGGTGCAGAGGTACATATCGGGTAAAAAGCCAGATTATGCTCAGGGTGCGTCATCTTCAGAAGAATCTGATACAGAGGACTTTATAGAGCAACAGAAACCTGACCGGAGGCAGCAGACCTTACCACAGGTCATCAACAAGAAAGAAGAGCATCACAGTGATTCAGAGAAAGAAGTTAGTGATTAGATACTTTTGATTTAATAATTCCTTTTAGACTCGTTTTTTTACTAAATAGTTTTTGTTTAATTTTACAAGGTTGATGATCCTCGTTTGCGGCGTCTTCGACAAGCAGCACAGTCTCCACCGAGGAGAGCTGAGCATAAGCCAGAGATTATTGATGCAGAGCCAGAGGAAGAAGCAGAGAGTAGTGCAGAGGAACTGAGAGACAGTTCTGAGAGTGAAGATGAGCTTGATGAGGAGGAAATTGAGAGAAGGCGACAGGCTCTCAAGGCTAAACTTGCTGCCAGGTAAAATGTCAAAATTATACAAATTTTTATTCTGTATGTATAGTATACAGTGGAATCAGTTTATTTATTTTAGTGACTGTGAAAACACACCAGAAGCTGTTATGAGGAGAATAAATAAATAAGTTGTGAATTTTGCCTTTTCAGGGAAGCGGAAAAAGAAGTCCTTGGCAGAGATGATGATGAGGAGATGTTGGATGGAGACAAAGTGGAGAGTGGCTCGTCAGACACTGAGTACACAGATAGTGAAGAAGATACAGGTAAATGTAACATTCTTTGTAAAATTGTAAACAAGTCGGTTAATGTTTTGTTGTTGTAGTGTTAGCAAAGACCAATTTTGAAAATAGCCTACCTCTAGCCTACAAAATTAAATGTGGAAAAGCTCTACCAGGAGTATTCTACTGTACACATCATTTTGATTTCCTTTCATCTACTTATGATTTAACCGCACTAATTGCTAGATAAGTGAAAAAAAAAAAGAAGTACAGACAACACTGCTTTCACAAAAAAAATGAAATAAAATCAATTTTCTAAAGTTTCTTTAATAATTGTATGTTTTTAGGACCTCGTGTGAAACCCGTGTTCGTAAGAGCATCAGACCGTATGACTGTGCAAGAACGAGAGCGTAAAGTTAAACAACAGAAGAAGGAAGAAGTAGAAGCCAGGAAAGAAAAGGAAGAGAGGAGAAGAGATGCTTTGAAACTTGTTGAAGAGACCATCAGGTCTGAACAGAGGAATACACAGGTTAGTTTGAAAATATTTCTACAGATTCAAATGTTACTTAGTTTTTCTGTGATCTAAAATGTGATAATCACAGATCAACATTCAATAAATAACCTACCTAATGAAACATGTTGTATGGACTACATTTTTATTTTTAAGTAGTATTTTTTCACTATGCACTATGGATAGTGCAAGGAAAAGAAATACATATCATATTTATTTCGTTATAGTCACCCAGTGCCAAAAAAAATATTTTTTTAAGAATTTATGTCAAGTTACAAGTTACATTGTTAAAAATCGCACCTTTGAAACTACCATATGGCATTAAAAAAGAAGTGATAACTGCCTTACAACCTTACTGTTATGTGTAAAAGCATGACCATATTTTAAATGTTAAAGATGCTTTCAGGGTGACCAAAAAGAAGGTAATATCAATGACGTGTGTACCGACGATGAGAACGACGAACTGGAATACGAAGCGTGGAAGCTGCGTGAAATGAAACGCATCAAACGCGACAAGGAAGAACGAGAAGCGTGAGTAAAGTTTGTCTTAGAATAATTCGCATGAGTAACCATAATTAATTATTATACACGGCAATATGACTAAACGATGCGCGACTGCGCTGTGTGTTTTCAGTGGGATTTCTTGACGGAATAAATGGCTCACAGGTTGTTGGGTTGGTTGTGTATGTCTCTTTTTTTGTAAACATACCCACAGTAGGTATAAGAGAAACAAGTAGTAGTACAAAAACTACAAAAAAAAATTGTTAGAGTTACACTTCACTCATCACCATTACAGAGATAACTGCAATTGTGGAAAATTACTATTTAAAACTTATTAATTTGTTTTACAGTGTGGAAAAGGAATTGCTAGCTATCGAGCGTATGCGTAACATGACGGAGGAAGAACGTCGTGTGGAACAGCGTCTGAATCCCAAACTCGTCACTAACAAGTCCGTTAAGGGCAAGTACAAGTTCCTGCAGAAATACTATCACAGGTACGTTACTGATATTGTTTAGTCAATTATACATAAGATTAAGTTAAAAAAAAATATAGCCCAATTTTGTAAAACTTCATTGGAATTAGTATCTATGGAATTCCTTGTCTAACAACAACTTTTTATAATTTTCAGAGGTGCCTTCTATTTGGACAAAGAAGAAGAGGTGTTCAAACAAGACTTCTCGGGTCCAACTCTGGACGATCACTTTGATAAGACTGTTTTGCCTAAGGTAATTATGTCATGAAGTGGCTGATTAAATTGTATCAGATAAAACAAAAAAAAAAAAAATTTCAAACAAATGACAAATTTTAATTTGTCAGAGTTGCTTTAGGCCCAACTAGGTTTAATGAGGTTATTTTCTTTTACTTGTAAATTACCTACTAAAGTAAAAAAAAAAATTT
This sequence comes from Athetis lepigone, assembly GCA_033675125.1. Classification (NCBI taxonomy): domain Eukaryota; kingdom Metazoa; phylum Arthropoda; class Insecta; order Lepidoptera; family Noctuidae; genus Athetis; species Athetis lepigone. Next base: position 12,714,287 of record CM066243.1, on the reverse strand, counting down.
CGATGTTGATACGATTCCGAGTAAAGAAATAAAGCACTGTACTACAATTTAATAATCCCAATTCACAGGTAATGCAAGTAAAGAAATTCGGCCGGTCTGGTCGCACGAAGTACACCCATCTGGTAGATCAGGATACGACGGAGTTCGACTCGGCGTGGAGTAACGAAGGAGCGGCTGCAAGACTCGCTAACTTCAGGGGAGGCATGAAGCAAGTGTTCGATAAACCTTCCGCGAAGAGGAAGCATAATGTGTGATGATTGTACATACTTCAAAATGAGCTTATCAAAATGCGATTCTCCTATAGATTTTGGTATAAATGTAATGTCACCTTATGACGACACGGCAAACAACACAATTGAAGAAGTTTTTAGGACTTACATTGAGAAAGATTTTATAGAAATTACGTCTTACATTTATTGTTTAATGATGTAAAATACCCAATATAAAATTGTACTTATAATGTCACATAGGTATGAGTGTAGTCAGAATACTCGTACCGTAAAGTGACTAAACATACATTGTAGAATTTGGCAGGTTAAAAAATAAGTGATGCTAAGTTTATAGTTAAAAACAACGAAGATAAAACCCATTAAAGTTATGAAATAGAGGCTTGGGTCGTCACGTGGGTGAAATTTGTATGACGTCATAACCCTCTACTCTAGGCGTCTTACTAATAATCGCTGCATAAAGTTATGACAGGTTTATACGTCAAAAAATGTATGGTTATACAGGCTTTATTCATTGCATAACTTTACACAGGGATTATTAGTATCTTTAATGCGTTATATCTTCGTTGTTAATGGGAGAAAACAAAAATAAATACGTGTTCAATATTTCTTCCTAATCTAAAATACGGGCTATTTTGCTCTGTTGTTAGCCTGCCCATAATTGGATTTTTAGGCGTTCCTTCACCGGAAGCTCGCGTGTAATGTAACGATAAAATATTCTATATTGACTTATTCTCTTCACTCATTAAATTAATGCTCTTATCTGAGTAGTTTCATTACAGGCAAGTGCTCCCGTGGGAAGGAGAGAGGGAGGGCCTTTAGTGTGTTTTTCTCGTATATAAGTCATATATATTCTGAGCGGTCGCGGTCGGCTCGGTCTGTGTACTATGGACCCGCCCCAACTTCGCACGGGTATTCTTTGAAAATTCAGGCTGTTCTCTACTATTATGCATATTCCATGTATTATACATAAAACCTTCCTCTTCACTCACTATCGATTAAAAATCCGCATCAAAATCCGTTGCGTAGTTTTAAAGATTTAAACATACATAGTTACAAACAGTGTGGGGCGACTTTGTGTTAAGACTGTGCATGTATCTATAAAGCCTTGACGAATTTGGGAAATTTCCCTGTTTTTTTTAAACATTCAGAAGAAAAATCGCATTTGAGTAAGTAATCCGAATATGGGCTAATTACTCAAATGCGATTTGCTGTTTCTTTTGTGTTATCTCCTACTTGTTCATTTGACTGACTGTGACGTGTGTTGTGTGTGTAACTACGTTGCTTGGGAAGATAACTGTAAATAAATATTTAAGATAAGAGCTAGTATTAAGATTTGTGTAAAATAAATTGTGTAAAATTAGTTACTTTTTGTTTTATTTATTAGACACGTTTGCGAAATGAATAACTCTTATCCTTTCGACGATCAAGTGACAGCCGGGCTTCGGGACTTTCGGGCTGCTTTTGTCTTTCTATTCGGTCTCGAATGACTGTTCTGTTTGATGGATTAAACACATACGATAAAGACAAAATTAGGGACTAAAAGAGTTTAGTTTAAAAAAGGAATGTGTGGCGCGTACAGTTCCTGTAGAAGGAATATGTTCCCCAAGAAGGCAGTCTTTGGGGTATTACAACGTCTAGCTGCCCTTGTGATATGGTCGGAGTGAGAGGTTTTTCCCTATCTCCCTTTCTCTGCCTCTTGCTTGCATTACCTCGCAAAAAGACAATCCCATCCCACACTTCATCATGTTCTAAAAACCAATAAATGACTTATGAATAGGATACGCACCAATAGTAATAATAATAATTTATTTATTTATTTATTATGGCACTCCAACAACAAAGTCACAGAAACATTGATACATACAGAAATTAGTTAAATTAGTATTAACGTGACCTTGTCACTTAAAGGTGTGCACAGCTTTTGCAGTATGTGATACAGTGTTATAATACAAGATTAGTGAAAATGTTTACACAGGACATTGCAGAATAATTATTATTATTGAATTTGAATTATACAAATTAAAAGTAGTATGGATTTCCTACCTCAGCATACATTAATTAATATTATTTATTTATTTATTTATTATAATAAAAAAAACAAGATGTGTATAAGAAAAATAACAGTGATAAATGACAATGAATAATCCCAGCTAATCACTGTTCCACTGGAGGGCAAAAAAAGCTTCTTGTCTTATATGAAGGCATGAGCATTGATCACAAAATAACCACGTTTACTCTACAAGTTGGTTTCCTCACGATGTTGTCTTTGTCTTTCACCGATTGTCTGTCTGTAGTGATGTGTTCAAGATAAACTTTAGACAAGTGCATAATGAATTGAAAAAGTCACTACCTCTCGCATGAGAAGCAAGCGCCTTAACCACTTCAACACCATAAACCACTTCAACAATTTAATAAAATGTTACCTATGTTTGTTATTTTATTCATTCACTAGCTATCGCCCGCAGCTTCGCCCGCGTGCTTATCCACATTTACCCCTTTAGCCCTTTTTTTATTTGAGGAGTGGGAATTCATCAAATGACTTCTCCCGGGGGTGAATTTCTAAAAATCATTTCTTAGTTGCTGGTACTACTCTTCATAAAGAACACACCCCCCTCAAGTTTCATGTCTCTACAATCGCCGATATATTATAAACAATCATTCAGTTTACCATTTTATACATAGGTAGGGTTTATTTAAAGTAGGTCGAAGAAGAACTCTAAAATAAATACAACGGTAAAAGAAAAAAAAAATGCTTTTTAAATTTACAAAGTAAAGAAAGTCGAAAATACACTGAAAATGATATTTTTATTACCTTTTGCATTTGTTACCTTTATTTGTGTAAACGATTTCTTTGGTGATTGGAATTTCAAATACACAGACGCTTTTCATAATTTTCAAGGAATTAAAGAGCTACCGTACTTTGGTCAAGTTTAGTCCCTATTTACGAAGAACCAACGCTCTATTGTGAATAGATGCGATAAACTATTACGTAGTTTACTTAATTCTTCGAACACACGTGATGCGAGTCACTATAGAAAGACAATAGTAGCGCGACAGCAGGCTGTCGCTTGGTCGTCGAATGGTAGAAGTAAATATCGATTTAAAGGCGTGAGTTGCTTGGAATCCAGAGCACTTGAAGATATTCAAAGTAGGTCACAGAGTTGCTCTTGCGGTGTACAATACTTATTATCGCCGTTTATGAGAAAGTTAGTAAATGCCACTTATAAGTAAAAAAAACCGGTCAAGTGCGAGTTGGACTCGCGCAATGAGGGTTCCGTTAATGGAAAGTACCCCATAAGTTTTGAATCCCTCGCAAATATCTAAATGCAATATAAACTGTTTGTCTTTTTATTGCGTTGATTTAGAAACTTGAGTTTTTCACTGCTTTGAGAGATAGCAGACTTGAGTATGTGATATTAATTTCAGCTTGATATCTGGACACGTTTCTGAGAAAAAGGTTCTTGACAGACAGACGGACAGACGGACGCCTGATGTGAACTAACTACAAATTTACGGTTTTCGGAGTTTTCCCTTTACTTGTGCTACATGACCTTGTTTCTTGCCAAATTTCATGATTCTAGGTCAATGGGAAGTACCCTGTAGGTTTTGAGTTTTGGTTTCCTTGGAAATGTCTAAATATGCAATATAAACCGCCGTATCTTTTTATTGCGTTGATTTAGAAACTTGAGTTTTTCACTGCTTTAAGAGATAGCAGACTTGAGTATGTTATATTAATTTCAGCTTGATATCTCGACGCGTTCCTGAGAATAACGTTCTTGACAGACGGACGAACAGACGGACGCCTGATGTCAACTAACTACAAATTTGCGGTTTTCGGAGTTTTCCCTTAACTTGTGCTACATGACCTTGCTTCTTGCCAAATTTCATGATTCTAGGTCAATGGGAAGTACCCTATAGGTTTTGATTTCCTTGCAAATGTCCAAATATGCAATATAAACCGCCATTTATTTTTATTGCGTTGATTTAAAAACTTGATTTTTTCCCTGCTTTAAGAGATAGCAGACCCGAGTATGTGATATTAAATTCAGCTTGATATCTCAACGCGTTTCTGAGAAAAAGGGTCTTGACAGACGGACGGACGGACAGACGGACAACAAAGTGATCCTATAAGGGTTCCGTTTTTACCTTTTGAGGTACGGAACCCTAAAAATGAGATTTACTTAAAGGTACGATTATTATTTTCCCTACATTGTTTATGATTTAATGTAACCTCGAGGAAGGTTTAAAAAGTCAGCAATCGGACTTCTAAAAGAATCTAACAAAGCAAAAGCTTTTCAATTAATACATTCAAAACAACTAAACATCAAAGGACATTCACACTCCCCATACATTTTTGGTCCAAATTTGAAAGTCAAAGAAAAAAAGTATGATATTCTGTTAGAACTTGATCTTCTTAACATTTTAATGAAACCAAAACTGGGGGAGACCATTCCTCTTGGATTTATTTGAGTACAAAATTGCACATGTTTTTAGTAAAATGAATTGCCGGCACTTTCGACTTTGGACCAAAAAGAGTGATGCCCTTTTACAGAAGAACCATCAAAATCTGTTTAAAATTGACGGAGAAATCGCATAACAAACATAAAAAAAAAACACACACACAGTCGAATTGAAATCTCTTTTTTGAAATCGGTTGGAAAATACGAAAAATCATACAGCCCATTGAGCCCATTTTGAATAAATGTTAAAAAAAGTTATTTTCCTCACTTCAAATATACCTATACGTACCCACTCTACAACTCGCAGTGGATTCTTAGCATGAACCCTGTATTCATCAGCCAAGTCTTACAACTTCGGAAGGATTTAACAAGGAACTTCTATCGTTACCAACTTTTATATAACGCTAGCGAGGCGGCGACATAGGAGATTTTAACTTGATTTATGTCTACCAGTTCTTACGGCTTATAGTACGTATCTGTTGTGGCGAGTCATCCAACTTAATCTATTCGTTCTAGTTTCTAAATTTATACCCCAGAATTCTTGAACTATTAGATCCCTAATAAGGATCCCTCATTCTAATAGAAAACTGGAAAATACCAGCACTGATAGACGCCGATCAGAAAAGAGTCAAAATTAACACTATTACTATAATTGCTGGTAGCATATCTATCTATGGTGAGGCATGCTGGGCTCGTGTCCTGGGTGCTTTTTAAATGAAGGCGCCCTCAATTTGCTAAACATTAAGCCCCTTACTAATAAACGCTGCATAAAGTTATGACAGGTTTATACGTCAAAAAATGTATGGTTACACAGGCCTTATTCATTGCATAACTTTACACAGTGATTATTAGTAATGGCATAAGTTTATAAATCATAACCTTTCAACGATCAACCAAGCGGCAGCCGGCTGTCGCGCTGCTATTGTCTTTCTATTGTGTATAGAATCACGTGTGTTCGAAAGTTAAAATATTACTATCTCTTGACAACCAACCGACAGTCGGCTGTCGGGGTATCCGCCCATTTCATTAACGAAACGCGGGAATTGAGAGGAAGACCTCCGCTATTATAAATATTTCAGCTCTATCGATTCGTTTTGTTTTTTATTATATTATTACATTCAGATAGAATTTATCTGTTTTTTTTTTATATTAAGAGCATTCACGAAGTTTTGCTACTTTTTTCTCGTGTACTGGGCGCCACTTTTGATTGCTACGACCCTATTCACTTTCTATTAAAATACAGGCAAGATTGGATGCAACCACGGTAACATAGGATATGATTACGATGCAGTAGACACACGTGCATGAAGCTTTAATATTCAATCAATCACGTTCATAACTCACGTCACACCTGCGACGTCATGGTCGGGTCAGTTTTTGGGCATAAATCTATCAATGTCATTCCCTCACCCCTATTGTAAGAGCTCAATATACAGTAAACTTAGTTACTGCAATTTTAAAATTCGCCAGTGCATTTTATCTAATTCTGTGCAACGTTAGCCTTGTACTTTTGTGTCTAATTATCTTTTTTCACGTTCTTGTCCAGTAACTTATGTTCACTTAAGTCAATAATGCGATTTTTACAGTATTGTTTTTTTAATTTAGGTATTCCTTTGAGTGAAAATAGGCGCCCCTTCTCTTTAAACTTGCCGTGCGCTTGTAAGCGCTGGGCGTTGCCATAACAACTGCAAGCAAATCATTCCGACATTTTGCTTAGTCTGCTTCAACTTGCTTCCTTTGTGTAGAACGGACCAGCGCTGACAAGCGCCGGTAAGCGCTTATAAGTTTCCAGCTTTCTTTCTGTATACGGCCTTACATAACTTTGTTAGTTCAGGAGTTATATGCCCGAATACTCAAACGTCACTTAAATTTAAGACGCTGTGAAATATGTTGCTGTCTTTGTCACTCTGAGGCTGAGGCTACAGTGGGCAGCGATTTGCGATGCGACTGGAAGAGCGAAACGAGATAAACTTGGAATGGCTACATTATAAGCGAAAATCTGGCGTATATTCGATTCAATTTCGCTGATACGTCGATGTAGCCGGTGTCGCGATTACAGTAATATAGTTCCTGTCGCAGAAATAATCAAAGATCGCTAGTAATATTTGATGAACGGTGTAGCCATTTAGTGAGAATCCATGTATTTGTTTCAATCGCTCGTGCGTCGCAGTTCGCGTCGCAGCCTAGTGTAGCCTCAGCCTTAAGGGATAAAGTAAGGACAGCAACTGATTTGAGAGCGTCTTAAAATTAAGTGACGTTTGAGGATTTGGGGGATTGAGACTTAATTTGAGAAATGTAGGTTACGAAACCGACATAGTGCGAATTGATTGTTAAACTATAATGCGACATATTTAATTACGGAACCTTATTCTATATTCTAAGATGACTGTCTAAAATTAATTAGGTATTGTATCTTCTGTAGAAAAGTCTTGTAATAAACAACGCAGTCGAAATAGTAGTGTGCTCATTCCCCCGTCTCCGTTTTACCACCGGACAACTAGACGTACGGCGGGATACCATCCTTTCTTGGTCGATATTCCTCGTATCCGCACGCAGCGTTTCTCGAAATCCTTTATTATGTGCACCGCAAAATAATGGAATTCCCTGCCGGCGTCTGTGTTCCCAAATGCACATAACCCGGATGTATTCAAGAGACTAGTGCATAGGCATCTTTTGGGTGAGCTCGCCCCATCGTAGGCCCCGTCTATGCCCTCGGGCTTAGTCTGGGACCAAAAGCAAGCCCATAAGTAATAAAAAAAAAGTATAAATTAGTTGTTGGTACATTTTTTTAATCCTGCAATTTCTGGGAGTTTATAATAGTCTGGGTCCGGGGAAGGTCCACTGCGACTTCTAGAATCACGCGACAGATGCCAAACGCGTCCGAAACTTGGCGCATGTCTACCAAAATAGCTGTCTTTAAGTCGCCATCCATAAACCGTACCAGAAGTTTGTCCAAAATAGTACTTGTTTTCAGGAGTCATTTTTTCTCGTTGCTTTAAGTAAACCTTACGACCAAAGGTTGGAATATCTTTATATATAATTTTATGCTGTTTTGGATCTACGGGCCGCATGATAGGATCCACAGTAAGATCAGTATCGGGCCGCCCCAATCTGGGATCTTCTTTCACATCACCGAGGCCAATATCAACAAGAGAATGTCCTTTCTTCATGTCAGCTACAACCGGAATGTGGGTTCCGTCGCGAATAGGGGGTCGTCTCTTATTTCGCATTCCGCTAATGTGATCTGCTGTCAGGGAAGGCATTTCGGAAGCCATGGCCGCTTTTATGACATCAGCTTCATAGTAACCTTTCTCTTCTCGTTGTAATGTTGCTGTGTATTTCAACTTATCCTTGTTAAGGTTATTCCATCGCATGCGAAGTCTTGCTGTTTTTTCGTAAGATTCTACTAAAAACTTGATGACATCAGGATTAGTGATATCCAGCGGAGGCATCTTGAGTATATTAAAGTAAATTACGTATTAAAATTTTACAATAACACAAGACTCTGAAACTGGAAAATAATCAAAAATGCAAGTAAAAGAATAAATATAAATGTCACTGAAATGTCAAGTCAAAGAAAACAGTAGGGTAGGTAGCACAGATAAAAAGTATAGTATTGTATTGAAAAATAGTAATATATAAACTACTTTTTGTATAATATGATAAAAATATTTCGTATACGTATTTTTAATAGCATGCGCTACATTATACCTACGACGATAAGCCTGTCAATCTGCACAAAAATATAAAAAATATGAAAATTTAATGCCAAAACTTTATTGGAGCAGTGTCTAAGAGAATTGCTAGATTATCTTTATATATTATTTTCCTTGAATTATAAAATATGTCTTACCCTAATTTTGAAAAAAAAAAAAAAACTCTTCCCAGATACACTACAGGTCTGTATAATAAGTCCCCTAGGCCTAGTTAAATGGTCAGGGTCTAGGTGTGTACGACTACAGCGTAGGTTAAGGTAGCCCTTAACCTACGCTCGCTGTCGTGAAAGTGGTAGATTAATAAAAGTTTGAATGAAGTTCAGTAGGCAGTGGGCAGTGGCCCGTGGGTGTCTTCTGTAGGTAGATGATAAAAGTTTTAGTTCTATTGTGACTGTGACACTATTCTGTTGAAACGTGGCGTTCTCTAGGGTTTTAACTTTGCTGTTGTAGTTCAAGGACTACTACGCTACTACTACTTGTATGCTGTTTCTGTTTCTTTTTGTATTTAGGCAACGATTTAAAAGTCCGCTGAAAATCCTCAATAAACTTTCAGATACAACTATAATATAATAATAATAATAATATATCTTTATTTTCTCTCTTCACAAAGGTTCACAACAGATATAAACAAATTAGACAAGAGACACATTTAGCAAATATTCAGAAACATAATGAGCCTTTGTGAGAGACTGGCGTCCGTACTAGGATACCCTGTGTGACGGATCCCCAGGCTCTCACCCCGAATTAATGTAGCAAACATTACAATTTTTGTTTTATCACAATCTCTCGATCTAGAAAATTAAATGCATTATCAATGAGAAAAGAAGAAGAAAAGCAGAACATTAATATTTAAATTAAGCTAACTTAACCTAACAAAGTTATAACTTAGACTAAGTTAGTGTAAATGCGTGTGTAGTGTGCTGAGTGTGTAAGCGAGTGAGTGGGTGAGTGTGTAAGTGTGTAGGGGAGTGAAGTGTGTAAAACAATGAAATTGTGTGGTGAGCTTATGTTGTGGTGTGTTTAAAGACAGTCAAGAATCAGTTATTTTATTTACGAGATTATAATGAATAGCTGCTCCGTAGCCTCATAATCCAACTTTTGCAACCAGGTAGATATTTTTTTTTTACACTGTTGTTTAGGTAGGGAATATATTGACAAAATTTCGTTAATTTTGTTATACAAGTAGTTACTGAGAAAACCATAATGCCGGCGAGAGAAAGAAGTATGGAACCGAGTTGTGGGACAAACCGCGTATTTACGTCGTCTACCCTCGTACAAAACAGGATTATAAATGAGAGAAGAATGCTTGCGCAAAATCGTATTTTGAATGTAAAGTTGACGTACAGTTAAAACTCCGACTTTCTCGTAGAGATCTTTGGTGGGGAATAAGAAGGGTAGAAAATTGCTAACTTTTAAGACTGCCCTTTGTGCGCGTTCGATTCGAAGCAATGATATCTTTGTCGCTCCACCCCATACAGATATACAGTAAGAGATTAATGATTGGCATAACGCAAGATAGACTGTTCTCATTATGTTTGAATCCGCTACCAGACGAAGATTTTTAAAAACAAAAATTAGCTTACGGATTCTAGCTGAAAGAACATCTATGTGTTGATGGAAGCTAAGAGTGTTATCTAGTATAACACCCAAATACTTAATAGAACTAGTTAGTTTAAGATGGGGACATAAACACTGAGAGCCACTATTAGAGATAATGCAAGAGGAAGAGTGAGCGGTAATTTTGAAAGTTTCAAGTGAGCAAGTGGGTTTTTTTATATAGAAAGGAATATACATTGTTTTATCAACATTCAGGGATAGTTTATTACTAGCTAGCCATGACAAAACCATGTTTAGGCCCAACTGAGCATAGTTATAAACTTCTGGCCAGGTATCGGCTTCAAACAAGAGTGCTGTGTCGTCAGCGAAAGCTATAATCTTTCCGTTGGTCATTTTAAGTTCGCAAAGGTCATTGATGTAGGTCAGGAACAAAGAGGGACCGAGAATACTGCCCTGTGGCACGCCATGTACTACCGGGAGATCACTACTTGTCCATTCATCCACTTTTACTCTCTGAAATCTGTTAGTGAGATAGTCAGAAAAAAGTTTGAGCTGAGTATCTCTTACACCTATATTTTCCAATTTATTGATTAGCAGAGGGACGGAGACTGTGTCAAAGGCTTTGGCAAGGTCCATGAAAATAACAATAACTTTTCCCTTTCTATCAAGTTTACCCGCAACGAAGTCGGTCAATTCATGAATTGCATCACAAGTCGATAAGCCAGATCGGAAGCCATACTGAGAGGACGATAACAATGAATTGTTCTCCAGGTAGTCGACCAGGCGCTTTTTCATGATCCTCTCTAATATCTTAGACAAGGCGGGCAAAATTGAAATCGGTCTATAATTATTGACACAGGCTCCGTCGCCTCCTTTAAAAATAGGGCGAATCTCCGCTATTTTCCAAGCATTTGGGAATTTGCCAGTGTTAATGGCAAGGTTGCAAATAAATTCTATAGGAGAAATGAGGATTTGTCTGTATCTCTTTATAAAGCTGGAGGAGATATTGTCATGGCCAACTGCGCAATCTGACTTTAAGCTACTAATGACGAGTTCAATCTCCTCAGAGTCCGTGGGGAGAAAAACCATGGAATAAGGGTGTGGCTTAGGCGGTGGAGAGAGGATAATGTTACTCATACTACAACTGTCAGCAATACTTTTGCCGATGTTGACAAAGAAGTCATTAATCATGTTAGTAGACGATATAGGGTTATGGGTATTGATTAGCAGAGACGCTTCATTTTTACACTTTTGTGTGTGTGTGATATCTTTTATCGTGTACCATAACTTTTTATTATTAGTATTTGCTGCTGTTTGAAGTTCAGCCTTATCATGTTCCCGTTTTATCTTTTTTAAAAGTTCGTTACAGAAATTGCGATATCTCTTATAGGTTAAGGTAACATTTTGGTCGTCAGGATACTTTTTTGCCTTTAGGTGCAGTTTGTCGCGATTTCTCATACACCGCAACAGTCCGTTCGTAATCCAGGGTTTGGCTATTTTCTTCCTATTCGAGGTTTTTACAATGAGTGTGTTAGGTGTTAAAATACAATAGATTGTGTTTAGAAAGAATTGCACCGCAAGATCAACATCAGTCATAGAATACAGTTCCTGAAAATTTACCTGTCCAATTTCGTTATCAATTTTTTCATAATTAATTCGTTTGATTAATTTATATTTATTGTTTCGAGGTTTATTTAGGCCTAAGATGAGGAATACCGCATCATGATCAGTGATCGAGGTTTCTGCTACATAACAGGAAGCAGGCAGTCGGGTTTTTAGTATGATGTGGTCTAGGCACGTTTTATTATGTGTAGGAAAGGTATAGGCGGGCAACATACCATGGGAAGCTAAGAGGTTGAGATAATGCGCAGAATTTGAGTCTGTGTTGGATTCTGTTATGTCTATATTAAGGTCGCCTATTAGAATAAAGTTATGTATTTTAGCGGATGAAGTTAAAAAAAAATCAAGAGATGTCAAAAAATTATTTAGGTTTTTGTAGCCCGCGGGACGGTAAATTGCTAATATAGCTGTGTTTTCGTTAGTTTTGATCATTAAGCAGTTACAATCCGAAATAAGTGGTTCTTCTACGCATACCCCGATGTTATTTTTACAATAGATAACAACGCCTTCGTTTTGGGTTATGATATTATTAGTTTTATAGTAAACGTAACCTTCAAGTTGGGGAATGCGATATGCACACGATAGCCAGCATTCCGTCAACACAATAAGGTCCCATTCTATTTGCGATCTTTGTAATAATGTTAGTAACCCTGGTGAATTACGTGTTATACTTCTGATATTTTGGTGAATCACTTTTAGAGATGTTTCGGAGTTGGTTACAATGTTTAAACAATTATCAATATCGCATGTTGACGAACATGCCACGCCAATACGATCGAGATCAGAGATAACTTCTTTGGGACTATTGAATTTTAATTTTAAGGAATAGTGATATGATATTATTGTTTTTGTTGCAAAAATAAGTAAACAGCAGAGAATATAAGTATCGAGTTACCAATTTATCATAGTTAAATATTTCTATAGATACCGTTAATAGGGAGTGCGTTGTAAATAAACAGTGATGTGGTAGCGAGTAAATGTATAATATAGTAATATAAATTAAGATGTACATTGTTTTGGTTTTGTGGGTACGGAATAAGTTACCAGCGATCTTACGATACAAACTGAGATGTGGGGTATTAAGAAAATTTGTCAGCGCACAGTTATACCGTCGCCTGAGTAATATTTGTAAAACGTCATATTGTTTATGTTGTAAGTCGAAGTAGTTAAAGTCGATGAATGATTTATTTACATATGTAATACAACTAGGAACAATACCAAGATTCGTTTTGACTGACTTTCTGAATGGGTATTGTTTGTTAAGTATTAAGTGTAACAGTGTGAAGTAAAAGTTAAAGTGTAAATCTGTGCAGTGTGTAGTCCAAGTGTTTGGAATAGTGTTATTTAGTAAATTACAAAGTAATGGATAATAAAAAGAATATACGGTAAGTGCTGCTTGCAGTGCTTGTAGTCATTTGTATTTCAAATTTAGGAGATCTGCCTCGCAGTCAATTCGAATAGGTCGCGAAGATTCTTCTTTTTTTAAATATATTTTGCCGTAAGAATTCCAGAAACTGTGATATCCGTTCTCAATCTTAAAGTTTTTTACAACGTAGCGAAGTTTTTTGGCTGCCGGAGTCAGGAATTCATCAATGTAAATAGGCTGAGAATGGGATGCTGTGCCCAACTGAATGTGTGACGTATTTAGCTTATTGTGTATATTTTCCTTATTGTACGTTCTGCATTTTTTTATTAAATTGTTCTTCATAAATGTTGTAGTAAATTGAATTACTAAGGGGCTCACATTGTCGAGTTTAGTTTTCATTCGATAAGCGTCGTAAACATCGGAATCATTTATTGGCTGACCAATAGCTTTTCCAATGTTCTTGACAATATTACGCAGAGTTTCCTTGTTTTCATTCCGGTCTTTAGGAATATTATGAATTTCAACCGAGGCAGCTCGAGAATTTCGTTCCAGTAGCTCAATTTTTGATTCCAAGAAAGCAATAGTTGTTTTATTTTTGGAATTTTCTTGTTCCAAAACACTCATTCGTTCCAAGAAAGCGTCATATTTATCAGAGACAAATTGTAGGTCTTTTTTAATATCATTGGTCTGTACTTGAATAGTGTGCATTGCCGCGTTGAGTTGGTCTAACTTCAAATTCTGTTGTTGCTGGAAGTTTTCAAACAAAACCTTTATTTCAGCAACAGATGATTGGATATCAACAGTATCATCAAATTTTCTCTTAAAGGATCTCTGAGTGATATTTCTCGAACCTTCAGATCTTTCCAACGCTTTTTCCATTCGACTCATAGAAAAATCTATTTGAGCATCCAATCCACCTACATCGATATTTGCCAAATTCGGAGACGACGAAGAATGCTGCATAGGAACAGCTACTGGTGCAGGTGTTGATGGGGGAGTGCGTTGAGTAGACATATCACCTACTGTAGGTAACCGAAATTTTTTATTTGTTTTATAGTAGGTACGTTCCGAGTAGTGGTACGGCGGAGTTGCGTCTACTTATAGCAGTGGAGGTGGCTGATGGGTGGAGCCAAAGGTCCTTGCTAGTAATATTGTCGTGCGATGTGTGCTTGAGAAGCGATATGTGTGCGTGCGCTAGCGTCACTACTCACGTAGCTTGAAGTTCCCACAGTTTCTGCGAGCCTGGTACTTTTGTTTTGCACACGACTTATTATTTTGATTTTAATTTAATAAAAACATTAATTTCAACAAAAAAACAAAAACGTAGTCAGTCTTTAGACACGACCGAACTCAACGACGATCCGGGGGGAGAGGACTATGGTCAACTAGTAGACAAAACTATGGCCTCAATGTAGTCCACTTAGATAAACTTTGTTTCCTATTCATATTAGTATGAAATAGCCAAGGGCGGATCCAGCTTTGGCACCAGGGGGGGGTCACATAGTCGTGGTAGTAGGTACGGGTAATAAGTAGGTACTTTGTTCATGTATGTAAATACTGTAGGTACCTCAAAACACATAAGTCTATTCAAGCCCGACAGCCGGCTGTCGCTTGGCCGTCGAATGGTTATAAAAAAACTAAAAAAAATCTTTCCCCTAAAACGCGTTATCACTTGCATCTACTTTTCTAATTCAAAAAAAATAAATCTACTTTAATGGGTTATGGGTACATTTTGATGAAAATGGAAAAGTGCCAGTCCCAGTGGTGGTTGGTAGCATTTGCCATAGACCCCGTGCCTCTAAGGGGCCTCGCGCCTCCGGCGGTTTGATGTGTGCTGTGAAGTCAGTGACTTTTTTTTTATAATTATCTGGGCTCGTCATGAGCACCTCTTTACCATATCAGCCTATTACCGTCCATTGCTGAACGATAGGCCTTCCCCAGAAAGCTACAGCCTTCCCAGTCTTGGGCAGCTCGCATCCACAAGTTGCTCGCCACCTTCTGTAAATCATTGGTCCATCGTGTGGCAGGATGACCATCACCATTCGGTTTTAAAGAGGTCTCCACGCTAAAACATGTCTAGTCCACCATCGTCTGTCCTTCTGCAGAATGGCCGGTTTACTTCCATTTGAGCGTACTGACTCTGCGAGTAATGCCGGTGATGCTAGTTCTTTGGATTATTCTCGTTTCAGCTACATGAGTTATTACCTGTCGTACACATTAAAGATCTGAGGGTTAAAGGTTTGTGCGGAATGGAGACAGCGACTGCCGCAACCTAGGGCTGGGCATGCCGTAATAGCGGCGGTAAGAGCCTTCTTTGAGGAGTGGCTGGAGACGCGTCACGGCGCTCTCACGTATCGCTTGACACAGGTCACCGGACATGGTCAGTTTGGGAAGTTCCTGTGTCGAATTCGGGCAGAAGCGACGCCTAGGTGTCACCACTGCAGCAACGGTCGCCTGGAGGACACGGTCAAGCACATGGTTGAGGTGTGCCCCGCTTGGGTGAGCCATCGCCGTGTCCTCGCAGAGGCGATCGGCGGTGGTGACCTCCCGCGCCCGGCGCTGGTTCAGGCCATGCTCCGGGGCGAGACTGAATGGGAAGCCGTCGCCTCCTTCTGCGAAACAGTTATGCTGGTGAAGGAAGTGGCGGCGCGCGCGAGGCAGAGAACCAGACGTAGACGTCGTGAGTTGCAAGACGACTAGTGGCCACTATAGGTGCGGGTCTGCGGACGGCGAGTGATGGGTAGCTCGCCGCCGGGTAGGACCAGGCCCGCGTCGAACGGCGCGTTGTGTTCCACGCGCGCCTCAATGAGCAGTCAGCACGAGAATAGGCCCAGCAGAGCAAACTACTGCCGGGGTTGCGGAATAGTTATATAGTTGGGTTTTAGTCAGTAAAAGTCTGACACGAAAGACTGGAGAAGTCATTTGATGATTTTCCACTCACCAAAAATAAAGGTTAAAAGATTGTGCAATTGACAATAATAATTCAAAGATTTAACGCAATATTCTGAATGCTCTTGCCCAGCCTAAGAGTATAGCTTTCTGTTGGCCTCCTTCTTGAAGTTGTGCCAACCCAGTCAAATTATTTGTCCAAGATATATTCTTACATCAACTCGAGAGTAGCGCCATTTTCACATTCGGGAAACAGGGCCATCTACACGATTTTGGTTCCATCCAAGTTCATCCCAAAGCACCCTTTGAGGGTCTGCCATGTCATCCGTAAACCGATGTGAGATACATTGACCGTCGATATTTTGGCCATGGTCCTCCAAACTCCAAAGCATCGGTAAAACTTGAGACTAATCTCAAGATGGGTGGCGCAGGACCGATGCATGTAAAAATCTTTGGGGGAGACCTTTGTCTAGTAGTGGACATCTATCTGCTGATGATGATATTAATCTCAAGTTTTATGAGTTATTAACTCCCTGTCTTACCTTCCGACGGAGTTGGAGTGGTTTTGTGCACTTTTCTTTCACTTAGATGTTCATTGTTGTGGCCTCATACAGAGATTTTAACACTTCGATATATTTAAAACCTCATCTTTCAATTCGATCTCCCTAGCCTTTTCTTCAGGTTTAGGAACAAGATACAGTTGCAGATGGTTAATTGTAGAGCCTTCTCTTGGTTTTGGTTATAATTAGATTTTTTATACAAAAATAAGCAATCAAAATTCACTTTTAACAGTCTCTTACCAAGAGTCAAAAATGATAGCAGCAAATGAAAAAAAAAACAGCCATCAAACTTCCGTAGTAACGCACTACCCTGAAATAAGCCCACGAGTGACCCGAAGCAATAACGTTTTAACTTCAGAAAAAAAGTTTAAATAAAAGCTATACGAGATAATGTTATGTTATGTTGATAATTATGTAGATTTGTTATTTTTCTAAACTAAAATTCCTTTGGCTAGACCACAGGCCCCGCACCAGATTAATCCGGCAGTCGGTAGTCGGTACTGGCCGGTGAGAAGTTTTTCAACATTGATTTTTAGTAAAGCAGAGAAAGACATTTCTGCTGTGGCTACACAAACTGGTAGTGTAGCAATATTTTTCTTTTCATATACAAGGATACATAATTATTATCTCAATATCGTAATTTAAAATAGGGTCACTTTACTATCCACATCTGATATTCGTTTTCAACAACAGAAACTGGAGTATCAATCTAGTAACAGTATTGAAGGTACTTACATAAAATTATATTGTGACAAAAATATTTTTTAATATCATGTTACTTAATTTTTATCAGTGGCTATGAGCCGGTTCCAGGACCTAGGCAACTAGGTCCTGGAACCGGCTCAGGGGGGGGGTCATGACCCCCATGACCCCCCCCTGGATCCGCCCTTGGAAATAGCTGACTTTATAGAAGGTTGAATAGAAGTGGAACGAGCGGTTCTTTATTATTAATTCTCATAATCTGGGGTTATGTGGTCTTGGCAACTAAAATTTCTCATTAACTTTTAAGGTGCGTTAAAAAAGGATAACGATAAATGTATTTACAAATCGATCATCTGCATTGATCTAAACTGGCCTAAATATTTTTTTTAAGGTAGATGCTGAAAGAAAGAAAACCGGGTTGCACCGCAAAAGACTTTATTGATATTACAAGAAATTTCTCAAGATTCGCGTCATTAACACCTCGGTCAATTTATCTATGAACGAAAGTATTATGATAAGCTACTCGAACGATTTGCAGGTTTCAAAATCTAATGCGTACGGGGAGTTATAATGTGGTGGATCCGAATTGGACTCCTGAAAGTCTTGTCGCGTCACGGAAGAATGTGGCACATCGTTTGTATTGTGGTGCACTACATTTTAAAGAACTTTCATGTATTGCCCATCCATACGTGTTGCTTGTTACGCAATCGTTGTATTTCTCCTCAGGTAACTTGTGAGTCCTCGCATTGAGATAAGCTCTACGGCCTCCACCTGTGCCTAAATCTTTGTAAAGGATAGAAGACTCATTTACATCCACGGGTTTCATAACGGCGGGAACTTTAGCTTTCATAAATAAATGGTTTGAGGTCTCTGCTGCTTCTGATATCCCCGTCCTTCTCCGATTCTGGACACTATTTTGGTGTTGGGTACTCAAACCTGGAAGGCATGCCCTTAACCGAGCCTCCTCGATTTCCTCACTAGAATGTTGTTTGTGGTTTTCTTTAAACTGAGCTTTTCGAATAAGTTTTTCTTTGTGCTTGAGAAACCACTCTGTTCTCTGTTTATTAGCTTTATTATTACTTTCAATTATAAACTTTTGTACAGCTGGATCAGAATAGTCTAGCGGCATTTTGTAATTTCGTAGAAATATTAAAAAATAAAATAACCTATCCTAGGATCCTACAGTAGCCTACAGTAAACATAAATAAACTGTCATGACATGGATGACAAAGTCGTAGTGTTTCTAAAAAATAGTTTTTGACGTGACAACGTCTTAAATTAGGTTGCGGCTGGGAGTCACTTATGAAAAAGTGTAACGCTCGGTAACGTTACGATGAGTCACCGAACGAGAGAGAGGCCCGCCGAATGCCTTGCGTCTCTCTCCCACTCAACTATGATCGGTAAAAGACGTTGTCACGTAAAATCTTCGCCCGTAAAACCGACTTTACAGGCAACCATTTTTTTTTTAACATAGTGTTTGTCTATGAATCAATAGCTTTTCTTCCTGGTGCCTCGATATGACACAGTATGATTAGCTCTTATAAGGTTTTTAAGATAAAATCTTGAGTACATACCAATAAATGCAAAAACAGCATGCATGTATGAATGATTCTATCAATTTAAATTAAAGAATGGGCTATTAAGATTTTCATCCACTGTTGGTCCGTAACTGAACTGTGGGTTTTGTACAGAAATGCAATTGTGTAGGTCGGGAAACGCTACGATTCAAGTAGTCTTGTCGTAGTGTAGTAGGTTCGTACTGTTCGTAGGTAATGCGCGAACGACCGTCATGCGTGTGTCGTTCGTTTCATCAGCGCATTGTATGCCTAATACCATGCTGGGCTCTTTTTCAAGTAGTTATGTTTGAAACTTAAGAAAAATACCTACTTACATTATCATAATCGATTTAGGATATCTAAAATCGACTTGTATAAGTTAGTACAAAAAAGGTTGTAGTCAAAAAGAGAATATGACGAATTATAGCCTGAAATGAGATTCCATTTTGAGTTTATAATGAAAGTGTAATTTCTAAAATGTATGGATGACTAGCTTTTGCCCGCGGCTTCGCTCGCGTAGAATTTGGTCTGCCACAGTTGCGTGATATTTTTTTAAATACTTGTATTTTTTAATGTAACTTTACATCGTACATCCCAAATTTCTAACTTCAAAATTAGTTTCCATACAATCTTTGAAATCCGTTTGAAAGTCGTGATGGCACAGTGGATAAGGCGCGCCCGCCTCTCGTGTAAGAGGTTGTGGTTTCGAATCCGGGCAAGTACCAATGTGACTTTTTCAACTCATATGTACTTTCTAAAGTTTATCTTGGACATCACTGACATCCCGTGCCTCGGAAAGCACGTAAAGCCGTTGGTCTCGGTTGTCATGCGTAGAACTTTGACAGTCGTTACTGGTTAGCCAGAAACTCTGACCAGTCTAACCAAGAGGTATAGTATGGGTTGTGGAGGTCAGATAGGCAGTCGCTCCACGTAAAACACCGGTATCCAGCTGAATTCGGTTAGGCTGGCAGCTGACCCACAAAACCCAGTTGGGAAAAGGCTAGGGAGATGATGATGACAATCTTTGAAATCCTATACCTAATATTTAGAGGGAACCTCTTGAGGGTGGAATTATTCCTTTCTAAGTGCTCATTATTTTAAGCTATAATAGAACTCTGCAAATTTCAAAATGCTAAGACCAGTGGTTTCTTCATCAATCTTTACCTGTATGGTGTGCTTATAAAAAGTAGCCTATGTCCTTCCCCGGGCTTGAGATTATCCTATCCAGCACAAACGGATTACTAAACACTGACTAATAAACAGATCGGACCAATGTTACTTGCATTTAGTCACTACATAGTAAGTATAATACAAAGTAGCTTTCTTTAACCCCTATGTAAGCTTAAATTTTTAAAACTACGGAAGGAATTTTGATGCGGTTTTGTTAATAGATTTTGTAATGAGTAAAGAATTAATATGTATGTAATTGGAATAGGTTAACATCTGTGTTAAATTATCTGTGTTTTTACTGCAATATACTCCCGTATGTACAATGTTATTTGTTTTTTTTTATTCAGCGTAAATATGTAGATTTTGGCATTTAGATACATGTGAGCATGGGAAAAACAGGGCGTGCCTAAATGTATCCCCGCTATCTTCAAAGTTTGCCTTTGCGATTTATTAATATTAATAAATTAAAGGGTTAGTTATTGGGTATTATTGGGATGCGTGGAATAAGAACATTTTCACCCTTAGCTTCTCCAGTTACAATTGGTGCCTAGTTCAATGACTCGCAATCTAGTGCCAATACATAGTCTCGGGGCGTCCAAGTTGCGCATTAACAAAACGGATATACCGAGTTTTAATCCTTCGAACACACGTGATTTGAGACACAATAGAAAGACAATAGCAGCCCGACAGCCGGCTGTCGGTCCGTCGTTGAAAGGTTAATTTGAGCTTATATGTGATGGCAACCCGGATAGCTCCAAAGAGTTAAGAAATTCCCCAGGGTAGCTCGTACAGTCTTCAGATGACATGACTGTGTCGACGGATGGAGTTGGGTTGTTGCATCGCTGGTTACTTAGCCCAAGATAATTATTGATTTTCCCAACTGTCTCATTTCTTGGTGCTAGTATAGTTCTTTCACATAGCCAACTTTCATCGTGGATGTTCTGTTGCCGTTTGGCGCTCCGTTCAAGTCAATCATATCGTGATAAGATAACTTTTAAACTATTCTACCAAATTACTTAGTGTGAAAGACAAAGTTTATCTTCATTATATACTTAATGCGAGAAATGTATTCATTTTGATAAGAGTTTAATAATTATATACTAATATGTGCATTGTAAAAAAGTACCAAATTTAATTAAATTTATGGTTCACAATTTTGGTCGTACTGGCTTGCACATAAGAGGTAGATATATGCTTTCGCGGACTTTTATTTTGACCTATTTAAGACAAACAATCCTGTGGTACATCATCTTTATGTAACTCCATTGGTTTAGGCAGCGCACGCCAAGATAGCTCTCAGATGGAAGATTTTTTTCCGACTTAATTGACACTTATCGTTTTATTATGATCAAAATTACATAAAATCATTATAAATTGTAGCCTATGTGTTACTCTGATAAATAACCTAAATTACTGTAAAGTTTCATCCAAATCGGTCCAGTAGTTTTTTCGTGAAAGAGTAACAAACATACATACACACACATACATCCATCCTCACAAACTTTCGCATTTATAATATTAATATATATATATATATAATATATATATATTATATAAGTAGGAAGGATAGGATAGGATAGGATAGGATAGGATAGTAGGATTTATTTCGATGAAAAGTGATAATGTACAGTTTTGTTGGTTTACTTGCAGGATTTACCTTATTTAGGGTTACTGTGATTTTCTTGTAATTTTAATTCCGGCATTTAAAAAAACACATGCAGTTTATATGAAAATAATTTATTTTTATTTGGGGCGATCAAGTGTTAAGAATCATTTATCAAGTGTGTAAGCAGGTTTTATGCAATTTAGAACTCCCCCCTCCCTCTTGCCAGCAAAAGTAGGCAAAGTCCTTACCAGTTCTTACCCACACGCATGTTTCAATGTTATTTTGTAGGAAGAACCCCGCATCCCGCATAACCCCGCTGAAGTACTTATGTGATACTTGAATGGCCCCTTTCATGTAGAAAAAGTTTCACTAAACATTCTTACTTAGCCACGTCTTTCTATAGCTAAGAATCCCTATAAACTTACAACTGTACCTACTTTTTATACACTCTCTTTCTATTAAGAACATATTTTCTTATTTACCAACATCTCAACCAGCGGCTCTTTCGTTAAATGAATATTCAGGTAACGGGAAATGAACAGGAGTACCGTCACCTAACCTTTTAGCCATAGCATTGATGACATCTGCGCTAGCTTCCCGCAAGTCGTATGCCCAGCCAATCTTCTCGAACCACCGGATGAAAGTGGTGGCCCAGTTGAGGATATCGAAATGTTCAGCCGCTTTGTAGTCGAAGGGGAATGCGTGGTGGTAGTTATGCCAGCCTTCACCTAATGTACACGTAGCCACAAAACGGTTTTCTGCAGGTAAGGTGTGTCTGTACAAAAGAAAAAGATTTTACAGCTGGTATTAAAATAAACACAAACCAGTACAACAGTGAAAAGTAAAGAACAAACAAGTAAACACCAAGAATCTAGAAGTTTGTGTCGCTGAGGTAGGAAAGTATCTTTTAAAGCGTGAAAGATGAAATATATTGGAAATTCGTAATTGTAAAGGAAATTGAGTAACAATATTATGATTAGAAATAGACGATGTTTATGAAGGAAGGAGTTTAATTACATAGAATCAACACTGTTTGTATGATAAACAAACATGTTTACAAATTGTACATCATTTTATTATGCATACTTACTTGTTGTAAGGTTTGTATCCAAATGCGTGAGCCAGGCTGTTGACGGTTAGTTCACTGTGGAACATGCCAAGGAATCTGATGAAGCATTGCCATGCAACGGCACATTTCCAATCTTCATTCCAAAGCACGACACCAATCATTGTCGGTAAAACGTAGCAGAAGACCAGTTTGAGATAATTGAAGTTTCTGTAGAAGATGAATTTGTATGAGTAAGTACGTAAGTAGGCAATAACGACAGACACGAAAAAGGAGAGAGTTTAGTGGTTTTTCAATAATAACAACAACGGTTAACAATTATTGTTACTGAAATATGATTATATTTTTGGTTCTGAAAATTTCAGAAGAGTTGAAGAGCATAATAAACCAGAACACCTAATTTACTTTGAAACAAATGTCAGATAAGTATTTCAGTTGATTATAAAGTTTTCATCAGTTAATTAACTCTGCGGTTATAGGTATTTCGATTTATACCGAATCTGAAATTGACTGTTTTTAAATTAAGCATAGTACATTTTTGTATGAAACAAATAGAGATTGAATGAAGAGATTGCGTAATATGTTTAATGCTGGAGAACTATGCTGTTCTTGTGATACTCATGGGTAGGGTAGAGAACTGTTTATAATAGTAACCGTGACCCCGGAACATAAAGAGCAACCGAAGAAACATGAGTGGGTTTTAGTCAGTACAAGTCTGACACGCCCTCCCGCCCCACCCAGGACGGGAGAAGTCATTTGATGATTTCCCACTCCAAAAAAATATATATACGAATTCCAACAAACAGAGTGAATGGAAATTTAACTAAAAAGATTTGTTTTAACCAATTTCAACTTCTTGACTCCTTTACTTTTATAGATGGTTTATTATAATAAAAACATTACTCATTTAGTGATTACCAACCTTTCATAAAACTGAATTAGTGGATCATTTTCTATATCGCTCATGTCCATCTGTTTCCCGCGAAGTATGACTTCGCTGTTCTTCTTCATCATCAGCCAGCCGATGTGTGAGAAGAACAGGCCTCGGTTCGCGTTATGTGGGTCTGCATCTGTGTCACTGTATTTGTGATGAACACGGTGATCGCGGACCCAATGAAGAAGAGAATTCTGTCGAGAGAACCATAACATGACTATTTAAAAAACTTCGGTTTTAAAAGGAGCCTTTTATTAGTTTTCACGTTTAGACGATATAAAAACTCAATTAATTATAAGAACCTAAACATCGATCCTTTATAGTGAAATTGGAAAATATGAAGTGTTGAATAAGTTCTAATAGAGTTGAAAAAAAAACAAGACTTGAAGCGACAACAGTTTTGATAAAGATATTATTTCATACTACTCTGTATTGTTTTCTAGATTTCTAATTAATACTAGAAATGTGTTATGCAATTCTCAGCGCTCCACCGGCTAGATTTAAGGTAGCTTAGCTTCTGTTGTGTGCTTTTCGACAACTCATAAGAAATACTGAAAATATAAATTCTTAAGGTAAAGAAAATGTTTTAATTAAGGTTTGTTTACCTGCCCCGCACTGGAGAAACATAAAAGCAGGAATAGTTTGAGAGGCAGCGTTGCTTTGTAAGATTTGTGAGTCCACAGACGGTGTGCGCCCCCAGTTATACCGAACCCAGATGCCACGTACATTATAAACGCTGCAAATATAATTAGTTGTTTAATTAAAATGCTAGAAAGTTAATTGAAATTGCATAATTCAAGGCGAATAAAGTTTTAGAGTAAAGTTATAGAGTAAAGTTTTAGACTTCATTGTTAAACTTGTTTATCTCAGCATAAGTTTTACAGATGTTTTCATACAATTATTTCTTGCCTACTGTTTATTGTACAAGGGCACATGTAATAGGGTTTGGGTTTCTGCAAATTACTTTTAGATTGAAATTGTATTTTTATCGTTACTACATGTTATTTTTAAAAGAAAAGAGAAAAAGAAAGTAAATGAAAATCAAGTGCTTCAATAACTATGATTTAAGAAAGGTTTTCGTGTGATAAAATGGAAGATTTATTTTTTAGATCTTCCCAAATTACTTTTTTGTAAAGCGAACTCCAAAGTTAGTGAATAATAATTGCTCTAAAGGTAAGCTAAGTGAGTGATGAAAAGTTCAGCTTTTCGTGTATTTATGGTGTGAGTGGTGATCTGTTTTACTTATGAAGTACAAGAATCTTTAGCATCATGTAGGCGGAAAAAAATGTTAACCTTGGAGTACTTTCTTGTACGCCTATCAGCAGTTTTACATCCAAGATTACTTACCAAAAACAAGGGATTGCCATTTCACTGGAAAAGCGTAATGGTAGCACCAATACACAGCTAGCACATGATACAGAGTAATAAATATAAAACTTGACCACTTAATCTCATTTTTAAATCCTAATTTTTTCTCGAAATCCTGAACTATTGCACTTAATGTAATGCCACGCTTAATTTTCTTGGTTTCCATAATATTTTGTCTTACAACTGCAACCGTCGGATGCCCGCCGACTTTTGATAAAATAAATTGTATACAACAACTTAAATAAACTTCAGTAATTGATTATTGCAACATAAAATGTATAAAACGATGTATCTGGAATTTAAGGTAAACAACATGCGTGTATTTACATTATTATTTAGGGATCAGTGAACAATTAATTAAATAAAATCGTGACTGATTACTTTTTGGGGTTGTTAATATTTAAATTGTACACAATGTAAATAAAGTTTGTTGGTTGAAACAATTAGGTTAAAATATTTAATTTTCAGAAATAACAGCTGCACTAATCCATACTAATATTATAAATGGGAAAGTGTGTCTGTCTGTCTGTATGTTTGTCTTTCTTTCACGGCAAAACGGAGCGACGAATTGACGTGATTTTTTAAGTGGAGATAGTTGAAGGGATGGAGAGTAACATAGGCTACTTTTTGTCTGTTTCTAACGCAAGCGAAGCCGCGGGCAAAAGCTAGTAAGTATAATAAAGCAAAAAGTGTTGTTTTGTTTCTGACAATGCGCTTCAATTATAATCATATAGTCAGATTTCTGAGGAATAGTATTGAGAAGTAGAAGTATATACACTAAGAAACAAGCGGAAGCAAACAAAAACTAAACGATTGAAACCGCGTTGGAGAGCCTAGTTAAATGATAAAATGTTAACTTTTCTTAAAACAGAACCCTTGAAATTCAGTAGAACTAAACTCGCCTATCACGTAGATCTCATTAACATTCAATAGTTCATTGTGTTTCAATTGTCCCATTTAAGAAATGTAGTGCTTTTATAAATATTAATATGTCCGGCGTTACTAAGTATTCAGGTTAATTATAGGCGTTTGTTTGATTTCGTAATTGTACATATGTTATTTATTATGAGACAAATACTTTTACAAAGGTGAAATTTTAATTGTTTTACTAATAAGGATTATTAAACCTATTTTATTTTGTTTTAACATGAATAATCTTTTTATATGACCTAATGTACTAGGCAATGTTATTAATTATAAAGGAACAAAGTTTTTTTGTTATTTTGTTTGTGCCGGGAATCTCCGAATGATCCAATTAAAATGTTTTTTTTTTCTGATAGAAAGCATTATTCCTGCTATGACAGTTTCAAAAGGGCCAAAGGTAATATATATTTATTTCATGATGACGTTCCTTGCCGTAGTATGAGTAATTTCAACGTGTGTATACTGATTTTTATTGTATTTTTAAGCAAGAGCTTAATAACTTTTCGACGGGTAGTATTTAAACGCAAATAAAAAAATATCCTTTTCTATGCAATAAGATTCCGAATTCCCATAAAAAAAGGCGGGAGCTCCGCTCCGCTTAGCCGTCTAACCTAACCTGTCCCAGTCGGGGTGCTCTGAGTCGGAGTGCCCTGAGTTTAGCCTAGGCAAAACTAGTTTGTCCTGAAATCGGGTTTGGCCGGTAACATATATTTATATTAAACGTTAGACCTAATGACTTTCGATTATAATGAACAGGCTTTGTTGTACTTACTGGTTAATATGCGACTGGGATAGTTATTTTGCTATGAAATATATGGAAAATTGGCTGTGCAGTCAGTATTTATGCTATGTATGTTGTATTTTTGTACAAAAATAAATTTAACTGTAATGCATTATGAGGAAAAAAACGACCAAGCGACAGCCAGCTGTCTGGCTGCTATTGTCGAATCGGTCATCGGAGAACGGTTGCGGAATCAAAAGAATAAAACAAGAATAAGTTGCAAATCACATTTGCGAGGCAATGACTAGAGACGCAAGACGAAAAAGATCAAGTAACACGGCCTTCAGCAATGTAATACAAAAAAAAATTGCTTAAGGTTTAGGTCTTACTGTAACCTCATCTATTACCTGGATTCACTGTAATAGATATAAAAAGTAACCCCTAACTTTGGGGGTAATAACTTCCATCTCTAATAATATAAGACAAAAAAGAATCTTGCACATTATAACAGAGCCTGGTGCGCCAAACACCGCTATATATTTCTCTTAACACTTTTTTCACCTAAAAGAACTTTCTCACGATTCTCCAAAGAGTAAGTAACAATAATCTTAGAAAATCTGTATTAATGTTGCGGGTATCGAGTATAAACGCGGTTTCTTAGCTGAATTTATAGCCTCCCGTGGTGTTACTTATTACGGACCTACGTTGAGAAAAGTTTCAAGGTAAATTTTCTTTCTTGGCTTTTGTAAATCTTTGTTCTTTGCGTGACTTCGGATTTTAACACTTTATACTTGTTTGTTTTGTCTTATTATTTTTTGTTTCTCTTTTTTTTAAGAATTTTTCTTTTGTACTCAATGTTTCTTTGTGCTAAAATGTCTTAATTTCCTGTTCTTATCTGAAATGGAAAATGGGGGTTAGCGGCTGTTTTTTTCCCTTCATCAACAATAAGTGAAGACAAACAGCCATTGTTTTTTTTTCTTAATTTGATAACTTTGCAGTTGATTTGCCGTCAAACAAAAGTTTTGTGCACCCTTTTGCTAAGATTACGCAAAACAATATGTTTGGCATAGTAGTAAACTTCAACCTAATATTTTTGTGTAAAATGCTCTAAAGTTTACCTTGGACATCACGGACACCCCGTACCTCGGTAAACACGTCAAGCCTTTGGTTCCGGTTCTCATTCGTAGAACTTTGCCAGTCGTTACGGGTAGTGAGGAGCCAGAAGGGCTGACCAGTTTGACCAGGGGGTATCGTGTTGCCCAATAATTGGGTAGTGGAGGTCTGATAGGTAGTCGTTTCATGTAAAACATCGGTATACAGCTGAATCCGGGACCAATGGCTCCGAAGCACGGGATGTCTAAAATAAAATATACTTTATTTTAGACATCCCGTGCTTTGTACTTGCCCGGATTTGAATCCACAACCTGTTACACAGGGTCCAGTTGAAAACCAGCGTCAGGCACTTGAGGCCTGACATTTTGCTGAACTGGACCTTTTTTGACACAGCTGCCGGGGGCACAAATATTAAGTTAATTAACTAATTTTAAGCTGATAACTTTTTTAAAAAACTCCATGTAATGCAAATGTTGTATGTATGTTATTTGTACCATCATACCGGCACTGCTGTGTGAAATAAATGTATTTTCTTTCTTTCTTTCTTTTCTTTCTTTACATGAGAGGCGGGCCTTACTACTGGGCCATCACGACTACTTAATTATTTGGCGTACGCCAAATAATTAAGTGGTCGTGATGGCGTATATTATTTATATCGTATAGTAATTAAAAGTACCTATTAGTTTAGATGACAGTAGGAATTTCTTTTGTATATTATATTTGAATTACAAACATTTAAACTCCCATACAACAACGGCCAATCGCCAAATGTTTCTTCACGCTATTTTCCTCCCACTTTAGCCTACCAGCTGATTAATTTTTAAGACTCGATTCTAGTCCGCGAGCGGCACTCATTAGCAATCCGAATAAAAACTGATGGTGCATTAAAATATTGAAAAAATCTCAGCCCCAGTAGTGGGGTCTTTTAATGGGTCCATTATCGAAGAACGTTTCGTCACTTGGGGCTCTTATTTACGCTCTAAATGCCCCATGATTGTGTACTTGCCGATAATATTTTATAGACGACATCGTTATGAACGCGCGACCAATTTATTTCAAATCTTTCAGTTTTATTATAAAGATTTTCATATTTTTCGGGACCTCGCCCTGGCTTCCAATCTCATTGCCTATTTTGTCTACTGCCTCATTATTCTCAGCAAACTTTAGCGATCGCATCCTGATGTTAATTAACCAATAAATTGCCGCTTTATTTTAAGAAGTTTAAAATAAAAGTGAAAGGAGACAAAATTAGTGCTTAGAAGAGTTCCAGTATGTACTTAGTATTATGTAATTTGACTCAGCATCTTTAACATGTGATCAATTATTCTAATCAGATTTGCTATGGCTAGCCTCAGTATAGTTTTGCTAAATCCTCATGATTTTGAATAGATGCATGGTGTGCAAAGACGTAAATTTTTTCGTACAAACGCAGCTGAACTCTTTACTTACTCTGTTAGTCCACATGGGACGGGAATTTGGTACAACTGGAGACAGATCTGGCGCAGGACCGAGACGTGCTTTCCGAAGCACGAGAGTACCACGCTAATGTCCAAACTCAAGTCTGCGACTGATTTTCTAATGGAAATCCTAACAACACTGACCTACAGGACATTCTTAAATGAGTAACAAAGTAACTCTATACCTCAGTTTAGCGCCATTAGCCAAAGTCATGTAGCACTACCATGGTATCACTAAGTGTCGTTAATATAGGTAGGGAAGCTTCTACATAAGTGGTATTAAGTGTCCTTTATGCGTAGTTTAGCGACGACATTTAAACATCTGCATTAACCTTTTAAACAAGTTTGTATATACCTTCCGGCTTATAAAGATTTTTCACACAGATTTACACATGCATATACGACACATGCATGATACATGAGCTATCAGGTTCGAAATCTGGCTGGAAAGAAGAGAAAGTCAGACAGTCTAACCAGGGGTTTCACTGTGTTTTTTGCTAGATCCGGTTAAACTAGTAGTCGAACCTAACATAGCTAGGAAAAGCCTTGGGGATTGTTGCGCTGTTTAAGCTGCGGGTACATCTGGTTATTATGCTTATGAAAATAAATAACGTTTAATATTTAGTGCCACAATTATTCAGAAAATTTTATAGAAAAAGGCGAAAATTAGAAAGTTTAACTTGGTAAAAATTCCAGTCCCATAACTTCATTTCTAATGGCGTCGTTTAAAATCCCTTTTTTTTTCATAATTAATGGCTGCTTACAATTGAACGTAATCTCTAATTCAGCATCACTTCGTTCTCGCTGGCCAGTGTTCATGCATAAACGATCGATCAGCCAATTATCTATCGGTTGCGGTGAGGGTAGCTTGCTGTACACCGCTACCTGTAGTTTGCGGCTTTGGGGGACGGCCAAAATGTTTATTAATATATTGGTCCTTTAGAGCAGAACAACATGTTTTGCTACAAGCCCGTCCAGGACAAAATTTATCAGTTGAAGATATTGATTGTCGTAAAGGCAACGTAGCCTACAGCTTTCTTTTTTGTAAATGGAAATCTTTTACTTTATACCTTAGAACACACGTGATTCAAAACACAATAGAAAGACAATTGAGCGCGACAGCCGGCTGTCGCTCGGTCGTTGAAAGGTTGAATATGTTATTTTTAACTAGCTTTTGCCAGCGACTTCATCCGCGTGGATTAATAGTTCCCGTTCCCGGGGGATTTCGGGGATGAAAACTACCCTATGTCCTTTCTCGGGTCCCAGACTATATCTGTACCAAATTTCATTCAAATCGGATTGGTGGTTTAAGCGTGAAGAAAAGACAGACAGACAGACAGAGTTACTTTCGCATTTATAATATTAGTACGGATAGTACGGATTGGAAAACTTTTTTTGTACAGATCACAGACTACAAAGACTGTAGTTCCGAGCATTATAAGATCTGAGCTTCCAGCCGAGATTTATTTGAAGCAGTTTTTATTTGAGGCATTTTATTTGAACATCGCATCTGATTAAATTTATTCGACCATAATAAAGCAAACACATAAAGTGAAATAAAATCGCTATCCAGAACTACCAACACAAGCTTATTACAGCCCATAGATGAGCGGTAACAGCAAGTGACGTCGATTTATGTGGCAACCCTAGCCGTCGATAAAGACATAAACACGGTTATGAAGCACCCCTGCTGATAATATTTGCTTGTTATTGTTTCCTATCGCTTTTATGTCCTTAGGGACCTTTTAGATGGTCCTGTCTGTGGTCCAAGACACGTAGTTATTGTTTGGTTTTACATCGTGAATACTATTTGTACCTTATTTTTGTATCTTGGAGATATTATACATTGCATAAATATTTATACAAATTAAAACCTGCAAAACCTAAGCTTGGCAATCGATTGGTACATCATGTATATGTAATAAATCCGCTAGTTCTAAAAACATGAAACTTAGAGCTTCTTTGTGAAGAGGAGCAACTAAACAAGGACTTTTGGTAATTATAAAATAGTGGCTGGAAGTTCGACGTCCACGCGAACAAAGCCACAGAAAGCTGTTTAGCGATAATTTTGCATCACCTGTAAGATAAAGAGGGCCGTTAGCGACCATTGTACAAAAGTAAAACGAAGCAGACACCGTAACACAAGCGTGTTTGTCTGCACAA
This sequence comes from Athetis lepigone, assembly GCA_033675125.1. Taxonomy (NCBI): domain Eukaryota; kingdom Metazoa; phylum Arthropoda; class Insecta; order Lepidoptera; family Noctuidae; genus Athetis; species Athetis lepigone. The sequence goes on along the minus strand of CM066243.1, from coordinate 12,683,109 downwards.
TTAATGAGACTTCGTTTGTTAGTGCAGACAGTTATAGCAGTTATTCAACTAGTTTGGTGTCTAGATGCTATTCTTTCCAAGTACGTCCCCCGTGTGTGAACAGTCCCTAAGGAGAGTAAAACAATATAAAATGCAGATAGTTACGCAGTAACAACAGAGGTGATTCGATAATAAACTTGCAACGAGTTTGATAAATCGGCCGAAGTTGATCTGCTTTGGATTCGTAAACGTATGTATTGTATTGAACAGACTTGATTCTATCCCAATATTATGAACCTTTAGGTTCATAACGACAACTTCCCAAAACGTCTACTCTCCCAAAACGTCCACTTCCCAAAATGGTCATTCCCTAAATGTCTATTTCCCATTTCGTCTACTTTCCCATAACGACGACAAATCGATAATTCCCGAAAAGTCCACTTCCCATAAGGTCAACTCTCAAAACGTCCACTTTCTAAATAGTTTTTTTTAATCAAAATTTTACGGGTTCCAGTGGGAATAGCAATTTTTGTATAAAAAATATTTTCTAAAATCATAATTAGATAGTCAATGTTTCCGCAATGGAGTGCCAGTAATGGCCCCATTGCGGCGGCGCGTTAGTGTTCGCGAGCCTGGAAAGGGGCCCAACAGGGCCAACGCCTGCCGGGGTTGCGGAATGTTTATAATAGTTACCGTGACCCCGGAACATAAAGGGCAACGGAAGGAACATGAGTGGGTTTTAGTCAGTAAAAGTCTGACACGCCCTCCCGCCGCCATTTACGGCGGGAGAAGTCACTTGATGATTTCCCACTCCCCAAAAAAATAGTCAATGTTTAACCGGAAACCTATTTTAAGTTCAACATATTTTTATGAAAGTCAACATTGTTAATACCAGGTAAGACCAGGGTCTAATTGGTGAACATACATAAAAAATAAAAAAAAAGATCCCGACGAATTGAGAACCTCCTCCTCTTTTTAAGTCGGTTAAAAAAGGACTATAAAGAGATTCTTTTAGTTTTCAAGAAAATAAATACAAGTGGTAAATTTTGTGAAGTAGACGTTTTGGGAGTAGTCGTTTTGAGAAATAGACTATTTGGGAATTGGTCGTTATGGGAAAGTAGACGAAATGGGAAATAGACATTTAGGGAATTACCATTTTGGGAAGTGGACGTTTTGGGAAAGTGAACATTTTGGGAAGTTGTCGTTATGAACCTAAAGGGGAATCCCCTTTAGGTTCATAACGACAACTTCCCAAAACGTCTACTCTCCCAAAACGTCCACTTCCCAAAATGGTCATTCCCTAAATGTCTATTTCCCATTTCGTCTACTTTCCCATAACGACGACAAATCGATAATTCCCGAAAAGTCCACTTCCCATAAGGTCAACTCTCAAAACGTCCACTTTCTAAATAGTTTTTTTTAATCAAAATTTTACGGGTTCCAGTGGGAATAGCAATTTTTGTATAAAAAATATTTTCTAAAATCATAATTAGATAGTCAATGTTTCCGCAATGGAGTGCCAGTAATGGCCCCATTGCGGCGGCGCGTTAGTGTTCGCGAGCCTGGAAAGGGGCCCAACAGGGCCAACGCCTGCCGGGGTTGCGGAATGTTTATAATAGTTACCGTGACCCCGGAACATAAAGGGCAACGGAAGGAACATGAGTGGGTTTTAGTCAGTAAAAGTCTGACACGCCCTCCCGCCGCCATTTACGGCGGGAGAAGTCACTTGATGATTTCCCACTCCCCAAAAAAAATAGTCAATGTTTAACCGGAAACCTATTTTAAGTTCAACATATTTTTATGAAAGTCAACATTGTTAATACCAGGTAAGACCAGGGTCTAATTGGTGAACATACATAAAAAATAAAAAAAAAGATCCCGACGAATTGAGAACCTCCTCCTTTTTTTTTAAGTCGGTTAAAAAAGGACTATAAAGAGATTCTTTTAGTTTTCAAGAAAATAAATACAAGTGGTAAATTTTGTGAAGTAGACGTTTTGGGAGTAGTCGTTTTGAGAAATAGACTATTTGGGAATTGGTCGTTATGGGAAAGTAGACGAAATGGGAAATAGACATTTAGGGAATTACCATTTTGGGAAGTGGACGTTTTGGGAAAGTGAACATTTTGGGAAGTTGTCGTTATGAACCTAAAGGGGAATCCCCTTTAGGTTCATAACGACAACTTCCCAAAACGTCTACTCTCCCAAAACGTCCACTTCCCAAAATGGTCATTCCCTAAATGTCTATTTCCCATTTCGTCTACTTTCCCATAACGACGACAAATCGATAATTCCCGAAAAGTCCACTTCCCATAAGGTCAACTCTCAAAACGTCCACTTTCTAAATAGTTTTTTTTAATCAAAATTTTACGGGTTCCAGTGGGAATAGCAATTTTTGTATAAAAAATATTTTCTAAAATCATAATTAGATAGTCAATGTTTCCGCAATGGAGTGCCAGTAATGGCCCCATTGCGGCGGCGCGTTAGTGTTCGCGAGCCTGGAAAGGGGCCCAACAGGGCCAACGCCTGCCGGGGTTGCGGAATGTTTATAATAGTTACCGTGACCCCGGAACATAAAGGGCAACGGAAGGAACATGAGTGGGTTTTAGTCAGTAAAAGTCTGACACGCCCTCCCGCCGCCATTTACGGCGGGAGAAGTCACTTGATGATTTCCCACTCCCCAAAAAAAATAGTCAATGTTTAACCGGAAACCTATTTTAAGTTCAACATATTTTTATGAAAGTCAACATTGTTAATACCAGGTAAGACCAGGGTCTAATTGGTGAACATACATAAAAAATAAAAAAAAAGATCCCGACGAATTGAGAACCTCCTCCTTTTTTTTTAAGTCGGTTAAAAAAGGACTATAAAGAGATTCTTTTAGTTTTCAAGAAAATAAATACAAGTGGTAAATTTTGTGAAGTAGACGTTTTGGGAGTAGTCGTTTTGAGAAATAGACTATTTGGGAATTGGTCGTTATGGGAAAGTAGACGAAATGGGAAATAGACATTTAGGGAATTACCATTTTGGGAAGTGGACGTTTTGGGAAAGTGAACATTTTGGGAAGTTGTCGTTATGAACCTAAAGGGGAATCCGCCATAGGACAAGACAGCTAAAAAAGGAATAAGCGCAAACCGCAACAATATTTTTTCTTTTGTTTTTCATCCTGAAGAATGCTGAACAACTTTAAGGGCCTCATTGGGAACTGGTCTATATCTTATTAAGTTATTTTAAATATAGATTACTTGCAAAAGGATAGAAGGGATGAAAATATTGTTAATAGTACGTTACAAAGAAAAAGTAAAAATTAAAATAATTTAGCGACTTTGTTTAACATATAATGAAATCAAATGGGATTCTGAGATTTGAGTAAATTTATTCCTTAATCATTGTTAGATGATGTCGCGAGCAGAAACTAGTTTTTAATTTGTTTAAATAAGGACGGATAGAGCCTTGGAATGTTTACTTTATTTCGTATGTTATTACATGCCTATGTAAACACTTCTGTCTGTTCATACAAACAATAGTTTACACGTTTCATTGGTTTTTACAGATCACTAAATATTAAAGCAAACAAAATCAATGGGCTTATTATTAATGGGTATTGCGGCCAAATAATTATAAGGCTTGAATAATTTATTTAAATCTTATTCAAACTTCAACAAAAAATTATTTTATTTGAGTGAATCAGTCAAATAAGTCACTCAGAAAGTTATAAAGCTATATGGACAGATTTCTATGGATGAGAACAAGCAAGAAACAGCATGAACACTCATTTAATTAACAAAATAAAAATGATACAATATTCATGTTGCATAATACGATGTGAAAAGTGCATCTTAGAAGTAGTTTAAAATAAAATATCTAAACATATAATAAAATCTTTATGAAGTCGAAACTTTACAGGCCGCACCAGAGAAAATTAACTCCGACGCTCGAGCTTCAAAACTCCAAAACGGCTGGACCAATTCTAACGAGACTTAGCGAAGTAATGGTACAGTCAGCTTTAGAGAAAAGTTACCTTACATGCTATTGCTATGGCGACGACGGTGAGGTGTCCTTTGGAGCTGACACTACTTCATTGTTTAAAGTAATCCTGATACATGTTCTGCAACCGATGTCAAAGCAAAAAATATAGTTGTAAGAATTTTGTTTTAATGTTTGTCCGGGATAAACTTACAAAGTACTCAGTTCGATTATAATCAAATTCTGCATGAATATTACCAAGAGTTCCGGTGAACATAAAGGCTATACATTATTACGCTATAATATTTATGGGATAAGGCGCCCGCCTCTCGTGTAAGACGTTGTGGGTTCGAATCCGGGCAAGTACCAATGTGACTTTTTCAATTCATATGTACTTCCTAAAGTTTATCTTAGACATCACTGTCATCCCGTGCCTCGGAAAGTACGTAAAGCCGTTGGTCCCGGTTGTCATTCGTAGAACTTTGACAGTCGTTACTGGTTAGTCAGAAATTCTGGCCAGCCTAACCACGGGGTATCGTGTCGCCCAGTTACTGGGTTGTGGAGGTCAGATAGGCAGTCGCTCCATGTAAAACACCGGTATCCAGCTGAATCCGGTTAGGTTGGCAGCCGACCCCAACACGGTTGGGAAAAGGCTAGGGAGATGATGAATATTTATGGGATGAACTAAACATCCAGGCATAGTGTTTTTGTCGCTTTATAGCGTCTCCGTGGACGACGTCGCGAGCAGCATTTAATACTTACGTAGATAAAACCTTCAAAAGTCATTTTAACCAGCCGACACATCTAAAAGAAGACCAGTCCCAACAGATGAACAAGACTCAGAGATCGGCGCTATTTCGCTCAACCAATTTGAAACAAAACAACACATGTGGCACCAGTACTTTACACACTTTTTAGTAAATTAATATTTATCATGAACATAGACAAATCACAAAACCTAAATTCCATTCACATGTCAAAAATAATAACTGATTTCAACTCATAAAAATAAAACCCACAAAACGAGTACATAACAAAAACATATTCAAAACCATATTTTTCACAATAGCGATTTCGCCTGAAAACCTTAATAAACCAGCCCACTCAATACCAATAAAGAGGTACTCAGTAATTCAATATCATTCATTTTCATTTGTGCTCCACAAATCAAATTAATACTCGCCATGTTGTTATTTTAATTGGGCATTATGTGTTGCGGAACAAAATTACCTAGCACCAAATTTACCTAATAAATGCATAATTATGTAACGTGTTTCATTTACAATTTCCCATTATCGTGGCAAGTAATTATGAAACAGTGCGTTAAACTTAATCAGCTTCAGATCTACGCTTTAAATAATTAGTTTTGTTGTGTATTTACATCCCTGTTTACTGATGTGTCTGCTCTAAAATGTTTTGTGTACGTTTCGGGTAATTTGAGGAGTCAGGTCAGTATGAATAATGACCGGTTCATATTTATAGCGCTCGTATCAAATGGACACTGTAAAATGAAGGTAGGTTATGCGTTAATTAAGTAAAAGTAAGTTCTATGCGTAATTATTTTTAAACTTTTATTTATTTCCTTTTTTTAATTAAACTTCAAAACCTTCAAAAAAAGTCGGTTAAAGATGGTATAATTCTGAAACTTTGTACGGAATAAATAAAGTAGGAGTCGTCTGTATGTTGTTTTTTTTTTGTATGTTTGTTACGCGATATCTTCGTCAATTGTAAACGGATTTGGATGGTTCTTGTTTTGTTTGCTAAGTCATGATTCAGAGGTGGTCCCATGGCTATTGATTCAGTGCTTCTCGATAAAATCATCAAGAACTAAAAAAATCGACGAATTATACATTGATGATAATGTGCGTTACTTCAAGTTTATTTTCTATTTTATAAAATTGTAAGTAGTTTTATTTTGAAAAAAAAAATTGCTTTGAAAGATACTGTAATACACAGTCAGACATTGGGACTCACCACTAAAAAGTAAAAAATAAAAAAACTTTTTCCAAAAAAATAATAACCGCCTTCAAAAACTAAACACTAAAAATAATTAAAATTTCGGAAGTGTTGGAAAATGTTTTTTAATCTTATAGTATCTCCTAAGTATATAAAATATTGCAGTTAAGATTATGGCCAAGATGTACTAGTTATTTGCTTTTATTGAAACTTGTCCAGTATTTAAACTCTCGGTTTTTTCATCGGATATTACAGCACTCTCATTATGAAACAATTCCAAAACATAGTTAAAAAACCATAGAACATGCATATTAAATGTTTCGAAAGATTGCTGCGCCAGCAAGAATTTTAATAAAAGGAAATATAGTGTACGACGTAACAGAAAAGGGTGAATAACCGTGAGATCGAGACTCGCCATTAAAAGTGAACAGTGCAAGTTCGCTCCGAGGATCAAATTCGAAGTTAACGAAATCGCTGTGCATCTTGGAACAACAATGAAAGTAGAAAACACAAGTTTCCTTCAGCACAACGTAGAATAACTCCTTTTTATTGATTCAAATAAAGACTTGCTTACTCACAGTTTTATATAAAGTTTGTACAATACAAATGCGGGATCAGATCGTAAATATATCGTTCAGTTACAGTTGGAAGGTGTTTTTATATTTAGTCATAAAACACACGTGGCCCTCAACCCTGACATCGTTACTTTTAAAGCACTATGACTGTAACAAAGACTTTTCAAAGGTCATTGAACCAAACGGCCACGTTCAATCTGAACGGACCCCAACTCGTTTTTTAGGGTTCCGTAGTCAACTAGGAACCCTTATAGTTTCGCCATGTCTGTCTGTCTGTTCGTCCGTCCTCGCTTAATCTCTGTGACCGTTAGCACTAGAAAGCTGAAATTTGGTACCAACATGTATATCAATCACGCCGACAAAGTGGTAAAATAAAAATTGGAAAAAAATGTTTTATTAGGGTAGCCCCCCTATATGTAAAGAGGGAAGTGTTTTTTTTTTTAATTTCAACCCTGTCGTGTGATATATTGTTAGATAGGTATTGAAAAATGAAAAGGGGTTTACTAAAATATTTTTTTGATAATGTCAATAATTTCGGAAATAATTGCTCCTAAAACAAAAATCAAAGCGTCCCCCCCTCTAACTTTTGACCCGTAGGTTTAAAAAATATGAAAAAAATCTGGAAAGTAGAACTTTATAAGGACTTTCTAGGAAAATTATTTTGAACTTGATAGAAATAACAGTTTTTGTACAAAAAAGACAAAAAGGTTGTACAAAATAATTTCTGCGTACTTAGTATGTCAACGTAACAAAAGCCTTTTTTTAAACTTATAAGTGGGAACACTTATTGTGACGGACGGGAAACTACGGAACCCTACATTGAGCGTGGCCCGACACGCTCTTGGCCGGTTTTTTTTTTAACTACATCCTTTTCCGAGTGTAAAATAATTTGCGCAAAAACCATTAAGGTCGAAGCCCTTTGTAGAAATTAAAAAGCTTATTTTATTTCTTGACTGCCTCCAAAGTCGGAAGCATTGAAACAAACTCCAATTAAAAGTAGAGCTTTGAGGTTCACACTAGAGTAATTAAAAGGGGTTCAATGTCTTGTAGTTTTAAGTTGGATAGTAATATCGAAACCAACCAACGATGTTTTTTGCATATTTTCATCAAAGGTTAGAAATTATAAACGGAAACAGCAATCAAAAACGTATTTGCTAATCAATATGTGCACGCCTATAAGTGGCGAATTCACCGCACAATACGAGAATGTCATAACTTCTAATGTAAACAATTAGTTAATAAGTCGTTGGTGTGTCAATAAATAAATATGTGCTCCTTATGACCTCGTGCGTGCGTTATTAACCGACTGCCGCAAGGAGGGTAACGTTTTTTAAAAAGGATATGAAGTCAAGACCAAAACATGTTTACACCACAAATTTCGTTTGCGCAAGTACGTCTAGCTTTACACGAGGTCACCTTACTTTGTAACAAAACAATTTTTAATATGCAAGTGTTTAAAAAATAGAGAATGATGTAAATGAAAAAGCCTTTTGCGGTCCTCATTAACATAATGTATGAAAAAGGCCACTTAAAGTTACGGCTGACGCTCTTGAACAATATGAGTTTCATCTTTTTTGTTTTTATGTATCAGGGAATAAAAGAACAAAGCACACTGTTAGATAAAGGAAACCTAGGTTATAACAGCTCTAAGGCCGCCTCAGGGATTCTAACTTTAGTGTCTTCTTTTGTGTCCACAGTTTATGTACTTTTTCACGTACATAATTATTTTTTTTGTTCCTAAGAATATATGAAGCACAGAGAAATCAAGGCGGTCTATATTATCCCTGAAACAGCAGTTTTAGAAGATAGACAAAGTTTTTTATGAAATACTGTCCAGAAGGCTTCGTTTAATATTAATAACTATAACCCAGTGTTGTCTCATATATGAACAAGGGTAGGGCCAGCAAGTCTTGCCATCGTTAAAGCTTTATTGCTCCGACAGATGTTTATGAATTATGTCTACCCGAAGTGATTCATAAATCTTATATTTTTGTGCAAATGTTAAATTATTGTTCTTATTAAAACCCGGAATTTTGTTTTACGCCTGGACATCAGAACGGGAGACTAAGGTTAAAACCAGTGTGCCGTTTTCCTGTCGTAATCTGAGTAATTGTACGCAAACAGTATGACCGTTTATATGAAAATAATTTAAAGCAAAAAACATTTTCTTGTGTTTTGTATAAATAACGTTGAAGAAGAAATTTTAAGCGAATATTCATATGGTCTGTTATTAAATCTGAAGTAACCTTTTATCGCAGTTTAAACTTATTAATAGGTTCTAATACAACACTGGCTGGCCATTTAAATCAAATACTGTTAACACTGACGGGTGGACAGAGCTCCGCGAAGCGGGACTCTTATTTTCCTCTGCAAAATTTAATGGAACCTAACCAAACTTAACCTCATAGCCCATTGTTGAGTTTAAATAGTTGCCTAGGCACTAATTAGTAGGCTAGGCAAGTAGATACACGTTATCGATCCAAGTCATTCGCCTAGATGCCAAACGAGGCTCTGTCGCTCTTGCTCTGATTAAATGTTGAATTAGGCACGATTTGTATAAATTAGGCACTATTTAATATTTAGACATAATCGTTGTTTTCAATGATAAGATGAATACAGCTAAAGAAGTGTGCATAGTCTCTTAGACACTTCGGCGGTATATCGTCAATGCATTTGTGTTTATTGATAACTTGTGTCAAATCTTGTAGCTATAGGTTAGTCTTATTTGAGAGCAGACCGACTATTGATAAAGTTGTGATCGATAAAGTTTAAAGGCAAGAGTTTCGATGGTGTTTAAGGACATGTCCGGGTAGTTATTTGGTACTGGAGTAGGTACGCGGTCCAATAAATGTGGTTGTTTAAGTATGCCAGTAGGTAGTTTGAAGTTTATGACAAGTTTGTCGTAACTAGACTGGGTAAAAAGTACCTGCGGTGAAAAGCTTAACGCCTCTATGGTGCGTTTTCATCTTTCATTTTAGTTTTAACAGCCGAGACGTAATTATTTAAAGAAGTGCAGCGTAATTTACTCTGAGCTTCTAAAAGAATTTCTACTCTAAAAGATAATGAGATTCTTGTAGAACGGCGTGTGGCGTCTGAGATAATGCGACCGCTTAAACATAGTGACGTTATAAAAAAACTGATGTATTTACGTCAATCTTGAAGCAAAAACTAATTTTAATTTTACTGTCAACGTCCTCTTGCAACTGGACTCTAAAAAAGGCATAAAACATTTTCACTTGCAATTGCTCGCAATTCCTGAACGTTTGAGAGCAGCATTAATGTTTTTCACGTAGGGTTTTAGTAGGTTATATTTAGAACGTTCCACCACCGTCTGGCGGACGTGAAAAAAAGTACAATAAATGACGCTGTCACTTGCAGTCAGCGAGAGCTAACGAATATGAATGGAGCAGTGTGCCCGGTCAACGGAATGCTGCCAACTTAAAAAATTGACATTACGGGAAAATATTAAATAGTATTCAGTATCATTTAATATATTTTCCAGAGCTAATTAGGGAAACGTTTCCACTAGTGAAACTGGCCGTAAAAATATGGTATCTGGTGCTGGGTTGGATTTTATTGTTATTGAACACGAAACATGGACGGACGAGTTCATTCATTTGCACGACTTTGGTGGTGAAACGTGATGTTTGGCGATTGGTTTTGACAAAAATTGGCCGAAATGTAAATGATTGTAAATACTCCTGTCATTTATTTAGGCCAAATTTGTAAACGGACATACATTGAAGGGGTCTAGAATGGGATCCCTTTTAAATAGTTACCCAATAAATAATAATCTCATGTTCAGATTTCGAAATCCACTTCAAATTCGAAGTGATATTGGCTTGAATACATTTTGCTTAGTAAGTATTATGTTAAAAAAACTACAGACGTCATAACACTCAGTTAAAGACTATGTTCATCAACGAAATATAATAAATTACTTACCAATTTTTATAATAAACCTAAGTACTATGTTCATGATATATCTAGCCATAATAACTAGAAACATATAATGTTGACTCCACCACCTTTATACAAAATTATCTGCTCACAACTTAAGCAGATTAATTTTAATAACTAACTTCTGAGGTCGCAAAACTTGTTAACTAACGGAATTTAATAATCTTACAATCGGCAACATGGTTTTAGTGTCGAATTTAATAAGTATTAAGTTATCTTTGTATTGGTGACTTTGGAACTACAAAGTTATATCAAAGTCTCTTCGACTAACTGTTCCAGGGATGTTCCCCTTAGATCTATTCTAGGAAAGTATAATTACACAGTACTGGTAAATTGCTGGAAGATAATCTGTCGGTAATTAATGTAACGGGAACATTACATATCAGAAGTTCAATGCCTTAAAATATAGTCTTGTGTTTCAAAAAGGGTTATAATTTCACATTCATAATAATGGGATTATAAATGTAAATAATGGGATAGGTTGAGGATTTTGAGGGCTTTATAGAAATACTAGCTTTTGCCCGCGGCTTCGTCCGTGTGGCATAGTTCCCGTTCCCGAGAGATTTCCGGGATGAAAACTATTCTATGTCCTTTCTCGGGTACCAGACTATGTCTGCACCAATTTTTTTTCACATCGGTCCAGTGTTTTAGGCGTGAAGAAGAGACAGACAGACAGACAGACAGATGGACAGACAGATAGACAGACAGACAGACAGAGTTACTTTGACATTTATAATATTAGTACGGATTAATTTCTACTATGTGTAGTTATTTTTTTTATAGAAAGGCTACGTATATGAGCTGTAATAGAGCGGTCCAAGTTTTTATTTTAATCCTCCGAACACACGAGATTCAAGAGACAATAGAGAGACATTACAGCGCGTTAGCTGGCTGTCGCTTGGTCGTCGAAAGGTTAAGTGCAAATTTCTCCAAACTTAGATCTCCAAATTTTATTATGTATTTAAATCATAATAAAATTTTCTTTTGATTTAGATTGTTTTTTTTTTTTATATATTTTTAATTTTCAAATTCTAAGTTCATTGTCTCCCTTGCCCTCCTCAATTTTATGATACCACAGATAAAGTAACGATACGCTGTAAACAATTTAAAATATAAGTTCATAAATCTGTATTATCATGAACCGTTACAGTCGTAGTGATGTAATGCATGGAATTAGGATTTATTTCGACCATTACTCATTGCCGGCCGGCCGGCTCTCGTTTATTATGTATGACCTAGCTGTAGCTAACGAAAGGCTGGATTTTTGTACGTGAATGTACACTTGTATAGGTTAGTTAAGGCTAGAACCTGTTTTCTTTTCTTTATTTTTAGGGTTCTGAAACGGCCGCCAAACGGCGGTCCCGTGTGACTGAGTTCTATTACTAATATACTTTATGTCAGACAGGTGTCTGTCATGAGGCTGTTTCGTTTGAGCCCTATTAGACTTGAGACAATCACGTGCTTTACTGTGGTCGCAATTATAAACGTACAGAAATTAAAGAGGAAACTACAGCTCCTGCCGGGGTTGCGGAATAGTTCTAATAGTTACCGCGGTCCTGGAACATAAAGGGCATAGGTATTGCAGAGGCGTCCCTATTGTACCGGGAATTCAATTCTACATTATTTAAAATACTTTCATTTTATTCACTCTTACACATATAATGTCAGTCATGATTTTGAAATGAAACTTTTTAATATGATTTTGGTCGGCAACCTGACGGACTGCCAAGTTGTCTTTTGATTATATAGTTTTGGTATCAGGACACATGCGCGAAAGACATTTGCGCGAAAGACACTTGCGCGCGGCCATTTGGGCGAATGGACACATGCGCGAATGGACGTTTGCGCCCATAGACATTTCCGCGAATGGACACTTGCGCGACTAGACGTTTCCGCGCCAAACCACTTGCGCGAAGCCCTTTGCGCGACGGACACTTGCGCGACGGACACTTGCGCGCCAGACAGTTCCGCGACAGACGTTTGCGCCCAAACACTTCCGCGACTAGACACTTGCGCGAACTTTTTATTAAAAGGACATTGGGCAAATTTAAAAATATTATGTAATGGGTACCAATATTTTTTTATTTACTTTCGGTTTACATGGCGTCCACATATCTACCGAAGGTGGTAAGTCGTTTACAAAAGCAAGATGGCGGCCATAATATTTTTCACAAAATACGTCATGGGTGTCGATTTCATGGTTTTTTGGGGTGCCAAGGTCAATAATGAGGTCGCTTTGAGAATCCAAGATGGCGGCCGTGACCTTTATCATAATATGCATCATGGGTGTCGTTTTTATGGTTTTTTGGGGTGCTAAGGTCGAAAATGAGGTCGATTTGAGAATCCAAGATGGCGGCCGTGACCTTTCTCACAATAATTATGCATCATGGGTGTCGTTTTCATGGTTTTTTGGGGTTCTAAGGTCGAAAATGATGTCGATTTGAGAATCCAAGATGGCGGTCGTGACCTTTTACACAATATGCATCATGGGTGTCGTTTTCATGGTTTTTTGGGGTGCTAAGGTCGAAAATGAGGTCGATTTGAGAATCCAAGATGGCGGCCGTGACCTTTCTCACAATATGCGTCATGGGTGTCGTTTTCATGGTTTTTTGGGGTGCTAAGGTCGAAAATGAGGTCGATTTGAGAATCCAAGATGGCGGCCGTGACCTTTTACACAATATGCATCATGGGTGTCGTTTTCATGGTTTTTTGGGGTGCTAAGGTCGAAAATGAGGTCGATTTGAGAATCCAAGATGGCGGTCGTGACCTTTTACACAATATGCATCATGGGTGTCGTTTTCATGGTTTTTTGGGGTGCTAAGGTCGAAAATGAGGTCGATTTGAGAATCCAAGATGGCGGCCGTGACCTTTCTCACAATATGCATCATGGGTGTCGTTTTCATGGTTTTTTGGGGTGCTAAGGTCGAAAATGAGGTCAATTTGAGAATCCAAGATGGCGGCCGTGACCTTTCTCACAATATGCATCATGGGTGTCGTTTTCATGGTTTTTTGGGGTGCTAAGGTCGAAAATGAGGTCGATTTAAGAATCCAAGATGGCGGCCGTGACCTTTCTCACAATATGCGTCATAGGTGTCGTTTTCATGGTTCTTTGGGGTGCTAAGGTCGAAAATGAGGTCGATTTGAGAATCCAAGATGGCGGCCAAGACCTTTCTCACAATATGCATCATGGGTGTCGTTTTCATGGTTTTTTGGGGTGCTAAGGTCGAAAATGAAGTCGATTTGAGAATCCAAGATGGCGGTCGTGACCTTTTACACAATATGCGTCATAGGTGTCGTTTTCATGGTTTTTTGGGGTGCTAAGGTCGAAAATGAGGTCTATTTGAGAATCCAAGATAGCGGTCGTGACCCTTTACACAATATGCATCATGGGTGTCGTTTTCACGGTTTTTTGGGGTGCTAAGGTCAATAATGAAGTCAATTTGAGAATCCAAGATGGCGGCGGTGACCTTTCTCACAATATGCATCATGGGTGTCGTTTTCATGGTTTTTTGGGGTGCTAAGGTCGAAAATGAGGTCTATTTGAGAATCCAAGATGGCGGTCGTGACCCTTTACACAATATGCATCATGGGTGTCGTTTTCACGGTTTTTTGGGGTGCTAAGGTCAATAATTTATTTATTTATTTATTCATTCATCCACTTAAACTATCCTTACAGGTATTACCCTAATGCGACAGTTCAGATTTTTTTTCACAAAACATATTTTACACCTAATTACTATTTAACTAAATATAAATACATATAAGCATACTAAAACACTTATTATTTACTTAATCTACAACACATAATAATGAAGTCAATTTGAGAATCCAAGATGGCGGCGGTGACCTTTCTCACAATATGCATCATGGGTGTCGTTTTCATGGTTTATGGGGTGCTAAGGTCGAAAATGAGGTCGATTTGAGAATCCAAGATGGCGGCCGTGACCTTTCTCCGTGACTTTTCTGACCTTAGCACCCCAAAAAACCGTGAAAACGACACCCATGATGCATATTGTGTAAAGGGTCACGACCGCCATCTTGGATTCTCAAATAGACCTCATTTTCGACCTTAGCACCCCAAAAAACCATGAAAACGACACCCATGATGCATATTGTGAGAAAGGTCACCGCCGCCATCTTGGATTCTCAAATTGACTTCATTATTGACCTTAGCACCCCAAAAAACCGTGAAAACGACACCCATGATGCATATTGTGTAAAGGGTCACGACCGCTATCTTGGATTCTCAAATAGACCTCATTTTCGACCTTAGCACCCCAAAAAACCATGAAAACGACACCCATGATGCATATTGTGAGAAAGGTCACCATCGCCATCTTGGATTGTCAAATTGACCCCATTTTTGACCTTAGCACCCCAAAAAACCATGAAAACGACACCCATGACGCATATTATGATAAAGGTCACGGCCGCCATCTTGGATTCTCAAATCGACCTTAGCACCCCAAAAAAACCATGAAAACGACACCCATGATGCATATTGTGAGAAAGGTCACGGCCGCCGTCTTGGATTCTCAAATCGACATCATTTTCGACCTTAGAACCCCAAAAAACCATGAAAACGACACCCATTATGCATATTGTGAGAAAGGTCAAGGCTGCCATCTTGGATTCTCAAATCGACCTCATTTTCGACCTTAGCACCCCAAAGAACCATGAAAACGACACCCATGACGCATATTGTGAGAAAGGTCACGGCCGCCATCTTGGATTCTCAAATCGACCTCATTTTCGACCTTAGCACCCCAAAAAACCATGAAAACGACACCCATGATGCATATTGTGTAAAAGGTCATGACCGCCATCTTGGATTCTCAAATCGACCTCATTTTCGACCTTAGCACCCCAAAAAACCATGAAAACGACACCCATGATGCATATTGTGAGAAAGGTCACGGCCGCCATCTTGGATTCTCAAATCGACATCATTTTCGACCTTAGAACCCCAAAAAACCATGAAAACGACACCCATGATGCATATTGTGAGAAAGGTCACGGCTGCCATCTTGGATTCTCAAATCGACCTCATTTTCGACCTTAGCACCCCAAAAAACCATGAAAACGACACCCATGATGCATATTGTGTAAAAGGTCACGGCCGCCATCTTGGATTCTCAAATCGACCTCATTTTCGACCTTAGCACCCCAAAAAACCATGAAAACGACACCCATGACGCATATTGTGAGAAAGGTCACGGCCGCCATCTTGGATTCTCAAATCGACCTCATTTTCGACCTTAGCACCCCAAAAAACCATGAAAACGACACCCATGATGCATATTGTGTAAAAGGTCACGACCGCCATCTTGGATTCTCAAATCGACATCATTTTCGACCTTAGAACCCCAAAAAACCATGAAAACGACACCCATGATGCATAATTATTGTGAGAAAGGTCACGGCCGCCATCTTGGATTCTCAAATCGACCTCATTTTCGACCTTAGCACCCCAAAAAACCATAAAAACGACACCCATGATGCATATTGTGTGTTTTGTGTAAAAGGTCTCGACCGCCATCTTGGATTCTCAAATGGACCTCATTTTCGACCTTAGCACCCTAAAAAACCTTGAAATTGACACCCATTACGTATTTTGTGAAAAATATCATGGCCGCCATCTTGCTTTTGAAAACGACTTACCACCATCGGTAGGTATGTGGACGCCATATAATAAAAACTAAGTAAATAAAAAAATATTGGTACCCCTTAATAATATTTTTAAATTTGCCCAATGTCCTTTGGAAAAAAGTTCGCGCAAGTGTCTAGTCGCGGAAGTGTTTGGGCGCAAACGTCTGTCGCGGAACTGTCTGGCGCGCAAGTGTCCGTCGCGCAAAGGGCTTCGCGCAAGTGGTTTGGCGCGGAAACGTCTAGTCGCGCAAGTGTCCATTCGCGGAAATGTCTATGGGCGCAAACGTCCATTCGCGCATGTGTCCATTCGCCCAAACGGCCGCGCGCAAGTGTCTTTCGCGCAAATGTCTTTCGCGCAAGTGTACCAGATCCTATAGTTTTATCTCACTGTTCCGTGAAAATATGTATAATCTTAGGTTTCATATTGCAAGACCAGCCACAATCTCTACAGTTGTTTAATAATGTTATTGTCGGCCGGCAATTGTTTAATGAGTGGAGCTTAGTAGCGCTCATGTCGGATGCCATATAGATGGAGTTAGTTTAAATAATCTAAGTTACGCTGACGATATGGTGTTGCTGAGCCCCACAGTAGGTGGAATTAGAAAGCTGCTAGCCATCTGTGAGAGATATGCTGAGCAACATGGCCTGAAGTATAATCCAAAAAAGAGTGAGTTGTTGGTGTTTAGAGGAAGAAATAGGAGTCCCTCAAATGTCCCGCCGGTAGCACTCAATGGTTCTCTGTTACAGAGGGTTACACAATTTAAATACTTGTGCCATGTAGTGACGGACGATCTTAAAGATGACGCAGATATGGAAAGAGAGCGCAGGGCGATGGCTGTGAGGGGTAATCTGCTGGCTCGTAGGTTTGCTGGTTGTTCAGTATCGGTGAAAATAACACTTTTCAAGGCGTTTTGTCAAACATTTTACACCAGCAGCCTGTGGGCCAATCATACCCAAAAAGCAGAAAACACCCTGCGTATTCGGTACAAAAATGCCTTCAGGATGCTGTTGAGGCTTCCGCCTTACTGTAGCGCGTCGTGAATGTGTGCCGAATGCCGATGCGCACACAGACGACTATTTCGCGTTAATGCGCGAGAAAGTGGCATTACTATTACGCAGAGTGAGAGGGAGTAGCAATAGCATTCTGAAGAAAGCACGCAGAAAGGTTGGAGGGGCCTACAATGGATAGATTAATCAAGCTACATGTCAGACATGGAGCTTGATAAAGCTACAAATTGGTCCTAAATTGTGTTTTGATTTTTGTCTTACTGTTTGCGTTTTATGTGTTTTTTACTAATATAGTTTTTAAGTTTATGTAATACTAACACGCTATGGGCCCGCGATGCCTGACAATAAAAGATTTATATTTTTATTTTATTTTTTGTTTTTGTAATGATAATAATATTTTTGTTTATTTAAAACAAAAACTACTCTACGGTACAATATATTACTGCAGCAGCCGTAAAACAGCATTTATCCTTACTAGTATTATAAATGCGAAAGTAACTCTGTCTGTCTGTACAGACAGAGTTACTTTCGGATAGAGATAGACAGCTTCTCTTTACGCCTAAACCTCTGAACCGATTTGAATGAAATTTGGTATAGTCAGTATAACAGATATAGTCTGGAACCCGAGAAAAACCATAGGATAGTTTTCATCCCGGAAATATCCCGGGAACGGGAACTATTATTACACGCGGACGAAGTCGCGGGTAAAAGCTAGTTAAGTATAAGTATATTTCGCGGAAACGCCAAACCACATCACATAATCTAGTAATAGGTATTCATAACCATTCAGAAGTACCCTTCAGTGTAGCAGAAATCTCTTTGCAATGCAAAGATGAATTGCCACCCAAGTCCCTAACAATTAATATTCATTCCCTTCATTATTTCCATGACGAAGCTATTAAAATCTTAAGACGTTTTCAGCCGTAATCTGAGTATGTGTGTTCGTGATAATATTTGGCTCATAATTTAATGTGTGAGATGTTTTCATGAATGGGTCGTAATTGTTTTCTGTTTAATCTAGGTTGAAAGAAAAACGAACCGTTAACTGAGGAATATATATATCGTTAAAAAAGTAAATTTTTAAAATAGAAGTAAATCAAATGACGTTAATTATTATTTTCATCAACATTATGAACAAACTACCTACATATGTGTTGGATGTCGGAAAACTTAGGAAAAGCGTAGAAACAAGTCTGATCCTTTGGACCAAAGAAAACAGGGAGACGGTAATGCGCTAGGCACTGAATGCACTACTTCTTCCATTACTAATGCGCTACGCTTCGCCACCTGGAGTGTACAAAAAAAGGTTGTTAACAAAAGAAAGAGCTAAATAAAATTTATCGAAAGAAAACAACCCATACTAGGCTTCTTTTGGTGAAACATAATAATATGCCGTACATAAATCGTTATTAATTGTATGATGTATTATAAAATACTTATTTATATTGGTATTTTTTTGGGGAGTGGGAAATTATCAAATGACTGCCAGCTCCCGTCCTGGGTGCGGCGGGAGGGCGTGTCAGACTTTTATTGACTAAAACCTACTCATGTTCCTTCGATTGCCCTTTATGTTCCAGGGTCGGTTCCCTATACATTTGCATAAAATTTTAAGACCTAATATTTATTTATTTATTTATTTATTTATTTATTTATTTGTTTCAGGCATCAAGGCCCATATAAACATATACAATACAATATTAATATAAAACTTAAACATACTATAAATATACATTACATAATAACTAAAACTAGTGCACACGAAGTGTCGGCGTCGTGTTTCGCTGACTGGTGTCATGTAGGCGGCCACGAAACCGGCGGTACATAACACCTTTCGGCCAGAACTCTTCCTTGAGGAACTTCTCGAGATGGTGTGTCGGAACGCGCACCACGAACGACTTGAAGTTCGTGTTGTGACGCGGCTCCAACCTCTCGACCCTCAAGGTCCAGTTGGTCTTCACGCGCACGTACTCCACGATCTCTTCAACCTTCGTAGAGTGGTGCAATCTGGACA
Source organism: Athetis lepigone (assembly GCA_033675125.1). Lineage (NCBI taxonomy): Eukaryota > Metazoa > Arthropoda > Insecta > Lepidoptera > Noctuidae > Athetis > Athetis lepigone. The sequence continues at coordinate 12,664,008 of CM066243.1, read as the reverse complement.
CGTAGAGCAGCGTTGTCGGTGCGGCTGGACGCAACAGCGCGTTGGGTCCTGCCAGCGCAGTACCACACTGGTTCCGACAAGGAGGCTTCTTCTTCTTCTCAACCTTGATGAAACCATCCTTGTCGCTCTTGTCCTTCTCTGGACCCTGCCTTTTCGGAACCTGTTTTGGTTTTGACAGGCTCCGTTTACCCCCTTTTGCTTTGTCCGCTAATTTAACCTGCGAGTTTAGTGGCTCAACAGTATTTTACTTCGCATAATGTTGTTTGGCATAATTATATTTTCGCATAACATAATTACGCATAACTGCTCATGCATAACTTTTTTAAGCATAATGTCTCTAACCATAATAATGATTAGGCATAATATTCTAAAGCATAAACTTATTAAGCATAAAGTTCTAAAGCATAACATTTGTAAACATAATGTCCTAAAGCATAAAATTTAAAGCATAAATTTCGCATAAAAATATTAAAACATATTTTTATAGGTATAACAATGGAAAATTTATGAACACCTAGAATATTTAGACACTATACCCGCATGCAAGCAAGCATGCAGTATGCAGCATGCAAGCAAGCATGCAGTATGCAGCATGCAAGCAAGCATGCAGCATGCAAGCAAGCATGCAGCATGCAGGCAAGCATGAAGCATGCAAGCAAACATGCTGCATGCAAGCAAGTATTCAGCATTCAAGCAAGCATGCAACATGCAGCAGGCAGGGTTTCTGTGACGGCTCCGGCGCTGCGGGCCTCCGGCGGCTCCACGCGTGCTAATCGTCGCAGACGGCTTTCGCTCACCGCCGCAGCTTCGGCTTGTTGGCCGGCTTCGCCGGCCAGCCTCAGCCGCCTGCTCCTCAGCCCGCGGGCCGCCTCGCCCCTACGCGCCTACGCGATTTTAAATAACACTCTAGGGGTAGGGCAAACAAGACTACGTGGAGTCGGTTTTGCAGCAATTCGGTTCTGTCACTAATTTTTGTTGCACAGCATATTAACTTTTTAACCAACAATTTATTTGATTGTTACAGAAACTACAGCAAATTGGTTTGCTTTACATAATGTCATGTATATTTATATTTATATATCATTTGCATGAAAATTGTTTTTGTTATTTATATTAATTGTATGCCTAAACATTATTATGATAATAGTCATTAGGCCTACTAACGTTATGCTAAATAGTCTTTAGGCCTACTAACGTTATGCTAATAGTCATTAGGCCTACTAAAGTTATGCGAATCAAATTTATGCCAAAACAAATTAGTCTTTATCATGATTATGCCAACATAAAATGTATGCCTAAAAAAAATATGCCGAAGTATTATTATGCCAAAACAAATTGTGCCAAAATCGTTATGCCGAAGTATATTAGGACAAAGAATATTATGCGAAAAGAAGGGATCCCTCCAGGGTCACGGTAACTATTATAAACATTCCGCAAGCCGGCAGGCGTTGGCCCTGTTGGGCCTCTTCCTGTGCTGACTTCTCATTGAGGCGCGCGTGGAACACTAACGCGCCGTCGACGCGGTCCTGGTCCTAGCGGGGCGGCGAGCTACCCATCGCTCGCCATCCATGAAAGCTATCGTCATTATCAAAGTCATCATTTTCACAAATATTTAGTTGATGTTGTATTTAAAGTGTGCCGCGCATGGGCGGACCATCGACTTGTCCTCGTAGAGGCGATCGGTGGCGGTGACCTCTCGCGCGCCTCCGCTTCCTTCACAAGCATAACTGCTTAGCAGAAGGAGGCGACGGCATCCCATTCCATCTCACCCCGAAGCATGGCCTGAACCAGCGCCGGACGCGAGAGGTCACCGCCGCCGATCGCCTCTACGAACATACATACCGACAAATATATATCAAAAATGGAATTATGTTCTGTTGGTTACATTTTACCACTCCAACATTTATTTTTGAAATGCTACAGAATGTGTAGAAAGATGAACAGAAGATCCTATATTATATCATAATATCATTACTATTATAAGCATGTAACGAACATAAACAATGTATATGCAACGAGTAATATACAATAACAGAAACTATGCAAATAGTTTCATAGGATATAGGATGGAGACCTTGACATTTGGGAAAGTTTGGAGTTCATTGTCCTATTTATTTTCTTCTATCTACTATGTTTTGTCTCATTTATATTCTTTAGCGAAAACATCTGAAGGAAAAAATAAACATGAATTCACCATTTTATATTTAAGGTTAACAGTACTCTTTATATTCATTGACCTCTGTAAAATATATATATATTTTTTTTTTTCACTTGCCAGTTAGTTCCTTGAAGTACATCTACTTATAAAGAATGTGACGGGCCACTAGTTAATGTGCTCCTCTCCCACATGAGATTACGGGTAAACTGAGCAAGTACCAATATGATTATTATTTCAATACATAGGTACTATATTTGTATCGAAATTCGGTTAGACTTTGAGCTGACCCTAACATAGTTGCGATGTGGTTAGGTATATACATAGATAGAATTAGTATAGTAGAAAAAAGTACCTGTGAATAAACAGATAGAAAAATAATTCCTCCATCGCAGTGAACTAATCCATTTAATAGCAAGTTTTATGTCCTGGGTGTTCAAGAACATAGTTGCGATGAGGTTAGGTATATAAATAGATAAACTTAGTATAGGAGATAAAAGAACCTGTAAATAAACAGATAGAAAAATGTTTGCCTTTATCGCAGCGAAGTAATCCATTTAATAGCAAGTTTTATGTCCTGGGGGTTCAAGAACAAAAGTTTGAGTCACTTCGATTACACTTGTTCGGTGTCCGCAGGGAGCATAGTCGACTCACATGCTACCCACTGCGATTTTTCCAACAAACAATTTTACGCTATTCTTAACACCATTCGAAATTCATGTCATGTAAGAAAACGTTCAATATTACCTCGATCATCCATTCATCATTTTCTTATCGCTCAAGCAGCGATCGTGATCTTTATAAGTTCGAGAATTTTCTCGAAGATGCTACGTCGTTCATGTTCACGTAGACCCAGATTCGATATATATTTTACGTGTTTCGTCTTCCTAGTCGATTTCCATGTACTGTTTATAGTTCCTATGGGAGCTATAAACTTGCGGAGCCAAAAGTGTTGTGTCACTCAATACACTTTGATTGAAAAGTAGGCCTCTATAAATAAAAGATGTACGAAGGTGGATTGTCATGTATTGAAGGAATGACATCATCAAAATTGCAAAATCCTGCGGTAGTAGCGCCGAAAGTCGTGGAAAACATTAACGTTTTATTATTTGAACGTTCTTTAACGACTTGATGAACGCTCAAAGAAACGCCATTAATAATAGCCGCCTATTATTGTCACACTTTGTGAAAAGGGCGTCTTCTTGTATAGAGAAGACACTGATGATAGATTTCAAGCATTTATTTATTTAATTTGTTGTGTAGTCCAGGTTTACTCACGTTGTTTTATTACAACCCGAGGTAAAACATAGACCTTTACAAGTAGAGTTATGTGAAATAAAAAAATAGGCCAAGTGCGAGTTGAAATCGCACCAACGGTAACGGTTCCTTATGAACTAATCTAATTAATTATGCTTTACTAGACATGGCTTCATGCAAAATTTAATGATTTTAAGTATACTAGAAGTAAGTAGATATAGTCTAGGCTTTGATTTTCATGGCGAGGACCAAAAATGATGCAGACGAGTGTTTACGTTTCGTTACAGTTCAAAGTGCGATTTTTTTCCAGGTCCAAGTAATTCGAGACGTAACAGAAAGACAATAGCAGCGCGACAGCCGGCTGTCAAAAGGTTAATACTCCACGCTTTCCTTAGAAACGGGTCTTGACAGTCAAGCAGAGAGACAGCCGAACAAGGCAGTGACCCTATGAGGTATCATATATTTTCCTTACCTAACTTAACCATAATTAAACCAAACAGATGAATCCTTTTCGCGAAAACAAAGGTATAACTTTCCTTAGAAAAATTAAAACAGTTAACACGTTCCCCGCTATCAATTCCGGGAATACGTGTAGCAGCTTTCCAAGTCCAAATTGCGGTCAGCGTTACAGACACAAAAGGCGGTACACCGAACAGTTTGTGAAACTTTATAGTACCTTTGTACGGCGCGAGCTGAACTTCTTACAAACATTGGCACCGCGCCAGACCGAAACTTACCTTACTTAGTCCGCCATGCACGTCTAAGCAGTTTTCAGCGAAATTATTTCAACTCCCAATGCGAATGAAGTTGATAGAAGGAAATGTTTGAAAATCTTTTGAGGTGTTTGTGTATTTTGGAATTTTAATTACAAAATTGACAGAAAGTCAAAAGGTAGTAAAAAAAAACAATAAAATGCGAGCCGGAGGATGAACTTGTTCACTAACGTTTTCCTAAATGTAAAGAAATATTTTTGTTTTCGAATTTTTATATCCATTATGTAGATAAAAGACTTATTAAACGAGTGTTTCATAAGGGTTTAGTTTTAATTTTTTACCCGAACTTACGGAACTCTAAAATTTTTATGTATTAAGTTCTATTAGAACCATGTGACTAAGTTTTCACGCGCGCCTCAAAGAGCAGTCAGCACGAGAAGGAGCCCAACAGGGCCAACCTGCCGGGGTTGCGGAATAGTTATAATAGTTACCGTGACCCCGGAACATAAAGGGCAACCGAAGGCACAAGAGTGGGTTTTAGTCAGTAAAAGTCTGACACGACCTCCCGCCCCACCCAGGACGGGAGAAGTCATTTTATGATTTCCCCCTCACCAAAAAAAAACCTGTATTTGATAATTTGATATCATACAAACTTTTGTTATAAAGCTATTAATAGTTTGTGGAATTAGAGGAAACCTTAAAAACTACAAGATCGTATTAAAAAATGTACTCATTGGCAATAGGCATAATAAGCGGGTTTTAGGCCACGAAATATTTATTATTAAAATTGCTTGATTAATCTTTATGATTTCGCACAAAATATGAAAAAGGAGATACTGAGAAAATAGCGAAACGATCTCAAGAGCATAATTGATTTGAGAATGCCAGCGATGGCTCCCAAAAATTAACCATACCTATTCTTACTTAGGTTATGCAACGAGCACTAAAAGCATTGAACGTCATAAAAAGCAGAAGATATTGCCCATCATAAGCACATAACAATATAAAGGGTACATAATCCACAAGCATCCTTTTGTAGGGACGACTAATGACATGTGAAATTTTAGGAGTCATCTTACTTGAGCAACAGCCTTATATTTACTTCGGAATATTAAAAGCGAATAGCGCCAAGTTCTTACAATATTCTAAGCATGATTTCCATATTATTGTTGGGCATTTCAAAATGAAAGAGGCAACAAACAATGCATTAAAACTTTAACCACGTTTTCGAAGTAAAAGTAACAATGATGGTTTTAGTCACTCACGTGCCATCAATTGTATTTTCATTTTTGCAATCATCGATCATTAGAAGATTTTTATTCACTCTATTACTTACCCTAAATTGTTAGAAAATTTTCATTAAGACGTAGGTTGATTACTAATGTGGCATAAATACATTTTTTTGATTGAAACGAATCTATTGATTTTCAATAAATGAAAAATTAATCTTCTCTTAAGACAATCAAATCAATTGATTTCAAACGAACCAACTCTGTTGAACTCTGTTGAGAATTATTTATGATAATCGAGTTTTGTATTCAATTTCCTTTCCATTACGAACAATAATCCATGAATTATGGCGAATAGAAACTCATCCCCTTCTTGTTGACTCGAGTTATAAACACTTAGTTCATTTATGAATCTTTTGTTGTTGTAATTTTAAGAGCAAAGATTATATAGCATTCAATACTTTATGTTCTTTTTGGCAATATTTTTTACTATTTTCCTTACCCTTTATACATCAAAGAGCAGAATTCCATTTATTTTGAAATGAACAACGTCATATTTCTGCAATTTTATTTTAAATCTATACTAATATTATAAAGAGGTAAAATTTGTAAGTTTGTAAGTTTGTATATTTGTAAGTTTGTATGTTTGGGGTAATCTCTGGAACCAATAAACCAATTCCAAAAATTTTTTCACTGGCAGAAAGCTACGTTATTCCTGAGTGCTATAGGCTATAAATTATTTTTATAACATGTATATTAACCGAGCTATCGCAACTTTTGTCTAGCAAGTCGGAAAAAATTACCTCATAAAACAGAATTATTTGCGTGCGCTGCCTAAACAGTTGCTTAAAATTAAAAACAATGTATGGCAACTTGGTTTGTCTTAATTATTTCTACAAAAAAGTCCGCGATACCATATCTCTATCTTTTATATTTTATTTTTTATACTACTTTTATTGCTTTAAAAAAATGATTTTTCGGCATACTTACGTTTGGTTGATTATTTGAGCAACAAAATATTAATTCTTAAGACAATAAATTATTTCAGTATCACAAGGACATCATACAGATAAGATTTGCCATTTACAGTATGTCAACTGGTCATATAGTTCCGGAGATAATATAAAAGTACTAAAACGCAAAATGCCCCTAGCGTAATTTTCATTGTGCGGAAGTCATTTATAATTTCAAAAATACCTTTGAAGATATTCACAGTTTTAAAATTACTCCGCAGCAAACAATATAAATGATAGTATGTAATAGAACTGCTTTTTAGCGAAAAAAGGCCGCCTATTGTACTCTTGCATATTTGTTTGTATTGTCCTTTACTGTTTTTGTCCTATTGGTGTACAATAAAGAATATTGGCTGATGGCTTTGCAAGATATTCGTAGCTTATACATCAGAATAACACATCTGGGTCGTCATAAAGGCGCGTGTAAGAGGTTAGGGGTTCGAATCCGGGCAAGTACCAATGTGACTTTTTCAATTCATATGTTCTTTCTATAGTTTATCTTGGATATCACTGACGTCCCGTGCCTCGGAAAGCATGTTAAGCCCCGGTTGTCATTCGTAGAACTTTGACGCTAGGGGTATTCAGAAGCCAGAAAGTCTGACCAGTCGAACCAAAGGGTATCGTCGCCCAGTTACTGGGTTGTGAAGGTCTGATAGGCAGACGCTTCACGTAAAACACTGGTATCCAGCTGAATCCGGTTCGGCTGTAAGCCGACCCCAACATAGTTGGGAAAAGGCTAGGGAGATGATGATCCTCCTCACAGTACACGGACATTTCGGGAGGTTCCTATGTCGGATTCGGGCGTAAGTGACGCCTGCGTGACACGGTGTAGCATACGGTGGAGGTAGGCCCCGCTTGGGCGAACCACCACCGTGTCGTTGCAGAGGCGATCGGCGCTGGTTCAGGCCATGCTTCGGGGCGAGATTGAATAGGAAGCCGTCGCCTCCTGCGAAGCAGACACGCTGGAGACGAAAGCGGTGGGGCTCGTGAGGCAGCGTCAAGCTTCACGCCCCGGACAGAGACCCAGGCTTAGTTGTCGAGAGTCACAAGATGATGGCCACTGGAGGCGTGGGCCTGCGGAAGGCGAGCGGTAGGTAGCTCGCCGCCCGAGTAGGACCAGACCCGTGTCGACGGCATGTCGATGCTTCTAATAGTTACCGCGGCCCCGGAATATATAGTAACCGAAGGGATATTATTGGATTTTAGTCAGTAAAAGTCTGACCCTCATTCCCTCTTCAGGGGCAGGAGAAGTCATTTGATGATTTCCTATCCATAAAAAAAAACACCATTGGATATGTTTTGGATGCTTTTACCATGGTCAATGTAGCTCTTTCACGCTTATACAACCCCAATAATCTTTTTGTGTACGCTCAAGATAGTTCCACAGTTAATCCGTACTAATATTATAAATGCGAAAGTAACTCTGCCAGTCTGTCTGTCTGTCTGTCTCTTCTTCACGCCTAAACTACTAAACCAATTTTGAATGAAATTTGGTACAGACATAGTCTGGGACCCGAGAAAGGACATAGGATATAGTTTTCATCCCGGAAATCCCCCAGAAACGGGAACTATTATTCCACGCGGACGAAGTCGCGGGCAAAAGCTAGTTTATTTATATTTTAATAGTATTCCGTGACTTGTTTTCTGTCTTGCGTCGGAAATAACGAGCATCAGGTTATTAAAATATTGTAGAAAACACAGCTAAGTTGGAGGATTGGAATGTGCATTGTTATCTGCTATGCCCACTACATCTAGCCCTGTGTAGAACACATTACCTTTGTATTTGAATTGGCAAGCTAGTATTATGGGACCTCGGTGATTGCGCCCGAGGCTTCCGATGCTGCCATGCTGAGTAAGGGGCGTGTCGTCTATTCGAATGGTCCATTTCAGTCGGTTCTATCTTGAATCTTCCGAACATGTTCCAATGCATTCGAATAAGGAATAGGTTCTGTCTTTGTTTTGCTTTCAACAATGATTTTATTTTACTTTGTTGTATGTGGACATGCAAGTTTGTCCTGTAAAGGCAGCGGATATGATTTGATGTTATTTTATTACCAATCTTTGTTATTCCTGTTTCGATGACTATGCGACAGCCGGCTGTTAGGCTGCTTTTGTCTTTCTATCGTCGTATTGTCTTTCGAGTCACGGGTGTTTGATGGATTAAAATCGTTTTTAACTTACAGTCACCAAAATTGTTATTACAAAAAAACCTTTTTTGCCATACTCGCCTAACATTTATGACTATCCTAATAACATAAATTTCAATATTTTCCCTTCAAAAACAGAAAACGAAAGCGCGGTTTCATTTTAATCGTTGATAGATTACAAGCTTGGCTGTTGACGTCCGAATGAATAAATCTCTCGACATGTAGCATCAGCAGGGAGTGACAACTGGGCGAGTGCGTTTGGCACGAATGTTAGATGACCCTGTACGTCGATATGTCGCTCAGTAATATAATAGCAAGGCTGAATGGGTCGCTGGCTGTGTTTTAGTGGTCACTAATCGTATTATGTTTGGCTGTGCGCTTTGATTTAGATTAATATGTGACAAACACAACTTTGTTTGTGAAAAGTAACTGCTGAGTTTTCACGGTTGCGAAGTTTTGTAGTTGTTGTTATATAATATAAACCGTGTGTTAATTAATGCATTGCGCTCTATTTAACAGATAATGATATAACATTTATATATGCCAAAAAATATTAAAACGCCCTCTGTTAATTGTCAAACTGTAATTGAAGTTGCGGCTTGATAAATATTCTATATACAGGGTGTCCCACGGCAATGCCACATGGAGGGAAAGTACCTTATATATTGTAGATAGAACATTTTACTGAAAGAAGACATTATTTGAATTTTGAAAACATATTAAACTGCATTCATAGATATTTAAATAATTACGTAGTTGATCCGGGAATCGAACCTGTTACTCGAGAAAATTAATCAGCCTGTAGTTTTATCCTACCGATCGAAAGGCTTCATCACAAGGATTATTTTTTGCTAAATAACATAGTGTCAAAAATAAAAGAAAGACAGTGAATTTAAACATTTTTAATACAAAATTAGACAATATTTCTAATGCTCAAATCTAGTCCCTTCTTCTTGAATACAAAGTGATAACTTTTGATTATTTCGTTCCCTGGCGATTTTTTGGTCCTGTTGTGGTGGACAATTATTTTTTTAAATGATGCGTACTACTCAACTGTGTAGATTATTTAGTAATAAGTACTTAGTTATGTTTGTCAATTGTTTGTCCTTACGGCAATGTAAGCTTATAACTTTTCAGAACAAAATTTTACATTAAATGTTAAAATTCACGGTCTTCCTTTTATTTGTGACACTATGTTATTTAGCAAAAAATAATCTTTATGATGAAACCTTTCGATCGGTATGATAAAACTACAGGTTGATTATTTTTTGTCATTGAACAAGTTCGATTCCCGGCCCAACCATTTAATTATTAAAACATCTATTAATGCAATTTAAATTGTTTTTAAAATTCAAATAATGTCTTCTTTCAGTAAAATGTTCTATCTACAAGATTTAAGGTAATTTCCCTCCATGTGGCATAGCCGTGGGACACCCTGTATATAAAAATGAAACCCGTTTTCCGTTGTCACGACTTGGCATGAAAACGGCTTGACCGATTTGGCTGATTGTTTTTTTTAAATGTTCGTTGTAGTTCAAGGATGGTTTATACGGCGAAAAAAAAACGAATAATTGTCGGGAAAGCCCTAAAAACAGCCCTTTTCTTTTCCCCATACAAACGTTTTCTAACTAAAACGTAGAGTCAATTTGAGCTTTAACACCATACCATAAAGTTCAAGTGTTAGTCGAGAGGTTTCGGGAAGCCAAAACAATTGAGTTACGTTGGTATCGTATCGTCGTCAAACACGAATTATCTGACGTAAAATGTCACTTGAAATGTAAAGGAACGTCTCTTTGATGTGGTAGTAGGTAGGTAGTAGGTAGGTAGTAGGTAGGTAGTAGGTAGGTAGTAGGTAGGTAGTAGGTAGGTAGTAGGTAGGTAGTAGGTAGGTAGTAGGTAGGTAGTAGGTAGGTAGTAGGTAGGTAGTAGGTAGGTAGTAGGTAGGTAGTAGGTAGGTAGTAGGTAGGTAGTAGGTAGGTAGTAGGTAGGTAGTAGGTAGGTAGTAGGTAGGTAGTAGGTAGGTAGTAGGTAGGTAGTAGGTAGGTAGTAGGTAGGTAGTAGGTAGGTAGTAGGTAGGTAGTAGGTAGGTAGTAGGTAGGTAGTAGGTAGGTAGTAGGTAGGTAGTAGGTAGGTAGTAGGTAGGTAGTAGGTAGGTAGTAGGTAGGTAGTAGGTAGGTAGTAGGTAGGTAGTAGGTAGGTAGTAGGTAGGTAGTAGGTAGGTAGTAGGTAGGTAGTAGGTAGGTAGTAGGTAGGTAGTAGGTAGGTAGTAGGTAGGTAGTAGGTAGGTAGTAGGTAGGTAGTAGGTAGGTAGTAGGTAGGTAGTAGGTAGGTAGTAGGTAGGTAGTAGGTAGGTAGTAGGTAGGTAGTAGGTAGGTAGTAGGTAGGTAGTAGGTAGGTAGTAGGTAGGTAGTAGGTAGGTAGTAGGTAGGTAGTAGGTAGGTAGTAGGTAGGTAGTAGGTAGGTAGTAGGTAGGTAGTAGGTAGGTAGTAGGTAGGTAGTAGGTAGGTAGTAGGTAGGTAGTAGGTAGGTAGTAGGTAGGTAGTAGGTAGGTAGTAGGTAGGTAGTAGGTAGGTAGTAGGTAGGTAGTAGGTAGGTAGTAGGTAGGTAGTAGGTAGGTAGTAGGTAGGTAGTAGGTAGGTAGTAGGTAGGTAGTAGGTAGGTAGTAGGTAGGTAGTAGGTAGGTAGTAGGTAGGTAGTAGGTAGGTAGTAGGTAGGTAGTAGGTAGGTAGTAGGTAGGTAGTAGGTAGTCAGTAGGTAGGTAGTAGGTAGGTAGTAGGTAGGTAGTAGGTAGGTAGTAGGTAGGTAGTAGGTAGGTAGTAGGTAGGTAGTAGGTAGGTAGTAGGTAGGTAGTAGGTAGGTAGTAGGTAGGTAGTAGGTAGGTAGTAGGTAGGTAGTAGGTAGGTAGTAGGTAGGTAGTAGGTAGGTAGTAGGTAGGTAGTAGGTAGGTAGTAGTAGTAGTAGGTAGGTAGTAGGTAGGTAGTAGGTAGGTAGTAGGTAGGTAGTAGGTAGGTAGTAGGTAGGTAGTAGGTAGGTAGTAGGTAGGTAGTAGGTAGGTAGTAGGTAGGTAGTAGGTAGGTAGTAGGTAGGTAGTAGGTAGGTAGTAGGTAGGTAGTAGGTAGGTAGTAGGTAGGTAGTAGGTAGGTAGTAGGTAGGTAGTAGGTAGGTAGTAGGTAGGTAGTAGGTAGGTAGTAGGTAGGTAGTAGGTAGGTAGTAGGTAGGTAGTAGGTAGGTAGTAGGTAGGTAGTAGGTAGGTAGTAGGTAGGTAGTAGGTAGGTAGTAGGTAGGTAGTAGGTAGGTAGTAGGTAGGTAGTAGGTAGGTAGTAGGTAGGTAGTAGGTAGGTAGTAGGTAGGTAGTAGGTAGGTAGTAGGTAGGTAGTAGGTAGGTAGTAGGTAGGTAGTAGGTAGGTAGTAGGTAGGTAGTAGGTAGGTAGTAGGTAGGTAGTAGGTAGGTAGTAGGTAGGTAGTAGGTAGGTAGTAGGTAGGTAGTAGGTAGGTAGAAGGTAGGTAGAAGGTAGGTAGTAGGTAGGTAGTAGGTAGGTAGTAGGTAGGTAGTAGGTAGGTAGTAGGTAGGTAGTAGGTAGGTAGTAGGTAGGTAGTAGGTAGGTAGTAGGTAGGTAGTAGGTAGGTAGTAGGTAGGTAGTAGGTAGGTAGTAGGTAGGTAGTAGGTAGGTAGTAGGTAGGTAGTAGGTAGGTAGTAGGTAGGTAGTAGGTAGGTAGTAGGTAGGTAGTAGGTAGGTAGTAGGTAGGTAGTAGGTAGGTAGTAGGTAGGTAGTAGGTAGGTAGTAGGTAGGTAGTAGGTAGGTAGGTAGTAGGTAGGTAGTAGGTATAGGTAGGTAGTAGGTAGGTAGTAGGTATAGGTAGGTAGTAGGTAGGTAGTAGGTATGTCAATTCGAATTCAATATTCATAGTTGACAGGACAACGTCTGTCGGGTCAGCTAGTGTTTTTATATTAATGAGTAATTAAGTATTTACTAGGTTTTAGATAAGTACTGACTTTTTAGGGTAAGACACTGAGAACGTAAGATCAATATTTACATAGAATAATAAACATTAAAGTTTCCTGGAGTGTCAGTTAAAAACGCATTATTATAATTCGCATATTTTAGCAATATGCAGTTTTAACGAACAAAGTAAATAATGGCGAAAGATTTGTGACACCCTTGTGAAGCTGGGGCTAGGTAACCTATAAGGAAAAGTACAACTTGCCATACCTAACTAATTGAAGTAGCTAAAGGAAAATACAATGAAAAAATTGCTTTTGTTTTTTCCAAAAGTAAATAAAGTCTTCTCTTGACGTTTCCTTACACGTTAATGGATGCGATACATTATTCTATAACGTTTCCCTATAATCATTTATTATTATGGCTCGTGGAACAGAACATGAAACGAGAAATGAAATTCTCAGAACGCAGAAGCGTTAATGAACAAAAATGTATTATGATTTTCAGCCAGTTGTCTGTTTCCATAAAGGCTTAACCCAAAATTGCAATCTAGTAGCAACATATTTTTGTAGAGTTTATCTATACTAATATTATAAAGAGGTAAAGTAAGTTTGTAGGTTTGTAAGTTTATATGTAGGGGGTAATCTCTGGAACTACTGGAAAAATTCTTTTAATGTTAGATAGCCCATTTATCGAGGAATGCTATAGGCTATATACCATCAAGCTACGACCCACGGGAGCGGAGCAGTAACGAAAAATGCGGGTGAAACCGCAGGGGACAGCTAGTCACAAATAAAAGAAAAGAACACAGGTATTAAGAAATGTTCTAAATGTTATGATACGTATTCTAGATGATAGAGAGTCTACTAATCATACACATAAGGCTATCAACATTAATTACAATGAGTTTTCAGTTACTAATAAATAACTGATAGCCAAATATAACACGAAAATTCTTTATAGTAAGGTATACTTTGATGTGAACAGATGTAAATTGAATATCTATCTGATACAGGAAACACCCATAATTATGACCACACCATTTTAGAACACTGGTTATTTTTGCATTAAACATTTATCACACGTAAAAAATTCCAATCTTAGCTTCAAATTTATACCAATCTAACTTTGTTTTAACGAAGTGTTCACATATCTAGTAAGCGTGCAGATGAGTAAACGCATATTCAGTGTCCATTGCAGTCCCAAGGGGCCAGTGTAACACCTAGAAACGTAGGCGACAAGCATTGGCCACCTTTGAAGTACTCCTGTAAATGTACGCACGTCTGCTATCGAGTCACTGCTTCTGACGGTCAGTGTGTAATCCCTTGCGTGTTTCATTGTAGTATTATAACATTTCGTCTACAAATTGGCAGCGATGGAAATGTTACAGTTTCTATCGCATGATTAATAAATGAATATAGGTAGAGGTACATAATGTTTCCCCGTTTACTAATTTAATTTCAGATGTTGGCTGTTAAATATAGCATCCCGTTACAAAACATTGTTCAAATAATTACAAAACAGAACCTATTATTATTATTCTCGAGTTATTACAGAAAATACTCGTAAATAATTAATTAATTAACGCTTCCATGAAATACCGTGTTTTAATTAATTAAATTGTATTTTCAAACGATGCGACAATAAATCGCGCATTTTGTAGCATTCCTTGCGTTCCGTTTCTTGATTGCGAAGTATGAATTTTAATGTTTTGTCAAATATTTAATTATACTGTTCAGTTTACATTCGTGTACTCAATATTCAGGTTATTACTTATGAATAGTTTAAGGAGTACTAAGTTTTTTTGGTTGTTTTTTAACAAAATAAAAACTGGGCGTATACTTACAGTAGATGAGAACTTAAACTGATGTTGCGGAATGTGTATAATAGTTACCGTGACCCTGGAACATAAAGGGCAATCGAAGGAACATGAGTGGGTTTTAGTCAGTAAGAGTCTGACACGCCCTCCCGCCGCACCCAGGACGGGAGCAGTCATTGAATGATTTCCCACTCACCAAAAAAAAAAACATAAAACAAAATATAAGAGATACTAATTTTGAGTTTCATTGATAGACTGACGTGGATGAAGATTTTTCGTTTTTTAAGTAATTTGTAGGATAAGTAAGCAACTCTGCCTAAGCAACTTACGAATGCGTAATACCTACATTATTTTTATGAAAACCAAAAAAAAACAATAAAAAAGGTCAGGTGTTCTCTTCTAAAATACGTGTAAGAAATAAATAGTTTTGAGATACTCGTTCGTTTCACATGAAAAGCTACGACTCCTCTGTAGATTTTACACTAACTTAGTTTTCTTTTACTTTTTAGTTTGCTTTAACTTCTCTTTGAACTATAGGAATCGCTTCCTCTGTAAGTTTTCTTTAGATTTAGATGGTAATGGATATTTTATTTAGGTACTGGACGAAAAAGGTGCTGAGATTTATTTATAAGGAGTTTCCCTTTCGTTTTTCTTTTGTTTTAAGGTGTTTGTAAACCCCTTTTCATGAATGTTTTAAGTACTTATTTATGCTATTTTTTATGTTCTTAGGAAATCGTGTTAACCTTGTGGGTTTTATTTATTTTAATATTATGGAATATATAATAATAGTATAGAAATATAGATATAAAATAAGCTTTACTGATTTGAATCAGTGATTTAACAATGATATATTAACTTTATGTAGCTAACAAGGACCTGTCTGAAAGAGAATAAAATAATGCAATAGTATCTCTACTCCTCTACAAACATTTTAATGAGGCTGCCGGATACTTTTACAAACAAATAATGGTTACTTATCTGTACATAATATATTAGACTTATAGTATTCAGTTTCACAAATAGAATTCCTGTGGTTGACATATACGCCAGTCAATTCTTTTTCATTGGAATTTAAATAAAATAATACCTTAACAAGGTTTTCATCTATAGTTCAAATTGATCTGAATCGGTAGGAAAATGGACCCTTATCAAGATAATAAAATAATAATTGTTTGGAACTGCTTATTGGTGTATAAAAAACAATACAAGATAAAATATAAGACATTAATGTTCGTAGTAACAAGAAAGATAAAAAAAAAATGCCAGTGTTATTGACTAAACGAGAAATAAGTCAATACTCGCAAAACCACAAAAGCAAAAATATCTCAAGTGCGTAAGACATTTATCCAATCATAGTAGGTCGGTTGTCCAATATTCCTCTCTCCGCTTGTCATCACTTAGCCGCCCACGCGACAGGGCCTAACTACGTCATGCTCCATCAATTACTTAGAGAAGAACACTTTTCTAAGTAGCTACTTGTATTAGTCTAAAGATAGTCAATTAGTTTGTTCTCCAGACGTGCTAGTAGCCAATACGTACTGTAGGTATCCGGTACCTAGGTATCTAGTATTTCTAATCTAATTTAATTACTCATAACACGGAAATATAATATTACATAATTATAACATATGCTATTAAATATAATTAAGTTCCATTCCAGCCAAGCCATTCCAGCCGAAAGTAGCAAGAGACAGGACCCACTGCCCACTGGAAGGAATTGGAGGAGGCCAATGCCAAAAGGCATATCGAACTTGTAACCCCATGTTTAGGAATAAAATGCTATTATTATTAATATTAAATACAAGAAAATACTAATTGTAAGTAAATAAACAAATAAATTATAAGTCAAATCATAAATGGTCTATAAAATGTAAGTAAATAATATATGAGGAAGGACACTGGTAATAATAAATTATTACCAGTGTCCTTCCTCCTCTCTCCTACTTGATCTATGCTGTGCTCGTCAGGGTGCATACTTGCGACTATGTAACTGTTTTCCTACCAACTATATATTTACATTATGGTACGCAATAAATAGTTGAGAATTTAGTACTTTAATTGGTGCGTTCGGGTGTAATGTAACCTTTATGTGTCGATTATAAGTCTCTTGGAGTCCTTTGGGCATACACGACAATAGAGGGACTGGATGTGGCAGCCGTCTTGAACAGAATTAATGGCTTCGAATCTAATTTGCCGTAATTTACGCATGGTTATTTATTTAGGTACTACGTTTTTGTTACCTATGTCTAGACTTGTGTCAGTTTTTGTAACCTTTTGGATTAAGTAAGGTAAATGTTTCGTAAAGCTTTTGTGTTTTTAGTGTATCTTATCTTTTTTGAGCCTTAAATCCAGAATCTTAGCAGTTTTAGGCGTTTAACAAAAGGAACGAAGGAGTTGGAATAAAAGGAATAAAACCCTGAAAATAATACAAGAGGTTTTTGTATATCCTCTGACAAACATTGTATTTAGTTATCCGGATTAATAGAGATTAGCTAATTGCCTGTACATCCGTGGAATCATTCCAGCAATAGCCCATAGCGACGGAAGCGCCCTATTAGGTCAAGTCACGTTTCTCCAGTAAATTAGTTAGTCGTTAATTGGCTACTGTTTATATTGTTAGCCAACTAAACAATAATGGTGTAATAATAAACATGTTAAAATGGCCTTTGTACTTGGGCGTGTATTGGGCCTTGTTTTGATTATAAAAGGATATTAAACGACCCACTATAATACAAAATTGGATTTTGGATATATGAAAATTGCATGGATGGATTTGAAAACTACATCTTATAATGATACCTAATCATTTTTTGAATTTATTTCTTTGATACGTTTTCTAAATATTATTTTTATAAATAGTAGTAGAAAAATAGATTCCTGTCTTACCTGAGTATTTAACTTTTTATACAGTCTAGCTAGAGTATGTGGTAATCAATGCTCTGTATGAAAATAGGCCTTTACCCTGCAGTAGAATAGTATTAGGCCAGTAATAAAGTACATAGTTCAATTGTCTACACATAACTAAAAAAATATAAGATTTTAGTTATGCTCCACAGTTACGTTGTTGCTTGTTCCGTTCCAGTTACAAAGGTCGTAGCGTGATTTTATATCGCCTGTAGCTTTCATCGATATTATGTTATAGGACATAAGGTTTGCTGAAAGATAACTCAACTTTGGGTTAAGCTCGCCATTGTACAAAATTCATGTTTTTTTTTTGCTATTTTGTATGATTTTTTGTGCAATAAAGGATAAAGACTAAACACATTTTAAGAATTACAGCTTTCTCATTGTTGATAGTATTTGTGTAAAATGTATTCATGATGCCTGTATTTGTTTTATAACATGGTTTTGCATGCCTTAATTAGGCAGGAAGTATAAGGATCACTCAATTAAACATAATATCTTAATATTGTACCTGTTCGGAACATTCGAGAACAAGGGCGGCGCAAGCGACGGCGGAGGCGGCGACGGCTGCGGGACGGGGGGCAGCGGGCGGCGAGGCGCTCGCGGGCGCGACGGCTGCGCCGGTCCCGCACTCCAACTAGACCTTCAACGACGGCGGACGACACACACACCGCGTTACCGCGATCCATTTTAAATTCTGTACGCGTCGCGAGTCTTATAATTTGTAAATCGTTAATTTTATTTTAACAATATAATCATTCAGTAAATGTAACCAGCCTCAGTCATTTATCAAGCCTACTACAGTCCCCTACAGATTGGTCCTTCGCACGAAAAATCAAGACAGACGGCGTTGCAGTGCAGAGAAAAACGTGGCGTACACGTGTCTCGAGTCCGAGACAAGAAATCTACATCGGAGGGAGGTACCGTGGCTACAGATCGGTAATTAGTGTGTCGTTCCAATTAATACTTCCGTCTCATAATAGTTTCTAATCTTTCCAAGCTTTGTCTGGCCGTTAAATCTGTTTCATATTTTCTTTCCCATAAAGTCATTGTTAATGAAATTCCAACAATAATATTTCACGCTTAGGGTTTTGCTCAATCTTATTAGCTACCTATCGCTGCGTGATTAAGTGGGAGCATTTTAATTTCTAACCTCCGCACACGCGTGCACGTGGTGGCTTTGTACCTACGCTCGCCTATTCGCATTGTTTGTGCATTAGCGTTAGCGTGGCCATTTTGTTTTTGGTTATTGGTACAATTGTATTGTATTGTTAACGATCTTATTTAATTTTATTCTTTGCAAAAATGGATGCTAAACTCAAAGAATACAGTAAGAAACGTGCAAGCTGTAAAGCTAAGCTTACTCTCTTCAGCAATTACTTGAGCGTTGCCATGTCTTGTGCCAAGTTAAGTGAGCTTCAAATGACCGAACTACAAACTAGGCTTGATAAAATGGATTTGTTGTTTAATGATTATGATAAAATACAGGGGGAAATCGAGCTGCTGATGGAGGACCCCGGCGAGGCACTGGACGATCGTGAAACCTTTCAAAACCAGTACTTCTCCTTGGTGTCTTCGGCACGCGATTTGCTGCGGCGTCATAGTGAGCGAAGAGCAAGCGTTTTGGTGAGTTCCGTGCAAGCTACAGATAATAATGACGTCACACATTCCAAACACGGTGTCGTAAAATTACCTCAGATTACCTTACCGCATTTCGATGGAAGCTATCAGCATTGGCTCGAGTTTAGAGACACGTTTGATTCATTAATACACAAAAACATATTGTTAGACGATATAAGTAAATTTCACTACCTTAGGTCCTCGTTAAAGGGCAGTGCTGCTTTAATTATTAGAAGTTTAGATTTTAACGCCGAAAATTACAGCACCGCTTGGGACCTATTAACGAAGCGATATAACAATAATCGTCTTTTAGTGAATAATCATATTCAATTGTTGTTTACTGTGGAACAGGTAGAAAAATCTTCTAGTAAAGCAGTGCGTTATCTTGTCGATGTAACCACAAAAAATCTCAGAGCCCTAACAATTTTAAGACAACCGACCCAACACTGGGACATCTTGATTATTTATATTATGGCTCAAAAACTAGACACAACTACTTATCTACATTGGGAAGAATTTAGAAACACTTTATCAGAGGCACCAACATTATCTCAATTTTTTAATTTTTTGAATAATAGGGCCGACCTGTTAGAATCTGTTGAAGAGTCTGAAAACAATAAAAATAAAACTCCTAATAAAGTAAATAAACAAAAGAGCTTTGCAGTAACATCAAGTGATAACAATAATTTAAATAAAGGGTCTAGCTCAAACTGTCCAATGTGTAAACAAGGTCATGTGTTATTTAAATGTGACAAATTCCGCAACCTTTCTTCTGAGGAACGTAACCTAAAGGTTAAAGAACTAAAAGTTTGCCTTAATTGTTTAAACCCGGGCCATTCAGATAATAAATGTAGATTGTGGGCTCGGTGCAAGTATTGCAAGGCTAAACATAACACATTGTTACACGTGGACAAAGAACGTGAGCCTGCCTGTAGTCCAATGTTGGACAATGTTACTTTAACAGCCAAAGCCGTACAGAATACTACTTCTTCCACCGTATTACTTTCCACAGCACGTGTGAAGGTGCGAGACAGCAAAGGTGGTCTGCACGTCGCAAGGGTGCTCTTGGACAATGGCAGTACCGCCAATTTCATGACTGAAGAGCTGTGTGGTAAGCTGGGTTCCCTTACACGGTACGTAAACTCCAAAATAACGGGTATCAATCAGCAAACTTGCAAAAGCACACAGTCTTGTTCCTTAACATTAGAGTCTTATTCAAGTAACTATAAGACAACTGTTGATTGTTTAGTATTACCAGAAATAACTAAATCATTACCATCAACATTAATTGATATTAGTACTATTCCGCTGCCATCAGGCATCTGTCTAGCTGACCCTTACTATTATAAACCGTCAAGTGTAGACATATTACTAGGTGCTGAACAGTTTTGGAATATTTTAGGTACTAACAATATCAATCTAGGTAAGCAACAACCTAGATTATATGAATCTAAATTAGGATGGCTTATCTCTGGGTATATTGCACAACCCAGTCCATCTTGTGTCCAACCGGTGTGTAATTTTGTTCAAGACATAAAAACTGAACTGACACGCTTCTGGGAGTTGGACACCATTTCTGACAAACATTTGTTGTCTGCCGAGGAACGTGCATGCGAGGAGCATTTTTTACGCACTACCTCTCGTGGCGCAGACGGGCGTTTCGTAGTTGAAATGCCATTTAAACAGTCACCTGAAACATTAGGCGACTCATATCACATGGCGAAGGTTCGATTCCTCTCATTAGAACGAAAGTTCGCCCGTGAACCCTTATTTAAAAATAGGTATATTGACTTTATGCGCGAATATCTAGATCTAGGGCATATGTCCGAATATAATAATAAATCAAACGATACTGTTAGTTACTACTTACCTCACCACGGAGTTTTGCGCGAACATAGTACCTCAACTAAATTACGAGTTGTGTTTGACGCGTCAGCCGTGACTACGTCAGGTATTTCTTTAAACAACTTACAGATGATCGGTCCCACCGTTCAGGACGATCTTTATTCTATTTTGTTACGTTTTCGACAACATAGATATGTAGTGGCCGCGGACATTGAGAAAATGTACAGAGCTATAGATATAAATAAATCTCAACGTTCGTTACAAAAAATTCTATTTAGATTTAATCAATCAGAACCATTAAAAACTTATGTTCTTAACACAGTGACGTATGGCACAGCTTCGGCACCATACTTGGCCACAAAAGCACTGACAAGTCTTGCTTCACAAGGCTCAACCGATAGCGTCAAACAAGCCATACAACGAGACATGTACGTCGACGATTATGTTGGTGGCTGTGACACTGTGTCAGGGACTATAGAACTATGTAAGGAAGTCAGGTCGATTCTCGCGTTAGCAAAATTTAATTTAAGAAAATGGCAATCTAATAGTCCACAAGTGTTAAAGGGCATCTTAGCTAGTCATGAAACTAACGATATCAATATAGTCGATTTAAATCGTAACCAAAATCTTAATAATACAAAAACATTAGGTTTGAACTGGGTTTGCAACCCAGATACGCTAACATTTTTCATAAACACTTCACCAACTAATAAAATAACAAAACGTCATGTTTTATCTAGCATTAGCCAAATATTTGACCCACTAGGCCTGGTAGGACCGTGTATTATATTGGCTAAAATAATTATGCAAAAATTATGGTTAGAGAAATGTTCCTGGGACGACCCAGTTACTAACGATATACAGGAACGGTGGTTATCGTTCGTTACCATGTTATCGTGTTTAAATAATTTAAAAATACCACGTCATGCATTCGATATTAATTATAAATTCGTACAATTACATATTTTCACAGATGCGTCCGAATGTGCCTACGGAACATGCATCTACGTACGATGCATAAATAACGATGGTTCAATAACGATTAAACTTTTAACATCAAAAAATAAAGTAGCACCTATTAAAAACACAACAATTCCCCGGCTCGAACTTTGCGGAGCTTTATTAGGGACAAGACTGTGTGCAAAGGTAGTAGCCTCACTAACTATTAAAATTAATAAAATTCAATACTGGTGCGATTCCACAATAGTTTTGTGTTGGTTAACCACATCACCAAGCAAATTAAAGCCATTTGTTCGAAACCGCGTTAGTGAGATACAAGAGAGTACCGGTGAAAATTCTTGGAGATACGTCTCGTCTAAGGAGAACCCGGCGGACCTCGTATCACGCGGGCTGAGGGCCGATCAAATCGGCACTAGCGCACTCTGGTGGTCAGGCCCAGAGTTTTTAAAATTAGATGAAAAATGTTGGCCAGTAATGCCAAACATAGGGTCAAATAATAATATTCCTGAATTCAAAGTTCATCTAGTCGATAATCACCAAACAATTCAGTCTGTAACTGTTCATTTAATAAATAAAAAATCTAATATAAATAAACTAAAACACATTGTTGCTTATATACTTAGATTTATTTTTAATTTAAAAAATCGTAATAACAGGTTGAGTGGCAATTTATCATGCGATGAATTGCAACAAGCATTTACAGTCATGCTACGTTCTTGTCAAATGGAAATGTTTCCCGACGAACACAAAACACTTAGCTTAAAAAAGTCATTATCTAAAAACAATCGGTTAATTTCTTTATCTCCATTTTTAGATAATCAAGGTGTCATTCGTGTAGGTGGTAGGTTACGTAACACCAACTATAGTTACGATACCAAACATCCTATTTTATTAGACAGTAAATATCACATTACAAAACTTATATTTCGTAGTGAACATTTTAAACTTATGCACGCAGGGCCACAACTGCTTTTGTCACACATACGCCAAACGTATTGGCCTTTAGGAGGCAGAAATCTGTCGAAGGTTACTTTCAGAGAATGTGTTAAATGTTTCAGATTGAGGTCCCAAGCGGTGCAACCAGTCATGGGTCAACTACCATGCACTAGGACACAGCTTGAGTTTCCCTTTTACAATTGTAGCGTCGACTATGCCGGGCCAATGTTGATTGCCGACCGTAAAGGTAGAGGTACCAGACTCATTAAGTCATATATCTGTGTGTTTGTTTGTTTGGCAGTAAAGGCTGTTCATCTGGAACTTGTAACGGATCTCACCAAGGACGCTTACCTAGCTGCTCTAAAAAGATTCATGGCCCGCCGTGGTAAACCACACAGCATCCTATCTGATAATGGCACGGCATTTGTAGGAGTTTTTAACGAGCTCACCCAATTCTTAGATAATTCAAATTTAGAATCAGAGCTTGCACAAGACGGTATTAAGTTTAGCTTTACACCTCCATATAGTCCACACTTCAATGGAATAACAGAGGCCGCAGTTAAGTCCACTAAAAGACATCTAAAAACAATATCCCATACTTCTCATTTCACATAATATGAAGAAATGAATACATACTTAGCACAAATTGAAGCTATTTTAAATTCTCGTCCCCTTGTTGCCCTTTCTTCTTCACCTGACGATTTCACCGCTCTCACCCCCTCACATTTCTTGATTGGACGACCGCTAATATCTGTTTCTCAGCCACAGGTACACACCATCAACATCAACAGCTTGGATCGCTTCAAAAGAATCGAGCATCTCCGACAACACTTTTGGAATCGATTCAGTCTTGAGTATGTTGTCATGTTGCAGCAGAGAAACCGATGGCATGCATCTACAGGTCAACTACAATTGAATCAATTAGTTTTGATCAAAGAGAAGGCGCAGCCACCACTACGCTGGCCGATGGGCCGCGTCACCAAGGTGTTTCCTGGACCGGACGGCGTCACGAGGGTGGCAGAGATAAAAACCCGACGAGGCACAATCACAAGGGCCTTCAACAATATCTGCCCATTACCTATTGAAGACAACACTTCAACCCGGGCAGGATGTTCGGAACATTCGAGAACAAGGGCGGCGCAAGCGACGGCGGAGGCGGCGACGGCTGCGGGACGGGGGGCAGCGGGCGGCGAGGCGCTCGCGGGCGCGACGGCTGCGCCGGTCCCGCACTCCAACTAGACCTTCAACGACGGCGGACGACACACACACCGCGTTACCGCGATCCATTTTAAATTCTGTACGCGTCGCGAGTCTTATAATTTGTAAATCGTTAATTTTATTTTAACAATATAATCATTCAGTAAATGTAACCAGCCTCAGTCATTTATCAAGCCAGCCACAGTCCCCTACAGTACCTACTTTCTTGGCAAATAAACAATTATTCTATTCTATTCTATTCTACATACATAATATTGTAACTTACAACAGTCGTATTTCTTCGGTAGACACGCCGTGAAACTCCGTGAAGTCACAGTAATCACTCTTCAGACGCTACTATCGCGCGCTACACAATTGCACAAATTGAAAGCGCCCTAAGCCGCTGAACAAACTTGACCCTCCCTCTAGCGTCTGCGATTACAAGCTAATTGGCATAAGTCTGTCTATCTATTTAATGGAGGAGTATTGCGACAAAATATTATTTTGTTTGTAATGCTAATAGCGGAGCTTTTGTAGTCAAAACATTCTTACACTACTGTATTAAACCTTCGAACACACGTGATTCGAGACACAATAGAAAGATAATAGCAGCGCGACAGCCGGCTGTCGTGCTGCTATTGGTCGTTGAAAGGTTATTATTACAAAGAAACTGGTTCAAATTCAAAAATCTTTTAATATGAACAGCCTATTTATTGAGAAAGGCTTGTAGGATCGGAGGAGTAAAAAAAATAACAAAAGTGACAGCTAGTCAAAATATAGATACTATGGGCCTCCGATGCCTGAAATAAAATGATTATTATTATTATACAAGTCAGGTTTCTTATGTTATTAAGAAACTTCAAAAACAGTTTTTCATGTACCCTTTTTCTGCTAAAGAAAAGCAGTATCGTCTCTAGAAAGTATAATATTTATATAGTTAGGAGAAATAACATTGCAAAGTTGTGAGGAGCAGAATCGCTGAAGTTGTTTATCAAAAGTAAACAACGTGTTAAATAAATAAAAAACAAAGTGTTTATTTTATATTTTACACCTGAGAATAAAACCAAAAACTCATGAATGTCTTCTTTTTATTAAACAAGAAATCTAACTCACTAAAAAGTTTTGCCCGATTTACGTAACGAGTACTGCAAAGCTATTTTTGAAAAGTGTACTTTTTAATGGGTAGTATTTAAACGAGCGACAGCAAATTAAAATTTTAAGTAACAAAAATAATATAAATTGAGGTTATAGAATTACTAACAGAGCGAGTAACTGCGGGTGACGAGAAATCAACGGAATACTTACAAACTGTATTTGAGTTACTTAAAATACAAAATGAAAAACTTGAATGTTCGAGCGAACTAATATTTGTTCTAGTGTCAACATTACGTTCTGCATTTTTTTTCAATATTAGGCAAATGACGAAGTTATACTGTGCAGCATTTTACCTAAATGAAGTGTTCCGAATACAAAAACGACTTTTCTGGCGTTCGGCGGCCGCTGCCGTGGCGTGCCTCCTGCGCTCGCTCGTCTTCGCGCGTAGTTTGAGGTTTGGTCACAGTTCTAACCTAACCTTACCTATCCGTTTCAATATTGACTAACCGTTTCAGGTATATATTGTTAATAGCAATAAATTATTCCCTAGAATGAGCCTGGAGATCTGTCATACAGGTCCTAAATCCAGTACAGACTCCAGCTCTCACTAAGGTTTTAATTTTCTTGTTATTAACCAGTTTTTTATATAAGGTGTTAAAAAAATAACTGCAAGAAAAGTAAGTTCTTGTTTAGAATTATAATTAAAAAATATTTGCGGAAAAAGATGTCAAAATAACCAACCCGTTTCGGAGTTTTACAATATTTTAACTTCGCACATAATTATTGAATATGCGCACTGTACGGTGCACGCGCACCGGCGTCGGAGTCACACGCGTGGGTCGTTCACCCCTGTGATACGACATGCGACGGTGCGCAAAAAAGTATTTAACTAAATTGTTTTATGTATGTCAAAATATAAGAGTGCTTCAAAAATATTAAGTTGTTGCAGTTAATTTTTTAACACCTTTATATAAGTACCAAATTGTACCTTTTAGAGAGAAAGAAAACTTATTCTATAGTCTATTCTATTCTATTGCCCTCTCTTTTTGTAGTCGCTCACCTAGTAATTCAGTCGTTCACCTAGTAATTCAGTCGCTTACTTAGCAATTCAGCCGCTCATTTAGTTATTCAGTCGCTCACCTACCTAGTAATTTTGGCGCACGACTATAAATTCAATATGTCAAACAACACGTTATTCGAGGCACAGTAGAAAGACAATAGCAGCCCGACAGCTGGCTGTCACTTGGTCGTCGAAAGGTCTCACTTTTAGTAAGCTCGTTCTGGATTTTATTACTAACTAGCTTTTGCCCGCGACTTCGTCCGCGTGGAATAATAATAATAATAATAATAAGCTGGCAACACCAAGAATACATTGTCTTTCAAAATCTGCAAAATAAAATTTTAAAATAAAAATAACTAATACCAAATCACAAGGATTACATCATCGTCTAAATACTCTGTGATATATAACATATATATTGGAATAATAATACAAAACCAAGAAAATGAACAATAAGATGATAGAATTATGACGAAAAGCAAAGGTGACATGACATATGTCATGTCACAATCAAAATGAAATAAATCGGAGAAAGATGATGAGAATAACTAGGTCAGCCACCAAACGAGCACACCCAACACCTCCGGGCCCGTCGCTCAGCTCCGCCTCGCCGCCGCCGGAATCCAGCCCCACCGTGAGCGCTGTGACACCGGCCGTGGCAGTTGCGTCGAGCTCGAGCGACGAGTACTTCTCTCCGCCGACGTCGCCACCACCTGTTCGTCGGCGGGGAGGTCGCCGGCCACCGGGGGGCTTGGGACTTCGAGGCCCATCGGCCTCTGATAGGGTCCCCGCTCCCGGTGGAAGTGCGCGCATGAAATGGACACAAGCAATAAATGAAAATGTTATGCGCGCATACTTTGGGGCTACAGAGGGGGGAAGTAGCCTGACTGCGTACCGTGGTCGGATGCTCTCTCTGTTTCAGGTGCTTGAGCCGGCTGTCAATGTTACGGCCCAACGACTGTCGGATCAGGTGCGTGTCATCCAGCGTAATCATATGTTGGATGACACAGTGCTTGATCGACTACGCCTCGAGTCACGGAGTAATCCTGTCACGCCTGCCTCGCCAGTGGTTGCGGTCGCCGTGCAGCCGCAAGAATTAGGTAGTGGTTTGCCGCGACTGCCCTACGCTGGTGAGATGGATGATGATAGGCCTATTTCCGTGAGTACCGAGTATAGTGAAAAATTGAGGAGTGCTTTGGAGTGTGCGTTCCGGGAATATCGCTCAACACCGCCTGAGCTTAGGCCGCGACTACCTCGCTTGCCCATGCACAAGAAAAATAGGACGCTGGTGTGTGCTCTGGATTCGCTGCTGTCAAGCTATTTTGATGGCAGCGAAGACCTCGCTGATACCCACTCAATTTTGTACTGCGCAGCTGTAGCAGCGTGTCGTGTGGCTCACGTCAAATTTCCCAACAGTGACGGAGCCACACGACCTAAACCTGCTGTACCAGCGTGGCAGTGCAGAATTGAGCGTCGTATTGGTGAGGCTAGAGCACTCATCGGCAAGCTGATCTGCTTCAGGGAGGGCAATACGCGCCCTAGAGTGTTGCGCTTTGTGAGGCGGGCGTTTGTGGGGACTGACATTCGTCCCCAAGATTATATACCCCGCATCACAGAGCGTATCGACTTCCTGAAGCAGAAGATCTTTGCATGGGCAAGCCGTATTCGTCGGTACAAGCGAAGAGTAGAGCGCTATACTCTGAATCGCACATTCCAAAGCGATGAGAGGTGGGTGTATAGGGCTTGGGAACGACCAGACCAAGGTGTGATTGACACGCGCCTTCCGGATGATGATGCCATGAGTTCATTCTGGCGCAGCATCTGGTCGGTGCCTGTCAGTCACACTGAGGGCGATTGGATTCGGGAGGTTGAGCGAGCATGTGATATAATACCAGAAATGGGGGCTATTACCATCAGCCCCCAAGATGTAGCTTGTGCAGTTCGTCCGTTACCTAATTGGAAGTCTCCAGGGCCGGACGGGCTGCACAATTTTTGGATAAAATGGTTCGTAAAATCACATGTTCGCTTGGCATCCCAGTTCCAATCAGCCTTAGAGTCTGGATCGTTACCCCAATTCTTAACAACTGGAGTCACCCACCTGCTCCATAAAACAGGTAGTACCACGGAACCCAAGAATTATAGACCAATAACTTGTCTACCCACGGTCTATAAAGTTCTTACATCCATTTTGAGAGCAAAAATTAATAATCATATTAATAATAATTCTATCATGTCTGTCTCTCAAAATGGATGTAGGGAAGGGTCTCGTGGTACTAAGGAGCTACTCCTCATTGATATGGCTATCAGTCAGCAGGTTCGTCGTTCTCGAAAGAACCTGTCGACATGTTGGATAGATTATAAGAAGGCCTACGACTCGGTGCCACATACATGGCTCATGAGGGTGCTGGAGTTGTACAAAGTAGATGCAACTCTGCGCACCTTCTTGATGTCGTGTATGGGGCAATGGAGGACGGTCCTTCACTATCCAGGATGTCGACAGATTCGAGAGAACGGTGAACCTATAAAGATCGAGCGAGGTATATTTCAGGGCGATAGTCTGAGCCCGCTGTGGTTCTGTCTGGCCCTGAATCCTTTAAGCACATTGTTGGAGGGTTCAGGGTTAGGCTATCGGTTGCGAAGAGGCGGCCAGGTCATATCTCATCTCCTTTACATGGATGATCTGAAACTCTTTGCCCCCACCGATTTGCAACTGATGAAGCTACTGAAGGTAACAGAAACTTTCAGTAGCGCCATCAGAATGGAATTTGGTGTGGACAAATGTGCAGTTATGCATGTAAAGCGAGGAGAGATTGTGGAATCCGATGGGACTCAACTCTCGGATTCCATACACCTTAGGTCCCTCTCCTCAACCGAAACCTACAAATATTTGGGTATGTCGGAAGCGTTAGGCATCAATGCT
Organism: Athetis lepigone; assembly: GCA_033675125.1. Taxonomy (NCBI): domain Eukaryota; kingdom Metazoa; phylum Arthropoda; class Insecta; order Lepidoptera; family Noctuidae; genus Athetis; species Athetis lepigone. Next base: position 12,635,197 of record CM066243.1, on the reverse strand, counting down.
GCCGACATGAAACAGGCGTTGAGGGAGCGCTTCTTTGGCCGCCTGAATAAAGTACTAAATAGTGTTTTATCAGGCGGAAATAAGGTGCGCGCCTTCAACGGTTGGGTCATGCCGGTTTTGATGTACTCTTTCGGCATACTCAAATGGACTCAGACTGAATTGGACGCCCTGGATAGAAGGGTCCGCAGTCTATTGACCGCAAATCGGATGCATCACCCACGGTCATCGGTAATGAGACTGTATATCCCGCGGAAGTGTGGTGGTCGAGGCTTTTTGAATGCTAAGACCCTGCACAACCGTGAGATATGCAGTCTCAGGGAGTATTTCTTAAAAGCCGACGTGGGGATGCATCAGGATGTGGTTTCGGTAGATAAGGGCCTCACCCCGCTCTCTTTAGCAAACGAGAACTGGCGCAAACCTGTGGTATTGGATACAACTGACCGCAGGACGGTATGGCAGAGCAAGGAGCTCCACGGACGCTTTTATCGAGTCTTACATGGGCCCGATGTAGATTTCTTGGCGTCCGTATCCTGGCTACGTTTCGGTGACCTCTTTGGGGAAACCGAAGGTTTTGTCTGTGCGATAATGGACGAAGTTATGATGACGAACAACTACCGGAAATACATTGTGAAGGACGGCACGGTTGACATATGTCGGGCATGCCACCGTCCCGGGGAATCAATCCGTCACATTATTTCTGGGTGTTCTAGTCTGGCTAACGGAGACTATTTGCACAGACACAATCTTGTAGCTAGGATTATTCATCAGCAACTTGCCTTGAAATACAGTCTTGTGGAATCGGAGGTACCGTACTACAAGTATGTGCCCGACCCAGTTCTTGAGAATAGCCATATCACACTGTACTGGGATCGATCTATTATCACAGACAGGACTATTGTTGCCAATAAGCCTGACATTGTGGTAATAGATCGATTAGAGCGTCGGGCAATGATTGTTGACATAGCCGTTCCACATGACGAGAACCTCGTTAAAGCCGAGAAGGATAAGCAGTCCAAATACCTTGACTTGGCTCGCGAGGTTGTCGACATGTGGGACGTAGATACAGCAGTCATTGTGCCGATAGTCGTGACGGCCAATGGCATAATAGCTAAGAGCCTCGATCTACACCTAAGGAGGCTCTCGCTAGGCAGCTGGATTAAGGGCCTGATGCAGAAGGCGGTACTCCTGGACACGGCGCGCATTGTCCGGCGATTCCTCTCTCTGGAGCCCTGACCATCGGTAGCTTGGACCCTGTTCCCGATGCCGGTGGGCTACTATTTTTTATATTTTTAAATGTTTTTATTATTTTTATAACAATATTTAAAAATGTAATTTATATGTATATAATGAAATAAATGGAATAATAATAAAAATATGTTTATTGTGCCTCAAACATCAAGGTTTTTACAAAACATTTGAGACAACCCCTGTAAGTTAAGAAATACTTGTGTTGGGGTTGTCCCGCTCCATCCTTAGTGTCTAATATTTCGAAATGTCGAGACAGACAATAACAAAAGAATATTAAAATAATTCAGCAAATAAGTATTTGTAAACTTGAGTACTGTTTTAGTTAGTGTGGATGAGTGTGTGAGTGGGTGTGTGTGTGTGCGTGCATGTGTGGGTGTGTGTGTGTGCGTGCATGTGTGCGTGTGTGTGTTTGCGTGCATGTGTACGTGTGTGTGTTTGCTTGCATGTGTGCGTGCGTGTGTGTGTACCCGTTTGTATGTTAGTGTGAGTTTGGATGTGTATAGGTGAGGGTATGAGCATAGGTGTGTGTGAGAGTATGGGTGACGGCAGTTTAGTGTTTGTGTGTGTTTGTTTGTCAATTTTAGCTAATTCTGTCCTGAATGGCTTCAGTTTCCTCATATGTTAGCGTTTTAAGCCACTTAATTATATTTATTTTATTTTCATGGAGGACTTTATTATAAATATTTAATTGTTTATTTATTTTATTATATATATAAGCAGATTGAACAGCGTATTGGCGTTTTGCAAAGGACGTACGTACCATTGGGGATTGGGCTACTATGTCTTTTCTCCTTTTATCTTGATGGATTGAATTAAAGGGCAAATCCTTATGTAAGTACAAAGTAGTATTTAGATAGTACAGCTGTCGAACCGTAAGTAAGTCACTGATTTTATATAGGTCAATTGTAGGGTATCTGTACGGTTTAAAAAACATAACCTTTATAATTGAACGTTGCGTACGTTCTAGTTCTAGAAATTTAGTTTTGTTAGCTCCGCCCCATACTGAGATGCAATAGATGGTGACAGATTGCACCAAGGCTACATATATCTTCTTCAGAAGTTCTGGAGACATTAGATGTCGAAGAGTTTTAAAAATCCAGATAAGTTTTCTGACACGTTTCATAAGAGTTTCGATGTGTAAATGCCAGGATAATCTTTGGTCTATCATTATGCCTAAATATTTAGTTGAGGGGACTTTTTGTATATATAGACAGTTACAAACGTTGCGGTTAGTACACTCATGGATCCGGATCCCATAGTCTGCCCCCGGCTGTGAGCGTATACTTGGCGTAAAGCAAATATAATTTGTTTTTGCGATGTTTAACGAGAGAAGGTTTAATTTCAGCCATCCACTTATAGCTGACAAACCAGTTTCGGCAGCGAGTTTCACGCTTTCCCAAGTATCACCTGAGTAAACGACAGCAGTATCATCCGCATAGGAAAATATCTGCCCGACACTGCTCCGCAGGTTACATAAATCATTTATGTAAACCAGAAACAGGGTCGGGCCAAGAACACTTCCCTGTGGGACACCAAAGGTGATGTTCTCCTCATCGCTATTTAAATCTCCGATCTTTACTCTCTGCTTCCTACCACTTAAGTAGCTTTCGAATAGGGAGAGAGCTGTTTCCCTTACACCTATGGCTTCAAGCTTTTTTACAAGCGTGGGGACAGAGACGGTGTCAAAAGCTTTTTTCAAGTCAAGGAAAACTGTTAAGCATTTAAACCCTTTATCTACTTTGGCGACTATCTCTGTAGTCAATGCTGTAACAGCATCCTGAGTTGAAAGCCCCTTCCTGAATCCAAATTGTGCCTTTGAAAGGATGTTATATTTATTTAAATAGTTGACAAGTCTCCTATTTATTATTTTTTCGACTATTTTTGAAACGGATGGTAGCACAGAAATGGGCCGGTAGTTATTGACATCGTTCCTGTCCCCCGCCTTGTACACAGGTGTAACTGAGGCACACTTAAGAGCATCGGGAAAAATTCCGGTTTTAAAGCACAAGTTCACTAACTGGCTTATTAAGGGGACTAAGAAGTCTCTAGCTGATTTGATAAACTTCATGGGAATGCCGTCCCAACCAGGGGCAGACCCAGAATCGAGGGCCATCAAGATACCATCCACCTCCATCGGATCAGTCTCCAGCAGGACAAAAGAGGAAGCATGAGATTGAGCAGTGAAAACACTTGCGAGTGAGTGAGAAACTGTTTGCGCTGTAATTTCTTCGGCTAATGTTTTGCCTATGGTAACAAAGAAATGGTTTACGCAGTTTAACGAGTTTAGGGGGTGGGGAGTAATATGAAGGAGATTCAAATTCGAAGTTTTAGATGTTTTAAACTGAGTAATGTTATTAATATTTTGCCACAAAGATTTTGGATTTTTTATTGAAAGTGATATTTGTTGTCTATTATAATGTCTTTTAAGCTTTCTAATTAAATTTGAGCAGAAAGTCCTAAAACGTTTGTAAGTAATTTTTATTATTATGTTAAAAGGGTCAGTTCTCACTTTGATCTGCATTTTATTCCTAATAATAATAATAATAGAAATAGAATAATAGTTACCGTTCCCGCGGGATTTCCGGGATGAAAACTATCCTATGTCCTTTCTCGGGTCCCAGACTATATCTGTACCAAATTGCATTCAAATCGGTTCAGTGGTTTAGGCGTGAAGAAGAGACAGACAGACAGACAGACAGAAAGACAGACAGACAGAGTTACTTTCGCATTTATAATATTAGTACGGAAAGTACGGATAAAAAATTGTCGTTAGTTTAGTTATTTTTTCACTCACTCAAATTAATACCGCAAAAGTTATTAAAACAGTATTTCATCAGCAGCTAAGTTATTTTTTATTTGTTGGTTTTTTTTATTTTTCGTTTTTAATGAGAGCTTAGCTCGATTTATATTTGTACATATGTTTAAACGACGTGAATTTTAGTTTTAGAAGCTGAATCTGTGTATAAGTCTCGTTAGGCATATTTGGGACACATGTAAGTAAACACTAGATTTTCCCTTGAATCAGGATAATCATCTTAGTAAAACCGTATCCTGTAATAATATAAGAGGTATATAGATAAGACGCTTAAAATGGAGCATAAAATGATTAACATTGATCTCCTTTGTGTGCCTAATTGGAACATCTAACAAGCTAATAGAGATACTTTGTTAAACAAATATTAAATGTCTATGAATATTCAAATTATGAACAATTCAAACAATGTTGGTAATTTCAAATTTATATTTCACACATTGTCACACAAATGTATTACAACAATTTGATTTGTGATTTCGTAAAGTTAATAATATATAGTATTATATTCGATTTTATCAGATAAACAGCTTGCAGTATTCTCTGTAATTAAGATAATGAATTGCAATTGTATGATAAAGTTTCGGGTTAAATATTGTAATTATAAAATTAAATTTCATTTATTTTGCAATGCAATGCTTTTACGCCAATATACAATGGTGTACAGTGTACAATTTAAAAGAAAGTGTGTTTAATACATAAAACCTCAATTTGTTACTGTAATATTTTGTTTTCCTTATATTTGTTAAAGTAAGGTTAACGTTACGTAAAAGAGTCAAACTGTATAAAATTATTATACGGCGAATTTATCCGAAACCACCAAGAGTTTTGCGCTAAATAACAGAATCTTTACACCACTTGAACATCCCAAATATATTGAATGCTGGTTTAGGAAACCTCAATTCTGAATTCCTTGGTTCTCATAATGAGCTCTTTAACACTAAGTCAGCGGTCCTTATGTTTATTGCATCATTTCATTCGTGAATGGTCTGTGTGAAATCTTGTGGATTCACATTGTTCTAGTAATGTCGCTGATGATATGAAATTACGTTTGTGTGTCCAAATTTTTGGCCTGACATTTAAGTAAAATGTTTTTAGGATTGAGTTGACGTCCATATAACCGAGACTTTATATAATAGCTGAAATAGTCTAAACGATTAGATGAGAGCGGTTTTTCTAGAGAAAAATGGCTTTTATGTTAATTCCATTCATTACAGTAAATGCCTTATTTTATATTCAGAAAGCATATAAAAATAAAATAAACCCTGTTCTCTTGTGCTTGAGTGTGAATAAAATATTGACTGTATCAAAACATTCCTCATTAAAATATTCACGCTATGATCCTAAAAGGAACTGATCCGATAAAAAATGCGACGTTATTTCATTACGTGTCTCAAACTCTCAAATGAATGCGGGTGCGGACCCATGTTACGTATCAGTTACCGAGTGCCCTTTGTCCGCTACCAGAACACAACATAATTACTTGCGTCAAAATTTAACAGGGGTGGATTTTCACACCATATTTTTTTTTATTTGAAGTTGACGCCTGAAGGTTTTAATGAATGAAGCAGCTGATTAACGACGCTAATATTGTTTAGGGTTATGTTTCTCTTTAGCTAATCTGTCTCTTAAGTATTGGGATACCGAACTTGGAGACAGAATTTATCCCGGGTTTTGTCAGGTAGCTGTTTAGTAAAGGAGGATTAAGTTGATACTGCTAGTGAACCGAACCATTACCAGGCTTAATTTGAATCGTGATTTGACAGATGACGTAAGCTGTGATGAGAACCAGCCAGAATCCACACACATACGTGCCAACTATAGAGTTGGTCCAGTTTGATTGGGTGCTAATTGAATTTGTTTTTCCTCGAATGACAGAATATAAGTTTGTTTTTCCACGAAAACTAATTGGTAAGTATTATTGTTGTTGTTGACTTGTATTCCAAGAAATATCTCGTTACGGACCTTCCTGTCTATCTTTATTACGTCTCCACAAACAAGTTCTAGTTAAGCACAAAGAGGATCGTCGCTACTGTAATATTTACAAATGCACTGGATTTACTTCTATCCTGACAACGTGAGTCAACCCTAAGTCTGAAACAGAATATCAAAGTCGTAATAAAGCTGATGTGTTTGGCGATATGAAAGGACAGCACACATCGTACGATGCGGGTTTCATTTAATATAAATTATTTATAAGTTTACATAATATTCTTGCCGGAAAGAGAGGCAATTTTACGCATGTGTTCCAAATTTCAGTCGAATAGGTTCACTGTTTACTGAATTAAGCTTCAGACAACAGACGGACCGACGTGGACAATATGAACCGTTTCGTTATTAATGTTGACCGACCCCTTCATTATTATAATGACCAGTGTCTTTACGACCTCTACACTGTACTCAACCTTTTTAATTTGTTGTAAAAAATATTAATTATTCTTAGGCACGTTTTTGTATATATTTTTGTTGGTTTGTATAAAACCAATTTCTAGAGCTTTACGATTATAGTTTTTTTAAACTTTTACAATTTAAAAGAATTAAAAAATAAAGAACTTTAATTTAGAGTAAAAAAATGGTTGCCTGTAAAGTCGGTTTTACGGGCGAAGATTTTACGTGACAACGTCTTTCATATCGATCATAGTTGAGTGGGAGAGAGACGCAAGGCATTCGGCGGGCCTCTCTCTCGTTCGGTGACTCATCGTAACGTTACCGAGCGTTACACTTTTTCATAAGTGACTCCCAGCCGCAACCTAATTTAAGACGTTGTCACGTCAAAAGTTTAAAGCAGTTGAATATTTTTTATTTAGTTTTGTAGCCATTTTCAGTCGTCTGTTCTTTGTAATAGCTATTTAAATTGATTAGTTTTTCTAGTTAGAGTTCGTAATGTTTTTTATTTACATAAGGCATTGGGCCCTAGCGTTTCGAGTAGAGTCGTTAAAAGTCGGTCCATGAATTCGACCAATTACGACCGATCGCCGACAGATTTATAGTCTTGCCAGCAAATATTGCCAGTTCCCGGGCAACAGACGCCGGACAAAATCCTTTTGCAGGTTTATCGCGTGTAAAATCGACCCTCGCCGATGGTTTGCTTGCGGATTAAGTGAGGTTAAGCAGCCGAGTTCTGTGTTTAAGGCCGTGCCCACGCGTAAAGAAAGCAGAAAATATTTCTTCTTGTCGTTCATAGCAAAAGTCATTCAGATTTCATGTTCCGTTTTATTATTCAGTTCAATTTGTGTGCGTAAACACACTAAACACGTCCCTTTTCGTCGTAGGAAGTTATTATTCGTCAAGATTTATAACAAACAAGAGCAGAATTCGATTTAATATCAGCACCTGCAAAATACATAAAATGGAGAATACATATTTTTTCCCTAATGTGAACATTCATTTATATTCGATCTTTAATTTCCAATAAATCATAGCAACACATTTTACGATAGTATCATTGTGTCGCCCTCATAATGTTTTCTTAAAGGATTTATTATCAAACAGTGAAATTGCTTAGCTGTTTTTCATTGATGCTTTTATGCCTGATGTTGGCTCGATCATAGTCGTAAAAGGGAAATGTATACATCAGTAAGTTGTGTTGTGTCGAGAAACGGATGGGAATGGGCATCGTGGTTGCTGTGTTGTCTTGATAAGAAAACGTTATGGGTATAGCTGACGGCTCTCCCCGGGGCCTTCGTGCGTAACAACATGGAGCTGCCGTTTTTCCCTCGAGTCACTTTTAATCTGCTCCTAGTTTATTGCGACACGGAAACTCCGCGTTTTTGAGTTGTGTGGGAATGTCTGTACGAGAATTATTGAGTAGTGCGGTGCATCACCTTGATTACTTTTGCATACAAAAGTTTATGATCGATTGTCAAAGAATAAATTCGCATTTCATAGGATGCAGTTATCGTTACGAGTTTATTGTCGCTCTCAAACAATCCACGCATATCTGGTATTTGATCTTCTCAATTTAGTTTATACAGGGCTTCGGATGGTAACGTAGAGAACTTCATGGCTGGTTTATTTTTCTAGATAAATTCTATAAGATACTAGAATAGAGAAGCTAACTTTTAGTTGAAACTCCAGAGATTTCCCACTGAGGTAGAAGACGTAAATCAGTCTGAATAATGTGACTGCGTTTTGGTTTGGTCCAGTGAAGTGCACTCCTTGAAATTACTTTGAAAAAAAAAGGACAGACTGAACGTTAATTTTTTCTAGTAATGGTTAGTAACTTTAGTATCGTATTGCACCAGGAAAAGGGTTAAACAAAGGACTTTAGTGCTAAGTAAGTGGATATCGGCGTCGGGCTTCGAAGTCGACACCTTTTTACGAGATTGGCCGAAGAAAACTCCTCGAAGCGTAAACAAGAATAGATAGCTCAGATTGAGAACTAAGATCTCAGGTCTTGTTGTGACTTGCTTTATTTTCCCATTTGTTTGGCTATGTGTATATTATTTGCAAATGATGTTTATTTATATCAAGGGTATAGTGCTAGGTTTTTTTAAATAAAAGTCGTCTTTGAAAGATAAGTGTGCAATTTATTTTAAACAATGAAAAGATTTAGTTTATAGTTAGGTACAGTCAGCAGAAACATTCTTCTATTGACTGTTTTCAGCATCTTACGTCATAGGTTCGAATCAATTTCATCTTGTTTTTTTCATAAATTCCTCAATTCCTTTAATATAGAACTCTACGATAATGCTTTTAAATTCCAGTGTTAATTAACTTTCGTTACAAACAAAAATTACGATAACATCAGATAAAACAAACGAACCTAAATAATGCTTAAAACTTTTATAGCAGCTTGAAACGTTAGGATCAAACCAAGATCTCAAACACATGATATATCAAGCTTAACTATCGCCACTTTACCGCGCTCGCTATTCCCACAGACATTCATTCCTAGTACCTACTTTCACAGTATTTACACATCAATATTAAAGTTAGTCCCATCTAACTTTTGGACTGTCTAGCTGAAACTAATTTGAAGTTGTCACCGAGGAGTAATAGTTGCATTCTGTGAGTAAATGTATGTTTAGAACATGTGCATTGTCAACTTAGCTACGATTCCAATTATAATTTTAATGGTGTTGACTTTAGAGTGCGTGTACACTACGTCACACCGGCTAAACACTTCCAGTGTTAACAGATATCGCTTTCAGCAATGTCTCCGTACAAAGAGAGGTCAGTTTATATTGGGTGTGTATAGCTAGATATAAACCTGGGTACCTGGGTTATTTAAATGTGTAAAGTTTGTTGCGGAAAGTTCTATCTATTACAAACCAGTGTTAAATTCGAAATGTTTGTGTAGACATCGGTAACTTATTGAAGTTTCATCTTTGTCTGCTTATTCTATAGATAGTCTGACTGTTGCCTTTAACAAAACAGGTTATTTTTGCATTTTCTCTTAAAGCTCTGACTCATCACAACAATTTGATGTATCACGTAAAACAGAAGACAATTAGGTACAAATCCAACATTATGGTAATACAATGCTAAATTATTCAAACTGTAATAAAGAACCCAGAGGACGTCGAAAGCTTGCCAAGATGACCGCTCCTTGAATGATGTATATGAGTGAACGTGGTGTTTACCCATTTATGTTACGTGGTCTGCTTCATTGAACCAATAAATTAATCATAACTTAACAGAACTTGCTGCATCCCACATTTGAAAGTTGGTGACTTAGTTTCACTGGATTTTCAGCTTAACTTGGCGAAAACAAGGTCGAGTTTTAGTTGCATTTGAAAGCGCTTAATTATCGTCTTGAAATGCTTTGGAGCGTAACTGTTGGTAACTGCCTAAATACATGAGTTACAGATGATATATGGTGTATACCATGTATGAATGGATTGTTCAATTTGTTATCTATAGGGACATCATGTTTTGTATAGTATGTATCTGAAGATATATTTAGAATGAATACCAGTCTTGTAATTGTTACCGTCTCTTGCATGGCTGCCTGTTGGGACTTATCTTTTGCGATTGCTAATTAACTAGTATAGTTTCTTACCTCCTACGCATTTGTTAGAAGTAGGAAGATAGAAAAAATAAATAAAACAAAATAAAGTACTACTACATACCAAACTGTTGTTTCTTTAGTTTCATATGACTACTGCCTCTGTTTTGACCTTTTTCTTGGTAAAGGAAATCAAGAAAAAGGTCAAAACAGAGGTAGCCTCAGTTGCAATTTGGTAAACGTCTTGCCAATCTATTGGTACACAACTTATAAATGTGTCTTGCTGCCATTAGAGTAATCAAATATCGTAGTTGACAAAAAATAATTATATAATAATAATTTATAATAGGGGTCGTGATGGCCTAGTGGATAAGGCGCCCGCCTCTCATGCAAGAGGTTGCGGGTTCGAATCCGGGCAAGTACCAATATGACTTTTTCAATTCATATGTACTTTCTAAAGTTTATCTTAGACATCACAGACATCGGTGAAGGAAAACATCGTGAGGAAACCTGGACTTGTAGTTAATACAAGTTCGAAATCGCCAACCCGCCTTGAGCAAGCGTGGTGATCAATGCTCGTGCCTTCTCTGTATGAGAAGAGGCCTTTGCCCTGCAGTGGGACAGTTATAGGCTGGTATTATTATTATTTATTATTTAATAATTTATAATGTTATCATATACGTTAAAAATATGATGTAGTTTAAACGTGTAGTTTTCCAGTAAATAACAGTCTGCCTTCCTAAGTTTAAACATACGTGGAAACCTTCAGCAGTAAAACTATAAAACTACAGTGACTTGATTTATTTTTACACCCTCCAAATATCGTAACAACATTCACAAAGCGAAGACAATACATCAAGTTGTAGATTTGTCAAACTACGTCAAATCGTCTCCGGGATCGGAGCTCATACATAAAAAACAAATTCCTTATACGTATGAAAGTATTGGTATAAATATATAAGTTTTATAGGACACCGAGTCCGCGTACTGAATACGGTATCAAGGATCACCAGAACCTCACGTTTACCTACCATGAGAATGGAAATGACATCTTATTTCACGAAGCTTCAGGCATAAGGGGGATACTTTTACATGAAAATACTAAGATTGGTTTTCTTTACAAAATACAGGTTTGGAACATTGTTGGTAAATAAATGAGAATAAGGCTGTTCAACTTCCAAAGACGCCTTACTTTTTGCATCCGTACAGTGGCCGAAAAAGAAACTTTTCTTAAGAAGAAATCTCACTATGATATTTATGTGAAATCCTAAAACTGTTTGGCAAAAGTCCAATGAAAATGTTAATCATACTGCAGAGCATTGACCTCTTCCCATACAAAAAAAAAATACATAAACATAGATCACCATGCCTTAAGACGGAGAGGCGATACCAAACTACATTAATTAAGTCTGGTATTGTTTATTATTAAGATATGTGACAGATTCTTTTAGGATGCTGTGCTTCTATAAGTATGAAAATTCTTATGGAATATCTTTGTTGTCTTTATGTCTATCTGTCGGTATATGTCAAGCCCCTTTTTTTCAGGAAAGAATGAGGATATCAATTTAGATTTTGCGTTATAGCTGTGGAACAAAGCGGGAAAAAAATCAAAGCTAAGTACTTTCCGTTAGCTTAAAATCATTAAATTTGGTCAGAAGCAAAGGGGAAAATTCGTAAACCGTTAATTTTGAATTATATAACTAAAGGGTTATATTCATAGGAGTAATTCGAATCGCGCGTCCTACTCGCACTTGCCGATTTTCTTTTTACATTCATACCATACGAGCGAGTATTACCATTTCCATTAAAACCCTTTATATTTTACGAGTTTTGCGTCAGCGTATCATCAAAGTACATTACATGGGACATACGTTCTTTGATTTTACGGAACTGAAAACATTTGTGGTCAGGTTCTTTATACGCAAACCCACAACTTCTTTATAACAATTTTGTGTTGCTCACTGAGTTTTTGGGTACACATCCAGCAAAATTTAGGGGAAACTCAGGCAAAGTTATTTACTTTGAACTGTATGATACCGTTACGTGTAAAAATACGGTCTTACCTACTTTGTATAATTATATAGAGTTTTATTTTAATCTGGGTATCCTACGTAGTGTGAACGCATCTTTGTAACTCCGCCGCCACCGGGTTGGTTGTGGTTGTGGGGTAGGTTTGTAGTGTAATGTTTTGTAATCTATTGTCGTTTTCAACTCATAATATTTTTAAAAAATCGAAGCTGTACTTCCTGAGATTAGCGCGTTGTACCAAACAAATAAACTCTTCAGCTTTATTATATTTGTATAGATGGATTAAAACCAAGAAACAGTCTGTCGCTCTTTGTGTTGCTTGGCCATTTACTGCGATGTTTATAATATTTGTATGTAATTTATGTCTGTAACGTAAAATCTTTAAAAAAATACGAATGCCGCACGTTAGCACGGTCCCAGGCTTTTAAGCATGGTCCCAGTCTAATAGCCCCAGTCTTTGTTAGGTTCGAAGCAAAGAGAAAGGCGTAGGCTTTATATATATTTCCTCCTTAAACCCTGTATTACGGTACAGGTTCCATACTATAGGTGTACCAGTAACTCATGACAAAAAAAAAGTAAAACAAATAATGATTTTTATATGGTAATGTTGTCATGTCATCTGTCAAGTGACATTACGTTTGTTTGTTTACATTTGTTAATTTCAAGAAATCTTTAGTAAAAAGTGAAAGAATGACTAAGAAACCACCGCGGTCACAATCCAGAAGCACTGTTTATAACGTGTACCGATAAATCTATAAAGAAGAAGGTGTAGATTACACGCAATTTTCGATTTTATACCGCGTGCTTGCGTTGACTGGTTAGTATGACTTGCCAAAGTTGATACTTAGTTTCAAATCTATTTGTATCGGTTCAACATGTGTAGATATATTACGTAACATATAACTTTGGCTTATTACAGGGGCGTGTACTAGTACTATATGACGAATTATTGCAAAAGGCAGATGAAGAAGGCAGAAGTCTTGGTGTCAGATTAACATGAGCCGCCTAAAGGTGTTTGACTTGCATTATGTGACGATCACTACCATAGTCAGTAACCTTGACAAAAAACAAAATCATTTTTCCTTAACGGGCAATCAGTTCGAATTAAACTTGCAATGCCCTAACCAAGCTGGGACACCAATCACAAAGCGAAAAACCATTTCTTTCATCTTTGTTGTGTAAATAAAGTATATTTTATTGACAGGGTTTATCTTAATTTATTTTATACTAGCTTTTACCGCGACTTCGTTCCCGTTCCCGGGGGATTTCTGGAATGAAAACTATCCTAAGTTCTTTCTCGGGTCCCAGACTATATCTGTACCAAATATTCAAATCGGTTCAGTGGCTTAGGCGTTAATAAGAGACAGACAGACAGAGTTATTTTCGCATTTATAATATTAGAATGCATTAACCAGATATACATCTCGCTATATGTATATGTCTCACTCTTTTTAAAAAATACCTTTATTTTGGTCACTCATGGTTAGGGGCTAAAATTAGTGCGTAAAGCCTTTGTAGCTTTACCCAGAGTGGGTCACAAGCAAGTAGGTCGCAATAGTTTTAATAGCTCATAGAAAAATAAAACTAATCAAACATCACTGTTGAATAAACTGAAAAAAATATCGCAATATTTCTGTAAAGTTTAATCAAAATCCGTTCAGTACTTTTGCGTGGAAGAGTAACAAACAAAAATACATACAATTTTTTTCTTTATAATATTACTATAGTCATAAACAATAAGTAGGTGTAATAAATTTTTAAGGGAAAAATACAAGTATCAAAACGTTTTAATCCATTTTCCCCAGTGTTGCTGTCATCATATTTTATTTACCATTTTTGTCATCAGTTCCTGGTACACCTATACAACGTCTTCGCTATAGAGTTGTGGAGAAAATGCAAATTGGACGTATTCCTCGCCAGCAATACTAGTACTTGCTTTAGTATGACTCTGTATTGTTGGGCCGTTCTTGTTAGATACTCGGCAGAGAGTACGGAGAAATATAATCGATATAGAATAAAGATGAGCATTGAAACTGAATTATTTGAAATAGTATCGAGTAGTACTGTAGTCGGCTTTGCCATGAATGATATCTTGGAATACGTCGATGGCTTTCATGCAAACAATAGTAACCAAGAAATGGACGATTTATTCTTTTGTTTTATTTTGAACTCATAAGGCCCGAGTCACACCGGAATGGCAGCGGCCGGCTCCTCCGCTGGCGGCCGCCAGCGGCCGCCAGCGTCGCTAGAAACAAGTGGCGCGCGGTCGCTGACGGCTGCTGGTAGCCTCGCGACCTTTTCAAGCGATACTAGTCTTTTAAGTATGTAGTTAAAGTTTAAAATTATTTCACACTGAAAGTGCTCGCCGCGAAGCTGCCGGCCGCTGCCATTCCGGTGTGACTCGGGCCTTATAATAATAATATAATTTATTTGCCATAAGTGTTGTTGTGATCTTAAAACTAGTACATGTTTCAAACGCTTTGTCGAAAATTAGACATGCAAATATCTAGCGGGTTCTGGTTTTAAATTACAATAATAATGTCTTCATTAGTCGAATTACTTATGATAAATTAAATAGTTTAAAATCATGTCAAATATTTATCATGTCATTTATTACTTAGTCGCTCTCGTCGTCACAACAAAATCCATTTAATGTTATTGCCATCCATTCTAAAACACTTTCAGATTTGTAAAAAATATCGGTTTAGGCTGTAGACCGTGCTATAGAATGAGACATACAAACATAACTTTACCCTCCTTTCGGCAGTCGCGTAATTAGTAACATAAAACAAAAAATCATCCATTTGTTTATTACATTTGCTACGTAAGCAAATGTAATAAACAAATGGACGATTTTTTGTATGGCCCATATTGATAAGTCCCACGTAGGGACCCATCGATATGGTGAAAACAGAAACACGAGTTAAATTACATGCGTGTCTTATATTTTTGTTAAACCATAAACAATAGTAGCACCCTCTAGAGTTTCAATATTATTGTCGTATATCTTATCGTTCCAAGGATCTTATGCCTTCGAGATGAAATAAATAAGTGTTAAAATCTGCTAATGGCACTCCCCAAATAAGAGGCCGCGTGACTTGGACCGAATCCAATACGTGTTGGATGGGGGCCAATTGAAACCTCACACTTTGGTCCTGCGGTAATGGTAGGATGTCATTCGATCCGGTCGGTAGATGACCTACAGTTTTCGTGGAATCAAGAAAATGTAATGACATTTTTCTTGCTGTAGTAATGTAGTTTAAATTTTGCTATTTCTTAGGTGAGAATTGAGCTGGTGCGAATCTGTTAAAATTAAATAATTAAATGTAAATGTGTTGGTAATCGTCACGTTATCTGATTTAGTTTTCACAAAGTAACACCTAAAAGGCTGCCAATCTAAATTGCGATATGAAGTTATGAACTCTAAGTTCAGAATCACTCGTCATGGTGAAAGATTCATTTTATAAAAGTACAACAAGTTCTGTTAATAAAAAAAAATTGTGAATTTGCACATTGTTAAAAAAGGATTCAAGAAAAATTTCATCGGAAGATAATACAGAGCCTTCTTTGTTCTGTTCTACGTTTGTACGTGCTATATGTATTTTATTACAAATAGCAATTGTGAGTTTTATTTTATTTGCTTTTTTAGACTACAAAATAAAAATAAAAAACTTAATCTTAATTGTGAAAAACATAAGTGAATAAATTAAGAATGTGATCATATATACAGCTATCTCAAGGATGATATCGCATATGTGACGCGACTGGCATTGCGACATGCAATGCCAGTCGCGTCACATATGCGTCACATAATGGATCCATAGATGCTCAATTGATTAACTTGTTTAACTTTAGATCTAACCAACGAGTCATGAGGCATCATCGTACATTTGTTGTACCCACTTCCACACTGAATACCACATTCAATAGTCCCCTAACACGTATGTCAAGGCTATATAATGAGATATCTATCAGGTCAAATAATCTCATAGACCTCTTTTCTATGAAATTTGCGTCATACAGGCAGTTCTTGATTAAAAACTACAGTGGTTCAATTACTAAGGATGATGTATAATTTATATAATAGGTTTAGTATTCAGTATAATTTTGTAACTTACTTAAACATCAGTCATTTAAATTAATTATTTGCCAATCATTATCTATTTTTCTTCTAAATTAAAATTAAACTAAAATCTGCGCAATTTGTAGTCTCTTAGCAAATTGAAATTATTAGAATGTTATGCATACCTATGATTTGTGTAATTACTCCTATGATATACATTGTTAGTATTATAATAGTATGTATGATTTTGTGTGATTATACAGTTGGTGTGCTTATTGTTAAATAAATAAATAAATAAATAAGTATTGGTGCCATCACCATCCGTATAGTCACCGCGAACAACTCTAAAAACTAAATTGAATATTTTATTTCCAACTAGTTTTCGCCCGCGTCACTGTCGATACTTCCATCCCATATTTTACACTTTCCGAAAATCCTTTCTTAGTGGTTCCCTATTCTTTACTTTAGTTTAGGCCTGCCACACTATGCCCCTCGCGCTGCTCATCGCCATGCTCCTCGCGCTGCCGCGATGTTTGCAATGACGAGTGGCATGGCGAGTATTGCGGCCACAGCCACACTACGTCTCTGCCTCCTTTCCTCGTTACTTCCCATGCCACTCGTCGAGTGTGTGGCCGGCGCATAAGACCAGCGGTGTGGAACTTTGAGCTGTGCGTTGATATTATATTAACAGTGAGTCAGTCAAGTTCACCATTTTATATAAATAGAGCTTAGTGTAGCCCGTTTTTATTACACACCTCCAATTTATCAAAAAGCCTTTTCTTTCAATATCCACTTTTAGTTTTATAAAAGGCCCACTAAACGAAATAGAATACCGTATTCACGATTGAAAATAAAGGTCTAAATGGGTTTTTAATTAGTCAGGTAAAAGGTAATTTAATAGCGGGCACGCACTTAGCCATATTATGTACGTGGGTACATTAAAAGCTTGTCTCTTTATATATTTAGGACTTGCGGTAAAAGTACTTACCTCCCAAAACTTTGTTCTTATTAATGTTAAAAGTTTTTTCAGCAGTTTTATTCCTAATTTTGTATGTCAATGTTGTTTCAAAAGGGATGGGAGTACGGAGTATAATATCATAGACTTATTTTGTGTGTGTTCAGCAGTAAAGTCGGCAAAGGGAAAAGGTTATGGTGGCCGTAAACGGCGGGTTAACAACTTTACACTGTAAACTCGGAAGCCAACACAATATTTTTTATGTGTTACCCCAGAGACTGATAAGTTAGCGTCCTTCCTTGGATTTACTTTTGCGGTACTTAGGATATCACACCAGTTTACTATTAAATGAATTATGAAACCACCGATTTGGAATAGTTCTAATAGTAACCGCGGCGCGTGGGTTTTAGTCAGTAAAAGTCTGACATTCCCTCCCGCCCCGCCTATGGCGGGTGAAGTCAGTTGATGATTTTCCACCCTTAAAAAAAACCACCGATTTGTGCAAAGTGCCAAATCGTGCAATTTTAATTATGCATAATTGCATGCTGTTCGTGTTAGTAGGTCATCATCAATCATTTGTCAGTCTCCACAATAGCAAGTGAAAAGGTATCGTGAACACCTAATGGCTTTTACGATGATTGTATGTTTATTTGATATGTTTTTTTGTTGTACCCAGGTGTTTGTCATGAATTTTCGTCTCTACAAAAATAATTCAGTGAATTCAGTTGGAGTGAACGATTGTTGTTTAACATTATTATATTAAAAAGAACATAAAGTAACCTGAACGAGTCAAGCCCAGACGTTTTCAATCCAGGTATTTTCTCCAAATCAATTAAAACTTTCTAATAGCCCGCTGTATAATTTACTGCGTCTATAAGGTATTAAAACGGCAATAATCTGGGCGTTTATTGCTAAAACATAAATATTTTCTAGAAGACAGAGAACTCAGCTCATGAATTTTAAGCACCTACTTAGAGTATGTTCCGAAATTTAGGTGTCGCAAGGGTCGTCCCTCACCTTACACGGAGCAGGCCGAGTTTACTGCGTCGTTAGATCCGGCGCTCCGGTCCGGTAAGGACAATGTGTTCGCAAACATATACATCTCATTAGGCATTCTTAGTGGACGCCTCTTTAGTTTATTTGTATCTCACTCGCCAGAGACTAGGAAGAAACTTTCTTGAATGTCTGGAATACTTCGCAATCGTAAAATACTTTTAAGCTCAGGCTGTTTAGGCTCCGTATTTATCATAATGTACATTTTTATCCGAATATTAATTAGGTCGTTGTTGTAGGCTACCTTTTTCAATTTTCGATTAACTTCAGTAAAATAAAAAACCGGTCAAGTGCAAGTTCTACTCGCGCAACGAGGGTTCCGTTAATTTGTTTTTTAGTGAAATAACTACAAATTTACGGTTTTCGGAGTTTTCTCTTTACTTGTGCTACATGACCTTGCCTTTTGCCAAATTTCATGATTCTAGGTCAATGGGAAGTACCCTATAGGTTTTGAGTTTTGATTCTCTTGAAAATATCTAAATATGCAATATAAACCGCCGTATTTTTTTATTGCATTGATTTAGAAACTTGATTTTTTCACTGCTGTGAGAGATAGCAGACCTAAGTATGTGATATTAATTTCAGCTTGATATCTCGACGCGTTTATGAGAAAAAGGTTATTGACAGACAGACGGACAGACGGACGCCTGGTGTGAACTAACTACAAATTTACGGTTTTCGGAGTTTTCCCTTTACTTGTGCTACATGACCTTGCTTTTTGCCAAATTTCATGATTCTAGGTCAATGGGAAGTACCCTATAGGTTTTGATTTCCTTGCAAATGTCCAAATTTGCAATATAAACCGCCGTATCTTTTTATTGCGTTGATTTAAAAACTTGATTTTTTCACTGCTTTAAGAGATAGCAGACCCGAGTATGTGATATTAATTTCAGCTTGATATCTCGACGCGTTTCTGAGAAAAAGGGTCTTGACAGCCGGACGGACGGACAGACGGACAACAAAGTGATCCTATAAGGGTTCCGTTTTTACCTTTTGAGGTACGGAACCCTAAAAACCAAAACTCTGAAAAGCGATTTGCAAAAAAATAGGATCGCACGAACCAATATTAATTTGGCAAGTTAAAATTCACGGTGTCGCCTCTTTTTTTTACGTAGAAATAGGGATACGAAATCCTGTGTAGGTAATTGGTTTTCGACACAAATACGCAATAAGTTACCCATGAAGGTTTATGTGAGAACCGTGATCCGAATACGTGGCGGAGTAGGCTCATAGGATGATGCGCTCGAGTAAGTGTTATCACCTACCCTGAATAACAAAGGCTTGGTACTATAGACACGCAGCCCCAATAGTTATACGTGGGACACGGAGATGGATTTGGGTACGTGGTTGTTTGACGATTTTGGTGTTTGTTCAGTTTGTTTTCGGTTATAAAATACTGGATTGGAAATTAAAATTGCACCTGCAAACTCCATTTTCAGCTCTTTATTGAGTAATCAATTTTCAGTTTTTTGTTGCTTTCCATTATATAAGTAGTAGGGAACACAATTATATTAGTCACTATTATGAATCTTATCGGGTACAGCATAGATCAAAAGGACAGAGGTGGAAGTCATAAAACTAAAACTCAAGTTATTTTTTACCATTAGATAATTGAAAAAGTACTTTGGAATGTGTGTAGAAGAAAGGGCAAGACACTACAAATACTCTTTTGAATTTTACAATGTTCTGTATAGATGTATTACACGAATAAGAATAATGTAGAAACGATGCACCTAAAACTAAAACAACACTATAAACACTATATATTTATGAATGCATGGTGCTAACATTTTTACATAAGTTATTATCAGAAAAAACTGAAATAAAACGGAATAGCAATTAATATTTTAAGTCAATATTATCAAGGATAAATTTCAATTGATTTCCAGGATAAATAAAATCAGAAATAAAAAAAAAGTTTTTACATTTAATTGAGCAAGTATATCTCAAAGTAAATCCGACATAAAATATAAAAGATTTTCTCTAGTTTCGCATGGATTTGGGGGTTTTACACTAACACATACACATGTATCAAGTGACAGATTGCTCGGCAGAAATCCTTCTTCCAATAAACTTTTACGATTGCGTCGGCGGAACATTTGGTGCTGTGTTTGTAACTACTACACACAAAAACATCTACCAACAGGATAAAATAAAATACACGAACCACAAATCCGTGTAATAAATAAACAAAAATTATTGTGTGCTTTTACTTTGTTACCAAGGGTTATAATTCACTGTGCTCTGCCTTCTAATCTCATAATTCTCTCTCATAATCTCAGTGGCCCTTATTCATAATGAGAAGATTAAAAATTCCCCCTGTAGTAATTGCTTAAGTACTTAGACCAGATTTTCTTTAAAGGGTATGGTTTAGCTTTGTCTATTTAATATTATATATTGACAGAAGGGCTGGAATTGGCTTGAATTTTTAATATTTCTCTACATCTACGCTTATTAAAGGGGGTAATTTTCTTAACGAATGAACTTATTCCTTCTTTCGCCCGCGGCTTCGCCCGCGTGAATAACGAAATTCCCCAATTTTATCCGCTTAGGGTTGGAATTTATCAAAATCCCTTCTTAGCGGATGCCTACGTCATACATCTACTTGCATGCCAAATTTCAGCCCGATCCGTCCAGTGGTTTGGGCTGTGCGTTGATAGATCACTATGTCAGTCAGTCAGTTACCCTTGAGCTATATATATTTAGATATTTTTCACTGTCTGTTGCGTGTGACTTTCTCCGTGTAATGTTCAGTTTAAAGGATCAAATATTTCTGGAAGTCACATATTGCCATGCGTATTAAAATATGAGTTCTACACTTTAACTTTAAATGACGTAGCTTTTTTTGCTAGCATTCGATTACAATAAAATAAAGTCTATAAGCTGCCTTTGTGTAAACCGCACTAAAATCCATTGCGTAGTTAAAGGGACTAGCGAACACATACATACAGACAATTTACTTTTTTATGTTTTATTACTTTTCTCTAATAGTTTGTTCACTCTTTGTTGATTAATTTATTTAATGTACAGAATAGAATTTTCCCTAGTAGATGGTAGGTAAAAAAATGCATTATACCAGTGTGCTGAAGTGCGGTTACGTGCGGGATAAGATGCGGGCGGTAGCTTATTAACAATAAATGGGTCAACATGTTAGTAATTTAATTGTATAAGGAGGATAACTCCTATCTTGGTTATTCATGTCCGAGTTAGTAAAAACGATTCAACATGTTGATAATATTTCTACATACAAAGCTAATTAAATAAATAAGTTATATATATATAAATTTATTTATAACAGTGTTTCAATTTCATCCGCGTTTTGGTCAATGCTTCGTTTCCCAGGGTCGTAGCGTTTGCCGGGGTTGCGGAATGTTTATAATAGTAACCGTGACCCTGGATCATAAAGGGCAATCGAAGGAACATGAGTGGGTTTTAGTCAGTAAAAGTCTGACACGCCCTCCCGCCGCACCCAGGACGGGAGCAGTCATGATTTCCCACTCACCCAAAAAAAAAAGGGTCGTAATAACAAAAAACATAACGCTTGTTATCATTTACTGACAGATTTTTACAAAGACAGATAAATAAAAAATATCAGCTTTCTTAGGGCTGATTTTTCAATCATCAGTTAAGTTCTATCTGAGGAATAAATATGTCGGTTTGACATATTTTCTATACAAAAGCTGTCAAAACGCCAAACTTACTCTTCAGATAAAAGTTATCTGGCGATTTAAAAATCGGCCCTTATAATAATAATATACATAAAAAGCTAAGCAACACCAATAACGTCATCGTCTAGTTTTTTGTGCAGTGTTTAAAATAAATAATTAAAATATTTTGATACCATACCCACATGTAATTACAATAAAATAGTCGGAAATAATATCAACAAATACAATAAACCATAGTGAGAATAATATAAACAATGATTTTACGTAAGCATAGAAAATCCGACAATGGTGACGTATGTCACCATGGAAAAAACGATTGTCACATCAAACTATAACATGAAACGCAGAAAACTACAAAACAAACGATGATTACGAGATCAGCAGCTATGAGAAAAGCACGCCCAACACCACCGGGCTCGTCGTTCAGCTCCGCCTCGCCGCCGCCGGAATCCAGCCCCATCGTGAGCGCTGTGACACCGGCCGTGGCAGTTGCGTCGAGCTCGAGCGACGAGTACTTCTCTCCGCCGACGTCGCCACCACCTGTTCGTCGGCGGGGAGGTCGCCGGCCACCGGACAGCTTGGGACTCCGAGGCCCACCGGCCTCTGATAGGGTCCCCGCACCCGGTGGAAGTGCGCGCATGCGATGGACACAATCTTTAAATGAAAATGTCATGCGCGCATACTTTGGGGCTACAGAGGGGGGAAATAACCTGACTGCGTACCGTGGTCGGATGCTCTCTCTGTTTCAGGTGCTTGAACCGGCTGTCAATGTTTCGGCTCAACGACTATCGGATCAGGTGCGTGTCATCCAGCGTAATCATATGTTGGATGACACTGTACTTGATCGACTACGCCTAGAGTCACGGATTAGTCTTGCCCCGTCCGCCCCGCCAGTGGGTGTGGTCGCTGTGCAGCCGCAAAATTCACGTAGTGGCTTGCCGCGACCGCCCTGTATTGATGAGATGGATGATGGTGAGGCTATATCCGTGAGTACCCAGTGCAACAATAATTTGAGGAGTGCTTTGGAGTGTGCGTTTCGGGAATATCGCTCTACACCGCCTGAGCTGAGACCGCGATTACCTCGTTTGCCCATGCACAAGAAAAATAGGGCGCTGGTGTGTGCTCTGGATTCGCTGCTGTCGAGCTATTTCGACAGCAGCGAGGACCTCACTGATACCCACTCAATTTTGTACTGCGCAGCTGTAGCAGCGTGTCGTGTGGCTCACGTCAAATTCCCTAACAGTGACGGGGTCACACGACCTAAACCAGCTATACCAGCGTGGCAGTTCAGAATTGAGCGTCGTATTGGTGAGGCTAGAGCACTCATCGACAAATTAATCTGCTTCAGGGAGGGCAATACACGTCCTAGAGTGATGCGCTTTGTGAGGCGGGCGTTTGCGGGAACTGACATTAGTCCCCAAGATTATATGCCCCGCATCACAGAGCGTATCGACTTCCTGAAGCAGAAGATCAGTGCATGGGCAAGCCGTATTCGTCGGTACAAGCGAAGAGTGGAGCGATACATTCAGAATCGCACATTCCAAAGCGATGAGAGGTGGGTATATAGGACTTGGGAACGACCGGACCAAGGTGTGATTGAAACGCACCTTCCAGATGATGATGCCATGAACTCATTCTGGCGCAGCATCTGGTCGGTGCCTGTCAGTCACACTGAGGGCGACTGGATTCGGGAGGTTGAGCGAACCTGTGATCCAATACCAGAAATGGGGGCTATTACCATCAGCCCCCAAGATGTAGCTTGTGCAGTCCGTCCATTACCGAACTGGAAATCCCCAGGGCTGGACGGGCTGCACAATTTCTGGGTGAAATGGTTGCAAGGATCGCACGTTCGCCTAGCGTCCCAGTTCCAGTCAGCCTTAGAGTCTGGGTCGCTACCCCAATTCCTAACTACTGGAATAACCCACCTGCTCCATAAGTCAGGTAGTACTACGGAACCCAAAAATTATAGACCAATTACTTGTCTACCCACGGTCTATAAGATTCTTACATCCATTTTGAGAGCTAAAATTAATAGTCATATTAATAATAATTCTATAATGTCTGCCTCTCAGAATGGATGTAGGAATGGGTCCCGTGGTACTAAGGAGCTGCTCCTCATTGACATGGCCATTAGTCAGCAGGTTCGCCGTTCTCGAAAGAATTTATCGACATGTTGGATAGATTACAAGAAGGCCTATGACTCGGTGCCACATACATGGCTCATGAGGGTGCTGGAGTTGTATAAAGTAGATGCAACTCTGCGCACCTTCTTGATGTCGTGTATGGGGCAGTGGAGGACGGTCCTTCACTATCCAGGATGTCGACACATTCGAGAGAACAGCGAACCAATAAGGATCGAGCGGGGCATATTTCAGGGCGATAGTCTGAGTCCATTGTGGTTTTGTTTGGCCCTGAATCCTTTAAGCACATTGTTGGAGGGTTCAGGACTAGGCTATCGGTTGCGAAGAGGCGGCCAGGTCATATCTCATCTCCTATACATGGATGATCTGAAACTGTTTGCCCCCACCGAATTGCAACTGATGAAGCTACTGAAGGTAACAGAAACTTTTAGTAGTGGCATCAGAATGGAATTTGGTGTGGACAAATGTGCAGTCATGCATGTAAAGCGAGGGGAGATTGTGGAATCCGAGGGGACCCAACTCTCGGATTCTATACACCTCAGGTCCCTCTCTTCAACCGAAACCTACAAATATTTGGGTATGTCGGAAGCGTTAGGCATCAATGTCGCCGACATGAAACAAGCGTTGAGGGAGCGCTTCTTTGACCGCCTGAATAAAGTTTTAAATAGTCTTTTATCAGGCGGGAACAAGGTGCGCGCCTTCAACGGTTGGGTCATGCCGGTTCTGATGTACTCTTTCGGCGTACTCAAATGGACTCAGACTGAGCTGGACGCTCTGGATAGAAGGGTCCGCCGTCTGCTGACCGCAAATCGCATGCATCACCCACGATCATCGGTAATGAGACTGTATGTCCCGCGGAAGTGCGGTGGTCGAGGCTTTTTAAACGCCAAGACCATGCACAATCGTGAGATATGCAGTCTCAGGGAGTATTTCCTGAATACCGACGTGGGGATGCATCGAGATGTAGTTTCGGTAGACAAGGGCCTCACCCCGCTCTCCTTAGCAAACGAGAACTGGCGCAAACCTATAGTAATGAATACTGATGACCGCAGGACGGTATGGCAGAGCAAGGAACTCCACGGACGCTTTTATCGGGTTCTACATGGGCCTGATGTAGATTTTCTGGCGTCCGTATCCTGGCTGCGTTTCGGTGACCTCTTTGGGGAAACCGAAGGTTTTGTCTGTGCAATAATGGACGAAGTTATGATGACGAACAACTACCGGAAATACATTGTGAAGGACGGCACGGTTGACATATGTCGGGCATGCCACCGTCCCGGGGAATCAATCCGACACATTATTTCTGGGTGTTCTAGTCTGGCTAACGGAGACTATTTGCACAGACACAACCTTGTAGCCAGGATTATTCATCAGCAACTTGCTTTGAAATACAGTCTTGTGGAATCAGAAGTACCGTACTACAGGTATGTGCCCGACCCAGTTCTTGAGAATGACCATGTCACATTGTACTGGGATCGATCTATCATTACTGACAGGACTGTTGTTGCTAACAAGCCTGACATAGTGGTGATAGATCGATTAGAACGTCGCACAGTGATTGTTGATATTGCTGTCCCGCATGACGAGAACCTCGTGAAGGCTGAGAAAGATAAGCAGACAAAATATCTTGACTTGGCTCGCGAGGTTGTCGACATGTGGGATGTGGATTCAGCAGTCATTGTGCCGATAGTCGTGACGGCCAATGGCATAATAGCGAAGAGCCTCGACCAACATCTGAGGAGGCTCTCGCTAGGCAGCTGGGTCAAGGGTCTGATACAGAAAGCGGTACTCCTGGACACGGCGCGCATTGTCCGGAGGTTCCTCTCTCTGGAGCCCTGACCACCGGTAGCTTGGACCCTGTTCCCGATGCCGGTGGGCTACTATTTTTTATATTTTTAAATGTTTTATATATTTTTTATAATAATATTTAAAAATGTATTGAATATGTGTTAAGAAATAAATGAATATAATATACATAAAATGAAATAGTAACTTTTATGTAAAAAATCCTTAAAATAGGTATATCAAATATAATTGAATTCTCCTCAAGCACTTTTAAGCAAATGCTAACTTTTAAATAGCTTCAGTGAAATATTTCAGCTTCGTAGTGGAAAAATTTCAGTTTCATATTGAATTCTCGATTTAATAATGAAGTACGTGTTACTCAAAGGATTTCAAAACTGCGACTTTCAAATTACGTCACTAGTTATTTTTGTGCAACATGTAGCATTCTTTTGTGTTCCATTTCGCTTTAGAAAATGTTATATAATGTTGGAATGAATAAATACATAGTTAATAATAAAATTGTAACCATAAAGTTGAGTTCAGATTTTGCACAGATTTTAATAGACTGTGTGAAAAGTACTTCGAAAGAACATTTTCATAAATTTTTAAGACTGTAGATTCTAAGTCATGATAACTCTAATGCTAAAAGCTAATGCATTTCAGATCATACGTGATGGAGGGAAGAACGTGACGTGAATATTGTTAACCTATAATAATGATATGCTGTGTGCATGACAATCTTAGGTATTAGTTCTATAAGCCTTACGCAGTAGGACCTTTCTCGTTTCTATATAATAATAATAATACCAGCCTGTTACTGTCCCACTGCAGAGCAGAGGCCTCTTCCCATACAGAGAAGGCACGAACATTGATCACCACGCTTACTCAAGGCGGATTGGCGATTTCGGTTAATATTTACTATAAGTCCAGGTTTCCTCACGATGTGTTCCTTCACCGATGTCTGTAATGTCTAAGATAATCTTTAGAAAGTAACTGAATAAGTCATATTTGTACTTGAAATTCGAACCCACAATCTCTTGCATGAGAGGCGGTCGCCTTAACCCCTAGGCCATCACGTCACCTTCTCGTTTCTATAACCCTGAATTTAACCTGTATTTCTTTCTGTTTCTTGGAAATTTATATCAATCTTATTCAAGCTCGGCAGATTACTAGAAAAGTAGTAAATGCAGTAAATCAGTAAAGTCAGATAAAGTCAGATAAAGCAGTAAATCACACACTTTAAACACTCTACCAATAGCTATTAACTTTCTGATCTTATAAGTGAAAGCCAGGTTTTAATTCTTAAAATATGTTTTAGCCAAAATATTCCCTAAAACAATACCACTATAGAAACAACTACCCAGCAAAACTGATTTGATTTAGAAGTACTACAGTAACAAGGCTTTTGTGTAACAAAAGCTGTTAGCCTGCAAGCCACCTACGTCAGCTCCAGCAATGTCATGCATAGTGCCCAGGCGCCTGCAGAATATTCTAAACGAGATTGCGGTACTCGACCGGTCACGCTTTATTGTGGCCGCACAAACTATAGGTACTGTTCTCGATTTAAAAGTTTCCAAGGGATATTTTTCCTGCACAGATTTGTTAAAGTGATGTCAGATGCTGCAATCTACTTCCCCTTTTTTCTAAATCTTTTAAGCCGTGCAGTGATATGTGTGCTATCTTTTCTTTAAAATGGACGTAACAATTATAAAGAAATCGTTTCGGTTTATGTACTCAGTTACCACATTTTTTTTTGGTGAGTGAGAAATCATCAAATGACTTCTCCCGTCCTGGGCGGAGCGGGAGTGCGTGCTAGACTTTTACTGACTAAAACCTACTCATGTTCCTTCTTTTGCCTTTTGTGTTCCATGGCCACGGTAACTATTATAATTATTCCGCAACCCAGGTACTCAGTTACCACTGAAAATGAAGTTAAGAACAATAGTTTTATTAGCAACGCACCTGATCAGTCAATAAATATACATGTTAATTAATTGAAATATATTTTTGTAGCACATCTTTTTGTGAATTAACTATAATTTTTAACCGACTTCAAAAAAGGAGGAGGTTCTCAATTCGTCTGTATGTTTTTTTTTTTTTTTTTTTTGTTTTTTTTGTATGTTTGTTACGCGATATCTCCGTCAATTGTAAACGGATTTTGATGGTTCTTTTTTTGTTTGATAAGTCATGATTCAGAGGTGGTCCCATATAAATATTGTGGCGATCGGTTCAGTGCTTCTCGAAAAATTCACCAAGAACAAAAAAAATTGACGAAATATTCATAGACGATGTGCGCTTTTTCTTCAAGTTTCTATTGTCGTTTTATAAGATTGTAAGTAGTTAATACACAGTCAAACATTGGGAGTCGACACTAAAAAGTAATAAATAAAAACTTTTTTCAAAAAAATAATAACCGCCTTCAAAAACTAAAAACCCAAAAATAACTAAAATTTCGGAAGTCGGTGGCTTCTCTTCTAACAGTTAATTTGTGTTGCCACCGACTTCCGAAATTTTAGTTATTTTTGGGTTTTTAGTTTTTGAAGGCGGTTATTATTTTTTTGAAAAAAGTTTATATTTATTACTTTTTAGTGTCGACTCCCAATGTTTGACTGTGTATTAACTACTTACAATCTTATAAAACGACAATAGAAACTTGAAGAAAAAGCGCACATCGTCTATGAATATTTCGTCAATTTTTTTTGTTCTTGGTGAATTTTTCGAGAAGCACTGAACCGATCGCCACAATATTTATATGGGACCACCTCTGAATCATGACTTATCAAACAAAAAAAGAACCATCAAAATCCGTTTACAATTGACGGAGATATCGCGTAACAAACATACAAAAAAAACAAAAAAAAAAAAAAAATATATTTTTGTAGCACATCTTTTTGTGAATTAACTATAATTTTATAATTATTTATCAATTGTACGGTAATTAGGTAATAATTGATTTATTATTATTATCAGTTTAAAACATGAAACTATTATACTGGTAATATGAAAACAAGTTAATTTTCCAAATTGCTTCGATCGCCACTTTTAAATTGACGTTCACTGTTCAGAGAAGAGAAAAGTTTGCTAAGAAATTGCTGCGCTTTCGTGCTATGTCTGAGTTGAATTAATTTGTTACCTAAGAAACCGCTTCCCTTTCTTCGGTAGCATTTGTGCGGTTTTAGAAAAGGTACCACGCATTGAGCCTTTAACAATTCGTTATAGAACTCAATTACCAAACTGTTTGTGTAAATTTCAAGGAGAAGGTAGCAACGCGACCGTGATTTCAATTTAATAATTACAAACAGAAATAAACAAAGTCTGGCACAAACCTACAAATGTTCTTTGTTATGGCTGTATAATGTTTTCTAGCAAACATTTTCAGTCTCCGGCAAGTCGTTACTATAATTTGTAAACAGTAGTAAACATTAAAACAAAAAGTGTGAGTGCAAAGTTAATAGGGCGGGTACTTACAGCCGCAATTCAGTGGTGCCCAAAATTTTAAGTGGTGTTGAATTTTACTCATTTTCCGCCTCCGAGAGATGTCCAACTAAAATTTTGTTGAATGCCTAGTTGGGTAGACGGAGGTTTCAAAACTTTTTAAACTAATTTGAGCATCTATTTTCATCTAAAATTTGGTTTGGTGAGGTGTTCTTTCAATCTAATGCTTTCGCATAGTGAAATAAAAATAAGAATTTAGGAACAATCAAATATGTAAGTAGTTCATAGTGTCGTATAGAATATCATCAATTATTAAACAAGTTCGACTAACGTTACTCAAACGAATAAGCAAAAGTAATGGTTCCTTGCCAAGTAACACACAAATTCAACAAATAATAAAACATATTATTTATTTCCATACTACTAAATCTATATTACAATTATTTTTGTCCTACAACGAAACCTCTCGCTCCTTTACTTTTGTAATATTTTACTTTAATATAATAAATGAAGCATATCAAGCCCTGAATAACTGTAGAAAGCAGCTCCTAAATTCAAGCTGTGTCGCGGTAGAGTGCAGACCTAGCTACTATATGAAAATGTAATCAAAGTATTTCGTGAACACCGCGTGCACCAGTATATTAAATGTGGTCGCATTTGCCTCATTTCATACGAAGCATACCTATTGTC
Source organism: Athetis lepigone (assembly GCA_033675125.1). Lineage (NCBI taxonomy): Eukaryota > Metazoa > Arthropoda > Insecta > Lepidoptera > Noctuidae > Athetis > Athetis lepigone. The sequence continues at coordinate 12,605,369 of CM066243.1, read as the reverse complement.
TAAAGAAGTAATTTGGCATGGCTAGTATTCTTGGCTTATCTCATGCACATTATCTTTATAATAGCAGAAAATTGAGTTTTCTGTCTGTGTGTACGTTTCAATTTTTTGGACTTCAAATCGGATTAATACTTTCATTAATAGATACAAGGATTAAAGTTAAAGTTTTATACGTATAATTTATTTATATTCCATAAAGAAAAGCGAAAGTTTTCAAAGATTTGTAACACCATCGCAAGCTGGTTTCCGCTTGGCTTCGTTTTTCCGATTTAAAAACGGAGCTCTTAGATGTTAGAAGATTACTCGTAAGTCTGTCTGTTTGATTTAAAAATAAAATTAAAGAACAACAAAAATATTTGTTTAATAAATATCACAGGAAAACCTATATATAATGGAGTACGAAACCCCATTATGACTCGAGTCCGATTCTCATTTGGTTAGATTCTCGTTCTTAATCCCTACAAGTAACGCTCTTATTACAATAAATCTTCCAAACAATACTAGATAGCCGCCGACTGTCATTAGAATAATAGATATTTATGAAAAGATTCCACTCATAAAAATATGACCTTATGAAATTATGACACGGACAAAGTCACCACCAGAAATTAGTTTATTATAATTAAATGTAGTGATTTAGCCGGTCGCAGCAGCCTAATTTAATTCTCAAGGTTCACTTGTGTAAAGGATACACAGAACATTAATTCTGTAAATGTACTCCAGTGGCAATGCTATTCTGTGGCGAGCAAGCGACCATTACTGCCATCTAGTTCCGCCTTATTATTGCTAATTACATAATTCAGCCGTTTGTTGACGGACAATGTGACTTTAGCGACAAATAGTATGTTAATGATCAAACAATACGCAGGGTTTGTTCGATAATTGTTTCATAATGAAGTTCCAATGATTTGTAGTAAAGCGCCATTCAGATTCAGCGGCGGCGGTCCTTTTGATATAATTGTTCTGATGTACCTATAAATGTATTACATAATTATGTGGGTTGTGAAGGACAGTATAGTAAAGACGCCACTCATGTAAAAGGTTGCGTTTCTTTAACGAAGTACTGATGTGACTTTTTCGTTTGTTATGTATTTTCTAACATGTTTAGATGTGAAAAATATCGCGATCGAGAATATCATCTTAAGAAAACCTAGACTAATGTTAATTACAACCTGAAATAGCCAATCCAAGCGTGTAACCGTCTGTTTAAATACTCAAGTATTTTTTGTATGAAACAAACCATTGCCCAGCATGGGCCTTGCTCTTGGTATTCAAAAAAAGTCACATTGCCTACTGTCAGCCACCGCATCAGTCGTATGTATATAGCTCTGGATGTACTGAGATGCAGTGGTCTACCTATAACGGCAGGAAGTGTCAAAATTATTAGTTTAATCCCCTTTTCACGCACAGATTAAATGCTTTGCTACAGTACCATAATAACGTCTGTGTTTTTAATCTAATTTAAATAGTAAGTGTTCTAGTTATTTTAAGCACTACATTTTTTTTTTGGTTATGTTGATCGTGCAAGAGACTTCCCTTGTGGCCATTTTTCTTGCGACGCTAAGGTTAAGTCACTGCTGCTAATTTTGTAACAAGGAACCTCGCAGTTACATTTCCAATTAAAAAAAAATGCAGGCAATATTTTCTCTATACCAACGCCCAACGGAATGTCATTTTCTACTCCTATAAATTACTTACGTTGCATTCCCTAGAATTCTCATCCCCTAGTCGAAGTGGAATTAGTTTACTAGTGAAGTTCATTTCTCCGTTGCACGTCTTTCAGTACCTGAATGCTTGATGTTTAGTAGATTTTGTTAACGTGTATTAAAAGTGGAGTGGGTCATTCCCTTGGCGGGCAAAGTTGTGTGTCGTTTGTAAGTTTATGCGGCCCACACTCCCGAGAGCGCCGCCATTGAAACTTGTTATGAGATAAAATTGTTCTGTTTTATACTCTTAGTGGTTTCAAATACTGAAATAGTTGGTATGTAAGTTGTGTAACCGATTTAATATGTGATAATTTGAGCTATGGAAAACTAACGTTTACGATAAATAGTACGCGTGTAATTAGGTACATATAACACATTTTTTTTGTGCCCCGTCAGTTAAAGTCAGTCAGTTAAGTTAGTCCCGTCATTGTGGTTGTTATTTACGAGTATATATTCGATACATAATATGTCTAAGTTAAAAATATGTTCATAAAATATTTTTAAAATGGATATCTTTTATGGACATATTTTTAAATCCAAGATATAAGCTGAATACAACTCTTAAAAACTTCCTTAACCCTCCTTACGGCAGTCGGGTAAGAAGTAGGCATTCACGTTAAGCGAAAACAAACCACTTATTCTACATACATAAATAAATTAACCGTAAGATCTCTTAGGGTGGTTCAATCCCTTAAAATGACTTACGGTTAAGTTTCCATGACTTGGAAGACCGTGATAAGAGAACCCATGTTACAATTACAAATAGTTTTCCTGTTCTACAGATCGGAGAATGTATACTTAGGTATATTTATACGTATAGTTAAGCATTAAAAAAATGAAGAAAGAGAGAAGGAAAAACGTTTACTTGAACCCCACACAATCGTACACAATACACATAAAATAAAATAACAAACTTAATCTGTGCGAGGTCAAAATGTCTCGTGAGTTACGAGACATTTTGACCTCGCACAGATTAAGTACAGTAGTAGACACACAGGCATGATGTATAACTAGTTGGCCCCGCGGTTTTACCTGCGTTATTTTATGATTTTGATTATTGCTTCTTTCCCGTAGGTCATAGCATGTTATGTAGCTATCCTATCTGATGTATAAGCTATATTACTGCAAAATTTCATCGACATCCGATCAGTAGTTTTTGCGTGAAAAAGTAACAAACATCTACACACACACACACACACGTGAAAACTTTCACGTGTATAATGTTAGTAGGTTGTGTTGACCCATCCGTGTTAAAAAGTATTTCAGACAAACATACAAACAAACAGAGAGACAAAAATTCTATATAGATAAATTATATTTCTATATAGATAAAAGAAAAGATTAAAGGAAAGTTTTTAAATCGACTTCGACTTTTGGAAATGTGAATGTTTTCCGAAATCCATCGAGTTTTATTTTGAAAGTCATTTTGTCTTGCTAAATTACAAAGTCATAAACATTTTAAAATGGTGCTCAAATCCAATTCACTTCAGACTTTTAATACGCTTTCGAAACTAGTTTTATAAGAAGAACTATACATTATTTAGTTTTCAATAGCTATTAAATAGTTATTGACGGCGTGACGTTACAGAACACACACACTCACTCGTCACTTACATTATATTCTCAATAAAAATAACAACCTACAATATTTCCCGAGAACTTAATAGAAAAACCTAATGGACTGTCGATGTACGTTGCTAACATCCCTGTTACGTTCACGTCGTGTTATTCTTCTCCGCAAGAGCACCGTTCCGTGTGACAGTAATGGCAAACCATTTACGGACACGATCATCTACGCTTTTCCTGTGTATACCTAAAAGTGCAAACACCCCGTACATATATGAACGCACGTCCCTGGCGCTATAGAGATTGAAAACCCTATTTTGATTTTGATGAGAATGACAACACAGTCGTCATTAACAACACAGTTGTCACTCAGGCGGAAGGTCAAAAACGTCAAACAACCACCGTACTTGTGTAGTTTAAAAAAAAAAGCGTGGACTAGTCGGTTACGACGGATCGCTTACTTCTCAAAACTAAATCTATTTTGACCTGAGTTAAATTGAGTGATTATTGTAATTCAAATTGAGAAGCGTGATTATAAGGCTGCCGATCGAAGACGTGTCTACTTATTAACAAAATACCTCGAGCGATTTCCCACGTGTCTTTATATAACTTATCCTTTACCAAAACAACTTCGCCAGTAAATGTCGATAACAAAACTGTGAATCACGAAGTCGCTGCATTCAGCCTCAGTTACAATCCCTGTTGTTGCTTTAAAGCAATTTACTGCTTTTGTGGTGCAAAACGGCGAAACCCGTTCGCGACGGGAAATTGTGACTGTTTACGACATAAATTAACCGCGTTGATTACTTTGGGAGCAGATGGAGCTACTGTTTTAAGCTGTACTTGAGCTTCCAGGGTACACTGAATTCGAGAAACTCTGAGGTGATCGCGCATGAAATGGAGATTAGCTACAACGTGAGGTTGTACCCCTTTGTTATACATATATGTGGATTATGTAAGAGATAGATTGCGTGCAGTATGTCTTTAAATAAATCAACGTGATCTTTGGTAGCGTGCCCTTGATGCAAGCTGAAAAGTCTGGCTTGCATGTATGAGATGGTATGTTATATATAATGCGCCTGTCAGCTAATAAATATAATATTAAAAAGTTGTGGCTATTGTTGGAGACTTACGACTTGCTAGAGTTTCACTAAATCAAATAAATTTGTTGGACTTGCACTAATGTTGAACTCTAGCCGTGCCATCGCCAACCTAATTCGCATTGCCAGAGACACTTTAAAACTACTCAACGCTCTACATGAAAAAATGTCTCGCTCGTATAAATTCGTTCACGGTTTTATGAACCTATTTTTCATACATTATCTGTCTGGCAGGAAGTCGCAAAGACATTTTTATACTTAAAATATCTTCCCCAAGGCGAAGAAATTCCACAGAGCATCCGGGCATAGTTTGTGCATTCCGCGTTGCTTGCGGCCGGCATATCATTGCAGGCAAGCAATATAACTCTGGGCCAGTGTGCGCCCCACTTCGTCTTAGCAGCAGTTTCCTTTACGGATATAATTTGTTTGTTCTGATTTTAGTTCAGTCTGAAATAAATGTTTGCTTTATATTTTGCTCATCTTGGATTTATTCATGCCTCAGTAGTAAAGACAAAACCAGAGATATGTCATCGTTATAATTATATTTAACTGACCACGTACCATCAGTAAAACATAACTATGTCATTGGGTACACAAATGTATTCCCAAAAACGTTACTCAACGGAAAGGGCTGTCAAAATAAATGGATGCTCGGATGAAATAATTAATATTTATTGGTGTTATCGGTGGTTTAAACCGTTATTTTCCTCTTCATCAGTTACATCGAATGAATTACAATTATTATTCCTTAGTTTTTACATGACTGTAGCCAAAACAAAATGGAGGATTGTGTTCAACCATATAGGTCAAACATGATAGATATTATGATAAAAAAAAGATATTTCTCTTGTGCATTGGTGAATTTATGCGAGGACCATTCATTTAGTTTAAATATAGAATTGTATTTTGTAAGATTCGTATTTATTGCCGTATTACTCTCCCAATAACAAATTATACCAGGAAAAAAAATTGTTGCTTTATCAATTTAGAATATTTACGCAACATTCAAATAAGTAAATAACGAAAGATATTATCCTTAATAAAAAGAAGTATTTTTTAGGAGCAAAAGCTGTTTGAACGGTAAACACAGACATCAAATCTCTAATATTAGGAAGCCGTATTAAAAGCAAATAATCTGTATTTCAGTACAAGATTTCGGTTTCTCAATCAGTGTAGTATTTCACTTCGTTGATGAGTATTAGTAGTGCCTAACTTGAAATATTCATGAATTTCAGCTCATCTACGATCTATTCCAATTTAATGATATTTGTTTAATTCAATATTCCTGGGAATTTCCTAGAGTATAAATTAGTATTTAAATATTGATTGGCAGATAACTACAATTATAATAGTAATTTAATAATCGTTACGTGCTTGTTATATACGTATACTAAAAATAGTTTTGTCTGTTGTTTCGTCTAGGTGAATGTTAAAGTTGTGGTTTAAAAAGTAATCTATTATCTTTAAAGTTTACTCTGTACCGATCAAAATCAGTTCAATGGTTTAACAACGATAGGATAACAGTAAAAATCACAATTACCCGTTTAAAAAAAAAAGCTGTTTCTTGTGATTTTGCAAAATCACTTTTTAAACAACTACTTTGTAAACATGATACTATTTAGTTTCGGGTGTACGTTGATTACAACCAAAAAGCCTGTCTATTTATAAATAAAGATTATGGATATACAGTAATATAAGTGCGAAGTGCTCTACTAAGTTCTAAGTGCTCTGTAATTAGACTAGGACATGATTCTGGTTACAATTATATGGCAATTAGAGTCGACCTACTTGAGTGGGCGTAGATATCTTGACCCGTTCATCAATAATGTATCTTATAGAGCGTCGCTTATATACTAACGTAATAGCTAATGTTCAATATCACCCAATTGTATCCATATATACATATCTGCTTAATTATCTTGGTCCGATGTTAATTAAAGAGCCTAATCATAACCCAGTATAGGTAATTAATAGAATAGAGATTAAGAAAAAGGTCGCAGTTGATACGTAATTGGTCTGCTGATTGCCTTATCCCTCCGAATAAATGTTTAACGGGTACCTATAGCAGTTCGGCAAAGTTGTCCGTGAACAGTGGTCACAAGTTACAATGTTAGCACGTCTATCTGTTTCCCTGATCGCGATGGCGACAAGCTGACCGGGGAACTTTGGAACACTGTTGAAAAATGAAGCTTTCGAAAATGCGAGAATTTTTGCTGCCTGCCGTCATTGGATAAGTTGGAATTTTAGTTACACGGTGACTTTTTATTGCATTGAAAACTTTGAACGTGTAGTTCAATTTAGTTTTTAATGATTTTGTATTGAAGTATTTTTCTTCTTATCAGGTAACGTAGTGATTGTAGGAAGATACGTTAATTATTTATTCAGACACGTGCTATGAAGGTGGCCTGGCGGTTAAGGTAACCCGCAGCTTACACATGAGATTGTACTTTTGTATTTGTCTTTTACATTACGCTTTACAAGTATATCTAGGACATCACTGACATCCGTGAATCCACTCTTAATGCACGGTCACGGCTGTCATTTGTAGATATTTGTCAGTCGTAATTAGTAGTCAGAAGCCAAGGAACAAAAGAAAGAAGAAGAGAAGAAGTCTGACTATCAGACTTACCACGGCTACCAATAACTGGGTCGTGAAGGCCTAATAGGCAGTCGCTTTATGTAAAACATGTAGTATTTTGTTTGCATCGGTTTGACTGCAAGCCGAGTTAAAAAAAATCTAGAGAAATTTACTCACAACTTATAAAAGGTAATATATTTGATTTACGTAACCAAAGTACCAATTGATGGTTCGCTGAAGGACCAAAATCCAAAGGCGACCTATATCTGACTTTGACGCAAGTCGTGGCAAACTTTTGAAGTATTTGCCCAATAAGTGACGAGGGTGTTATATCAATTTTATTTTCATTGGCAGATCTAAAGACATTTGTTTTAAAAAAGGTATTTTCTTCAAGAACTTTTTAACCTGTCTGCGACAATTTCGGCGTAGGAATGTAATATTTATTTTATCTTTGCAGAAAATTATGTCATGACGTCTAAGTCCTATTACTGGTAACACTGATATATTAAAACAATATTAAAACATTAGGACAGCATTATAATGAGTATTATTATCACATAACATTCCTTGCCATTTTGTAGACGGCTTTCTTCATGTTTTACTAATATATTTACAAAATGTAACACAAAATGGGTATTTCCTAATGGACGTGATGAGCCCATAATTTGGTAATAACGCGGAAACCCATCAGTAAAGGATAATACAATAAAAGCCACATTGACTAATTTGAATTTGATATCACGGGTGTTTGCACATATTGTAAATCTACCTACACTTTGGTCACTCAAACACTACGCTTTACTTAAATGTACCTGTTGTAGATAGTAACCTCTGTTGTGCTCTAGACACATGTATTCTTTTAGATTAAGTTTTTGTATTTTTGATTTTTTAAAAGAATTGTCACTTCGAATAAACACTCTTGACAGTGAACATCTTTATAGTAATTTAATTTAACAAATCCAAATATTACAACACGTTATCAGCACGAAGCTCTTAAATAAAAGAAATAAAGAGCTAAAATAAAGTGTGATTTGTTAAATAAGTGTCTGTGTGACCGGAAATAGTAAAATTTAAAAATGTCACACGAAAATGGAGATGGTTCGAGTGTTAAAAGTTTCCCTTCGTCGAGCTCATCTGTTCCATCTTTTTCTTTAAAAAATAAGGATGGATACCCTACCTGGAAATTTAAGATGCGCAATTACCTTTTGCATGAAGATCTGTGGGAAACAATCACAGGTTACCCCGATGGAGACACGACTCCTGCTTCTTGTAAGGTAAGAAAAGACGCTAAAGCTCTGGCAAAGATATGCTTAACAGTAGACGGTGCAGCTATAACACATGTCAGATGTGCGAAAACTGCTGCCGAAGCATGGAAATCTCTGCAGCATGCTTTTGAGGATAAGGGAATGGGACGAAGACTTGCTTTAGAGCGCAAATTATACAGGCTGAGTCTGTCGGACTTCGAAAATATAGAGCTGTATATCAATGCAGTTTTGTCAACTGCACAGGATCTCGCAGACATTGATGTAGTCGTAGAAGACAAGTCTATAGCTGCAATATTATTAGGAGGTCTTACTCCAAAGTACGATCCTCTTATAATGGCTTTGGAAAACTGCAACATAGACGTGACTACTGAGTTGGTGAAGACCAAACTGCTAAATGAGATGTCAAAGGATGTGGCTAAACCAAAAGATTCTGTTTTCATTGCGAAGAAGAAGCCAAAGCCGAAGAAAAGAGAAATAATATGCTATGAGTGCAAGATGCCTGGACATAAGAGACCAGACTGTCCATTGAGAAGTACCAAGAAGAATGTTAACAATACTTCATTAACAGCTCTCAATACTTCTAGCACCTCAATCAGAGACGTTTTTTATGTGGATTCTGGTTGTACTCGACATATGACTTCTAGACGAGATTGGTTTCAGAGTATAAATATTCAGAACGAAGGTACAGTTACTGTCGCAAATGGAGAACAGATAAAGAGCTGCGGAGTTGGACAAATATTAATAAACACACCCGAGAACGTTGTTAATAAGATTAGTGATGTTGCTTTTGTACCAGATTTGAAAGCTAATTTATTATCTGTACAAAAAACAATTGAGAAGGGTTTTATATGTGTTTTTGATACAAATGGTTGTAATTTTTATAAATCTGATAATTTTCGTTTTACAGGTGAATCTGTTGCTCATGCCTCGCCCTGTGGTGGATTGTACGTTTTAGACGGTACAGTCAATGTTCCTAAGAATGTGGCGGACAATTATTTGACGCATGATGTACACTCTGACTGTCAGGATAGTTATAAACTTTGGCATAAGAGATTAGGACATTTGTGTCGTATAGGCATGAACCAACTGAAGAATCACAAGGTAGGCGTAAAGTATTCAGTTGTAGATAAAAACAGTTGCATTGCTTGCGTGGAAGGTAAAAAAGATAGAAAACCTTTTAAGAAAGTAGCGTTTAATAGGGCCTCTGCCCCCCTTGAACTGATCCACATGGATCTCCTGGGACCGGTCTCTACTACCTCTTTTCAGGGGAACAGGTATATGTTGACAATAGTAGACGATTTTACGCGAATGGTTTTTACCTATTTTATTTCTTCCAAAACTGAGGTCAAAAATAAATTCTGTCTGTTTCAAAACTTTGTTGAAAACCAATTAGACAAGAAAATAAAGGCAGTTAGGACGGACGGCGGTAAAGAGTTCGTTAATAAGGAGTTTGTTGATTATCTTTTAACTAAAGGTATTTTACACCAAACGACGGCGCCGTATAGCAGTCAACAAGTTGGAGTCGCGGAACGCACACATCGTTCCATTACAGAAAGGTCGCGCACATTGCTAGCTGAAAGCTCGTTACCAAAGGTATTCTGGGAAGATGCTTTCCAAGTTGCTGTTTACCTGAAGAATAGGTCTCCTCACAGAGCCTTAGGTGGACAAATTCCGTATGACAAATGGTATGGACGTAAGAGTGATCTTAGTCATTTGAAAGTGTTTGGATGTAGAACACTTGTCCATATTCCTTCGTGTCACCGACGGAAATTAGATGTCAAGGCACGGGAAGCAATTTTCGTTGGTTATACTGAGAATACTGGTACCTATGTTTTTAGGGATCCTGCTAACCCACGAAAATTATTTACATCCAGAGATGCTACCTTTTTTGAGAATAACTTTACAAGTTTAAAGCAAGGACAATCCGAGTCTGTGGCACAGTTGGACTCTACAATTTTATTTGAAGAGAAACGAAATGCTGAGTCAGGCTCTATCTTATTATTTGAAGATAGAAGAGAGCCTGAGTCTGAGCCTGAAAATATTCAAGATTGTCAATTCTATGACTGCTGTGATACAGACCCTGCGGCTGAAGAATCTTTACCAATAAATGTAGAAAGTACAGATGAATCAGTGACTTTGCAAGAGCAAGAGCCTCTCACTGATTTAGTGCAGCCTAGTGTGGTAGAAGAGCCAGCTAATATGGAAGAGGAATGTCTTCCGGAGCGCAGATATCCGAGAAGAGATAGGAAGCTACCAGATTTCTTTTCGTACAATACTTCAGCCATGGATGCCAGTGAACCTGTGACGTATTACGAAGCTACTCATACCGATGATGCGGATAAGTGGCATCATGCTATGGAGAATGAGTACAATTCACTTAAAAAACTACATACATGGGATTTAGTTGACAGACCTAACAAAAGGGTTATTCCATGTAAGTGGGTTTACAAGGTAAAAAGGGACACTTATGGAAATATCCTGAAGTATAAGGCGAGACTTGTTGTAAAAGGTTTTCATCAGGTCGAAGGAGTAGACTACGACGAGACGTTCGCACCAGTGATTCGTCATTCTTCACTGCGTACTTTATTTGCCTTGGCTGCAGATATGGGATTAAAAATGAAACACTTGGATGTTGATACTGCGTTCTTAAACGGAGATTTAGACGAAGAAGTTTTCATGGAGCAACCCCTTGGTTTCATCGAAAAGGATAAGGAAAACAAGGTTTGCTTGCTGAAGAAATCCCTTTACGGCCTTAAACAGGCACCGCGAGCATGGAACAAAAAGTTAAATGAAACATTATTAAAAATAGGTTTCAAAGTAACTCCTTCCGAGCCCTGTGTGTATAAAAAACTTTTTGGTAAGGAACTCGTAATACTGGGAATATTTGTCGATGACATTATTGTCATCTATAAGTCTGATGTGACATTTGATTTTGTCAAGAAAGAATTATCGAAATATTTTTCATTAAAAGATCTTGGAATATTAAAATGTTACTTAGGTTTACAAATTGAATACGATTCTGAGAGTATAAAAGTAAATCAGCAAAATTATATTCTTTCTTTATTGGAAAAGTTTAACATGAAGGATTGCAAGACTGTGGATACTCCTCTTGTTAAAAAGAATATGGAAAGGAGAGCTGATGGTCAAGTCGGTGAGTCTTACCCCTATCAAAACTTAATAGGATGTCTTATGTACCTAACGGTAAACTCACGACCCGACATTGCTTACGCCACGAGCTACTTAAGTCAGTTTAATACGTGTTTTACTAAGGAACACTGGAATGCTGCAAAAAGGGTTCTGCAGTACTTGAAGGGTACTATAAACTACTCGTTGGTTTACAGGAAGAGTGGAGAACCTTTAAAAGGCTTTTGCGATGCAGACTGGGCAAACTGTCCAATCGACAGAAGGTCGTATACAGGATATGTCTACAAATTAAGTGGAGGTCCTGTATCCTGGGAGTCCAAGAAGCAGCCTACCGTAGCCTTAAGTTCAGCCGAGAGTGAATATATGGCATTATCATCTGCTACGAAAGAAGCGTGTTACTTGCGTCGTTTTATCTATGAAATAACAGGTAAACTTACAACAGTTAATTTAGCTTCTGACAGTCAGAGTGCCATTAATCTCGTTCGAAATCCAGTACACCACAGCAGGACGAAGCATATTGATACTAGGTTTCACTTTATTAGGGAGAAACTGTCTGATAATGTAATTAAATTAGAATTTATTAAGAGTAGCGATATGCCTGCTGATGTACTTACAAAACCACTTCAGCCTATTGTACACAAGCGGTGTACTGCAAGCTTAGGTTTAGAAACTTAATTATTTTTGTGTTTGTCTGGCACAACTTCGATTAAGGGCGGCTGTTGTAGATAGTAACCTCTGTTGTGCTCTAGACACATGTATTCTTTTAGATTAAGTTTTTGTATTTTTGATTTTTTAAAAGAATTGTCACTTCGAATAAACACTCTTGACAGTGAACATCTTTATAGTAATTTAATTTAACAAATCCAAATATTACAACAGTACCAAGAAAAGTGTTTTTATAATTTGTACAACTTATTATTAAAACATTTCCAATCTCTATTGATATTTTGTATTTGCCATATCAGTATTTGTACCGTTTGGGAATCGAGTTCGTATTTCGTAGCGACTCAACCGATTGCGCACGCTTTGCAAGAATCACTGAAATTAATAGACACAAATTCCATCAATGGTTCTATACAAAAAAAAATTGAATTTTTGAATTCCAGGGTTTATTTCCGCTTTTTTTCTCAAAGGTATTCAGTTAGAAAATGCCGATTCCAGCTAGTTTAAAAAATATAATATCTACTTGCATAATAAACAATTTTATTTCATTTTATTTCAGCAGCTGTTACTTTTAAAGGTGTTTCTTTTTTGGTGGTCTCCAGCCAATTTTATTCTGTTCACTGTTATAGGTCAACTTCGAGTTGGTTACAGCTGTAACTGACAATGTTACGATTCCCGGTGGCCGTTTCATGATCTTACATTTGTCATACTTCTGACGTAGCCGATTGCTTCCATTTCAGACTAAACGCCTCGACAGTCAGACCTGACGGTGCGATTTTATTCCGAATGATAATTTTATAGCAGAAATGCGACACATGAATTTATGTGGAAGTACGGAGCCAAGGCGGTAAAAAATCGTATCGCACTCTAATTTTATAAGTGTCTAGCTCTCAAGTATACGCCCGCGTGGATTGCGAACTTTTACTCACTATAAAAAAAAAAACCGTTCTTAGTGGATACTACTGTTCACAAAGAACATATCCACCGAGTTTCATGTGCCTAGGACCAGCGGTTTGGGCTGTGCTGGCTGACTGACTGACTGACTGATTGTTTATGTATTCCCATTTATTTCTGTTTACCGCGGTATCAACCACACATAAGGATACTGCTCCTCTACCGTAAATCGTATCGTGATGTTAAACAGTCATTAGCCACACACATTAAAATCCAATCCAGGTCCAGTATGTAAGTGTATCTATACTAATATTATAAAGAGGAAAACTTTGTATGTTTGTTTGTTTGATTGTAATGAATAGGCTCAAAAAGTACTGGACCGATTTTAAAAATTCTTTCACCATTCGAAAGCTGTCAACGAGTAACATAGGCTGTATAATATCACACTATGTCCCACGGGTGACTAACCAAAAACCTAATGTAACGTGGGTGAAACCGCGAGGAACAGCTAGTCTGATATAAACAAACAAAAACCCAAATACTTCTTCTTTGTAATATTAGTGTTAACTTTAGTTTCTTAACGTTTATTGAAGTAACTAGTTCAAACTAAGACGAATTAGCACAAGTCGGGTGCGACTTGCAAATAAGCTACTTACACATTACCTACGAGATGTGTGCCTCGGTATAATACAACTAGAGTACTACCCAACTAAAATATCCTACCCAGAGTATGAATGAGATAAGGTACAGAAATGTCGCGTAGGTCTCTTCCCTGGATTCTTCATAGGCCAATGGCAAATTTAAATCTAAATTTCTGCAGCTGAGAACTTCGTTTTTTTTTCAGTTCTAAATGTTTTGCTCGTAATTGTTCTACTATTATACGTAAAATAACTACATTTGAACATACATTTATAATAATAATAATAATAATAACGCTGGCAACACTCACAAGTCATATGTCTAATTTTCGTCTTGCGTATTTAATAAATTAGTAAAATAAATATAATATCGTTTTCGCACTGTACAAAGTTAAAATTCAATAGTAAAACCAAATTAGAATAAACCTTATATATAATAAATCAAAATAAACAATGATTTTACAAAGCCATATAAAATTTAAGATATGTGACAGATGTCACTAAAAATACCTACATTGTCAACGAAAGAAAAACGATGAAACGCAAGAAACTTGAAAATACACAATGATAACCAGGTCAGCCATCAAACGAGCACATCCAACACCTCCGGGCCCGTCGCTCAGCTCCGCCTCGCCGCCGCCGGAATCCAGCCCCATCGTGAGCGCTGTGACACCGGCCGTGGCAGTTGCGTCGAGTTCGAGCGACGAGTATTTCTCTCCACCGACGTCACCACCACCTGTTCGTCGGCGGGGAGGTCGCCGGCCGCCGGGGGGCTTGGGACTTCGAGGCCCATCGGCCTCTGATAGGGTCCCCGCTCCCGGTGGAAGTGCGCGCATGAAATGGACACAGCCAATAAATAAAAATGTTATGCGCGCATACTTTGGGGCTACAGAGGGGGGAAGTAACCTGACTGCGTACCGTGGTCGGATGCTCTCTCTGTTTCAGGTGCTTGAGCCGGCTGTCAATGTTACGGCCCAACGACTGTCGGATCAGGTACGTGTCATCCAGCGTAATCATATGTTGGATGACGCAGTGCTTGATCGGCTACGCCTCGAGTCACGGAGTAATCCTGTTACGCCTGCCTCGCCAGTGGGTGCGGTTGCCGTGCAACCGCAAGATTTAGGTAGTGGTTTGCCGCGACCGCCCTACGCTGGTGAGATGGATGATGATAGGCCTATATCCGTGAGTACCGAGTACAGTGAAAAATTGAGGAGTGCTTTGGAGTGTGCGTTCCGGGAATATCGCTCTACACCGCCTGAGCTTAGACCGCGACTACCTCGTTTGCCCATGCACAAGAAAAATAGGGCGCTGGTGTGTGCTCTGGATTCGCTGCTGTCAAGCTATTTTGATGGCAGCGAAGACCTCGCTGATACCCACTCAATTTTGTACTGCGCAGCTGTAGCAGCGTGTCGTGTGGCTCACGTCAAATTTCCCAACAGTGACGGAGCCACACGACCTAAACCTGCTGTACCAGCGTGGCAGTGCAGAATTGAGCGTCGTATTGATGAGGCTAGAGCACTCATCGGCAAGCTGATCTGCTTCAGGGAGGGCAATACGCGCCCTAGAGTGATGCGCTTTGTGAGGTGGGCGTTTGTGGGGACTGACATTCGTCCCCAAGAGTATATAGCCCACATCACAGAGCGTATCGACTTCCTGAAGCAGAAGATCTTTGCATGGGCAAACCGTATTCGTCGGTACAAGCGAAGAGTGGAGCGCTATACTCTGAATCGCACATTTCAGAGCGATGAGAGGTGGGTATATAGGGCTTGGGAACGACCAGACCAAGGTGTGATTGACACGCGCCTTCCGGATGATGATGCCATGAGTTCATTCTGGCGCAGCATCTGGTCGGTGCCTGTCAGTCACACTGAGGGCGATTGGATTCGGGAGGTTGAGCGAGCATGTGATATTGTACCAGAAATGGGGGCTATTACCATCAGCCCCCAAGATGTTGCTTGTGCAGTCCGTCCGTTACCTAATTGGAAATCTCCAGGGCCGGACGGGCTGCACAATTTTTGGATAAAATGGTTTGTAAAATCACATGTTCGCTTGGCATCCCAGTTCCAATCAGCCTTAGAGTCTGGATCGTTACCCCGATTCTTAACAACTGGAGTCACCCACCTGCTCCATAAAACAGGTAGTACCACGGAACCCAAGAATTATAGACCAATAACTTGTCTTCCCACGGTCTATAAAGTTCTTACATCCATTTTGAGAGCTAAAATTAATAATCATATTAATAATAATTCTATCATGTCTGCCTCTCAAAATGGATGTAGGAAAGGGTCTCGTGGTACTAAGGAGCTGCTCCTCATTGATATGGCTATCAGTCAGCAGGTTCGTCGTTCTCGAAAGAACCTGTCGACATGTTGGATAGATTATAAGAAGGCCTACGACTCGGTGCCACATACATGGCTCATGAGGGTGCTGGAGTTGTATAAAGTAGATGCAACTCTGCGCACCTTCTTGATGTCGTGTATGGGGCAATGGAGGACGGTCCTTCACTATCCAGGATGTCGACAGATCCGAGAGAACGGCGAACCTATAAAGATCGAGCGAGGTATATTTCAGGGCGATAGTCTGAGTCCGCTGTGGTTCTGTTTGGCCCTGAATCCTTTAAGCACACTGTTGGAGGGTTCAGGGCTAGGCTATCGGTTGCGAAGAGGCGGCCAGGTCATATCTCATCTCCTTTACATGGATGATCTGAAACTCTTTGCCCCCACCGAATTGCAACTGATGAAGCTACTGAAGGTAACAGAAACTTTCAGTAGTGCCATCAGGATGGAATTTGGTGTGGACAAATGTGCAGTCATGCATGTAAAGCGAGGGGAGATTGTGGAATCAGAGGGGACCCAACTCTCGGATTCCATACACCTTAGGTCCCTCTCCTCAACCGAAACTTACAAATATTTGGGTATGTCGGAAGCGTTAGGCATCAATGCTGCCGACATGAAACAGGCGTTGAAGGAGCGCTTCTTTGGCCGCCTGAATAAAGTACTAAATAGTGTTTTATCAGGCGGAAATAAGGTGCGCGCCTTCAACGGTTGGGTCATGCCGGTTTTGATGTACTCTTTCGGCATACTCAAATGGACTCAGACTGAATTGGACGCCCTGGATAGAAGGGTCCGCAGTCTGTTGACCGCAAATCGGATGCATCACCCACGGTCATCGGTAATGAGACTGTATATCCCGCGGAAGTGTGGTGGTCGAGGCTTTTTGAATGCTAAGACCCTGCACAACCGTGAGATATGCAGTCTCAGGGAGTATTTCTTAAAAGCCGACGTGGGGATGCATCGGGATGTGGTTTCGGTAGATAAGGGCCTCACCCCGCTCTCTTTAGCAAACGAGAACTGGCGCAAACCTGTGGTATTGGATACGGCTGACCGCAGGACGGTATGGCAGAGCAAGGAGCTCCACGGACGCTTTTATCGGGTCTTACATGGGCCCGATGTAGATTTCTTGGCGTCCGTATCCTGGCTACGTTTCGGTGATCTCTTTGGGGAAACCGAAGGTTTTGTCTGTGCGATAATGGACGAAGTTATGATGACGAACAACTACCGGAAATACATTGTGAAGGACGGCACGGTTGACATATGTCGGGCATGCCACCGTCCCGGGGAATCAATCCGTCACATTATTTCTGGGTGTTCTAGTTTGGCTAACGGAGACTATTTACACAGACACAATCTTGTAGCTAGGATTATTCATCAGCAACTTGCCTTGAAATACAGTCTTGTGGAATCGGAGGTACCGTACTACAAGTATGTGCCCGACCCAGTTCTTGAGAATAGCCATATCACACTGTACTGGGATCGATCTATTATCACAGACAGGACTATTGTTGCCAATAAGCCTGACATTGTGGTAATAGATCGATTAGAGCGTCGGGCAATGATTGTTGACATAGCCGTTCCACATGACGAGAACCTCGTTAAAGCCGAGAAGGATAAGCAATCCAAATACCTTGACTTGGCTCGCGAGGTTGTCGACATGTGGGACGTAGATTCAGCAGTCATTGTGCCGATAGTCGTGACGGCCAATGGCATAATAGCTAAGAGCCTCGATCTACACCTAAGGAGGCTCTCGCTAGGCAGCTGGATTAAGGGCCTGATGCAGAAGGCGGTACTCCTGGACACGGCGCGCATTGTCCGGCGATTCCTCTCTCTGGAGCCCTGACCATCGGTAGCTTGGACCCTGTTCCCGATGCCGGTGGGCTACTATTTTTTATATTTTTAAATGTTTTTATTATTTTTATAACAATATTTAAAAATGTAATTTATATGTATTTAAATGAAATAAATGGAATAATAATAATAATAATAATCACTCGTCGACAGATTCCGCCATCGTCGGACCTACCGCGCTATATTTTTATAATGTGTGGAATCTGTATAAATTTATTAAATAAGTTTAAAATATTATAATTACGAGTCAATTTTCATTTATATTTTAAACATTTGGCTTGATGTCGTGTATGGGGCAATGGAGGACGGTCCTTCACTATCCAGGATGTCGACAGATTCGAGAGAACGGCGAACCTATAAAGATCGAGCGAGGTATATTTCAGGGCGATAGTCTGAGTCCGCTGTGGTTCTGTTTGGCCCTGAATCCTTTAAGCACATTGTTGGAGGGTTCAGGGTTAGGCTATCGGTTGCGAAGAGGCGGCCAGGTCATATCTCACCTCCTTTACATGGATGATCTGAAACTCTTTGCCCCCACCGATTTGCAACTGATGAAGCTACTGAAGGTAACAGAAACTTTCAGTAGCGCCATCAGAATGGAATTTGGTGTGGACAAATGTGCAGTCATGCATGTAAAGCGAGGGGAGATTGTGGAATCCGAGGGGACCCAACTCTCAGATTCCATACACCTTAGGTCCCTCTCCTCAACCGAAACTTACAAATATTTGGGTATGTCGGAAGCGTTAGGCATCAATGCTGCCGACATGAAACAGGCGTTGAAGGAGCGCTTTTTTGGCCGCCTGAATAAAGTACTAAATAGTGTTTTATCAGGCGGAAATAAGGTGCGCGCCTTCAACGGTTGGGTCATGCCGGTTTTGATGTACTCTTTCGGCATACTCAAATGGACTCAGACCGAATTGGACGCCCTGGATAGAAGGGTCCGCAGTCTATTGACCGCAAATCGGATGCATCACCCACGGTCATCGGTAATGAGACTGTATGTCCCGCGGAAGTGTGGTGGTCGGGGCTTTTTGAATGCTAAGACCCTGCACAACCGTGAGATATGCAGTCTCAGGGAGTATTTCTTAAAAACCGACGTGGGGATGCATCGGGATGTGGTTTCAGTAGATAAGGGCCTCACCCCGCTCTCTTTAGCAAACGAGAACTGGCGCAAACCTGTGGTATTGGATACAACTGACCGCAGGACGGTATGGCAGAGCAAGGAGCTTCACGGACGCTTTTATCGAGTCTTACATGGGCCCGATGTAGATTTCTTGGCGTCCGTATCCTGGCTACGTTTCGGTGACCTCTTTGGGGAAACCGAAGGTTTTGTCTGTGCGATAATGGACGAAGTTATGATGACGAACAACTACCGGAAATACATTGTGAAGGACGGCACGGTTGACATATGTCGGGCATGCCACCGTCCCGGGGAATCAATCCGTCACATTATTTCTGGGTGTTCTAGTCTGGCTAACGGAGACTATTTGCACAGACACAATCTTGTAGCTAGGATTATTCATCAGCAACTTGCCTTGAAATACAGTCTTGTGGAGTCGGAGGTACCGTACTACAAGTATGTGCCCGACCCAGTTCTTGAGAATAGCCATATCACACTGTACTGGGATCGATCTATTATCACAGACAGGACTATTGTTGCCAATAAGCCTGATATTGTGGTAATAGATCGATTAGAGCGTCGGGCAATGATTGTTGACATAGCCGTTCCACATGACGAGAACCTCGTTAAAGCCGAGAAGGATAAGCAGTCCAAATACCTTGACTTGGCTCGCGAGGTTGTCGACATGTGGGACGTAGATTCAGCCGTCATTGTGCCGATAGTCGTGACGGCCAATGGCATAATAGCTAAGAGCCTCGATCTACACCTAAGGAGGCTCTCGCTAGGCAGCTGGATTAAGGGCCTGATACAGAAGGCGGTACTCCTGGACACGGCGCGCATTGTCCGGCGATTCCTCTCTCTGGAGCCCTGACCATCGGTAGCTTGGACCCTGTTCCCGATGCCGGTGGGCTACTATTTTTTATATTTTTAAATGTTTTTATTATTTTTATAACAATATTTAAAAATGTAATTTATATGTATTTAAATGAAATAAATGGAATAATAATCCATTTATTTCAGGCATCGGAGGCCCATAGAATAAAATACATAGAATAATCATAAACATTAATAAACAAATACATATTTTAAAAACAAAACTAAAACTAGTGCACACGAAGTGTCGGCGTCGTGTTTCGCTGACTGGTGTCATGTAGGCGGCCACGAAACCGGCGGTACACAACACCTTTCGGCCAGAACTCTTCCTTGAGGAACTTCTCGAGATGGTGTGTCGGAACGCGCACCACGAACGACTTGAATTTATTCAGAGAAGACGATGTAGAGATGGTAAGCTGCAAACACAGTCTAAGGATGAAGGGTCAAGTTCACGAAGACTTACTTCGTAGTCAAGATATACTTAGCACTTACTTATTTTTAGGAACGTAGTTTGACAATTTATTTATTATTCTATGCGCACATGCTCAACCCTTCTTCCTTAAACACTGTCTATAGCTTATAAATACTTAAACGTTAACTCGAGCTGTGAATGCCTTAATTTAGGGTGCTAAATAACCTCGCCTTCTTCAGTGACGAGCTTTCGACAAGCTCCAGCTCAGTAGAGAGCAGTTTTTAGTTAATTAGCCTACGTTTATAAAATACAGGCATCGTAGAATATAGCAGGCTGGGTACACATCAGACCACTCAAATTAGTAGGGTTTCGGAATTTGACCCTTACTTCTTACCTTGTAAAGCCTGTTTTCTATGATTGTTTTTTATTAACTCTTTTAACTCCATTACATGTACAGCTGTACATTTTTGGTTTGTCCAAAAGCAACCATATTGGCGTGAGACGTTGACTCTTAAAAAACTTACTTATCAAAGCTTAATATGAAAGTTTGACTCTAACACAAAAAATAACACATCAAAGCTTAATATTTCGCAATCAAATCGTAAGATGGTTTTAACACCAACCACCCACGCCAGCAAAACTTTTATTACGAAATCATGGGTTTACGAAAAAAATTGTTTCACCCTAATTATTTTTTGTTTTATCATATCGTCGGTATAATTAAAATGGATGTATATCAAAGCGTATAAAAAACTTAGTCGCTGAAGAACGGACGAACGGGCGGTGAAATTGTAAGGGTTCCTTGTTGACTAAGGAACCCTAAAAATCGTAGTTAAGTATGTCTCAGACTAGTATTTCTTGTGGAAAATGTTGTTAGACTTTTACTTTATTTTTTGTTGAAACAATAAAAGAGTTAATGAGTTTCTCGTTAGTAGAACTATTGTATCTGTAACAAAAGAACTTGTATATTAATTATGGTCAGAGTGTTTTCCATTTTTCAAAGTACGTACAAAAATAATGTTTTTGGGTACTATTTTTTGATTTAACAGTGACAGATTTAAAATCTATTTAAATCATTTTAAGCATAGATTTAAGACTTAGATAATAAGGAATTATTATTGTTGAATAGCGGAATAACAGATTTGTGTTATCACTTGTTTAATAGGACGATTATCAACTAGAATATTCTCTGTTTAGTTCCCCCGTACCTACCTACTTATTTATCCATTAATTTACTGTCAGAAATACTTAGAAAAGTCTTCAAATGTTGGATGCTTTCTCTACACGTCGACATTAAACTTTATTACGTGAGGCGTAATGTATGAGGTCCTACTCTCCTGAACAAAACAGAAATAGGTGTTCCTACTACGCAAGTTTCTAGTTACAGCTATGGGAACCGTGAGTGTTAAATTCTCATCCCGGCCTTATGGGGTCGTCGCACAACTTTCGGCGAGTGAAAGTACCCATTAGCATATCCCTCCGAGGATTACCAACAAGACCAGGAAATTAAACCATACAAGAAATTGATACAATTACATTTACAAACTTCCGAAAACAACACAACAAAGTAAATCGAAATTTGCTCAACAATTTAACATCGATTTCCTTACAAAATGCAACATCGCGTTGGTTGAAGATCTTTCTTATACAAACCAGTTTAATTAATTGCTTTTCCGTTCTGCGGAGAGATTTAACTCGAGTCGAAACTGCTTTTATTGTTCACTCGATATCAGACAAACGTACTAACGTAAATTGAATATTGTGATTTAACCGTGATTTGTACGCGCGATCTTCCGGATCTCGGCGGAATTAATTTGTAAGGTATTCATTAAAACTGCTCGTTTGCTGGAAATTTTTGATTCATCAATTTCCATTTATTTAGTACAAGGGCTAGACTGTTATAAATATCCATTTATCAACACTTCAAACAGATTTTGGGAACATCCATTTTATAATTGTTTGTAATTGAATTTAGACCGCGACTTCGAAATCAAGGTTATTATTTTTCTGTCGGAATGTTGATTGAAAGTTCTTGATTAGTTCGTGGAGTTTTTGGAATATCTAGGGATAGCTACGATCCAACTGGCAGGTGATTGAAGCCCGTCAAAGTTTGGAGGGCCTACTTTATATTTTTAGTAAAAATGTGAAAGAAAATTTTGTGACTACTCAACCTGAAGTTATATCACTGGCGAAACTGGATTGGAAATTCGACGAAAAATTTGTTACTAAAAGTTTAATAACAGAGACGGGACTAAAGGTGGGACGTTGGTACTGTGCAATAATATGATGAAATTGTACGTGAACCTTAACTTTTCTGTTCTTTCCTTGACACACATCCCTGTTCGTAAATAAAAGCGTTGTTCCTTTAACAGTTGCAATAATAGGTACGCCAGGTCAATGGGCTGTTCGTCAACCCGCTCACACTTGACACGAGTTCCACATTCAACGGATGGTTTATTCATGGGATAGTGAGTCTCTCAGCGGAGTAAGTGCAGACGTCGCAGCGCCGCGTCGCCCACAACTATTCGTATAGATTGATCTACATATACGAACATTTTGGTTCGAGTTTTATCAATCAACGTTACGCAGTAATAGTCATATCCTTCGGACTGTTTTTGATTTCAATGAGGATAAGTCATCTGCGCAAGTGCTATGGCACAAATGTGTGCGCAAATGTTGTTGCAATATCTATTCCCTCACTCTTATAATCTACTTGGTCGGCAATCCAACATAATCTGAAAGAGTTCAGTAGTATATAGATTTTTTATTTTTTCTTAATAGGATTTTATTCCGTAAAGAAAATGTCACTAGGATGAGTGCAAAAAAAACTAAAGATAAATAATAACTACAAGAAACCTAATAATTTTAAAAAGAGTCCAAGCTTATTCTGCCAGTAAGTGATGAAACCAGTGATATTCATTTTCTGAAACATACATTTCAAGACACACCAAAAGTGTGTGTGAGCGGTGTGCGCCTTGGGTTTGAACTCGAATCTCTAGTCTCAGAAGTCTTATGACCTGGCTTAATATGGTAGATAATATATGAGATTTAAAAAGTTAAAAAGTTACCATTCACATTTTTCCACTACTACACAGGTGATTGAAGAATATCATTAAAAAAACAATAAATAATATTCAGTAATTTCAATAAACTAAACTCTATTTACACAATTAGGAATTTACGCTGTTTGTGGACATGACACAGCAAAATTAATAAATACGTGAGTATATTCGTGGGCGAAATTCAATAATGTTTGTGGAACCAACTAACCTCTGGCTCGGGAATGGTTAACGCAGAGGTACGAAATTACCTGAAATAATTAAGTACTATGGATTAATTGAGGCAGAGGCAAGGGGGAGGGGAGGAAGCTATTGCGGACTGTCTGTCTGCACTATACTGGTGCAAATGTTCAACTGTAACCCACAGTGGCAAGCCTGTTTGAATTTCCTGAACATAATGTTAGTGTGTGGTCATAAATCGTGCTAGTGGTAATTACTCTGTCTCCATAAAGCTTGGCCAATGCCGGAGCCAGATTCAATTGTCCAGTTAAGCGAATAGGGGTTTTTTAGGGTTTCCTAACTGCTAGGAATCCATATAAATTTATTTGGCTCGAGGACACTTTCTGTCACACACCAACTTTTGTGCGAACTCGGAGATTGTACTTTGTAATTGACTGCCATTTTCTAATGTTATATTTTATAAAGGAAGGATTTTTTTGCGCTGTTGGGTTCATGAATAGGCTATGGGCTCCTACATATTTGTAAAGGCTACTAACAGGTATTTTGTTAACGCGGAATGTTTGTTAATACAACCACGATACAGGAGAAACTGGTGGGGCACCGCTAAAAATAACAGATCGTGATCGAATATTACTTAGCTTGATACTTAGCTGCGCTCTTTCTCTATTTTGCCATCACGGTTCGACAGCTTTGTCAAAGCACTTTCTAAACAATGTTTTGGCCTAAAACAAAACTTGCGTGTTAAATGCAATTAGAACATTCTCTAATCAAAATGAGCCTCGCCGGCGACATAATTAAGGAACGTAGGTTTCATAGCCAGGCAGGTACGCAGGTTAGCAATGAATATTCTAACAACTTCTACTTTGTCTAGTACATCTCGACTTGTCAAAGTTATACGCACTATATACAGCTAGTTTATACTTAGCTTGTTACGTGTTGTAAAGGTTACTCATTTATTATGTTTAACTTCGCAGACAAACTCGGTACTGAAATTGCCATTTCGAAATCCATCAATTCTGTTTAATATTTTTCATACGTCGAAACGCTTAATATAGGTAAAGTTAAACAAACAAAGGTGAAGTAAACACATATATTTTAATAAACGCCTGTACCTCAATTAGTTGAACGATTAATAAAACTTATCGGTTTTGTTTTATTGGCTTCCAATATTTACATAAGAATATGAAATGAACACAATCAATTCGGTTGATGTCTGTTATTTTATTACCGAGGTAACTTTGTTGTTTTGTAAATGCGTGTTGTGTGTCCGATAGACTGAGGCCCGTCGCAACCCTCTTGTGGCCGTCGAACACAGAAATCAAATTAGCTGAATCCCTTTGGCGCACATGAAGTTTGTTCAGCAGCTGTGAAATTATTAACTACCTAACTAGGTGAGGCTAAAACTAGACGGAGACATATTTGCTTAGGCACAAACCGTTAGATACATTTCTAGGATTATGAAAGTATTAAAATGTAGGACGGGTATTTAGATTGCGCGAAGTGTTAGGTGGAACAATATTTGTTGAGCCGGTGTTATCACCTCTGTAAACCATCATGTTGTTATTTTTCAGTTAGGCCTTCATTTGTTTTCTGTTTTGTTTGCTGTCACTGCGTATTACGCGCTCTTGTAATTATATTGACCTAACAAATTAACGTTACAAACCAACCCGTAAGTATTTATTTATGAGTGAGTGTATTAACAAATCAAGCTCAGCTTTTGTTCTGTTATTTTTGTAATTACATTTTGTGTTAATCGTTGCGAAAATGTTAACCATTCTCTTTTTTGTTCTTTAGCCTACAAATCCTGAAGTTCGGGCCGAATGCAGCGTCTTACAAACAAAGAGCGTCTGAAAAATTAATGGCGGTGACCTCGTCACACTCCACGGGTTTGGTAGCCGCCCAGCAAACTTTTAAATTATACGTTTTGTAAATTAATTAAACTGTCTGCTGCAACTTAAATGCCTTCATTTTTGCTGCTAAGTCCTCATTTTGAATATTACGATGTTACTTACAAGTTGTTTGCATAACTATTTTACTGTAGGAATTACCGAAGCATATGTTAATTTTTACGTTCTAAAAATAAAGAGTATTTTGTTAACTCCAATATAGCTTGAGATTGCAAAAAAGTTAGATAAATTTATTTCTATTTCGAGTATATAAAACCAAAATATTTCTCATCTACAAAGTTTGCAATTGTTAGTTGTATACAGCATTGTCTTCGTAACCTCAATTAAAATATAATCTATGCGGATTCCCAGATAGGCGATTATGAGCGCTCTAATGCCCGGTTCCTATGAACTAAAGTTCGTTATTGTCAAAAGCTACTATTAGTTTTTTGGTTGCAAGTGACGGACTGTTTATGGCGTTCCTATGAATGTTTGCATCAGCTGCCTGCAACGAGTAGATGTTGGTCACCCACTTGCCACAGCTCTCCATCAGAAAACGTGTTCAACCCTCCTTGCGTTTAGTTAGTAGAATTCAAACGTTTAGAATTAAAGTGAATCCATGTCTACTATACACGATATGACATATTCCTACCTATATACAGAAAATTTAGCTTTTACATTTATTTTATAATTTTTGTGTTAAAGAAATTTCATTATTATCAAAAAAATGTTATTCAACCTCTTCTGAAATAAGAAAACAAAACGCGATTGAGAGCTTCTGGCTTGACACATTTTATTTTAACGGAAATGTCATTTAAATAATACATAATTATTATGATTTTAAACTAAAATGCATAATGGAATATGTTTTGGGGTGTAAGTGGCCCTACTATCACCTCCAGGGTCAAAGCCAACCTCACCTGCACGTGGTACATCTTGCTTATTCACTGACGAGGCTCTATCGGACCAGATCTCTTCACAAAGAGGAGACGAGGAGACCTTCGCAGTCTTATTGCATATATTTGTGTTATAGATCTTTCTTCGAGTAAGAATTGTGGTGTTTTATCACAAATGCCTTCAATAACATAGTTATAAGTGCAAAACAAGGAGAATAGTGAATTATTATGGTGCCTTTACGTAAGGACTTGTAATTGACTTTCTAGTGATTATGGTTTCCTTTCTGTTTTGGATTTATTAGCTGAAAGTCCTACATGTACTAAATAAATAAAGATTTAAAGTTGAAATATGTTTTTTGTAATTCGGTTGATTAGAATCACTTTCTTCATCTGATTCGGAGTTACTTTAGTCCAACAACCTTTCCAAATGACTCAACTCACTATCAGAACTAGACATTTTACAATAATTTAAAGAAAATAACGCTGAATAATTTAAAAATTTGTAGATAACCGACCGAAATCGGCTGGTAAACAAATTGTATACGACTCGTAACTTTACAGCTCCTTGAAGTTTCATTTTTATTATAGGAACACCATCGGCCGACATCTGCATACATTTGGCTTATGGTTCGTTATTCCCTCCCCCTCGTATTACCCTCCCATCCGTAGGTAGTGCTCTATCGGTAACTTCATTACCTAAACAATTTTTATAGGAACAGTTTTGGCGTACGTCACGTAGAAAATACTACTATCCGTAAGCAAAACGATTCGTTTCTTGTTCATAGGAACCGGGCATAAATGAAACATGACATCGTCTCTATAACTCGAATCGACGACGGATGTACTACTTTATGACTGTTTATTGTTGTTTATTTTAATAGATTGCTAGCGTTGCCAGATGAAGATTTGCCAGGGTATACAAAGTATCAAACAGAAATGGCAATATGACAGCTTGTTTGTCGTTGGTCAGCTAACCCTTTAATGTTTTATTTCGTCATCTCTTTAGCCTTCCTATGTGAGTAAGGGTCGGCTTCTAGCCTAACCGGATTCAGTTGCCTATCAGAGTTTTACAAAAGTTATTGCCTATCTGATCTCCACAACCCAGTTACTGGGTAACACGTAAGATATCGCATAGTTAGACTGCTTGTTAGCAAAGATCTATGAAAGGATTTCGTGCTTTCCGGCACAAGATATCAATAATTTCTTAGGTATATGTACTCAGAAAATACAAGTAACCTGAAAAAGTCAGTCAGAAGACAGATTATTAGTATATTTAACAAAAGATCACTAACCAAAAATAATATAATTTTTATTCCCTCAACAAACCAGATGAACTCGGGTGTCTACAAAATAGAAGGTAAGTAAAACCACACCCTCCCGTTGGGACGTATCTATTATCTGGCTTCGGATAATTGCATTACACGCTCACCAATTTTCGGTCACCGAAGCTCTGTTGATCAGTGCACCTCTCGTAGGTACATAGATCAACGTAGCCACGGTCATGTAAATAATAAATGTCTCAGTGGTCTAGTAGTCGTGATGGCTTAGTGGTGCATAACCACTAAGCCATCACGACTATCCCGCCTCTTGTGTAGAAGATTGTCAGTTCGGATCCAGGCAAGTACCGATGTAACTTTTACAATTCATATGTACTTTATAGAGTTTATCTATAGACATTACTGACATCCCGTGCCTCGAAAAGCACGAATAACTGTTGGTCCTGGTTGTCATTCGTGGAACCCTGACAGTCGTTCAGAAGCCAGAAAGTCTGACCAGTCGAACTAAGGGGTATCGTATTACCTAGAAAATGGGTTATGGAGGTCTGATAGGCAGTCGACTCACGTAAAGCACTGGTATTCAGCTGAATCGGTTAGGCTGGAAGCCGACCCCAATATAGTTGAGAAAAGGCTAGGGAGTCATCTCCCTGATGAGTGGTGTAGTAGTCGCGTCGACTGAACGTAATGTGTTAAATTGTATTTATTATAGCTATCAAGAGCTTATCTGTAAACCGTTGTCTGTAGATGATGATGTCGGTGCATTGGCTAAGAACAGTAGCTGATGTCGATTTTCGTATAGAAATTGCCCTTCAATAAGATTTCCCTGATCAAATTGTTTTAATACACGGGTCTATTATGTTAGTAAATGCAGCCATAGAGGCGAAATTTCTATTGTTGTACCAGGGGCTGAAATGAAATGAAATGAAATGAAATCGTTTATTCTGCAAGTAGGATCTTAAAATCACTTTTACATGTCATATTTTTTATGCTAGTTGGAGCCGGCATTTCCTAACTGGACTACCTCTGAGAAGAAACGCCGAAACAAACTCAGGGATTATCGTCTCTTTTAAAGTCCAGACAATTTCAATATTTTTGTGCAACAAACCATGCAGAATAACATTCAGGCTAGCCTTTTGAGGAAAGTGCCAGTAACAGTTTTGGTAAACCTGCCTCAAAAAGCATCGTGAGCTCAACTTTAATCAAAAGGAGCTCCACAAACCGATACCACATTACTGCTTGTAAAATCATGGGCTTACAAGTCGCCCGCTGAATAGTCATTTTGTGCATTCTAGATGACTTGTACACTTACAATATAGTATGTTTTATTAACAAAATATGTATATATTATAGACGGCTAAATAGTGCTTAGCAGAGCGAGCAGTTCAATCCCAAGCTTTTTTGTCTTCTAAATAATCTGATATTTTATAGTACCCTTTTTTGTAGAGTTTTGTTTTAATACAGTTTTTATATCTTTTGATTGGTAAATTTCGAATATCAATAGGAAGTTTATTGTAAAAGCGTATACATTGACCCATGAACGAGTTGCCTACTCTGTGGAGGCGAGTGTGATGTACAGCAAGATTGTGTTTGTTCCTGGTATTTACACTATGAATATCGGATTTTTTTTTAAAGTCCGATATTTTTTTTTTACATACATTAGGTTTTCAAATATATACTGTGAAGCTACAGTCAGAATGTTTACTTCTTTGAATTTTTCTCTAAGAGAATTTCTAGGACCAAGGTTGTAAATGGCTCGAACAGCCCTTTTCTGTAAAATAAAGATGGTATCGATGTCCGCACAGGTTCCCCAGAGAAGAATTCCATACGACATAAGACTATGAAAGTAACTGAAATAAACAATTCTGGCTGTATCCACATCAGTTATCCGTCGAATTTTTTTCACAGCGTATGCTGCTGAACTAAGCCTACCCGATAATCTTTCAATGTGTGGACCCCACTGTAACTTGGCATCAATAGTTAGTCCAAGAAAAACTGTCGATTCAACAGGGCTCAACTCTATTCCATTTAGTTGAACATTGGTACTTAGCTGCCTGACATTTGGCGTAGAAAATTTAATTAGTTTAGTTTTTTTTTCATTTAAGAGAAGATTATTTACATTAAACCAATGAACAACTTTAGAGAGCGCATTGTTAATTTCGTTAAAATTTATTAATTGACGTTTAATTTTAAAAACGAGAGAAGTGTCATCTGCGAACAACACTATTCCATGATTGTTTCTTACGTGGAAAGGTAGGTCGTTAATATAGATTAAAAACAAGAAAGGACCTAGAATTGAACCCTGCGGAACACCCATGGTAACCGCAGATCCAGCAGATCTCTTACCATTAACATCAACCCTCTGAATTCTATTACTCAGGTAAGAAGTCAGAAGGTCGAGAGCTCCGTCCCTCATACCATAGTGGTACAATTTCCTGATAAGTGTGTCATGGTGTACGCAGTCGAAGGCTTTGGATAAATCACAAAAAATACCAAGAGCATCTTGCGATTCCTCCCAAGCCTCGAATATGCTTTTCAGTAATTCCACGCCCGCATCCGTAGTTGAACGACCCTTAGTAAAACCATACTGTTTCAGGTGAAACAAATTATGTGAATCAAAATGTCTTAACATTTGTTTTAAAATTAATTTTTCAAAAATTTTACTCAAAGTTGGTAATATGGAAATGGGCCGAAAATTTGTAGGATCAGTTGTACTACCAGATTTGAACAATGGGATCACTTTGCTAAGTTTCATCAAATCAGGAAATACACCGGATGTGATACAAGAGTTAAAAACAATAGCTAAAAAAGGTGATATAACATCAATTATTGAGGACAAAGTAAACACAGATAATCCCCAAAGGTCAGCGGTTTTTTTTATATCAAGGTCTTTAAAAGATTCTATAATGTCTTTAGCAGTAACAGTTTTAAATTCGAAGTGTATTTTACATTCCGGTACACATTCTGTGAGTATTGAGTAGGCAGAAATGGCTGTATTATGTTTTTAATGTCTTTTATTTTAGAGTGAGATCCCAGTCACCCCTGACTTACGTCATTTTAGGAAAGATCAAATTTTTAGGATTGGTAGTATAACATAAGCTTAGAAAGGAATGGATTCTGGCTGAGCTGAAAGTGGGGTCGTTTTATTTATTCATTTACTGCGTGCTAAAGAGATAACATAAAAGGTCATATAATTTAAAAAATGGAACAGATTTTGTTGAATTTATCTGCCAGATATTTTAATCAGAACTCATCAGAAGAATGTGAAACAGGCACTAAATCTCAAAGAAAATAGTAATAAGACATACAGTCCTCATAAACACAATCAGTGTAATGCGGCTAACTAAACGTCACAATGAATGCACTATTAACCGCAAATTCCTGGAAGGTAAAACAGTTTGAAGCAGTATCGCAGTAAGTGCGTCGACAGCGTTTGAAGGCGGCGACTAACCGCAGAAGTGAGCCGGTTTACCAACCGACGGCGATGACAGCGACAGACACGGTAAATTACTGCCCTACTGCTAGCTGCAGCTTCGATCGATAGTGTTGGTGCAATTGTTAACTGCGAGTTTTTGAAAATTAGAGCACCTATTTTTGAAGTCAAATACATAATTCCAATATACAATAACTACTTTTTGAAATATTGGGGCTTCGAAAACCGCTCGATTTGGTGTTCCTAAATGCAAAATTAGCCATTCAATAGCATTGAAATCAGTAAATATTTGATAACTGCATTAGCTCATAATAGATACAGCCGCCACAGTGTAATATGTCACCATATAAAATTTACATGGAAATTGCGAATTGTTTGGAGGTGTCAATTAATGACTAACATTGATAATGGTATTAGTGTATCAATATTCCTCGTAACAAATATATAATTGAGTTTCATGTTACTGGGGGAAAATTTGTGTTTATGCGATTACATTCTCTGTCAAATACACCTACAGTTCATTCAAATATTTGAAATAGTTTTTCACTTTTCACTGATATATACTATACATACTGACATATTATACCCTGAAAGATTTAATTACGGGAATTAGCCTTTTGGTTTTCTTTCCCGGTACAGTTACCAATTAATGTCTGGACGAGTCTAAATGAAGCTTTTGTTATCCATACTTCCATACTAATATTATAAATGGGAAAGTGTGTATGTCTGTCTGTATGTTTGTCTTTCTTTCACGGCAAAACGGATTTTTTAAGTGGAAATAGTTGAAGGGATGGAGAGTAACATAGGCTACTTTTTGTCTCTTTTAAACGCGAGCGAAGCCGAGGGCAAAAGCTAGTTCTATATATAACTATTATCTAGGTATAGGTAGGTACATCAAAAGTGACTGTAGAACTAATAAGAAATTACCATTGTGTAGAAACTAGAGCAAACTACACAAGTCTCATACATCTAATTTACTGATTGACTCAAGATAGTTGGTTTTAGTTGTCACACCAAACTTTGTTCGGCTAAATAAACTGGATGGAGTTAATTTGAGGCACACATTACAGTTGTGAGGTACCCTAGTTAATATTTTACTCAGACACAGTCTCGCACTAAAATTCTAACCGAGTTAGTGTTTGACCTGAGCGTGTCAATAAAGTGGATTTAATAGAGCATGTTGTTTACTTTGTTCATTATAGGTATGCAATGGTAACAAGATTGAGGTATTTTATTAGTATAATTGTTCTAAGTTGAAGAAACTTCATATTTATTTTATTAATATTTCATTAAGTAGAAATGTTGTGAATGTTTATAGAATTCTCATTGACTCATGAAATACTTCTTAAAGTATCTTGCTGTATTTAGTTTAGACTCAGACGTCGATGTACGTAAGTCTCTTGGAACCTTAGCAACTATTTTACTTTTTGTATTGGCAATAGGTGATTTAGCAGTTGAAACAATATTGCTTCGGGTTTTGTGTGACTGTCTTTATTCGATCGTTCCTCCTCGTTGTTATCTTCTTTTATTGCACTCTAGTAAGTGAAAAACTCAAAGATAGTTGAAGTCAAAATTCCCGTGTTTTCCAGTAATGAGTTAAAGTGAGTAGGATTTGATAAAGTAGAAAAAGCTTTCCCAAAATAATATGTTACGACGATTTGCATGTTTGATATTTATATCTTGCTATTAATTTCTTGTCCCAATAAAACAAACAATATCGTTGCACGTAATATATAAAGTAGTTACATACATCTTCCATTCTCGACATTCGATAAAGCGATATCTCTATAAAACAAGATACATAGTAGTACGTGCTAATTGCCGGCGCAGTGACCCGAACAAGAGTGGCCGGCCTTTACGTAAACCGTTATAAAACGACCTCTATATTAATAAAATTGTTTGTAAACTAAGCTTAAACTAATAATGGGTAATAAAAGGAACTGTTTTAATGAAAATTTGCATTAATGAACGTGGGTTTCAACGAAGGCTGGAGGTAATATTAATTACTTAGCATGGCTTAATGATCGCTTATAACTTTAATTTATAATTCTCTCTCCCTCTCTGTGTGTGTGTAAGCTTAGACTGATTTATTTCACTGTGTTAAATGGAGTAAAATAATTATGAATAAAACGCACACACATAAAAAGCAATCACTACATTTGCATTACCTTTGCCAACATTTCATTGCCGCACAAATTCACGAAGGTGCAAACAATGGTACTATTTCCTTTCGTCTTCCGACCAACACGTGAACACAATGAAACAAATGTTTCAATACAAAGCTAATAAACCGGGAGTGTATGGCATCAAGTTGTTGCTGAGTTACCTGTAAACCTCGATTCGAGCCGTCGCGCCAGACCAACTTATTACTTGTTACTGTGAGCAAACTACTCCAGTCGAACTGTAAATTAAGATTAGAACTAACCGGCTGCACTGGCAAACTTGTACGAAAATATTTGTCGTCTCCAAAGCTCGTATGCTCCTACAAATGTACATACTACGCGAATTTTCAGTGTGGCAACTAGTAACATTTGTTGAAAACTTCCCTGTCACGTTCCAAGTTTCTGGTTATTAATTGTTAGGATTGTGTGTACTTTAGTTATGGTTAAGATTTATAGTTGTCATTTATATTTTTAATCTTCATAATTATTCTTTTTGTTCTGCTGCAGTTTGTGAATTTTAAAACGAATGTCTTTGAGTACCCATGTCAAAAGCATGAAGATTCTTATTGATAACATTCTACTCTGAAACAAAGGCCATTAATTCAAGGGCTGTGTCAATGTTTATATAATACTTCATCAGAGAGAATCGGTGAGCTCAAAACGTCGTCACATTCCAAATATTTTTATTCAATGAAAGGCAAAGTTGCAGTTTGCATAAGGCCATACATATGCATGAAGTGACAGGGATGGAGCGCCAGGCGAATGTAAATTCAATAGGCGATGTGCCTCACGAAAATAACACAGCGGAAAACAGAGCTGTGACAAATCCGTTTTATATTAAACAAGCGAATGATTTCGCCACGGCAACTACGTAACTCGTCATAAATCGTTTTAAAATTTCCATTACGGAGCAGCGAGAAATCGAAGGTGGAATTGGAATCGTTTAATTTACGGGTAAACAAATGTGAATTGTGAACAATATTACTTATTGAAATAAGAGATAACAGTTCAATATGTAATCAGTTCTGTAAACCTGTTTGCTAATTTATTGTCAAAAGCAACACAAAAGTATGTAGTATACTTGCTTTGCATAAGTGATGAATATTGTTCAGAATGAAAGCTTGATCGATGTGCGCACATCTTTAGCTTACAAACTATTCCAAACTTTACACTTAGTTTGTTGAGTTCTCTTCCTATTATTCGAAATAATATCGTCCATCCATCAGGATAAAGGGCTATGGAGCAATAATTAAAGTAAATGAATGGTTACACTGATTACATGCAGAATTACTAATTCATACATGGTTTACGCACTCACCCTCGAATTTCTACTTTGACGTTTTCAGTAAACCGAATTGCGACCGACGCTGTAAATATACTAAATCGATCATTATCGGTTCACGCGACTTTTGATGTTTTATGGCCTGCAAAAGGGTATTTTCCTAACAAACTCCACCACATCAAACCGTCTATCCAAAAAGATTATGCGGGCTCACTTCAAACGCCTATCTTAAAACGCCAACCGCTCGGAATTGACTTTGATACACCAATATTCGTTTCCCTATATGCGCATATTTTTAAAAGTCTATAATCCCGCGGCATTCCGCATTTCATTTGAATTCATCCGAAAAATCTGATTAAAATACACCCCAGCTACTGAAATAGATTCGCGTGTCACAATCGAATGGGGACGAATGAGGTAAAACAAACCCATCAATCACGATCTTTTACAATTTGATTTTTACATTTTGTTAATTTTTGACTCGCTCCCATTTCGTATTGCATTTTGGGGTAATTGCAAACGATTGAATACGTAAAAAGAACATTCTAGATTGACCGTTTGAGAATTGAGGCGTGATTTTCGGTCATTGAGTTCGGTTTTTGTTCCGTACTTTTACATTGTTTATTGATATTGAATATAATGACCACATTTATTACGTTCAATGGCCCTTTTAGAATTATATTATACTTAGCTTGGACGTTCGACCACTTTTACGTGGAAGTCGAACATCCTAATGCATTCTTGTCACTAAATTCGCTACCTTCTCCTACCTTTACACCTACCAGTAAGACATCTAAGACAAATTTGAAGATTTCGTGGTACATCATTTACATTCATTCACTCGATGGTTTAAATCAAGTGAATGAATTTATTATGTAGGTACGGTCAGCATCAAATTTTTAATGATGTTCATTCAATACTGGCGCCTATCTTGTTGAGCGATTTATAGATGATAATAGTATAGCAGTGTTTTGAAAATCTGAATGTGTTCAGCGACTTTTGATGCTGACTGTACCTTCATTTTAATACATGTGATAGTTTTGTTAGCTACTTTATAGTGTAATTCTCATGTCTATTGTGTTGCAAAATGCTAATTCTATTCCAGTTCCTTCAAAAAACTGCAACGTTATTCCGTTTAAAAAGTATCTAAGTCACAAGACGCGTGCACTGCATTCACCGACTTCGCAAACTAACCAGACAATGAAATTAATAGCAGTATTATACCAACTGCACAGCGTCACCCATTACCGAGTTACAAAATGTGATACCAACGTTACGAAGCTAACTTCGTAGATAGGGGCATGCAAATGGCCGGCTGTCTGCTAACCTGTTATATCACGTCGTTGACAAATGAGTGCGGCGCTGGCAGTGACAGCCCTGCGGACGGGCGCACTGCCCTTAAATTATTTATCGAACTTGCATAGGAAGTAGGCTAGGGATGGCATGAAATTAGAATCGATGATTTTTGCTTTTGTTTTAGTGGAGTTTGGCCGTGATTGTAATCTTCGTGAGATGATAAATCATGTTAAGTGTGGGTTGGCATGTTTATGGGTTGCGGAATGTTTATGGGTTGCGGAATGTTTATAACAGTTACCGTGACCCTGGAACATAAAGGGCAATCGAAGGAACATGAGTGGGTTTTAGTCAGTAAGAGTCTGACACGCCCTCCCGCCGCACCCAGGACGGGAGCAGTCATTGGATGATTTCCCACTCACGTAAAAAGAAAAGTTAAGTGTTGAATTATGATTCATATAGGGACGTATTTTTGTTATAGTTGTGATGATCAAAGCTCATGCGTTCTATGTATGAGAATAGATATTTACAACTGGCTGTAAGCTAAAAATAAAAAATAATAAATATCCTGGGACATCTTACACACGGCCATCTGATCCCAAGCTAAGCAGAGCTTGTGTTATGGTTATGACAACTGATATACATACTTATATAATTTTTAAATACATACTTATCTATATATATAAAACAAAGTCGGGTTTGTTACAACACTTATAACTCGAGATCGGCTAGACCAATTTTCATGGTTTTTGGTTCGTTGGATTTGTCCCCGCCCCGAATAGCAGAATACATCTTAAAAATAATGAAAAATCGACGAGAACATAATTATAAAAGATGAATCATTTTCCCCTATAGTTAATTCTAAATTCAATTAAAGATTGAAAAATTAAGAGAACAATAGTACTAGGAGCGCATTAATGTAAAGTGATAATGTGAGAAAATTTAAAATACTGAGATACTTAGTACTTAAATCAATCAAAAGTACTAGGCGCGCAGTTGTGTGAAGTGGTTAATGTGAGCGCAATTTTAAGAAAATATATGTTTATGAACTTAAATAATATCCATCCATACTAATATTATAAATGGGAAAGTGTGTCTGTCTGTCTGTTTGTCTTTCTTTCACGGCAAAACGGAGCGACGAATTGACGTGATTTTTTAAGTGGAGATAGTTGAAGGGATGGAGAGTAACATAGGCTACTTTTTGTCTCTTTTTAACGCGAGCGAAGCCGCGGGCAAAAGCTAGTTATAGATAAATAACACCCAGACACAAAACAAACAATTGTGCTCATCACACAAAGTATATCTTCTAAAGCATATCTTAAGCATAACACAGGGCACGTTAGTGTGTCAATGTGTAAACAAAAATAGCCTCTAACTGCCCTTAGTTAAACTAAAAGTCCTGATGTATTGATTTTAAGGATTCAAGGTCAACAAACAGAACAAAAAGTGATTCGTCATTGCAGCAACTCAATTACTCACTGACCGGGCGCTGACTTTTACAAACGTTTCATTTTCAAATTGAAGTACAGCTAGGTGCTTAAGTGTTTTCCTTAGTTCTTAAGTTAGGTATTTTTATAACTTTATCGTAAAATAAAAAATATTTTTTAAAGTTAGTTTTAATAATATAACTGTGTATGTGTATACCCCTGTAACCTGGTATTTAAGAAGCAAAGTAACTGTTAATAATAAATACTGTCGTTGAAGTTATATATTTAGACGCTCTCAAAAGAACTAAAACCCTGTACTACTTACTTCCCTGTTGACCTACAAAATAATCCAGAAACTGGAAATGTAGATACATCACTTGCCAATCAGTAAGCATCGAAACTATTCGAAACCCACTGTTTGCTAGTCCTATTTCATCCTTCTCTTGGTAAATGCATGCAATCCTAAAACAAAAAACGGCTCAGCAGCACTACTATAATCTTAAAACAATGAGCTCTTAAGCTCGTACTACTTGCATACTTTACTACTAAGGCCTACTTACGTAACTAAAAGAAATATTCGTACTAGTAAAAGTTCAGTGCATAAATCAGATCACTTCCTTTGGCTCCGCAGCCGGCTTAGTTCGAAGAAGAATGTCAATTTTTCACGGAACTGAGCGAACGCCGAGCGCCGATTGCATTCTGATGGGATGAATCGACCGAGAAGAGTCAGTGATGTGTGATATGCTAACCTATTACTGTGACACCTGGAGTTTCAATGAAATACAGAAATTTTCTTGAAGGTGTTGCTGTAATAAGTAATAAATTTACCACCCTTCTGTTAAGTATTAATAACACAGTTAGCTTATGAATTAATCATAGACGTTACTTTAGAAAAAAACTAAGAGAGAGAATTCTTACATGCAGAAAGGCGAGAAAAAATAAACCTGTTAGGCACCAAGATAATGATCGGTGATGTGCTACGACTTTTGCTACGCGTACTACGGCGTAGCCCTCGTAGCCGTAGTCGCTTTTATCGTAGCGCATAATCGTCGTGGGAACATTTTTTTGCCGACTGCCGAAAAGAGAGTTTATTTTTTCAACCACGTTTAGTTTTTTCCTAATAACACTAAAATACTGTATTACGTGTTAAAAGTTCAGAATTGAGCTGTTTTTGTTAAACAAAACAGAATAGATACATAAACGTGCTAAAAGGCTCTTAAACTAACATTAAGATTTGTAACGAAAACGTACTTCATACTATAAAAGTTTCCCCAACCTGTTTTACTTACATCTCGGCACTAATCCTGGATACTTAATCCAATACGACGGTACTACGAGCATTTACCGTAAGTTTATATCTGGAGCTTTACGTGCTTTACCGAGCATTTTGGCTGTTTTATGAAAAAGCCGCGCAAAGGGTCAGGAGCCCATTAGTGACCCCTCGAGGGGTTTCAAATGTTTGTGTCAGTCGTTTGCAGTAACAGGCTACAGTGTCAGAGAGTTCATTATAACGTAAACAAATATATGAACGTTTTGATCTGGGTATGACATTAGGCGCGCTCCATTTGAACCTAGTGTTTTGTGCTGACGATATTTGCGCCTATTTGCGCTAAACGAGTTAATTGTTCGTGCGGAGATGGCTTAATTTGATATGTTGCGGTCTCTGTTTGTGTATTGGTCCTGATGAGTTTGTAAGCTAGATCTCATTAGCTTATCATACGTTCCTATTGGGTTACAGAATCTATGAAATTATGAATAACAATTTATGTAATTATTTTAATGCTGAGGTGATGATAAAGCTGTATAATAAAAAGTCGAACGAAGTCGAAAGCAAAACTCAAAAATGGATCTTTTTTTTTCTAATATCTATTAAAGTAGTAGAGGATTTCTTGAAGAGTCAATCTGGGAATTTGTATGAAGAGTAAAACCGGGAAATGGAGGAGAGAGCTTATAGAGATAAGATTTACCGTTATCAATATGAGTGGAGGTAGTGCGCTATTGTAAATTATTAAACACTAGCTATTCCTCGCGGTTTCAATCGCGTTACGTTAAGTTTTTGATTACTTCTTCGCTTCCGAAGGACATAGCGTGATATCATACAGCCTAGCAACAGCCAATGTAGCTTTCTAATGAAAAAAGATTTTTTTGGATTCGGTCCAGTCGTTTTTGAGTTTATTCGTTTACGTTTATTCGCATGCAAATAACCGAAGCAAACAAACCATTTAAAGCAATATCAGCTAATTAAACCGTTTCGACACTTCCCAAAGAAAGCACAAATTAAATTATTTGACAGCGAAAAGTACGATAATCATCCGGACCGTTTCAACGAGAGCGATAACAATAAAATCTTTTCTTTTTCATAATTTCACAATGGAGAAGCGATTTCTGTATATTAGGAGGGCGCGCGTCGCGTCGTTAACCTCGCATTAAAATAAAATCGTTCTTTCTCTCAACACCGAGATATATCACAATTGAATCGAGTTAAATTGTATTTCTTAGCTTCTTATCGTAAACGTTTAACATTAAGATCTGGAATAAAACGAGTATATTGTACATTATCTGTTCACTTTAGCTTCTCGACTGCTTCTATCCACTCAGTACATAACATAATTGAGATAGAGTATCGTTGCGAAGCAGTATTTCTGTGTAAAAACCTCTAGTGGCGCGTTCCAGCACGATCCACTCGGCTAAGTCTATCGTAAATAAGGCGAGTACACAATAGTTTTAAAGGAAAGTAAAGGATTATTATTCTTAGACTTATTACACACACGAGGGCCTTGGACGCATATCCTTGCGAAAGATTAATCTTTGGAGGCAAAACCTAGTTTTTCTTATACAAAGAAAATAATAACCTTATTATCTGTGTTAGTCGGAGCGTTAAACCACTTAGTTGGCGACTGTTAGTACACAAGCACTAAGATTATAATGGTTATAAGTAAGTGTTTTTTGCTACAGAAAAAATCTAGTCGTTTAGGTAACACGATAATAATACCAGTTTATAGTAGACTGGCATTATATTTCATACATGGATGCCTCAAGCTTGATCACCTCGCTAGCTCTAGGTGGATCGGCGATTACAGACCTATCATTATTGATTGTAAATTCATTTCCTCCACCGATCAAAAGGGGACACATTGGTACTTGCCTAACATCGAACGGACAGCCTCATGTTTTTTTTTTCTTTTTTAAGTGGCGCTAATGCATTCTATTGTGAAGCCATCATGATATGGGCTATGGGTTATTCATAGTTAATTTTTAGTCATGTATGTAATTAATGACCTAACAAGTATTGAAGACACGTGTAATTCCTCAGACCGCCTGTTTAGATGTACACGTGTTTTCTTAATGGAAGTGAAATATTTATTAAATTTGATGTTAAGGAAGTTTAAGTTTGTTCATAGGCCTGTTTCACATTGGTAGTATAGGGATATTGTATTGTAGTTTAGCAAGCTGAAGCAGAATTTGTATGAAATGAAATAGGTAATGTTAAACCTTGTCCAGTGTTCTTAGAAAAGGTCAATAGCCGAAGTCTTTACGGTTGAAGCGGGAATATTTATAAAAAATAAAGGTCAAGGCCCTCTTGCCGTTTTGTAGTGCAAAAACCAATCTCAGCTCAGCCAGTTACTGGCTGGCTGGAATCTATGTTTCTTGATAAAAACCATTATAAATTAAGTATGTGTGGATGTTTGTTACTCTTTGACGCAAAAACTACACATTGAATTTTGATGAAACTTTACAGTAATATAGCGTAATCATCAGAATAACAGATAGGCTACATAACATTACGCTATGACCGGAACAGTAATCAAAAACATAACAAAACGCGGGTGAAACCGCGGGGACAACCAAGTTCCATTCATAATTGCAAAGCATAGTCTACTTGAGAACTAAATTCCATCCGAATCTAATCAGATGTTAAAGCGTGACCGTGTGACATATGTAGACACAAACATATAAAGTTTTACAAAATATTAGTAAGTTGGAGTCAGCACATCGCAGACAGCAATTGTCTTGATGGTCTGAAGGTCGTAAGCCGAACCGTTACGTTTAGTGACACTCCGGTTTTTGTTATAATACCCATGAAACTGAAGCGCCCATGCATTAGGAGTTTTTGTAGGAAATGATTACTAAGAGAGACTTTTATATGACTGTAAGAAATGTTCTTTTTTGAGGGATTATGATCAAATATGTGTAGGTTTTTTTGCGACTCTAACGTTATATGAAGAGAATATTCGTTTGTTTCTAACGTTATTGTTTTGTGTCTCGTCACAGTCGTCATTCATTTTGACTTTTGTATTAATACTAGCCGTTTGCTATGGCTTCGTCAGAACATTTATAAACAAACTCTCATCCTCTATTTTAATTCGTTTGGGGGCTAGCTTCCAAAAATTGCATCTTACAGTGCGCCTCCATGATATGAAAATAATTTAATTTGAAAGTTTCATGTTTATAACTTAACCTTTTGACAACCAACCGACAGCAGGCTGTCGGGCTGCTGTTGTCTTTCTATTGTGTCTCAAATAGCGTGTGTTCGAAGGATTAAGTAGTTTATGCGTTGATTACTACCAAAAACCTATATCTTTACCTGCACTCAAATTTAATAAGTTTCACCCAGAAACATAAATTGTAAGTAACTTGCAAATGCTTAAGCTTCTTGTATTCGTATACAAAATATACCGGACGTGAATTTTGGAGCAGAACTAAAAAGTCTTGATTAATAATAATGACTTCGCCACTCAATATAATTTATTATAGGTAATTATGAAAAATTAATTACTTAAGAGACGTCCTGTGTCGGACGTTTCTAGAAGGGTTGGAGCACTTCATAATTAATATTATGTAATTTAAACTTCTTCCGTTTATGGGTCACGGGGACGATTGCAAAGGAAAGATCAAATAAATCATATTTTCGCAGCAAATATTCGCTAAGTTAATAGTGGTCCTACCTAAAGCTGGAGAGTTTGTTTGTTTGGTTGAACGCTGTAATCTCAGTAACTGCTTGTCCTAATACAATAAATAGCTTTCTGTTTGGATAGCCCATTTATTAAAGACGATTGTAGTCTCTGTAAAACCAGGCTGTGACCCAAGGAAGCGAAGCAGTAACAAAAAACGCAGCTGAAACTGCGGGACACAACTAGTTTCCTATATAAAATGTTGCAGTAACGTAAATTTATTGCCTTTATACAATTTTGTTTTTTGAGACACTTTATCTTGTCTAAGTCTTGTGAACTATCTCTGTAAAACAACTAAAAAGGAAATGGACTACACTAAAATACTGAGTATAAAATATTTCTGTGAGACAAAGGCGACGGTTTCTGAACAAAACTTACTGTTCTAGTAAAAAAAAAATAAACAGCTTTTTTTTATATAAACAATTTTTGTGTACTAGTTTGTAATAATAAACAGTTTTTGTGTACTAGTTTGTAACGTTTGCTTTCTGTGATATTAAGGTCCGGTCATATTGCTAGGCGTTTCGGTGCCTTAATTAAACGGTGTGTTCGTAAGTTCGACTTCTACACGTCTGTAATATTTGTATGGCCTAGAAGGTTGGTGTGAGTTTATTTATCTCTACATACATTTTCGATATAGAATAAATAACTTAAAATAAAAGATTATTATGCCAATATCTTTAACATGTGTATTGTATCCTACATGATGAACGTGCCAAAAATATAGAATCGCCGAACGTCGTGTAAAGCA
Organism: Athetis lepigone; assembly: GCA_033675125.1. Taxonomy (NCBI): domain Eukaryota; kingdom Metazoa; phylum Arthropoda; class Insecta; order Lepidoptera; family Noctuidae; genus Athetis; species Athetis lepigone. Next base: position 12,562,640 of record CM066243.1, on the reverse strand, counting down.
TAATTTCCCGAAAAGAATATTCAGTCACGCAGCGTAGCCCCGTCCGTCGTGTCACGCAACGCACTACTAATATGATAGGACCCCTACTTCAGTACTACAGACATTAATTAAAATGTTAATTCTTAAACACATTTCAGTCTTTGTTTTCATAATTAATCCCACGAGGTTTAAGAGTGATCACGTCTTTTAAAATATACACACAAAACATAAAAACAATATTTCAGCTCATTAATTTGCTTCTAATATGCTTAATTAAGTTAATTAAATATTATCTTGCCAATATGGAAGGGACCCAGTGTTCGTTTAATTATTTGAGACATAAATGGAATCTTGGGACGTTCCTCCGACGGCTTTTAAATTAATATAAATAGATGGTTTTGAGGAGAAAATAATATGCTTATGATTATTCATTATGGAAAAGTTCGTGTCTCTTAATTTGAAAGATTTAATTGCGGCTAAGAAAAATATTTTTTACTTAAGAGGGGTTTTAAAAAGATAAATATTATACTTTGAAAACATTCTTTGTAAGGTGTATTTAAAGATGAAACGTGATGGCGGATTAATTACCTATCTATACTAATATTATAAAGAGGTAAAATTTGTAAGTTTGTAAGTTTGTATGTTTGTAAGTTTGTATGTTTGGGGTAATCTCTGGAACTACTGGTCCGATTTGAAAAATTCTTTCAGTGTTAGATAGCCAATTTATCGAGGAATGCTATAGGCTATATACCATCACGCTACGACCCACGGGAGCGGAGCAGTAACGAAAAATGCGGGTGGAACCGCAGTGGACAGCTAGTCAATTATATTTTTTGTAAGATTCGATTATTTTTGAAAGAGGCCTCTGACCTCAAAGTTATTTCTGGATATTTCTGCTTAGAGTAGACAGCTGGGAAATACCGGTCTTATAAATCGTTTATAAAGTAATGTTTTATATAGAACCAATTTCCTGAATAATTTTTCATTCTGTGACTTTTCGCATTTTAAATTCCTTGTCTTTGAAAGTTGACCGGTGATTTCTACCGATAAAATCTTAGTTACTACAAATAAACACGAATGAGGTCCCACTTTAAGGGCGCTATGCTGACGAGGTTTAATGGCGGAGAAAATGTCCAAAGTGCGCTTTTATTATTACTGTCACTAGGTTCCCTTTTGTCCGCTTGCAGTTCGCCAGGCGAGGTGCGGTATTGCACGGACGAAGTGCAACCTTATTGTAGTACTAATAAATGCGCACAGCAAACATTTTGTCTGCCGTTGTCCCTTGTTTGCGCAGGCTCTAATTGGAAATAAGATTCGCAAACTCGAGTACAAAATAAAGATATCTTTCGGACTATAACAAATGAAGACTATTGTTACAGTAGTAACAACTTGTTCACTAGTCTACAACATTTTCAGGGAATAAATAATTCATACCACGACACCCTTTGGACCTTCTTGTACTGTTTAATAATGAGTTAAACGTAATTAGCTTCAGCTGAGCCTAGCTGCTACAATTACTGGAATTATGTTAGTAATCATAATTAGCAATGTAACAAAGCTTCAGACACTGCGTTTGTAACTAGGTAAATTAATAAGAAGTAACAAAGAAAACTAACGTTAGAAGCCTTATATTGTTGTCTCTTCTAAAAGGTGACGTGCGACGTATGTAAAAATGTTTTAGTAATTTTATGTCAATAAAAAGTGTAAGACCCAGTAATAAATATTAGTTAATTTGGAACAAGCAACCCCTGGCACAGCTTTCAGCGCTTAAATTAATATTCAAAATATATACGTATGTTCCAGTTTTAAGACTGTTTATTGCTAAAACAAAATCAGGAGTCTATACAAGAAAAACAAAATGATTATTTATGTTGTCCACATACATTTAGGTTACATAATACCTCTGCCAAACTGCATAACAGTTTGTTGGCAGATGTAGCTCCCAGTTGCCAATTACAATTTTATTGTAATTACAATGTTTTCATTTGAATTTTATTGTAAGTTGAAGAGAAAAAATTAAACTATAATCTCTAAAAACTATGACAAGTTACTAGAACAAAAACAATACAAATTAATCCTGATCATCCCTACTCTCCCGGCACAATCTTCCGACTAAATTCTGCTAATAAATACTTTTGCACTTTGTTTTTAAAAGATAATTTTGAAATACCATAAGCTTTTTGCGAAATTTTATCAATTTCGCAAAAAGCTTATGGTTTCTACGCCCTCATAATATTTTGATAATGTTTATTGCAGTCGTTTTCCCAATAATTGTTTTCCTTTCTTTTAATTTAATTTATTATTCTAATTACCCATTGTTTACTTATAAAGAACATCATAAATTGTACCTTATTTATTTAAGAACACAAAAAAAATTGTATCATATTTATCTTTTTAATTTTAACTTGAAACTTATCTCATCTATACTAATATTATAAAGAGGTAAAATTTGTAAGTTTGTATGTTTGTAAGTTTGTATGTTTGGGGTAATCTCTGAAACTAATGAACCAATTCCAAAAATTTTTTCACTGGCAGAAAGCTACATTGTTCCTGAGTGCTATAGGCTATAAATTATTTATATAACATGTATATTAACCGAGCTATCGCAACTTTTGTCTAGCAAGTCGGAAAAAATTACCTCATAAAACAGAATTATTTGCGTGCGCTGCCTAAACAGTTGCTTAAAATTAAAAACAATGTATGGCAATTTGGTTTGTCTTAATTATTTCTACAAAAAAGTCCGCGATACCATATCTCTATCTTTTATATTTTATCTTTTATACTTCTTTTATTGCACTAAAAAAATGATTTTTCGGCATACTTACGTTTGGCTGATTATTTGAGCAACAAAATATTAATTCTTATGACAATAAATTATTTCAGTATCACAAGGACATCATACAGATAAGATTTGCCATTTACAGTATGTCAATTGGTCATATAGTTCCGGAGATAATATAAAATTACTAAAACACAAAATGCCCCTAGCGTAATTTTCATTGTGCGGAAGTCAGGTATAATTTCAAAAAATACCTTTGAAGATATTCACAGTTTTAAAATCATCATCCCGTGCCTCGGAAAGCATGTTAAGCCCCGGTTGTCATTCGTAGAACTTTGACGCTACGGGTATTCAGAAGCCAGCAAGTCTGACCAGTCGAACCAAAGGGTATCGACGCCCAGTTACTGGGTTGTGGAGGTCTGATAGGCAGACGCTTCACGTAAAACACTGGTATCCAGCTGAATCCGGTTCGCCTGTAAGCCGACCCCAACATAGTTGGGAAAAGGCTAGGGAGATGATGATCTTCCTCACCGCACACGGACATTTCGGGAGTTTCCTATTTTGGATTCGGGCGGAAGTGACGCCTACGTGACACGGTGTAGCATACGGTGGAGGTAGGCCACGCTTGGGCGAACCACCACCGTGTAGTTGCAGAGGCGATCGGCGCTGGTTCAGGCCATGCTTCGGGGCGAGACTGAATAGGAAGCTGTCGCCTCCTGCGAAGCAGACCCGCAGGAGACGAAAGCGGCGGGGCGCGTGAGGCAGCGTCAAGCTTCACGCCCCGGACAGAGACCCAGGCTTAGTTGTCGAGAGTCGCAAGATGATGGCCACTGGAGGCGTGGGCCTGCGGAAGGCGAGCGGTAGGTAACACGCCGCCCGACTAGGACCAGACCCGTGTCGACGGCGTGTCGATGCTTCTAATAGTTACCGCGGCCCCGGAATATATAAGGGTAACCGAAGGGACATTATTGGATTTTAGTCAGTAAAAGTCTAACCCTCCTCTGGTCTCTCCTCCTCTGGACTCCTCAGTCTAACATCTCCCGCCCCTGAAGAGGGGCGGGAGATGTCATTTGATGATTTCCTATCCATCAAAAAAAAAACGCCATTGGATATGTTTTGGATGCTTTTACCATGGTCAATGTAGCTCTTTCACGCTTATACAACCCCAATAATCTTTTTGTGTACGCTCAAGATAGTTCCACAGTTAATCCGTACTAATATTATAAATGCGAAAGTAACTCTGCCAGTCTGTCTGTCTGTCTGTCTCTTCTTCACGCCTAAACTACTAAACCAGTTTTGAATGAAATTTGGTACAGACATAGTCTGGGACCCGAGAAAGGACATAGGATAGTTTTCATCCCGGAAATTCCCCAGAAACGGGAACTATTATTCCACGCGGACGAAGTCGCGGGCAAAAGCTAGTGGTGTATAGTTTATTTATGTTTAAGCTGTACTTCTTTAAGTGACAAGTTCACCATGATAATCGTTGTACTAGCTGTTTATGTAATATGTTATAGTGAATACGTCGTTGGAGTACCTTTATAATAAAATAAAAAATACAATCGTTTTCCATATCCCTCGGAAGACTATTGAAAATAGTTGGAATTAAGTATTTTCGAAACCTGCGGCCAAAATAATTATTACAAGTCGGTTGCACATACCTTCTTAAGTTTACATTTCTTTGTGACCTCGCACGCACGATTACATATTTAAACTCATCAATACGAAAGTGTTCTAGGTATTATTATGATTCTTGTAGGTGCGCAATTAAGTTATTTTTTTATGATCCTTGTAAATGCGTTAATTTACAAGGATCATAAAAAAATAAACTTAATTTTATCATAAAAAGATTAACTTATGCCTTGCATTTCAAAAAGTGCGCTTAGAACATAAACACTACTTAAGTAATATTGTTTAGTAGTTTTATAAATATGCGAAAACAAAGAGTTGTTAAGTGCAATCAAATAAAGGATCAAGGTGGTGATAATTTCCAATCACAAGTTGTCAATCTGTCTTTGCCTACGATTTACATAAGCGTAGTGTAAGAACCGGGTTGCGGAAGAGTTCTAATAGTCACCGTGGCCCCGGAATATAAAGGGCAACCGAAAGAACATGGGTGGGTTTTAGTCAGTAAAAGTCTGACATGCCCTTCCGCCCCGCTCAGGGTTGGAGAAGTTATTTGATGATTACCACATACATATAGCCGCTTTAAATACGTATTTGCATTATTCTTTAAATGGTTGAAAGCACGTCCATTCGGTCAGTCGTGTCTAAAACACTACTGCAGTATTTGATCGCGGCCGCAAACCGTCCGCTGTTCCGACGTGACCTACCTTTAGGTAAATCATGTTATACTATTGACGGTCACGATCTATTACGCCTGTGACGTCATCTCATGAAAAGTTAGTAGTCTTCGTATAAAATAAATATAAAACATAAAATATAAATGAAATAAAAGTATTAAAATGTCAATAAATGTGTTAAAACCAATTAAAGAATCAGTGGTAAACTTTGTCTAAGATTTTAATTTACATATAATTTATTTTTATTCTTAAAATTTTGTTCATAGAAGTTTGTAGGTGGTTTGAGCGATAAAACATTATTAAAGTAAAAGTTGAGAAAAAATAAATACTTAAAATAAATTTCACAATTTACAATTGTTTTTTTATTTTTAATTTGTGAGTATATTGCTAAAAATATTTTTAACTAAACTAAGTTCCATAACGACTATACAATTATTTTAAAATATGCTTTTCAAAAAATTATGCCTATTATTTTTACAATACTTGTTAACTGATGAGCCAAATTCTCAAAATCAAACCCAAGGCACACACCGCTGGCTTTTGGAATGTCATGTGTGGTTTAGAAGACAAATATCACTAGCGTCTATACTTAAAGCCTTACTACCGTCCTGCTCCTAATCTTTCCCCGGTCGTGTCCGAATGCCATCCCAACGCATTAAGAGAGTGTGGGAATAGAGAGTGCATCGGTTGCAATTGCGCAGATGGCTAATCCCTGAGTTTGGCCGGCGTGACTAAAATAAGTCTGAAGAACATCGTTATTCCTACCTATCTACTTCACATTTACATAGAAAAACTATAAAACATTTTTGTTTTCAAAGAACGTTTATTTATTTTTATTTACCCGTTGTGTTTGTTGCGCCGCAGCCGCACAGTTGTAATGAATCCTCCTTGATCTGCCGTGTTTTGGAGCTCATTAGTCTTTGAACAAAAAAAAAAAGGTTTTTCACAACTTCCTTCCCAAAAAAAAGGATTTCAAAGACAGTTCTCGGCAAGACACGGCAATAAGGGGACATTTTCTTTCCAATACCGAGTGATATTGATAACAAGGTTCTAGTGTACCCATTGTGTGAGTTTGTATCAAAATTGCATTTTTGTTGTATTGTACTGTTCCCGATGTATTGCTATCCCTTTGTAAAATTGCAGTTGCTGGATGCATGTATTGTTATAGTCGAGGTATAATACGATGAAGTATATCTTTTCCGTAGCGGATAATAAAGCGTAGTAAGTACATGACAGTGCGAGTACTGGAAAAGTAATATCTCTCATTGTTATACAAAATGATATAATACGTCGAGAATACTTATATTTTCTTGTACCTACAAATATGGTTTTATAGACTAAAGAATAATAAGAATCGTATAAAATGGAAAGAAAGAAGGTATTAAGAAAAAAATTTAATTTATTTATTAATTAAAAATATCCAGAGCAGACACTCAGATTATAAAACAGTATGCAGATAGACAGCGCGGAACATTACGAGTGCGGCGAATGTCGAGACATGTGTGCGTGACTGCCACGTGACTGCGCTGTAAGAACACGTCGTCTCTGTGTGCGTTCCGGTTGCCAGGATGATGAAAAATTACCCGTAATATTTCATTCTTATCTGTCTATATTAATTAAAATCAATTTATGAATTTACTAAAAGTATGTAGGTACGCGCGTAGCATAAGAACTACTACGCCTAATTAGGTGGATCGCTACTTTTTCGTTGTGTTTGTAATTGTCAGGACAATGTTGGTATGACAACATTGATTAAAAATAAATGCACCTTGGCTAAGCTGGAAGCGGGCAGATAGTACAAAATAATAATTGATTTATTGTGTTTAAAATTATGAAACAACTTAGGGATATAAATAATAAAGTACTTAGGTGTATACCTAACAATTTTATAAAGCTAAAAAGTTTGTTTGTTTGAAACTTGAACGCGCTAATTTATTCTCTTATTCACAAACTACTAAATTTAAGTTAAATGCATCTGTATCTTTCCATTTTTTAAAGAAAAGGACAGAATATAAAATATTAGTTAAGTCATCTTTTTCTGTTCACTGTTTTTTACTATATTTACTTTATGTTGGCGAATCGACTGGTGTACATAATTTTAGTTAGAGACAAAACATTCACTAGTTTTATTAACGAAGACTTTTGACACATACAAGATAAGTACACACACATGATACAAACATACCAACCAAAATGAAAGAAACACTCGAAATAAATCGATAATCCTGTCTCCAATACATATTTCCCAACTTAGGGGTAAATTTTTTCACAATAAAATAGCAACACCGCGATAATCGCGGGTAGGTGTTAAAAAGTTAAGACATGTCTCTTATCTTGTTTTTATATTTAAAATAGAGAATTACAGTATATTTTTATTTTTCTCACTGAATATCTAATAAAGTACAACTTGTGCAAATTAGGTACAAGTGTTTGCAGTACATTTATGTAACTCTGGTCAAAATTTTACACCACCTGCCAGCTCATCACTTCACATCACTATAGTCTATATCACTGAACGTCAGCACAATCACCATAATGTCTCAATTCGAAGAGATCATGTCGGCGCAGAAGAGCCTGGAAGACAGCTTCATCCGGAAGATGGGCGAGTTAGAAGCACAGATCCAGTGTGCTGGTCCGGCCAAGGATACCGTCGCGAGGGTTGCTGAGGAGTTCCGCACATTCAGGGAGCTGATCTTCAGCATGCTAAGTTTGTTGAGGAAGCAGATCAGTGAATGTGCGGGACAGGTCGACGGGTTGGAGACCAGGCACCGGAGGAAGGCGCTAATCTTCCAGGGAGTAGAGGAGGTTGACAGGGAGGTCTGCAGTGCTGTTATACTGGATGTAATTAACAAGAAGCTCGCTCTAAAAAACATCACAGCATCATCCATCAAGGTATGCCACCGTCTTGGTACAGCTAACAAGGACCACCACAGGCCAATCCTTGTAAAGTTTTCCAGCTACGATGACAAGTCTGCGGTCTGGAGAGCGAAGACTGGTCTGAAGGGATCCTCTATCTCTGTCAAGGAGTTTCTGACGAAGACCCGTCAATCGATTTTTGTTAAAGCTCGCCTTCACTTCTCCATGCGATCGTGCTGGACTCAGGATGGGGTCATCGTGATTAAAGCTCCAGATGGAAGCAAGCATAAAGTCACAATGCTCGAAGAATTGAGTCCTTTGTTAGTGCGGTATCCTAAGGTTCATGCTCCTGGTGGTAGCCTGAAAAACAAGACGGGTTAGTAACATTAAAAACCAATAATGTATTATTGCTGATCTACCGAGTACTTATAAAACAGTTTGAGGTTTACTTACCTTTTATTACTTGTTTAGTTTATTCAATAAGTTACAGTTTGAACCTTTGCATTGCAATATCATTGATGTTATTGTGCTACTTATATATTTTGTCACTTCTTTTTATTACGCAAATACGCATTAGTCGGTAAGTTTAGCTTTACCCACAAATAAGTTTCTTTTAGTTTCTCGTAACTTTTTGGTGTTCTTCATCTATAAGTTTATGTCATGTTTGTCAATGTCACCTAGCGATGGGTCAACCCGGTTTGCCAAACCGAATCAATTCGGTTTGAGGGCAACTCGCATCAAACCGAGCTACAGACTATCCAACCCGGTTCAGTTTGAAACCGCAATCGCGTCAACTCGTGTCCAGTTCGGGCGAGTACGAATGCGATGCAATGCGAATAAGCTGATGCGGGTTGAACGGGCTGAACCAAACCGAACCGAACCGAATGAATAACGAACGGAACCGAGTTATCCCGAATGTAGTTGCTGACGCCGACCGGTGACACGACGCGACGAGTTGCATGTCAAATGGTGGCGCCAAATTTTCATTCCGTTTTATAATAGGCATTTGTTTGTTATCGTATATAATTATATTTTAATTAACATCGTTTTTTCAGAAAGTATCCAATTTTATTATTTTATTATAATAATATTAAGTATATAAATACTTTAACTACTAAAAGTAACAAGTGAGTATTTTTATCATACGGTTTATAATTTATATCGGGGTTCATGAACGAATGAATGACGTCACACAGTACTGGATGATTCGGTTTGGTTGATTCGGTTTGTAAGTCGGTTTGAGCAAAATTATGATTCGGTTCAACCGGTTTGAAAAAATTACGGTTTGACCCATCTATAATGTCACCTTTATGTTTTTTATGAAAGACGTTTTTTAAGTTCGGATACGTGCACAAAAATTGTATCATGTTTTTATTTTCAACTCGGTGGGTGCGTTCCGAACACCATACTATATATTATTTATCTGTGATCTCTTCTTTCACATATTATATTTTTCTCTTTGCTTCTTGTTTTGGATTGTGTGTTAATTACTATTATTATTTTATTCTTTTTTCTCTTACAATGATGATGTTAGCTGGCGGGTGGTGCAGAGATGCAAGCGTGTTACTTAATTTGCATTTGGTTTTCTAATTTTTATTGTGTTTTATATTTATTATTTTTGTATTTATATTTTATTTATATTATATATATTTATATTTTCATTTTATGACAACATTTTGTATTAACGAGTCTTTTTTCTCTGCCAATGAATCTTCTGCCACTTCAGATGATGACAGTTTTTGCTCTGTAACTGACACCCTTAGCGATCTTTTACGCCAAGGTTTTAATCAAAGTCGTGACGGGCTGTTCAACATTTGCCACATTAATGCCCAGAGCGTTCCAAGCCATTACAATGAGCTATATGCTACGTTCACTAACAATAACGTCCATGCCGTCCTGATTTCTGAGACCTGGCTAAAGCCAGAACTCTTATCCTCCACTTACTCTCTCCCAGGGTTCGTTCTTCTTCGGAATGATCGGATCGGTAAGAGAGGGGGTGGTGTGGCAATTTACCTTCGTGCTGACTTTCCTTTTACAATTCTCTCTACTTCTTCTTGTAATAGTTCTGCTGAGTTTCTTTTTCTGGAAGTTAGTGTAAAAGGAGCTAAAGCCGTTCTTGGAGTTGTGTATTGTCCTCCTTCCCTTGACTACTTCATCGAATTCGAATCGGTTCTAGAATCTTTGGGTTCGGAGTACGCACATCACATTATCATGGGTGACTTCAACACCAACCTCCTAGCCCATACTTCCTCAAGATCCTGTAAGCTCCTGCATCTGGTTGAATCAGCTAGTTTGCACGTGTTGCCACTCCAACCAACGCATCACAACATTGTCGGTGATGATTCCTTGCTGGACCTTATCCTTGTCTCTAATCCTTCCCTAGTCTCCTCACATGGTCAGCATGTGGCTCCTGGCTTTTCCCATCACGACCTTATTTTCCTGTCTTATATCCTGAAACCACCAAAACCCAAACCTTTATACAAGTACAGGCGTGCCTTTGCGAGGATGGATACTGTTAAACTTTTAGAAGATGTTTCTGTCATTGACTGGATACCTCTACAAGAAGCAACCACAATTGACGACAAAGTGGATCTGTTCAACACAGCTGTAGTGAGGTTGTACGACAAGCACGCTCCTATCAGAAAAATCAAGCTGAAGCGTCCTCCTGCGCCTTGGATTAACCGAGGTGTACGGATGGCAATGCGGCGAAGGGATCGTGCGTTCCGTAGGTTCAAGAAAGATCGGACAGAGGATAATTGGAGCCTCTTCAAAGCTGCTCGCAATCGTTGTAATCAGATGGTACGTAACGCTAAACGCCGCCACATTCTTGATAATATCACTTCTTCCTCTCCTGCCGATATTTGGAAGTTCCTTGGAACTCTGGGTATCGGCAGATCGCGACATTCAGACCTTCCAAAAACAATTGGTTTAGACGATCTAAATCGCCATTTCACCTCTGCTGTTACGCTTGATAGTCTAACCAAATGTCAAACAATTGATTACCTTGCTGGACTGACGCGATCTAATATTGCCCCTTTTACTTTCAAACCAGTCGATCCTAGTGAGATCAAAAAGATTATCCTCTCCATTAAATCCAAGGCCGTGGGTTGTGATGACATCAGTCGCCACATGATCGTATTGGCTCTTGATCAGCTCCTGCCAGGAATTTCCCATGTGATCAACTTCTCCCTTTACTCCTGTGAATTCCCTTCGTTATGGCGGAAAGCCTGTGTCCGACCACTTCCTAAAATTAATAATCCCTCCCTTCCCAATCACTTCCGACCAATTTCCATCCTTCCCTTTCTGTCTAAAGTACTTGAGGCTTGTGTTCACCAGCAATTCTCCCACTTCATTTACCAGAATTCCCTCATTAGTCCTTTCCAGTCTGGTTTCAGGCCAGGCCACAGTACAGTTTCTGCTCTCCTTAAAGTGACTGACGACATAAGGCGGGGAATGGAAGACACGAAAGTTTCTATTTTAGTGTTAATAGATTTTTCCAACGCTTTTAATGCCGTCCGCCACGAAGTCCTTTTATCCATTCTCTCCTATCTTATGGTCTCTCCCGAGGTTCTGGATTGGTTTTCTTCCTATCTTCGGGGGCGTCAGCAGTCTATCCTGATGGGAGACTCATCTTCCAGCTGGTGTGATCTTGTTGCTGGCGTCCCTCAAGGCGGTATTTTATCTCCACTTTTATTCTCTATTTTTATAGACCTCATAACTACCGAGCTTCAGTGTGCGTATCATCTTTACGCTGATGATTTGCAGCTCTACAGTCAAGCAAGTGTCGATAACATATGCGGTGCGATAGAGGAGCTTAATCGGAACTTAGCAGTGGTTAAAGATTGGTCTGATCGGTTTGGGATAGCGGTTAACCCTGCCAAATGCCAGGCTATCATTATTGGTAGCACTCACAGCTTGCGGCGATTGAAAGGTATAGCGGTGCCGCCAGTAACTTTTGATGGCAATGTCATTCCATTTAGCTCTGACGTCAAGGATCTGGGTTTGTATGTCGACACTTGCTTGGACTGGCGTAAGCAGGTCGCGAGTGTGAGCAATAAAGTTACCGGATCTTTACGTTCACTGTATAGGTTGAAGAATTTACTGCCATCTCGCATAAAGGCAATGCTGGTACAGTCCCTTATTTTCCCCATTATTGATTATGGTGATGTGTGTTACTATGACCTGAATGCAGATCTTCTCAATAAACTTGATCGTCTTCTTAATAACTGCATTCGATTCGTTTTTAATCTCCGTAAGTACGATCATGTGTCCGCGCACCGTGCAATCTTAAAATGGTTGCCCATCAGGCAGCGCAGAGCGTTAAGGGCCTTGACCACCTTGTTTTCACTTCTACACAAACCCAGTTCACCTTCCTATCTCACTTCTCTCTTTCAATATTTATGTTCTGCGCACAGCAAAAATCTACGTTCTTCCAATAACCGTCTTTTGCGATGTCCGTCTCACCGTTCTGGTTTCCTTAAATCTTCTTTCCCTATCCAAGCGGTTTTCCTGTGGAATGCGCTTCCTCTGAATATCAGGATGGCTACCAATCAGTTCACATTTAAAGTAAAAGCTCGAGAACATTTACTCAAGGAGTTGGCAGACTCGTCTCACAGTTAATTTGTTGTATTTTTCCATGTATTTATTTGTATCTCTCTCTACATTGTATATATAGTAATGTATGTATGGATATATATATATATATATATATATATACATTATTATTATTATATATGTATTTTTATATTTATTTAAGTATTATATTATTTTATTTTAACTTCCTGTAACTTTTCTGTATATTTGCACCTACTATGTTTTGTCTCTGCATCACCCTAAGGTAGACTGGTAGAAAATGCCTAAGGCATTAAGTCCGCCTCTGTACGGTGTTGTACATAAAGTTAAATAAATAAATAAATAAAATAAATAAACACCGACAGATTTCTGTTGAGGTTTTGTGTTCCAAATAAAATAACATCCAAAAAGGCAAAAATAACCATAATAATACATAAAAAGGTACTCCATCTTCTTTCTTTTGATTTAGGGAACAATTTTTGCAATGTTTAAAAACAAAAGACGGCATCATTCTCGAAAATATGAATATTATTTGTGACATGTTTACGGCGCGACGCTTCGTGCCGTACTGACTCGAGATTGTATTCGCTTTTGGTTTTGTATTTGCTTTGTTGATCTCACTCGCGGTGTTCCGCGCTATCTATCTGCCTTCTGTTTACTAATCTGAGAGCAGACATAACAAACAAAACGTTCATCTCACAAAAATATGCCCTCGGTGACAAAAACAATATGACGAAAAGGCCATAATTTTTATGGAAATATATTAAAACAATTCAGGATTGTAATTATTTGAAGAAGTAGGTACATAACCAAACAGCTAAGAACACTTGCAAAATCGAATAATGAAAAGCAATATAACTTACGAACAAACCTGAACGTTTGAACTAAAATACATCAAAGTTTGAACCAAAGACCGCTATCTCAAATTCGAATGTCGAAACATCATTTGCAGGATTTTGAGAAATTATTAAATTTCACGAAGCGTGTAAGTCTCAAGCCGGTTGGAAGAAAATTGGCCAGAACCAGATCGGTAAAATATTGTGATCAAAGTCTGAACATGCCGTAAGAATAGTCTTAGGTCAGTGGTTTCCGTTTCAAATCTTAGGTAAGTATTCGGTATTACACTTCCTTATCAATTACCACGAAAAGCGACCTGAGTGGTTCGTACCAGCACAAAAAGACTGCAATCTGTCAAATGAATCTAATGCATTATCAACTTAATCACTACTTGTTTTAGTGATTAAGTTGAACAGGTATTCACTTAAACATACGGTACACAGTTTAACGTAAACGGGGAAATATTCTACAGTGTATCTACGTGGTGATGTACGTCTTAGCCATAATAAGCCTCGTTAGACAGAATTCAATTTTAAATATGTAATCTTATCAAATCCGCCAATCATCTTGAGCGAGCTTCCTGCTATGGTATAACTTTAGAGGGTTTCTGTCTCCATTTTCATGGTCTGAATAACCCCTAATTTAACAAGATAATCTATTATATATAACTATTTAATAGAAACTTTAAAACTTAACTTCTTAATAAATTAAATGTTACGGCTTGTCAGCAATATGGACTGTCAGAATTTTTCTATTCTAAAATATTTTATTTCATCGAACTTTTTAAACATAGGTTATATCAAGGCAATATCAGCTGGAGTCTCTACAGTACTGTAATATGCTATCAACATATGGACACAAGTACTATTTCTATTACACACATCAAGGAAAAACGAAAGAGTATATTGTATGTAATTATTATCCGACATTGAATTGAAGCCACAAATTTAATTTGGCATGATCTTGACTAGAAACAACCGACGAGGAAAAAGTCGTAGAGTTAGGTATTTGGTGTTTTTTTAGTAATTTCAAAAAACAAAAGAGTTTATGCTCTTTGTATCCAGAGATGAGTTTAGTAGGTACGAGAGAATTCCATTAAGTGAGGCAACCTTGAAGTTTGAAAACAATATTGTACCAATGATAAAACAATCAGCTAGAAAGATTTATAATATATAAAAGCTCTAGAAATATCTCTCAAGTCGAAAAATAATAATATTATTGTTGTTTTTACCTTCATTCCTCAATATACAGCTATTTCTACTTAATAACGCTCCCTACTATTTTCTCCGGTCAATTGATATCGGAGTATCAAGGAAATTAACCATTACGAAACATAATAGTTTTATGGCTCCGAAGGATATTGCTTTGTTGAGGGTGAAGGGAATAAATACATAAGAAAATGTTCTTTTTTTTCTTAAAATCGTAAGACGATACTACGCTATGTTTTATATTTAAGTAGAACATTGGTAAAAAATTAAACTCATAACATAAATAATAAGAAAAATATTTATTAATCTAACCAAAAATTGTGATTCACAGCCTCTACAACGTTCACATTTCCAAAAGCTCTCGGGATCCTGCAAAAAAAAAAAACGCAAAACGGATTAATTAATACAGACATAAACTTATTAAGATAATTAAATGTTAATGCGATGTTATAATGCAGGCTATTAGTAGAGAGGGGCTGTGCTCGGTGCTCTCGCAACGAGAAAATGTATCTTTATGCCGTAGTGCACTCAGTGGAAAGCATAAAGTGGTCTTAAGTCTGCCATCTTCTGTTTCAAGCGCTTCACTGGCTTACTGTATTGTGCTGTAGCTTAAAGGCGAGAGAAATACACTGTGTAAATATAAAAATATAACGTACAATATGATTTAGAAGTTTGTCGTCGCTCGGGATATGTTTTATGGTAGAACACGTCGTGGGAGGTAAGTGCCAGATTTGCGATCAAGTCGGGGCCAGATTATCGACTGGCGCTTGTTTGAATTTCATCTGTGTTGTTCAAGTGCCATCGACGATAAGCCCCGATGGTGCGACGATTATCCCACTCTGGATTACTCAGCGGCTACAAATTCTTTCCAAAATTTGCCAATCTTGTTAAACCCCTATCAACTTAATCGGTACTTAAAGGCGCCTGACTTCCGGAATTCTGGAATCCGTAAAGAGTACTTGGCATTCGACGGAGCATTTTAGATAAGATGGCCAAGCAATCAATCATAATAGCTACGAGAAGTATATTTGCTGAAATGATTACGGCCTTTCAGGTCAGTTGTAATAATAGTTGAGGAAAAAGTCAGGAAGAACTATGTTAAGTGGAGGAAAAATAATAAGTTTCCTGTAAATATGAAGACGGTGTTTAATTGTGTTAATTTCCAACATCGTTATCTCGAGACTCATAATTCTTAGCTTCCCTTGAGTAATTAGTGGCCAACGATAGGTACGAACAATTGAAACAAAATTCAATTTAAAATAAAACGCGGAGTTCTGCACTAAGCCTTAATTAAAATAATGTTGTCCATAAAATATTTGAGTAAGGAGTTTTGGGATTTGGAACAAGTAGACTTCATTAGAGTGAACGTTTCTGAATTGCATTTGAAGATAAGATTAAACGTATTCTGTTGGAATACCTTCGCTAAATCACGAATGAGAAAAAGAGTTGCGTAAGAAACACACTCGTGGGTTCTATTGCCGTCGTATCTTCTATTGTAATATGTTTTGTCTGGGCGCGAATGTAAGAAACGTTTACGTCTCTGGGGAAAAATGGGGCAAAAACGCAAGTTTGTTAGATAAACAAAAGGCTAATCGAGCTCGGTGACAGCCGTCTGAATATTATGAAATATTTCTTCGTCAATATTATTAGATAAGGCTAAGTATTTCTTGTCGACTCGCTTCCCTTTACGGGGCTGGCGTTATCAGTCTGGCCGATAAGCGGCAAACGAGGCTTCTCCGGGAGAAAACCGCTATCATTTTTTATAACGCAATATGCCGGTCGTAAATAGTCTGAGCCCTTTACTCTAGGTTATTTGCTTTTGTCTTAGGGCAGACTGAAGCAAGAAGCGGCAAATGTATTTGATTGTTTATTTAGGAACGCGATGGGATATGTTAAGCGATGATGGGTTAATAAAGATTTGTAAAGGAAGCAGCGAGCACGTTTTATATTCTCTGTGGCAAACAAAACCTTAACGTTATTGCATTAAAGTTTTACTAGTTTAGTTAAGAATTCAGGATGTTACTTGACTGAATAAAGTGGGATTATTTTGTATCTTGTGTGAGTACTTTTCTCTTTTCTTCACGATTTCATTCACGTGTATGTCGGTTATCGTAGGTGCATTTGAAGTCGCAATTTGAAAAGCATCTTAAGTCCTTCTTTAGGTTTTAAGTTTAATCCGTAACAAACTTCAAAATCTATTTAGTTCTTATTGCGCAGTAAAGAAAAAGTAGTGTAAATATAGACAACTAGCTTCTGCCCGCGGCTTCGCTCGCGTTAGAAAGAGACAAAAAAAAAGTAGCCTATGTTACTGTCCATCCCTTCAACTATCTCCACTTAAAAAATCACGTCAATCCGTCGCTCCGTTTTGTCGTGAAAGAAAGACAAACATACAGACAGACAGACAGACAGACACATTTTCCCATTTATAATATTAGTATGGATGTATACCCACGCATGTTTAAGTAAGAAAACACTCTACCTGTTTCTAGATTAGCAAAACCAAAGTAAACCAGAAAACAGAGAATCATTGGCTATCAATCGAGCCTGTCACGCCGTGTGATCCCGCACGCCGACGTGACAACGCCACCTATCGGCGCTATTGTTCTCAAGACATTACACACGTTGCACCTTAGCTTTTATTACACACGTGGGCTATCTCACTACTTCCACCTATGTATGTTGCAGGCGAGAAACTTCTACGTGTTTGAATAGAATCCGATATTTTTGTTATCCTATATTTTGGTTTTTGTTTATCAGGAATTTAAAAACTGAATAATTTTAGGGTTCCGTATAGCCTTATGAAAAACGGAACCCTTATAGTATAATTATGTCCAATGTTTTAAAACGATGGATATAAAAGAAGGACTACTATTTTTTCAAGGGTTAAGGATTATTTCTGTAGTAACTCTGAGAAAAATAATCTCTTTGAGGGTTCTTAAAAAATAAGACTAATATCATTTTAAAGGTGTTTACAGTTGTAGATCAGACAGCTCTGCGCCGGTAAGCGATTTAACTGTAACTGTAAGCGAGCTGACCCCAGCGGTATCACCAGCATCTTTGGTTACAACTCCGCTCCTTTAAATCGTAGCATGTTATATAGCGTACAGCCTTGCTTGATAAATGGGCTATTTAACATAAAGAGAATATTTAAATCGGACAAGTAGTTCCTGAGATTATCACGTTCAACCAAACAAACTAACTCTCCAGCTTTATAATTTATATTAGTATAGATAAGTTTATCACTTATCTATACTAACGTATTTACATAAGTATGGATTTACCATTGTATATTTAACATTACATATATTATATGAATAATATCTGTGATCATCAAATAACAGATCAGGAATAATAATTATCCTACTGGATCTCACACTATAGCGTTACAAATAACTTAATAACTGCTTTGTTTATTCACGTTATTTCGCAGCTTTTTGTCAGCTAATGAATAATTAAAATATCATAAATAAATTATGATCTCAGTATTTACATGATATCATGCACCGTTGAACGTCACAACAACCTGGTGTAATGAGTAATGACAAATATTAATGACGTCAGCTAATTACTTTTAAATTAAACTTTCTGTAATTAAATTTTAATTAAAACTTATTTAATAAACGGAAGTGGTACTTACACAAAGCAAAAGTTCATAAATAACAATAATATGTTTAAAGTTAGGAAATAAGTACGAACAAGAGATGTTTTGAAGAAGTCCTGTTGAAGATTATTCTTGAAGACATAAAAAGAATTAATAAAGAGTTCGTAATTAATTTACAATTGCTAGACTTAAACATAAAGAAAGGAGTAAAATGGTATAAGAATTTTTTGTAATGGAACAAAGAAAATAAAAAAATAATTCCATTTTGTAACATTTTGTCGGAACAAGCGTTAAGTTTAACGTGTTTCCAATAAATTTTCTCATTACACCGCTTTATGAATATTGCTCAGGAATTTGTTCGTGGAAAAATGAAATTAAAGTTTTTTTCAGCTTCCATTTTTTAGCCTTACAAACAACGCTTACTTACATGTTTTGTTTGCAAACAATTTCTAATTTTTGTACCTCATTTTGTATCACGAAACCACTCGTAAAAATCTTATTTTATACATTTTCAAACTTTCACGAAGGTGTTGTTACAAAATTTTCTCACCACGTTCATTTTTGTTTGCTAACTTTAAAATATGCGTCTTTAAAATATCTTTGCGCTTCTGCTACAAGTTTTGTCTTAAAAGCATGAAAAACCGCACTCGGGAACTTTGTTGACCAAGTTTCTTTGCATTCGAGCCCCAAACTTGGCCTGTGAACGGATTTTTCCCGTATCCAGCTATATTTTAAAGCTTATATGGCGTCCTCGTCTTCATCTCGAATATCCTTCCGTTTCATCTCCATTTTACTTTGGGCTTATCTGAGGCTCTAAGATTTTGTCCTAGACAAATGAGATACGCTGCGGTCCGTAGGAAGTTAATTTTTTCTTTGTTGTTTATCGTCTTTGTATCGTTTTTGTCCCTCAAACCTTTTTTCTAGAATTCAGGTCATGTTTTGTGTGCAGAGGATATGAATATGGCCCGTTACTCCGAGGTATAGGACTACACTTTTTGTGGAATGAGAAATGGGATTGGATTTCATGTTCATGAACCACGTAACTTTGTATCGTAATAAAATTCGGGTATATGTAACGTAACACATGTTATTGCTTGTTGTGTGGAGCTGTCACGCGGTGACGGATCACGTGACTGTAGCCGGCCTAGTTTGCGCACTCTCACGATCATTTCGGATATGTGTACAAGAGGAGTTTGTCTGTGAGCGAATGTAATAAAATTTTCTTCTTTGTTATTAACTTTGTTGTTGTTCGTGTTGATGCGAGAGCATGTCTTAATGTTAATCAAATCTTGTCAAGATTTACGGATAACATTCTTTAATTTTGAGACATTGTTGGATGTTTTACACTTTGTGGACGTAATTACAAAGCGTTTGCTTACATTTTATTTGTGAATGTAACACGTAAAGGAATGAGGAAAATACATACAACAATTACCTGTGACACCAGAAACCTCGTAACGTAAAGAACAATAGCAATATTAATATGCCACACACATCACGTAACAATGCTTATTATGTAAACATTTACTTGTAAACTCATTGTAATTTCGACGGCTTTCCCGTTTGTTATAGGTCTAAATAGAACGCACGAACTCTCCAATTAGTGAAGTCGCTTTTGAAGATAGTTGTCGAAGACATCAGGGAATTAATAAAGTTTCTAATATTGTGCTCGAGGCGTCGCTGGCAACAAAAGCATCACATTGAACATTAGTCCTGCGGGATGGAACTTCGTCATAGGTTAGTAACTTTCTATACAATTTTTATGTTATAAGCTTTGGGTTATTGGTGACAAAAGTAATCATTTTAGGATTACTACATTAAATGGAAATAAGTGTATGATTAACAAATATCGTAACGTTATCTTGTCGTTTTACGTTTTCGTACCATTAGGATTTCTCAGTAGCACCCTTGAGTTTGGAAATTGGTGTTATTTCAAACTTTGAAAACCAGATAAAGTTGGTCATACCCTTGATCTCTTCCAGGTCGTATCAGATTATAGTCTTCTAAGCCTATGTGAGAGAAGGAAAAATAATGAACAAAGAATTTGCACGCCCTCTGGTGATCTATAATATCTCCCAGTTACTTGGCTAGTCTCCACTAAATCGGGTCAAAATCCGGCCGGCAGTAGTATTTTATTATAGCAATTGTTTATTTTTAGGCCATGACAAATCTGGATACAGTCATAGTCTGATATTCTTTCTTGAATAAAAAGCAATTCCTTTGGTTTAACACAATCATAATTATTCAAATCCAGGCCTTATGCCTGATATTCATAAACTAATCTATTTTTAGAGTAGACACATTTAACATTAACAAGGAAAAAAAGCCAAATATTCTCAGAGCTAATATTACACAGACTAAAGAACTATTTTCAACAACAGCCGCCATGTTATTGTCTGTAGGCAAAGGCTATCGTAATCTATTTGGGAAGAACTTATGTCCGTAGGGAGACAAGTTTTTACTTTTGTTAAGGTACTTTTATCAGTATTATGAGCTCTTGGGAAATCTACACTTATACCTCTCACGACCTTTTGATGTAACATATGCTGTCGTTATGTGAAGACTTATAGTGGGCTGTATTTCATAAGGATATTGTGTTCCTTGTATTTTATTATTATTTTGATCTTTGCAGAGAGTTTGAGATAGTGTGTATTCACGGTATTTAAGTAACAAATAATCCAATTTTTTTTTTTGCATTTTGTTTTGTATAAGTTTTTTTTCCTTTAGAGCGCATTAATATCTTTATGTATTCTGTGAATAACGTTGTTGATTACATAATTGTTAGCTTTTAAGTAACATTGTATGTATTTATTATTATGTAATTGTTTGTTATTCTGAATAAAAATAAAAAATAATATTAACATTTTTTTTTCAGTTTTCCTTTTTTTTTGTTTGTGAGGAAACCTTGGACTTGTAGTAAATATAAACAATATAATACAATCGCCAATCCGCCTTGAGCAGGCGTGGTGATCAATGCTCGTGCCTTCTCTGTATGAGAAGAGGCGTTTGCCCTGCAGTGGGACAGTAATAGGCTGGTATTATTATTATTTCCTTTTAAACTTCGGTTTTGATATTAAACTTGAGATTCAAATAAATTATGCGTTCTAAACGCAATAGGGATGTTGACTACATCAAAAAAATGACATTCTGTTTAGTCCGTCTGTTAGACAGTCCAAAAATACTGGACACATATTTTTTGCTTGATCAAATTAATAACAAAATACTTAGATAAAGAGCATCAAAGTTCCGGAGAGGGGGCTTGTGACGTCACACCTCAGTAAAAATTATACTAAGGCGTGACGTTTCACGACTGTATTGTCGTCATTTTCTGTTTACGAAAAAAAAAAAGAAAAAATACGTGTCCCAAATTTTTTGATTATCTAACTGACGGACTAATTACTTTTTTTTTGTCATCTTGCCTATTGCGGATAACGATCTTTTATTAAAGCTATTTGGTTTTTACTTTAATCAACAATAATGTTTTTAACTTATACCGAATACAAAGTACTTATTTTAGTTGTTGGTTCATGTTTGTGTGTTACTTCAAGGAATTGTATTTTTCTAAAAATAAACGAAGATTGAACGGTAGCTAGAATAAGCAAGTTCACTAATTGATTGATGGCAGACTGGGACACGTTCTTTATAAACAAAGCGTTATTTATATTACTTTACCGACTATTAGACTCCAGTCTGAGTTTACACTAATCCTTGGAAAATAGCGGGACTATTAATGAAATTCGGAGCAAATATAGCTTACATATTACGTTCATAAATTAATAGTTACTATATCATGTACTGTTTTGTATTATTGCAGCAAGTACGCTCGTTTAATAAAGCCAATTTACGTACAATTTACGATTATAGCACTTTCCACTACAATTTGCGTGTGTCACACCAAACACTCAGTAGCTCTTAAACAAGTCTACGAGTATTATGGGGACCTTCGACAATCTGCTTTATAATTTAAGAAATAGAGTCGATTTTTTAAGGTTAAGGGGATGTCGACTGTAGGTAAAATAACATTCGGCGCGCTGGGTGGCCTTATATTGCACAGCACGCGTTGTGTTTATGGAGATTCTGACAAACGTGATGACAGCAATATTTTTGTCGAAGATCCTTAAAGTCTAACGAATGTTCCCGAGAAAGTCTCGAACATAAATTCGGGAAATGTAATTCAGTACTTTAGAGATAAGTAACGCTAACTACTTTGAAAATTAAGTGCTGCGACAAACGCGGGTACCACGGTGCACGGCAAAGTGGCGCTCAGCAAGTACGTAAATAAGTTTAAAACGAATTACCATAACCTACAGCATTTGTAGGTAGGATAAAATTAAAGGACGGTAGCCACGGCAGGTGGGCATGCCAACTTCGTCCCAATACACAAAATATATAAAACCCATTTCTGAATGTTCGTGTTCTATTATTCAATGAATTAACTTTAAGAGTAACTTGATTATTAGAAGTATACACGCGTGGGCGGTAAACGGAAAAATCAGTAAGTATTTATAGATTTCAAATAGAAAGTAATTACAAAGTGGTTTGGCTTTTATAAAGCTTTGATTCTGGTTGAAGAAATCAAATAAAGGTCGATGTGTAGGTTGGTTTTGGACATTAAATATTGGTCCCAAGTTGGGAGATGTATTATATATTATAAATTTCTTATTAGTAGCTAAGGCATTAGATGTTTGTGGAGTATTATTCCTTTGTCTCAAAATACCGTTGACCCTACTTTTGATT
Organism: Athetis lepigone; assembly: GCA_033675125.1. Classification (NCBI taxonomy): domain Eukaryota; kingdom Metazoa; phylum Arthropoda; class Insecta; order Lepidoptera; family Noctuidae; genus Athetis; species Athetis lepigone. Next base: position 12,539,768 of record CM066243.1, on the reverse strand, counting down.
TTTACCAGGTTTTCAGAGAGTTCGAGGAAGTAAGTGCATTTTCGTTTGCGGATGCGTGATTAATATCGACTGCGCAATTAGAGATCCAGTTGAATTCGAACGCAAAATTCAGTCGAATTTATGTTTACTAGAATTTAATTAAATGTGCAATGTAAAAAATCTGTTAAATTGTACACCGTGGCAGGTAAGTCGAGGGACATAATAAAGGGGGCAATTCAATCCAAATATGTAAATAAAAACAATAAATTAATTTTTGACTAATTGCCTCATCAAAGAAATAAATTGTTGATACGCGCGCTAGCTACCCAACAATAGAACCTGCCAAGATGTACAGCATTGGCGGGCAGTGAGAGATGGCTGGTGCTCTTTGGAAGAGGCTTACTTTCAACAGAGGACGACAATGAGCTAATATGGTGATGATGATGATCAAGCCTTTAAAGATCACGATAACTTATTGCATCCCTTTATCAAATCAACCAAATCTTTGTACAGCAAGACGACTTATTCGCATTAATCACGCATGAATCGCCTTCTTATCTCATGACAGGCTAAACCTATTAGTGGTATTAACATCGTCAGCGAATCGGAAGAGGTCAAGTGGAAAATGTTGGTCACTCACATCACTGCGCCGTCCACCACGATACTAACGAAACCATTTAACGGTTCATTGAATTTTAAAAGTCATTATGAACTTTGTGGAGTTTAAAAAAAATGGTAATGTATTTTATTGTGGAAAAAATCAATGATATGTTCAGGACGGATTGTGGTTTTGATTTGATCTACGACTATAAAAGAGTGTATCTTGTACGTTAAAAAACGTTTAAAAAGTATATCCTTTTGGTTTGCTGGTGCAATTAAAACACGAATACACTATGTATTCATCGGCATTCAATGTCATTTTTATAAACCACGCAATTCATATTTTTGCACTTGAACTATAAAAATAATTGAATCCTCTAACAGTAATTTTCAGTAACAATAGATACAAACTCTAACATGCATTCACACGTACATTTCAAAGTAACTAGAGCATAACAGCGGAGGATAAACGAATTAAAATAGGCGTTGTTTCATCTCGGGATGGGACACGTGCATAAGTTGGCTGACTCAACCGCTCCACACAAGTTACAAGTCAGGCGTCAAACAGACGAGCATCACTTTGCTGTCATCAGAGCCAACTTTAGCTGTCGACAGAGCCAACTTCAGCGGTCGACACAGCCAACTTCAACTGTCGAAAGAGCCAACTTCAGTTAACCACAGAAGCAACTGCTGCTGTCGACAAAAGCAACTGCTGCAGTATTCGACACGCCGACTGCTGCCCACTACATCGACAGCATTGTTGTAGTGCGATTGCGGTCAATTTGAAGACAACTGACAAACAGCGCGCACGCTGCACACATACTAAGCTGTCGCCAATGATCAGTGTCCACGTGTCGACGGCAAACGCCGACCAATGTTGGCAGCTGCAGTTGACTTTATCGACTGCAAAGTGCTGCTCGTCTGTACGGGGCCTTACATCTGCAGGCGAGGCGGCGCGCTGCATAACTAAGCGCCGCTAAACTTATGCTGAAACTTAGCTTCTTCATTCCTGCTTCGTATGTCGCGCTTTCATTTGTACCATTAAGAACTGACTGTACTACGTCGCGGTTCCAACAAAATCTCGTAAACAACTGCGAATAGTCCATTGTGCCTTTGTGATTCTTTGTTTTATCTCTAGTACATTTTGAGCTCTTCTTTCTTCTGTTCCCAGCGCGCGCTATTTAATTAAGACTGAATTAAGTTAGCTTGGGTACGGTCACACATGAATAAAAAAGTTGTTTTTGTCTTTTGTATGTTGATTGTTGATTTTATGTAAGAGAATAATCAAATATACCTTCTCCTAGCTTGCCTATGCTGTTTCTAGTTTATTTTGAATTGTTTTAATCATACCTACACTGTTAAAAACAAGGTCGCTTTTCGCTTTATGCTTACATCTTTAAAACTGCACAACGGATTTCGATACGGTTTTATTTTAATAGATAGAGTGGTTCCAAGATAAAGGTTAAGTACATGTAAAATACGTGCATATTATAGTAGAGAGAAGTTGTAGGATATTTAAAGATTATTAACACCCGTGTAAAACTGGGGCGGGTCGCTAGTTCAGTATATTTGACATTAGACGTGCACTACTTGTAACTTAGGACTCACATAGTACCTAGTTTCTAATGTAATGTAATATTTTATTAATTTTAAAAGTGTGTTTATGTAATTACTTGCTCGTTCTTTTCCTTAGGAGACAAATGTTTTGGAACGAACAAATAACTTCAACTTTTGACAGGCTTACTTCTTAACATTCAAAAGTAAATGTAAATTATGTAAATGGTTTAGTTGAATGATTTATGAATGATTTTGATTTTGAGTTTTTCCCTTCATTATGTTTTGTAAATGTCAATCAACATTTACAAAAGATTAAGAATATGAATTCTGTTATTTTAATCACTATACGAGTATTTGGTTTTTACCTTTACCTACAAGAATATAAAACAAGTGCAAGCTTACATAGTCTTAACCTTGTATGTAATAAACTTGCAGGTATAGGTAATAAAACTATTACAACATTCCTCATGTATTTATTATCCTATATAACATATTATTTATCGTACCTAACAGTGCGTTTAATGCTTTAACCCCATAGATATTATCCATTATATATTAAAAAGAAACATTCATTTTCATAGACAGTAATTAAGCAGCGCTATTAAAACTTCAACGTACTTAACGTTTATTTGTGTCCACTTATTAAGCGTCATTAAAACTTGAAAACTTTATAATACAAATAAAAGTAACAAAGTCTTTTTAAAAAGTTAAGTAAATAATTGGGAAGCACCTGGTTTTCAACCGAGAGGCATTTTATCGGTTCAAGTGTTGACATGGAAGTCGAAATTGCTCTCAAGAAAGTCTGTGTACACATCCTGTGGAAATCAGATAGAAAATGAAATACGGTGTATGGGACGGAGCGACTGACAATGAGATGTTAGACTTTTACATTAAGGTAATATTATTTGTAAATTGTGGTCTGATTGGATATTCAACACAGATTTTATTTAAATTATTATAGAATCTGCTTGGGTTCTTAGTGATATTAGATCTATAATATTTAGGAGGGGAGCCAGAAAATTTCTAAAAAAGACTACCGTCTACGTCTTCGCCTTTCGGAATGTTAGTTATTTGAAATTAGAAAGCTATCTTGTAGGGTATAGGCGACAGCAGGTGACAGCTAATAACAATTAGGCGATTCACACACGGCACCGCGCGCCGCCGCGGAGGGCGGTGAAGCGGATGTCATGTTGTATGAGACACTTAGAAATCCGTTGATACCTAACACACGTACACCGCTCGACCGCGCGGTCGAGCTCTTCACCGCCACTGCCCTCCGCGGCGGCGCGCGGTGCCGTGTGTGAATCGCCTTAATAGAGCATTGACACGGTAGTTTGTGTGAGTTTCACGCAAAATCTGCTGATCGGATTTTGGTTTTTTGGTGATATAGCTACTACGTAGGCCACATAAAAATACTTTTTTAAAACCAAAGACCAAATTTAACGCATGTGAAACCACATCTAAAGTTAATCATAAACCTAAAATATATATTACATGTAAAAATCCAAATATGTATTATGGCTTTAATAGAAAGATTTATATTAAGTCCTGAACACCAAATAGGATGTTTGACCGACATAATACAGTTTAAAAGTTACTGTTTTATTTGTGTAATTTGCTAAAAATAATTTATTGTTCTACTGAAAACGGACGAAATACGTGCTCCTCAAAAAACTTTTCAGCTTTTCACTGATTTAATTTATTGCTTCAACTGTTGTGTTTTCTTTATTCTTATTTATAAATCCCTTTGAGGAAATATTGAGTGCCGACCATTAAGTGGTCACCAGTTCTATTGTCGGAATTTCAAACGGTACTCGTAAAGAATAAAATTTTATTTTACTGCCCCTTCCAATTACGACCTACAAAGTTTATGTTTTACCTGGGGTATAATAAAAACCCTTATCATCACAGATTCCCGGATTTTCAATTAAACTTTAGGTAATCACCATTTGTTTAGCACAACTTCGTTGAGTAAAATTGCCAAGTTTCGTCATTCTAATCAAAGCCTTTTTGATGGCCGTTATAATTTAATGCTTGAACTTGCTTAGTATGAATTATCATTTGTTACTTCAAGATGAATAAATTAATTGTTATTTCATTCTAAATTCCTAAGCCTGTATTACAATTGTTATTATAACTGGTCGGATAGTTTAATTTTCCGGTTGGGTTCAGAACTTGCCCGCGGCATATCTTTAAGACTCAGTTCTTGGAAAGTCAACTATACCACCTGTAATAGCTGGCAAGCGTTGCATTTTAGAGAAATGAAAACTATTTTAGTATTTAACTTGTTTTCTACAATAATTGTGAAAAAATTATACAAGTATTTATTATTACCTCTGCTTAGTATGGGATTAGATGATCGTGTCTAACTTGTCCCAGGATATTTATCATTAATTAAACTTTAAAAGGGCATATGAATGAAGAACGATATTAAAAATATCATTCAAGTCCAGACTAGGAAAAAACCCAGCAGCTGAAGTGTAGGGTAGTTTCCACTGTTGGGCAAGCGCGTCTCAAACCTTCCTAGGAAATCTTTTCCTTCGCTTTCGTGATATGCGCTAATTTCATATCAAGATTTTATCATCATCTCCCTAGCCTTTTTCCCAACCGTGTTGGGGTCGGCTGCCAGCTTAACCGGATTCAGCTGGATACCGGTGTTTTACGTGGAGCGACTGCCTATCTGACCTCCACAACCCAGTAACTGGGCGACACGATACCTCTTGGTAAGACTGGTCTGAGTTTCTGACTAACCAGTAACGACTGTCAAAGTTCTTCGAATGACAACCGGGACCAACGGCTTTACGTGCTTTCCGAGGCACGGGATGTCAGTGATGTCTAAGATAGACTTTAGAATGTACATATGAATTGAAAAAGACAATATCACCAGATTTTCTGCATCCAATAAAAATAAAAAAAGATGAAAAATTGTAAATTGGATAAATATATTTTTTTTTACACCTCAGTATTGTTTTTTACATCATTTAAACGAATGATAGAGTCGATATTTCCTAGCTGATTAATCGGAGAAGAAAAATCCTGTACAAACTCAGAGGTAAGTCTAAAAAAAAGCACAAGTCACCACTACTTCATATCCGTTTTTCAGTTCAATGAAATTGCTAATATCGAACGTAGAGTCCTTTATGGAGCATTTTGACCTAACGTCGTGAAACAAACCTTCGGCCAAGCCCACTTTATTACTCCGACGTAATAAATTGAGTAATGTTATAAATATCGCTTTATTGGGGACCTATCAATTTGGATCTAATCACGTTACGAGAGCTTTTCGGTCGAGTTCCCGTAGAACTATTTGATTCTTGATGTTAGTGGATTATTTATCCGTCTTCTATTATTTTTTAATCGTGAATCGCCAGTCTCCATAATTTTCAGTCTTTATATGGATGATGTGATAATAAAGCGAACCTTTCGACGAACAAGCGACAGTCAGCTGTCGCGCTGCTATTGTCTTTCTATTGTGTCTCGAATCACGTGTGTTTGAAGGTTTAAGAGACGGTTTTATTATATAAGAAGGTTTAATTTTTTATTATAAGTAGGTTTTATCATGAAGTTTATCTGGGACACAACCGACATCGGTGAAGGTTATCTAACCTATATAGAAGTAATCAAAAAACGGTAAGGTCCGAAATCGCCAGTCCACCCTGAGGTAGCGTGGTGCTCAATGCATCTGCCTGTATATGAAGAAGCCTTTGCCCTGCTGTAGCCCTGTATTAGGAGGCTTTAATAGTAGTCTACTTTTCAACATTAGAGTTAAAACAGTCTTCGCAGCCCAAATACAAAAAATATTTACCGACACCAAAATGAGGTTGTACTGTTCTAAGACAAAACCACGCAATTTCTCTGTAACATACTTAAAACTCCGTACTTTACTTATACTTCGGGACACAACTTCGTAACGTTTGTATCTAACTTTTTGAGGATCAACAGATCTTTTTGAGAAAACTTCGGAAATTCGCACCCCCTATATACTTATGAAAAGTTTTTGTCAACACGGTTTATGAGTGTTCAAAGAAGATCAGACGAGCTAGATACACGATACATAAAATACTATGAAGTAACGATAACCAGTTTTTTATGTCGATAGAAAATATGTGGTATAAAATAAGTTTTACTGTTTGATCGCCTCGCTGCTCTTAAGTCGAGCAAAAATTCCTCTTACTGGTATATTTTCTGTTACAACGATAGCACAATATTATACAATAACTTACACATAAGTATTCATGTGGTAACGCATATGTGACAATAAACGGGTTATTGATGTTTTGCGACTGGATTTAAGTACGTCATATGAGAGATATGAGTTCACTACCCCCGTCGAGCTTCGGAATAAAAAGAAATCTAGACACAAAATGTATAGCGTAAGTATCTTGACCAGAGGGAGAAAAATAACACGAAGTTTTGTTGCGATTACACGATATAACGTTCGTATAAATCCAAATGTATGTATGAGCGGCTATGTGGTGGGAAACCCAAGGATATTTTCGTTAGGGTCGTCCCGGATATCTCATTTGTCAGGAAAACCTCAAGAGCAAGATAAAATGGACGGATTTCTAGCTGGTGAATGTACGAGTTGGGTGTATTATAATTCATGCTCAGTTTTACAATAATACCGGCTCCGTTGAACGTTAGGGAACAATTTGTCTTTTGGATATAACATCGGGCGTATTGATCAATCAAAACGTGCTGGCAGACGGTATCTTATTGATGGCTTCGTGGAAAAAGGAGTGCTTATTCTAATTTTATGTCATTGAATAATATTTCACATTTTCTGTATAGAAACACAAACGAAACGAAATACTGTGTGAAAACTTACCGCCCTCGAGCTCTCAATAAAGATCGCAATCATCAGACCTGGTGTATGTTGGCTGCATCCCAACCCATCTCATAAAATCTCTAACGACGCCCACGGGAAGAACCGGCCCACACAACCCGATCGGTTTCAACAAAAATACCGATACAATCGGAAGTTCATGCCACCGCCCGCCGTTGTAATTACATGCAAAAAACTTTTTAAAACATACTGTATTCGATTAAAAAAGGTATTGGAAAGCTCCTGTTATTACTACCGTGAAACAAAGAGTCCGCATACTTTTACTTTTTAATTGTAATGGCATCGTGCACCCGTTTTATATGAGACTGTAAAGTTGTAAAATAAAACTTGTTCCTCCCCAAATATAATAACTTTGTTTTTTAATGTTTTGCGCAATCAAAATTTAACGCCACTGTGGGTACGTGCGGCAATACGGCTTTGGACTTTCGTAAAAACAGTCAAGGTAATTTCAACTTTATTTTTATTGCTGCTGAGTGAGTTTTTCATGTCGTCGGAAGTTGTTCAAGGTTATGCTATGGCCAGAAGTTTGATCATTTACATCTTATGACTTAAGGTCAAAATGATCACACAAATCCGTTGAGCTCTTTTAAGTAAGTATTTTTAAACAAACCCGCTAAGCTTTTTTAAGTAAGTATAAAAAAAACTCGAGTGCCTTTAGCAAACCATTGACACAATTTACAGATAGTTCCTTTGCACATTACTGTCGTTTATTCTCTAGTGCCCATAAAATGGAGTACTGTGTGTTAAATAAGCATGAAGTAAGAGCTGACGGAAACGTTTAAGTTTTGAAACAACTGATTTAAAGACAAGAGTTTCAAGCACAATTTGCTGTGTTAACAGAATAAAGATTCTCATGACAGTGAAACGAATTCCTTGGTCATTCCAGTTTGCATTTAAAACGATTCTCCTTCCTCATGTTGATTTGGTCTCTGCAATTCGTGGAATGAAATCTGTTTCAGGAATATTCAAAGGGAACAGGAACATGAAATCCAATTTATATTTGTGTTTTCGTCGAAGACCTCAAGGAAATTAAATCATTCGGAGGTTTGAAAGTGTCAGTTTGCGCTGTCAAAACTATTTCAAAACAATTTGGTTTTGATTTAAATCATTGCCTTTATAAGTGTTTAATATTTTGATGTTATTTGGAAATATCGATCATTTCTTTTACAAAAAATCGATTCAAATGAAAAATCATTAAGATTTCTAATATTATTACAAGAAAAGCAGTAAACGAACAAATTGTAATATAAATATGAGTAAGGGATAAAAAATTTAACACATTTGAAGACTGTTAAATGGAAGAGATCTAACATTTTCTCACTTTTAAAATGGGTGCGAAATGTGTGTAAAATGGTCTGATATCGCAGACCTTAGGTAATGAAGTGTCCTCAGCTGAACAATTCAAAAGAAATAAATTATCAATTTAACTGAATATGGGCCTTTTCTTCGTCATAAATTATATCTTTATCATAGATATTAATTCAACAAGCCGTTATATAAAGCCAATTACGTACATTCAGCATTTGCACCACGGTTTCCACATGAAAAGGGGGCTTTCGTTAATGAGGGTACAAAAAGATCCCTTTTTGAATTATTTGTCTGAATTTGCATTTTAATTGGAAAGAAAGCGTTACTGTTTTTATGCACAACAACAATTGTGTCCATCGGGTGTGTCGTTACGTTATGTTTACAGACTGATTTTGTGTAGATGTTTGTTTATTTATGTTATTTGTTTATGTTTAGGGACAATTGTTTTGAGCGATATTATGGTATTTTTTCTTGGTATTTTTGTAGTGTTTTATGGAAGTTTGTATAAAAATGGGCGGGCATGTTGCTGAAAACACAGTTAGTACATATATATTTATAATAACTAATAATCAGCATTAGCAGTTAACAGCTGTGTGTTAAAATATAACCACATGAAATAACATAAAAAAATGTGCTTCAATCAGTGGGTAGCCAAATTGGGTTTTATGATACATTGATACATATTATACATTGGCCTCTTCAATGGTGTGCCACTGAATATTATCTTCGGCTAAACACATCCAATCGCTCCCAGCTGCCCTTCGCAAAGAACCCAATAAATGCAGCGAATTAAAACCCACAATAAAGATAAGCAAACAGCTTTATAATAAGGAAATATCTGCGCAGCTTAAATATTTTCAGTTGCCGTCGAATCCCTTAGGGAATAGGTAATCGTCACAAACATTCTTGGTGCCATCAAAGCGTTTTATCGCACGTCGGGAGACAAATTCCACCGTCCGTTTTAATAATGATTAAAATTTTGTTTGTATACCAAATCCCTACAGGGCTTTGAAATAAGCGGGTGTGACCAGATGCGGAAATTATGGAGAGAGCAGGTCGTTGTAAAGCAGGAAATATGGGCTTTAATGAGGTGTGGGTCTTTATGAAAGTGGACTTTATTTGAGTGACAATCCGTGTTCTGGATTTTCTAGTCTTCAAAAGTAACCAGATTTATCAAAGATAAGAGAAAATGATATGTTTAATTTAAGGCTGCACACTACCTCAAAACTGCGTTGCCGTTCACGTTTGAGCTTGCATATCAAAAATAGTATTGAATCAATCGTGTTGAAAAAAATATATCGTATAGTTGAGCATATATTCTGAGTCACATATGCAGTGAAAACACGATTACTAAAAAAAGTCTCGATACAAAAAAATCACAAACTTCCCTCTTAAATTTTGTAAAAAACCTTAGTATTCAGTTAATACTTAACATATTACAATGATTTTTTTTATATAAATGTAAACTAATATAATACATGTATTGTATGTTTTCAATTTAAAATAATGTTGTTTTTTATTTTATTAGAAATTTAATACCGAAATATTGCGTGGAAATCTACGCGTCGGCGACAGCCGTGCATGTTATTCAGTCGCGCTCCGGCACTCAGACGGGGAGCCTGTGTCGCGTCGCGTCACCACGCGTTCTTGCGTATTACGTATACTTGTATTGTTTCATCTTGTTATTTTGTTTTAGTTTTGTGTTGGTTTGATTGTTTTTTTTGTGTTTTGTTATTGAGTATTTCTGAAAATAATGAGAAACGACCGGAATAAAAAAAAAGAAATTGGAGAAAAGAAAATTCTAAGAACATGAATAAAATACGGAAGTAAGTGCCTATCTTTCTGATCCTAATAAGTTATATACCTATATTACCTTATCACCGACATAATATTAGTCTAATTATGTTAGGTCGACACGAAAGTTTTTCTATATTGATTGGAAATTAGCTAACTATTTACGTTCCTTACACTAATAAGTAAATCAGGCAGGTAAACCGTAATATAATCTTATAATACTTACCTAAACACATTTTGCATTTTCAAAAATAAAAAAATATTGACGAGAGACTGCAATAAAAAGAACGTACCGGAGACCGAACCGTGCCCGTGAGTACATATCACAAAATATATTTTTTCATAAGTTAGCTCATTTATATTTTTGTTCTTTGGTACCTAGTAGGTGGGTACTGGGTACGTCAATGGTATTGAATTGCTAGAATCAAAGAATAAAATAATATTGTATTGTAATTTTTATTACTATTTATTTTCAAATCAAATCATTTATTGGCATAAAACATGGTAGGTAACAAGGTGTTCAATAAAATATGCGTTGGGGTAATACCGAACGGATTTTCGAATAGTTGCAAGCATGTTGCAAAAATATTTTTTTCTCAATTTTGGTAAACATTACGTTCTTGAGAAATGGTGGAAATTAATAATGAATTATCAAAGCGTAATTTTAATATAAGTTTATTTATGAACACACAACAGTTTTTGTTTGAGAAGCCTGTAAAATCAGAAAACTTTTTTTGAGAGCGTAATGACGATTTGGCCGTCAAGGGGCAAGTTCGGACAACAATTTAATCTATTCCTACTGCTAGGAGCATAAGATGCAAGAAAAGAATGTGTCCGATCTTATCCACTCATTTTTACAAAACCTACCTTGTTTCACCTTTTACCTTTTATTACTCGTCCTAGCTGACGGAGGGACTGGCGGTCACTGCGGAGTGGGGCGGAACAAAATAACGTATTGCGCAATGTGGCTAGCATTAAAAAATATACCCAAATAAGTGGAATATTTGATTCCTACGTTCGTACCCCAGCGTCGATCTTACCCCAACGCACCTTAATGTGTACAGCATGTTTTGCCGTGGCACACGGCATGCAAAATAATATAAAATTAGAAAGAAATTACATTATAGTCAATTAGTCATTATAGTAAATCAATTAAACATTAAAATCAACTAGGAACCCTTATAGTTTCGCCATGTCTGTCTGTCTGTCCGTCCTCGCTTAGTCTCTGTAACCGTTAGCACTAGAAAGCTGTAATTTGGTACCAATATGTATATCAATCACGCCTACAAAGTGGTAAAATAAAAATTTGAAAAAAAAATGTTTTGTTAGGGTAGCCCCCCTATATGTACAGTGGGAAGTTACTTTTTTAAATTTTAACCCCAACGTGTGATATATCGTTGGATAGGTATTTAAAAATGAATACGGGTTTTAAAAAAATTGATAATGTCAATCATTTTGGAAATAATCGCTCCAAAAGTAAAAAACAATATGTCCCCGGGACCCCTAACTTTTGAAACATAAGTTTAAAAAATGTGAAAAAATTCTGTAAAGTAGAACTTTATAAGAACTTTCTAGGAAAATTATTTTGAACTTGATGGAAAGAATAGTTTTTGTATAAAAAAGACAAAAAGGTTGTACAAAATAATTTCTGCGTACTTAGTATGTCAATGTTACATTGACATACTAAGTACGCAGAAATTATTTAAACTTTAGAAATTATTCAAATAGCCTTTTTTAAACTCATAAGTGGGAACACTTATTGCATAGTATAAAGAGAGGGAAGTAGGCTATCTCCGGCCCAATCCGCGATATAATTGCCTACTGTCTCAGGGTTGTCACCTTTACACACGACACAATTACGATTATCTAACTGTAATTAGGCAGGTACTTAGTTAGTGTACCTACAATACTGAGACATCGGCGTAACTAAACGTAAACAAAGCAATAACAGCAAATCAATTGACAGATCAAAAGTACCTAATACATTCTAGTAGGAAATTTAATTAGGCCTACCTACATTCTTCCTCTGTGTGATAGAAAACTAATACTTACAACAAAAAATAAATAACAGCAAGTAGGTATCTAAACATCAAGTAAAAATTATATGCTAGAATGAGTGACTAGCTTGCCTTTTTTGTTCAATAGGTAATCTGAACAGAAACAATACTGGAATCCATGAATTGTTAAAACACCCAAACACACAGCAATACGTTCTCCTGCGATTATCAGACATTTTGGTTTCATTTAGCGGTGTCGTAAAGCAGTGACGCGCGAACCTCGTGCAGTGTTAGCCCCGACTGGCGCCAGGAGAAACGCGTCGAGATTTTGTTAAAGTGTGCGTGCGCCGACGCATAAATACTATGGCGCACAAATACAAGCCGCGCGGGGTGCGCTTGTATGAAGATAACCTGCTTCCCTCTCTTTATACTATGCTTGTTGTTACCGACAGGAAACTACGGAACCCAACACTGAGCGTGGCCCGACACGCTCTTGGCCTGTTTTTACTTATAATATCATTGATGTAAGAGACATTTATAATTTACGTCGCCGTTGCAAATCTCAGGAACTGTTCAAAAAGATTTATGTTATGACGGTACCTTGCTAATTTATTTATGCAAGCATTATGTATGTAAGAAAAAATCAACATAATACGTTTAGTAAAGTAGGAGATGAACATCATTTCAATACTAGAAATAAATATAAAAAAGTAAATGATCTTTCATGGGGAACTGTGTAAAATATTACAATAAAATTCCTTGTGATAGGTATACTAAAACTAAACGACAGGAAATTTGAATAATAATATGCCAACAAGTATACTATAAGTTAGAAGACTATATCCAAGATAAGAATGCTTGGAAGTATGCAGGTATTGCCCCATAGGATAATCAACAGTGTAGACAAAACCAAGCTGGTTGCTAATTTGAACAGAATAATAATTAACTTTTGAAAATATACATTATTTTGATTGTTCGAGGAAAGTGATTTATTTGTCAATATTTGTGTACACTCTGCTCGTGAAAGTAAGTGACTCTGAACCGACAGACAGACAGACAAAACTTGCAATCTTGAGGTATAGAATAAATATACGCATTTTGTAAAAAATGGGTGCGTTGGGGTAAGATCGGCGCTGGGGTAAGAACGTAGGAATCAAATATTCCACTTATTTGGGTATATTTTTTAATGCTCGCCACATTGCGCAATACGTTATTTTTTCCGCCCCACTCCGCAGTGACCGCCAGTCCCTCCGTCAGCTAGGACGAGTAATAAAAGGTAAAAGGTGAAACAAGGTAGGTTTTGTAAAAATGAGTGGATAAGATCGGACACATTCTTTTCTTGCATCTTATGCTCCTAGCAGTAGGAATAGATTAAATTGTTGTCCGAACTTGCCCCTTGACGGCCAAATCGTCATTACACTCTCAAAAAAAGTTTCCTGATTTTACAGGCTTCTCAAACAAAAACTGTTGTGTGTTCATAAATAAACTTATATTGAAAATTACGCTTTGATAATTCATTATCAATTTCCACCATTTCTCAAGAACGTGGTGTTTACCAAAATTGAGAAAAAAATATTTTTGCAACATGCTTGCAACTATTCGAAAATCCGTCCGGTATTACCACAACGCACCTTACCTATTTTGATATCACAAACAGACACAATTTATTAAAGTATTTGTTTTTTTTTTCTTTTTGATAATCCAAAAGTGCATGTAATTAGCCGATTTGAAGTAAACGTGTTTTTCATATTGATTATAATTATTATATTAAAAATCGCTAATTTTATTTCCATACCCATGCCTATATGGACAGTAAATGTGTGTTTTACCCTATCGTACGCTCGGAACGACGAGCGACGCGATGCCGCGCCGATGTGACTCGGCCGCGCCATGCACATTCTTTGTGCGAGCGAGATAGTTGCGGGCTGATTTAACGACGGCCGTCGCGCGTGGGGGAAAAATTTTGATTTGAGCTGGAGTAGTGTGCGCTCTTAACATATCCTTTTCTCCTTATATTGTAGATATTATATTTAAAAAGGGGTAATGTTTTTCACATGAAATGTTATTTGTGTGTGAGTTAATAACTAAGCTAGAAACCGACCGTATGAACTGTATGGCCGTATGACTACCATACGGCAAACAAATATTGTTTCGTCCAAGAATCGAACTTGAGACATGTAGTACTGCAGCCAATTGCTCAAGCGGTCCGTCACAGACACATTCAATTTACTGCATATAAGTAAGTGTCTTAAACTTTAAAATCCAAACATTAATTAGTAACTTTCTCAAAAGAGCACAAACATTTACTAAAAATCCTCCGTCGCTAATCGAACGTTTACTGCTATCGCTTCATTTCTGTACCTAAAGTTCCTTTTTATTCCTAGTGATTTACTAGCGCGAACAGATCTATTACAGTTTCATTGAACGACTGGATGAGACACAACGATAAATCGACGACAATCTCTAATCCAGCGTAAACAGAGATGGATCTATAAACATTATTATTGTATAAATGTGTCTTATTGTATTGGTGTGCTGTGTCTGTTATTGTTGAAATATATACTGAAGTAAGGGTTAGGTATCGAGTACGGTGAACATGTCAATATATAGTAATGACTTTAATGTAGTTATTAGACAATTAATTGGTCTAGTCTAAAGATAAGAGGCTAATAAAATTTTATATCGAAAACGTGTTTGGAACTTTAACCGTTGTATAATGTACTAGCTGCTGCCCGCGACTTCGTCCGCGTGGAATAGTTCCCGTTCCCGCGGGATTTCCGGGATGAAATCTATCCTATGTTCTTTCTCGGGTCCCAGACTATATCTGTACCAAATTTCATTCAAATCGGTTCAGTAGTTTAAGCGGGAAAGCGTAACAGACAGAGAGACAGACAGACAGAGTAACTTTCGCATTTATAATATTAGTATGGAGTATCGATGGATTTGTCATTTCGTAGTACGACAAACATAACAACATAATTTTTTTTTTGTTATTACAATTATTTTAGCTCACTCATTACTTTATAAAAAAAATCTTTAAAGTCTACTGTGATCGAGCAGGAGTTTGTTATGTGTGGAAAATATTCTGAGTATTTTTTTTAGTTGTTACTACAGACCTAATGCAGAAAGAAAATATATTAACAGTTTAATAGTTCTTTATCGTACTAAATACAGTACATTCAGTTCGGCTCAATACAACTTTTGATCAAGTTGTGTTGAGAATGACGGGAACGTAGAATGATGATGAATCACTTTATATGTAAAAAGTGCAATTTAACTTATACATTTCTATAAAAAATGTTATCATCACAGCACAGATGACAAGGATTGACGTCGACGATATCGAAAAACCATGATTTAAAATTTAGCTTGTATATTTTTGTGTCAATTTCCTCCAGAAGGCTTTGTAGTACCCTTACAACTAATTATAACAACTTTAATGAAATTTCTCAACTTATAATAGTAGTTTGATAGTGACCGCAATGCTGCTTACTAAAAGTTTACAGCGAATAAGGGTTTTTTTTTTATCTCGGACTAGTCTCATAACGCCTTTGCAGGTGAAATTACTACTAAAATTAATATTTGTGTGACACCTTAATTTTATCTGTGGAATAAAATTAAGCTGTCACACCTTTTGGATTAAATAATAATTTAATACATAATTACTCGCCACAAAAATTTAAGCAAAACTCACTTGCAACGTGAATTTCAACATCACCACTAGAATCCTCCTTCTGTTTCGAAGTCTGTATTTTACGTAACCCAAGCCAGATCTACGAGCTGTTCGAGCTAGATATAAGTCAGCTTTTCACTCCCTGTGACTAAGACTGCTGTACAGTGGCGTGCACAGGGTTTTATGACAGGGTAGGCAGCTTTTTTTCGAAAAAATAAAAAAGTTTTTCGCTATTGCCGAGATAGTAAAAAAACTCACTAGATGACCAGATGATTTTAAAAGTATAGTTATAAACTAAATACCTACCTACCTACTGGTTTGGTTTTGTAACAAAAGAAATAATTAAGTAAACCAACTCATTTAGAAATTAAATCTACACGCCTAACTTTTTTTAAATACGATTTTTTGATGTTATTAACTATTCAACCTTCGAACACACGTGATTCAAGTCAAGACACAATAGAAAGACGCAACGCAACAGCCGGCTATCGCTTGGTCGTCGAAAGGTTAAATAACAGACACGAAAATCAAAATAAGTAATTTCATTGTGTGTACACAAACACGCAGCGAGTAAATACTTAATTTATTTCGTAATTCTTACATTCACATAATAATTTACGGGTTATAGCTTTTACCTTTTCCCTGGGTTAATTCTCGTAATTCAGGTTCAACCAACTTGTTATTTGAAGTTTTCAATAATTTCGTCATTCGTAAACCTAACATCGTAACTTGTAACAAACTCACATTGTCAACACAAACCTCACAATCGAACAACATTTCACAATATTTTATAAACAAAACAAACAAAAATCGTTAAAACGTTTAAATAAACTAAAACTAGTAATCGAATTTAGCAACAAATCGACCTAAGTATTTGCGTTACAAAACAAATAAAAACAACATGGACTCTTTTACATTAGATGCAATATTCTAAATTTTGACGGATAAAATGTTAACAAATTAAGTTGCATCAATTTCAACCGGAATTTTACTTAGCAAATGACTTTTTCAACTTGTCGTATAATCTCTCGGTGACAGCCAACAGGCGAAATATTTGAAATGTGTCAACCAATAGAGTAGTTGTCGTTGTAGTCCACGTCACAAAAGGCACTGCCTCGCTGGGGAACTACTTGTAATGTACGCGCGTTGATGTGTGCATTTCACAGACACGAAATGTACCACTACATGTGCACATTTATGAATGAGATTTAGGCAGAATCTAACTCTGCCTACAGCCGTTCTACGAGACGCCGCGCTGGCGCGCGCGCGCCTGTTACGGTTCGAATGCGGCGCGAAATTTGATTGTACACTATGATTTATTGTTATTCCTTTATATTATGTTAGGGACTTTTACATTTTTTTTATTTGTTTCATATTTTTTAGTTTTAAAATATTAGGATTTACATCTACTGGGTCTGGGTGAATTGGTCTAGGGTCGGCAGTGCCTTTCTGCCTATAAGGACCGCACGTCCCTGCTGCTGTATATATTTGCATGATAGAAGGTGTCGGCTTTAAAGCGCTATCTCAGATGGTCTTGCTTTTATCGCGGGCAAATTGAGCGCAGCATCTTTGGTTAACCTCGGATTGTTGGTCAATTGATGTACCTTTACCTACTGATTGCTTTAGTTAGATAAATCTGCTACAGAGATACTGGTTGTGTAATTTAGTCGGATTTGATTTGTGGTATGGAGAACAATATGATGCCCTTCAGCACTTTTGTAGACGCTCGGGCATTTTTTTTTCATATAAAACTTGTTTTGTTAGATTAATAATCAATAGACAAATTAAATAAAATTTGATTATAAAAAGACCCTAGCGGTTTAGGATTTGCGTTGATAAATCAGTATAGAGGTAAGTACACATTAAAGTAATACGAATAATAAATAATACGTCTATTCATCGTAGTTATTTTTCCGTGTTCAGACTAATTTTTTCAACCATAACTGTTTTCAGTCAGGTTGCTATAGCCTGCGATAATGTCTATGTATCTCTAATTAGTTAACAATGTACCCCGTCATCTGTTCCAAGCGTTATCGCTGGTTTTGCGGCCACATATATTTAATTTCACAGTCATTGTAAAGGCACCTACAGATAATTAGTTTGTTTAGATTCTAGATCGCAAATTATAATGGTCAAAATTACTGTCATAATTGCTTTGACCCGTGAAATGGGTCGTTGAGTCGGACCAGTGTTTTAAGTTACGACGTAAATATAGAGATAGTTTTGTTTTTTCATAAGTGTTTACCATTTGTGTTTTTGGGTTTGAAATATAGCAGCATTTTGTGGTCCCATATACATTGTTGACAATGTTTACTTACACATTGTTCGTTTATGTTTATGGCAACATTAATTGTCTTTGTTCTCTAAAACATTTACGTTACTGTTTTAATCTCCACGTTTATAATAATATTCTTAATGTTTCCTGACAAAGTGATTGGTTATTTATCGTAACGCAAACGTTTATTTTCATCACTGTTGACTTGAAAATGCACAATCAACGGCCTTTATGATTTGTGCGGTTTCCCGTATTCATTCCATTATCATCCGCGGGCACCCCATTGTGGTTGTTATGTTTGGTCCATTGAAACATAACAGGATTGCAGACAGCATTTTGTTTCCCGTCATTAATCGTAAGCCACGCGTCTCGTTTTGGTTGGCTTATCTTAATGGGATGGGAGCACGCAACAACGCAAGCGTTTTCACCAACCAATCTGTATTGAGTGAGCGGATCTTGTAGCTATTGTTGCCATTGTTGAAAAATACAATGTTTTTTTTTTATTTTTCGCTTGCGTTTGTAAGTGTTGCGAAACGTAATTTTGAGAAAGCTTTTTCTAGGTCGTGTATCGTGATTTAGATGTAGTTGTATTAAGCTTAAAGTTTATTGGTAACTAATGTATTGCCACGATTCCATTACCAAATGGAATTTCTTCAGTCTTGCACAAGAATAATATAGCCAATGCCGCCATTTATTTTGTAACAATATATTGTTGCTCCAGATTGGGTTAAAAACTATTATATATTATATTTACATGAATCATGAAAAACAAAACGTAAGAAGCAAAAAGTAATCTACATAATAAAAATAATGTTGGATAAGATACACCATTCAACTCGAGAGCGACTGGACCAAATCTTATGATTTTGGATTTGTCTCTACTACGAATAGCAGAATAACTATTGAAATATGGAAAATTATTTCAAATAAAATTATTATTATTAAAATTCTTATATAAATAATTCTATCTATCCATGACAAAACTAAACAAAACAGGGGCAAAAATAAGCATAGCACAGTAAGGTCAGAATCGGCCGAAGTTTTTTTATTATTTCCTCGTTAAAGGTCAAGTAAGATAAAGTTTTCTTTTTATAATTCCTTCGTTAAAATGGAGTCAAATACTCGGCTGTCAGAGACTTAATACCAAAGAAATGAGCAATTGACTTTTCACGCGGTTCCTATAGGTATTCCTATAAGAATTTCGGTCAACATTAGGGAGTGAAAAAGCGAAGAGATTTTTCCCAGCGTTAAAAACGAATGGAACTTTACAAATACTTCAAGATATTTAATGAAAAAAGTTTAGGAAATCTTCATAAAAAATTGCACCCTTTTGGCTAGCGGGTTTGAAATTTTTTTATACCGGAATAATTAATCAGGGAACATTAATTTGGAAGTACGAGTATTCGGGTGACTGGTGTTAATTGATTAAGTGCATTTATCGATAGTTAACATTATTAGGGTGTAATAATTAGAGTAAAATAATGTGTAAAGAGATTTTAACAGATCTCTTTAGGTGTGCCTATCAACATCTCTCTGGCGTTTTCCCAACAACGTTAGTGCCAGCTTCCAGTCTAACTATTACTAGTGTTTTACATGACGCGTCTGCCTATTAGACCTCTACTACACAGTCACTGGTGTTACCCACATATTGACTTTGACTTTGTTTTATATGATAACAGTAATAATTGGGAAAAACTTAGAAACCCGTGACCTCGCCTTTATGGTCAAAATGCCATTTTTTGTTGAAGAGCGTCAGTTTTTTTTTTCAATTTTTCATTTTCGGTAGTAACTAAAATAACGCTATTTTTAGTTTTATATGGTAGATACATATATTTATAACTATGGCGCAGGGGCTACGAGAATCTGGAAAAAGTGATCGTGGTTTGGAATACCGAAGGCAAAAGATCGTGCAACTGTTCTCCAACGAGGTAGACCGATCTAATTAAAGACTCGGCATCAAAATTGTACACGGTCGTAAGGGATGCGCTGGACAGAAACCAGTTGAGGTAGATCATCCAGAACAAACCGTAATGCTGACCACGATCCTCAGACACCAGGGACCGACTAGAGAGAGAGATATTTAGAGCTATGGAGCCTTCCTCATCGATTTGTTACTTTAATGTAAAGCTATAAATTAACAAAGCCTTCAAATTCCGCATTGTACTCTAAACTTACACAATTGTCTTGAAATATACCGGTTGTAGTACTTACTACAGCCGAACTATTTCATACTGCGTTGAACCTTAGGGATTTCGAATGCCTATAGTGCGAACTAGTTACTGTTTCACTTAGGTTGGAGCTACACTTGCGTATAATCCCAATTGTAACAAAATATTATCGTCAATCGTAGGGAAATCTTGGAAGATCGACTATACTTACAAGGAGCTACTACCTTCAGCTCTGCTAATGTAATGTAAACGAAGTTAAATAAATTAAAAACATGAATTGATCATAAAAAGTCACTTTTGACAGCCAATTGACTTTCAAAAGTACGTTTGACAACCAGTTACAAGGACAAATAAATATTTTTTGTTTAATCCCAGTAAAATTAATAGTTGCCCCAGTAAATCTTCTTATGGAGAAGATTAGACAAGAAACACCATTATTATAAGTTTTTTTAAAGATTTAGGTCAAATAAGTACTTGATTGTGAAGCTACACGTACCTAAAATAAAAACCGACTATATACTACAAAAGGTACAAAAGCAATAAGAGCTAAGATACGAAGCACTCACATTTATTGTAAATGTGATCGTAAGCGCTTACTGCGAACATAACAAAGGATTGTTTCGTGACGTTATACCGAAGAATTGCTTCGTCACGGGAGTGAGAGCTAACGCAGATGCGGCCCTAGCATTAGAGAAACGGTTCTCGACTTACGCATATACGCAAGTTGTTCAACGCGGGACAATTTCCCGACCCTAGTTAATTGTTAATTCATAGACATTGTTGGCTAGTAGTTACAAGTTTGCAAGTGTAAACGGTGTTTGTCTTGTCCACGAATTAAATGAAATTATTGTCAATGTTGTCTCGGTAAGACGTTGAATAATCTAGTGGTCAAATTAGTCATTGTTCATTTTCTATTGAAGATTCGGCAACTAGCTTTAATTAAGTATTTAGAACATAAGCCTCTTTACTCATTATTATTATATTTTTGCACAGTTTTTAAGAACTTTGGTAATTGACGGGTTTTATTGTGTTATTAATTAGTTTGTGAACCGGTCTGTTCATAATAAAATAATATTAGTTGTAAATAACTGAAAACTAAAGTAATTAACATGGATACCTTTTAAAGCTTTCGCTGACCACAAACTTATTAGTCCGCCGACGGTTCGGTCTAGTTGGGCCGTTGGCTTGGCAAACTAAATTTTAATAGTTGGTGAATTATCCTCGGACAGTTTCCAGAAAAAGTAATTAATTGTTACTATATTTGTTGATTAGAATTATTTAATTGATGTCATAGACTCTATATATCATATAGTTACAGCTTTGTATTAATTTATTTTAGCTTAGCTTAGCCAATTGCCTCAACTTCGTTAGGGTGATATTTTTTTTAATTCTCTACAATTTTTATTTTATTTTGAATCACTCTATCTATTGATTATAAAACCGTTTTTTTAGTTAAAAGATCTAAGCGACGAAAAGGACTTTAAACTGAAGACATTTTTCTGTTAGTATGTATAACAGAAAAATGTCTTCAGTTTAAAGTCCTTTTCATTTTATATATGTCAAAAATTGGTCCTTCATACTACATAAATTGCCATTAATTTAATTAGGAAATCCAACCAATTTTCGGGTTTTTTTTATTTTTATTTATCGGGATCGTTGCAATTTTACGCACTTTCTTAGTTCTTTGCATTTATTAACACAATTAAACACTCGCCTGACTAAAAGGTTTGCGCGGTTTCTAATCGACAAACAAATTCAAAGTTGAAAACATTTTGCCAATCAGCTAATTAAGATAGTCGATCGATATACTAATTTTCTACTAGGTGACGGTTTGCTACTAAAACAAACCAACGTACAGTAAACAAGTATGGAATTTTAATGAGAAGTGAAGTGTGTACAGACCCTTCTATTTCTAGTAACTTTATATAACTAGGTTAAAACCGGTTATTTATCACACTGAAAGGATTCGCGTTCTCCCTTTCGCAGCCACAAACACCTACCCACTATCCAGTTTTATCCTTTTTCTAACATTCGAATAGCAATAACATGTGAATTCACTGAATTCAGTATCCATGAATGTAGACATACAACGCACGTCGAAATCGAATAAAGTGCCGATTCGATTCCAACGAACGACGATTCCAAATAGTAACAAAATTCGAATCGGTTAATATGTTACAAAAATACGTCACGGAAACACAGGGACGTGGTAAATGGTACGTGGCGGCCATATCAAAATGTTCGCGTTCGCGCTACTGTGACGATGAACCGTTTTTTTCTGGCGAGTACGAATATAGGGTTTGGACGCGCCATTATTCATCTTTTGTCCCGTGTTTAAAAATTGTTTCTCTTTTATTTAGCATACAACTTGAAATTCTTGGTTATGAAACGTGTATATTGTGTATTGTGCGAAATGAAATAACTTTCAACAAATGAGATATAATTGGGATGTATCTACCTAGTGTAATCTAACCCCCATTTTCTTTGACATCTCAAGGCTCCTTAATAATAACAACATAAGGAAATAAGAAACGCGTGAACTCCGGTATTCGTTTGTCGTGGTAATCCAACGGTAGACAAAACATGCAGTGTATCAAGTTATCTCTCAGTTCGTAAGAGAACAACCGTCAGGAAAGGAAATTGATGACTGCGGTTGCTTCAGCGACGTCTGGCATTTCAATCTCGGTGTTTTATTGATGTAGTACTAACAAGAACGTCTTTGAATTGATACGCTTTTGAGGTTCTCGTATATCAGGTCAGGTTGTCATTTGTAGATTTGTTGTCACGCGGTTAGAGCTGCCGAAGTGCGAGTCTTTGGTTTATTTTCGGAAAATTGCGGGTCAATTTACCCGTGAGCTAATTTCTGGTGAATCAGTTTGTAAATTGGTTCGGAAATCTGTGTTGATGTTAGGTAATGCTAGGTAGACACAGGTACGATATAATCGAAATGATATATGCAGTGATATGTGCAGTTTATTTGCGTAGTTTTATTGGCCAGCCTCATCTTCTGTCAATAAGTTGTGCATTTGAAATATTCTTCAAAGATTGACCAAACAAACTTACAATAAAATTACATAAACGGACTGCACATTTATTTTCTGCAATAAATCGATGCCGCTACTTTGATTATGGGTAATCAAACAGAGAACACAAAGTAAAAGAGTTTACCCGCAACAGACGAATTCTTACTATTTTTTTAATAACCGAGTTCTAATAAAACGAGATTCTTATTCGACCTGTATTATTTGTAAACTAGCTGTCCCCTGCGGTTTCACCCGCATATTTCGTTACTGCTCCGCTCCCGTGGGTCGTAGCGTGATGGTATATAGCCTATAGCATTCCTCGATAAATGGGCTATCTAACACTGAAGAATTTTTCAAATCGGACCAGTAGTTCCAAAGATTACCCCCTACATACAAACTTACAAACCTACAAACTTACCTCTTTATAATATTAGTATAGAAGTATAGATTGCAACCCATAACAAAAGGCTCGCCATCTTTCTTTTATTAAAATGTCAAAGACGAATCATCAACGAATCATTGAATTTTAAGTGTATCCGCATTTTTTTCAAGAATACTATTATTCTATGTATTTATTAAAACTAACAGCAAATGTCCCACGATTGCTGCTATCTCAAGACTTAGGATTATAACGCCTGTGTTCTTTGAAGGAGTAAGCACTGTTTGTATAGATCATAAGTAAAAGGTTCTTAAAAAAATCAAACAAAAAAGGCATCTTTTTCACTGAAAAGCATCATTTAGTAAAATTCATTTCAGTAAATCTCATTGAACACAATAATCTCATTTATTATCTCGACCGAAACACATTTTATAGGCTGTAAATAACCTGCCAAAGTCTGACCTATAAGACTCACCTTCTGTCACTAGTGATCAAATATTGTCAGAGATAAGCTTTGAACATGCGATCCGCTCCTTTGGGAATCTCTTTAGGATTATAGACCTGAACCATTTTACCCTTTAGATATTTTGAACATTTTTATTGCCACAGCGTCATTTTCATGTCAATTGCGCACGTGTGTGTCTTGAAAGTCCAGTGGTTAACAACATGACTTGTTCAATTCCTTTTTTTTTTAATTTATTAATTTCGACATCATTGACGTCGGCAACGGATTAATTAAACCTGAAGTCGTGAATCCACCAGCAAGTTTGGGGACCAATGCTTGTTTCTTCTTTGTGTGTACAGAGACCTACGCCGTACAGTGATAGGCTGGTATTACTATTAATTATGATTAACTAGCTTTTGCCCGCGACTTCGTCCGCGTGGATTGATAGTTCCCGTTTCCGCAGGGATTTTCGGGATGAAAATATCTTATGTCCTTTCTTGGGTCCCAGACTTTATTTGTACCAAATTTCATTCAAATCGGTTCAGTAGTTTAGGCGTGAAGAAAAGACAGACAGACAGAGTTTCTTTCGCATTTATAATATTAGTACGGATTATGTTATGCGAATCTTCTGCTTGTAGGTTATGAGACTGCAAACGCGATGCTGAGGACGTTATCTTGATTTCATTTACAGCGTTAGTCAAAGGGCCGGGAGATAGCGTGTTTTTTGTATGGGTTATAGTTAGTTAGCCACAGCCCCGTTACTGTGAGTGTAGCTTTTAGTGCACACACAGTAACTGGTGTAATCATTACAAATTGAAATAACATATTCCTATGGAAACGATGATGATGCAGAGTTATACAGCGAAAATTATTTTATTATATTGAGTCGTATTTGAGTTTCATCTTCGATATACATACATATTGCAAGATTGGAAAGTTCATTACACGCGTAACATTAGAAGTTCGAGACATGTATAATAAACACGCTGAGTTCTACACAACAACAAAGTTTATTTCGCAACTACAAACAAAGTAGGTGTGAGTATGAAACTTCGAGTTCAACCATGCTGCTTTATTATAATTTATTAACAAAATAATAAACGAACTTGTAAATAAACTTTAACTAATAAAACAACTTTATAAAATATCTTTATACAAGTTTGATGCAAAAATAACATCGATCGGTACATAATGCTGATGAACTTAAAATTAAATTTAGTTTTGGTACTCAAAATAAATTAATATTTAAAACTGGCAAGACAAAATTAGTTTTGTTTGTGTAAGTATTAAATTAGCTTTCAAATATTTATATTTAATGTTTACAGTTTTTCCATAAAAATTAATACGAAATAATTTTACTCGGAGCGGGTAAAGTTTGTTTGTTACTAGTTTGGTTGAAATTGATCTGTTTCCATTAAAATAATATTGCTTTAGAAAAAGTTTACTTTGATTCATAGTAACCGACCCCATCGTTCGGTTAGTATAAAAAAAAAAAACAAATATTGACGTGTAAAAGTGTTATGTATATAACCTATTTACAAAATAAATATGATTTTAATGATTTTTAATTTTCAAATCAGTTGATAGTTGCAGTACATTACTTATACAATCGAATTTTTTATGTAATCGTTTGTTTTGGAGAATAGTCAAAGTCCTCAATGATTTGACCAAGTTATTAAATTAACTCAACCATAAATTAAAACAGAGTGATCTTGATATCATTCAATTCATTTTTAAGTAAGAGGGTTATACCGAGATTATTAAAAAGAACGGTTAATTTTCATTTACTTTACTGCTCCTTAATTAAAAGAAGCTCTATTTCTTCCACTTCCCAGGAGAAATTCCTGAAGATATTAATAGTAACTTTTAAAACGAATGTGGAAAGGAATATCTCTTAAATATTCCTTTCACGAAGCTTTATTAATAAACGTGGTTTATTCCTCCAGCGTTGGTATAGATTGATTTCGTGGCTTTATTTTGTGGCTTTATGCTTTTGAAAGGTAGAATACAAAGGCTTTATCGAATTTAATATTTTTGGGAGTTAAAGGTACTGGTATATTAACAGGCTTAATTTCCAGGTAAGGTTTAAACCGGCGCTGCCGGCGCCGTGGCGTTTGCTGATTGTCTAGCCAAACAACTTTCCTGAGTTTTGTCTCTCTGACGGAGACAAGAAACAAAACTATGAAATAAGTTATGGGTATGCCAAAAACACACACACAGTTTTCCTAAACTCGCATAGACAAAAGTTGATTATAGATATTTATTGATGCATGATGGATTGTTAAGGGGGATGCTTCATGGTAGCCTCAGAGTGCATACAACTCGATTAAATGACTTTTTCTTGAAATAGGCAATCAATCGAGTTATATACACTTTGAGGGCTGCTTTGATGATTTAAATGATTATAATTCTGTATCTGATGGCCTATTAGGGTCTCCCCACATTTATCGACGCGGAATCGGCTAACACCGATCAAAAAAGCCTTTATATCTACGTAATACGGGTGTTACTAATACCATTCCCATCGGCTCAGCTCGGAAGACGCGTCACGACGCCGGCCGACCGACGGCGAAACGAGCCGTTTGCCTATTAGCTGATCGCATCCGTAAGGCGCTGTGATGATACACAGTCGGCTTAAGCCGATTTCGCGTCGATAAATGTGGGTAGACCCTTACAGTCACAAATCATTCTATATCTAAACACACCCATACACTGAGCTGCAAATTGCATAAATACGTAAGAAAATTTAAATTTCGCGGGCTACCAAAAAGTATAGCAAATACAGTACGGTGAAGTGGAAGTGAGCCAATATTTTTTACGGGTGGACAGACGGTCGACTGTGGGACTGTATTACGAAATACTAAAGTTTCAATGTACGGAATTACTTGAATTAGGAAGTACGGTATTTTGAAGTAAGGAATTCGAGTTAAGACTACGTTTAAGCAAACATATTGTGAGACTCGCACGATGATCCGACGGCTTAGAGAAGGTGGCAGGTATTGGATAGATGCGGGCAGCCCAAGACCGGGATGTTGTTGGCACTCTATGAGGATCATGCAATAGAGAATAATAAGTTGATATAATGATAATGTATACTAAAGCCCAACCACACTGCCACCGGTAGCGGCTAGATATTGCAGTAGTATTCAGATAGAACTGCCTGCGTCGGTGAAGGTTCATACATATAAATACTACTGCAGTAGCTGACCGCACTCATATAGTCGTTGCTCTGGTAAGCTTGGACTATGAGGTGTATTTGTGCTTCATTATACCGTTATGGATTTGTAATAATTAAAGGCGGAAGCAGTTATAATTAATGGTTGTCCGCAGATTGCATTCGCGACGATTGCGTGGACTGTAAGGACGTACATAGGTGTTTATTCGGTATAGGTTCCGGCTTGTGACTTAATTAGCGTGGTGGTCTAATCTATTTCAGCTATCTATAAATCAAAGACGAGTCGGTTACACCATATATAACTCGAGAAATAGACCACGATCAAGCCATGTCTAAATCAGCCTGAAAATTTTATTTTCATTAGACCACGAAAAATACCTTAAGGCTGGTTTTATTGTTCAACGTTTCGGCAGCGCCGTTGGAGCGCGCGCTTTTGGAGATATATGAGAGTAGTAGTTGCGTTTCAAAGTCGCACGCTTTTGCAGCGCCGTTCAGAAAACACGCACTGCCAGGCGCGCGCCGCTCTTGCGCTACTACGGCTAGTGTGCGTTTTAGTGTGACGCCGTGGTGTCGCGCCGTTTTTCATATTGTACACGACTGTCTCAACAACATCGCTGTTCAAGCGCGCGCTGTTAACAGCGCGCTGCCCTGCAACGTGTCTAGCGGCGTGCCTATAAAACCAGCCTTATATTGCTGCCCCGAATCATAGAATAATTATGAGACATAAGTCACAAAAAAGGAGGCTGACTTTTTTTCAGACAATTCAACGCAACCTTTTGGCATGACAGAAAAATAACGTGTACAAAAATTTTTGAGTAGGAGTCAACCAGTATATAGTAAAACATCATCTAAAGGGTTGTGGAATAGTTCTTATAGTTATCGTGTCCCGAAACTTAAAGGGCAACTGAAGGAACAAGGGTGGGTTTTAGTCATTAAAAGTCTGACACTAAAGGGCGAAGAAGTCATTTGATAATTTCCCATCCTTAAAAAGGTAATCGGGTAATAAACAAAAAGCAAGCGTTACAATATTAATTTAGTTGCTAGTTGGAGCTCTCAAAAGGGTAGATAATTATATTTTTAATAATTAATTGTAGTTGATTGTGACGTATTGATGTGACTACAAATGTTTGGAATAGTTTTACTTAACTAGTATAGATTTAATTACATAATAACTGTGTACAGATTGTATGTACAGATGACGTAATAGTTTTACAGATTTCTGGAATACTATATTATTACTAGTAAAGCTCTTTGTAAGGGGGCTTTTCCGGGAAAGTATTAACACCGTACCTATTTCGGCAGCAAAGCCTCGCTGTTTTGCAACCGATATATTACAGGCACATGACACACTACTGATTTTCCTAGAAAGGCAAAGCTACCAGAGGTTTTGTAGATGCTAAACCTCTGATATTGGTCAGGTAGCGCTTATTACTCAACGCCAGGCCGTTAGCTTCTATGTAAAAAATATCTTCCAAGTAAATTATGAAATGATTCTCACTTACGAGTATAAATAAACTTCCCTACTTCATCATTCATTGTAATCGTTCAAGACCCCTGCAATTTATACTTCAACATATGTATAATTCAGTGTCTCACAAGAATTCACCGGATACCCTTCCAATAGAGTCCCAGTGTGTTGATTTATGAAGACTCCCGCTGGCAACACCGTCTGCAAGAATAGATGTAATAAAATGACTGATATGTTATTTGAACGTACAAGTGTTTATATCGCTCAGTAACGGATTATCAACACAGAAAGTTTAGTTATAAATCTTCATTATCATACCTTCGCCGTGGGTTCCTACTCAGCAGTATTTCGGCAGAGGAGAGAATTGTTTCGGTCCAGACACGAGATAACGCGTGTTCTTCACTCTACACGCAATAAATCTTCAGGGCACCTCGCATCCTGATTTATTCAGTCGATAATCTCGACTTGTCCGGAACTTATCTCTTTGAAAGTTCGATTCGTGACGAAATGTATGTGAATGAATTACTACAATGTATTCAGGACTGACAAAATATCTTGTCTCCTACTTACGATGAACGGTATTATGGAAATCACACGGGCTCATGTTTGAAACCTGGTTGGATCAATGTTTCAGTGCGCAGTCTTATGGTTTGATAGCAACTGTAACGTGTTTTATGTTTGGAGATACGCGAAGCACTTTACATTCGTGACAAGACAACAAATGTCATTTTTACGCACCCCTACCTACTAGTAAGTAAAAAAGAACAAACGAAATGTCCTTATAAAACTGTTTACGAAGTTAATATTAATCTTTATAAAATAAACAGCACTACAACCGCTGCCGCAAAAAGCAGCCACGTTGGCGGCCGCTAATAATTTCTCAGTTTAACCGAGTTGCTAGCAAACACGAACTTCGTCAAAGGGATTTGGTTAATTCAATTTCTGTGTTCAGCCACCGCCTTTCCATGCTTAGGTGGAAGAAAATTTGCGTAATATTTAATTTCAATACCATCTTAGGCTCGGAAAGCTTAGCGAAATCTTTCCGAACTTTGGGATTTGCTCTTCAAAGTTGATTAGAATCTGAGAACTCCGCGGTTGGTTATGCAAGTCTTTCGTCGGGAACTATTTGTGGAGACTGCGGCAGCTTACCTAATAAATTTCTTTAAAATCGGGGCAAATTGATAGCGTAACTAAAATTAAATGAATGAAAAAAAGATTTCTTTGTAAAGCCGAGCTTGAATTAAGTCCCAGGAGACATTAAGCGCGCTTGTCCCGACGTAATGTATTGTTATCATATTATCCGGGCCGGCTCTCAGATCTCGCTAATGTAACTAATGAAACGTGGACTTATATCCACATCCTCGCGATAATCCGCCCTCGCTTTATAGCTGCCTCGTCTTATCTTTATACACAGAAATGTCTACAAATTGCGCCGCTTCCACGAGCTTGTTACACACTGTCAATTTACCGTTTTTATTGTATCACCGTAAATTGCTCATTAAAATTTTATTCGACAGCTAATAATGTGTGCAATATATCGTACATTTAAAATGTATTACCTGATTAGCAAGTATAAACAGGGTTCTCGTTAGTGGAATTATGCGGGGATGGATGTTGATTCGTGAGTCTACTAAATTAAGTATTAATAGCACTTAACTGATAAACTGTCCTGAATAAAAATAAAATATTAAATGTGGAACTGATGCGCTGTTTGGAGTCATATAGCTTCATATGTAAGTGTGCTCTTCAGTGCTAAAAAATTTGATTCGTCCTCAATTACAAAATGTTTATACTCGAAACGGAATTCGCAATTTAAATACGGCAAATGTCGAGAGCGTATTTATGAAAGATGACTTCAAAGTAGGATGGTAAGAATGGCTTTTCTATAGCAAATTCCTTCTCTTAATCATCACTTAACCAGACTTATTAGACGTATCAGCTGTGGCATGTTGTTTGTGTGTGAGTGCTAAAATAAGGTGAATTGTTATCAAGAAATTAACGTGTAATAGAAACAAAATAGTTTGTAAAAAGTTCACTGGCACCAGTGCAAGCTTATAAAATTGTTGAACATTAAATCCCTAGACTACGATATTATCTTAATAGTGCACAACCTTGAACTAGTTTCCACAACGCGAGACTCAAGAGACGAGAGTTTCAGCCACGAAATTTAATTAGCTGAAAAATGAATACCTGCTTTTGACACCGGCCCGAAATTGAGGTAGAGAGGCATTCATTTTATAAAGCTGTGTCTTAAATATCTCGGCGTAGTCTTGTGGGTGTCATTAATTTTTTTGGTGTCTTGTTTACTGGCTGGTTATAAAATCTAGGTTTACTGTTAAATAAATGTAAGCATTTTTAGGACTGTACTTAAGTATAAAGTATTTATTTATAGTATTGCATCATATTGAGATGTTAGTCGACTTCCAGTCTAACTAGATTAATTTAAACGTCAGTGTTTTAGTATATTACTACTATTTCTGGCTAATACTGGTAATACTAAGGATATTTACTGCTAATAGACACGGGGCTTATCTTACTAATAACCGTTGTGGGAAATTAAGTCATGAATAACGTTAGCGTAATCATACTTTTTAATATTTAATCATGCCATAAGTCAAAAGATAAATCTTTATACGAACGTTTAATTATCGTGATAAACTTGGTTACTATATAAATAAAATTAAAATATTCATGTGCTAATATTTTCTACGACAATTATGGCAAATGTGGTGTAAATCTGTGTAATTATTCCAGTAATAATTACTTCATATCCAAGTCAAAAGCTTGGCTCCACATAGTGGCAACTTTATGAGCAGTTGTCTGTAACAAAGCAATTATATTTAGTAGCATAAACTACTTGTAGTTAAATCTCTCCTAAGGGATTTAATTGCGGAGCAAATAAGCTAGATTTTGGTATCATAGAAGCAGAGTGTGTATGGAAATTACTTGTCTCTGTTAATTTTGGAGTATTTATAGTGTCTCCTTGTCATCAAAGACTTTAGTAATCTATGGCAGATAAATAGAACTTGTATTCTAGTTACATACACTATATAAATTACACAATTAATTGTATTGGGTATTCTAAGAAAATTGGTATCCTAGTAATTGAATTACAGGGGTCAGATGATGATTTGGTCTGTGGGTAAAATACTTTCTGATTGGCGACCGATCCGTACATGTCTAGTAAGAAAATATACAAAAGCGAAAGATTCCACTCATTATTTCGCATCATGTTACCAAGAGGGATAATCGAGAGTATATGTGGATCGATTAGTTCTGCATTAGTAACATTATTCTGCAATCATCAATCAGGCAGCAATAGAGCTTTTGGTAAGGTATACGTCTGTAGTTAAGCTAATATTCGACTTGACTACATCGGACCGTTAACTCTGTGTGTGACAATGATGCATTTACTGCATTGATATTGATTGCTAACTGTGCTCGCGAAGTCGCGACTTCGTTTACCAAGACCTTAGTGCAAGAATTGATCTAAGGATCAGTTCGATTAATGGCAACAGAAGCAAAACATTTCATGCCTTGTTCTGAATGTATTTTTTTTATTTTGTAAAAGGGTTTTCATAATCAGTATTACCATTTATTTTACTTTTTGTTTCCCTTTACTTTTTTTATCTACATAAACAATGTGATTTTACGATTAGATACATAATAGAAAATCTAAAGAGAGATGAGATCTGGCAAAATGAGAGTATGGTGAGTACCCTATACATCTGTGTTAATGTACTAAAACGAATTCTTTGAAGGGGAGGCGTTGTAGTGTGGTAACCGTCTTAGGAACTAGCGGATGTTTATAGCTGCTACATACAAGTTCTGTAGACTACGACACAGTGCAGTTTGGTTCGGAGTTCTAGTTGCCCGACTTGCTCTTTACTAGTTAGGGTTCCGTACCTCGAAAGATAAAAACGGAACCCTTATAGGATCACTTTGTTGCCTGTCCGTCCGTCCCTTTTTCTCAAAAACGCGTCGAGATATCAAGCTGAAATTAAGGCGACGAATTGTTCAACAATAATTTCTAAAAACAAGCCCACGCACCCCGCAAACCGCACACACCCCGGTAAGTAACGTATGCATTGCAACAGATGGCGCTGGCGAGCGGCGCGCGGTGTTGGCGGCGCGGAACATAGACACCTTGGAGTTGTCTTATATATTTTTTTATGAATTTACCTATGACTTTTTTTTATTGATTGTCTTTTCGGAAATAAACTAACACGTGCTAGGGTTATTCAAATAACGAAATTAAAAGTTTCGTTATTTGAAAAACATTAGCACATTTCTTTTTTACCGTAAAATATTTTAAAAAATCTTTATAATAATTATAATAATTTTTTGTAATATTTTATACGACCAAAATATCTTTATTTACTTTTACATAAGTATTCTAAGGCTGGAACCTTTTCCTTGTAAGTATTAAATTATTGTGTGTGTCTGTGTGTGTGTTTATTTATTTTAACAAGGAACATAAATTATTCTACTTTGATATCATTTACAATAATACACATATTAATTACACTTCGTGTGTATTATTATTGTTCCATTTATTTAATCATACAATATATAATTTACATTTTTAAATATCAATACAAAAATAAACATTTAAAAATAGTAGCCCACCGGCATTGGGAATAGGGCCTAAGCTACCGGTGGTCAGTGGCTCCAGAGAGAGGAACCTCCGGACAATGCGCACTGTGTCCAGGAGTACCGTTTTCTGCATCAGACCCTTGACCCAGCTGCCTAGCGAGAGCCTACTCAGATGTTGGTCGAGGCTCTTTGCTATTATGCCATTGGCCGTCACGACTATCGGCACAATGACTGCTGAATCCACATCCCACGTGTCGACAACCTCGCGAGCCAAGTCGAAATATTTGGTCTGCTTATCTTTCTCAGCTTTAACGAGGTTCTCGTCATGCGGGACAACAATATCAACAATCACTGCACGACCCTCTAATTGATCTATCACCACTATGTCAGGTTTGTTAGCAACAATAGTCCTGTCAGTAATGATAGATCGATCCCAGTACAATGTGACATGGTCATTCTCAAGAACTGGGTCGGGCACATACCTGTATTACGGTACTTCTGATTGCACAAGACTGTATTTCAAGGCAAGTTGCTGATGAATACTCCTGGCTACAAGATTGTGTCTGTGCAAATAGTTTCCGTTAGCCAGACTAGAACACCCAGAAATAATGTAATGGATAGATTCCTCGGGACGGTGGCATGTCCGACATATGTCAACCATGCCGTGCTTTACAATGTATTTCCGGTAGTTGATTGTCATCATAACTTCGTCCATTATTGCACAGACAAAACCTTCGGTTTCCCCAAAGAGGTCACCAAAGCGTAGCCAGGATACGGACGCTAGGAAATCGGGTCCATGTAGGACCCGATGAAACCGTCCATGGAGCTCCTTGCTCTGCCATACCGCCCTGCGTTAATTAGTATTCATTAATGCAGGTTTGCACCTAAACCACACCCCGACGCATCCCCATGTCGGCATTCAGGAAATAATCCCACACCACACTTCCGTGGGATATACAGACTCATTACCGATGATTGTGGATGATGCATCCGATTTGCGGTCAGCAGACTGCGGATCCTCCTATCTAGGGCGTCCAGTTCTGTCTGAGTCCATTTGAAACCGGCATGATAAAACACTATTTAAAAATTTGTTCAGGCGGCCAAAGAAGCGCTCCTTCAACGCTTGCTTCATGTCGGCGACGTTGATGCCTAATGCTTCCATTATAGCCTGACCACCACTGCGTAACCGATAGTCCGGAACCCTCCAACAATGTGCTGATAGGATTCAGGGCTAAACAGAACCACAATGGACTCAGACTATTGGACTGAAATATGCCTCGCTCAATCCTTATTGGTTCGGTGTTCTCTCAGATGTGCCGACATCCTGGATAGTGAAGGACCTTCCTTCTCTGCCCCATACACGACATCAAGAAGATGCGCAGATTGCATATAATATATGCAACAATATAAGCAATAAAGGCAACAATCTTTATTTTTGACGCACATATTATAGCACTTGGCCGAAACGTCTACCAATATTATAGCTGCACACCCTGATAATGCCGCATAATTAGTCCGGTAAGATCGCTTACACCAACAGCCATCTACAATGACGTCTATTAGGGACCGTCTTTATTGACACTCCTTCTTTTATTGCAGCTTCTTTTTCTCTGTCGTCAGCCTTTTTCATCTCATTCCATGCAGTCACTTCCCAGTCATCACAGATATCGTTATGCATTTTATTGTTAGTAAAATCGGACATGTTGGGTAAACCTACTCAAGAACAAAATTTTATTGAGCTGTGCTTGACCACAACCAGCAGTCATAACTCCAGCAACGGCGTCTTTGTTTACATCAGCCAATGACGATTTTACAAGTCTACGTGATGTTCAGACTCAAATTTTAATGTGGCTAATCCACAAAGACTTCTGTTCAGAGAACTTTATAAGTTCTGTTACAAAGTGATTCACATCTATTATTCTTGTACCTCCGGCTCCTTCTGAAACAAATATAAAAAATAGATATCAAAATCGTACATGGAATGTGATAGCATGGCGCAGGGAAATGTTTTTCTTGCCCATTGTGTATTTATTTATTTATTTACATCAATCACTTCACAGATATTGATTATGTTTATAAATTATTTTTTTGGTTCTCATATCTAAGCAACCATTGAAACCTGCTTCCAACTTTTCCGACAAAATCAGAAAATCTATTGTGTTTTATAAAACAATTACTTACTGGTGCCTCAGTAGGGCGTTTAATTGTCAGTTCTGTAGAAACTTTATCACTCGAACACTCTCTGCTAATCTGAAAATATAAATAAACTAGCTTTTGCCCGCGGCTTCGCCCGCGTGGATGTCGAACTTATATCCACTATTTTAACCCTTTTTAGGGTTCCGTACCTCAAAAGGTAAAAACGGAACCCTTATAGGATCACTTTGTTGTCCGTCTGTCCGTCCGTCCGGCTGTCAAGACCCTTTTTCTCAGAAACGCGTCGAGATATCAAGCTGAAATTAATATCACATACTCGGGTCTGCTATCTCTTAAAGCAGTAAAAAAATCAAGTTTTTAAATCAATGCAATAAAAAGATACGGCGGTTTATATTGCAAATTTGGACATTTGCAAGGAAATCAAAACCTATAGGGTACTTCCCATTGACCTAGAATCATGAAATTTGGCAAAAAGCAAGGTCTTGTAGCACAAGTAAAGGGAAAACTCCGAAAACCGTAAATTTGTAGTTAGTTCACACCAGGCGTCCGTCTGTCCGTCTGTCTGTCAAGAACCTTTTTCTCATAAACGCGTCGAGATATCAAGCTGAAATTAATATCACATACTTAGGTCTGCTATCTCTCACAGCAGTGAAAAAAATCAAGTTTCTAAATCAATGCAATAAAAAAATACGGCGGTTTATATTGCATATTTAGATATTTTCAAGAGAATCAAAACTCAAAACCTATAGGGTACTTCCCATTGACCTAGAATCATGAAATTTGGCAAAAGGCAAGGTCATGTAGCACAAGTAAAGGGAAAACTCCGAAAACCGTAAATTTGTAGTTAGTTGACATCAGGCGTCCGTCTGTCTGTCAAGAACCTTTTTCTCAGAAACGCGTCGAGATATCAAGCTGAAATTAATATCACATACTAAAGTCTACTATCTCTCAAAGCATTGAAAAAATCAAGTTTCTAAATCAACGCAGTAAAAAGATACGGCGGTTTATATTGCATATTCAGATATTTTCAAGAGAATCAAAACTCAAAACCTATAGGGTACTTCCCATTGACCTAGAATCATGAAATTTGGCAAAAGGCAAGGTCATGTAGCACAAATAAAGGGAAAACTCCGAAAACCGTAAATTTGTAGTTAGTTGACATCAGGCGTCCGTCTGTCGGTCTGTCTGTCAAGAACCTTTTTCTCAGAAACGCGTCGAGATATCAAGCTGATATTAATATCACATACTCAGGTCTGCTATCTCTCAAAGCAGTAAAAAAATCAAGTTTCTAAATCAACGCAATAAAAAGATACGGCGGTTTATATTGCATATTTAGACATTTTCAAGGGAATCAAAACTCAAAACCTATAGGGTACTTCCCATTGACCTAGAATTGTGAAATTTGGCAAGAAGCAAGGTCATGTAGCACAAGTAAAAGGAAAACTCTGAAAACCGTAAAGGGGAATGCCCATCTGAGGCCCATTATGGACATTAGACTAGAGAAAAAAAACTATTTGCATTAATTTTGCCATAAAAAAATATGTATATACTTTTCTCTAAATGAGCGCCACTACAATCTAAAATAATTCGTTAAAAAAAAGTAATTCTATTGAAAATACAAGTTATTTTTGCAAGTTACGCTTGCAAAATATTGCCAGCTTTAAAATTATATTTTAAGTATGTTCATCAAGCATGTTAAATCGATATAAATCGTTTTATAAACAAATACTATAATAACCTCAACTGCATACCCACGGGACGTTACTGATATTTTAATCAAAAACTAAACAAAAAAAAAACATGAAAACGAATGTGTACTCGTAAAAAGACTATAAGAATATAAAATCAAATATCGTTTATTCGAAATAGTAGGAATCGATATATCGATTTAATGTTATTATTTTTTCGTGATAGTGACAACACTGTACTGAATCTGACAGTTCGCTTGTTGCTTACGCTCAATGTGAATGTGTTTTGATTTTTCTTCGATTTCTTTCACTTTGACCTGGCTTTGCTATAAGGACTTGATGTGTTTTTTTTTATACTTACCTTAAAAACTTCAATTGGATAAAAATATGTGTAACATCTATTGTAATATTCAAGCAATAAAAAAATCTTTAATTATCTTAATTAATCTCATTTCGTATTTATAGATGTAAAGAAAGTTTTGAGGTTAACTCGAAACTTTTTTTTTATATATTTTTAAAATAGTGGCGTCAGTTTCAATATATTTTTTAGATATCTAATACCATTAAGATTTTAAAACACTCAATTCCTATACTAATATTTGATGTCCATCTTGGGCCTAAGACACTATTGTGAGTAGGCATTCCCCTTTGTAGTTATTTCACTAAAAAACAAATTAACGGAACCCTCGTTGCGCGAGTAGAACTCGCACTTGACCGGTTTTTTTTTTATTAAAATTGCATACCGTGTAAAATTAACGATGGTATTTGAAAGTATAGTGTTACGTAGTCCTAAAAACAAAAGGGTATTTAACTGTAAATGTTATTTCAATCAAGATTTTTTTAAAGATACACTTTTAACATTCCAGACATTCTTTCTGATTCTCTTGTTCGCAAACTTAACTAACTTAAAGTTAAGTGCATCTTTCTCTTTTTATTTCATTAAGAAAAGGACAGAAGATATAGCGCCGGTGAGACCCCTCTTTGAGGAGTGGCTGGAGAGGCGTCACGGCACTCTCACGTTTCGCTTGACACAGGTCCTCACCGGACATGGTCAGTTTGGGAGGTTCCCGCCGCACCCAGGACGGGAGCAGTCATTTGATGATTTCCCACTCACCAAAAAAAATGAAGATAAAATATATGTAAAGTCTTGTCAAATTTAGACACTCCAAATACAATTTAGACGCGATTTAGAAACATGGCGACTAAATATACGCCAATTTTCTTCAGGCGCTGTTTAATTTGGCAGGATTAAACTAAAATGTATGTTCTGTCCTTTTCTTTAAGAAATAGAAAGAGAAAGATGCATTTAACTTTTTAGATAAGTTTGTAAACAAGAGAATCAGCACCATTGTCTCTCATTGTACCACTTTCTTTTTACTCTGTGACTATACGAAGGTCCTGATTTAAAATAGATCGAGTTCGTATCTTCTTTTATTCTTGAAAACAGATTTAGCAAAAGCTTAACAACGTTAGGTCGAGGATTTAGGAAATTGGAGCTTGTTTTTTGAAGTCATTTAGAAAAACAGAATACAGTGGAACCTATCAGCTTATACCCGGGTGCATTATGGGATCCCGCCGTTCAATCTACCCAGGGGATAGCTACACAAAGAGGCTTCGTTCAATATGGTATTGCCCCCGAATACGGGGCACTAATTGATACTTATGTACGGAAGTACAGACGGTAACCTACCGTTTTTGGGTTAGTCTGTTTGGTTTTGTGGGTTTTGAATATATACAAGATATTGAAAGAGCATCGGCTCGGCCACCTACTTTTTTAAATCAAGATTACGACTTTAGTATACATTTAATTTAAGATGATTTTTTTTTTATCAACCTTTCAAATTTTCAACGACCAGCCGACAGCCGGCTGTGGCACTGATTGCCTTACTATTGTGTCTCGAATCACGTGTGTTCAAAAGTTTAAACTAAATCAAAAATTGAGCACACAGTAAACTGTTGGTAGTTCAAAAATGCTTAAAATTAACCTTGAAGTTTGTGCAAGGGAAGTAAGTTACTGCTGAGTTCATTCCCAGCAATGTGAAAAGCTCTCAACGGCAAATATTTAGCCAAAACACGACACTACTCCGTTGGCTTCAAGTAATTGACATGATACCTCAGTTTGAACATCATTAATTCCTTAATATTCATTTTATTCGACCTCAAACACAATACTGTGCCACTAAGTGCATCATTATCTCCTTTAAGCGCTGTAACTAAGCATAATTTGCATTTTGATCATTACAAGGCATTTGAAAAGAGACATGGGACGTAAAAGCGCTTTCAGACATGCGTTGTGCTCTAATTGCGACAGCCCATGACGTGACGGCCAAATAATGCATTGTTGCAATTTAAATCCAACATGTTGATGTTGCAATGTCCTCGTATGAGAACAGAATACATTTTCTGACACATTTGCAGTTTTGGTGAACTTAGTACCCAGATGATGTATAATTATGATCTGATTGCGTAATTTGGGCATTATGGAGAGTTGTATTGGTTTCCATAATGTTGACTGTTTGTCACCTATGGTCAAAACCTAAACCCAAATGGTCCTTGTCCTGACCAATACCATTGGACTTGTATATTTATTTATTTTATAAAGTACACTAACAGTATATACATTAAATATTGGCTTATTGTAGTACGTTTATATTATTATTAACAACTTATGCTAATGCACGTACCAATATTGGTATACAGAAATAATCGAGGTTTTTATTGGAATACCACGCAATATGTCAAACAACTTTGCCATCTAAGAAACTTTGACATCTGTTCTTGTTTTGAATATTATTTCAGGTGGTTTCTTGGTGGTCAGTTAGAAAACTCCCGCCCCACTGTTCGCTTAGAATAAGCGATAAATATAACGGTAATATTCTTCTGCTAAACCGTTGCTTGGTTCCGGTGAGCCAGTGTAATTAAAAGTCCATGATACATATTAACTTTATCTTAGCTTAGGTAACACATCTGCCAGGCCTTTGATATTGCAGATGTACCCTATATGTATAGGCAATGATGGCCCGCTAATTTGTCATACAAACCAAAACATCTGTCTGAAAAATTACTTATTCTTCAGAAATTAACTTGTCGCAAACCATAAGTTAGCTAGAAAATGCTAGTAAACATTCAAAGGATGTAATGTAATTACAGTTACATGGAAATAATTGTTAAATATGATTAACAATGCCTTTTATGAAATTAATGGTTGGAGACGAAGTAGACTAATATTAATTACTCACACGGCGACATTTTACTTATGACGTCATAACATAGGAAAGCCTACGTAAATTATTCTGAGGCTATTGTTTTAAAACATTCTCAAGTGTAACAACAATTTTGCCACCAATTTAATTTTTATAGGTTGTTACATTTTCGCCTAGACACCTATATGTACTTAAGACAAATGGACCTTTAGTTAAATGGCTCGAACGTTAGATTACTATTTTGGCTATCCCTGTGTTCTCACGAAACATTTGTTCTAACTATAGGTTAGTTATGGACAAACGTAGTAACTATAACTAAAGTTATGTAGCATAAAGGTCTATGAATTTGCCCAAGGGAGCGACTAGCGAAATTTGAACTGAGAATTCAAGGCACAATTATTAGCATACGTACGTTAACACCGCTGTAATAATAACATTTTAGGATAATAACCTCATCATTTTCATAAAATATAATATTCAGAGAGAACTATTTTTACACGAGTCAGAGGTTAATTTAATTTTTTTCAGAGTGTCAAACTTTGTGTCGGAGTGAATTTATGAAAGGTTTTATTCTTTAGCATCTCGACTTGAATTGAAAATTCTAGATTATGAGATTTCAAGTTTCTTAGAAACCAGGTTGACATTTTTTAAATGAAAACTGGTAAAATATAATCTAAAATGGATTTTTAGAATAAGTTAAGAAAGACAGTTCTAAATTGTTTTTATTATTCATGTGATGTTTAAATTTTCAAAATAATGGCGCGTAATGTATGCACGTAGTCAAAAGAAATAACTGCGGAACACATGTAGTTTTTTTAAATGACAATGATTTAATATCTTACATTATATTTAATGTTAGATGTTATTTTAGTTTAATTTCATTTCATTTTATAAAATTAAATTAATTTTATTAAATGAAATGAAATTAAACGAAAATAATTTTATCATACCCAATAATTAAGAAAACTATCATGATTTCAGAAGAATTTTAAACATTTTGTAAATTGAACTATACTTATTTCTCGTTATCTAAAACCAGTTTAAAGCTCACTCTTTAAACGAAAGTCTTGAAAGTAAATGCAGCAACGTACATTAACCATCTGCAGGTAATAGGAACAGAATGCTTTTCTAAAGTCCTTGAGAGCTGAGCCTCTGAAGTGGCTAGTGCTCGAGTAAAGTACACCGCAAGGCTAAAGGCAAGTGTGTCTTTGCCTTCTAAGACTGAGGTGGAAACCAAAGAGCTCATAAAAAAGGGACGAGTAATAAGAAAAAATTACTTAAATACGTCTGCAGAAAATGTTAATGCAACTGATTTCATGAAAAAAAAAACAATGCAATATTTTTGACAATCTAAATGATTTTCACTGAAGTATGAGAAAGGTACGTCCTAGCTTTTAATTGAGTAGGTTGAGTAGTTTTCAGTTGAGTAGAGGGCTAATTCAATATTGAATTAACCTCACTTCTTTTTAATAGCACTAATTTTAATAATCTAAATTTTGAGCAAGTCTCGTCATTTAAATTAAGTTTGACAACCATTAAAAGCTCTACAACTTAGTAGATTTTAACGAAAATGTTCTGTGCTGATTTAGCATGTTTTAATTGTATAAAAATCTACTACTTTTCATGATAATAGTTTACTGAGTTCCGTAGTAATTGTACCAGCATGCCGAATGTTCAAGTTGCTCAAAGGAGGTCATCACACCAGAAAATTAATTGGAAAATTCTGGAATGGAATGATATTGGAGGAGGGTCGGAGAATGACACTGCGGAGGTTACCGGGTCATTACAACGGCTCAGTTATATAATACATCACATTTTACATGAAAATGATGACTGTGCAATGGGTACGATTTGAAGACATGGCAAAAAAAAAACATAAAAAAGTGCTACGAAATACTACAGCATCCAACATATTCTGTTCAGTTCTCTATAACTATTCCTTGTTCCCAAACTTGAAGAAACGGCTGGATGGTAAGATATTTGGGTTGAATGAAGAGGTCAGTACTATACAATGTGTAACTAAATTAAAGCACTTTGAGAAAACAGTTTGTTCAGAATCGTTTACTGAATCGATTTTTGTAATTTTTAATAAAGGTAATATTTTATCCCAAAATAATTAAAACTACATAAACTGCTGTCACACTTCCGCTGTACAGTCAAAACAAACTAAAATGGATGAAATACCTACTACGCTACACCCTTATGCAAGTGCGACTGTGTGCATGCGTAAATTTGTAATGTGACTAATTTTCTCCCACAATCTGTACAAATAATTTATAAAAAAACAGTGTTTTGAACATAATAATAAAAATTCAGTGTATGAATTATGATTATAACATAATATTCTATTTGGGGTGTCTGGTGGTGTTTATTCCAGGACATGTTGTATACAACCCCAATTTCAAGTTCCCTAGTTTCTGCTATTGTGCCGAAAATACATCTTTTAACCAAAAAGGCACTAATTTATTAATCTATGTTCGTAATTATAATACAGACTTTATTTGCAGGTTTTATACATCGATGACTCATCTACCTCATTTCCTTGATCCAAGGTAAGAGTCTACTTACA
This sequence comes from Athetis lepigone, assembly GCA_033675125.1. Classification (NCBI taxonomy): domain Eukaryota; kingdom Metazoa; phylum Arthropoda; class Insecta; order Lepidoptera; family Noctuidae; genus Athetis; species Athetis lepigone. Next base: position 12,496,871 of record CM066243.1, on the reverse strand, counting down.
GTAACTTCATCAAAGTATTCGAAACACTTCGTTCGCTTTTCGCTGGACTTTGTATTGTGGCAAACATGGACGATGTGGACCAAGTTTAAAGGCAAATATTTCTACACCTCGAGGCCGTAGTAGTAGTTTATATGAAAATATTCAGCATCCGGTATGCGGAAGGATAACCGTGACTATGGAAGCAGATTTAGTATAACATACAATATGCTATGTAATTCTAATTATGCAAAACTTTGTAACATTATAATAATCTTTAAACATATTTTTAACAATTTATGGACTAAATAATAATAATGGGCAAAAAGAGGTGTTATAAGTTTGAACGCTATATGTGTGTGTCTGTCCGTCTGTGACACTGTATGACCTATAGGTGCAGTTTTTTATTTGAAAGTAGGTTATCTAGCGATAGTTCTTGGATCTAATTCGTCGGGTCAGTCGTATCAATGTTATCAATTCTTTTGATAACTGTAGTCGCGATCTCAGCTACCTCAGCGTTTTAATTTTTTGAAGTGAAAACTTCTTTAGCGGCGTTGAGCACTTTTTCTGTAATGGGTATAAAATCTTAAACTCGCGTCAGGACACGTGACCCTGATCGAAAAAGCGTAGGACGGATAACAATTGAACGCGCGATAAAAATCTCACACACACTGATACTAGGTACAATTTTCGGGAAAATTGTACCTTGTATCAGTGTGTGTGAGATTTTTATCGTGTCTACGTAGTCGTAGTCGTAGTCGTAGTCGTGGTCGTGGTCGTAGTCGTAGTCGTAGTCGTAGTCGTAGTCGTAGTCGTAGTCGTAGTCGTAGTCGTAGTCGTAGTCGTAGTCGTAGTCGTAGTCGTAGTCGTAGTCGTAGTCGTAGTCATAGTCATAGTCATAGTAGTTTTTTTTTTTATAAAGTACTTTACGACTATTACAATACAATGGACAGGTGTTAATTTCAGAAACATTATAAAAAGTAACTCAATTTCGTTTCAATCTCCGGTGTCAGATATTTTGATTTAATTTGAAGTTAGTAGTAGACTAAGGTATCGTAGCTCATGCAGCCAAGTATTAAAATAAGTATGTATACCGAAATTGAAAAACTCAATATTCTCAGCGCTTGATCTATGAATAAGGTTTTAATACGAATATATAATGCCCATTTCACACGAGGGCAGAACAGTGAGGCAGAACAGTTATAATAATAATAAGTATTTATTTCATAAAAACATGGAACAGTGCACCTATACATAAAGGCTTACACTAAACAGTTTAGAATTATATTGTATAATTATGTAGAACTACATTATTGGACTCTATCCCTTAAACTAGGTCTAGCCTGTATCTTAAGAGACAGGGTTCAGCCATTGGTTTAAACTAAATTGATTATATAATAAGATTTAACAAGTGAGAACAGTGTCGATTTGAATTATTATATTCATATAAACTCTCGAGTCATGAGTGCGTGCATGTGTGTGTATGTGTGTTGTGTGCATGTTTGTGATTGTCAGTGTGTGTATATTAGGTGTTATATATGTAAAAATTGGTAAGTAACAGTAATCCATTGCATGTGTACAGCTTAATAGCCATATATGAGAAGGTTTTCTGTAGAAAGGTAGGAGGATAAAGAGTTGCCTCACGGTTAAAACTTTACATTCGTCATATAGTTTGGTTGTGGGAAACATATAATATTTACGAGTCATCGTTTTAAGAAGCTGGCACAGAACAGTACTGTTTTGTGCGTTCACACAGTAGCAGTACTGTTCTGCCCACTGTTCTGCCCTCGTGTGAAATGGGCATTAAAGCGATTGAAAGCGCTGTGTCAAATGAACAAGCCATTTGTTTAGAAAAAAAGATCAACATATTAGTCTATTGTTTTTCGTCAATTGAATTGACAGATGCCAACATTTGACCAGGTTCTGTGTAATCTGGTTGTTTGCATTTTATTATTATTCCTTTCCGATTTTATCTACCCACTTCGCTTAAACTACGGACTGTGATTTCCTCTTGAAATAGCGACCTCCGGCTGTGATTGACTGATGTACGGACCTACTAAGAACGACGACCTGGCATGGCGGTGGGTGTCACTGTCAAGAGATTAAACGGACATTGCAGATTTAACATGGATTCCCAAAATTATCCTATATTTTGTGTAAATTGCGGATCAGCTTCTGGCTCCATGTAAAAGAGAAAGGGAACATCAATAAGTGTCTTGGAAAGACTTCTGCCGCTGCAAATATATTGGTCGAAAATATAGATGATACTTTTGATGTGACATGATGTTGTTATTTAAGTATTTTGATGGCTTTTAGAAGTCTCAAGTGTCCGTAGTTTTAATTTAGTTTCAATCGAAAACATATATTATTTAGAACCAAAAATGAAAAAACACATCCCTATCGGTTCTTAGGCAAACAATGTATGGACGCATGGCAATGTCCTTTGTTTATATTTTAACCCGTGGAGTAATAGTGTTGGAAAATCTTGGCGAAACAGCTTAATATAAGCTTGCTGTAGATAGAGAGAGAGAGATATAGTGGTCCTGCTAATGGCTTGGGGCAGGCGAGCCAAAGGCACACTCGTAAATAAATGAGCGAATGTGTTTTTGAAGTGAAAACTTCTTTAGCGGCGTTGAGCACTTTTTCTGTAATGGGTATAAAATCTTAAACTCGCGTCAGGACACGTGACCTGATCGAAAAAGCGTAGGACGGATGGATAGTAGACAGCTATAATCAAGTTTTCACTTCTGCCGGCACTCCCGGAGTGCAACCCGTCTTTTTTTTATATTTAAACGTTACTTATTCCTCATGGAAAACTACACTCACATTTTGTCTGGCTTGAGAATCCATAATAATCGTTCAAATTCACACTTATTTTAGTCATTATGGAGTTGCTTGCCCAACAACATTTCTACAAATTCATTTATTTCGATCTATTTATTAATTAACAAACGTTATCTGTTTAAATTATTATTTAAAAGCGTGTCGCGAGTGCGACCAGTGTGTAAGTATAGCGTTTATAAAATGTTATTCATAGTATAGATGAGAATTTTGCGATAATAATCCCAAATTATGTGTGACGAAGCATTAAGGTGTGAAATTACGTTAAATAAATAATAATCCCAGTTTTGTAAGATTTTGACCATCGGATGTAGACAGGTACACGATACCGACAGTCTAAAAATAAAACTCGTATCCAAATCCCATGCGAGTTCTTACGCAAAACAACGTACAACATATAAAAAAGAAAAATAAAAAGCGCAGGTAACACCAAAATCGTTCCTTCCTCTGCAAAGCGAGAAGAAAAAACAGGTGTGTTTTCTTTGTACAAAAATAAAAGTATTAGTACCCAATGCTCGTTTGGCGGGACGTTTTCACGCGTGTACACTGGTTTCCGCGGTGTGACCGCTTCACAAACCAATGAGAACAATAAATTGTGGAGTGTTCAACTCACCGAGAGAGATTTAAGGCAGCCGATAAGCGAGTGTTGTTGAAGGTACTCCCAATGTTGAAGGCGACGCCGGATTTATGCGTCACGGGAATTGGTAACCGTTCAATATTTTGCCGGGAAAAATAGTGCTGGTTCAAACTGAAATCGAATCCAGTTAATGCAGTCTATTACTGCGGAAATTCTTTGATTTGTTTTGTTGGAAATAATGTTTACCCGTTTTAGTACTTATTAAATGGATTTGATTATGTCTAAATGGAATCTAAAATAATAATGTTTAAAATTCTTGATAAAAATTAGGAATACGACAGTAACTCTGTTTGTGGCGAACCACTGAATATTTTATTTTATAAAAAGTTTAGAAACATATTGGTTAATACTTCACTGTTATTCGGGATTTAACGCGTACCTACGTAACTTTTTATTTGTTTTTTGCTGGACGTTTCGGCAGGGTTACACCTGCCATGGTCACAAGCAGACTGAAGTATTAATATGCAACGCGAAAGTTTAAAGTATACTATAACAAATTGGTTCTTGTAAAATAAAATAGTTTACTTTTTTATCGGCATTCACTTAGAAAGAGTTACGACAAAAGTGCCTAAGTAAAACTGTTTAGGGGATCAATATTTATACTTATTAATTTGCGTTACATTAAAACAACAACAACAACAACAAAAACTGATAAGTTAAATATGAGAATGCAGGAGATAAATGATACAGTTATATAATCGTACCTTACTGGGTAATTACAGTTACAAAATAATAACAATATCCAAATCACATACCACACTCCCTCCATTCGCCAATTCTGTGAACAACAATTTTACAGATTTCAATGCGTTAGTTCAGAAGTCAGGTTTGGAATATAATTATTCATTAAACTTATCAAAAACAAAATGAAAATTAATTATTTTTAAGTTTGTTTATAAGTTTTTAATTCATCTACATTATCATTAGGTATTTATTTTTCTTAAATTAGTTTTATCGTAAAGTTTGCCTTCATTATCCATTTAACCAGCTTTTAATACTCTTTAGTTCTTTATATTTTCTTCAGTAGTTAAAACTTGTTCTATGAGTTCATTAATTATTTATTATTCTCGTTTTGCAGGTAACTTTCGCACGTGTAGTAAAACTGTTAACGGCAGCATTACTCCGCAAATGCATGCCATTAACTTAGTTTAATTAATCAAGTTAACCGAGGAAATAACAATAATCTTAATAGTATTTTTTTTAATAGCTGCTCTCCCATTGCTGGGCAAAGGCCTCCCCCAAATACTAAATTATGGTAGATTAATAACTTGATAATTTTGAAGGGTATACTAACCTACTACTAATAAGAGCGCATAGCTATTTGAAAATATAGAAAAAATATATGGGTTTTTTTTTTGAGTTTTTTATTTAAACGTTCGAACTCCGAACGTGATTCGAGACACAATAGAAAGGCAGCGCGACAGCCGGCTGTCGCTTCATCTTCGAAAGGTTAAAGAAATCTATTTTACCCCCCTAAACAATGAAATTCTCCGTAATCCGACATAAACTCATATCATTTCCACGTAAAATGTAAAATGAGCAAAGATAAAAGCAAAAGATATTTTCGTTCGTCATAATGCAGCAGATAACTTTGTCCGAAGAATAACAACGGGATAAAGCGTTTTCATGAAGGTAGGTATGTACGCGTATTGGAGTACAAAGGGTGCATCAATGCGTTAAATGCATACTAAATCGCTCGGAAGCTAGCGGAGGTAAGGAGAGCTATTTTTAGTTTATGGCACTTTTAGATCAATGCTGTATAAATTATTATTTTACTGTGACATTTTCTTGAATCTGGGACAAAGTTTACCTTTTAAAATAAGGAATAAAATTGTCCTGGTTATGAAAGAGCGCAATTCTTAAGTCATATGATATGTTAGTAGCGACAAACCCGGATAAGTGCAAGTCCTAAAAAAAATCCTTTTAGACTTGTTAACAGGTTGTCCATCACGAGAATCGGGTATCAAACATTTTTCAACAATAATATAAAGTGAACCTCGAAAGGACGCGGTTAGATTATAGTATTTTTTTTTGTAAATAAATAACTTAATTCTTAAACACACACATTTTTCCCATTACTCGTGCTATAAGACACACCTTTTGTCACATAACATTAGTTTGAACGCAGTGGTTTTAAAAGGTTTCATTTTTCTTACAAGATACGGAACTCTAAACCTGAAAATTACATTTATGTGAGTGAATTTCGTCTCAAAAACGAAATCAAATTTCATGTTTTCAACCGTTTTTATTACACATTTTTAGTGATGTTATTATAACTGTACAATACTTGTTGAACTAACAGTACTGTTATTCCAATAAAAGAGTTTTATGTACATTGCAGCATGCGAAGACTATTATTAATTAACTATGTACAAAATTAAATATACGTAAAAATTAAGTACATGAACCTTCAATGTTTGAATTTATTTTCAACAAAATTAAATTCATTGATTTATTCGTAAGGCTACTAGAAAACTACCACAGGAATCTAAAAACTGCCTACTGAGAAAACTATACTACTAAGACTAAGGCAAAATAAGAATAATTAATTTTTCAAGCTACTCAAACTACAAATACTGTACAGAAGGCAAGCTGTCAAAGTGACTCCACAGCGAAACATATTACTTAGAATAACAGTCCGGTATTAGTTTAATTAAGTACTTGCAAACTGTGAGAGTATTTTGCAAGTTCCTACAAGAGTATGTGGGAATCTCTCCGGGAATGCAACGAAGTTTAACCTTCCTAGTTCTGGTAATTTAAACATCTGGACACAACGTAAACTTTTCATCTTTCCTCTTCTGTTATATTCAACTAAAAGTAAATTAAATTTCTTTAACATACAAAAGTATTTGTTCAAATAACGTTCGTACATTTACTACGTTTTTGTAAGGGGAATACGTATTACCCGTTGTAAAGCTTATTCACATAAGTTTATTAGCGTCGGAACCTCTCGTGAATGTAACCGCAGATTTTAATTTCGCCGCTTGTGCTCTTAATTTAGTGTGCGCTACTTCCGAGCTCCCCGCGCGCCAGTTTCGCACTCTACCACGTAATATAAAAATGTTTTGGAACATGCTCGAATACCTTTTTTATATAGATTAATGTTAGAGTCTCCTGATGGCCTAGTGGTTAAACCCGCCTCTCATACAAGAGGCTTAAAGTGGCTTTAAATCCGGGCAAGTACCAATGTGACTTTTCAAATCTATATGTACTTTTTAAAATGTATCCGTCCAGGATACATTTTAAAAAGTACATATAGATCACACATCTCGGTGAAGGAAAACATCGTGAGGAAACCTGGACTTGTAGTAAATTTGGGTCCCAAATCGCCTTGAGCAAGCGTGGTGATCAATGCTCGTGCCTTCCCTATATGAGAGGGCTTTGCTCTGCAGTGGGACAGTATAGGCTATTATTATTAATGTTAAAGGCTCTCTGCTACGTGTCTGTATCGAGTGCTTCAATTTTTTGGCAATATAGTTTGTAAAAGCTCCGATAACCTGGAGCGCCTTATGATCACTGGCAAAGTGGACGCTTCAAGGCCTGGACGGAGTCCTAAACGCTAGGCTGATCAGATATCAACATTTGAGATATCGGTCGGCACGGCCCTCCACGAAGGTGTGGATTGAAGCCGATGGGGAGAAACTGTCAAAAAGAAGTTTTGTCAAAGGAGTCCCGATCACCCGATCATCAGTAATGAGGAAACGACAGTAGAGAGGAGAGAGAATGTTCTTACAGATATTCTGCACGAATAAGTACGGAACAAACGGGTACCCCTGCCGGTCTGGTGGCTATTTATTTGCCAGGCTAACCACGTAAAAGGAAATAAATGGCACAACTAAACGATCGGTCGTTTTAAAGTGACTTCTGTACTCTATTTTCTAGTGGAGGGCAAACCGTATTGAATTTCTGATTCCAATTATTTAACATTATTTAAGTGCAATATCGGTATCTAAGTGAGGCTTTTGAAATAATGACAAGGTGCTATTAATAAAGTTTCTCCTAATGGAAATAGTTGGAGGGAACTTATTCAAGTAAATTAATTTTCGACTTACTAAGTTGTTAATGCATGACTTTTTGGCACTAATGTAGTAAATTACGAGCGAGAGCTTTTAAATTTTGCGATACATAAGTAGTGAAAAGTTGAAAACAAACTCTTGGCGTAATTGAAAGCCAAATAGAAGAGAGGCCAGTTAACAGCTACCAAATTTTAAAAGGCAATGAGATTTTAACTTGTACCGGACTCAATTGCATAGTGGAGTGATGACCTTATATACTCGTCTGAAGTTGTTATCCCGCCACGAGAGTAATAACAAACTTATCTTATTAGTACAATATTTTAATTAACAATACTAAATTAGAAAACCAACCAGAAAACACACTAACCGTTCGATCACAAAGCACTCAAATGGTTCAATTAATTATATCAGTTAGTTTTCCAATAATTGCTTCGCTACTTGCCAACGTTCGGCTGAAGTACGTACGTTCTTCTTTCGCTTTGACTTTTTTCATTGACTTCGTTTGTAAAGCTTTGTTGATTTCCCTTAATGGAAAATTTTCAATTTCTTTGGGAAGCCGGTCTCAACCAAATGCGGGATTCTAATTCGGTTCTTTACCTCGCTTGCAAATATAACTTTGTCGTATTGTGTCTGTAGGTAGATGTGTAGAATTCACCTTTGTATGTACTCAATTTCATCTCGATGTTCTGTATTGTCTCTTAGACGTACAATTGGACGAGGAAGCTTCGTTCTTACTTTTTCCGTGGTCCTTTTAAGACCTTTTAAATTACTTCCTAATGCCATCTTGATTGGTGAGATTTAATGGGAATTTTAAAGGAAGTAAATGGAAATTTTGTCAAGGTTTTAACAAATTCCTTGGTTATATTTTTACCTTTAATAACGAGTTGTAATGAAAGATGGTAGACTGCTGGTATTGAGGAGAGGGAAACGGAGACCTATGTAGGGAAATAAATTCGTAATAAAATTACGTTATATAAGTAACGTTTAATTTGAAGTGTAATAATTGCTGTATGAATTATAAATAGAATGAATGACAAAAAAAAAATATGATGTAGATACAAGCAAGAAAGATAGCTTCAATATTTCCAATAAAAACTTATACAATATGGAACTGTCAATTTTATGGAATTGTTCAAAATATACAATCGCCGAGAGAGAGGAAGCTATTGTAAACTATTTATTATTTACGACACTCTTTCGAAGAGCCAATTGTAAGTTGTGCAAGTTCGAAACGGACTTCGGTTCGACTTGTTTAAGGTGAACTCATATTGGTGTTAAAATCATTTACTTAGTTCAAAATCATAAACCAGAAAGAGGACATTGCGACATCACAAAAGAAGGAAATACTACTGCATTTCCCGTTTAGTTATGTAAATCAGAAATTAATATTTTTTTTTAATCATGCTTTTTCGTCTTGAGTCTGTACAAACAATATTGATAAACAAAAAACAAACTTCATTGCTAGACTTCGGGAAAATGGTAAGTAGCGAAAACAGCATATTGAAAACTGTTGCTGAGAGCAACACATTGACTAGCTCTTCGATATTAATTGAACAACATACGTTCAAATATTGTCTAAAACCCAAACAAAATTATATTTACATAGGTTTGCACACTGAGAAATTCTTTTGGTTTACCAATGTAAATATTTTCAATCTGGACTACATTTTGTGAAAGTCGAAGTTGTTTCCTGCAATGTGCACAGAACCTTTGAATTTGTTTCGTAGGTGTGGCTTGAGAGGCGTTTCAGAGCTACTCCTATTTCAATATGCAAGGGGCGGCTAGACCGAGCCATGTTACGTCGTAAATTTGAAGCCACTTCAATAATACATCTGTGGAGTTAAAAAACTGGCCAAATGCAAGTGCAGCTGGATTGTGGCATCTTTCTTTTTCATCGGCTCACTGATGCTTTGAAGAGTAAGTGAAGTCTAGAAACAGTAAGAATGTATCGCTGTGGTCACAACTTTGATATTTTTTCGTGTGTCGAAGGTTTTATTACTACTTGGGCAAGGCAGAAGCTGAGGCAACCATGACATACTGCTCTGTTTAGATAGGCTAATTACCAGACACATGATAATATGTAGTTCTTGACTGACTTTAAACATCAATTCATAGAAAGTTGTAGATAAAAATAAGATACCTAGCTAAAAGAGGAAAAACTACCAAATGGGTTAACCAAGTTTTAAATCCGATCCCAGAACTTTCCAAAAATTTAAATATCAGATAAAATGTCAGATCAGTGATAAATTATATCAGTTTGTAACCCCGTCAGGTATATGGACCACTGATCGCGAGCTAACGGACAACTTCAACCTTTTAAGGTTTAAATAAAAAACGAAATTGTTATAAGATTACTCTCTTTTCTGTCAGTCTGTTAATACTAAAAAGGTCAGGTATTGTACAGTCTTTTCTATTGTAAGAAAAAAATGAATACACAGTAATATGATGGATTCTGTTTGTAATACAGATCAACTACTTAAGTTGGACCAGTCGTCATTGGAGTGGTAAGAAAGTCACAAATTGCAAACCATAACTCCTCTTCAGAAATAGGTTTCCTTGCCAAACTTTGCAACTGTAAACAGTAAAACACATGTTGCCGATTAGCAATGCCAATAGAAAATGATGACTAGGAGTTTGGTGCAGCGCAAGTCGTTAGTCTAACTCCTATGTGCGCTATTAAGCAACCCGCTTTTCCATTATTGACTCCTGCAACTTGTACTTGGCAATAAGTAGTTCATGTCAACGTTGTTTTAGTTAAAGATAACTTTCATCAGGTTTGCTTATGACGAAATTATTACTAAGTTTGCTCGAAAACTTAATGAATGAGAAGCTGATTTGGAAGTCGGGTGTTACTGATTTAGTTTTTTGTCTTAATTATTGTTTGAGGAGTATCCGGGTACATTACAAATATATTTTTGCAATAGTCTGATAAATTGAGTACATTAATGCGTCCTACCCAAATGATGACCATATGAGTTCAATGATTACTGACAAAATAAAATTATAATGCCTGCCTTGACTGGCCCACTTAAACCGGACGTACAAAACTAGTATAGGTATTCAATAAATTTACAGAAAAAAAAATATTTTTAAATTTTACCATACTAAATACTGTTAACACTCTCTACCTATTATTTTCACAGAGCCAGTTCACACAATTATTCTCAACAGAATAAAAATTTCGTCTTTTACATCCGGATATAAAACTTAACTTTCACAATTCTAACTCAATCTACAGAACTGGATTCTGGTCACGCTTCCAAAGTCGTTCGTTTTTTCATACGTGACAAACACACTATTTCTAATTTCCACTACAAAAAACAAGGTGCCAGGTAAAAATTTAAAGCTATATTCGATGCGACCGACCGACTTGGAAGCGGTGAAATGCCTTTTTCAATTCTCCTACGGTATCGGATGCGTGGAATAAAATTCACGTCTTGGTACGTGATCTTTGTGGCACAGATGCCTGGGAAGGCCGTGACTCGAGTCTTGAGTCCCCTTTACAATATGTGAAATTTTGCAACAAAATTTTGGTATTTGGTATTTTAATACGTCACAGCCATTGGTTGGGTATCATTTCTTACATACCATAGTTTTGAAGTCCTACCGTCGCTGCATCGGATATTTACTGACTCTTGGTGGTGATCAAAACAATTTACTTCGTTATCCATCGGATTTTTTACAACAAGGAAAATACATTTTTATTTAATTATTGCCAATAAATTGTCCAGCTGTTGCTGTTTTATGCTATTTTTGTCCGTGGGTTCGATTCTCACCCAGGACAAATTTTGAGTTATGAGTTTCATTATTTGTTCTGTGTTTGTGAGTGTAATTTATTTATAGTATTTATAAATTATATCAGTTGTTCGGTTGTCTGGTATAAGCTATGCTTAGTTTGGGATCAGAGTGCCGTATGTGAGTGTCCCAAGATATTTATTTCTAATTAACATTGCAACGAAGATGAGAGAAAAGAATCCATTAAATATTATTATAATCCACAGTCAAACCATTGCAACGGTTTTGTGGGGCTTACCTTATATTATAATTTACTTTGTGATTTAAAGAAAAATAAATAATAATAATAATTCGCGAGATTACTAAGAATTCACGAGAATAATAAGTCTCAATAATAGAAAACAGTATTATAAATTAATTGAAGAACAAATAACCCGAAAAATACATTCATCTCAATTTTCTGCAAGATTTAAGTACATTTGATAAATGCTTGTTTGCACAACTAACAACTTGCGACTAATCTCTTAATCTGGCTGGGCGTTAAGACGGCTGCACTCCGACACTTGCATTTCGCATTGTCACAACTTGAATAAACCCGTCCAAACTTCGCCATTATTGTTCTGAGATCAAAGGTTTCAAATTTGGATATTAAGTTACCCGTAAATGTTGAATAACTATTCTCCGCTTGAAATTCAGCCAAGTTATATTGTGTTAGAATTTATATAAAAGCTCCATTTTGTTTATTTCAAAGTCAAATCATTTATTTCCATTAGACCAAAAAAAGGCACTTTGAAACGTCATACTTATAAAACAAAAGTGAATCTACCGCCCATTCGGAAATGTTGTTACGTATGGAGAAGAATGGGCAAGAAACTCCATACTTACTCTTTTAAAAAATAGTCGTATTACAAAGTTTTTTTTACATGGTTAGGCGTGATTCAAAATAAATATATAATCCAAAAACCATTTACCAAAGAGCAGTTAATCATTGTCTGTTTGAATTAGCAACCTGTTTGGTTTTGTCTACACTGTGAATTATCCTATGGAGCAGGTCCAGCATGTTTCCAAGCATTTTTATCTTCTATATAATCATCTAATTTATAATATGCTTGTTGACAGAGTGTATTCTTAATATTTCGTATACACAGTGCAGTTACCTGATCTATATGCTAAGAATTTGAAAGTAACTTGCTTTGAACGAACTCTAAACAAGAATCCGATAAAACCACTCACTTTTCTACCATCGGGTAATAAACTAAGAAAGTTGTTAATAACTTTCCTGGAAGAGCTGGGAAAGTCAGTATCGTGTATACTGCAAGTGAGCGTTGTAGGGCTTTCCAAGTAAAACATTATTCTTGCATGTTATGAAACAAGACCTCTTGCCGCGTCTGTCGTTTATTCACGATAGTCTCAAAAATTACAGAACAGATTTTCATGCGTTTCAGTAGAACACTGTGTCTAGGTCGAAATTATTACAAACACACAAACAAAACCCCGGCAAGTCGTTTGCTTTGTCTTTTTTATGATAGATATATTTTTATTCTGTTTACTGATAGGATCATGTTATTATGACCTTATTACAACAAGCTGGGTCTGTATGAAAGACACGCTTTTAGACATATACATATATTTCATTATAGAATAAAACCGATAACTGTAAAGCCGATACTTGTAAAAAATTCCACTAAAGCTGAAGCATATCGCAAGTTACAAATAAAATAAACAGCTCATAAACCCGCAGCGACCGATCAAATCCGCTAAGACTGTGAATTTTTCCTTTTTCCTCATAAATAATTTAGCCAGATATATGGCGGTCTCGTACGAAGCAGACGACATCTCTTGAGGGACGATGCTAAGTAAATGCAGCAGTAATGCGAGCTCAAACCGCCGAGGGCGTAAAGTTGGGGGTACACTGGGGACCGGCCGCAACATAGTTCCGTGACACGGATTGTGCATAACGAGAGCATCTTCGCGAAAGTTATGCTGCGATTATATGAAGTGTGTATCTTGGAACGTATTTTTCAGAATTTTCTGTGCTATTTATTTTGAGTTGTTGTTTATTTTTTGAAGGGATGATTATTATTGCTTTCTTGTTTTGGAAGGGAGAAAGATTTAAATTTGTTTGCATTTGTTTTTTGCTTTCTTTTTTATACGAGGTACTATATATAAAACGCACATCAAGCCGTTATAAATAAATAGTTCTTTTATACTAATTAAAAATAGAGAAATACACAAACTAAACCAGAAAGTCCGAATAATAATGGGCTAAAGTACATTTTAGTATAAATTAATAGAGAATATAAATATATTTTATATCCATAAATACGATGGCCCAATTACAAATTTTCTTAAAAGAAAACTCACGATCTAGCTAAAACCATTATTAAAGAAAGCTGCTTTTGAAACATCGTAAAATAAGTTGTTGATAAGACTTTTAGTTTACTTAGCAAAGAAACAAAGTTTGTGATCTAAAAAAGCTTTCACAGCAGAGCAAAGTTCTAACGTTATGACAACCTTTTAAAAATTATTCGGTATTTGCATTAATCAACATGTCAAAATTACTTCAAACCAGTATTGTACAAATTAAGTGTTGGAAACTAAAACTTAATTCACTGTCATTTAACATTACTCAACGTATTAATAAATTACAATAATACCAGCCTATTACTGTTTAACAAAAGTCTCGAATTGAAAAAGTAACCTAGGTATACAAAACAAAAATAAAAAGTATTTACATAGTTTCCAATAACTTAATAGCTAATTAAAATATTTTTGAAACTTTCTCAAATATTAATTAAATAAAAAATCACATCATTTAACACAATTGGCTTAGTGTACAGTATGCCTATAGCTTCGGCGAGTGCATATCATGATAAATAGATGTCAGTCCACACGTGCAGGGAAATCTGAGATAGACTCGACCTTACTCAGCAATTTATCCAACTTTGCCTACTTATTACATAAAACCGTATAACTTTTTTAATCCATCAGAGACGGGGCATACGAAGCGTATAATTTGAGTAGCGAAATGTGTCAGTCAGGCTTTCTGCGTCGACAACTGTGACGGACGTCGCTATATTCGCGCAGCGTATTTTTGGCTATTCGTTTTAAATAACTGATATTATAAAGAAATCATATTTTACGCGGTTATATTCTTTAAAGCTTCTGATAAGTTGTGTAGGTACGACAAACAATTTTGAATTTGTTACTTCGTTGAATTGACTGGCTCGTTAATAAGTGTTTAGTGACCCTGAATGCTAAGCCGGAGGTAGTGGGCTCCATTCCCTCGAGGACAAATCTTTGGGTGATGAACATGATGGAGTTTTTTGAGTCCGAGTGTAATTTATCAATAATAGTGTATGTTTGTGAACTATATAAGCATGTATACCGTTTGTCTGGTTACCAAAGTACTGTTGTACTGGTTCTGCTTAGTTTGTCATCCCACGATATTTATTTAAACAAAGTGTTGAATTTGTTCTTTTCATTGATTTTTCTTCAAAAGGACATAACGTGCACTGTATAGAAAATTAAATAAATCACTAAGTATACAGTTGAAAACGAGGGACTCGGTGTGCTCATCGCGTTGGCAAGCGCATTTGATAAAATTGATGTCAGTGCTCGCGGAGACGCGTCGTCTACTACAGTGACACACGACTACCTGTGACAGCCGTGACTTTACTTGCAGATTCTACAGGATCGCATATTCCTTATTCTAATGTTATTTTGAAAAGAAACTTTGTTTTTTAAAGTAGTAAGACACTTATGATGCAACTTTCTAACTTAAGGAGTTAAGCGTGGATCAGGTTTACGTAAGAAACAATAAATGATTTTGTTTATCGAGGTTTTTATTCGTATTTAAATCCATAGTAATAATATTAGGGACTACTTGTCTGCCAGTCTGTGGTCAATCGCTCGAAATGATCTTGATCAGATATAGAAAAAGCTTGGTACTTAGGCGATTCACACACGGCACCGCGTGCCGCCGCGGAGGGCGGTGAAGCGGATGTCATGTTGTATAAGACACTTAGAAATCCGCTGATACCTAACACACGAACACCGCTCGACCGCGCGGTAGAGCGGTGCTCTCGCCGCCACCGCCTCTCCGCGCGGACGTCCGCGCGGTGGGGCGGTGCCTTACACACGGGACGCCGCATAACCGCGCGGATCATCGTGTGCGCAGGACGTGTTTCAATTTAAAATTGATTTCGATGTCGAAAAGTTTATTACGGAGATTGAAAGTCGCTCTGCTATATGGGACATGAAAAGCCCACAATACAGTGACTCCTTAAAATGAAACAATGGGAAGAAATTGTTATCTTATATTTAGAGCCATTACAAAATAGTGACAAAGATAAAAAAGAAATAGGTAAGTTTAAAAATTAAACTTATTTTTAAGCATATTTACTTTGCCACGGTAGCGGGTTCTCATTTACAAAATAATTAGCTAAATTATTACGGATCGCTGCAGCACTTGTGCTTCCTCTGCAATTATTGTCTAAAGGTTAGGTATATTAACTATTGCCTCTGTCTCGTGGTTCGTATATAAAATATCTTTAAAATCAACGCCATGTCTTTCCCTAACAAAATTATGAAGTATACAGCATGCTTTAATAATTTTTATACATAAATTTCTGTTTAGGTTCAAAGGACGTTAAAATATACGCCATTTATGTGTTAAAATACCGAATGCACATTCAATATACCTACCTACGTGCCCTGCTCAAGCGATAATTAAAAACTCTTTTAGTGTAATTTAAGTGATGCATTAAATCGATCCGCGCGGTCAGGCGCGTAAACCGCCTAACCGCGCGGAGATTTGCTAAGAAATCCGCTTCACCGCAACCGCCCTCCGCGGCGGCGCGCGGTGCCGTGTGTGAATCGCCTTAGAGAAGGACTTCGAGTCAAAGATTAGTTTTTAAATCGCGACTTAGTCCACGCGAAAGTCGGTTATCATACGAAGTCACGTGTAAACTTTTGAACCTATTTCCATATAGACTGTGAAAGTTAAACTCTTACAATTCCAAGAAAAACAATAACCATTTTCCAAAGTGTAAAGGTGCACTTGAATATTGAAATGGTCATAACAGTTTCGGTAATGTGCTCTAACGCCTAAACATTCGGTTTTGCCCATCTAACTTAAATAAAAAAAAAAACGTTCAAATATTTAATTTAAATATACAAACTTGTAGAAGTTTATTGTCAGACAGTCAAGTTAATTCAAGATTCAAAACAATTCCCGGATATTTATAGCTAAAATTAACATTCATGTTGATTTGACCTTTAGTATTAACAGTAGAGAAAGATGTTCGAACACGAGGTTCATTCGGTTCCTCGCTTGCCTAGTATTGTTTACCTTTGAAATTGAATATAACGGCAGCATTTTCAGAGGGATAGTGGGGTGAAAATTTAATTACACTATGTTGTTTCTGCAACCATTTTGAACTAGAGAGCAATGTGTTGGTTAAGAATTCTAGTGAAGATTCAGTCTTGATAAAACTATTTTGTTAAAAATTGTAATTTATATTCCATCACTGTCCAGGCTTTTGATTATGATGGGGTCGATTATTAATCACTAGTTTTTGCCCGCGACTTCGTCCGCGTGGAATAATAGTTCCCGTTCCCGGGGGATTTCTGGGATGAAAACTATCCTATGTCCTTTCTCGGGTCTTGGACTATAGCTGTACCAAATTTCATTCAAATCGGTTCAGTGGCTTAGGCCTGAAGAAGAGACAGACAGACAGATAGACAGACAGAGTTACTTTTGCATTTATGATATTAATAAGGAAGAATGGATTTTACTAGTTTCTGCCAGTGACTTCTTCTGCCTGTCAGTCAATTATACCATAAACATTTGGCACTAGCAGTATAGTGCAGATATCGAAAGAATTTCTGTAAAGAGCAACAACACACATCGAGATTATCCTCTAAAAACAATAATGGTTTATCTTTTTATAATTCTAGTACAGTAAACATCGTAATATTTATTGGGCCAATATCACCATTACTGCTTTAATCGGCAGCAGAAGTTTTCCTTCTTTGAATTGTCTTGTCAACCATAATGCACTTACTCGTTTTTCTTTCAAATCATTTTCACTCAAACCAATCGATCTATTTTATTAGACCTTTTTCCCCTCTCTGCATCTCTTTATATTCATAGCTCTCGTAGAGCAAATTCGGCAATATTTTATACCTCGTAAAAGCCATAATCTGAGAATAAAATACCCATTTTTAACAGTTTATCAATACAAAAACTGCAATGTCAATTTAAGCTATAGATAGCAATTTATATCAGGCATAAAATAAGTTAAAGTTGGCCCTAAGTCACATAAATTTTATCCGTCTTCTTTACATGTCCATACCAAAGAAACCTTTTTCCTTATCTTTTCTAGTCACTTCCATCTGAAAGTTCTCTGCATGCAATCTTTTTTTACATAAGTGTATGGTTTTTATTACCTTCCACTTAAGTAAGAAACAAAGAAGAAACTACTTTTTCTACACTCTATTTTTATCCAAAGTCCTTTTAAAGTGGTGACAACGCCATCTAAAGTATTTCAAAGCGTTTTCATGTACTAAATGTGTGAAGAGAAACTGAAAAATCAACTCATGTATAATATATCATTTTGATACATAAAGCCTTCACTGAATGTGGTAGTAGAAAGAGAGCTTGTGGCGTACAATATTTTTAGATAAGTGATTTTATTACTGCGTATTTCCAGACGGTATTTTAGTATGGCACTGTTTGTTGAAACTGTTTTCAATAAGGGTGTTTTTGTATGACATTGTTTTTTGTTGACGTGGAACAAACTTACTTTCTGCCTCTAATTTGTATTTGGTTATATAATTTATTCTTTGAAATAAACTTGTTTTGTGATTCTATTATACGATAAGTTTGTCGAAAGCATACAATTTTATTGTTTGCCGAAACTGTAGTACGTCTAAAATATTCCAACAGTAAAGTGAATCATGATAGTGTGCAAACTAAATTTAAACGGTGTTAACATAAAATTATATCAGATAGAAATCCTCACGAAACCGCAAGCTGCAAGCATAAACAATTTCAGATAACCGACTTTATCGCTATAAATTTTAAAATGACATTATGGAATAGTACAATCATGCACATCGGCTTCCTGAGGATGCATAGTGGTTTATGACGTCACTACAAAGTTATGGCGGGGTGTAGACGACGTAGAGTGTCGGTCATAAACACACGCTATAAAGCGGGTGTGGCCGGGTAACGACACTACATTACAATGGTTATTTGAGCTTTTATGAAGTTGAAATTTCAAATAAGTACAATAAAGTTGTTTGCGCTTGTGTGCTTACGTGTACCTCGATGGGTTTAATAAGTTTTAATTGTGGTATGTTTTGTAGTTTCAATTGATTTCTGTCGGTTCTAGAAAAATTACGTTTGTTAAATAGAAATTAATAATTGCTTGGTCGCAACTTTTGCTTCTTCTGGGAAATATTTTGTTGTTATATATATAATCATTTATCAATACCCGTATGTATCGCGTCTTCGAAAAAGCTTTTTACTGTTTATATATTTACACTGGGCCATATATTATAGTTCAGTAATTTAGTAGAATAAGACATTAATTTTAGCAACAGTAAACAAAAACACAGTTTAAGTGCATTATTTTACAATTCTGTGTACGCGAAAGAAGTGAAAACTCGGATTTTCAGTTTTCAATATTGCACAGCTGTAAAAGTTCGCTTGGCAATAAAAGTATTTTTGTAGAACGTATTGAACCCGTGAACTTACCGTATTGTGCCCCTCCGAGATGCAAAACTTTCCGCTTAATGGAACACAATTCTTGTACTTTGTAGAGCGTTCACCGCAAACGTGGACAATCTCCTTATACAAGTACATACACTAATTTATGATTCTTTACTTCCTACCTTTCAGCATAACACGATTTCTCATTCTATTTCTTCCTGACTAATAGTGAAACTGTTTACATTATTTTCTGATTATTTTAAGTGAATGGATTTTTTTAGCTGCAATAAGGAGAAATTCTTATTTATTTATTTATTCAGATGGAAAACCAACAGCTATACTTAAAATAATGAAAACAGCTGATTAAGTAACATAGAGCCAATTACAGGTTTTCACGGTTAGAAACAGTATACATTATAGAGGATCTAAAGGATCACTGTCATAGCACAACACAATTTGAAAAGCATGAAAACTAAAAATAATGCTTACGCTAATGGACATCAAAAGGAAACTAGTACATGACACTAACTATTAGGATTTGAAAAAATTAAGGTTAACCTGCTTACGCTCTGATAGGCTTTTGGTAGTAAACACGTCCCATGAAAACTCTTTACTTATTAGGTTGAGATCCTTGCTCGCTCGCACTAAGTAGGAATTCTGCCTGTAGTTATATGAAGAAGAGGGAATTGAATTGAGGGAATAGGGGATTTTTATATCTGAAATATTCTCGGATTGCTTAAAATGCCACTATAGTAAACCATATTATGATCATAATATTAATTACATTACAAATTTTAAATTTTGCCAGCCTAGTTTGGAATCTTTTACGAAGTAAAATGGCCCCAGACATTGAAAGATTTTTAATTTCATTCGTATTTCATTGCTGTCATAATAAATGATCTGCTAGAGTGGCCATCAAGCCACGCTGGACTACGAAAATAGGCCTCGTTTTTAAAGGAAAATACAGGCCAGAATCATTATGCAAGTGCTGGTATGTCCCGCTGTACGTCACTGGCCGGGTATACCTGTCCGGCCAGGTTCAATATTTATCCCGCCGCGCCGGTTGACGAAGCTACGTCGGTCAGGCTAGTTGTATGCAACGCATGCAGATGAGTTTGTGTGACATGGACGAATAAATTACGTTCACAAAACTTTACTCATTCAAACAGTGAGAGTGTTTTTTTTTCATATTTTTAAAGGACTTTTGAAAATAGTTAGCTGTTATAAAACAGTGACAAAACATAATCCATTGTTGTTGCTTAAAATAAATAAGGAGATTTACACATAAACTACAATGTCGCAAGAAATTAAAGTCATGCCAATATATTTAGAGTCTCTTAAGAGAGTGAAACATAAATGTACGAACAGTAGTTTATACAGGTAAGCTATATAATTTTTGCTGGATCATGCTCAACACGGATTACACAATAATTCAAATAAAAAAAGAAACTTTTTTTCAGCCTTGATAACTCTATTAACCTTTTGACGACCAACCGACAGCCGGCTGTCGGGCTGCTATTGTCTTTCTATTGTGTCTCAAATCACGTGTGTTCGAAGGATTAATTTTCAATTGTCTTAAAAATGGCCAGTCTCTAGATCTCACTACTATCGAAACAAGGATAATCGCATTGTGACAACTCATAGAAAATATGCCAATTAATGGATAGTGTATAAACCATTGTATAGCTATGACATGCACATTTACTATACCTACAAAACCAAATCACAGAAATATTCACTTCCAAACTTGTTTTCAATCAATCTATCGAATCGCAGATGCGGTTCAGAAAATTAGGAAGATAACGAACATTCGATATTGGACACAAACACTTCTGTTAACCCAGATACAAGTTATCTGTCAGTACCAAACAATAGCAAAGATAAATTGGTAAACAGTAGAATATCGACGAGTCCTTTGCCGTAATTTTTGCGAAGAACGTTGTGAACAAAAGATCCTTTGTACTGTCCGTAACGGATACCTGAAAAAAGCTAATTGGCGACCGCCTACTTTCGTCAAGAAAGAAGATAAATAATGCCGAGGAAACAACATAAAAACTATGACTAGCTATTGGGAAGTAGCGTCGGCTTTTGATGACAAGCAATCTTGATACTGGCCTTTTGTTAAAAGGCTTTTGGTTGCCGAATACAATTTCAGTTTCGTTCTATTGTCTTCTGATTACACACATAGATTGACATTTAGATATAGAGTAAAGTTTATTTTGGTCCCCTCTTTATTAAGAACGGACCAAAATAGGCACTTTACTCTTTATGATATTTTATTAAAAGGGAACATTTATGCCCTTACTAATAATCACTGTGTAAAGTTATGCAATGAATAAAGCCTGTGTAACGATACATTTTTTGACGTATAAACCTGTCATAACTTTATGCAGCGTTTATTAGTAAGGCGGTTAGGCTTTAAAATAGCTTCTGATTGAAACTTGACTCAAATATTTATCCCAAGCTCAAAGGACAACTATTATCAGTCGTCAAACGGTCAAAATTGAAATTTAATCTGACTAATCCCCCGTCAATAGGACTAACTAATACTGTAAGTGCGGTTATACTAAGGGCCAAAGGGATGGACCATTTCCTTTGTGAACTTTAACTAAGTTAATCGGGCAAGTTATGTAGTTAGTGGCAGAGGACAAATTCATCACGTTTCACTGGCGACTTGAGCGTGTAACAAAATTTTACACCTTATAAAATTTAATTCGCTACCTTACCGAACATTTTTCATTTTTATGCATTCTGTTTTTGAACGATTTTTCAATATAAATGTTAGTGTAACAGCTTTGACGATTTATAATCTGAATGTGATTTCATATATTTTGATTAAAACGTTCACGCTGACGAAAATTGTTACAATGTCAAATGTTTGCAAAAAAGTTGGTGTCATTTGTGTTTTGAAACTAAAGCAATTAAGTTAAATTGGAGTTTTTAGTACCAGGCGTCTGATTTTAGTGAAATATGGATGTGTATAAATGTTGAATAAATTGAACAAAGTTTTACTTTATAATGTAAATATACAAAAAATATAATTATGTTCATGTACTTATGTACAAAGAGTAGAGTAGTAAACCAACTGTTCATAAATCACAATACAATTAAAAAGAGGTAGTGTCGGTGTGGATCAGAGTATACCAATGTTCTTTTTTCGGTCTACCCAAGGTCTCTTGCAGACCACTTGTTTTGTTGCCTGCGGCACCAACAAAAACCAAATAGTGTAATGCATCACAGTTTAATTAAAACGAGCAACAAACGAGGTAGTATAAACACAGTACCTTATGTCCCAAAGGTGTATAAAATTCTTCTTTAGTAGTTTTTGCCACAAACAACATAACTGACTAAATACTGTTTAATTTTAAAATTAGGTGCTGTATATTGTGATTGTTATTTTATAAGTATATTTAACAACTAAGCATTTCCTGACCTGAGTCACAGGTTTTTAACCTAGTTCAGGTAAATATGCAATTGTACCTACTGTAATTTAATACGTGAGAAATTTATTGTATTATGCCTTACTTACTTTCAAATAAACAATTTATTTATTTTATTTTACATAACAAATAATGTACTGCATCACAGTGTAATTAAAACAAGATAGTATTAGCGAGAACTGCATTATACAAGGTTCAAGTGTCTATAGATACCTTTTCAGTAGTCTACTAATAATATAACAAAAAATTAAGTCAGTTCAAAATATAAATACCTAATGCATCACAGTGTAATATTACATAGAGCTTATCTAAGTAGAAATGACGCGCCGCACTACAGCATTTTACGTACACAAGTAAATTTAACGTGTGGATAATGAAGTAGTTTTATTTAGACAAGGTTTAACAACAAATAAATACATTATACTTTAAACTTTCGCGTTGCATATTAATAAACGTCAAGCGAAAAACAAATAAAAAAGGTACGTGCGCGTTAAATCCCGTAAAACAGTAAAATAACAAATAAATATTGTAATAACACTGTGATGCCAGTGTAATTAAAACGACCAACAAAGCGAGATAGCATTAGCTGGGACCGCAGTACACCAATGTCTCACCGGTCTATAGATCACTTCTTCAGTTATCTGTGGCTCGACGTTGATTGATGGCACCCTGAACAAGCTCCAAACTCTACGAAATACGTCTCTGTACATATTTGCTGAATTAACATCTTTTTGAAAGTCTTTGGACAAGTAAAATTAATCATGTTCGTGATTAAAACTCATGAATTATGACATTGACAGCTAATATAAATCATTAGTTTTATCTTAAGGTAATTACGATTTTTTAAATATTGCGTTCGTTTTATTCGATTGCGTTAATAAAGATTTTCTATGAGTAATGTTCATGTATGTTTAAAATGTTGTTGCATTTTAACATTATTTGTTAATTACACTTTATCGTAATTAATTGGTAGATATTGTTTATTCCGCCTAAATAATTACATAATTACGAAAACTTATTAAACGTAGTTTAGCTTCATTTATTGTAAATCGTGGTAACGTACTAGAGAGAAAAGGTACGGATTGTCGATTGACATCAAGTACCACCCACATTGTCTCACACCACAAATAATAATATACAAAAGCACAGAATGTTAGCACAAAGCTGTACAATGTACCAAACTTTTAAGTACTCGTAAATATAAAACTAAAGCGACCGAGCGCCGAGGAAGCGCCATAAACAATTTCTTCTAATTAATATTTGACTGAAAGTTAACTTACGTGCATCTTTTAAATAAAAATATTTTACTTGAAAATATGAAAATTACAGCTGCCTATAAATGGAACCGTATTTGATACTATGTAGAAAATAAGTGCCTAAGGACCCAAAATTTTTACATAAACATAATCTCTAAAATTAACGTGCTGTAGACTGTGTAAATATTTACATACTAATTTAGGCCAAGCACATCTAATTAAAAACATTAATTACTTGTACCCTTAACAAATTTGAAATTATTCGTACACAATTCTCTTTAATTTTACAAAATTCGGTTAGTACAAAGGCAATAAAAACTGTAAGTGAAAGAGTGCTTTTAATTATAGCTACTCTTTTTAAGCAGTAATAAAAATAATTATTATGTTCAAGCAAAACAGGTGTTATTAAAATGAACAATATTAAGATGTACTCCGATAATAAACGTGAATTACGAAAAGTGAGAATAAGTACCTGTTATTGTGAATTACAAATTCATTACTACCTCTTCTTCACGCCTAAATCACTAAACCGATTTGAATGAAATTTGGTACAGAT
This sequence comes from Athetis lepigone, assembly GCA_033675125.1. Taxonomy (NCBI): domain Eukaryota; kingdom Metazoa; phylum Arthropoda; class Insecta; order Lepidoptera; family Noctuidae; genus Athetis; species Athetis lepigone. Next base: position 12,472,694 of record CM066243.1, on the reverse strand, counting down.
ATAGTCAGGGAGGGTCCTTTCCCGGGGAAAGGACATAGGATAGTTTTCATCCCGGAAATCCTCCGGGAGCGGGAACCGCGCGGACAAAGTCGCGGACAAAAGCTAGTGTTCTATAAAGTGTTGACTTCAGGATGAAGGGCACTGCTTAGTCTCTCTGAAATGAGGTGAGCGGGCAAAGTACTATAGTCGACTTAGCACACTGAATAAGCAAACTGAAGTGCCAATAGACAAGTCGTATAAGCCGTACAACCGACGATCGTTGAGGTAGACGAGATCTTGAGTGGAGATTGCAAATCGTAAAATGTAGGGTCGGACGCCCTCGGCTAAGAGGAGTGACAACAATAGCAAGACGGCTGCTAGCAGTTGAATAAGAGTTGCTATAAACTATATTTGCATTAAAGTTTAGTCGATGATAAATGTGCTTATTATAATTATGCAACTATTTGATTAAATAATTGTAATAAACGAATGGCGTGTGATAATTATAAAAAATTCAACACCATTCTCATTAATTTTGTGTGCTTTAAATGACGGGTAGAAATTTTACCAAGAAGAGCATTGCGAAAAACTTGGTTAATTAAACTTGATACAGCGCATTACGTGTTGTTTTATTTCAGAATCAAAATAAATGAATAACATGTAACCAAGTAATGAATGTTTATATTGTCGAAAGTATATTTTTTGTTCTTTGTCACTTTGACTCTTGCCAGAGTGATAGTGGTCATCACTTCAGGTGTTGGTGGCAAGCTTCACAATACGCGCGTCCCCACGCTTCTCTGATGACCGCCTTCCTTCGTGTATTCACGTAGGTAGTGATGATGTTCTGTATTTTCTATTGGTACACCTCATAGACGATCTTCCTCATGGCCTGGTACCTTTAACCCTGGACCACAAATTACTTAATAGCCACTTCCCCACGGCGCTATAAGGGACCTAAACCGGAGAGAACATTAAGAATTATAAATGTTAAGAATATAACGAAATATCTCATCATATGTCTACGTTGATATTAAAACTAAGAAGTCCAATTGTGTAGATATTAGAAATGGTGTCCCTGCTATAACTCGTATGTATTTTTCTTACTTAAGAGTCTAATGCACAACCACCGCGGTGCAGCAAGCACAAGGTCCGTTAAATTCATTTATTCACATAACGTCGAGGCACCGATATAGCTACAGACGTAAATGGCAGTGGCGTGCCTTTCATAGAAGCCGAAAAGCCGGGCTTGCTATTCAAAATTTGAAAATAACAAAAAAAAAACACCTTTGAAATAGTGTAATATCAGTTTTGTATAAAATCTACAAAATTTAAAAATTTAAACTTCGCGCGGTAAAAATTCAGCGCACGGGCCGGTGTAGTTACTATTTCCATGCCACAAGTGCCGTGCATTCGTTACGTGCGTAGATACAAAATGAACACAACGCGCTTTCAAGGTTTTATAGTGCTAATTCACTCGCACTCGTTGGCTTCTTACGGGGCTTAACCACAGCTTGTCCCTTTCACTCAAATTCATTCAACTTTTAAAAATACGACAGAATTTTTCGATGTTTGATGAATGAAATTCGTAGTAAAATTGACGAAATTATGCCAGGCTTGTGAATGTGTTAGTTTGACGAATTTGAACATTATTTTAAAGGAATAGAGATGTAATTTGGATGGCGTGCGAAATGCAAGCAAGATAGCGCGATGCATGTGCGTATTTCTCTCTCTAGAGGAATAATATTTTCCAATTAGTTCTAACTTTGTTTTGAGCGGTACTGGAGCTTTTTTATACGAAACATAAACATATTTTAAAATATGAATGTTTTAAAGTATTGTGTAACTTTTATCAGTTTATTTTGTTTTAACGTTTGTGAATTTGTGATTAAGTTTCTGTGTTTTACCTTTTAATAGTTTTAGTAGAAGATGCATTCGGAAACGCATGCAATTGTTACTTGTGATGGATTAAGGTGTGTGAAATCATTACTCGGGAAGGTAAATACTTTGAATTTTACAGACAAATACCATTTGTAACGCAATATTACCAAAATCATTAATTTTATACATGAAAATTGCCTAAAAAACAGCTGTTGGTTGGTAGAATTAAAACCTTCATCAACTTTTTACGCGGGCGTTTTAAATTAGAATATAAATATAATTAAATAATATTGGTCATATACTTAAACTCAAGCGGCTCCAGAATAACTTGCTCTAAACAAATTATGGAACGATACAACAAACGGCTTGTGATGTGACTGCTGATACGTATTTGTAAATCTATTTAGTGATAGGTACCATGCCTTCAGTCACTCAGTGTGCTTTGTTGTTTGTCATCTGTAGTAAAGAAGCGAAGAATGAAGGTAATTATTTATGGCCGTTTACAATGTAAGTGTATTAGAATTTTTTATTTTATATTATAAAACCATTAATTATTTTTGCGCCATCTATTGGTGGCGAAAGTCAGCCAGCGAAATTCAAGAGCGCCAGTATTTTTTTAATAGATGGCTCTTACATCAAGTGAGGCGAAAAACGCAAAAATGTGTGTGATTTGGCAAAGCAAACTTTACAGTTTTTTTTATATATCGGGCTTGCCCTAATATTTCAAATTTTCCCACCTAGGCACGCCACTGGTAAATGGACTTTAACTACATACTATTAGGATTTCTAATAAATTGGTCAACGGTAGGTAAGGTCAACCGTACATTGAAAGCCATAATGATTATTTTTGAATTGTTTTGTAATAGTAATTTGAGACTTTTTCCTAAATAATGTTTATAAGAAACTTTCGAAAGCCTTAACAAACGCATCAAAAGTTTGAATTCTAAATAATTTTAACAAAAAATTATTTGACTTTTTGTAGATACTTAGTTAAAAAGCATGTAGGAAAGATTTATCAAAAAATCTTAAAAGCTTTAAAACATAATAAAAATGATGATAAGACTTGATTAAAAAGGTCTAACTTGTCACCTACATATTTTATTTTTAATAAATGCTGCTCATTTAATGTCAAAATTAAATTGAATAATAATAAAATAATTGCTTCGATCAAACTAATGACGTGTGTAATTGTGTTACCAGTTCTATTTAATATAGTGTTTGCGGCATTTTAATAATTAATTAGTTAATTACCATTGAAAGTTAATACAAAAATGTTGTTAAATCATGCCATTGGTTGTTATCTTTTATTTTCTTAGTAAGTCTTATAACTGTGTTGAATACAATAAAAGCTTGTTAAATGTTAAAATGCTTTTGTGATGAATGAAACCTAAACACAAATTAGCAGTTAAATAATATTTAAATATTCATACTTGTCATTTTTCATTAAGAACAATGAGTAGGATGTTATTTATAACGTTAAGAGCTCAGCGCGACCGCATATTTCACTTTTATGTATACACTAAAATGTAAACAACAAGATGGCCGCCATTCTTTGCAGTTATTTTAATAAACGACGCGTCGAACACTGCAAGAATTAATTTGATTATTTTCACGACTTAAGTAGTTGCCTTTAGCCCGTTTTCTGTCGAGGTCAGTTCTACGAATTGATATTATGTTCGTTAATATCGGCATTCGTAGTTATCTGACCACAAAAAAGCCCTTGGGCTACGTTTAGAATACCGAAAATTAAATAGCTTTCCAAATAGTTTTTGATGTATTTGTTTGTGTTAAATGATATATGATGACTAGTGATTTTGCATCACTGGGTGTCAAATCTCGTTTACGTGGTTGTGAGTTCGAAACCGGGTATGTACTCGTACCAATGAACTTTGTCAATTGATGTGTACTTCTAAACACATCACGTGACATCCCGTGTTGGACGTAAAACCGTTGATTCCGGTGTCATTGTTTGTCCTGTGTCTTGGTGTTATTTATCTATAATATGTATGTATTTAAAATTATATAAGTATGTATATCAGTTGTCTGATTACCATAACACAAGCTCTGCTTAGCTTGGGATCAGATGGCCGTGTGTAAGATGTCCCAGGATATTTATTAATTTATTTGACAGTCATTACGGGTAGTCAAAAGCCAGAAAGTCGGATAATCAGTCTCATAAAAGGTATCGTGCTACACAGTAACCGCGCTGCGAAGGTCTGAAAGACGATTGCTCTAAGTAAAATATTACATACATAGTGGAAACCGACCCCAACATAGTTGGGAAAAGGCTAGCGAGATGGATAGCTTGTGTTTAAACTTGGAACACACAAAAGAGTGTAATAGTATGAGCCTGTGATTAAAAGCATTCCCAAAAAACTGTCCTGTTTTATCACAGAAAAACTCACCAAAACTTTTTACCATCCTTTGATGAACCCAAATAGATTTATCATTGTTAAGAGCTCTTCCGGGTTGGTCTGCCCAATTCCCTTTTAGAATGAAAGAGCATTTTTATGTCATTCATTTCCGCTTCTAAAATAAATCGTAAAAAACTTGCCGCGTCAATGGAGATTTAGACGTTGAATTCATTTGCGGGCTCAAAGAAACAAAGCTGGTTCTGTGACGTCACAGCTTTGACTCCGAGCCACCGACACTGTTTATGTCCGTCTGAATTGCATAGCGCGACGTAACCCAAGTTTTTTTCACACAAAGCAATCGTGAAATGTTTATTTCAAAGGGTTTTTTCTGTTCTGCTCTGTAACCAAACATTCGCTGTAAACATACTGGGATGGTATGAGAACGGCGGTTTTCTTTGTATCATTCTGGAAGTTTTGTTGACTGAGTTGATGTGACGTGAGACGTGAAAACGTACAGGATATTCATAACACAAGTCACTACACGACGTGTCTTTTTTACAAGATCTGTTTACTCAAACATAGGGCTTGGTAATCTTGAGTTTTTATTTGTAATTTATATATTGGTCTATCTATACATATATAAAAAAGTAAACTGACTGACTGTTGATACATCATCAGCCCAAACCGCTTGTCCTAGTGACATAAAACTTGGAGGGTAAGTTCTTTGTGAAGAGTAATTATCCACTAAAAGCATTTTTTTTTAAACTCAACCCATAAAGGTAGAAAATGGGCCATGCGGGCTAAAGCTTCAGGTCTAGTAATTTAAATGAAAACTATCCATCAGTAATTATGAACCCAAAAAGAAATCCTAGAAACTATAACAAGCTGTCATAATTAAAACCCTAAACTCTATTCTTTTAAAACTAGAACACAATTTTGCACTAACTTCATTACCATTACCTTAATAGCATTCTCTTACCTTTCTGTTCTAATCTCCCTAGTCCAACATGTAGGGTATACTTATAAGTATATACGTTTGTATGAATAGCAACAAAAAGAGGCTTTGCCCCGTTCCTTGGGGCATTAACTTGGTAATCTTTATTAACGAAGGGGACACCGCCCTCCATGGGCTTTTAATATACGCTCGTTTGCCACAAAACTCTTTATCTACCAACTGCTGGGCTGGAAAAGGTGCACAATAAGCTTTTTTGCTAAAGATACTGGTCACTTATTTGTGTGCGGTCAGTCTGTAATGGAATATTTAAGTAGGTTCTGCATTTATATAGTTTAATTAAATGAAATTGTGTGTTTGAGCATGTGATAAATAGTTTTTGAGATATAATACTCATTATAATAGTGATAAGATACTTGTAAAAAAATTAGGGGACATCCCTTCCAGACATGGGAAACAAAACAACAAAAATTAAATATACTCGTAATAGGTACCCAAACAAAGTTGAAACAAATTCAGTACGTTACTAAACAGTCCACATGATATCGAATTTGATTAGGTTTTTTTTTATTATTTTATGATATTGTAAAACAGGTTTGATTGGTTATGAAAAACATCATCTTTTAGAATATTTTAACTATTCAACTAAACAAAATCTAATTTAAAAAGGTTTGGTAGATTTTGTGTTACTAAGTATTATCCGCGCGCTTGGGTTACAAACAGGTATCTTGAACCCACGCCCCAGATATTACCACCTTGCGTTCATTCTAGGATATTATCCAGCACACACTACGTGCCTAACACAATGTAGGATACAATGTAGGATTCTCCTGGTAAGGGATACAAAGTAAACATTACAAAGAAATACCTAAAGCGTGTTAGAAATTTCTCTCCTAAAATTGTTGACGGCATCTAAGGTTAAAATTTGATTAGACTTGAAACATTATATTTTCAAAGTTTAGAGGTCATTCTGGTCTATCTTAATGTTGGTACACAATTTTGTATTACTGTTATTTTGAAGGGAACTGTTGAATGCTTCTGTATAAAATACCTACCCGGTCGTTATTACTGCCTAATATTTTAAAGTAAATTGCGAATCAAATTACTTTACTTTCATAACTTAGAAGAACATCTTATATTTCAACTCAAAACTTCCATTAAACCAGGAACCAAGCCCGCGATATTTCAACAAAAAATAATATGGTACTAATTTATCGAAACTTTCCTTAATTATAATTACGACGCAATCTTGTTTCAAACAAGCTAAGAGAGAAAAATATCCAATAGCTTCATAAACTCTGATTAAATAGGAACATGATCTTGATCCGATGAATGAGATTGGTCTATAAAAAATGGAGCCAGTAGTGTAATTTATTAGCAAAATGCGACTATCCGCTCATTTTGGCTTCGATACCAGACAATATTTTGGATGTGATCCAACTAATGTTTGTTTCGCTGTTTCCACTCTGATACGCCTAGCTATTGTGGACAACATCATTATAAAACTGTTAGTATTTAGTAGCTGGCATAAGATTTTATTTGTGCATGATTAGGGAATGAAAATAAAACACATTTAAATAAATCAAATTCATCGTTATTGCTATGGGCCTTTGGACTTTCAACTTTAATGGTAGATACTGAAACCTTTTACACAATTAATCATCAAATTTTCAAGTAACAATCGAATTATAAACTTTACGGTACTTAAGCTAAGGTAACATGTAAACTAAGCTCAAAATAGATCCGATGCAGTTTGTCTTAATACATTAGATGAGGAAATCCGGGGTCACAGGTGGGCGAAAACGGGAAGTCTTGAGCACGGGATAACTGTGAATTAAGGGAGCCTAATAGTCTTGGTCTAATGTTCGTATATGTACGTTGAGTTTTGTGTATGTTCATTTTAGTCCCTCGAACCGACGTGATTCGAGACACAATAAAAAGACAATAGCAGCCGGCTGTCGCTTTGTCGTCGAAAGGTTAAAAGGCAACTAAGGCAGGAGATACTTTAAAAATCAGAGAAGCTAAATTAAGTTTAATATAAAACCTTTTTTCACCTACGACTCAAAAAAATTAAGGTATTTTCCCCTTTATGATCTTTGGAGGCGTAAAAGGTGTATATTATGTCAATATATCGTGATCTGTTTAACCTACTAACCAAACCACAATCTACGAGTATATACAATAGAAAGATAGACAAAGGAATATCCCAAAACCTACATATGGAACACCTCAAAACCTATATGTATGTAGGTTTTGAGGTGTTCTATTGTTTTATTCCGAAGGTCTATATTAGAATCTAACAACATTTATAAATCACTGATGGAGCGTGCTGTTTCAGATAAGGATAATTCAAATCGATGCACAACTAGCGAAGAAATCGCGTTAAAACAAATAAAAACATACAGACGAATAGTTCACCTACTTTTTGAAGTTAAAAAGGTTTTCATTTAGGAAAAGTTTTACATTATACTCATGATAGTTATTATATTAGACCAAAATCGACGTTATTTTATCCAACAAAATCTCTCATAAAATCACACGGCTGATTGCACCGCACAAGCCAGTATTATCAGATTTAAAACACGTTTACATGGCACTCTCTCAAGCGTAACACGTTTAGAATACAGGAAATTGTCGACCTCGGAAGTCAATGTTCGTAAGTGGAAGACATAAAATCTTCGCCATGAGCCGTAAAGGGGCAATTTCTTGTCTACGAGAGAGCATCGACGCTGTATGGCTCTATAGTCGGACGTGTTCAGAATCACTTGCAGAAGTATGTCCTGATATTGGAAAAAACGTCTTTAACGAACGAGAATTTGGTACTTCACAAAATCTACGATGATATTATTATGGAACGAGCTCTTGAGCTTCAGTAGACTCACGTGCCTCTAGAACTAAGGGTGTTTTATTATGCAGCGAACTTTATTGATATGTTTCGTTATTGTTTTGTCAGTTCGGATGCTGGTAATAACAAGGTAGAAGATAAAGTTTTTTACAAGGCTATCGACAAACTGTATCGTAAAAACATAGAAGACAGCTTGTGTAGACACAACATATTGAACTACACTTCAAGTATCTGTCAGAGTCTGAAACATGATTTTTACTTGTTATAATTTGCCAATTACGGTTTAAACTTAATAGAGTTTTATTATTTGAAAGAAATATCACTATAGTTCTTGTTGTGACAAACTAGATCCATTAAAAACAAATTCTTATTAAACATCCAAACCAATAACATTATTTACTTCACCCTATCTTTACTTTTATTCTAAAGTCAAAGAAAATTCGAGCAAAATGGATATCGTACAAGAATCTATTTTATGAATAAATGTTATGAGAACGAATGCATTCCTCTTCTAAACATACGTGAGGCGAATATCTATTGCTAAACTTCTGGTCGTCATTGTTCAACGTTCCTATGACAAAGCTAGCCAAGAAAATATTTTCAGCAAAAATATCAAGGAGCGGTTTAAATTATATTAGATCTTCAAATAGAGGAAATAAAGTTCCGGATTAAATGAAATCTGGGAATGAAGAAATGTTAGAATTCAATAAATTTTCAGTGTGTGAAATTGATTTGAGAGCTTAAACAGAGTAATTACTATGTTGAGATTAAATCACTTTAAGGATTTCCTTAATTATTTTGTAGTCACGTTTAGACTTATAGCGGGAAAATTGTATCAAGTTTACAGTTAATTGCTACGCAAATATAATATTTAGTTTAAATTAAACCGGAATCTAGATTAACCTTCGTGATTTAACATTTGATTTTGATTCTGGCAAACCAAAACTATCCGTACTAATATTATAAATGAGAAAGTAACTCTGTTTGTCTGTCTGTCTCTTCTTCACGCCTAAACTGCTGAACCGATTTGAATGAAATTTGGTACAGATAAAGTCTGGGACCCGTGAAAGGACATGGGATAGTTTTCATCCCGGAAATCCCCCGGAAACGGGAAGTATTATTCTACGCGGACGAAGTCGCGGGCAAAATCTAGTATTCTTTATTTGCATAAGTGTACCGCCTAAATCCATAACTATAACTTTTCCAACAAAAACATAAACAAACCTAACTGCACAGATTCCGCCACACAAATGCGACTGAATCACTCCCACAAAATATATTAGTTAAACAACCGGCATATCAAGTCGTAAATCATCTGAAAGGCCTTTCACGTGGATCCAAATTTTTTATACGTATAATAAAACGCATGCGTCACCGTACGAATTGCTAGTCTCACCAAACCGAAACCAGAGCTAAGCGAACCGATCCACAGAACGTGCTCGATACGACATCACGTAACTCACATTACTGCGCTCAATGACTCTGGAGTTACGAGTCTTTTCAGCCGACGTTAAAAACGGTGGCACCCTCAGCTATTCTTTCGCCATTATTCACAGGGCCACAATCCGTTGAGTGTTAAGCACCCTTTTAATGCGACCGTTAAGTACGTAACTACTCGTGTCATTGTACTGCGGATTATCGGGACATCGATTGTTGGTTCGGTTGGGATGCTGTACAACCAGTCTGATGTTTTGGTGTTAACAAGAATGATATATTTTTAGGGTAGTAATTTATCAAATAACTATAATAGGCGAGACAACATAAAAAAAGTAATTTAGTCCGTCAGGTAGATCATCAAAAAATTTGGGACATGGGTTTTTTCTTTTTTCTCGTAAACGAAGAATGACGACGATATAGTGCGTTGAAGTTGCGCATGGCGTCACGATCTGATACAATTTTTGCAGGACGGTGACGCCAAAAGCCCCCACTCCGGAACTTTGTTGCTCTTCATGTTTGTATTTTTTAATAATTTGATCAAGCAAAAAATAAGTGTCCCGTATTTTCGGCCGATCTATCGGACGGACTAAACAGAATGCCATTTTTTAATGCTGTCGTCATTCCTATTATCTTTAATCATTAAAATTCTCTAGTCTATACTAATCTACATATACTTATGATAAAATGGTAACGAAGTAAAAATATAAGTAGAGCTATGCCATAGAATTTCTTCAATAGCAAATCTATTCCTTCAGAATCAACTTAGATCAAACTATTTATGATCACGCTATTTGTTTTGCTCGCACCCTACTCGCAGCCTCAAGTTCCAGGAATGCAGGATATCAGATCTCAGTGATCCCAGCATTTAATAGTATGACGAAATTAAATTATCGATTTTAGTATTTTCATTGCAATGTTTCCATGTTCGTGTCGGACTTTTTGGAACGACAAAAATAACGCGGAACGAAGTTCGGAGGGTCAGCTGATATTTAATATGCAAATGCACTCAGTCTGTCTTTTATATCAACCGATTTTGTCAAGATTTGGATCGCGATAAGCTTTAACCCCAAGGAAGAGCATCATCAGTTTTATACAACAATGATTGAGAACCAACATAAACGTAGACGATGTTGCAGTCAAAAGCTTGTATTAGACTAAAAATATAATAAATAAATAAATATCCTGGGACAACTCACACACGGTCATCTGATCTCAAACTAAGCAGAGCTTGTACTATGGTAACCAGACAACTGATAAACATACAATAATAGAATCAACGACAACAAATTCTAAGTACCTAAACTTATCACGTTCAATTTAATCCCAACAAATTAATAAGCAATGTTTACAGCACTTCAGTGAACAATTGAATACGCCCATTTTCTCAAAAAGCAATCGAGTTCAATTCTCAACGTCAAGATTGAGTAGAATTAAAAATGTATTTCGATTTCACTAACGACGCTCTCAAAGATAGACCTGTAATAATTATTATTTTCGTCGGGCACAATAATAGCCGCCTGTAAAATATTCGTGGAAATTATTTGGTTTTCAGTGGGCGAGTCATTAGCAAACATTTGTCATTTGCAAACTCAGCTTGACGTTTATCTCTCTACAATTGATGAACGGATGTTAGGGCATGTAATCAATTGTCCCCGGAGGATGATTGTGACAAAATTTTCACGAAATTTATATCAGTGAGTATTAATTTGTTTCATGTGGACCAAACACTCAAAAACAGGAATGTCTGTGACAAGTGTCATGGTCTGGTATGTTCTGGTTTGTATTGTGTGGATGATAATTGAATCAGATAATGTGTTAACATGTCGTGTTGGTCTAGTCCGTCTAGTACTCGTAGTTAAGGCACTTGACTCTCATGTGACTTTTTCGATTTATGTGTACTTTCTAAAGTTATATCGGTGAAGGAAAATATCGTAAGGAAACCTAGACTTATAAATTCGAAATTACTAATCCGACTTGAGCAAGCATTATCAACGCTCTTGCCTTTCTCTTTATGAGACAGTAATAGGTTGCTATTATTAATGTTCCATTTATTTATAGTATAAATGAATTACTCATATATGAATTTGTAAATGTGGTATAAAAAACATAGACAGGTGGAGCCGGTTTCGAGAATGTGGTTTAAACTTTGCGATAAGGACAAACTATCATTAACATATCAAACGTTTTATTGAAAATATACACTAGGTAAAAACATTAAACTATTTCAAGTTTCATAAAAAATGCTTTAGCAGGACCTTTATATTCCTGAATACTTAATACGGCCACAGAGATGAGCTAAGCGGAGCCCTTAATAAAAGTTACAGTGTTCTTAATTTAATCTTAGTAAAACTTCAAAAATAACGTTATAGCTACCGTCGTTAATAAACAATTCTGCCTATTAAAAAGTTTAGCAAACAAAAATTTACGATCACAATATTGTTAAGTTACTTGGCTTCTCGGCTCAAGGTTCTTTGGCCATTTGGGATTAATAATTTTCTTACTAGTTTTGACTCCAATCATAATAAGGTGCTTGCTAAAACAGTAATGTTTTTTCAACTAATTTTGTTTCCAGCTTTGAAAGTGACTTTATATAATTAATATTAAAAATATAATAGAAATATACCTCGGGACAATTTACTAATGGCCATTTCGGTCAAAATCTATCCAGAGCCTGCACTATGGTAAACAGACAACTTACATATATGATTAAAAATACATAAATAAATTACACTCACACATACAAAGATTTTCCTATAAGGAAATCGAACCTACAACCTTTAGCTTAGCAGCTAGAATCCATGAAAAGTCAATGCCAAGCATGGATAAGTCGTAAAATATTTAGTTAGACTAAACTAGTACTGTTTTAAATGGTGTAAATGTATTATATTACCGAGGGGCTACCTACGTCTTTGCGAATAAACAAACCCTACACGTGCCTGAAGCTTACCTAAATATAGTTCAAATTGCCTGTACGTTATAAATAATTGCCTTTTATAATTTCGTTCATCGTAGATTCTGTATTCTAGAGGTACACTTATATTTTATTTAATCTAGTTGTTTCCTGGGGCTTATATTACCCACTTAGAGGTTGAATTTCTCAAAATAGGTTCTCAGTGCACTTCCACGTCCACGTCATAAAAATAAACTGCTGTGAAAATTTATGTTCCTAGCTTCAGTAGTTTTGGCTGATTATATAGCTATTGATATAGACAGTTAGAGTTATAGTTTAGTTAAGGTTTTTTTCTGAGTGGGAAATCATCAAATGACTTCTCCGTTTCAGACTTTTACTGACTAAAACCCACTGATGTTCCTTCGGTTGCCCTTTATGTTTCGGGGTCACGGTAACTATTATAACTATTCCGCAACCCCAACAGGCATTGGACTTATGGGCCCCTTCTCGCGCTGACTGCTCTTTGAGGCGCGCATGAAACAAAACGCGCAGTCGACACGGGCCTTGTCCTAACCGGGCGGCGAGCTACCCATCACTCGCCGTCCAACCGCTTCGCAGAAGGAGGCGATGGCCCATTCAGTCCGCCTTTTAAGTAAGAGGCTGTGGGTTCGAATCTTGATAATGTTTATCTTGGACATTACTGACATCCCGTGTTTCGGAAAGCTTATAAAACCGTTGGTCCCGGCTGTCATTCGTAGAATTTTGACAGTCATTACGGGTAGTCAGAAGCCAGAAAGTCGGACCGACCAGCCTAACCCTAGGGGACGGCGTCGCCCAGTAAGTAACTGGGTTGTGTATGTGGCTGTAAATCACTGATATCCAGCTGAATCCAGTTAGGCTGGAAGCCGGCGCAAATGTTTTTAGGAAAAAGTTAGCGAGATGCTGATATATGCAGATAGATAGAATGATAGATCAATTAAAATAACACACTACTTCCTTTTCAATGTGTAATTGAGTAGTGTTTCCGCCAAAACCATTCGCTTTGTATCGGTACACAAGTACTATTACTTACGTGTACACAGTTTCAATTATGAGGAAGCTTTCTATTGTTTGGTTAGCCACGTTCTATCATTGTGTACAGTTTAATTGTATAGAATGGAAGCATTAATCAGCCAGTTCAGCTTTACCTCACTTTACTTATTAAACACTAGTTTTGACTTTGATAATGGTGCCGATTCTCTTGTGCACAAACTATCGTAAATTTAAGTTAAATGCATCTTTCTCTTTCCGTTTAATTAAGAAAAGGACAGAAGATCAAATATTAGTTAAGTCTTGTCAAATTTAGACACTCCATAGATAATTTAGACGCAATTTAAAAACATGGCGTCTAAATATACGTCAATTGTCATGAGGCGCTGTCTAATTTGACAGGATTAAACTAAAATGTATCTTCTGTCCTTTTCTTTAAGAAATGGAAAGAGAAAGATGCACCTAACTTAAATTTACGTTAAGTTGTGCACAAGAGAATCGGCGCCAATGTCCGCGTGAATAATTATCGTGAACGCAAGAAATAGCCTAGGTTCATATCGTGATCTCAAGTAAGCCTTTGTTTTTACCCGACAGCGCGACACAAGGGAGGGTAACGTGTTTATCAGTCTATGTATGTATGTTTGATTCTATGTAGCGTTCTAGAGGCCGAATGCGTAGGCCGATTTTGATAATTCTTACGTCAATCGATTTGTCTTAACCTTGCGAGTGTCACTAAAGACATGACAGTAATCAAAATTCACCACAGCGATTACTTTGGACCGAGCTGTGATTGATTTAAGTTCATGCGTTTTTGCTAAAGGTCAAGCATATGTAGCTTTGAGCCGAGTTAGGTCTCTAGAGGAACTAGTCATCAGTAGTTTAGACCACCGCAAGTTACTTAATAATCCCCACGATATTACTTCCTCAATGAAATTACTAGATTGCGTAATTTTCTATCTTATAACAAAGTCAATGAACCGTAACTAAAAAGTAAAAAATAAAATGAAAATTATTAAAAAACAAAAAACCCGACTGCGTGAAAACTAATTTTAAAAAATGCGTGAAAAATATAACTTAAATAAAAACCAAAAAGAAAGAAACAAGCCCAGTAGTTTAGAATAGAACAGAACGACTCACAGTCGGGGCCCATTCAAAGAAGACGGGCGAAGGTCCATACATTATTGGGTTTGACTATACAGCAATGATTCTTGCATTATTAATTTTTGATATTACTATTATTATAAAAAAATACCAATATTTACAATTTCTACATGGGAGAAAAATAAAAATATAGGATGTTATTAGTCCGTACAAAATTAGCTTTGTTTGTTTTGAAATAAACGCCTTGAATTGATAATTATGGATTATTGACTGGATGTTTTCATTATGATCAGCCTTGGTTTGAGTAAATATAAATCAGAAGTATTTTAGTAATAGTAACAGTTTATGACCATGTGAACTTATTTGAAATAAATTACTTACGACTGCGTGTCATCCATTGCTGTCTATCTGAAAGAATTCATTCCTCTTCTATTTAGCGCAAACCTACAGATGAATTACGCCACCAGGTTAATATAATGAAGATGTTGATCACTGATTGTATTTTACTTCGTAATCCAAGATAACTTATCAGTCCGATGTAAGAAATGCGTAGGTCGTTCGTCAAAATAATAACCGTTAGAATCCTTTATACGTAGCCAAAGTCGTAAAATAATACCAATCAAATAATTAAACCGCACGGAAACACAACAAAACATAGTATCCAATATTGCAAGTTTAAAACCAACGAAGTGGATGATTTGTTTGACTTTAGATGTGACATTGACATGAGTTTGTACTGTGTGGCCTGTATAATAAAAAAATATATAATTTATTGCAACTTCATTGATTAAACATTATTTTGTGCGATATTTAAAAATAAAAACAATTATTTATAATATATTATAAAACATGTCAACAGATGAAATCATAATTCAGTGTTTCTTCTCCAGATAATGTTTTCTTTATTTTGTTTTACATTTCCATTATAATCTTATTTCAACTGATCGATTAACATATTTCATTTGGCAACATTGTTAAAAACCGGAAGTGCAGACAGTCAGTAATGTTTTGAATAAATAATTAATTTATTATCCCATGACTAAATATCTTAATATTTCATGGTAAAAAATAATAAATCTTGAAAAAAATATTGATAAAGTTTTCATTTGTGTATTATAAAAGGCCCAGATTCGCTTGCCTCCTTTACCGATCAAATCTTTCCAAGGGGCCCCGACTGTGAGTCGATCTGTTCTATTCTAAACTACTGGGCTTGTTTCTTTCTTTTTGGTTTTTATTTAAGTTATATTTTTCACGCATTTTTTAAAATTAGTTTTCACGCAGACGGGTTTTTTATTTTTTAATCATTTTCATTTTATTATTATAATTTATTTAGTTCTTTTGCAGTGAACAGATAACAGACAAATTGACAATTACCCAACCGCATTTGCAATATTGAGTTATTCAAACCATTGCAGTATCGATATCGATTTAACAACCGAAATATGATTCGATTACAATAAAACGACAACGTGCAACACTGACTATCAATATGAGTTTAATAAAAATCTAAATCCTACCAATTGTGCGTATCAACAATGGAATGAATAAATTAGTCTCTTTGTGTTCTGGCCGAACTATAACGGCTGATTGGTTACGAATAAAATTAAAAACTTTACATTGTTATTCAACCGTTGATTGCGTTAACGGAATAAGTAATGAACGGTTTAAACCTGTTTCAATTATCTTCGCTAATACGAAAGTGAGTTAGCTCATAATGTGCAAAATTGGATTGTCAAGGCGTGTTTTCGTCAGGTAATTTCTTCGTACCAACTTTCTTCCAATGTAGCGTAGAGGTACATTTTTGTAGGCCGATTTTATTTTATTACGAGCAACATTTTTTTAGAACATTGCTTGACTTCAAGAAGCCTTTAATTATGTTCATTTTTGCTGGCGTGAAATTGTTTATAAAAAGGCAATTTGTAAGTACATTTTTAAACATTTCGCTGACGGCTAAACACGACTTGAGGATAATTTGAGATCTTGTAGTATTAGCACTGCAATGCTATAAATTATTAAATTCGGAATTTTTATATTCATTTGCGACGCCGCCGCCGCCGTCGTCAGCGTTGACGCGCGACACTGACTTGTTACAGGTAGATTTACGTATATAATTATTTAAGAATTAATAATTTTTGAGCTTAGTGTATACTTTACATTCTGCACAATATTCTTGGCAAAAATAATTAAAATAAATTAAAGTAAACGTACAAAGGTAGTAAAGTCACATTTATTACCACGGTTCATTTATTACAACAAAATATCAATCAATAAATGATTTTTTTTTGTCTAAAAGTACAACCGAAACTTTTAACAAATGTACTTAGAATTTACATTGTGTTGATCAGCTGTGTATAACAGAATATACTAAACAGATTTGTAGATGCACGTTAAACTAAGACCAAGATAATTAACCGTTACTGCAGTATTCCTGTGTAACTGTTTATCTAAGGACCTTATCATATAGCGAATTGTGAGCGTCCTTAAAGCGGGGCGGACGCGACAAAAACGTCACGGGCGCGTAACCAGATTGCAGCAAATAGCGGTGTTAACTTCAAACAAATACGCGACGAAAGCGTTGAGTTTTTGGCACGCGACCGCGACGTATTCGCTGCGCGCCCGCAGCCGCTCGCGAACCGCTAGTATGATAAAGCTTTAAAAGTGCAAGCTTTAGTCGAGAATACCGCAAAGTGGAATATGGTAAAGAACCTAGATGGGAGTTCACGTAATACGTTTTTATAAATTCTTCAAAATCTATCTTTCAGACAGCGAATTTTGAAGAAAATAATTCGAGAAATACCAAAATCGAAATTACAATTTTTATATTATACCTTATTTAACGACTACACAATACTATACCCTCACGAAGCTTGTAACATACCATAGTTGTAGGATCCGTATTCGGGTCGAACTAGGAAATTGAATCGGGCAAGCAAGGCAAATAATGCCCGATAAGCCGCGTCGACAAATGACCAACGCAAACAGCTTACAACCGACCCGGGTCGCACACAAGTTGAATCTATAAGCAATCTGTGTACGTTATGTTGTCTGTGTGATTTATAAATAAACTAGATATTGGTCTAGGGTCGCGTAACATAAGTTTATTGCAAGCCCCTGTCTCACTAAATATGGAGTTTCTTGCCCATGTGCCTATTCTTCTCTATACGAAACTGCCTCATGGAGAGATCAAATTGATTTAAGTACCTTTAAAAATTTACATTTGCCAAGTCAGATTATACGTTTACCAATTCTTTTACAAATATCATACATACAGTAGTATTTTCTAAAAATTTTTTTTTCATGGTTCATACATGGATGTGAGTTATAGATGTTTTTATATATCTTCGTAGAATTTTTGTATTGTCCTGAATATCACAAGCAGATGATCAGTAAAAAAAATTGTCGTCTAAGTGAAATGAAAATTATTGCAGATCATGATAAAGACATTACTGCGTCAGAATTAACAAAGCAAATCTGACTGTAGTGACTACCTTATGTCTTGTCCTTATGTCTGTGACTACGCGTGTCACGTCTCGTTTAAAAAAGACCAAGTGAGGTTATTCTTGTTACTCTTAAGAGTTTCAATAATACTACCTTTCCCCCGCGTGGGTGTCGAAACTTCCATCTTGTATTTCACTTTTTTTTAGGTAAGAATTAAAAAAAAATCTAAGTTGATAGTTACTAATCATAAAGAACAAGCCTTCTTTTCATGTCTCTAGGATCAGCGGTTTGGGTTTGGCGTCGTTAGATCTACAATCAGTCAGTTAACTATTTAATATGCATGTCGCAGTCATCTGGTTAAATCAGCTATTTGATTGTATGACTAGCACGTTCATAGAATCACAACATTTAATTGAATGACTAAACGACAACTCGTCAAGTTGTTTAATGTAACGTTCAACGACTTGACTGAACGTCATTTAGCATTGTCGTTTAATGGGATATAGTCGACTTTGTAATGTTCGTTTTGGGTGACCATAAGTTCGCAACTTAAAAACTTAACTTTCTTTACATAACAAAAATGAGGGCATGACATGACACACTTTATTATTATTTTAATTAAAAAAATACTTTAAAACTAGCCGGCGGCGGCGTATCAATAGGTAAATCCATGCTGTCACACTATTTTATCAAGAATAAGTCACTTTAAAAGTAAATTTAATAAAAATAATCTCAAAACAGTGCTATCTGCGCGAGCTATTTTGCGCCATATTTGTTTTGGTGACTACTAAGTACTAACGCCGCAGTGGAAAAAAATGAACTAAATTACAATCACCTGACTGATTTTACGTCCGCTCTGTTCAAAGGGCTATGCTTCAATCAGCTATCTAGTTGGACGTTGAGTGACGCTTGTTTAATCAGCTTTCGGCCTAGTCATTCAATTAAATGTTGCTATTCAATGAACGCGCTAGTCATACAATCAAATAGCTGATTCAACCAGATGACTGCGACATGCACATTATCAAAAATTTGTTAGTAAATACCTGTGAGTAAAAGAACATACACATAAAAAACATTTTGCGAATAAAAAACAAAATAACACAAAAACGTAACCATAATATCATCGGCTTTTGTCTTAAATAAATTCAATTAACTTTTTACCTTATATACTTCCGTCCTTTACAAACCGGTGACCTGTATAAATATTATGAGAAGGAAATATCTTCAAGTAGGTGATCGTAAAAGCCACTCAAAAGATTACGCATTATTCTTTTATATTGAGTCAAACGATGAGTGGATCCAGCCGAACAAAGAAACTAAGTATGTAAGTAGGTAATGTATTTTTAAACAGGTTGATATTGTGTTTTTCTTTCGTTTACGACCGTTTTTAATATTTATGTGAGGAAAACTGGTCATGTTTTGGTTTAAGTATAATAATACCAGCACGTCGATTCTGTAAAATTCTAACAAAAACTCGCGTATCACTTCGCTATTCGCTTTCACTTCGCATAAGGTTCAAAATGACCTTGATTTTGCATTCGGCTAACATCACCTACGCACTTGCGAAGTGAAGTGAGCTCCAAAGCGGCTAGTGATTGCCACACTCAACAAAATGTAAATTCGAGATTTATCGGTTTTTTATTTTAGCAGTTTTTACATGAAATTTTAGCTATTATTATGTTTAAATTAAAATTTACTTATTTTAAGGAATTAGAGGCAGCTAATAGGTAAAAAAAAACAGGAAACTCTAGATTCGTGCCTTCCGAAAAAAATGGCTGACAGACAACTTCATTATTAATCTGTGGAAGTGTCGACAATATATTCAGTTTTGCCTTGACGTTCTATATGTTGCGCGCTGTAGCAAGGTGCGGGTGACACCTGCCTGAATGACGTTGACATCAGTCAGTACCACAAGACTAGGGACGATATGCAATTCACTTTATCGCTATCGATACTACAAAAATTATTGTTTTATTCAATTTTGTGCTACTACGTGTACAAAGTTGTAAATTTAAATGTTTTATGGCTGTACATAACTATCTTTATACTAATAAAAAATCTTTAATAAAAAAATTACTAAAATTTCGGAAGTCGGTGGCTTCTCTTCTGCCAATTTATTTGTGTTGCCACAGACTTCCGAAATTTTAGTTAATTTGTATTTTTAGTTTTTCGCAGCTTCTTTCGGATATGCAATAAAAACAAAACCCTCCTTTTGGTAGTCAAGAGATTTCATAGCACTCAGTACTAGCTGAACCACACTCTTCATCACAAGTTAAAATGTTTACCGCCCAACGAAGTGGGCACGGGTCGGCTAGTCTAGTATTCTATAAAATATCGACATTCCGTCGTAACAGTACATCCCATCACTAATTACGTCGAATGCGTTACGTTATACGAATAACACTTTGCTTAATTATTATTCCAAATTAATTTTAATTGTGGACTAGCACATTCTGGTTGGGTTGAAATTAATTTACTACAGTTATTAATGATTTAGTATATTAGGAATGTGGTACAGCTGAACTACTAAAGTCATAATTTATAAAACACTGCAACTTCCTAAAGTGAAATGAAATGTTACTGAAAGTGTCACCCGCACCTTGCTACAGCGCAAAGAATATAGAGTGCGTTGCGTTGTTTTGTTTGTTTACGTTTTGTTTGTGTTTTGATTGTTCGGTGCCGGTAAATTTGAGAAGAAATCATGAAGTAAGTTTATATTTCTGGTTATAAAGTTCAGAAATTATTAAATTAAAGTGTTTATTTTGTTTTCTAATCGAACAATATTGTTTCAGTCCAAATGAGACACGTTCCTCTCACCCATCGTCGGCTCAGGTTGAAACTCTGGTAGAGTTCATGGAAAGAAACCCTGGCATAGCTAAAGGTTTCTTAAGAACGCAAAATGCCAGAGAGCGAAGTCGACGCCAGTGGGAGGAACTAGCCGTGCGCCTAAATAGTATGGGTGGCACTATCAAAAGTTATAAACAGTGGACCAAGGTTAGCGGAGCTTTTTTTACATGTTAGAACCACTTAACATTCCTTAAAACAAACCACTTAAAATGTGCGACGAATCTTGGTTTAAAGTGTGTTCCTTGATTTCATAAATATCTTATTTTAATTTTACTCAATTCTTGGCTAGTAATAAGAAAATGGAGATTTTAATGTAGTTTGAAAAAATACATTTGTATTTAATAACAGCATTTTTTTTAAATTTCTTTATTAACTAAGTGTCTGTTTGTAGTATTGGTCTGACAAAAAAAGCACCATAAAAAAAAAGTAGCAATGCGATCTGCTGCTAGGCGTAGGACTGGTGGTGGGGTGGAGGATGAAGTGGAGCTGTCTGAGCTTGAAGAAAGAGTTGTTGCTCTATGTGGTGGTGAAAGCTTCTCAACAGGAGATGTGCATTTAGGCATACAGCCATTTCCGGTAAGAAATTCAGAAATGCATGTAATTAAGTAGTACTGGAAGCACTCTGCAAAATTAGCTGTAGTTTTTTATAGCGCCAATTTTTTGTAGTAGATTAGACCCTTTATGTTAGTTTGAAATGTAAAGTGAATTTTTTTTAGATTTTTTTTGGTAAATTTTGACCTACCTGTTTCAGGAAAATGATACTCCATCTCCATCACATGAAGTACAACAACAAATACAAGTTGCTGATACTGATAATGTATGATTATTTAAATTTATTTTATAATTTTATGGGATTAATTAATTATAAACTTTTATCTAGTATTTATCTGTGTATATTTACTTCTTATAGATTTATGTACCGCAACAACAGAGCCAGGCACCTACACAGGAATCACCACAGGAATCACCTATTGTATTTTATGTAAGTTATATTGTACTAAATTCTAGGTGTCTATCCTAGTCACATCAGATTTATATAGGTACATGATTCCACTATTATAAACCAGATGTGTCTAGATTATATTTTATTAGATCTGAATGTAGTACCTATATAAATATTCAAATTCGTTACTAATGTTATTCAAATAGTAATTTTTCTGTAAGGTTTTGCAGTTAAAATAATAAATAAAAAAAAATCTACTTTTATCCTCCAAGGAAGATATGAAGCAACATTTTGTATTATTTATTTCAGGATTCCAACCTGGTTGAGGAAAGTCAAGAGCAGACTTGTAATTACAGACCACCGGATCGTGCAATTGCGAGAAAACTCTTTGCCACAGTTTAACGATCCATACAGTTGGAAAACGCCTTTGATGTCGGACGACACCGCCGCCGCCGCCCGTGTAGGTATTTACGCTACCGCGTGCAAATGCGCAAGGGTTGTCAAAAAAGACGAACTTTATTTTTTTCATAATTGAATATTACCTACATGTGAGAATTACGCGGCTGGCGGTTTTATAAAGGGGGGCAAATTTTTCATTATTTTTGCGATAGGACACACCGTTTTCGAGATACAAGCTTTAGAAGAAAAAAAGACAGGTCACAGCGGCATGCGACTACGGTCATAACCTGGAAACAGACTGTTAGGTACCTTTGCTTATTGTTTTATCCGGGTTTTTTCGTAGTCAGGTTTTAGTTTTTTTTTACTTTTGTATAAATAAATAACCTAACTGTCCAAGTGCCTGAGATAGCCCGTTCGCAAAGCGTATATACCTACAATACGAAATATAAATGATGCCGATTGAAATGTTTTTCCGATTGTAATAATATAACGTATACGAATACGTGTATAACTTAACTTTACTCGTACCTACTATAATTATATACGTAACTATAAACACGACGGGTATTATTAGTTTATACAAAATAAATATTAGTATGTACCCACATGTTAAATACGAATTTATAAAAATAAACTTACCTCGCGTCACGGGGAAATCTATGAAATCTTAAATCCTTATTATGTCTCGTTGTCGAGGTACATCCGTACACAGAACAAGAAGTGTGCACCATTATAATTAGTTTATTCAATGATTCTTGAAAACTCGCTCGCGATTTACACGGATGCGTTAGCCCCAGAGTTTGGCCCTCCAACTACGCGCATTCGTGGGCAGCGATCCGCGCCGCCCACTTCCCCTCGAGAACCCCGCCGTTGCTCTATGCAAGTACATTCGTTTTACAACTGTATGGATCGTTAAACTGTGTCTTTGCTTCCTTATCCAGCTCAACTGTTGGAACAAGTCAAAGCATATCACGGGTATGTATCTGAGTAGAGACAGATTTGAGTTGTCACAGCAAATGTATCCTGTGACTCTGACTCAAGCTATAGATAGGGCTTTAGTCAGGTAACTAGGTCACATATTTTTTTTGTTTACTTTTATTTAACTACGTAAACCTAAAGATAAAATAATTTTTGACATAAGATTTTTAAAATTTCCTTTTGAAATTTTAAGTGCTTAAATATAAATATTATTTTAACTGTGTCACTAGCAATGCTCCTTGAAATCGTCAACATTTAATTATAATATTAGGAAGTAGGTTTTCTTTTTAAGATTGTTTCCATTGTTTCAGAATAACCAGCTAGAACCCACTCCTCCTCCCAATCCTCATGTATATCACCCTAGCCTGTCCCCTCCAACTATTACTCTTTCTCACACACCCACCCCTTCACCTTCACGCCGTGGTTCTACCCAAGTAGCCTCCCCAGTGGTTCACCGACCTGCTGCTTCATCATGTGAGTGACCATTTTTTACTACTATTAGATCAAGTTTAAAGAAGTTGCATTTCTCATGCAATTTCTGTTATTTATATTATTATTATTTAGATTAAACGACTAAAATAAGTTTTGGTTTAGGTAAAGCAAATATTTGTCATTTCTGCTCACAAAAGATTTTTTTATTTTTAGAAAGCTAAGTTGAGTACTTAGCTTTCTAAAAATAAAAAATTAAGTAATTTATTTAATAAAAAGTAATTTCATAGGTACGTAGGTAGGAACCCAATATTATGTGGCTTTGCTCATGCTCAATGACATGCTCAGTTAATATATTTGGGTTGATCTGTACTTTTAGTTTATAGCTAAGTATTTTATTTAGAAAAAAAAATTGAGATTAAAGCTACTATTAGGAACAGAGTTGCCAACTTAAAGACCCTTCATGTAAATTATGTTAATATTTATCTTTTTAGCTTCACATCACGCAGCTTCAGTTGCCTCACCTTCTCGCCGCCCTCGGACAGTTCGTGGCAGTCGAGGTGGTTCTGTGTGTAAGTACAAACTGAAAATAACTATCGAAACTTGATTTTTGAAAAGAATGTAACGAAAAGCTGCTGTTTATTTAAGTGTTTTTATTAACGCATCGTAGTAATAGGTGTTGTCGTTTCAGCATCACGTCAAACGTCTTCAGTTGCTGCTCCTCCACCATCACAACGGCGAACAGAATTCTCCACCACCACCAACAGATTCTTGAGGGTGGAAGAACAGCGGCTGGAGTTAGAAAGATCGAATTCACAAATAATGCATTCCTTTCTGGAGAGGAGTCTCAAGAGGGATGATGCATTAGCAGAAGCTGTGGGTTCAGTCGGGAAAGGGCTGCAAGCACTGGCAGAGGCCATTAATAGAGATAGGGTGTAGCCATATTAGTAGGTAGTAATATAGTAGTAATGTTTTAGTTTTTAACCATATGATTTTTCAGTCGGGTTTTGTTATATTTAAATTAAACACTTAACGAATACTAGCGCAGTTTTATTGAAAGACCTGCCTCACATACCACAGAATACATAGAATAAACGACACCACCGATATATTAATTATGACGTGAACGCCAAAGCCTATTTACTATGTTTCGCCTCCGTAATTGCCCTAGAGCTAAATCGGCGTTAGATGGCAAATCCCTGGTTTGCCTCCTTTGAACTTCAGCAATTGTTTGGAGCTCTTCTAGTCGCTCTTCTTCTGAAATTGTGAATGCCGGCATTCCTGCGCGATTGCACATGTTGTGCAAAACACAACATGCAATTACTATTTTTGCAACTACGTCTGGATGATAGTTGAGCACTCTGTGTACTAACAAGCACCTAAATCGTCCTTTTAGGAGGCCAATTGTTCTCTCCACAGAATTGCGAGCAGTTAAATGACGTTCATTATAAAATGCTTCTGGGGAATTATCTTCAGCACCACTAATTGGTGTCATAAGGTAGGCGCGCTGAGCATATCCTGAATCACCTGAAAAAAATAATATAAAAAAACTATGTAGTTTTTAGACCTAGTAATTAGATGTAAGTATTTTCTGAAATTTCAGTGAGGGATTAACTAACCGAGCAAAACAACTTCTTCACCATCATTTGTTAATGCCTCTAAGTGTGCTTTTATAACACCATAATTAAAAATGAAGCTATCATGAGTAGCTCCACCATATGTTGGATCCACATTTAAAATATTTAAATCTGCATCTGTTATCTGAAAAATAAAAAAATATTAAAGAGACTTATTGAATACCTAATGATAATTGATTACAACATTGAAATCCATTTTACCAATTGCACATTTCTTGCATGGTAACGTTTGCGGCAGTAGAAACGTTCTTCATTCTCTGTTGGTTTTTTCATTGCCACCAGAGTGCCATCAATACACCCAAGAGCTGCTGGAAAGCCAAACTTTTTGTAGAACCTGTAATTTACGGTAACCACTAACATGACCAACTGCCACAAAAATGTAAAAACCAAAGGGTAACTTTAATTATAATATACCCACTAACCTTTCTTTTAACATTTGTCTTTCTTGTATATTTTGAGGAAACCTTATATATTTGTTTACTATTGCCGGATTATTAAGAGCTTCCACTACTTCATTTATGCAACGAGATGCTGATGGTTGTGATAAATATGTTCTTATATTTTCTTTAATAATTTTCTGATAACTGCCATTAGCCAAGAATGACAAGGCGCATAATAACTGTGAAACAATAAATAAAAATTAATACCAACTTAAGATAGATCTAGTGAATACAAAATAGGGACCAATTTGGTTACTTTCATGCTTAACCTTTCAACGACCAACGGACAGCTGACTGTCAGGCTGCTATTGTCGAAGGATTAAATAGAATACCAATATTATAACTATACAGGGTCCTTAGTTAAACATGAAAACATATATGGACGTAGTTAAGCAGAAAGGACTCAATCCACACTTTTGCCAAAATTGAGTTAAGTATGTCATCGTACTCCTGAGGGTCGAATCTATCATGTAGTGAAAACCCTATTTTTAAAATGTCCATGCAAACTAGTTTTTCTCCCTACCCCGACTCAACCCACAGTATGAAGAGCATACAAAATGTATTTACTGAACGAACTCAGTCCGCTTGAATTGTTTCTGAGTAATGACATTGCTATGAGTGTGTTCTTAATGTCGATAAAACAGAATAAACTCAAACAGTTTGAATCCTTTCTAAGAATTAGTTTTGATTAGAAATATCATTTTAACAAATAAGTAAAACGACTCAAACAGATTGAGTCGTTTCTGTGATACAGGTTTACTGACATAAACTATTTCTTTTTGTTTATTAGAAACAACTCAAAACACTTGAGATATTTCAGAAAAACAGTTGATGAACAGCGCATTTAATTTTAAATAATTTAAAAACGACTCAAGCAGAATGAGCCGTTAGTTAGAAATAGATGTACGGATGACACTCATATACTTTTAATTGAATTGAAACGACTTAAAACATTTGTGTATCAGGTATAAGTAATTTTAATATTTTTTTTATTGGAAGGACTCAAACTACCTATCTCCTTACGAGTTTGAAAACTATTGTCTGCGATAAAATTATTTAGTTTTGCGTTGTTATGATGTATTAAAAAATGTGAGTTACATGACTTTCCAATTTTATTAGAGTGGCAACATTTTAAAAGGGCAACTGAAGGAACAGTAGTGGGTTTTAGTCAGTAAAAGTCTGACACGCCCTCACGCCGCACCCAGGACGGGAGAAGTCATTTGATAAATCTCCAAAAAAAAGCTTTTCTTATTACAGATTTTAATTTTTATTTATATTCTTCTGCGGTGTAAATGCGCTCATGATGCATGAAGCTGACTTCAGCAAAATTGAATGTGAGCTCAACACATTCAATTTTGCTGAAGTCAGCTTCATTAGGCAAAAAAGCCGGTCAAGTGCGAGTCGGACTCGCGCAATGAGGGTTGCGTACAAATTTGTCAACATGTGTCAATTTGTCAATTGTTAGTTAGGCAAAAAATGTACACCTACATTATATGCGGGCGTATATGGCTCAGCCATATACAACCAACTGGTCGCATTGGATTCGGTAGAACGCAGAGCCAGGAGGTTGATTGGCGACAAGAAGGTGGCGGCCCAACTACAACGTCTAGCACATCAGCGTAAAGTTGCCTGTCTGGCGGTGTTTTACAGAATGCACTTCGGTGAGACAGAGTGCTCACTAGCTACACGAGCTCATTCCCCCGTCTCCGTCTTACCACCAGACATCCAGACCTACGGCGGGATACCACCCTTTCTTTGTCGATATTCCTCGAATCCGCACGCAGCGTTTCTTGAAATCCTTCATTATGCGCACCGCAAAAGAATAGAATTCCCTGCTGTCTGTGTTTCCAAATGCATATAACCCGGATGTATTCAAGAGACGAGTGCATAGGCATCTTTTGGGTGAGCTCACTCCATCGTAGGCTCCGTCTATGCCCTCGGGCTAGTCTGGGACCAAGAGCAAGCCCATAAGTAATAAAAAAAATGTATTGACCGTAATCATGAAGCTAACAAAATTACGTAAAAATGTCATCACCAAAATTAAAAAAAAATATAGAAAGATCAGCGCAAAAGTTAGGTCCTCCAGGTCAAAATCAAGAGTTGGCCCATACCCATCAACATCCTCATTGATAGAACTGTTTCCTTTACGGCTATTATGAAATGTGTGACAGTCTTCGGGTATTAATGGGAACATAGATCTGAGATCTTCGATCTTTCCTTGAGGAATCGCTTTGCTCTGGGGCCAAAGATCTTCAAAATCTTCTTCTGAAAATTAGATTGCACCAACTGCACTATAGGATCCACGTTTGATAGGACACAGCGACGTTCACAGAACTTGCAGCTCTCTGCACTGGGGCTATCAGTATTAAATGGAGGGCACCTGCATTAGGTAGTGGATCGGCTCCAACTCCGAGACGTGTCACCGAAGTTACCTCAACATTTCGTCCCTGAGCTATCAAATTACAGGATTATAAAAAAGGGACGATGATTCTAAATTTAAAAGTAGGGAAGCGAAAACAAACGCCACTGAAAATGTGTCAAATCCTTTTTTTTTGGTGGGTGGGAAATCATCGAATGACTACTTCCGCACTGTAGGGGCGGGAAGGAGTGTCTGACTTTTACTGACTAAATCTCAACCATGTTCCTTCGGTTGCCTTTTATGTTCTGGGGCGACGGTAACTATTAGAACTATTCCGCAATGCCACGTGCCGAACTTCAATAAAATTTTCAGAAGAAGATTTTGAAGATTTTTAGCCTCAGGGGCAAAGCCATTCCTCAAGCAATTCTCAGATCTATGTTCTCATTAATATCTGAAGACTGTCACACATTTTATAAAAACCGTATAGGAAACAGTTATATCAATGAGGATGTTGATGGGTACGGGCCAACTCTTGATTTTGACCTGGAGGATGACGGAAATTGACATCGTTAACTATTGCGCTGATATTTCAATTTTTTTTTAATTTTTTTGATGACATTTTTACATAATTTTGTTAGCTTTATGATTACGGTCAATAAATATACAACTCTTTTTAATAATACTTCTTTAATTTTTTTTAAACATTTTTTTCTGGTCAATGGGTAGTTTTGAGTCCATTCTGAGAAATTAAAAAAAGATATCTGTCTCACCAAACTTAAGTTTAATTGAAAGGACTCAACCCACATTTCACGTATTTTTTCGAAATCTATTGCAAAATATATCACTATATTGATAGGAATATAAAATATGAAACACCTTCTTAGTAACCACTGGCAAAAACAGAAAAAAAATCTTCAATTTGTTAGAGAAATTACAGCTGAAACTTTAAACGCAATTATCTCAAAAGTGACTTATTGTGGATTGAGTCCTTTCTACTTAACTACGTCCATATAGCTAGCCAGGAAACCACTTAAAGAGAATATTCCTTATTATGAAGTGTTTTCCTTACTAGATGGTGTGCTTGGTTACAAATCTTTTAGCTATAAACTGTAAATACTTACAAAATTAACTTTAAACTTAGTAAAATGAAGCACTTACTTTTACACGAGTTGAAAGTCCTTTGCCTCGACGTTTTGTGGACTTTATCAGAGGCAGTAATTCATACTCCAGTTGGTCAATTAGTTCTTTTGACAATCTATACACGCTCACATAGTCGTCTTCTCGGGTTAATAAAGATAAACTTCGAATTTTGGTAGATTGTCGAATCTTTTCTAGTTTATCCAAACCATGAGCTTCTTCTAATAAAGATTTATACAAAAACATTCTCGCCATCGTTATCGCTTGAGTAGGTACGCACTTATCCACTTTAAAACTTTATTTAAACACTATTTAACTATTATTTCTTCTAGTTTCACTCGTAAAATAGATGCTTTTAATTTGACACTTTGAATCGGGTTCGAGTGCGAAGGGAGCGTCAAACTGACGGTGGAACTACCTTTTAGAATGCCACGTATTACGTCATCTCATACTTTATCTGTCAAAATCCCGCAGTTAATTTAGTTCAACTCGCAAACACGCCCGCAAGAGTAGCGCTAGTGTAGATTCGAATTAACGAGAATGCCAATCAAGAAACTCACGGCGGATTCAGATTCGAAGTTTAAAACGAAGTCTTACAGAATCACACTGCAGCTTATTATTGTCCCATTGTAGGGCAAAGGCATCTTTTTTTCAGAGAAGACACGAGGATACAAGTTCAGGTTTTCTCACGATGATTTCTTTCATCTATATAAATAAATAAATATCCTGGGACAACTCACACACGGCCATCTGAACCCAAACTAAGCAGAGCTTGTACTATGGTAACCAGACAACTGATATACATACTTATATAATTTTTAAATACATACATATTATAGAAAAATCACACCCAGACACAGAACAAACGTTCGTGCTCATCACACAAAGTTTGTCCTGGGTGGGAATCGAACCCACGACCTCCGGCTTAGCAGTCAGGGTCACTAACCATTAAACCAACAGGCCCGTCAATATCAGTGATAGCTAAAATAAACTTAGTAGTATATAACTTTGCAAGTCGAAAACATACATTTAATATAGTCTTAATTCAAATACAATTCATTACAATAAGAAAAAAAAAAATAAAGTCAAATTAAGTATAATCTTTTAAAAACCAAGAAGGGTTTTTTTAAGTTATTGTATTATATGATTAGTGGTACCTAATCCTTGCGTTATCCTCAATGCTTGAGGGTCGGGGCCTTATTGACAGACTTTAAACGGAATATATTACGCTCCGTCGTCGCGTCGTGTCGTCCTATCTTCGGCAGCATTGCAGAACGAAATATTTAGGGCAGCACGTATCTGGTTTGACCAGCGCGTTAAGAAAAGGAACAAGCTTTGGCCTATTAAATAGGCTGCTAAGAAGTCGTAATAAAAATCGTATATTTGTGAGGTTATGGTCTGCAAAAGTAGGTAAGTACTGCGTTATTATTAAGCACAATTATTGCGTACAAAATGGAAATGCGTAATGGATATAAAAGCAAGATAAAATAAACTCTTAGTTTTTACTTGAAATATTGAAAACAATGCACCGTAAAATTTTGTGTTTATTTTAGTAGTAAGTAAAACTGTGAATTTTGTTGCCAAAATTATAATTACGAACGTTGATTATAATGAAGGACCGCATGAATTACCACCTTATTAGTCAATAAAGAAGCTTATTATCATTGTTAATAGATTTTTGAATTTGGATGAGTACTTTAAAATAAATAATATACTATATAAAAATAATTATATCTAAAGTCAACAACTGAAATCTTCTTCGTATCGAAAGCAGGAAAACTTTGGCATTAACCGCAAGCGCAAGTCCCAATTTAAAAAATTAAGCAATTAAACATTGCATTTAAGAAATTTATAATAATCATAGTATTTTTGATATCTGCATGCTCTATAACCCAAACTATCCTTTCATGATAAAATTCAGAACTACCAAAAAAACAACAACCGGAAACTGAGTCAGAGCAACAAGAATTAATATTAACATTATAATTGCTGCCACGAGTTCATCAACACAAACATTCAAATATCATTTAAAGTTCCCAAAATATGAACTATCCCAAATAAACAGCCCAGACAAATATGGATTCTACGCACTTGTGAACAAAAGTTTGAGACCGCAAACAGACTCGCCGATTAACATCGCGTAGAGCCTACATTTTCATGTAATTATTCAAATAGACATACGTTATTTAAAGTGGTTTTTGTTACCTTTATCAAGTTTTCGTTATACAGGGTGTCCCACGGCTATGCCACATGGAGGGAAAGTACCTTGAATATTGTAGATAGAACATTTTACTGAAAGAAGACATTATTTGAGTTTTGAAATCATTTTAAACTGCATTGATAGATATTTAAATAATTACATAGTTGAACCGGGAATCGAACCTGTTACTCGAAAAAATTAATCAGCCTGTAGTTTTATCCTACCGATTAAAAGGCTTCATCACAAGGATTATTTTTTGCTAAATAACATAGTGTCAAAAATAAAAGAAAGACCATGAATTTTAACATTTTTAATACAAAATTTGTCAATATTTCAAATGCTCAAATTTAGTCCCTTCTTCTTGAATACAAAGTGATAACTTTTAACTATTTCGTTCCCTGTCGATTTTTTGGTCTTGTTGTGGTGGATATTTATTTATTTAAATGATGCGTACTACTCAAGTGAGTAGATTAATGAGTAATAAGTAGTAATGATTGTCAATTGTATGTCCTTACGGCAATGTAACTTATGTAAGCTTTTAACTTTTCAGAACAAAATTTTACATCAAATGTTAAATTTAACGGTTTTCCCTTTACTTGTGACACTATGTTATTTAGCAAAAAATGATACTTATGATGAAACCTTTTGATCGGTATAATAAAACTACAGGGTGATTATTTTTTCTCGTGGAACAAGTTTGATTCCCGGCCCAACCATTTAATTATTTAAAAATCTATGAATGCAATTTAAATTGTTTTTGAAATTCGAATAATGTCTTCTTTCTGTAAAATTTTCTATCTTCAACATTTAAGGTACTTTCTCTCCATGTGGCATAGCCGTGGGACACCCTGTATATGCCTCGTTAAGTGATGGTCACGTGTATGTTTCATTTGTTTTTAAGGGCCAGGCCACACGGTGCGGTGCGGCTCCGGCGCGGCGCCTGAGTGGTGCCGCAACGGTTTCCTACATATAAAACTGTATGGTAAGCCATAGGGCCAGGCCACACGGTGCGGTGCGGCTCCGGCGCGGTGCCTGAGCGGTGCCGCAACGGTTTTTTACATATAAAAATGAATGGTATGCCACACGGTACGTCCGGCACCGCTCCGGCGCCGCACCGCAGGCGCAACGGAAAATGGCGCGAGGCAGACGAGGCGGGGAGGGTTGCAAGCAATGCGGTGCCGTAGCAGCGCCGCTCAGTTGTTTATACGGCATAGTGCAAGCTCGTTGATAATAATTAAGTGTATATCATACAATGGCGCAGCGGCGCCATAAGAACATTGCGACGCCGCACTGCTCGTGTAGCCGCCAGTGCGGTGCGGAGTAATGCGGTGCGGTGCGATGCCGCACAGTGTGGCCTGGCCCTAACACCCGATGAAAGAGGGGTGTAACTGTTATAATTTTGATCGCTATCATGTGTGTGTCTCTATTGCTCCGTAGCTTAAACGGGTGAAGCGATTTGAATGCGTTTTTTTTTCTCTTTGAATGAAGAAATCCTGATCAGCCCAACGGAACGCATTTATAAAAGCACATATTCGATCTAAATCTTGTTCTTTAATAGTCAATTATGAAATTAAACCATATAATTTATTTCAACAGCCTGAATGTCAATTTCCAGAATCAATTTGTTTATCCTAAAAAAGATTTTATTTACTCTGTACAAAAGCAATATTTCTTATCATAAGTGGTTTCACTCTTATAACTGCTAATAGGCAAACAAAGAGATATTTTCATTCATGAATAACAAGTTAAAGAACAACTCTCTGAATATTATTTGACTAAAACATTCATTATTGTGTTCAACAAGATTTTCCCTGAGAAGTTTTGAAGCGTTCGGTAAATATTTGTTCAGCGTAGCTCAGGAAAGGAAGGGTACGGATCTTATTTTTTAAACGCTGATTGCTTGTACGTGCTCAGAGATTTAAGATGTTTAATCAAAAAGAATAACAAACAATAGGTGCATAAGTAAGTAAACATAATTGCGTTTAAGTTTTTTATACGACTGTCGCTGAATGTGGAACATATTCGCTTTACTATATACGCACTTTCAATTTTCTATACGGATAGCAAAGACCATAAATTATCAAGAAAAACTTCAACAGAACCTTAGCGCTTTACTAACCTAACACCTGCGTCGTTAGCCATCAATGAAGTTATAAATAAAATATTAATATTAACTAAAGTTTTAGACAAAGTGTTTTGTTTTGTCAGGAAAAAAATACAGATGCGGCTGAAATGTTCTTAGTAAATACAGATACGACTGAAATGTTTGCTAGTATGATAAAGCTCCTAAAATATAGTTATATCAAACAATAGAAAAACTAAATTTACTACTAATAAATCATCTATGAGTATCCATCACATATTAAAAATATAAATGAACAGCGAAAATAATACGCATAATAAAACAATTAGCAGATTTTCCAGCATAATATTAATCCACTGAACCAACACGTACACAACAAATATCACGAATACTTCATACCGGCTTAAACGCGTCATTGAATTAACTTTAAAATATGTGTGTGCATATAGAATGTAAATACTCAAGTCGATGCGCAGAGGCGAGAGGCGATACTTGCCAGTACCGACACGATTGTATTTGCTTCTCAATTCGAATGCTAATATTTATACTGAAACTCTGAATTATCCGTCTCTCTCTCCCCATCGTTTTCTACCTATTTGCATCTCTCTGGCATTCAATGTTAATATAATAAAGAAACTTAAACGAACACCGCAATTTTCACGTATTTTATTTTTCAATGAGTCGAGTGTTCTTTAACATTTATACGAGAAAAATGTTTGCATAAATTCGAATAGTCTATAATGCAAACTTTTGATATCGTATTTTATAAATATAGCAACTGAAGCACGGACCTCCATATTTTCATTCGATTTATTGAACTGAGCTAATTCGTTAAATGGATTTCTTCGAGTTCCACTGAAATGAATTTAATAAGACGAGTTTTATTATTAAAATTTTATTTTGAATGATTCTCATAACCTTTGAAATTCTCGGAAAATATAATTTTCTAAATTTTTGTGTGATGCGTTTCACAACTTTGTACGTGCTATTAAAATACTCTGCGAATTTTATTCGGACGTCTGAAAAGTAGGTTTTAGGACACGCCAGGTTCGAATCAATTGATGTTTTTTTAATCATGGAAGTATAAAATATTGGTATTTGCTCGTGATTTCGCGTAATTGATTGTCAGATGTCGTGGAAAAAAAAACTTTACCTACATTTCGAACTAATTTGTCAAATTTCATTACAGTCATTCTTAAATTTAGAGAGATGAGGTGACAAATAAGAGTTATTTACCCATATAAAGAGATTACTATGAACCGTTGTCCTTGTAGAGGCGATCGGCGGCGGTGACCTCTCGCGCCCGGCGCTGGTTCTGGCCATGCTTCGGGGCGAGACGGAATGGGATGCCGTCGCCTCCTTCTGCGAAGCAGTTATGCTAGTGAAGGAAGCGGCGGCGCGCGAGAGGCAACGACGAGCCTCTCGCCCCGAACTAAGACCCAGGCGAAGACGTCGAGAGTCGCAAGACGACTACCGGCCACCGTAGGCGCGGTTCTGCGGATGGCGAGCGATGGGTAGCTCGCCGCCCGGCTAGGACCAGGACCGCGTAGACGGCGCGTTTTGTTCTACGCGCGCCTCAAAGAGAAGGAGTCAGCACAGGAAGGGGCCCAACAGGGCCAACGCCTGCCGGGGTTGCGGAATGTTTATAATAGTTACCGTGACCCTGGAACATAAAGGGCAATCGAAGGAACATGAGTGGGTTTTAGTCAGTAAGAGTCTGACACGCCCTCCCGCCGCACCCAGGACGGGAGCAGTCATTGGATGATTTCCCACTCACCAAAAAAAAAAAAGATTACTATGAACCGTAACCAATTTATGGTTCTTGGTTCAAATCCACAATTGAATATTCAAGTGTCAACCACATCTAATGGAGCTTGTTAGCGTCATTACAGTCTCCAGCGGGGAGCGGTGTGTCACTTTGTCACTGACGTGTGACTTCTATAACACAGTAAAACATAATATAAAAATATATTAGACTAGCTTTTGCAGCTTCGCTCGCCTTATAAAGACAAGAAAGTAGCTTATGTCACCCTTCATTTTTTCAACTATCTCCAATTAAAAAATCACGTCGATTTCTCGCCCCGTTTCGTCACAAACACATATTTTCCCATTTATAACAGTAGCATGGATTTTCATTAACGTTACGTATTAAAAAAAAACCGGTCAAGTGCGAGTTCTACTCGCGCAACGAGGGTTCCGTTAATTTGTTTTTTAGTGAAATAACTACAAATTTACGGTTTTCGGAGTTTTCTCTTTACTTGTGCTACATGACCTTGCTTCTTGCCAAATTTCATGATTCTTGGTCAATGGGAAGTACCCTATAGGTTTTGAGTTTTGATTCCCTTGAAAATGTCTAAATATGCTATATAAACCGCCGTATCTTTTTATAGCGTTGATTTAGAAACTTGATTTTTTCACTGCTTTGGGATATAGCAGACTTGAGTATGTGATATTAATTTCAGTTTGATATCTCGACGCGTTCCTGAGAAAAAGGTTCTTGACAGACAGACGGACAGACAGACGCCTGATGTGAACTAACTACAAATTTACGGTTTTCAGAGTTTTCCCTTTACTTGTGCTACATAACCTTGCTTCTTGCCAAATTTCACAATTCTAGGTCAATGGGAAGTACCCTATAGGTTTTGAGTTTTGATTTCCTTGAAAATGTCTAAATATGCAATATAAACCGCCGTATCTTTTTATTGCGTTGATTTAGAAACTTGATTTATGCACTGCTTTGGGAGATAGCAGACTTGAGTATGTGATATTAATTTTAGTTTGATATCTCAACGCGTTCCTGAGAAAAAGGTTCTTGACAGACAGACGGACAGACGGACGCCTGATGTGAACTAACTACAAATTTACGGTTTTCAGAGTTTTCCCTTTACTTGTGCTATATGACCTTGCTTCTTGCCAAATTTCACAATTCTAGGTCAATGGGAAGTACCCTATAGGTTTTGAGTTTTGATTCCCTTGAAAATGTCTAAATATGCAATATAAACCGCCGTATCTTTTTATTGCGTTGATTTAGAAACTTGATTTTTTCACTGCTTTGAGAGATAGCAAACCTGAGTATGTGATATTAATTTCAGCTTGATATCTCTACGCGTTTCTGAGAAAAAGGTTCTTGACAGACAGACGGACAGACGGACGCCTGATGTCAACTAACTACAAATTTACGGTTTTCGGAGTTTTCCCTTTACTTGTGCTACATGACCTTGCCTTTTGCCAAATTTCATGGTTCTAGGTCAATGGGAAGTACCCTATAGGTTTTGAGTTTTAATTCTCTTGAAAATATCTAAATATGCAATATAAACCACCGTATTTTTTTATTGCATTGATTTAGAAACTTGATTTTTTCACTGCTGTGAGAGATAGCAGACCTGAGTATGTGATATTAATTTCAGCTTGATATCTCGACGCGTTTCTGAGAAAAAGGTTCTTGACAGACAGACGGACAGACGGACGCCTAATGTCAACTAACTACAAAAGACAATGAGCAAAAGTGGTCCAAATTTCCACCACTGTTGGGGGCTGTGTAACCTTAAAGTCGACTAAATACCATACAATTTTGACTACTAGGTGAAAAAAATATATTCACTTAGAAAAAACTTATGACTGTTTTAATAATACCACTTTTAATTATTTAACCGTTTATTCTTTTCGCACATAACCATATTTAAAGCAGTAAAAACGGATTCTTTCTGTTCTGTAATGCGCTCAATTAGTTAGTCATCTGCAAAGTTTACAATGATAACGTTAGCGTAGCGTGTATCAGATTGAAGTAGCAAGAGATGGAACATTTAGTGAAATAAGTAGTTGATTTTGGCATTAAACCTGAAAATGCTTGTAACTACTACACCGCAAGAATACAATCCCGACACGCACGTGCAAGACTAGAATACTACGCGTATGTAATGATCCGTAGTCGGGAAACCATTTCGCACTACTACTGTTCTTGTCTTTCTAGAATGCGAACTGTGGGTTGCTGTGCCCACGTCATGGTAAATATTTGGTATTTTGGATGGGCGAGCGAGACACGAACCCACAATTTCTACTTCTAGCTGCGAATCTGGATATTATTATTGTGGATGAAAACATAATTATGATATGTATGACCCTTTTAAGGATAGACCCCACACTGTGAGACATAAATAAATAAAACTATTGTGAAATATTTTATATGTATATGACCTTTCATTTGATCATAATATGGTTAGATTTTCTTAGCGAAGTATATACTAAGTATTATTTTCACGTCATATAGCTTATATCAACCAGAATAACGTCTAAATAACAACGAAATGTCATACACTTAAATCAATAGAGTAGTTTAAAAGATATAGTGAAATAAAGAAGAATAATAAGGTTTTAAATTGCAAGTTTTCATGGGTTCATAACTTTTTACTGAGTAAATATTTTTGGTTGCGGTCTTCTTATAATGATTCAGTACGCAGTGTTCTATCATATGCCATAGTTCTTATTGATGGTGGAAATTTGGACCAAGCTCCATACATTTTTGCCCAATCCCCTTTACGGTTTTCGGAGTTTTCCCTTTACTTGTGCTACATGACCTTGCCTTTCGCCAAATTTCATGATTCTAGGTCAATGGGAAGTACCCTATAGGTTTTGAGTTTTGATTCTCTTGAAAATATCTAAATATGCAATATAAACCGCCGTATTTTTTTATTGCATTGATTTAGAAACTTGATTTTTTCACTGCTGTGAGAGATAGCAGACCTGAGTATGTGATATTAATTTCAGCTTGATATCTCGACGCGTTTATGAGAAAAAGGTTATTGACAGACAGACGGACAGACGGACGCCTGGTGTGAACTAACTACAAATTTACGGTTTTCGGAGTTTTCCCTTTACTTGTGCTACATGACCTTGCTTTTTGCCAAATTTCATGATTCTAGGTCAATGGGAAGTACCCTATAGGTTTTGATTTCCTTGCAAATGTCCAAATTTGCAATATAAACCGCCGTATCTTTTTATTGCGTTGATTTAAAAACTTGATTTTTTTACTGCTTTAAGAGATAGCAGACCCGAGTATGTGATATTAATTTCAGCTTGATATCTAGACGCGTTTCTGAGAAAAAGGGTCTTGACAGCCGGACGGACGGACGGACAGACGGACAACAAAGTGATCCTATAAGGGTTCCGTTTTTACCTTTTGAGGTACGGAACCCTAAAAATGACAATATAAACGTAAGATATAGAAATTCTTCAGTAAAGTAGTGAAGTAATTTTTTAATACACAAAATATTCCCATAAGCTTTGTGGGGTTGAATTGAAACTTAGTTTTAGTAAGTCATATTCTAAATACTAATATTATAAAAGCCAGTCATGTTTGAATGGGACTCATACACAAAGAGTAGTGTTTTTTCAAAATTTTGGTCTCAGTTTTTGGTAATAAAAGAGAAGAGAACATCGGACAGACAATTAGGCACGAGTGGTCTCTTATAAAATTTCAATTTTTCTAAGCAAATAAATTTATTTGTGAGAGGCAATTTCCGAAAGTACTGGACTGACAAAACTTTTTTTTACTGATAGAAACCGTCACTATTTCGGAAATCAGTGTCATATAGGGTTAGAGCCCATTCGTCTCCTAAGATTCGCACCCTGTGCCCATTCGTCCCCTGGAACTTTTGAGGGGCCTATTCGTCCCCTGAAAAATATTTATTTTAATTCATTCTTCTAATATAAGTACATGTATGTATGTATACTGCAGCTTGGTAGTCCTGGTACAGTCGCGCAGAAAAGGGTAAAATTAAAATATAATAATTTCTTAAATATCATATTTAAAGTATTTCAAATAAAATTAAGTTTAATAAAATGCCTCTAGGCTCTAGGCATTAAGTCAGTCTTCAAAATAATTAATCGATTCGTCGATCGATCGTTTTCTATTTACCACTTCACGTTACTGCGCGCCTAGTACTTTGGATTGACTAAGGTGATCTAGTGAGAAAATTAAGAAAACAGTGAATTTTAAATTTTCGTACATGACTACTTTAAGTTACTGCGCGCCTAGTACTTTGGATTGATTAAGGTGATCTTGTGAGAAAATTAAAAATGCAGTGAATTTTAGATTTTCGTGCATAACTACTTCACGTTACTGCGCGCCTAGTACTTTTGTTCTCTTAATTTTTAAATCATTAATACGCGTTTTTTAACAAGCCATTCGTAGAGAGACAATATTACATCGTAAGCCTATCGACAGGTTATATTATTATCATGACGGATTATCATACATCATAGCTCTTTTTCTCTTCTTGATCTGTTATTTATGATTTATTAAATTAAGTGCGTTAATAAACTGTTCACAAATGTACTATGTTAACCGTTTCTTAGGTAAAATATAGCTAATTTTATCTCAGGGGACCAATAGGCACCTGAATAGGTGCCGAATCTTTAACTTATATTGTGTATATATTAGAGGAGACGAATGGGTACCTTAAAAATAATATTTTTTATTATAATATTAATTGGTCCCCTACCAGGAGACCAATGGGCACCTATATAAGGGCCGAATCCACAACTTTTATGCTGGGGGACAAATTTTAGGGGACGAATGGGCTCTGACCCGTCATGTATTATCATTTTGCATGTTTACTCAACAATAGAGTAGATGTAGGGGTGGAATTAAAACATTACTAATAAATGGGTAATATTCAATGCTTTGCCATGTGTAATGAAATGAGATGCTTTCCTATGAGCAATGTCAAAGACTACTACTACAACTCAAGATACGACAAGTGTGTTAAAAAATGCACATGAATAGCGAACTGCACTCAGTAGAATACTGTAATATGTTTTATATTTTAGTTTTCTTCATGGCAAAACTAGTAACTATGAGTACAAATGACAGAAACGGTAGAAAATTGGATGGAATAAATTGTATTTTTACATTCTGCCATTGTTATTATTTTATTAAATATATTCATTGTGACAAATATTATCATCTTTTATTCGCCTAACATGTCATTCTTGTTTGTAGGTATTTTCACTATTATTAACCAACATTTAATTTGATCTATTTATATCCAAAATTTTCAAAATACACAAAACATAACACGCCAATAATGTAAAATTGTCTAGCACCCATAAAGCGCAGTTAATTAGTAACTTCCTCTCGCCGACTTTTCTCCCTTCATTTGCGGCGGTAATTACATTATTTCTCCTCTAATAAGGCAACTAGCCCGCCCTCCTCGTTACTACATTATTTAATGTATTTTATCTTCCTTAACTGTTACAGAAGATATTTTCCTTACCACTCAAGGTAAATCTTAATGAAAAACTTTAGATGGAGGCGCCACTGACGCATGCATTCCACACGCTCAACCTCATAGCGAGTGAAACGGACATATTTTACTGTTACATTAGTCATGAAATACATTATTTATTATAAGTTAGGAATTGTCAATTTATTAAAAACTAGCTTTTGGCCGAGATTTCGTCCGCGTGGAATAATAGTTTCCGTTCCGGGGAATTCCCGGAATGAAAACTATCCTAAATCCTTTCTCGGGTCCCATACTATTTCTGTACCAAATTTCATTTAAATCTGTTCAGTGGTTTAGTCATGAAGAAGAGACAGACAGACAGAGTTACTTTCGCATTTATACTTGTAATATTAGTATGGATAGTACGGAAGTATGGATTAGGTTAAGAATAAAATAAGATGAGAGTCATAAAAATATTTTTCATAAAATGTGTGTCATTTCCCGAAACGGAATTCAGATTACGTTTGAAAAATTAATTTGCGCACCACACATTATTTTCCAGCTTTATTAGTCCCAGGCTTGTGACGCCGCAAACAGCTTTCATCTCTCAAGCATAAAGACAACATAAAATCCAATATAAACTAAACAGCTTAATGAAGATACTTCACGGAGTTGAAATGAAATAGTTAATAAAGCCATGTATGCAACAACACTGTATTGTGGAACATT
The DNA here is from genome assembly GCA_033675125.1 of Athetis lepigone. Taxonomy (NCBI): domain Eukaryota; kingdom Metazoa; phylum Arthropoda; class Insecta; order Lepidoptera; family Noctuidae; genus Athetis; species Athetis lepigone. The sequence goes on along the minus strand of CM066243.1, from coordinate 12,431,387 downwards.
GTGATTGTGTGCATTGTGTGTTGCACACACACTTTGTTCACAATAATGGCGACGTAAAAGTTGGGACAGAAGCCACTAAGTAGGCCACGCTATATCTTGACACGGATAAGTTTGTAACGTTTGCTTGTGTTAAGCTGAGATTTTTGCATGGAGTTGAGACAAAAATATTAAGGACTTCAATCGTAATTGTCAAACCCGTAACTCCAAACACGATTCCGTACTGAAGCTAGAGTAATTTCTAAGTCCAATGTCTAAATAATCTTGTATATAAATCTTAAAATAAGTCGTTAATATGAAATTCCTTCATAGTTTTTACTACTATATTCATAATTACATTCAAATAACTCCTGTGCATATTAATAATAAACAGTTTTTACTTGCTTTTTTAAAGTGTATCTAGAAAGTTATGCATTCTGACAATTAGGCTGATTGTGTGCATTGTTCAAACTTTTTGTTTGTGCATGAATCTGTACTTCTATAACTTAATCTTTGTATACAGACTCCATACAACCACAGCTGTAGTAGTAATATCGGATGTTAGATTATAATATGTTTTTTTTTTAATATTCTGTAGTTTGTATGAAAATCGGCGGGCGAAACCATAGGAAACATCTAGTAATAATATTAATGCGCAAGTAATTCTGTCTGCCTGTTCGTCTGTTCCTCTGCTTCGCTGATACGGCCACATCATTGAACTATTTTTACTATACTGCTGTTTCGGCCCTAAATTGACATATTTCCTTCGCGCTTGGAAACATAATGACCTATTAGAAAAAATGGACCAAATTATCCGTCGAACTTTAACCTCAGTGTTAAATTTAGCAATGGACGACCGGGCCTGGGCCCAAGCGACGCTTCCAATTCGCATGGGGGGTCTCGGCGCCCGCAAAATTTCTAGTATTAGTCTACCAGCTTTTATATCCTCGGTTCACGGCACTAAGAAATTGATCAGGAATATCCTTGCCTCTACACTGGTCAATTTTAATGTTCCGTTCTTAGCCGAGGCTATAGAGGCCTGGAAAGATGCTTGCCCAAGTACAGATCTGCCCGACAACCCATCTTCCCAGAGACGTTGGGATGAGCCACTTTGCAGAGTAGTTTAGAATCAATTACTTTCCACGTCTGCTACTCCTGCGGAGCGAACGCGCCTACTAGCTGTGGGCAGGTGGGAGTCGGGTCTTTGGCTTCAGGCACTACCGTCGTCGAACATTGGCACTTTGTTCGACGACACGACTTTCCGCCTCGCTGCTTCACTTCGCTTAGGGGCGTCCTGTTGTTCTCCGCATCGTTGTCACTGTGGAGAAGCTGTCAACAGCCTCGGACACCATGGCTTGTCATGCAGCCGGAGCGCGGGCCGTATAGCGCGGCACGCGAATATTAATGACATCATTTGACGTGCTCTTGTTGCTGTCGGCGTTCCAGCTGAATTAGAACCCAACGGTTTGGCACGCGACGATGGCAAGAGACCGGACGGTATGTCTTTATTCCCATGGAAGATGGGTAGGCCTTTAGTGTGGGACGCTACGTGTGTCGATACTCTTGCGCCATCCCACCTTCCTAGTACGGCGTCCTGTGCCGGTGCTGCCGCCTCGGCTGCGGAAAACCTCAAGCGGCGAAAGTATAGTAACCTTACTGGAAACTATATTTTCGAGCCGTTTGGGGTTGAAACCCATGGACCATGGGGTCGAGTGCCCACCAAATTTTTAAAGAGCTGTCAAAAAGACTAGTTGTCTGTTCTCGTGACCCAAAGGCTGGCTTTTATTTTGGCCAGAGGCTTAGCATTGCCATCCAACGTGGCAATGCGGCCAGCCTCTTGAGCACTTTACCGGTTGACAGCGATGCGGAGGAGTTTTTTGATACCATTTTATTTTAATTCTAGGGTTTTTAATTTAGTTTTAGTTTGTAAATATTGTGTATAATTATAATTATATAATTTAGTATAAAATGTAATTTAAATATAATAAAGTAACGAAAGTATAGTATTTAAATATATACACTATTTTGATGAAAGGTACGAAGTAAGATTTTATAAAAAAAATTTCAAAAATGTTTGATTCGTAATATAATCTTGTCATCTACTCATAATCACCGGCTTATCAGTATTTCAACGCCTATCTTAGAGAGCGCTAACATTTAGTCATTTACTTTAAATCGCCGCTCCAACGTGCGTCGTAGTGCGTCCAATAGTACGTTAGCATAAATTTGTTTTACTTCTCGAAAAGAGTTAGATAATAAAGTTTTTAGCGGAAATAAACCAGTACGTCTAGACATTGTAGAATAGATGGTAGAATAAAATACATTGTTAAATGTATTAGAATGACATAAGCTTATGCTAAGTACTTAGACATTTCGTATCGTACTCTATTTTATCATCAATTCTGTAATGTCCACTTGTCTAGGTGCTGAATGGGTATCTAAACATCCATAACTTTTCTTTTTGCAAAGTTCATGCGAGCTTGCGTGACAACATCCAACATTCTCCCGTATCCAACCACTAACAATATTTCTTTAATCAAATATCCCACTAAAAACATTTCATATAAATGTAGCCAAGACAACCACATAAGGTATACCCTGTGAAAAATATATCAGATCTCATGTAGAGCCAAGCTTCTGAATCTACACGGCCTAACTCTACAGACCCTAACTTCACAAACTCTACATATCAGTAAAAATGTATGGCTTCGCCGTTTCGCTACCGTCGTGGAGGTGATGCGAAAATTAAGTTTTTGAAGTAAGTACCGAAACAGCCAAGCCATACATTTGTGAAGTTAGGGTCTATAGAGTTAGGCCGTGTAGATTCAGAAGCTTGGCTCTACATGAGATCTGATATATTTTTCACAGGGTATACCTTATGTGGTTGTCTTGGCTACATTTATATGAAATGTTTTTAGTGGGATTTCAGTTCTTTTTGTAAGTTGCTAGGCAGTATTTTTAGTATTTTTTTTTCTTTTCGTTCACAGATTTTTTTGACTAAATTGACCTGAAAGTCCCACACTTTTTATTCTTTAATACTTGATCGTACAACGGTGATCTTTCGATCTAGGAGAAATTATTAAAGGCTGTATTGCGCTCCCGAATAATTGTAGTATAAGACTCCACAATATAAACGAGTTTTCGTGCAAACAATATTATTCTCAGATACATAATTTTTTTTTTCTAACTAAGGCATCTTGCAGTTCAGCTCGCTAAGGCTGTTTACTGCTTAAAAATTCAAATAGTACTTATACTTTCCGATGTAACGAAACCATAGCGCGATCTATTTCGATCTTGGGATCGAAATAGATCGCGCTATGGTTTCGTTCGCCATCTAGGGAAGTAAGACTTAAACTTTTTGTCATCGAGGATCGCGCTACGATTCCGTTCAACACCGTAACAATTTAGGTATGTATGTATATTAACCAATTACCAATGCATAAAATTATGCCCACTGAAATAAGCCGCAAAACTTATTTATACGAATACGAAAAATATTGCAATCGCAACACGACCGTCAACGACACAAGTTTATAATTTTCTTAGGTGGTTGATACCAAACTATATTTATTGTGAGTGTGAGGACTATGTGGGCTGTTACGTTACTAGTATATTTGACTATTACTGACGGTTTGAGTATTTAATGCGGCCTACCCGAATGTCCTTGCTTTGGTATTGTTCGTCAAGACGTTAGGCTCCTTACGTTTTAGTTGAGCTAAACGACTTTTGACAAATGCTTGCACTGTTTGGACAGGTCCACTCAAATCTGTGTGATTCTCTCATCAAGAGATCACTTCAGTTATTACCTTCATGGTCCTCGCATAATTTGACCAATACAATATTGTATGGACTTTAAAAGAGACTTTGACCTCTGAGTTTGTTTCGGTTGTTTCTTCTCAGAGTAGTCCAGCTAGGAAACACCGGCCCCATCGTTCGATTAAAATAAGAAAAAAGAATGACGTGTAAAAGTGTAATTTATTACCTATTTACAGAAATAAAAATCATTTTAATCATTTTAATCATTTTTAATCAAACTTACCAAACTTCTTATACCAAATGTCAGCTTTCTAGCACTACAGGAAGTAGCCACATCAGCAGTGTCGGCTTTCATAGCCCAATAGCCCAATCTTTCTCTTTGCATTTTTACTTGATTTGTTCAAACAAACTTCCACACCCCCATTTTAGGGGATGGAGGTCGAAATCTATAAGTTTATGAATTTTTCTGTTGGTTGTATACTAAACTTAGGCTACATACCAAATTTCAGCATTCTAGCACTTCAGGAAGTAGCCAAACATTTTGATGATAATTTTTTTTTTTTTTTTTTTGGTGAGTGGGAAATCATCCAATGACTGCTCCCGTCCTGGGTGCGGCGGGAGGGCGTGTCAGACTCTTACTGACTAAAACCCACTCATGTTCCTTCGATTGCCCTTTACGTTCCAGGGTCACGGTGACTACTATACACATTCCGCAACCCCGGCAGGCGTTGGCCCTGTTAGGCCCCTTCCTGTGCTGACTCCTTCTCTTTGAGGCGCGCGTGGAACACAAACGCGCCGTCGACGCGGTCCTGGTCCTAGCCGGGCGGCGAGCTACCCATCGCTCGCCATCCGCAGAACCGCGCCTACGGTGGCCGGTAGTCGTCTTGCGACTCTCGACGTCTTCGCCTGGGTCTTTGTCCGGGGCGAGAGGCTCGTCGTTGCCTCTCGCGCGCCGCCGCTTCCTTCACTAGCATAACTGCTTCGCAGAAGAAGGCGACGGCATCCCATTCCGTCTCGCCCCGCAGCATGGCCTGAACCAGCGCTGGGCGCGAGAGGTCACCGCCGCCGATCGCCTCTACGAGGACACGTCTATGGTCCGCCCATGCGCGGCACACCTCCACCGTGTGCTCGACCGTGTCCTCCAGGCGACCATTTTTGATGATCATCAGTGTGTCAGTGTGTCAGTGTGTCAGTGAATCAGTGACGAAATCGGTGTATTTTAGATATCAATAAAATCTAAAGTATAAAAGCTATTCAATTGAAACTTTGTATGTTTATTGAGTCTGTTATTGACATTATTTCTTGTGAATATGAAGTGTCTGGTACATCGGATACCAACTCTATGAGGGTTCGAAAAAACGACGAAACACTTTGAGAAAAGGTAGGTAGTGCCCCTGCGCTTCGCTTGCTTGTCTTGGCCGGGGGCACGACCGTGCCCCCCGATAACCCGTGTACTTAGGTACCACGAATATTATGTTCGGTCATGTTGCAAAATAGGCCCCTGAGAGCAACGGCAACGGAACTCAGTCACGCGTGTCGATAATAAATCTAACAGGGGCACTGCCGATTTGGTCCCAAGATATTCAATGTTCTGTACAATGCGGCGCGCGTAGGGTTATAACACCGTAACTAGTTATATCTCACTTTGTACAGACGAAAACGTGACTGTGAAGAGTAAAAGTATGGAAATACATCATGAATAATGTAATCAGGAAAATATATATCATTCAGAATTTACATGTTTAGATTGTAAATATTGTCAAATATTTCAGGGCTTTGTGGCCTCTCACTATTATTATAATCTAATAACTTTTTGTTAAATTTTGTTAGTGTTATACAAATTCGGATAGATTTTTGTTATCTTTTAGATACTGCCTGTCTAGATATTGTATAATAAATTAAATAAATTGGTACCTATTTCAATACATCAATTATATTATGCATAAGAAGTCTGTTATACTGTTAATAGTCTGTTAATATCAGTTATTAACCGTTGTGAAAACGATGTACTGGGAACCACTAACTGCTATTACAATACCAGTAATGTAATACAAACATCTGTTGTCTGTCAAAATGTTTATGTCTCCACCATAAATAAGAGAGTGATTGTTCAGATCTATGTTTATGTTTTTTCCGGCTGATATGATGGAAATATCGACGTGTTTTTTCCGTGAGATAATGACAAATGTACTGTACGATGCGGAAAAGAATATTTTTTTAGAAAATAAATAATGTGTCACTGCAAGACTGGAGGTGTTTCTTTATAGATACGTACTACATGTCAATTTTCATTATTCAAGAACAATAAGAACACTTTGAATTTGTTTATGTGAATTATGCAGGGTATATTCGTTAATTACGTAGACTGCAGCCGAAGGACTCAAAAAAAACCGAATTTATTACAAACTAATTTATTGAATAAGAAAATTACAATGTTATAATATTAAATGAAAAATCAAATTGACTCGATCGATGGTGGATACGAAGTGCGCGGGCGCGGTCACGTAGACAGTGTCTTCGGGCCTCATGTCCTTTGTCAGCAATTTCAGCGGCAACAATGCTCACGCGCCATGCCTCGTGAGTTCGCGTCAGCGGTTTCCCTACTAGCGCTGCGCGTAACATCTCCCCCCTCAGATCGACGACTATTTCAGATGAATTATTTGAGATGAAATATCGTCGAGAGCTTGGATTGATCTTGTGACGCTGCTGGTTGGATCTTTCTGATTTCAGAAGTTGTAGGCTCGGCGTACGTGGCTTCCCCGGGAGTTGTCATCTGTTTCTTTCGGTGAATATGGATTCGGTATCGGTATAGTAGGGTTGCTCCCAGTATGAGTACGATAAGTAGTATTCCATAAAATGGAATTGTTGTATGGTATATTGTTGAGGTTGGTTCAATATGGATTGGCTTCTGTGCGTCTATTCTGTCCTGGATATTGTGCAGCTTCTTTAAGTTGATGGTACTAATTGTAATAGGTAGCTGGGGTGATTCTTCGATGTCGTCCGGTGTGCTGCTGATCTTCATGGGCTGTCCTCTGATGTGGTCGTTAATATTGATGATGGTGAATTCATTCGTTCGTAGCTTGCAGTTATGTGGAATAGTGGCTAGAAAGCTTCCGGTTAGAGACATGGATTCTTCTTGTTCGCATATTAATTGGACTGGTGTCGGTTTCGGGAATACTATTGCGTAGCGGCGGTCGTCCAACTTTTCCATAGCAGGCTTTGTAAGGCTGATGGTAACCGTGTTGCATGATTTGTCCGGTGTCTGGCTTCCGATGATGTTGCAAATGCAATCTGGTTGGGTTCTCATTTGATGATTGAATTTTTCTTCGCAGAGATACTCTGAAGCTACCTTCGGGCATTCAGCCTCTATGTACACATGAATGTTTCCAGTGATTGCTAGGTATGGGAAGGACGGGATGATGGCTTGCCTATTTTTATTTGGTACGATGACTAATTTATATAATTGGAATTTTAGTGGGGACGTTATGGGGAATTTAAATGCAAAAACTATTTGATTTCCACTATAATAAGCTGAAGGTTTGATTATGTCATAATATTCTCTAATATCTAATTCTAATAGTTGGTCTTTATTATAAAGTGCGCTTAGTTTGCGAATCATATTGCCTAAGTTTTCTGTACCTAACATAGAATGATGAGTATGCGGTTGACCGGAAAGAGCTATCGCATTCTCTAACCTACTTAATTCGCTTAATAAACTGTCGATATTATTGCTAATTATTTGTAGTATTTGTGAAAACTTTGCAAATTTAATTAGATTGTGTTGTTTATACTTATCGGCGTTAAGTAAAATATGCAAGCTGTCATTTAATTGTACCTGATTCTCTACTAATTTTGTAATAATTTTTGTGTGTTCGTTCATCAAGCTTCCGCTGAGGCTTATATGATGATTTTGTTCGATGACTAACTGTTGCTGATTATCATTAAGGGCTTTGAGGGCGTTATCATATTTAATGGCATCTGTATAGTCCAGATTTCCTGAAATGCTCTTAATCACGGATCCGAGACCATCTATTAATCCTCTCTTGAAACGATTGGGCTTTAGACTTTGTAGATGAGATGAAACTTTATGCAATTTCAAATGCAAACTGTCTATTTGAAGCTCGTATAACGTGCACGTGTAATTGTCTAGTCTGTCCGTGGCTTCATTAAGTTGAGTTCGAATTTTGTTAACATTATTGTCAATGTCTGTTAGTTCTATATTCTGAAGGAATGTATGGTAATGAGTGATGAGTTGCATGGGGCCTAGTTTGAAAGGCAGTAGTCCAGGTCCATTCTCTAGTTGTTCTAGGTTAATTTCCTGAGCCCGTGTTAGGCTAAGTGTCAGCATCAGGAGTATCCTGTAACAATTTTGCGGTTTTAGGGACACGCTTTAATCTTGACTTAGCAATTGGTCCCTTTTTCTTAGAAGAATAAATATGGATGGGCAAATTAGCTAAGACTGTGTCCTGGGTGTACCTGGGTGCAAGTTTAGATCTACTAGCGGAGGGGTTAGTGACGAGTATTTGTTGGTCGGGCTCATAGTCTACTTCGTCCTCGCGGGTTTTATTACGACTTTCTATGAGCGCTGTTCGATTAGCGAGAGATGTTTCATTTATTAATTCATAAACTTTTTGCATGCGCTCTCTGTGGGTCTCGGTATATTGTTGTAATAGATGTCCAGTTAGATCTATGTCAATCGGGTCTCGAGGGTCGGTGTGCCCTAGTATAAGGTCGTATGGTTTACATCGGGTAAAAGAATGGATTGAACTATTGTACGCTATGATAGCATATGGCATCAGATGTATGACTGGCTCATCTTTGTATTTTAGTTTCAAAATACGGAGATGTTCCAATATAGTGGAGTGGAAACGTTCAATATTTCCGTTAGCGTTTGGTGAGTATGCTAGTGTTTGATGATGAATTATCTTGTGCACCTTGCAGAACTCGGAGAACATCTGGTTGGTGAATTCAGTCCCCTGGTCTGTAATGATGGTTAGTGGTAAGCCATGATGCGTGCTAAAAGTTAGTAAAGCTTGTATGATACTAACCGCAGTTCCATCTCGTAGGAGGTAGGCTTGACCGTACTTTGAGAAGGCGTCTATGAATGTTACATATTTTTCGTTTTGGGCTGAAAAGCTGTCCATATGTATTATTTCAAAAGGTCTTGTCGCTGGAGGTGCTATATTAAACTTTTGTTTTATGGGGTTCCTATCGTATTTTGCTTGTCCACATACTGTGCAGTCATTTATGAATTTAGTTACGTTTTCTCGCATTTTGGGCCAATAATATTTTATAGATAGTGCTAGAAAGCACTCGTTTATACCACGGTGATTTGTTTTGCCCTCGTGGTAATGACGGATAATCTCTTGCTGTCTCAAATATTCTTTAATGTTCTCTAGTTCCTTTTTTGCTAATACCAATTTCATAGATGAATTTTTAAAATGTTTTTGTAGCAGGGGGATTATAGTGTACAATGCAAGAGGTGGATTTATTAACAGGGCCGTTTTGATCTTGGGGTTAACATACTCTTTTATAGCATTAACCAGTTCTTCCTCTAGGTTGGATTCAGATAACTGAACGGATGTTCGAGTGTGGGTTTCGAATGGCTTGGTCACAGTAGTTCGTTTTTTAAAGTCACCTACTACGGTCAAGCAAAGCTGTCGGTGAAATTTGTTAAGTGGTTCGTCAGTAATGGGTACTTCGAGTATAGGGTTCTCTTCCGAGGTATGTGCTGTCAGGGTGTTGGAGTTAGCTAAAGACGGTGGTCTGTCAGTCGCGTTTGCAATCATTGAGCTGACCTCCTCGTTACAGATTTCGACACGAGAAAGAGCGTCGGCATTGGTATTATGTTTGCCTTTTTTATAAATAACAGTGAAATCGTACTCGCTCAATTTTAAACGCCATCTGGTTAATCTTGAATTTGGTTCCTTGAGGCTCATGACCCACTGCAATGGTTTGTGGTCTGTTACTATTTTAAATTTGCGTCCGAAAAGGTACGGTCGGAAGTATTTTGTTGCCCAGACGATGGCTAACAATTCCTTCTCAATTGTGCTGTAATTTACTTCACTTTCATTAAGTGTCCGTGAAGCGTATGCTACGGGTTTATCTGAACCAATTGATCCTTGTGACAGCACTGCACCGATTGCAAAATTAGAGGCGTCAGTGGTTAAAATAAATTCTTTGTCAAAGTCGGGATATTTAAGGATGGGGTCATTTGTCAGTAAAGTCTTACATTTCTCAAAGCAGTTAATGTATTCTGAGTCTAGTGTTATCTTCTTTCCTTTCTTTAAGCATTGTGTCAGGGGTTTGGTAATACGGGAGAAGTCCGGAATGAATTTTCTATAATAACCTAAGAGTCCAAGGAATTGTTTAATTTCTTTAGGTGTTTTAGGCATGGGATAATTTTGGATAGCACGGATTTTATCTGGATTGGGCTTTATACCTTCGGTACTGATGACATGTCCTAGGTACGCGGTCTCAACTTTTTAAAAACTCTGATTTATCTAACTGGATTTTGAAATTAGATTCCCTTAACCTTTGGAACACTTTCTCCAGGTTGTTCATGTGCTCCTGGAGGGATGTACTGAATACAATAATGTCGTCAAGGTATACTAGGCATATTATGTTTTGAAGCCCTCTTAGTACGTTGTCCATTACTCGTTGGAACGTTGAAGGGGAATTTTTAAGTCCCATGGGCATTCTCAAAAATTCGAAGTGTCCATGCTCGACGTTAAAGGCGGTCTTAGGGATGTCATTAGGGTTCATTTCCACCTGGTAGAAACCTGATGCTAGGTCGAGGGTTGTAAAATATTGACACTTGCCTAATTTGTCCAGAACATCAGTGATATTTGGGATAGGGTACTTGTCGTCAATAGTCTTTTCGTTAAGCTTCCGAAAGTCAACGACTAGACGCCACTTCTGTTTACCGGAGGCATCGGCCTTCTTTGGAACTACCCAAATTGGTGAGCTCCATGCGGATTCAGACGGCCTAATGATTCCTTGATCTAGCATCTTCGTTATTTGGTCGCTAACTTCTTGCCGGTGTATGAATGGGTATCTGTAACTTTTTGTATATATTGGGATTTCGTCGGTTGTTTTAATATTGTGTTTTATCTTATTAGTGAATGTCAGAGCCTCTCCCTCGATGTAAAAGACGTCGGCATATTTAGAACATAGGGTTAATAAATTTGCTTTTTCCTCCTCATTTAGGTGATCGGTACGTAACCGCGTTGTAACATCTTTAGCGCGTGGTGACATGTGTTCGATGCTACTGCATTCAACATTGAATACTGTAGCCTGAGTAGCATGATCTAGTGAGAATATTATATCATTTTTAGTAGGGTTGATTACCTCAACCAAACCTCGGCTATTAGAAATGGTTGTAAGACATTCTGATATGATACAATTACAGATGATCTGTTCTTCTACAAAGACTTCACCATCTGGTGCGTTGACAGGTAATTTAATTAATTTAGAACTTTCCGCTGGTATAATTTCCTCATAGAGATTTAAATTTCGGGAGTTATATATCTGGATAGGATTGATCGCAAACTTAGTTATTAATGTAAGATCTTTTAAATCTAGTTTGGCTTCCCATTTAGTAAGTAAATCCATACCTATTAAGCCGTCAAAACGATCGTGGAATCTGTATACGAATAATTTAATTGATTCTGTGTCACCAAATTCGGGAAAGCACGGTAAGGTAATAGAGTACTCGCTTCTGCTTGTGGCATGAACGTTTGTAACCTCAAATGGATCGTAGTTAAGGGGTACTCGCGAGAAATAATTATTAACTGCTTCTGGACTGATGAACGATTGGTTTGCACCGGTATCTATGAGAAAGTTTAATGGAGGATTATGAATACGAATATATGGTAATTGCCTTTGCGTCTGTAAATTTAATTCTATCCGGAGTTGTTTGATTTCGGAGCTTTCTGAAAATCCTTACTAGTCGAGGGTTGATTTTGGTCAGTAAGAGCTGGCTTGCTATTATCGTTAGTCGCGTCAGTCTGTTGCGGGGCGGCGTCATAAGTACCGTCATTGTAAAACAGATATTCGACATTATAATCACCATAGTTATAGGGGTCCATGTAGTAATATTCATATTGATCGGGATAATAAAAATCATTTCCATAGCTCGAACACTCGTTAACATTGACGTCACGGGTTTTAAGGTAATTAGAAGGTGGTGGGTTTCCTTGTTGGGCCCAGTTCCAGCTGTTAGTAGAAGGTAAGGGTCTGGCTACAAAGTGGCTAACACCGCTCATAGGTTTTGGACCGTTATTCGGCGGAAATTGATTTCTTGGGGGCATTCTAAATCCGGGGCTACCCTGGTTATTAGGTGGTGGTGCGCTGAATACTTGTTGCGTACGAGTCGGGCCACGTGGTTGCATGTTATATGGAGTGAAAGGCATTCTAAATTGGTTCTGAGGTGGCATGGGTCGTAACATGAATTGAGGGACCTGCGATCGAGACGGGCCGGGCATATTATAAAGGTCGGGTTTTACTGGTTGCGCAGGCATTTTAAAATTAGCGTCGTTTCGTTGGTTAGGGTGCGTTTGGGGTGAAGATTTTTTATCCAATGATAAGCTATCGTTCCTATTCTGCAAGTACATGGTGTTACTTTCTTCGTGCACAAACTCTAGAGCCTTCTCAATAGTCTCTGGCCTCATACACCTGATACGTGAACCTAAAGGATCTTTCAAACCGCGGAGATAGGCCTGCAAGGTCAGTTTACGATATAAATCGCGCTTGGCTGTAACGGTTGACTCCAGGGAGTCGTGCAAGGAAACATACGTCATGACGGTGCTGAAAAGATTCTGGCAGCGCTCGTAAAACTCTTGCGGCGTGCTCGAACCTTGTGTAAGCAAAGCCAAATCGTTATAGAGGGCAGTTTCATCCCGCTGATCGGCGAAGTTATTGACAAGGGCACTACGAATGCCTGCCCAATCATTAGGAATACCATTAGCATTGATCAAACGGGCGGCGGGGCCTGTAACTTTATTCAGTATGCCATTTAAAAGCGCTAATTGAACTAACTCCTGCTGCCCTTCATTAATAAACTCAGCTACTAACTTATCGCATAATTTAATGAACCTGGTAAGTACATTCGGGTTCCCGTCGAAGTCGGGGACTAAACGGAGGGCTTTAAAAATGTTATCTAAGTCTGCCATCTCGGGGTCAATTTGAGGGTTTAAATTACGTCTAGAATCTATGTTACTATTCCTACTACTAATTAACCTAGAAGTACTTGATTTACGTGGGTGAAAAATTTTGGATAATTATATTAATTCTACACACAAAAAGGAAGGAAGCAAGCAACCACTAGAAAATTCAGTGTACTTACATGAACATTCTGGTCTTCGTTGAGCGGTATCGATATCTGGATCTTCGGCGTAGTCTCGTAGTTCAGGATATCCCGGTACGACGTTGAAAGTCTATCGTAGCGAACGCGGTGCGATATACCGGTAATCGCAAAACGACCCGGGAATCCTACCGACTGCGCCAATTACGTAGACTGCAGCCGAAGGACTCAAAAAAAAACCGAATTTATTACAAACTAATTTATTGAATAAGAAAATTACAATGTTATAATATTAAATGAAAAATCAAATTGACTCGATCGATGGTGGATACGAAGTGCGCGGGCGCGGTCACGTAGACAGTGTCTTCGGGCCTCATGTCCTTTGTCAGCAATTTCAGCGGCAACAATGCTCACGCGCCATGCCTCGTGAGTTCGCGTCAGCGGTTTCCCTACTAGCGCTGCGCGTAACACGTTACATCTTATACAATATTTGTTATTGTTTTATGATGTTTTACGTAACATTACTATTGCCATCCACTAAACTGTACTGAACATAAGTCTTGTAAGTCAAATATAAATCTTGAGCAACCCGCATCAGATATCGGGAAGAGAAATCATTTGTCTTAAGTTAGTTTTTGAAAAAATAAAAATGAAAATGAAAAAAGGTTTATTTGAATTTACAAGTTCTTTTTACATCAGTGGTGATTGAAGCCTCCTTGTAAGCGTATGAAGCCTGTATTAGGAGACTCCGCTCTGCCATACATTATTAGTATTTATAAAATACTTGTATATTTCTAAAAAAAATCTTTTTGTTTTTAAACAAGTAAACTAAAATAACTTCTAACTATAATGGGTTACATAGAAGGTTAAGCAAAGTGTAGATGAATGCTTGGAGTTGTGCGTGCATGTGTATGTTGTATTATTGTGAATGTGGATGTGTGAGGGCTGTGTGAAGGTTGTGTGATGGTTTGTTAGGGGTGTGTAAGGGGTGTGTGAGGAGTGTGTAAGGGATGTGTGAGGAGTGTGTAATAATGCAGTGTGTAGATGGGATTAAGCACAATACTAATGATATTTTTATAGCAATAAAGCCTCCGTTTCTTCATAACTAAGTGATTTTATCCATTCGGTTAAAACCTTTTTGCATTCATGCCGTTTCATTTTGTGAATGTATATTTCTCTATTACATCTGTTATAAAGCTGAGCAGAGCGCTTTTTGTACTGCATGCTAGCAAATTTAGTTTTACTTTGAGGTACTTCTGCGATTAAGTCTTTTCTTCTTTTTAAGTTTTGTTTGGGGTCATAAGGAAGTTTTTAAATTCATAGAATACTAATGATTGCTTCCAATGACTGTATTAATATTTTACAAATATCTCTTAATAATTATGATTACACTCCTAACGCTTTATTTGAATTAATAATCACATTTCTGAAAGTCTAGTCCATTTAAACCCGCCACCAAGTTTAATATCAGATTTAGTAAATTATTTCACCAAAATACCATTGACCAATCATTTAATTTAGCAAGATATTTTGACAGTTTACTGATTGATTGAGTTGCAAAAGTAGAGGATATTAAGGGTCAATCAATTTATGTTTGTTACGTACTTATTGTGTGGGTAAAGTGAGAAGCTCCTAATATTGTTTGCTGATCTGAAATGGGAAACTAATTTATTTCTCATATGTACTCCGTTAGGATAGAGAGTTAAATAATAAATAAATAAATATCCTCGGACAACTCACACACGGTCATCTGATCCCAAAGAAAGCAGAGCTTGTACTATGGTAACCAGATAACTGATATACATACATACTTAAATATTTTATAAATACATACATATTAAAGATAAATTACAAATATAAGTTACTTCCAGGAAATACTTTACTGGCCATGCATCGGTTGAAATATGGTAGGATTATTGAATAATAGTAGTCACCCGCAGTTTTATCTGCGTTATGTTAGGTTTTTAATTAATGCTCCGCTCCCGT
Organism: Athetis lepigone; assembly: GCA_033675125.1. Classification (NCBI taxonomy): domain Eukaryota; kingdom Metazoa; phylum Arthropoda; class Insecta; order Lepidoptera; family Noctuidae; genus Athetis; species Athetis lepigone. The sequence goes on along the minus strand of CM066243.1, from coordinate 12,416,365 downwards.
GGATCATTATCGTGATGTTAATATGATGCCTATGTGTTAATCCGATGTATCTACATATTATTATTGTAATCAAAATTCGTTCTGTAGTTTTTGCGTGAAAGAGTAATAAACATACTCACACACATACATAAACACTTTTTTATTTACAATATTCCGTAAACAGTTAACAACAAATGTGTCTTATAAAATTTTCATCTCTTCATAATAAAAGATCTCTGCAAATGGGTTGTCAGAATGTAAGCGAATGTTGCCTGTTTGTAACAAAAAATCAATATGGGGGTAAAATTTCAATTATTAATAGAAACTTTAAAAAAAAAACTTTATTTCAGACCGTGGTCCATAATTGTTAGTAATCACAACCTTTAAAAAACTATGTTAGTAAAAGATACAATGGCTTTATTAATTTAAATATCTTTTGCGTTCACTTGACACACCGGGTACATGCACATGTACATGCATCCAGTGTGCCAAAGTGGCGCAGCACGGCTTATCACACAGTATATCACTCTGCTAAATATCATTTAATAAAATTATTTTTGTTATTATAAAGCTATTTTTCATGTATAATAAATAAATAAATAAATATCCTGGGACATCATACACACACGGCTGATCTGATCCCAAGCAGAGCTTGTGTTATGGTAATCACACAACTGATATACATACTTATATAATTTTTAAATATAATATAATATAATAATATAATATCTTAGGACAACTCACACACGGTCATCTGATCCCAAGCTAAGCAGAGCTTGTGTTATGGTAACCAGACAACTGATATACATACTATATACTTTATAAATACATACATATTATAGATTAATAACACCCAGACACAGAACAACCAATTATGCTCATCACACAAAGTTTGTCCTGGGTGGGAATCGAACCCACGACCTCTGGCTTAGCAGTCAGGGTCACTAACCACTAGACCAACAGGCCCGTCAATATAATATGCTGTTAGTGTACTTAAATAAAATAAAATAAATAAATAAAAAACCGGCCAAGAGCGTGTCGGGCCACGCTCAATGTAGGGTTCCGTAGTTTCCTGTCCGTCTCAATAAGTGTTCCTACTTACAAGTTAAAAAAAAAGGCTATTTGTTACGTTGACATACTAAGTACGAAGAAATTATTTTGTATAACCTTTTTGTCTTTTTTGTACAAAAACTGTTCTTTCAATCAAGTTCAAAACAATTTTCCTAGAAAGTCCTTATAAAGTTCTACTTTCCAGATTTTTTTCAAATTTTTTAAACCTACGGGTCAAAAGTTAGAGGGGGGGGGGGGACGCTTTGATTTTTCCTTTTGGAACGATTATTTCCGAAATTATTGACTTTATCAAAAAATGATTTTAGTAAAGCCGTATTCATTTTTAAATACCTATCCAACAATATATCACACGTCAGGGTTGAAATTAAAAAAAAAATCACTTTCCTCTTTACATATAGGGGGGCTACCCTAAAAAAACATTTTCTTCCAATTTTTATTTTACCACTTTGTCGGCGTGATTGATATACATATTGGTACCAAATTCGAGCTTTCTAGTGCTAACGGTCACAGAGATTAAGCGAGGACGGACGGACAGACAGACAGACATGGCGAAACTATAAGGATTCCTAGTTGACTACGGAACCCTAAAAAGCTATCGTCCATACAAGGTCTTCCTTACCATCAGCTGGTAAAAAGCACTAAGTTGTGTACAAAAACTGTATATAAAATACGTCTTAAAGGCACTTAACTCTGAACTAAGCTGCGCCATCACATTTTCTCCCTTTAAAGTATAGAATCAATTTAACGATAAAAACAACGTTTATCATCCAATATTTACCAGGAAAATTGCACCTAGCACTTTATTTTTATCGAAAATTTTCCAATATACCTGACCTAAAGGTTGTTAAGCTCACAGCTTTTATTACGGCATGTTCCTATCGGTCGCGGACGATATCTCCTCTATAATCTGTAGCACAGCGAACACCGAGAATTCATTGCTTCTGCTGACTATACGCTTTGGGAATTATAAAATATCTTTTGTGTGCTTTGGGACTTTGTAAGTTGAATCTGTGGGATATCTTAGAAAATAAATTGAGATAGATGGTTTGTGTAAAATATTGTGAGCGTTAGTTTTGAATATTGTGTATTGTACAGTGGATAATACTCACTTAAATCTTAAACACAAATCAATCTTATTATGACATCATTTTATTGGAGCTATTTTTAATAAAACTCTAAAATAATAAACTTAAGACTGTACAAAACTTGTACGTTTGGCTACGGCGCTACGACATCCGTAGCATTGCTACGAAACCTGTAGCTCTGCTACGAAGCTGGTAGCGATGCCAGTCGCGTTTGCTCACGTTCGTAACAAATTTTTTTGCTCGGATATTTTTCTAGACTAGTTAAACGATATTAAATTTGCTGTGAATAGTAAAAATGTTATTCACAAACACACATAAATAAATACTTACTAACTCGAATGCAAGTCACGTTTTGCACTTAAACATAAAAGGAGCACTTTATTTTAAAATACGGTATCGGTGTAGTCATAAATCATAATTATTTTATTTCATTGTTTCTAGATAATAATTATTATAAGGTTGTATTCAGATATTGTTTTGTTAAGTTATTGCAGACAAACACACTCTCAATAATTTTACGTGTATACACGTTCATTTTGTATTGTGCTGTCAGCGATGATATGAGTTGGTTTTAATTAGTACACCCAGACAAAATGTACTGAAATAATGGGAAAGCGTTATAAAGGTAACCGCGGTATATGAATGGTTTAACGATGTTTAAATATGGGCCTGTTAATTTATGTTCATACGTAACAAATAACAGTGTAACAAAATGAAGGTTATGATCCCTAGACACACATCAAAAGTGTCTAGGGATCAAGCACTTTTATGCGGATTTCTTGAGATTGAGATGTGGCTTTGTAATAAATTTATGATTTTATAAATTTATATGGATCCTTTTTGGTGCATTTCATAATTTGAATCAGGAACTGTGAATCAAATTCGAGTAAAAGATGAAAATCAGCTGTCAATATTTTCCCTATAAAAACATACAACGCATTGAAGACATTATTAATGCTACTGTTTCCCTACTACTGATTAAAAGCAACGTTATTATGGAGCGGTGTTGTAATACTGGCTGTATATGACGCCTTTAGTATTTTGAATTAATCTACATAGAACAAACTATATGTGAATTGTGTCAGTCAATATGAAAAAAAGACATAATAAAAGATGTCACAAACCTAACTACAATTTTATTTTAGTTATACAACTTCTAATTTTACAACACGTTATCAGCACGAAAGTTGTCTATAGTAGTGCTTACTGTGGTTTTATAAAGGAAATATAAAAGTTCCAGTACATTTTTGAATTATTTTTTCTCGGTGAGCAATTGTCATTTTTTCAAATAATGTACTCAGGCTCTGGAGATAATATGAGATCCACTGCGTTTAAACCACTAAGCAGTAGAGAAGGTTACGTGACATGGAAATTCAAAATGAGGATGTATCTTCTACACGAAGATTTGTGGGAGGCCATCGCAGGCTATCCAGAAGGAGATACGACTGCTTCAAACATAAAAGAGAAGCGTGATGTTAAAGCCCTCTCAAAGATATGTCTGGCTTTAGATGACGCTGCCATAACTCATGTTAGGAAGGCCAAAAATGCCAAGGAAGCATGGGATTTATTAGCAGCAGCCTACGAAGACAAAGGTCTTGGACGTCGTCTAGCTTTGGAAAGAAGATTATATAGATATTCTTTATCCGATTTCGATTCTATCGAAAAGTATATTAGTGCAGTACTGAGCACTGCTCAGGATCTAGCTGATATTGGTAAAGAGCTGGAAGACTCCACTATAGCTGCTATTTTATTAGGAGGACTTACTTCATATTATGATCCGTTGGTTATGGCTCTCGAAAATAGCAATGTTCTGATCACCACGGATATGATAAAAACTAAACTTCTAAACGAGTTTACGAAAAGTGTTATCACAAATGAACCAGAAACTGCACTACGTACTAAGTACAAACAGAAACCAAAACCAAAAACTGTTGTATGCTATGGTTGCAAAGAACCAGGTCACAAGCGTCCAGATTGTCCACACAGAAAGAAAACCAAGGAGGTATCCGCTAGTGAATCGACACATTTGGGAGCTCTGAATGCTGATAATATAAATGAAACATTTTCAGGGCACAAGTGGATTGTTGATTCAGGAGCATCAACCCATATGAGTTCAAGGTTGGATTGGATGGAAAATGTAAAACCTTTTACCACTGGTAAGGTAACTATCGCAAATGGTGATGAGCTACAGAGTAAGTGTATTGGTGATGTTTCTATTTTAACTGATTTACAAACTGTTAAAGTTATTAAAGATGTAGTTTTTGTACCGAATTTAAAATCTAATTTACTTTCTGTTAAAAAGGCTGTTCAAAAAGATATAACTGTAGTTTTTAACAAAGATGGTTGTAAATTTTATAATAATATTGATTTTTCTTGTACAGGTGTTCCGGTACTTTGTGCATCTGATTGTGGTGGATTGTACTATCTTAACTGTACTAGTATGCCTAAGAATCAATCAGCGTTTGATGTGCACTTGGACGTCTCTCAGTATAGACTATGGCATAGGCGTTTAGGACACTTGTGTCGAATAGGTATGAGTAAATTGGTAGATGGTCTTGCTACAGGTATTACTCTTGGAGATGTCGATAAGGAACCTTGTGTGGCGTGTATAGAAGGTAAACAAGCAAGGAAACCTTTTAGACCACTTTTATACAAGAAAGCTACGTCGTTTTTAGATTTGATATATTGTGACTTGAGCGGTCCAATGTCTACAACCTCTTTTCAAGGCAATGATTACGTTTTATATCTTATTGATGATTTTTCGAGATTTGTTTTTATTTATTTTGTTAAAACAAAGGCGGAAGTAAAACGTAAGATTTGTGACTTTATAGCTTTGGTTGAAAGACAGACTAGGAAGCAGGTAAAAACTTTACGTACTGATAATGGTACAGAATTTGTGAATCAGACTCTCTCTGACTACCTGTCTTCTAGAGGTATTGTTCATCAAACTATTGTACCATATTGTCAACAGCAAAATGGAGTAGCAGAAAGAACAGGTCGATCTGTTATGGAAAAGGCTCGTGCCTTACTTTCTCAAGCTTCACTGCCAAAGGCGTACTGGCAAGATGCTGTTGAATGTTCAGTCTACCTGAAGAATAGGTCTCCTCATCGTGCCCTGGATGGAATAACACCATTTGAGATGTGGTACGACAAGAAACCAGACCTCAGTCATTTAAAAGTCTTTGGGTGTAGAGCACTTGTACATGTGCCTACACAGTTGCGTACCAAGCTAGAAGTCAAAGCAACTCAACATATTTTTGTTGGATATACAGAAGATCCACATAGTTATCTCCTTCGCGAATGTCAAAATCCTAGAAGATTGATCAAGGCGAGAGATATTACATTTTTTGAGGATTGCTTTACTGACTTGAAAATAAAAAAGGAAGATGATAATTTAGTTCCTTTAGTCTTAACTTCCGATGATGCTCAACCAAATGATTTTTCTAATTCTCACAGAGAAGTGGACACTTCTGAACAGGTAAACTCTATACCTATTGTTTCTTCTACTTCAGATGAAGAGTATGTTGAAGCCCTTGAAGCTCCTGATGTATCTACAATGGATAGTGAGGCTGAAGGTGCAAGTGATGTTAGAAGATATCCACAACGTGTGAGAAGAAGACCTGACTACCTAAATTTTGATTCTTGGGTAGCAGAATCTCTTGAAGTCATTTCGGATGATCCTAAGACTTATGCAGAAGCAATGAATTCAGATGACAGCAGTAAGTGGATTTTGGCTATGGAAGAAGAGTTTCAGTCTTTACAATCAAAAGAGACTTGGGTTCTTGTAAATCGACCAAATAAGAGAATTGTTCCCTGTAAGTGGGTGTATAAAATGAAAAGAGATGCCGATGGCAATGTCATGAGGTACAAGGCCAGGTTAGTGGCAAAGGGATACACTCAAGTGGCTGGAATCGATTATAAAGAAACTTTTTCCATCGTTGTTCGAAACTCTTCATTGCGTACATTGTTCGCCCTAGCAGCTGAATTTGACTTGAAAATGCATCATCTTGATGTGGATACAGCTTTCCTGAACGGTGTTCTGGAAGAGGAAGTGTATATGGAGCAGCCGCAAGGTTTTGTCAGCAAAGGTCAAGAAAATAAGGTTTGTCTACTGAAAAAGTCGCTGTATGGCCTGAAACAGGCCCCAAGATCGTGGAATATCAAACTAAATGAAACATTGATTTCCATAGGTTTTATGCGGACTCCTTCTGAGCCTTGTGTTTACACCAAAAAGTTTGGTAATGAAACCGTCATACTGGCATGTTTTGTCGATGACATAATTATATTTTATAAAGATGTTTGCCACTTCGACTCTGTCAAGTGTGACATGGAAAGTCATTTTGAACTTAAAGATTTGGGATTACTAAACTACTATTTGGGAATGAACATTACAGTAAAAAATGGAGAAGTTTGTTTATCGCAACGCAGTTACATAGTGAATTTACTGAAAAGGTACAATTTACATGATTGTAAACCTGCAGATATTCCGTTGGTAAAGAAACTTGGAGATTCTACTGAATTGTGTGATCAAAATGAATATCAAACGTTGATAGGTTGTTTGTTGTTCGTGGCTATAAATACCAGACCTGATATATCATTTGCAGTGTCATATTTAAGCCAGTGGAACTCAAAACCTACAAAGGTTCACTGGTTGGCAGCAAAAAGAATACTAAGATACCTAAAAGGTACAATCCATTTTGCTATTAGGTATAAGAAAACTGGAAGTTATTTGCTAGGTTCTGTAGATGCCGACTGGGCAAATGATATTAAAGATCGGCGTTCCTACACAGGTTTTGTGTTCTTGTTTGGTGGTGGTCCGATTTCATGGGAATCGAAAAAGCAACCCACCGTGGCCCTATCTTCAACGGAGGCGGAGTACATAGCCCTGTGTTCGGCAAGCAAAGAGGCTGTATTTCTGAGACGTTTTCTGTTTGAGGTGAGTGGTTTGTTAGACGTTGTAGTTCTGTCGGGAGACAGTCAAAGTGCACAAAATATTGCATTGAACCCTATCCATCACGGTCGGACAAAACACATTGATACCAAATATCATTTTATCAGAGAAAAATTATCTGATAACATCATTAAATTTAATTTTATGCCTACTACACATTTACCTGCAGATGTTTTTACTAAACCTCTGCAGAAAGTTAAATTTAAGAAATGTTTAAGTAGCTTAGGGTTTTTGGATTAAGTTTTTCTATGTGTTATTATTTATTGATTTTTTGGTTTGAGTTTTTTGTTACAATGTAGATTATGGGGGTGTGTTGTAATACTGGCTGTATATGACGCCTTTAGTATTTTGAATTAATCTACATAGAACAAACTATATGTGAATTGTGTCAGTCAATATAAAAAAAAGACATAATAAAAGATGTCACAAACCTAACTACAATTTTATTTTAGTTATACAACTTCTAATTTTACAACAAGCGGCGACGTCATTTAAGCAGGGAAGAAATGCTCAGAGCCGTGGGAATGATAGAAGCTGGTTCCCGATAACGTACTGTGGCTTTAGCTCTGAATACAAGTCAGAGTGTTATCAGTCGACTTTGGACACGTTACCGAAGCACTGGTACCGTGGCTGAGCGCCATGGAGGACGGTATCGCTGCACCACACGGAGACAAGACCGATACATTCAAATCTTAACTCGAAGAGCTCCAACAATAACCGCCATGATGTTAGCCGTGAGGCTTCATCACTCTTCAGGGAACTTAATTAGCGACCAAACAGTCAGAAACCGCTTGCATGAAGTGACTATAGCAATGCACAATCGTAGTTGTTGCAACGAACATGGGCGGCCATTCCACAGCGTGATTTGGATGAACTCATTTTGAGTATGCCAAACCGATGTTCTTGTGTTGTTAGTGTTCGCGGTAGAAACACGGATTATTAATTGTTTAAGTTACCTGTTACATATACAACCTTGCGTATGCAAAGACCTATCTGTTTTCTTTACTTTTAAATGTATGTCATACTGACTTACTGTCATTCTAATAAAATGATCAAAAACTCTAACTATCTATTTTCTTATGAATCAATGTAAAATACATAAAAGTGGCGACGAGGATGTCGGAAGAACTGGCGCGATTTACTCGCCTTCGCGCAACACTGCGAGGCCAACTTACAAGAATTGAACGTACACTATCTCAACTATCCAACATTTCAGAATTCGAAGTAAGTACACGGCTGTCAAGTATAACAAATTACGAACAAAAATTTGAAAATATACAAAACAACATTGAATTACACACAGATGAGGCAAACTTAGAAGCTGAAATAGAGCAACGACACACGACAGAAGAATTTATAATTCAATTAAAGCTAAAGTTGCTTGCCTTACGCCCCACAACACAAATCGCACCGTCGGCGTACGTCACAGCATCACAAAATTCTTTGAGCACTGAAAATACATCAATAGCTGTACCAAGAATTAACTTTCAACCACTACAAGAACGAGAAACTTTCAATAACTTTGTACAAAGATTAAAAACGTATATGAAACTAAATAATTGCAACAATCCACAAACCGAGACTATGACGCTGCTTAGTTTGTTGCCACCAGATCTACATCAGAAAACCTACGACTTGTGTGCTCCAAACAATCCTATTGAACTAGAATTCAACAGCTTGGTTCAAATATTGCAACATTATATAGATCCAAAGCCGAGTATTTGGGCTCGACAACATAAATTTATTTCTCGACTTCAAGGCTCAGACGAGACGGTGATGTCTTATTCTTCTGTCTTGAAACATTTAGCACAAGATTGTGAGTTCACTTGTAATAACTGTAAAAAGTCCGTCTGCGACAACTTCCTTACTTTACAATTTATAAGAGGATTAAAAGACACCGAAATTCGAACCAAAATATTACAGGAAACAGCGGAGACAGATTTCTCTGAATTACTAAATAAAGCAGTTGCCATTGAATTAGCAAAATCTGACAGTAGATATATATCACCAGCACATTCATCAAATCAAGACCTACAAATGAAAATTATTAAAACTAACCCAAAACACAACAGTAAAACTCAAGTACGAAAACATTTAACGGCCAAAGATTTAAAAGGAAAATGCTTTCGCTGTGGAAGTCAGGAGCATCAATCACATGAATGCAGAAGCATCAAGGATACCTGCTACAAGTGCAAACGAGTGGGTCATCTAGCACGCGTTTGTTTACGATCAACACAGGAAACCAATCAACTACAGCGTGAACATGAGGGGTCACATGATGATGGTGACTCTTCAGATGAAGTCGATGACTCTACACCTTGGAATATGAATGTAATTCGATCTAACAAAACAGACAAATTTATGATAAATGTACAAATCAAAGATTCGAAACTAAAAATGGAAGTTGATACAGGGGCTGCTTTGTCAACTATCTCATTCAAGGATTTCAAAATATTGAACACAGGATACAAAATTTACAAAACAAACATTACAATGAGAACATATACAGGAGAAATCTTTTAACCACTCGGAGTTGCCTACGTTACGTGCAAATACAAAAACCAAATGTTTAAGGAAAAATTATACATTATTGAACAAGACGTTGACGCAATCTTCGGTAGAACATGGATACGAGCAATCAACTTGGACTTGGCAAATATTAATTTTATTTCTGCAAGAGTACATCCTACATTGGATATTATTCTTTCTGAATACTCGAAAGTATTTGATGGTTCTCTAGGGTGTATACCTAATTACAAGGCCCATTTGACACTGAAAGAAGAGGCAACACCAATCTTTGTAAAGCCTAGACGTATACCATATGCACTTAAAAATAAAGTTGACGATGAAATATTGCGACTATGTGAACAAGGGGTAATTACAAAAGTTGATGCCTCTGAGTGGGGTACACCCGTGGTCCCTATTGTCAAGCCAAATGGCAGCATACGCTTATGCGCGGACTATAAAGTCACTCTAAATAAAGTAATAAGGGATGAACAATACCCCATTCCAATCATAGAGGACATTCTAGTAGAGATGAACGGAGGTCAAATATTTTGTACACTCGATATCAGTCAAGCTTACCTAAACATGATGATGGATGAGGAGAGCGCTATGATGCAAACATTAAGCACACACAAGGGTTCATTTAAAGTTAACAGACTTATGTTCGGTGTCAAGGTTGCTCCGAACTTATGGCAAAAATTCATGGATAGATTACTTCAAGGAATAGACGGAGTAAAGTGCTTTTTCGACGATATAATAATTCAGGGACATTCAGAAGAACAACTTCTTACAAGGTTACGCCTAGTTTTACAGAAATTGCAAGAAAATAACTTGAAACTTAATAAGGATAAATGCCGGTTTATGCAAGAGAGTATTGAGTACTTAGGCCATACCATCGATAAAAATGGACTTCACAAAAATCAAACTAAAGTAAAAGCTATTTTGGACACTAAACGACCCAACAACGTCAACGAATTGCGAACATTTTTAGGTATGGCAAACTACTATAATAAGTTTATACCAAATTTAGCTTCAATATGTAGTCCCCTAAACAACCTACTCAAGAAAGACATAAAATACGAATGGACATCCAAATGTAATGAAAGTTTCAATAAAATCAAACAGGAAATTCTAAGTGAGAGAGTTTTAATGCATTTTGACCACAAGAAGCCTTTAGTTCTCGCTACAGATGCTTCACCTCTTGGACTTGGAGCAGTCCTATCGCATCGACTAGCGGACGGATCAGATCGACCTATTGCCTTTGCATCACGTTCATTAACAAATAGTGAACAAAAATACAGCCAGATTGACAAGGAAGCGACGTCTCTGTTCTGGGGATTAAAGAAATTCTTTCACTATTGCTACGGAAGAAAATTCATTCTTATTACAGATCACAAACCACTCACTACTATCTTCGACCCACATAAAACCTTACCGGCGATGAGTACAATGAGGCTCTTCCATTATGCGCACTTCCTTTCTGGTTTTGACTATACCATTGAATACAGAACATCAAATGACCACAGCAACGCAGATTATTTATCAAGATTTCCGGTAGAAGTAGTAGCTAATAATAAGATAGACGTACATTGCGCATTTCAAATAAACCAGATGAACACAATTAACATCAACCGTGTAAAAATTGCAGAAAAGACCCAATGCGATGATGAATACCGTCAGATAATAGAAGCGTTGAACATGGGTACTTCAGTAAGAAAATACGGCTACAACGACAACGAATTGACTATTCAAGACGGATGTATACTAAAAGGAACTCGAGTAATGATACCAGCAGTCTTAAGACAACACGTATTAGAAGAATTACACACAGGGCATTTGGGTATAGTAAAAATGAAATTACTAGCAAGAGGGTATGTTTATTGGAAAAATATGGATAAAGATATAGAAGACATAGTTAAGGGCTGCAGAGAATGTCGATTAAATCAAAATGAACCACCACGCACGATTCTACATCATTGGGATTTACCATCAGAACCTTGGCAACGGATCCACGTCGATTTTGCTGGGCCGATCCAGGGTTATTTTCTGTTTATAATAGTGGACGCCTTTACAAAATGGGTAGAAATCATAGAAACAAAAACAACAACAAGCTCATGGTGCATACGTCAACTTAAAGAACTTTTTGTGACCTTTGGATTTCCAGTTACATTGGTTTCTGACAACGGTCGTCAATTTGTATCAAATGAATTTGAATCGTACCTCAAAGAGAGCGGGATCATTCACAAAACTTCAGCTCCATATCACCCTGCTACGAACGGACAAGCAGAGCGTTACGTACAAACTATTAAAAAAGCTATACATAGCATCAGCGCCGAGACCGGTTCCCTACACGATAAACTGCTAGGCATCAAGGAGCGATTACGGAGAACGCCGAGCTGCAGTACAAATAAAAGTCCTTATGAGCGAATGTTTGGCAGACAGATTAGGAACACGCTTAGTGTTCATTTCAAGGCAAGGACAACGGAGGAAACTCGAACACTCACTGATGAGGTGATTCCTGCCCGAACATTCACGGTGGGCCAGAGAGTTCAAGTAAGAAGTTACACCAACGACAACATAAAATGGGAGTTTGGAACCGTCGTCAAAATATTAGGACGTCTCCATTATGAGATACAGACAGATTCAGGAGTGGTTTGCAAGAGACATATAGATCAGATCCTGCGAAGTGCGTGCTAAGCCACAGAGGCATTCAGTTAAAATAAAAATACGGCGCTTGCCGATTTGTGACGGAGGTGTGTTACATATACAACCTTGCGTATGCAAAGACCTATCTGTTTTCTTTACTCTTAAATGTATGTCATACTGACTTACTGTCATTCTAATAAAATGATCAAAAACTCTAACTATCTATTTTCTTATGAATCAATGTAAAATACATAAAATTACCCAATAAAATTTTAGAGAAAACTGTTATTTCAGTCTTTTTTTGGAACTTTTGTGTTAGTGGTTCAAATGTCAAAAATCCCTTTATTAGGAAAATGGCAAATTTCTTTATTAATGCAAAGGTGACTTGGTTTATCGTTACTGTGACAAACGAAAACACTTTATTTAATGAATCCTTAAAGAAAATTTTAATTAATATCAATCAGGAGAAAAGTTATTGCAAAAATATATGTTGATCCCTAGACACTTTTGATGTGTGTATGTATGTATCATTTACATGTTTACGTGCTACATACATACCGAAGTGTATTTATCTGTCCCCATATAATTTATATAATGCTTGCTTGCTTCTTGCTTTTGTGCATCTTGTTGTACGCTAGCTATAGACTTTATGACGAAAAAAAAACCAAGATGGCGAATATGGTAGGCGTCGAAATGTTAGTTGGATGTTTTTTCTTCCAAAAATATTTAAATCCGTATTATAAGTGTATACCATGTGGATGCCATAAACACCAACCAAGCTATAATACCATGCAACTACGGTATGCATCTGTTTCCTAATAACTTCTCGACTGCTTAATCCCAACTTCAGTGGATATACACTAAATGATGTCATAAATCCAAGATGGCGGTTCATACGTCACAATGTTGATCGTATAGTATGCTGCTTAGTAAAGCCGTATGCTATTGTAATAATTATGTAGATGTTACTAAGATCCACGTGGTATACAGACATGATTCTACTGCTTTACCTTGACTATTTTGTACCCGTATCCTGATTTCTGTTTTAAATATTATCTTGTTTTAGACTGTTGTTGTTGTTCGTTGGGGCGGAAAAGTTCTCGAGTGGCGGCCGCGTACCGGTAAACGCAGCGTAGGCAGGCCTCCCGCAAGATGGACCGATGATCTTATCAAGATCGCCGGGTCCCGTTGGATGCTGGTGGTGCAGGACCTATGCATGTGGAAATCTTTGAAGGAGGCCTTTGTCCAGCAGTGGACGTCTATCGGCTGATGATGATGATGATGATGATGAGACTGTTTAACCTTTTGACAACCAAGCGACAACTGGCTGCCGCGCTGCTATTGTCTTTCTATTGTGTCTCGAATCACATGTGTTCGAAGGTTCAACGTTTTGATTATGCCTAAGAACCTTCACTGGTCTGCGTCATATCAGTTGCCTAACTTAATATGTAAAAAGCCATATTTTTTGGAGGAAATCCGCCGACTTTATTACAATGGAAACATGTACGTAGAGATATAGTAAAAAGAGATTTTCAGAAATTCAAACCCAAACGGGGGTAAAATAAAGGATAAAATTTTGTATGAAAATGAGCGGGCAAAGCTGTAGTAAACAGTAAGTATAAGTTACAACTAAACAAATACCTTTGATACTGATCTTCTACTACTCAACCGGTTTCTGAGATACCTTTAACTTAGCATTAGTTCGTAAGTCCTTCATATTTACAGCAAGCAATATAATACCGCTCTATTGGCCGGAGTTACTTATAGTTCTGTCTTCCGAACAATTTATTAAGGTAAGGTATCTATTTACTTTCCGTGCTCAGGCGAACATGAACAGACAGCTCAATTATAGGTTGAGCTAAGCTTGGAACAATGTTGTTTTTATCGAAGTTATTGAGTTCAAAATGTATGAAGAAACTACACTAGTTTGGCGTCTCTTTGACTTATTCTACTTTTCCACCCTAAAGTTCATTTAAAAGAAGAAAAGTGCAACCGAAAAAGATCTTACATCCTTATGATGAATTGTATTAACTAATTAGTTGATTAAGAGATTATTTACGAACTACTTTTTTCTCAAAGATATAAGTCTCTTCTGTCTGTTTGTGCGTATTTTACAGGACCGTACCATTTGAACCTTTATAAATAAACAATTGCAATGTTCGCATAGCGTATCAATAGCTGCTATAACAACAAATAATTATACTAAAACAAAGTGGCTCCAACATAAGAAATCGGTTTCGTAAGACGTTTAATGGTTGTATAAGTCAAATATTGCATAGAAATCTGTGTCGCACTTGACTGGGTTTTTATTGATTGCTACAAAAGATAGAATTGATTGCACATACAAATGTATGTGAATAGGTGTTCGTCACACTATTATTAGATCAATGATTCAAAAATATTCAATGGTATCTTACTAAGTTATCTAACTTTCAACAAGATAGACTAGTAATATCGTTATTAAAATAAATATGCCCCGAACCAGCCAAGCTTCAAGAGCTATCATGAAAAAAAAAAGTAAGAGAATCACGAAAGAATACTAAAAGAATTCACAGTTCATAAATTTGAGGCTTTCTTGAAAATAACTTATATAAATTCTCCATTGTTATTGGTAACAAAGAATGGATGCGGTCACCCAACCGATGTAAATGTACTTATTATACAACCTCTATTGTCTCCAAGAAGTACTAATAATCCTTGTTTATGCCCGTGTCGTTCGCGTTTATACAAGCAATAATTGTTTTTATTGGACGAATTTCACTGCAACCGAGTTCTAATATCCCATGAATACGATTCGCTGAATCGTTTTACTGAATTTATATTGGTTTTCCGATGTATCATCAAAATAAAATTTGTCGCTTAATCGATTTTATTTGTGTGCTGAATATCGAAGTAGCTTAAAGCTAACCTTGAGTCTGTTTATGGCGAGGGTTGGTTTATGAAAATAACATCATTGACTTGACACTTCACTTTGATTTCGGCTACAAGTATGTACAATAGGTGCGTTGCTCAAATGTCATTTTTTTTTACATACATGGCCACTCGCCGTTCAGCTCTACGGCTGTTTACTGCTCAACCCATCAAAAATACCTTATGCTATCCGCGGTAACGACACCATAGCTTGCTTTTAAATTACATACCGATCTAGGGAAGCAATCGGTACTAATTATTCAAGACTATTTTGTGAACGCGCTATGACTTCGCTTCCCAGCTCAGACACAAAGTTTTCTGTTTGTTCATCGGGTATGTGCTTTTTGAGCAACCTTATATGTTTCTTCTCGTTTCGCATCGTACTCTACGATTAGCAAATTACACCGACATACCAAAGTGACGTCACAAAGGCTCCGTTACAACGCTGTCTCTAGTCTATCGTATTTCGGATATTACGAGCACATGTTGACAGCTAGTCGGAATATGGCAGACATTTGCAGTCTCTGTCACACACAACCTCAAATGAATTTAATATATTTATTTCAGTGCTTTTTATGTTGTTTGTTCCACGCGCGCCTCAAAGAGAAGGAGTCAGCACAGGAAGGGGCCCAACAGGGCCAACGCCTGCCGGGGTTGCGGAATGTTATGTTTATAACAGTTACCGTGACCCTGGAACATAAAGGGCAATCGAAGGAACATGAGTGGGTTTTAGTCAGTAAGAGTCTGACACGCCCTCCCGTCGCACCCAGGACGGGAGCAGTCATTGGATGATTTCCCACTCACCATAAAAAAAAAAAAAATATGTTTACCCAATTAATAGCGAATTATGTGTGAATAAATAGTAATATTGTAATTAAAAAGTATACAATTAATGTTTTTGTATAAAGAGAGTGTTTTTGGGTGGCAATCAAGAATAGCTGAAACTGCTGAAGTAGTACATTAAATCTGAATATTTGGTTCTAACCGTGTATTGGTGGAAATAACTAACCTCCTATCAGATAAAAAAAAAACTTTTTTTAGCTGAAAGGATGTATTTGGTGAGGTTGTGCTTGAACCTAAGCTATGATCTAAACTTAAACAATAAATATTTATTTAGTCAGCATTACTTTTTCATTTCCTTCCTTGAATATCATGCGTATATTTTCAACATAAATACTACAATCCAGTACAGAATATTCTGTGAACATAAACTATGTTAGAAGACATAGAAAATAAGAAACTGAGTATAATAGCTTTTGTTCCTTGAAACCTTGCCAAAACTAAATAGAGAAATCGGGACTTCGACTAAACTGAGAAAATCTTACTCCATGAATGAACTGCAGATTAAACTTATACTTTTATTTGAATTTATATCTTTTCTCTAAAAACTTGTGGTCGATATTCAAGTGCAGATTTTTAAATATTTTAATATTCTGAAAGGCTATCAAAATTTGTCAAGATTGACAAGCTGTTGTGCTCTTTAATCCGTTCCAATCCAATATTATAAATAGGCCATAATTTCCTTATCACTTTAACGGCAATATTTTATCTGTAGCTTAAAATTACTCCCCAGATTCAACTCCCAAGCCTTAAGCTTTTCGCCGAAAAGCGTACAATAAATGTTTGTGCATAAATTTCAGAAGCTCATCGGTCTCAGTTTCCTGTTTCTGAACGATCTCACATGTAGCCTCTGCTTGAAACTTAATCTTTCCTAGAACATTAAGTTAAAGTGTTATATTATAATACTTTAAGACGAATTTTGGTAGCAGTTGTTAGGTAATAATTTGATAATGTAGTGGAAAATTAGTGTTCTTTTTTGTAATTTCCATTTCAGTTATTTTGTGTAGTCAGTGGCGTGCCTTTTAAACGGAAAACTCCAGCTTGCACTAATAAGAGACTACATAAATACAGAACATAAGAGTCAGTCAGTAAACAAATAAAAAAGATATAATATTAAAAAGTTTTATTAAAAAACTTTGGAGAATTGTCTCAGGAACTAGCTGGGATTTTCTAAATCGTAAAAATCTGTTGAACTGATACCAATCCTGATCCCAATGCACACCAATAGTTATAGTTACTTAATTTAACGAGTAAGGTTCAAATAGTAGTCATAAGTGGAATAATTTAATTCAATTCACTTTATTTTCGTAATACTAGTTTAGCTGAAGACGTTACACAGGTAACCAGGACTCCATTAGAAGGGTGATACTTAAATCTCATTAATGATCTTGTGGAAGGTGAGGCAGTTTCCTAATCTCGCCTATTAACACTTTGGCTGTAATAACTACACAGCCTGCATAGGAAAATGTTACTGCTTGTCATTTCGATATAATCTCTTAATCGCCCCTAACGACATACACGGCAAGTGATGAGGTTATAAGCCCGTACACGACACTTTTTATTGCTATTCTTATTTTTATACCCTCTAAAAGGTCTATTCTAAGCACAATAAATAGACGACGAAATTACGGTGGGTTAAATGCCGGAGACAACCTTAAAACTCTTTTATGCAGCAAAAAGGCGAAGTCACCACAATAAACGTTTTCCAGTGTTACACTCAAGTACTAGCACTTTCGCTAAAACACTGCCCTTGAGTAAAAGTTAATCAAACGTGAATTTCACTTACTGGCCAGAGGTCGTTCGTTTTGAAGGACCATTACATTGCCGATGGAGAGACCCATCAATTTAGCTTCACGCCGACCGCACGCGGTCAACACGACTGCGGTCGACATGTGAAACGTTTTATTACGGTCCAGGAAAAACCGTTACAATAACGCAACTCGAGAATACTTTAGTGGAAGTAAGGAACAGCTGGAACAACGTAATATGCGTCACTTTTTTGATGGATGCTCAAATTATTCAATTTAAGTGGTGCGCCTAGTCGGATATTAAATTTGTACTCGCAATTTGTATAGGTTACTTAGTTACCAGGTTCTTCCAGTTACAATAAAAAGTTTTACACCAAAAAGGTTTATGTTGAAGCGATATTACTTTTTGAAGTTTCTACTTATTGGTTAGTTTGGCCAGCTGGTGCGGCGTGGGCGTATTAATTAGAAAAACAATGGAACGATTAACTTTTTACACCTTGGCGCTTTTGGTGATCGAATGTATTTTCTCTCCTAGAATTAGATAGGCATTTATTTGTAGTTTCCCACTAAAATCTAAAACTATTAGTTTTAAGATCTGTTAAGCAAGTTTGCTAGATAATATCATCTCATAAAATATATGACGTGAAACACTTTAATTTCCGCCGAACCGGTTCAAATACTCACTTAGCAGGGGCCAATTTAAGGCGCGTGCGCCTAAATCGCGCAAATCAAAGGAACAATGGGTAAGCTATTTAATAAATGCCCCCGATTCAAATTCTAACGGCAACAGATGTTGGACGCGATCGCCGACGCTTCAGGCGTGAATAATTTCCGTCACAACATTACCTACCCCGCCCCCTCCCTCCAAATAATTCCATTCTTTATGTTCCACAAGAGCGCTGTCACAAATAAATTGAAAAGTCGACGAGGGACTCTCTATTCAGCTACATGATTTAAATGTTTGAACACGCAAACACACTTTATTATTTCAAAGAAAGCATCGAAACTGTCCCACTTCCAGGTGAATTTAATGATAATTTAATTCTAATAGAACTTTCCAAACTGACGAATATTTATGTCAGCATTTT
Organism: Athetis lepigone; assembly: GCA_033675125.1. Classification (NCBI taxonomy): domain Eukaryota; kingdom Metazoa; phylum Arthropoda; class Insecta; order Lepidoptera; family Noctuidae; genus Athetis; species Athetis lepigone. Next base: position 12,397,542 of record CM066243.1, on the reverse strand, counting down.
ATTCCTTCTTTATCGTTTTACCTAGATTGAAAAATATCGAATAAATTATAATAACAAAGACGTGCTTAGGTAAAATGCCTGACAGGAAATATTAATGCCATCTGTGAACAAAAGATATTTGATTTTTGACTCAGCAAGTGGGTGCTACTTTGATGATAATATTAAGTAGGTACCTACTTAGGTATAATAGAATGGATTTCTATTTTTTAGCCAATTTCAAAAGGAGGTTTTTAATTCGACGTGTATTTTTGCTACATTTTTCTGCACCAACCTACGAAATTAACAATCTTTGATGGTTCTAACACCTAGATAGTGCTGCATAACCATTAACCTAATCTATACTATTATAAAGTCGAAAAGTTAACCTCAGAACTACCTGTCTAAACTGAAAAATATTCATATTCATATATTCTTTATTGCACACGAACAAGAAAAAAAAAACATATACAAGCAAATAAAATAATCATGTACAAAGGCGAGCTTAACCCATAAATGAGTTTTCTTCCAGCAAACCATAATTTGGTAGAGAAATTTTGCAGTAAAATCTTTTTGTTGGATATCTCATTTATTGAGAAGGACTATGTAAGATCACGCTACAACCTACGAGAGTCGAGCAGAACCAAAATGCCTATCTATCGCGAAGGGCTAGTACAAAATATTATTATTATATAACCTATCTAATAATACCACAAGTATACAAGCACTATATACCTACGTCAGGGTGCACCCTTGTTACGGCACGGCAAATTCCCCGTGACAGGGGTCGAAGGTACTAGAGGCTAATGAACACATGCTATTATTAGTTCAACATTCGGGTTATTATAGGAAATGTGAACTATTGAGCCATCAATATTTGTATAGTACTAGTGTAAATCATACTAGCTTCCGACCGCGGCTTCGCCTGAGAAGATGACGATTTCCATCTACTATTGTACCCCTTTAGGGGTCGAATTAAAAAAAAATGTTTGGTAGATACTTACTTTCACAAATAACACCTACTCCAAGTTGTATGTATCTAAAATCAGCGGGGTTCAGGCTGTGCGTTGATATAAATAATATTAATAATAATATTAATATCACTTAGTCAGTCAGTCATTTTTGACATTTCATAAATATACCACCACTTACGATGGTAAGTGGTGGTATATTTATAAAATGACAAAAATGACTATGAAAATGATGATGTTTAAATCAATCACCAGTATCAGCAGCATGTGCCGACTTAAATCGGTCTTATCTCACAGTAGTCTTAAATAAGCCTCATTGGCCACTTACGAAGTTAAAGCAACCATACTCTAACCTAGGGAAATCGTATTACCCAGTAACTAGGTTGTGGAGGAACCACAAATAAGCCACACACGTAAGCTTCAGCATCACCTGTATTAATATCATATAATATGTAATATCTTAAGTACTGTATAAACTGAAGGTAATTAAATTTTGTATGTAAATTCAATTCACTTTAATATTAAGTAAATACTTGACTGCGTCTGTTAAAGATGTACATTATTTAGATTGATGTTGAGTATGAATCAGCTTTAATTATATAAATAAATAAAAAATAAATATTCTTGGATAACTCACACACGGTCATCTGATCCCAAACTAAGCAGAGCTTGTACTATGGTAACCAGACAACTGATAAACATATTTATAGAATTTTTAAATACATACATACATAATATTGATAAATTAATTACACCCAGACACAGAACCAACAATCATGCTCTTCACACAAAGTTTGTTCTGGGTGGGAATCGAACCCACGACCTCCGGCTTAGCAGTCAGGGTCACTAACCACCAGACGAACAGGCCCGTCATTTCAATGATATTTGAATAATAAAAGATAATTTTAGGAATTAAAGAGTTTTAAGTAGGTATATTTTCATTAAAACACAAATTCAGCGATAACTTGTGTAGGATAAATTGTGTATTTCTGAGTATTCATATAAATAGCTAAGAAAGTTGAGATTGTTAAACTTATACTTTTTTTAAAACTTTACCTACGCAAGGAAATTATATAATACTAGCTTTTGCCCGCGGCTTCGCTCGCGTTAGAAAGAGACAAAAAGTAGCCTATGTTACTCTCCATCCCTTCAACTATCTCCACTTAAAAAATCACGTCAATTCGTCGCTCCGTTTTGCCGTGAAAGAAAGACAAACATACAGACAGACACACTTTCCCATTTATAATATTATTATATAATATACTGAAATTATAGAATAATCTAGATGTACCTATTCCATTATATAATGTCTTTTATATATTTGGATATCCAGAGAGGTAAAACTCAGGATTTATTGATATCCATATAACAACAATTTTTTTTTTGGTGAGTGGGAAATCATCCAATGACTGCTCCCGTCCTGGGTGCGACGGGAGGGCGTGTCAGACTCTTACTGACTAAAACCCACTCATGTTCCTTCGATTGCCCTTTATGTTCCGAGGTCACGGTAACTATTATAAACATTCCGCAACCCCGGCAGGCGTTGACCCTGTTGGGCCCCTTCCTGTGCTGACTCCTTTTCTTTGAGGCGCGCGTGGAACAATTTCGTCTCGCCACCAAGCATGGCCTGAACCAGCGCTGGGCGCGAGAGGTCACCGCCGCCGATCGCCTCTACGAGGACACGTCGATGCTCCGCCCATGCGCGGCACACCTCAACTGTGTGCTCGACCGTGATATAACAGCAATAAGGTCTAATAGAAAGTGGGCAAAGAAAATATAGATTTATAATTCAGTAATTTCGAAACGACTTCGAAATTACTTGATGAGTTCGCTTTACTCGTTTGAACCCAAACTTCTAGTTATTACAGGAATAACAACTAGTATATTATCAATATGTTCGTGTTTTTACATTTTATGGATGGCTAATAAAGTTGTAGTCAATCAAAGATTTTTAGTATTTTTGCGTCCTTAGAAGAAATTACTTTTCCACTTGTACCTTCCAAATAGGAGGTTAGTTTGCTTATCGACTTTAATCTGACTTCTACATAATGTTTGGGACAGTTTTCAATCTAACCCATTCCAGTCCAATACTAATGCTTCACATGTAATAATAATAAATAAATATCCTGGGACATCTTACACACGGCCATCTGATCCCAAGCTAAGCAGAGCTTGTGTTTTGGGTATCAGACAACTGATATACATACTTATTTAATTTTTAAATACATACATATTATAGATAAATAACACCCAGACACAGAACAAACATTTATGCTCATCACAGAAAGTTTGTCCTGGGTGGGAATCGAACACACGACCTCTGGCTTAGCAGTCAGGGTCACTGACCACTAGACCAATAGGCCCGTCACATGTACATGTATGTAGGAACTGCCTATCAGACCTCCACTACAACCCAGTTAATGGGTAACATAATACTCCTCAGTTATCTAATTTCTCAATTCTCAAACACTGTCTTGCTTCTGCCCATGGCTGTTTATTTAAAATATTCGAAATCAATTTCCGCAATCTTTCAAGCCCACCACTAAATAATTAGTGGACCAATAGACAGTTACTAAGGACATTTTTTTTTTTTTTTTTTTTTTGGTGAGTGGGAAATCATCCAATGACTGCTCCCGTCCTGGGTGCGACGGGAGGGCGTGTCAGACTCTTACTGACTAAAACCCACTCATGTTCCTTCGATTGCCCTTTATGTTCCAGGGTCACGGTAACCACTATAAACATTCCGCAACCCCGGCAGGCGTTGGCCCTGTTGGGCCCCTTCCTGTGCTGACTCCTTCTCTTTGAGGCGCGCGTGGAACAAAACGCGCCGTCTACGCGGTCCTGGTCCTAGCCGGGTGGCGAGCTACCCATCGCTCGCCATCCGCAGAACCGCGCCTACGGTGGCCGGTAGTCGTCTTGCGACTCTCGACGTCTTCGCCTGGGTCTTAGTCCGGGGCGAGAGGCTCGTCGTTGCCTCTCGCGCGCCGCCGCTTCCTTCACTAGCATAACCGCTTCGCAGAAGGAGGCGACGGCATCCCATTCCGTCTCGCCGCGGAGCATAGCCTGAACCAGCGCCGGGCGCGAGAGGTCACCGCCGCCGATCGCCTCTACGAGGACACGTCGATGCTCCGCCCATGCGCGGCACACCTCTACTGTGTGCTCGACCGTGTCCTCCAGGCGACCGTTACTGCAGTGGTGACACCCAGGCGTCCCTTCCGCCCGAATCCGACACAGGAACCTCCCGAACTGACCATGTCCGGTGAGGACCTGTGTCAAGCGAAACGTGAGAGTGCCATGACGCCTCTCCAGCCACTCCTCAAAGAGGGGTCTTACCGCCGCTATAACGGCGTGCCCAGTTACTAAGGACATAACGTCTGTTAGTTCGTATCACATGCAACGGATGCAGTGATCTCGTATCATCGTCAAAGCCAGTCGATTAAACCTCACTTTCACACTGGGCTAATCCACTTTCCGTACGGTTTCATCGCCATATTGCCGCCGGTCCGTTTCCGATGCACGTGCGACCAAACAGTCGGAAAAATTTAAAAATTTAAATGTTATTTTCAGTGTTCACGTCAATTCGGACCGGCCTTGTTTCACAGTGAATTCACTCCATACATCACTTTGTTAGTTATCTGTTTAGCCAGTTGACATTGATGAATGTTCGAGTGAACAAGCGGGGTTCCGTTGTGTTCGCGGTGTTCTGGCTTAGGGTTCCGTCGTTTGCACTAATACGGGAGCCAGCAGCCTCGCTTGTACGGAAACAATGAGCGAACAATATCTCGCAACGTGAGAGATTAATGAGGTATTTACCTTGAGGGATTTTTGTCTTATATTTTAAGCAATGTTCTCTTTTATAAATTGTTCTACTTATTCATACCTACAATAATAACAAACCTTGGTTTTGGATTATGGGGTTGATCCCGTTAAAGTTTATTTGAATATTTATTTTCCGTGTAGACCAACGTTTAAATATCTACTTATTTTTTTAGAAATCAGGAAAGTAAAAGAAATATATGCAGAAGGAGCAGTTTGTGAATTTAATAATGTCTTCTACCAACATCGTGCATACAAATCTGCACATTGAATTCTTGATTCAAAATATAAAGCTGAAGAACAAACGGGTGTTTAACTAGGCCACGTTTGCTTCATAACGTAGTTAGATACACGTTTGCTTTGAAGGAAATTTCATTACAATCAACTCGGGATATTAACTCAAATAGAAGTCCAAATCAAATGTTCGTAATATTTCGTGAAGTGACGCAGCGTACTCTAACATTATTCAAGTAATATTAGTGTTTTCAATGCAAATGCATTGCATTTACAAAGTAATTAGTTCATAATTTTAGATTTCTCAAAAAGTTCCTTTCCGATGGTTAAATAAAAGTCAACAAAATCATAAAGTATAGCTCTTGTTTTATTTTTCCAACAAAAAATATAATCGCTAAAAATCAAAATCACAAACTGAATGGTTTAATGATTCACGATTCCCTCTCCTTTTCGCATAGTCTTAACAATGTTTTAAAAAGAGTTTTATGAGCAATAAAAACAGCAAATAAATATCGTTAAAAAACAGAAGAACATCTTTAAAACCCACGCACGACTCAGTGGCAAACGCCAACGCAACACATCATATCAAATATACCTTTTTTTATCGAAAACTAAGCAAAAACATTATGTAAATCACAATTCGTGAAGAGGGAGCACGTTTTATTTGCTTTTCGAATGCCCTCGTTTTTGTGACGAGAACCCTGGAAGAGGCCATTTGAATCAAGGGTATTTTGATAATAAAAGAATCATCCACTCGACTCTAAAGAGTATGCGTACAATGCCGCCGCCTCGAGGAAGTCAAATTGTAAGGAATACTCGAGATATGCCAAGCCGATATTGAGTAAATTGGGCTCTCGTCTAGCTGCAATTGAATTAGATTTAATGCGATAAACGCGGAACAGTCCATTCTTATGCCTGATTCAATTTTGACTAACGTGTTTTAATTTTATAATGACAGTTTATTTTTGTACCAGGATTTTTGTATCTTTTGGGAATGGCTCACGGGTTTAATATTCCACTCAGTGCATCTCGTAACGTCGGTGTATTCTTGCATTTGTGAAAAGTTTGTTTGGTTTTCAGGCACAAGTTTTAGCGCAGAAGGGATCCAGTAAGATTGATTTATGTTACAGCAGCGTTTAGAGTTTGAAGTGCAAAATTGAATTATTCCTAAAATTTGGACAACTGTAACTTATTGTTAGCTTTCTTAAGACTTATATTAATCTCTGTCTGAACTTATTAAACACCAAAGACTTTGTACTACGCGGCCGCTCGCTGGTCTTAAGTTAAGACTACAAATACCAACTTTGATATTAGGATAATATACTTTGAAATACTTTGGACTAAGTTTTGATTATTTCAGTGGTTCGGCTATCAATGAAGAGAAGCGAGTTAATTAATTACACCCTCTTAGAAGTGCTCAATGCCTGAATGGGTGAATTAATAGAAATTACTCTGTAAAGTGGTATAAGGAATGTAATTTGACTTGATTAATTAGGAATAAATGATAACGATTATAATAAACCTCTTTTTCTTAAGATATCCTTAAATAAGCAACCATTGTATACACAATACAATTACTTCTAGTAAATAAGGATCTGTTAACGTTGGTATAACTTAGATCAAGTACAAATAGAGGTCGTCGTACACAGCATTAGTATGCAAATCGAATATTTTAACTATCTACATCAAAGATCTCCATGCAAATGTCTGCGACACTATAAAATGTGCCATTAATTCGGAACAGACAGTCTTTTGCATAGAAATACCTTTCTTTTGTCTTACCCTCCGCTGTAATAGAAATAATCAATAAATATTTATCTCCTCCGTCCGGTTCCGTTTGTCTTCTGACGTCTCTATTCGCATCAATAAGATTTCTATTACACTTCGAATTTCATTACCGTACTTCGTGAAGGAGGAAATGATCAAATTTTCTTAAGAAAATTCGTTAGAAAACAATTCGAAAAATCTTGGCTATAAATCTGCCTGTAGAATAGCAAAGGACTTTAATAAAATATTTTATGAAGTTACGCTATAAATCAATATTAAACGTTCCGAATACTTGATTAGTTGTAAGTGCGATAGTCCGTTACATTCGCTTCCAGGATTATCTTTTAAATATTATCTTCTTTAAAAATTACTATAGTACAGTTACTTAGGCATCCTATAAGTGGCAAGTAATGCAGATATTTTAAGCAAACATTTCATTAACCAAAGGCACCTAAAGTAAAAGTAAAAGAAGGCATTTCAAAAATTAAGATAAAACTTCTATGCTAGCCGGCGAAAATTTTGGCAAACCACAGAAACTTTTTAATAAGATAAAGATGTTATAAAAATTTGCTTATGTACTTAGAATCAGGTTTTTTTTTCTGATCTTGAGTATTTAATGGATTCCATAAACTGCTTACGTAACTCGATTATAGGTAGTTAAAAACTTTTTTAAGATTACCCCTGAAATACTTAAAGTTTGCTAAGTGAAGAGCTACCTCTTAGATGAAATTAATATTCCTTTGTGAAATAATAAGATTGTGTTTTATGTACTTTTTTCGATATAGCCTGAGGTGCCATCTTGTCTACTACTATTTTTTCTATTTTTTTTTATTATCAGAACTAATTGGGTTAATGTTCAGTGAATATAGTTTGCTTTATGTACTAGATAGAGTAAGTTTTTTAAAAGCCTGTCTAAACTTGCCAAAAATATTTTTAAAGCGAAGATCTTATTACATTATTATGTATATAGATAGCCAATTCTTCGGGCAGAATATGTCGGTTTTCTCACGACCCCTCTCATTTTGAGGTCAATGATAAATGGTGTTCACATGTTTGAAAAACATAATTGTTGAACGTCTAAGTGCTTTTTATACATGCCGATTTTTGGCACCTCGTGGACCTTCGGATTCGGTTTGTGGGAAAACCTTGTACTTTGAGTTCTACTGTTAATTCTCCGACCCGTCTGAGGAAGTGTTTTAAGTTGGTTTTAACCATTTTGGAAAATATAGTTATCTATAATTTTTTTTAGGTAAGTTGAGTGGACGAACTCTCGACGACTGTGCATATGGGCGTTAGAGTGTTTACGACAGCTAATACTGATACGTAAATCATAAAAGTGTCTTCACTTTAGACGAGACTTTGACTTCTGAGTTTGTTGTCAGGGTTCTTCTCAGGGTTAAAATTTAACCTAATTACAAAATAAATGTCATTCTATTATTTTTTATCACAAGGTTTTGTTACACAAATATTTTATTTAGTGGTAGTCGCAGTGGTTCGGGAATATTTTTTATCAAAATTATATTATTCTGCACATCTGTAACATTAAACTGTTCAAATGAGTTTCTCTTATGACAAATTATAAAATTACTGTGTATTATTTTAATTCGAAACAATTTCAAATACTTAAACACATATTTTAAAGTAAGTATATATAAATGTTACTAATGATATGGGTCATCTGAAAATGTGATGAAAAATTTCATTTTGGAATACAGTAATGCAATTTCTTTAGGAAATTGTTAACCCGTTGTGAATATTTTATTCATTGCAAAGGTTTTTCATAAGAAATTTTTTTTCGTACATATATGTTGGTACCCTACAGAATATATTATATTTTTCAGTTTCAACTACAAATTGACGGTTATCATTTTTTTTCCTTCACTGGTGCTATATGAAATTGCTAAAGTTTTGGGTCAACGACAACTATACTATGATTTTTGACTTTCTAGGGAGTGTTGTAAAATACAATTTTTGCGACATGTTTAAACGGCATTAACTTGGAACCTTGGTTTTTTCACTTCAAGGGTTCACAAACCTGAGTATTTATTTTAATTTCAACTGATAGACAGACTGAGAGACGGACAACAAAGTAAGTGACTATAAGGGTTCCATTTTTTTCCTTTAGAGGTACGTAACCCTAAAATAGCAATGAAATAAATAAAATATTCCAAGTGTTTTAAAAATACATTTGACATGTAGGCAGCTTTTTGAGCGCAAAATCAGAGTCGGTGTTGCGTAAAAAATCCCGCACCCAGAAACAACTGAATGTACGATTATTATTTTGTTTTGTTTTTTTGCTTTTAATGGATAGAATTTTTTTACATAACTCTTTTGTCTATCGGGGGGCACGGTCGTGCCCCCGGCCAAGACAAGCAAGCGAAGCGCAGGGGCACTACCTACCTTTTCTCGAAGTGTTTCGTCGTTTTTTTGAACCCTCATAGAGTTGGTTTCCGATGTACCAGACACTTCATATTCACAAGATGTGATGTCAATAATAGTCTCATTAAACATACGAAGTCTCAATTGAATAGCTCTAATACTTTAGATTTTATTGATATCTAAAATACACCGATTTCGTCACTGACTCACTGACACACTGACACACTGATGATCATCAAAATGTTTAGCTACTTCCTGAAGTGCTAGAATGCTGAAATTTGGTATGTAGTCTGAGTTTAGTATACAACCAACAAAAAAATTCATAAACTTATAACTTTCGCCCTCCATCTCCTAAAATGGGGGGTTGGAAGTTTTGTGAGGAAACAAGTAAAAATCATCTAAGTAAAAATGCAAAGATAGAGAATGGGCTATGAAAACCGGCACTGCTGATGTACCAGAAATACACCCCAAAAAAAAGAAGAAAAAAATAAACACCAAAAAGACTGCCTTGCAACTTACAAAAAGAACTGAAATCCCACCAAAAACATTTCATGTTAAATGTCGCCAAGACAACCACATAAGGTTTGTCCTGTGAAAAATATATCAGATCTCATGTAGAGCCAAGCTTCTGAATCTACACGACCTAAATATACTTACCGACCTTAACATCACAAATTCTACATATCAGTAAAAATGTATGGCTTGGCTGTTTCGTTACTTACTTCAGAAACTAAATATTCTCATCACCTCCACAACGACGGTAGCGAAACGGCGAAGCCATACATTTTTACTGATATATAGAATTTGTGATGTTAAGGTCGGTATATTTAGGTCGTGTAGATTCAGAAGCTTGGCTCTACATGAGATCTGATATATTTTTCACAGGACAAACCTTATGTGGTTGTCTTGGCGACATTTAACATGAAATGTTTTTGGTGGGATTATAATATCTGCCTTGTGGAATATTTGAACAAAAAATTGTGATATGTATGGAGCAATGTGATATGTAACTTCATTTTTGTGGTTTCTGCTATTCATAACTTTAATCTACTAGGTAAAAGATTATATTTCATGTCTTTCCGAATTAAAACTGTATAAAAATTTGATGTATTTTTATCTTTTTATTAAAATCATAAATGAAACAGTCAAAGTTATTTCCCAGTCATATTTCGTCGCAAAGTTAGACTGTTTTAATGTAAATTATAGTGTGATGTACGTAGAATTTCATTTGCATCAAAACTACTACGAACAAAATGTTATGTAGATTTTCATCTCGGTTATATATTTAAGAGGGTTCCCATATTTGCGAAACACATTACACAGCAAATGAAGTGTGCAGTCCATCAAAATATTTGAGGAATAAACTCGAGGGTTACTTTGTTTGCCGTAATTATTTGGGACGGAGCCACTTCCTTGATCCGGGGAATTTTGCCAATTTACTATACGCATAAGCTTGTGCTAGTTTAGCAGAATGTTTGGCGTGAATTTTTGGTGATAGCAACATTCTGACAGGCCTGTTGGTCTAATGGTTAGTCACCCTGACTACTAAGCCGGAGGTTGTGGGTTTGATTCCACCCAAGACAAACTTTGTGTGATAGCATGATTGTTTGTTCTGTGTCTGGGTGTAATTTATCTTTAACATGTATGTATTCATAAATTATAAAAGTATGTTTATCAGTTGTCTGGTTACCATAGTACAAGCTCTGCTTAGTTTGAGACCAGATGACCGTGTGTGAGTTGTCCCAGGATATTTATTTATTTTATTTATTCTTGAAAACTTTCGTAAAACGAACTTTCTCAATAACTCCCAAACAACGGGGTGTTAACAACCCGAATGGTGTGTACAATATTATAATTCAAAGCAAAATGCAGCAGTAACAGGTTGCCAGTCCATCACAGGCTCTTAGGCAACCCTTCTCCTTCACTGACTCTTACAAGAAAGGGTGAAATGGCTATAAAAGTTTATATTATTATCTTGTATTCGGAGTTGTGAAGTCAAAGAAAGAACTCATTCAATTTGTTACTTAAAATATTCATAACTATGTCGTGCTTGGCCGTTCGTCCTCTAATACGAATTTACATTACAGACTCATAACTCATTTCATTTATCACCTATTCAGTTTTATTAAGTTACGGTTAGGGAGACCAGTGAGTGCCTTCTGTAAAAGTTATAACAAGCAATCTTAGTTTGATTTGCTTTGGGAATTGATATAAAGTTGTTTTCTTCAATTTATTAATAAACATGGATCGAATCAATAACAGTTGACTTGCAAATATTTGTTAGAACCATGTTAAATCTGATACTTGATCCGTGAAGGGTAAGTAGTCCCGAGAGGGTCACTAAGCTTTGACAAACACTTAGAATACTTACAAGTTCAGAATCAGGATTGGGTCGTGCCGTCTGCATATTTCTTGACTAGGTACTGATTGGAATTCTAGTGTAACGACGTGAACAGATTTACTATTTTGGATTCAACCCTTTGAATGACACGTTCTGTGACTGTTGATAACATAAATCGTTGAATACGTTACCGGATAACATATGTCATGTTACCAAATTTTAAGCTGAAAAATTATACACAATAGTTACTTTATATGTACTATGTAAAGGTGCACTAAAAAGCGATTTATGCAATTTCAACCCCTTAGGTGTATCATGAACGTTTGTATTAAATTGGGCAGGCGAAGCGTTTTTTTAGCTTCCATGTTTTGTAATAGTCGTGCATAATATAGCAGTGTTTATCCTTGGATGCATTTGAATAATGCATATAGGGACAGTCGCGGTTAGGTGCAAGGGGCTTCTGCATGGTGGCTTCAAACACTTTTTGAAGACTTTTTCAAAGGCTAGTCTTTCTATTGGAGTTATACTTTTATCCCTTGTAGTGTTATTTAAAAATATACCAACACTAAATAAAGTAACCGTGTAGAATTTCTCTGCCATAGTACAAAATATCGTAATAGCTTGTGAGGCCAACCGTTACGTTACATAGAGACAATGTTACCAGTTAAAGGGTAACCATTGTAATATTTATCACATTTAATTTATATGAAGAAAGATACAATCCTTTCAGTGAAACGCTACTAAACCGCTACTTTCCGGGGCCCAATAAAAACAAATTAAATCTTCTCACACAAAACAAAAGACCGCGTACGCATCGTAATGTTGGCGACATTTTAAACGTCAAAAATATTTATTGCGTCGACTGAGTTACGCATACTTACGCTCAACAGAGCAATTCGTACGACATTCCGTGGTAACAAATGAAAACACGCTCTTGTAATCGTTTTACATGTCTGTGAAAACAGAGGTTTTTAACAATAACAATTGTAATAAAGGTATATTTTCTTTGGACGAAACCAGAGGTTAAAAATGTTGTTAAAACAAAATGTTAATTAGTTTGTTAATTAAATTACCATTCTGTGTCTATAGGGGAAAATGTATACATAAGTGTGAATTTATACGAGAGGCCCTGCAGTAGTACAGTAATAGGCGGTTATTGTTATTATATCATTCGCTCCTAAACGTTCAACAGCCTCAAACGTACTATTCAATAATTAAGATAGTTGATAGTCCTATAAACTGAATGATTACATACTACATACTGAGTCAGCACATACTGAATGATCTAGTAATTCTCAAACTAATTCAATCTTGTAGGTTTGGAGTTCCTGGCCTTATGTAGCAGGGAAACTTTTATACAAATCAGCCTAAAATATTATAAATATTGTTAAGAAATAGTGTTCAAGTTCAAAAAACTACTTTACAATACGTGGTAATAGTTACAGAGCAAACACATTTATTAAGAAATGGATGCACACACATTTATTTGACTTACATTGAACTGAAAAGAAAACCTAAAATCGAAAAGTATACTTAATTCAAAATAGTTGCAATTTCCCCCCTCTCAGCCAAAGCCGTCACCTCCTTCAAATCAGCATAAAGCAATTCATAAACACATTTCGTTGGCTGCACGCGTCCTTTCTTACCGGAAGACCTTTCCATTCGCCATTACTTCGAAGGGATGCTGGATATGAGCGGGATGACATTGGACGTGATGCAATCAGAGGAGCGAATGGACAAGAAACGGAAACGTAAGGCAAGAATTTAAATTCTAAAATATTGTACCCAAGTATTTTGAAATAGTGTCATATTTTTGCTTCTTTGTTGAAGTTGGTGTTCCAAGAATATTTACGGCCGTGGCCTCGAAAGTAATGCTTAGTATACTGTTTATAAATAGCAAAACTCAAGTTAGAATCTAGGTTGAGCTTTCCGCTAGGATTCATTTGATGAACTTGATTTAAACGGTATATTGTTTTAATGAAAGCAGCTGTTGATACTTTGCCTTCAATTGTAATTTAAAATTAAGATGTTTATAAACAGTATATAAAAATAGATGTCAGTAAGTAAGGCGGCGAGAATAATTCTGACTAACCACATTGACTATGAATTTAATCAATTATGAAGGTCATAGAAGAATGTTACGCGAAGTTGCATAATTTTAAAAACACAATAAACGTTACTCTGCAAAATTAACTATTCACTTTCATAATAATGTCACTTTTATAACATTTTAAAAACCTTTTTTACATCTAAAAAGTTAGAAGTGCCCTTCCATTGCCACTTACAAAAAAATTAAGGTTTTAAGGGGCCGAAAACTTTTCATTTAGATGATATCCACTTCAGCAATGAGTTATTTCGTAGTCCACTTTTTGGGAAGCCAAAAAGCTAAAAAAATTTACATTTATAACCTTTAACTTTGAGCTTTAAATAGAAAGTTAATTATACAGAAATAGTAGTCTCTTACTACAACTGAAATTGAATTTTTTCGTTTAAATATTTTGTTGTTTTCTGTGTTCAAACTTGGACTAATTACAGTTTTTTATTACAGTTATTTGCCTAAAGAAGGCGGATAAGAAAACTATACAGTCAAGGACAAAAGTTAAAGGTTTGTTGTGAAGTAACTACATTAAACAAAACGGCAATGTTGATATCAGTGGTCGTTCTTGTAAACACTGGTGCAGAAGCTTGGAGGTTGCTGAAGCATCTTGGGGGGTTTTTTATGGATGGAGTTTTTTATGGGAATCATCAAATGATTATTTCCACTCCAAGCGGAGTGGGAGAGACTGTTAGACTTTTACAGACTAAAACCCACCCGTGTTAATTTTAATGCCGTTTGCGTTCCAGGGCCATGGTCACTCTTTCGAACAAATTCCGCAACGTGAAACGTGAACTATGTATGATGATGATAAAAGTGGCTAATATAATAATTTTGCAAAGTGTATATAATACCATCTATTTCTAAAATCAATTTGCCTTGAGAATAACAGTTAGACCATTTAGGTTATTGTAAGACACACTAATATTATATTTAAGAACATCGACAAATTACAAAGCTAGTTACTTTTATCATGACCACAGATTTATCTAAATATAGCTCGGTACCTAAACCTACGCCTGTATTTTATAGGTTTAGCAGGCTCATATTTTGTTCGCTTTCACCGGTCAATATTTCTTGTTTTATAGACATCCTATCATATTGCAGTAAAACGAAAATAAAGTATATGTAGAGGCAATAATACCGTACTTGGACCCTGCTCTTTTGCTGTGTATATGTTATGTAATAAACTACGACTTTACTATATACAAATGCATTAAGGAGTGAGCAGTTCCGTAAGTGCCCATCGTCATCATCATCAGCCCATAGAAGCTCACTTCTCATTCGTCTCGAATTCTGGCAATTCTCATCCACTTCCTAGCAGTCGTCCTGCGATGATCGTGGCTCGACTTGGCCTGAGGTTTTTTTACAGTCAGTTACAGTGACAGTCTTTACTTACGTATCCGTGAATCGGAATGGTCATTACATCATTATGGTCAAAACGTCATTATGGTCATTACATTTTACGGCTTATATAACCGATATAAGCCGTAAAATATAATGACCATAATATTGCCTTATATTGCTTATATTGCCTTTTTAGTTTGTTTATTCGGTGTTACGTCGACTATACTTTAGTTCTTCACTGGATCATTCTACGACGACGACGGCCCGTAAGGCTCATGCTTCGAATTTTGCGGGCAGCGGTGCTTCAGTGGTAGTGGCGCTGAAGTTGGCGGAATGTATGCGTTCAATAGGCGAGACGACAAAAAAAAAGTAATTAGGTTGCAGAAAGATTATCAAAAAATTTTGGACACGTATTTTTTCTTTTTTCTCGTAAACGAAGAATGACGACGATACAGTGCGTTGAAGTTGCGTGTGCCGTCACAATAAGATACAATTTTTGCATTACAGTGACGCCAAAAGCTCTTTATCTTTGTATTTTTTTATTAATTTGATCAAGCACAAAATACGTGTCCCGTATTTTCGGCCGATCTATCAGACGGACTAAACAGAATGCCATTTTTTTAATGCGGTCGTCATCCCTATTAAATAGACTAGCCCTCGAAAACAGTGATGCGGCAGCGGGGCGGAAGCGGTCGACGAGCGGCGCGCTTCTGTCAAGCGGTGACAGCCCGCGAAAAGCAAATATCTTGACCACGGAGGCCACGGTCGTTCATTTGCTCTGTTCGAAAATGTTCGGGAACGGTTATTCTGTGGTCTAAGACGCGGTGGACAAGAAACCTCTCCCGCTCCCGCTCCCGCGCCGCGCATAAAATTCGAGGCAAAGGCCTTACTGTTTGAGCGTAAATATTACGTTGGTAAAAAACCAGAAAAGACCAAGTCGTGCTCACACAATTAGGGTTCCGAACTAAACTACTGGGCAGTCGATATAGCGGCCTCTGGTCTGCCGTAATTACTGTAATACGATTTGCGAAATGAACCTGCCTTAGTTCCTAAAGAAAAGGAAAAACAACTGCGTCATTATACCTAATACAATCTCTTTTTTTCTTTAATTAATATTTTTTATTAACACCACTGGAAAACAAAGTATATTTCAGAGCTATTATAGAGAAGATTTTTTTTAAAAGGTTATGCTTTTGTTTTTTTTTTATATTAAGTTAAAGTTAGAAAGTTTCTTATTTGACTTGGGTAGTGCTTAGATTATTATTTACCTTGGACCACTTGTCTGAACTGAGTTTACCACGTGTTTATCAGCAACACAA
Source organism: Athetis lepigone (assembly GCA_033675125.1). Classification (NCBI taxonomy): domain Eukaryota; kingdom Metazoa; phylum Arthropoda; class Insecta; order Lepidoptera; family Noctuidae; genus Athetis; species Athetis lepigone. The sequence goes on along the minus strand of CM066243.1, from coordinate 12,381,297 downwards.
TAATTGATATTTTTTTATTTTTACAAAGTTTTAACTTTTCTTATCAAGTTGTCTGTATATTTCTTTCTCACGCGATTTGTCTGCCAATTGTGTAAAAAATACACTCGCATAGTGGGGTTATATCAATATTTTTGAGATCCGTTATTGACCTTCGGATAGATAATGTTAGCTAGCTTAGCTTAGAAAACGAAATTAAGAACTGAAAGTTTTTAAAAAATAGATAATTTAATCTTAACTACGGATTCCTGGAATTGTTATAATAATAATTAATTTTCAAATTAAAATTGCTAATCTGTCTGATTAGCAATTCCACAAAACAAAAGAAAAATTTAATATTATTTTCAGAAAATAACTATACTCGACAAAAAACCATCTTCTAAAAATAAACCAGTACCACAATAAAAAAACTCTCCATTACCCGTAAGTCATTCTTAAAACGTGATGAAACCATGACGCACCACTACATCCCTTTCTGGCCAAATCAATGGCCGACCACGGCGAGGTCCATTGTCTAATGTGTGGGTTGTTGTGGAGCACGGATAAGCTCTTTATCCTTGCGAACATGTACCTTATGTAGGTAGCTATAGAGAATGATATGCTGACACAGCTAAAATATTTCAGTAATGTAAAATTCTAATTTCAGGTCAGACCGGAGAGCAACCACAAGGGACGTCAAATTTGGAAATGTGAAAATCAACGACAGCGTGCAGCGTCTGCAATATTGAATTTACGAAGTGCGACATGTGACTTCGAAATCGAGAGTTATTGAACGCTATGCTAGTATAAATTCGGTAATTTTGCATACAAATTTCGTATAAAAGTCTGCTTTGGTCAATACTATCTTTGTAACTTATGGGTGATGGGTAATCTTTGAGGTAAAATACAAAAACAAAACAACACAAATAAAAGAGCAATCTTACCACATATACATACTCCACCACATTTGTATTCGACCGAGATCCCTATTTACCCACCATAAACCCAGCCATATCATACAGCCGACTCTCCATATTATTATAAGGAAAAATTGTCACCTATCTCGATGTGATGAAACAAGGAAAGTTAACAGCATGTTTAGGTTGATATTAATACATCACAGCGGTCGGACATCAATTTATCAAGTAGACAAGGGACTGAGAAGGACCGTAGTGATACTGTCTCCAGCTGAAATTACTTGTAACCTTACGAGGTTAGCCTTCATTCATCTCGCAGCTATTCATCAATCGTTCGTTAGCAACAACTCACAATGTTACTAGTAGAAGTAACAGTCTTTTGTTTTAGAATTCAGTTGTTATTATAAAATAATGAAATGGAAATCTGCTAAATTGAACCTTATAGACGAACAAAACACGAAATGAGCATTTAAAATGAACGAATACTAAAGCAAAATTGTTTTCGAATTCAATCAAATTGGGTTTTCAAAAACTAATTAGAACCAGGGGATTATTCTAGAACAGTTTTCTTTTATTTAAGAAATAATACTGAAGAAACAGCTAAATTCACGGGAGTTTGGAGTTTAATTAGTGGGGTGAAAAGTTTTGCTTTCGATACCGAACAGGTACGCATTAAATCGATAAGTGAACTTCGAGAAGTTTGCAGGCGTTCGGATTGTGTGGAAGAATCGCATCGGCAAACAATAGAACTTCAAAGTGAAATAGAACTAATGACTTTACTTTTGAGTGTGAATAATTTCAATTGAAATCAGTATGGCGTTTTGGGAAATAATATACGAATTTATTTTATGATTGAAGTATCTTTTTATGTAGTTTGATTTAACTTTTTGATATTGTTATCATATTTAATGCACATGTAATCGTTTATATAATGGTGCGACTTCACTTGTCGTTTTCGGCAATTTTTTGTGTTATTTGGGCAATACAAACTATTCTCTCTAGACCTAATAAAACAAAGTTTAAATTGCGTTGCATCGAATACGCAAATGTTTAGCCAAATACGCCAAGTGAAGTCTTACCATTAAATATGTGGGATTTCTAGTTTTACTTCTAGACTGCTATTGTATATATAAATAACTTTTCGAAGTGCCATTTCAATAGTCGAATGGAAATAAACAATTTAACTTTGACTTAGAACCAGTTTTATTTTAAATTAAAATAATGTATATATACGTCATACCTCATTTACCCCTGACCCGACCGCGCTAAAACGTCCATTTAATACGCTAAACATGTTCTAACAGCTTCGTTTACAATATAATTCCGAAGCATATTCGCCGCTAGAGTCGACGTCAAATACTGAAAAATGTTTCGCCTCAAAGGACTGAATGTTGGGACCGAATGCCTCGGAAATGGTATGCCACGGAAAAGGTGGTTCACATCTGTGCCAACGAACGTCGAAACGTCACTAGTAGACAGTGTAATGCGATGAAACTGGAGAGCGGTTTTGTAGTCGAGTGCCTTTTGTTTGTTATTGGAGCTGATAGTGCTGTGGTGTTTATGTTGTGTGTTATACGAATACTGTATTGATGATCGTGTTGAAATAAAACTTTATGTGTTTAATCGTCATTACTTTTTGTTCACGACTTCTGCTTGTAATTGCAGTCTAAAGCATTTGGGAACAAAGTAGTTTTTAGGGTTCCGTACCTCAAAAGGTAAAAACGGAACCCTTATAGGATCACTTTGTTGTCCGTCTGTCCGTCCGTCCGGCTGTCAAGACCCTTTTTCTCAGAAACGCGTCGAGGTATCAAGCTGAAATTAATATCACATACTCGGGTCTGCTATCTCTTAAAGCAGTGAAAAAATCAAGTTTTTAAATCAACGCAATAAAAAGATACGGCGGTTTATATTGCAAATTTGGACATTTGCAAGGAAATCAAAACCTATAGGGTACTTCCCATTGACCTAGAATCATGAAATTTGGCAAAAAGCAAGGTCATGTAGCACAAGTAAAGAAAAAACTCCGAAAACCGTAAATTTGTAGTTAGTTCACACCAGGCGTCCGTCTGTCCGTCTGTCTGTCAAGAACCTTTTTCTCATAAACGCGTCGAGATATCAAGCTGAAATTAATATCACATATTCAAGTCTGCTATCTCTCACAGCAGTGAAAAAATCAAGTTTCTAAATCAATGCAATAAAAAAATACGGCGGTTTATATTGCATATTTAGATATTTTCAAGAGAATCAAAACTCAAAACCTATAGGGTACTTTCCATTGACCTAGAATCATGAAATTTGGCAAAAGGCAAGGTCATGTAGCACAAATAAAGGGAAAACTCCGAAAACCGTAAATTTGTAGTTAGTTCACATCAGGCGTCCGTCTGTCCGTCTGTCTGTCAAGAACCTTTTTCTCAGAAACGCGCCGAGATATCAAGCTGAAATTAATATCACATACTCAGGTCTGCTATCTCTCAAAGCAGTGAAAAAATCAAGTTTCTAAATCAACGCAATAAAAAGATACGGCGGTTTATATTGCATATTTAGACATTTTCAAGGGAATCAAAACTCAAAACCTATAGGGTACTTCCCATTGACCTAGAATTGTGAAATTTGGCAAGAAGCAAGGTTATGTAACACAAGTAAAGGGAAAACTCTGAAAACCGTAAAGTTGTAGTTAGTTCACATCAGGCGTCCGTCTGTCCGTCTGTCTGTCAAGAAACTTTTTCTCAGGAACGCGTCGAGATATCAAACTGAAATTAATATCACATACTCAAGTCTGCTATCTCCCAAAGCAGTGAAAAAAACAAGTTTCTAAATCAACGCAATGAAAAGATACGGCGGTTTATATTGCATATTTAGACATTTTCAAGGGAATCAAAACTCAAAACCTATAGGGTACTTCCCATTGACCTAGAATCGTGAAATTTGGCAAGAAGCAAGGTCATGTAGCACAAGTAAAGAGAAAACTCCGAAAACCGTAAATTTGTAGTTATTTTACTAAAAAAACAAATTAACGGAACCCTCGTTGCGCGAGTAGAACTCGCACTTGACCGGTTTTTTTATCAGTTCTGCCGAATAATTAACTTTACCTATTTCTAATAATTAATGGTAATTTTAATATTATGTTTTAGATTCTAAGGCTACCAAACTAATTTTCTCATATTACAGTGGAAATGCTTCTTCTTATACAAAGACTCCAGAATTAACTACTTCGATTGTTCAAAGTGAATTTTAATTCCTAAGCTATCACGGTGTTGTTACTTCAGTTATGTCGGTAATGTCCAAGATAAATATTAAAACCCATAGGAATAAGCTCCATAGCACAAGCTAGCCTTGTCACCGAAAATGAAAAAGCCAACGAGATGGGGACGATTGCCTAGGCTGCATCAGACGTATGACTCGGCCGTTGATATGGCAAAATTCGAGATTAAAGAAGTTCAGCTTTGTGGCTCACCGTCAGTCCGTCATGCAGATGAGTGACATTCTGTTGTCTCTTTTTGAAATTGGGTTTGGTTAATTAATGCCCACAGTACCTACATAACGATGATGTAATATATCAATAAATTAACGCTCTAAGTTACTGTGATCACTTAAATGTGATCGCAGTACCTATAAGTATTAGTACTGGTAGTTTAATCTATTCTATAGAAACACTGGATTATTTCTATCCATGAAACATTTAATCTATACAATGTGTTAATGAAATAACCCAAAACCTCGGACCGAGCAACCGAGTTTTATACTAATAAATTGATATGACGTATAATTATTTATTTTACATCGGGTTGGACAGTAGTGTACAGTATCGTTAAAAAATATTAGAGGCTGCATGACAAATAATATTTTTTTTGGAACAAATATAATAAAAATTATGTTGCGTAATGTAGTTATATATTATAATAATGTAGTTATATATAATTTAGTTATGTAGTTATATATGTAGGAATAGTTACCGTGACCCTGGAACATAAAAGGCAATCGAAGGAACATGACTGGGTTTTAGTCAGTAAGAGTCTGACACGCCCTCCCGCCGCACCCAGGACAGGAGCAGTCATTGGATGATTTCCCAATCAACCAAAAAAAAAATGTATTCGATTTTGCTGCCGATTCTAAACAAACTAGTTTCAGGTTTTGGGTTATTTCATTAACACATTGTATAATATATGAATCAAAGTCGGGATATTTATAAATATTGTAAATATTCCGACTTTGTTTCATATAATAATTAAGATTAAATGTGAATAGAATTACCGCGAAAGCAGCTTTAATTAATCAGATTTGTCTTCGCCTCAATAAAAAACTAAAACATTTGAAAATTAAAAAAAATTGAAGTGTCATTTTTCTCTATAACGCCATAAATATGTGAATCGTGACATAAACTAAATACGCTCAAAAATCGACATGGCGTCGTATGCTGGTTTCGCTTGAATGGACAACGTTGTCGGAGTTAGCTGGATAGTAGCAAAAACTAGCCTTCGTAGCAGACTCAATCAAGATCGTATTCTAAAATATATTTAAACATCATTTTTCTACTAATAAAATAAGTTAAAATATTACTAAACCAGCCAGCCTCTACTGCCACTGCCAAATAAACCCTATGATACACGCAATAAAAACTTCTACTTTATATTTAGAAGCATCGTAATATTCTGACAGTGGTTCTGGCTGCCAGTACATACATTTTCCACGAAGCAATATCTGTGTGCAATTCTGGTGTTAAGTACTCCCGGTGGGCAAAATAGTGCAGAATAACCATTTCTGTTCGTCTATAATTGTTATTACTGCTCTGATTGGCTGAATGAAATGGCGTTTTGTCTTCACAATACAGTGCTGTTTTAGTGTATTTTACTTACATTTCTTTGTTCACAATTATTAGTATGTTTTAGTTTTTGCAGACTGTTTGCCGGTGCAGTTACGTCCCTGATGGGTTCAATAAAATGATGTTTTATCTTAACAACACAGTGTTTTGTTTTGAGTTGGTTCCATTCCTTTGTTAATAATTAATGTGTCTTGTTCTTTGCAGTGTGGCGGTGCAGCTCTAATCTGGCTAGTTGATAAAGCTGAGACAGCATTTAACTGACGCAGTTTATTGTTCCAACAGCTTGTCTTGTCTAGTGTTGGTTCTTTTGTTTTATGTCGTCGTATTTTATTCTTGTTTATTTATTTTTGATTTGTGTTTTAGTTTTGCTGAAATTTGTGTTTTATTTATCTGTGAAGTTAAGTGTTTATATTAACGCATTACACAGACATATAACTGTGTGCATAGAATAGTTCTATTTATAAAGTGGTTTGTTCGTTTTTACATAATGTGTGCGCATAAATAAAACAAAATCCACACAATCAACACACGATCTTGTGATAGTTGAGATCCAATTCACAATAAGATTCGCGTAACTTCCCTAAAAAATCAAATGATTTGGGCCATGACAAAAAATTAACAACATAAAGGCTTCCTTTTCACCTGAGGTTTTTTTTCCATTTTAGGCTTCTTTACAAATAGAGTAAAGACTATTTTTCTACTCTCTACCAATATCCGGACCCATGTCACAGCCTCATTTCCTGTAATTCTGAACTTCGAACTTAATGACCATTATTACAAGTCAATTGGTTTTCATATCAGTTTTCGTGAAAAAAGGTATAGTGTGGGGAGTTAATGTGTTCCGAAACTCCAGTACTATAAGAAAACTTTTAATTTGATTAGTTCTCCCCATCTGAAGTTGTTACGAACTTTTTTTCCAGCTGCACAAGTTAACAAGTTGAACATTTATTAATTACTGTGGTGTGTCAGTACTACACTATCTTAAATAATTATTATTGAAAAAAGAATTTATTCGGTTACCGGTCAGCGTAACGCAGTTTAAAAATATTACAATAATGCTCTGCTCTCGTTCAATATATAGTTGAAAAATTACATTTTAAAAATTCTGGAAAGAACATAATTTCAAATATATATGTGGACGAACTTTTGTTTCGGCATTTTTTTTAATTATTTAAAATGATTAACTTCATATCATAATACTGGTTTCATGTTGAAATATAAAACAATAAAGCCTCAGAGAATTACCGACCACTGTGTTAGGCTGTTTAAGTGATGAACTTGAATTATGTTCAATTTATCCCGTTGTTTACATAAGCTATTGAACATCAAACTAATCTCCAAAGGCTTTTGAGAATTGATTGATTGAGACAAGGGTTTTTGGGTTCCAGTGTTTAATTTAAGTTAATTGGGTCATTATTAAACTTTAACTGTTCGGAGCAAGACAATTTATTACTCAAACTACTATAAATTGACCCCGTTTAAAAGGTAAGTTTTCTTTCCAAGGGAGAATTTGATTTTAGATAGCGAACTTTATGCTTTTGTAGATTGTTATCTAGAACAATCGCGGATAGACTAAAATGCTGTTTTCGCTAGAAAACAATTTAGAATTAATGGGGGATAAAATAGAGGTTCTAAAAGTTAAATTAAGATAAATTATAGCTGTTTGGAATAGGACATTGCGTAGCTGTGCGTAGGAGTGGCCCCTATCTACAAATAAATGTTTTCGAATTTAGAACTCTTTGTTGTTGACGACATTTATAAGTTCGTTGAAAAAAGATTAATGACGCATTTGAAGTTTTGTCAAACCGGTATAAAACGTTAAAAACAAAAGTTTGCATGTACAAATACTTTTACGATGATGTAAACCCGATTCATCAAATCTTTATTTAAATAATTTCCCCATCTTGCCTTCCATCCAACGGGTATGACATGCATTATTTATGAGAACCGAGAAACAAAACAAATAAAACATTGTAGACGTTTCAAAACACTATATTTGAAGTTTATTGGATACAAGCTGAAAGCATTTTATTTATCTGTTCCCTTTTTGTAAGCGTATTTTAATCTTTACTATGTAATTTTTAATCGTGGTTACATAGTTTGTGTTTTGCGATTAAAAATAAACCCCTAACCTTAAACGTCATGGAACATGGCAGCCTAATAAAATTCTCTTTGGCATCAAAACTAGCCAATGACAACGCGGGACAGCCGTCGAACAACAAGTCAAAGCCAGGTACACACATTAAACTTTTAGCATAGCTGAATAGCGTTTTCTCTCTGCGTTTCAGTCAAAGTATCGTCGCGTTTTAGCGACTGCATCGATGCTGCGTTGAATCAAACATGTTTTTAAATCCCTCAGTGCCGGGAAAAACTTTTGGCTGTAGCCTTTTTCGAACGAGTTCGAGTTTCGACCTCGACACGTGAATAGCTTATGTCTGAAACTGAACGGACATCCCTCAAAAATTATATTAAATCCATAAACAATTGTAGCTGAAATTCATTATCTCTTGTAGCGTTAAATGCCAAAAGAACAGATATATATTAACAATAAGGATACCTGACCCTACAAATGGCCCAAACTCTAATGGCTTTAATAACTGTTTTGGTTAAACCCGAACGAACATGGAGGCCGCTGACCGAAGGCAAGGTAGGCGCCTCGGCGACGGACGCCGAAGGCAGGGTAGGCGCCTCAGCAACGGCGGCCATCGGCGATCGGCGTGCACCGAGGCGGAACAGGTGCCCCAGAGACGCGAGCAGGAAACTGGGTAGGCGCTCCGTAGAGAGTACAGCAGGCACCCGGTAGAGAGTGCATCGACACCCGGGAGGTAGTGCAGTAGGCACCCGGTGGAGAGGCTGGCTTTGAGGACCGACAGGCGTGGAACCTGGATCCGCGGCAATAAGTGAGTTTGAGTTTGAGTGTGCCTACAGTGAGGCAAACTCAAAGGTTCTCACTAGAGTACTACCGAAACGTAAAGGGGGCAGGCAGACTAATAGAGCCTCCCTGTTACCACGATATCTCTTCCTGTTTCCGATACCGGCACAAAACTGACTCCCTTTGCAAAAATATCGATAAAGAAACCTTTTTGCGAACACCATATTCAGAACGTCACGTTTTGAATCCGCTCCGCCGAGAGCGGTAGGAGCCATTTGATGATTTCCCACCTACTAAACAAAGAGGGTCGCTTCGAATCTAAGCTGGATGCAAAACTAAATTCTTAATTCCAATGTTTTACATAGAGCGAATGCCTAACGGACCCCACAGCCAGTTACTAAGAAACACAATACCTTTAGGTTAGACTAAGGCCCATATTTCATTAAGGCACCAGGTTGCACTCCGTGGCCAGGCTACCAACAAAGTGTATGTAATGTGCTGTGCACCCGAGTTGTGAAACCTGTTGTCTAAATGAAGTATAGACTGGTTAATTCTGACTTAATATAGCTCTTATTCACTGCAGTATGGTACAAAAAACGACGTATGTTAAAAGTATGTCACCAAATCAATATAATAGTGGCTATTATTAAGTTTCACATTTGCACTAGTTTACTTCCCAGTAAAATGCGGTAGTGCCTAATACCCAAACACAATACTAATAGCATTGAATAATTTTCTTGTTTGCTTACCAAACGCGCACTATATAAGCCAGAACTGAACAACTACGTAATTTATTGGCGTCATCCTTCCAATAATGATCATCAACTGAATTAGGGTTATTAATTCGTTTTAGTCGGCGCTACGGCAATTTAGTTTGAATTTGTTTTCAGCTGATTAGTGGGTAAATAACTAGTGTTCGTCAACTGCTTAATGAGGGCCTATTTAGGGAAATAAGTCTATTGTGTGGAATTTTTGTAGATAAATCCGACTCTATATTTACCGTTTTTTTTTAATATTGGAATTTAAAAGAAAGCATTATTACCGTCAGCATCATGACCATCAGCATCAACATTCAAAAAGTTTTTTCAGGGAAATTAATTGGTGTTATTGTGAACTAACTGAGCTGACTGGTTGCTGCAGGCACCGATAACAGTTACTATGGTTGGTTTTCACTCAATACGATAGGTTAGTAACCAGATTCTTATATCTGCTTCGATAAATTCGTGAGCAAACGGGGAGCGGTTATTCTTTGGCGTTTGGTTAATCGCTCACCTCAACTTTACTTGAGTACACCAAAATTCTTACTGTGAAATCATGGTGGCTTCCTCAAATTGACATCACTGCACCCGACTGTGGAACATTCGTAGTTCGTAACCGACTGCACGCAGCAGCAGCCGATGACTCGTCACTACAATACGACTGGGTTTTATGTATTTCTATGAAAAAAAGATTAGTGTTCCCAATTTCAATAAAGATCAAAAGATTCAAAAGTAAGTGACAATTACTAATCCGTAGCCTATCAGTCATCTTGCCTCACGAGATATAATTCAGAAGTATAGTATAGCCCAGTCAATTTAGGTTTTATCTACGGAAAAAATCTGTGTATACAATCATCATCATCATCTGTGTATACAAAAAATCAACTCACTAGGAATTTTACCGTAGGTTGGGGTTTAAAAGTTTAAAATTACTAGACCAGTATAACTGGATACGTTGCGACATGTTGACACAGTGTCACTCGGTTGCCTCTACCTTTATTATTCCCCCAAAAATAACAAAGATACTACTAACACACCGCATGCTCATCTTAATTCAACAGTTTGTATCATCAGTTCATCACACCAAGTTACACCAACAACAACTCGTTACAAAAATCCGAAAAAATTGTAACGTTATCCGCTAACGCTATAGAAGTTTCACCGGTAATTTTTTCCAGCTTTAAACGGAATGGGGGTAAAAGTTTTGATTCACTAATAGCACATTAAATGCTAGCAAAAGAACTGCTTCATAACGAGGCATCAAGCCCGTAGCACCGTTATTACTCACGGTTCATTTTGAAGCAATCTGGAATACTTAATTCTTTCGTTCTTTCATAGTGATGGGAGCGGGCCGGCTCGTATTGCCTTTGAATTCGAAAATGCAGCGGTGCACTGAGAATCGATTTGAATGCTGTATGTAAGGATTAGTTGGCTTGTGTCAAATAATGATTTTGTGATTGTATGTGTTACCTGTAGATAAGGAATTGGCATTTGAAAAAGTGATGTTTATCCTGTTTGTAGGTGTTAGATCAATCAACATAAAGATCTTTACTTGATAAAGGACATTGCTACGCGTCCGTACATTGTTGGCCTAAGAACCGACAGGGAGGTGTTTTAACATTTTGAGTTCTAAATGATATACAGGGTTATTGGTAAAACACCGACATCCTCTCAGGACTATGTTACTAACATCATAATTAACAACTTTTGTTCTACGACATTTTAAAAATTATCATATTTTAGTTCATTACATTTTCATACAAAATTAAAAATATGTAAATTTAACACTCTAAATGTGACGAAGTCTGTGTAGCAAACGAAGACAGTGCGCGGCAAGCGTAGGTATGTTGTTACGGCACAATGCAGAGTTGAAATGTCTTAGATAGGATAACGAAATCTTGCAGATTTGTTTTTGATAAATGTATAACATTTTGTAAAAAATCATAGAACAAAAGTTGTTGTTTATGATGATAGTAACATAGTCCTGAGAGGATGTCGGTGTTTTACCAATAACCCTGTATATATTCGATTGAAACTAAATTAAAACTACGGACACTTGAGACTTCTAAACGCCATCAAAATTCTTTCGGATTTTGAGGTTATAATTATGCCATTACAAACATACATCATAGATTAAAACAACATGTTTTGATTCACAAAATGTTTATTTAATAACAACATCATGTCACATCCCAGGTATCATAATTATATATGTTCGACCAATATAATTGCAGTGGCAGAAGTCTTTCCAAGACAATGTTTATTATATTATATTCACATGGTATCGGTCTATCCTCAATGCAATTACTTGATGAGAGCGTGCGCGATATGGTGGCAATGTAACGCAGAGCACATTCTTCACCAAAGTGACTTACATTTGGTGTTCTATCTATATTCTTGGATTCTTGGCTTCGAACAAAGAAGATCATGTGTATGAACCTGAAAAAAGATTGGAATTACTAAACAGCCACCACTAACCATCGCTACCTTTAGTATTTTATATGTGCTGCAAGAGCCTCTAATATAATATATATCGTTTTAACCAGAAAATACTTTTATTTAAAACAACACAAGATATGACATTATTTTTTACTTTGTTTAATTGTCACCATGGTTACGACATTACCTATCATCTTTAACATAAACTTCTTGATGGTCCCACACTAAGCTGGAGTGATGCAGGGTGATTTGATAAATAAGTTTACGAATCGTCAGCATTTCTCGAGACTCGAGAAAAAGAGAGGTTTTACTAACCAATCGAGAAGCAGTCCACTGTTGTATACAATATAGAATTTGCTCACCTTCTAGTAACATGGAGTCAGAAGCTGATCCGCAGTTTACACAAAATATAGAATCATTTTGGGATTCCATGTTAAATCCGCAAAGTCCGTTTAACCTCTTGACACCCACCGACATGCCAGGTCGTTCTTAGTAGGTCCGTAAATCAGTCAATCACAGCTAGGGGTCGATATTTCAAGATTATATATTATATATTCCAAGTTGTTACTTAAAATCGGAAAGAAATAATAATAAAATTCAAACGAGCACAAACAACAGGATTACCCAGAACCTAGTCAAATGTTGGCATCTGTCAATTCAATTGACGAAAGACAATAGACTAATATGTTGATCTTTTTTTTAATAAATGGCTTGCTCATTTCACACAGCACTTTCTGTCGCTTTAATATATTCGTATTAAAACCTTATTCATAGATCAAGCACTGATAATATTTAGTTTTTTAATTTCGCTATACATACTTATTGTAATATACTAGGCTGCATGAGCTACGATACCTTAGTCTACTACTAACTTTAAATTAAACAAAAATATCAGACACCGGAGATTGAAACTAAATTGAGTTACTTTTATAATGTTTTCGAAATTAGCACCTGTCCATTATATTGTAATAGTCGTAAAGCACTTTTTAAAAATAATTAGTAATTACTGTAAAGGTTTCATGCCAGCCAATTCGTAGGCTATTTTGAGCAATCTCTTTTCATGTTATGATTGTTCTTTTAATAATTAATGTTGCATGATCTTCAAAAATATAGATGTTCATAGTCTAGTGGAGATTCTTTGTCACAGTATCTGCCTATCTAATCTACCGCAAATAAATACTAATAGCTACATTCTAGATAGTATTTCTCGGCTACGCTAGTTGCATATGGTTGTCTTATATTCTGTACTTTTCCTGGTGAATAGAATTAGCTAGCTGTACCGCGATCTCATTGGCATCTTCGGTTACCACTCCGCCCCCGTAGGTCGTAGCGTGATATTATATAGCCTTCCTCGATAAATATACTCAATTTTTTTTTCAATTATTCAAATCACAAATCACAGACATCGGTGAAGGAAAACATCGTTAGGGAACCTGGACTTGTAGTTAATATTTGTCCAAAATTGCCAATCCGCCTTGTACAAGCGTGGTGATCAATGCTCGGCGTGCCTTCTCTGTATGAGAAGAGGCCTTTGCCCTGCAGTGGGACAGTAATAGGCTAGTAGTATTATTATTATTATTCAAACTTCTTGAGATTAGCGCGTCAGTTTTAGAATATTCGTATAGATTTGAAGAAGCTTCTTAAGTTAACTTTCGTAATAGACTTAAAACTTGCATTTTATGTAGTGTAAGCAAAATTTACCGCAACATTAAAATGTAGAGAACGTATACCAACATCAGTAGTGTACCGTGCCAACATCACAGACGTGAGCAAAATAAGTATTTATTGCATATTTTTCCCCACATATGCTGATGAAAAATTGCAGCCGAATTATGAACATATAAAAATATTACTTTATGAGAATTTATCTACCTATATTCAAGATACACTAATTATTTCATATTTTTTTTGCGAAAAATGATACCCTTAACAGGTTAAAAAAAATTAACAAGAAAATAAGGTAGACTGGCAGAAAATGCCCAAGGCATTAAGTCTGCCGTTTTATATTATTTTTTTACATGTGCATAAAGTTTAATCAAGAAATAAATAAAATAAGCATTTTATACAAAACATTTTTTGAATCAAGATTCAAGATTGAAATTATGATTTTGAGTATAGACAAAGAGTGAGCTATGTTTTGCCTTGTTATAGAGGAAGCAAATTATAATTATAAATTACTATAATTACTTTCTCTAAAATATTTTTTTGCTCCAAAAACATATAAATTACAAGAAAAAATTATTAATAAAATAAACTAGTTACATATATCACATAACAAAGGATTTTATAGTTACATATCAATTGTAAAAGTCAGAAATTGCAAATAAGCTTCTTGATTTGTATCATTTTCAGTGTGTATTTTTAACCCTCCGATGAAAAAAGAGAGGTGCTATTGTTTGATCACTTTCTGTGTGTGTGTCTGTGGCACCGTTGTTCCTAAACGGGTGAACCGATTCGGATGCAGTTTTTTTTTCAAATGGTTTTTAGATATGGCTTATATACGGCTAGCGCTGAAAACCAGCGTCGTGGACTCATGCCTATGTATGGGTCACGGCATTATGCTGAGCGCTAGCCGTTTCGCGCAGTAGTGATGCTACTTAGCTGTATTTAGTTTTAAGGTTGTAGTAATTATAAGTTTTTTATTTGTAGCGCACATTGCGCGAATAAATTGTCTTTCTTTCTTTCTTTCTTTCATATGTATCGTCATAATCGATTTAGCCGCTTCAAAGTTATCAACTCGCTCGTTAGTTGTGCTCGCCATTTTAATTACTTTGCGGCGAGAGTTTTATTCAATTTTAATTTAGACTTATTTTATTTTTATTTAATTGACACTACAACATAATACGTCATTTTATAATAAAAACAGCATCTTTCAAAGAGATGGTTACTTTGCACCACCCAGTACTTTGTATACAGCGAATGTTCAATGCTATGGAGTTAGGTACATGAATCTTGGTCAGCATGATATAACATGGTTTTTCCATTAAAGACAACGTGAATACGTAGATAAATGTACTATCGTCTATATATCGATATAATGCTGTTACATTAACATTGTAGTCTTTTGCATACTAAAATAACGTATGTAATATGTTATTTTAACTCAATATAACATTTAATTTTAAATTGTTGTAATAAGCAAAATTCTGGGTTCCAAGGTTAGTTTTAAATTAAAAGCTTTATAAAAATATGATTTTCACTAGCTGTGCCCAAGGTTTTGCGTATGTAGACTGAGTTGGATATAAAATAACATTGTTCATCTTGCACATAAAGTAAGTAGACAACAGTATGTCTATTAGAGGATATTCCTCTGTAAGAATTTTATTGATGAAATTAAAAGAAACTGTGATTCAGTTTCACAGTGCCTTGAATGTTGATAACCAAACTACTTTCTAAAAGTCACAAGAAATTGCCATTTGCTAAACAAAGGTACCGCCAACATCTTACTTGATTTGCCTAGCCAACCACAACGACACCAATTTCTTTTTCACGAGAAAATTGGCTTCCGTTCCACCGCATGTCGATATTTTTTATTGATTAAAGGAGACAATTTTTTTTGTTCGGGGTATAGGCCCACCACAAATTGTGGCATATATTAATGAAATGCACGTTCGTTTATTCCTTATAATCTCTAGATTACAGTGGTAATATTAGCAAAACTCTATCTAACCGGAATACTGTGAAATACGACAGTCAAAATATGAATCTCATAATGACCAAAAATCTTACAAGAGCGATTGTTTAATGAGTGAATAGGTTTCCTAGGTATTTAATGTTAGAATAGTGCACTGTTCAATAATAATATAGTATAAATCTAAACCATGTTTGTACTACGTAATAGGTTTTGATGTGATTTACACGATTAATTTACTTACTGTTGTCGTCAATGATATCATAAGTAAAGTGGTCGCACATTTCGTTGCAATCGTGCTGCACAATTATTACAACAGCTTTGTATATCATGCACTGTATCTACAGATGCCATTTTCATAAATTCTATTGAATAAAAATACGAAAAGAACAGGAGAAGCACTCATCTTAGAAAACTATCGGAAACAATAAGGCTAAGCTTACATTACGCGCCACAACCGCGCGTCGCCGCGCGGTTGGGGCGTTCTCTTGACGGCATATGTAAGTACGTGCAGCTCGGGTGTCACCGTTGCGTGACAACAGACAAGGAGGAGGCAATTTGTTTATGGATTTTATACCAAAGGCTGAGTCGTCGCAGAAAAAGACAAAGACAATATTGGGTGCATCCTATTTCAAGTGAAAAACTTTCGTCAAGCATGTTTGTCATCTTAAAAATAATTCTTATTATTTTTATTTTATGTGACTTAAGATTCCTTATGTCATCTCTTTTTAAACTTCGTCCACTTTTTTATTTATGCGTCTACCCGTCTCAACTCGCGGCAATCGAATGAACATATACCTACGTAAAACGAATGTAGAACGCGCGGTAATGCCAACGATAATCACTGCTTACTTTGGTCTTGTACCGCGCGGTTTCGCGAGGTTGTATGAGCTTAGCCTAAAAATGTAGTCTGTCAGTGTCAAACTCATTGAAACTGTACCACAGAGCATCTACAACGGGATGTTATTTAGGTACGTTTCGTTTTACTTAATATATTTATTTTCACGTTGAAATAAATGTAAAAACGCTCCTAAACAAGCATTTTTCCGTAACAGTTTTTTACTATTATTTCATTATTCCCGTTAGATATCTATATAATATTTGTTGTTTTAATTATAATAAGGTGATCACTTGTTTCATGTGTAAAATGTTTAATATACGTTACCGTTTAATAGTGGGACCAAAAAAAATTGTCTCCTTTAGAGCTCTCTATTACGAACATTAATTTCTATGCTAATAGCTTTGCTACGGAATTCTGTTCCAAAAAATGTCGTAAGGTATTTATTTTATGCTTTTTCTGCAGTGTTCGGTTATTTTAAGCGGGAATTATATTGCCTAAGGTTTAAAAAGTTGGCTACATTGGAGCGTCAACGAACGTGCGCTATGGTTTTATCTGTTCAAACAAATACTGCAAGCTTTATATTGACTGTACTATCCGTGCGACCTAACATGGCACCTGGCTCGATCGAATGACATTTAAAGTAATGAGTGCAAAAAAGAAGATGTTCGATGTGATAACACTATGACAGATGACAGGTTACGCTAACACCAATAAAAAAATAATAAAAAATAGGACACTCATAAAAATACTAACAAATTAATTTAAAGTAAAGAACTGCAGCTTAAAAATGATCTTTTGGATAGTTTTTACAAAATACTACGTTTTCGTTACGTTACGATTTTCATTTTTATTTACAAAATACTTAGAAACAAAATTGTAAAAAAAATTACGTGCTCGCCTGAAAATCTGCTTCTGCACATCCGCCATTTTAGTTAAACTTGTGCCGTATAGTGTAATAGTGATGCTAACGCTACTGGTAAGACGAGAGCGGGCGCCGCCCGCGCGGGGTCGCGGAGAAAGGTTTGTTTTCGAGCCAGGTGCCATGTTAGCCCAAACGGGTTGTAAGTTTTCTTTCTTGATTTACACATAACAAAAATACAAATGCAAAATAGTTTTTGTGTCAATTAGGAACTATATTACATGCTAACGAGTTTGGAGTCCCCATTTAAGCAAACCATGTCTGTATTAGGAGGTTCCGCTCTTAGTAACGAAGCATGTTTTTTTTATTTACAAGTTTTTGTTACACTCAGTTTAAAAATGTAAGTTTCTAGTTCACTTTGTTATGAAGCCTTGACTTTTCGTCCGGCGATCTGGAACTCGCTTTATTGTCTTAAAGGTTTTTTGAAAGTAGCTGTCTCATTCAGCGACTTTCACCAAAGATTAAATTACCGTCGGGTTGTCGGAGAAAAGAGGTTTAACAAGCTTAATTCACAAGCTGTTCTTCAATGCATTGGTACTTATGCGAATTGGATGATCAGTCATTTTCATTTTTACACCTTCGAATACACGTTATTCGAGACACAATAGAAGACAATAGCAGCCCGACATCCGGCTGTCGCTTAGTCGTCTAAAGGTTAAACTGGAAAGTTGCAAGCGCGTTTAAGTAAAAGTTTGCCATTTTAACAAAAAATGCAGTGAGACTATTTCATTTCTCTAGATCATATTTTTAGAACCGACATATTTTACTAACTTAACTTATCAAATCCGTTACTTTAATGCAAAACAGTTATGAAAATTGTTGATTAAACTTCTCAAACCTGTCAAAATTAGACAATAATTCAAATACAATTACGGTCAACACATTATTTAGAATGTATTTGGGAATTTAATAGACATATTAATAATACCGGTCTTTAATTTACGCCAAGTGTCAAATAACACAAAGGCATAAATTGAAACATATTAATCCGAGGATGTTATTAACATGTTAATTAAGCCGGTTGATTTATTTGACGAGTGATAGTTTCAATTATGTACTAATTAGCGATAGTCAATTAGTGCGTATGTCTGAGTTAATTGATATTGCTTTACAGTGATTGTTGCGTAAGGTACAAGTCTCATGGGGCTGCATCAATGTAGGTGTCCACATACGAGACTCACGCTGCAAATTGTATAAAGCGTTGTTTTTTTCCTATTTTTGAACTGGTTTCGAATACGGGCTGAACAAAGCGTGGCATTCTTTGCCTAAGTTCATGTCTATGTAGAGACGAAATACGAATAATCAATATGTGCTTTGACCACTCTTCTTTTTTAGCAAATAACGTAATCTTTTATTTAGAAACAAGTTCATTTAAAACATCACTGGGCAAGACAAATGTATTGTTACTAAGTCGACACTATCACAGTACAAGTCATCTTGGAGCTTCGTGATCGTCAATCATGGTAGCTTATCTTATTTGGAACAAAGTAATTATAATGTCTCACAGGATTCAGATGTCAGTTATGAAGTTTTATAGAACTATAGAGCTTTATCACTAGTTACATCTTCATACTTTTTGTTAATCTCCATTATCTCCCGAGCATTTTCCCAATATGTTGGGGTCGGCTTCCAGTCTAACCAGATGCAACTGAATAGTGAATACTAGTGTATTACCCAGCTTATTATAAACACATAATAATGAATATTTAAACATCGAACTGAGACACGTTTAGGTAGTTTTGGTTCATCTAAATAATATTAATCAAACTGATTTAGCACATACAAAATTAGAACACCTTATGCTTCTAAACAGGATTTCTACCTAATGACTGACGCTCAAGATTAAACTTAGTTGTAAAATATCAAACTCAAATAAAATGCTCTCTAAAATTCCTCCTTCATTTAACACGTCAAGTCAGACGAGAGGTCTTATCATCTTATTTACCTCTAGAATAAATGACTGTAAAATATTGCCTTGCCTAAAACACCAATGAACGTCACTAAGCGTGGATTATTCGCTGGAAAAAAGGAAGAAAAACGTCCCCGATTTCTCTGAAGCCTCAACATTAGCACTAAACGGTATCCGTTCAATTTTATTTCCAAAGAACTTGAAGGTTTTATCGCGTAGGCATTTAAGAATAATTCGCGGGCACTTTACGCGGAATTTAACGCATGTACTTATAGGTGTGCGATTTTCAGTTCCGGCCGAGCGCGCACACCCGCGAAACATTAAGTTACGTGGTTCCGCACCATTAGCGAAGATTTCGCAGTTTCACCCTGTCTCAATTCCGTGAACTATTAAAGAGGAAATTTCATTATAAGAATGGTTCTCTTGAATAAGCGATGAACGTCGCGATGTGCGTCTGAGACTTAACGGCTGCCTCTGATTAAAGATTACATAGGTAGTCTTGGATGGCGTTAAATTTAATTTGCTCCCGCCAAGATTATGCGACATAAGCCTTCTGGCGTTGGAGTTTATTACTGAACTTGGTAGCAACTTTTGACTGGAACACCTAATTCATAATCACCTTCGAGAATTTACTATGTAGATTCTCGTACATTAACCATACAAGTGAATACTGTAACGAGGTAGCTCTAGATACACCTACACGTAAAGCTTTATTGAGAACTTAATAATATTGTTTATTGAATTTAAAGCTACTGAAATTAAAATTCTGTGACTTTGTTTTACGAGAAAAGTTAGATAAAGATAATTTTCCATGAGTGAGGCTACTTTTTTGGCTTTGGGTGGCAAACAAGCAAATAAATAAATATGCTGGGACAACTCACACACGGTCATCTGATCCCAAGTTAAGCTCTGCTAAGAGCTTGTGTTATGGTAACCAGACAACTGATATACATACTTATATAATTTATAAATACATATTATACATAAATTACACCTAGACACAGAACAGACAATCATGCTCATCACACAAAGTTTGTTCTGGGTGGGAATCGAACCCACGACCTCCGGCTTAGCAGTCAGTGCTACTAACCACTAGACCAACAGGCCCGTCTAATGGCCCATCTGATGTTAAATGGTTACTATCGTCTATGAAAATCTACAATACTAGAGGTCAGGCAGATGCGTTACTTTCTCAAATACAAAGATAAAGGGCTTCGATCTTCCAGTAGTCGGTTGAAAAGTCAGTGGGTTTGCCTCGTCTGTCTACAGCTTAATAAAGTATTATAAATTATTTTCTTGGGGCTTTCGCCTTAATGTATTTCGTTGTAAAATTCTTGTTAATCAGATTAGTGGCTTTATAAGCCAAGATTGATTGAAACTAGAAGATGGAAACAATCGTGTTTCGTAAACCTTCCAACCCGTCGACGCTGAGGTTATTATAATGAATTAGTAACTAAATTAAATGAAAACAAGCTAAAGAAATTAAACTTTGTTTTGTCTTTCGTTGCTTTTAATTAAAACTTTAAAATTACGTGATTGGTTATAGCTTGTTTTCTGTTACCTTCGCGCTTAAATAGAATTATAATTTTGGTGTCACGATTACCTACACTTAAATATTGTATTTTCGTTTTGAGGAACACATTTGTGTTCATGAAATGAATATGAAATTCATAAGTTCTATTCTCAGACATTAGGGTCCTTATTTACATGACGACAAACGCTCATCGTGGGGTATACAATTTATCAACTAGATATACCTAGAAAAGCTTGCATCACTTTAAAAATAAGGGAGGCTTAACATGTCCCCTTTAGGGGTTACAAACGACTGCGAGATGGATTTAATCAAATATTCAGAACGTCTATAAATTTTGAATTTGACGCACTCTTCGTTATCAATATTTTTCATGCTCTTTGTACATAAAATATTGGAGATTAAAAAAAATAAAGCACCCAGCGCCGCCCGCATTCGCTTTACGTCGCGCAAACAATAAACATTTCTATCTGAAGTGTGTTGAACGATAAAAAAATCATTATTTTATTGTTACTTACTGACTGACAGTTTTAGGGAAATGGGGTTTTGTGTTTTATTGTGAAAATGTATCACGTATCTGTGTGTTATTAAAATGATTCTAATCGTCAGTCCACTTTATAAAAATCTTGTTCAAAGTAGATAAAATAGTGAGCTTTTGTTCTAAGTTAAGAAAAAAATATTAGATGAATTTCTAGGTAGGTTAGTAGGAATTTTTATCATAACGTTAACAAACTCCGTTTTCCATAATAGATGCAAAAAATGTGCACGGGGACTATTAGCCGTTTAGTCTAATAATGTAAGTAGGACTACAGTGCAATTATTTGATCAATGAAAACAAATAAACAGCGTAATTAGATCGTTATTTTCATACGATAAATAGCTGCCCCCCGTGGTTTTAACCGCATAGTTCCAGTTCCCGTGGGATTTTTAAGATAAAAACTATCCTAAGTTCTTTTCCAAGCTACGGACTATCTCTGTACTAAATTAATTCATTTAAAGCCTTTCAGTATGTTTGCCGTGAAAGACGGACAAACGAACACACTTTCACATTTATTATATTAGTATGGAAGTATGGATAAGAGCGGCTTCACACTAGCGTTTGTCCAGCGTAGGCGTTCGATAAACGTATGCGCAGCGCAGACTCCGCGTTGTTGCGGCGTCAGTGCAAGGGTAAATGAATGCGCTGCGTTAGCGCCGCAGTTGCGCGACGCGTGCGCCGCGTTACTATACGGAGTACAATGCAATTGTGTGACGTCTGCGCCGCGTTAGCGCAGCGTTCAATTGACTACAGAGGAAAGGCGTCGCGACAACGCGACGCCTGCGCCGCGACATCACGGCGTCTGCGCTGCGCATACGTTTATCGAACGCCTACGCTGGACAAACGCTAGTGTGAAGGCGCTCTAAATCGATTGTATACAAAACATTGGTATTTCTAGTGTCAGGTGTTTATGATACTGATCAATTAATATCAGTTGAGGTGCTTATAATGAGTTATTACGCCCTTCTAATTAAACTTTACCAATTTCGATTACAGTTTTATTTATGGTATGGTAATATGATAGTAGAATTTATTGAAATAATTAATTTGAAATATGTTTCTAATTTCGTCGTTTATGAAATGTAGGTGTGAAATTCCTTATTAATACTTTTTAGTTGGATTATTTTATTTTGATTACTTTAGCACAGGTGATTTTACACGCTATTTTGGTACATTTGATTCTGCGAGATGAAATAAAAATGCTAGGTTCAGCTGGCTACTAAATATAAACATACAGGTTAGTAATTAAGCTTAATAGTGAAAGTATTTTTTTTGCATTAAATCAAAATGAAACCCTACTACACCCTACTCCTATTTCACCCGGCCTTTACGACATAAAAATATACTACTATTCAAATATGTTTCTAGTACGGCTGTGCGTTGATAACTACCAAATCTTTTTATATGATAATGTATACATACAAGGTGCATTTTGGAATCTGAAAAACTTTTCCGGTGGTTGTTATAAAACATCGTAAAAATCATGAAAAAATACCTGGACAAGAGTTAAAATCAATGATACTTGTGATTTTTAAAAATTTTGGCTATGTTTCAGAATAACTTTTTAATGAAACCAGTTGTTTATCCGTACTAATTTTATAAATGCGAAAGTAGCTCTGTCTGTCTATCTGTCTGTCTCTTCTTCACGCTTAAACTACAGAACCGATTCGAATGAAATTTGGTACAGATATAGTCTGGAACCCGAGAAAGGACATAGGATAGTTTCATCCCGGAAATTCCCCGGGAACGGGAACTATTATACGCGGACGAAGTCGCGGGCAAAAGCTAGTGTACTATAAGATTGATTTACTCAATTATAAGATCTATGCTCTCAATTGCTAAAACATTCTACATTCTATTGCAAGCGTGTTCACATATCGACATCTTAATACAATTCTATTCAAGAGCTTCCAATATACAGGTACACATTGCTACTTACTGTAAGGAGATACTTGTATGAAGTACCTACTAATTAATGATACCGTCTACACTACGGGGAAGTTATGGAGTTGAGAGTTCATATTCCAGTGGCTCAAGTAAAATAAGTTAATTTATTTTATATGATTTGTTTCCGATGTTTCTTCTCAGATAGGAAACACTGGCCCTAAACAAGCCAAAAAATCGTACTTTTGTTGTAAAAGTGTTTAACCAATTTACAAAATAAATATTATTTCAATAAACTAATGGTCGGTTGGTTCAATTTGAATAGTTAAACTTAAATGTCGTGACCACATAACAATACGATTGTTTAAATTTTTATGTATTTTTTTCTTTTATGTTTATATCACAGACATCAAAAGGAAAAGGTTATGATGAGAAAACTTGGACTTAAATAAGTCTAAAATCGCCAAATCCGCAAGCGTGGTGATCAATGCTTCTGTGTATAAGAAGAGGCGTTTATCGTGCAATTTGAGAGCAACATGCTGGAATTATTAATTTAAATTCTAGCGACCCGCCCCAGCTTCAAACGGGTTACAAACTGATGAAAACCTCGACATTTCGTTACTTTAACACATGCATATTAGAGTAAAGAAAACCCGTATTAAATATGTAAACATTTTTGTTTAATTACTTTATGAAAACCCAATTAAAAACTGTTTCGTAGTTCAAACTTCATTTAAAACAATAAATGGTTCAAGGAACTTCATTTAAAACAATAAATGGTTAACCTTTTAAAGACCAAACGACATCCGGCTGTCGCGCTGCTATTGTCTTTCTATTGTGTCTCGAATTACGTGTGATCGAAGATTTAAATTAAGCTGATGAGCAACTGATAACAGCAGACGAATGTAACAGCGCGTATTTGCACGTAGGTCGTATGATCGCCAGGCATGGAGATTTTTGCCATACACAAAATTGGACGTTCACGTTCCAATAAATATGGTGATGGGGTTACTTATTCATAGAAATGATTCAGCATTTTTCATACACATTGTTGCGACAGACATATGTCGCGTTTCAAAACTTAGGAAATTGGATTGTGACCGGTGCGGTGATTCGTACGGAAATAATCCGCTTTCAACGTATTATTTTTGTACACTGGCGAACGTTTTACTTTTTTTACATAGTGTTCCCAATATTTTTTATCACTTTGTTGATGTCACATTGAGCGTGGCAGCTGTCAAAGTCGAAAACTATTGCTATACAATAAATATTTTTAACGAAAATAATACATTATGCTGTTTGAGGGAAAGCGTGTCGGAGCGTGTCGGGTTGGTTTTATTTTTTAAACTAAAATGTGACGTCACTGTAGCCGTTGTCAAAATAACTCAGTGTAGTAACTTTTAAAAATATTATTTGGTACATTTTGGCGTTACGACAAAATAAGCACACGAGTTCTACTACAGTACTCAAACGGAGAAATAAAGCAAAATAAAGTGAAATACTTTCACACCTCGTACAAAGTAACAATTCTCAAGATTTTAACTACATTAAGCTGCACAGCCGCGCCCTAAGCTTCACCATTTATTTTATACGGAACCAACGTCCCAAGTAAAGGCATTTATACTTGAGTGCCTTTTTCATTTTACTTGCTTTCACGGCCAAATGGAATGTGCGCAACATTTCAAAATAGACGTTGAAAGTAAAAAGAGTAAAAATCAGCGTCCACGATATAAATCATGTCATTTACACAGTTTAAAAGCTCGGTTTGACTAATGGCCTTTTACGAAAGGTTCCAATCGGAAGCCTTTGACATCGTGTTGTCTCTTTCCGTCTCGTTGATGGTAAAGCAACAAGTTTATGGTGTAATTTGAGTACAGCAAAAGTTCATTTGCTTGCTATGTTAAGTTTTACTTGCTTACCTGAATGTTGCTTAGTAAGAATATCTAGCGGTTACAGTCTGCTGTTGGCTTAACTAATAATGTTATTACTGGAGACATTTTCAAGATTTCCCTGTAGTCTCGAATATTGCTACATTTGGCACCGTGGTAATTTCGACTTCTTTCTTCTTATATTGTTTTCTTCTATACCTGTGAATTGTCATCAGTATAGATAAACATAGTGAGAAAATGTAGAATTAAATATAATATCTGGTAAATATCTATTCAATAGCCAGCCACCCTTTGTTGTTTAGGGTACTTATCTATGCACGAGCCATTTTTGTGTGGGAAGAGGCCTTTGACAATCAGCAGGACACTAATTTAAAAGCAGGTAACATAATTATTTAATCAGATGGTCGCTGAAACACGATATTTAATTAAATGCACACCAATTGATTCCATAATAATTGTCCAACCATCATAGACTAGACATATATTTACTATACTCATATTCAATCGTTTTTAGTTCGATCTGTGTTCATACAAACTTTTATTTCCTTTTTATACCCCGTTAGGGATTGAATTTCCAATGATGATGTCTTAGTGCGCCTCTACGTCATAAAAAGGTAATACTGTAATGTATAATTATAATTATAAATTATTATAAAATACTGTTAAAATTCCAATAAAGAGTTGTGGTCTATATGCCGTCAAAATCCAATTTTACAAGAAATTGCCCAGCGTAAATGGAAGTGGATTGGCCACACTCTTCGTAGGGAAGATGTTAATACCGCTGAAATCGCCTTTGAGTGGCAGCCAGAGGGTAGGCGAAGACGCGGACGGCCAGTACACACATGGAGGAGATCGGTGGACAAGGAGCTCGGGAAGGGAGGACTTAAATGGGAAGACGCTCGTAGAATCGCGTGGGACCGGCGGGCTTGGGAAAAACTTGTTGGGGCTCTCTGCACCAGCGGGGTGCCTTAGGACAACAACAACAACTGTAAAAATTTCATATTTCCAGGTTCAGTAGTTTTGGCTGTGCGTTGATTAAAACTAAATGGCTTGTCTCTTCACTACATAGTATAAAACAAAGTCGCTATCCGTCGTCTGTCCCTATGTATGCTTAGATCTTAAAAACTACGCAACGGATTTTGATGCGGTTTTTTAATAATAGAGTGATTCTTAAGGAAGGTTTATATATGTATAATACATGCATAATATAGTAGAGAAAAGCCGGGATTTTTAAATATTTGTAACACCCGTGCAAAGCTGGAGCGGGTCGCTAGTTAAATACATAATACAGATTGCGGAGAAAAACGCGGGCGAAAGTTAGTACTTTCTAAATGTCATTTTATTATTTTTTCTTGGTATTACGTGTACTCTTTTACTTCTAAGAATTTCAAGTTGCCTCATCATGTCTAATTTCAATAAGCATGTCGATGAAAGTATTCTCTAGGTATATAAAAGTTTCTTAGAATTACTCAAATAAAAAGAACCTATTTCGTTTATTGTCGTTTTTCTGTTTCAGAATAGCTCATTTTTCTAAATATTACCTCAATGCTTGGATATAAAAGTTGTTCCAACTTTCTGACATGTCATTTTATTAGGTACAACTAACCTACTTATCTACACACATCAAAAGTGTCTAGGAATATTTTAATTAAACCTAAATAACTAAAATTCTATTAACTTTTTGTTAAGACACCTACACTTTAAAATAAACCTTGTTTAATTGCCCATCTAATCTGATAATAAACTTTTAGATAAAGTTAAATTTAAAAAAAAACTTAGAAGAAGAGGAAAAACTCAAACAAAATTTCAATCTTAACTTTATTTTTGAAATTTCAAAACCTAAACAACAAAACAATTTTTTTTTTAAATTGTTGAAAACTTAAAATTAATAATTCGTGGATCCACCTAAGACTCTCCTGACACATCTGGAGCGGTTCTGCATACCCAAAACAAGGGTGTCAATATCCTGTTGTGGAGTACTGTCCCAAATCCTGCTAAGATGCAAGAAAAGCTGGTTTTGATGCACAATATCAACAGGGAAATTCCTACGATCTCTTCTCTGAAGCATATTCCTGGCATGCTCAATAGGATTTAAGTCAGGGGATTGTGCAGGCCGGTCTAAAGCTTGGATAACATGCTGTTGTAACCAACTTGTAACGATACGCGCCGTATGTGGACGGGCATTGTCGTGCATTAGCTGGAAATTTTGTCCCATTTGCTGTCTGTGGGGCAAGATTACAGGCTCTAGCACCTCATCTCGGTATTTTCGAGCAGTCATATTGCCTTGTATCCAAACGAGGTCCGTTCTACCGCCGAGACGAATTCCTGCCCAAACCAGGAATTTCCCTGTTGATATTGTGCATCAAAACCAGCTTCTCTTGCATCTTAGCAGGATTTGGGACAGTACTCCACAACAGGATATTGACACCCTTGTTTTGAGTATGCAGAACCGCTGCAGATGTGTCAGGAGAGTCTTAGGTGGATCCACGGAATATTAATTTTAAGTTTTCAAGAATTTTTATAAAAAAAATTGTTGTTTTGTTTAAGTTTTGATGTTTCAAAAATAAAGTTAAGATTGAAATTTTGTTTGAGTTTTTCCTCTTCTTCTAAGTTTTTTTTAAATTTAACTTTATCTAAAAGTTTATTATCAGATTAAATAGTCTATTAAACAATGTTTATTTTAATGTGTACATGTTTTAACAAAAAGTTAATAGAATTTTAGTAATTTAGGTTTAATTGAAATATCCCTAGACACTTTTGATGTGTGTATATAAAAATGAAACCCGTTTTCCGTTGCCACGACATAGCATAAAAACGGCTTGACCGATTTGAATGAAATTTGGTACAGATATAGTCTGGGACCCAAGAAAGGACATAGGATAGTTTTTTTTCCGGAAATCCCCCGGGAACGGGAGCTATTAATCCACGCGGACGAAGTCGCAGGCAAAAGCTAGTATCTAATATATGTCCGCCTGTTAGGTTGGCAAAGTTTGGTTACTATAACTGACGCTCGCGGTAACATCTGCATGGAGTTCATTCCTTTATACATATGTATTATAGATGATATAGATAGATATGCTGTTACAGTAGGTAAATAAATATAAGAATTTATACCACAATGGTGATAATATGCAGCCATACGTTGACCCGACTTTTTAAAATTCGAAACAAAATGTTAAGGAAATCTGTGCAGTATTTTTTAACTTTATTCAGGGAAAAGGCCTCATCTCAAACAGAGAAGGCTATTATTATTTATTTATTATTACAATCCCAGATTGTCCTAAATAAACATTAAAAATTACATTTGAATTGTAAAAAGATTGAACAATGTCACTTTGGTACTTGCCCGGATTGAATCCACTTCTACTTATATATAAGAGGTCTTAACTACATAATTATTATTATTACTTTTTTTTTTTTTTTTTTTTTTTTTTAAATCGGAACTATCCAAAACTAACCGATAATCTGAAATAATTTCATATCCTTAACCGTTATAATATTATTCCCATATCTGTACCCGTATCCAGATCAAAACGTTAATATCCATAATATCCCTGATTTTTATTTTATTTATTTATTTAGGGCATAGAAAACCTACAGCTGAATACATCTAGAATAATAATCAAATAGTAACTGGTAAGCCAATAACAGGTTTTCGCTTATAGAAACAGAGAAAACATAAAGTGTGAGTAAACTTTACTTATTAAGAAAATAGGAAATTAACAATGTAAATATATTAAAAATATTACGGTTCACTAAAGAAACTGAGACTTATTAAGCACCTTTTCGACGAAGCAACAGCGCTGCAGTGGTAGTAAAAGGTTCCAGATCATGCTACTTTATTTTTCAGGCAATATATGTAATAAGTAAAAGCATTGAGTCTATTTTTCCTGATGAGTATTTCGCAGAAAAGTAGTACTTCGAAATGACTTGTTAATGCATAATGGAAAAATAACTACTTCCTACTTTAGAGAGGTTATTTCTGAGTAGATTTTTTTACCTAGAACTCAAATAGGGCTAAATGTTTGTAATTTATTGAATTAATTTGATATGCTTAATATAGGGTGAAATTGTCTTAGGAGCAATCCATATATTTTTTATTCGTATTTTTTATTGATGACACACACAATATTCATTTTGTTTCTAATACCGATCAAATCTTCTATTTGGCCAACACTGGTAGTATTAGAAAAGTAAAAATGCAAAAAGCTTTCTATAGATTTTTAATGAAAATACACCACTAGTAATATATTAGTAATTCTATTTTTTCTGTTGTAATGTTTACCGCAAGTGATTACACAGAATGTATGTAATTTTTTTATATAATTTCTATGCATTTCTCAATATGTAAGCGAACCGTTATGTTCTTTTTTTTTTGAGAAATAAATGTCTTTAAACCGAAATAAAACGCAAGGTTTTATTTAATATAACTCGTTGCTGACCCTTTTACTTTATTAAACTTCAGGGGCCAACCAAATATATATTTTAATCTTATGTATTTAAACTACCCATACAACAGTATAGTTCGTTATGTAAAATTTTCGGCTATTTTCTGAAACGATATTTCAGTCATATTATTATCCAATATTTCAGTAAAAATGAACAATTTTGTTTTTTACCTAAACGCCTATAAAAGAGCCTATTGTTCTACGTCACAGCGCTTTTCTGCTTTCTGTACCGTTTTCATCTTATTTTTTTTAATATTATGAATTCCAATGAATCACCATTCAATTGTTTTATTTTTATACGTATAAATATTTTCTAATCTCTTATGAACCTAAGGCGAGGCACAAACCTTGAATTCAAATGTATAATTAACTAGCTGTTCCCCGCGGTATCACCCGCGTCACCTCAGATTTTTGTGTACTCAAAAAGAAAATAAAAGGTATTCTATATCCGTCCCCTGGTCCGAAGCTACCTCCCCACCAATTTTCAGCAAAATCGGTTCTGCCGTTCTTGAGTTATAAAATGTGTAACTAACACGACTTTCTTTTATATATATAGATATATTACGAATTGCGCAATAATGTTAACAACGCTTTATTGATATGAACAGAATAGAAAGCTTTTTATTTCCATTAATAAGGAAAGATACTTTGATCAGCTTTAGCCTCGTTAGTGTTATGTATGGTGAATTCTAATGTCGCGTCAAACACTGATTGTGCGATGTAGAATGTCAGTTGTACGAGTATTACAAATGTTAGGTGACGTATGTCACCACAGCACCATGAGGGCTGTGTTAAAGAATACGCAAGAATTTTGTTAATGTGTAAATTAAAGCCCTAATAAATCTTTGTCGCATCAATACTGTTCGATTGAGAACCTACAAAGTGTGAACATTATTAAGTCTAGGGCCTGCCTAAAACGTGTAAATCACAAATTATTACCTACATTTTTATTTCAAACCATTTCTAATAGAATTTTAAGAGAAATGAAAATACAGAACAAGGCTATCTTTTGTTAGCACTCCCTTGTACAAGACTGGCGTAACAATACTAACAGTGGCTTGAAGACAAATAGCTACCGTCTTTCTGTAACAGTCAGATTTCGTAAGATAAATCGTACGTCTGTCAAACGTGACGTAAAGCTCTAAGAAGGACTTACAAAATATTCGTGAAAAAATAAGAAAATCTTGTTTACATAGTTTGGGCGTTATAGTGTTGTGATAGCGTTGATTTTCAATTATGAATATGTAAGCCGCTAGATGTTGAATAAAGCCATAAGTTAAGACGCTGCTTCTGAATGAAGTGGGTTCCCGGTTCGATCAAAGAGACAAAAATCATTGACTTTGGTATTGAAAAATCGCGAGAGGAAACCTGAAATGTTTTACCAATGAAGGTTTGAAACTTCCATGGCGGAAACGTGATCTAATTATATGTATTTAAAATAAGTTTTAGCTAAGCATTGAGTAAGGTCAGGCTAGCAGTGAGACTGTATTAGTTTAATATTAAGGCATTAATTATTGTTGATAACGACATTAAAGACTGGGGTTACATACTGATTGGCACATCGACCTAAGTTAACAAACCTTAACACGAATCACAGAAAGACGAGATTCCAAAACCAATTAAAACAGGAAAACATCAAAACAAATAACAATGTTAACATAATTGGAAAGGGTATGCAAATTCACCAACAACGCCGCAACTTATCTAATTTATTTAAAACCAACTCAAACAAATTATATTCAATACGAAAATAATAATAACTAATTATTACATCAAACAACTTTGGAAACAGGTGAATTATCAATTTATTACTTGAAATAAAGTTCGTCATCTAAAGCGTTTATTTTTATCTAAAGTTATTGACGTTTAGTTAATTTACGAAATATAATTTACTAGCTTTTGCCCGCGGCTTCGCTCGCGTTAGAAAGAGACAAAAAGTAGCCTATGTTACTCTCCATCCCTTCAACTATCTCCACATAAAAAATCACGTCAATCCGTCGCTCCGTTTTGCCGTGAAAGAAAGACAAACAGACAGACAGACAGACAGACAGACAGACACACTTTCCCCTTTATAATATTAGTATGGATGATATTGTAATATTTATTCTAGTAAACGCATAGAAATTAAACAATTAAAATAAAATGTTTATTTTTTTAATCATTCCATTTTACTGTTGCTACTTTACGTATTAAACGTATGTGCTCAGAGGTAATAGACAAGACATTGTTTGCTTTCTTTCAAACTTTGAGCCCAGAAGCAATGATAAGTGATTCAGTGGCATAGATTCAAAGGTAAAAAAGGAGCGCATGAAATAGGCGAGACGACAAAGAAAAAGTCAGTTGTCCTTCATTTAGATTATCAAAAAATTTTGGTCACGTATTTTTTCTTTTTTCTCGTAAACGAAAAATGACGACGATACAGTGCGTTGAAATTTCGCGTGACGACACGCCTAGGCACAATTTTGCTAAACAGTGACGTCACAAGTCACTTTGATGCTCTGTATCTTTGTTTTTTTTTTTCAATAATTTGGTCAAGCAAAAAATTCGAATCCAATATTTTTGGACGGTCTAACGAATGGACTTAACAAAATGACATTTTTTTATGTTGTCGTCATTCCTACTACCACTGTGTAAACTTCATTGAGAATTTTTAACAGCAGATAATAAACATGGATGTGTAATCAGTTGTTACGTGTTATAAAAGTATATTTCGAAGTGCAATTTATTTTCCGACGACTTTGTAAATATGACTGCTTTTCATGGTTCGTTACACGAATATTTTTGTTTCATTTTTAACATTTACGAAAAAACTGTGTTGCATAATAAACAATTTCGTTCCTTATTTTTTATACTTACGCACGAGTTTGGTTATTTTAACAATTGTTTGTTATTAAATGTTTGTTATATTCTTTATTTCGGTTTTCCAAATTTTTCTTACTTTGGTCTAGGTATCTAAATGTTAAATCCCATACTTTCAGTTTTGCCCGAATTTCATGTTTCTGAGTAAAATTTTAAACTTTATAGTAATCTTCCTCCGATTTCAAAAAATATTTGATAAATAGATGCCAAGGTTTGCTTCAAGTAATTATTTTTTTACAATTTCTAATGTGTATCTGCTTCTTTAAACGGTAATGTACCGCATGATCTGCTTACAAGGCGTATATAAAGCTTTGTCCTTGACATAAGCCCTTTGCGACAGTCACTCGAAATAGGCTTTCTCATTCTGTAATCACACGGATTATGCTCTCATTACGTTCTTCACAGAAATTCTCCTAACCACGAGATATTTTACGAGAATTTTGTGTCACATCTATTGATACGATCGTAACGATGTGACCACTGACCACTATCTTTGCATACAAATTGGGTTAGTTACAATATGTGATTAGAAATAACCGCCAATTGGCCAATGTGGTCGCTGAATGTTCATATAATTAGGAATTAGCCTTTCATTCACTACGATTTAGTTAACTGGGCTATTTGTATTAATTTATTTACCCAAGCTTTTCATTTTGGTGAAATCATGACGTAAGAGATTAGGCGATACGCGCCTACACTTCAATCAATTTTTTTTAGTCCTTATTTAGAATGTTTGTTTGTTGAGGAAGTAATAATCTAAATCGAGGTCGGTGTAGGCATTTGCGTTTATTGAATTGTTTAATTTATTCTATTGGACAAATAAATAATTATGTATATAATTTAGTACAACTACAAATGTTGCTGAGATGGAAATGACGATACTAACTTAGTAATTGTGGATATTTCGTTGAAAAATTAAATGTTGACCTTTTTAGGGTTCCGTACCTCAAAAGGTAAAAACGGAACCCTTATAGGATCACTTTGTTGTCCGGGGTCTCAGATAGCGGTAGGAGGGGTTCACATCGGTGTCGAGTCGACGATAAAGTACCTGGGACTTGTCCTCGACAACCGATGGAACTTCACGGAGCACTTCCGACGTTTGGGCCCCAAACTGGCGAGGGTTGGAGCTGCCCTCAAACGGCTCCTGCCCAATCTCGGTGGCCCAAACGCCTCCTGCCGGAGGCTCTACGCGGGGATCGTGCGGTCCATGGCCCTCTACGGGGCTCCGGTGTGGGCACCCAACCTAGCCACGGCTCCGGCCCGGCTTCTGAGGGCGTCCCAGAGGGTCATGGCCATTCGCATGGTGCGGGGATACCGCACGATCTCCTGCGAGGCGGCATGCCTCCTTGCCGGCACTCTGCCGTGGGATCTGGAGGCAACAGTCCTTGCACACACGTACGAGTGGCGCGTGGAAGTGCAACGCCGGGGCGAAGTCCCGCTGCCGCGGGTTATCGCGGCACGGCTCACGGAGCTCTGGCGAGATCTCAGGGCGGAGTGGAGACAGCGACTGTCGCAACCTAGTGCTGGGCACGCCGTGATAGCGGCGGTAAGACCCCTCTTTGAGGAGTGGCTGGAGAGGCGCCACGGCGCTCTCACGTTTCGCCTGACACAGGTCCTCACCGGACATGGTCAGTTCGGGAGGTTCCTGTGTCGGATTCAGGCGGAAGCGACGCCTGGGTGTCACCACTGCAGCAACGGTCGCCTGGAGGACACGGTCGAGCATACGGTGGAGGTGTGCCGCGCATGGGCGGACCATAGACGTGTCCTCGTAGAGGCGATCGGCGGCGGTGACCTCTCGCGCCCAGCGCTGGTTCAGGCCATGCTGCGGGGCGAGACGGAATGGGATGCCGTCGCCTCCTTCTGCGAAGCAGTTATGCTAGTGAAGGAAGCGGCGGCGCGCGAGAGGCAACGACGAGCCTCTCGCCCCGGACAAAGACCCAGGCGAAGACGTCGAGAGTCGCAAGACGACTACCGGCCACCGTAGGCGCGGTTCTGCGGACGGCGAGCGATGGGTAGCTCGCCGCCCGGCTGGGACCAGGACCGCGTCGACGGCGCGTTAGTGTTCCACGCGCGCCTCAAAGAGAAGGAGTCAGCACAGGAAGGGGCATAACAGGGCCAACGCCTGCCGGGGTTGCGGAATGTGTATAGTAGTCACCGTGACCCTGGAACATAAAGGGCAATCGAAGGAACATGAGTGGGTTTTAGTCAGTAAGAGTCTGACACGCCCTCCCGCCGCACCCAGGACGGGAGCAGTCATTGGATGATTTCCTACTCACCAAAAAAAAAAAAAAATTTGGACATTTGCAAGGAAATCAAATCCTATAGGGTACTTTCCATTGACCTAGAATTATGAAATTTGGCAAGAAGCAAGCTCATGTAGCACAAATAAAGTAAAAACTCTGAAAACCGTAAATTTGTAGTTAGTTCACATCAGGCGTTCGTCTGTCCGTCTGACTGTCAAGAACCTTTTTCTCAGGAACGCGTCGAGATATCAAGCTGAAATTAATATCACATACTCAAGTCTGCAATTTCTCAAAGCAGTGAAAAAATCAAGTTTCTAAATCAACGCAATAAAAAGATACGGCAGTTTATATTGCATATTTAGACATTTTCAAGGGAATCAAAACTCAAAACCTATAGAGTACTTCCACTTGACCTAGAATCATGAAATTTGGCAAGAAGCAAGGTCATGTAGCACAAGTAAAGGGAAAACTCCGAAAACCGTAGTAATTAGTTCACATCCGTCCGTCATTACGTTCGTCCGTCTGTCAAGACCCTTTTTCTCAGAAACGCGTTGAGATATCAAGCTAAAATTAATATCACACACTTAGGTCTGCTATCTCTCAAAGCAATGAAAAAATCAAGTTTCTAAATTAACGCAACAAAAAGATACGGCGGTTTATATTGCATATTTAGACATTTGCATGGGAATCAAAACTCAAAACCTATAGGGTACTTTCCATTGACCAAGATTCATGAAATTTGGCGAGAAGCAAGGTCATGTAGCACAAGTAAAGGGAAAACTCCGAAAACCGTAAATTTGTAGTTATTTCATAAAAAAAAATTAACGGAACCCTCGTTGCGCGAGTCCAACTCGCACTTGACCGGTTTTTTTATTACTAAAATGTAAAATGTAATTGTCTCTATTGTTACTTGCATATAACACTGTTTGTATTCGCTTCAATTGTAAAACCAATCAACTTGATGATTCGAAATTCGAAAGATTTTTTTATGTATTGTGAAGATATTGAGTATCGCCATTTGCAAACATTAGAATCCACGTTACTGTAAAATTACATAGCTTTACATTAATATATTCGAGCTAAAGGTACGGATCGTGACGTAACACGGTGTACGTGCAAACCGGTGTAGCGAACACTTTTGGGAATATTGCCATAATCATTTGGCAGTTGAATTGGTGATCACTGTCTTAGTTATTCGAACTTTATGGAGCCATATTCAGACCACATCTTATATTTATTGTCTTTGGAGATATACACTAACTGTCTTGTTTATGTGTAAGTTTGTTTTGCATACATTTTTATCTTTAACTAGCTTTTGCTCGCGGCTTCGCCCGCGAGATTGAAAAAACTTCCATACCATAGTATTACCCTTTCAGGGGTCGAATTTTGTTGCGGAATGGTTATAGTAGTTACTGTGACCCCGAAACGGTTTTAGTCAGTAAAAGTCTGACGCGCCCTCCCGCCCCGCCCAGGACGGGAGAAGTAATTTTAAGATTTTCCACTCCAAAAAAAAAATGGGTCGAATTTTCAAAAGTCCTTTTTTAGTGGTTGCCTACTCTTTACAAAAAATACTCCCTGCAAGTTTTATGTCTCTAGGACCATCAGTTTGGGCTGTGCGTTGATATATCAACAGTCAATCAGTCACTTTATTATTTTGCATTTATTTAAATAGACATTACTGAAGGGTCAGATTGATTGCCTGGTGTTTGGCTCACGAGGTTCATTCTTGTAGGGTAAAAATATTTGTACGGCCTACATGTAATGTGAGTTTCAATACTCCCACTATACTAAAAAAATCTAAGAGTGACTGCAAAGTTATATTTTAAAAAGGCACGATAAAAAAAACGGAGTCAACATTTACTATTATAACTTTTAAGAGCTAAAAGTAATGCCTGTGCTCGAATAACTTTAATAAAAATAACAATCTTAAATTTCTTTAGTAAAGTATCACGAATAAAATAATTCATTTAGGGGTCTAGAAAAAATAATTTAATATAAAACATTCAAAAGATTTTAAGGCTCTCGAAATGTATTAAACCATTCTAGCCCTTTTAACTATCTTAGAAAAACAACTAAAACGTTGAATCTCACTCTTCACTTTAAATTTGTTATCTCTAAGTTTTGAAATACGGGGATAGGCACGTAGCGGGCATTGGGTTTCGGGCAAATATTTTCATAGATTTTAAGGGTAAAGTCTCATATTATAGGAACGGAGAAACAATACCTAAAGTCTGGAAGCTCTGCAGTGGAAACTAGATATAATATTAGATAGGGTTTGAAAGGGTACGAACGCTAGTTGAATTACAAGTAGGTACATAACTTTTTAGTAGGTTCTTAGAAGCAACGCATCGACAATCACCTTGCCGAAACGGGACGTGTTGACTTGTATCGTCGCCTTC
Organism: Athetis lepigone; assembly: GCA_033675125.1. Taxonomy (NCBI): domain Eukaryota; kingdom Metazoa; phylum Arthropoda; class Insecta; order Lepidoptera; family Noctuidae; genus Athetis; species Athetis lepigone. The sequence goes on along the minus strand of CM066243.1, from coordinate 12,344,425 downwards.
CAAGCCTTTTCCCAACTATGTAAGGATCGGCTTACAGTCTAACCTAATTCAGCCAATACCAGTGTATTAAAAGTACTGACTGCTTTGCTTCTCAAATCTCCATGACCCGGTTATGACGACCCATATGGGTAACACAACAGTCTGACAATTAAAGTAATAGAGATGTAGTTAGCCTGATTAATAGATTTTCTGACTTTTTTTATTATGGATGGAAAATCATCATATGACTTCTCCCACCCTTGGCGGAGCGGGAGGGAGTGTCAGACTTTTACTGACTAAAACCCACCTGTGTTCCTTCGGTTGCCCTTTATGTCCCGGGGCCGCGGTGACTATTAGAACTATTCCGCATCCGGGACGAACAGCTAACGTGCTATCCGAAACATGAGTTTTCAGTGAAGTTCTAGGTAATTTTAGATAATGTTCAGAACGTATTTGGCCGGTTTTGAACTCACAACCTCGTGTATGAGAAGCGACAACAGCACCGTGTGCATTGACCTGAATGCTAACCAATAAAATATTTGTAAGGTATAACAAAGTTGTAAAAAATACACCAGCCCAAATTTAGTAGCAGTTAATACTAAAAGTAGAACACAAGAAATATTTGTCGTAAACGCTGCCTCCTGGAAACAATGGACATAAAGATATGAACCGACCTTCCGTTCCCAATAGTTCCTATATACATCGAGGCATATAAGATTAGTGTAATATTGAAAGAGGCTTTTCAGTTTTTAATACTTATTCCAAATATATATAAAAAACAGTGATTTAAGTTTTGACTAATTGTCTCATAAAATAGATAAATACATAGTTGATACACGTGCTGATAGATTCCCGTAGGTAGGAAAACAGATTAAACCTACCTCACTATCTTATCACGAGTAAGTGTCCCGATACAACCGCGACCGCAAGGGGGTCTTTTTAAGACTTTGAGAGCCGTAACGCGATATTTCATTACGGTTTTCTTATCGGTTTTTATTGTTTTATTATTATTCACATTTTTAATAGTCATTCGTAAGCACATATCACAGCGTCCTAGAATATGTCCCTTGTTTAACCTGCCACGGAGTATAGTCACAATAATGACATAACTTGCCGGGATTGTTCCTTCGCAAAACCGCAGTACAAACGCTGTATCAAGTTATTCAGCTAAAACGTCACGAATATTATCTCCTTTACAACTAATTTTGGTTGGTAAACTTTTGTCTGCGATCTTGGACGCCCTTTGTGGATAACGAACGTAACTATTAACTGTTAAGTTAAGGATTTAATAACTTACTGGCTTTCTTATTGTTGTCTTTGATAATCGTTTTTCGCGTAACTCTAGTTTGACGGTGAAGGGATTAGAGGATTGTCTCTTGGCAGATGCCTATAGGCTTAGTGCTCTATTGTTGTCTATTGGTACGTCGCTTAGATTAGTAATGGCAATATGTTGGTAATTAATTAATTATATGAACGGGAATCCTTGAAGTTTTGTGTGCTTTGATTAAATATTTTGGAGAATCGAGAAAGGTTTTCGTACCTAATTTCATCTTTCTATTTATGAAGTTTCGTTAAATGAAAAAGTAGCTAAGATAGACTCGCATATGAAGTGTTCCGTATTTTAGTACCAACTAAATTTGAATTATAAAACGACAACTAACAGATGTTTTTAAACGGAGAACCTCCTTAAATATTATTTCTTTTAAGAGTGACAAGGCACTGAAAATTTTTAACGTCGATCTATTACACCTTAAAAGATGATGTATCTTTTAAGGTGTAAAAGATGGAAAATTGACACAGGGCAGTCAGATAACAGAGTCTCAGTAACAGAGCGTTAGAGACTCTGTATGTTTGGAACTATTAAAAAACTGAAACTAAATTTCAAGTTGAAAGTCAGGAAAGGACAGCTGCATTAGGACTAATTTAGTTCAGATTACATCGCAATGCAGTGCGGTTGTGCTCGGCATTTTAATTTGGAAGTGACATCAATAACCCTATTACAGAACGAAGTAGCACAGTAATCTTCTGTATTTTATGCCATCTACTAAGTCTGCATGCTGATGAATTTTGATATAGATAATCTACACTAAAATTATGAAGAGGTAGTTTGTTTGTCTGTTTGATTCTCTAGAGAACTCTGTAAATACGGTACTGGTCCAATTTATATAACCACTTTATGCTTATCATAGTTTAAAGTCAGTTTTGTAATACACTAGACTAGGACGATGATACAAGCTTCCTTCTCCTACAAGCATGAGTTAAGTCTACAATAAAGTCGAATTTAAAAGACAGATTGGTTGAAAATTTAGAGAAAGTTTATCAATGCTTCAAAAACTCACGACCTTACCGCGGTCTCTGCAAATGACAACAATTTTTAGTTTACAAGCAAAACAATATTAAAACTAATCTACTAACTTTGTACTTTTAAACTTCAAAAATCGATAAAACTAAAACATTGTAACACAATCTTTCTATTTCGAAATAAAAGTCACAAAACCGGCATCACTACAGGGAAAACACACCATTTGCCCCGTATTAAACTTTTAGTGGTACAACAGTGCATAGCATAATTAAATTAGTAGTTTTAGCTATTGTAAACTCCAACTTAGGGAAGTACAATAAAAGCCAAGCCACAGCTTTAAACTTTGCTTGCACGCCGTGTGACCCATTTTAACCTCACAAATGAACATTCTCCACACGAAGCTAGCAAAGTTCAGCACTGCTGGATGACAGCGCCCCTGTCATTATAGAACTTTAGAGGATTGACGGCTCCGATCGTGAAATTCCTGTTTAGAACCCCTGTGTTGCTAAGTTAGTCTGTTGATGATGTTTCAATGAAATCTGCAGAGACCACTACGGTCGAATTTCGTCTTTCACGAATTCACTTGATTAACCATCTAAAGCAAACATCAATAATACTTTGATTTCTTTTCCAAACCCCAAAAAGACGCCATAAGAATATGCAATTCATGCCGAGCATTCCCTATTCAAAGGAAAGATCCTCATGATTGGGGGCAACTTTTCCATAAGGGTTTCACAATCGTATGAAAATTTTATATATTCGGGTTTCCGCCCCCAATCGACAGATTCTTGACAAAGATCGACAAGGGATCGGAACGGCAATCTTTTCGAGTGCATGCTCGCTTCGTTTAATATTTACAGATGCAAATTCGTTAACCGCCGAGGTGTGAAAATTGAACGAGAGTACCTTTTTATTCAACACATTATTTTTTTTGTTTCAATGCGAGTTATTCGTGCAATGTATATTAATCGAGTTCGGAATAAACGTTTTCATGGAATTTTAATTTGTGCATTTATTATTTTGCGAAGCTTATTATGTAAAACCCTGTGAAATGTACCCATCAGTTAATTTTCCGTTTCTTTTTTCTTTTCACTATACGATTCCGGTCATTTTAAATCTCAAAAAGTCATAAAGTAACAAAGTTCAACTCAAAGCAAGATAGTTAACTGTATACAATTTTTTATGTATGTTTACCGACATTTCTGTCAAATTATAAATTTAAAACTTCTTTATTTGTTTGAAAGTTAGCCCTCCTACGGGCCTTAATATTATTTTTAATATTAACATGTTTCTTTAAAAAACTCATATAACCTTTAATATCCCCTAAAACTTTTGTTCCCAACTATAATGCAAAACAAAAAACAAACAAAATAAATAGGATTATGCAAGTTTTCGTTTTGCAACATAACTTTTTACAACTTTCATACTTAATTGGGAGTTGGAACATCTGTAAAAACTCTACAAGTCTGGTACAAATTCGCAACAAATCTGCCCAACATAAGTCAATGAATTTAAAAAGCCTATACAATAACGTTAGAGCAACATTTCCCTACCTGAATAGTATAAGTTAGGTAGCGACTCGGAGAGCACAGCTGCATCCATATTCAAAAGTATCGAACTCGTGTTAATTTGCATAGAACCCACGAGTAAACGTAACTATTGCTAGTACACTCGCTCTCAAAGCTTTGAAGATTTGTGAAATCACTTACCTACAATTCGTATCTATTTTATATGCTGGGAATCCCTTTTCCATTTATTATTCGCCTTTTTAACCCTTACCTTGCTTAAGTACTTAAAGAAATATGGTACCAAATGAGTCTTCTATGAAGAGTATTTTATCTTTTTGCGTATATATTTTCCTTTTATGTTGATTAGAACTTGATAAAAAAATATGGACGTATTAAAAACTGGTAGCAAACATCGACTGATTTATTTCATTATAAGGTTTACTTTTAACATAAACAAAAAACTTAATTTGATTTCTGAACAAGTAATTACGTTTTCAGGAATAGCAAACAATTATGTTCCGTAAAAGGAGATTACCCTCATCATACTGAATTGAAACGAACATGCCATGTCGTTTTGACTGTACCTGCGTCGAATACATTTTAGGAAACCATACTTTTTTCCAGCCATCACTCACTTTGTCAGCGGCAATAGTGGTGTAGGAACGTTTTTATTCCGTGATTGTTCGACATACAGTTTGCATTGAGGTAAAAAACGGAAAACGCTCGCTCTGTTCTCAAACGGACTCGCATTCCGGGATTACAAACTATTGTGGTGAAAACGAACAAAGCCCGATCGAACTAAACTGAAGAATAAAATTGCTAATTTGCACAACAATGGTGCCGATTCTTTTATTGACAAACTAACCTAAATTTAAGCTAAGTGCATCTTTCTCATTTCAAAGGACAGAAGATAAGATATTAATTAAGTCCTGCCAAATTCACACACTCCCTAAATAATTTAGACGCGACTGAAAACATGGTGACTTCAAAATTTACTTCAGGAGCTGCCTAATTTGCCAGGACTAAACGAATATGTATCTTCTGCCCTTTTCTTAATGAAATGAGAAAGGTGCACTAAACTTAAATATAGGTAAGTTTGAGTACAAGAGAATCAGGGGCCCTAGTCTGCTATTACAAACGTCAAGCTTTTGACACATTTCCCATACAAAACTGTCAAAGCAGTCAAATATCCGGCCGATGACTGGTCATTGAGACACGATTGTAATAGCAGACTAGGGCCGCAGCACCAATGTTTACTGATCCGTTCTGTTGACTTCCGTCACACAAGACGATGATTTAACACATCCGATTCTATCAGTTGGCAGATAACTAAATGTGTAATCGTGTGTATTAAAGGCGCCACTGCGTCCTCTCGCTAATTAAACCATCGTCCCGTGAACGTTTTATTATGATTGATAGATATTTTATGGGGGCTCTTAGAGCGTTGAACCCTGTTTGTGTGTCTTAATTAAAAGGGAATGAAAATAATATTTTGAATTTCAGTTGATCAGTAACACGGAAGATATTAATAGGGGAGTAAATACTTACAAGAGACTTCATTATAAATAAAATTTTGAGAATGATTAAAAGTAGATTTTTGCTGAAAATATGTAATTATTAATTACTAGCTTTTGCCCGCGGCTTCGCTCGCGTTAAAAAGAGACAAAAAGTAGCCTATATTACTCTCCATCCCTTCAACTATCTCCACTTAAAAAATCACGTCAATTCGTCGCTCCGTTTTGCCGTGAAAGAAAGACAAACAGACAGACAGACAGACACACTTTCCCATTTATAATATTAGTATATTATTTAAGGTCATAAACATATATTTTCTAAAAATTGCGCTCACATTTTCTATTAACCACTTCACACAATTGCGCGCCTAGTACTTTTGATTGATTTAAGTACTAAGAATCTCAGTATTTTAAATTTTCTCAGATTATCACTTCACATTACTGCGCTCCTAGTACTATTGTTCTCTTAAGTTTTCAATCTTTAATTGAATTTAGAATTAACTATAGGGGAAAATGATTCATCTTCTTATATATAAAAATGAAACCCGTTTTCCGTTGTCACGACTTGGCATGAAAACGGCTTGACCGATTTGGCTGATTGTTTTTTTTAAATGTTCGTTGTAGTTCAAGGATGGTTTATACGGCGAAAAAAAAACGAATAATTGTCGGGAAAGCCCTAAAAACAGCCCTTTTCTTTTTCCCATACAAACGTTTTCTAACTAAAACGTAGAGTCAGTTTGAGCTTTAACACCATACCATAAAGTTCAAGTGTTAGTCGAGAGGTTTCGGGAAGCCAAAACAATTGAGTGACGTTAGTATCGTATTGTCGTCAAACACGAATTATCTGACGTAAAATGTCACTTGAAATGTAAAGGAACGTCTCTTTGATGTGGTAGTAGGTAGGTAGTAGGTAGGTATAGTAGGTAGGTATAGTAGGTAGGTATAGTAGGTAGGTATAGTAGGTAGGTATAGTAGGTAGGTATAGTAGGTAGGTATAGTAGGTAGGTATAGTAGGTAGGTATAGTAGGTAGGTATAGTAGGTAGGTATAGTAGGTAGGTATAGTAGGTAGGTATAGTAGGTAGGTATAGTAGGTAGGTATAGTAGGTAGGTATAGTAGGTAGGTATAGTAGGTAGGTATAGTAGGTAGGTATAGTAGGTAGGTATAGTAGGTAGGTATAGTAGGTAGGTATAGTAGGTAGGTATAGTAGGTAGGTATAGTAGGTAGGTATAGTAGGTAGGTATAGTAGGTAGGTATAGTAGGTAGGTATAGTAGGTAGGTAGTATGTCAATTTGAATTCAATATTCATAGTTGACAGGACAACGTCTGTCGGGTCAGCTAGTCTTTTATAATTATGTTCTCGTCGATTTTTCATTATTTTTAAGATGTATTCTGCTATTCGGGGCGGGGACAAATCCAACGAACCAAAAACCATGAAAATTGGTCTAGCCGATCTCGAGTTATAAGTGTTGTAACAAACCTGACTTTAAATAAAATAAATAAATAAATAAATATCTTAGGACAACTCACACACGGTCATCTGATCCCAAACTAAGCAGAGCTTGTACTATGGTAACCAGACAACTGATAAACATACTTATATAATTTTTAAATACATACATATTATAGATAAATCACACCCAGACACAGAACAAACATTAGTGCTCATCACACAAAGTTTGTCCTGGGTGGGAATCGAACCCACGACCTCCGGCTTAGCAGTCAGGGTTACTAACCACTAGACCAACAGGCTTTGTTTTATATCTTATATATAAAAATGAAACCCGTTTTCCGTTGTCACGACTTGGCATGAAAACGGCTTGACCGATTTGGCTGTTTTTTTTTTTATGTTCGTTGTAGTTCAAGGATGGTTTATACGGCGAAAAAAAACGAATAATTGTCGGGAAAGCCCTAAAAATAGCCCTTTTCTTTTTCCCATACAAATGTTTTCTAACTAAAACGTAGAGTCAGTTTGAGCTTTAACACCATACCATAAAGTTCAAGTGTTAGTCGAGAGGTTTCGGGAAGCCAAAACAATTGAGTGACGTTAGTATCGAATCGTCGTCAAACACGAATTATCTGACGTAAAATGTCACTTGAAATGTAAAGGAACGTCTCTTTGATGTGGTAGGTAGTAGGTGGGTAGTAGGTGGGTAGTAGGTGGGTAGTAGGTGGGTAGTAGGTGGGTAGTAGGTGGGTAGTAGGTGGGTAGTAGGTGGGTAGTAGGTGGGTAGTAGGTGGGTAGTAGGTGGGTAGTAGGTGGGTAGTAGGTGGGTAGTAGGTGGGTAGTAGGTGGGTAGTAGGTGGGTAGTAGGTGGGTAGTAGGTGGGTAGTAGGTGGGTAGTAGGTGGGTAGTAGGTGGGTAGTAGGTGGGTAGTAGGTGGGTAGTAGGTGGGTAGTAGGTGGGTAGTAGGTGGGTAGTAGGTGGGTAGTAGGTGGGTAGTAGGTGGGTAGTAGGTGGGTAGTAGGTGGGTAGTATGTCAATTGGAATTCAATATTCATAGTTGACAGGACAACGTCTGTCGGGTCAGCTAGTATATAGATAGATGTATAATGGTAAAAGAAACTATATAATCCTGAACATTATAAAAATATGTTAATGTTTTACGAAGGAATACATCGTGAGAAAACCTGGACTTGTAGTTAATATAAGTCCGAAATCGCCAATCCGTCTTGAGCAAGCGTGGTGATTAATGCTCGTGCTTTCTCTGTATGAGAAGAAGCCTTTGCCCTGCAGTGGGACAGTTGTAGGCCGGTATTATTATAATATTTTACCAATAAATATCTTCATAATGTCAAAGAAAATCAAACTCAATCACACATTTAAGATTTCCAAAATAAACGTTTTTCGGCCGTTTATCCACTACTGCCGTCACCGACACATAACCGAGAACAAGATGACGGCGCCGCCGCCAAAGCCGCGGGTCCACCGCATGTCACCTCATATTAACCCTAACTGGTATTGGGGTCAAAATTGACCCCACGCGCTCATATTTTTATCATAACTTTGCAGTTTATGTCCCTACACTCATGCGCAAGGTAATCTCATTAAGTCGCGGGGTGCGGCGGGTGACGAACGCGCGTCACTTACCTGTTACTAGGAACAGAGGTATGTACAATCGACCCAATGGAATCATGACCCACTATTAGCTTATTTTCCTACAGACATTCAAATACAATTAGGTAGACAATCGCGTAAACATGTATTAAAAATGTCACACGTCTAGTCTTATTATTTTGACAGCTTCAAACGATTTGTCGTCGAAATGGGTCATGATTCAATTTTGTCGATAGTACATTGATGGAGTCAGAATTGACCCCGATTCCAGAATTTTAGTATTTCATTACATGAGTTGTTATGTAACATTTTGTTTTTTAGGACGCAATCATCGAAATAGCGGGTTATCTGGGAGACAACGAAATTGCACATGTTTTAGAAGATGGAGATCAAGAATCTGGTTCCGAAATTACTGGTGATGCCACAAGAGCTGCCAATGATCAAGGAACGATCAGTTACTGTTCTGAAGATAGTGTTATAGCTGAGGAAACTAGTTCTTCGAGTTCAAGCAGTGAAGAAGATGATGATGAGGAAATCATCAGCTAAGGGTTAAGCTCAGCCCAAAATAATCTCGTTCTTAGTGACATGACTGTGATGCTGGAAAAACAGCCTACTTATACATTTTAGGTATTGGTATAATGTCCTCCATATTGTAAAAGGGCAAAGCGGATGCCATGACTATTTTGGTATCAAAGATGTCAAGGTATCAAAGACCTGACACATGGCAAAGAACACGTTTTTACAACATCTTTTAAAAGGTAAAAAGTGCAATGGATTGTAAAATTAAACTGTTATCGTTGTCTTTACTTTTATGGCCGTTTCATAGTAGCCATTGTGGACTCTTGGTGATTTCCTTAAGTGGAAATTTTATCACTTGGTTGCTGTCTACCGTTATACTAGAACTGAATGTTCTGTGACCAACTTAACAAGGTTTTAATATATTTTTTTTTGTTTTAACAACAAATACTGATAACCCTGAATATCGCTGGCAAAAACTCGATTTTTTAAACTTACACTTGCTTTTGGTCAACTCTCGATTTTCGAAAACAGTTTTTTTTTTGTGATAAAAGATTTCCTATTATTAAAGGTATTCTATTATTTTTATGGACTTTTATTATGACTTATGAATGTAATAGTAATCAAGAATTTTATGGTAGTTAGAATTAGGAAGAAGGCTTTTTCCAGCTGTGGGACATCTTTCCAATTTAATTTTGTGACGTCGGAGGAAAGATTGGAAATAAACATTTGTATAGTTTTATTATTACTTGACTTTGTATAAAACCGGTCAAAGATTCCAAGTCCAGCTAGGAGCTAAGACAAAAAAAAAAACAATTTTATCCAGAAAAGCTATAGTAACAAACAGTATGTGGCTGATAAATAAGAAACCATACAGCAAAAGACTGTACTCCCAGAGAACCACAAACGACAGTTTTGTTGCGTAAAAGATTGCTAAGTTAAGTTAAATTCAATACCTCCTTATAGAGATAAGTGGTGTTGACGGACAGACAGACAGATAGATAACAAAGTGATCCTATAAGAGTTCCGTTTTTGAGGTACCAGTACCCCAAAAAAAACGCTTTAATCGTCATCCAAAATCCCGAGAATTACAATCATGATGTGTCTGATAAATAAGAAAACATACAACAAAAAGACTGTACTCCCAGAGGAACACAAAAGACAGTTTTGTTGCGTAAAAGATTGCTAAGTTAAGTTGACAGTGACGATAAAGAGTGCACTCTACACTTTTTACCCGACAACTTACGGTTAGGTTTTTATAAAAAGATTTCTGGATTTCTAGAAGTCTTATTTTCTCAGTTGAAAAACTGTCCAACCCAGTGGTATGGCTAATTGAGCTATGAACTTACTTATAGCATTTCTTGTCTGAAATTGTGTATTTACAAAGCTTGCATAATGCAGAAAGTTTTATAAAATGTTGAATAACATAGCTCAATTATGAATGGAGTTACATTGGACATTGACTGGCAACCGAGCCGTGTAACATTTCACACAAAATTCATCTTATGTAAATAAAACGCTTATTTTTTTAAGTAAGCTTAAGAAAATAGTAACGCTTATTTATTCATGTTGCTTCTATGGATATTTTATTATAAATTTTAAAAATATGTTCCATCGAAACTTTTGACTAGTGTTAGCTTACCAAATCATTACAGAAATATATGTACCCTGTTAAAATATCATCTCTTTAACTATTAAAAATATGTTCCATCGAAACTTTTGACTAGTGTTAGCTTACCAAATCATTACAGAAATATATGTACCCTGTTAAAATATCATCTCTTTAACTATTAAAATTCATGAGAAACAAAGCCCTCTAACAGACAAATGATCTGATGGATTGACGACAGAGGCTTATATTATTGTATTTCCCTCTGAGTACGGAACCCAAAAAGGTCAGTCACTTGTAAAACACGTAAATAAATGTGGTTCCAATTACGGTCTGACATCACGATACAGCAGTTATCGCAATAATTGATTGCAATACCTTTAATTAATCGTTCCGTCCTTCTATATGTTCATGAATGACACAGTAATTGATGTACCGTTCAATCGAGATATCAAGCCCATTACGTTTCTCCGCTAATAATAATCTCATTTTTGCTAATGAACGATCGATTTCCTTTATTACTTAGGTATATACCTTTTAGGAATAGTATTACAAGAAAGTCCACTTAGTATTCTTAGGAGACTTAGGGCTTGTCAGATAAATTCTGAGTTAGTAATTTGGTAGATAATTTTATGTAAATTTTGTTTCTTAGTATTTTTTCCAGTCGAATTTAAGTCATTATGGTTATTTTAAATATAGGCCGCAGGAGACATTTTTCTATTAAAATATGAATAGTGCATAAGTTTGTCTACAATTTTACTTGCGCCGCTTTTTTTCTAATCTGATTACATGGCAATTTGGCACTATCAGGGAGCTGTTAGGCGCAGTATCAAAGATATTACGTCTTTTCCCAGGTTTTTCACCACTAACGTGTAAACTCCGTAAAAGCCCTATAATATTAACAGGGTGTAAAACCAAGACATCTATCTAATCAGTGCTGAACAGTAGCTGGTAATTAATATCTAATCTATCTAATCTAAGTGGTATCTTTATAAAGACTAGACAGCTCTAGATAGATTTAAGAATTACAAGAGCTTTCTTTAGTATACACAATGAACACAGTACACACACAGATAGTGAACATAGTGAAAGTTCAGTATGGATCATTCACAGCAAGATGTAAGTTGTGGGAGGAACATCACCCATCACCATTCAAATTCGTTCGACCCCAAGAATATGCCACTGTGACGCGATTAAAAACACCACAGATGGTTGAATATACGTTGGCCCCGCTTTCTGAGCAAAAATAATTCGGGAGAAATATAAATACCGTCGATTCGAAAACAAGAAGGTGGTGAAATACAAGCTAAGAAGTGGGTTTTAATTATAGAGTATCAGACTTACGCTAAGCTTACATCTCGGTTCTCCAAAATTCGGTAACATCATAATATTGCGGTTACCAAAACGGTATAGGAATTCTCTAAGGGAAAATTATCTGGAACGGCGCTTTAGACGGATAAGCTACGTAATGAATATTTGTGGGCTGACTTAGTCATAATAATTTAATGCTATATCACTGTAATTATGATCAATCGACTCTCGCTTGTGTAAATAAATAATGAAAGCTTTTATCTAATAGTCTTAATATTAAAAACAAATAGCCTCCAACGCAATATTTGTTCTAGAAGGTATTGAATAAGAGTGCCTAACTTTATTATTAATTAAATAGTGGACATTTGTATCCTTGAACCTGACAATAAAGTATAGGTTTGGACCTAAATCGATACAGAATTCATTAAATATTAGAGAAGTAGAACTCATTCTAGACCAAATTAATATGGTGTCTAATTATTATAAACGGCTTATTTGACTTGTTGTGGTCGTGATAGCCTTCTCGTGCAAGATATAGTAGGCACGCAAATCAGGCTTTTTCAAAGCAAAACTTTGTTATGACTAAATATTGAACACCACTGACATCCGTAAAGGACAGCAAAATGAGGAATTTTGGGCTTGTAATAATAGATATCAATAAATCTACCTTTTGCAAGCGAGATGATCAATACTAATTCATTTTCTGTAAGAGAAGAGGTTTGCCTCGCAGATATTTTAGTATTAATTTAGTATATCGGTGTCTAAATTGGATAAGTAGAGTATATTCATTCTTGGGAACCAAGCGATGAATTTAACAGCATGTCTATAATGACAAAAATGTCGGATTTTCAAAAATTTCAGATACACCGTTAAAATTTTATCGATTCAAACAATACTACATTCGAACAAAATGAATACAAGTGTAGTTCTGTCAAACAGTCTTGGATCGAACTTTCATTTGTCGATCTCAAGTACAACACTCATGAAAAGAACTTCAATCCTTACAATCCACTCCAGAGTTTCTAAAAGAAATCAAACGGAATCGTATAAAAACAATGTATCGTATAAAGTTACCTGAAGAGTAAGCGAGTGCAAGTAAACTACTGGTTCAAGTTAACAATCATTTGTCGCAACTTTCCCGCTCTGTCAACAGAGGTTTATTTCTCAGTCTGTAGAAACTTAAGTTGTGTTCGTTTGTTTGTTACGACATGAAAAATATACATTACACACGTTTGTACGAAGTTGGTAGTGCAGTCGTTTCTGCATAAGTAACGAAACAGAAGTCTTAAGTTTATGTTTGACTTTTGTAATTGTGGGGATATTATTTGACGATGTGTATGTTCCATTGCAGTGAAAATGCCTTTTCTAGAAAGACGAGAATTAACAACCGCGTTTGTTTTACAAGTGTTCGCGATTTTGGAGTTATACGCAAAGCGAGAAATTTGAATCCATTTCAAATAAGTGAATTAAGAAGAATGATATTTGGTAAGGTTCTTCTTCTTCTTTATGGACCTCGCTCTGGGATGTTTGGTTTCCACATTTAGTCCTCTTGATAATAACTTGACACGTACAATGAAGTGACGGTAAAAGTTTATAATAAATACATATTATTATAAAAGAAGATAGTGAAGAGAGCTAAAACACAAGCAAAAAAAGTGTCATACCCATCAAAAACGCTATTTTAATTACTTAAAAATTTTCATCAGCCACTACTTATACTAATGTTACGTTACGTGAATGTTAGTTTTAGTCCACGAGTAGACGTATTTCAAACGGATTAATTTGAAAATAGCTGTCCAGGGATTTAGGGACAGTTGAAATTAGCCTTTGTCTCTCACGCGTAACTAATGAAAGAGTTCAATCGCTCGACTCACGCACGGACGCTGAAATCTAACTTTATTTGATATTGAATTATCAAACTTGTACAACTCAAATATGGTTCATTATGAAAGCAATGTTTTACGTGACATGGAATTTATTTGATGTCTCTTATTTCTCTTTGAGGTCGCAAAATACCGAATTAATTATCATTTGCATTATTTCCGATTCCTACACAAACAAAATAAGGGAGCCACGTCGACAGAAAGGCTAAAAGACATCTAACACGGCGATGTAATCAAAGACGATCATTACGCTTTGCTTCGAGTCTGTAAAGGTTAGTTACACAGTCACGTTTGGGCCGGCCCGCTACAATTGACTTGTTTTTAGAATAAAATTGTGCAGCTGACTAATTACTACCTCAGCTGTAAATGAAATACGAACCCCTGTACACGGGTATTTTGTTTCGATAGACCGAGGATGTTCCCTTGAGTCATTCCTCTTAGTGGTGTTAGTTTTAGGGTTCAATACCTCTAAAGGTAAAAACGGAACCCTTATAGGTTTAATTATGTGTAGTGTTATACCTTAGTTATACTTGCTGAGAGGCCTGTTGTTCTAGTGGTTAGTGTGTTACTCAGGACACACTGTGTGGTGAGCGTGATTGTTTGTTCTGTATCTAGGTGTGATTTATCTATAAAATATTTAGAAATTATATAAGTAAGTAAGTATATCAGTTAGCTGGTTACCATAACACAAGTTCTATTTAGCTTGGGATCAGGTGACCGTGTGTGAGTTGTCCCAAGATATTTATTTACTTATCATGATAACGATGGTAAATTAACTTTTTATGTAGTTTGCTATAAATTTGTTTCTTTTCAATAGGCCACCAAGTTTACACTGCAGTGTCGTCGTCTATTTTTAACTATTCCGTGATTTTTACGGCAATAGTCCAAGCTCCACTAGCTTTTTGGCTCAAAAATTAGTGTAGTATTTTTTTTTCTTTATCTATAATATGTATGTCATCATCTCCCAAGCCTTTTCCCAACTGTGTTGGGGTCGGCTGCCAGCCTAACCGGATTCAGCGGGATACCGGTGTTTTACGTGGAGCGACTGCCTATCTGACCTCCACAACCCAGTAACTGGGCGACACGATACCTCTTGGTTAGACTGGTCAGAGTTTCTGGCTAACCAGTAACGACTGTCAAAGTTCTACGAATGACAACCGGGACCAACGGCTTTACTTGCTTTCCGAGGCACGGTGGCATGTCAGTGATGTCCAAGATAAACTTTAGAAAGTACATATTATATGAATTAAAAAAGTCATAGTCAAAGTCCTCTTACACGAGAGGCGGGCGCTTTCTCCACTGGGCCATCACGACACTTATGTATACAATATGTATGTATCCATACTAATATTATAAATGGGAAAGTGTGTCTGTCTGTCTGTCTGTCTGTCTGTTTGTCTTTCTTTCACGGCAAAACAGAGCGACGAATTGACGTGATTTTTTAAGTGGAGATAGTTGAAGGGATGGAGAGTAACATAGGCTACTTTTTGTCTCTTTCTAACGCGAGCGAAGCCGCGGGCAGAAGCTAGTTTAAAAAAATTATAAGTATGTTCACCAGTTATCTGGTTACCATAACACAATCTCTGCTTAGCTTGGAATCAGACGGCTGTGAGTGATTTGTCTAAAGAAATAAATATATTTTTCGATATTTATAAAAGACTGTTTCAAAAGCTTCGCTCAACATGTTTTTCGGCATTCGCTTCTAAAATAAATAATGAATACGACCAATTAATTATTTTTGATGTCTGAATCAAGTTGTACTAATGGTTTAATTAAGTCTTCGTAATGTGATGCGGTCTTTGCATCACCATTAATTATGCACGAAATACTCAGGTGGCAATGTTTCAGAAACAGCATTTTTAATTGGATTAGGACAACGTTCTATTGCATTATTAATGTACACCTAATGAACATTTTCATTGTTTAAGCATTTTAATATAAAGGACACTTAATTCCCATTTTCCCTCTTAGGAGGGATTTTCAAAATAGATTTTAGGAGTACGCCTTAAAGTGCTGTATGAACGAATAGCTACAACGAATAGAAAATACATTTAAGTCAAACCTGACAGTTTTACGAAAAAAAAGGTATGCACTATTTTTTTTGAAGTGAAAACTTCTTTAGCGGCGTTGAGCACTTTTTCTGTAATGGGTATAAAATCTTAAACTCGCGTCAGGACACGTGACCTGATCGAAAAAGCGTAGGACGGATGGATAGTAGACAGCTATAATCAAGTTTTCACTTCTGCCGGCACTCCCGGAGTGCAACCCGTCTTTTTTTCAGCTGAGAAACGTTCTAAACGAGTACAATAAAGAAAAAAGCGGACATGCTGTTGTGTTTGTCTTTATTGAGTTAAGTCTATCCTTCAAATACAGTAATTTAGCACCTAAATTACTTCTTAATCCATAATTATTTGGTGCTTTTAGATATTAAGTATTAAAATACTCAGTGTATTTTAGTATTAGCAAAGAAAAATTATAACTAGACACAAAAAATACATACCTAATATATAAGAAAATCAAGCTAGTCTGATGATAAATCTGAAAGAAAATCACTGAATAAAAAAGTTTTAGTAAACACCAATTTGGAGTCACTTGGTTTCAAGAGTCTGGTTACAAGACTTTTCTCTAGCGTGAAATTAAAGTTAATAACCATAAAAAATAACAAAAATATTTTTGCTGCGATCTAACGTTAGTTCCGCCTAATTCTCATAAAGTGTAACACCGTTTTACTTTTATCATAGTTAAACACACAAATGGTGTGTATAAATCATGCTTTTAAACAAAATTGATGTATAAATCAACTCGGGAACAGATAAAATATAAAATTATAGACAAAGATTTTTCGTAATGGGAGTTACAAATTGTTTTGCCTATTATTTCTATTTACTTTTCCCTTTAAGTATGTACTTAGTAAGCACAATAAAAACGGGTACAATATACACTATTTGCCTAATGAATAATCCTTTCAGTAATTATTGCTCAGTAAATTAGGACTCGGTAAAATATTTGTTCGGGCAACTAAATCACTTTTGCTAATAGAGGTAAAGTAAAGACTATTAATAGTAGGTACTTGGAAAATAGAAGTTATTACAAGAAATATATATAGCTTAAAACATTAGACACTACGGCATATTTATTTTACTTCAAGGATTTTATATCATAGAAACTAATGACGTTGTATAAAACATTATATTATTCAACAGTAGATAAAATATTATTAATTATGTTGTTCGAATTTAGGATACTTTTCTATTAAGATACTAATCTAAACGTAGGTATATTGGTGCATCATGAATAATTAATAATTGATGTAATTTTGAAATGACAAAGAACTGAATTTTAACTTAAGGCGCGGTAAGTAGCTATTCGCGGTGGTGCATTGAATTAATAGAAATAAGGTCGAAAATATTTTGGCAAATCCGCAAAAATGTAAGTAATTTTGCAGTTTTAATTGGATATCTAAAAAAATACTGTTCTGTGTTTTAAAATTTTTAGATATGTCTTTAGTTTATAAAATTTTCTTTGTTATAGTTATAAAAAATATGATGGTTGTTGCTGAAAAAATTGAGAATTTTGAGACGAAAGCTTTTTTTCATGGTCTTTTTGAACATTTATTTTTTCGTTGATCTAGAAAACATATATTAATTTTTTTTTGTAAGTCTTTTCTTTATATATTAAACTATACACTGTATTTTTTTCTGGCTTGTGGTATGTATAGATACGGCTAACTTTGCGTCAAAAACCTAGACTTTTACAAGGTGTTCGCTATGGACAGCGCCTTACAGAAATGTAAAAAAAAAATGAGTTGTGAATCGGAATCACGCATACTTGGGGTTTTGGTCATCCGTGTTGAATAACAAATTCAAATGTTTTATTTACGTACAACCTAAAAAAACAACAGATTATTAAAAAATGTATTACAAGTATGGTACCTACTGCCCTTGTCAGGTAATAAACCTTATCCTCAATATATTCACGTATTTATTTTAACTCTGAACAAAACGCGAAATGTCACTTTTATGGCTTTAAAAGACCCTTAAACTTTTTATTTGGTGGTCTGTAAAATTGAGATTGAACCTAAGTCGGTAGCACTTCGTCCAATAGCCAAGTAAATAAATGTTTAAATGTCTGCAAGCCGACGGGATAGATTTACATTTGAAATGCGAGGGTCAGAGGCTTTATTACCTTTTTTGGTGAAGGTAAGCCGAGAATATGACCCGACGGCGGATTTATCTGCGGTTATTTTTCAATGAATTTACTTAAAATTTACTTTTCTTAAGTTCTTGGGTGGGTCTGAGGCCTTTGTTTAAAAAGGCTCTCGAAGAAATGACAAAATTACGTTTGTATAAATGATTTACATAATGAAAAATTTATCTTATAACATGGCATGACGACTGTATACTTTGGTAAAAAATGTGAACATATTTTTCTTTTTGTTTTTCTTTCCTTTTGCACAAAAAAACAAGAAGATTAAGCACATCTAAAGCTTTTGGCGATTGCCTCTCAAAGTCCATGGAAAGCGCATTGCTGTCGTAAAATATGTGTCACATTCACGGTCTCAGTAGGCCAGAAAGTTTCCGATAAAACCACTTTCTTTCCTCATTCCTACATGGCTACAGTTCCGTTTATCGGATAAAAGTTGGCATAATTCCGTTGAAATGTGAAAAAACCTTATGCAAGCGAGATTAATCCGTCCGCGCCCGTGCAACTGATCGTCGATTTAACACGCGATAAAGTCGGAAACTAATCTTTCTTCTTTTTCCTACTGTTGATCTTCGTCGGGCGTAATTTCCTGTGAACCGTGAATGAGTGTAAATACTAAGTAACCGTAAGAAGTTTTTGTTTCGGTTTGCAAAAAAGGGCTTCATTTTGTTAGGCCTTTATGGTATTAGGTGTAGTTTTGTTAAAGTTTTAATACCTACTGTTAGTAGTATCTGTGAAAATGTCAAGCCTTCTTCTCTCTTGTTTCTGACATCCGTGGTAGTAGAACGTTGTGTGTATTTTATAGTAATTTATTTTTATTAAAGTTTTATATAGGTCAACAAAATCCATTTTATTGCAACAGGTTATGGGCCCAGAAGTCCTAATAATAATAAAAAGTGAAAAATAAATAGTTCGTGGAAAAAGTAACGTCAAACTGAAAAATTTTCTTAACCTGAAACGTCATCGTATTCTTACGCCATTTACGAAAATTTTCATTGATCACAAAAATTAAGTAAAAAATGTCTTCCAGTAATCCATTGGCATTAATTGAAAAGTTAACGGGCCGAGACAATTACTCGCCGTGAAGATTCGCCGTTTAAACGTATCTTCAACATGAGGAATTGTAGGATTGTGTGGAGAGCAATGGCGCCGTAGATACGAAGCGTGACATGAAGGCTAAAACGAAAATAATTTTGCTAGTTGACACTACGAATTATGTTCACACCCAAGATGCCCAAACCGCAAAGGAAGTGTGGAACAATCTGGCAAAAGCTTTTGACGATTCAGGGCTGACACGCCGTGTTGGACTATTAAGAGAACTATGAACTACAACGCTCACCAGTTGCCAAAATGTCGAGGAGTACGTCAGCAAGATTATGACGACGTCTCACAAATGAAAAATATTGGGTTTAAAGTAGACGACGAGTGGTTAGGAACCTTACTACTCTCTGGTCTTCCTGAGTCATATCAACCCATGATCATTGCAATTGAAAGTTCCGGAATGAAATGAAATTCAAACTTCTGCATTTGCAATGAATCACAGTTTTCAAAAGAAAGGAAACAAGAAGCCGTCTCCGAAAGGGCCTCGGTGTTACATTTGTAACAAAGGTCACGTAAGTACAGAGTGCAAATCAAAGAAGAAAAATAAAACGGAAAACTCAAGTTATGCCGCAGCATTCATTGCCTCCAAGAGTGATGGATGGTATATTGATTCAGGCGCCTGTACACATGACGAGACGTAGTCACTTATTGACACATAGCAAGGAATCAGTGATCAAGACTATCAAAGTCGCCAATGATAAGTCTTTGTCTGTGAAATGCTCTGGACAGGTTTCTCTAGAAGTTTTCAATGAGAAAAGTCAATGCAATAAAATACTGCTCCAAAATGTGCTATGTGTACCTGAGCTGGCAACTAATCTAATTTCAGTTAGCCAGATAATAAGATGTGGTGGCCAAGTTAAATTCAACAGCAAAGGATGTGTTATTCCGAACAAATATAACACGATAGTGGCGACAGCTGTTTCAGTCAATAATATGTACCGTCTCAACATATACAACGAACATGTTTACATATCTGATATTGATGAAAAAAATTTATATCTGTGGCACCAACGAATGGGTCATCTGAACTTTAATGACCTTAATAAAGTGATGGAAAATACAGAAGGAATGAAAATACTAAAGAAAAAGGACAATTTGACATGCATAACATGCCTAGAAGCCAAACAAACAAGATTACCCTTTAAAAATAAAGGTACAAGGGCAACTAAGCTACTTGAACTAGTGCATTCGGATGTGTGTGGGCCTATGGAGACTGAGTCTCTTGGTGGAGCTAAGTATTTTCTCACCTTCATCGACGACTACTCTAAAAAGGTATTTGTGTACTTTCTACAAAGAGGAATTAAGGAAAGAGTACATCTGTAGAAAACCAACTGGAATGTAAAATCAAGTGTCTTCGCACTGACAATGGCCTAGAATTTGTGAACAAGAATATCTCTGATCTTTTAAAAAGTAATGGTATTCAACATCAAACTATAGTACCATATACTCCACAACAAAACGGAGTTGCAGAACGTTTGAATAGGACCTTAGTGGAAAGAGCTAAAAGCATGTTGTTTAATGCTAAGTTATCCAAACAGTACTGGGCAGACGCCATACACACAGCAGCTTATCTTATTAACAGAATTCCAACAAAATCCCTATCGTTCAAAACACCTGAAGAGTTATGGTCTGGAAGAAAACCATCTGTCAGTCACCTACGAGTATTTGGGTGTGAAGCTTTAGTACACTTACCCAAAGAGAAAACAAAGAAATGGGATCCTAAAGCTATGAAGACTATATTCATTGGTTACTGTAATGATACAAAAGGTTACAGATTCATTATTCCTACTTCTAAAATAGTTGTGAAAAGCAGAGATGCAGTTTTCTTGGAATCGACTGTTACAAGAAACTATGTTCCGGTGGAGTTGACTGAATCAAAGGAGAAGCGAGAGCTCTAATAGAGAGGGCAACCTCCACAAACATATTCCACAACTTCTAATGAGAGTGAAGAATCTGAATCTGATGAGTCACTAAACAGTAGTATTTATATACCTGAGAGTAAAATTAAAAATCTACCTATTTCGAACTGTTGAATTGAAATGTTAGACTTAAACATTTAATTGTGATGTCTTTTTGTGCTTAATAAGAAGTAGAATATTTATATTTATACACTTAGTTATTGTGTTAGGAAGGCTCTAATTTGAAGGGAGTGTTAAAGTTTTAATACCTACTGTTAGTAGTATCTGTGAAAATGTCAAGCCTTCTTCTCTCTTGTTTCTGACATCCGTGGTAGTAGAACGTTGTGTGTATTTTATAGTAATTTATTTTTATTAAAGTTTTATATAGTTCAACAAAATCCATTTTATTGCAACAAGTTTGACCCTTGGCTAAAACTAATTGAATGTGTACTTAGTTATTTTTGCAAAGAAAAATTGGGGGAAATAATTGACACCGATATGTATATGTTAAAACTAGTTTTTAGATAGAACGTGTTTTTTCTAGTTAGAACTAGTTTTTACTAAATGTCTTTGTTAAAACTAGAAGTACCTAATGCTCAAAATTTAAATCAGTCAAAACTAGTTATTACTAGACAAAACGCGTTTTTTCTAAGCTAGTTAGTTAAAACTGTTTTGACTCATCGTATAAGCATACTATCCCAAAGCATAAGTTTATTCAAGCATAACAACGCATAACCATAACTCTTAGTCGACAGAGCCCCGCTACGCGGGGCTCCTGCTTCTGTGTGGTTTATAAAAAAATACCCACGAAGGGGATGGCGGAGTCTATTCGCTCGCTCACACGACCCCGCCATCCCCTTCTAACCTAACCTATCCGAGTCGGGGTGCCCTAAAGTCCCGATTGCATCCAGTTTCTCATGATAAAACAACCGTTAAGTACGTTTCCTTTATGACAACTATTAGACAAATAAACAATATGCGTTTTAACTTTATGCATATCAAAGTTATGAATAAAAACAATAGAGTATACAATATTTATACTTAATAATGCAGTATGCTAAAAACCTTAGTTTCTTTTGTGCCAGTTGTAACTAAAGCTCGGAGTGACAACTAGTTTTATCTAAAAATCAAATATATAAGTGGTAAATTCAAGTTTTGTCTAGGGATTTCTAGTTTTAACAAAGGCATTTAGTAAAAACTAGTTTTAACTAGGGAAAACGAGTTCTAACGAAAAACGGGTTATAACTGTGATATATACATTTTAAAGAAATCAATGAGATTTTTTCTTTAGAAAGCTAATAGCTTGCTGAGTGCTATAGGCTGAAAAAATTACGTGCGGACCAAGTCGCGGGTAACAGCCAATGTTCAATAAGTAAACAGTTTACTGCTTTGACAAAGCCTTGAAAACAACAAACGGTGAGAACGCGAAAATTGCCAACTACAAAATATTTTATGGTAAGCACTAAGTCAACCTAGTGTTTCTACATACTACGCTTTTACATTTTAGCCGCGGAAAAAAGCAAACTTAGCCAAGGTATGCACATATTTATTTTTCGCGCCTTCCTCTTTACGAGATAAAGTTTTTAACGTATGTGCCGGTATTATTTGCTGTCATAAATATTCATAACTTAGTAAAAATGTGAAAACTTTGCGCTGGTAAAGGTTTATACAAATTTTACGGTATTTTTATGTGAATAGGAAAGCCAAGGGCTTTTTAGTAAGATTTATTAGTCACTCCTCTTTTTCTGAAGTATAATAACTTGGGCGTATGTTTTGGCTACTGAGATTCGCGTGATCAGGTCGAAACAAATTTTTTGTTATCCATACTAATATTATAAATGGGAAAGTGTGTCTGTCTGTCTGTCTGTCTGTCTGTCTGTATGTTTGTCTTTCTTTCACGGCAAAACGGAGCGACGAATTTACGTGATTTTTTAAGTTGTTGTAGCAGCGATGTAGGTAGTGATAAAATAAAACACGAGTAGTAGGTGTAGAAATAGGAGCGTGGAGTAACATAGGCTACTTTTTGTCTCTTTTTAACGCGAGCGAAGCTGCGGGCAAAAGCTAGTTATAAATATTTTTGAATGGTGGAGTAATAACTAGCTGTCCCCCGCGGTTTCACCCGCGTTTCTGGTTACTACTCCTGTCTTGTAGGTCATAGCGTGATGTTATATATAGTCTATAGCCTTCTTGAATAAATGGGCTATACAAAACAAAAATATTTTTGCAATTTATACTTGATATCAATATTTATACGGTACTAACGTCACATAATTGTTTTGCTTTCCTCGAATCCTCTGTGCGGGAGTATAGATAAGTTGGTTTTAGACTTTTTCATGATTTTTTTTTATTTTTCTCGCCGTGAGAACCATCCTCGTACTTCAAGGTAAATTAAAAAAAAATTAGCAAAATGTGATTCATAATTATTTTTATTATGAAAGATAATGAAGTTCTTGTTTCGACCGGACCAGGCGAATTTCAGCGGCCATAACATTATAGGTACTAAGCCAATACTTGTAGTCGTTCTGAAACCGGACATTAAGCGAAAAAGAATCCATTAAAAACAAAAATCGATGTGCAGTTAAAATTCAGTAAATCTTCTCGAAAGCAATAAACCAGATCTTCAATTTCAGATAAAAACATTTGAGATCGAAGTAAGAATAGATAATCCTTTTATATCTTACGAAGATAGTTTTTGATTTACTTGGCGGGTTCCGATAGTGATGAAATTATCCCCGCCAGCCAACTTTATCAGGGTAAGTCCTTCCCTATTGAGACCCGAATCACTTCCAACACACTGAATTGTATGTTGGACGTGTCTTATTTTAGATTTATCTGTGGTTTTATTATTATTTTATGACTTAGTTAATATTTTGTGGATACGATTTCATTTTATTTTTGCTTTAAATTATATTATTTTAGTTTTTCGATGTTGTCTTAAGTAACATCTAGCCCCTAGTATTTTGCCAAAGATATTATGGCTGGCATCCAATTTATTAGAATGCGGCTAAATACCAGTGTTTTACATGAAGAGGCTGCCTACCAGACCTCTACAACCCAGTAATTGAAACGATTATATGAAAATAAATTCAGGAAACTGGTTCAGCCGTTCTTAATTTTGTGGTGAGTAACACATACATATAACGTTACATTATCCAATATGTCTTATACAAATATGAGAATAATTTCTTAACCAACAGCCGGCTGTCGGGCTGCTATTGCCTTTCTATTGTGTCTCGAATCACGTGTGTTCTTAGGATTATTCATTAACAAATCAGTTTGTTCTATTAGATCAAACGCCATTTAGCTACACACGAGATACAATCTTATTCAACCGATGTAATACTCAATGTTAATAAACAATGTTTTGTTAAACACAGAATAAACGACTATAGAACAGTAAATCGCAATGAGTAGATCATGTTCACATCCACTTCAATTAACTCGACAATCTCGATACAGTTACATCAATTTGCAGGAGCACCGAACAAGACTCCCAAAACGAAAACGATGAAAGCGACCAGATAGTTGCATTTTTATCTTCGGAGAACAGGCAAGCTATGCAAACGACTTTGCTCTGAGAAACCGGGATGGTTTTATCTAAGGCAGATTTTCTTCAGCCTCTATTTGGTTTACAATTTAGTATGCAAATTGTAGTCTGCGCATTTGTAAGTACTCGAAAACGAATTAAAAGCGACGCTTCATAAAATCTTTGAGCGTATATTGCATTATAAAGAATATTAAAGTGTCGCCGCCTAACACGTCAAGCCACGAATTAAATTGCTTTGAATATTCAAATGAAATTCTGATTAACGAGTACACATGTTTGGTTTTGTGAATGACGTCACATGTAGTTCTAATTGGAGGTTAACTTTGTGTAGTTCTGATGAATATAATTAAATTTCACTGAATTTGAATTGTGGTGGCCACGGTATGTTTTAATTTATGCTAATGAGACTTGCGTTTATCAAAGTTTATTCATTTTAGTTTACACACCCGTTAGTTTTCGTTTAATCATAGTATTATTTAATACTAACTGCTAACCTATCTGTGAAAGTCATTTTTCAAACCGTTATTTTACACGGAGTTTCCCTGGGAACGGGGACTAGATTCAACACTGTATTTTTATACTTGTAAATGACATAAAGTGATTTTTAAAATAATGGAAATAAAACAATTTGATTTGACTAGCTAAGACCCCGTCAGACCTCGTTCTGCACAATGAGTAAGATTTTACGTTCTACTCTTATTCGTATTCTAAATTAAGGATGTGTAGCGGCTCGGTAACTGCGAATTGCTGAATCGTATTTTTGAGTAAGGTATAGAACGCGAGCGGACGGCTCGCCAGTCGCCTACTGAACACCGCCCTGCCTCGACACTTACCTCGACCCCCGACACGTGTATTAACTATAGTTAGTGTTAACAAACTATTGTGGAATTGAAATATAAAGACATTTAATTTAGTAAATCATCCTTTTTTTCATTCACCTTACCGGACCATAGAACACGCACAACAGATGGTTTCTTATTTTTTCAGTTTACAAGATTTTCAAACTAAAACAAATATTTCAGAAATTAAATAGCTGAACTGTTCCGACTGTTCTTGAGTTTTTTACTAAGTAACGCTTTTATCTTTTTATTCTTATTAAACACATGGACAGATTAAGTTAATTACAGAAATGGAACAAGAAAATCCAGCTTACAGCAATTTAGATATACAATACTGTATAAGCCTTCCCAAGTAACACATCAAAGCATTATAACGGCCGGCTTACAGCATTTCTGAATCGTTTTCGCATTTTGATTCAGTTCTATAGTAGCATTACAAACGTTTATATGGCTACTGTAATGCTTATTTGGGCACAAATTATACGGCTTTAAATCCTTATTAGGTTCACAATAGTTATTTAATCGCATTACAGGCGCATTATATTAGCATTATTGTGGTCAAAGAAAGTACTAGTCGCATTAAAGAAGCATTATCGTGGTCAAAGTAAGTACCAGTCGCATTAAAGAAGCATTATTACGGTCAACGAAGTTGCCAATCGCATTACAGAAGCATTACACCAGCACTTACATTGATAATGAAAATGCTAATTACATTACAAAAGCATTATACCAGCATTAGAATGTAGTAAAAGAATGATTGGAGCTATATAAGGGTTCACAGTTAGAACCCTACATCATTGTAAAAACGTATCTAATGCCACGGTACTAATTGTTATAATACACTGAACGTCGCGTCGTTGCAATTTATCTACTTTGACTCGCAATATAATATGAACGAAGACGTCAAAACTCAGTGCTTGACACCATTTTCAAACAAAATTTATTATACTGGGTTAGGTTTTGACTCTTTTTTTATTTCATACCATCAAATATTACTGCGCAATGTAGTTTACTGTCAATATCTATATAAGTTTCGTTGAAAATTTTCACGCGCGTTTGATATTTTGTGATTTTGATATAAAATGCTATTGTGTGAAATAACCAAAACAATTGTGTATTCGAGAAATTCAATTGTGTAGAACGAATTTTGCATAATTAACATAACAGTATTGGTTGGGAAGTGTTGGATTAAGTTAATCATTATTATATAGGTCTATTACTTTTATAAATAGGTTAGAAGGATAATATTTTTAGGTTATAAAATATTCACAAAATGGTGGCAGCCCATTGCAGCCCGGTGAGCGTTTAAAAAGGCTACTTAATGCCGCCAGCAGTATAAATACTCACACATGTACAATTATTAAGGTCGGAGGCCAGAGAAAAGACTTTTGATGAACCACTGTAGTGCCATTGACTATAAAGTAGTTCTATATGAGTTCACCGATATACCAGTAGACTTGATGTAGACTGAATTGGTGCCATTACTTGAACGGAATTTTGGGGATCTTTGAGCAAAACAATAAAACCCATTTCAGAATTTTTGTACAACTTAAATCCGTATGGATGGATATTGAAGATAATAAATTTTTCAGTATCCAAAGTTAGGTATAAAAACAGACAAACATAACAGAATACAGATATAATTATTCACCCTGTAGATTTGTAACAAATCTCAATAACTTAGGCCTCATCAGTTGATCGGCAATGTCATGTAGCACAAAAAAGGAAAAACTCTTTTTTTTTTTCAAATATTGTTGATGAATGTAGGTGTCCATTTTACGGAACCCTTGTTACGCGAGTCCGACTCGCACTTGACCAGCTTCATTATAAACATATGCTAACACACGGTTACGCAATACACACAGATGTCGACAAATGGTTTTACGAATGCAGTAAATTGAATGTATATACAGCTTTACACATTTCAATAACTCACTTGTATCTGTTTAAAGAGCTGTTAGCAGTACAACAGCACTCAGTTGATCTTTAAAAATACAAGCATTATATAGGTTTACGTTCATGCTGTTCAGCAGCATTAGGCTTTTACTTAGCACTTAGATGTGCTATTACACAACTAAGGGCACTAAATACAGCTCAAAGCCGTTTAACGAATTTCGGTGCATTATAATGATACAAGTTTATGCCCTTAACCAGCATTAAGATAATCTTACTACTTTAAAATGCTATTGTAGACCCTAAGGCATTAAAAACAGCTAAAAGTTGTATAGAGGATTTTCGTGGCATTATAATAGTTCATATTTATGCTATTAAACAACATTGAGCATTTATTTACTACTTAAAAATGCTACTGTAAATCCAAATGCACTAAAAACAGCTGAAAGCTGTACAACAGCATTGTGGTTTGCTGCACTGAAACTAAAGGCTTCACAAAAGCATTTTGATATACCATTATCCAACCGTTATACAGTATAAAGCATCTAAACGGTTTTGAAATGCCAATATAAAGCGTCAAGATACTCGGTGAACTTATATAAAAGTTTATACGGGCCTTAAGTTTTACATAAGTTTAATTTTCGTTTGTTAGAATGCTTTCTGTGTTACTTGGGTTTAGATACACAACATTTAGTAACAGAGGCAGTTATATTTCTCATAGCAATCAAAAACTTGAAGGAAAAACTCCAAATTGGAACACAAAACATTCTACAACTGCTTTGTTTTTCAATTTTCTCAGAACACAAAAAAGGGAACCACATTAGAAGGTATTAAAACAATTCTCAGAAATGGTTGAATATTCTCTTAGACTTTCTTTTATCTAAGTTCTCGGAACAATTGTAGGTACTCAACAACTGTTGAGTACAACTGTTCTTGAACAAACCAGTGATTAATTTACCTCTTCTGTATTAAAAGCATTATGTTGTTAATTATATTGAGGTAGCAAGGAATTTTCCTTTAGTTAATTGTTTCAGGTATGTCTATAAACAGCTATAAGATGACCACGCTTTTGAATAAATAAAGTAAACTGTCCTTTCTGGGTATTGCTATCTTGATAATATGAAACAATTTATTTAATTACCGTTCAGTGAAAGTATGCGATAAATAATCTGCTGTCTATTCTTCTCTTCCGTCTATATCTGGGCAATTTTTTGTTATGTTGTAAAAACTTGACGTTTTCACAAAGTGTATGTTAATGTCAATGGCAACATGGGTGTGACCCAGGTAGTTAAGATGCCAGCCTCTTATTCATTAGGTTGTATGTTTGAATCCGAGCAGGTGCCACTTACTTTTTGTTACATAATGTACTTTCTAAGTTGTCTAGGACATCACTGTCATCCTATGGCTTGAAGTACGCTAGGCCGTTGGGCTTGGTTGATATTTCTTAATCTTTAACAGTCGTTAAGAGTTGTTAGACGCCAGAAATTCTTTAAAAGGGTAGGGACCTAGTCAGTGGGATATGGAGGTCTGATTATAGGCAGTGACTTCATGGAAAACACTGGTATTCAATTGGATTTAGTTAGACTGGAACTAGACCTCCAACAAAGGGAAAAGGCTAGGGAGGTTTTGGTTAATGATATCCATATTCTTACAGACATCCGAAAAAACAAAGACATGTTTCCTGTATACCCTTTAAAGGTCACTAATAGGTCACTTAAATAAAATTGAGGCATGTTTCACTTCATATACTATACCGACTCTCAAGTGTTCGGTTCTCATTTTTATTTCAAACTGTCCACACATCGCCATAAATAAACTGTAAGTAACTAACAAAATCAAAAACAATGTGCGATCAGATTTAAAAATTGCATCACTACCGTACAAAGGCAACGCCAACAAAAAGTACCTGACAGAGTAATTGCCACAAATAGAGCTCACAACTCCATCCAACACTGCACCCAATATCCAATCGTTGGCCCGCTTAGCACTCGGATAACAGGTCACTTTATTTATGCATTTACTAAACCAGATCTTGTTTAAGTTATCCATTTCTCTTCGAAACACGTACAATATTGAGATCCACATTATACAACTGGCTTTGTTGTTGCTTACACTGAGATCACGACCCGTTTGGACGCGTGGAGATATCGCAAACTTCGGGAAATTTCGATCCTTTGTAACAGGACAATATTTTAGAAATACATTGGAGTTTATGATTGTTTTGAGTAGTAGTTTGAATTAATGGTGTGTTTTTTTAAGGTTGAACTTTGAATCTCGTATTATTTGTAGCTATTATAGAAGGGACGACGGCGTCTCTAATGAATCGAGTTTCCAATTTTTTTGATCGAATTGACTTTTGGACGGAATCCGTCCATAAGTTGATACCATTTTAATCAATAAGGATCATCACATATTATGTATTTTTTGTAATACTTCTTAGCAGCCTGATGGGTTGTTAAGAAGTATTAAATATATTTTGTAAATATAAATCCTCTCATCGAATTTTGAAATGAGGTTTAGCAAAAGCATGGGTTCGATACCCAACAAATACCAAACTGACTTTGCTCAATTCAAATAAGATAGTGTTTTATAACTTCATCTTTGACATAACTGACATTAGTAAAGGAAAATATTGTGAGAAAACCTAAACTTGTAATAAATATAAGCATGTCGTCGTCCTGAACTGGTAATAAATATACGCATGAGTCGCCAATCGCCTTGCTCAAGCAATTTTCGTGACTTCTCTGCATGATATCAGGCCTTTGCTAGTGGGCCAATATTACTATTTTTTTTACATTACGGCAAAAGGTACTTATTTCACTTTGTTTTAATTTTTTTTAATAGTTAATCTTCTATAATCAGTAACCACTTAAACCTAAATTCTCCTTATAATTCTTCGTTTTACGCCGTCACACGTAGTTCCTTTATCAAATTTTCAAACCGAGGGCCGTGTAAGTTTTAAATTAATGTTTTAGCTATTCATCCATCACTCGTCTGTGTGGTATCAGTTTGTCGTGACGCGTGACGGTTTCAGTGCGAAGACTGATCGCTGGCAATAATAAATCTGTTACATCACTTTGTGTGTTTGCTAATAACTTCAGAATTGGTGTCTAACTTACCTACGCATATTAAAAGGTTGAAAATTCATTAATCATTTGATATTAAATTTGTTTATTATTCGATGGTATCATTAGTTGTCGGGAAGTGAAATTGCAAAGAGCTATATTGTATGAAAAACTTATATTTATCACTGAGCCGTAATACGGAAAAAAATCTGATTTATTGGCTTATTTAAAACATTAAAATAATATTTCAAGAAAAAATAACAGAGCGTTGGTAAAATAAACAGAACTTTACCTTATTATGGATTTATTCCAAGAATATGTTATTTCAGTGAATCAATAAAACGGCCTCTTGAATCTACTGATAAGCAATAACACCAGGTTAATGTTGTCCCACTCCAGGCCAAGACCCCTTCTCATAAAGTCAAGGCAGGAGCCTTGATTGCGTTAAAAAAATTTTTTTCAGCTAAATGAGTCCAGGTTTCCTCGCGGAATTCTTTCACCGATGTCAGTGACATCTAAGATTAACTTTAAAAAGTACATATGTATTGAAAGAGACACATTGGTATATGCTGAGATTAGATGTAATGCAGCTGAAGAGCTTACACTGATTTATGAGGTTATAGAAGATTATGTGAAGATCTACATAAGCAGACTAGTAACTAAATACGCTGATGAAATCTCAGGGTCAACTTGTTAAGTATAGATAGTTTTAAACTAAAACCTTTTACCCATATTTGCCACCTTGCACTTCGATAAAGGATGAAGTGGTACTATTACCAGAGCTGGTATCGATAGAAGTCATGCATACCAATAGTATTGCTCATAACATTCAATAGTGCAAATGGGAATTGCATTGTTATCATAATACTTACATGGAATAGAAAAATACAATAATATAAAAACTGTGTCCCAAATA
This sequence comes from Athetis lepigone, assembly GCA_033675125.1. Lineage (NCBI taxonomy): Eukaryota > Metazoa > Arthropoda > Insecta > Lepidoptera > Noctuidae > Athetis > Athetis lepigone. The sequence continues at coordinate 12,313,284 of CM066243.1, read as the reverse complement.
GCCCTTTGTGTAACATGTTTTATTCCTAGTAAATGAATGAGACATCGTAAAATGTTGCCCCAAAATTGGTAGTGTGTTTTTATATAATGATTTTTTATGACGTACTCCTCCCACATTCAATTTGAATTTCTTTTTTCCTGATTATATGTTTTTACATTTCCCAACTCTGTATGTTTTTATATTTAATTATACTTTATTTTGTGTTTTTGTAGTCTGGTTTTACGTGTTTACTATGTTTTATATTTTATTTTGGCACCGGAAACAGCTGGCACCATATAATATGTGAGCTTTTAACTTTATCTTTATCTTCACGAGTCTACTAAAAATAGCCCAGACGGTTTAATCTACCACTTGTGCAATATTGCCCCAGTAATGAGAGTTTAGGTAATCTGGTAGATTTCCACATTGTTCTTGAGGCATAAAAGACAATAACATTTACTATATGGGCCGTTGACACACTGCGCGGCGATTAAGGCTCTCTTTATATGTTTTAGGTGTCGATATCAGGTGCAAGGAAGTATTTTCTTTTCTCTTAACAAGAATTATGCGTTTGTAATATTGTTTATTATGTAATGATCTATTTACTTATTTTTCAAGTAACACTTTTTAATATGGGACAAAATTTTTGGGGAAGAACTTTTACTAACTTTACGTAAGAGTTAAAATAATCTGAATTATACAACTACGAAAAAATACTCCGTTACGCAATTACTACGAAAAATGGTGATTTATTAAGACATATGTATTGTTTAGGTAATTCATTATTTTCTAAGAGACAATTTTATTACTTTTATACCTAATAAAAACCCGCTGACACCATGATAAACGATGTATTCATAAAATTGGATTTTTGACAGTTTATCAACACAAAAACTGTCAAGAAAACAGTTTACTTCCATGTGTGACAACTATACGAGGTATAATAATTTGGTGAAATTGGCCCTTAGTAAGACAGATACGTATTATATTTAGTTCATGTACAACAAGTTTGATAATAATGAGATTGCCAACAGTATGTAACGACAATATGTAGAACACACAACATTCTTCAAAGACAGTGTCTCTACGTCTTTTATATCCACCTTATTGTTAATGACTCTTCACTTGGCGCTACAAAGTAATAATTTAATTCATTTACAGTGTATTAACTTACAAACAACAGCTATTCAAGCAGATTTCTGCGCGAATAAACACGTATAGTGTGTTGAAATATAATATGAAGAAGCAATATTGTCAAAGAATTTTAGAAACTATTATAAAGACAGTATATGTATAAAAATAGGGCCTCTTTGTCACAGTATTATCTTACCTCTCTAGGTTACGTAGTTCCAGTATTGCTAACGAAACGACCATGAATAAATTCTTTCAGGCGATATCTTCCTAGTGTAGTTCTGACCAAAAACTAAAAAGTAAGAAAACAACAATTAATAAAACTAAATGTGTTTAGCAAGAGAACCTCAACCGCAAGTAAAAAAATTACAGACAGCTAAGTTAAGTATCCAGGATCATATATAATTAAAGTTTTCCTGAACACCGATGAATGAATTCAAATAAAATTTAAATGAATTAAGTAACTTATAATTTTTTACCTTTAAAAGTTATATTCTAAACAATCGATATTTTTTTGCAATAAATAAAACGGACGGCCCCTCACATTTCTTATTTATCTGACTGTACATGTAACATAGGTACCTAATGACATTGTTAAAAAGAAAAGAACTATTTCGCCTCAAAAACTAAAGTTACAAGTCAGCCTTTGTTACGTAGTTCAATTATCGTGTCTGAGCAAAAATACAACGGCTACTAGTCATTTTATACAGTAGCATTCCGTATGCCTCTGTTAATTAACATTGAAGGTCGACTGTACATCACCCAGGGGAGTTATCAAGGATAGTATTCACTTGATTTTCACCCGAATATAATTACAGTTACTATCTTTCCCTACATTATGGCAGCCGTTAGGGTAAATTAGTTTAGGAACATCAACAACCTCGAAGGCTGGCGTGAATGTATGAATATATTAATTTCTACTAAAATTATGCACTGGAGCCTTTTTGCAACTATGTTCGGCTTCGAGTCTAACTGGACCCAGCTGAGTACCAGTGTTTAACATAGAGCGACTGCCTATCTGACCTCCACAACCTAGTTATTAGATAAATGATAGTCCTGAGGTTAAGCTGATTGACAGACTTTCTGACTTCTTACTACCCTCCAATATAGTTTAAATGCTACGAAAAAGTTGCATTGGTACTTTCCACACACAGGGCCATCAGATAACAAAAAAATATATATTTTTTACGCATAGATGTAACAACTGATTGTTGACGATTTTCTTCAGTAGCCAATCCTGGCTATAGAATTCATTCACGTTTACAACATAAATTGCATTTTTATCGGAATCACAACAATCAATACAAATGTTTGCTTAATCGGATATTAAAAATTGGTTCAAAACGCGCGAACGATCATTGAAGTTAAGTAAAAGCTCATAAAACGCTGAAATCTCTGGGTACCTGGTATTATACCGAGTGTCTATTCGAGTTAAGATAATTACTAAAGTACATAAGACATAATTAAACAATTAAAGTGTACGGATATGTAAATGTTCTAACAGCCACACCATCAACATAAAGTGTTCTGTCAAGAGCATGGAATTACAAAATACTTACTAAGATGGCCATTAGAATACAGCATCGTACAATCAAGGGAAATGCCCCGTTTTGTACGTAAAAGTACCATTTTCTTACGTGGTAATGTTGTGTAAACATATAAAGGAGATAAGTGACTGTGGGGACTAATGTTAGCTGAGCTATGGCAGCGAGAACAGAGCATTCATTTAGTGTAAAAATATTGTGTAAGGCTGTGTTTACACTCGCTGCTGTCGCCGTGTTTGTTGCACGCACTTCCGATGTCACATAAAATGTGTGTGTGTATTACTGTGTATGCTACGCCCGTTGTTAATGGTACTGCTATGCTATTTATATACCCTGTTATGTTTGCTTTGACGTAATTCTTGTATATTTATTTTTTTGGATTTTCATGATACTTTTGTATTAAATTCAGAACAAATTTTCATAACAACCTATATCATTCATTTCACCCGTAAAAACTTGTAGATTTTTTATCACGAATTATTCGTGACAAACAAAATAAAATAAACTCTTCTGTTTGGTTAGATGTTATTTTTGTTTTTTTTTTTTTAATATTTATATTATTTTTTTATTATATTAAGAATAAACTTTTATAATAACCTACATTTAATCCGTAAACTTATAGGGTTTTTCTTAACAAGTAATACAAGACTTAAAAGAATTCTATGCATTGTAAGTTAGTTTTGAGATAGATTGGTTTCTGAGAATCCAAGTAAACTGACAAAAGTTTCCACATACTTTTGTTAAAAGATATAAGATTCAATTTCTCGCTACAGCGAATGCGAATTGATCGTTCAAGCTAAATTTTTCCTTTAACGTCTTAGGAAAGACTGTAATTTTTATTTTTAAGATTATTCTAAAATTTAAATCATTTAATCGTTTTGAACATTTAGGTACCTTTTATTAATACAGCATTGTAAGTCAAGCAAAATGTGCCAATGGCACCACGTCCACCTGATGTTAAGCTGTCACTGCGACCTATATACTTGCAATACCAAACGCCTCGCAATTGCCGTTCAAAATACAAAGATGACATGTGTCATATGCCTGTAATTACACCGGTATCCAATGATATTATTAAAAAGGTGTAGATAGGTTACCTGAACGAAATTCTATCTTCAAAAACGGCACAATAACGCACACATACGTTACACGTCAAAGTAGGATGGCACGATTGAAGTAGTGCGAGTGAAAAAGAGTTAAACGTCAAATATCAACGAGATTCTCAGGCCCGTATTAATAGACGTCACTCAACTCCGAGACGCTCTCAAGTTTTATGCTGTCCTTGTCATTCTAAAGGGAAAAAATAAGGACAGCAATAAACTTGAGAGCGTCTCAGAATTGAGTGACGTCTATTAATACGGGCCTTAGTATCATGTTGGTCAAATAGCAAACTTTTAAAGTGCTACTTTTTGACTGCATATAACCTATCTACACCTTTTTACTTATAATATCATTGCCGGTATCCATATTAATTAAGTTGGAACAATGCTTTATTGCCGCTTTGTGGCAAAAATAGGCATGGTGGTAGTACACTCCCATATAAACTCCTTCACAAAGAGATGCTAGAGATTCCATCATCATCTCCTTACCCTGTTTGCAACTATCATGGGGTCAGCTTCCTGCCGAACCAGATTTACCTGGTTACCAGCGACTGCCTTTTATATTTATCTCCACAACCTAGCCACTGAACCATAGGATTCCCCCTAGGAAGATTTGTCAAACTTTCTGGCTTCTGACTACCCGAAACGATTGTCAAAGTTCTACGAATGACGACCGGGCATTACGTTCTTTGCGACGCACGGAATGTCAGTGATGTCCAAGATAACTTTTTAAAAAGTACTTGATTATGAATTCAAAAAGTCACATTGGTACTAGCCCTGATTCGAAACCGCCTAAACCGTTGTGTCTTCACGACACTCGGTCTGAGTGATTCCATAAGATTTACAAATAATAAACAAATATATTTTCAATAGCTCAGTGTGACAATATGTCACAAATACATCCCACATAACGTCTCGCGCTATCCCCAGACGAAGCCGTTTGTACTCACTTCAACGTCCAATTTTAAAACGTGAAGAATACAAGAAATTGCTCAAGTGCTGAAACAATTTTTGTATTACGTTTCAATAGAATAATGGATGGGAAAATAAGACTCGGTCAAGGAAATTCAATTTGATGGATCGTTATACTACGGCGTTAAATGGAATAAATCGAATGTTGGAGTTGCGTTCGCTTTGAACGTTTGATTTTTTCTAGTGATGTGAAAAATCTAATAATTGGTAGATTTTTGTCTTTGATGTGAATTTTTCTTTGAAACGTTCTTGCTTAAGTTTTTGTCTTTTTAGAAATAATGTAATGGAAAAAAAACTTCAAATAAACAAAACCTACGAATAAATGTAAATATTTGTAGCTGCCACATTTTAAAATTTACCATTTCATGAAATGTTGAATCTGTGTTAATTTTCTTGTTAATTAACAATAGATTATAGTATTGGTACACAGGCACTTTTACCAGGCAAGCTTGAATATATACAGCTAATCGCTATTGTATTTAAAAATCTTCGATTACCCTAAGCATACCGTTGAACAGCCCAATTAAAATATAAAATCCTTTTTTTAAACTAAATTTTTAGCCATAATAACAATCTAAGTTATTGGCCAAAATTAAAAAAAAAATCTATCACAGTACACTGTACTGGTGTTGATATAGTACCTTATGAGGACACAAGTGAGTTAATAGTGTTATCACGCTCGAGGCGGGAATGCAGCACGAGCCGAAGGCACGCAAAATGAGTCGGGAGCCAAATCATAAAAAGTTTACAAGTATCATAACGTTTTCAACACGCTGGGGAAGTTTTAATACAATTCTTCTACATTTTACCAACAAATTATAAAGAAGGAATGTAAAAATGGTGCATGTATTTTTCGAATCAAACATGGAACTTTAACTCTTGCTCCTTCTATAATGTGTACTGTTAATTTGCTATTACAGCTAGCTAGTTGAGTCTTAAGAAAATTATATTAAGTATCTACAATATTATACATTAAGAAATAAGCAATGTTATTAAGTATTGCACCAACCGTTTTGATCTTTCAATTTATTTTGTATTAGCTGTCCCCTGCGGTTTCACCCGCATTTTTCGTTACTGCCCCGCTCCCGTGGGTCGTTTCGTGATGGTATATAACTTATAGCATTCCTCAATAAATGGGCTATCTAACACTGAAATATTTTTTCAAATCGGACCTGTAGTTCCAGAGATTACCCCCTACATACAAACGTACAAACCTACAAACTTACAAACTTACAAATTTTACCTCTTTATAATATTAGTACAGATGATATATAAAATTTAAAGAATTTAAATTAAATTGGTTTCAGGTTTATGCGCCGTACATAAATGATTTCTTAGATGTCATTTTGTAAATAACGGTCTATAAATCATACTGTTTTGAATAAATTTCATGGTAATGCAGAATATCAAATGATACTCATACATTATGTGAAAACAAAGAAAAATATTTACTTCAATTTGATGAAACAAGAGTAACGAAAAGAGTGAATCTTGAAGTAGTACAATTCTACGTAAAAAGGTATTAATTTTACAATTTCATAAAGGTATTTTGTTAATTATAACGTATTTTTTATTAGAATAATAAATGTATGTGAGTTGCATCACTATCATGAAAATGATGTTTATTTTGTAAATAGGTAAAAAACTACACTTTTACGCGTCGGTTTCTTATTTTAGTTGAACGATGGTGCCGATGATTTTCTTATTCTGAGAAGAAACATCTGAATGAAACTACCGATACTTTTTTACACTAGAAACTTCTACTGTAGTGGGTGCTTTTCAAATGTTTACGAAACTATAAGCTATATTATATATTATATTATACAATTATATTTCGTGTTATATATCAATACAACGAAACGCAACGAATCTTCAATAATATACCTCGCTAGCTTATGCCCGCGGATTCGCCCGCGTTAATATTGACAAAGATCTACCATATTTTACACCTTAAGGGGTGAAAATCCCAAGATTTCTACATACTGTCATTACGGCGAATAAGGATGACGACAACATTAAAAAAATAACATTCTGTTTAGCCCCTACGCACTGTATTGTCGTCATTTTTCGTATTTGAGAAAAAAGAAAAAAACTTGTGCAAAATTTTTTGATAATCTAATGGGACTAATTACGTTTTTCTCATCGTTTCGCTTATTATGTAGATCTATAATAATACTAACATAATTATTATTACCTCACTGCACGACAAATGCAATAACAAATAAATAATACAACAAATATTCTGTAAACAACAGCACCTCATGAGAAGTAAAAGATTTTCTCACAACGTTCCGTGATCGTTTGTGGCATTTTTACACTTCTCTTTTAATACTATAAACCTCTCAACCTAAGCTGTTAGTACTTGCGATTTACTGCAATAAGTTTAACTGAGACGGTTAAGTCTTAGCTTTTACAGTTAATAATAAAATTGTATAGTCACTATATTATATTGTTATACAGCGTTACATTCTTGAACAAAGGGTATAAGATAATATCTTGATGATACTTCATAATGAACTAATGTGTGCAAAGCACTGGAAAAGGCGATATGGTCTTTAAGCCTACTTTTGACATTATCTGAGTATAAATATTCCCTATATGTAAACGCGTCCTTCTTTTGGCCAATCACATGCGAGAAGCAAAGTTATGCTAGTGAAGGAAGCGGCGGCGCGCGAGAGGCAACGACGAGCCTCTCGCCCCGGACTAAGACCCAGGCGAAGACGTCGAGAGTAGGCGCGGTTCTGCGGATGGCGACCGATAATGGGTAGCTCGCCACCCGGCTAGGACCAGGACCGCGTCGACGGCGCGTTTCCACGCGCGCCTCAAAGAGAAGGAGTCAGCACAGGAAGGGGCCCAACAGGGCCAACGCCTGCCGGGGTTGCGGAATGTGTATAATACTTACCGTGACCCTGGAACATAAAAGGCAATCAAAGGAACATGAGTGGGTTTTAGTCAGTAAGAGTCTGAAACGCCCTCCCGCCGCACCCAGGACTGGAGCAGTCATTGGATTATTTTCCACTCACCATAAAAAAAAAGACGGGTTGCACTCCGGGAGTGCCGGCAGAAGTGAAAACTTGATTATAGCTGTCTACTATCCATCCGTCTTACGCTTTTTCGATCAGGTCACGTGTCCTGACGCGAGTTTAAGATTTTATACCCATTACAGAAAAAGTGCTCAACGCCGCTAAAGAAGTTTTCACTTCAAAAACACATTCGCTCATTTATTTACGAGTGTGCCTTTGGCTCGCCTGCCCCAAGCCATTAGCAGGACCACTATATCTCTCTCTCTCTATCTACAGCAAGCTTATATTAAGCTGTTTCGCCAAGATTTTCCAACACTATTACTCCACGGGTTAAAATATAAACAAAGGACATTGCCATGCGTCCATACATTGTTTGCCTAAGAACCGATAGGGATGTGTTTTTTCATTTTTGGTTCTAAATAATATATGTTTTCGATTGAAACTAAATTAAAACTACGGACACTTGAGACTTCTAAAAGCCGTCAAAATACTTAAATAACAACATCATGTCACATCAAAAGTATCATCTATATTTTCGACCAATATATTTGCAGCGGCAGAAGTCTTTCCAAGACACTTATTGATGTTCCCTTTCTCTTTTACATGGAGCCAGAAGCTGATCCGCAATTTACACAAAATATAGGATAATTTTGGGAATCCATGTTAAATCTGCAATGTCCGTTTAATCTCTTGAAACCCACCGCCATGCCAGGTCGTCGTTCTTAGTAGGTCCGTACATCAGTCAATCACAGCCGGAGGTCGCTATTTCAAGAGGAAATCACAGTCCGTAGTTTAAGCGAAGTGGGTAGATAAAATCGGAAAGGAATAATAATAAAATGCAAACAACCAGATTACACAGAACCTGGTCAAATGTTGGCATCTGTCAATTCAATTGACGAAAAACAATAGACTAATATGTTGATCTTTTTTTCTAAACAAATGGCTTGTTCATTTGACACAGCGCTTTCAATCGCTTTAATGCCAATTTCACACGAGGGCAGAACAGTGGGCAGAACAGTACTGCTACTGTGTGAACGCACAAAACAGTACTGTTCTGTGCCAGCTTCTTAAAACGATGACTCGTAAATATTATAATTATGTTTCCCACAACCAAACTATATGACGAATGTAAAGTTTTAACCGTGAGGCAACTCTTTATCCTCCTACCTTTCTATAGAAAACCTTCTCATATATGGCTATTAAGCTGTACACATGCAATGGATTACTGTTACTTACCAATTTTTACATATAAAGGGTGTCCCAAAACTCAACGTCAAGCCGAAACGGGGTGACAGGATTGATCATAACCATCACGAGAAAAATCTGAAAAAAAATCTATCCCATGCAGTTTGAAAATTATGGGCATTTTAAGAAAAACCTAGAAATTTGATCAAACTGTACCATTTTTCGGTTATTGTGGTTATTATTTTTTATTTATGTTCATTTGAACTTTAGAAACGTAATCCTAAATAACATTTCTAGAATCCCAATAAAAAATAATGACACAATTGCCTTAAGTTCCCGAGGATTGAGACTATTTGTTAAACTACGAATTTAAAATTTTCAAGATTCGTCGACTTTGACAGGCCCTCCTATAAAAAAAATTTACTAGAGTGCCTTGGCAAGTAGCATTAAAAGTTGGCGCATTTAATCAGAATTCTAAAATGGTACAATACTTGTTAGTTCCATACAATAGAAAAGAGTAAAAAAAATAAAACCTCAAGTAACCCGATTTTTGCTATCAGATTTTACTCAGTTAAAATGTTTTTAATTCGCACAAGCTCTAGGTAGGTTCTTAATTTTAAGACAAAATGATGAGAGAGATGGATAATGGGTATGTTCGCCATGAGTGAGCGAGACAGATAGTGACGCCACTTTTACCAAAGTGAAAAAAAGTTAGTATAGTGTGCATGTTTGTGATTGTCAGTGTGTGTATATTAGGTGTTATACATATAATCAATTTAGTTTAAACCAATGGCTGAACCCTGTCTCTTAAGATACAGGCTAGACCTAGTTTAAGGGATAGAGTCCAATAATGTAGTTCTACATAATTATACAATATAATTCTAAACTGTTTAGTGTAAGCCTTTATGTATAGGTGCACTGTTCCATGTTTTATGAAATAAATACTTATTATTATTATAACTGTTCTGCCTCACTGTTCTGCCCTCGTGTGAAATGGGCATTATATATTCGTATTAAAACCTTATTCATAGATCAAGCGCTGAGAATATTGAGTTTTTCAATTTCGGTATACATACTTATTTTAATACTTGGCTGCATGAGCTACGTACGATACCTTAGTCTACTACTAACTTCAAATTAAATCAAAATATCTGACACCGGAGATTGAAACGAAATTGAGTTACTTTTATAATGTTTCTGAAATTAACACCTGTCCATTGTATTGTAATAGTCGTAAAGTACTTTATAAAAAAAAAAATACTATGACTATGACTATGACTATGACTATGACTATGACTACGACTACGACTACGACTACGACTACGACTACGACTACGACTACGACTACGACTACGACTACGACTACGACTACGACTGCGACTACGACTACGACTACGACTACGACTACGACTACGACTACGACTACGACTACGACTACGACTACGACTACGACTACGACCACGACCACGACTATGACTACGACTACGACTACGACTACGACTACGTAGACACGATAAAAATCTCACACACACTGATACAAGGTACAATTTTCCCGAAAATTGTACCTTGTATCAGTGTGTGTGAGATTTTTATCGCGCGTTCAATTGTTATCCGTCCTACGCTTTTTCGATCAGGGTCACGTGTCCTGACGCGAGTTTAAGATTTTATACCCATTACAGAAAAAGTGCTCAACGCCGCTAAAGAAGTTTTCACTTCAAAAAAAGTTCAACCAAACTGATTGGTAGATCCGAGCACGTAGGTTCGCTTATCTTCACTCAACTTATGTCACCCAAATAATTCAGCATTTCTGTGAGTAATCCATAGGTCTATAACCTTTTAATTAACAGTCTACCCGCGCGCGCGCAAGCGAGCGGTTGGTTTTTGCGCGAGACGGTGTATATCGGGGAATAATAATGTCCTCTGTGGTTAAATGTGCTAATTGCAATGTAGTGATTAGTGAAGTTTTGGCTTTCGTCCATAATAAAATATCTGTAATGGACGACGAAAGTATAAGCAGAATCTGTGCAAGCGCTTTCTCTGAAAGTGAAATTGTAAGGGCGAAGAAGTTGTTGTTCGAATCCCTACCGACAACAAAACGTAAAATAACAAGGAGGAAGGCGGGGAAGACTGGCCGAGACATAGACGACATCATCTGTCTGATCCGTGATACCGACTCTGACGACATCCCGGTCTTCGTGGCCCGCGACCTTGAGAAGTTACCCCCGGTTCTTTTCGATCATGTCGACGTGACGAGGCTATTGAAAGATATTGTTAAGCTACGGCAAGATCTCGACATGATGAAAGAGGACTATGCAACAGTTAAGCAGATGGATCAGCTGAGAAGTGAGGTGCAGCATATTTCATCAGGATGGTGTAATGTAAACTCCAGAAGAGGTGCATACGTCGCAAGACTCGCAAGCTTTGAGTGCGATAGTGGTCCCATGGGTTTGCCGCTACAGTGCAATGATGGCACTAGTGAATGCTATCAACATCAAACTATAGAATCTACTCCAAAATCCAATATTCACAATATTTCTGACCACAAAATATCTGAGGGTAGTAGTGAAATTACGCTGCAAAATAACCATAACGGTCCGACCATCGAACTACGTGAAGCGGCTACGATGACGCATGATACCGATCAGCTGATCGAGTCGTTCGTGTGTCCTCCCGTTCAGTCCGCGAAAGTGGCTCCACCGGTGTGCGGTGCGATCGTCGAGGCATCGCCGCCGCCCCTCGCGCGCCCTTCGTCCCCCGTGGCGGCTGGTGGCCGCAGTCCAGTTGTCCATACTGAGTCTCAATCGTCTCAATCACCGCAACTCGACACAGCCGTGGGACACATGGTCGAAAAAAATGGATCAGGCACCATCGTTTCTAAGCAGAAAACGTTGGCGGAGATTGTACGAGAAGGGAAATGGAAGACACAGGCCCGAAGCGAACAGTGGGTTCGTGTCGAAAAAAGAAGATCTCGAAATCGTTTCGTTGGGAAGCGAGGAATAGCGATTCCTGAGCCTGGGAGTAATTTTATGGCAGCGGAAACTAAGGTTCCTATGTACATTTATAATGTGGCAAAGGGTGTGTCCGTATGTGACATTAGTACCTATATTATGAAGAAGACTCACATTAATGTTAACATTGAAAAAGTAAATATGAAATTAGCGAAGGATTACGAATCATATAAAATATTCGTACCTAAAAGCTCGTTAGCAGTTTTTCTGAGTGATGATTTCTGGCCAAAAGGTGTAGCCTATCGTCGATTTATAAACATCATCAGACGTGATAAGAAAAATGTCCGTGAGACGAGCGAGAATATTGACATTTCAAAATAATGAATAACATTAAACTAATAAGTTTTAACTGCAAAAACGTAATGAGATCTGTGGAATGTGTACGGAAGATTTGTCGCTCGGCTGATGTTGTGGCACTACAGGAAACGTGGTTGCTGCCGCACGACCTCGGGTACCTGGCCACGATTGACGATGACTTCGCCTGCACGGGAACTTCTGCAGTGGATACGTCGGCCGGGGTCTTACGCGGTAGGCCGTACGGCGGAGTCGCCCGGCTGTGGAGAAAAGTTACGTTTCCTACGGTAACCGTAGTGAAGTGCAATAGTGTGCGTCTCGCCGCGATAAAAATCGAGCTTAGTGATCGTGCCGTTTTGATGTTTTCCGTGTATATGCCTACCGATGCCAATGAAAACTTAGTGGAATTTACGCAATGTCTTAGTGAAATGACAGCCATAATTGATAGTCATAATACGGAGTCGGTGTTTATGTTAGGGGACTACAATGCGCACCCCGGTGAGTTATTTGCTAATGAACTTTTATCTTTTTGTGCGGATCAATCGTGGTCCTGTGTAGACTTGGAACTGATGCCACCAGACAGTTTTACATTTGTCAGTGATGCACACGGTTGTCGGCGCTGGCTCGACCATTGTCTTGTGACTAGTGCGGCGCGGCACATTGTGTCCGCGGCCTCTGTGTTATATAATACTTATTGGTCCGATCATTACCCTGTGTCTATACAATGTAACTTTAATTTAGTGAAGCCTAAGTTTTGTTTACCAACTTTCAGTGAAAATAGAATAGTCTGGGGTGATCGTGACTCAACCCAAATAGCGAAATTTAATAGTGTATGTCACTCAAGACTGCGTGAAATTGATTTTCCGACAGAATTAAGAATCTGCTCGGACAAGATATGCTGTAACAAAAGTCATAAAATTTTATTAGATAGTATGTATGACAAGATTGTTTCTATACTGTCAGAAGCTGCTATATGTAGTTATACCGTTGTTGAAAAGCGAAGAGGTACATACATTACCGGGTGGAATAGGCACGTTCGCGGCGCTCATGAGAGGGCTCGGCTTTGTTTTCAGGCTTGGCTATACGGGGGTAAACCCGGAGCTGGCCGTCTTTATAATGATATGTGTGAAACTAGGCGGGCTTTTAAATCGAAATTAAAGTGGTGTCAGACTAACCAACAACAGATAAAAATGGACATTATAGCTGAGCTTCACTCAAATAAGAAATTCGGTCAGTTCTGGAAAAACACCAATAAAATGAATCACAAACCGGGCCTTCCCGTCAGCGTGGCGGGAGTGCACGAGCCGAGAGAGATTGCCACTATGTTCTCCCATCATTTTCAGGTGAAATCTCCTCTAGGGCCCGCGCGGCAGAAGCTCGATGCTAAGGAGGGTAGTGAGCGTAGTGTACGTTTTACTGCGAAGGAAGTGCGTGCGGTGATTAAGGGTATGGTGAGGGGTAAATCCCCAGGTCACGACAGCCTTAGCATCGAGCACCTGCAGCATGCAGGTGTACACTTACCCAGGGTTCTTTCTATGTTTTTTACCCTGTGTCTAGGCCATTCTCATCTGCCTGATAATCTGATGCGTACTATAGTTGTACCAATCATCAAAAATAAAACTGGTGATGCGTCAGATGTAAACAACTATAGACCAATCTCTTTAGCCACAGTGGTCGCCAAAGTGCTGGACAGTCTGCTGAGTCAGCACCTGGATAAGCACGTATCGCTAAACGACGCGCAGTTCGGCTTCAGGCCCGGCCTCTCCACCGAGAGTGCTATCCTGTGCCTCAAGCAGACTGTACAGTACTACACGAGTAGAAAGACCCCAGTGTTTGCATGTTATCTAGACTTATCGAAAGCGTTCGATCTTGTATCGTATGATATTCTATGGGGTAAATTAAGCGTTGAAACTTGTTTACCTAGAGAAATTAAGCTAATATTTATGCATTGGTATTACAATCAGAAGAACTTTGTAAGATGGGCTGGCTCTCGCTCGGATGAGTACAGGTTGGAATGCGGGGTGAGGCAGGGGGGACTGACCTCCCCCACGCTTTTCAACTTGTACGTCAACCGACTGCTCGATGAGCTCAGCAGCACCGGCATCGGGTGTCATATAGATGGAGTGTGCGTGAATAATATCAGTTACGCGGATGATATGGTGTTGCTGAGCCCATCGATTGGTGCCTTGCGAAAGCTGCTAAAAATTTGTGAGTCTTACGCGGTGGCCCACGGGCTCAAATATAACGCGACAAAAAGTGAAATAATGATTTTCAGACCGGATAACAAGCGGTACACATTCGTTCCGATTTTCACTTTATGTGGTACAGCTCTAAACAAGGTCGAGAAATTTAAGTATTTGGGCCACTGGGTTACCGAGGACCGTAAGGATAGTGTGGATATCGAAAGGGAGCGCAGAGCGCTGTCTGTCCGTTGCAACATGTTAGCCCGCAGGTTTGCACGGTGCACGGAGACTGTCAAAGTTGCGCTTTTCAAAGCGTACTGTCAGTCTTTTTACGCCTGCAGTCTGTGGGTTGACTTTACGCAGCGGACATATGGCGTTCTGCGCATTCAATACAACAACGCGTTCCGGGTGCTGATGGGACTGCCGCGCCACTGCAGTGCCTCCGCGATGTTCGCGGCGGCGGGGACAGACGGCTTTGCGGCCATCATGCGTAAGCGGTGCGCGTCAGTCATGCGCCGCACGCGCGACAGTCCCAACACCATCCTGAGCGCGCTGGCGGACCGGTGGGACTCTCCGATGTTGGCTCGCTGGATACGGCTGCATGCAGTCGTATAGTTATATGCCATCATCGGGAAGTCCACCCGGACCTGCCACTTTCTTTTACGAAATTTATTAAAAATTTACTAACACTAGTTTGTAAGCTCGAAACTGTACTAACATATATGGATGTAATCGCAAGATGAATCTGAAATAAATGATTTATTATTATTATTATTATTATTATTATTTATCTTTAAACTTTACGTTACTCGGGACCCTGGGGTCCCGGACCTTTGAAAGGCGTACGAGGGGCCGAAGCCAACTCGCAGAGGCCCCTTAAATAAAGCTTTATAATATGAAGTGGGACACCAACCGGCGATTATCCCTATATGCACCACTCAAGTGCACCTAAGGTCAACCCCCGGTTGGTGGTGGTCTATTGCAGGTCATGAAATAAAGAAAGTATTGGACTATGGGTTTGGGTTGCTAAGATGGATTACTTATCTGAAACTATTGAATGGCTATGGCCCCTGCCTAACCAATGCTTGTATACACGGATAAGAAGGCAGGGGGTGACTTGCACACTCAGTAAATGGGCCCCCGAAAACGGCCGCTAGCACATAGTGACGTAGCGACAAGGGGGCAACATATATCGAGGTGCTAGAGGAGTGGAGAGGTATTCCACGGCTATCAGGACAATCCCGGAAGTACGGTCAAGATCCCTACCAGCATCTTACTGGAATACTTCCTTCCCCCGAGCAAATTTGCTCTTGCGAATTTCCACTCAAACCAGCCAATTAAGGCAAGAGTGAGGTGGGAGCCTTGTTCCTCGTCAGAGCTCACTCTGGCCGGCCAGTTAAGGCAAGCCAGAGATGAAGAACAAAGGGTCTCCCAGGAGGTCAGGTCCACGGGGTCGCTACTGCCCGACAGCTCGCCACAAGCTGCCCTGCGGGTTTATTATTATTATTATTAACAATCTGTCAAAAGTAATGAATCAAATTTTATTTTAACAAATCATTTTTATGAGCATTGTAGTTTGAATTAATCATAAAAAAGTAACGATACATCAATGTAGATTTCATTTAATAAAAGTTAGACTTATTGAAGGTTTCGTACAAAAAGAATTAATATTTATTTCAAATTTATAATTTTTGTAAACTCGAATAGTATTTTTTAACCAATTTACAAAATTAACGGCCTTTATATCATTTTATAATATATCGTATAGGTACATAGATGCAATTACATAGCATTACAGAACCAGAGTTAAAAGGATTACTTCAATCTTCACAAAAAAATCTATCTAATCCAATGACAATATGTTCACTTCAAAAGATATAATCCTTTAGGCTTAGAGACGCTTAGCAATCTAAAAAAAATCGTACTTTCTACGTTCATATTCATAGTAAAGAAAGAGAATCTAGCGACTTAAGATATCCCCTCTCCCCTATGAGATGGGATATCTTAAGAGATAGGTACACAATATAATATCGTAAAATTGGTTATATTGATATTTGTTATACTAGGTATCGGTTTAGTAACTTTATTGCACCATCTTTATTGGGATCAATAATAACGGATACTCATATTTTAATTTGGGTATATTCAATAAAAAAAACATACAATTTTCACCACGTCATGTTATTAGAGAATATTTGTCGCATATAGTTAGCTAAGTTTCAGGTGGATCTCTAATATAGTAATACGTATTATGAATTCTCAAGAACATTTTAAATATTATTGTTTTGTTCTGTGCTTTTTGATGCTATCAATTAAGTCCTAAAAGCCAGAATCAACAATAGCGTCTACCAAAAAAAGCACCGCAAATTAGAAGCTCGACGCCACTCGTAGCAACGATTTACCTGTCTTGGAGCCCGCAACGAAATTAATCAGAAAATAAGAGCGGAAGAGTGTAATTTCCACGCCAATATTATTTTGTTAATCATAATTCTCTTTTATATATTTTATTATTGCTAAAGGTACTTACCAAAACGGAATGAGTCAGCGTCTCACAATATTGTTTTTTACTGTCACTGGGCACTAAAAGTTGTATCTTTATGTAATTCACTTCACAACAACAATTACCACAAACACCACAGGCTACCATTATTCAGTAAAGTACACTCAAAGCACACTCATACAGATTACATTGGCTAAGGATGTTCCTTGTCATATTTAAATACTGACATAGATCAGGCTGCCACTAAACAAATCAATCGACAATCATCTTGGCACAATCTAAGCAAACAACGACAAATGAAACAAACGTAACTGCGACCAACCGCTCATTATTCTATTGCACAAATTACTGTCAAGAGACGCGTGATGTTTGGCGGTCAATCAATTAATAGTCGAGGAGGGTAGATTTATAAAATATTAAAACTACCCTCATTTTCTTTAAACCTTCGAAAACACGTGATTTGAAACACAATATAAAGACAATAGCAGCCCGACAGACAGCTGTCGGTTGGTCGTTGAAAGGTCAAAAGCGGTGTATTTTCAACAGTTATATAATATGTACCTCATGTCAGTTACATAATATGGACCAGGCCTGCGTCGACGGCGTGTTAGTGTTCCACGCGCGCCTCAAAGAGAAGTCATCACAGGAAGGGGCCCAACAGGGCCAACGCCTGCCGGGATTGCGTATGTTTATAATCGTTACCGTGACCCCGGAACATAAACGGCAACCGAAGGAACATGAGTGGGTTTTAGTCAGTAAAAGTCTGACACGCCCTCCCGCCGCATCCAGGACGGGAGCAGTCATATGATGATTTCCCACTCCCCAAAAAAAAAATGTTCAATAAAAAAGAAAACTAGCCAAATGCGAGTTGGACTCGCACACGAAGGGTTTCGTACCATTATCGGCAAAAAACAGCAAACAATTACGTTTGTTGTATGGGAGCCCCCTTAAAAAAACATTTTATTTTATTTTTATTATTTGTATAGCGGCTACAGAAATACATAATTTGGAAAGGTTGTAATTGTTTAGTTCTTGAGATTATATAAATTTGAAAACCTTATTAAATGTAATAAAAATTAAAACTAAAAGTTTTTTTTAGAAAAATAATAAAATCCTAGATCAAAAATTGGTATTTCAGTCCTTTAGGTGCTTCCCTAAAAACTAAATTCATGAATATAATCAAACGTCAGTTCGATTTGATCGCAACGCGTCAATCGGCAATTCCAAATTGATTTTCCATCTCCGTTTCCGTGTCACAATATCGTTTAATTCGGCGGGTTTCCTTATAATTTTGATTAATACTTCGTTATTAAGACTTTAAGCTTACAAAATTACTATTTAAGAGAAAGATAGGAGGCGATTTACCTGATTTGTTAATGACTTCATTTAAGGTAATGTAGGTCAATTGCCATCCACTTACCCTTATATTCACGCTTGCGGTTACCACAGTAAGCGCTGCTAAATTTAGCGTTACTTCGCCTTAACATAACTGATGTTGGTTTTCGGCGCAGGTATAACATTTACACAGCAGGCAAGACTAGGAACAATATCATAGAACAAACTCTTGAGGTTAGTTCATTAGTGCTTAAATGGTAGACGGGAGCAATAATGGCTCTTCAGCAGGTAACTACCTTTTGTGTTTCGTCTGATTCCCACTAAAGTAGACAATGAGGGAATACTTTCATACTAAAATAACATTTAGGTGACCCAGTTCCTTAAAATAATATCTTAAGGTGAGGAACCCTAATGAAGTTAACCTTTACTTGGCTTAAGATCGAGTAAGTAAAAGAAACAAAGAAGCCTTGAGGCGGTATTAGTTATATGTGCTAATGTGAGACTCTCTCTAAAGGTTCTTAGATCTAACTTGGGTATGTTCCTTCCTTTCAAAGTTAATAAAAGGTGGCTACACAGGCTTGCAGTTGTGCATTTTAAACTGACATAATACAGCTCTATTTGGAATAAATAGTATAAAATGTAATATGTGAGATATACTATTGTTCAGTAGTTTTGGGTGTATGTTTTTGGCTGTTAAATTAGTTAGCCAATTATTTTTTGTAGATATTTATATAGTAACTGAACCAGTAACTGATGACAAAAATGGTAAATAAAATATGATGAGAGCAACACTGGGGAAAAAGGATTAAAATGTTTTGATACTTGTATTTTTCCCCTAAAAATGTATCACACTTATTGTTTATTAATAATACTAATATTATAAAGAGGAAAGATTTGTATGTATTTTAGTTTGCTACTCTTTCACGCATTAACTACTGAACGGATTTTGATGAAACTTTACAGAAATATTACAGAATATTAAAGCATTATCGCCTATGTCTTATGAGTTACCTATTAAATATCAGAATAAGACATAGGTGATAATTTGTGCCGTTTATTCAACAGTGATGTTTGATTAGTTGTATTTTTCTATGAGCCGATGAGACGATTGAATAAGATTCGGTACAGATATAGTCTGGAAGTGACCCAAGAAAGGACATAGGGTAGTTTTCGTCCCGGAAATCCCCCGAGAACGGGAATGAAGTCGCGGGCAAAAGCTAGTATAAAATAAATTAAGATAAACCCAATCTATAATATAAGTACTTAATTTACACAACAAAAATGAAAGAAATGGTTATTTGCTTTGTGATTATTTTGAATTTTATATTTGGTATCCCAGTTTGTTTCGGGCATTGACTATGGTAGTGATCGTCACATAAGGCAAGTCAATCGTCTTTATATGCTTTGCGCTGTAGCAAGGTGCGGGTGGCAGCTGTCTAAATGACGTTGACATCAGTCAGTACCACATGACTAGGGACGATATGCAATTCACTTTATCGCTATCGACACTACGAAAATTAGGGTGATATTCAGTTTTGTGCTATAGAGGAAAACTTTGAATGTTTGTTTGTTTGATTGTAGTGAATAGGCTTTAAAACTACTGGACCGATTTTAATAATTCTTTTACAAGAATTATTAAAATCAAAATTAAATTAAATTATATAAATAAGAATTATTAATTATTATTAGAATTATTTGTTTTTTGTTTGTACTATTACAAGAGGCCATCAACAATGTTCAACCTGAAGACTGGCCGAAGGTCGTGAATAAAGTAAAAACGGACATTATGTCTGATTGGGATCGCGACATACATATTGACAATATAATTGAGTCATCGTTAATAATATCCGTCACAGATTCAGATGATGAATCAAGTGACTATTCCGATGGTCATGACTTTGATATGAGTTCAGATGAATAAAATTTATTTTTCCGCTCGCAGCGGCTCGCAAGCCAAACTGTGATTACATCGCCTGTTCAGGAATCTAGCGCTGAACGTGAGCAGCATCTTTCTGATATGCAATAAAAACAAATCCCTTCTTTTGGCAGTCGGGAAATAAATCATAGCACTCAGTACTAACCGAACCACAGTCATAATTTCATCACAAGTTAAAAAAATGTTTACCGCCCAACGAAGTGGGCACGGATCAGCTAGTATTATTATATATAATATCGACATTCCATCGTAGCAGGACATCCCATCACTAATTACGTCGAAGGCGTTACGTTATACGAATAACACATTGCTTAATTTTTAACCCAAATTAATTTTATTTGTGGTTTAGTGCATTCTGGTAGGGTTGAAATTAATTTACTACAGTTATTAATGATTTAGTGTATTAGAAATGTGGTACAGCAGAACTACTAAAGTCATAATTTATAAAACACTGCAACTTTCTTAAGTGAAATGAAATGTTATTGAATGTGTCACCCGCACCTTGCTACAGCGCAAAGCATATAGGCGGCTCATGTGAATCTGACACCAAAGCAACTGCCGTCTTCATCTGCCTTCTGCAATAATTCATCGCATAGTATTAGTACACGCCCCTGTAATAAGTCAAAGTTATATGTTACGCAATATATACACATAAGATAAACTCATATAAATGGATATGAAACAATGTATCAACTTTGGCGAGTCATACTAACCAGTCAACGTAAGCACGCGGTCTAAAATCGAAAATTGTGTGTAAGCTACACCTTCTTCTTTACCAATTTATCAGTACAAATTATAAACAGTGCTTCTGGATTGTGACCGCGGTGGTTTCTTAGTCATTCTTTCACTTTTTACTAAAGATTTCATGAAAATAACTTCAACTTCAACTTTTATATTTGATGGCAATCCACCGAATTTTCGGTGATTTCTGCCAATGTCCAGTTTGAAAATAATATTTCAGTTTAAATGACAATTGTACGGTTATTAAATTACAGTATGGAGATCATACACGTGTTCTTATAACCAAGAACACGAGATGACTCATGAAAATAACAAATGTAAACAAACAAACGTAATGTCACTTGACAGATGACATGACAATAATCTATACATATAATAAAATCGTAGGAAAGTCAAAACTGTACATTGAATATTTTTTTAAAAGAATACTTGAGGCGTGATCTACAATCGATACCGAAGCCAAAAATATAGTTTTTAGAATTTTTGTCTGTTTGTCTGTTTGTCTGTTTGTTTGTTTGTTTGTTTGTCTGTATGTATGTCCGGGATAAACTCAAAAAGTACTGCATGGATTTAGTTCAAATTTTGCAGGGATATTACTAAGAGGTCGGGTCAAAACATAGGCTACAAATTATCACGCTATCACCTACGGGGGAGGAGCTGGAGCTTTCACGCTGACGACGTCGCGGGCAGCAGCTATCTTCGGAATCACTCAACGGATTTCAATGATTTTTTTGTTGTTGTATAGGTATTAAGTCTGGGCGTCATATAGGCTATAACTTACCCTGGAAATTTGAACTTCTGGTGCAGGACCGCAACAGACCAGCTAAACTATAAGAGATACAAAAATGGTATCATAGCAAAAATTGCTTCACGTGATAAGCAGTTTCTGTTTAAAGAATAAATATGAAGATCTGGAACAACTGAGGTGGAACTCCATGAGCCCAGCTAAACTATAACATATATAAGTATGACGTCTTAGCAGGAGTTGTTCAGCTTGATGAGCACTTTCTGTTGACGTATACAAACTGAAGATCTGAAACATCTGTTGTGGACTTCCATGAGCCCAGCTACGTACACTATACCGAAGATATATAAGAATGACGTCTTAGCAAGAGTTGTTCAGCCTGATGAGCACTCTCTGTTGATGCATAATATTGAAGACCTAGAACCAACACCTAATGTGGAACTCCAAGCACCCAACTACACCATAACACATTAAATAAGAATGACGTCTTAGCAAAGTTGTTCGGTCTGATAGGCATTTTTTGGTTTATAAGATCGAAGGTTAGAAAGATCTGATGGGGCAATCAAAGCTATCACTGATTTCAATGTATAAAATAACTTAAGCTGGGAGCTTCATTTTCCACACATTTTCCGGGAGCAGCCTTTATCGAGTGGAGGTACCACTCGATGAAGGCGGAGAAACATGCATACAAACAGGTCGAACAGAGAACCTACTTTTTTTAAGTCGGTTAAATCCATTAGTGTTATATTCCCCAGAGTGTAACGAACACTTTACTGAAAATCGCATCAAAATCGGCTCAGCCAAACACCCATACAAACAGGTCGAACAGAGAACCTACTTTTTTAAAGTCGGTTCAATGATGATGGTCATTTCTTCATCAATTTCATGTTTTTAGTACTGAATAAACATTGACTGTTAATACTTTTGTTCGGTATTTATCTGTGTGATTATTGCTTTGTAAGTAATATAAATGTTCATGTCATTGTAAACCTAATTATGATGATGATGATGATGATGATGACAGTCCCAGTCGCATGCGTCATCTGTTTGCCGTCATTTTGGTGTTTTGTGGAGTTGCGAACCCGGTAGCTTTGTGGGAGAAGTACCGCCATCTTCTGTTCGAGGATTTTTTACGAGCTTTGAGGCGTGCTGCTGAAGGTGAAATCGAAGCAACTGATAAACGCATGCTGAACACCTGTCTCAGTTCTCTTCAAGATGTGGTCGTTTCAATCGGCGGTAAACCACTGGTAGAGTACGGGTTGCGAGCTCTCAGATCATTACCACATCAAGACCGTGGAAATCGGGAGTACACCGCCGAAACCAATTACGATTCGGGTTTAATGACCACTATCCGAAATTACCACGTCACTAGGTTCACCTCAGAGCTAAAACAAATATATGACACTGTTCTGGAAAGCATTGGGCCCGACCAGGGTAAAATGTTTTTCTTGGATGCTCCTGATGGAACAGGGAAAACATTCATTATCACTGGTATCCTTGCAGAGGTCAGGACGCAAGGCAAAATTACCATTGCTGTAGCATCGTCAGGAATCGCTGCTGCGCTGCTTTCTGGTGGCAAAAACAGCGCATGCCATGTTCAAAATACCCATAGATTTAGAAAGCGCCGAAATGCCTGTTGTGGGGTATCCCGTAACAGTGACAAGGGACATGTGCTCAGGGATTGCTCTCTGATCGTATGGGATGAGTGCACGATGGCTAATAGGAAAGCAGTGGAGGCCATGAACAGAAAGAACTCTGCAGGACAACCGCAGGAATGAACACTTGATGGGTGGTGTTACAGTTCTGTTCAGTGGCGATTTCCGGCAAACACTCCCTGTGGTGACGCGGGGGTCTAGGGCTGACGAGGCGAATGCTTTGTTGAAACGATCTTCGTTGTGGTCACAAATTCATAGGCTGCGCTTGACCATCAATATGCGAGCTCAGCTCGGTGGCAAACCACGTGCTCGAGAATTCTCAGATGTCCTTTTAAGTCGGCGAAGGCACTCCACCACTGTAGGAAAGAGGTGAACAGGTGGTGCTCCCAGAGTCTCTCGGTAGAGTGGTAGCCTCCTTAGAAGAACTCATTTGTTGTGTGTATGGGGACATCAGTCGAATACCAAACCAACAGAATTCTTGGGTGTGACAGCGAGCCATTTTAGCACCCAAAAATGATCAAGCTGCAGCCATCAACGAACGCATTTTCTCGAAAATTGAGGGAAACGAAGTAGTATAAACGTCCATAAACACTGTAGTCGATCAATATGACGCTACACATTATCCCGTAGAATTCCTAAACTCCCTTCCATTTCAAGCGCGTGCAGTTCCCTGTAAGTGAGTGAGTTCGCCATGACTATCAACAAGTCGCAGGGGCAGACGCTGAAGGCTGCGGGTGTCGACCTCAGGACGAGCTGCTTCTCACACGGGCAGCTGTACGTCGCTTGCTCCCGCGTCACGAGTCCTGATTCTCTGTATATTTTGACTGCTGAGAGCAAAACTACAAACGTAATTTACAGAGAAGTTTTGTGACAATTCACAATCGTTAATATTTTTTTATATCGTGGAATGTAAAAAAAATTGGTCAAGCCCGTGTCAGGCCACGCATAGACTAGGGTTCCTTAACGAAACACATCGCATTAACAAATTAACAACGATTTCATCTGAGCCATTATAGCTTTCTTTTAAGGTTCAATCCAAGGACTACCATCATGTTTTTTTTTTGGACCAGCCGTTTAAATTTAAGTGAGGAGGGAGACTATTTTGACAAAAAAACGCTTGAACGTTAAATATCTTTTGTTGTTTGTCTGTATGTATGTCTGGGCTAATCTGTAAAAGGACTGCATGGATTTACTTAAAATTTTGCATGAATATTACTAAGAGGTCAGATTAACATAATTATAAGCTACATATTATCACGCTATCACCTACGGCGGCGGAGCTGAAGCCTTCACGCAGACAACGTCGCGGGCAGCAGCTAGTACCATATAAAAATCATTACTTGTTTTACTTTTTTTTTGTCATGAGTAACTGGTACACCTATGGTATTTTTTTAGAGCTTGGTTATTCATAATCTTGCACTCTTGATAAACATGTCGCAATCATTTTGTATGAATCTACCGCTTTCACAATTCCCGTCATTTTATACAACATGTCCCGGAATAAATGCACACCACTAGACACCCCAATTAGAATATTATGTTATAATCATAATACATACACTGATTTTTTATTATTATGTTTTAAACACTGCTTTTTTAATAAATTAGTTGTGCAGATTGTGGGAGAAAATTATAGTCACATTACAAATCTACGCATGCACACAGTCGCACTTGCATAAGGGTCTAGCGTAGTAAGTATTTCATCCATTTTAGTTTGTTTTGACTGTACAGCGGAAGTGTGACAGCAGTTTACGTAGTTTTAATTATTTTTGGGATAAAATATTACCTACATTAAAAAGAACAAAAATCGATTCAGTAAACGATTCTGAACAAACTATTTTCTCAAATTCAGTTACACATTGTATACAGGGTAAACTGCGAGGCTTATGTAATATGCCGAAGACAAAATTTTAGGACAATCTGACTCGGTTAGGTTTGGATAGAAGGCGTTTTTTTTTAAAACCTCCCAGAAATCCATCCACATCAACAATTTACGCCGTATGTAAAATGCCGAGGCATTATGTAAACGGTTGATTCGTACAAAGTTCTTTCTAAATAAACACTGTGACAATAGATATAGCGCAGTGAACTACTTCCTACAAAAAATAGTAAAACTCAGTAAGGCTACAACCAATATTTTGGTAACAATGCATATTTCGACGTTTATGGATAGCTACAACTTTTCCTTGGATTAAAGCTAAGCATGAATGTGCGCCATTTATTGGTAAAAAGCAGAACATAGAGTCTCATCATGCAATTGTAAAATTAAGTTTTTTATTACACCTCCACACTGTCCTTGTGTGACATATTTCGTCGCAAAATTCTAGACTGAATCGTTTCCCCGGGACTCATCAAGCTTGCCTCAACGCTTTTCTTGTCGTTACCACTGTTGATTCTCACTTTGAGGCGTGGTCGGAATCGAATGGCATAATTTTTTTGTTTGTTTTTATCTTCCGATTATTTAATTAAAATGCATTTTTTTTTGTAAATATTGCATGAATAAATCAACCTTTCTTCAGCGACAAATGAATAGTAATAAAGGAGGACAATGAATCAAGTAATCCTACAGGTGTGTTTATCGTTGTTCGTGCAAAAATACTTATGTTGCGGAGTATTTCCATCTCTTACACAAAACCCGGTCGTTAGTGTCCCCTTGAGCCCTTATCCCATAACTTTTGAGGCGACAAAATTATGTAAGACCGAAAACGCGAAGAAAAAAGTCGGTGAAAAAATGTCGTAAACTTAAAATCGATTCCTCTTTGTTTTTCTAATATAAAAGTTTGGAAATTAAAGTTTATTGAATTAGGAATGGCTTTGGGGACGTCGGATTGACTTCGATTCTCATTTGTGTGGTTGACACGCGATCGAAAATGGATTTAATTTTTGTTTCTAGAAAAGTCTTGGAAAATGGAATCGTGGATTCTATCGTGATTAGAATATGGTTTGTTCTTGCATGTATAATTCTTTGATTTCAGCCCCGTTTTTAAGGGAGGTTATGATTATTTCAGTGTTCGTAAAAATGTCTTAGACAATACATTTATTGTGTTCTTATCTAAATAGTTAATTATCTACAATTACAGTTATCGCTACAATAGGTAGTTACTAATGACACAAGTACAACATCTCGGGTACAATGTAATTCGCTTAGCAAACACCTATATACACTGTGCTTGAGTGTCGCCATAGTTAGTTACCTGCCTTAGTAGAAACACAATTTGTTACTGTTCTAAGCTGTACACTGTCGTATTTACCTAGCATTAGCTTGACTACATTAGTATTGGACTTCCCGACATTCTCCTAATGCGAACACTTTAGTGTTTATTCGTGCTAGCTTTTCCATTGCTTTGTGTTGGCAATAACAGAGAATAATGATCCATTATTTGTTTCGTATTTAAGCTTGCTACATATAAAAATAGATTTCTTTATAAAACAGTAATTGGTGCCAGACAAGACTCTTTGCGATGTACCTGTGGCGACATCTACCAATCTACCAATTTGTTAAATCCGTACAATTAGCTAACGAAGGATTACAACCTACGCAACTTAAAATAAGACAATAGCAGCGCGACAGCCGGCTTTTGCTTGGTCGTCGGTAGGTTAAACAAACTTAAAAGACAGGATTAACCTTTCAACTGTCTTTGTTTTTCTACAATCATGTGTCTCCAATCATGTGTGCTCGAAAGTTAAGGAGTTTACACAGATCTAGAGTTACGTCATATCCACAAGCAACGTCTTCAATATAACTTCAGAGCTTAACACCATTAGGTACATAGCAAGAACGCAATTCCACTAACAACGATAACAATCTAATTGTAGCAACACATAGCGAAACCCTATTGTGCGAGCGTCGCCAATACTTAACCCTAAAAGAAAGCGACGACTATTCTTTTGTTCAAAGAAAACCTAGCAACTTCAGGATGCAATTTGGCGTAGTGCAATTGCACTTAACGAGTCGACTCAGAATGAGATTATACTCGACACCAGCAAATGGCGACAATTGGAAGATTCATTTACGCCTTCCAAATGGGTTCGCGAGCTCTATTTGGGTTATTCACAATAGGGATAAAGATAGTGAATTATATTCTCGGATTATGAAAACTTTGCCAACATTCTGTCTGGAATGCAAAATGTGAAAATTAAACTGGTCTTGATTATGTACTGGGTCATTTTATTTAGTTTTATGACCGTTTTCTATGTTATAACTTTACGCTAGCTACACTGTTGTTGGATGTGAGACAACCACGTTTTTTGTAAAGCTTACAAAACCGTTGGTCTCATTGTCATACGTAGATCTTCAACAGTAAGTGTGGCAATTTGCCTTACTTCGGGATATTGTGTTACCCCGTAACTAGGTTGTGGAGGTCTGGTAGTTAGTCACTTAATGGTGATACTGGTGTTTAGTTAGACTGGATGCCGATCTCGACATAGGAAAACGGTTGTGCAAATGGTCATGATCTTTACACTAGCTTCAGTGTTTGATTAGTAGGACTACCAGACCTATTGATATCAATTAGTCACATTTTAAATCTCAGTTTAAAAAAGATTTTCCTAAAACGTGATTGATAATGTCTAAGGTAACCAAGAAAGTATATTTAAAAGTCAGCTCCTTTGGCCCTTGAAAAATTGAGCTCCTTTTCAAGAGAATATTAGTCACGTAAAATACCTAATTCCTTAGAAAATAACGCTACCGGTCTCTATTATCCGTTGGATCGTTAAGGAAGCAGTCTACAAAAGCGTTTGAGACGGGCCTATGTGAATTATTCAAATATATTCATATGTCGGATGGAAAGCCATGAGACGTGTAAAGGTGTGCATAAATTTACTAGAACACAATTTAACGGTAATTTTATAAGGCATAAAAATTTATGTGCAAAATCGTAATGTTGGATTATGTGGCAAACATTCGGCACTTTGATGTTTTTCATTAAATAAGTACTTGATATTGCATGCATTAACCCCGTATTTATTGTGGTGAAACCATTCGTTTATCATTGTACAAAACAAAAACAAACAGTAATTTATTTGAATGTAACAATAGGCTTAATTAAATGCAAAGTCTCAGTAATCAGTACGTTGGTCAAACAAAACGAACTCACAAAAACAAAGGAACGTCGACTACCCGCAATGAAAAGCATTCATCAAGTGAAAAGTCAGTTGGTGACAAAAAGTAATGCTGAAAATTTAGCAATATGAATAGACGAAACAGCTAGTCTGCATCTTAGAGGCAGTAGACCCAACCGTGCGTTGACAAAAGGACAATGGACAAAAAAATCTCCGGAATATTTTCTTCGCGTCATTTTCTCTCATAATAAGTATTCTTTTGAAGAGAATCGTTGGCTCAATGAGCACTGGCGTAAAACGTCGCAACGAGACTTGATAATGTAAGTTGCCGCTTAGAGGGGCTTATTAAAATTGAATCACCCTCTCAAATGAGATCTTCACGTATCTCGAGAATTCGTTGACTCGCGCCGGTTTTGGTCGAGATTTCCGACGGTTATCAAAAGATATGGTGGCTTTGTTCGCTACCCAATGGATAGAGGATGCCATGCCGTCACGATATGATATTAAAGTGAAAATAGGTTTCTTAAGGATTTGTCGACAATAGAAAAATACCTTATATATTTAGGAAAAAAATATTTTTATTTGTAGTGAACAATAGGATTAAATGGAACCCTATTTGGTCTTTAGCGTTCTATGTATAATCACTTGCTTTGTCTGCGTCTTCGTCTGAGTGATTGTCGGTTATTGCCTTCAAGTTAATTCTATATTTTTCATCAAATTCGGTTCACTGGTTTAGCCATGAAGCTCATGGCTAAACCAGTGAACCGAATTTGATGAAAAATCTTGCATTTATAATTATGGACAGATTAAGCCAATTAAAATGTACTGAGTAACTTACTTGAGAGTAATTTATAGACCCGTAAGGAATTTTCCGTTTTGTTCGAGACCACAAATGCTAAGACAATTTTAAAGATGTGCCGCGTGAAAAGCTTCTATTATTTAACTTGAAAACATTTCAATTAAGTAAAAGCAATAACCATAAGCAGAATAATTGAAACAGTACTTATTTTTTATCCTGTGTTTCAGACTGAAAACATTTTTAATTGTTATTGTAAAAGTTTCCCCACATAACATTTTAATTAACACTCGGGTATTTTACGCACATTTTTTATTTTTGGAATAGTTTCACAAACAATTTAAAACAATGGCTATTTTAAATATGAGAACAAACAAAAAGTTATCCATCACAGTAGAAATGGCTGGGGTTGACAAATTCATGTATTTTGTGTAATATTTCATCGGTCTGACAGCAGATAAAAGTTCAAACAAACTGTTATAATAATATTAATAAAATAAATATTTCGTGGTTTTAGAGTGTGGTGTAATTCATAAAATATGGAGAAAGGCTTAAGTTACATTTATATATAATCCGATTCAATTAAGAAACGGAAAGTCAATGACCTCTAACTGTCAAAATATGATATGCCTGGAAAATACGGTTTGCAAAGATTTACTTTTTTATGTGTCATAACTTTTTGGTCAGTTGATTAACTAAGACTTATGAAATCAATCATGAATCAATTTAAATGTAAGTTAGCCATGATAAACGGTTAAGAGCACTTGAGTTAGAATTTTTACATTTCAAAATTCATCGAGGTGAGAATAATATTGTAAATCCAATATGTTTTTCTCTCACACTATTACTATAACAAAGTGTGAACATAGATTGAATTAGGTTATCGTACAAATGAGGCAACACCGTTACCTATATGGAAATTTCCACTCAGAATGGCTGGGAAATATTCTAAGATAAGGCAAAATCTTTTAAAAATTCCGCATCCTCTTTAGGGATATGACCCTATCTGCAGAAAATTCTGTGTTATCTCAATGTTCTTCGTTGCATCTTAGTACCCCATTTTGTTAGTTGGAAATCAATAAACCTCTACATTGTCCGATTTTGCTTAGATACAACTTGTTGATAATATATTTGTAATCCTAAATACATTATCTTTGCTCTGATTTTATTTTATAGAATAATTTTCATTACCAGCCTATCATTGTCTCACTGCGTGGCAAAGCTCTATTTTCATAATATAGTAAAGGCATGATCAATTGGTTCATGCTTAAAATTAAACTGGTGATTTCAGATTTTCATACTAATTTAAAATATCTGGTTGTCCTCACGATGTTATCCTTCACCGATATCAGTGATGTCGAGGTGATAACGGAGGGTTAAGTAAAACTTAGAAAGTATGTACTTAGAAATTTACATTGGGTTCCGGCGCGGTAAATCTACCAATGACGCGGTACATGAATTGGTTAGCTCGGTCATAACGAACTTGGATAAGAAGAGGAATTGCCTGACGGTGTTTCTGGACTTGGCAAAAGCCTTCGACACAGTTTCTGTTCCACACTTATTGCACAAAATGGAAAAAATGGGAATACGGGGTCTTCCCTTAAACTTATTTCAGGACTACCTTTCTAACCGGAAACAGCAAGTTAGAATTGATGGTATGGTAAGTAGCGAAGAGCCTGTTACCTTCGGGGTGCCTCAAGGCAGTATACTCGGACCGACGCTCTTCTTGATCTACATCAACGACCTCTGCCAGTTTCACCTTAATAATGGTCAAATTTTTACTTTCGCCGATGACACAGCTCTCTTCTTTAGTGGTGACAGCTGGGAGGGGGTCTTTGGTGTGGCTCAGGAGGGGCTAAACGGGGTTGTTACTTGGTTACATAATAATGTGCTGACTCTCAATGTCACGAAAACCAAATACGTGGCATTTGCACATCGATCGAATGTCCTACCCCCAAACTCACTGTCAATAACGGCTCACACGTGTTTGTCAACCTCCCAGCCTTGCGTATGTCCTACTCTCCAAAGGACAGATAAAATTAAATACCTTGGAGTTACATTGGACCAATTCCTCAGCTTCAAACCACATATAGATGTCCTGGTATCGAGATTGCGCAAACTCATTTACATATTCAGGAGTCTAAAACATGTAGCCAACCGTCATACCATCAAGATGGTCTACTATGCCTTGTGTCAATCGCTTATTGACTACTGCATCATCTCCTGGGGAGGTGCTGCTAAAACGCACTTGATAGAGGCGGAAAGAGCTCAACGTGCCATACTCAAGGTTGCTGCGGGTCTCCCCTTCCGATTTCCTACAGCCGACTTATACAAAAAGTGGGATGTACTGTCTATAAGACAGACTTTCGTTCTGCATACAGTCCTCAAGAAGCACTCGCAGCTAGTTTATGATTCGGATCGAATGAAAGATAAACGACGAAAGTTCACTGTATGCAGTACAGCATTTTTCCGTTTACGCCAGTCTCACAAGTTTTACTGTTACCTAGGGGATTATCTGTATAATGTTATTAACAAGGGTCTAAATATTTATTCTCTACGCAAACACAGTTGTAAGCAAAAAGTAACTGACTTCTTGAAAACTCTTTCCTATGAGGACACAGAAAAATTGCTCCACTCGATTAAATAATATCTGTATTCAAATAATTACTTACAAAGTCACCACCATTCACATTCACATACACTCGCCACCATTCACTACACATTAACCACCATTCACCTACACATCGACTGACCACCATTCACCTACACATTCACCACCATTCACATACACATTCACCACACTTTGACTGCTTTTGTTGTTATTTAATTTGTTTCTTTTCTTTAATTATTATTATTCTTTGTTTTGTTTTATTTGTTTAGTGGAATTACATCTTTTGCCTGCTTAATTGTATGATGCCACTAAGTGGGGCCTGGTGACCTGTAATACAGGTTTTTTCTAAAACCTACTTCAGGCACCAGCTCTCACAATGTGAATTTATATAGTTTAAAAACTGTAAAGTGCCACAATAACATTGTGAGAGAAATAAATAAACTTTATTATTATTATTATTTATTGATACATGCTCGGTTTCGCCTCTGCGAACAAGCGCCACATGAGCGCACTATGATTTAATGCTTAAGTTGACTACAACTTACGATATGTATAATATATGGAAGTAGACGTTACTACCAGCTACCATCACGTAATCTGCCATAGTTTATCTAGAACATTTATAGGTACAAATACTACAAGAAAGTTTACCTACCTACCTATGACAGTACCTACAAACGCCGTGCCAACAAACCCTCCCACTCAATGTGTAGTTTCATTAACCTAAAGAGGATAACAAATTCAACGTTCCGTGGTTTGAAAACATGTTTCTGCGTAGACGCAATATTCAAGGGCACTTAGAAGTTTAGTCACGAAAAAGAAAGGTGGATGCGAATTGGAGTGTAAAAAATATTGGTCTGGCTGTACGCTGAATATTCAAGTCAGGATCAATAGACACTGAAGGGTTTGGATTAAAACGGATTCTTTTTAACAAAACCTCTTTTTGTGCCGATGATATTGAAAACTTTGGGCGTGTTCAATAGAATATATGGGCCATCTTGTACGTTTTCATCAATTGTTATTCGTTTTATTTATATGATTTATTTGTGATGTATGACCAACAATATTCGTTTATTTGTCTATGCACAAAGGAGAAATTACTGCAGCTAGAATAATGAATTTTGACAATAGCTAATAAATAGACTTTTGTGTACATGTGTGTATCACTTAAGTCCTTCTAAACGGCTGGACCGACTGGATGACATTTTGTGAAGATATTTGTCCAGGTCTGCTAGTCTATTTATTTAAAAAGATAGACTGTTTGACTGACTGACCTACCAACAAAGATAGATGAAAATCCAACCTCAAAGGGGGTAAAAAACGGATAAAATTAATTACGCGAGCGCAGTTGCTGTATTGTTTTCGTAGTGTTTAGTAATAAAAAGAAATAAAACGTTGGTTATTATAACAATATTCGCTGGCTTTGGTGTACTAAAATCACAATTATAATAATTTTACAACGATATATTGACATTGTGTGCAAAATAATAACTATCGGGTTGACCTGTTTTCATCATTAATTGATCTGAAATAAACTTCTTTTGTTCAATTAAAATCTTTTACAGTTCTCTTTATACTTTCATTATTCAGTGCAACAATAAAAAGAAATGTGAAATAAACAAATAATCGCCTTTGTTTTCCTGAGGTTCGCATTTTACAAGTGCAAGCGATTTATGTCGACAACACTGAATGGTGTTTTACATATTTCTCGGAATTCATTTACCGTGCAGTTTTAGTCTATGCTCGAGGAACTTTATACAAGATTCATTTCAAGGATTTAATATTAAAAATCTATTATTCAGACATGATTTTTAGGGTTCCGTACCTCAAAAGGTAAAAATGGATCCCTTATAGGATCACTTTGTTTTAAAAGGGTAAGCAAAATCTTTATTTAGACTTGTAAACGTTTTTGTGATACCCCATTAAACCTTTTTATGATACATAGTCGTATAAGAAAACATCTTCGAAAAGTCAGTTTATATATTTCAAAAACATTTGTTTTAAAACATTTATATAAACTAGCAAACCGCCCTGGTTTAGTACGCGTAGCCAAAACAAAATTGTTTGTTTCGATCGCTTCCAAGCTTTAATGAGGATAATTGGAAGACTACCCAATTTAGTTAAACCTTAGCCATTTTGGAGTCTATTCGTACATTAATATTTATAGAAATAAATACTTTAAAACAGACTTTTTTATATCACACAAATATCATAGATTATTTCATATAGAAAGGAATTAAGACTTCTGTGTTGGGAGGGAATTTCTTTATATCTGCGGTTATTTTTTCTTAAGTTTATGGTATCCTGTAATAAATGAATATGAATGTGTTAGTCCCTCATTGCTCTGTTTCTATAATATAACTATCCCTTTTTGACTTAATTAGCGTTATCGCGCTAAATTGTCGTAATATATTTAAGTTCATTTCAGTTAGAAAAGCAGTATTGATGCATTCGTTCCGAATGTGACCCTTTACAAACAAAATAAACCTTTTTGCCTATTGAAGACTAGAATAAACAAAACAATATGCTTGTTTCCTCTTAAGTGATAGGCAGACCTAATATGTCTTATATACCCACATGTTATCTGCAATCACGTCCACAGTAATAAAGGGTAACCCTATTAAAATCGAACCAGTTGATAACTAGCTAAATCGACTTGTATCAGATATCATTATACCAAGCGTGTTTGCCTTATCAAACGTGATGGTAGGTATTTGTCTAGCCGTAAGGGTTGAACGCGGACTCTTAACCTTACACAAACACATTAATAGTCATTCTATTTACCTCGATTTCTCATTCAAACCCCCATACATCTCCTTCATTGCTTCCCGCCTTCAAATACCTACGCCTAATTATTGGGGCGGTTGCCAGTCAAACTGTTTTATTAATGGGCCGAGCTAAGGAACCCTCTCACTGCATTTGCGACTGGTGAATGACAGAGCCTACTAACCTTAGGTTTAATTGCTGCCAATTCAAGTAGTCCGTAAATAAAGCGAAGAGAATTTTGCTGAAGTGAGATTTTCGAGAAAGCTTCATTTTGTGAAGAGCTCTAATTAGACATCACTGACATCGGTGGAAGGAAACGTCGTGAGGAAATCTGGACTTATAATTCAGTCACATATTGACGATTTCAGACTGTAACTCTCTCTTGAGCAAGCGTAAAGCAAAGTGCTACGTCTTTTCTGCACAAGAAGCCTTTGACCTGCGGTGAGAAAATAATACGTTTTCATACTAATGAGAACAATAGTGTTTTTCAGATCCCTTAGCCTTAACAACTGATGTGAACTTCTGAATTAATCTACGAAAGAACATTATCATTTATTTGCATAAACATATTGTGAATACTTTATTGTATTTCATGTAGTAGTAGTTTATCGTAAAAATATATTTCCCATCACTTGATTAAGTTTAGTTTTACTAAATTATGTTTGTTAAAATTGGATACAAATCTTTACTACACTAGCTTTCGCACGCAGCTTTGCCCGTGAGAATATCAAAACTTCCGTTCCGTATTTTACCCTTTTAGGTTTGGAATTCCTATAAATCATTTTCATTATAATAATGATAATAATCCTTTATTATCCTTTATTATTATGGATACTTACTCTTTACAAAGGACATATCACTACATAGTATAAAACAAAGTCGCTATCCGCCGTCTGTCATGTATGCTTAGATCTTTAAAACTACGCAACGGATTTTGATGCGGTTTTCTTAATAGGTAGAGTGATTCTTAAGAAAGGTTTATATGTATAACACATGCATATTATAGTAGAGAAAAGCCGGGATTTTTAAAGATTTGTAACACCCGTGCGAAGCGGGGGTGGGTCGCTAGTAAGTAATATATAAGAAATTCTCAGTATCAGTTTGTAAGTTGTTGATATGACACAGATGACTATCAGTGTCATATCAACAAGAAGAATAAGAAAGAAAATCTGATGTAGTAATCAGTCTTTCCAAGTAGTGTCATGTTATCCAGTAACTGGATTGTAGAGGTACCCTAATGTGTTTAGGAAAAGGCTGGGGAGATGATGATGATGTATTATTCTGAGCACTTCAATACGACATTTCTCTAAACAACAATAATGTTTTTCCATCAATCCTCGATTAGTACGGAAGTAAACATCGTCATAGTACCTATTGTATTCGAGAATATTATTCATTGTCACACTAAATAAACTTTCTTTTCGACTTTGATGAATAACCAGAATGATGATGCCTCATTAACTTTGAAGGGCATTTGTAGAGACATGCGATACATCAAAATGTAATTATATTGCAAAAATACAATAATATATATATTTTTTATTACAATCACTTTTCATACACCGTTGCGTAAATAGAAGTGTAATGTTACAATTTGAAATTCTTTTTTATTAATAATGGGGTTTGCTTGAAATGAGATTGATCTTTTTTCTGGGGTTTCGTGATGGCCTAGTGGATAAGATGCCCGCCTCTCGTTCAAGAGGTTGTGGGTTCGAATCCGGGCAAGTACTAATGTGACTTTTTCAACTCGTAAGTACTTTCTAAAGTTTATCTTGGACATCACCGAGACCTCGAGCCTCGGTAAGCACGTAAAGCCGTTGGTCCCGGTTGTCATACGTAGAACTTTGACAATCGTTACGGGTAAGCCAGAAAGTCTGACCAGTCTAACCAATAGGTATCGTGTCGCCCAGTTACTGGGTTGTGGAGGTTTGATGGGCCGTCGCTCCACGTAAAACACTGGTACCCAGCTGAATCCGGTTAGGGTGGAAGCCGACCCCAACATAGTTGGGAAAAGGCTAGGGAGATGAATGAATTTCCGTTGTTATTGGTTTTCCTGTCAGAAACTCAATATATATATATATATATATATATATATATATATATATATATATATATATATATATATATATATATATCACGTACACGTACACGTCCTACCTAAGAGGACTAAGTGCGGAAACCAAACCTCCCAGAGGGAGGTCCATGATGAAGATGAAGATATATATATTGGGAACATCGAACAGACAAACAACCAGCCAAACGTTATATTTCGTGGGTTTTATTTTTGTTCCAGATGCACGGTACTTAAAAAGGTTTAATCGCACAAGGACATATTTTTAAAAGACAGACACATTCTCAAAAATAATTGGACGTAAATCTTATTCTGATATTCGATTTGACATTGTGATTAAATAATTTTTAATATAGGTTCTAAATAATGTTTTTTTTTAAGTATATCTGGGATTTATTTTCAAAAGTTTAAAAGACCTAACGTTGTCTAACTCAACTTATGATGAAGGTAATTGGTTAAGCCACCAATCATTGTCATGGAAATCCTGTTTATTTTTAACTAGATGTTCCTCGCGGTTTCGTCCACGTTACATTAGGTTTTTGGTTACTACTTCGCTCCCGTGGGACATAGCGTGATATAATATAGCCTATGTTACTCGTTGACAATGTAGCTTTCGAATGGTTAAAGAATTTTTAAAATCGGTCCAGTAGCTTTTGAGCCTATAGTTTTCCTCTTTATAATATTAGTGTAGATAATATTAGTGTAGATATTATATTTTTCTACTGCTACTATGAATGACAGATTCTCAAAAAGACAGAGTACTTCTAAGAATCAGTCTTTAGAAAATCTATCCTCTTGCGAATAAACGCTCGAAAAAATTTATGAAAGGCCACTTCATTCGCCTCACAATTCTCTTCCACAGGCTGTGGTCCTAAAGATACAAATTAAAGCGTGAGATTAATAAATAAAAGGTGCGCCTGAAGGACTACTTAGGCTCTTTTTAAAAGTCTTCAGCTAAGAGCACTTTCGTGGAACCGTGAGAATTTTGGTCTAAAGAAACAAAACGAAAGATTACATTATTTAGCTTTTTTCTTGTTGAAGTTTAGTAAATATACAGTAGGAATATGAAGTATTTTAATTCTTCCATTTAATAATTTTTTTTATGAAATAGTAACTTCTATTACGTTTAATAACATTAGTGTGAAAGTCACAATAACGACTCGTCATAGTGCGGGGTATATTGAATGCCAACTTGTTATGACTACCAACTGATAAAACTAAGAATTATTATTATAATGTCCAGTCAGATTTGGTCCATCTGTTTCACAGAAATACAGGCACACATTTCAAAAACATACCAAAATATAAAAATAGAGATATCCCTACATATTTCATTTAGAAAAAAGCTATTATTTTAACACCACAAACAGACGCTCCAAGTTTATTTATTTGTGTAGTTGGGCATTGCATTTTATTGGCCTCCTGCCACGTAAAATAACTAAAATTTATGCTTAAATTTAAAAAAATCCACGTGTCAGATTCTCCAAAACAGCAACTATCTATTGTTAATTACTGTGGCTGGTAACTTTCGGTGATTGATTCATATCATTCCCCATATTCACTGATTATCAACCCTTTGATTTATTATAATATTTTATTTATTTATTGAAAACTTCAAAAAAAACACACACAATTCAGGACACATATGTTCAGCAAAAGTGATTATTTATTGGCTAAAGTTATGTAACATGATGGACATTTTACGTAAAAAATGCACTTTAGAATACACCTAAGTAATACATATTAATGAGATGTATGTTAAAAGTTCTATATAGAAATAAAAAGCCATAGCGTTACAAGTCGGATACCTAAGATGATAACACATTTTTCCACTATTTTTTCTTCAACGTTTATCGTTAATATTGACAGTATTGTCAACGTCTTTAGTTTTTATTTAAAAAAAAATCAAAGTCAGTTTATTAATTCCTACAGGCTACAATAATGGAAAAGTTAAATGTGAGGTCAGGTAAAGCTTACAATGTATTAATTAAATATGTGTTTACAAACCCCGTCAGCGTTGTTAAAAGGCCTTTATTTTGGAGTTTTAATGAATTGACACACTGTCCAAAGTATGCATTGAACATGAATCTTTAAAAAGCATATATTATTCAACAATTATACATAATATAGATAAAAATTGTAAGTGGAACATTTTATATTTTGTTTACTGCCTATTATAGAGTTGAAGAGTTTGGTATTGTTGATAACGCTAATGTCATGGAAGTCCAAATTGAAAAATCCTCTTTAGAGGAAGGTTGTGCAACATAACGCTACGACCTACGGTAGCAGAGCAGTAACCCAAAACACGTGTGAAACCTCGAGGAACAGCTAGTACATACAATGCTATAATAAAATCTGTGATTGTTGGTTTCATATATAGAAAGTATAGTCTTGCAATTATAAAAAAAATGATTAGGTCTTTTGTCTATCGTATCTACTATACATATAAAGGAGTCAATGTCACATTGTCTAAAGGCAAGAGTTGCTGTTATTATTTATATCTGTGAAGTTGAACTAGTTAAAGAAATACTATTTATAATAATTAATTCTACAGCATAGGTTCTCAACGTAGGCGATAACGCCCCCTTGTGGGCGTTTGAGACCTTTGGTGGGGCAGTAGAAGACCCAGAGAAAATTAGGGGGCATTGAGAAGGAGCAGAGGGCGTGGGTAGATTAAAAAATACAGTCTATAAAGGCGAAACAAGAAAATGAAAAAATAAATATTCTAAAAGTGGGCCGGTGAGCAAAATAAGGTTGAGAAACTATGTTCTATAGCAATCGAAGCTTTACGGTCACCACTTAGGGGTCTAAAGAGCCAGAAAAAAGCCTACACTTTCTCTCTCTCGCAACTTAACCGTGACTATCATGGTGTTGCCTTCTTTAATATATAGTTTTTAAGTTTGAGTTTGAGTTTTAATATAAAAAAAAAAATATCTTAAGCATTTGCTAAAGATATCGTATGTTAAAACACTGGCTGCCCTTGCGATACCAAAGCTTGTTAGTTTATACCCTATTATAGTATTTTTCATAACCAGGCTCATGCAAAAGAAAATATTTCAACCCGGTTGGTACTTCTAAAAATTAGCCCTAGCATATATATATACAAATCTCTTAATCTCTATTATATTTGTACTAGCTTTTGCCCGCGGCTTCGCTTGCGTTAGAAAGAGACAAAAAGTACCCTATGTTACTCTCCATCCCTTCAACTATCTCCACTTAAAAAATCACGTCAATTCGTCGCTCCGTTTTGCCGTGAAAGAAAGACCAACATACAGACATACAGACAGACAGACACACTTTCCCATTTATAATATTAGTATGGATAAGTATAGATATTATGTTTTCTATTTTATCATATTTTAAGAGAAGTTAATTTTCCCTGCGATGTCAATCAAAATTATGTGGAGGAAAGGAGACATTTTTTTTGGTCCCACTATTAAACGGTTACGTTTATTAATAATTTTACGCATGAAACAAGTCATCACCTTATTATAACTAACCCACTAAAAATTATATAGATATCTAACGGGAATAATGAAATAATAGTAAAAAACTATTACGGAAAAATGCATGTTGAGGAGCGTTTTTACATTTATTTCAACGTGAATTTAAATATATTATGTGAAACGAAACGTACCTAATTAACATTCCGTTGTAGATGCTCTGTGGTACAGTTTCAATCAGTTTGACACTGACAGACTACATTATTAAGCTAAGTTCATACGACCGCGCGAAATCGCTCTGTACCACTAACCGCGCGGTACAAGACCAAAGTAAGCAGCAATTTTATCGTAGACATAACCGCGCGTTCTACGTTCGTTGAAAAGCATTCTTGCATCCTATTTTAAGTGAAAGACTTTCATTTAAAATAGGATGCAAGAAAGCTTTTTTATTGTCTTTGTCATTTTCTGCGACGACTCAGTCTTCGGTATAAAATCCATAAGCAAATTGCCCCCTCCTCAAGCAACATTGACATCCGGACTGGTATGCACATCATCATGCGAACGCCTCAGACCCTGTCCAGGAGGGCGAATTCGCCGCGATTCTCTCGCGCGTAACACGCGCGAGTGTTGCGTCCAGAGTCTACGCGTATAGAGCGTACGTACGCGCGAGTCGTATTTCCTTCTTTTTCTCTTTTATACGTGCACTCGCTCTGAAATTCGCGCGAAATCTGGACGCAACAAGGCGGCCCTATGTATCTCGACTC
Source organism: Athetis lepigone (assembly GCA_033675125.1). Taxonomy (NCBI): domain Eukaryota; kingdom Metazoa; phylum Arthropoda; class Insecta; order Lepidoptera; family Noctuidae; genus Athetis; species Athetis lepigone. The sequence continues at coordinate 12,272,441 of CM066243.1, read as the reverse complement.
GCGCGCAATACGCGCGAGTTACGCGCGAGTTTATTAGTCGCGCGATGCTTGTGGACGCGATGTATTGGTGCCTAGTATCTTGCCTACCCGCGAGTGAATTCGCGCGAGTCGAATCGCGGCGAATTCGCCTTCCTGGACAGGGCCTCAACCACGCGGCGACGCGCGGCTTCTCGCGGTCATGTAAACTTAGCCTAATAGTTTCCAACAGTTTTCTAGATAGTCAGATAAGTGCTTCTTCTGTTCTTTTCGTATTTTTATTCAATAGATGTTAGAAAAAATGGCTTCTGGAGATACAGTGCATAATATATAAAGCTGTTGTAACAATTGTACAGCTCGATTTCAACGAAATGTGCAACAACTTTACTTATAAAAGCATTGGCGTCCACAGTAAAAGAATAATCGAAAAAAAAATCACACCAAAGCCAGGTTTTTATGTCATTTACACCTATATTATTATTGAAAGTGCACTATTCTAACATAAAATACCTAGGAAACATAGTCACTCATTAAATAATCGCTCTTGTGAGATTTTAGGTCATTATGAGAGTCATGTTTTGACTGTCGTATTTCCCAGTATTCCGGTTACTTAGAGTTTTGCTAATATTGCCACTGTAATCTAGAGATTATAAGGAATAAACTAACGTGCATTTCATTAATAAATGCCACAATTTGTGGTGGGCCTAATCCCCGAACAAAAAAAATTGTCTCCTTTGGAATTGCGGGCAGTAATAATATTAACAAAAACAACGAACGTAACTTTTGTTTGGGTATGGGTACTTGTGAGCCAAAATGATGAGATCATTTTGTGAAAAATTTACTTTCCGAGCGCACGTATGTATATATGTATGTCTCTTTCTATGGCATGCTCTACAGCCTAAACCGTTTAACGGATTTTGACAAATGAGGTGTCATTGAATTTGTCTTTGTTTTTGAATTTTGTGTGTTTAAATTTGTGGGAGTGACATAGAGTATATTATTATTAAAAAAAAGGAGAAATAAAAAAATATACCAAAGTAAATAATAAAAAAAACGGGTAGGCAGGCCTTTAGTGTAGAACGCTACGTGTGTCGATACTCTTGCGCCATCTCACCTACCTAGTACGGCGTACTGTGCCGGTGCTGCCGCCTTGGCCGCGGAAAACCTCAAGCGGCGAAAGTAACCAACCAGCCCAACTTTTTTTTTAAACCAGCTGAAAAACTTTTCCAGTGACCCCAAGGCTGGCTTTTATGTTGGCCAGAGGCTAAGCATTACCATTCAACGTGACAATGCTGCCAGCCTTTTGGCAACTTTACCGGTTGACACCGACGCGGAGGAGTTTTTGATGCCATTGTATTTAGTTTTTCCTTTTTTGTAAGATTAGTAATTTAGTTTGTAAATATTGTATATATTTAACAAAAAATAAATTAAATAACTAACTGCAATTACGGAAGTTGGCGGCAATTACATGAAACAGAAACGAAGCCACCGATTTTCGAAATTGCAGTTGGGTTTTTTGGTTATTTACTTTATTTTTTTATTCGTGATGATAATTGCGATTTGTTTTAATTTGTTTTGTTCGACTGTTTCTTATTTGTGATGCACGAGTAAATACAATTTTAATCTAGCGTACTAGATTAAAATTTAATCAAAGTTTAAGTAATTTGAAATGAAATAGTTGATCTGTGAAGAGTACAGTAGTAAAGAGTATTTGCTCGACTCAAGATTAAGCGAAAGGAAGAAGAGGTTGTCCTTCAGTGGGACACTGATAGGCAGTAAGGCAGCGTATTTTCGTGTGGAAATTATGAATAACTTCCAGATACTCCTGGTTACAAAGTAATTTCAAAGTCATGTTAATTTGCCTAAAATTACAATATTTACTACAGTGAAAATAAAGCTATCAATCTACCGTGAGACGGAATTGACTTACAAACTGTTGTTACCGCTAATTGTTAGAGGCTTCTACATCGATTTCTATGTAATTACCTTAATTAATGAGTTTTAGTCCTTTACCTTACTAGCGAGTTATTAATAACCTTTTGTTTGTTTAGATGTGACCTTATTGGTATTTTTAGGGTAATTATTTGATTTCAAATCTGTGGTATCATAAATTAGGTATAAGATCTTACGCAAGACATCTTTACTCTCATTAGGAACAATTTTTTTTTTCTTCTCGTTCTTGAGATTAGCGTGGTCAACCAAAAACAAACAGACTTCAGCTACGTAATATGAGTATACAATTCAATTCAATTCAATTCAATTCAATTCAATTCAATTTATTTAATTTCAGATAATAAAATCCATAAAAATTGCATACATTCATTCAAATAAAAATACAAATAATTAGTGATACTACATAAAATAAATAATAGGAAAATTGTCAGTACTATGTCAATTAACTAAAATAATAATAACAATCGAATAATCCGTAATACATAAATTAAATATAAAGGGAATTGTCATTTCTATGTCAGTCAATTAAAATAATTATAACATTTAACTAATCAATACAATAAATTAAACAAACACAAAACATACATAGTTAAATAATTATTTAAAAGTATTATAAATATGAGGGGCCGCTGGCGTGCAGTCGTATCCACCTCATTAGCATGGGTGAGTCCCACCGCTGGGACAATGTGCTCAGAATACTATTTGGGCTGCCACGCACACGCCTTAAAAGCGAGGCGCACCTTTTTCTGATTATTGCAAAGAAATCATCAGTTTGCGCCTCAGCGAACATAGCGGAAGCACTACAAAAGCGTGGCAGCCCCAATAATATTCTAAACGCATTGTTACACTGGACTCGCAGTGCACTGTACTGCCGCAGCGTAAAATTAGAAAAAATTAAAAAGTAGAAAAGAGTAAAATTAGATTATAGGTAAAAGATTTATATTTTTAACTATATTTGAGTTTTTATCTTCTGGCGCATTTTTCCTAAGAGAGTTACATGATTTTCCCCAGAAACCAAATAAATACACCATATACAATGTCATACCTAGTTAAAACAAATATTTCAGACAAATTAGCCATACAATCATACGACAAAATAAATAGATTTTAGAAATATCTCTGGGAATTTACTAATCAAACCTGCAATTTAGTCACTTCACATTAAGCACGTGAAAATCATCGGCTAAAGGCAAATTGAATAGCAACTAGAGCGGTCATGCACACACAATGGTAATCCAAACTGGTCAATAGAGCGTACGCCATTTACGGTCATCATTGGTCGTTATGTGAATCGCAAATAAGATCTAGATTCGATTAGCAAAAGTAAGGTATAGATTCAGCAGAGTACGAAAGGCAGCGATGGTCGCAGTGATAAGCTCGTGTGAACGGGGAGAAGGAAATTTTTATCACTAACATGTATACGGGCGATAAAGTGAATGCTATCGGTGTATTGTAGTCCTAGGCGTGTCATCAAGGATATTGGGCCGGTTTGGTGAACTGAGATAGGGTGGACGAGTTTTTTGTTGAGATTAAGGAATGTTCGAAGAAAAGAATGTGTCTAGGTAGGTATATTGAATATGAATGTTAAATAATATATAAAGAAATAAATACCTTGAGACAACTTACACATGGCATCTGATCCCAAGCTAAGCAGAGCTTGTGTTAATAGTAACAACACAACTGATGTACATAGTTATATAATTTCTAAATACTTATATATGATAAAGAAATTACAACCAATCAGAGAACAAACAATCATGTCCCGCGACCTCCGTCTTAGCAGCCAGGGTAACTAACCACTAGACCAACTGTTACAGTCTGTCATAAATAAAACATGTTTTTTATTTATGACGGACTCTCGGTTTATAGCATTTTATAAAGGTGCTCCTAAACGGGCAATTTTTTACTGCAATTGTGTTGCTGCAATACATTGCCGGCATTGCCCGGCAATGATTCCGAACTCTCTGCAATATTGCAGTATTGCCGGGCAACACTTTTTGTATGACAAAAATATTGCCGAGCAACGCCGGCAATATTGCTGGAGTTGCCGGGCCATGCTCAAAAAATTGCTGCAATAAAATTGCAGCAATTATGTTGCCCGTTTAGGAGCGCCTTAAGGTTTTAACATCTATGATTTGGAAAACACTTTTTAAGCGAGATGATTCTTGTGTTATTTTCTGGTAGGTGTTATTAATCTTTTTTTATATTTGGTACCACTTTTATTGAGTAATACTTACTCAGCGATTTGGGTGCCAAACTTATTGATGCAGTTTCGCTCACTCCACTTGTATGAGAATGTTCGATGGTCAAATATTTGTTACCACGGTATGCAGTTTTCAATGACCTTTAAAGGGTAAATCTAAGAGATGAATTTCAGCAATACACAAAAGATTTTGAAATACTTTTGGCCCCCGGATGAATGTTTATTAACATTGGTTTCATAATAAAGTAACTAGACTAAAGTACCTACTTTCTACTTGTGGACATTTATAAGCAGTAATGACCAAAACCTGCTTCAGAGGTCAAGCAACTCGATAATAAATAAAACCTTACAACAAGTAGGTACTGTCAGAAAAAATGACGAGAGCGACGAGTATCAAAAGGAAAAACTTATTATATTGTTTAAGCTGTGTCCGCTTTACACTGCGGTGCAATATCCAACGTTATATATAAGATCTGTCAGTCAACAACGTTTTGAGTGAGGTCCACATCAGACAGATGGACTGACGGGCTGTGGCCCGACCACGTTTTTTTTACTCTGTGACAAATGGCCCCTTTTGCCGCTCTCGTAATTGGTCGAATTTATGATATAGAAGAAAACTTAGGAGCACTTTTTTAGGGACTGTGAAAAGCGGTTATTTTCCTTGATTTTCGTCTCTAAATAATTATTTTTGTAAGGCAGTTTCTGTCATGGCGTAAATTGGTCTGCTTGAGTTATTGTTTTTTGCTTTTTCAGTATATTGTAGGTGGCAAAGATATTACAGGTAAAATGCTGTAGATGCGTTAGCTATATAAGAATCAATCTTCAAAAATGACACACTAACATACAGCATAATATTGCAAGAAGATAATATATTATACGAAACGTCGAGTAGCACGTGACGTTGTACATAAGGGTTTCCGTATTGGATAAGTTTCAGTGTGTCACTCACGAAGCGCTTAGAACTATATCTGCGACATTATACCTTTCAATAGGTAGATAAACTGTGTCTTATAATAAGATACTATGATAATGAAGTAATTGTATTGTAATTTTCGACCTGAATCAACAATAAAATGGGTACTTAAGTTTTTTAAAGTAAATATTCTTGTTTACGCCTATCGCAAATGATAATTTCATAGATCCAAAGCATACAGGTTGACTAATAATATCACACATAGCATCACAGCGTATAGGTTCACTATTAAGAGTTATTCTGAAAATCAATCAAAGGACAATGGGCATTATTGTATGAGATGCGTCCCAACCCTTGTAACAAGTTGCGACTAGTATAAACATAATCATTTAAGCTTTTTTATGATTAATATACCAAGTTTTTATAGTAATTGCATGCAGGTCAAAAGTTATTGGGCTTCAAGTGAAAAAAGGTTATTGTTCTAAATAATGCTTTAATCATACACTATTACATTTTATGTTACATGTAAACATAATTATTACATTTATAATAATTGTACAGTAATCACAGGCAGTAATAGTTATTTTTTGACAGTTATTAATAAACGCACAGTTGATTTTCAAATACATAAATAACAAAGAAATAATACCCTAATGTAATAAATAAATAAATATCCTGGGACAACTCACACACGGTCATCTGATCCCAAACTAAGCAGAGCTTGTACTATGGTAACCAGACAACATACAACAGACTGATAAACATACTTAAATAATTTATAAATACATACATATTATAGATAAATCACACAAAGTTTGTCCTGGGTGGGAATCGAACCCACGACCTCCGGCTTAGCAGTCAGGGTCACTAACAACTAGACCAACAAGCCAGTCTGATCATCAGTCAGTAAGAGTATGGCTTAAACATATGCAAATTGTTTACTGGTACTTTTAATAGCGGTTATTTTCTATAAAAATATCATCCAAAAAGGTTGCGGGTAACAATATGCTTGGCTGATGTCTAGCCCAGCCAAGGTACCAAATGATACTCATTATGTGAGCACAAGTACCTACTGTTCTTTTTCCTGTTAAACATGAGCAATAATAATGAGCAATTGCATCTCTCACTGTTTCTGCTCTATTTTTTGTCAAAATATACGAATAATAAACCCTACCCGATACATGCCACGATTTTATCCGCCTCCTCAACAGAATACCTTCTGAAATATTTATATTGTACCGCATAAGGTTAGAAATAGCTCCTATGCATATTTCGATTGTGTACATGCCATTTCTTAAGTGTTCCTCAAATAAGACCGGGCGAGTTTTATTTGGTAACTGCATAATGAAATTAATAAAAGGTCTTCTTCTGTTAGTATAGGAAACTGCAACGGTGGGAGAATAGAAAACCCAACACCCCCTGGTGTTGGTTAGAGTAGGCGCACGGTCGACAGTGTGGTTTTTTCACTTGTTTTAGACCTTTTGTCATTGAAATACTAATTAATTAAGTTTTATTCAGTATTTTTATCAAATAAATTAAACCACTATAACAGTTTCCCTGCACGAGATACAGAGTTACGCCCATACCAAAAAACATAACACTGATTGAGATCTTTCAAACCATATAGGTAGAAAAATGTTACAGCACTTGGGACGAAAGCGCTCATTGTTCTTTAAGAAAAAATAAAATAAAACATTTATTGAATGTTGACCCAGGTATCGTAATTTTCTAAAAGACAATGAGCAGAAGTGGTCCAAATTTCCACCACTGTTGGTGGCTATGTAAGCTTAAAGTCAGCTAAATACCGTACAATTTTGACTACTAGGCGAAAAAAAAATATTCACTCAGAAAAAAGTTATGACTGTTTTAAAAATACGACTTTTTATTATTTAACTGCTTATTCTTTTCGCACATAGCCATATTTAAAGTAGTAATAACGCATAGCCTCTGTTCTGTAATGCGTTCAAATCGTCTGCAAAGTGTACAATGATAACGTTAGCGCGGCGTGTATCAGATTGGAGTAGCAAGAGATAGAATGCATTTAATGAAATAGTTGATTTTTGCATTGAACCTAATAAATGCTATGTTACTACACGCAAGAATACAATCTCGACACACATGTGCAAGACTAGATTACTCTGGTATGTAATGATCCGTAGTCGCGAAATCATTTCGTACTACTACAGTTCTTGTCTTTCTAGAATGCGAACTGTGGGTTGCTGTGCCCACGTCATGGTAATTATTTGGTATTTTGGATGGGCGAGACACGAAACCACAATTCTACTTGCAGCTGCGAATCTGGATAATGTTATTTTCGATGAAAACATAATTATGAGATGTACTCTTTTAAGGACAGACCCCACACTGTGAGACATAAATAAATAAAACTATTGTGAAATATTTTATAGGTATAAGACGTTTCATTTGATCATGATAGAGTTAGATTTTCTTTCACATGCCTACTAGGTTTTTATTTTGATGTCATATAGCTTATATCAATCAGAATAACGTGTGAATTACAACGAAATATCATACACCTAAATCAATAGAGTAGTTTATTAGATATAGTGAAATAAAGAAGCGAAATAAGGTTTTAAATTGCAAGTTTTCACGGGGTCATAACTTTTTACTGAGTAAATATTTTTGGTTGCGGTCTTCATATAATGATTCAGTACGCAGTGTTCCATCATATGCCATAGTTCTTATTGGTGGTGGAAATTTGGACCAAGCTCCATACATTTTTGCCCAATCCCCTTTATTTATTAGACTGAATAACATAAATGTCGCAGAAGATGTCGATATAATTAATAGCTGGCGGTAATCCATATCAAAAACTATTTGCAAATTAGATAAAATTTAATTTTGATATTATGAGATAAGTTCTATGCTGACTTCAATAGAAATTGAAACCGCAACCAAACCGTATCTCAAGATTAGCAAAGTTAATATCAATAGAAACGACTACTATGAACTTGGAAGGTGATGAAGCTGCAAGCAATCAAATAATTACTTGACTTAATAAATAGATAGAATATTCTTTATTGTACACCAATAGGACAAAAACAGTAAAGGTCTCGAATAATCTCAGTCTAACTCGGTTTAGTTTACAACCTAAGCGCGACAATTAGTTTATTGATCGCCTATCTAGTTCTAGGCTTTGATTAACTTGATTACTGTTTGATTGACCTTGGAGGATTAGGATTAATTTTTTATAGCGATCCGAAACAGTACCTACGATTTTCTATACCAAAATCACGTCTGTAGACGACGGGCTTGTTGGTGTAGTGGTTAGTGATCCTGACTGCTAAGCCGCAGGTTGTGGGTTCGATTCTCACCCAGGTCAAACTTTGTATGATGAGCACGAATGTTTGTGCTTACGCAAGCTAGATATTGCTAATTTATAAAATTTTTGTATCACGTTTCTGAACGCATCTCACATATTAAGAATAGAATTCCTATTGGACGACATTATTGAGCCAATCATACTCCTTTTCTTGTCCAATCCAATTTCCGCACTGCAAAATAATGCTACACCGCAAAGCCAATGAGCGACGCTTCCACCGAAGCCATGTTGAAGAAGAAGCCATCAACATCCGCCCTCTTGCGAATCAAGACGCCAACCGCTCAACACCGCTTTTTCGTAACTCCGCATAAATCGCTGTACCAGTGTACCTGTGCTGCGTATAACATAACTATTTAACGTGTCGGCCGACACCAGTGACAAAGTGGGATAATACAATCGATTCACCGACGCGAGTGCAAAGAACCGTGTGTGTCTTCAGATAAGTACCTACGTCGGCAGTCGGTGCTCCAAACCGAGATCCAGTGCTTCCAAGTAAGTCATACATATATTCCCATACCTACTCCCATTTTGCTCAATTTACTGTGTCGTCCAATATACGTCATTCGATCCAACATAAAAAGTTATTTTCCCGCAAAAAAAAACACAACGCTTATTGGTCCTTCGAAAGCCGCTATATCCAACTTCACCATAAGTTTTTGGTCCATTTCGAGTCGGATTCATAGAATCAGCATTTATAGGTCTTATACCTACCTAGGATTTAGGTCAAATACCTAAATTCGTAAAACCGCCATATTGTTGAAACATCTCTTTCAATATATTCCCCGCTAGGTACATTATTCATTGTGAACTACTGTACCAACTTAATAGTTCGCCTGTTGCATTGAAATAGCATAGGTAATTATTAAAACCGCTTAGTTAACCGAGTTAGTTTGGCAAACTTGCCTACAACTTATACTCAACCGCAATAATTTCATACACCCGCGATAAAATAAAAATATTCTTGAAGTCTACCCACTAGACCTAAATTATTATTATTTTATATCCGTTGTACTTTCTAGAACTTTTCCAACATGGAAGATCTTAAAATCAAAGTTAAATTACTGCAAGCCAAAAATCAAGCAATCTTTGAGCGTTTATCGTCATTATATGAAACTTCAAAGAAAATAAATACGACTAGTATTGAGCTTCGTTCGGCAGAGACGTTTATGGCAGACACACAAATACTCTCGGTCATTCGTCAGGAATTTAGTACCAACATAGATAAAATAAATACATATTCTTTACAATTAAATCCTGATCATAAAATTGATTATAACAGTCAAATATCATTTGACGGCGTTTACACTCGTGTCGAGAGAATACGTTCACTTATTGAAGCGAATTCCTCAAGGTCATTGAATGACTCAAAGTCTAGCGATACCGCGACGCAGTCAAAATGCTCGGTCAAGCTGCCACCAATTCAGATTCCGTTCTTTGACGGTAAAATTGAAAATTGGCCAGTTTTTTATGAATCATTTAAATCTAATATACATGGCAATTTAAACCTTACAGATTCTCAACGTGTGCAGTATTTATTAGGTAATCTAAAAGGAAATGCATTGCAAATTACCGCCGGAATTATTCCGTCAGGAGAAAATTACGTGTCTATCTGGAACAGTTTAGTTCAAAAGTATCAAGATAAACGAGCACTAGGCTCACACTATATGTCTAACATATTAAATATCAAACCCGCAATTAATAATTCCGCATCTTTAAATAGTTTTATTGAAAGTTTTCATGCATCTGTTTCGGCACTAGAACAATTAAAAATTGAAGACTTAAAAGATTTTTTGTTTTTAAATTTGGCTTTGAAAAAGTTAGATCCCGCTATTATAAATTTATTTGAAATGCATATGAGAGATGTGGAGATCCCTACTTATAAAGATTTCGTTGAATTCATAAAATCGCAAGTTAAAATATTAGATAGATCTACTTCTTCTCGGACCGCATCATTAGGTAACAACAATAATAAAAATAATTCTTATCGTAATCAGTCACGTGATAATACAGTACATACTTTTGTTGCTTGTGATAATAATCAAACTTGTTTATATTGTAACAACAAAGATCATTGGAAGCTTTACACCTGTCCAAACTTTCAAGCAATATCGGCCAGTTCGCGTTTGGATTTTATTAAAAACAAACGTGGATGTGTAAACTGTCTTAGTGCAACACACACTGCCTCACAGTGTAAATCTATACACACTTGTAGAACGTGTAACAAAAAACATCACTCTCTTTTACATTTGGAACAAAGTTCACAGCCGCGATCGATATCGGCTGACGCTGTACCTACTTCCGCGCATTCACAACAGGTGGCGCTATGTGCGTGTTCCCGCGTAGGTTTGAAGAATCCACAGACTACGGTTCTTTTGTCAACAGCACAAGTCTATGTTGATAACAAATATAACAAATACGTTTCTGTACGGTGTTTAATAGATAACGCTTCACAAAATAATATAATTACTTCGGCTTGTTGTAAGAAACTGCAATTAAATATTATACCGCTTTCAAATTCAGTCATAAAGGGTGTAGGCACCTCTTCCCGGCCTATCATAGGTTACGTGGAGATAACAGTTACTGCAAAAAATAAAACAAATTCTTTTAAAATAACCGCTCTTGTTATTGATTGTATAACGGATAAATTACCATCTCACTTTGTTGACACCTCTGCTGTGCAACATTTGTTCGAGTTACCGCTAGCCGACCCCCTGTGGCACGTGCCCGGTGAAGTTGAATTGCTTCTAGGGGCAAAACTGTTTCCGTATTTATTACTTCATAATAAAATTATCTCACCTACCGCGCCGTCCGCTATTGAAACCGTGTTTGGTTATATTCTTATGGGTGAGATACCCTCTAGTTTATCTAATAACAATAACAGTCTCGTTGATTTAAATACCGCTTCATATTTTTCTACCGCGTTAAATATAGATGATTCTCATTGTTTTCTGTCGTTAGACGAATCTTTACATAAATTTTGGAATATCGAAGAAATACCTTCAAAATCTTTTATGAGCCCCGCTGAACGGGAATGTGAACAGCTGTACGCTTCTACCGTGTCACGTGACTCCAGTGGTAGGTATTGTACCGCGTTACCATTCTGTAAAAATCCAGAATCACTCGGAAATTCATATGCTGTCGCTTATCGACGTTTAATTAATTTGGAAAAAACTAAGCTTCGCGACCCTGCTTTGCGCGCTAGTTATAACGAAATAATCCAAGAGTATATCGATCAAAATTATTTAACTGAAACCGCACCTAGTTCTGTTGATCAGACTATAGGATATTACATACCGCATCACCCTGTTATTAGGAATGATAAACAAACTACTAAAGTACGCATTGTCCTTGATGCAAGTGCTAAGTCTCATAATGGCGTTTCATTAAATGACTTATTGCACACAGGGCCGAATTTACAGGCTGACATATTTATATTACTTTTAAATTTCCGTTTGTTTCCTATTGCAGTTACGGCTGACATAAAACAGATGTACCTTCGAATTAAGGTTATTGATGATCATAGAAAATATCAAAAAATATTGTTTCGATTTAATACTACTGAACCTGTTCGCGAATTTCAATTTAACCGAGTTGCCTTCGGTCTCAAGCCCAGTCCCTTTCTAGCCATGCGCACTGTGCGCCAGCTGTCAGAGGATGAAAAACATCGCTTCCCGCTCGCATCCATTGTCGCTTCTCATGAGCTATACATGGATGACCTGGCTAATTCAACCCCTACTCTGGAGGAAGCCAAGATTCTATCCGCTGAACTTATCGCCTTATTTAAGGCTGGGGGCTTTGACCTTACTAAGTGGGCAAGTAACTCCTCGGAATTACTAGAGGTTATTCCACATTCTCACCGCTCTTCAATTAACTTTTCTGACGGGGATAATTTAAAGATCCTTGGACTCAAATGGATTCCTTCCGAGGACTGTTTCACCTTTACTACATCTGATATAGATAAAAGTTGTACTAAACGCTCCATACTTTCCACTATTGCCCGTCTGTGGGATGTTCTCGGTCTAGTGGCACCTGTAGTTTTATTTGCGAAATTACTCATAAAAGAATTATGGAAATTAAACACAGATTGGGATGAAACTCCACCCGATTCTATCGTACTTCTCTTTCAAAAATTTAAAGAGCAGCTGCCTCTACTTTCTTCTTTAAAATTGCCGCGTCATGTAGCCGTTACTATGGGTTGCGTGACAAATATAGTAGGTTTTGCTGACGCCAGCTTGAATGCGTATGGCTGCGTCATATACTTACATGTCACTGACACAGATGGTAACACACACGTAAATTTGGTGTGTGCTAAATCTAAAGTTGCACCTGTTAAGGTCGTATCTCTGGCTCGTCTAGAGCTTTGCGCCGCTGTTCTTTTGTCTAAGCTAATTAAATTAGTTTATGTCACTTACCGCTCTCGCACCGCTATTAATAAAATATTTGCCTTTTCCGATTCTAAAATAACACTTTCATGGATTCATTCCTCACCACACAAGTGGAGCATTTTTGTTAGTAACCGCGTCGCTAAATGTCAAGAAAATCTTGATCCTGAACATTTTTACCATATTAATGGAAAGGAAAATCCTAGTGACTGTCTGTCTCGAGGTCTTCTACCTGAACAGTTACTAAACCATAATTTATGGTGGCATGGCCCTGAGTGGCTTCTGCGACCAACTGCTGAGTGGCCTATCACTCCGTTTGTCTCCTCATGCAGTGAGCAATTGCCTGAGTTTAATAATAAATCTTTAACATTAGTATCTACCGAATCAGAACTTAATTTGATATATAGTCTTTCTCAAAAATTTACATCGTTAAATAAAATATTGCGCATAATTGTATACATTTTGAGATTTTTGCATATTATTCATTATGACAAGTCACATAAGGCAATTACTGTCCGTGAATTAGTTACCGCTGAAATTTATTTAATTCGTTGTATTCAACAATTTCATTTTTTAGATATTTATGACGAAATTAAAAGTAAAAAACTTCGCTCACACTTTAAGAAACTCGATCTGTTTATAGACGAGCATAATATAATTAGAATTGGTGGCAGGTTGTCAAATGCGAACCTTCCTTATGAAGCTCAGCATCCCGCGCTTTTACCTAAACATGATAATTTCACACATGTTCTAATAGACTATTATCATCGCATCCATTGTCATGCCGGTGTAAGCCTTCTTAGCTCTCTGTTACGCCAAAAATATTGGATCCTCTCTTCCAGAGGTGTCATAAGACAAAGGGTACATGCTTGCAACTTTTGTTTCAAAATTTCTCCTTCTCACCCCAGCCCAAAGATGGCTGATTTACCCGCTTGTCGCGTACAAGAGACTAAAGCTTTTGTTCATACTGGTGTGGATTACGCTGGTCCCATCAAAGTAACTTTATGTCGACGCAGAGGCCAAAGAAGTCAGAAGGCTTACATATGTTTATTCATTTGTTTCGTTACCAAAGCAGTTCATATTGAATTGGTAACCGACGTGTCATCGGACACGTTTATTTCAGCCTTTAAGAGAATTTCCCGCAGAGGACCTGTCTCTTATTTATATTCCGACAACGGAACAAATTTCGTTGGAGCCAAGGCTCAATTGCAAGAACTACTTGCTAACCGCTACCGCATAGAGTGGAAAATGATTCCACCCCGCGCCCCTCACTTTGGAGGGCTGTGGGAATCAAATATTAAATCTACTAAAACACATTTATACCGTGTTATCGGTTCTCAACTCCTTACTTATGAGGAGCTTTCTACTGTCCTCACTGAAATTGAGGCAGTTCTAAATTCCAGACCGCTCTGTGTCCTGAATGAGGACCCATACCCAGAACCGCTTACTCCCGCTCATTTTATAATGGCTTCTCCATTGACTACGTTGCCTGTCGTGAACGTTCCCGAAACGACTAAATCTCTAACTTGCCGCAAAAAATTGCTTGACCAAATGGTTTGTAGCTTTTGGAAAAGATGGCGTATAGAATATCTACATAACTTACAAGTTAGGCAAAAATGGTTGAATGCCGTCGACAATATTAAGATTGGTACAGTGGTTCTCATACATCAGGATGATGTCCCTCCTTTACGTTGGCCAATGGGCATAATCACCGAGATTTTCCCCGGCAGGGATGGGACAACCCGCGTTGCCATGGTAAAGACATGCAGTGGCTCTTTCAAAAGACCCGTTGTTAAACTATGTCCTTTACCTTCACAATAATTAAAAAATTAAAGCCTAATTTAGCTGTAGTTCACATATTTCAATCATTCCTTTTTCATTCAATCCGCTATAATTTAATTTCTTACCTTTTGAGAATACTTCATATCCTCGAAAGCCGGGCAGAATGCTTACGCAAGCTAGATATTGCTAATTTATAAAATTTTTGTATCACGTTTCTGAACGCATCTCACATATTAAGAATAGAATTCCTATTGGACGACATTATTGAGCCAATCATACTCCTTTTCTTGTCCAATCCAATTTCCGCACTGCAAAATAATGCTACACCGCAAAGCCAATGAGCGACGCTTCCACCGAAGCCATGTTGAAGAAGAAGCCATCAACATCCGCCCTCTTGCGAATCAAGACGCCAACCGCTCAACACCGCTTTTTCGTAACTCCGCATAAATCGCTGTACCAGTGTACCTGTGCTGCGTATAACATAACTATTTAACGTGTCGGCCGACACCAGTGACAAAGTGGGATAATACAATCGATTCACCGACGCGAGTGCAAAGAACCGTGTGTGTCTTCAGATAAGTACCTACGTCGGCAGTCGGTGCTCCAAACCGAGATCCAGTGCTTCCAAGTAAGTCATACATATATTCCCATACCTACTCCCATTTTGCTCAATTTACTGTGTCGTCCAATATACGTCATTCGATCCAACATAAAAAGTTATTTTCCCGCAAAAAAAAACACAACGCTTATTGGTCCTTCGAAAGCCGCTATATCCAACTTCACCAGTTTGTTTTGTGTCTGGGTGTGATTTATCTATACAGGGTGTCCCACGGCTATGCCACATGGAGGGAAAGTACCTTAAATCTTGTAGATAGAACGTTTTACTGAAAGAAGACATTATTTGAATTTTAAAAACAATTTAAATTGCATTCATAGATTTTTAAATAATTAAGTGGTTGGCCCGGGAATCGAACTCGTTCCACGGGAAAAAATAATCATCCTGTAGTTTTATTATACTGATCGAAAGATTTCAATATAAGGATATTTTTTTGCTAAATAACATAGTGTCACAAATAAAAGGAAGACCATGAATTTTAACATTTGTTGTAAAATTTTGTTCAGAAAAGTTAAAAGCTTACATTGCCGTAAGGACATACAATTGACAATCATAACTACTTATTACTAATTAATCTACCCACTTAATTAATACGCATCATTTAAATAAATTAATATCTAACACAACAAGACCAAAAAATCGTTAGGGAGCGAAATAATCAAAAGTTATCACTTTGTGTTCAAGAAGAAGGGACTAGTTTTAAGCAGTTGAAAAATTGGCTAATTTTGTATTAAAAATGTTAAAATTCATGGTCTTTCATTAATTTTTGACACTATGTTATTTAGCAAAAAATAATCCTTGTGATGAAGCCTTTCGATCGGTAGGATAAAACTACAGGCTGATTAATTTTCTCGAGTAACAGGTTCGATTCCCGGTTCAACTATGTAATTATTTAAATATCTATGAATGCAGTTAAAAATGTTTTCAAAATTCAAATAATGTCTTCTTTCAGTGAAATGTTCTATCTACAATATTTAAGGTACTTTCCCTCCATGTGGCATAGCCGTGGGACACCCTGTATTATGTATGTATTTAAATATATAAGTATGTTTATCAGTTGTCTGGTTACCACAGTACAAGCTCTGCTTAGTTTGGGATCAGATGACCGTGTCTGAATTGTCCGAGGATATTTTTTTTATTCTATATTTATTTAGAGGCTTTTCCCTTACAAAGGTATGCCAGCCTCATCATACCCTAATCTATATAATTATAACACTAAACATAATATAATTAATTTTTTATGTAATTTTATTGCGTAAGCGAGGGAGATAGTGATGCAGTAACCATTTCGGATATAAGTTTTGCTTCTTCTGCATTAGGTATGGAAAGTACTTTAATGAGAGCTCCAACATCATACATATTAACTTTTAACTCCCGCATCACTAGCTCTCTCTCTCGTCTGTTCTTTTCACATTCCATTAACAAATGTTGGACATCTTCTACTTTATTACACCGAGGATATTTATTTATTTATTTTATAGGTACTGTAAAGCCTTTATACATTGAAACGAACATTTATGCCTTTATTTTCTAGACAATTCGAATTAAGAAATATTGTATTCTTTCACCCGCGTCGTCGTCCTAGTGTAAATAGACATAGTGGAAATCCCGTATTAAAATACTTATGTTTTTCATAAGCTTTAATCAATCTCTATACCATTTCACTAAGAATCGTTTTAGTGGTTTAGCCGAAGTAATCCTAATATCCTCTATATTAGGATTACTTTGAAATTAATCGACACTATCACTACTAAAATAATTATGTGTATGGATGCCTGGATGGAAGTACTTGTCCAACTGCAAACAAATAAAGTACTTTGTTTATGTTTTCCAGCTATATTTATGTTTTATTGAGCATACTAAATGTGGGTAACGAGATCTATTATTTTATATAAAAAATTAAGATAGTCTGAGTTTTTCCTCTTCTTCTAAGTTTTTTAAAATTTAACTTTACCTTTAGGTGTATTAACAAAAAGTCAATAAAATTTTAGTTATTTAGGTTTAACTTAAATATCCCTATACCATGTTGATGTGTGTATTATGTTTAATCGTAGAATATAATGTCTACATCTGTACATTTGATTACACACACTATTATTTTTTTTATTATACCCACATCGCGAAAATATGGTACTACCAAACTTGAAGTACCGTCATTCAGTTATTATTTTCCAGCGTAATTGTGGATCTGAGTAGTGCATAATGTGCATGCGATTATGAGCTTTGTGTAAATCGATGAATGATTGTGTCCGTAACAATATTAATTGCCGACATGGACTATTTTACCATAATTCAGTGTCAACACAGAGGACAGTGCGATTTAATCCCATACAACTTGTTCTCGCCGTGATATTATTAAGTGGCGTCACTGTTTACGTACTTTGTGTGAATTGGTGATTGATTGTGTATGAAATAACATTACTTGTATAGAAAGAGCTTTATCCTACTGTGATGAAGTGTCTTTAAACACAAAAGACTGATTTAACCCCGTACAACCAATTTGCGCCGCGATATCTATGGCGTCACCATCGTGAATCTAAGCTGTGCAAGCGATTATGTGCTTTATAGACATGAATAGATAATGTTATAACATTCGTTGGGGAGGAAGAGAAGGACTATTTTACCGTACAACATCGGCAATAAGCAATATGATAGAATGCTTTCAACTCCATACAATTTGTTTTTACTGTGATATTATTTGTGGCATCACTTTATTATGAACACCATTGTGGATTTAAGTCGTGCATGCGAATTGACGATTGAGTGTGTCAGTAATAGTTGTCAAGGAGGAGACGATTTTCCTAACGCCATTCAGTGTCTAGTGCTTATAGTGTGTCCAATACTATTCCTGTGATGATTATTAATGTGGAATCACCAAGGGCATCATCTTCTATCACCGCATTGTTACTGTAAGTTCATAGTTTAATTGTTTTCCTATTCACATCTTTATTTTTAAGGGAAATGCATACGCCAGCAACTTGAGTTACTACAATTTTTTGAACTTGAATAGATTTTATATATATATAGTTGAAAATCTATTAAAGTTCGAGATTGATCAAAAAAAAATCCGTTAACAGTTTAAGGTAGCTTAATATATTGTATGTACCTAAATGTATTCAGTAGGTTTATAATATTAAATATTTTAATCTGTTTTATGCAAATCAGTCTAAAATGCGAGATCATTTTTATAGGTAGGACAAGTTTTTATAGGTGGGGCAAGGATTTTCATACAATACTTTAATCTGAATTTGATTTTAATTGTTAATTCCCATTTACGTGGACTTAGTCTAAGGCAAAAGTAATTAAGAAAAAGCAATGCATAAATAATGCAAATACAATTTTCGTATTACACGGTTAAAGAACTCGCCATAGCTTTCACAATTTATATATAAAACGCAAAGAAAATCAAACCAAATTCCAACAGAAAAATTTACGCGTGGAAATTAGGCTTCCTACAAACATTAAGGTTGTATCTGATGAAGCTAACTGCTGTGCTGTGTCGAGATAGTATTTACCTTTATAGCTCTGTCGGTTTGTAACGCTTACATCTTGATATGCATCTGAGCCAGTTTCCGCGTCAGGTAAGCGAAATCGGGTTAATTCACGACGGAAACATCCGAATCGTGAGCGTGGACGCTTATTCTGTGCGTGGCACACATTTGACGCTTATTCCGTTTTTTTGCGATTAAAAGTGTATTATTAGGTGGAACATAATACCTTTATGTCTAACTTTGTGCCCAATAATCTGATGGTGATAGGCATAATTTCACATTTTTTTAATTTGCGTAAAATATTGTAAATATTTGCATCTACTTTTAAATTGAGAACATAAAATTTACATTCAAAGTAAGTGGTTATTCACCAACTGGACACGAAAGGTGACTCACGTGAGTCCAGTTGGAGTAGCTCAAAAATAGCATCACTTGTTATTTTGTCATCTGGACAGACCAAGTAAGTGTAAGTAAATTAAATCAGTTTTATGTTTTCCCCAACTGGACACCCTTAGGTATTTGTTTTTTTTTTATTTAATATACCCTATAACACTCCTACAGCTGAGACGATTCAATTCCACCTCATATGTCGAAGAGCGTATCAAAAGATGACACATACATACCCACAAATTCAATATACATAATGAAAATTGAAAAACATAACCTTCCTTTTGACAGTAGTGTTTGAACAAGTAAACATCGTTACTTAACACCTATTTTGGCTGCACATTATTTATGTCACTATCAAACTACTGTCAAAGTATGCATACAAAACAAAGATGGGAACAAAGCCAAAATTCAAACTAACCCAGTCAGTAGAGCGAACCCACCATACCACAGATTCAACAACAAAATTGGCAGTGACCATAAGTCAATTTCGCGAGACTGTATGACACTTCACATTGATGACAGCTGTCACATTGACAGTGACAGGGTTATGCCTAAGCAGGAACGTTTATTTCTCTCGGCATAATGTACATTATTGTTAGAGTACATTGTTGTCGTTAAAAAACAAATAAAACGTCTGCTCAGAATCAGCCCTTTGATGCAGAGCCCGCCGCACGACCGCAAATATAGATGGACCTAATTAACTTCGGATCGATTCGGTCCACATTCCGTACCATTTCCTTTATTCCCTGTTAATGCAAATATTGACCTGTACTTTCACCGATCAGAAGATATAAAAACGGCCAAGTAAGAGAGAGACACGCGCTCGATGGATTCCATACCATTATAGGCAAAAAACTGCAAAAAAAAACGTTTGTTGTAAAGAAGTTTCCTTAACCTGTCATCGACCAAGCGACAGCCGGCTGTCGGGCTGCTATTGTCTTCCTATTGTGTCTTGAATCACGTGTGTTCGAAGGCTTAAAAATATATTTTAATTGATTTCAGTATTTGTTGTTATATTGGCAACATTATTTGAGAAAGTTTCAATTATCTAGCTGTTACGGTTTTCGTATCTCAAAAACCGTAGCGTAAAATAGCTAGACAATTCGGACTGTTAAAAGACAGACGGACGGAAAGACTGCGAAATCTTATATAATATAGGGTCTCCTTTTAACCCATCTGGTACAGAATCCTAAAAAGTAGAATGGAAAAAATAGAATAATTTCCATCGATATCAAGTGTGGTCAGTCAGCCTTATAAGATCTTTGCTTTAGCTAGCAGAGTTAATTAATTCGTCAATTAAGTTTCTTGAATGAGACTCATTTTTATCCACAAGTCTGCTATTTGGGAAAAAGATTGAGATCTAAAATGGAACAAAAAGTGTTTCATTTTAAAACTTCTGATAATAGCTTCGGTACCGCAGCCTAATAAATATTTACGTTCCCATACTTTAACTACTACAAAATGGTATAAAATGGAAATTATGCATGAAACTGAAATAAACGTCTTGGAAAAGAAATGCCTCAATTTTGTTGCTAAAACGCTAAAAGCTACAGCTATGAATTTTGTATGAAAATTGACGTAACCGAAGACGTAGTATGAAATTTTAAAATCACGTCAAGATTTATTGCAGACACGTTATGTTTTATAGTTCCGTATTGTGCTTTGGTTTATTGGAATAACATAAAGCTTTTGTTTTTATCGAGTTATCTGTGCGTGTGTGTATTATGGGCAAAAACTCAAACATCACTCAATTTTAAGACGCTCTCAAATCTGTCGGTGTCTTTGTCACTCCAAAGGAATAAAATAAGGACAGCAACAGATTTGAGATAAGTTGAGTTATTGTATTACGCCTGTTATGGTGTGGTAGTCAGGGACATTGTGTTACAATTTTTTTTTAACAAACTTAAGGTACTTACTTATACTAGGTGTATGTTTTGGTCTTGCTCAACCTGCTAGGATATGATTCTACCCATGAAAAAACACAACTTTTAATATGGAACCAACTCTGAAATCTTGAAAAAAAATATCAGCTGCTTCTAACAAAGTTCAATGCCCTCCCGACCATAATGTATGAAACAGCTGATATTTTTTCCGAGATTTCAGAGTTGGTTCCCTAATAAAAGTTGTTTGTTTTAATGGGTAGAATCATCTAGCGGGGACCAAAAATACACCTAGTATAAGATTTGAACTTCAAGAACGGCACATATAATTATGTGCATCACTAGCTTTGTTGCAAAAAAATAGCTTTTGCCTGCGTGGACATGTTCAAACTTCCAACTTCCAAAAATCCTTTTTCAATGGTTTATCCTTCATAAAAACATACCCTTCAAGTTTCTTGTCTATAGAACTAGCGGTTTGGACTGTGTGTTGATACCTATACTGACAATCAACTCGTTAGTTTACCATTTTATATACAGATAATAATGCCATGACGCACTATCAGGCTACGTCATAGAATAGCACATTTTTTACATCGTATTTTAAGCGTTGCTCCATTTTCATTGTGACACCCTCAAAGCGCTTATAACCTATCTATATACGTCATTTCACTCGTAATTTGTATCAATATTGTAGTCTCCTTAACGAAGTGATGAGATTTGCAGCATTATGTTTGTAAACACTTTATCTATTAAAGCCAAGTGTTTCTTTAACGATGGTCGCCAGAAGTCGTGTTGTTTGGTAGGTATCTTCGCCCGCATTGTCATAATATTTGGCTGCTAAGGCTTGTTAAATGTCCAAAGTTATTTCCACGATCGTCATAAAAAATTACGACTGAGTTTATAGGAGTAACAGCATTTACTGGGTAAAGGTCTTGTCGCATTTATATTTAAATGAAGTTTATTGTGAGTCTGGAATACAAATTTGTGATCTCGACACCCGTCCAACGCTTCGTTGTACTATGTAATTACAAAATGTAAAGTCTTAAGTCTACTTTTGTGTTACATTGCGTTTTCAAAAGCATTCCCAGTTAATACTTCAAAATGAATTTGTAATAAGAACGCAGTGTATTCTGAAATGTGACTTAAAGTTTTGTTGTTTCGTATTTTCTTAGTACAAGTTTCCTGCAATTCCCAATTTTACATAACTTCGTTCCGTAGCAATTGGCGAGGTCATTTTATTCGGAGTTTCGTTATCGCGACTTCTAAGTCTACTTAAAATTTCAACTTTGATTTCATATTTATTGTACTTAGCACTTTTGTTCTCAACGTCGTGAATGTCGTTTAAATTGAGTCAAAAGTTGTTTTCAAATTTTAATATGCGGATTAGGTCCAAAAATTAACTTTCATCTTTAAAGAAAATCTATTTAAAGGGATTGGCAATTTATGGCGTCTAGACTTTATTTGAAATCTTTCGTGTCATTAAAGAGCTCTACGGTGTGACGTTAAACTAAATCCGTTTTTTAATATCAGTTTGGTAGGCAGTTAATGACAGACTACTAGAATTTTGCCCCACACTTATTAAACCCATGCAGCCACCCGATATACAGTCGCAACACTTAATGATATTAATTAAATTTAATGAGCGAACGTACATGTCGAATCAGGGAAGGGACAAAATCATAATATGCAAATCGTAACCCATGGTATTACTGGGCGTGCAGAACATAACTTAAATAGATGGTGACGTCATGTCACACAGTTGAAGGGATCTAATTTACAAGTTAATGAGGAAGAGAAAAGCTTTGCTTTGTTTTACGTTTGGATGAGGAAAATCACACTCGGCGCAGTGTAGTGCACGGTCGTACGACCGGTGTGCTTTTGTTTTGATTGTGAACTTTGTGAGGTAGGTTGGACTGAGAACGAATAGCCGCCATACTATGTTATATAAGCGTGGTGGAAATTTTGAGCATGGTTAGAAGAATAATTCATTTGATGGGTTTGGGTTTTAGTGTTGACTTTTTTTTCAGTTCAAGATATACCTTACCCAGTTATGTTTTACATAATGTTAATAGAACCTGTAGTTTTTCGTAGGTCACAATATCAGCCAGATGTTTCAAAAATTTAAACCTGAAACAGAGTCTGACTGAAATGGAGGCTCACAATGTAATTGTTTCGCAATGTTTTACCTTTTTGCCGTCAATCTTTTCAAATTTCAAAACCAATTTCCGTGCGTTCAAGCGCTTTTGCCATACCTATTATTGGAATCAATTGTAACAGCTCACAGTTTTAGGACCCAGTAATTTTATTTCAAACTGTATTCCGTGGTGCTAGGCAATCTGGGCTTCTTACAGTTGGATCGTTGAATCGTTTCTCCAGGACTCATCGAGCTTCATTGCTTCGGCGCTTTTCTGGCGGACTCCACTGTTGATTCTGGCTTTCAGGAGTTGCAGTGGTTGTTGTGGTGGGATTGTCCCAATAAAAAAAAAATCTAATCAAACTTGTGTTGAAAGAGCCGAGCATGAGTAATTACTTTTAATATAATCAAAGTATGAAATTAACGAATTAGATCAGACGTCTCAAGGCATCTTGCAGTACAATGCATGGAACGAAATGGAATAAAAGAGATGGCATCTTAATGCCATATTTATGTCTTGAAATTTAATGCCTTAGTACTTTTGTTAAGTGGACCAACCATATTTAGCTATTGTGATAAATATTTCTTAAGTTTTTGTCGATCTTGTATGGTTTGAATATTCTCTTGGCATATAAATAAGTTTGTTTGTTTTACCTGCGAAGTTAAAAAAAACGAAATTACTCTTTTGTGTTGATATTGCTATAATTTATTTACTCTAAATAGGTACTCAATTTTATTTAAATTTTGTAGATAGCTACCCTTTGCTTTTCGTTTTCTATCAAACGCTTGTTTACCTTTCTTATAGGGTAATATCTTATCAGACACTCCTAATAAATTCTATTTTAGATAATAGTTTCTATAAGGTCGTATATCGATGGGGCAGTGACCTTTATGTAAATCTAGTAACATTGGCTAAGTTCTACTAATATGTACTGAGCGGATTGTGGCAATATTGACTGGTATCCGGATCAACGTCCCTAGGGATAGATTTATATGGTCTGGTGTACATTAAGATGTCAACATTAAATACATCGCCATAGGGTTCTTTTAATATTAAAATAAATAGAAAAAGCATCAAGTACATAATTGATTGGTTGATTTTAGACAATGGTTAATTAATTTTATAT
Organism: Athetis lepigone; assembly: GCA_033675125.1. Taxonomy (NCBI): domain Eukaryota; kingdom Metazoa; phylum Arthropoda; class Insecta; order Lepidoptera; family Noctuidae; genus Athetis; species Athetis lepigone. The sequence goes on along the minus strand of CM066243.1, from coordinate 12,248,251 downwards.
CGGAGTAGAAAATAATGGATACAAATATATTATTTCTGGCTTAGTACTTACTTCAACATTTTCGTCATAATTTATGACATATGATTATTTTTTTATGACACACAGACTTGGTCTTTGACTCACATCCAATTCAAATTCAAGATATGCCAACAGGCAATGGACCGCAATTGCGCACACGACGCGCACAAGCAGAGCGTCAATGTCGATGGCAATTCTTTAATTGTGTATTACATTTCATGTTACAATTTGTAAGTCTGTTTACGCCCTAACGGAGTCGAAGAAGCGTCAAGACTGAAGTGGGACAGGGAAAGACGAAGCTACTGGATAAAATGTGGGCCCGCATACCGCAAGACTGAGATTTGATTCAGTTAGACGAGGTTGCGGCAGATCGTGGAAAAGATCTCGGGACACAATGGATTGCTTTCTTAGGAATATTAACGTAACAGATAGAGAAAAAGAGAAGTGAAAACAATTAATGAAGGCACAGGCTAGTTTAAAAAAATAATTGTTAGGTGCAATTTGCAAGATGGGCTGTTCCAGAATAAATATTTTAATTAAAAACCACACATTCTATTATTATGCCATAACTTCATTACCACTAAACTGCAGAGGTTGTAGCATATCTCTTATGAATATGCAAAGCACGTGGTTAAGACACTTAAATTACCTCGTTATTCAGCGATTTACATACATAATTGTATTGTTTTAATGAGAAAATACAATGTTGCTCTATTATCTACTGAATAATGGATTGAAAGTCGTATGTTGTGGGGAAGTAGTTAATGAAATTAGAGAATGTGTTTTGATAATTGCTTTAGGCCTCCGCATTCATCGTCTGTAGCATTATGCTAGAGAGATAAATGCGGAGAAATTTACCATATGTTTTAGTGTAGGTAATTCAATAAAAACTGGCCAAGTGGGAGTTTCCAACCACGACCACCGTTTCGTTGTGCTATACTTGATCTTAAAAGTTGAAAAAGTTGGTAATCAATTTTAACTAATGTATATGTTTACGGTTATATAATACAAGGTGTATTTTTGGTCTTGCTCAACCAGCTAGGAGATGATTCTACTCATAAAAACAAACAACTTTTATTATGGAACCAACTCGGAAATCGCGAAAAAAATATCAGCTGTTTCATACATTATGGTCGGGAGGGCGATGAACTTTTCATAGAAACAGCTGATATTTTTTTCGCGATTTCAGAGTTGTTTCCATAATAAAAGTTGTTTGTTTTCATGGGTAGAATCATCTCCTAGCGGGTTGAGCAAGACCAAAAATACACCTTGTATATACACTTTTACGGTTCAGTAGATGCAGACCGGTGATATAGGTATACACACACACGCCGACAAGCGGACAAACAGCAGAGGTTTAGTAATAAAGCCCCAGTGGTCATCCTTCAAAAACGGAACCCTAGAAAAACGAAAAGACTATAAAAATTACATCTCTAAATCAAGCACTGGAGTAATCTACCAGTCGAAATTGTAGCGATCCATTACGCTACTACAAGGGTCGTCGCAAATAAAATGTTTAAAGTCAGAAAGAATTATCTGTCAATAATGGATGTTCATCTCACCGTGAAAGTAAACCAGCTTAAAGAGCGTTTTTTTTTTCTTATTTCGGCTAACAAAGTAATTACGTGAGAAAAATAATGCCTTCGCTTAACTTTTTAATCCCCGTGGAGCCGAATTTATGAGCAAGAATTGTGACGCTAAATTCTCCTTAGCACGTTTCCCGCGGTGGAATATTTCCAAAAATGTAAAATAACGTGACTAGGGATCTATTTAGTTTACAAAGTATTTTACTACCGTGACGGGGAACAGTTTGACTTGTTTATAGATTTTTTGTGTACTTAAAACTTGGACCCAAGATTTATATTCCGAACATAACTTTAATATTTATTGCGCGGCCGTTAAACTGTATTGTAGCACTTTCAACTAATCAGAAGGGTTGGCGAAAATTGATGTTCGCTTGTAATGGCTCCCCGTCGCGGAGAGGTCAACGTAGCTAAAAGGCAAGAACGCCTTCAAGATTTCAAGGCTACAAATAAGATTTATATTTCGAGATAATTTCAAATTCGGCACGTTACTTGGCGGTAAACATACCGAACAAAAGGTCGCTCCCGAAGAAAGTATTTGTGAAGAAAATTAATGTTTAATATAAGATCGAAATCTTAGCTTTCCGCACCGAAGGCCGACGGCGGATATTTTTGCATTAAGATGAGGATGCCGTAAATTTTCTGATAAATATTCTGCATAAACAATGCGTAACTTCTTTCATGGCAGAACGCCCAATATTGCTAATCTGCGCCGAAATGGGCACTTTTAATAAATACATTCACACAAGTTTTTGGTCGAAGAAATTTTGACGAGGCTTTGGAATAAATTAATATTAAAAAAGAAATACCTATTTCCTACCTTACGCCATTTTCATTGATTAAGTAATATCTTGGCTCACTGTATATTCTTAAATATGGATAGGTAATTACGTATGTATTCTTTATTTACTTCTTATCCGTACTAATATTATAAATGTGAAAGTAACTCTGTCTGTCTGTCTCCTCTTCACGCCTAAACCACTAAACAGATTTGAATGTTTGGTACAGATATAGTCTGGGACCCGAGAAAGGACATAGGATAGTTTTTATCCCGGAAATCCCCCGGGAACTGGAACTATTAATCCACGCGGACGAAGTCGCGGGCAAAAGCTAGTTTTCTATAAAGTATTCTTTCTTTACTTTTTATAATAATATGCTTGCTATCTTATTTCTGCTCCACCTTGGGTTGGCAAAGAATATGTAACATATTAAGTCCGTTTTTGTACCTGTTTCCAAAACCTTTAACAAACCTTCGCACAGTCAAACAACAGAAATGTTAGCACATCGTCTCAAAACAGGACTGATGACATGTCTCGTTCATTAGTTCCTAAGTTCCTATTTGGACGAGTCCCGCTGCCATTACACTGTCTGATCATGTGTCTGGCTCAACTCACTTGAGTCCCATTATTCGATCGCCGACGTCTTGGACTTTCGACGTCGGATTTCAAAGTGGGTTTATTTACCTACCTAGTTTGAGTTCAAGCTTCTTGTCAATTAAAAAGTTTTGAAGCTGTTATAAAATCAGTTTGATGGGTAGACATCTTATTTTGGGAAGTTTGATTAGTGAAATATAATAAACTGAGTTTACTGTGACTTCCTTTTCACGATTATCGATTACAGCTCTAGTAGATAATAGCCTATCTCTTCCGAAGTAAAATTGATCTACTTTTAATAATTAATATTGGTTCAACTGTTTGAAGACGTAAAATGCAACACACATTATTATTGATACAACATTAAGATCTCTTGTTTTCTTCTCTGTCGCTATATTCTTCTCAGAGTGGCCTCTAGTGGTCTCAGAGTGGATACCTAAGATAAAATCATATATAAATTGTAGATTAAGTAAAATGATGTTAATGATCTCCGTATATATTTTATTTATTATTAAGTTAAATTGCAATATAATTATAATTATTTTAAGATATTGAAACAGAGCTTCCTCTCTCCTGTTACCCTATTTTGCTGTGCCCTGCAGGGTCCATAATTGATCTCACACAAATTGTTACCACCTTTATATGTACTTATGGGAAAGCAATAAAGATATTGATACTTCACTACATAACGGGATTTAGAGTCTGCTTGTGACCATGGCAGGTGTAACCTTGCCGAAACGTCAAGCAAAAAAACAAATAAAAGGTATGTGCGCGTTAAATCCCGTTATGTAGTAAAGTATATGCAACGCGAAAGTTTAAAGTATAATAAAGATATTGAGTATTGAGTCTTAGTAATCGCTAGAAGATTAGTGACACGCTTGACAAAAATGCCGCCACTCTGCGAACTGATGCCTTCCTTCTTGTTCCCACCGCATATCTCCGTAGAGAGAGAATCCTGCCTTTTTTGGACGATGGTGAACTTAACACTCTGTTCCGAAAACCTTTAAAAGTCATTATTAATATTGGCATAAAAGAGGGATATATCTTCACAAAAACCACATTTCACATTTCACAACGCATAAAACCGATCACCTCTGAAAGCCATATACACCGTCCATCCAAGTAAGGTTTATACTTTACACCGTCCATCGATTAAGCTAAAAAAGGCAATCACTCTTCAATGAAGAATAAAAAGGCATTGCTTTTAAACTCTAACCTGACTATGGATATACTCTGTGACACGAATTTCAATGACGAAAAACACTTTAGCTTTGGGTTAAAAATGCAAAGGTTTCAACATTGCGCACATGGACGGACAACTGAATTGTTGAGTTACACTGAAATTGAAATGTTACACTTTTTAAACTACGAAACTACACAAACTCACAAAATTGAATAGAAAGAAAGTAAAGCATTTGTTAAATAAAACAGTTGCAAGTACTTTAGTGAATTTTATATAATTATCTGTGACTAGCTGTTTTCTGCAGCTTTGCCTGCAAAATTTCTTAAAAACTTGTTTCAATAATTTTATCCAGATAGTGGAGTGCCCATCAAATAATCTTAAAAATCCCGGCTTGCTCTAACGGGATCATAGTTAGGCTTTCGATTAAATAAAATGTTAAAAAAGTTAATTGTTGTTGGCGGAGAGCATCAGCTGCGGTTATATAATGTTTTTCTATAATGTGTCAATAATTGACATATTTAATACGACAAACGCAAATTATTTAAATTAATCACTTGAATTTTAAAATGCATACGCCGTATTAAAATCTGAAAAAGAAGAAAACCATCATTCAATTGTTTAATTCCTTTCTAAATATCTTAATAAATCCTTCAATAATATTCTTCTAATATAACTAAGAGGGCTGCAATAATCGAGTTACGTAGATCCTTCCTATAAACTGCAAGCGCCGCATTTGGGGCGCACTTGACGAGGGCTCTTGACCTGAAACCTCTTTGTCAGACGAGTGTAGTTACAACACTCTCCACTCCCGTTTTTATGGATGAAACAAGTATGGCTCCGTTTTTATTCTCGGTATTGTTGTACGTATCGTAGCGTCTCCGGGTTAATTACTTTTGGGACGAAAAAAAAACAATTTTCTTAAGCACTGCGGTATTTTAAAAAAGTTTTGCAGTTTGGTTATGGTACTAGCGCTAGTGCTAGCGTCAAATAAACCGAGATGAAGTGTGTGTGTATGTGTGTCTCTCTAAGTGTGTGTGCGTGTGTAAAATGTGTTGGTGTGTGTGTGTGTATGTGAGGGTGTGTACGTAGCTTATGCTGACAAGAGCGTTGTGCAACTATGACAATAATATTGCCTAATAACTGTCATTGTTACACATCTGTCATACTACGATGGTAAGATAAAGACAGAGAATAGTTTATTTATTTACTGTAGTTTGACTGATACTTAGCTTCGTAATGTTGCTTAGTTGAAGGTATATTTATCTAAGGCTAAGTAGCGTATATTTATTTTGGATTAGTCTGTGTGTTGTAGATTTTAGAGTTTTTTTTTATATCAGTTTATTTTTACGTTGTACTTGCCTAATAAAAGTATTATTTTTATACAACATTCTTTAAAAAAATAACGGCCTAATAACGTCCGTTGTTCAGTTAAAACAACTTTATTTTTTGCTATTTATTTTTATTTGAAGTAGAAAATAGTTTACATTGCTTTGTGATAAAATAAAAGAGCTTATAATATAACATGCTAACAATTAAGAAAATTTAGTTGCTACCAGTGGCATGGACTGGTTTCTTAGTGTTCACAAAATATATTAAATTTTGCATCGAACACAGACTGTGGTGCCGATTCTCTTATTCACAAACTAACGTAAATTTAAGTCAATTGCATCTTTTTTTTCCATTTCATTAAGAAAAAGACAGAAAATTAAATATTAGTTAAGTCCTGTCAAATTTAGACACACCATAGATAATTTAAACGCGATTTAAAAACATGGCGACTAAATATACGCCAATTTTCTTCAGGCGCTGTCTAATTTGACAGGATTAAACCAAAATGTATCTTTTGTCCTTTTCTTTAAGAAATGAAAAGAGAAAGATGCATCTAACTAATGTTTAGTTAAGTTTGTGAACAAGAGAATCAGCACCAATAAATGTATTGAATTTTAGGTTCGTTTGAAGTAAGTAGGCACTGCTTAGTTGTAAACTTTATTACATGTTATTTTATCACTTATCTGGTAACAAAATACTTTATTGTTATAAAGTCTGCATAAAATAACAAAATGTTTTAAATTTTGAGTTTGATTGAGTTCCCTGCTGTTCCATATAACCTCTGATGATTTTTATTTTCTCTAAACTCTACACTCCTTACCAACACAAAATAAAACCAATACAGTAAGACAATAGTGCCCCCAAAGCAGAACCCACTTACCCTCCATAACCTTCGGATAACAATCGAAACACATTTCTGTGTTTAAGTGCGTATCGGGGGCACTATACAGAGACATGGTAATAGAAACGAGCCACTTTAATGGTACCCCCGACACTATTTTGTCACTAATAATGCCGGGTAAAGGCCACTAAACACAACCGTTAAAGAGGCGAATCGACTGGAACATTAAAATAGTGTTCTATTGCTAAAGTTTCAGTAAGTATGAGAATTTTGCATGGGATTCGAGTTAACTTCTAGAACTTTCTTCTGCACGTTAAACTGGGTTATGTTGCTGCGATATTCCTAAAATTTTCTTTGGGTTTGAAGGCATTTTATACAGACAACTTTTAAGTAGTGCAACAGAGGGTAGCAATAATAAGTTGGCTGCAGAAAATGCCTACGTTTCCTATATTACAAAAAATAATATATTTCTAACCTCCTTGCTGACTAGGTTAGGGTCAGCTTCCAGTCTAACCGGATTCAGCAGAATGTCAGTGTTTTACATGGATTGCTTATCAGAATTCCACAACCCAGTGACTGGGTAACAAGATATTCTAGGTAAAAAAAGACTGAGACTTTTTGGTGTCTGATTACCAGATCGACTGTTAAAGATCTAAAACGACTAATATTAGAAACTTTCTGAGGCAGGGTGTAAATGATGTCGAAATGATGTGTAATAATAATAGATGCTATCTAGAAAACCAATTACACATAATAAGACGCAACGACTAAGTAGGTAATAAGGGTGACATTTCAGTAACTTTCTATGAATGTTTCATGTACGTGAGTAGCTACTGTTTTAGGTCGATAGCACTTCGTTATTAGACTCATTTGTCCTTATATCAATACACCTTGAACTTCTTTATGTCAAAATAATTGATGTCCATTGTGATTCCACTTATATTAATGTATTTATTTTTAGCTTCGACGACGGAAATTATGTCGTCAACTCCTCATTTGTGGCTATACAACACATTACGAAGTACTACTGCCATGACCTTGTAAAGGTCGCAGGGAACCGTTGGATGCAGGCGGCACATAACTGCATGCGCTGGAAAACGTTGGGTGAGGCCTATGTTCATGCTAAGCAATAGACGCTTATGGACGATGATGACTGCCATACGTATCTTTGCCGCGAAGCACTGTTGCTGTGTTCTGATGTAAAGGGTTCTGATACAAACTGTAGTTTCAGGCACATGATACATACAATAATTATGTTTTGGATGGTATGCAAAACAAGAGCTGTGATATTGCAGATACTCGTATCTAAAAGTGGTGTTGACTGCCTAACATCAGAAGAGCCGTCTTGTTTGCCATTTGTTTTTCATAAAAATATATTAAAACCAGAATTCACGGTGCTAAGGAGTAGCGTGAATCCAATTTTTTATATATTTTTATTTCCCATTTCTACGAAATATATTAAGAGAACAATCTTTGATAGAACAGTGTTTCCGAGAACCTAATCACTTAAATATTTTCTTTTTCCTGCTTTTCTTTTAAGTCAGAAAGGAAAACATTTAACTGTTCAATTCGCTTCGTCTAATTCTCAAAACCAAAATTCACTAAAGGAAATTGGGAACTGGAATTATTCATTGGTTCTTACATGGAACTCAATCGTGTTGGATGAAGTTAGCTTTGAGCACACATACTGTTAGTTGATATTTAATATCCCGTTGGGATTTCACTTTCATTACACAAACAAATTTGATTGAGTTAACACCTTCAAAAGTTTTGCGTGTCAAAGCAAATAATAGTTTAATGGAGTATATTTCGCAATCATACTAAATTCTGCGGTGAGCTTAGAAAAGTAAGGTATGGGGACTAAACTTCACTCTACATACAACTACTACTAATACTCATCTGTAATGAGTATTATTATGTAAACTATTATTGCTTTACAATTTTGAGAACTGTGTAGCTGGTAAAAGCTTGGTAGTAGCGAAAAAATTAAGATGCTCTGTTCTTCTATGCAGATTGGTACTACATAAGATAAAGTACAAAACATTTGTTTACTTGGTAACCGGTAAATCATCGTGTCATGATTTAGCAGTTATAAATTTATTCCAACTCAGACAAGGATGGCATGATTTAAAAACTAAAAAGGTAAGTTTTAGTTTAACGCAGTTAGGTAATATAATGTCAGGCACTGACCTGGGTAAACAGATTTTCTAGGAAACCTGTTACTCAAGATTAGTCATGTACCCATGACTATCGATCAATCGTCGTTCTGCACTGCGGTGACTGTAATAATGCTTAGCTAAAGCACTTGCTAAGTAAAATTTACTCATCGCGACCATATTCTCGAATGAATAGCTTTATTTTTATGACAAAGTAAACACAAGTCAATTCAAAACGAGATAGAATAGCAAATCAATTTTGCTTTCCATAATAAAGCATACTTGAAGAAACTTATTCACATAATATTTTCAATTCCAAATTATTTATTCAAAAGAAATGAGAAAGAAAGTTTCCTAAATTCAGTGACCCTTTAAATAAAACAATATTATACCAACCGATTATTTTTCCATAACGCTTCTTCTCATACAAGAAGACACGGTTACTCAAGACCGTTATGCGATTTTGGACGCGTACGTATTTAATATGCCAGTAAAACTTCAGAAGTACATTGTTACTTGTCCAGATTTGACTCCACAACCGTGAGAGTCGGACACCGTAACTACACAACATTACTACATTTTATTAACTACATAAAAATGCATTCAACAATACAGAAACTCCAGGAATACATCAATAGATTTGAATGCAATCAATACACTTTGTCCGACCCAGTTATAGGCAGTTGTCGCCCTAACCCAGCACTGTCAGACAAATAATAGGATGGTGCACACGAACGGCTGTTCAAATACTACAGTAGGCTATTGGTCTTGCCATACGTGACTAGACTGCCTAACACAATACTTGTCGCCAGTCTTACAGCAATTTCAGAAAAAAACAGATAATACGAGAAACTGCTGATATTAATCCGCAGCTGGGTTTTATTGAAAACTGGACGGTCCGCTGTGGTAGGAAATTGTAGTGATCAAAATTCTGTCTGGTTTTATCACAAGGTTTTTATTGAGGAAATTCCGTTTGAGGGTGTTTGGGTAAAGTGTTATGTTATGGGTGTTGTGTGCGACTTATTATGTTTTTTTACATAATTATATTTTTTTACTTTTTTTTTGGTGTTAAACAAATTTTACTTCTTAATCTGGTTCTTTTATAGTTTTTTTCAGCCTTATAGTTTTAGTTTTGCAATTCTTGCTGTGTTACCAACATTTTTGGATCCTGCCATCTTTGGATTTTTGTAAGTCGCGATTTATCATGGAACTTTAATCCACACTCTATACTAATATACGAAACTAAATGCGAAAGTAACTCTGTCTGTCTGTCTGTCTCTTCTTCACGCTCAAACCACTAAGCCAATTTCAATGGGTACAGATATAGTCTGGGACCCGAGAAAGGAGATAGGGTAGTTTTCATTCCAGAAATACGAAGTCGCGGGCAAAAGCTAGTATGTTATACTACGCAAAAAGATCTAGAAACAGAAGATACCAAAATCTAGATTTATTTTATTACAGTACAGGGGGCGTACCACAAGCCCTTATAGCAGTATTACTTTGATATTACTTTCAGTGGGAAAGAGACGGCGCTAGACAACGTGTCTAACGCTGTCACTTGCACACTCCTGCAACAGGACTAAAACAATCTTACTTTAAACGTCATGGTAAGGGGGCAGTACAGATTTCAGCTGACAGTTTCAAAAATAATATCCATAAAAACTTCTGATTTACTAAAAGTATTCAGGAATAAATTCATGTTACTTTTGAATAGACTTTATATTATTATCTAATAATTTATTCAAGAATAAGACAGTTAAAAAATAAATGCAGTTCCATGCTTTTCGATCGTAAATTATAGTATTTTTTTTTTGCATACAAAAATATTTCATAGATTTCTGATATAATTTTATGTAATTTTTAACTACCTCAATAACTGTATCAACTGTAACAGCCAGATAGGACACAAAATCTATTACATAATGACATTTCACATCAAACATAACAATCACAACCATGCCAGAAATGATTGCATATGACGTCTAGACAAGACCAGTTTAACAGATCTACTCGATATAATAGACTTAGTGGATTACTCTATCGAGTATATTCCTAGTACCTACTTCATAAATCAATTAACAAACGTACTAACGTCTGTGAATTGATTTATCAAGTGAATGTTTAATATTTTATAATACATTCATACGTTCTAGCCTATGTTGTAATACATATCTTTTTACCCTAATTTATAAAACTTTGGTGAAATTCAAGTTTATGTTAACGACCTTGGCGTGACGTTATAAAAATATTGTAAAATAATAATTTTAATAGAGTGACTTTTTTAGACACAGATAGCAACTATAGGGTTTCTGGTCTACTTATTTGCAACTTCCCTTTAGAAACATGCACTTAGACTAATTTTTATACATATTTATTTACTAGTCTTTTAAATGGGATAATGGTAATAAAAAAAATAACTAGCTTATGTATTAAAGATGGTATGAAATGTGCTCACGTTGATTTTAGCATCAAGGTACAACCAACGAGAGACAAAACAAAGACAGCTAGAGTTTAATATGACTACGTTTACATGGCTTAAACGCGGAAGCTGACATTAAAAACTTCAATTACAATTTGATAGTCTTCATTTCAAAGCCGTAACCGTCAAAAGACTTCACGAAAAATCTACTCATAGCCGATAAAGAGGCATGGTAATGACCCTTTAATTATTTCAGCTCCATTAAAAGCAATTTAATTACTTAAGAGCTATTAAAACAACGAGTGTGAGAATTTTTAGCGCCGTTTAGTGTTATAAAACGCAAATATTGACTTCCATTACTTGTTTTGGCGTCTTGCCAAATGTGTGAAAGGGGCTCGAGAGCCCTTTTGTTTTTAGAGTCTTTGTCAATATTGTTAGAATTCAAAACGTCTGCTGCTCGCGTTGAGACTTCGTTATACTTTTTTAGAGTGTTTTGATGACTTAGAGCATAATTAGGGTGCAGTAAGGCTGGCACAGTTTCATCACTAATACATTTGAGTATACAGAAGTTATTAAAATCGAGACTACAGCTAACAAAAGAGTCGATTGCTACAAAACTGCTTAACCGATTTTGATGAAACATGTGTTAGAACTATCGCTATATTATTATAACCAACTTTCAAGCTTTCAACGATCAATCGACAGCCGGCTGTCGGGCTGCTATTGTATTTCTATTGTGTCTCAAATCACGTGTGTTCGAAGGATTTAATAAAAACAACATAAAAATCAGATCACCTGTTTAAGAGCGGTGCCAGGCAGACAGACACACACATAGCTGTTAAATTTATAAAATTCCTCTTTTTGCGTCAAGTGTTTCAAATTTAAAAAACATATCATTGTTTCCCCGGTTCCGAACGCAATCGGAAAGACGCCTGCCCTTAACCTCTGGCCATATTTTTTTGTACTAACCAAGCTATAAAATTTATTGTTATAAGCTGTCTATAAACATAATTTATACTTTTACCGCTTTTCGGGATTTAACGCGCACGTACCTTTTATTTATTTTTGGCTTGACGTTTCGGCAGGGTTACACCTGCCATGGTCACAAGCAGACTGTCCGGCGACACTACTCCGTCGATGAAGTAGATTGATCTTCATCTACCCTCGATTAAAGTATAATATAAACATAATGGCTACCGATAATGTCCTTACAACAAAAATATTAACAAACAAAACCAAAGCAGTAACTTAACCACCCACAATCAAATAAAACACATATCGTTGAAAAAAAATGCTCAACCATATGAATGAGCGATGAACAATTTTGCCCTCATAGTCAAAGACAAGTGGTTTTGCAAACGGAGCCCCATGACTAAACACCTTAAAGAAATTGCTTGACTTTAGAAGGGGATTCTCACCCGCATACGGTGGCCAGATTGATGGGACCCGATTTTTCAAGCGACGTCCTGTAACTGAGACCTTTTTCCTTATCCACCCGTAGAACCTTTAACGTCCTAGATCCGATTTTTCAGTACAAGAGGGCTTATTGAAGATTGATGTTAATATACGTACGGAGTGTTTGAATTTGTGTTATGGTGAATTTGTTTTGTGAACTGCTTAAATAAAGAGGTGAAAATGTTTTTTCTTCTTTATTGTCTCAAACTGCCGATATATTCTAAAGTTAGACTGAAAACTGACCCCAACATTCTTGGGAAATGGTGAAAGAAAAGGTGAAGCTCGATATCTAAGAGATTGACAATACACCACAAGCTTTCTATTCCTAGACACATTTTAAGAAAATAACTCTCTAAATCTAATTTCGTTCAACATTCATAAAATTGGTTGAAGATTAGGCAAAAACATTTCACCATCTGTACCACTGGCGATAAATTAAATTAATCCTACCTACCTGTCATCTAGAGAGACCGTCCTCGGCGTAAGTTTGAGAAATCCCCTACACAACCCCCGAACTTGAAATCCAACTAACTTCGATTAGCTGTAGAACCTAACAGTTCAAGCACAGCCTCTGGAACAGATAGTGTTTATCTTATCAGCGATATCCGTGGCTATAAGGGTGTTGTTATATGTAAATGTTCGATTACAATCGCTACAGAGGTAGAATTCCTTGAATATACGAGAGCGCGTCACGTGTGTCTTAAGTCTTTCCAATAAAGAGTAAATTGGAATGATCGACGCGATCGTGAAATGCAATACTCCAAGTGGCTCCCGGACCAGTAAACGGGCTTGGATATTAAAGGATTAATGATAGGCTCAATTTGTATGTAGGTAGATATGTTCTACGTGTTACCCGTTTTCGTGGTACATCGCAGAAATATTTGCATGGAGATTTCGTCTGCAGATTTATATTTCGGAGATGTAAACATAATGACGAAACGGAGTGAGGTGAATTGAATGTTTGACGTGAGATGTTTATAAATGGAAGAATCTTGACGGCTTATAACCTCGTGTGCCTATTATAGGAAAAAGAGTTACAGTTTAGTCGGTGGTATTTTCAGACTTATTTGTATTTTTGCCGAAATAGACAATACTATTACCCTTAATAAATTTATCTCTTAGGCCCAAGAGAGTTTTATTACAGCGTACAGTGTGAAGCTAAAGTTAAGGATTTAAAAGCCCTGCGCGTTTTATTAGCCTAAACGTATGCCAATTTTTATGTAAGCTTTAAAAGTTGATTATATTTTAGGCTTATTTTAGACTTTAATAATTAATTGTTCAACAAGTCCACTTAATTAATTATTTAACAATTCAAGCAGGCATTGATGTAATAAAATTGCAGAATTAGTGAACTTGATTTAGCATCGCGCTGCAACAACACCCATAAGAGCAAAACGGTAACCAAATACAGCTATTGAAAACGCAAAGGACAGCTATTACGCATACGCTTTATTTAAAAAAAGTGAGTATATAAACAGCATTTTTAAACAACAATCTGTCCACAACTATAGAGCCAATTTAACCTCAACTGGAATTGAATCACGTTACACCCCTTATCGTTCACCGTTCACCTACGAACTCTCGCTACATCGAACTAATTGATATGCAAAGGGGAATGAAGTTTAAATTAATTCCAGATAGCATCCAACTTCCACTACAAGTAGGTACGTACTTGAATTATTGATATGTAGACAGCCACGTCGAAAGTTTGGAAGCCAATTTTTTTATGCATTTTGTAATGAAGCAATTAAAAATATTTTTTCGTCATACTTTATCATGCCTATACGAATGTATGAAAAGTATAATCATACGTAAGTTTTCAAAAGAAAATTTTATTAGAAGTGTTATTATTACACGTTATCTTTTAACGATGAAATGCTACGCTTAATTGCCACGGGCATCATAAAATAAAAAAAAAACAAAGATAACTTACAAAATGTTCGGCAGTCTGACTTCTCTTCTGCTAGTCGATTTATACTGCCACCGACTTCCAAAATTTTTGTTATTTTGTGATTTTAATGTTTGAAAGCAGTTATTATTTTTTTGGAAAAAGCTGTTTATTTTTACTTTTTAGTGCCGAGTCCCAATGTCCGACTATGTATTACAGTAACTTATAAATTAATTTATTTTCAAAATAAAACCACTTACAATCTCATAAATCCAAAATAGAAACTTGAAGTAACACACATATCGTTAATGTATATCTCGTCTTTTTTAGGGTTCCGTAGTCAACTAGGAACCCTTATAGTTTCGCCATGTCTGTCCGTCCGTCCTCGCTTAATCTCTGTAACCGTTAGCACTAGAAAGCTGAAATTTGGTACCAATATGTATATCAATCACGCCGACAAAGTGCAAAAATAAAAATTGGAAAAAATCGTTTTATTAGGGTAGCCCCCCTATATGTAAATAGGGAAGTGGTTTTTTTTAAATTACAACCCTGACGTGTGATATATTGTTGGATAGGTATTTAAAAATGAATAGGGGTTTACTAAAATCATTTTTTGATAATGTCAATAATTTCGGAAATAATCGCTCCAAAAGGAAAAATCAAAGCGTCCGGCCCCTCTAACTTTTGACCCGTAGGTTTAAAAAATATGAAAAAAATCTGGAAAGTTGAACTTTATAAGGACTTTCTAGGAAAATTATTTTGAACTTGATAGAAAGAACAGTTTTTGTACAAAAAAGACAAAAAGGTTATACAAAATAATTTTTGCGTACTTAGTATGTCAACGTAACAAATAGCCTTTTTTTAAACTTATAAGTAGGTACACTTATTGTGACGGACGGGAAACTACGGAACCCTACATTGAGCGTGGCCCGACACGCTCTTGGCCGGTTTTTTGTTTTTGTTGAATTTTTAAAGAAGCACTGAACCGATCACCATTAAATTTATATGGGTGGTGCCATTAATATACTTAAATCATGACTTGTCTAACAAAAAAGAATTATCAAAATCCGTTCATAATTGGCGGAAATATAGATAACATACATAAAAAAACATACAGACGAATTGAGAACCTCCTCCTTGTTGCGGAATGTTTATAATAGTTACCGTGACCCCGGAACAAAGAGCAACAATAGGAACATGAGTGGGTTTTAGCAGGCGTCCGTCACTCGCTCAAGGCCACGCGTTTTATGCCTACCGCTTCGCGTATCGTCGACGATACAACGAACACCGGGCTGTCGCGCGCCCGGCTGAGTGCTCGCGCGTCACGGGTATAGCGCTGACTATCAAAATGCCGAAACCACGTAATTATTGCGTGATTATTGTGCAATTCCCCTGTTTCCCAATTCTCCTGTTTCCCTTTTGAATATTTATTATAATTATTCACGAGGTTTTGGATATTTTCGACACTAAAATATAATAATCGAATATTCAAGGAACGAAAAATATGCATCAGTCATTTTATTAAAAGAAAAAATAATTGATCAACAAATGAAAAAAATATTATTTTTCTAAAACATTCGTTTTATTACCATTATCATCATACGTATAACCCTAGCAGATTTGTTGGACGACACGCACACACGTTAGTCGCGCGGCGGGCAAAAGAATCTCAACTCTCTTTGTGCGTACTTATGGTACATTTCTCCTCGCCGCAAACAGTTGGTATTATTATTATGATTTTGTAGGCTATTATAGCGTAGGTTTTTTCGTTTTTGTATTGGAGTGAAGTATCTGTTACGTAGTAACTATTTATTAATCTGTGGTTTTAGTCAGTAAAAGTCTGACACGCCCTCCCGCCGCACCCAGGACGGGAGAAGTGATTTGATGATTTCCCGCTCAACAAAAAAAGAACCTCCTCCTTTTTTGTTGAAGTCAGTTAAAAATAGACTTCGACAACAAAGGTGGTGATAATTTATTTCCTTTAGGCACTACAAGATCGTGCCGTGATACAGTAGCATTTTAACGTAGTTATCATTAGATAAGCAAAATATTTATGAAATTGTGCAATAATTTTTGTGAGTTCAGTTTTATTACAAATGTCATAATGATCCCATGGATAAGGCTCGCTTCTCATGCGGAATTTCCATTATGTCATTTTCAATGTAAATAACTTTTATCCTTGGTTAGCAGAACAACTAACGGTCTACTTGTTGGTAATTGGTCACCAATCGCCATCTACATTACCATTAGGTCACCCAGATGCATTGACCTGACAAAGATAAAGTTTAAATATTTTATGTGCACTTTATTACACAACAAGCATGTTTGCGTGTAAGTTGCATGGAACAAGTGTGGTATTCAATGTTCTTGCTTTCTTTAATATGATAAGAGGACTTAGCATAGATGATTTTAATTTACAACACAGGATAATGAAAGAGTGACCAATTGTTTCCTCATGATAGTCGTGTCAAATGGCCATAATCGCTACGCTTTAGGAATGAATAGGAGATCATCCATACGTGTTTGTGTGGGTTTATTAGCGCATATGAAAATAACTCTGTAGCCCATACCGTTAT
The DNA here is from genome assembly GCA_033675125.1 of Athetis lepigone. Classification (NCBI taxonomy): domain Eukaryota; kingdom Metazoa; phylum Arthropoda; class Insecta; order Lepidoptera; family Noctuidae; genus Athetis; species Athetis lepigone. The sequence continues at coordinate 12,231,430 of CM066243.1, read as the reverse complement.
CTTGAACAAATTATAGCACCTATAGGAACCTTTATAGGCACATTTATTGTTATGGGGTTATTCAAGGCAATGGGTTTATCATATTGGTGTGTGCTTAAGTGTGTTTTGGTGAAGATTCAAAATCTTCGATTTGTATTGTTTTCTTCTGAAGTGCGTGGAAGCTGGGTATCTAGGAGGGGCCCGTGATGTAGTAGGCCCGTATTGCTTAACTAAGTCAAAATAACGAGCCTACTGCTTAATTATTATCGTTCTGTTTAATCTATACTAATATTATAAAGAGGTAAAATTTGTAAGTTTGTATGTTTGTAAGTTTGTATGTTTGGGGTAATCTCTGGAACTAATGAACCAATTCCAAAAATTTTTTCACTGGCAGAAAGCTACATTATTCCTGAGTGCTTTAGGCTATAAATTATTTTTATAACATGTATATTAACCGAGCTATCGCAACTTTTGTCTAGCAAGTCGGAAAAAAATACCTCATAAAACAGAATTATTTGCGTTCGCTGCCTAAACAGTTGCTTAAAATTAAAAACAATGTATGGCAACTTGGTTTGTCTTAATTATTTATACAAAAAAGTCCGCGATACCATATCTCTATCTTTTATATTTTATCTTCTATACTTCTTTTATTGCATTAATAAAATGATTTTTCGGCATACTTACGTTTGGTTGATTATTTGAGCAACAAAATATTAATTCTTATGACAATAAATTATTTCAGTATCACAAGGACATCATACAGATGAGATTTGCCATTTACAGTATGTCAATTGGTCATATATAGTTCCGGAGATAATATAAAATTACTAAAACGCAAAATGCTCTTAGCGTAATTTTCATTGTGCGGAAGTCATTTATAATTTAAAAAAATACCTTTGAAGATATTCACAGTTTTAAAATTACTCCGCAGCAAGCAATATAAATGATAGTATGTAATAGAAACTGCTTTTTAGCGAAAAAAGGCCGCCTATTGTACTCTTGCATATTTGTTTGTATTGTCCTTTACTGTTTTTGTCCTATTGGTATACAATAAAGAATATTGGCCGATGGCTTTGTAAGATATTCGTAACTTATACATCAGAATAACACATCTGGGTCGTCATAAAGGAACGTGTAAGAGGTTACGGGTTCGAATCCGGGCAAGTACCAATGTGACTTTTCCAATTCATATGTACTTTCTATAGTTTATCTTGGACATCACTGACATACCGTGCCTCGGAAAGCATGTTAAGCCCCGGTTGTCATTCGTAGAACTTTGACGCTAGGGGTATTCAGAAGCCAGAAAGTCTGACCAGTCAAACCAAAGGGTATCTATAAGTTACTGGGTTGTGGAGGTCTGATAGGCAGACGCTTCACGTAAAACACTGGTATCCAGCTGAACCCGGTTCGGCTGTAAGCCGACCCCAACATAGTTGGGAAAAGGCAAGGGAGATGATGATCCTCCTCACCGCACACGGACATTTCGGGAGGTTCCTATGTCGGATTCGGGTGGCAGTGACGCCTGCGTGACACGGTGTAGCATACGGTGGAGGTAGGCCTCGCTTGGGCGAACCACCACCGTGTCGTTGCAGAGGCGATCGGCGCTGGTTCAGGTCATACTTCGGGGCGTGACTGAATAGGAAGCCGTCGCCTCCTGCGAAGCAGACACGCTGGAGACGAAAGCGGTGGGGCACGTGAGGCAGCGTCAAGCTTCATGCCCCGGACAGAGACCCAGGCTTAGTTGTCGAGAGTCACAAGATGATGGCCACTGGAGGCGTGGGCCTGCGGAAGACGAGCGGTAGGTATCTCGCCGCCCGACTAGGACCAGACCCGTGTCGACGGCGTGTCGATGCTTCTAATAGTTACCGCGGCCCCGGAAAATATAAGGGTAACCGAAGGGACATTATTGGATTTTAGTCAGTAAAAGTCTGACCCTCCTTCCCTCTTCAGGGGCGGGAGAAGTCATTAGATGATTTTCTATCCATAAAAAAAACGCTTTTGGATATGTTTTGGATGCTTTTACCATGGTCAATGTAGCTCTTTCACACTTATACAACCTCAATAATCTTTTTGTGTACGCTCAAGATAGTTCCACAGTTAATCCGTACTAATATTTTAAATGCGAAAGTAACTCTGCCAGTCTGTCTGTCTTTCTGTCTCTTCTTCACGCCTAAACTACTAAACCAACTTTGAATGAAATTTGGGACAGACATAGTCTGGGACCCGAGAAAGGACATAGGATGGTTTTCATCCCGGAAATCCCCCGGAAACGGGAACTATTATTCCACGCGGACGAAGTCGCGGGCAAAAGCTAGTATTGCATATGAATACTAAATGTGTTATTATGACGCGGACGCTGATAAGCTTTAACTAAGATTTTTTAAAGAAAGCTAAGTTTAAAAGCTTTTTAATTTAATAATAGTTTTTGTTTTACATAATTAAACCAAATTTATAATCCAAGTGTGCACGGATAATTGTATTTCTAACATGTTTAAAAAATACTGCGCATATCTAAAGATCTGTGACAACATAGGCTATATTATGCAAACTGTATTCTGTTTCCTTTCAATAAAGTGTAGTTGTAGCATTATTGCCCAATTCTATTTACTTAGGTACTTTAGTTTTTGAAACATTATTTTTTCTTCTAGATATTACCGCAAAATTCATGTATAAAACTTGGGTAATATTTAGTGATTTATCTTTTCCGTCGTGCACTGGCAAGGCAGTAAACTAGCTGAAAGTGGCGAATCTCATCCCCATTCCAAACATGAACATTTGAAATTGCTTTTAGAAACACTTCAGTCGGAAGGCGTCCGTTTCGAGACGTTGCTCCATCGTGGACCTTCCTTAATAGCCTGTATTTACTTTTATGAAAGTTGAGCGGTAACTTCGTAGCCCCCGAAATTAAAAGCAACGCTCTAAAAAGGAGAAACAAAATTAAGGCGACGGTGAACATAGATAATAACTCCCCTTTGCCCTCGAGTGCCTTATAAGACAAGCCACTTTCATAAATCTCGGCGGTGGTTAACGCCTCGTCCGCAATACGAGAAACAAGGGGAGAATGGCTTCAAGCGACAACGGGAAGGGACCGAAGTTTTAAGTACTCTTCAGTAAAATGTTTTCAGCGAGTGATCTCTTTCAGCATTACTGCGAATTTACTTGTTAATTGTCTAAGATGTGAATTGGAGTTATAATGTTATGGAGATCGGGTGTTATGAGCTCAGAACTTCGTCGACTGTGAATATAATTGCAATATATTATGCGGTGGATGCCAAAGTGGAGAACAATACCTTTGCTGTAAAATTAAACAATCTTAACGATGTTTTAACAACTTTACTGCAAGTTCTTAACTATAAAACTGTAAAGTTGGGGAGAACTATTTTTCAATCAGTTAAGCAAACTAATTAGTAAGCAAACTTGTTTTACTGGCCAAGACAGAGTACTTACAAATGAAAATCTGAAAAGGATAAAGCTGGTCTTAAGTAAATAGCTCCTTTTAAAACATTAAACAATGCTTATAGTTAAATAATGAATGACAGCTTAGCAAGATAATTTTGAAGTTTAAAGAGATGTTAATCTAAACAATTTTTGAGATAATAAAATTAAGAGCTTTTTAATTTATCTATTTATGTGCTTTTCAGTTGATTCCTCTAAAGCAGAATCCATGAAAAAGTGTTAGAGTTACATCCATTCGTAAAATTTTGCATTTGTATTGGCACTATCATCATCATTATTATCTTGTATTAGTCCAGCCAGTTCCGGACGTAATTCACAAAGCCTGCCCATTGTTTGCACAAAGCATACCCATTTACTCGTCTTCTGGTACACGCGTCCGGCTGCCGCCAGTTTCCCTTTGCAGAATTGTCATCTGGACAGGAAGCGTCCCATATAACGCTTGCTTAAACGTAGATTGACCTGGAGAACCGGTTAATCAAGTGGTTGTCGGTGTTCTTACAGATGTAACCAAACTACTGCCACTTTAGTTGTCACTACAACAACAATAGATACTGAATTTTATTTTTCTGTGGTCATACGTGTTAGTTTATACTAGCTTAGTGTAAACTAGGAGATCCTTGCGGTTTCACCCGCATTTTTGGTTGCGCTACCGTAGGTTGTAGCCTAATGTTATATAGCCCATCTTTCCTCGATAAATATGCTGTATAACTCACAAAGATTTTTTGAATTCAAACTGAAAAGTACTTCCTGAGATTAAAACGTTCAACCAACCTAACAAACAGACTCTTCAGCTCTATAATATTAGTAAAAAAATATTATGATGCAATTATCGCCACAAATATTTCTACGACTAAAACAAACTTACTGATAAAAAAACTACCTTTAACTTTAGAATGATTTATCACTTGCCCATAACACAGCATTCACAGGTCTCGCACCTACAATCAAAATGATAGACAAACAATAAAAAAACACATTCAGACAAATGGACCATCATCTCTCGAGAAATAAAAGCTTGATACAGTGTCAGATGTTATACTTAGAAGATTTTATTGATTCGACGACGCTATCAGTCAAGACGGTACGAACGGGAATCCTTGGATAAATTTTTCATGAGTTAGGCACCCGTCGCTTTTCTAATAGTGGTTAGTGAGACAAGACTCGCATGAAGCTTCTGTCTCGAGGCCTTATAGCGGGGATTAGGAAAGCCACGAGAATAGGCCTCCACTGATAATACTTCGTACGTAGAAACGGTTTGTTTTACTGTTTACCTATGGGAGGGAGTCAGGCGGCGAAAGTAAATAAAAATAATATTATGATGTTTATCGCCGTATACGCAAGCAATATTATCTATGTTTATGGCCGCTTTATTTGTTCGGCGTGATATTTTGTGAGCAATCGGTTTAACGGTAGCGTTTATTTTAATGATTATGTTTTGTTTATGAACGATGAAATGCTGTGAATGGTTGTGTTACGGGGAAATTGTTTTCGTAACAATGGTGTGATTAGTATTAATGTGTTCTTGGAAATTTGTATTTGTAATATTTGGCAGTATTTTAGCAATAGCTGTAGAGAACAATAACTTTGTTGGAATTGTTTGAAATAATGGATTATTATTTATGCTTTGATACCGCAAAAGCTATGCATTTATTTGGTTTTATTTATTTACAGTAATCAACGACATTTGCACAGCTATAAAAATATATTAAAAGTATTTTTTTAACAAAGTAATAAATTGGATTAAAGTAATAAAATAAACTTTGACTATCCAATTACAACGTAATTACACAATTGATATGACATAAAAGCTTGTTGTAAACATAAAAGTTTTTTTAGCGCATTTAATTAAAATCAGGTTTAAAAATGTTTTTTCTTTTACTTTTAATTTAATTTTTTACTTGTTAGCTAACGCTAGAAAGGTTTCTCAGTCTTAAACCCTGGTTACCATTTCGGAACAAAATACTCGTTAAAAAGAATTAAACGAAACCAAACTCAAATGGGTGACCAAAAATGATGTGTTTATAGAGTTTTTATGACCACCTTCTAGCGCCATCATCAGATCAGTTACTTTATTGCATTGTACCCAAAATTTGAGCTCAATCGGTTAAAATATCTTCAAAATTAAGTTGTAAGGTTCTACTCAAACAAATATAGTTAGTTACATATACTAAGTTGATACGACTGAAAGGCTTTTCTTCAAACTGTATATACTAGACACCATTTTGAAGCTCTGTACCAAAAATCAATTAAATAGGAGCAATAGTTTAGTCGCAAATGATTTTTTTAGTTTTTCTCCCGTTTGAACACGATGTATCTTTCGTAACTGCTGATTACGTCTATACGCAAAGGTCATGCACCTTTATACGATAAATCTGAGTATATCCTACGAGGCGATGTTGCCGCTCTGACGTAAGTCACAAGTACAACCAAACATTTCGCTACAAGACGGCAATGCAAACAAGGAAGCAATAAATACACACACTTACTCTTTCATTACGAAAGTGACAATCATAGCAAAATATCCCGCGAGTAAAAGAAATAGAAATAGGTCACTGTATTGCTACTGCATTAGATCCTTCCGGAGTTCCGGTCTAAAAAAATTGTTTGGTCAGTGCGCTGGCGCAACCCTTTGTGGCTTGTGGTCACACGTTACGTAACACGGAAATTCCCTACACCGCGCCGCTTTGTCGAACTCGCGCGCTTACAATTATTTATTGTGATACCTGGGACACTAAAAAAGTTTAAGACAGAGTATTTCTTTTTTATTGTGACCAGGAGTGACACGTAACTAGGAAGGAATGATTTATTTAGTGTTGGTGTTTTCTTGTGATTTACCGATTTTGTGATACGACACTTAACTAATAATAATTTATGAACTGATAATTTAACTTTAGTTCTGTGTGTGCAATTGAAGTGTATAACAAGGGTGGCGATGGCCACCAAGGCCATCGCGATCTCTAGACCTCACTCCTATGGATTTCTTTATGTGTGGGTACATTAAGGGTGAAGGTCAGTGGGTCAGTGGGCCGTCTTAGGTTTGTTGTGATTGAGTTTTTGCTGTGCGCGTTTTTTCAAAACTAACATATAAGCCAGAATGCACTTTGATTTGAGAGAACACACGCCGCCGCGCCCCCGCTGCCCGCTGCGCTCGGTGCGTGTGCGACGCGCGCTGTTGCCACTTTGTTACCTAGCTTATCTAAGGTCAGTAAACTTGATTTACAAAGGGTGGTTCCGTTTTATTCTGATTTGTAACCTATTTAGTTTGTTTGAAAAAATCAAATTCTCATTTTTGGTGCTTTTTGTTTTTATATCGTATCGAATTAATACTAAACACGAATGGATTATGTGGTGTGATTTAATGCCTCTAAGTCACATCAAGGCTGTATATAAATACATTGCTTGTTAAATAAAAGCTTGTAATAATTATATTTCCATTGATTGCCATTGCGATTGGGATGGGAAATCTTCAATGACTGCTCCCGCTCTGGGCGGAGCGGAAGAGAATGTCAGACTTCTACTGACTAAAACCCATCCATGTTCCCTCCTATCCCGTTGTGTTCGCGGCCACGTTGTCTCTTTCAAACAACATGCAGCCCCGAAACTGAGAAACCTTAGATAATTCATAAATGACACCAAACCTAATTGTTATCTGCTACGCCGTAGCTTGCGTAGCAGTACGATGGCGAAGCAAACGTCTACGGATCCGTATTTTAGTAAATAAAATATACCTTTACGCTTTTGTTAGCTTTTAGGTTCATAAATTCCTACCTAAATTCCTTCACCTTTACAACAGCGTGTAAACCAAAATCTTTCAAAGTTCGCTGTCACAAGAGCACGAAGAAAATCCTTTCAGGGACAAATAATCTGTATCGGCCAAGTATGTTTGGCACGACATTGATGCGGGTAACACAGATAAAGATTTTCTTTTAGCCGGATAATGCCAATTACTATAGATAACTGAGTGTTAGGAAAATAAAATTCATTGAAATCTCACGTAATTCAATAAATCCGATGAAAGGGATCACAGTTTTTCTCACTCGACGTAATATCGCGTTCCGTTCGTCATAAAAACGGGCCCATCTCGCGTAGATGTATGGTTGGTAATAATTCACGTCAATATTCATTCGTGTCAAACAAATCGTAAAACGTACGTATCCAGGTTTTAGTCTGAATGTGCTTTACAACATAACATACAACTTTTGTAACGACCAGATTTGATTTGAATTCCATATTTGACAATTCTAATAAATCTGGTTATGTTTGTGGATTTGGTTTTGGTGTATCACAAATCAAGATTTGGCACGTAAACTATTTGTGTTGCTAGATTTACTAATAGGATTGGATTTGGTTTCAGCTGAATCACAATTTTCCTATAAATTTCAGTTTTGGTGCGAAATTGTTTTGTCGCACCAAAGTCATTCAATCAATTTCTCAATCATAACAAATAAAACGAAATATCGTTACGGTTAAATACGATAAATGACTAGGATTGATAGTTGTTTTATTGACGATAATACAGACACTTCACAAAAATGTATAGATTATTGTGGTAATGAACAAGTTTTTGCGGCGCACGATTGTTATATATGAGATAGAGATAAATACCATTTTTTTTTTTTCAAATTCATAATTGTACAAGTTGGCATTCGTAGTTTCTATCAAAATGAATAATCAGAAGCCAGTAAGTCTGTTAATTAGTCAAACCAACCAATTAGGCAGTTTTATCATATAAAACATTATACTGCCAAAGCTGCCGAGATTGCAAGCCGACCCCTTTACAGTTGGGAAGATGCTAGGAAGATGGAGAATAATTTAATCTGAAGTAGAAATCGAAATATTATAACAAAAAAATAAACATAGTTTGCATCTAAGCCGGACTAAATTTTTTTAGAAATGGACAACAGAAAATGTTTACTTTATTCAAGATTAAAGATTTTTTCGCTGAAGTAGCGACATAAAAACATCATTCTCCTCAACGTTACCTTTTACGATCTTTTAAAAAAATCTGCTAGTCGACCTAAAAATGCTGAAACTTTGGACATTTAAGATGAGAGACTTGAGAACTAAATGTTCGTTCAGAAACCCTTACACTTCGTTACAAAGTATTTGTTATAGTACTTTTTTGTTTAATTGCGCAGTTTTCTTTGAAACTGTTTATGTAAACTGTGTTAGTTACAGACTTTATTGCCTTTAAATGTTTTTTTTTAATAATTCTATTTTTCGTCATTGTTAAGTGGTCACTTACACACTCCAAGAGACGAAATTAAATTCTCTTTTGGAGCTAAAACGGGGCTGCTGGTCTAGTGGTTCATGACCCTTACTGCTAACCCGGAGGTCGTGGGTTCGATTTCCACCCAAAAAAAAAACTTTGTGTGATGAGCATGTTATTTTGTTCTGTGTCTGAGTAGAATTTATTTAAAATATGAAGGTACTAATGAATTATTTAAGTATTTATTGTACCAGTTGTCTGGTTACCATAACAGAAGCTCTGCTTAGCTTGGACTAGATGGCCGTGTGTGATAAGACATAACTAACTTATTTTGCTGTGCCCGACAGGGTCCATGTGATTCTAATTTTAAGATTTACCACCTAAGTACTACATGTGGAATGCAATAAAGTATTGAGTAATTGAGTAATTGAGACATTTATATATTTTATTTATTTATTTATACTTATTTTCACATACTTTTTGAACAGCTCTATCAATGGGAACGGTTAGTACTAATAGATACGAAGAAGAAGTTTTATTGTATATTGGCTTTCTTTCTTGCTCCTAATATTAAAAATGAAACATAAAAAAAATTTGGAAAATTTAAAAGATTTTTTAAAAAACTTTGTTAAAAGAAAAACCAGTAATTTTTTTTTTACTTATTTTGTTATTATCTCAAGTAAAATACCACTCAGGGATACATTTCTAAAATATTTTAAATCTGAGCAAGCATAAAAGTTATCGTGGTCTGGGTAAAAATATTATTCAAATCTGATTAAGTAAATTCCTGCATGCTTTTGGTCTTAGGCTATCTCTCTTATTTCAGTCCAAGTTGTATCTGGAATAAGATTTTATAAACTTGGTATGTTTCAATAAAGCCCGCTTGCACCAACCAAGCGCTCATCCTTAAACTGTGAGTTAGTAGTGTGAAGGTCTGAAAGACCTCCAGGACCTAAAGTGTATGTGGAGTAATGTGGGAGAGCTTGAAGAACCTCCTCAACACTTTTGTATAGTGAAACTAATAAAATATAAACAGGAAGCACTTTTAACTGAATTTATTGTTGTTTTAGTCCGTGCTCATGCCATGAGCCTCGGACGCGACATGCGTCAAACCGTATAAAAACAAACTACAAAATCAAATTGAAATATTCTCTCTAGAATATTTCAATTTCATGCTGAGTGTTAAGAAGAAAACCACAAAGGTATTTTTCTAGCTAGTTATTTATAAGCAGTTACATAAACACTGCACAGTAGCTATGTAAGTTTGACATTCTATAACCTCGTGTCAACAACTGACCCTCAATCATTTTTAGGCGCAAGTGACCCAAAAATAATGTTAAAGAATGGCGTGGCAAATAAAACGGATATTTTGGGAATGGAAAGAAAGGCGGAATACTTTTATTTGAATCGAAGTCTTTGTTAAACAACAATAGTTAAACCCATCCACGGGAAAGAGGAAACCCCTTTGCATCCTTTATTCCATGCATTTGTAGATAACGTATTTCACAGTCCCTTTTAACATTATCCATTATGTTAATCTAAGGTCAACGGTTTTTCGTCTAAAATTCTGAATGGATTACATGAAAATGTGGTTATATCAGATTATTTTTTGAAAAAGTCTTAAATTTTGTCACATGACAAAGAGTTAGATCCTTTTGTGATGCCTTTGTAGGCTTATCCAGTTGTGCGATGCGGTTAGACAGACACCTCTCGTTTGATGTTTCGCTTTTCGTCATTTGGGCTTGTCTTAAACATTGCGTGTTTTGTTGACCATACAACTCCATTAGGTAATTATTAGGTGACATAATAATTTTAAAATTAGGCCAGCATTGTATCGACTAGTGAAATTAAAAAGTAGATATAACAACATATTGGCTTAGGACTATAGGCGTTACACGCAAAAATCTCCCATCAAAATAACCCTAGTCATATACTCTTAAACGGCTATATTTTCTTGGCAATGTATGATTGCAATATACAGGCCGTCCCATTGATATGCCACATACAGGAAAAGTGTCTTAAATATTTTAAATAGAACATTTAATAGAAAGCATTTTAGCCAAAAATAATGCTTATAATGAAGACTTTCGATCGGTATGATAAAGCCGTTTCAAACATGTAATTATTTAAATATCTATGAATGCAGTTTAAATTGTTTTTGAATTTCAAATAATGTCTTCTTTCAGTAAAATGTTCGATCTAAAATATTTAAAGTTCTTTGTCTCCATATGGCATAACTGTGGGACGCCCTGTATAAATGGCAGACCATACTTAAAATGCTATTCGAATTCTCGGCAAGGTCAAATGTGAATACCATCAATGATTAACTTGCCAAGCTTTTTGCCAACTACGTTAAGGTCGGCTTCCAGTGTAACCGGATGCAGCAGAGTACTAATATACCTAAAGTTATTGCCTGTGTCCCCTCTGATTAGACTGAATGTTAGACCCTATAGCTTCTGCCGTCCCATCACGACTGTTAAAAATCCTCGAATGACAACCGGGATCAACGACTTCACATGCTTATAGCAATAAAAATATACATATTGGATAATTTAAATAGCAGATTAAAAAAGCAACATCCTGTACTTTTACCACATTAATTGATAGGATCATTTATAAAATAGAAGGAAAACCATGTTTAACTTTAGAAATCAAACGGCGAATTCAACCGTCCAAATTTAGTTCAATTGGAATAAAATTCTTAAGATTCCTTTAACTTAATTAACCATGTTAGCTGGAGAGACTTGATTTCCACGAAAAACGTTTGAGGTCATAAAAATACAGTGTTACTTTAATGGATTCAGTCAGTTCGATCCTGAGTGTGACAAGCGAATTTTCGGAAATTCTTAAATGCAGTTTTGATTCTTTTTTATTAAAATAAAGGATGGTTTTTAAGTAAACATATCCATCTTAACGATTTAAGGTAGTTTCCAAGGCCCATTGAAACTTTCCACTCAGTATATTTTACTGTCCACAACGAGCATGGTCAGCAATACTATATTGCCATTTGAAATTTACTATTGCATGTTAAGAGGACATAAATAAATTTGCAAACGTCGTTTTTGTTATCTACATAGTTTAAAGAACCCACTTGCTTAGCACTCAAACCTAACCTAAGCGTTAACTTGGCAAATAGCCGAAGTTACAAGCGTAATTGACCGGAGATAATGTAAATGAAATGAACTTTTTAGAGCTTTCCAGTTTTTATTGTAATGAGTGCCTTTAAAATTATGAATGTCCTTGGCTTAAAGAGAAGTGAACTTATCAGAATAATAATCGTATTTTTATCATAATGTCCAAATATTGTGTGACTGCCAACCTGAAAAACTGAACATATTTGATTTGAATGTAAATCAAATTATCCTCTCTAATGCCGTCCATTGCTTAATTTTGGCTTCCCCAAAAGAGCGCAAGCCATTTTAGCCTTGGGCAGCTCATGTCACCCGCTGCTTGCCTACTTCACTAGTTCAATAAAACATCGATTCATCATTCGGCAGAGCGAAAGAGAAATACATTTCAATACGATTGACATGACTGTATGAAACAATAGATTTCATGCCCTAGATACCCTAGGAGAAAATATTCTAGAAAATAAACAAACCGTGTACGTTTACTTCGCAAATATTTCGGTAATGATTTGCAAACTTAAGCTTTAAATGAGTGCCAAAAGCTCTGCTAAAAGAAAAACTTGCTTGTAGCTAGTTTTCGTTTAGCAGCTTCTCAGTTTTTCTTAGCACAAACTGACACATACTTAGCGGTAGCCAAGGGGCATGAAGAAAGAACTTTTAAGATGGAAGTAATAGTTAAAATGGTTTGCCAGTCTGTTGCTTTTTTGTTTTGAAGTTTTATTTTATTTTAGTTGTGTAGACTTCGTTTACTCGTGAATAGAAACACCTGTACTATTGGAATTGCCTTTGTGTTATAGAAGCTTTAAAACACATACTTTAGAAAAATGGTACAAGGGTTTTAGAACAGTTAGATTTTGTACCGTACAAAAGCGAGTCAAAATTAAAGCATATCGATATATTTTTAAACATTCTAGCTAGTTTGCTAGACACTCCTCTAATACCCTAATTTCCGGGGTTGCGGAATGTTTATAATAGTTACCGTGACCCTGGAACATAAAGGGCAATCGAAGGAACATGAGTGGATTTTAGTCAGTAAGAGTCTGACACGCCTTCCCGCCGCCCCCAGCACGGGAGCAGTCATTGGATGATTTCCCACTCACCAAAAAAAAATACCCTAATTTGTATTATTTTAATGCTTAGGTCATGTTATGATCCCATTAATGCCATCCGGGCTTTTTGGTTTGCAGACATAAGGACTGAATATACGAGGTTTGATCTACCAAAATATAGTCACGCATGACCTACTCTAGTTGACATAACACAAACGGGTCAGAGAAATATCTTTTGAACCCGAAATATAAGAAATGCTCATACATTTAGCTTTTGCCTTTTCTAACCCTAAACCGGAGGTCTCTAAATAAAACCCTTTTTATCTTTACCCCACGTCTTAATAGCTTAAAGATGTAAACCACAGATGTTATTTCAAAGGTCATAACAAAAACCCTATCATAAACTTTGCAAATCAGATTTTAATGGTGTTGTATGGGTTTTGGGTTTCTGAGTACAATAATATTATCTTCCTTTATTATGGTGGGCATTTTTATTTTGTCTTGCAAAATAATGTTATTATAATGTACCTTAATAAATATAAGCATAATTGGGTAAATAAAATAATGTTTTCGAAAATTGATATAATCAGGTTTTTTTTTTACTTTTTATTATTTAGAATTTTAGACGGAAGCAATTGACCTGAAATAAAATATAATATTTTTCCGTATATGCTTCGGTAAATATTAGAAAATTCTCCTAGAGTTTGTTTCGATATTGACCCAAATAAATAAATAAAATTAACATAAATGTATCGTAAATAAATATTTTATGAAAGATATACTTTGAGTGTATCAGTTCCGGATACTGTTTTCGGAAATCTATGATTATGGAGTTCATAATCAACGAACTGGAAACCTGTCACTACATTCCAACATTCTTTATGTCAATGTGTTTTGGAGTTTTTGGCCCGAGACTTTACTACAGGCTAAGGAAATGCGGAGATTTTTTTATCGGAATATATAACATACTTCTTTCTTCGTTTGCCTTCATATAAATAGAACTGTGTCATTAATATTGCTTTTCGCGGATCTGCCGAAAAAATCTGCCAGATTTTTTACGCAGAAAGCTTTTCTTAAAATAAATAGGACCTACCTACGTAATAAAAGTAAAACTAATAAATTTCAATAACGAAGTCATAATTCCATCAAAACATTACCAAGAAAAAGAAATATTTCAGGTTCAAACAGAATTACCGAAGTCTCGTTACTAATACTCGAACTGTCATATGTTTTTATTAGCGACGTAAAACTTTTTCCGATACTCGCATTACCAAAGTAAAGTAAATCTAAGCAATGAATTACCAATTTTCTTCATAACGGAGTCGTGACTTTCTCAGTTTTAACCCTTTCAGTGGCTAAGTTCGTTCATTACGCAGCAAGGTTACCGAGTTCTTGCCAAGTGTCGAATGTTACGAAGGAGCAAATGGGAATTTGTTTAGTATATTTTAATCAACGTGGCAGTATAAAGCGGAGGAGGTGGTAATTTTTGATGGTGATAAAATTGGGACAGTATTTTTTTACAGTAAGTATTGCTACAGTATTAAACTGTTTTATAATAATGTTCTAACCTTTCAGCGACCATACAGCAGCCGGCTGTTGGGCTGCTATTGCCTTTCTATTGTGTCTCCAATCATGTGTGTTCTAAGGTTTAATCGGAGCTCTGAATATTAAAAATAGTTTGTTTCAGAATTATCTATATTGCATGAATGAAACGTAGAAATGAACAATAGAGTTTGTGAGTAGCAAATAGCAAATGTGTAGTTTGAATATTATTTTTTTGATGTGCAACAAGCGAGTAGAAGACTACGATGAGGGATTATTCGCAACACATGCTAACAAATGACTGCTGGTTGGTCTCTCGGCAAGTCTTTTGATAGCCAATTGAGCAAATCGTCTTCTTCTGCTTTATGGACCTTCTTCTGGGAGGTTAGGTTTCCGCACTTAGGTGTCTTGATTGGACCATTGTACATACGTAATAAATAAGCATATTAATATTTGATGGCTCTTTTACCAGGCGTCCGTCACTCGCTCAAGGCCACGCGTTTTATGCCTACCGCTTCGCGTATCGTCGACGATACAACGAACACCGGGCTGTCGCGCGCCCGGCTGAGTGCTCGCACGTCACGGGTACAGCGCTGACTATCAAAATGCCGAAACCACGTAATTATTGCGTGATTATTGTCCAATTCCCCTGTTTCCCAATTCTCCTGTTTCCCTTTTGATTATTTATTAAAATTATTCACGCGGTTTTGGTTTTTTTCGACACTAAAATATATTAGTCGGGAATTCAAGGAACGAAAAATATGCATCAGTCATTTTATCAAACTAAAAAATATTTGATCAATAAATAAAAAAATAATTGTTTTTCTAAAACATTTGTTTTATTACCATTATCATCATACGTATAACCCTAGCAGATTTGCTGGACGACACGAACACACGTAAGTCGCGCGGCGGGCAAAAGAATCTCAACTCTCTTTGTGCGTAATTATGGTACATTTCTCCTTGCTGCAAACAACTGGTATTATTATTAAGATTTTGTAGGCTATTATAGCGTAGGTATTTTGGTTTTTGTATTGGAGTGAAGTATCTGTTACGTAGTAACTATTTATTAATCTGTGCTTTTACTACCACAAATAATTAGTGGAAATAAGTTTTCGCCGGTAGTGTAATTAAGTATTAATATAGTGTAGTCGCTAGTAACTAGTCGTGTTTCCACCTGCGCTGCGGTGTGAAAATTGCCTCAAAGATAAAATATACCTTCTTGACCATCAGTTGTAAATGAACATTCTCTTAGTACCTTCATGTATTATGATGTATGATTCTGCACATGTTTCGCGGCACTTGCCCCGTTCCTCTCAACTTGGTAATGAGAACAATTTATTCTAATTATTTTCCGCCGCCTCTCTCGGCACACCGAAACCTATTACGTATATTATACTTTGGTTACAATGTGTAGGTACTTATTTGAAAATGTATACAAAGGATGAATTTTTGAGACGAAAAAAAACTGAATATTGTTTTTAAGGTAGCCTTCAGCTCATCCCAACGGTGCCGTGTAAAATTGTGAGTCAATTATTTAATTCAAAACATAAGTGAATCTATAGTATGTATAACTGGCTGACAGACAGCACACAGCCAAAAGTACTGTGGCTAGAGTCATGAAATTTGCATAAGGGTCTTTTATACAATCGGTGTACACATTTTTGATAGGTTTTTGATGTGAAACATCTATAGTCGCACGTAAAACAAATTTCTGGCGTGGCGACGCATGCCGTGGCGACGCGTCGCCACGCTATATGATGGTGTATAAATATACAGTCTTGTGTACTGTGTGGCGATGATGTAATGTCGATGTTTCACATCTGCCAGGCGTCCCGTGACGGCTCACTTTTTTTTTATTCTACCGTAAAATTAGAGATGAAAGGTTTTTTTAAATCTCTTATTCTACACCTAAACAAGAAGTAATGCTTATAATATTAACATGGCTTACTGAATCTTTTTAATTATTCCGTTACTATGTACAATAATCCGAAATAGATACCTATCCTGACTTACGTCAAATTTTGTAACAAAAGGTTTTCACGTTTTTACTCTCTAGGTAATAATAAATACATTGTTTACACATTGTTTCATATTTATTGTCTTAAATCTGTTAGAGTCGATAACAAATGGGAAATTTTCACTGGGCGAATTATTTAGGTATCTAATTACTAATTAAAATGTATCCATGTGCTACCTAAACAAGAAATTGAATATGGCCACTAGTATATTTACGTAGAGTAACTCGGTGTGTCAGTTTTTTAAACTTTCGGCGCTAAATTACTGAACTCTTATGTTAAAATAATAATTATAATAATCGCTTATGTTAAAATAATATAATAATCGTTTATGTTAAAATTATCAATGAAACTTATCTATTCTTAAATTCTATTATTAATGCTCTTTCATTGAATTTCCGCATGTACTGCTACAAAACGCTAGTGAATAGTTATTTCTTTTGTCAACTTGTGGATAGTGTGGTGGGTTACATTATAGCCAAACCCGATTTTGTTTTATTAGTTTTAAGTACCAATAATGTAACCGTTTACTATCCCTCCGAAAAAAAAATACAGATTTTGGCAAAACAATTAATAACAGTTTACCATACCTCTGAAAAAAACTGATGAAACCAATACGAGGTAACTGTAAAGCCCGAACAAAAAAATGTATTCTATTACTTTTAAATCTGCGACTTTAAGACATTTACGCTCAAAAAACCGCGAGTAAAGGCTAAGTTTGTGTAAAAAGAAATATATTTTGCATAATCAAACCACTGTTTTTACCATTTGCTCTTAAACAAACACTTCGGTACCCAAACGACAAGAGTAACTCGACCTTAACTACAATCCAACTGCGACATTACCATTAACATTTAAACGTTAGTTTGAACTAACCATCAATTCACATCATTAAACAACCATTTAATTTTAACAGCCCGTCAAACTATGCGTAGTTTCTGTCTCCTCATTACTCTGTGGTTTTCACAAACGCACGTCAACCGCGCGTAGTCACAATACTGCGGTTCGTCCGCATGATAAAATCCGTACAGATATGTATTATTTGCGGTCTTTATTGTGCGAGCAGCTATGAAATTATAAGGCTGTATTGATAATAGATTATTTTGTGCTAATCTTATATAGTTGAAAATTGTATTTGTTTTGTTGGTTGACCGCGATAATCTTAGGAAGTACTGGTTTGATTTGCAAACATCTTTTAGTAATAGACAGCCCATTTATCGTGAAAGGCTAAAGAAAGAAGACACGGTGAAATAAAGAGAAAGGGTAACTTATATAACTGAGTAATACATTATGGTATGGATTTGGAAAGATATACTATAAAATAATAACAAATAATTATGGCTTGCTAGAAGAAAAGCACACATGTTGTTACATTTTTTAAAGATGTGCTAGTTTATTTTATATTCTAATTTTAATCTAATGTATTTTCATTTATGTATTTGTAAATTCTTCTTTTAATATTTGCATGCCTGTAACTTAGGTTAAATATGTATTGGTCTATAACTGTCATTGTAACAACTCATGTACCATGTTTAAAGCAAAATAAATTGATTGATTGCATTTTTCATAAGAATCATTAAATTAGAGATCTGTTTAAGTATGGCACTAGGCGTTTGTGATGGTCATGGCCATATGTTTAAAAATTTTATACTGCTTGGATTACATAAAAAATAAGATTCATATTAGAATTTATTTACTTCAAACTGCCGAATACAATACTCATGAAATCTCTAAAATGTTGAATTTTTATTATAACTAAAAATAAGAAATAAAAATATCAACGGGTTTACATAATCTTGGTTGACTGACAGAGATTGAATACGGCATTAAATCCGTATTTATACCATATTTCCTAAATTATAATTTGTAATTAAATATAAAACCTTTGACCTACACGACTATAACTAAGGACATACACAACTATAACTAAGCATAAGTAGATGTGACGTCCAATTAAATCAGTTGCAACCAAAGCATACATTCATCAATTTTGATTTATCTGGCAGAGGGTTAGCGAGGACATAAAAGCTCTTTTACCACTATAGAAAACTACTTAAATATACCTATATGTAAATCTGCATATTCAGTGCGGATTGCATATCAATGACTTCAACAACTCTGCATTGTTCAGCAGAAGATTAGTTGTCGAGGTTTCGTTTCCAATAGTCGATATTGGTTTTGATTCAGTTGAGCGCTATTGTCATTTTGTATTGTCTATTTTCGTGACGCAATTATTAATATACTAGCCTTAGCGTTTTTGCCCGCGTATTATGTCCTTTTTTTTCGTGGAGTGGGAAATCATCAAATGACTGCTCCCATCCTGGGTGCGGCGGGAGGGCGTGTCAGACTTTTACTGAGTAAAACCCACTGATGTTCCTTGGTTGCTCTTTATGTTCCGGGGTCACGGTAACTATTATAAACATTCCGCAACCCTTTATGACCTTGATTACTGTTCCGCTTCCGTTGCTCATAGCGTGATGTTTTATGGCATACGTGTTATTGTAATGTATAAGCTATAATACTGTCCAGTATTATCAAAATCCATTTAGTAGTTTTTGCATAAAGGAGTAAGAAATATCTTACACACATCCATACATACGAACTTTCGCGTTTATTTTTAAGTAAGGATTCGGAATTTGCAAATTACTATACGTTGGGTGATTTTACAACTAGCTTTCTAGAACGATTTCACCCGCCTCTTTCGAAATTTTTAGAATTGACGAACTACTATTCTACTAACTATTCGAGTAATCAAAAATATTGTTATTTTCACGAAAGATTTCTATTAAAAACTTTTTAGGACTAAATTACATTTCCTAAAACTTTGTCCATTTCCATCACATCATCTGTTAATTGAATTAAACTAATCTGAACTTTAATTCAAAGCGTAAGGAACAGTTTTCAATTTAGCAAACTCTCAGAGTTGTCGAGTAACGATATCCCATTGTTTCTTTCTAGAGATAGTTTTGTTCCGAATGTGTTAGCCCATTAACATTCCATTGGTATTGTAGTGAAATTCCTCGCTTCAAGATTCGCCCCAGATTCGCTTTTCGGGTCGAAGGCTATTGTACGACATAGATTGTGGACTATTGTTTATAAATTAATATCCGGGTTGCGATGCTAATAACAGTTTGTGGTCGCTATAAATCATTGTTTATCTTATTTGCTTCTATAACGATATTATAGAGGACATCATTATTAGCAGTTAGGTTGAAGATATACTTTAGTGATACAAAGTTAGTGTTCACAAGTGGTCGCTTACTAGTAGAAATAAGTGCTTCGAACTACGCCTTAGGGGCTCTCTTTTGACAGCTAGGTAGAATGAACATTTATCTCTCTGGAGCCCTGACCACCACTGACTTGGTCACTGAACACACACACTGTCCTGGTACCGATATTTTAAAACCATTTTTTATTTGAAGTATTCTTTATTGTACATATATTTTTACATATGGATAAAAAATATTCAATATACAAATAATTAAAAAAAGTATGTATTAAATAGTGCTCCACCGTTGCTAGGTATTGAAACCCAAGCTAATGATGGTTAGGGATCCAGAGTGAGGAACCTCCTCACAATGCGTGCCGTATCCAAGACAACTGCCTTTTGAATCTGATTCCTTAGCCAGCTGTTGAAGTTAATTGAAGTATTTTTTTTTTTTTAGTTTTTAAATATTGTATAAACCAATAGTAAATAAATAAATATTCCGAGCCCAGAAAAAAATCTTTATATACTACAGGGCCAAACTATGTTTTATTTTTATGAGACCAAATGACAACTGTTCTGCTGTAACTGATGTGCATACATAAAAAATACCCATATAATTGAGGACCTCCTCCTTTTTTAAAGTCAGTTAAAACATTCTTATCAATTTAACAAAAAAGAATCGTTAACAAATAAGAAGAGCTGGATAAGGACTTAATTACTAAGGGCCGATGTTTCAATCGTCAGATAACTTTTATCTAAAGAGTACGTTTGACGTTTTGACAGCTTTTGTATAGAAAATATGTCAAACCGCCATATTTATTCCTCAGATAGAAGTTAACTGATGATTGAAAAATCAGCCCTTAGTCATTTTAATAAAACACTCGTCGTTCGTAACAATATTTTTTGAAATAAAATTGTACTATCACATGGTGTAACAGCGAGAAAAATCTAGTATTTAAACAATCTTTAAATAAACTCTCCAAGAATGCAGATGGTAGAGCAAAAAATAAACGAACAATGTTTTGTTTAGTTTCCTCATTGTTTAAGTTAAATATTGTTCTAGTGCAACTTTTAACTTTGAATACTTCCTTGCAAATTACAAAACACTTTCAGTATTTACACGAGAACAGTAAGAGGTTGCAGTAATAATGCACACAAATTCTACAATTTGTTTCTCATTTTTTCTTTCGTGATTTCAGTTCATCTGGTGATCCATTAATAATAATCCTCTAAGCCGAAATACGGTAGGAAACAGAAACTGTATTTTGTAGCAAGAAATCTGAAACTAAGGCTGTTTTTAGTGACGATACTCTACAATACTCGACAGTGACAAATTAATTGTCATAAAGCATCTGAAGTACATTGTAAGTGAAAAATGTGGATTAATTTCAAACGAAAATAAATTACTTAGCCGAGGATAGATAGTAGATTGGCTATAAAAAGGTATTTACTTACTTATGTGGTGATTAATTATTAGTAATGTTATTTTATTAATGGCTGTCCCCCGCTGTTTTATTCGCATATTTGGTTTTATCTCCACTCCTATAGTTTGTAGCGTAATGTTATTTATTTGTTAATTTTGCATAACTTACACTATTTGTCATAAATCTGGCAAAACAAACCATGTTTTTGGTTGTTTCAGAAACTAGCACGTATGACAAACTCGCAAGTGTTTAGATTATATAATAATATATAATTTTGTTTGTGGTAGCAATTTTTTTAATTTTCCTGTTTTTTCTACCTATATAATAAGCATTTATTTATTACACACATAGGTGGGTAATAAATAAATCTCTCACTCTTTTTTAGAGTTTACCGAAGAGTCAGACAAACGCTACGGACAACTTTGTTTTATTTAAGAAAATATTAAAAACTAGCTTCTGCCCGCGGCTTCGCTCGCGTTAGAAAGAGATACAAAGTAGCCTATGTTACTCTCCATCCCTTCAACTATCTCCACTTAAAAAATCACGTCAATCCGTCGCTCCGTTTTGCCGTGAAAGAAAGACAAACAGACAGACAGACAGACAGACAGACACACTTTCCCATTTATAATATTAGTATGGATAATCCATCCCAGAGTTAATTAGGGAATGAAGGAAGCAACCTTGATCTTAATCCCACGCATGTTCGCTTGAAATATCAGTCTCAGTATCTATCTGAATACCTACTAAGTACTCATATGACTTTGATAACCAGATTTCAAATACCTTTTTTTTATGAAGACAGAAATAAACATTTTTACTAAAAGAGTTACTTTCTACTTCCACCTTTTTCCTACCCATATAGGTATTTTTTAAAAGCTTTTTCATGCTAACGATCATTAATACACGTCATTTTATAAATTTTCCTTTCAGTAAATTTTTGGTGTGCTAAAACTCGTTCATAATTGAAATTATCATTATTTAGTACAGTAACGCAGATACTTTATTGTCCAATAAAATGTTGGCCAACCTGACGGTTTAACTCAAGCACCGGAGGTGTTTTTACGATGTCGTAATTATTATCGTAGGTACTAAATAATTAATTGTGTTGTTCAAATTTTAATACCGGTCCTAGTACAGAATAAACCTGTACCTTTAAATAAACATCTTCATTAGCTTCTTCACAACTTTTTTCTTTTTTTTAAGTAACATGTATGTACACTAGGAATTTCTCTTGTATCTTAGGCGTGTTTAAAAAACATCACATATACCAACAAAGAGACTCGAAATAAATATCTGTAAATCACACAAATATTTGTCCCGTGCGGGTATCGAACCCTGTGACAGGCAGCGCAGGAGTCTATATTACTATACCATACCTTTTGGTTTTTTATTTTTTTGGGAGTGGGAAGTCATCAAATAACTTCTCAAATCCACATTATGTTTCTTCGGTTGCCCTTTATGTTCCGGGGTCTTGGTGAATATTATAAACATTCCGCAACCTTTTGGCACTTCCCCTTTTGGTTAGACTGCTGTCAGACTTTCTGGTAACACGGTTCCCGAGATAATAGAGATGTTTTAGATAATCTTAGTTTCACCCACAAGTTAGTCCCATGAGAGCATTTGAGGTGGACGGCCTTACTACTGGTCGCGAATTTCGGTCGCTTTCATAGAAAAAGACTCGCAACGCAAAATATGAGTGGTCTGCACCGTACCAGAATACGAAATTCTGGTACGGTGAAACGACTCACAGGCACACAGCACAGCCGCCGTCACCGTTACGTCAACGAAAAAGAGATGACGGCACCCAAGTGGCGGTACATACATTTACTATAGAAGCATTTCCACCGCACGACACATCACCTCATCCTAAACTCGGCTCGCTGTCATCTAGTTCTGGTTGACGTGACAGTGACGGCAGCGATGGGCAATCTGCCTTAGTCTTCATACCTTTAAATAAACAAATACAAAAAAATCCTGAGGTGGTAACTTCATAACCACTGTTTAGAATAGGTAAGCTAAAATTAAAAATAACAAACCTACTGGGAAATGAGGCTCCTTGAAAGCGACCTCGTTATCTTCGAGGCTTCAAGAATATAATCAGTTGAAAACAAAAGAAAGCTGTAGGTAAGTGGTATAAATTCCAATCTTATTATTCAAAGATATTTATGCAGGGCAAACTTGTGATCTACTTTGGGTCATTTCTTTTATGTTTAATGTTGACAAATAGGTCATTTCTTCTTTGATTAACCAATTGATGACCACTGATTTACCAATTTTAAGACCTAAACTAAGTTTCATTAGTAGTTCTTCTTTACCGATATCTGTGATCTTGGACAACATAAACTGTAAAAAGTGTAAATGAATTGAAAAAGAATAATTGAAATTCGAATTTGTACCTCACATTTTTTTACACAAAAGGCTTATACGAAGTTTTATTGTTTTCAACATAGGAATTCTATTTTCAATAACTTCATAATTGTCTTTAGAACTCAAATAGAAAAAGGTTGTCCCCGATTCAGTGATGCCCATTCAATAAAGTTCCTGTTTCGAGTGAAACAGCTGATACGTTCGCCTCTAAGATAGCTCATTAGGGACTTCAGACTTCTAATTAAACTTTCTAGCAACGTTCTATTAGCCACTGCTCATGCACTTTCAAGATCCTGAATGAACTTTCCGAAGACTCATTTGCAGTTTAAATCTATGTATATCTATAAATTTCCTGGCCACCCAGAACTTAAATTAAAACGTCGACGTTCATTCGAGTTAATAACTTGAAATAACACGTCTCTAGGCAGAGTACAAAGACGTGTTTGGGATTTTAATCACAGGACTCAGGCTAAAGAGCAGCTTCTAAAAAAAACTTTGTTTTTTTACCGTTTAGTGTCTGTCGTTAGTAGCTTTCGTATGTTATTCGTCTTTTTTTTTGGGGAGTGTGAAATCATCAAATTAATGTCTTCTCCCGTCCTGGGCGGTTATGGTTATTCATCTTGCAAACATTACTAAGGAATCTGGAAATCGGTTTTATTTTGTAAAATGGATTAACTTATTTTTCTGTGTTTTCATCCCACCCTCACCTATTGATAAGCAATGAAGTGAAATAATCTGAACGGCAAAATTACAGACCGTTTATAGAGCAATATACTTTCTTTCCAACACACAAAACTCGCAGACGTAAACATCACAGCTGCCAAATTAAAATCTTCAAGCCACATCTGCCGCATGCCGCATACCTATTGGGCGGTTTGGAGGTCTGGATCCCAAACACCGGATATCGGCGACGCGGGAGGCCCAAAAAATGGCGGGACGAACTTGACTCCTTCAGGACGATGAGGTCAGGTCGCTAATGATACGGAAAAATGGAAGGAAGGGAGGCCTCTGCCCTACAGCGGGACAAGGGGCTCATTATAAAAATGATTTATGTATTTCATGCGGACAATATCGGATATCTCGGACGCACAAAAAAGTATCTTATGTCCTAAGATCCCAAGACACAAGGTAAAATGTTATTATACCTGGTTCAGTGGTCTCGCTTTTATGAGGGACTTAATAAATTACTTTTGAGCTTATAATATTAGCGTGGACGGTTAAATACTGAATGATAAAAGGCAAAATGGCTTATCCTTTCTAGATAAACAGATAGAAATGAATGAATGCAAAATTTGTAAGTAGTTGTTATTCAATCTTTAGATCTTCTGTTAATAATTGCAAAAATGACCAAACATATTTTTAATTTAACAGTTTTTAAGTTTTAAATGTATATTAACAAGGTATTTATTATGTTATATTCTAAGTTTTACTAATAACACTTAATCAAAGTGTAAATAAATAAAGAGGTGTTAAAAAACTTTACAAATTACGTTTCACTAGTTACTTTTTATTATGACATAAACATTCACGTCGTCAATCGCCTCTATAAAATCGCAAGTATCCTAATTCCTGCTTTGCAAAAATCTTGAGCAAAACCCTTGATGTACGGAACCCTACATCCTAACATTTCTTACCTTTATTTATTTTAAGAGACACAGACTGAAAGAAAACGAAGTCCCTAGAATCCTTTTTCTCATTAATTTGCCAGAACTGCAACTAGATTCTTTGTTCTAGATAACGTAACGCTGCAGCTTAGGTTTCTGCAAAGCCGGTCCCATACGATGCTAATTTCCCAAGAGAACTCCAGTATTTGTCACACTCTATTCGTTACTAACGCTTACTTACTTTTCTGACGAGAAAAAATGTTCGAGAGCACTAGTTTTCTTTTCTTTGACTGTACTAGGATAATACAAACGGGCACTGATGTTCCCACTGGCGTTGAATAAAAGATTTTTTTCTTTCTGCTTTTTTCACTAATGCAGCAGATTACGACAGCGCAATCACAGGGCAATGGCGTTTAAATTGTGAGAAATATCGTCAAGCTGCTACCTCTAAGTCAGTTAAGGAGACCTTCCCTACCCTTTGCAACTTTACAATCTTTGTGAATTACCCAGTGCACTACCATCTGTCGCAGCAAAAGTATTTTGCATTAATATAGCTTGAGTTTTAGATTCCAATTTCTTGGCACAGTCAGACGAGAATCGGTCGGAAAATTCGATAACCCATACTTTTGTGGCATAACTTTGAACTTTGATCTCGTTAGTGTTCTCTTTTTTTGTATTTTTGTATTTTGATACCTCGGATACTGTGCCATTGTCCCTACAATCGACAATTTGCATAAACATCTAAACGGACGTAATATTTTATCATGATTCTTTGTGTTTGTCTGCGGATATTCAGGAACTATGCCAAGATATACGATGATAATCATCTAAATCATCATGGGGTAAACAACATAACGTAAAATAATATTATTTGATAACCACAGACTCTTCCTATGGGGATGACGCATTATGCAATGAATTTGTGTTTTATTGCAGCAGTTAAAGTAATAGGCGAAAAGGATGAACCATAAAATGGCTCTGATAAGGATGATAAACAAATATTAATACACATAAATAATACTTAACAGCGAATATAGCTGAGTGTTCTTATGATTAAAAATTGGTTTTTGGCTTTGCAATTCGATTTAATACTAAAATTATCAACTTTGCTAAACGTTACAAAATGATGATTAGTAATGAATGATAACTGGAATTGAAGCTCGTGGAGAAATAGTTACATTATTTAAATCAAACAGATAGAATTGCTGCCGGGGTTGCAGAATAGTTCTAATAGTTATCACGGCTTCAAAACATAAAGGGCAACTGAAAGAACAAGGGAGGGTTTTAATCAGTATAAATCTGATACTCCCTCCCGCCCCGCCCAAAGCGGAAGAAGTCATTTGATGATTTCCCTTGCATTAAAAAAAGAGATAGAATTGGAGAAAGACCTACAACAAAATAGTTGAAAATGACTAAAAAGAAGAATTAGATTGACTTAAGTAATGTGTATTTCAATTTTTAAAGAAATCAAACAGTTCTTAACACGCCCGCGTTATTATAGACGTACGAATTGAGATAAATACACTTTATACCATAGTGGAAAGAAATCATTGAAACATATAAACTAATATTTAAGTTTAAACAATAATACACACCACCTGTTCACCAAAAACGGTACTGAAAAAAAAACAAACGTTTTATGTACCTAGTTCGGTAAATACGGGAACTTTCATTCTTTCAATGCGGTGCAAATTCATTTTGTTATTCCCATTGCCTATATGAAAACTGAATTTGTACTGTTTCTGCAATATATAGGCACTATTTCATATTGCAACTGAATATGATTTTACGTGGTTTTAATTTAGCAAGCACTGTAAGCTAACTTGCACACCGCGGCAAATATAATGTTCTATAGCGTTGGGAGTTTCTTGTTTCTCCCGCGCTACACGACTTTTCGTTCAACGAAAATTTCACTTTTTAACAATACTTTATAATTTTTGAAGTTTTTTTTTTATGAAAATTTTAGAACTTTACAAATTGACCTAATTCTAAAGATATATAAGTCTTGTATGTTCTTAGACTTTATTAATTTATCTATGTGTGTTTAAAAAAACATTAAAAAAACATTAATTTAACTTACCTATTGCTCTATTAAAAGGTACACGCTAATATCAGAAATAACTCAAATGATATGAATGCCATTTTCATTGTTCTATTGCGGAATAAGAAAAGCCTCTTCTATTTTCTTCATTTCAAAAGAATTCAGTTAATGTTAGTGTTGTAATATTTGGATTTGTTAAATAAAATTACTATAAAGATGTTCACTGTCAAGAGTGTTTATTCGAAGTGACAATTCTTTTAAAAATCAAAAATACAAAAACTTAATCTAAAAGAATACTTGTGTCTAGAGCACAACAGAGGTTACTATCTACAACAGCCGCCCTTAATCGAAGTTGTGCCAGACAAACACAAAAAATAATTAAGTTTCTAAACCTAAGCTTGCAGTACACCGTTTGTGTACAATAGGCTGAAGTGGTTTTGTAAGTACATCAGCAGGCATATCGCTACTTTTAATATAATTTAATTTAATTACATTATCAGACAGTTTTTCCCTAATAAAGTGAAACCTAGTATCAATATGCTTCGTCCTGCTGTGGTGTACTGGATTTCGAACGAGATTAATGGCACCCTGACTGTCAGAAGCTAAATTAACTGTTGTAAGTTTACCTGTTATTTCATAGATAAAACGACGCAAGTAACACGCTTCTTTCGTAGCAGATGATAATGCCATATATTCACTCTCGGCTGAACTTAAGGCTACGGTAGGCTGCTTCTTGGACTCCCAGGATACGGGACCTCCACTTAATTTGAAGACATATCCTGTGTATGACCTTCTGTCGAGTGGACAGTTTGCCCAGTCTGCATCGCAAAAGCCTTTTAAAGGTTCTCCACTCTTCCTGTAAACCAACGAGTAGTTTATAGTACCCTTCAAGTACTGCAGAACCCTTTTTGCAGCATTCCAGTGTTCCTTAGTAAAACACGTATTAAACTGACTTAAGTAGCTCGTGGCGTAAGCAATGTCTGGTCGTGAGTTTACCGTTAGGTACATAAGACATCCTATTAAGTTTTGATAGGGGTAAGACTCACCGACTTGACCATCAGCTCTCCTTTCCATATTCTTTTTAACAAGAGGAGTATCCACAGTCTTGCTATCCTTCATGTTAAACTTTTCCAATAAAGAAAGAATATAATTTTGCTGATTTACTTTTATACTCTCAGAATCGTATTCAATTTGTAAACCTAAGTAACATTTTAATATTCCAAGATCTTTTAATGAAAAATATTTCGATAATTCTTTCTTGACAAAATCAAATGTCACATCAGACTTATAAATGACAATAATGTCATCGACAAATATTCCCAGTATTACGAGTTCCTTACCAAAAAGTTTTTTATACACACAGGGCTCGGAAGGAGTTACTTTGAAACCTATTTTTAATAATGTTTCATTTAACTTTTTGTTCCATGCTCGCGGTGCCTGTTTAAGGCCGTAAAGGGATTTCTTCAGCAAGCAAACCTTGTTTTCCTTATCCTTTTCGATGAAACCAAGGGGTTGCTCCATGAAAACTTCTTCGTCTAAATCTCCGTTTAAGAACGCAGTATCAACATCCAAGTGTTTCATTTTTAATCCCATATCTGCAGCCAAGGCAAATAAAGTACGCAGTGAAGAATGACGAATCACTGGTGCGAACGTCTCGTCGTAGTCTACTCCTTCGACCTGATGAAAACCTTTTACAACAAGTCTCGCCTTATACTTCAGGATATTTCCATAAGTGTCCCTTTTTACCTTGTAAACCCACTTACATGGAATAACCCTTTTGTTAGGTCTGTCAACTAAATCCCATGTATGTAGTTTCTTAAGTGAACTGTACTCATTCTCCATAGCATGATGCCACTTATCTGCATCATCGGTATGAGTAGCTTCGTAAAACGTCACAGGTTCACTGGCTGAAGTATTGTATGAAAAGAAATCTGGTAGCTTCCTTTCTCTTCTCGGATATCTGCGCTCCGGAAGACATTCCTCTTCCATATTAGCTGGCTCTTCTACCACACTAGGCTGCACTAAATCAGTGAGAGGCTCTTGCTCTTGCAAAGTCACTGATTCATCTGTATTTCCTACATTTATTGGTAAAGATGCTTCAGCCGCAGGGTTTGTATCACAGCAGTCATAGAATTCACAATCTTGAATATTTTCAGGCTCAGACTCAGGCTCTCTTCTATCTTCAAATAATAAGATAGAGCCTGACTCAGCATTTCGTTTCTCTTCAAATAAAATTGTAGAGTCCAACTGTGCCACAGACTCGGATTGTCCTTGCTTTAAACTTGTAAAGTTATTCTCAAAAAAGGTAGCATCTCTGGATGTAAATAATTTTCGTGGATTAGAAGGATCCCTAAAAACATAGGTACCAGTATTCTCAGTATAACCAACGAAAATTGCTTCCCGTGCCTTGACATCTAATTTCCGTCGGTGACACGAAGGAATATGGACAAGTGCTCTACATCCAAACACTTTCAAATGACTAAGATCACTCTTACGTCCATACCATTTGTCATACGGAATTTGTCCACCTAAGGCTCTGTGAGGAGACCTATTCTTCAGGTAAACAGCAACTTGAAAAGCATCTTCCCAGAATACCTTTGGTAACGAGCTTTCAGCTAGCAAGGTGCGCGACCTTTCTGTAATGGAACGATGTGTGCGTTCCGCGACTCCAACTTGTTGACTGCTATACGGCGCCGTCGTTTGGTGTAAAATACCTTTAGATAAAAGATAATCAACAAACTCCTTATTAATGAACTCTTTACCGCCGTCCGTCCTAACTGCCTTTATTTTCTTGTCTAATTGATTTTCAACAAAGTTTTGAAACAGACAGAATTTATTTTTGACCTCAGTTTTGGAAGAAATAAAATAGGTAAAAACCATTCGCGTAAAATCGTCTACTATTGTCAACATATACCTGTTCCCCTGAAAAGAGGTAGTAGAAACCGGTCGCAGGAGATCCATATGGATCAGTTCAAGGGGGGCAGAGGCCCTATTAAACGCTACTTTCTTAAAAGGTTTTCTAGCTTTTTTACCTTCCACGCAAGCAATGCAACTGTTTTTATCTACAACTGAATACTTTACGCCTACCTTGTGATTCTTCATTTGGTTCATGCCTATACGACACAAATGTCCTAATCTCTTATGCCAAAGTTTATAACTATCCTGACAGTCAGAGTGTACATCCTGCGTCAAATAATTGTCCGCCACTTTCTTAGGAACATTGACTGTACCGTCTAAAACGTACAATCCACCACAGGGCGAGGCATGAGCAACAGATTCACCTGTAAAACGAAAATTATCAGATTTATAAAAATTACAACCATTTGTATCAAAAACACATATAAAACCCTTCTCAATAGATTTTTGTACAGACAATAAATTAGCTTTCAAATCTGGTACAAAAGCAACGTCACTAATCTTATTAACAACGTTCTCGGGTGTGTTTATTAATATTTGTCCAACTCCGCAGCTCTTTATCTGTTCTCCATTTGCGACAGTAACTGTACCTTCGTTCTGAATATTTATACTCTGAAACCAATCTCGTCTAGAAGTCATATGTCGAGTACAACCAGAATCCACATAAAAAACGTCTCTGATTGAGGTGCTAGAGGTATTGAGAGCGGTTAATGAAGTATTGTTAACATTATTCTTGGTACTTCTCAATGGACAGTCTGGTCGCTTATGTCCAGACATCTTACACTCATAGCATATTACCTCTCTCTTCTTCGGCTTTGGCTTCTTTTTCGCAATGAAAACAGAATCTTTTGGTTTAGCCACATCCTTTGACATCTCATTTAGTAGTTTTGTCTTCACCAACTTAGTAGTCACGTCTATATTGCAGTTTTCTAAAGCCATTATAAGAGGATCGTACTTTGGAGTAAGACCTCCTAATAATATTGCAGCTATAGACTTGTCTTCTAAGACTACATCAATGTCTGCAAGATCCTGTGCAGTTGACAAAACTGCATTGATATACAGCTCTATATTTTCGAAGTCCGACAGACTCAGCCTGTATAATTTGCGCTCTAAAGCAAGTCTTCGTCCCATTCCCTTATCCTCAAAAGCATGCTGCAGAGATTTCCATGCTTCGGCAGCAGTTTTCGCACATCTGACATGTGTTATAGCTGCACCGTCTACTGTTAAGCATATCTTTGCCAGAGCTTTAGCGTCTTTTCTTACCTTACAAGAAGCAGGAGTCGTGTCTCCATCGGGGTAACCTGTGATTGTTTCCCACAGATCTTCATGCAAAAGGTAATTGCGCATCTTAAATTTCCAGGTAGGGTATCCATCCTTACTTTTCAAAGAAAAAGATGGAATAGATGAGCTCGACGAAAGGAAACTTTTAACACTCGAACTATCTCCATATTCGTGTGACATTTTTAAATTTTTACTATTTCCGGTCACACAAACACTTATTTAACAAATCACACTTTATTTTAGCTCTTTATTCCTTTTATTTAAGAGCTTCGTGCTGATAACGTGTTGTAATATTTGGATTTGTTAAATAAAATTACTATAAAGATGTTCACTGTCAAGAGTGTTTATTCGAAGTGACAATTCTTTTAAAAATCAAAAATACAAAAACTTAATCTAAAAGAATACTTGTGTCTAGAGCACAACAGAGGTTACTATCTACAACAGTTAGCATATACATTTTTAGTGTAGAATTTGTGAAGTTAGGGTCAGTAGATTTAGGCCGTCTACACTGCAGTACCATGCCCCCAGATTTATACAATAACAAAGTTTCTCCTTAAACATTTTTCATCGAAAAAATATGATGTAGTTTTTATAGCAACTTAGTTTGACATATGAGCAGGATAGTGTTCATAGTCTTCAAAAGAGGATAAACTACTGGGAACCCCTATAAACACGTCCAATACTTGGCCATCCGTCCTTCTAACTTCTAAATTTCTAAGATGGATTCTCCATAGCTGAGATTTATTGTAGAGGGAGCCAATTTATGTGAAGATCTCTCCCAAATTTTTGCGTAAGAAGCTGAACTTGTGAAGTATTATTATTAACAGATGTTCTCAAAGTGGAAACCATTATAAAACATTAAATACAGACTTTTCCTTGACTAAGTAGAGTTTATTTTTCTTGGATTGTTAAATTTCCTGTAGACTTATGTGCCCTTTTGTGTAAATTTTACAGACTAATTGAGTATAATTAATATAAATATAAATAAATATTCCTTGGACAACTCACAACTCAATTATTGCATGTGAAGTGTTTTGTGTAATGTCCATAAATTGAGTTGTTGTAATAATAGTAATAGATAGTAGATGTAGATTAATTGTTACACGATCGGCTGCATTGGCAATTATCGTAATAGATGTTTGTCACCAAAATCCTATTGCCCAGCTGGACTGACTTAATAAAATTTTGTGTGAATGTAATGGGCGATGAAATAGTTTGAAGCAGCGCTGGTGGGTTATCATGACGTTTAAAGTAAGATTGTTTTACTCCTGTTCCAGAGTGTGCAAGTGACAGCGTTAGAAACATTGTGTAGCGCCGTCTCTTTCCCACTGAAAGTAATATCGAATTAATACTGCTATAAGAGCTTGTGGTACTGCTGTCAATATGGCAGAACGACGTCTGCAGCGGTTCTACATTTGCCGCGTTTTGGAACTAAGAATAATTCTTGTTTCTATTTTAATCATGATGACCCAGTGGATTCAGTACCCGCCCCACTTGTACTACGTCCCAAAGTTTATCTTGGTCATCTCGGACTTCAGTATAGTACAAAATTCAATGAAAATGAGTGTATAATTAGCAATCCGCCTTGAGCGAGCGTGGTGATCAATGCTAGTGCCTTCTCTGTTTAAGAAGAGTATTTGCCCTGCAGGTGAAAAGAAAGCTGACGGTATTATTTTTTATAAAATGTATCACTGAACTTAGGAAACTTTATTTCTTTCTAAGATAACCTCATTCCTTTCAGAGAAATAATTTTAAATTCAAAATATTATGTTAGTGAGTTTCTTTAAGTGAGCTTTTTATGACAAGAGAACTAAAGTTTGCTATTCATTCGCATTTTGCATTAACTTGAAGTTAAATAATATGTCACGAAAGAAGGTTACTTAGTGAGAATAAGGCTAAAATAAATCTTATTTAGAAAATGTTTTGACTAATCAATATTGCAGCTAGACAAAGTAGGCTGGTACAGATATTTTTTTAGGTACTAAGAAATGTGCATTTATTTAAACCTAGAAGTTTATCAAAAGAGTGAATCTAGTTTAGGCAGTCATTTTTATAATGGCAACTATTTTCGTTCTATTTATTTAACGGGCCTGTTGGTCTAGTGGTCAGTGATCTCGCTATATCGGAGCCCGTGTGTTTCATTACCTTTCAACCCTGACGTGTGATATTTTCCTGGATAGGTATTTAAAAATGAATAGGGGTTATTAAAATCATTTTTTGATAATGTCAATAATTTCGAAAATAATCGCTCCAAAAGGAAAAATCGAAGTGACAAAATATGAAAAAAATCTGGTAAGTAGAACTTTATAAGGATTTTCCAGGAAAATTATTTTGAACTTGATATAAAGAACAGTTTTTGTACAAAAAGACAAAAATTTTGTACAAAATAATTTCTGCGTACTTAGTATGTCAACGTAACAAATAGCCTTTTTTTAAACTTATAAGTGGGAACACTTATTGTGACGGACGGGAAACTACGGAACCCTACAATGAGCGTGGCCCGACACGCTCTTGGCCGGTTTTTATATTACAGGAACAAATAATAACTGTTGTTACGACTCTACGACGTTACGACGTAAATTGACATGCAAAGTATCATAATATTTTACACAAAAACTCCAAAATTAATCTCAAGAAAATAAATCACTAAATCAGAATCCTGCCTCACATTTTAGATTCGCTTTTCAGGTTGCAAATTCTGCATGTTTGTTTTAAATGCATGTAAAATAATTAATAAACACGGCTTCGCCTGCACTGAGAACGGAAGACTAGAGGTAGGAGCGTCGAGTTGAAAATTTATGATCTTCACGCTGACAAAAAAAATATCGCTGTACATTTTGGAAACCCGGACGTTTCGGGTTTTTGCTGCGTTAGTTTTCCAAATAGTCGGTTAGAAAGTCATTCAGTGCGGTATTTTTGCGCGGTCCCCATTTTTTTTTTGTTTTAAGATTTTATTTCAGTGTTCTGAGTGCGATAACAAACACATAAAGTCACGTACACAAACAATCAGACTCGAAAATACCTGTAGGCAGTGAAAAAAAAATCTCATGAGGGAATGGAGCCCGCGAAACACAGCGCGGTAGCTTGTTTCTTTCTTTCTTCCTTCTTTCTTTCTACGCCGGTAGAGCGTAATATATGTTATTATTAGTTAATATAAATTAATACCAGGTTAATTTTAAAATCTAATCACTTTTCGGAGAAATGCGCTTTTTTGGGTATAGAATGAAAAACTAGCCAAGTGCGAGTCAAACTAGCACACGAAAGGTATAGTACTTTTTACCTGAAATGTTTTATACACAACAGAAATAGTACTGTTTGTATTAGCATACAAACATTACTAAGCATGTTTGGCTAACGAACAAATTATAGTACTTTTTTGGCTCATAGCTTTGAAGATAAAAGGGGAAAAGTTGGATAGACAGACATAAGATAGAGATACAAGATATAAGAGATTAGTTTTTTATTTATAAAAATGAACTGTAAAATATCCACCTTAAACTTTTTAAGAGAACGACAAAGTCTTTCCTTTTTATCTCAAACATTTCGTGTCAAGATTAACAGCGCACTATTCACCGTCTAAGTCCTCGCAAAACCTAGTTACCACAGACACAGAAAAGACAAATTCCACCTGATTTGCATTTTACAAATAGACTGCCTAAAACGCTATAAACTTACTAAAATATTCAAACACTAGTAACTTGGACTTTATAAAATTTGCTTTTACTTTATAATCGAGAAATGGCTAGAAATGAGGTTTTCGGTACTTGGCATAGTGTTTGGTAAAGCAATTAATTTGCATAGTCGAAACGGTCACCGTGTCAGGCACAGCCATGTCTAGAACATTCGTAAGTGATGTGTTATATAATGTATGACTTAATAGCTGCGTCAATAAGTTCAGTTTACTGGACACACTCCCCGCCCCTGTGTTGAGAAAATGACGTCATAGCTAGTCTTAATAGTGATTAGAGAAGGCAGTATTCAAGTTCTTTGACTGAATATCACTGAAGCTAATCCTTATTTCACACATCTCTTTACTGGTCAAGTACGCATGAGATAATTATGTTTATTAATCACCGTGTGTGCAAACACTAGGCACGGATTTTGTTTTCATTCTCACAGTTCACTGCGATGGTAATTTCACACGACTAGGAAAAGATTAGATTCAGATCCTTTGCATGCTATCAGAAGCAGAAGGAATCGCAACACCCACATCTAAACTATTGACAGCCAATGGAAAACTTATAAATACTTTGCCTTGGGAATTTAACCCAGGACCCCAAAATATGTAATTGCAGGCTACAGCGAGACTATATCTAAAATATTAAATGTACTTAAAAATATAACAAACAAATACTATAAAATATCGTAAAACACCAGGAGTACTATCCCTTCATTAAAAACCCGCTCATTGTGAACACTTCAATGAAGAAGTTTTTAACAGACTTCAAGTTGCACAGTGGCGAACAAAACTCAAGATATTGGATAAAAACCGTTTTGAACTACTTAGGGTACAACGTTACCCAAGCATCTCTTGTAGCTAATTGCACTTTTTTCTTACAGCGTATAATGAATTTAATAAGCGCTGGCGTAGAGTTTTAACTTCTTAGTTGGCCGCAGCAAACTGCTGTATGGATTAAACAGCTTTCAAAACTTATTTAACCCAGATTAACTTCAATATTCTAGTAGGATTTGTGGCCCGCCTCTTACATTAAATTGTAATTTGCTAGATATAAAACATGTAGGTACGTAATGGGAGTTTATAAATTATTATCTTGCTTTCTGCCCGGTTGCTGTTTACCGCTTTTGTAGGTAACTATTGTTTTATTTGGAACTAGTTTGCTGTTATTGTTGAACTTTGTAATATAACGTATAGTACTTAGTATCAGTTAACTGGTCTTATATAAACCTGTGTATACAAAAGGATAACTGACTGTCGAATAAACTCACAGCCCTGGTGCTGAGGGCGTGAAAACGCACGCGGGTTCCTTTTGCACCATGGGCAAAAGCTTGCACACTATATGGACAATTACGTAGTGGCTACTTAATACAAAATTAAATAATTATAATTCCTTGTTTGATGAATCGAATAACGAGGTCAATTGCCTGATATTCTATACTATTACAGATATGGCCTCTGATCCGCAAAGGCGTGCACTTGTTTTTAAACTAAGTAGGAATCGCCTTCAGAGCACGTCACGGAAAAACTGTTGTTGAGTACTAAGTGATAATTATAAGATACTAGCTATAGCCCGCGACTTCGTCCGCGTGAATTAATAGTTTCCGTTCCCGGAGGATTTCCGGTATAAAAAATTATCCTATGTCCTTTCTCAGGTTCCAGGCTATATCTATACCGAATTTCATTCAAAGCGGTTCAGTAGTTTAGGCGTGAAGAAGAGACAGACAGACAGAGTTACTTTCGCATTTATAATATTAGCACGGATTCAGCTCCCATATCAGGGGAAATAAATTTCATTAAAAATTCGTCATTTTGAGAAGAGCAAATCCATGAGAGCGAACCTGATACAACATAAACATATGATACATTGAGAGGTTCTTAGTACATACGAAAAAGTTACAGAATTATGTAATAATAAAATTGTAAATGTAATTCAAGTGCTACAAAGTTACATTGACCGTAACAAGAATTTCTTGTTAACATATCGAGAGTACTAGACAATAAGATTCACTCAATCTGTAGTAATTGCTAACAGATCAAGCCTCCAACGGCTGGACATTGCTTCTGCATCAATCAAGTGTTAAGGGTCTAGACCACTAGGCTGACATGTTGATTTAGGATATTGTGGCGAACATTTGTGTTAGTGCAACTGTCAGATCCTTGTTACTTAGGAGTTCACGTTTATGTATAAAGACGACAGGTTAATATTTTACAAATGCCATTTCTAATAATCACTGTGTAAAGTTATGCAATGAATATGCCTGTGTAACCATACATTTTTTGACGTATAAATCTGTCATAACTTTATGCAGCGATTATTAGTAAGGCGCAAAATGATTGAATTGGACTTTGTTTAGATGCTGAAAGGCTAATCGAGTTTTGTTCTATTTTCGAAAACTAATTTTGGAAAGCGATGGTTTGGTTTTGTTTTATGTTTTGCATGGAACCTTCATCTTTGGAATTAGATTAATTTTTCCTTTCTAATATTTCTAAAAGTTATTTTATACTAATATCATGTTATATAAATAAATAAATAAATAAATAAATATCCTGGGACATCTTACACACGGCTATCTGATCCCAAGCTAAGCAGGGCTTGTGTTATGGGGATCAGACAACTGATATACATACTTATATATTTTTTAAATACATACATATTATAGGTAAATAACACCCAGACACAGAACAAACAATTCTGCTCATCACACAAAGTTTGTCCTGGGTGGGAATCGAACCCACGACCTCTGGCTTAGCAGTCATGGTCACTGACCACTAGACCAACAGGCCCGTCACTAGACCAACAGGCCCGTCTGTTTTCATTGTCTCTCTTTTAAGGTTTATGACAAATCTCAGAACGATCGCAATAGGACCATTTCGGTAATATATTCTTTCAAAGCATTCAGATCGATGTACAATTGATGAATAAATCGCCTAAAATCTTTCTCATATTTAAGGCGATTTGTCGCCTATACTTAAACAAATGAATGATTAAAATAAATAACAAACCTTGTAAGTTCTGGCCATAAATCTTCTGCGAACGTCACAATCAGTTTCCAATTAAATTGCTGACGAAAAAGAAAAAAAATATTCTGCGATTCTGCCCCTCAATATTGGGAAAAGTCAAACTGTAGTTATTTTGAAATGAGCAATACGAAAACCAATAAATAAATCATTGCATGATTGGTTTTTGTTAAAAACAAAATTAAATTGATGTCAAAATTTCAACCAATAAAATGTGTAGGTAGGTATATTACAAAAAATCTACAGGGTGTGTGTATGTCGAAAGTAATAAAATAGTGTCTGGTTTATTTTCTAGGTTTTAGTGTAAATAATATTTAGTGACGCAAAACTTTTAACCGCTAACGGTGCTCGTTCAACCAATAAAACATTTTTACCTCATGGTTGCGGTGGATCGGGATAATATTATGAATACTTACGTATCTAGTTCACGTTTTCAAATAAACCGAGCTGGCTTGGTAAACCGAATTTGATCAACGCCTTTAGGTAATTTTATAGTGAGAGTGCAAAAAAGGTTTAGTCGTAGTCTTATTATTAAATATGTTGTATGACATGCAACCAAACTTTATTCATCTTTAAAAAAGGATAGCATTTAAAAGGTTAAAATTGTCAATCAATCTCTCCCACGTTATATTTGGGTCATAATGAAATGTAGCCTATCCTTATTGATCTGATTACTCTGGTCATGTGCTATTTTATATTAATACTAGTTGCCTCCCGCGGTTTCACCCGCGTTAAAATGTTAAGGGTGAACAAGATTCTCAGACCTACTGAACATGTACATAAAATTCGGTAAAAATCGGTAAACCCGTTTCGGAGAAGTAAGGTAACTAACATTGTGACACGAGAATTTTATGTAAAAGGTAATTTATTATGCTATATCAGAAAAGTTTCGACAACATCTGTTCAGAAGTTTTACCGTGAAACAGTAACAATGACCCATCTTATTCATCCTCACTCACTTCCATATTTACAGTATATCATTAAATGTATCATTACGCACTAAAATAAAACTATAAACTTTTTTTTTTTTTTTGGTGAGTGGGAAATCATCCAATGACTGCTCCCGTCCTAGGTGCGGCGGGAGGGCGTGTCAGACTCTTACTGACTAAAACCCACTCATGTTCCTTCGATTGCCCTTTATGTTCCAGGGTCACGGTAACTATTATAAACATTCCGCAACCCCGGCAGGCGTTGGCTCTTTGAGGCGCGCGTGGAACAAAACGCGCCGTCTACGCGGTCCTGGTCCTAGCCGGGCGGCGAGCTACCCATCGCTCGCCATCCGCAGAACCGCGCCTACGGTGGCCGGTAGTCGTCTTGCGACTCTCGACGTCTTCGCCTGGGTCTTAGTCCGGGGCGAGAGGCTCGTCGTTGCCTCTCGCACGCCGCCGCTTCCTTCACTAGCATAACTGCTTCGCAGAAGGAGGCGAAAACTATAAACTTTCTATCAAAAACGAATTCTCGAATAAAAGCAGCACATGTTTTTTTAAGTTCGTTTTAAATGCCATAAAAAATACTACTGTGACCTACATGGCTGATTGACAGGGCGATCAAAATAATATTTGCCTTCGTGGAAATCATCGAAACGGCAACAGTAACTAAAAACCGGCCAAGAGCGTGTCGGGCCACGCTCAATGTAGGGTTCCGTAGTTTCCCGTCCGTTACAATAAGTGTACCTACTTATAAGTTTACGCAGAAATTATTTCGTACAACGTTTTTGTCTTTTTTGTACAAAAACTTTTCTTTCTATCAAGTTCAAAATAATTTTCCTAAAAAGTCCTTATAAAGTTCTACTTTCCAGATTTTTTTCATATTTTTTAAACCTACGGGTCAAAAGTTGGAGGGGGGGGACGCTTTGATTTTTCCTTTTGGAGCGATTATTTCCGATATTATTGACATTATCAAAAAATGATTTTAGTAAACCCTTATTCATTTTTAAATACAAATACAATAAACAATATATCACACGTCAGGGTTGAAATTAAAAAAAAACCACTTCCCTATTTACATATAGGGGGGCTACCCTAATAAAACGTTTTTTTCCAATTTTTATTTTACCACTTTGTTGGCGTGATTGATATACATATTGGTACCAAATTTCAGCTTTCTAGTGCTAACGGTCACAGAGATTAAGCGAGGACGGACGGACAGACAGACAGACATGGCGAAACTATAAGGGTTCCTAGTTGACTACGGAACCCTAAAAAGATAATAAATCTGATATAAAGTTAAAAAACTAAACCTCGAACTAAAAAGATAATAAATCAGATATAAAGTTAAAAAACTAAACCCCGATCTCAACAAAAAGTGATCTAGAAAGTACGAAAAAACATATTTCTGACTGAAATCAAGATATACCAAGTCACTCAGAAAGTTTTGAGAAAAAACTTTTTGTGTATAAGACACTGGCCATTTGTAATTATTTTGAATAATTTGGTTATTTAAAAGTAAAAATACCATTGTTTCAATTTTGAATTTTCCTCCACATTTTTTTGAGAGCCAAATCAAATTAACGTGTCTCTTTTAAAAATGGATCTGCATCGTGAACATTTTCGTGCGATGATTTTCTACGACTTTAAATGTGGCTTAAAATCTAATGAGTCATTTGATCGACTTCAAATTGCTTTTATGGATCTAGGACTTTTAAAAGCTACCGTGTACCACTAGAATTGCGAGTTTAAATGCGGTCACTTTACTTTGAGGGATAAACAAAGGAGTGGTCGTCCTAACACGATAGTCACGGAAGAAAGTGTGCTGGCATTAAAAAAAAATATTCAAGAATACAAGCGAATTGCATACGAAAAGATTCAGCATATCCTGCAGATTGGATCGGGAAGCTTTTACCAGATTCTACACGAGCATCTTCCGATGAGGAGGATAGTATGCCACTGGGTGCCGCAAATCCTCACCAAAGCTCAGAAGCAGGCCAGTGTGGATTGGTGCCGTGATATGATTAAAAAATTTGAAGCGGGTTCGTCTTGGCGCGTTTACGACATTGTGACAGGTGACTAATCCTGGATTTATCAATACGATCCAGAAACAAAGTGTCAGTCGACAGTTAGGCCGTTTCAAAACGAACCAACGCCTACGAAAGTGAAGCAATCGAAAAGCGGAGGAAAACTTTTGATCGCTAGTTTCTTTACTTTCACGGGGTATCTGAATGCAATTTCATTACAAGACCAAAGCCGCATCAAAGACGAATGGTATACCACAAAATGCTTGCCAGAAGTTTTGTCTGCAATGAGCAACAAGCGACCGAACACCGGGCTCCGCGGGATTCTGCTTCACCATAAAAACGCGCCAACGCACTCAGCGCTCAAAACGAGGAACTTCCTGGACACCACAGAGGTTGGAGTCTTCGAGCACCCTCCTTACAATGCTGATCTGGCACCGTGTGACTTCTTATTATTCCCTAAAATAAAAAATCTTCTGTAAGGGATACAGTTTTCATCGCCGAAAAACAGGCTAGCAGCCTTTGAGAAGGCCGTGAAAGAGGTGTCTGCGCCGGACTGAAAAAAATGTGTTAAAAATTGGTTTAGACGCATAAAACTTTGTATAGAGGCTGCTGAAGAGTTCTTTGAAAAGATTCAATAAAAATATATTATCTACAGAAGATAGTTTTTTAGTTTCTCAAAACTTTCTGAGTGTCCCACGTATGTACAACATAGCCAAAGCAAAGGTTTTTTTTTACAAGCAACATTTTGATGTTTGGTAGCCGTCATCTTGATCTGTTTAAAACACCATGTAGCCTATGTTTCACGGAACAAACTAACGAATCGATTGAAACATTTACATTCTTTTCTATTTTGTATGTAGACTCATATTTTTTTTTATAAATATTTGCATGGCATGGCAAGTGGCAAACATGTTTTTAAGCACATACCTATCTAATTGTACTATCATCCTACATACATGCACACCTGCGTGTGTATGTATGTATGTATACACATGTTTATTTCAAATGAATGATTCTATTCTATTCTATTACATTATTTATCCAAATCGAATGCATATTTAAAATACTGCAGTGAAACATCCGTCCGGAACATACAAACATACATAGACTGCTAAAACTGTATACCTTTTGGCTTCGCCGTTGTCTGGTAAAAATGACAAATAAATACCCCTTTTTTTCGGTAGTGGGAAATCATCAAATGACTGCTAGCGTACTGGGTGCGACGGGAGGGCATGTCAGACTTTCACTGACTAAAACCCACTCATGTTCCTTCGGTTGCCCTTTATGTTCCGGGGATCACGGTAACTATTATAAACATTCCGCAACCCAAATAAATACCTGAAGATGTCGTCAGGTTTACCAAAAGCTTGTTATCGAGTTTCTGTTAAAAACATTCTCTATAGCCGTATATATATCATTTAATTATTTAACTTTGAAAGAAAATTTTGTTAAGTTCAGTTCGCTGCCCCGAGGGTTGAAACGAAATTTGTTGTGCTCCTGGGATGTAAGATACAAATTGCTTGACTTAGGTCAAGACGGTAACGTGTCAGTCTGTAAAGTTGTTGCATTGGCCGTTGTGGGAATATCGTTGAATTGATCATTGTTACACAAGTTTGACGGGTTGAGTATGCTGTTTTCGTTCAGCTTAATAATTTAATAATAATTCCTTTAGAACCCTTTAGAGTGACAAAGACAGCAACATATTTGAGAGCGTCTCAAAATTACGTGACTAAAATTAAATGAAGTGAATTTCGGTTTATTATAACAAATGTTATTATTTTTAAGTTCTGATCCATAAACAAGGTAAACTTAATTACTTTTGTGTAATTTATAGAAAGTTATTACATATAACTTTCTATAAATTACACAAAAGTATGCTAAATTAATTGCACCCCACCAACCACAAAACAAGTAAAACTAAACATAAAAGCACAAGTTTAGTCTCACAGATACAGAGAACAGAAATATTTCACAAAGTTCACTAAATTAAATTTGTAATGATAAGAAGATCTTTCGTCCCTTCATTAGATCGTTTAAACAAAATAAACCATTACCCATAATAATAAATGGTGCTTAAATGTTGATCCCACGTCCCAATCTTGACCTTTTCAAATATTCATATTGAAGTCTCTGAATGCGAAATCTAAAAGCTGAAAAGACAGAATAAATGAGGTGTAAACCAACAAAATGTACAAAGAAAAATTAAACAGGAACAGTTTTTTTTTATAAAACATAGAGATAATACTCTAATTTTGTAACTTGATTCGAAACTGGGCCGAGACTAGCATTGTCAACGTACGCCGCCGCCAGCCTCTTGGGCTCTTTGCCACTTAATGGCGAAGTCGAGAAGTTTTTCAATGCCAACTTTTTACATTGTTATAAGTATTAGTATCTATAAAGTACTAAGTTTAATATTTATTCAAATTCACAAAAAAATTGTCAATTTTAATGCGACAGGAAACAAACAAGGACTTCTGTGTCCGCAAGCAAATAAAGCACACAAAGTAACTAAAACAAAACTGTTTACTCGTAACTACTTTTTGTCACCCCTTCAAACAAAACTTTAGATATATTTTTTACACGTTATAATTAAAATAACTGGTTCCTAGCAACATTTGTTAACAAAACCCTCTCATACCGACGCATATATTTCACTGAAACTATTTAGATCCTCATGCTCCATGAATGTCAAATGAAGTAAAGTTTTGGGCGTGAGATGAAAGAAAGTTCTTTTGAGACGTGATAAAGTAGAAAATTTTCCTTTGAATTTATTTAGGAATACGACTTTATTTAGGTACACATAGTAAAGAATTTTCTCTGACAGGTTTGTTGTCGGGTAATTTATACTCCTGAGGATATGCTTTCAATGTCAAAGAAATTCTGATTTTCTCTAAATAAAATAATAACCATTATATTACTTACCCAATCCAAATCCACCTGAGCACAAAGGCTTTTTATTAAATTATAGAAGAAGCACGAGCATTGATAACCTCGCTTGTTTCAGACGCATTGGCGATTTCAAACTTACATAAATGTTCATTATATAGTCGTGATTTCCTTGTGATATATTCCTTCACCAATGTCTGTGATGTCCTAGATTTTTTTAGAAAGTACATATTATTGAAGTGAAAACTTCTTTAGCGGCGTTGAGCACTTTTTCTGTAATGGGTATAAAATCTTAAACTCGCGTCAGGACACGTGACCTGATCGAAAAAGCGTAGGACGGATGGATAGTAGACAGCTGTCACCATCCATGGATGCGCGTGGCACGCTGTTAATAATCAAGTTTTCACTTCTGCCGGCACTCCCGGAAGTCAACCCGTCTTTTTTTGAAGTCACAATGGTACACAACTTTTTGCATGATATACTGGACTATTGGGCCATCACAATATTAAGACGTCTTCAAATGTAAGACTTAAAAATAATGTCTTAGCCTTTTCCCAACGATTACACGAAACAATGGCCAGGTCTTGTCATTATATTTCCGAAAAAAAAGTTGAGTGACGTCTGTTTATTTCACAAATCGTACATCAATAATTCTTCAACATAATTACAGGGTCCAGAAAATAATTGTCTATGGAGCGGTAAGAACGCAACAAATTAATATAAATTGTCACTTGCAAATAAATCGTGCTCTCAACATAACCATTATTTCCTGT
Organism: Athetis lepigone; assembly: GCA_033675125.1. Lineage (NCBI taxonomy): Eukaryota > Metazoa > Arthropoda > Insecta > Lepidoptera > Noctuidae > Athetis > Athetis lepigone. Next base: position 12,186,899 of record CM066243.1, on the reverse strand, counting down.
TACAAAAGGAAAAAAAATCTTTTAAAATATAATACCGTTGACAATTTGATCTCAATATTCACGCCGAGTCGTCATCTTCAAATTTATTTGGGTGGAATCGACAAAATTTAATTACTTAGCCGTCCCTTTTAACTTTGATTATTATCTTTTTGTCGGTGGTATTGTTAAATGTCTATAGTCTAAATGGGTACTGTTCCTCCATTTGTAAAAATCGTTTTCGTGACGCGACTAAAAAATACAATAATTTTAGTCGAAGCATGACTAATTTATGTTTCTCACGAGTTAATCTTTCTTCAAAACAATTTAATATGCTAGTTTTGTTAACGGTTAAAGACATTTTGGAGCTGAAAATTTGGTATCTACGTGACGCGCAAGATTTTCGGATTGACGTCATAGATAAGCTAATTCATATTACTTGAGTAATAAAACAAAAATCTTATATTTTATTTAAATGACTCGGAAGGTTTACAACTTGCATAATAAAAATGTTTTTCATGAAAAAACAACACACGAGCTATTTTTTTAAACATTTTTTTTTTAAGCTGACAATATACAATGTATACTTTAATCAAAGTCACTCATAACAGCCTAATACAATCTACAAATTAGTATGAGGTATATCGCAATTCCCTTCAAGTGCCTACTTAGTCACAATTACTCATATTTACCCAAACAAAGAGATACTTATAAGAGTTTTCTCATGTCAATTGGAAGCCGAGACTACCCCTCAAATTATTTTCCTTATTCCTTCGACCACAAGTAAATACGGAAAATATTTCCATTGTCTTATTATAGAAAAGGAGAGGAAAAAGTTGATTTATCACTTACGATTTATGATGATATTATTTATTAGGGTTTTAATAAAATAAACAATAATACTAAACTTTCAGAAAGGTTATTGAAACCTTTTGCAACTAACCTTTTGAAATATTAAGCGCTTATTCTAATTCGCAGAAGCTATTTTACAAAACGGTTATTACAACAGCAAACGCTTAACAAAATAACTACCTACGCCATTTCTATAACTTAACCTAATAAAAACCCAATTTCAGAGAAAAATAACTCCAACGAAATATTTTTACATAATATACCATTACGTCCTTTAAATCTACATAAGAACTAGCTATCTTTCACAAGCCCGTATGTTTCGCGATGAGAGTTCCACCCATTACTTTTTACTGACCCTTTTAACTTCACTTCACATTTCAAGACATGAGATCCCGGTACAGAAAGAACTACCGACCGCCATAACTCACGTCAGGAACTGGAATCCAGCTTTTATTACACACCTTATCTACGGTACGTTTGAAGACTGAATTTCGTTGTAAACGATCCAATATTTCGTATGTTCGTGTTAAAATTTTCGCTCGGGTTTGTAAAGCGGAGATGGATTAAGTTGTCTGCATAAACAACGATGTAGGACGAGGTTGGGAGTAGCGCAACTTTGCACAGGGTTTTGATAGATTTAGGAAACTTTTTTGGAGATGCTTGGTCGGCTGTGGTTTAGTGTAATGACACGATTTGAATTGAAATGATTTTGATTTGAGTCAGACATTGGTGCTAATTCTCTTGTACACAAACTTAACTAAATTTAAGTTAAGTGCATCTTTCTCTTTCCATTTCTCAAAGAAAAGGGGCAGAAGATACATTTCAGTATAATCCTGTCAAATTAGAGAGTGCCTGAAGTAAATCGACGTATTTTTAGTCGCCATGTTTTTAAATCACGTCTAAATTATCTATGAAGTGTCTAAATTTGACAGGACTTAACTAAGAGATACTTATAAGAGTTTTCTCATGTCAATTGGAAGCCGAGACTACCCCTCAAATTATTTTATAATATTTTACCTTCTGTCCTTTTCTTAATGAAATAAAAAGAGAAAGAAGCACTTAACTTAAATTTACGTTAGTTTGTGAATAAAAGGATCGGCACCAGTGTTTTAGTTACAGGTTAATATTAGCGATACTACTCTAATAGTTATTACAATAAAATGCTCCAATTTCAAAAAATTATAAATGTGTCTTTTGATTTATTATTTCATAATATTCACTTCAATGTGCTTCAATTCCATTTCACACTTCCGAACCAATCAAAAAACTTATTCACTCCGCTCAATAAATTTCATAAAAAATATTATTCATTTTATTAAGCTTTTCCATTTAGTACAAATCTCGAGGATTCTGAATAAAAATAAATGAGAATAAGTGTAGATAGGTAGCCATAAAAAGTTACACATGATCATAAAAATGAGTAACAGTAGCCCATAAACAATTTTATGTAGATTGTTGAGCCCTTTGGGAAGATACCGAGTATACTAACTAATACCATTCTAAGGGGAAGAAAAAATAGATTACATTTGGCAACGCCAACTTGAGTCTAGATTGACTGTACTTTGTGGTCAGTTTTCGGAACAATAGTTTAGTATTTAGTGGCAAAGAATAATATCTACTGGTTGTGTCTCTTTCACTTAGTAGACGAAGCATATATTTTTTTTCTTTTTTTTTAATTAAGTACGTTTGTGCACTCTGTCCTTATTTATATTTTACTATGCCAATCCCTCACTCCTCTGTATGTGTCTCTGTATCTGGTTCAAAATTTTCTCTCCACGTAATGTATTAGCAAACTGGGTATGCTCCGGCGTGACCCATAGTTATGTCTTTACTCCCATTCGGCAATTGCACGATGTAACTTTTTACCAACTAATTATATTAACATTATAACTTAAAGAAGACGCACTTACTACGCACGCACCTCGTAAACATCTACGAATTAATTGCTAGGTAGTAAATCTTGAGTTTTTGGAGCATACTTTTAAATTTGAACAGTGTAAACGTTATATTACCTACAGCATTTCGAATAAAATAATAGAGAATAGCTAATTCATATTATCACAGTAGTCACATTCTGACTGCACAAATATTAATGAAATATTACAGATAATGTGAACCGGTGCATGCACAGTTACGTTAGCGCTTACAATAGCTGATAACTATTCATGAGATGAGTGACATCAGTTGATAAATATTCATTACTAAACTAAATCCTTGCAATAATACACCGGCTTAAATGTACCTAGAATCTTGTCAATGAAAACGGAATGAATAATTATTAGGGGTCCGTGATCAACGACAACATACGGGTTGTGTTACAGAAACGGATCGTCTGCTCAACTGAATTAATCAAACGGGAAAATCTGTATTTTTTGCCTTTTTCATTGTATTTTTGGGTGTGTATTTTTTTTAACGGCTCGGGATATAAAGTTCAAATCAAGCGGAAATTACGATATGACAGTAAAACGCCTTCTTATAACTTACTTGAAAATATTAGATCTTAGTCCAGTGACAGATGAGAATAGTAGCAGTAGATTTAGAAAATTGTATAATGCATAGTAACATAACTTCATGATGTGTTTGTATGTTATTATCTAAGAAGTAAAAGGTTTAGATTTATACACAAATCATAATTTAAAATAGTTACAATCCGTTGATTAAGTTGAACCGACAAGGTTATTTGGTCAAAAGCCCGTAAACTTTGGCGCTGTTCCCTATTCTTGTAAGAGGTGACTGGTACGGTACTTCTTTATTAAAATATGCGAAAATCAAAAATATTGAGTATAATCATGCAGATCCGCTAATCTCTAAAAACAAAAAAAAAACATAATTGCATAATACAAGTATCTTGGTAAGAAATAGTAAATGGTATAGACTACACATGAGCACGCAAAAACCAATGAATTGTTTTTCTTTTCCTTTTAACGGGAGTGAAGTACTAACCACAAACTGTACGTAAGTGTAACACTAAAGCTCAGCTAGAATATTTAGAAAAATCCCATCATCACATAATAATAAACAAAATATTATTTACTTCGTTCCCCTAACAACTTTATGATCCATATTTACGGTGGATCTGTTAGAAAGGAGGTCTCAAACACAGCCTATAAAAGCCGTGCAAACTAAATTGAAGCGGAAACTATCCACATTTTGTTTCTTATCACGTACATAGAGGGCTCTACGATAACGACCTTACGTTTTCGGTTTATTTAACAAAATATATTAGAGAAATGTATTATGGTTTCTTTTTGTATTAAGTCTGCGGGACATGTGTGGTTCGCCTTTAATGAACGTAAACTTATTAAATTATGAACCGTATACATTTCGTTTAGAAATTAAGAATGTAAATATAGTTTTGTATTTATTTATCCTTTTTTTTTCTATTTCAATAAAAGCTCACTCCAAAAAAATCTAATGAAATCAACACAAGTTTTATTTTATTATACTATAGTTAGTATTACCTTCTTATCAAAAACATTTTTGTTTAAGACCTTTGCAATTTAAAATAGCGTCTAACATTAGCCATTTAACATACTTTTTCATATATTTACTCTATATTTTATATAGTACACGTGTGGCCGGTAGCGGCCACTCGCTACAGCAGTGTCCGCGTTGCGCGGTAGCACGCGACAGCCACCGGTGGCTGTGGTCGGTGGCCCGTTGGCGCCGAGTCTTAGTTAATTAAACGCTTATGTAAATTATTGTTTTTTTTTAAATTGCAATCCTATCAATGAGCTCCATACAAAAGTAATGTAGTAATATTTTAGACAATAATTAGTGAAAGCCGTTAACATTTCCGAATTGAACAAAATTCATATTATCTATATAAATAAAAATGAATTGATGTTCGTTAGTCTGATTAAAACTCGAGAACGGCTGGGCCGATTGAGCTGATTTTGGGTTTAAAATGTTTGTCGTAGTCCAGGGTAGGTCTAAACGGTGAGAAAATAAGAAAAAATTGCGAGAAAGATAGAGTAAAACAACAATTTCATTTTCCAATATAAAAGTTGTCTATGTTCTGTTGGATGTCGTTGTCATAGTAACCGGCAAATCAAGTGTCAAATTCAAGTGTTACAGTTACAACCATAGAGGTTACAACTCGTCAACCTGACACAAGTAATGTTTAATTGTTTTCAAAAGACACAAAGGAATCATTTTCATCAAATTAAATCCAAATCATGCAGATAATTATAGGTGTACCAGTAACTCATGAAAAAAAAGTAAAACAAATAATGATTTTTATATGGTATTGTTGTCAAGTCATCTGTCAAGTGACATTACGTTTGTTTGTTTACATATTTTGTTATTTTCAAGAATGTTTAAGTAAAAAGTGAATGAATGACTAGGAAATCACCGCGGTCACAATCCAAAAGCACTGTTTATAACGTCTACCGATAAATCTGTAAAGAAGAAGGTGTAGCTTACACGCAATTTCGATTTTAGACCGTGTGCCTCGCCAAGGTTGATACTTTGTTTCATATCCATATGAGTTTAACATTTGTATATATATAAGGTACGTAACATACAACTTTGGCTTATTACAAGGGTGTGTAATAGTGTTACACGACGAATTATTGCAGAAGGCAGATGAAGAAGTCAGTAGCCTTGGTGTCAGATTCACATGAGCCGCCTAAAGACGTTTAACTTGCCTTATGTGACGATCACTACCATAGCCATAATCTTGACAAAGTACAGGCTCATTTTTTTTAACGGGCAATAAGGTTGAATCAAACTTGCAATGCCCTAACCAAACTGGGATACTAATCACAAAGCGAAATACCATTTCTTTCATCTTTGTTGTGTAAATAAAGTACTTATATTATAATGATTGGGTTTATCTTAATTTATTTTATACTAGCTTTTGCCCGCGACTTTGTTCCTATTCTTGGGGGATTTCCGGGATGAACACTACCCTATATACTTTCTCGGGTCCCAGACTATATTTGTACCAAATTTTATTCAAATCGGTTCAGTGGCTTAGTCGTGAAGAAGAGACAGACAGACAGAGTTATTATCGCATTTATAATTTTAGAATGGATTAACCAGATATATATCTCAATATATATTTCACTCTCTTTCAAAAATATCTTTATTTGGTCACGCATGGTTAGGGGCTAAAATTAGTGCCTAAAGCCTTTTTAGCTTTACTCAGAGTAGGCCGCAAGTAGGTCCCAATCGTCTCATCAGCTAATTAGAAAAATACAATTAATCAAACATCACTGTTAAATAAACTGCACAAATTATCGCCTATGTCTTATTCTGATATATTTTATAACCTATATTTCTGTAAAGTTTTATCAAAATCTGTTCAGTCGTTTTTGCGTGAAAGAGTAACAAACAAAAATACAAAAAAAAAAATCCTCGTATAATCGTATCGTATAATATTAGTATTGCTGTAAAGCAAAAAGTGTAATATTTTTTAAGGCGAAAATACAAGTATCAAAACATTTTAATCCTTTTTCCCCAGTGTTGCTGTCATCATATTTTATTGACCTTTTTTGTCATCAGTTACTGGTACACCTACTATAGTTGGTTTTATTGGTAAAAAAATATCTAGATTTAATAATGCTAAATAATGGTGCTTTTAATTTTTTTTTTGTTTCTGTATGGCCATCCTGGACAGTTTTCCCTACCAGAAAAACCGCACATGATAGTTGTTCAAAAACAAAATTATTATGAGCCCATTTCATAACATGTCCTTTCAACAATCTTTTCGTCAAAAGTTAAGGGACAGTGACAATGACAGTATTGCCAGATTACTAAACAACTATTAGGCCGCCCAAAACACGTCAATCCAGATTGTTATAATGTGGCGAAATCGATACAAATCTTTTAAGAATAAAGGTGATATAGTTTAAATAAAGTTTACATTGGTAGGTAAGTGATACGAAGTTCACCGGGTCATCTAGTATTAAATAAAAAATAAAAAAAAAAGTAAAAATATAAAATGTAAAATTGCGTATGTAACATACGTTGCTTTCAATAAATCTATCTGGAATTACCTTTCTCCCTTCATAAACTCATTCGAATTAAAGCTGTGTTTAAGGATTACAGCTAAAACAAATGGTCATTTGACCCCTATCGTTGTCCTATTTGGACAGTAATATAAATTACTCTCGTTAACGCTTTTCCGGCGACACAAATAACAATTATATGTGTACCATGAACGTTTTATTTTTTACATATTTTGAGATTAGCGTTACAACAGTGTAAAGGGCAGTACGCATTATTTTAAAGCTTTTAAAATGGGTGCTTTGACCCTCGGATTATGGACTAAATGAACAGGCTGACAATGCTGTGGGATATGTTTTTGGACATCCTGGTACCTTTTTATCTCATGTACATAAAATGTCAGATCTCTTTACACTTTTGATCTGCCCACGCATAGAAAATTGTTGGTTAAATTTTAGATCAGTGTAATTAGATCTTTGGGATTAAGAAATTAATGAAAACTGTTGATTAATGAATGAGAAGAAAATATAGCATAATCAACGGGAAGTATTTTCGTAAAAGTCGATGCGTGACGAGAGGGAATAGTGTGAGTTTTTGGACAGGGAAATGATTTTTCACGATTTCCAGTGATACATAAAATGTGTAAGTTTTGGCTATTTATAAGGTCCATACGTTTATCTATGCCATTTTAATTGATAACTACACGAAACTATTCCGAAAAAAATTACATGAAATTGGCTCATGGACATAGATACGATAGTAGCTCACAAATGTAGCTTACACTGTGATTAACCCTATCTGTTAATATAAATTCACGTGCCAGTTCCCCACAATTGCTAAGGAACAAACTTGAACATTTCTTTCAAATTGAACTATTCTTCGTTTCTAAGCTTTCAAAACATATAAAGACACTCTTCAACTTTATCAAATTTGTTTAGATATAAACTACGTAAAAAAAAACCGTCCATCGGAACGTATTTTTTAAATAAAGCAAGACCGTTAACTTTAACGCACCGAAGAAGTAATATAACATTATCGAGTTTTGAACGTCAAAAGGACGTCGTTTGAAAGAGTTCCATAACTTGGCCGGTTGATTAGTTGGCGATCCGGCAGGTAAAGAAAAAAGTTTACAAAGTTAAAAGAAACTGTATCATAGACAAACTTGTAAACGAGGTTATAATATCGAAAGAAGATAACACGATAATGTTCGGACACAGTTTTAAGTTCATTATTAATTTTCATCAAGTTGTCCTTTCTTGAGAGTTGAAGCGGAAAAGCCTTTAAAGTATTCCCTTAATAAGAAGTTTTTACTGAAGCGGATGCTCTTTTATGGCTTTTTCCTGTTAAGAAAACGAATATTGGCGATTGGAATCCAAAACAGCTTGTACTTGGCATTTTTTGTAGGTAAATAAGTTTTATTGTTAGGTTTTTAAAAAATCACCGCATCACAATCTGTTTACCCGATTCAGAGCACAGATACCAGATGTATGGACAAAACAAAAACACTTTGGAATGTTTTATTTAATAAATTTTAACCGACGTTTAGATAAATTTATTACATCCATGTTATAAGTTCGACTACTTTTATGTTTAACTGTAATTTTTACTGATTTGTTAGTGAAAAACTATTCTTTGCCGACACCATGAACGTTTCATGCATAACACTTTTTACTTGCTTAAACTGTAGAAAGTTTTGTATTTCGATTCCATTTCTAGCCACGAGTAGATACATACCAAGGCTGGAACATTGTTCATTCGAAATCCCTTTTAATGTACGAAAACAAATAACATCCAACGCCAACGTTGTGACTCCAGTGTGCAATTACATAGAGTCCGATTCATGTGTGTTTTAGTGAAAAATATTGTGGTAAATTTAGCTTTTATTATAAGTATAAGAGTGGTAAAGAGTTATGAAGTAACAAAAAAGGGATTGCGATTTGGGTTCGCAAACCGAGGGTTCCATACATATTTATAAGTAAAGAAGAATTAAATAGCATAAACTTTTTTGTCTCCAGTATTACAGTTAATAAGCAGTACATACACAGTACTATAATACCGGAAGCAAAATATCAAGCGTCAGCATAATGCTTAGGTCCCTAGCGGGGGGGAAAAATAAATAAGAAATCTAAAGAAATCGTGTTAGATACATCCACAAATTTACGGTTTTTTAAAGTTGTAAGTCAGCGGCAAGTACCCTTTGAGTTTTGATACCGTTAAAAATGTCGAAACATACGATTTTTCAAGGAGATTCTACGTCCTTTAAGGGACCACAATCTGACTCTACAGTTTTTTTTAATATATATTTTTTACATACTTTAAACATTCTTAGCTTTTGCTTCCGAGTAAAAGTCGCAAAACACATCAACAAACAACATCCCTAGAAAACTAAATAACCTAAAGGTGCTCCTAAACGGGCAATTTTTTACTGCAATTGTGTTGCTGCAATTTCCGAACTCTCTGCAATATTGCCGGTATTGCCGGGCAACATTTTTTGTATGTCAAAAAATTTTCGTCGCTCCTACACGAGCAATATTTTCCGGCAATTAGTTGCTGCAATATATTTTTTGAGGATCCAGCCACACTAAAATGATGTTAATAAATTAACAATGTAAGTCCTTAGTGTGGCGGCACTGCTTTGGCAAGTATTGCTGCAACTTTTTTTGGATTCGACCCCCTGTCGATATCATGGAAAATATTGCCGGGCCCGGTAGTGCAGATTTTGATAGGAAATTTTTATATAGCTTTCTTTAGAGTTTTGGGGTTGTCATGGACTTCGAAGATGCTGGGTTCTTCATGGATATTCCTCATCGGTGATTACCAGTCACTCTTTTTTAGATATGGTTATACTCATACAATCTTCAATATAGAGAATTCGATTTCAAAGCTCAATAGAGCGGTTATGAAAATTTTCTAAATATAATATGTTTACATTACACGTTGTAGTATTTAAAAAATACTATAATGAATGTCACCCAAGATTTGCCGGCTGAGAGATTTTTTGATCTGCGCCTTGGCCTCACGTTTTGTGGTTTTCGGAGGCGCTGAAGCAGAAAATGAGGTCCATTTAAAACCCAAGATTGTGGCTAAATGTTTTCAAAATATTGGTCATTGGTATCGTATCCGAGGTTTCTGGGGACACTGATGCCAAAAATAAGGGTCATTTCAGAATCCAAGAAGGCGACTATTTTATTTCAAAATATTGGTGATGGGTATCGTTTCCGTGGTTTTCGGGGACACTGATGCCGAAAATAAGGGTCATTTCAGAATCCAAGATAGCGACTAACATTTTTTTGCAAAATATCGGTCATGGGTATCGTTTCCGTGGGTTTCGGGGACACTGTTGCCGAAAATGAGGTTTATTTCAGAATCCAAGATGGCGACTATTTTTTTTCTAATATCGGTCATGGGTATCGTTTCCGTAGTTTTCGGAGACACTGATGCCGAAAATGAGGTTCATTTTAGAATCCAAGATGGCGGCTAACATTTTTACATAATTTCGGTTATGGGTATCGATTCCGTGGTTATCGAATTACGATTTCAATCTTTTCAGCAGTGCAATTCCGTAAGAAATTACGTGCGAATACGATTTCGATCTCATTCCCGATTTCATTTCATAACTCACCTGAAGTAAAAAATATTAGGTATTCAATGTCAAATTGGACAACTTTTCACTTAAAAAATCACTCACGTTCTCATTGAGTGGCGCTAGCATAGTTTTCATTGGGTTATAGAATACCTAATACAGTTTTCACCGCGGATTCAGAAGTGAGAACTGCAGCGAGATCTTACAGATTAGCATTGCAGTATTTCAACTATGCTTGGTCTAAAATAAGTTTTTTATAAATATTAGTAAATGGAATGATGTAAAATAACTTAAAAACATGTAAGTACCTATTTAATTAGTTTCACTATATACGGGGTGGAAAGTTTTAATGGGTCTGACAGAATTCTTACGGAATTGCACTGCTGAAAAGATTGAAATCGTAATTAACATGTTTATAGAAAATGTATAAGTAGGTAAAGTTTTTACTCTAACCAGAGTTAGCTATAGAAGTTTTTGATAACAGTGCCACGAAAAACTACAATAATACAAAGACCTTCATTGCCACTATCTTGAATTTTGAAATGGACCTCATTTTTGGCATCAGTGTCCTCGAAAATCAAGGAAACGATACCCATGACCGATATTTTGAAAAAAAAATAGTCGCCATCTTGGATTCTGAAATGAACCTCATTTTCAGCATCAGTATCCCCGAAAACCACGGAAACGATACCCATGACCGATATTTTGAAAAAAAAATAGGCGCCATCTTGGATTCTGAAATGAACCTCATTTTCGGCATCAGTGTCCCCGAGAACCACGGAAACGATACCCATGACCGATATTTTGAAAAAAAAAATAGTCTTCATCTTGGATTCTGAAATAAACCTCCTTTTCGGCATCAATGTCCCCGAAAACCACGGAAACGATACCCATAACCGATGTTTTGAAAAATGTTAACCACCATCTTGGATTCTGAAATGGACCTTATTTTCGGCATCAGTGTCCCCAGAAACCTCGGATACGATACCCATGACCAATAATTTGAAAACATTTAACCACAATCTTGGGTTTTAAATGGACCTCATTTTCGGCTTCAGCGCCTCCGAAAACCACAAAATGTGAGGCCAAGGCGCATATCAAAAAATCTCTCAGCCGCCATCTTGATTTAAAGACATAATCAAAGATTTCCCTTGTTTGGAGTTTATAATACAAATAGACAAACTATAACTGTAGTGTAAATGAAAAAATTGCTGCAATATATGGCCGAGTAACACCGGCAATATTGCCGGAGTTGCCGGGCCATGCTCAAAAAATTGCTGCAATAAAATTGCAGCAATTATGTTGTTCGTTTAGGAGCGCCTTAAGATACAGTTTTCTATGACCTTTTCTGTACCATTTAATATGAAACATTTTATATACGAACTAAAACATATTACTCGTAGTTAGAATGTTTGTAAACGCACCCACGCCATAATACAAGCAAAACTGTGTGGGACGAAGTTACATTAAAAAAATCCAATAACATTTTACATATATAGACATACCATACTATATTTAAACATAGCGAGTAAAGCGAACTAAAAAAGGTTTCCGATATCACACGAATGTAAGTGGAGCCCCTTCAAAGGAAATTTTAGGATGGAGTTGGGCTTATAGGTGCGTCGGCTGCTGACATTGGTCCGGTCCGGTCGAAACAGAAATTTCATTATTTTTAATATTTTTGAAGAGTGTTTTGGACGATATTTTTTTATGTTACTTAATTTTGTGCGGTCAGAATAAAAATCCTTTTCATTCTCACTGTCCAAAATAAAGTTTAATTTATTAATATTGTGAGAATTAAAAGATATTTTATTCAGACCGTTCAAAATTAGTTTAAAGAAATATCGTTCGGACTCCTCAAGTATATTAATAAACTACCTGTCCCCTGCGGTTTCCGTTCCTTTGATACTATTGGGATAAAAACACTTTTATGTCTTTTCTCAGGCTAAGGCCTATTACTGTACCCAATTTCATTGAAATCGGTTCAGTAATTTACATGAAAGCCATACTTACAGACAGGCAGAGTTACGCTCGTGTTTGTAATATTAGTTTGAATGATAAATTTCTTGTTTCAACCGAAGCGGCCGAAACACCTACCAAGCCAAAGTTGTATACATACCTGTTTAGTTACATTGAGAAGATTCTCCCCTGGGTTGAATGTCAAATCGTGACTATAATTTTATGATACTCGCGAACAATGTTAAGAATTTTGATAAGTCGTGTTAAACTTTTATGGCTTTGGGAATTATGTCTGTGAGAAATAAAGGATGAAACAAAAGAACAAAAAGTAGATGTAAATTATTAAATTGAATTCGAAAATTTTCTTGACTATAATATCTTTTGCAACTTTTCTGCCTGAACATTGCCGAAGTAAGTGCGTCTAGTACTCTCACTTGCTGAGGTTCTTCATATGTGTGCCTTTTTGTTACACCTTGAATAAAGATATTCTTAAATCTTAGTACCTATGTATGTACCTATAAAAGTATGGATTTCCTTGATAAGTAAATAGGAAAGTAATAATGAACTTTGAAAAAGTGACGTTGAAAGTGGTTTATTTTTGCATTGACCTTGACATTGAAAACAAAAACCGCCCAAGTGCAAATCGAAGTCGTAAATGAAGGGGTCCATTTTTTGCCTTGTGATATTAAAAGAGAGTAAAACTTATATTTATTCCCAAATACTTAAACGTCACTTTATTTTATAATTGTCTGTCGCTGTCCTTACTTTATATCCCTTAAGAGGGACAAAGACAGCCACAGATTTGGGAGCGTCTTAAAATTAAGTCTGGTATGAGTATTCGGACATCAGTTAAGTTAATGACGTGTTTTTGTAACAATTAATAATAATAATTTGTTAAATTGTGTGTCGTAATCAATGTTTTAATCCGCCAGGTCATCGTAACTATAACGAACATCGTAATTATGGTGTACAATTTAATGATTACCACGATGATGCTATGGAAATTTGAACCTTATGGTTCAGTAATAACGCGGTTATAAAACCACTCCGCTAAATTGGTGTCAGAAAAGCGCCAAAATATTGTGGATATCGTTTCCGTCCTTACTTCGTACTGTCAACGCCACAATACAGTTCTCAATCAGCGTTTCGTTTCGAAGAAGATCTCAGTAAAATAGGATTTATGGACCGTTGATCTGATAAGAGTGTGTTGATATAATAATGTTTATATAGGTAAGCAGGATAAAAAGAAGTTGGAATAAGTGCCAAAGATTTTCATTACATATACATATAACAATCATTGGCGCTTATTTAAATATTATAATGACTTAATTTTTTTCATAAACTTCTTGTAGATGTTGGTAACGTTAAAGCTATCTTATGTAATGAAATACTCTACTAGCTTCCCGCGGCTTCACCTGCGTAAATGATAAAACCTATTTTAATTTTTCAGGGTTGGAATTTCGAAAAATCCTTTAGAGTTGGTACTTAGACTTCACAAAGAACATACCTTCCAGGTTTAATGTCTCTAGGACCAGTGAGCGGTTTGGATTGTGCCTTAATATATTAACAATCAGTCATTCAGTTTGTAGAAGATTATCGACTCACTGCAGAGCAAATGTCTGTTATGCAGAAAGGGCTCCAAAATTCATTACTACTATTACTTACTAAAGAATAATTTGGCTACTTGAAAACTATGTATATACGAGTATGTACGTTCCAATTTCATCGCAATTTTTACCTTACTGTTGATTGATATTTGTGATAACATCAATAAGATATTTATGACAAGTTACCCGGTGGCGAATCCACGACTTCATACATAGGAGGCGGACGCTTATAGCATAGAGTTATGGTAACGTACACCTATATTAGGTGTCACTACTTAAAAATAAGCACCTAATGCAACGCAAATAATAGTCAATTATCAGCCTGCGCTACTCCACAGCGGGACAGGCCTTTCCCAAGGCGAGCCATTAACTCGGTCTTCGGCTGTAAGCAGCCAGCTCCGGTCTACCACCCTTTTGATAAGTTTCTCTATTTGCATGAGGGACGTTACTTTTTTACAAACCCACTGTCCATGGAATCGGAGCTCTGTAGACACCTGTTCGTCATATTACGATTGATGTACGCTTGCTGGCAGCTTATATACAAAACTCTAAAACGTTCACAGACTGTTGTATTTACGCCTTCGCTTCATCGACAGAGGTTCATACTGGACAATAAGCCCAAGCGTGGACTTCACTGTAGAATATGCTTACACCTGTTAGTTCTACTGATACTAATAATTATAATAATTCTTTATAGCAGTCAAAGCATGTTATACAGTTACGTGAAAGCGCTGCCTCTTAAACTAGGTTTTTAGCCTGGATCTCAGGAGAAAAGACAGGAGACTGATGTGACTTACCCACCTACTGGCACGTCACCTTACAGATTCGAGAGGCCTTATAATAAAGATTTTTATTCACTGATTTAAAAAGATGTTCATGGCGTTTCTTCCTCGTTTTTCTTCAAGAAATACCTAGTGTTTTAGAAGGAGCCAATAGCTTCAACTTTTTGACAGACTGATATCTTGATAATTCAAAAGTACTTCATCGAATAAGTGATTTTAAGATTGAGTTTTATATTGATCTGGTCCTCTAGTAGATAACATTGTTTGGATTTTTTATATTTAAGAAGTATGTACCTAAATTTAATCAAAGACCTCTTTCCAAATCCATCTTTTATTTTAACACCATCAAAATCCTCCACTCAAATATGCGAAGCGTCCCAACTTAAATCCCCAACATCCTGTAAATTTTACATTAAAGGTTGTATTACTTAATGCTAACTTGATAATGTTGTTAGAGGCTCGGTTAATCAGATTAAATGTGTTCCCGAAATTACGTTTCGACATAACGCCTTACTTGTAAATTAATTATTATTATACCTATGTCGTAATGCAGGAACACATTAATGGCTTAGAGGTGAGTTTTCCTGTTAAATAGTGGGGTAGAAAAATAATGTATGATACTTGTAAGCTCGTTAATGTTCCCTTGACTTCTTAATATCCAGCGGTACGGTCAAGGGTCTACTTATGGAAGATATTAAGTTAAACGAGTTGACATACTTTGAGGAAGTGTAGTGGTCGTGAAAATAGACCATTTTTGTCATGTGGACCTTGAAATTGCAAGAACTAGTCAAGTGCAAATCAGTCACACACAAA
Source organism: Athetis lepigone (assembly GCA_033675125.1). NCBI lineage: Eukaryota > Metazoa > Arthropoda > Insecta > Lepidoptera > Noctuidae > Athetis > Athetis lepigone. The sequence goes on along the minus strand of CM066243.1, from coordinate 12,171,375 downwards.
GAGTTCCGTAATACAACTACTAAACCATGTTTAGATAGAGCAAAAAAAAATATCAATTTTTTTTACATTGTTTTAATATTTTTCTTTATCAATTAGTTTTTGTTATAGCGACCATAGAAATACAGACTCTCTACCCACTACCGTCTATGAGATATAGTTTGCTGATAGACGGATGGGCTGAAAGACTGATCTTAGTAACGGTTATCACCCATTTACTACATTTTATCAAATCAAGCTAACATAAAAGTATGAAGTGACCGATTTCTAAATTCACAAGGCTACATGGTACAAGATTACGTAATATGTGCGCTTCAACCAACTTAACAAGTTATTTATTGGTACTTTTCAATATAATTTGTATCTGTAGGCTTTTCTCATCAATGTAGAAATTGTTCAAAAAAAACTTAAACAATTTTATCATAACAGCGGATCAGACACCACGTAAGTCACTCTATACCTAGTTTCTTTTAAGTAAAATTATAAGATAACAATGTTCTAGAATTTATGAAATTAAAACCAAATTCAGTTCTCATTCAGCATTCTTCACAGAGGTCGTCACAGCTGAAATGCGGGTGGATTGAAAAAGGGCTCCTGAAAGTGTCCGTAACGATCTAATTACTGAATAAAAAATTACTTTGACTTTTGCCAAAAGCCAGTGGCATTGTTTTGTGTTGCGAGGAGCCTAAAATTCAGTTTTTTTTTTGTAATCTTTGTTGTGGCAAAAACAATGGGAAATGACGTCTTGAAAAAAATGACATAAAAGTCTTATTTACTAATAAATCTGTAGGTTTGTGTTTACAACGTGCGGGCTGCTATCTTGACGAGTATCGTAAAACAGGATTGAAGCAAGGGTTTCTTTTTGATGTGATGTGTTGGAGAGACAATGCTGTAATAAGGGTTTATTTTGATAAAAAAATAACCTTTTTGTTAATGGTGTTTTTTGGGAGATGCAAAAGCTCATTCGTGGTGTTTATTGTGTCCAGTGTTAAGTTCAATTTCGCATACATTTTTTTATTTGTCAGATACCATACGCCTGCGGTTTTTTTTATTACACAGTAATTAATAGGTACTCATATAAGTAATCAACAATTGCACCGGATTAGGTACGTGTAATTGTATAAAAGTATTTAAGTTATTCAAAACGACTTCACGACTTAAGTATTATTAAACATAATGTTGTTAAAGGATTTCGTTTTCACTTTTCTATTTGCAGAGGTTGTATTACGGTAAGCTTTCAAACAAATTACCATACGATGGCGATTGAAAAGGGACAACAGCGTATCAAGCAATTCATCGTTAATAGAAACATCAAAAGGTCACCTTCTTTATTACCCTTTATACTCAACTATATAATTGATTTTCTACATCGTCGATCCCCTTTCCCATTTTCTCCGTGGAAGTTGAAGATAATACCGTCCGCTTCACAGCTATGTGTACCTACAATACAAATCTCAGTATATTGCACTTCATGAGGTGCTTTTCAAAGGGTTCATTCAAAGTGAGTGTTTTTGCTGATAAAATGTCGACCCCTAAAGCTTGGGTTGGACAATTTTTTCTAAGAATAGTATTGCTCAAAATGGAAGCACCGATGTTGGGTAAAATGCGTAGAAGCAGCGAACTGAGCAATGAATTAGGTTTGTATGGGATGGTTCAATTTGGTTGAAAGCTACGCAAACTTATAGAAGGCTTCGTGCGAGTAAGGACGGCTTGGTCTGTTTACCTACGGAGAGTAAATTGGTAACCACGCGAGATCTGGGGTTTTATGCGAAAAGAATATCAATTGCGGGAGAGTTCGTTACTCTAATTGTAACGTTCATATTGTGTACCATTATTTTGTGTGTGGACAACAATAAAATGGAATATGAAAACATGTTCGAATACAACCGAACGAACCTCGCCTGACATTTTACTTATTACAAGCGTGGGGTAAAAATCCAATAAAAATACTTCAAAGACTTTAGTATAATGTTAAGTTTATTTTATAGTTTACAGTCATTTAACATAGTCTTTCTTTTGTTTACAGATGAGAGATTTGTGTATTATTAACAAAAAAGTGCAACAACATATAAAATATCTTATAGATTAAGTTGCTATTTTGGCTTCGCCTCACTTTATTACTAAGTTTATATTACAAACAAGAAAGGTATCTATTCCTTAGTTTAGGAGTTCAGTAGCATTAACTGTACATTTTGTATTAAAATACACGTTAAAGTATAATATATTAATGCTACAGATAGTACATGGAACTTAATCTGTAATGGTAAAATGAAATCATTTACCTTCATCAATTAGTTATGTACAATCTACATCGTATTAACCTTACTTTAAGTAATAATTTTGTCTTAAAACTAAATACACTTTGTGTAAACATTTCAAGTTTTGATATAATAAAAAAATTCTAATATTCAACAAAATATAAATAAAATCTGAACGCTCAAATATTCCAACGATAAAATTATTTATGTACACAAGTTTAAAAATTACATGTTCACAGATAGCACTTTACGTAATATCACTCATTGCATAGTAAAAAAGTACTAAAACTTTTTTACGAGCATTTTATGCATTGTCGTGAATTACATCATGTCACTTGTAAATCAACGGAATTTTCACAAAACTGCGTCTTTATGTTCCGAGAAAATGATTTTGATCCTTAATGGATCCATGACCTATGCGAGATTATATTACAACAGATTTAGAAGAATTTTCATTTTCTAGGCTAGTTTCATTATATGCATGGTGTTAATTTTAGTTAATTCTAAGTCATGGTCAAAAGTGTCGTACAATAAAATTGTATGACAGAATAAAAATATTTTTACAAGATTTTTCATATTTCTTGGTGTTTTGTGATACACTGTAAAATAAACATGAGGATCGTTTCGTATCACAAATTTAATCCCCGGACAGGATTCACACGTCTGGTCTCCGATCAAGAGTATATTATATTTCACGTAAGCTCGGTCCGGCTTTACAAACTGATATCTACTCGAAGCGAAATCCGTCGAGATTGAAGTTACTTTTGCATGATAGCAGCTGAAATTAATCATAGCGGGATTATCTAGTAAAAATATTTTTATATAAATAATCTGCTTGAATATCAGCAAACATCACATTTAGCGCCGTAAAACATGGCGACTTTCATTTGTTGCATGAGCAAAGACTTGTGTTGCTCTGTTGTAATACTTTAGAATTATGATTTAGTTTTCACACTATCAAGGGTGAAACAATAGAAGTATAGCAAAATTAACTAAAGCTAACAATTGTGGTTGCCAAAAAAGTGCTCCTTTGTTCCCCGTGTTATGTTGTACTGCAGCCTGATTCTCACCTGATAAAGAGAACGAAATTATTAAAGTTTCTCCTAAGTTTTCAATGTGTTTCAGTTATTCTATTATATTGTACGAAACTATCAACGACAAAGTTTTACTAAGACTATAAATTATTAATTTATATCTCTTCAAAGCATTGTTCTCTATAAAATAGTTTAACACCGTTACCCTTAACGACAAAGGACTTAGAAACTAATTTTGGTGATAGAATATTACATAGCTCCAGTATACTTTAAAGTCTAAATATTTTAATAAATCTATTGATCTTTTCTAAATCTGTAAGTCTTATAAAATTCTTAAGTAAAGTCGTTTTAAGAAGATTAGATACAAATCAAAATTTGATAAATAATAATCTAATTGCTAAGGCGCTTGTATTCTTTTACGTTTTCACGCTATTCGTCTTAAATTAATAATAAAAATAAATACAGAAGAATAGTTAAAACAGCTTAGAGAAATCACTTACCAATTAAAACGTGAACATTGATGGTTACTTGAGAATGATTTTGCAAATGACAGGAGTATGTTCCACTATCATTTTGTGATGCTGATGCCACACTGATTGTAGCGCTAAAAATAAAGACAAAAAGTTCATTTTCACCCAGCAGAAAGGCAACAGTTGTAAGAGGAAATGGCAAAATGGATATATAGGTAAAAATCCATTTATTCCGAAACCCCTCTGTGACTTGGAAATCGCGTTGAGACGGTTCGTCCCGGCTGTCAATCATAGATGACAGCCGCTACGGGTAGTCAGAAGTGAGACAGTTTTATATCAAGGATATGTTAAGTTACCCAGAAATTTATTTAGGGAGATCAAATAAGTGACTGCTTCCAGTAGGTTACAAGTTTTGTACTTATTACTACTCAAAGTATCAAACAAAAAAAAAACTGTAAAAAAAATTGTAGAACGGAATTCTTACCTCATATTCCGCCAAGAAACATTTTCTGTAAACTCCTTCCCTTGTTTCTTCCAAACAATTCCATAAACATTATTTTCTACTGGAGGTGTAGCTGGTTTCATTGTGGCGAGTTCAGTCGTGGTCTTCTCTGGTGCCTTCTTAGTAGTAGTACTTACACTAACAGTCGAAGTGATCGTCGTAGTCTCGACACTCCAACTTTTGTTCATCATTATATCTATTCTATTGAATATTGTACTCATTTTTGTTGTTAGCTCTGTTGTTGTGGTTGTCGGTAAGGGTGTTGTGGAAGGTAAAGGTGTTGTTGCAGGAGCCTTAGTAGATATAGACGACACGTACTGTTCTGATATGATACAGGATAATTTAATCGCGCTACCCGCTTTGTAAAATCTGTCTTTCACATCGTGTGTGTCATCACCGTTTATTGATATTATGGGAGCTGGAAAATAAAAAACATGAATAAACACAATATCATTACTCTAGATCTGGAATTTTGGTTCATTTACAGAATTAAATTATTTTAATACTACATTTTTCCCTTTCATAATTTCTTAGGTTCATCACAGGACAGGAAAAATTTGAATTATTTCCTCCACGAAGATGCAAAACATAATTATGTTTCAGTTATTTTCCCAGGAAAAACACAAACAGAGCTTCAAGGGTCCAATAAAAACTTTACTACTTTTTTAAAACCTTACCTTTCCGTAGCTGTTGACAAAACATAGCCCAAAAAAAATAGGTACAAAGACCTGATAATAAATCGAAGTAAATACTTTAATTTGTCTAAATTCTCATAAATACCCAAAAACGGCGTCATTAAGTGCTGTTACATGCAAATGGAGATTAAGGATATTTTCGTGGAAAAAATAGGTTACCTTAAACGGTAATATCAAAAGCGATTAAGACGCAATGAAATGGCGTGCCAAAATACTTACCTACATACCGAAACGAAAAGAAGATGTGAGAAATAAAACAAAGAAGCTTTTCAAATCCACAAATAATACAAACAATAGCGTGGTCTAATTAAATGTTTTAACAAAAGGTGGTAAAGGAATTTGGAGCTGAGATTTTTTTGATTGTTTTGTACTTACGTAAAACGGTGAGATTTGTGAATATTGTTCTTGGGGGATGTGTGGATATTTGGCACATATAGTGGCCAGCATCTGTTAACTTCACTGGATTCATACTAAGTCTCCAGTTGTTTGGGTATTGGAATTTAACTGCTATCCTATTGTCGCCGGCGTATAACGCTGGACCGACGGTGAGGAGTTGTGCTGATTCTGTGGTGTTTCTCAACCACATCACCTGTGTAAAATAACACAATTAAACAAATAAACATAGTTCATTTTTTATATATAAACTCATAAACAAAAGAATGGCGTCATTGATGATCTGAGAGGAAGTTTTACAAACTTTAAGGGAAGTTTCATATCTGACGTAAAATGCGTCAAGCGTATCGTCGATCACGCCTATTTGTATTTACGTATCATCGGTTGAGTGTGAACGGTCAAGTGCTTTTCTAAACATTGTGTCTGTTCGGGCGTAACGCGACCGACAATACGCGACGCATGTTCCGTCAGATATGAACCTTCCCTAAGGATTTCATTCATTGACATAGACACTGTATTCTAATTAGTCAAAATCTGACATTAATATGAATTTAATATGAAATTTTGATTATACCAATGTAGGTACGCACATAAATATACCTTTTCCGGGACATAATTTTTAATGTGACAGCTTCTTTAGATATGGAAAATCTGACAAAAATCTAAATTACTTACTCTGCTTTGCGATAAAAATGATTATTGATTAAAAAAATTAACAAAGCTGAGATTTTATTACTACTGAAATTTAAACATAGAAAAGTTACTAGAATTTCCATTCTGTTTACATAATTCTGCTTCCGAGTGTAAACACCTTAAATTACAAGTAATGTAATTTGGTCCTCTTTTCTCACTTTTGCGCCATTCTAAAGAATTAGCTTATCATGGCTGATTTCCCTGACTCATTACAGGTACTTAGCTTTTGACATACATTTCTTTAAAAAAAGCTAATTTGAAAACCGAAATAATTTTAACGACTAAGATTACAAATTCTTCTTAGTTTATAAGGAAATGAAAGGTAGAAAGATTTGAAATAAAAGAACTTGGAACATTTTTGGGCAACGAGGAAATTCACACAAAAGAAATTCTTGGAAGTCTTTAGAAATTAATGATGGGCCAGCGGACATTTATTTATTGTTTCGCTACACTTCAGAGTGTACACTTAATGGGAACCGGTTAGATTATGATAAATTATTAGATTGCAGAAAAATTGAGGCTTTTTTGTGGTAACCTTAACCTCTGGACAATACAAAAATATGTTCATAAATTATACTGACTTAAAGTTTTTCATCCAAGTATACTTAATAACTTATCTTGGTCGTTTGTTTGTTTTGAAATCACAATTAAACTACTAAAATTTTAATTTGAGACATAGAAACTTTCTATTTGCGACCTTATTCGCTATTAAAATATTTTAGGGCATGAAGTCGTGAACAACTTTTGATCGCAACTATATTCAAATTATACACTTTGTTTATTTGCTTTAAAAATAAGTGAAACTTAAAAATATAAAAAAGAACTTTAATATGAAGTTATTAAGATCGCACTGCAGCTTCAGACAGACACACAGAAACACAGACATACACTTGGGGTTAAAAAGGTAATCTTTGTAATCACTAATCCGTTACCAAAAAATCTACTACTATTCCAAGTTCCTTAGGAAACATAATTACATTGTGGTACACATAAGTTCTATTCAAACAGTCGGAATCAAATCAGAATTCTAGCAGAGGATCTGATCCCCCTGATCAGTTCCTCTGCTAGTATTCTGATCGGATCAAAATAAATCGAACAAAAGCAAGTCTAGAATATTTTAAACAGTTACCGTTTTGTCCTTGAGCATGACGACTCTACAGTTCAGCAAGGCTTCTGCCCCGACATGGGCCGTCACTTGGGTATACTTCTCCTCCTCAAAATAAGGACCCCAGTGATGTTCATGATGATGATCATGAGCATAACTTTGAAACGGCACATAAGGACGAGGCTCTTCTACCTTGTCTGTTGAATAAATAAAATTAGCCTTGAATAATTAACTACTATCTAAAGTTAAACTCAAGAAACTGGATTGAAAAGCAAATTGAGTAGCAACTCTTTAATTGAATGTTAATTATTCAAGTCACAACTTTTTTCTTTGTTAGGGATTACTTCCACAGAACGGATCGGATCAGATTTTACAAAACGACATTAATTCTTGTACATAGTATCTAAAGTTTATATTACAAATCAAAACACAGCGGCTTGACCGCGGGCATCTTTCACGACATGCGATCTTAGCCGAAAGCACCCGAAAGTAAGCGACGGTACGGAGCCGATCGTATACGTCGAAATCCTACCGATCCTTTCTGGTCCGATCCGTTTGGTGGAAATCTTTCTTTAGTAGTCTGATTTAGTTATAGAACTAAATATACCGATGTATTATATCACTGTGCTTGACAGTCAAATTAATTATTTTAATGACAAAAATAAACAAATTAATGCTGTTTAACTTAAAATTGCCTTACAAAACACTAATGCGTTAAAACGGTGCCTAAATGAGCAAAAACGGTGCAATGATGTGTGTTCGAATATTTGAATAATGATGAAATTAAATATTCAAATAACTAAACATACAGGTACACAAGTGACAATAATAAATTATTAGGTTAATAAAACTACAACTATTTAGTTTTATTTAGTTTATCAGTACAAGCCCGTGCAGAATGTAGGTAGGATTGTTCAGTTGGTCCTAAAAATTATTATGCAAATCGAAACGACGACCTTTTTCAAAGAGTTGATAGTAAAAGTGTTATCTGTTTCAACTTTTGGATTTAATTTTATATACTGTAGAAGAAATGTAAAGCTAAATAAAGCAATATAATTTTTTTTGACAAAAATCGTGGATTTCACTGACGACTAAGTTATTCTTTTACAAAAACGAATTTCTTATCATTACTTTTTTTTGCAACCTTTAGTTTTTCTATATTCTCTTTTAATACATATAAAACTAAAACTCATAATTATGCGGACACAAACGTGTATACGTATATCACAAATACAACAGTAACTGTAATTAAAGCAATCTTATTACCCGTTTCAGTTAAAGGAAATAAAATTAGAAGTGCAAAAAGTAATTTTCTTAATCTTTTTTAAATCAGGAAGTCGCGCTATTTGAATTTCAATTCCGATAAGATTGTTGTCAGCGCCGTAAAAAAGAAATGTTTAAAATCTGATACTGTTTCGCTTTAAACGTCTTGAATAAAGTTAGCAGATTCATATTTCTTTATGGAAACAAGACCACGAGCGTCCAAGACTAAGGCCTAGTCCAGAGTAAGAAGCTTACGGCGGCGCTTAGGCAGAAGAGTTTATATCAAAGTTATGGTTCTCGTTTATGTCATATGCAATTAGAGCGGAGTAATTGAAAACCTGTATCTTGGTTACAGTAGTTTTAATCGGTCCATTCTACTCTTACTTAAGGGTCATAGTTTATACTTACAGGCTTAAAAAATAGATAACTTTTTTTGCATGTTTTACTTGTTCTATAGTCTCAGAAATATCAAAGGAACTATCTTCATTAAATAGATCTTCAAATGAATATTCATCTGAACCCTAGAACGCAGTGTGCCTAAACTGCTATCCGCTATAAAAAAATGTGTTGCTTTAGGGCAGGCAGCCACAATATCGCGTCCGCTACCGCTTTAGTCACCGCGCGTTCACTCTGGACGAGGCCTTTCTGCGGACGCGAAAATCGATACTTACTCTGTAACAAATGATCGTTCCTGTCAGTTGCTCCTTCACGCTTGATATTTTCGCGTAGTTGCTTGGTGATGTTTTTGAATATCTCTCTGGACAGGGCGAGACTGTCCTTCTCATCGCTTCTTCGTCTCCGAACAACATTTGTTCGATAATCTTCAGGAAAGCGTAATGGTTCTGCACAGATTAATTTCTTGCCTTAGAAAAGCTAAGTTACTTACTTTTCTTAAATATTTTTTGTTAATCTTTTCTATTTTTTCAATTGGACTATATTGTAAATTTGTGGTTACTTGTCCTCATATTCAAAGATAATTATTGTATTGGAATTCAATAATCCACATATCAACAAACTTGGTGGCTTTTACACACTTATTAGTCATAAATTATGTATCAGCCTAAAATATACAAAGGTTTAATCGTCAATATTTCTCGGGAAAGGGCGTGTTTTTTAACGGTTTAAAGTATAACCGTTGGAAGAATGTTCAAATTTTAAATGTGTATCGAATTTCTGGTCACGACTTTCTGATTTGTTTTACTTTCTCTATAAAGAAATTTCAAGGAAAATTTCGTACAAACGATGAATATACAAAATGGTTTTGAATGAAAACGGTACACTCAGAAGAGTTTTCATCCATCTCTTAAGTTGAATCGTGAACATTTTATTAAAGCATTTGTCAGTAGAAATGCTTTTGGTTCTTATTTTAATAATATGTAGGCTACGTATTTAAATTGAAATGTAACACAAAACAATGACGAATGTACAATAGGTATATCTGTGGTAGGTACAAGAACACCTTACACGTTACTGTAGACACAGGTTAATCAACATTGTAAATTATGTATTAATTACTAGGTGTAATAATAAACTATGGTTGACCCATGTTTTCTTTTTCCATTTTCCTTCTTCAATATAATAATTTGTCTTCTTCGATATTATCATTCGTGTGAATAATTGTTCAAAGTAGATTGTGTTATTATTTAAGTACATCCTACTTTTTACTAATTGTTGCTGCCAATTTTAATTAGTTAAGTTACCAAAGAACTTGCCAAGGTAGTAACTACATAATATTTGCTCAGTTATTTTGGTAAATCTAACGAGAGAACGCTTATTATTAAAGTACATAGAATAAAGCCTAATTATAATTAATTACAGTACAGTTATTTACTTGTACTGTACAAACTTTGTTAAAATTTACTTTTGAATACCTGTGTGTTTAATTACGAAGTTTTACAAAGTTTATTACAAACTTTAGATTCCTAATGTGTTCATGTTTGTGAAAAAGATTGATTGCATTATTGATAAAGTGTTAATTATCAGGATAAGTCATCATAAAACTTAAAATTAAACAACTGTTTTATGCTGTTTTATTATTTATAAATAAATCATTAGTTTATTTTTGGTCTTAAGCGAAATAAGTCTTTTATCATTTTTACCCAACTGCCCTAAAATTTGAAAGGATACCATCGGTTTTCTTTTTTTAAATTATTATTACGTCACTAATACGATTTTTTGCTAAAAGTATCTCCGTTATTGGAATTACTTGAAGAGATACACTTTTACTTATGCCCTGATTAATATTTAAAAAACATATTAATATTAGGTACGTAAGATTTTCTTTAGCTCTTTAATGGAATATTAGATTTTTGCAGAGTATTTGCAGCTATGAAGTTCATTTTTCAGACAATAAATACAATATTCATCGTATTGGAATATTCCATAAGCTGAATTCTTTTAAAATTCACCACAAAACTACGGAGAGTACCTATAAAATACTCGTAAAATGATTTAAATATTCAAAAGTAGATACTAAAACCAGATATTGGTTATGCTGACCGACATATAAATAAAGTGTGCACTAGTGATGTTTCCAGGTCGGTTACGTAATTGCCATTCGCGAAACTCTATTCTGTGATTGGCTATTGTTTCAATTTTTAAATTTTAATTCGGTAAAGTAATGAAAAAGGGTTATTCTGTTTTTTATTGCAATTTTAAGTGTTGTGCAACTGCATGCTAGCATGTGTTCTAGAATTTTAATGCTTATTTCAGTTGTTGTTAGATCTAAATTGCTTTCACGATGCTGGGTGCTGAGATTTTCCTGTACTTTAAAGCTTTAGTTTTAATTTTTCAATTTTGGTGCTATATTTTGGGCATTTTTTCAACAGGACTCATGCTTTGCATTTAATCTGCGAAGGCTCTAAGTGTGTTTATTTATGTACATTTTTAAGTTTAAGCTTTTTATTATATTTTTTAAGTGATAAGCTTAGTGCTATCTAGTTATATAAGTATATCATTAAGATATGTCTATGTTTGTTTATAGACTTACCAGATGCAGTATGAATGCAGCATAACGCTAGAAACACGAAGTAGAGGCCGTCCCACTGCATATTAGAGACATCACAGGCGTGGACGCATTACGCTCGCCGTTTACCTGAAAAATATATGACGTATTACTTATTATGTCAAGTGTTTTGTTATTTCACAAAATCAGTACTGTTGTTTGTTCAAATCCCTAGGTTTATTCAGGGAAGTGATAAATAGAACATCAATAGACCGGCATTATTTTTGACGGTTTTTCATTTTCCTGTACATTAGTAGGTATACATTAAAAAAATATAAATTCCTCTTGAGATTTTGAGTAAGTACAGTATTAAGTAAAGGTACAAAAATAAACAAATCAGTGACAAAAACTTAGATTCTAGTTTCCTATTCCAACTTTTCCATTTAATCTAAATGGACTTTTTAAAGACACATACAGAATGTTAATACCTAAGGTTATTGAGTTTACCACAATTTATTGGATAGATTACGCGCTATTGCTTATTGAGGCTGTAGGAATCGGTTTGTAATGGCTTTGAGACGATTCTCGTTGTATCAGAGGCCGCTGGCGTCAAACTAATTCGAATTTGAACACCCACATTCCGTTGAAACTTCAACATTATTTGCTTTACCGCGGCCGAAGATATTGTACAGAACTATTAAGGTGTTACCAACCAAGTTTCGTTATCAAGAAGGTCCATAACTAAACACATCTCACAAAATAGTTAACAAACTTAGATTGCCTCAGATATGTTACTTAATAATTTAAATGAACGTAATTGGTTCGTGCGTGTTTGTGAATAAGAAATGCTTCCGTTGGCTACGGCTAAACTTTCAGGGCTGCGGTAACATAGGTACTAGGAGCTTATAAAATTGTAGCAGGGCAATTTTCATTTTATATCACGAGGTGTATGAGAAATTAAGTAGGCACTCTGTTAGCCGGGAGGAAGCCACAACTAGCGGTTACTGTTTAGATAGTTTAGGTATTGCGAGGTCTGGGGCGCTTTCGTCGATATAAGGGCTAATGGAGTTTCGCGGCTAGTTAAGAACTGAACGTGTTCCGAATAACCTATTACGTGTCTTTGAACAGGAAGTACGTGACGTTGGACGGTACATCTGTGAGACGTTTTAAAGAAGTTGGTGACCTGAAGACATCCCATTAGTCGCGACTGCTGTAAATGGGGTGCTGGGTACGGTTTCTGAGTTAAACAAAAATGCTATTGAGTTTTTCCGTTTTCATTTTATTTGCAAGCAGCTTTCACTACATTGTATTGAACAAAGTATGCTCGAGAACTATGCAACGGATTTTGATGCGGTTATTATAGGTAGAGTGATTCAAGAGGAAGAATTATGTTGCCGGGATTTTTAAAGATTTATAACATCCGTGCAAAGCTACGGCGGGTAGTAGGTCGATCTAAAGTCAATGGTGAAGTTTATAAAACAGGGTCTCGGTAGTCCTATGTAGATCTATGGTAGGCGTTTTACCAAAGGTTGTCGTATTACTCGTTAAAGGGATTGTAGAGGTTTAAATATCCGTCAGTCAAAATTCCGTTGAGGTCTGCTCCCTTAAACCGGGTGGTTTAAGGGAGCAGACCTCAACATACATAGTTGGAAAAAATGGTAGGAAGGCATAATAAATGATTGGTAAAAACTACTTTATTATTCACTGATTTCTTTGAAATAAATTAAAGTCAAACAAAAACAGGTAAAGTTTTTTTTTTAGTTTGTAAGAGGTAATCACTGAAACTCCTTGTCCGAAAAAGAAAAAAATATGTTTTTATGTTGGTTGGTTAGCCCATTTATTGAGGTCTTGCCAGCCCTCACAGTACCAAATACCTCATGTCGGTAAAGCGATGGCGTTAAGTAATGTTGTAAAAACTTCTTTAGTACCTATCTACATACTTTAAAGTTCGTTATAATACCTCCTTAATTAAAGATTTCCTTAAATCTACTTTCAAAGATAGATCACAGTAGGTGCACAAAATTTTTGATAACTTAAATAATAATAATACCAGCCTATATCTGTCCCACTGCAGGGCAAAGGCCTCTTCTCATACAGAGAAGGCACGAGCATTGATCACCACGCTTGCTCAAGACGGGTTGGCGATTTCGGACTTATAATCACTACAAGTCCAGTTTTCCTCACGATGTTTTCCTACACCGATGTCTGCGATGTCTAAGATAATCTTTGATAACTTATTATCTTAAATTACATATTGATAATGGTAGAGTCATATAATTAATAACCGTACACTTGTCATTTAAACTATAAAATATAATTTTTAACCTGGACATTGGCAGAAATCACCGAAAACTCGGTGGATTGCCATAATTAGATAAAGTTATTTGTATGAAGTTGAAGTTGATTGACTGACTATTGATATATCAACTCACGGCCCAAACCAATAGTCCTAGAAGCATGAAACTTGGAGTGTGTTCTTTGTAAAGAGTATGTAGCCACCAATAAAGCATTATGGGTAATTCGACGCCTAAGGGGTCAAATTGTGAATGGAAGTTCGACAACCATATGGGCAAAGCCGCGGGCAAATGCTAGCTTCTTTAAACGTCCACAAGGGAGATTAAAGATGTATAGGTCTGACGATATCATGAATATTACAGAACTAAAGTGAATTAAAGTCCCCCAAAATCTTGAGAACTGACAAGCTAAAAAGGACTTATGCCTATGAGATTTAGAAAACAAAGATCTTAAAAAATTTCCTTTTAAGTTTTAATCTCTTACCTACCAAGTAATCATAGCATGAGACCAAAACTTCCAAATAACAACACCAATAAACACAAACAACTTTAACAAACTCGAAACGCAAATAACGAACTTGACCTTACAAATTACAAAGAATAAGGGCATAACGTATGCATGACACAACTCACTCAACCCAGATATAAGGAGGTAAACTCATTTACAATTCGCAGAGAATTCAGCAAAGCAATCAGTCTGCCGAGTCGAGACAAATTTCGAAGTCAAACTTGAAGATAGCCCCTAACATCAAGACTTTCATTGAATTATCGAAGTACTTCTAAAAGAAAAGGCAATTTTTTTTATAGCTTATTTCAGATTCTGTTTCTTGATGTCGGGTTAGAAAAATAAGTTATTATTAAATTCTGTTTGACTTGCTGAATAGATTTGTATTGACTAGAACGACTGTTCCAATTGCATTAAATGATAGTTTTTTCTTTGAGTGGAATATTTGTGTGTTCGTGAAACAAGCAGAGCTATTACCGTTTGTAGTTTGCAATTCTCCGTAATTTGAATATTTATAAAATGAAATAATGTGAATCATTTTTCTTGGCTGAATCTTGTTATGCAAGCTCTAGTCTTCTCTAATGAGATAACCAGTTTTATAGAACCAAAAAACATATTAAAATACGTAACGATATTTCATCGGCGTGTTCTGGCTGATTTAATCAAGGCAAGGTCGACCGACGGAGCCCCGCTCTGTGGAGCTCCGTATTAGTGACGCTATATATCATTCAAAATGGCTAACGGTGTCTTATAATAAAAAGGCGAGGATGTTAATTAAATGGTTATTTAAGCTAATTTGTCTGAGACGTCTCTATAGACATAGAAAATAATGATCTGTATGAACAAAATTTCTGAGCCAGTAGATATATAAAAATTGTTAAAAAACAGGGTGAATTACAAAGAGAAATGTGTATGACTTCTTTGCGTTTTGAAAAAACACTGGCTTTTTTGACATTCTCAAAAAATTAACATTGCCAAATAACAAACCTCTAATGTTTCTTAGATAAAAAAATGCTTTTACTTATATTATATCAAAGAAACTTTAATACACACGCGTAACCATACTTCTAAAATACTTATAACCGCGCTGCTATTGTCTTTCTATTGTGTCTCAAATCACGTGTGTTCGAAGGTTAATACTACTAGGAATGTCTTTAGTAGCATCAAAAGTATCTATTTAAATTGACTTCCACATCAAAACTTCAACTGCTAAAATATTACTGGAAAAACTTTCTGAAGTAATAGAAGTACTATTTGAAGAATATCTAAGGAATAATGTAACGAACGTGATATGGGCGTAGTTCATAAGATATGTACATTTTCATTTTTCTCCGACGAAACGTGAGTCGTAGACGAAGCCCAGAGATTGTCGGAAATTATAAGATTTACTACGAAAAATAGGACTGTTTGTTTCGCATGAGACTTTCTGAATCTTCCCTTTATTCGAAGCTTAAATGCAAATAAAGAAGTTTCGTTGACAACGGTGTGAACAAATATGAAAAGGGGATAGAAAAAACTGTAGATCAAACAACGGATTCTTTGAATCTTTGATCATAAAGAACACAATTCTGAAAATGGTTTTAGGGAGTGTCGTTAAACTCTCTTTTAAGTAGGCTTATTACTTACCGTATTAGGGAGTGCCTTTATACGTAAGTGTTTGCGTAATTATAACGATTATACTATTAACCTGGTCAAAAATGCTTTACTCTATTAACATTTTCCTCTAATTGAAATATCAAGTTCTATAATTACTCAACTTATCTCTCTTTCTTTATTTTTTCTCTTCTCTCTTTCTCATATATACCTACTACTATAATGAAAAACAAGTACACCAATAAGAATAATATAGCGTGTTACTTTTCGAACATTACTTTACTTCTACTTACATTACCATAATATCTTACAAAAAAAAACTTATAATTAATAGGATATTTCTTAATCTTTAACAATTCTTTTCCCTAAAAAGAATAGTTGTAGATTATTCTATGTTTAATTACAATGAATATTTACTGAGACATTATTCAGCTGACTCATAAAAAAATTTATTAATGACAGAAAAAAGTTGACATTAAAAAAAAAACTAATGTGCATTTATAATGAAATGCGTGGTGATCGACCCTCGTGTCTTCTCTATTACAGGTTTTGGCCTTGCAGTTTAAAAATAATATACTCTATAACATTGAAGAGACGAAGGATCCATACGGTCTCTGAAACAGGAATTAGTCCCGGTAACTACGCATTATGATGTGGTAAAGTATGAAACATTAACCTGCCCTTTCCGGTCCTTGAAGCCGAGTAACTCCCAACTTTAATACCATTATTTATTCAGGAAAATCGTAATACGGTACAAAAGAATTGCCGACGACGGCGACGTAGACAAAAATGGGTAAAATGTTTTATGGTATTTTTCGTTGATATAAGTAATGTAAGTTATTGAAATATTTCATTTGTATGAGCTTGTTTGCAAAAAAAAATATAATAACAAGCATGCAGTAAAAATAATGTTATTTTTAATCGTCATTGCTTGTGTTGAGTCAATCCATATTATTTTTAAAAGAAAAAGTAGCTCTGTTTTCTGAACTAAGTTTGAACGCCATGGAAGAACGTGGATTACTTTTTATTTTACGACTTTGAATGTATTCGTAAAAGTTACCGTGACCTTGGAACATAAAGGGCAATCGAAGGAACATGAGTGGGTTTTAGTCAGTAAAAGTCTGACACGCCCTCCCGCCGCACCCAGGACGGGAGCAGTCATTTGATGATTACCCATTCACCAAAAAAAAAATGTATTCGCGATTACTATTGATCACGCGTACCTCGAACCTTCCCCCCTAGACAAGTGGCATTGTAGAATAGATAGCGGAATAGAATAGATTGTCAAATGTATGGAGATGTCAAATTATTTAGCGAAAGCTTATGTCAACCCCATACATTTGACAATCTATAATCTAATCTACAATCTATTCTACAATGTCACTTTTCTAGGGGAACAAAGCTTTGTCAGAGTCAGAGACTTAATGAGTTCAAACGAGGGTAACCAATTGTGAAAAAGTGGTCACCGATTGTGTACCTCCTAACTTCGTGATCAGATCAAGTTTAAAAAAAAACCAAACGAATTGGGGATTGCTATGTATACCGACACTTCTACAATACAGGCTACAGACGGACCTTTGTGCAGAGCTTACATAGATGTCAAAAAATTGTAGCACATATACGCCATGGATGTATAATAGGCGTCACCAAAATCCGGTAAGAAAACACCAGTTTTTCCAGACTTACTGCTTTAATTCTAGGTAATGGACAGGCTAAAATAACAGGTGCCACAGTTACACCTACACGAAAAAATCAGGAAAGTAAGCCCGAAAAACTGTTTAACAAACCAGCTCATACTTTCACTACTAAAAAGTTAAGTAGTGATGGAAGACAGAATCAAATTTTCTGTTTTTTTTTTTATTTACAACGATTATGATTGTGTCGTAACAGTATTATTTCCATACTCACTTACAAATTGACGTGGATGTCAGAAGACGTACGGGAACGAACAAGGGTATGATAGGGGTTAGGGGTACACCGTGGCCTCTCTCTGAATATGTAATTTGATTTTATTTGACGGTGACAGTCAATATAGTATTTCCTTTCGGATTTGTAGACATTCTGTTTGTGTCTGTCAAGAGAGAAATCCGAAAGGAACTTGCTCTTGATTTAACAAATCCTGGTCGATACCAAAACAAATATCTTGAAGTACCAGATAGTTTTAATAAAATGTTGTTTGGAAGAGATATTTTTGACTCCAATCAGATCAAAAACAGTTATCCGAAGAAGCTTGTTCGCTGCTACAACATACTTTTTAGAGATGTTACGAAGGTTCAAATCGATTCCTAGAGATCGAAATTTTCGGTTGATCACTTTGGATTCCCATTTCAGTCCCAAAAAAAGAAAGCGGGGGTTATATCGAAGGTCCATGCATAGCAACGAGTTGGCATAGCCAGCTAGCAATCAGCGCGTATAACTAAATATTTCAGTTTGACACAGGTCTAGTGGTTAATAAATCAATTTCACAAGTTGTTGTTAAAGATTTTGGATTCGGTAGATTTTGTTTTCAACCCCTAGTTACTGTTATTATTTATTATTCTTATAAGCCTAAACTTTCCCACTGCAGGGCATTGCCTCCGTACCCTGACCAGTCTTTATCGAAGAAGTCTAGTTCGTCCCGCCATCTCCGTCTGTGCCAAGGTCCCAGTTACGAGGCAGATTTTTTAATTAATAAGTTTATAAATAACAATGTGTTTCATTTTATTTTCTTGGATCTGCTCTTAACACAGCTCTTTTTTGCCTTCGACTTCGATTCCGGTTTTAATTTCAGTTCCGATTCCGATAAAGTAAATAAATTAAAAACTTCACTTCCGAATTTGTTGCCGATATAACTACTTTCGTAATAACGTATAACGTTAAGCTCAAAATGTATGAACAATCATAGTCAGCCACCGACTGGATAACAACAACATTTCACCTGTTTAAAATCCTTTAGCTGTGTACAAAATTTCCAACAAACTCATAACGTTACTGAGTTGTTTGAGTTGAATATTACAAAACTGTCCCGAAAATATAGGCAATGTTTTAATACAGTGTATAAAAAATCAAACATTTTAGATAAAAAAAATTTTTTGGCAGGAAAATTATCAAATGACTTCTCCCGGCTAGAGCGAGGCGGAAGCGACGGTCAGACTTTTCCTGACTAAAACCCACCCATGTACCTTTTGTTTGGTTGCCCTTTATGTTTCGGGGCCGCAGTAACTATTCCGCAACCTCGGCAGGCATTGGGCCTAGAGGGCACTGTTACGTGCTGACTGCTCTTTGAGGCGCACGTGATACAAAACGTCTCTAGTCGAGCGGCAAGCTGCTAGCCGCTCGCCGTCCGCAGCCTCACTCCTACGGTGACCGGTTGTCAACTTGCGACTGTCGACGACAATGCTTGGGTCTCTATCCGTGGCGTAAGCCTTGACGCTACCTCACGCGCCTCGGCGCCTCCTTGTCTAGCATAACTGCTTCGCAGAAGGAGGCGACGGCTTCCTATTCAGTCTCGCCCCAGAGCATGGCCTGAACTAGCGCCGAGGGGTCACCAGAGCAGAGTAGTATGTAAAGATACAGATAAAACCACGGGGGGCAGCTAGTTCATTATGTATTTATACACAAAAATATGAACAAAGGTACAAAAGTGGGCAGCATTGAAGGACAAGTTTCGTTCAATGAAAACGAATAAACTCCAGCCTTTGTAATTATTTTGGAAATTTATATAAATTTTATATAGCAATGCTGCCAGCCTTTTGGGCACCTGTCTTATTGACAGCGATGCGGACGAATTTTTTGATGCCCTGTGTGGCTTTATACATATTGTATATATTATTTACTAAAGTATTATTTATAAGTTTTGTATATTTAAGATACTTATGTATGTTCATAGTTAAGATACTTATATTAAATTTATTTTAAATCAAATTCATTAAATACTAGCTTTTGCCTGCGACTTCGTCCGCGTGGAATAATAGATCCCGTTCCTGGGGGATTTCCGGGATAAAAACTATCCTATGTCCTTCCTCGGGTCCCAGGCTATATCTGTGCCAAATTTCATTCTAATTGGTTCAGTGGTCTAGGCGTGAAGAAGAGACAGACAGATAGAGTTACTTTTGCATTTATAATATCCGCCAAGACGAGCAAGCGAAGCGCAAGGGCACTCCCTACCTTTTCTCGAAGTGTTTCGCCGTTTTTTTTAACCCTCATAGAGTTGGTTTCCGATGTACCAGATAATTCATATTCGCAAGATGTGATGTCAATAATAGACTCATTAAACATACAAAATCTAAATTGAATAGCACTAATACTTTAGATTTTATTGATATTTAAAATACACCGATTTCGACACTGACACACTGACACACTGATGATCATCAAAATGTTTGGCTACTTCCTGAAGTGCTAGAATGCTGAAATTTGGTATGTAGTCTAAGTTTAGTATACAACCAACAAAAAAATTCATAAACTTATAATTTTCGCCCTCCATCCTCTAAAATGAGGGGATGGAAGTTTTGTAAAGAAACAAGTAAATCATCTAAGTAAAAATGCAAAGACAGAGAATGGGCTTGGAAATGTATGGCTAGGCTGTTTCGTTGCTTACTTCAGAAACTAAATATTCGCATCACCTCCACGACGACGGTAGCGAAACGGAGAAGCCATAGTTTTTTACTGATATCTAGAAATTGTGAAGTTAAGGTCGGTAGATTTAGGTCGTGTAGATTTAGAAGCTTCTCTACATGAGATCTGATATATTTTTCACAGGGCAAACCTTATGTGGTTGTCTTGGCAACATTTTACATGAATGTTTTTGGTGGGATTACAATAGATTATGGAGAGTACAGTCAATTCAATTTAATTAGTTTATAGATTGGCATGTTTTGGCAGCCTAAAGATAATTAATCTTAATTTAGTAAGATTGCTTTTGAAGGTTTTTTCAAAAGTACTGTTAACTAAATAACTTTTTATACACCAATCTCTAAAATAGGTAGTCTCTAAAAGTATTACAAGTAAAATAACGTAGAATTGAACATCGACATCTTATCTTATAAAGTAAATAAAATTGTAAAGGAATATTTCCATTTACTTCGGGAAATCGTAATTTTTAAAACTTTACGAATGTTTTTAAAAGGTAAATGTTAAGGTACTAAAACAACGTTGAAATTATAAAAACAAGAAAAACAAGTCAAGGTAAATCAGCTGAAATTGATTTTCTTATTTCAAGTAGACTAAATACAAATCTTGTGATAGCTTTCTAGTTGTGGTTTCGAATCTGGTCTAGAAACTAAACATCATCATCTCCCTTGCTTTTTCCCAACTATGTTGGGGTTGGGGTCCAGCCTAGTCGGATTCAGCTGGATATCAGTGTTTTACGTGAAGCAACTGCCTATCAGACCTTCACGACCCAGTAACTGGGCGTCACGACACCTCTTGGTTAGACTGGTCAGACTTTCTGGCTTTCCCGTACTCCCGCACCGACTGTCGAAGTTCTTCGAATGACAACCGAGAACAATGGCTTTACGTGCTTTTCGAAGCACGGGATGTCAGTGAAGTCCTAAGTAAACTTTAGAAAGTACATATGAATTGAAAAAGTCACATTTTGAACTTGAATGATGAAGGATTCGAACCCATAACCTCTTACACGAGAGGCGGGCGCCTTATCCAATGGGCCGTGCCACGACAATCAGGTCTAGAAACAATGTATAATATTTAAAAAACACAATTTTTGAATACGTCATTGTTTTTAAATTTTGCAAATCACCATTTTACGTTACTGCGTCTCTAGTCATTTGTTTGATTTTAGTGATCAGTATTTTTAATGTTCGCATATTACTACTTCACGTTACTGCGCGCCCATTACTTTTGCTCTATTTTATTTATTGAACTTTATGTACGAACACCGTACAGAGGCGGAATAATGCCTCAAGAATTGAATTTATTTTATTTTAGTGATCAGTAGTTTTAATATTAGCACATTACCACTTTACGCTACTGCGCGTCTAGTACTTCAGTTTCATTTAAATGTTTAGTATTTTTAATCTTCTCACATTACCATTTTACGACACTGCAAACCGTTGCTCCCGGTTGTCATTCGTAGAACTGTGACAATCGTTACGGATAGTTAGTTTGACCAAGGGATATCATGTGACCCAGTGACTGAGTTGTGAAGGTAGTTAGATAGTCGTTACTTGCTGTTCAGCGGGATCCGGTTAGACTGGAAGCCGAGCCAACATAGTTAGGAAATAACTATAGAGATGATGACCACATCAACACTTCTGTTATATTTCTGAATCACTTACATAGAACAATACAAAACAAAGAGAAACATTGATATGCTATATTTGAAATTACTCAACGAGTAGAGTGATTTAAGATAATAGATTATATGAATAATAGAGAAAGTTCAAGATTTTCAAAAATTCGTAACACCTGTGCGTAGCTAAGATAAGTTATATAAGGTGTTTGTTTTAGTAATACTAATTTTCACTAAATCATTCAAGCAGGTTTCAAGTTACCGCCAATTTCTTCGAATACACTAAATTTGATAACATCACTGTTACTTGTTACCAAAGCGAAGTTGGATAGATAACCTAAGTTTATCTTTATCAAAGCACTATAAATTCGGGATATGAATGTAAAACTCAGTGTACATTTCCCACCTACAATGGCTTGCCCTTGATATGAGCCAGAAAGCTCTATTGTGACCACAATTTAAAAAAAGAATAGAATAGGAAAAATCAAATTGAACAACTATTAGAGAAGGATCTTAGTGACTTACTACTCGGGGATTTTCCTGATTCGTAAATATTTGTTGGGCTTATACAGTCAGCCAGTCAGCAGAGAAATCCCTCTCCCGTAACTCGAGCCGTCCAGCCCCACCCTCCAGCCCCACCCTCCAGCCCCACCCTCCAGCCGCAGCTCGAATGATTCCGGGAATAGGTTGCGGAAGGTGCCTGGTCTCTGACTCTATCTGTACCAGTTTTGACCACCACAACACTCTTTTCCTACGCTACATTATGTATGGTGAGGGGAATAAAATTTAAACGAAATAAGGTGAGTGTTATTTTTGATCGTAAAATAGCAGAATTTTAAAATTATTCCTTGCACGTGAAGTATTAGGATTAGTTTAATAAGCTTTTTACTTTAGATCTGTTTTCTGTCAATTGCTTATTCGCGAGGGTCACGAGTCGCAACTATTGTAGCGTTTAGGTAATATTTGCTCAAGAGATTTAAAACACATCTATGCTTATAATATTATAAAGATGGTTTGTTTATGTTAACGAGCTAATTTCATAAACTATTGGTCCGAATTGAAATAAATGTATTTGTGTTGGATAGTCTTCCTAAATTAATATCTAGGAAGGCTATATGTATAATATCGACACGGGAGCGGACTAACAACAGACAGCTAGTTGTAGTTAAATACTAAAACAATCTCTTTTTTCCTGTAAATAAATTAACGTTTACTATACAATCTAGTCCAAAATTTACTATAAAAACTATAAATTTCTTTGCATTATTAACAATGTTCCTACTATTTAGAAATTCCTACAAAGATTTCTTGCAATAATTTCACAATGATTATTTTTTCAGTCTTATTTTTAAAGTGTGGATTAAAGTCCAAAGTCCAGTTTTTAACCGACTTCTAAAAAAAGGATGAGGTTTTCAATTCGGATGTTTGTATTTTTTTTTATATTTGTTCGCGCATATCTCCGTTGTTTACCAACCGATTTGAACAATTCTTTGTTTGTTTGAAAGGGTAGACTTCCCAAATGGACCCATT
This sequence comes from Athetis lepigone, assembly GCA_033675125.1. Taxonomy (NCBI): domain Eukaryota; kingdom Metazoa; phylum Arthropoda; class Insecta; order Lepidoptera; family Noctuidae; genus Athetis; species Athetis lepigone. The sequence goes on along the minus strand of CM066243.1, from coordinate 12,147,870 downwards.
GTCATCCTGCCGAAATCGAGGAAACTCCCCAATTTTTATTGAAAAACGTAATTTTCTTTTTATTATACTACAAGTTAAGCGTTTGCGTTCAAAAAAAAAACATTTTTCCATCAGATCTGATGATGAAGTCAAGACGCAGGCACTGGAAGTCCCTAATAAGACATTGTATTCTAGCCGTGTTTGGGCTTGTTGGCATTGTAACGGTGTGCACATTACAAGTGTGCCACTGAAAAACAAAAAAAAATTGTTTAAATTTCTGCAGTGCAGATCTGATGCTGGGTTTAGGAAAATGTAGCAAAAATATTTTTTTTGCAAAAAAAAAGAAGTCGGTTTTTTTTTGCATAAAATTACTTTGTAACAAGATCGAGTATATTTTGTTCATCTAAAAACTGCCGAGTAAGATAACAAGACACGACGATTATTTCTTCAAAGTCTTCATGACAAAGGTTGTGGGACCCTGGTGTCTGAGAGATTGATGAATGAATCAAATAATCTTTCTATGAACAAATGACAAGCTAAAGTTGTGAAATCTGTGAAACTTCTATGTAATAAAAGTTTTCGGATGAATTTATGGCTATTGACATAAACTTGCGTAAGCAAATAAAGTTAAGAACAGAAATAATTGTTTACATAGATTGTAACCAATAGATAGGTACTTTTAGGTTAAGATAAATTACATGTAAACTACATGTGTGTAGCTTTTTATTGAACGTGTATAAAACATAAAATAATCACTTTTTCTATCTATACGTATGATTATTGTAATTAATTTCTATTTCCAAAACGATAGGACCAATTTTTGACCAAACTTACACCCATCCAACTGATACCATTAGAGTAACTTAAGTTAACGGTGTTCATATTGCTGATATATATACTTGAGTATTCGCTTGTAACAGAACATCGAGCATTCGCTGTTTTGTTACGACTTAATTTTAGGAACCAACGAGCATTTATTTGTAAAATTTTACCAATATGTCACAAGTATATTATGCTCACTCGCTGTGAGTATTGCACCGAACAGACCGTCCGAGCATTCGCACAAATGTTACATTAGAGTGTAATACCCGCATAAATGCTCAAGTGTACACGCTCTTTTATTATTTTTTTGAATCTTAAAATTTAGAAAAAAATATCATCTTTTTTTAATTAAGTAACTAGCTTTTGCCCGCGGCTTCGCTCGCGTTAAAAAGAGACAAAAAGTAGCCTATGTTACTCTCCATCCCTTCAACTATCTCCACTTAAAAAATCACGTCAATTCGTCGCTCCGTTTTGCCGTGAAAGAAAGACAAACAGACAGACAGACAGACACACTTTCCCATTTATAATATTAGTATGGATGGATATTATTTAAGTTCATAAACATATATTTTCTTAAAATTGCGCTCACATTTTCTATTATCCACTTCACACAACTGCGCGCCTAGTACTTTTGATTGATTTAAGTACTAAGTAAAATTCACGGTCTTCCTTTTATTTGTGACACTATGTTATTTAGCAAAAAATAATTCTTATGATGAAACCTTTCGATTGGTATGATAAAACTACGGGGTGATTATTTTTTCTTGTGGAACAAGTTCGATTCCCGGCCCAACCATTCAATTATTTAAAAATCTATGAATGCAATTTAAATTATTTTTAAAATTCAAATAATGTCTTCTTTCAGTAAAATGTTCTATCTACAAGATTTAAGGTACTTTCCCTCCATGTGGCATAGCCGTGGGACACTCTGTATATATAGATGATTATAAATAAAGGAGTTATAAGATTATAGTACTCATTACTACGTTGCGCGTTGCGACTGTTATGAAATTTAATGAAATTTAAATTGATATGAAGTGGATTGGTATACTGTTTCTATTGCAATTATAATTCGAGACAGATTCGAAACCTACTACGCCAAGAAAAAATATATTCAAATTATATATTGCAACACTCTAAAGTGTCAAATACTTAATCCAGCACTCATAGTGCCAGTTTACCCTATTTACTCCGGCCATTTTCTGGCAGAACCTTGTAATTCCAATGTTACTGTAGATCTTACTAAGTGACACCTTGGCACTAGTTTCTGGTTAAGAAGCCAGAAACGATTAACAGTCGACCTCTGATTTAAGTGACCCTCTGTTATAATTTGGCTTTTGATTATCCCACTAATATTATAAATGTTACTCTTTCACGTAAAAACAACTTATCCCTTTGTTGACTTGATTATAATGTAACTTGTGTATCAAATTAAAGACGGATGGATGTTTGTTACACTTTCACGCAAAAACGTTTAAACGGATTTTGTTAAACGTTTATAGTAATATAACGTGTAAATTTGGTTAACACATAGGCTCTAACATAATTTGTATTTAAAATTGACCAGTAACGAAGAAAACTCTATTAAACCTTGCTATTATTATTATTGAAGAAATAATTTAATTATTCCAGCAATAACAAACCTCTTAAAAGTTATTGTTATAAGTTATTATACAAACTTCACTTATGATAACGAAACCTTTTGTGTGCCTCCGACACACTCTTGACCGGTTTTTTTTATATCAAAGCCGAAGCTAATGGTATTCCACGCATCGTTTTGAAAGTGCCTAATTTTATAAAGCTGGTTATTTTAATTAGGACGACAAAAAGTTTTTTTCTTCTTTTGACCCATCTAAAAATACCTTCTGCGTCCCTTTTGAAGGAATTTTAGGAATAAAAAATGTATGTATTCAAATCGGATCGGCGTTTCCTTGGGCCTTTAATTTAATAGATTGACGTTTAAAAGCGGAGAGTGGTCAAAATTACGTAAAATGATTCAAATGAGGAAAGTATTTTTTCGACGCCTAAAGGAATACAAAATAAGAGGTATCGGAAAAAAGATTACAGATCTATTTCTTTTTTATTAATTTACCTTATTCAGTTCTGTTGTTAAAAAACCCTTTTGTGATGATTTACTCGGAATCTGCCTGAAACTTTTGGTCCTACTTAATTTAAAAACCTGAAATCTCCAATAATAAAAGAAGTTGGGTGACCACAATAAGAAAGTATTTTGGGAATACTAGTCTTTGTCCCGTTTCCCTATTGTTGTCTACGAAAAACCGAGATATATCTACACCGATATTATTCAATAGATACTTGTAAATTCCAATGGGTATTCATTGTATTTTCCAACAAAATCTGTCCGTATTCAACGAAATCTATGGCTGAATAAAAGATGAAGTATTTAGGACGTATATTTACTTGAGTTTCTAAAGATGCCATAGTGGTTGAGAAGATCTCCTCGTCCACTAGTAGGTATTGTAATGAAAGCTTAAGGTTTAAGAGGTTCTTATGCTCGGTACACACGACAACGATTTATCGCTACGATTTGTCTGCGCAGTTCGTTTGCGCAGTATCATCAAATTGGGCGCAGATATCGTATCAACGGGAGTTCGAACAATGTACAACACATAAGTATGCATACAGACCGTAAGGATAAATCGTTGTCCAACGATTTATCGTTACGATCTGCGTGTGTGCCGACCATTAGACAGAGATTAAATAAACGATACATGGCTCGTTCTGTTGCTAAGTTATATGAATACTTTTGCTGTCACACAATTGCCAAACTGCAATGGTAACATAGAAACGGATTGCAAGTCATAAGTAACGTGTATTTATCTAGACCTTAAATGTATTAAGCTACCTTACTGTCCCTCTTTAATTAAAATATTTGAAAACTGTAATTAAAATAAAACTAGCAATGATTTTATGCAGAGTTTTTAGGCGTACACAATATAATATAAACAAGTATAGTATAAAAAGAGAAAGAAGTATAATATAAGAAGTTAAAGGTTATGAAAGAACTAGTACGGCCGCGTGGATATATCCGCGTTAACTTAGATCTGTGCTTAATGCTCCGCTTTCGCATAAGGTTGGCTAAAGTTTTGACACAGTAGGCAATATCTATTGTAATCTATTATTACACACACATCAAAGTCTAGTAAAAGTCGAAACCTATTCCATATTTTATTCTTGAAACTCTTAATAAAAATATAAGAGGCACAAAAAAGCTAAACTTTTCTGAAGCTACGGGAAATTACTCAACAATACTTCAAAATAACTTCGTAAATATTTATTATTATATTTCTAGCTCTTCGTAGAACTTATGTAAATTGGGGAACATTCAACTAATGAATTGAACGAAGATGAAAGAGTTGTAGCGTCTTTAGAGAAATCTTATCACTTTAAGAGAAAGCAATTTCTTCTATCTGTTACTGACTGTGACAATTCTAAATAGGTATATAAAATCAATGTTGGCTTTTTCCACCACCAACTCGAAACTCGAGAACGGCTAAACCGATTTTTACGATCTTTAATTTTTTTGGATTGCTTGAGATCTATCGTGGAGAGATATGATTCGATAGTGATTAATGACAAAATCTAGCTTATAATGAAAACCAAAAAAAAACGCAAAGTTTCAGTTGCATTTTAAACGTTTTCAAAGTATTGTTAAGAAAAAAATTAAATCTATAGAAAACCATATGAATTTTGAAATCAAATTAGTTAAGTAGCTCCACCGTGAGTTCACTAGCGTCAATTCACTAGCGTCTCCGTAAATATAATTTATGTGAATACCTTATGTAGTCTTTGACACATAGCTAATAAAAAAAAATTCTACTAAATAACCTTTCTATTTAGTTAGATTGTTGATTTTCACTCGTTTTACCGCTAAGTTTTGAGAAAATTTTCAATAGCATGGTAAAGGAACAATGTAAATAGTTAATTTAATAGATACAACCACTGTTTAACAGGTAACTTTATTCTGTAGCCTTTTCTGCTTGAGAGATCTAGTTTATATAAAGATCGACGAAAAACAAGCCCTAAAACACAATACTGTGTTACCCTTTTCCTCATTTAACAAAGTGTTAGAACAATAATAAAGCCCTAGGGAATGAAACTTCTCGGCCTTATGTTTTTGTTTTGTCGAACTTAGTAGGTACTCCAAAAAAGACATACTTTCGTACAAGTTAGGTGTATTGCCTAACGTTGAGATGTAGTGAGCTCCGCTTGCCTCGTCTTAACGGGCGCATAACCGTCTCCCCAGATTAAGAATAATATATTTTTATGGCCCTTCCATATGTCTTTCTGCTCTTAGGAACCATATGGTTATTTAACTTGCAGTGTCCTTTTTGGCAAAGAAATAGCCGACAACTTTTCTTATAAGTGTTACAAAAGTTGACAATTGATCTTGTTAGAAGTTTTTATGCAAAAGGGAAGAAGAAAGACTTTGTCTCATAGTAAAGATAGAAACATGTCAAAGAGAGCAAAGAAAGATGCAAGAAAATACAAATAAGAGCGACTAGACGGATGTTGGGACTGCCCGACGGATCGGATGTCGCGAATAACTATGATTGCGCGATGCAGAATGTAAAATAAAATAAATTTGTTTATTATGCAAGTAGGATATTAAATCACTTTTACAAGTAATTTTTTTTTAACTAGATGGCATGGCAAGCAATTTCTTCTATCTGACTGACTGTGTTTTTTTGGTATGGTCCCCCCCCCCCCACCCCTTAATAGCGAAATACAGCTAAAACGTTAGAAACAATATTTTACGCACACATAACCTAAACTTATCCTAAGGCTAGCCGCACACACACAATAATATTGACAATAAAGTACGTATTGTCAATAATATTGTGTGTGTGCGGCCTGTATTGCGGTATTGGTTATATAGAATCTAGATTATTGACAATCTTGTATTGACAATATTATTGTGTGTGTGCGGCTAGCCTAAACATTCACCTTCTCCATTTTTTTTAACTCCTTCCAGACTCTCTTTTCTTTCGCTTCTTTCGAGCTAGCAAACCAATACCATTTAAAAAAACCGGCTAAGTGCGAGTCGGACTCGCTCATGAAGGGTTCCGTAGCAGCAAGTAACATAATATAAAGTTATTGTTATATTTGAGTTGATTGAATGAAAGGTAAATTACGATATACGGTTCATGCCGTATTAAAAAAAAAAACTATTTACTAGATCTCGTTCAAACCAATTTTCAGTCAGGTTTTAAAAACCATTGCCAAGTTTTATTTGCCAAAGCTTGAGATCTATCGTGGAGAGATATGATTCGATAGTGATTAATGACAAAATCTAGCTTATAATGAAAACCAAAAAAAAAAACAAAAACTTTCAGTTGCATTTTAAACATTTTCAAAGTATTGTTAAGAAAAAAATTAAATCTATAGAAAAACATATGAATTTTGAAATCAAATTAGGTAAGTAGCTCTACCGTGAGTTCACTAGCGTTAATTCACTAGCGTCTCCGTAAATATAATTTATGAGAATACCTTATGTAGTCTCTGACATATACATATAAATGTGATTTCTAATAACTAACCTTTCTATTTAGTTGGTTTGTTGATTGTCACTCGTTTTACCGCTAAGTTTTGAGAAAATTTTCAATATCATGGTAAAGGTACAATGTAAATAGGTAATTTAATAGATACAATCAACTTTTAACAGGTAACTTTATCCTGTAGCCTTTTCTGCTTGAGAGATCTAGTTTATATAAAGATCGACGAAAAACCAGCCCTAAAACACAATATTGTGTTACCCTTTTCCTCATTTAACAAAATGTTAGAACAATAATAAAGCCCTAGGAAATGAAACTTCTCGGCCTTATGTTTTTGTTTTGTCGAACTTAGTAGGTACTCCAAAAAAGACATACTTTCGTACAAGTTAGGTGTATTGCCTAACGTTGAGATGTAGTGAGCTCCGCTTGCCTCGTCTTAACGGGGGCATTACCGTCTCCCCAGATTAAGAATAATACATCATTTTTATGGCCCTTCCATAATGTCTTTCTGCTCTTAGGAACCATATGGTTATTTAACTTGCAGTGTCCTTTTGGCAAAGAAATAGCCGACCGACAACTTTTCTTGTAAGTGTCACAAAAGTTGACAATTGATCTTGTTAGAAGTTTATGCAAAAGGGAAGAAAGTAGACTTTGTCTCATTCAACTCGGCAAATAAAGTAAAGATAGAAATAATGTCAAAGAGAACAAAGAAAGATGTAAGAAAATACAAATAAGAGCGACTAGACGGATGTTGGGACAACAATGATTGCGCGATGCAGAATGTAAAATAAATTAAAATTGTTTATTATGCAAGTAGGATATTAAATCACTTTTACAAGTAATTTTTTTTAACTAGATGATTTGGCATTTCCTGACTGACTACCTCTGAGAAGAAATGCGGAACAAACTCAAGGATTATCGTCTCTTTTAAAGCTCAGACATAAATTAACTTTATTGTGTAACGAACCATGCAGAATAGATTTCGGTGTGACTGCAGTTGTAGTTCACGTATTTAGCGATAAATGCTGCCACGACATATTGAAGATAAGACGCGTTATACACTGACACGAAAATGACAGACGTTTGCCTAACCATTGCCTATTATAAAAAAAAATAGCAAAGTAGCTAGCGCAGATTTAAAAGAGCAATGAACAGGCGTTCGCAAGTCTTTTGTATTTCTAGCTTCTATTCCGAGAGCACGTAACTACTATTTCAAATATTAAGAAAAGTGTATCATTTATATAGACCTATGAAGACGCCGCGTGCGTCGACATTTTGATCTAAAGGATTCTGTATCAGCTTGTATTATGGGACGTTAACACTGTGTAAGCAGGAATTATGTGCTTCAAGTTTTACGACTGTCAAGTAATGAAGTTACTTTTTATAGGTATTGATAAAGCTTGGATGCATAGCAAGTAGTAATCTTGACTGTCTGTAGTCTATCTTCGTTTCTAAAATCGTTCCTGTTTATAGTCTTCTAGCTTTGGCCCGTGGCTTTACCCGCGTGTTTATCGAACTTCCATTCAAAATTTTACTCCTATCTATAGACGAATTTATAAAAATCATTTCTGAGAGGCTACCTACTGTTCACAACGAACATATACTACAAGTTCCATATCTCTAGGATTAACGGTATAGGTGATGCCTTTATACTTCAAGAGTCAGTCAGTCAGATTACCATTTTATATATAGGTTCACTGGTAGATTAGTGTACGATATTTAAAAACGTGATTGTGATCATGATAACCAACAACTTTTCCTATGGGAATAAACCTGAAATCGCGAAAGAAAATCAGCTGTTCAGTACATTTTTGTTTGCCTAATGTACTGAATAGCTGATATTTTTTTTTAAACAAACTGGGGACTTTTAAAACATTTTAAAGCCATATTTTACTGTTTTACGGGATTTAACGCGCACGTACCTTTTTTATTTGCTTTTCGCTTGACGTTTCGGCAGGGTTACACCTGCCATGGTCACAAGTAGACTGTTCGGCGACACTACTCCGTCGATGAAGATGAAGATAGATTTTCATCTACCCTCAATGTTGACGATTGTCCACTATTAAGCCGCGTACACACTACACTCACTGTGTTCATTTTATTTTATTATATTTCATTTTATTTTTTATTTTATTGTGTGTGAATAGTCTGCTTGTGACCATGGCAGGTGTAACCCTGCCGAAACGTCAAGCGAAAAGCAAATAAAAAAGGTACATGCGCGATAAATCCCGTAAAACAGTAAAATATTAATATGCAACGCGAAAGTTTAAAGTATAGTATTTTAAAGCCATTTTTTAAATCTTTGAAAATCAACCCCTGAAGAAGATACAAGTTAGTAAAAACATGTCGCAGCGGCCAGTTAATTTGTAAATGTCCACTCAGAGTAAGAATACAGAAAAAAGACATGTCTAAGGCCCGTATTAATAATAAGCGTTACTCAAATACGATCTCAAATAGGAGCTCAATATCCTCGAATTAACAAAATCTATGAGTACAGTATCTCAGTTACAAAGATCAGCTACTCATTGCGCTGTTTAAGCCGTTTAATTTGTATTTGCTATCTACTTAAAATTACTCTAAATGCAATAAAACCACATTGCACAAAAAATAAAAATAAATTCCTTATTTTTCTCTCCAGTAAATTGGTAGGTACAATAAAAATGTTTGCGACTGTTTTTGCAGCAAAAGCGCTACAAACGTTTGTTCCTATACGTTTTTAACGTTATCAGGAAAAACAAATTAGGATTAAACCCCGTTATTTTAATCCTAATTTGTTTAACTAAATAAAATTTCAGTGAGGTTACAAATGTACCGGCTTGGAACTAATGACCCCCAAGAGAAAAATGTAGGGTGTTTTGGATTTGGACACACGGACGTTCTTTTTGTTTTGTTTGTGACTTACATAGTATGTACTTGAATTAACGATAGTTTACTGTTTTAATAAAATCTTCAAAGTAAGGTCGAAAGCATAATGTGAGAAAAATACAGAGTGGGTTTTTTACAAAATGAAACTGTGATTCATTAAATTTCATTTTTACGAAGTTCTTGTTTAGTGTATTTAATTTAATAAAACGATCCTTTTTTAAAAGACTGTGCTAGCAATAGTAATTTTAATTATTAAATGAAATAAAAATTATATTAATAAATAAATTACGAAACAAAATTTTTACTTGTGATCTATCTTAACTAAAATAATTAAGAGGTAAACGGAGCTAATGAGCTAATATAAAAAATAAATTGAATGATTACAAGCCACATTATTCCTGAAGCTACTTATTTGGTTTGATTATGTGCGAATAAATTAACATGCAACTCGATGAATAAGTTCTTAAAACTTAATTGCTACCATAATTATTTATTATAGAATGTATAAGAACATAATGCTATAATATAACGGATTTCTCGGGGATACCAAACAGTTACAGCCATTGTCGTAACTCCCGTACTATGCATGAATCGTATCAGTTTATTTGTTCGTTGAAAATAATGACTATCCTCTCAAATAGGTATGTAATTTTTGGAACATTGCCACTAGTGTGGTCTACATATTTAATGTTTATTGTTACTGTTCCATATCAGATATACAGTTTCCTTTTCTGTTATATACAAATGAAAATAATCACTAGTTTCGTTGTTGACACGTCATTTGTCATCATTATTGTTTTCTGTATAAAAAATGTCGTTACTTCAGGACAAAGGTCTCTTCACTAAGTATAGAATAAAGCACGCACCAATGATGTTATAAGTAAAAAAGTGTAGATAGGTTACCCAAACGAAATTCTATCTTCAAAAACGGCACACTAACGCACACATACATTACACGTCAAAGTAGGATGACATGTGCGAGTGAAAAAGAGATAAACGTCAAATGTCAACGCGATAGGTACTCAGTATCATGTTTGTCAATTGGCAAACTTTTAATGTGCCACTTTTTGACTGCATATAACCTATCTACACTTTTTCACTTATAACGTCATTAGCGCGCACAAAAAAAAATTAAGTCAAATATAATTTCAAATAAAATTTTAAGTCTACTTTTCTTCACAATATTTTTCTTCCCCGAAGTCAGTCCAAGAAAAATTAGGTAAGTAAATAATGTAAAAACAATAGAAAAAAAAGACGGGTTGCACTCCGGGAGTGCCGGCAGAAGTGAAAACTTGATTATAGCTGTCTACTATCCATCCGTCCCACGCTTTTTCGATCAGGTCACGTGTCCTGACGCGAGTTTAAGATTTTATACCCATTACAGAAAAAGTGCTCAACGCCGCTAAAGAAGTTTTCACTTCAACAAGAAAACACCGCACAACAGGTTGAGCAATCAACTCTTTATTTATGGCATTTGTGAAAAAGACACCACAATTCTGCCACGACCATGTTTATTTTAAAGTATCTCAATTGAAGAAGATCTTTAACACAAATATATGCAATAAGACTGCGAAGGTCTCTTTGTGAAGAGAAATCAGAGCCTCGTCAGTGAATCAGCAGTGTGTACCACGTGCAAGTGAAGTTGGCTTTGGCCCTGGGGGTGATGGTAGGGCCACAATTACACCCCCATACAACAGTCAAGAAAAAAAGTCACTATCTATACGTCAAAGTGACGTATGCTAAAACACTAGCTTTTTGTTCAGTGTATGAGCAAAAAGGTTCTCAATGAACGTCAACCTATCAAATAGGTGTTTGTAGTGTAATTTTGTAACATCCCAGCTTCGTAAATAAAATTTCATTTTCGATGGACGTCACGGAAACTGAAGTGGGTCAGAAACTAGTTCACAAAAAGCACGTGTACTTAGCTACGTAATAAGCAACAGAGTTATCTGCCACGAGACTTGGCAAAAAATGTATAGAAAATACTACGTCGTTTTTACTCGTTACATTAATTTGTGGTTGTTACGTCTCAGAATTAAAAACATACTGTAATATAACACGATTACATTTACTCCAGAGGTTTCATGTTGAATTTAATGTTGATGCTGTGAAATGCACTTAATTATACGCTTTGTAAACTTTTAATTTTCATTTTGGTAGTTGAAAATTATTTCGCGAAAGTTGAAATTAACTGGTAATGTATTTCTTAGTCTCAATTATTTTACGACATTTGCTTTCCGTTTACACGACAACTGTTTAGCAAAGCACGGTGATTATATCAATTACCAACAACCATTTACGCTAACTGCTTATTAGGTGTCCTATGTTTAGCAGTAAATGTTCACGAACCGAAACGAAGCTTACTATTGAAATGAAAATGCTACAGACGTGCCACTTTGCAGCGCTCAAGGTTCCGAACAGTGTGAAAAAGCGCTGAAAAGTGCTGGAAAGCTGCAGAATCGGTTATAAAAACTTAAATAAATCGCGGAATGGTCCGGCAAAGTTCTTAGGTATACTTCACGGGGATGTCAGAGGTTTTTATCGTTATAAAACCGACTGAGAATCAGAAACGTATTATTAGTTTTTTTTAGTACTCTTTACTATGTGTCCATAGTTTTTTGATGATAATCATAGCCTTTCTTTGTTACATTGTCTGATTACATTCGGTATAATTTATCAACAATGCTTGACACATAAAGTGTATCTTGATTACTAGGTCGAGATATACCAACATTTAGAACAATCTTAACAAATAGTTTTAGACTCTAATTGATTAAAATTTCGGCAGTGCCTACCAATCCGTCGTTTGTCTTAATTAGCCTAGCCTAGACTAAATGGCAGTAATTGTATTAACCAGACGGTAAGTTCGTTCGACTTTGTTCGAAGAAGTTTTATTGAGATTTTCCTTAAGGAAATTGTCAACGGAAGCCTAGGGGTAAAATTGGCAATTTATCGTTATAAATAGCTCAGGCCTCTCGCTATATTCCAGTATCTCGAATTGTTAAAGAAGTCAACATTCCTTTAATAAGTCTATCGGAGACATTGTCAGCTGATAGCAAGCCAAGACGTGCTTTTGATACTAGCGCTTATCTTGAAGTTGCCTGTTTAACTTTTCTTGAAAATCTAACGTTCTAGCCACAGTGAATTCTTCTTGCGAGTACTCTTTCAATGAATGGTGAGGCTAAGGCAATCTGTTTTGTTCGTAGAAATAGAATATTGGTGGAATCCGGGTGAGAATGTGGTATAGCGGGATTTGGTAATATTACTTAACACAATCTCAGCTCCATGTTGTGCTTCCTAAAATACTATTATCACGTTCACTTTGTGGGTTAGATCCTCTTTGGGGAACAGGGATTTGTGGTAGAATTGTTTAGGGCCAAAATGATAAATAAATTAAATATTTATAGTAACCTAATGAAATTAGTTACTAATTCATTATTTAATGGAGTTAAAAACAAGTTTTAATGTTATAAAACAAAAAATAAATATCATAAAACTTAATCAGCACAACGGGGGCAATAGAGCTACTTATATTATATTTTCGTGCACCGACAATGTAAAACTGACCTTTCAGTAACCAATTTTCTGCTTGAACATGACACAATAGACAGCCTTTCAAATCGATACACTACTAAGAATACAACGACTGAAATCTAGAGCAAAGTTATTAGAGACTCCATAAATCTGTGATATTTCATACATACTCGTAAGTGGCCATTATAATAATTTTAAGCTTGATACGCGCAGTTCTAAGACAATACTAGATAGATTAACGAAAGTGTTGAGTTTTCTAAGTACCAACCTATATTGGATCTATCGCATAAGTTATAAAAAGTTTCAGTGTGAAAGTAGGTATTGAATAAAAGGCAGCACTTACACAACTAGGTCGAGAATATAGGATTTCGGAACTATTGGTTCAAGTTCCGTAAAAGTCAAGTTTTAATGTTTGTGTTTTATTTTGTTGAGAACTACCTATAAAAGTGGGGTTGTATTACGTAACAATCGATTGATAATACGTATAAAATAGCTATTACAGTAGAGATTATATTTAAATATACCTGATGTTAATATAACTCTTATTATTTTTAATACATTGCAACTAGTCTGATGAGGTATAGGTTTCAATCTTACATCTAAGTAAGTTTCTGGGTAAGGAAGATTTACTTTTATACCAGAAAAAGTACATAAAGTCATTTCGCCTAATCTCTTCCCGATTTTGTTGAAGCTGTCCCGTCGGATAACCCATGACCCGTGAGAAATTTAGAATGAGTAACATTATCTTTGGTTTTTTTCTTAGTACCTACTGAATAAGCCGTCGCAACCAAAATTCAGTCTAAAGAATATTCATGAACAAAAGGTTGTCGACATTGGATAATGCAAGAGTGTAAAAACATCATCAGTCATCACACAACGCATGTGACACAGCATTTAAACACAAACAAAAAAAGAATCCAAATTGATAAAATTCGGTCTAATAAAGGTATATCAAATACAAAAAAAAACCTCAAAAGATATTCGTGTTTTAACACACTTTGTTTTGTAAATGTTGCTTCATAAAATAAGCACACATTTCAGGTGACAAAAAAGGCTTGAGGGGCGTTAACAATTTTTGTAACAAAGTTTAAATCCACAGAAGACTTGTTTCAGTGCCATACTGAAAGCGGATCTTGACAGTAAAGCCTTGCTAACAACACTGTGCGAAAAGAATTTTCGCATTTTTATGAAGGACTTTGCACAAAAGTTTTCTATGTCAAATACATAGCAATCTTTTGTGTTAGAATATTGTTTGGCTTATTTTTTTAAGGACAACATTAGCTTTTGAAAGCATTGTGTTAGATAAATGAAAATTAAGTCTGAGTGATAACAGCAGAAAAACCTTATCATCTTTTAAAGCGAAACGCGAGACAACCCTATTAGTAAGCCAATTCCTTCTTCGCGCAATAATCTCTTAAAAAAAAGTCCAAATAAAGTAAACTGCGTAGTTTTATCACTGCAGAACCCTGTCTACACAAACCCGAATCGCAAATGCCAAAGAGCCACTTGATACGAAATCTAAAGACAAGTTTAATCCCCGTATTGAAGAGAAAACTCTGACAATCAGTATCGTAATAGGTTTCTACCTAGAGATTATACGGGTATGGAAAGCATTAGGGATTTTCATTGGCGTCGACTTGCTGACTAAACAGCCTGTTTTTTCTTCTTTGGAAAGAGAAAACAATATTCTACAAATAACTTCTTACACACTTTTTACTTCTACAGAAAACTATTATTCAAAACTTATAAAAAAACTAGCAACCCACCGCACCGTTTCACTGATGTTATACCTATGTATATTTTTAAATATACGGCTTTACATATACGGGTATTGAAATCCTTCCTCTACCGTTCCGTATTTCGTTTTCCTATCCGTAGTTAAAAGAAAGCGTACTTACCGCCAGAAAAGCAAAAAGAATTTTCATTTTATAACAAGATATCTTTGCACTTTTGAAACCTCAAAATCCCACTAATGCAAAAATTTATGTGGCACGGACTCATCACTTCATCATTTTCCTTTTGGGATCGGCTTTTAGTATATCTGGATCTAGGAGAATCAGTTTTTTATAAATGAAACGACTGCCTTTTAGATCTCCATAAACTAGTTACTGGATAACATGAAACCCCATTTTTGGACTGATTTTATCAGACTTCTGACCAGCCATTCGTAACAACTGTCAAAGATTGACGAACGAACCGGGCTTATTTTAAACAAGTCCTTTAACTCTAAATCAAACTGAAGCTGCCTGGTGTGAAGAGGGTTACAAATCCTTATCCTTACTAATATTATAAATGGGAAAGTGTGTCTGTCTGTCTGTCCGTCTGTCTGTATGTTTGTCTTTCTTTCACGGCAAAACGGAGCGACGAATTGACGTGATTTTTTAAGTGGAGATAGTTGAAGGGATGGAGAGTAACATAGGCTACTTTTTGTCTCTTTGTAACGCGAGCGAAGCCGCGGGCAAAAGCTAGTTTAATATAAACCTACTCTACTTAGCTAGAAAGAAAAAATAACATTGTAATTTTATTTTATAACGTCCATTGTTATCATGAGACAGTGTAAGAAAGATTAATGATAGTCAATGTCCACTTTTACGTCAAATAATTCGTTGTGTTAGGAATTACAATAAATTGTGGTGGTGATGGTCTTTTCAAGGTCAATTATGATGGTTGGGACCAATGGGGTTGTGGAATGTATATAATAGTTACAGTGACCCTGGAACATAAAGGGCAACCGAAGGAACGTGAGTGGGTTTTAGTCAGTAAAAGTCTGACACGCCCTACCGCCGCACCCAGGACGGGAGTAGTCATTTCACAAATTTTTGGTGAGCGGGTAATCATCAAATTTTGATGATTACCCGCTCACCAAAAATTTGTATTGTACCTCAGCGAATAAGAATAGACTAACATGAAAATAATAAATTAATTTACATGTTTGAAAGAGTTAAAGTTGTAGAAATTAAAAGATAATTATTTTTAGGATTCACCATTTACTGGTTTGCTGTTATTTGATGCAATATTTGGCTTACTTAGATCATAAAAGCTAGCCGTCTAGAATCTAAAGACATGGTACAAATACTTGGTAAAAAATTGCATCTGAATGAATTTTCTATAGTGTATCTCAAACCCATCATGGATTATGAATGAAGAACTATCGAAAATAAGGAGAAGGTTCAGTGTTTACAATTACAGTAATTTGTAAGGTATTATATTCTGAGGATAAACCGACATTAAGTTGGAATCTAACCTTTTATATTATCTTGTATCTTCTCTGATTTCATATTGACCAGCGCGTATTACCTTTTAGGAGCTCTTCCCGCTCAAAGCTTTTTCATGAAAAGGGTAAAAATGATTTTTCGGAGTAAGCGAAAGCTATTTTACTTTGATATCCACGTTTCGTATGACTTTGATGGCTTTGAGTTATTACCATCGAGCTGAAATTCGCTTTTTTCTTACTCATATAGTTTTTTTTCCCTTGCAACTTTATGTAAGTGTGGTATATTATATAGATTTTCTGCAAATACATGAATATAACACGTATATATGTATATATTTAACTGGTCTTAATGTAATATTTGTAGTAAGAACTTAATATAAGTTCACAATGCCTTTAAAAATGCGTATTCTAGTAAGAGTTTTATAAAAATAATGAGATTATAAGAAATGCGAGCCATAGAACGTCTGTTTCATAAAAATAAATGGCTTTTTAAAGATTAAGACTAGTTCTTCTTTCAAGTAATTTATTTCCTTTAAAATTGTGTTAAAGAATGCGGAGGTAAGACGTCAGCATAAGACTGAAAAACAGTCTCGGCATTTTTAATAGTTTAAAAGTTATTAGTCAATCTAAGAAAATTATAGGGCACTGTAAAAAAAACGGAAATTAATTTGTTATAATCAAATAACAAATTATAATGCCATCTACTTATATAAATCTTCTAATTACTCTTTAAACACCAGGCTTAATTAATCGGGACAATTTAGATTGATTACAGTAAAATTTGTTCGCAATTTCGTAAACTTTACACCGTCCATAAATTATCGATTTTATTTTCAAACAATTACAACAAAAGTAATTAACGTAAATAGCGACAACTTTGTAAACTAAAAACAGTAAATATAATAATACTTACATTTTTCATTTAAAAACATAAGTCCGATTCGGTACCAGGCGACCATAACATACGAAGAGCACTACCACGTTTATTCACTGCACTCCACACGACAATGTTCGGTCGAACGAGGCAAATTATAATAGGGGTGTGTATCTACCGCGGAACGATGTTACCTCGGCAAGAGGCTGCGTGGTACTGAATAAGGAGCGGACGGGAGCGCACTGACGTACGTCACTTTAGGCCGCGGATGCCATACACTGCGTACAACTTGAAGTCTTGAACTTGTAATAATTGGTAACTGTAGTGAAGACTTCTGTCTACTGGAATCCTTTTGGTTTGTATAATGAGTATTGGAACGTCTCCGTAAAAACTCTGTATTTATTTATCTGTTTAAAATGTCTTCTATGCAATTTATTTTAAAAATGACGCAATTCTTGAATGTATACGACTTTTTCAAAACTGAACCATGTTAAATCCGAATAAGCACCGACGTTGTAATGATTAATTTATTGTTGTATTTGTAGTTGAATTTAATTGAATATTGTAGTTCGAGCTACATGTTTGTTTCACCGTCCCTATGATAATTATAACCACGTTAACATAAGTAACAACTAAGTAACCATAACTCCATAATCCCATTTGGTAAACTGGGGACGCGCGATAGTAAATCTTCGCCTAATCTTCACAAGTGTGCTACGATAATACATTGCGGATATAGTATGCAGGAAAACATATCCATCTTGCACGTACCAAGCAGTGTACGTGGACCAAGATTGAATGCACGCGACGTTGTACCAACTGCCGGGACGTCATTTGAATACGCAAAGGAAACGGAAGCTTCATAGGCAAGAGTAATTTTTAGCCGAATTTAAAATGTTTCTTTTTGCTTTTTACTTAACTCTGTTAGCTGTCAGTCAAGAGTTTTAGTGAAGATGTTTGAAAAAAACAAGAACCCTTTTAATTTTGGAAGAAGACTCAATCTTTATTTTTAGGCGTAACGGGAAAGGGATGGAAAATTATTTACTTTCGGCCACTTACTTTTTAAATCCGATTTTCAGTTGTATTTATTAAAATTCCGGACCTCAAAAGGAAAAGAGAATATTTATAGAATAACTGGGTTTTCCGTCTGTTAGTACTCTTAAAGTCAGGACTCTTTTTCTCATGAAACTTGTGAAAGTGTTATATACTGTCCCCTGCGGTTTTACCTGCATTTTTTCATAACTGCCCCGCTTCCATGGGTCGTAGCGTGATGGTATATAGCTTATAGCATTCCTCGATAAATGGGCTATCTAACACTGAAAGAATTTTTCAAATCGGACCAGTAGTTCCATATATTACCCCCTACATACAAACTTACAAACCTACAAACTTACAAATTTTACCTCTTTATAATATTAGTATAGATATAATTACAAATACTTACTCAGGTTTATAATGAAGAAGTTGTTGAAGCTGCGTAAAATCTGTCTTTTTAATCAATGCTTTTTAATAATTTTTTATATACACTAGCATATATGAATCAAAATCTACATCCCGTTGACCTAGAGTTATGAAATTTGGCAACAAACTGTGTCTTATAGCACAAGTACAATCCGGAAACCGTAAATTTATAGATATGTAAACAAATAAATAAGTTTGCTAGGAACTCTCGGTGCGCGAGTCCGGTTTTGGAATTGAATTTAAGTATTCATAGTGTATTCATTATTAACATGAATGAACAATATTAAAAGCTGTATTATATTTCCGATACTCCGCTAAGTTTGGATAAATTAAGTAATGCATGTAAAAAAAATATAGCTGAGCAATAGAAAACAAAAATAACGTGTCTCAATTTTATTAGACTCCACACTTATTCGAAATTATTCAAAACTTTAATTATATTCGGTTACGTAATCAGATAGCGTTTTATTTCGCACTTCCGATAGTTTCTTCTATGGTTTCTAGGTTCCTGTTCCTCCATTAGAGCAACGGCGTCTAGACTTAATAATCCCCTCTATTCTAATTTATCTGTCGTTCATTTTAAACCAGCTATTTAGACCTGGCCTTGCCAAACTTTTAGGAACGACTAAAAATACTCTAGCTAATTTCTAAAGTAATTTTAAGACTAAGTACGAAAAAAATTGTACACCAAAAATTTAAATATTCCTAGCACCTCTTTGCATAACTCTTAACACATTACTGCTGTTAAAGATATTTTTTTACCTAAGGTTGGTTACCGTTACCATACCGACAATTGGGTAGTTTCCACCATTAACCAATAAACGTTAGGCACAATTTCTATAAAACCTCTATTAATTTCAGCCCAATAAATTCGGTTCATTTTCAATTTGCTATAAAATTTGATTTTTATATGCTTTGAAATCAATAAATAGATCCCTCCAAAAACATTTTATGTAATATGTTGCCAAGACAACCACTAAAGGTTTGCCCTGTGAAAAATATATCAGATCTTACATGTAGAGCCAAGCTTCTCAATCTACACGGCCTAAATTCTACATATCAGTAAAAATCTATGGCTAAGCTGTACGCACTGTATTGTCGTCATTTTCTGTTTACGAGAAAAAAGAAAAAATACGTGTCCCAAATTTTTTGATTATCTAACTGACGGACTAATTACTTTTTTTTGTCATCTCGCCTATTGATAAGGGTGGAAACTACCGTATTCGGGATGCGTGAAAAACTAAGAACATTACTTCACAGCAACGCGAATCTTCTTTAAAACATCGACTTATGTGTGTCATCACCAGAACATTGATCCATAACTAGAACATTGCTAGAACATCGCTGCACAGCAAAGCGATTCATTCAAGAAAACCGTTTCCCTATAAAGCCAGCCCGTACGTGCCTCCAGCATATTTATATACGGCGAAAAAGTACTTATAAAACATCGTTATCTATGGACCAAACGAGGTTTGTACCAAGCTATACCGGGTACCTCAGAACAGTTTAATCGTTTAGTAATGGTTCATAAAGTTATACGTATGAGTAATAAACTGCTCTTAATTCTGTAGGTAATGTTAAGAGCTCGCCACCACTAACCTAAAAATGAGTGTACTTAGCATAATGTAAGGGCCGCGTAAACTTCAGCACATTTTCTCTCAGGTCACGCCCAGTTCCCTTCACTCGCTCGTCACATTTACTTGTTATGTAATTAACCGGAGATAATTTTACACAAAAAAAGAAAGCGCTTTTGTAAAGTAAGACATTCCTATGTATGTTCCCGCTTATCTTTGTAACAAGGTAAGCTCGGGTTTCGTGTGGAAAGTACGTTTCTAGGTATTTTGCGGAAATAGTCACAATTCTTTTTCGAGAATTTTATGTGTTTTGCTAAGATTGTGCTGCATTGCTTATTTCTGTGATAAAAATATTATTTGAGCTACATTTATTTTTACCCTTAATTGATTTCCATTTTATTTACGTTGTAGTATTTTTATTTAATGAAATCAACAGATTAAATATTATTTGTAATCCGTTACTGGAACGAAATTTCATCGTCAGCAATTTTATACAGTCGGTAAACAATCTTTGGGAGTACTTTAAAGTTATCTTCAAGAGCAGTCGTAAAATCTGGGAATCAAACTACGTAGTTATTCTCGAGATTTTCAATCACGATGTTGTTCTCCCGAATTTTCTGTTTTTTGACCCGAGACGAAGGTAGACTTGTTGTGACCGATTATGGCACCGCAGCCTAAGAGCTTTGGTGCCACAGAACGGGACGGGTAAAACGATTTGTATGCAGTTTTATTTCTGATATAAATCGGTTTAACCGTTCCAAAGGTATCAACTCTATCATTAGCTACAATCGTGAACTTAATAAATTCGGAAACGAGTATTTTTCTTTGTTTCTTATTTAAAATTATCGCTTTATTGATAACTCGTTAATACGTTTTAAATGTGTCATTAACCTCTAAAAATTATTCTAGACCCTAAAAATATTCTCAGCCTAAAAATTTTGCATTCCTTTTATCATAATTCCCTTTGACAAAAGTATTAAAACGCCCTGAAGCATAAAATTCATGATTCAAGTGAATGAAGGGGAACAGGAAATTACACATTTTAATTTCTTTGCCCCCTTTCGTTTTTGTCACATAATTCGTAAGTATATTTTTATTTACTTTAGGTCCCAATACACTTGAAGTAATTGTTACAAATATGCATTACTAATTAAAACTTGAATATGGACTAATAAAGACAACGTCGTCTAAGTTCAAAATACGAAACTTTAAAAGAGAGCAAAAAAATATTATGTTTTTTTTGTACATCAATCAACTGTAGTTGCCAGATAAAAATCGTCTATTTAGCACTGACTTTGACTAAGCTATATCATCATTCGATTTGGATGCGGTTTTCAGCAAAGCGTTGTTACATTCTGGGGAAGGTTTCAGTATATAGCACTAATGAATATCCCGTGACGTTGCCTGCATAGATCGTGTTTTGTAGATTTTTAAAGACGATTTTA
Organism: Athetis lepigone; assembly: GCA_033675125.1. NCBI lineage: Eukaryota > Metazoa > Arthropoda > Insecta > Lepidoptera > Noctuidae > Athetis > Athetis lepigone. The sequence goes on along the minus strand of CM066243.1, from coordinate 12,126,586 downwards.
TGTTTGACTGCGATTATCTTGCGTTTAGCTATACCGATTTTGATGCGATTTCCAGAAAAGTCTTTGTTACATTCTGTAAAAGGTTTTAGTATATAAAACTAATGGATATCCCGGTACGCTGCGCGCATTAAGCCGTTTTATTTTAAAAGGTAGTCAGACATTGGGACCCGAACTAAAAAGTAAAAAATAAAAAGCTTTTTCCAAAAAAAGATAACCGACTTCAAAAATTAAAAGCACAAAAATAACTATTTCGGAAGTCGGTGGCAACACAAATCGACCGGCAGAAGAGAAGCCAAAGAAGTCGGTTATCTTTTTTTGGAAAAAGCTTTTTTCCTTATATAAGATTTCTACACTAACTACTAACTAACAATTAATAAGAATTCTACACTAACTATTAACTATTCTTAATGCGTATTTTATACTAAAAACATATACATGCGAATTGTAAAAATAAATATAAATGTACAATGGCGAGCTTAACCCAAAATTGAGATTGTATACAAGTTAATCCAGAATTGAAAGTGTAATTTATCTATAAAATGTATTTATAAATTATACAAATATGTTTCTTAGTTGTCTGGTTTTCATAGTTTAAACTCTGCTTAGTTTGGGATCAGATGACCCTTTGTAAGTTGTCCTAGGACATTTATTTATTATTATTAACTACATTATTTCTGATTATTTTATTTGACAAAGCGCAGAGTGAAGAAGATCAATGAGTGAGGGTTTGTATAACATAAATCAGCATGTCGAGACGAATAGCATTGTAAAATAAATGGTAGAGAATTCGATACGAGATGTCAAATTACCTAGCATAAGCTTATCTCTATCCCATTCATTTAACAATATATTCTATTCTACAGTGTCACTTGTCTAGAGGTGCTAAAATTATAGCGTTTTGGACCCAACCAAGTATGGGACGAAAGGTTCTTAAGTTTTCCTTGAAGTATTTGGCTATTTGATTACATTGAATACGTAAAATGCGTGGTGGTTACAGCTTATGCTTTTTCTGTATTAAAAAAGGTTTTAGCCATGGATATGAACAGTAATAATAAACTTTTTCATTTATTAACAATACATTCGATTGTTTGTAGGCTTGTTTGCGGTTAAGGCTCCCGTTTCTAATGTTGCTTATCTGACCAGTACGAATACTTTTGGGCTAACAAAGATTGAACTTTTGCGCTTAAACAAAGCTGCTCGGGTCTGTAAACCGCCCTATCACTCCCTCCCACTTCGCCCTGGGAGGGAGAAGCCATTGTATGATTTCCTATCCATAATAAAAATGTTTGAATATTAATTCTCTGATATTTGTCTTCAAAACTTCACCTTTTTGAGCTTTTTATCAACTGGTGTTAAAAAAGAAATGACAAATTTTTACGCCAACCTTTTTCGTTAAAAATTACTTTTCTGTCATGAAATGTGTGCGGACATTTTATATTTTTGAGAATGTTCTTTAAACACTTTATTAAATTAATAAAAATGTAAAGTTGATAGATTCTGCTTTGCAAAAATATTGCTAAATAAAGTTTTCATTTTTTTTAACATATTATATTTATTATCGCCTAGTGGTTATATTATTCACTTTTAAATTGTTACATAATATACGCGTTATTATTTTGACATCATGAAATCACTTTTATTCATAATAATGTTGCATCTAATTCACGACTTATCAGACAATTTCAAAAATAGGCATTATCGCTACATATAAATAGATAAAGAATCTTTCCACCACAGTTATGCCAATTGTGCATATTAAATCACTTGTTGCACATTATAAAAGTAATATATTTGACGTTATAAATATAACTAGCATATGTGAAACATTTCCATAATATGATATATTACAAAATACAATAAAATACTTTAAACGTTATGAATAAACATTTTTGTATCTAAAATATTGTTCTATTTGATAATTGTTTGTATTTAAATATTGTACTTTACATTTGGCTTCAAACCATTAAATTTACTACAAATAACCCAAACCTTAAACGAACCACTTAATTTTAACGAAACAGTCACTACAAAACCAGCAATTGAAGAAAGAATCACAGCAGTTTTCCCCAGAAATACCAGTTAAACAGCAATAAAAGGGCAATAAACGTTTGTCTGTGTTACACAACATCTGACCATAAGTAGCAATTTACGCAAATAGTAAACGTATACTGTAAAACAAGGGGATACCATATGTCTTTGGGAAAAAGGTTCATGGGTCTCGAATTTATTTGTAGGTAGTGACAGAGGACCGGGAGAATAGGATCGTGAGTGATGGATTGCGGACAGTTGTTTATATGTTGAGGCAATTATTTTTAAATTGATACGAAAATGATAAGGTACTTTCTTGTGTTGTTTTTTTTTCGGTTTTATATGCTGCTAGTCCGTCTACTGTCTCATGCGGTTTTACTCGCGTAGTTCCCGTTCTAGTGGGATTTTTGGGATAAAAGTATCCTATGTCCTTTTTTAGGCTATGGAATATCTCTGTACTAAAGTTTATTTAAATCGGTTCAGCAGTTGGCGTGAAAGCAAAACAGATAGACAGAGTTACTTTCGCATTTATAATTAATATTATATTAATGTATGGATGTATGGATAGATAGTAAGGGTACAACAATATAATAAATCTACAAAAACATCAAGTTCATTGTACGATAATACACTATTTTTTTTATGTGTGCATTGAAATTTATATGGCCGAATAAACAAACGTCACTCAATTTTAAGACGCTGTCAAATCAGTCTTGTCACTCTAAAGAGATAATGTAAGGACAGTAACAGATCTGACAGCGTCGAACCAAAAACGCGATCTGACTTCAACAAATCCTATAATTCCTTGAAATACTCACATATCACAAACTGAATATATTTTTTTCCGTAAATAAGAAAAAAGGGTAAAACATACCCCGTTTATTCTCTTTGTCAGTGCACCCAAATTGGAAGTTGATGAGCACCGAACCTTTGTAACGTAACACGTGTGAGGCAAACAGATTGAAATACTGTTGTTAAGTTAGTTTCACTGGCTACCTTCACGTCAGCTGGGGCTAAGCTATACTCAGTACTTTTAGCTTTACTTTATGAGAAAACAGTAGTTGACAGTAATTTAATTGATTGTTATTATTAAAAATACTAGCTTTTGCCCGCGGTTTCGCTCGCGTTAGAAAGAGACAAAAAGTAGCCTAAGTTACTCTCCATCCCTTCAACTATCTCCACTTAAAAAATCACGTCAATTCGTTGCTCCGTTTTGCCGTGAAAGAAAGATAAACATACAGACAGACAGACACACTTTCCCATTTATAATATTAGTATGGATTGATACCAGCATATTTCTATCCCACTAATAGAGACTCATGCAGAGGCTGCTCGAGCATTGGTCACCACCAATTGGCCATTTCAGACTTATGCTCACTGATGTCAGTAATGTCCAATAATAATAATAATACCAGCCTATATCTGTCCCACAGCAGGGCAAAGGCCTCTTCTCATACAGAGAAGGCACGAGCATTGATCACCGCGCTTGCTCAAGATGGATTGGCGATTTCAAACTTATATTCACTACAAGTCCAGGTTTCCTCACGATGTTTTCCTTCAACGATGTCTGCGATGTCTAAGATAATCTTTAGAAAGTACATATGAATTGAAAAAGTCACATTGGTACTTGCCCGGATTCGAACCCACAACCAATTGAATGAGAGGCTTTTTAAGATAAATTATAAAAAGTATACATAGGTACAAATGAATTGAAAAATCTCATTGGTACTAGCCTGGATTTGAACTCACAACCACTGCGCCGCCACGACATAACAATTAAAATGCCTCCTTACAATTCTGCAGAAGTTACTAAGCCGTTTGTGAGACTATAAGTCTGCAAATGCTTTAATTAATACAGAAAAAGCCGATTCATTTTATTCGTACAAACAAAAGAAAATCTACAAAGAATAGACAGACAAGGGGACAAAGAGATAATCTCTTAATGATATACTTAATAGAAATAAGTATACATTCGCACCTTCCTTATTCTACCGGTACAATTCTCACCTCCCTTCGAGGATTGCTTGCCTAAGCTTCCCATTTTTCATTTCGCTTGCCGGCTTGAAGACAGCTTAACTTTTCTGGGGACAACTCTATTGTTATCTCTTGTTGGTTAGCATCGCTGATCCTGGGAAACAGACGTAGATTTTTTGTGAAAATGACCATGTTCGCTGTGAAATGGTTTCGTGGTTTCGTTACTAAAATATGTGATGCTGAAAAAGGTAAGCCCAACAAACATTATCATTGTATCTAAAGAATCGTTGTAGTGGCACTGGTAATATCGTGCTAGTAATAAATAAATAAATATACGTACTAATATAAATAGTAAGAAGTGTTATATAGGAAAAGAAGAGACTGTATCCTACCTATTTTTACCTATTTTTTATCCAGATAGCATTATTATATAAACACATCGAGATTTCCAAAATTAAACTAAAAAGCGAGGATTAAAGCAAAACGCGCTGATTTTTGTGAAACATACATTATTATTTGAATTATATCTGATGACCCCGGATACTTGTTCACTTTATTAAATGAAAAATAAACTCTGAACATTTAATAATTAATACTTTATTGCATTCCACAAGGATTAAGTGAGAAACGTTTGTCAAAAGTAACCAAAAGACACCAAGTTGGACACAGCAAAAGATGTACATGTGAACATTCTTATTTTAAATACATACATTATTATATTAATTATTACATTATAGGTTAACACATTAAAATTCTGCGCACGAAAACGTTTCTCCTCAGTGCGCTCTCTTTCTAAATATGCTTATTTTCTTTATTCGTAGATACATAGTTTTCAACTAGTAATAATAGAAAGGAGGGACGTGCTAAAGTATACCGGCATCAATCGTGATTGAACGCTTTGATCGAGTCACCGTTTATGGCCACTTATATTAATTGATTTATAGTTCGACGCCTTTGCGCTGTTAGAATTATTCTGTTGCCTGATTCTAATGAGTTTGACAACCAAAGGGAAATAAGATTTTGCTTTTCGTTAATAAATAGATTGTTTTAAGTGTACATTAAAAATTAAATAAAAGAAACTCCCGCCCTTTATGTATTACTTAAACAAATGAACCGAATTTGAAAAAGCATAATCCGCGCTCCCGACTGATGTTCCGGACTCCTTCACGGGGAATGTGCCGCATATTTTTCAAAAATTATTTTTATGTTTAAATGACTGTAAGCGCTGTGCACGCCTATAAGTGACAAATTCACCACAATACTTTTTCATTTGCAAATTGTCTCTTTATACTGTAAAATCGGTAAATGAGTCGTTGGTGTGTCGATATTAATAAATAAATAAATAAAAGGGGCGCACACGGAATCAAGCGCGCCGCCATCACTGGCCTGCATCTGCTTGGGTAACAAACAACCCTTCTTTCAAATAAAAAAAACCGCAACCAAATCGAGATTTTAAGCGAGCGTTTAAGAGCTACGGTGCCACAGACAGTCAGACACACTCCCTAAGCGGTTAAACTTATAACAAACCTCTTTTTGATACAAATGTACTTATACGTTAAAACAGGGTCATAATGTATCGAATAAAGGAGATGGCCAATTACTGTCCCAAAAGAAGTACTTTCTTATTAATAGAGGGATAAGGGTAAAGTTTATACTACATAATCTAATCGATATCTTTTTATCGATTTGTTTAGAAAGACATACAATCTTATGAAACATACATTTGAAACACTGAGACGTCAAATGTAGTTATCACGTAAGAATCTATATCTTTAGATATAAAATAGTAAACTGACTGGTTAATATAACAATGTACAACCCAAACCGCTGGTCCTAGAAACATAGAACTTAAAAAGTATGTTCTTTGTGAACAGTAAGAATCCACTGAGAAACGATTTTTGGTAACAAAAACCCTATTGGGGTAAAGAGGGGATGGAAGTTTCGAAATCCACGCGGGTGCAGCTGCGGGCGAAAGCTAGTATAAAATGAAATGATCGATGACTGACTGGGTGATATATCAACGCACAGCCCAAACCGCTGGTCCTAGAGACATATAACTGAAAGGAAGTAGGCTTCTTAGTATCTCTAAGAAAGAATTTTTGGAAACAGAAACCCTATTGGGGTAAAATAGGGGCTGGAAGTTTCGAAATCCAAGTGGGCGAAGCTGCGTGCGAAAGCTAGTGGTTCAATATATTCAATCTATTAAATAATCCGCTTTGAACATTGTGTATTGCGAATATTGTGCATTATATTATAAATGAGTTAAGTTCATCAATATATTCAAGCTTGAATTGCCACCCAAGAGGAACTACTGGCTCAGTCTATAACGCCTTTGTCTTAAACACATGTTGCATTGCAGTGGTAAATATAAGTATATTGACTAACTATCTGTCCCCTACGGTTTCACCCGGAATGTTTTAGGTATTTGTTTATGCTTCGCTCTTGTGGGTCATAATTGGTATATGTTATATAGCCTAGTGTTATTCTGATGTATAAGCTATTTATCACTGTAAAGAAAAAAGAAAACTTGTTCTCTTTTAATATAATGTACTATTAACCTAAACTACAGTAGCAAAAAAACTGAAACTAAATCTCTAACAAAACCGTTATAAATCTTTACATTGTCGATTGTTAGGCAAATGTAAGTTGTCGCCCAAGATTGACAGATTACGGAGAAAAATCTGTAAGCAAGTGTGCGTTTTGGAAGTTTTATTTCGTACCCAAGCTCATATTTCAAGTTGGGGTAACAATACTGTCCTCCTTTTATTTTGTTTGTAGCCGTTGGTGTTATTTTAGACAAACAATTTTTTGAGTCTGAAAAGGAATTTTGAAAGATAAAATATTATGTAGTTTATTTATGTTCTTTAATCCCAAAGGCCTCCTCAGCTTACTTTCAGATATTAAATAAATAATCGTGAATATTTTAGAAGGTAAAATGTGGTGGGAAGAGGTCTAGAAACAAAATAAATCGTTCGTTTAGACCTAGAGAAGTCGACCTACCTACGACGTCGCCTTCTAAACACAGTTCTTTAAGAAGTTTAACACGATAAAAAAGCTACAAGAAAACGGTGTACTATCTGTAAACTTTTCTCGTTGGGAAATTCTTGAAGATACTATGTCCTCGGGAGAGCAAAGGGTTAAAGAAATAAAGAAAAAAAGAAAAACAGTTTATTTGTGTAATAGTGACTACACAATTTTTTAAATAAACAAGAAACTCTAAAACTAAAGTGCTAAGTCACTACCGCGCAAAACGGCTAGCGTTCAGCATGATACCGTGTCCCATAGACAGGCATGAGTCCACAACGCTGGTTTTCAGCGTTAGCCGAAATATAGAAATTATATCGGTGTCTTGCAAAACTGCGGTCTCCTAACATCATGAGTTATGAAGGCCCAATTCATTTGCATAACTATGTTCCTCTATTTGTGTATCTCTAATTTGGCGGATATAGTCTCTATTGGTGACCACAAAATTAAACATCAGAGGAAACTACGACCAGAATTCTGTCGTAAATTACAAAACATCATATTTGAAAGGGTCGAGTGGTCAAGAATTCAATGTTCAGATTCGGTAATTCAATGGGGAAGGGATCAAATATCTTTAAGCGTTTATCTTGGACATCAAAGACATGGGTCGAGGAAAACATCGTAAGGAAACCTGGACTCATTATAAATATAAGTCCGAAATCGCCGTTCTACCAAAGTAAGCGTGATTATCAATGCTCTGACTGTTAGAGAAGAAGAGACTTTTGCTTTGCAATTGATTTTTAATAGACTGGTATTGTTTATTATATTTTATACTAGCTTTTGCCCGCGGCTTCGCTCGCGTTAAATAGAGACAAAAAGTAGCCTATGTTACTCTCCATCCCTTCAACTATCTCCACTTAAAAAATCACGTCAATTCGTCGCTCCGTTTTGCCGTGAAAGAAAGACAAACATACAGACAGACAGACAGACACACTTTCTCATTTATAATATTAGTATGGATGAGAATGGTTTTAGGTAGGTTTGGGATAAATTACGTAAAATGAATAACAATAATATCAGTCTATTTATTGTATTACCTTTTTTTGTTGATGGAAAATCATCAAATGACGTCTCCCGCCCTAGGTGGGCGGGAGGGCGTGTCAGACTTTTACTGACTAAAACCCACCCATGTTCTTTCGGTTGCCCTTTATGTTTCGGGGCCGCGGTAGGAGCTATTCCGCAACCCCGAATTGGCCCTAGAGGAAGCCTTCACGTGCTGACTGCTTTTTGAGGCGCGTGTGGAACAAAGACAAAGGCCTCTTCTCATATGCAATAGTTAGGCATTAACCTGCATGCTTTTCACTATTTGGCGATTTCAGACTTTTTTATTAAAGTTCAAATTTCCTCCTACCACAAAACAATGAAAAAAGCAAATAAAAAAAACGCGAACAATAATTTTCACTCTGTAAGACTGGCGGTATTCGACTCAGTACTTAACTCGGCGAACAAAATTAGCAGTATCTTGTAAAAGTTAGCAGTTTTCGTGATTTTAACTAACACTTTGCATGCGTCATCTCGGTGCCGGAGTCGCTATCTCTTTTGAGACGAAGTTTCTCTGAAAATTTTCTTATAATTAATATGTGTTCCAGGAAAATTCAGGGTTAGTTGGCTTAGCTTCATCTATTTATAAAAGTCAATGGTTATTTACTCAGAGTAAAAGCAAAATCTTCAAAAACAGTAATGAAAATTAAACTTTGTCCGCCTTATTACAAAACAAGGTTTTTCTCTAAACCAGGTTTAAACCATTGAGCCAGGTTTTTTAATTTGAATCTTATTCTGATACGATCAAGATTCGAAATACAAAACTTAGCTCAATGGTTTAAACCTGGTTTAGAGAAAAACCTTGTTTTGTAATAAGGCGGCAAAAGTTCTATGTAGGTTCTCAGGTAATAGCTGAAAATATATTTTAAACCTTCAAACACACGTTATTTGAGACACAATAGAAAGACAATAGCAGCCCGACAGCCGGCTGTCACTGGGTCGTCGAAAGGTTAAATAAATAAATAAATATCTTAGGACAATCCACACACGGCCATCTGATCTCAAGCTAAATAGCTTGTGTTATGGTAACTAATTACATAGACATACTAATTTAATTAAGGTAGTCATTGGTGCCGATTCTCTTGTTCACAAACAAACCTAAATTTAAGTTAAGTGCATTTTTTTCTTACCATTTCATTAAGAAAAGGACACAAGATAAAATATTAGTTAAGTCCTGTCAAATTTAGACATTCCATTGACAATTTAGACGCGATTAAAAACATAGCGACTAAAATACGTCGATTTACATAAGGCGCTGTCTAATTTGACAGGATTAAACTAAAATGTATCTTCTGTCCTTTTCTCTAAGAAATGGAAAGAGAAAGATGCATTTAACTTAAATTTAGTTAAGTTTGTGAACAAGAGAATCAGCACCATTGTCTTGTTTTCGCGGATAAATCCTGTTTATGATAAAATTAAGTTCCTATTACCAGTTACTATAAATACTGTTAAAGTATACAGCACTAGAACAAAGTTAATATGACAATGAAAATACTGGTTCCCTATCCATTTGCATAAAACTTTAAGACCTAATATAACTTAGCATAATGTTGTTTGGCATAATTATATTTTCGCATAATATAATTACGCATAACAGCTCACGCATAATTTTTTTAAGCATAATGTCTCTAACCATAATAATGATTAGGCATAATATTCTAAAGCATAAACTTATTAAGCATAAAGTTCTAAACCATAACTTTTTTAAGCATAATATCCTAAAGCATAAATTTTAAGCATAAATTACGCATAAAAATATTAAAACATATTTTAATAGGTATAACAATGAAAAAAATATATATACACCTGGAATATTAGACACTATACACGCCTGCAAGCAAGCATGCAAGCAGGCATGCAGCATGCAAGCAAGCATTTAGCATGCAAGCAAGCATGCAGCATGCAAGCAGGCATGCAGCATGCAAGCAAGCATATAGCATGCAAGCAAGCATACAGCATACAAGCAAGCATGCAACATGCAACAGGCAGGGTTTCTGTGACGGCTCCGGCGCTGCGGGACTCCGGCGGCCCCACGCGTTCTAATCGTCGCAGACGGCTTTCGCTCACCACCGCAGCTTCGGCTTGTTGGCCGGCTCCGCCGGCCAGCCTCAGCCGCGGCGGCTCGCTTGCAGCCGCCTGCTCCTCAGCCCGCGGGCCGCCTCACCCCTACGCGCCTACGCGATTTTAAATAACACTCTAGGGGTAGGACAAACAAGACTACGTGGAGTCGGTTTTGCAGCAATTCGGTTCTGTCACTAACTTTTGTAGCACAGCATATTAATTTTTTGACCAACAATATTATTTGATTGTTACAGAAACTTTAGCAAATTGGTTTGCTTTACATAATGTCAAGTACATTTATAATAAATTATTTGCATGAAAATTGTTTTTGTTATTTATGTTCATTTTATGCCTAAATATTATTATGCTAATAGTCTTTAGGCCTACTAACGTTATGCGAATCAAATTTATGCCAAAACAAATTAGTCTTTAACATGATTATGCCAACATTAAATATATGCCTAAAAAAATTATGCCGAAGTATTATTATGCCAAAACAAATTGTGCCAAAATCGTTATGCCGAAGTATATTAGGACAAAGAACATTATGCGAAAAGAAGGGATCCCGAAAATACTATTCTCCTTCATACTAAATCTGAACAGTATGAAATCAGTGCCAACGCCTGAAAGTACGTTTAGCATCGTTCATCCATCGGTTAATAGTTGATAAACTTTAACTACGCTGTTGCCAACTCACTTTCCTTATCTTTATCTGCCTTTAAATGTATACTACGGCCGGGCCAAATAAACATTACAGATCACTAACTTTTGCTTTGCCATGTTTCACCTTTATCTCACACTTGTGGTTTGACAATTGCATTGCAATAGGCGGGCAGCATGTAAGTAATTTTATCTAAGCAATATTTACTTAAATAAAAGTACTAACATACTGTAAAATACTAACATAGTAAAAGAACATTAATATTTCGCGGCTTATGTATCTACTAAATACTTCTTCTTCTTCTACTATTTCATAAACATACTCAATCACAAAAACCTATAGCGAAAATGAAAAAAGAAAACGTAAATCATTATGAATGATAACAAACGTTACGCTTAGAAAAACCTTCCTGCAATTCAAAACATTACAAAGCCAGCCCTTTACAAAGGAGGAAGAATAAAAAAAACCTGATTTAAATTAAGAACTTATATTTTATTTACAACAGCAATAAGAGCGGTGATTGGACGTACGGTACACCTGCGAAGCGGAGCCCATGGATATTGACAAGCCTCGTTGTGTTGCCAACTTCTCCTAAAAATAGCGAGTATTTTTATTGCAAACATCCGAATCTTTTATTATGTATATCCGAGCGTACCAACAATATTTTTAGTGGCCTTAATTTTATTTTTACGTTTATATGCGGCGGAAATAAAAAACTGTTTATGTAGTATCGATTTTAATAGCATTGGTGTTGTTGTGGTAGGCACCGATTGTGAATTTTTCATTTTCATTCATCGGTATGGAAACTAGATATCGTATTCGTTTTACAGAGTGTGATGTGTGTTCAGTGTAATTAGAGGTATAATTAAAAGACAAATTATCTTATTTCCTATGATGAAAAAGCATCTGCAATGCCTCAGGTATTGTTGATTGTCTATAGGTAGCAAGAACCCCTTAAGATGAGCCATCAGCTAACAGCTTGTCTGTCATTCAAATTCTGACTTTTTGCTTTGATAGCTCCGATCAACGAACCTACTATATTAGTAGCTTAAGATAGATACTAGCAGCTTTGGTCAAGGCCATTCTATTTTAAAAATAATCTTCAAGCATCAACTAAATAGAGTCCTACGACAACAATTGTTTACAATCCGGGTTGTCATAGCGATAAACAAAATAAAAAGTATTATACTTGTCTATGATCGACATAAACATTATCATGGACAAATCGTCCATTAATGGGTAAAAGAAAAGATCGTTATGATACATCCATTAAAACTGAACAATAATGGATCCGTTTATAATGCCAAGTTACAATCGATGGCTAGCCAATTGGACAGAATTCCGGGTCCGATGAACCTTTGTGACCTGACTGCAACCGAAAACAGATTATAAATAGAATAGAATAAAATAGGTTTTTATTTCTCTTTTCTCTCTAAATAGACAGTAATCTATACATGAAGAGAATTGTGTACTGAATTGGTGTTGAAAGGAAATTATTTGAATACTAATTTTTTCATCAGCATCACCTCCAAACTGTTATCAACAATATTTATATTATCGGCTTCCAGTCAAACCAAATCTAGTTGAATACCAGTGTTTTACATGTAGCAACTCCTTATCCTGACTTCCATAAACCAGCCAGAAAGATTGTCAGACTTTCTGGCTTCTAACTACCCTTAATACCTTTCAAAAATCAAAATCAAATGAGTGAAAAACGGGACTAATCGTTTTACGAACTCTTCAAGGCTCTGGAGGTCTGTGTTTAGATATACTCAAAAAATAATAATAAACCTTAAATACTATAACTTTAATCTTCTTCTTTCCACACCTGATACTATTTTATTTAACAGGAGTCAAAATTCTTTGTTTTATCTTCATTTGGTATAATATATGTAAACGTTTTTTCTAAATGGTGTTTTTTTTTTTTTAGATTTTCTCTGCCGAGATTTTTTCTTTTTTTTTTTTTTACCGAGATATTGGAACTTACTTATTTTGTAACGATAATGAACATGAATGCAATTCAGAGTTTGAGTTTTAGTAGCAGGCAGTCTTTCAGGCGTTTGTTTGTTATTCCTACTTAAATACTAACAAAAATAGTCAATTTTACAATTTTGTATGACTGTTGTCCTTTGTGATATTAACTACGTCTGATATTTGGTAATTGTTTTCTTGTAAATCGTCTAGTCTGTTTATTTTTTAATTTATAACGTTTCATAAAAGTCGTTCAATAGTTTTGGCGTGAACAAGAAACATACACCCATAAGAAAAGATGTTACAAAAGCCACAAAAATAGATAATAGTTTATCTATTTTTGTGGCATTCTCATTAATTCAGTCAAAGACACAAGAAGTGGTGTTGAATAAAGTTTGTTCTGAAAGCTGAAACCATTACTTATTCAGTTAATAAAACTGTCGAGTAAATTACGAGATTTTAGATTTGAATAAAGCAAAAATTTATCGTTTCAGTGCCTCAATTGATGTAAATGACACGCGTCTCTAGGCACAATGAAACTCCGCATATGGTCAAATTTTTACATATTCACTATAAAAAATAAATAAGAAAAAAGTGTAAATGTAGTAAATTGTACATAAAAAAAATATAATTTTGTACATTTTAGCCAAATTTATTTATGCGAAATAGTAATAAACATTTCAATAAACGCATGAAATGCTAACAGTAACTAGTCTCAATAGAAACCGCGGGGGACAGATGCTATAAGATGTAAGACAAAATACACAATTGTTTGTTCTGTCTAATACATTTAAATCGATTCTTCGTTGAACGCCAAAACCAATCCAAACCAATCCACGAGCCAACCGAGCTACCATTTAACACTTCCATTTCGGAAATTGTAACAAATCTTAATTCCAACATAAACAACATAAATTGACGAACAACTTGAAGTATCTAAAGCTAAAATGTTTCGAAATCCTTCATCGTCCTATCACGATACTGTTTATCTTTGTTAATAATTTCGACTACCAACTAATTCCGTATGCCAGAAGAGAAGTAACTTAATAAAACTTTGTCTTTTCTTTAATTAACATCGAAAAACTAATCCAATTTGCAATTCTCACTAGACTAAGTTTTGCCATGACAAAGATAATGCTCGTTCGGATTAGGTACGTCTTTTCGGTAAACAAAGTTTGACTGGAATATATATTCAATTGAACAAACGTATGGACAATAATAGGCGTATCGCATTGTCCTCCAATCGCAGATAGGCAGGGAAAAACAAAGTCCAATGATAAAATAGCAGTCAATCTGTTTTATTCAAAGTTTTGATATACAACAACACGTAGAGTACAATGGGGCATTGTTTTCCCTAATGTTCCCATATATCGTGGCTTGCTTTTAACCCACACACAAAAGGGACGCTAAATGAAAAAGCATTTATTTGGTATTTCCTTCTCTGTTACGTTTTCGTATCTCTGTTTGAGATGCGGTAAGTTCATAAATACGTTCTTGTTTGAATTTGCCTTCATCATCATAAATCTGACTCTACCAAAAACGTAGGTTTACTGCAGTGTAATTTGGATAAAAGTACCTTTATCAAATTTGTTGATACGATTTGCATGTCTATCATGATGATTTATTGGTTGTGCTATCTTAGGTAGCGTCTCTAGATAATTAGAATGAAAAACAATAAGTTCGAAGTTCTATTACATTAAACATGTATTTATTCTCGACGAGACGAAGTCTGTGGTAACGCGATATAAGTTCTCCTAAGGCTTAACTTAGCTTAGTATCTAGTCTTCTCCACTCGAAACGATCATTTATATCCTGAATGGAGATTATTGAAAATGAAAATGAAATGAAAATGAAATCTTTATTTGTAAACATAGGTTTTTAAATGGTGTTACAATTAAATATAAGAGTCCCGTCTACGTTTTGCGTTTAAGCGTACAAATTAAATTGATTATTATTATCAGTTTTTATCAAAATTCAAATTACAAAAATAACATTAATGTCAGAATGATCAGAAAATAACAATATTTTAGATTATTAATTACGGTCAAAAATTTTACACATACAAACAAATTAATTGTCACATAAACATAGAGGTAATAATTGTAACAATTATTTCAATAATTTAATTCAGTGCAATGTCAAGTTTTTACTAATGTCATAAATCGGATATAGTAGTTCTAGCAAGTTTCATTAAGATAGTCATTAATAGTGTAGTAACATTTTTCAATCAAGAAATCATTTAACCATTTTTTGAACAGATCTGTATTACTAGCTTCTATGATATGTTTGGGTAATTTATTGTAGATTTTGGGTGCCATGCCTAAAAGGTTTTTGCTGAATATAGCTTTTTTGTGTCTTGTCATGCATATTGTATTTTTATAGCGTATGCTCTTCGGGCGATTATATAAATGTATTGTGTATTGGCTTCGTATTCCGACCTTCACGACATTGAGCTGTCTCACTACAAGGTTCCAGACTTGCTTTTTTATTTATACCAAGAATTCGATCTATTTGACTGGTTTTGCCTTTGAGTAAAACATTTGGGAATACTTTATGTACCAACGTTATTTTTTAGTGTTTTGCTTTGCGTAGATCACGTAGTCGCTTATAATGCGTTAGGATACACATCTGTATCAGTGAATCTACTAGACACATATTTCATGAAACTTCCGAAAAAGAATGTGAAGTTTAGATTCCATTTTCTGTTCTTCTATTTTTTTTTCTTCATGTAGGTTTAAATCTGGTAGGGACCTGAATTTGAAACTTATAGGAAAATGTTACAATTTCCAGGAAATATAAAAAGGTCTTAATGGACATCAGCAAAAAATAACCTGGATTTGTACTAAAAACGAGTCCAAAATCACTAATCCATCTTTGCGCTTTGTATAGTAGAATTGAAGTAATTGGCACGTAATCTATTAAATATATAGGTATATATTTTGTCCTTACAAAATTGTATCAAAAACAAAAACACGCAGCCATGGATTCACTAGATAAATGTCGTCTTATTAATTATGAAATTATTCTTTCCAGAGCTTAAGTTTTCACGAAAACTTTACAATTACTTACTTTTCATTATTACTTAATCATCTTTGATCAGCATTCATTAGGCTTTTACTTGGAAAATTACGTTTTCCGAAAGATAAAATTATTTTTATATTCGTTTGTTAGCTTAATAAATTATCAAAAGATAATTTGACTGCTAAAAGGTGATCGTGTTTCGGTAAAAGTTATATAAGCCTAATTTCTAGACACGTAATCAAATCCCTATATGACAGTAAATTGTGAGGTATGTAATTTTATTTAACAAATTATTATCAAAGATACTGAAACTGACTGTTAAATGAATAAAAATGGTATTTTTTTAGTCAAATGGTTTGAAATATTCGAAAAATTACAGTTGACATACTTTAAGTATGTGCTATACTTTTTTCAATTTTTACCCCCACTCAAGTTTGAGCGCTTTATTTATGTCTGTCTGAGATTAGTTATTATTTCAAAGTAGGTTAACTAGCAATGGTTTTTAGACATGTTTCACCAAAATCGGATCAGCCGATTCGAATTCAGTTGACTTCAGAGGCGGTTACATTTTTTTTATTGCCCTACTCTAAAAAAAAGTAGTACGGTTATGAATTTAATCATTTGTGTACAAGCAACAGTCCACACAGATGTGATGCCTAATTTCTCAATAACATTCATTACAATAATGATAATCTTGTAAAAGATTATTAAATAAACTGGAGGGGCCTCCCCAGTGCCAAATAGAGTGAGTAGGTAAGTACGTCATTCAATAAATTGAGGAATAAAAGGTTTTACTCAATAACCGCAATTCACAATGATCTCCATTCAAGCATTAGATTATCCGCGTAATTTGAATGGAATTTCGATTTTTAGAAAGTTCTATTTTTCAGATAGTTGTCTCTCTCATACCTGTGGCTGTATCTTTGTCTATAGCCTGGCGATAGTCATTAACTCTCGGATAGGTACATAAATTGCTGCGTTGGCTTGGACATTAAACAGCGAGAACCAACGAGCAGCTTATGTGATAAAGATGGCTTCATAAAAGTGGAGAAAAAGAAGAGAAAGAAGCCTCTTTGTCGAAACCAGTGCGGAAGCGCGCTGGCAGGACCGAACATGTTGCTGCGTGCAGCTATACCGACGACGCAGCTGTATGTGTCCAGACTGCATCATTCCACGAAGGTTGAGGAGTTCGTGGAATATATGCGAGTGAAGACCAACTGGACTCTGAGGGTCGTGCAGTTGGAGTCGCACGACAACACCAATTTCAAGTCGTTTGTGGTGCGTGTTCCGACACAACATCTAGACACATTCCTCAAAGAAGAGTTTTGGCTGAAGGGTGTCATGTTTCGACGGTTCCGTGGAAGGTTACGTGATACTTCGCAGCGCAACACGACGCCGTCATCTCGTGTTAAATAATAATGTATTTAGTTTTTAAGATTGTAATTTGTACATTCTATGGGCCCCAGTTGCCTGAATCAAATAAATAAATAAAATAAAATAAAAATAAATAAATAAATATAAATAGCTTCGGACAACTCACACACGGTTATCTGATCTCAAGCTAAGCAGAGATTGTGTTATGGTAACCAGACAACTGATATACATACTTATATAATTTGTGAATAGATAAATATAGATACAATACCTATGCGGTCTTGTTTATGAAGACCAATTGTTTCGGTAAGACTTATCATCTCCCTAGACTTTAGCAATTATGTTTGGTGCGACGTCTAATCTATCTATACAAGTGGCATTGTAGAATAGATGGTAGAATAGAATAGATTGTTAAATGTATAGAATTGACATAAGTTTACGCTGAGTAATAAGACATCTCGTACCGAACTCCATTCTTCCATCTATGCCATTTGTCTAGAAGTGCTGAATTATTTTACACGAAGAAACTGCTTCTGCCTTTATAACCCAGTTACTGGGTACACACTATTCATTGGTTAGGCAGATTGTCAGATTTTTGACTACCCGTAAACATTGTCAAAGATCCGCTTAGGACTACCGAAACCAACAGCTCTACATGCTTTTGCTTTACGTACCATGAGATGATAGTAGATACCAAAATGATCTTAGAGAATATAAAAGTACAAAGAGCACTTGATTGTTTTTGAACTTGAAGCACAGGTTTAATCGGTAAAAGCCTACAAATACTGAATTTTTATAATACAGATGGAATATAAATTGTATTGTATTGATTATTTGAAATGGATTACTAGTTAAAAAAACCTTAGCAAGGAAAAAACATAATCGACAAAAAAGCAATTACAAGTCTTTGTTTTTAGTTATATACCAGAACGTGTTATTTTGTTTGACGTCACGAACAATTAAAAATAAAAACATTGATGAACACTGCCTTTGCTGTCAGTAAATATTTTTAGGAAAAGTACTTTTTACTTAGTGTCTGTACTTTGTCAGTATTCATTAACGTTTTAGTTACTTTTTATATCATTTAACGACAGTTCTTTTACTAACTCCAAGTGAGGTTTTCGAATAGCAGGAAATTCTAGTATTTGTATATACCTTAAGTCTTTCACTCACCATAGTGACCGCTTTACTTAGCTATGAATGTGCGTAGATGAATGAAATGGCAATAAATATGAGATGTTATAATTTACCTCCCTATGTTCTATTTACATAATCATCCTATAATAACCCCACTGCTAGCTGTTTCTTACCAAAAACAGATTTTTCTCTTTGGGCACCCAATAACAAGAACCCTATCACTCATTACTATCGACTACTCATACCAAATTGTAAGCAATTACATAAAATCGCCGAGAATCATTCAACATGGATCGATCTCATACCAATCAAAACGCAATTATATCCACTATTGGTACGCTAATAGAAGCGATAGCTGAATATCACAGATATTCCTTCCATTTCATGATAAAATGTGGGTCAAGGTCGTGGTATGTTTAATTTGTTTTGTGTATTTTGTTGGAAGCTGGCGCTTCACACTAGTGATATGGGTAGGCTAATTAAGGAACAGTAAATTGTTATGTATATCGTTGTAGAGTTTTATTAAGCGTATTAGTGTCCGTGATATACGTATAAAAGCATTTGAATTAATGACCAACTTCAGTGACGAATCAGAAGAAGCCTAATGCGAGCCTTACGTTTTTTTTTATTGAGCTGAACAATTTTGACAAAAATAATGCTTACAATGTCTGGACAGGTCCACTCAAATTCGTTTGCTTCTCTCAATAAGAGATCACCTCAGTTACTATAAGTATCCTTCATGGTTCTGACATGCTTTGACCAATACAATATTGTAAAGTCCATAGTATTGAAAGAGACTTTTACTCCTGAGTTCGTTTTGAATGTTTTTTTCTCATTGGCTAAGAAATACCCGGCACCGTCGTTCACTAAAAATAAGTAAAACAATAATGACGTGTAAAAGTCATTTTAACCAATTTATATAATAAATATTGTTTTAGCGTTTGAAACTGTGGTAATTAAAATATTTATAATAAATAAATAAATATCCTGGGACAACTCACACACTGTCATCTGATCCCAAACTAAGCAGAGCTTGTACTATGGTAACCAGACAACTGATAAACATACTTATATAATTTATAAATACATACATATTATAGATAAATTACACCCAGACACAATAATAAGAACATAGGTAGATAATAATTACATAGGTATAATATTCACATGTACCTATGTAGAAGTGTGAGGAGCAAGATAGAAAATTCTTCATCCTTCTTTCTCTGCTGTATTGCCTTGTAGGTTTCCGCCAATGTCAGTATTTGTTATTTATTGAAATTTGACTGTGCAATGTACACGCATATTATTGTATAATTCACTAAAGCCACAAGAGATTTCTCCACAAAAACGTTAAAAATGCTCACAGTGGCAGTGATATTTCAATATATCCGTATGAAAATATCGCTGCTACTGTGACCATTCCTTTATGTAGCTTGCCCCTATTCTACAATGCTTGCAACGCTGTGCTGTATTATTTTTCATTCAATATGGCACGCGCTAACGACCCCGCTTCGGTTTCAATATTAAAAATAGTTGACAAGTTTTGCTTTTAGTGGTTCCTGTCGACTTTTATGTTAAGGTCGAAAAGAATGACACTGATATTGGAAGTCGATAAAGTGGATTTACTGTTTTAATCGTTTATAAGGCTATTTTTGGTCAATATTTGGACAATTTTTAAAAAGATACTGGTGCTTTGATGCCAGAATTTATTGAGCATTTTTAGATGAAATAATTAATTCGCCATTTTCGTATTTTTTTATAAACTGTGATGTGATTGTAAGTGCGCTATTGTTAACAAATAACATTATTATTTCCCGGAATATTATGACTATGTTTGATTGTTTTACCTTGACAATACATTAATTGAAGTATTTTTGGAACATAGTGCTAAATATACAGCTCGAAGTTTTTCCATGGAAAAACTGTCGAATATTGTAATGCATCGTCGTGGAGTGCACGATTACTGATTGTTTCAACTGACATCACATCGGACAAACGCAGGTTTTGCGCACCCGTTTCACGTGTCATGCGCACGCGCTTCTCTTATATTGATACATTTCTGCTAAATAAAAGCGCTTAGTTTTTGCATCAGCGAGGACTCTGGTTTTCCAAACGACTACCGATGACCAATCAGGCGAGGTGTCAACTTGTTTGCCATCCAATAAACCCCGACTAAAACATTAACCGCCTTATTACAAAACATGGTTTTTCTCTAAACCAGGTTTAAACCATTGAGCCAGGTTTTGTAATTTGAATCTTATTCTGATACAATCAAGATTCGAAATACAAAACCTAGCTCAATGGTTTAAACTTAGTTTAGAGAAAAACCTTGTATTGTAATAAGGCGGTAAGTGATCTAGAAAATATGAATTGAAATCAGTACAATAATACCTTTATTTTAAAACCTTACAGCCTATCCAATGAGGACCTAACCGATTGACAATTTATTCATTAACATCTTATAATTAATACGTATAGCGCTACTTTGGAACATCTATACATGCAAACAAACATAGACTGTTTAAAAAATAATCTTGTTCGCTGTAGTAAAGTAAAAATAAAGTTGTTGAAGTAGATTGTCGGTGCGAAGAGTTTGTGACTATCGTTTTAATTAGTAGAACTGACCTTTAGACAATTGCGAATACAAGTAAAACCTCAAGCTAGACTCAGTCCTTCGTTCATTGTAGCAAAGATGATTAAGTACCCTTAGCACTAAATCTTGTTTACTTCTCAGTTGCTGAAATACGCCCACGTAGTACTATTATACTGATTAGATAGGTACTAAAATAAACTTCACGATCAAGATGAAGTTGCTATTCCTGTACCTATATATTAAATGGTAAGCTGACTGACTGGTCGACTGATTGTTGATATATTTATTTATATACACAACCCAAACCGCTGCTGGTTCTAGGGACTTGAAACTTAGAGTCAACAGTCAATATGCTTATAATAATTATCTTTTTCTGAAAATGTTCTTATTTGCCTAAAACACAAAAATTTCCTTTCAAAATAATGTTTTGCCAATACGGGTTCATAACCTTCGCATGTACTGATCACGACGGTCCCTTTCTGACGTTTTCTGTCGAACTCCATTCACTTCAACGCACAAACGTCGACACCCAGCAAAATTTTCAATAAAAAATCATTTCTGTTTTTATTTTCCACATTCGCGTCAATTCCCTATCACATCCATTACTTTCAGTTTTGCTAACTTGTACCTCGGAGTTTTATCCGGGCGACATGAAAAACGTCTATCGCTCGAATGAATCTTGGTCGTAAAACAAATCCGTGCCATTTTTCGGAGTACATTACACGCAAACCCACTTCCTTTGGAATAAACATAGGTACTGCGGTTTAAAAGCGTTTATCTTTGTATTTTAAGGGATTTTATGTGGACTGAAACGTTATAAAAGTACTAAAATGTAAAGTACAAAAACCCATACGAGTAAAACTTTTTCTAAATAAAGAGCCAGACCAGTACCAGAAAACAAATTTATCTTCCTGTGGAGTATCGTTTTCGTACTCACCATCAGGATTTTGTTTATTTTTCGTCGTCCCCATGACACCAATCCTACTCGAACCCATTACGCTAATGTCAGGAGCAGAATGACTCATCAAGAAAAAAACTGTGTCTCGTGATTCATCAGGTACCATCACCCATAAAAGGTTTTAATTCTACTATAGTCTATTTTTTTAACAAACGAGTACTGAGTATGTCTCTTTCACATTTCCGGTATTTGACAGATAGAGATGGGAAATAAGTCGGAGCCAACGCTTTTAACACCAATAATAACACTTTCGCTGATTATGTGGACCAATAGAAATGCAGACAACATTTTTGGTACTCATTTGTTAAAAAACAACAGAGTATAGTAAAGTTGCAAGTTTATTATTTGTGGATATAAAACATGACATTGTAACTGTTTTATGATTCCTAATTCTTTGATGGGTTGTACAAGTTATAAAAAGTACCTAACTACTTTTATTGCAGTACAGTTTTATTATAGCACTATCAATTTGCCGCAAAGTGAGTAGTGACAGTAGGCTATGTTTCCATAAGTCAGTAATAAACATTGATGGTTTCTAAATACAGTTTATTCATCAATCGAGGTCGACATAACAATCTACTATGTTTACGACAGTATATTTGGGGTAACCACTTACCCAAATTGCTGAAAAAATGTACCGTGTTTACCTATACGTCTTGTTCATTTTTTATTCGTACACTTCTGGCATTATCTGTACCAGACGCGTGAGTGTGTGGGTTTGTCTCGACACATCATACTGTAGGTACATTTTTAATGTGTGGTGCGAAGGTATGCACGAGATTGTCCCTTGAGGCTGTCCGTGATTTGATGTTGTCGCTTAGATTCGGCGGGTTCTGGGTCATTAAACGGACACCGACATTTCTCTTTGCCCCAAGTTATATGACTCTGAAATTCTCACTTTGATTAATGAAATCACGGCTAACGAATTGCAGTGTTATTTAAGCAGGTCAGGTCTATCAGAAGCTACATTGTCTTTTAGATTAGTGCGGTTTGTATAAACTGTTTAGACTTGTGCTTGGCATACTTACTAGTTTGTACACCTATTTTATCTTCGTAAGATTTTTTGTCGTACAAAAATTCAATTACCCAATAAAGGACCCAAAATGTGATTACACAACAATCCTTCAAACCTGACAAGATTGATCAGTAACTCGGTATACCGCCGTTTACCCGAATTTTATTTGCCCTAATTTCATTTGCCATAATAGTCAACAGCCATAATATCATATGACATAATACTCATTTGCCCTACTCTCATTTGCCATATTAGTCACGTGCCAGAATCATTGTTTCCCATAAAGTCACTTGCCATAACATCATTTGCCATAATCATTGTAAGCCATAATTATCACATGTCCTAATTATCACATGCCATAATTATGATATGCCATAACATAATTTGCCATCGACATTGGGTGTATAACGGTTGTTTATATCAAGAGAAATTGGATGCAATTGGGACTTTAGGGCACCCCGACTCGGACAGGTTAGGTTAGAAGGGGATGGCGGGGTCGTGTGAGCGAGCGAAGCGAGCGAATAGACCCCGCCATCCCCTTCGTGGTTATTTTTTTATAAACCACACAGAAGTAGGAGCCCCGCGAAGCGGGGCTCCGTCGACCTAGCCCACCATCAACCATGCACAGAAAAAAAAACCATTACGGGGCTTAAATATTTGTCTAATACTTGTTATGCCATTTAAATATTATGACATTTAAATATTATGTCTAATAATTATTATGGCACATAAAAATAGGGCAAACAATACTTATGGCATTCGTATATTATGGTATCTAAAATTCGGGCAATTAAAAGTATGTCATATGTCTTTTAGGGCAAATGAAACATTCGGGCAAATGAAATTCGGGTAAATGAAATTCGGGAAAATGATGATTATGGCATATAATCTTCGGGCAAACAATAGACAACCCAGTAACTCACTTCACCACATTCTGCGCTTCATAAATTTTCTCCGTAATCCGTTTACTAATAAAAGAGATTCAGCAAAATAATTGGTCAATAACAAAATAATGTAATACGACGGGCGAGAAAATCTGTTATTGGCAATAGTAGCCTGCCAGTAGTTGTTAACTGGAACATTTCTTGTCGCTGGTTTCCTCTGGGTGACAAGTATCGGAGTAGTTTGTTAAACAAGAGGGGATAGAGAGGTGTTGTGTTCATTAGTTGTTCGGACATTGTATGCTCATCGAACTAATGGAGAGACTTGCTTGGTTTCGACCGTGTTTGTTTGTGTTGCTTTTATTGTTTACAGGTTTGTCTGGCGTTTCAGTTTGTAGTGTTTTGTCGATTAACGTCTTTGGGTTGACGCTGATGGTGTTGTACAAATATCTTTGTTTTTTAGTTGTCGGTTTTATTTGCGGCTGTGAATATGGTTATAATATCTTTTTTTGGTTTGGCAATCGCTTTAAATACCTTTCTAACTTTACAGTCGCGCGCAATAAAGCGTTACATCTGCTTACTTTTCAAGAGGATATAAGTTTGAAATCAAGCATGTCTTATAATCGTGTATATTTACGTAATTATAATTTCTTTCTTCGATTTCACTAACATCGGTAAAGGAAAATTTTGTGACAATCTGGCCCTATAATGATAACACCATAAGTAATTGTAGGCTTTGCCAGCGCATTTTTAACAAACTTACATCCCTTATTTTTCGCCAAAAGAGGTTAAATTTCCACAAACCACTTCATTTTATTTTCTAGCTTCAGCAGTTTCACTTTTACATTGATTGTTATCGAAAAGTCTCTCTCTTTATACATAGATTGCACTTACCTGTCTCATTTTCAGTCATCGATGACATTCCAGTTGACTTATGCAGTGGGTCTCAAAATAAATAATACGATAATAGTATGAAAAACAATCTGGTATATAGAAGACCATTATTTATCAGGGTCGTTCCGAGCGAATAATACTAAAAGGTCGCCATGATTTATTTCATTCCCATTTCAACACAGTCAATAACAGATTTCAGTTAGTAAATAATAAGCTTCTTGAGTACGGGTACTTGGGAATCGGGAAAAAAATAAAATATTGGTCTTAGACTTAATGTAAGTACCTACCTATCCTTCGGAAGATAAATCTTTAGTACTTGCAAATGGCTGAAGGTACTGAGTGAAGCCTTCTTCGGCAGTCTGAAAAACATAGTAGGAAATATTTTTAAATGTATTTACTGAGATTATTAACAGTATCAATATTTAGTGTAATTAAACGATAATATTTAAATCCTTTTAAGGATTGGAACTTGTTGAAATCACACACATTACATTTATATATACTTGTACTTATGTAGCAAAAAATCTGTTGCATTGATGAAACGTGCTAGTAAACATATTCTGGAACAATCAGTCAAATTTATATATAATAGAACAAGAATTATATTCTTTATAACTTCATTGGTAATTAATAAGTGACGTCATTGGCGATTTTAACAAATAATCTTTTTTTTAATAATTTAACTTATCTTCTTAGACTACTTCGTCTTTGCAATATAAATCAACCAAAAATTTAAAGATCAATTTGTCACTAATTATGTTACAAGTCACTTTATAATATATTTATCAAATTAGCAACTCAACCAACCATTTATTTATTATACATATTGAATATACTACTGCCTTAGGCTAGCATAACAGTTCTGGTGTAAAAGGGATTAATAAGAACACTAGGGAATTGATCTAAAGCCCGAACCTAGAACTTGCTTAGTGATTAAGGTCAATCGATTTTGGAGCGTGCGAGTGTAAAGGGAAACGGAGCCAGTGAGATTTTTAAATTCCCCTTAGGAGTCTATCGTAATATGCGACATATAACATCACGCTACAAACCACGGGAGAGCTTATAATAATTTACTAATTACACTAACTTAATCCCAATAAGAATTCGAACTTACATAAATACATTGATACCTACATAAATTACGTAAAAAGCAAGAAAAATTATAACGTAACGCATAAAAGAGAAGCGAAGAATTTATTTACAACTGCAATCGTAAAACCTCCAACAAAATACTTACAGTACCAATTTTATTTGAACATCGAAAATGGAAAATAAAAGGCAATCGTCGTCCTGAAACAACGACCTCTGTAAATATTTTAGTAAAACAACATTGCTCCTTGTTGTCCCAAATGAAATATTTTAACAGGCATTAAAACTGTTCTTGATTGTACATTGCCATGTTAGAAACAGAGTACACAGCAATGCACTTTGCGTTCTATATGTACTAAAAGAATGTTATATAAATAGTAGAATGCACGGCTTTTATTTACAATGTAATGGTCAATATTGTTAACATTTTATTATTAACATGTCTTGTGTTAACAATAATAAACACTATCTATACTAATATTATGAAGAGGAAAGCTTCGATTGTTTGTTTAATTTCATTGAACAGACTCTGTAACTACCGGACCGATTTGAAAAATTATATCACTAATGTAAAGCTTCTTTATCAGCAAGTATCACAGGCTATATAACATCACGCTATGACCAATAGGACCGGTGCATCAATATAAAACGTGGCAAAAACGAAACATCTAATGAATTTTGAGAGCTTCTATTGCGTGCGCTGCGAAAACGGTTATAGTTACGTAAAGATCAATAAAACATGCAAGGATATGGATATCTATAAAAGTTGGCTTACTATAACCATTTTTAGGGTTCCGTTATAGTTTCGCTATGTCTATCTGTCCATCTGTCTGTCTGTCTGTCCGTCCTCGTTTAATCCCTTTGACGGTTAACAATAGAAAGCTGAAATTTGGTACCAATATGTATATCAATCAGGCAATCAAAGCGGTAAAATAAAAATTAGAAAAAAGTGTTTTATTAGGGTAGCCCCCCTATACCTATATCTAGAGATGGAAGTGATTTTTTTTTTAATTTAAACCCAAACGTGTAATATATTGTTGGAAAGGTATTTAAAAATGAATAGGGGTTTACTAAAATCATTTTTTGATAATGTCAATCATGTCGGAAATAATTGCTCCAAAAGTAAAAAACAATGTGTCCCCCCCAACCCTAACTCTTGAACTATAAATTTAAAAATATGAAAAAAATCTGAAAAAATAGAACTTTATAAGGACTTTCTAGGTAAATTATTTTGAACTTGGTGGAAAGAACAGTTTTAGTACAAAAAAGAAAAAGAAAATTTCTGCGTACTTAGTTTATCAACGTAACAAATAGCCTTTTTTTAAAATTAAACTCATAGTTTAGAACACTTTTTGTGACGGACGGAAAATACGGAACCCTAGATTGAGCGTGGCCCGACACGCTTTTGGCCGGTTTTTTGCAACAAGTTTTGTTCTAAAATAATGCGTTATTTCCGATGGTGGTTATAAACATCGAAACAAAAACCTAATATAGCTAGTTGTCAATAAAATGTAATTAACAAAACAAGTGCAATTATGAATAGGTAGATACAATATTGTGGTTTTATTGTGCGGTCTAATAATTAATTTTAATAGGTCACCTGATTTCTATGACTTTAACAATTTGGTAACAGTTATTATCACAAATGATGTTAAATCGAAACTTAAACATAATCGTTTTTTTTTTTTTTTTTTTGGTGAGTGGGAAATCATCCAATGACTGCTCCCGTCCTGGGTGCGGCGGGAGGGCGTGTCAGACTCTTACTGACTAAAACCCACTCATGTTCCTTCGATTGCCCTTTATGTTCCAGGGTCACGGTGACTACTATACACATTCCGCAACCCCGGCAGGCGTTGGCCCTGTTAGGCCCCTTCCTGTGCTGACTCCTTCTCTTTGAGGCGCGCGTGGAACACTAACGCGCCGTCGACGCGGTCCTGGTCCTAGCCGGGCGGCAAGCTACCCATCGCTCGCCATCCGCAGAACCGCGCCTACGGTGGCCGGTAGCCGTCTTGCGACTCTCGACGTCTTCGCCTGGGTCTTTGTCCGGGGCGAGAGGCTCGTCGTTGCCTCTCGCGCGCCGCCGCTTCCTTCACTAGCATAACTGCTTCGCAGAAGGAGGCGACGGCATCCCATTCCGTCTCGCCCCGCAGCATGGCCTGAACCAGCGCTGGGCGCGAGAGGTCACCGCCGCCGATCGCCTCTACGAGGACACGTCTATGGTCCGCCCATGCACGGCACACCTCCACCGTGTGCTCGACCGTGTCCTCCAGGCGACCGTTGCTGCAGTGGTGACACCCAGGCGTCGCTTCCGCCTGAATCCGACACAGGAACCTCCCGAACTGACCGTGTTCGGTGAGGACCTGTGTCAGGCGAAACGTGAGAGCGCCGTGGCACCTCTCCAGCCACTCCTCAAAGAGGGGTCTTACCGCCGCTATTACGGCGTGCCCAGCACTAGGTTGCGACAGTCGCTGTCTCCACTCCGCCATGAGATCTCGCCGGAGCTCCGTGAGCCTCGCCGCGATAACCCGCGGCAGCGGGACTTCGCCCTGGCGTTGCACTTCCACGCGCCACTCGTACGTGTGTGCAAGGTCTGTTTCCTCCAGATCCCACGGCGGAGTGCCGGCAAGGAGGCACGCCGCCTCGCAGGAGACCGTGCGGTATACCCGCACCATGCGAATCGCCATGACCCTCTGGGACGCCCTCAGAAGCCGGGCCGGAGCCGTGGCTAGGTTGGGCGCCCACACCGGAGCCCCGTAGAGGGCCATGGACCGCACGATCCCCGCGTAGAGCCTCCGGCAGGAGGCGTTTGGGCCACCGAGATTGGGCAGGAGCCGTTTGAGGGCAGCTCCAGCCCTCGCCAGTTTGGGGCCCAAACGTCGGAAGTGCTCCGTGAAGTTCCATCGGTTGTCGAGGACAAGTCCCAGGTACTTTATCGTCGACTTCCCCTTCTAACCTAACCTGTCCGAGTCGGGGTGCCCTAAAGTCGGGGTTGGGCAGTATTTAAATTAATTCGGGGCGCCCTAATTTTGGACTGACGATGCTAATCAGTTAGACGCATTCTTTACCAAAGTTAGTCTAATAATAATAATAGTTACTATTCTATTATTATTCTAGATGTATTTAGCTGTAGGTTTTCCATGCTCTAAATAAATAAATAAATAATAAAACATTAGTTAAAATAAAATTAGTGCATTTGAAAATTCGGTAAAATGACATTATTTCAAAGTAATAAATATGCTGTCAAATGAATAATTTAACGAAATGACTTTATTCTAACTAAAATTAGCCGAAGTGATTTTCGACAAAACGTTGTTCTGCAAAACAAGGGTGAACCACTACATAATGTCTATCTAAATCGTCACATCATTTCTGATCTGAACTGATGTGTGCATGGCTGTGAGGAAACCTGGACGTATACTTAATAATATTTATATCCAAAATTTTTAATCCCTCTTAATAAAGCGTGGTGATGCGTTCCTTTTCTGTACAAGAAGAAACCTTTTGCAGAAAAGGCACGAACATTAATCACCACTCTTGCTTGAGGCGAATTGGCGATTTCAGACTTAGATTAATATTGTAAGTCTAGGTTTCCTTACAATATCTTCCTTTACCGGTGATTTTTTTTTTGTTAAAGTTAAAAAGTATAATTTTCAACTAGTCGCAAGCAATTTTTAGAAAATTAAAATTCGTACCTTCCAATAGGGACGTTAAGAACTTTCTACACTTATGATTTGAAAGTGGATGGAATCGTAGAAGCCCCTAGCACATCATCAATATAAACAAAATTAGAAAACAACAAGGAAAAGTTATTTCTAAGCAGTTTTTGTAACACCCTCGATGTTTTCATTCTATATCTTTATCATTACATCAAGGAACATTAAAGTACTTATTTATTATGTTAAGAGCCTCGTACAGACAAATCGTACCGTGTTTGGGGTCTTTTCTATTTTTAAGGTGTCTGTACGTGTGAATGAAAAACGAAACTCTATTGCTTCTAAACTTCAGAATCGGTAAAAAAACGGTAGCAAAATTATAAGTTTGTGATGTGATTGTAATATAATTTGCAACCAAGCTATCATCTCCGGTTCCTTCAAAATACTCATTCGCAGTAAAGGATGTCACCAATTAACACCATACGGACACTTATAAAGGGTTTCCCAATCAACACTTTGTTTTCATAAACACAGGGGTTAAATCCAAATTAACAGGCATAAAAACAAAGCATTATCACCGTCAGAATCAGTTTGCGGTAGACCTCCTAAAGCGTAACGGTTACGACGGAATCCCGCTTAGGAACCGCAAGCAAGACATGTGATATACCTACGTACATATGTATGGGTGCTAAGACGTTCTATGTAATGTGTATAACGATGTTAGGTAATTGCAAATATGGATTGACAAGGTATATGATTAGTGTAACCGTGCAAACAATTGTGAGATATTAACCTAATTAATGTTATAGAGTAGGTTCTGTACTGCCTAGTTTGGCCATAACAAGTATAAAAAATAAGTTTTTTTTTTATATAAGTATATTCGAAAAATATCGTGTAAGTGTCGTGATGGCCCAGTGGATATGGCGCCCGCCTCTCGTGTAAGAGGTTGTGGGTTCGAATCCGGGCAAGTACCAATGTGACTTTTTAATTCTTAAGTACTTTCTAAAGTTTATCCTAGACACCACTGACATCCCGTGCCTCGGAAAGCACGTAAAGCCGTTGGTCCCGGTTGTCATTCGAAGAACTTTGACAGTCGTTACTGGTACTGGTAGCCAGAAACTCTGTCCAGTCTAACCAAGAGGTATCGTGTCGCCCAATTACTGGGTTGTAGAGGTCAGATAGGCAGTCGCTCCACTTAAAACACCGGTATCCAGCTGAATCCGGTTAGGCTGGCAGCCGACCCCAAAACGGTTGGGAAAAGGCTAGGGAGATGATGATGATTCGAAAAATATCGTGATGGTCATTGGTTGATGCACCTTCTCATGCATGCAAGCGAGTTGCAATGTCACTTTTTCAATTCCTGTGTTTAAAAGATTTTCTAAGACATTACTTATAGACATCCTGTGCCTCGGAATCTGCGTTAAAAAAGCTATTGGTCCCCGCTTGTTTTTGTAGACATTTGACAGTCGTTACAGGTTGAAGATAGAACGTCTAACAATTCAGTAAATTCAAGTTAAGTTCACTAAAAGTGTTCTAAATGTCCGATACGCCGGTTGTTCTATGTAAAACACTAGTATTTAGCCAATGGGTGGTGGGTTTTAGTCAATAAGAGTCTGACACGCCCTCCCGCCGCACCCAGGACGGGAGCAGTCATTGCATGATTTCCCACTCACCGAAAAAAAAAAAGTATTTAGCCAATGCCATAAAAAATAATAAATAAATATATTAAAAATCATTCATAAATTGTTTCAATCAAAGTAAATTGAATTTTCGGTGCCGTGAACACGTTATCAATATCACAATACATTGCTGGTTACCTGGTGTGTGTGTGTTTAACAATTTTCATATATTTTTTTAGTACAACAACTTCTATCCGTACTAATATTATAAATGCGAAAGTAACTCTGTCTGTCTGTCTCTTGTTCAACCTAAACCACGGAACCGATTTGGATTAAATTTGGTACAGATTTAGTTTGGGACCCGAGAAAAGACATAGGATAGTTTTCATCCCGGAAATCCCCCGGGAACTATTATTCCGCGCGGACGAAGTCGCGGGTAAAAGCTAGTTCTTTATAAATCTTTTCACTGTTGAACAGGCGAAACGAACTTCATCGGTCAATTCCTATGATAGCTTACTTCAAACTGAACTACAATGCCATATGACTTCGTCGATTGATTGTTTGTTTTTAACCTAACCTAACCATTTCCTCAAATGAATACAATAAATTTTTAAAATGGTCAAACGCTGTTTGATCTTTACATGAAATGATCAAATCTATGATCTGATCACTGAATAATAATAATAATAATATAATAATTATATTTATTTAATGACAACAAAGGTCCAATGGTTAGTAATAACTTATCTACTAAGGGTTAGTAACACTTAAAAACTATCCATTACTGCCGGACAAGCAGTGCTAACCAGTGCCTAAGCACCGGCGCATCGTACTTGCCGGCCATGGTTTGTAGGATGCTGTTAGCGCTGGTCCTAGTTCTACCTAGCAACGAGGCTGCCTTCTTCCTCATGATTGCATGAAAATCATCCACCCGCGCCCAGGCGAACATGCCCGACGCACTGCAGTACCTAGGTAACCCTAACAGCACCCGAAAACCATTATTATATTGTACCCGCAGGGCGTCTAGAGCCTTCCGCGTACAGTTAACCCACAGACCGCCCGTGTAGAACGATTGACAAAAAGCTTTGAACAAAGTGATTTTGACCTCATTACTACAACGAGCAAATCTGTGAGCCAACATGTTGCATCTAACTGCTAGCGCCCTGCGTTCACGTTCATTGTCTACTTGATCTTTGAGGTCCACAGTCAAGTAATGGCCTAGGTATTTAAATTGGGTAACCCTACTTAGAGGGTTCCCATTTAAACAAATTATGGGCTCATACTGCACCCCTTTCCCTGGGACCTCAAAGATCAAGTACTCAGTCTTTTTGATATTGTACTGCAAACCGTGAGTCGCAGCATACCTCTCACAAACACGTAACATCTCTCTGATTGAGCCAGCCGTTGGGCCCAGCAGCACCATGTCATCAGCGTAACTGATGTTATTAACACTGCAGCCATCTATCTTGCACCCGACTGGTTTGCTACTAAGCTCAACGATCAGCTCATTCACGTACAGGTTGAAGAGCTTAGGTGAGGTTAAACCCCCCTGCCTAACTCCACACTCCAACCTGTACGGTTCAGAGAGAGTACTACCCCAACGAACCTGATTACATTGGTTCGAGTACCAGTACTGAAGCAGGCCTGTCAACTCCGGTGGTACGCCCGCTTCCCTGACCTTCTCCCAAAGGACATCATACGAAACCAGATCGAAAGCCTTCGAGAGATCAAGGAAGCAAGCATATACCGGAGTATTTCTATCCTTATAGTATTGGACGGTCTGCTTTAGACATAAAATAGCACTCTCTGTGGAAAGTCCAGGCCGAAACCCGAACTGAGCGTCATGCAACGTGATATAGCTACCTAGCTGTCTATCAAGCAGACCGTCCAACACTTTAGCAATAACAGTGGCCAAGGATATTGGTCTGTAGTTCGCCTTATCCGACATATCCCCAGTCTTATTTTTAACTATGGGTACCACTACCGTTCGCAACAAATCGTATGGTAGGTGCGAGTGACTCACGCAAAGCGAGAAAAACGTTGCCAGCACTCTAGGCAGATGAACCCCAGCGTATTTGAGGTGCTCGATGCTGAGACCGTCGTGACCAGGAGACTTACCACCGACCATACTTAGGATTTGTCTCCTTACCTCCTTAGCCGTGAAACGAATTGGTTCATAGTCACGACTAATCTCCTCAACGATTCCTCCTTTAGCCGGCCCTAACTGAGATGATACCATAAAACGTTCCCTGAACATGTTAACTATGTCCTCAGGCGAACTACATTCCCCCACGCTCACGGGGCGACCCGGTCCAGTTCCCAGCTTATTGGTTGCCTTCCAGAACTGAGGAAAATTTTTAGTGGTTCTGTGTGATGCTATTATGTCCATCTTAATCTGGTCTTGATTGTTCTGACACCACTTAAGCCTGCTTCTAAAAATCTTCTGGCTAGTCCTCATTTCCTCCCATATTCTTCCGGACTTGGGCTTATTGTGAAGCAACCAAACCTGAAACCTAGACCGAGCCTCCGCATGAACGCCTTGGACGTGCCTATTCCAACCTGCCACTCGCTTAACCCCTCGAGATTGCTTGCCTTCCCACGTTTGCACTGATGCTAATGACAGAACATTAACAATATCACCATACATACAGTCCAGAGCACGCCTATGTTCCAGGCTACTACACATTTTATCACCACACTCCTGGAATAATTCAGGATAGCAAACACTCCTTAGCTCACAGTTACATAAGTCACGATATCCACTGATCTGCATCTCATCCCGGTCTCACCAAATCACTTTATTAATGTTAACAGAATTCTGTAACAACTTCGGCACAATTATGTTTAAGTCACATTCAAGTATCACGGGGAAATGATCAGACCAATAGGTATCGTGACCCACGCTGACATTTTTAACAGTTTGCCAAGCAGACTGCGTCACGATACAATGATCCAGCCATCTTAGACTACCATTTATGTCACTTATGTAGGTAACTACATCTGAATTAATGCCTAATTCTTCGACATCAGCACACAACCACTGGTTATCCTTACAATAGCTACTTAGCTCATACCAAAACGGCTGATATGGATGGGCATTAAAATCTCCTAACATATATACAGCTTCAGTCTCATTATTCTCAATAATGGCACTAACTTCACCTAAGCAATTTGAGAATTCCGTGAGATTTTCTGTGCTGTCCGTCGGCATATATATGCTAAATATCATTATAGAGCGGTTGTCACTTAAAGTTGCTGTTATAGCTACTAGACGGTCACTTTTACAGTGTACAGCACTCACCATCTTAAACAAGCCTCTCCGCCACAAGATAGCTACCCCACCATAGGGACGCCCCTTAAGAATTCCAGTGGAAGTGTCAACGGCAGAATTCCCTACGTACTCAAAATCTGTATGTATGGTGTTAAGAAAATGCACATCATGAGGCAGAAGCCAAGTCTCCTGGAGAGCTATGACATCTGCCCACTTACACATATCTCTGACACTGTCCACTGATCTTTTTATAGACTTGCAGTTAAATGTAACAAACTTATTTATAAAATTACACGCAGTAGACATTATGATCGTTTATGATTGACACTCGATTCAGAATTAGATCTGCCTTGGTTCCTAAAAAAACACAAATTGTCTGAAGTATATACCCTCAGGCCAAAAAGCATCATTCAAAAATAACGATAACTTGCTTTTATCAACAAAAACTTTATACGAATTATAACTACGTTCAAACTTAGGTGTAATTCTTTCTAATGTCACAGTTGTTTGCGTTCTTTCACGAATGTAGTTTATAATGTCCTCATCACTAGCCTCCTTACATATATTAGAAATATAAAGAGGTACCTTTGTCCATGCCGCTCTAAACTTCGAATTACAGTCAAAAGTAGCTCTTCCCGTATTACTAAAAAACTTATTTCGTAGCCTCTTTTTATTTGTCACAACAATCCATCCGTCATTTTTGTTCCCTACTACATTACTGGTATTCACTACGTTTTCACACTGCTCACGAATAACACTCACTGTTTGCGGCTCAGATACAGCGATAACGTCACTAGTCACACTCGCATTCAACTCGTTCGTACACTTAGTAGCGGCGGTCACGGGGGGTGTGGAGCGCGGGAGCGAGCGGTCAAAAACCTGTCGCTTGCGCCAGTTCGAAACCACCGTAGGGGCCTCCACGTGCCTGCGATCTACTGACCCATTTCGCTTTGTCCTTGCGCCTGCGCTTAGTAATTCCTCCGAAACCGAGGTACAGGCCTCCACGTGTCCGTCATCTTGACCTTGCGCATTCACAACAACAGTGTCTAATCCTTTGTTTGCATCTAATTCAGGGGTTATTGCTCCTTCATGTATATATTGCAAGCTTGCGTCACTGTCGTTACACTCAAAACTATTGATTAAACAACCTCCACGTAATTTGTTTACAGAATCAAGTTCACTGTCAACGACAGTTGACGGTTTCAATTTAAAATTCTGCATCTCCTGTCGAGTAACAAATTTACTTCCCAGTTCACCAAACTCGCTTTGCAAAGATGACAACTTTTCCTGCAGATTTAGCACATCTTTTAGCAACCGGGACGCATCTAAATGATCAAAGGTCACCGGTGGTAACTTATGTAGCTCCCTCGCCACAAATATTGGAAGTCGCTCAGGATCTGTAGCATCTACATGTTTCAGCAAATCAATGATGTCCTCTAAGTCCTTACGAGACTTCTCCTCCTTTTTTCTATTTATCATCTTTTTCACTGGCACAGCATCAAATAATAGCTTCTTAGCTTTTAAAATATCCTCCGCCGTAAATGCAGTAACACATATCCTCGATAAACTTGTCTCATCCATAACTGATATTTTATTATACACGAAAGCAAGCACTTCATTGATAACAATGTTGCACGAACTACACTTCAAAACATTCGAGGTCATTGCCCCCGACAACAGCTGTTTAAGCGCACACGAATTACTTGTCGCACAGGTCCGGCCTTGACAGGCGCGCGCGCATGACTGTACTGTACATACTGAATGTATACTATAGTACGATTTTTAATTCGAGTCAGAAAAATGACAATAGCAACTGTCACTGATACCAAAAAGGGTGACCCGCTACAATAGTGATGTTCCATAGTCGATAGACTTAGACATTTAGTCATGCTTTGTTTTATTAGGTACCAAAGCGTTTTTTTTATTGTAAATATTAAATACATACCGTCTTAAATAAAACAATTTTAGAAATATGGACCTTACCAAAAACTAATACTAAAACAGTGTTTTATGTAATATCTATTAAATTACCTACCGTGTATGTCTTCTATTTAATTACCGTAAATTACATGTAATATGTTTTTTATAATTAAAGACAATTTGATATTGAATAAAAAAGTATTCTCGACTAAGATTTAATTGTAAAAACTCGATTGTACCACATCACTATTTATTTGGGACTAAAAACCTGCAACTCTGGAAATGTCATTTTTCTGACTCGAATTAAAAATCGTACTATAGTTGTATTTTTGGTCCTGCACAACCCGCTAGGAGATCATTCTACGCTGATATTTTTTTCGCGATTTCAGAGTTGGTTCCTTAATAAAAGTTGTTTGTTTTCGTGGGTAGAATCGTCTCCTAGCAGGTTGAGCAAGACCAAAAAGACACCTAGTATATTGTTGTATATGCATAAAAGATACGAGGATATTTTTTTGTTGTGTGACAGTGTTTCTATTTCACATAAAACAATACCAAAATTATATAAGCTAGACGAGTGAGGCATTTAAATAAAATCTCGGCAGGTTTCTTCTTTGTAAGAGGTTTGTGTTCCATAAAACCCTGTGTAAGTTGATAGATGTCACAACTCTCCGAATATGTCAACATGTTCCTTCACAATTTTAAAAGCCACACTTAAAAAAACCAATGCCGCGCTGTATCAGTATCAGTCAGATTTAAGTACAAAACTCGTCCAATAGCAAAACGGCTAGCATTGCCAGTTATTATTCCATTCCATGCCGGGAAAGATCCATCTGAAAAGTTAATTGCTCAGCTCGGTATACCTGTCTGCGGCTTTTCAGGGTTACCGCTTAAAATATTTCACTTTATTGTATCCAGTTTTCTGAATGGAAAAACACGAAAGTTGTATTTAATAGTTCTACTTCATAAACATGGACAATATTCACAGTTATGAAACGACTACCGAACCAATAAAATCCACTATTTTTGTTGCCCGCTGACATGTCAAACACTCATTTATAAGAAAACAAACTGTTTTTAGGACATGTAAACGAGTGAATCAATGTTTACTATCCTTACTTTTTGTTGACATAAAAATATTCTACCGTGTTGTTTTCCTAAAACCTGTTTGTGTATCTATGTCAACACATGAGTTGTTTTTTTTATTGTTGAAAATCTTTTGCTTAGTTAAAGAGAAGTGGCCCAGTAAATTCGTACTAATCCGCACTAATATTATAAATGCGAAAGTAACTCCTCGCCTATGTATCTGTATCTTTTTCACACCTAAACCACTGAACCGATTTGAATGAAATTTGGTATAGATATAGTCTGGGACCCGAGAAAGGACATAGGATAGTTTTCATCCCGAAAACCACCCGGGAACGGGAGCTATTAATCCACGCGGACGAAGTCTCGGGCAAAAGCTAGTAATTTAATAAGTACAAATGACTAAATATGTCTTGATGTTGGAAACAATATTCCAATAACCCAATATTAAAATGATAACAATGCTTATAAAATGGAAATAAAAATGTACTTTAAAGCACTAATTCTAACGTCAAAAATAGTTATTACCGTTAAAATAAACACCAGAGGGACAACCCTAAGACTCTAAGCGCGGAACAATCCAACGCATGAAAATATCGATATTGAGATTTTTTTGCTTTCAATACTTTGTTTTGCAGAGAACTGAATTGATAAGATTGGTATATGAACGGAAAACAGATGAGAAAACAAATCAAACACACGGAAATGGAGTAGCTGATGCTTTTAATGTCTTATATGTATGTATAATAAAATATGCCTATTATACTGCTATTAACGATTTATAAAAGACCAGTTTTTGCGAAATGATATAATAATGATATAAATGCGAAAGTAACTCTGTCTGTCTGTCCGTCTCTTCTTCACGCCTAAACCACAGAACCTATTTGAATGAAATTTGGTACAGACATAGTTTGGGACCCGAGAAAGGACATAGGGTAATTTTCATCGCGGGAATCTCCCGGAAAGGAAACTATTATACCACGCGGACGAAGTCGCGGGCAATAGCTAGTCATTATATACAAATATATAGATCTAGGTAAGCAGGTGGATTATGCACAAAGTTTCCTTTTAAAATGTAGAGCCAAATAAGTGATTCATGAAAATTTAGAAAATCCGCGGGCGAAATTTTAGGAAAAAATCTAGTGACTAATAAAACTAATAAACACGCAATATTGAAAGTTAGGTACAAAATTTTGAATAAATTTGAGTGGAAGTGTGTGTTGTGAGTTCTTTAATTTTCTATGTAAATTGTAAAACAAGTAAGTCAAAGTTTATATTACACACTAGCCAGGGCTCGGCAGTACTTAATTGAGCCGAGAGTGTAATGATAAAATGCTAACGTTTGAAAAAACTAATTAAGTTTCATTATCATTAACGACAACAGACCAAAATTTATTTGTCTAACTACTGGGCAAATTCTCAATTGAAAATTTGAACGTTGACGACTGGCCAGCTCCGTCAATGTACTATCGACAAAATTGAATCATGACACATTTCGACGACAAAATTGTTTGAAGCTGTCAAAATAATAAGACTAGACGTGTGACATTTTTAATACATGTTTACGCGATAGTCGACCTAATTGTATTTGAATGTCTGTAGAAAAATAAGCTTATGGTGGGTCATGATTCCATTGGGTCGATTGTACAAATGTAATGTTCAACATTTTCGTATAGTCTTTAATATTTTATTACCGCAATTTTTAGCATCAACTCTTCATAATTAATTAAATAAATATTAAACCTTCGAACACACGTGATTTGAAACACAGCAGAAAGACAATAGCAACGCAACGGTCGACTGTCGCTTCGTCGTTGTAAGGTTAAACAATTTACAATATTAAACAATATGAGTGATCGTATAGAGGCACCTTTAGCAAACGTCAAACATTCTGATTAAATTCAATAAATAGTTTTTCTTCTTTCTGTGCTATCACAACTAACGTAAATAAACAGGAATTAAAAAGAGACTTATTAAATCACAAGCAATAAATTTGAATTTTGAATTTGATTGAGTAGGTAATTAAGAAATACTTAGCAATTTCACAATCTTCATTATAAGAGAATCAACACAAATGAAGATAATATTTTAAGTTAATTGGCGCTCATTTCTCGAGGTGATAATAAATTGTATCTTAATGCTTAGGTAAAAGTGTACTACTGCAAACAATTAATGTACAGTAAGTAGCCACAGTTATCTGACGCGCCCTTGTAGCAACACACTGTACAAAACTGCGGTCTATATACTTTGTCAAGGAAACAACAGAAATGAGTTTTGTAGGCAAAAACATGTTAAATAGAAACTATTTAGTTTATAAATTGTACGTAATTTGAAATTGGACGTTGTTATTCTTTTTATAAATGACACAAGTCTGCTACAAATGTCTGCCGTGTGTGGAATAAACGTTTCCCATGATATGATATTTTAATCTTTTATTCCATTAAAACTCCGCACTCTATAACAATGGTTATGGGCCTCTAAACGGATTGGTGTCTGAATATTACATCCGACGTGAAAAGGAATAAAATATCTGAAAAGTAAGTACGACAAGAGTACAATTTTTTTTTTTGAGATTGCCCGTTTTGTTCGTATTGAAGGATTCATTATGACTACAACTGTGAGGATAGAAAATCTGGGCAGGGACAATTATGACTCCTGGAGAATTCAGGTACAGGCAATTTTAATTAAAAATGACTTATGGGATTACGTAGACAGCAAAATTCCAAGACCAGCAGAAATCGCAGAAGAAGCGTTATGGCTTTCGAAGGATGCCAAAGCTAGGGCTGAATTAATTTTAGCGATGAATCCAAGCGAATTGAGGCATGTAAGAGACTGCCAGACTTCTAGGCAATTGTGGTTGAAATTGGAAGCGATTTATGCATCTAAAGGACCGGCCAGAAAGGCGTCCTTGTTGAAGCAGCTCACCTTATGTAAAATGAACGAAAGTGATGATCTTCATACGCACTTGGCAAATTTTTTCGATGCGAAAAATAAACTGCATGATATGGAAATCGACATTCATGATGATTTGGCGTCGATTATGTTGTTGTATAGTTTACCGCCAAGTTTTGAGAGCTTTCGTTGTGCAATAGAGTCGAGAGATAGTTTTCCGGATCCTGAGGTGCTGAAAATCAAAATTATTGAAGAAAATAATGCAAAAAATGCTGGAATGCATGATAAGGTTTTCATCGCAAAAGGAAAGGGTCGAAATAATAAGGAAAAGACAAAAATCGACGATAAACAATTTGAAACGAAAAAACAATTTATTATGAAATGTTTCAAATGCCACCTAACTGGTCACAAAGCCTCGGAGTGTAAATTGAAGAAAGAGAAGAAAGATAGCGTAAAGTATGTTTCTAAATGTGATATGGCTTCTAAGAGTGATGACGAGTTTATAACTTTTAATTGTTTTACAGATGAATGTCTTGCTGCAAACTGCGAGCAGGAAAAATGGATCTTAGATAGCGGCTGTACAAGTCATTTGTGCGGTGAAAAATCATTTTTTGGAAATACTTTAGAACCTACTTTTGGAAAATTGAGTTTGGCTACCAATCAGAGCGCTCTTGTACAGGGTAAGGGTACGGTAAGATTGTACGCATGCAACGATGATTCTAAGTACGTAATTGAACTATCAAATACGTTGTTTGTTCCTGATTTAAGAACTAACTTGATCTCGGTCGCTCGGATCACTGACAAAGGTTTCTGTGTAACTTTTAGAAACAACAGTGCTGTAGTAACAGATTCTAATGGGGATGTTAAGTTAGTTGCAAATCGACAGGGTAATTTATATTACGTTAAGGAACGATGTGCTCGAGCTTTTGCGATTTCCAACGACATAGTTGATATTCGAGTATGGCACGAGCGTTTAGGTCATCTGAATGTGAAAGATTTACTCAAACTCATCAATCACTGTAACTTAAGGGTTAAAACTGATAAGACAATTGTCAAAAAGTTGCATGATTGCGAAACATGCATTCGCGGTAAGATGAGTGCTACCCCCTTCACTAGCTCTAGTGGACCTTGTGATGAAGTTTTAAAAATAGTCTATTCTGATGTTGTAGGACCAATGAGAAATACAGCTCTAGGAGGTGCAAAATATTTTGTTACATTTATAGACTGTTGTACAAGATGGTGTGAAGTTTACTTACTAAGTAAAAAGAGTTCAGTTTTTACTGTTTTTAAAATATATAAGCAGTATGTAGAAAATATAACTGGTAAACGTATAAAATATTTGCAAACCGATAACGGTGGCGAATATTGCAATAAAGAGTTTGACGATTTCTTGGAAAAGGAGGGAATAACTAGGCGACTCACAATTCCAGGAACCCCACAACAGAACGGGATTGCAGAAAGGATGAACAGGACACTTGTCGAAATGGCAAGGTGCATTTTGTTATCATCAGGGCTTTCACCAGGTTTTTGGGCTGACGCAGTGGTTACTGCATGCCATATTAGAAATAGATGTCCATCTAGCGCGATCAATGGTAATATACCATATGAGAAGTTTTTTGATAGACCTGTACAAATTTCTTATTTACAATCTTTTGGAACAAAGGTATATGTTTTAAATAAAGATATAGATAAAGATAAGTTTGCAGATCGTAGCAAAAGAGGAATTTTTATAGGTTATTCTAGGAATCAAAAAGGTTACAGAGTATGGTTACCAGAAGATCGGAAAGTAATTGTTGCTAGAGATGTTCGTTTTTTGAATGTTGAAGAATCTGGGAACTATGAGTCTGGTGATCCTTTTCAGGTGGAGAATCCTACATCGAAGCCGGCGCAGTTTGTGGAAATGGAGCTAAATTCACAGCCCGCTTTACCGCAAGTCGAACATAACGTGGAAACACCAGTAGAACCAGTTCAGCCTCTATCTTCAAATGAAGAAATTCCATCTCAGCCTCTAACCGAACCAAATGAGGAAATGAAGAGAGCCCCAGGTAGGCCAAGAATCCAAAGAGGTCAAGTAGGTAGACCGAAGAAAATATATAAGATGGTCCCTGTACGTACAGAGCAAGAATTGGAAGAGGAAATTGCTCCTGTGCAAGTAGAGCAAGAAGTGGAAGAGGAGAGATTTGAAATTGGTGAAAATACTGAAACGGAAAACAATGATTATTTACAGTCATGTGAACAATTTCTCGATTGTGAGGATTTTGTTGGTACTGTAGGAGAAGTGACATTAAGAGAAGCACTTACCAGTAATGATAAAAAATTATAGGAAGATGCGATAATGTCGGAAATCCGAAGTCTTGTAAAAAATGAGACGTGGAAGATTGTTAAAAAGCCGCCTAACAGAGGTATAGTAGGATGTCGTTATGTACTCACCACGAAGCTTAACATAGATAAGACTGAAAAGAAGAAAGCCAGATTAGTAGCAAGAGGCTTTAGTCAGCGCTACGGTATTGACTATCGTGAAACTTTTGCTCCAGTCATGAGACTTAGTACAGTTAGGTTACTTGCCGCATTGTCTATGGAGCTAGATATGGAAATACATCAATTAGATATCAATACGGCTTACCTAAATGGATATCTAGAAGAGGAGGTGTATATGAAAATTCCAGAGCTCCTAGAAGACAG
Organism: Athetis lepigone; assembly: GCA_033675125.1. Classification (NCBI taxonomy): domain Eukaryota; kingdom Metazoa; phylum Arthropoda; class Insecta; order Lepidoptera; family Noctuidae; genus Athetis; species Athetis lepigone. Next base: position 12,083,744 of record CM066243.1, on the reverse strand, counting down.
TTTAAACAAAATATTGAAAAATGAAGAAGATAGCTTGATTAAAGAAAGAGCTAGACAAATGCTTAGTGACATAGCGGCAGGTGGTAACGTATGCAAGTTATCTAAATCGTTATATGGTTTAAAACAATCTGGCAGGCAATGGAACATAAGGTTAGACGAGAAACTGAAGAAAATGCAGTTGAAACAATCTTTGAACGAGCCTTGTCTATATTTCAAGAATCTTGAGGGCGAAGACAAACTTTTTGTTTGTGTCTACACAGACGCTATATTAGTCGCTAGCCAGAAAAAAGTTTCTATTGAAAACTTTAAATCTGAATTGGCTAAAGAGTTCGAATTAAAAGACTATGGAGTTGCAAAGTTTATTCTAGGCATAGATATTGTCAGAAGTGACAAGAGTTTGAAGTTGTCACAGACTTCATACATTGATAAAATTGTTTACAAATTCGGACAGGAAAATTGTAAAGAAATACATACAACGCCGATGGAGGTGGGTTTAAAGTTACAACCCATGCAGCAGAATATCGATAAGAGCTTTCCGTATAGGGAATTAATAGGTTGCCTAATTTATTTATCTGTAGGTACCAGGCCGGACATTGCCAATGCTGTAGCAAAGATGGGTCAGTACGTAGATAATGCCGATAAAGGTTGTTGGAAAGCAGCAATAAGGATACTGCGGTATTTAAAAAGAACCAGGGAATATGGTCTCATCTATAAAAAGACAGGTAAGTCCTTGATAGGATATTCGGATAGTGATTTTGGAAATTGTCATATAGATCGAAAGAGTTTTTCGGGAAATGTGTTTATATTAGCAGGTGCTGCTATTTCGTGGAAATCGCAGAAGCAAAAGTGCGTTGCAACCTCAACGTGCGAAGCTGAATATGTTAGCTTAGCTTTAAGCATGAAAGAAGCAATTTACCTAAACAGTTTACTAAGTGAGATAGAGTTACATAACTTTAGTAGGGTGACGTTGCATGCGGACAATCAGGGAGCTATTACACTTGCAAAAGATCCAGTTTTTCATGCCCGCAGTAAGCACATTCATATAAAGCATCATTTCTTGAGAGATACTTTGAGGAATAATAAAAGTATCATATTAGAGTACATTTCAACTGATGTGATGCTAGCCGATATTTTAACGAAACCACTGCCAAAACAAAAGTATTATTTATGTGTAAGTGGTTTAGGAATAGGTTAGGATATTTGATGTGCTTATTTTTTTAGTCATGTTTTTTAGTGGTTATTCTTACTTTATCTTACTTTTATTTTAGTTTTATAATAGGTTTAGTTAGTAAAGCTTCTGGAGTACAATTTAAGGAGGTGTGTTAAATAGAAACTATTTAGTTTATAAATTGTACGTAATTTGAAATTGGAAGTTGTTATTCTTTTTATAAATGACACAAGTCTGCTACAAATGTCTGCCGTGTGTGGAATAAACGTTTCCCATGATATGATATTTTAATCTTTTATTCCATTAAAACTCCGCACTCTATAACAAAACATTATAGCATTAATATTTTATATTTAAAATAAAATAAATATAATTTTCTTTAAAACACAACTGGGCCGAAAAAAAATATTTTTCCCTATACAGTAATTTTTTTTTTAAATGATGAATTACTACTTTAATTATAAATTTTATCTTAATCAAATAGATATACATATTAAAAGCAGTAGGTAAGTATTATACTAACTAACGACTTAATATGGAATTATGTTCTGAAATAAATGATACAATAATAAGTGCTCTCGCGCATGAGCGCGTACTCATGGTTGAGTAGTTTTTGTGTTTATATATTGATATATGGATATTTGGTCATTGCAATTTGGCTGACTGAAAAAATATAACATTGTAATAATATATCGAAAATCAGACAGTTATAAATAAATTAAATTTATTTATTTTTCTTTAAAGCGTCTGATAAAAGTTTTGGCTCATGGAAAGCGTCTGATTTTTTATTATATGACTTCAGAGTAGTATTTTACAAAATAATTATCTATAAAAATCATTCACAAAAATTTAAGTTAAGTAACTCTGATTTTTAGTTACCTTTTGTGACTGTTTCTAGCCTACCCTAGGCTGATAAAATTTTCGATTTTCCTAAATATAAACATTAGTGATGGGGAAGGCTTCCCCCGAAGGGGAAGGGACCTCGCCCCTTCACCACACGGTCCTGTAGAGCTCGTCCCAGACTGGACACTCTCCCGCCACTTCTACGGAATGAATTCCCATAAGCCTATACTGCCTTAATAGCTATAAAGCTAAAAAGTTGTAGTAATAATAAGCTAAAAAGTTGTAGTAATAATAAGTTAAAGAAATATATTAAAATTAACAAAATTATTAAAAAGACACAGAAAAAAATTAAATGTAATAAAAACTATTTTTCTAAAACCTATACATCACTAAAAACTTTTCAAAAATTAGAAGAACAAATTAGTGGACATCAGTTATTAATAAATACAAACAAAAACAATTATGAGGCTGAAATACAACATCTACAGTCAGAGATTCTCCGTTTACAGGATTCCTTACATAATATAACATCTAAGTATGAGATTTCTCAAAAGGAAATGGGAGAGTATATTCTGGCAATGAACAGTTTAGTGGACTTATGTAGTGAAAATGAGAGAATGTTCAACTCAATAACAAACAATCTAACACCTGATTGTGAACATAGTCCATTATGCTGTCCACGGTCAGAGGTCTCTAATGAGGCTCCACCATCAGTGGCTCATCCTGTAGTGTTGTCTGAAGGTCTCAGCAGTCCTTCCCTCGCCACACCAAGCTCAAATCAATTGGTAAATAAAACAATTCCAAACAATAAAAATCAAATAGTTATGTACAGCGATGAAATGGGTAAAAATATAAGCCATAGAATACGACATTACCTAAATGATAAAATAATTAATTGCTGCATGCCTGATGCCAGTTATTGTGAAATAATGGAAAAAGTCATAAGTAGTACGTACAGTCCAACTACAACTATTGTAATTTTGATTGGGAGAAGGGGAAATGCAAACAGCTTAAAGATAAAGAAGTATTTTGATATGCTAACCGAGTTAAATGTAAAAAAAATTGTCTTGTTTGCCTTTCCCTACTGTAATGGCCTGTCACAGACCGAAAACAACATTAGATATAAATATAATTTAAAACTGCGAACTTTGACATTATACCTATAATGAAAAATTTGAATGGATTGACTCTAATGCACTCATTAGTCAAAATTATTTTATGACCGAAGATAATTATTATCTTTGTAATTTTTTTAAAGGACAGATAGCAGAATCGCTATCAAATTGTTTATATAAGTCAGCCAAGTGTTTGGCTAACTATACTGCTTCTATTGAGCAGTTACTAAGTAATACACTTATTAATAATGAGCAGAACTTGGATTTGTTCCAAGTTGTTTAAATTACAACTAACGACAATAGAGACAACCTCTAGCAATAATTATTTAAATACCGATTTTGACATTGAGACAACAGAGTTAAACTCTAGCAAAATCTTAAGCCAGGATATAATACCACACCCTTTAAATTGTAGCATCCTAAATAAATCTAATAATAATTGCTTAAAAATAGCTCATCAGAATATACAGGGTGTTTTAAGTAAAGAATTGGAATTGGAGTTGTTCATGAACTGTAGTTACATTGACATCCTTTGTGTTACTGAACACTGGTTAAAATCCCATCAGTTCATGTTCAGCTTCAATAATCACCGGGTTGCCAGCTCGTTCAGCAGAGTTAATATGATACGGGGTGGCTCCCTAATAATTGTTCGTAATAATATTAAATGTAAAGAACGTAATGATATTGTAAGCCTTTCTGTTGAACGAGTTATTGAAATTGCTTGCATTGAGCTTGAGCAGTTCATTGTAATGAGTGTATACAGGCCCCCATGTGCTTCCTATGATATTTTTGAGAAATATATGGAAGAAGTTTTATTAAAGACGTGTAATAGCAACAAGACAGTTGTTGTCTGTGGAGACTTTAATATTAATATCCTTGAAAAATCAGCTGCTGTAAATAAATTTATACACTTATTCAAGTCCTATAATTTGTATGCAAGATTCTTTGAGCCGACTAGAATAACTGCCACAAGTGCTACCTGCATTGACAACATTTTTACAAACTTAAGACCTTCTGACCATTTAATTATAAATGTGTTAGAATCTGATCACTGTGGCCAGTTGGTGACTTTCTCCCAGAACTGCAATGTCAGAGCTCAAAGAAAACTTGTGACTTTTGTTCCTATAAACAAAAGCCGCCTAGGACAATTTAAAAATAACCTAATGGAAAAGCTACCAAACTTACCATATCATAGTAACCCAGACCAAGCATATAAATTGTTATTTAACCTAATCAATTGTGAATTTATGAAGATTTTCACAAAAAAAACATTGCCTGTTAGTGACCGTGTTATGTTTAGTGACTGGGCAACCCCAGGTATTTATAAAAGTAGGCAAAAATTATTTCAGTTGTATGATGAGAAAACGTATAACCACAATGTTAGTTTTACTGAATATGTCAAAAATTATTCAAAAATTTTCAAAAGAGCCTGTTCCTCAGCTAAAGCTTTACATATTAAAAATAAAATAAAATCTGCAGGAAATAAAATTAAAACTACTTGGAATATTATTAATTCTAAAACTGGAAGAACCACAGTACAAAACCGTGACTTCCATTTAAGAATTAATGATGAAGATGTTAAGGCAGACATGGAGGTGGCTACAGAGTTTGAGAACTTCTTCACTAATATTCCCTTGTTAACAACTAAGGATTTGCCGTCTTCCTCCATTTCTGCTTACTCAATTCTCACTGAATGTGTACCGGAATGTAACATACACTTCGAATTTAAAACTGTTATTGCCAAAGACATTATAGAATCTTTTAAAGACCTCGATATAAAAAAAACCGCTGACCTTTGGGGATTGTCTGTGTTTACCTTGTCCTCAATAATTGATATTATATCACCTTTTTTAGCTATTGTTTTTAACTCTTGTGTCACATCCGGTGTATTTCCTGACTTGATGAAACTTAGCAAAGTGATTCCATTATTCAAATCTGGTAGTACAACTGATCCTACAAATTTTCGGCCCATTTCCATATTACCAAATTTGAGTAAAATTTTTGAAAAATTAATCTTAAAACAAATGTTAAGACATTTTGATACACATAATCTGTTTCACCTGAAACAGTATGGTTTTACTAAGGGTCGTTCAACTACGGATGCGGGCGTGGAATTACTGAAAAGCATATTCGAGGCTTGGGAGGAGTCGCAAGATGCTCTTGGTATTTTTTGTGATTTATCCAAAGCCTTCGACTGCGTACACCATGACACACTCATCAGAAAATTGTACCACTACGGTATGAGGGACAGAGCTCTCGACCTTCTGACTTCTTACCTGAGTAATAGAATTCAGAGGGTTGATGTTAATGGTAAGAGATCGGATGGATCTGCGGTTACTATGGGTGTTCCGCAGGGTTCAATTCTAGGTCCTTTTTTGTTTTTAATCTATATTAACGACCTACCATTCCACGTAAGAGACAATCATAAAATAGTGTTATTCGCAGATGACACTTCACTCGTTTTTAAAATTAAACGTCAATTAATAAATTATAACGAAATTAACAATGCGCTCTCTAAAGTTGTTCATTGGTTTAATGTAAATAATCTTCTCTTAAATGAAAAAAAGACTAAACTAATTAAATTTTCTACGCCAAATGTTAGGCAGCTGAGTACCAATGTTCAACTAAATGGAATAGAGTTGAGCCCTGCTGAATCGACAGTTTTTCTTGGACTAACTATTGACGCCAAGTTACAGTGGGGTCCACACATTGAAAGATTGTCTGGTAGGCTTAGTTCAGCAGCATACGCTGTGAAAAAAATTCGACAGATAACTGATGTGGATACAGCCAGAATTGTTTACTTCAGTTATTTTCATAGTCTTATGTCATATGGAATTCTTCTCTGGGGAACCTGTGCGGACATCGATACCATCTTTATTTTACAGAAAAGGGCTGTTCGAGCCATTTACAACCTTGGTCCTAAGGATTCTCTTAGAGAAAAGTTCAAAGAAGTGAACATTCTGACTGTAGCTTCACAGTATATATTTGAAAACCAAATGTATGTACAAAAAAATATATCGGGCTTTAAGAAAATTTCCGATATTCATAGTGTAAATACCAGGAACAAACACAATCTTGCTGTACATCACACTCGCCTCCACAGAGTAGGCAACTCGTTCATGGGTCAATGTATACGCTTTTACAATAAACTTCCTATTGATATTCGAAATTTACCAATCAAAAGATATAAAAACTGTATTAAAACAAAACTCTATAAAAAAGGGTACTATAAAATATCAGATTATTTAGAAGACAAAAAAGCTTGGGATTGAACTGCTCGCTCTGCTAAGCACTGTTTAGCCAACTTTAATATATATATTTATTTTGTTAATAAAACATACCATATTGTAAGTGTACAAGTCATCTAGAATGCACATAATGACTATTCGGCGGGCGACTTGTAAGCCCATGATTTTACAAGCAGTAATGTGGTATCGGTTTGTGGAGCTCCTTTAGATTAAAGTTGAGCTCACGATGCTTTTTGAGACAGGTTTACCCAAACTATTACTGGCACTTTCCTCAAAAGGCTAGCCCGAATGTTATTCTGCATGGTTTGTTGCACAAAGATTTAAAATTGTCTGGACTTTAAAAGAGACGATAATCCCTGAGTTTGTTTCGGCGTTTCTTCTCAGAGGTAGTCCAGTTAGGAAACGCCGGCTCCAACTAGCTTATAAAAAATATGACATGTAAAAGTGATTTTAAAATCCTACTTGCATAATAAACGATTTCATTTCATTTCATTTCATTTCATTTCCTTGTCCCGACTTAGAAAGTTAGGGGGCAAGGAGGGGACGGCTGGCTCTTGTCTTTAGTTTGTTTCGCATTAAATAGAGGATTTATGCTTTCCTAAGTGGCGGACCATGTGAAGGGTCTTTTGAACAAAAAATAAAATATTTTGTTATTATTGAATAAGGAAACGTGGCTAACCATCACACTTTCTCACCTCAAAAGAGAGTACTGAGAACCGAAAGTTATATGCTTTAGAAAATAAGTTGTGTCTTCTACGACTCTGGGATCTCGGGAAAAAAAAATGTGTAAATAACTTTTATAAACAACAGTACATAGTGCTCACATTGTATGCTATGTGAATTTATATAAAACAAACACTGTGACTCGATACAGTACTATTATTTTTGTAGTTTACAATCTTTAGCAACTTCAACATTAGTTCCAAATGCTAATCAATTAAACAGTTGTGGAGCAGAACCACCTGTCAGCCAAGCATTTTAATCATAATCCCCTAATTTATAATAACGTTTGACATCCTTTATTTAATTAGGTATTTAAAAAAAAGCAATAAATTACGTTGAACTTAAATTGGTTTTTTTGGGAACCTAAACTTAAATGTTAACATAATTATATTATACATGCACGTACAAAATTAATGTCTATCATCATCTCCTAGCCTTTATCCAAATATGTTAGTGTCTTCAAGTCTAACCGGAGAGGCGGGTGACTTAACCGCTGGGCCATCATGACCTTGAATAATACTTGCATTACCAATCTAAATTACAAACAAACTGCAAAATGTATAAAATTATGTTACCCGCTGCTATCAAAGTTGTCACATAGCTCGATAGATGGCGTTGGGATCGAATTAGATCACGCTATGGTTTCGTTACCACGGATCATATATATATAGAATTAATATCGTGATATTACAGGAAAATATGCAGGTTAAGAAACTTGCAGAATTATCGTTATTTTTGAATGATTGGACCCTTTGGTTCGATCTTTGTATCTGACTCTGAATGAGAGGTATAAATAAAAATTAACTTAAATTAAAACTGAAACAAACATGCCCTGTGGTTTAGAATTCTGGTAAGTAGTACTGAATAACTACACAATAGGCGAGACGACAAAAAAAAAAGTTATTAGTCCGTCAGATAGATTATCAAAAAATTTTGGACACGTATTTTTTTTTTTCTCGTAAACGAAGAATAACGACGACACAGTGCGTTAAAGTTGCGCGAGACGTCACAATAAGATACAATTTTTGCAGGATGGTGACGTCAAAACTCCAGAATTTTGTTGCTCTTTATATTTTTTAATTAATTTGATCAAGCAAAAAATAAGTGTCCCGTATTTTCGGCCGGTCTATCAGACGGACTAAACAGAATGCCATTTTTTTAATGCTCTCGTCATCCCTATTGAACATGAAATAGTTTTACTGGGCTTGTTTCTTTCGCTTCAGTTTTTATTTAAGTTAATTTTTTTACGTATTTTTTCAAATTAGTTTTCACGCAGTCGGGTTTTTTGATTTTAATAATTTTTATTTTTCTTAATAGGTACTTTTTAGTTACGGTTCATTGACTTCGTTATAAGATGGTAAACGCAATCTAGTCATTTCATTGAGGGAGTTAATATCGTTGGGATTATTAGGTAACTTACGGTGGTTTAAACTACTGACGATGAGTCCCTCTAGAGACCTAACTCGGCTCAAAGCTACATAATTATGCTTGCCTTTAGCAAAAATGCGTGAACTTAAATCAACCACAGCTCGGTCCAAAGTAGTTCTTTGGAGCATGTGTACAGTTACACGCCAGCACAATATCATAATGGCAACATTTTTAATAGCAATCAAAATAAAATATTTCAAATTTACGCACGTACTAAAGTCAGTTTACTATTCTCTCTTGGTGAGCTTAAATCAGCTGTAGTGTATGAAAACCTAAATCCATAACAAAGAATTCAATTAGTAGACGATTCACAAACGTGCATCAAATGGAAAACGCCATGAGCTTAATAGTAATTTATTTATTACTCGGCGACTTAGATATGAATAAAAGTTATTACTTTTACCAAAAATATTTGTTCTTTATACTTTTTCATGTTTTGTTTGTATTGTCCCTCCTTTGCGTCGCGCAGTCAGGTAAAAAGGAAATTGTTCAAGCATGTAGGATTAATGATTGTGATTGGTTTTCATCCTGACAATTAAAAATCGATCTTTGTATTACGAATTGAAAATCTTTTTTTATAAATGAGATAGATTTTAAATCTTTTTCTTGCAAAGTTACGTGTTATAGAAAAAATATTCAAACACAACAATGGCATTATTCATCATTCATTCTCCCTTAAATATCCCTAAAATTTTAAACCAACACACGTGTTTCGAGACACAATATAAAGACAATAGTAGCCCGTCAGCCGGCTGTCGCTTGGTCGTTGTAATTAAAAGACTGCCACACTAACAACGTAATATAAATGCGAGCTTAGTAGCGATCTTAACGCGGTCAGATTCAACAGCAGCATTTTTCCCTTGTCAAAGAGAGGGGTCACATCCATACAAATAGGTACTACAAGTCTACAACCGTCTGACCGCGCCCGATTATCCGCTGTGTGACCAAGCACAGCACAGCACCATTAACGAATAACCTCAAAGCTGAGGCATTTTAGCGCGCGTCAGTGGTAACCAATGAACGCATCGGTACATAGATCGTATTCGAGCCAGCCAGCACTAAACAGTGCGAAGTGACATAAACTGCATTGCGGCTTGCGAGTGCATATTTGTGGGGAGAAAGCGCCAACACGACCATTAGTGCACGCGTCATTCGCTGCCAGTGTTTGTGTTCTCATTGAATTACTGTTTACATTCCGTTTAGCGAAATGTAGGTAAGAGTTGGTTTGGTAATGTCGTGTTTGCTGTTTGCTAAGTCTTGAACAGCGTGAAGAATAGGTAGCTGTATTTTGTTACGTTAATGTTTGTTTACAGAGGAAATAGTTTGTGAAATTTTGGTTGGAAGTCAAAATACTAAGTTGTGTTGAAAACTTTGTGTGTTGTATGACGTCTAAACATATCATATTTTTTTATGTGAATAATAGTCACTGTTTATGGTAAAACACGCAAGAAACGGTTCACACTTCTATCGATTCATTGAACGTGTTGGTATTTACTCCGACATTTCATAATCATTAGGGTACTAAAAAGATAATGTTTAAAACTTGTATATGTGGTAATAGTTTGGGTAAGAATCCACAATATTTTTGTAAGTTTATTCCTTACGAAAACTGTAAATTTTTATTTTCCACGAATAAAAAGTTATTCTGGTGTAAAGTGTGGCGAAATAGGCTCTTACCGGTAATTTTTGACAGATTATCTCTTAGGTGCAAAAATTCAAAACAATAAAATCATGAAGAGTTTTCTTTTTGAGAAGTTATAATGTTTTAAACAAAACGATCTACTTCATGAACACCATAATTTATTTGTCGCAAGAATTTTCAACATATCACTAATACCTTTGAAATAGCAACACAAAAAAGATGTTCACCGTCAAATAAAATAATTAGTAGGAGGATATAAATCATGTTATCTCCGTGTGGGCCACGACAGCCAATAAGCGTTTTACGCGAATTACGCCAAGATAAATTGCTTGGCCTGACATTAATGCGAAGTTTCTTAAGCTGTGCCTACACGAGCGATTTTTCTGACAGTTATTGGCCAGTACTCCGTTATAGATAGAGAGAGCTGATAAATTGGTGTTGTTTAGTTTCTTTATGATGTAGTTATTATATTGGAAATATTACCTTCAATCCATCAATCTGTAAATGGTAAACTGACCGACTGTTGATATATCAACGCACAGCCTAAACCGCTGTTCCAAGAGACGTGAAACTTGCAGGGTGTGTTCTTCGAAAAGAGTAGGTAACCACTAAGAAAGGATTTTTTGGAAATTCCAAAAAATCCTAAAGGGGTAAAATGAGGATGAAAGTTTCCACATTCTCGCGGAAAAATTCCCGGGCGAAAGTTAGTTTTTTAAATAATATGTTTTGTAGCAAGTTTACTACTTATCTTTATCGTGAGCCTGCAAATACTGGCTACACGTATTCAGTTGTTGCCAGCTGTCATTCGGTGATCTTCACTCCATCTGGCCGGAGGGCGTCCCAAACTAAGCTTGCCTAAACGCGATCTCAACGACTGTCGGTTTGCTACAGATATGGACAGCTTATTGACACTAACTGACAATGCCACAGGTACTAATTAATATTATACACCGTGATATGTAAGACGAGGGACATATTATTATTAAAGGAGTCTATTCAGGACTGTATTACGGAATACCGAAGTTTGAAAAATCGATGTACGGTATTCATAAAGTTCATAACTGCGAATTACGTGAGTTAGAAAGTACGGTAATTCGAAGTATGTGACTTCGAATGTTCATAATTGCGGAGTACGGAATCTCGAAAGTACATTTTCATTATATCGGATTACTGAATCCCGAATGTTCATCACCGCCAAGAACAGGACTTCGAAAATTTAATACAGCGAATTACTGAATTTAGAATGTTCATCATTGCGAAGTACGGGACTTCGTAAGCTTTCTTGCTGTACTCGTGTTAATATTGTTCTTGTAATATATCTTCTTTCAAACATGATGAAAAATAAGGCTTCAATATCCATTACATAGTAGTTTTATATTGTTTTTTTTTTCTCAAGTTGACTAAAATAGTTCATCTAAATCTCTCTTAGTATTGCATTAAGTCGACAAAAAGATTTTATTTAAAACATACTGTTCACCGCAAACTGTATGCGTAAAGTTAAAAACATAGGTATATCGTTCAATAAAAGCTTGCAAAACTTCACTTTCAACAAGGGTCTACTGTAAATGCGGTCTAAAATGCTTTGATCTCAAAACGTCAAAATGCTTTTCTAATGCTCGTCAAAATCTTCTTCTTTTTGCACTTAAATCCACAAAAATATGTCATTAATTTTCAATTTTACCCTCAAGCATTTGGCTAGGGCTAGGTCGCTTGGGAAAATTTTCCAGTTTTAAGTGGCTTTTCTGTACAGATACAGCCCACAATAGAGCGACAAAAGTTGCCCGTGTAAACCCACCTTTGAGAAAATAAATTACGTAGGTACCTACCTGTTTCATCCCGTCGATGAGACGACGTTGTCCGCAATAGGTTTTTTAGGTGCGACAACCAAGACAACTTTGTCACTGTCCGCTCCACGTGACAATTGGTAACAAGGTAAAATATGTGTTCCACAAACGCAAAATAAATTGCTAAACTGGAATTCTGGACCGTTTGACAGCTTTTACAAGAATTGGAAAAGGGACCGCTATTTTAGAATTTGGAACGGTTTAACTTCGGTTCTGTTTAAGTTTGTTATCTTTTAAATGAATTTTGATACGAAGAATGTCTGTTTCGGGATGGGATTTTCTTTGCAAGTTAAATTGTAAGTATAAAACGCTGAAGGAATTATTTGTTTAAGTAGATGTGGTAACTTCCTTGTATTCTATTATGAGGTAATTTTTCCTGTATAAAATATAGAAACCATATACAGTATTTACGTGGTCTATAGGTATTGTTTTAGGGCCTTGTTGTTTGATATTATGTATATTTTGGTAAATGTTGGGAGAATTTTCCAAAATAAATAAGATATAAAACAATAAAAGATTGCGTCTTTATGAAATGTAAATATCTTTTCAAGTCTGTTGTGCATAACAATGATATCGGTGAAGGAACACATAGTGACAAAATCTGATTATATCTTCTATAAAAAATAAAATATAAACGAATTGAGGGATTTACTGATTGGTAATATTATTATATCAACGTACAGCGCAAACCGGTGGTCCTAGAAACATGCTTGGGTGGTATATTTTTTGTGAAGAGTAAGTATATCCATCTAGAAAGAATTTTAATTTTTTTCCTGGGACATCTTACACACGGCCATCTGATCCCAAGCTAAGCCGAGTTTGTGTTATGGTAATCAGACAACTGATATATATACTTATACTAGGTGAATTTTTAGTCCGGTACCACCCGCTAGGAGATGATTCTACCCATGAAAACAAACAACTTTTATTATGAACCCAACTCAGAAATCTCGAAAAAAATATCAGCTGTTTCATATATTACGGTCGGAGGGCATTGACCTTTTGTTAGGAACAGCTGATATTTTTTTCGCGATTTCAGAGTTGGTTCCATAATAAAAGTTGTTTGTTTTCCAAGGTAGAATCATCTCCTAGCGGGTGGTACGGGACTAAAAATTCACCTAGTATATTTTTTAAATACATACATATTATAGATAATAACACCCAGACAGAGAACAAACAATTATGCTCATCACACAAAGTTTGTCCTGGGTGGGAATCAAACCCACGACCTCTGGCTTAGCAGTCACGTTCACTGAACACTAGACCAACAGGCCCGTCTAAATTTCAATTTCATCCCTAAAAGGGTAAAAGAGGGTTTAAAAATTTCAACAGTCATGCGCGTATATAGTCGCAGACGAAAGCTAGTAATTAATATAATACGTCTGAAATCATCAATCCTCTTAGAGCAAGCGAGCTGATTTATGCTCGTGCATTTTTTGTACAAAAATGATAGATAGATAGATAAACCATTTATTTGGTGCAAAAGTTTAACACAAAAACACAGAAAACATAAAGTAAACAAAAAAAAAAACAGAACAACGTTACAAATTAAAGTGACCTACCAAGCAGTACGTGTCTCAAGTTTGCACCAAATGGGTGTCCAGCTCAGCATATGTCAGGTATATATGCTAAGCATATACCTGACGCTGGTATTCTGCTGGAACCAGGTCCTTAACGCCAAGGATGGCTCTAAAAACGTTTCACTATTTTTTTTTCATATTTTTATGTTTTCTTACCTTCTCAGCTAAAAAACTTTTCCTGGAATTCTGTTATTAGAAGCGACAGGTAGATTTAAGAACACTTTAAAGGAAACTTTCCTTATTGTAAAGAGCTTTTTACTGGAATAATCCCAAATACGGATCTACCATGAGCCTGATACCTCGTCAAAGCCATTTTGTCAACGACATTTCTCAATCTTTTCGTTTCTAATTATCCTAGATGTCTTACTAAAAATAAATACTTAATAGGCCTTGCGACGACCAAGCGACAGCCGGCTGTCGGGCTGCTATTGTCTTTCTATCGTGTCGTAGAATCACGTGTGTTCGAAGGATTAAAGTTTTATACACACTAGATAAGGGGTGTCGTGATGGCCCAGTGGATAAGGCGCCCGCGTCTTGTGTAAGAGGTTGCGGGTGCGAATCCGGGCAAGTACCAATGTGACCTTTTAAATTCATATGTTCTTTCTAAAGTTTATCTTAGACATCACTGACATCCCGTGCCTCGGAAAGCACGTTAAGCCGTAGGTCCCGGTTGTCATTCGTAGAACTTTGACAGTCGTTACGGGTATTCAGAAACCAGAAAGTCTGACCAGTCGAACCAAAGGTCCGAACCAAGGAACCGGTCGTATCGCCAAGTTACTGGGTTGTGGAGGTCTGATAGGCAGTCGCTTCACGTAAAACACTGGCATCTAGCTGAATCCGGTTCGGCAGGAAGCCGACCCCAACATAGTTGGGACAAAGGCTAGGGAGATGATGCGGATGAAGCTTTTTCAATTACTAAGCCGTTTTATCTGCCTTAAGCCATGTAAGCCAGTATTGTGACCATATAGCAAAAACATGAAATTAATAAATATATGGGACAGCTCACACACGGCCATCTTATCCCAAACAAAGTAGAACTTGTACTATGGTAAATGAAAAAAATACTTAAAAAAATATTATTACATATATATTAATGTAAATGACACTCAGTCACAAAAAATACAGTCATGCTCGCCACACCAAATTTTTGGGTAGGAATCTTACACTCAGACACAGAAAGTTTTTGGGTAGGCATCTAACCCACGATATCGACTTAGCAGTCAGGGTCACTAACCATTGGACCAATAGGGACGTCAATGTATTTTGTGGAAACGGTAAAAGAAACTGCATCTTGGGATCTTGTTAATTAGCACGGTATTAATAGTATCTTTATTATTAGCTTTTAATCGCAACTTTGAGCTATTTACTGCTCTCTTTTATCAGTGGTAAATGTTAAAAATTGGATATTATTCCTTAAAAATAGGATTTTTATACGTGTAATTATGATTGAAGATTATTTTTGATTGCTTTTAAACCATCTTAGAAGTACTATCATAATTATTTCACTATCTCATCAAAAGAAAAGGTCTTACTTTTTAAGATTTTCTGGCAACTCGTTGCTAAGGAATCTATTTGAAGTAAAGAAAAACGATTATAATAACCGACCTCCCCAAATCTTAGGGCGTCGTTACACCAGCCTTTTCAAAACTTCTTGTCGTTCGTCATTCAGTTAATAAACTGAGAATTTTCCTTGTAGCAGTGTGAAAGCTGCTTAAATGCGAAATTGTCGTATATCAGTCTTATATTGGTGTTCCCTTTCTTCTATTGGATATAAACAGGAATTATCATCAATACCCGTTGAGACAATAGTAAACGACTCTTTATGGGTAGCTCAGAGCTGCGTTCAGAATCCAATTTCTTAGCAAAAGGGCAATTGTCTATTTTGTTTATGTGGACTTGATAATGCGGTGTAATATTTCTAGCTGTCTCATATTTTTATATTGTTCTGTACAATGGAAAAACTTATTGAATTTGCTGATATTTTTCTGAAAATAAAGAACAGAGTACTCTTTTTTATATTAGCTTATGAATAAAATAGAATTTGCAGGTCAAGAGCCTTAGCAATTGTTTAAAAAATTTAAACTTTTAAACATTTATTTGTATTCTGGTATTCGTTTGGATTTTTGCCAGTTTATGACTTTTAGACACACTTTTACGATTTTTAACCTCACATTTGAAAATAAATAATACCAAAATACACACATCAAAAGTGTCTAGGGATATTTTAATTAAACCTTAATTACTAAAATTCTATTAACTTTTTGTTAAGACACCTACACTTTAAAATAAACCTTGTTTAATTGCCTATCTAATCTGATATTAAACTTTTAGATAAAGTTAAATTAAAAAAAAAACTTAGAAGAAGAGGAAAAACTCAACAAAATTTCAATTTAACTTTATTTTTGAAATTTCAAAACCTAAACAACAAAACCTTTTTTTTTTTTAATAAAAATTGTTGAAAACTTAAAATTAATAATTCGTGGATCCACCTAAGACTCTCCTGACACATCTGGAGCGGTTCTGAATACTCAAAACAAGGGTGTCAATATCCTGTTGTGGAGTCCCAAATCCTGCTAAGATGCAAGAAAAGCTGGTTTTGATGCACAATATCAACAGGGAAATTCCTACGAGCTCTTCTCTGAAGCATATTCCAGGCATGCTCAATAGGATTTAAGTCAGGGGATTGTGCAGGCCGGTCTAAAGCTTGGATAACATGCTGTTGTAACCAACTTGTAACGATACGCGCCGTATGTGGACGGGCATTGTCGTGCATTAGCTGGAAATTTTGTCCCATTTGCTGATTGTGGGGCAAGATTACAGGCTCTAGCACCTCATCTCGGTATTTTCGAGCAGTCATATTGCCTTGTATCCAAACGAGGTCCGTTCTACCGCCGAGACGAATTCCTGCCCAAACCATAATCGTTCCACCTTAATATGCATGAACTTGTTGTGGGTGCTGCAGTCGATTCCAACGTCCAGGTTTTCTCCAAACGCGTACTCTTCGCGAATCAGGATGAAATCCAAACCTAGATTCATCAGTGAAAAGCACAAGTGACCATTGAGAATGGTTCCAGTTTTCGTGTGCAATAGCCCATTGTAATCTTCTTCCTCGATTACCCCTCCTTAGTGCTGATACCCAAAATGGCCTACGAGCACGTAGATTGACTTCATGCAGTCGCCTTCTCAAAGTTTGACCGCTTACCAGCAAACCATACTCTCTCTGTAGCCTTTGAACCAATTGCATCGCCGCTGCATTTAGTTGACTTCGTGCAGCATTTACTATGAATCGGTCCTGTACATGTGTTGTAATGCATTGAGGTCCTCGGTGCCGTTCCACCACTTCCTCCGTGACACGATAACATGACCAAAGCCTGGATACAACGCTCTGACTGGACTTCATGGCTTCAGAAACGGCAATTATGGGACAGTATTCCACAACAGGATATTGACACCCTTGTTTTGAGTATGCAGAACCGCTGCAGATGTGTCAGGAGAGTCTTAGGTAGATCCACGTAATATTAATTTTAAGTTTTCAAGAATTTTTATAAAAAAAATTGTTTTTTTGTTTAAGTTTTGATGTTTCAAAAATAAAGTTAAGATTGAAATTTTGTTTGAGTTTTTCCTCTTCTTCTAAGTTTTTTTAAAATTTAACTTTATCTAAAAGTTTATTATCAGATTAAATAGTTTATTAAACAAGGTTTATTTTAATGTGTACATGTTTTAACAAAAAGTTAATAGAATTTTAGTAATTTAGGTTTAATTGAAATATCCCTAGACACTTTTGATGTGTGTACTATTATTCCATTTCAAAGCGAAGGTCTCTTGCTCAAGGTTCTAAAGTAAAGCACCTTGAGCAAGCGTGGTGGTCAATGTAACGATTTTGACCGCCACGCTTGCTCTCTGTTGATTGCTTTTACTTTTTAAATTGATATGCCAATCTAAACTAATAAATAAACACAGGGAGATTTATTGTGCAACATAAACTGCAAACGAGCCAAACAATGAATACGGGCTCTCAGTTAGAACCACCTGTCACGTTTGGCTAGAGTCGCGCCAACTAGATATATTGAGAGGCCTAGTTTTACCGCAGTTACTGATAATATTTATTTTAGCTTCAGAAAATGTTGTTTGCTGATACTCAAACTAACGTAGTTTATTTGTAGTTTAATAGTTTTCTGTAAAGGAAATAGTGATGATTCGGTGTGGGCCTTTTAGTAAGTGACGGAAGCAAAATATATTTTTAATGGTGTGACAGAAATATCAATGCTTATTGCATTGAAATTTCTCTCTGGTCTTTAGTATCTAGTTGAGTACCTAGTGGTCAAAATTATTACAAACCCAAATGTTTTTATACGATTTAGAAAAAAATAACAGTGGCACAAGGTCGTACGGATCCCAGTCCAATCTCAATGCACACGTTTGTTTTTTTTGTATTATTAAAGATTCTTTATTCTCAATAAAAAAGTATTGACATTATAAAATTGTCTTTCAATTGTGTTCCGAATCACGGGTGTTCAATTAATTTACACTTGTGTCTGTAAGTTCATACTGATGCGAGATTAAACGATTACATATACTGAAAAATATAGGGGTTTTTTAACACCTCGAAGCACATATTTCTAGTCTTCTTGAACATTACTCTGAGGTAATTCTTATACTGGCAATATTGATTTGTCTGTTTGAGAAAGATATGGGTCAACGGAAAATGCGGAGTTGCTTTTGTCAGACCGATATATTGAGAGTCGGTGTACGCTACGGTTCTCGAAATCAGCTGAAGCATTCGTGCGTTGAAGGTATATTTTGAAAATAACTTTATTGAATCTGTGTTAGAATCTCAGACTTGGTATCAGCGCTTGTTTTTCAGTTGTCATAGAAAATAGGTTATTTCGTCTGCAAGTTTTTTTTATGATTGCTACGTTACTCGTTTGCAAATTGTATTTCTGTCGCAGTCATCTGGTTGAATCAGCTATTTGATTGTATGTTTAGCGCGTTCATTGAATGGCAACATTTAATTGAATGACTAGGCCGAAAGCTGATTGAACAAGCGTCACATAACGTCCAACTAGATAGCTGATTGTAGCATAGCCCTTTGAATAAAACGGACGCAAAATCAGTCAGGTGAATGTATTTTAGTTCATTTTTTTTCCACCGCTGCGTTAGTAGTCACCAAAACAAATATGTCGTAAAATAGCTCGCGCAGATAGCACTTCCTTGATTTTATTTCGATTAAATTTACTTTAAAGTAACTTATTCTTAATAAAATAGTGTGACAGCATGGATTTACCTATTAATACGTCGCCACCGGCGACTTTTAAAGTTTTTTTTTAAATTAAAATCATAATAAAGTGTGTCATGTCATGTCCTCATTTTTGTTATGTAAAGGAAGTTAAGTTTTTAAGTTGCGAACTTATGGTCACTCTAAACAAACATTACAAAGTCGACTATATCCCATTTAACGACAATGCTAAATGACGTTCAGTCAAGTCTTGAACGTTACATTAAACAACTTGACGAGTTGTCGTTTAGTCATTCAATTAAATGCCGTCATTCAATAAACGCGCTAGCCATACAATTAAATAGCTGATTTAACCAGATGACTGCGACATTTCTATTGTGTATCAATTTGAATGGTTTTTTATTTAAAAGAGTATACCGTTAAAGTTGTCTCATGTATTTTGTTGAGATCTAAAAAAGTCCTTCGGAGATAGTAAATTGAACACCTCAAAAAATTTGTATTGCGATTTGGTAGCATTTTTGGACACTAAACCACTAAATGTGGAGAAACAAAATATGCAGTTTACAAAAAGTCTAAGTTAGTGGTCATGTACTCATCAACAAAGGAGACCACCAAATATAACTTAGACTTTAAAAAGTGAAGTAGATATCACTCGCGATAATAGATTTCTATAAATAAGAACAAGCAAGAAACTCAATGACAGTATTTTATCTAGAAAAAATGTCTTGCTTGCTGCTAGAATATGTATCAATCAAATTAGGATGTTCTAATGTTGTACTCCTCCAAAAAGCGCAGTAACGCTTCTTTTTTAGGGTTCCGTACCTCAAAAGGTAAAAACGGAACCCTTATAGGATCACTTTGTTGTCCGTCTGTCCGTCCGTCCGTCCGGCTGTCAAGACCCCTTTTCTCAGAAAGGCGTCGAGATATCAAGCTGATATTAATACCACATACTCGGGTCTGCTATCTCTTAAAGCAGTGAAAAAATCAAGTTTTTAAATCAACGCAATTAAAAGATACGGCGGTTTACATTGCAAATTTGGACATTTGCAAGGAAATCAAAACCTATAGGGTACTTCCCATTGACCTAGAATCATGAAATTTGGCAAAAAGCAAGGTCATGTAACACAAGTAAAGGGAAAACTCCCAAAACCGTAAATTTGTAGTTAGTTGACTTCAGGCGTCCGTCTGTCCGTCTGTCTGTCAAGAACCTTTTTCTCAGAAACGCGTCAAGATATCAAGCTGAAATTAATATCACATACTCAAGTCTGCTATCTCTCAAAGCAGTGAAAAAATCAAGTTTCTAAATCAACGCAATAAAAAGATACGACGGTTTATATTGCATATTTAGACATTTTCAAGGGAATCAAAACTCAAAACCTATAGGCTACTTCCCATTGACCTAGAATTGTGAAATTTGCCAAGAAGCAAGGTCGTGTAGCACAAGTAAAGGGTAAACTCTGAAAACCGTAAATTTGTAGTTAGTTCACATCAGGCGTCTGTCTGTCCGTCTGTCTGTCAAGAACCTTTTTCTCAGGAACGCGTTGAGATATCAAACTGAAATTAATATCACATACTCAGGTCTGCTATCTCTTAAAGCAGTGAAAAAATCAAGTTTCTAAATCAACGCAATAAAAAGATACGGCGGTTTATATTGCATATTTAGACATTTTCAAGGGAATCAAAACTCAAAACCTATAGGGTACTTCCCATTGACCTAGAATCGTGAAATTTGGCAAGAAGCAAGGTCATGTAGCACAAGTAACTCCGAAAACCGTAAATTTGTAGTTATTTCACTAAAAAACAAATTAGCGGAACCCTCGTTGCGCGAGTAGAACTCGCACTTGACCGGTTTTTTTTTTTAATAAGGAAAAATTTATTTCCAACTTTAACATACCTAAAGAAAAAAAATTAAGGTCGCCATATTATTATACTATTTCAAGCCGTAACCTGCAAACTATGTAGTTATGCATATCGCCTCTTTGCGAGAATACTGTAACATCTCAAAAAAGGCAATTTTACAGGACGCGTATTTTAAACTTTCGAAATGTTATAAAATCTAAAATAATAGAGCTAAAGCAACAAAACCTTCTAGTGATTTATAATTTAACTATTAATTCATCTAAAACTATAGTAATTGTTGCGCTATTGGCTATTTTTCGGTATAAATTAACAGGATTAAAAAAAAAGGGATATTTTGTCACACTATTACTGAAAAAGTTTTCAAGGATCGATGTGACATATGAACTTGTCACATTGTTGATAATATATTTTTTTGTGTTGTGTTAGGTTATATGATAAAAACACATTTTAGAAATAAAAATGTTTATTAAATCAATGAAAAATTTGTAGGAAAAGAAAATCAAGCATAAACATTAGTCATTATAACGTAGGTAGGATATGCAGTTACCTACTTAAATACAGTAATTTAACAGTTAACAATCAACAAAGTTAACAAAATGAAACTATAGCTATCAGTTCTTAATTAAAAGTATACTGTTATTACTAAATTTGTTATTATTATTTTAGATCTAGCTAACCAATCAGTCTCTTCGTAACATTAGTCAAACTTCAAACTTCAAAACTATTTTATTCAAATAAACCAATTACAGGTACTTTTGAATCGTCAAGGTGTCAGTCTGTCAAAAAAAATGAAGCTAGTGGCTCGTTCCAAAAAGTAGGTCCCATGGAGAAGAGCGAGCAAGAAACTCCATGGACACTCTTTTAAAATCAATATATTACAATAATTTGGTTACATCATTCATTGTTGTATCTAAGGTACTATGTGAGAACAACGTAACAAGTCGGACATGTTAGAAATATTAAAATAAACAAAACAAATTTTAAAATAACTGTGGCAGCTAAGAGATGACCAGTCTCAGCGGACAGCGCCCGTTCACGGACATGACGTATGGATTGGCACCAAATAGCTCAACCATTTTGAAGGGAACCAAATGATCCAACACACACGCCACTGTCAGTGAGACATTTGAGTGAGCATGACAAACTCCCAGCTGCCAGAGTATATTCAGTCAATGATAGACAGAAGAAATGTAAAGAACATAGTGCTCACATTGTATGCTATGTGAATTTATATAAAACAAACACTTTGACTCGATACAATACTATTATTTTTGTAGTTTTACAATCAGATATCGTCGAATACTAATCAATTACACGGTTGTGGAGCTAGACCAGCATCCAGCCAAGCATTTTTGTCAGCGATATAATCGCTCAATTTATAATATGCCTGGCTACATAGTGTGCGTTTCATTTTACTTTTAAATTTAGTTTCATTCAGCGATAGAATGTGAGGAGGTATTTTATTATAGCACTTTAAACAGAACCCCATGAAAGATGAGTCTACTTTAGCTAGCCTAAAGCCTGGTTGAACCAATTCGTCCCTATTTCTAGTATTATAATTATGCCTTTGCCCTCTTTTACCAAAAAGATTCAGATTTTTTCTTGCATACATGATGTTTTCATAGATAAATTGACAGGGTACGACGATGATTTGACGATGTTTTGAGTCATCGTTACTTTTGTCTAAAAGAAATATAAATAATAATAACTTAAACAATAGAAAAACTTTATGAAACATAAGTACCTAATAGTTTAAATTTTTGTTTTAAATTCTTAATTTAAAACAAAAATTTAAACTAAAATCGAGGTGTTTACATAATTATCTGTAGAAAACACACTAAGACTCCTTATAATGTTGCTCAATTTGTTTCTTCTCAGCCGATGGACGTCCACTGCTGGGCATAGGCCTCATGTATGGATTTCCAATATTGGAAATCCAATTTGTTTAAAATCTATGAAAATGTAAGCACCTAAGTTCGTTTCGTATTAATAGGTACTCATTTTAAATAACTACATGACAACAGGCTCGCCCCTTGTTACATGGGACCGAACATAGGTGGCATTTAGTCTTTACAAAAATATTCTTTAAAAAACAAAATTATTAAGTCTTACCTTCTGGAATCATTCCGTTTATATTAGAGTCATCAACTTCCTCGGCTTGGATGCTGGAACTATCATTTACGTTACTATCAACTACGTTTTGCATAGTTGCTAATTGTACTAATTTTCTGGACCGCGATCCCATCTGAAAAAATAAATATTTATAATTCATTTGTTTTAGTATTTACAACGTGACATAACGATTTAATTTACAAAAAAACTTATAATTTATCTAGAAAAAAGTAACATTACAAAATACTCCGAATCCATTTTATGGTTTGTAAAATATTTCATTGTCAACAACGCGTCATCTTATGATGTTACAAAACAAAAACGATATCTTTTCAACGAAAACGTGATATCAAAAGTAATAACAAGTTAAAATTGCATACTATTTTCAACAAAACTGTGTCAATTCAACATATCACATTACTTAATAAAAAAATATCAAAGAGTTCAAACTTACCTTAGCAATCGTAATGTGGTATCTTCGTGATGTCACGTTTTTGCACAAATACAAGAGCGCCCTTCCCTCCAAATGGCACGCGCCGACTGATGGGACACGTTGTCGAAACAAATCACGAGGCAGAAAGAGACAGCGCGACAACACAAAATATTGCAGTTGTCTTGTCTCTTTCGCTCATAGACGCACCGTTATTGTCAAAAAAAATACCTCGTTTTTATCGAAAATAAAGTTCAATACGGCGGTTTTGATTATGGAATAAAAAAAAAATCGATTTTTCTGAAATATCACAGTATTCTTGCAAAGAGGCGATATGTAAATGTTGCACGTGGAACATTTAGTTTTCCCTATGGCAGAGCCACTTGTATGCATGTAAATGGGTGTACCATCTTTAGTGTAACATAAACAGATATTGTATCACATTTTAACGAACGAACGCAGTATTGACAAACCTTTTGCTTCGTCAAACTTTAGTTTTTCTACGTCATTATTTTCGTTATTATTCTCTTCTTGGTTTCTCATTCAGTTATTGTTCTCATATAAGGCAAAACAAATTATTATTTAGAAGTTTTCAGGCCCACATGTTGTACTGTTCATATTACATTTACTGATTTATTGTAACACTAGACCAGCACAAAGAGATTTCACAATAAATCGCGCTTTTAGCTCTGATTGCTGGAGATGCCTAATGGTGTGAGAATTCTTCTGAACAATACCTAAGTGGGCAGAATACCCATTAGTGTTGCTATTCTGTGGCAAACCCGTAATATTTCAGATTATTATGATAACTGTGCCTAGGGAATACAGGAATATTTTAACGCCTAATTTCACCCTTTAGGTACCTACTTTAAAATATTCTTTAAACAAAATTAATGGTTATTACCTTTTAAGATTTAAAGTGTACGTGTTATCTGTTTAAATAAGCACTATTTTATAGGAGCTTATCTTAATGAATGAATGAATTTGAGTTTATCAGTATATTCGAATCACGCGCAGTTAGCTTATGGGTAAATAAACGCATTATTGAGTTTGGCTCGGTTGTTTGTGTTAGCCAATCCGATAGCCGGCTACGTTAGCCAATTAGCCGATTCTCCGGTATGCCATATTGGCTATTGGAGTCAGTTAGCCTCGTATGTTTCCTCTCTTGAGAATTAATTGTCGATAACGGTTCAATGTAGCCTCTGTTCAAAGAGATAGCATCTAACTACCTGGTTTTATATACAGGTAAGATTTTGGAACTGAAGACCGAAAACCAGGTAAACATAGGATAAATGGTTGGTTTAGGTTAGAAAACAGTTGATATCGTTCGGTAAAGATATTGAAAATCTTATTAAATTAATAATTCATTATCTACCATTTAACTCGCGCGTTCATATATTAGTAAAAAAAACAAAAAGGTGATTTTCCTAAAGGCTATCTTAGTTAGAAACGAAAAACGTAATAATAAATATACATAAATTATAGAACAACACAAAATCAAAATTCTATATGTTGCAGTACAAAACGAAGTCAAAACAGATTGCCAAAGAAAATGCCGACGTAATAGTTGTAATTAGTATTCTGTGATTGTATAGAACCTTTTTTCCATAGCAAAAGAAGTAGGAACTTAGCTGACTAAGATGTTACTTTGAAGCTTTTGCGGTCGAGTGGATGTAGAAAACTTGCAAGAATGAAAGTTATGAAAAGTTACTTAAGGATAGTGAGAAGGCGGTTCTTGTGCGATGTTTTATACAACCTTTTATTTACTCCGAATATGGGTTGTTAAAGCCCCATGTTGTATATAACACAAGCCCTTAACAATGAAAATACGGTCTATCAAACTAATAAATGGTATTGAGCAAAAATTATTGCTAGAATATACGTTAGTTGCTTTGCGCAAAATAATTATGCATTTTTTTTAAGAACAAAATAACAGGTCTCGCTTGGTCGTCAAAATAGGTTAATCTAATTAAAACACCACTTAAACCACACGATATTAGTTAAAAATTTTAACCAGTGTCTAACCGTTAAGGCGCTGTCCATAGCGAACACCTTGTAAAAGTCTAAATTTTCGTCGCAGAGTTAGCCGTATCTATACAAACCACAAGCCGGAAAAAAATACAGTGTATAGTCTAATATATAAAGAAAAGAGTTACACAAAAACAATTTGCAAAAGTGGTCTAAAACTACGAAAAAAAAATGTTCAAAAAGACCACTGAAAAAAATTTTCGTCTCGAAATTCTCAATTTTTTCAGCGACAACCATCATATTTTTTATATCTATAACAAAGAAAATTTAATAAACTAAAGAGATATCTAAAAATTTTAATACACAGAACTGTATTTTTTTTAATATTTAATTAAAACTGCAAAATGACTTACATTTTTGCGGACATGATATTCAAGTAAAATTAAACGCCAAAATATTTCCGACCTTATTTCTATTAATTCGAAGCACTACTGTCGTACATTGTGTCAAGCTTGTGTCAGTCCACGCCCAGTCGGCAGCTAGCCGTTGCTACGAGAGGTCACGTCCGATTATTACAGATTTGCTCCATTATTATTTCGTGATTTGTTTATTGGTTGGTTGATGATTCTTGGTTTAGATTTTAGTAATTTAATTATAGTGATTCGTGTTTCTAAGCAATGGGAAATAAAAGAAATAAAGAGTTGCAACGGATTTGTACAAGAAAACGACGTAATAAGATTAAAAAATAAAGTATACAAGTAAGTGTTCCTTTTTTTATGCCCATTATGGCATTATTAGTATCAATATATTATGGAACTCATTTATCTTTTGGTAATTCGTAAAAAATAGGCAAACAAAATACATCTAAATAAAAACCAATTTTTGTCTACAGATTGACCAACTTATCTATGAACTGAAGGAGGGCGACACTGTCAATACAGCGTTGCTAAGAGAAAGAGACAGAGTATACTCAAATGAAGTCAAATGTATGACTGAAATGTCATGTCAGCCGTAGTTCCAATTTTAGCCATTTCACAAATAAGTTGGTAAAACAGTAGCTGCGGCTATGGGGCGCTAATATGCTGCACGCTCTGCGCGCGGCGTACGATGATCGACGAGGCCTAAAATGGCGCTTCGGTAGACGTGCACGAAATTAGTATTATATTGTTACTATACTTATTTTTTGTGCCCGTTTACTGTGTGATATTATTTTTTAAACTATGCTTTTGTGAACATAAATTATTTTTGCAAATCTACATTATGAAAATTAAATTAGTTCAAAAACTGTTTTATTTTGTTGGTTTCATTGTTATAAAAGAATTATCTGTGCCAATGTAAAAATTGTGCTTTTTATATTTAATTACAGAGAACTCAAGAATTTTCAACTCAATAGGTCTGAAACATATATCACTTCTAACTGCAGTTAATCCAACCGCGACAAATAAAGGAACCATTGAAGAACAAAATTACGAATATGTGTCATCAAAGTAATATAGTGAAGTCTAATAATCAACGGGTTTTTTATTGAACTGCCCCCTTACCATGACGTTTGACACGTTGTCTAGCGCCGTCTCTTTCCCACTGAAAGTAATATCAAAGTATTACCAGTATTACTGCTATAAGGGCTTGTGGTAGGCCCCCTGGTCATTGTGATACAATTTTTATAATAAGTCCAAGTCCGAAATAGTTACATTTCGACGTGTCACGTCACGAAGTAATAAGTGAATTTTATTAGTTTTTGCTTTATTACCGCAATTGCCGTTACATAGCTGAGATTAATTAATCTATTTAACGGAGATATCGCGTAACAAACATACAAAAAAAAACATACGGACGAAATGAACCTCCTCCTTTTATTAAGTCGGTTAAAATCAAGTAATTGCCTATTTGAAAAAAGAAATACAAAGATAAGTGGGAATATTGTAGGTGAATATTTTTTTTGTGAGTGGGAAATCATCAAATGACTGCTCCCATCCTGGGTGCGGCGGGAGGGCGTGTCAGACTTTTACTGACTAAAACCCACTAATGTTCCTTCGATTGCCCTTTATGTTCCAGGATCACGGTAACTATTATAAACATTCCGCAACCCCGGCAGGACCATTGTAGGTGAATAATGATTATGATGAACTCATTAGACAGCATTAGACACTAATGAGATCCTTATACAGTTCGTCAAAATTTAGCTGTCTGTTACAGCTTTCTTGCTGTATGTTTTCGTTCATTACAGATAGGACCGTGCATATTTCTGATCTCTCAACAAAAGATAGATAGATAGCCAACTTGGTGCAATACTTTTATACTGTAGTAAATTTTTTTAACAAACGAGTACTAAGTATATCTCTTTTATATTTCCGGTACTGGACAGAGAGAGATGGGAAATTAGTCGAGGCGGAGCCAATGCTTTTAACACCAATGATAACACTTATGCTGATTATGTGGACCAATAGAAATGCAGAAAAATTGTTTTGGTACTCGTTTGTTAAAAAAAGCAGGCTATATTTATTTATTTATTTATTTAAACTTCATGCACAAGCGTACAAGGGCGGACTTAATGCTATAGGTGTATTTTTGGTCTTGCTCACCCTGCTAGGAAATGATTCTACCCTTGAAAACAAACAACTTTTATTATGAAACCAAGTCTGAAATCGCGAAAAAAATATCAGCTGTTTCTAAGAAAAGTTCATTGCCCTCCCGACCACAATGTATGAAACAGGTGATATTTTTTTTCGACATATCAGAGTTGGTTCTATAATAAAAGTTGATTGATTTTATGGTTAGAAACATCTCCTAGCAGGTTGAGCAAGACCAAAAATACACCTAGAGGTTTCTTTTTTGAGGGTTCTTTTTTTGTTTGATAAGTTATGATGCAGTGGTAGTTCCATATAAAGGACATGTTATGAAATGGGCTTAAAATAATTTTGTTTTTGAACAACTATCATGTGCGGTTTTTCTGGTAGGGAACATTGTCCAGGATGGCCATACAAAAACAAAAAAAAAATATTAAATGCACCATTATTTGAAAAATAAAAAATCTAGACATTTTTTTATCGTAATATTATTTTTGTACATTGGAAAAAGAAAACCTGCTACAGTATTATTTTTTATAGCATATTATACGCCTTTCTGTTATTTCAAACCGTTTAAATGGCTCTAAAATAAAACCAACTAATTATACGCACGATTTGGATTTATAAAAATGTTTCCTGTGAGTCTCTTTAAAACAATAAAACCTTAGAATAAAACATTACTTGTGTCAGGTTGACGGGTTGTAGTTGTAACCTCTGCAGTTGTAAATGTCACACTTGAATTTGACACTTGATTTGCCGATTACTATGACAACGACATCCAACAGAAAGAACATGGACAACTTTTTAAGGGAAAATGAAATTGTTGTTTTACTCTCTCGTATCTTTCTCGCAATTTTTCCTTATTTGCTCACCGTTTAGACCTACCCTGGACTACGACAAACATTTTAAACCCAAAAACAGCTCAATCGGCCCAACCGTTCTTTAGTTTTAATCAGACTAACGAACATCAATTCATTTTTATTTATATAGATACTAGCTTTTGCCCGCGGCTTCGCTCGCGTTAGAAAGAGACAAAAAGTAGCCTATGTTACTCTCCATCCCTTCAACTATCTCCACTCAAAAAATCACGTCAATTCATCGCTCCGTTTTGCCGTGAAAGAAAGACAAACAGACAGACAGACAGACAGACACACTTTCCCATTTATAATATTAGTATGGATATAGATATATATATACATGTGCCAATAAGTATTGACATCTTAATAAGAAAGTTCTCATTTTTTATTCCAAAAAGACCTAAAATGGTGCTTTTTTTTAAAGTGTTAATTTAATTTTAAATTTAAGTCATTACCAATATCTTAAACAAACCAATTTTTAATTATGCATCACTGTATTCTTTTTACGAATAAGAATCCCGATCTTTTTTACCAAGACAGCCTTCTATATTGTTGCACTAAGAGGTACCACTAATTGACCCAAGTGTGTACATATACATATATTTTTTTAAAGTTATGTACGATATTAACTCATTACGCTAGGTGGCTCGATTTACGAATCCGGGAGTATAGAATACAGACGGCTTCAGAATACGGCCGCGCGCTGCCGAAAAGTAGGCGGAGCTTCGCGCTCAATTTCGCCGCCGCTGCTTCACCCCCGCGAAAACCTAAAGATTAGCTACTTACCGCGCCTTAATAGCTATTACATTACACAATGTTATTTCCTTAAAAAATAAAAATCATTAAAAGAAAGCTGTGAACATTCGCCAGGTGCTTAACTAACTTATTCTGTAGCAATCCTTGTTAACCTTATGGTTCTTTCAATTTTATGAGTTTTCAAGTGCCATAACTCAGCAAGTTAACTTAACAAACTATTGGTAATCGGAAAGCGATTAATATTCCATGGATGAGTCTTCTGTCGTTCGAAACTAATTTTGGAGCGGATTTATTGCAGTTTTCAACTGTTTTCCCGACCATTCGCCATGTTGTACAATTGAAGGAAACTTTTTATGTAACCAACTCTTTTCTGATTTATGCAGTTCATTGTTTTAATTTTGTGTACCAACATGTTTTTGGAATGAAATTTGAAGTTTTAAAAATGCAACTGGATATATCGGATATGCATGATATTTGAAGTTTATTTCAAAGCGTATTTTATTTTAACTTCGCCCATTCAACGCTCAACTATCGTTTATTACAGATTTTTTTCCAATATTTTTAATATTCAGCGCTATTTTTTTCAACATTGTGATTGTAGTCTCCTATGTCGGCCTATATTATGGTTATATAGACTGAGTAAAAAATGTGTGTTTATTTAAAAAAAAATGTGGATGTAAATACACACATCAAAAGTGTCTAGGGATATTTCAATTAAACCTAAATTACTAAAATTCTATTAACTTTTTGTTAAAACATGTACACATTAAAATAAACCTTGTATAATAGACTATTTAATCTGATAATAAACTTTTAGATAAAGTTAAATTTAAAAAAAACTTAGAAGAAGAGGAAAAACTCAAACAAAATTTCAATCTTAACTTTATTTTTGAAACATCAAAACTTAAACAAAACAACAATTTTTTTTATAAAAATTCTTGAAAACTTAAAATTAATATTCCGTGGATCCACCTAAGACTCTCCTGACATCTGCAGCGGTTCTGCATACTCAAAACAAGGGTGTCAATATCCTGTTGTGGAATACTGTCCCATAATTGCCGTTTCTGAAGCCATGAAGACCAGTCAGAGCGTTATATCCAGGCTTTGGTCATGTTATCATGTCACGGAGGAAGTGGTGGAACGGCACCGAGGACCTCAACGCATTACAACACATGTACAGGACCGATTCATAGTAAATGCTGCACGAAGTCAACTAAATGCAGCGGCGATGCAATTGGTTCAAAGGCTACAGAGAGAGTATGGTTTGCTGGTAAGCGGTCAAACTTTGAGAAGGCGACTGCATGAAGTCAATCTACGTGCTCGTAGGCCATTTTGGGTATCAGCACTAAGGAGAGGTAATCGAGGAAGAAGATTACAATGGGCTATTGCACACGAAAACTGGAACCATTCTCAATGGTCACTTGTGCTTTTCACTGATGAATCTAGGTTTGGATTTCATCCTGATTCGCGAAGAGTACGCGTTTGGAGAAAACCTGGACGTTGGAATCGACTGCAGCACCCACAACAAGTTCATGCATATTAAGGTGGCACGATTATGGTTTGGGCAGGAATTCGTCTCGGCGGTAGAACGGACCTCGTTTGGATACAAGGCAATATGACTGCTCGAAAATACCGAGATGAGGTGCTAGAGCCTGTAATCTTGCCCCACAAACAGCAAATGGGACAAAATTTCCAGCTAATGCACGACAATGCCCGTCCACATACGGCGCGTATCGTTACAAGTTGGTTACAACAGAATGTTATTCAAGCTTTAGACCGGCCTGCACAATCCCCTGACTTAAATCCTATTGAGCATGCCTGGAATATGCTTCAGAGAAGAGCTCGTAGGAATTTCCCTGTTGATATTGTGCATCAAAACCAGCTTTTCTTGCATCTTAGCAGGATTTGGGACAGTACTCCACAACAGGATATTGGCACCCTTGTTTTGAGTATGCAGAACCGCTCCAGATGTGTCAGGAGAGTCTTAGGTGGATCCACGAATTATTAATTTTAAGTTATCAACAATTTTTATAAAAAAAAAATTGTTTTGTTGTTTAGGTTTTGAAATTTCAAAAATAAAGTTAAATTGAAATTTTTTTGAGTTTTTCCTCTTCTTCTAAGTTTTTTTTTAATTTAACTTTATCTAAAAGTTTATTATCAGATTAGATAGGCAATTAAACAAGGTTTATTTTAAAGTGTAGGTGTCTTAACAAAAAGTTAATAGAATTTTAGTTATTTAGGTTTAATTAAAATATCCCTAGACACTTTTGATGTGTGTAGTTACCGATTTTAAAAAGCGATACCCATTTAATAAAAAAAAATTGAATAAATTAACCAACCCAAAATTCATGGTGACTAAAATTGTAAGCTCGCGTAATGAATTGTATTTAATACAAAATTACGGCCGCCAACCCGTTATTTACTTGTCAGTTTTAATTAAATCGATCACAACGGATAATAGGTAAACGATAAACATTGTTTAATAGCAACAGAATGACATTCGATTTACTCACAATTTGCTGGTCAATGTTTTTTTTTTTTTTTTTTTTTTTATTACATATATGGGCTTGCTCTTGGTCCCAGACTAGCCCGAGAGCATAGACGGGGCCTACGATGGAGCGAGCTCACCCAAAAGATGCCTATGCACTCGTCTCTTGAATATATCCGGGTTATATGCATTTGGGAACACAGACGCCGGCAGGGAATTCCATTCTTTTGCGGTGCGTATAATGAAGGAATTCGAGAAACGCTGCGTGCGGATACGAGGAATATCGACCAAGAAAGGGTGGTATCCCGCCGTACGTCTAGATGTCCGGTGGAAAAACGGAGACGGGGGAATGAGCTCGTGTAGCTCATGAGCACACTCACCGAAGTGCAATCTGTAAAACACCGCCAGACAGGCAACTTTAGGCCGATGGGCTAGAGGTTGTAGTTGGGCCACCAGCTTCTTGTCGCCAATCAACCTCCTGGGTCTGCGTTCTACCGAGTCCAATGCGGCCAGTTGGTATTTGGCTGAGCCATCCCATAGGTGACAGCAATACTCCATACACGATCGGACTTGAGCTTTATAAAGCGTTAGAAGCTGTCCCGGCGTAAAATACCGCTTAACCTTGTTAAGGATGCCCAGCTTTTTCGCCGCAGTCAGTGCTTTGGACTCGATGAAAGTGCCGAAGTTGAGGTCAGAACTCAACTCCATGCCAAGGAGTTCTAGGGAGCCGGTTACATTTACAGGTGCACCTCGGAAAGTAGGAGCCAGGTCGAATGGGCTCCGTTTAGCGGAGAACAGACACGCTTGCGTTTTGGCGGCATTGAACTGCACTAGATTGTGATGGCCCCATTGGGACACACGACTTAAGGCAAAGTTCACTCGCTCTACCATGGCCTCTCTCTGTGAACGTATGTCGTCCCTACTGTCTTTTGCGCTGGCCAGATATCTCTCTACAACGGTACTGTCATCTGCGTAACCGACTATGCTAGGATTTAGCATATCGTTTATATGGATCAGGAATAGAGTGCAGAAAGGACAGACCCTTGAGGAACACCGGCATCAATGGCCATAAGGTCCGAAGAGCAGCCGTCAATGACCACTCTGATCGACCGTCCCGTCAAGAAGTCTGATACCCAGCTACAAAAGTCAGCCGGGATGCCATAAGCAGGAAGCTTGCTAAGGAGACTAGCGTGCCAAACCCTGTCAAAAGCCTTTGAGATGCTGAGCGAAACGGCAAGGGCTTCGCCGTTTTTCTCAATGGCTTCGCCACAGCAATGTGTAACATACACTAGAAGATCTCCAGTAGACCGACCACGGCGAAAGCCATATTGCTGGTCACTGAGTAGATTGTTGTCTTCTAGGTATGCCAACAGTTTGTTATTTAGAACCCTTTCCATGACTTTACAGAGCATGGAGGTGATGGCGATAGGTCGATAGTTACAGGGATCGGCGCGGCTGCCCTTTTTGGGCACTGGCTGCACATTAGCAAGCTTCCAGGATTTTGGCACCGTTCTAGTTTGGAGAGAGAGGCGGTATAGACGTGTCAATACAGGCGACAACTCAGGCGCACACTGCTTAAGTACTCGCGCAGGTATTCCATCTGGTCCGCTAGCTTTATTTACGTCTAAATTCAGCAGAACCCTCCGTACCTCTTTTTGGTGAACAGCAATATCCTTCATTGAGGAATCGCAATGAGGTATAGTAGGTGGTTGATGGAGGCCTGCATCAAGACGCGAGTTGCTCGCAAATAGGGAAGCAAACAGGTTCGCTTTCTCTATTGCGGAGTGGGCCAGCGTACCGTCGGGTTTCTGCAACGGTGGAAATGTGGGACGGCAGAAGTTGGATTCGACCGCTTTGGATAGGGACCAAAATTGCTTGCTACCAGGAGGGTAGGACGCAAGTCTGGCCCCTATTCGACTGATATGGTCGAATCGAGCCTTCCGAATCACCTTTTTGCAGGACTTGGCGGCAGCATTATAGGCTTTCTTCTTCCTACGAACCCTCTGGGCCCTTGCTTTGGTGTCGCGGGCTTGCACCCAAGCCAGGTATGCAGACTGTTTAAGGGCCTCAGCCCGAGCACAATCCGCATTGAACCATGCTTGAGTTCTGTGATCAAGCGAGAGGTCGGAGAACGGAATAAAATATTCCATTACCTGCCGAATCACATCCACTATAGCCTCAGCAGAACGTGAGGGGTCGTAAGAAGAAAAACAGACCGACCGCCAAGGGAAAGACGCAAAGAATTGCCGCATCTCATCCCAATCTGCTGACTCGTATCGCCACACTCTCCTCGTACCCTTTGGGCTAAGATCCGGAGGGGAGCAGACCGATACGGATTTCACCAGACAGTGGTCTGACGACCCCAGCGGAGCTGAGACCGAGACAGAGTGCCGATCCGGATCCGTTGTCAGTAGAAGGTCCAAGCAATTGGGTGTGTGGTCACTTGGTCAGCAACATCAGGTACCCGCGTCGCAACGTTTACCAGCTGGGTGAGGTTTAAAGACAGTGCAAATTTGCGTGCTTCCTTGCCAGCGTGGCAGGTTTTCTCAAACGGGAACAGCCACTCCTTGTGGTGGGCGTTGAAGTCCCCGAGAAATACCAGTTCCGCAGCAGGGTACCGTTGTTGGGCACTATCTGCAGTCTCGGCAAGATGGTCAAATAGCCTGGTTGTCTCCTGGTCTCCGACGTGCGATCGGTAAACACAGGCATATAAGGTCTTCTGGGATCCTGTGTCTACGATGACCCACAGAGTAGAAAACCTGGAAGTCTCAAAACAGCGAAGACGCTTGCAGCAGATGTCGTCGCGGACGTACACACAGACCCCAGCTTTCTCTTTGAACTTATGTTCTAGCGAGTAGCCTGGGTAGTTGAGGTACGCCACGTCCGCTGGGGTTTTAATTTGCGTCTCCGTCAAGAAGAACAGGTGCGGCTTTTCAGTCTCGAGGTGGTGGTGGACTGCGTCGAGATTTGAGTGCAACCCTCGTATATTGGATAGGTGCACTTTCAGCGGGAGGAAGTGCCGCCGGTGTTTGACCTTATTCTTCTTATTGTGGTTCATGTGTTGAGTAGTGCGGGGGTCGGGGGACGTTTGGATGTCGAGGCGCTGCTTTCGCCAAGTGGATTGCACGAGTGAAAACCGAATAATGAGGAGCTCACTTGGAGACTGCGGGGACGCCCGAGCCCCCCCGAAATAGCCACCGGGTCCTCCCATCCAGTCGCCAGCTGGCACGGTGGAGCTATTCCGGGATTTTTCGCGAGGTGGCGGGGCAGCCTTTGGCACGTGGCTAGCGCGCTACTTGGGCCCCCAACTACCTGCGGTCGGTCACCGGCAAGACCGTGCCACGGATCCCGCTACCCTCCAGCGTGAGCTACTCGGTCCGGTGTCACTCAAGGACCCACAAAAACCGGCTATATGCAACACAACTAACAACCATTACACGATGGTTATGTATGAAGATACTGTTATAGCCTACTCCAAGAATGTTAAAGACCTTGGCGTTTTCTTGGACTGCAACCTTTCTTGGCAGGTTCACATAGCTGAAGTAAGCAGGAGGGTGTTCTGTTCGTATAAATCTCTTAAACGTCTTCAGAAGTTCCTGCCCTTTCAAACTAAAATTACCCTTGCTCAGACTCTTCTTCTACCACTTATTGACTATGCTGATGTTTGTTTTCTTGATGCGACTGAAGAACTTCTAAATAAGCTCGAACGACTACAGAACTTGTGTATCCGCTTCATCTTCGGCCTTCGAAAGTATGATCACGTGTCGGAATTTCGAAGGCAGTTGAAGTGGCTTCCTATTAGGCAGCGTCGAGATTGTCACATCCTTTCCTATCTCTTTTCTATTCTTCACAATACTAAGTCTCCTTCGTATCTTCGCGAACGCTTTGAATTTCTTGTACCTAGAGGTAAACCTTGTCGTTCTTCTTCATCTCTTCTCTTACGTTTCCCTTCCCACTCTACGAGTAAATATGATGGCTCTTTCACTGTTTGTGCTGTGCGTCTTTGGAATGCTCTTCCGCACTCATTGCGAGATAGCTCTTCCTTAGAAGTGTTCAGGAAAGGAATTAGGAAACATTTCCTGTCTGTTGGTTAATATATATGTATTTATTTATGTATGTATTTATATGTAGTGTATTTAATGTATTTGTATTCTTATGTTATATGTAGTGTATTTATTGTATTTGTATTCTTATGTTATATGTAGTTATTATTTATTATTTTGCAATTAGTTATTTAAGAGTATAAGGTATTTTTCTTGCACATAAGCATATCCTCCGTTGCAAATCTCACTACAAGATTTTGGTTTGCTGGTAGAGAACTCATTTTTGGGTTAAGCTCGCCATTGTACATAAGTTTTTTTTTGTATTTTTGCTTTATCTTTATATTTTATGTTTATTGTGTGCAATAAAGAATATATATGAACTATGAACCATTCATCCCCCAAAAAGGCTCTGGTGTTCCCGCGCACAGATGAAACACAGCAAGCTGCTTGACACCTGACTCCGGCGGGAAGGTGGTAGCTACCAGGCGGACTCTTGCGAGACCTACCACCGCTGGTTGGGTCGTTCAGCCGTCACCACTAGTGGTGCCGTTGCCCGGGGTGGACCGCTAGGAGGTAGACCCAAACCACCCCATGTGTATAATCTGTAGTTGTTTTGTTACTTGTCATTAGCCTGTATGCAAATTGTGGTAATGTAGTTAAGGTAAGGTCTCATTGTTTCCAACGTTGGATTAATTCAATCTTGCGACAAAAGCGTGCTTAATGTAGGACAGTGTTGTATTGTCTTCGGTGGACTATTAAGGATGTTTACGGTGAGTTTGAAGTTGTTCCGTGTTTTGTTTCTCAACATTTGTGTGTTTGTTTAGATGATTATTTATCTTTTGTGTCTTCTTAATCGTTTGGAAATCCAAAAGTGTAATTGAATTCATAATTATGTCATTGTTTCATTTTGAATTGAGTATTGCTAGGTTGGTTTTATCGAAATCTATATAAATATTATAATTTTGAAGTTTGCTTGAATGAACGAGTTAAACTCCGGAGCTAGTCCGAATTAAAAAATCTTTTTACGTTGAAGAACCCGTTTATCGTGGAAGGTTTTGGGCCATTTATAATATCATTATTTATTCATAAGACCTACGAATGCGGAGCAGTAACCAAACACGAGTAAAACCGCGGGGGACAACTAGTAATAAATATGGTTAGTTTGACCTTAATCTGTGCAGAAATGATAATAATAATAATGTTTAATGTTTTTTATATTTTTAAATGTTTTTTTTTATATTCATATTTAAAAATGTAAATTATATGTTACACTATTAAATGAATGGAATAATGTTTATAATTTAAATTAATATCTAGATTTACATTGTTTAGGTGAGGCTCAAAGGAAGTATTTTGCTAATGATCTCCACACTAGGTCGTGCCTGTCTCGTGGAAATGGTCACTGGATATAAGCCTTTCCTAAGGCGCGTCTCTCAGCCTTATCTTCAGCTATACTCATTCAGTTGTTGCCAACCGCCCTTCGCAAATCGTCGCACCATCAAGCCAGGAGCCGTCTTACCCTAAACTTGCCTAAACTGTCATGATAAATATTAAATAATTGAAATATCAGTCCTAATACGTCAGTTATTGTATCAAACTGATCCTTTACTAATGAATTGACATACAACCATCTAGAAATTTCCATTGATTTAATTAAGCTCATAGCAGTCTCGTCTTCATTAATCCTTAATCCCTTGATATTTTCTTAGTTCTGAGTTTAATTAGGAAGACTACCTCGACATTCATTACTCACTGATCCAGTAAGAACTGCCTAGTTTTGTTATATTTAACCTTATTCTAATAAGTATATGTTATATATTTTAGTTTAGAGTTAATAGTAATTGTAATGATTTATTTCTGACTTACAATAAGTTTATGTAATTAGAAACATTCGTCAGTTAGTAAGACCATAATACAATTATTTAGTTACTGCTATCTCTTTCAAGGATTTCGTACCTCAAAATGAAAAACGGGACCTTTCTAAGATTACTTTGTTTTCCTCTATCAAGACAAGCCAATTTTATTAAGAATGGGTGAAGTTATTAACCTTTCTACGATCAAGCGACAGCCGGCTGTCGCGCTCCTATTTAATCACGTAAAAGTTTAAGCTGATATTAATTAATATGAGGTCTGCACTGCAATTCTTTTAAGGAGTAATAATATGAAACGTCTAAGTCATCGCAATTCAAATATGCCAACGCTTATTCACATATTGTAACATTTGAAAGGGAATAAAAAAAAACTTTATTCGTATGATTTTGAAATGAATTGTAATTACGTCATCAAATACTTAAATACATACTGTACCCTGGTATACGAGTCAACCTAGCCCTTAGATTTTATTCTTTTACTCATTTACAGACTTTTTATTAGCACGTAAAAACTTTTGACCATTCCTAACTATGTAGTTTCGACGAGTTTTTTTACGTTTATGTAGGAACTCCGTGGATTGTCAGTAAACTTATTTTTCCTTCTGTTCATATACAATTATAAATTTCAAATACGAAACATTACTTTTCGTTCTCTCAAATCCATACTAATATTATAAATGGGAAAGTGTGTCTGTCTGTCTGTCTGTTTGTGTTTCTTTCACGGCAAATCGGAGCGATGAATTGACGTGATTTTTTGAGTGGAGATAGTTGAAGGGATGGAGAGTAACATAGGCTACTTTTTGTCTCTTTCTAACGCGAGCGAAGCCGCGGGCAAAAGCTAGTATTATATAGAAGGGTAGATAAATTTCGAGAAGTTTCCAATGTTGGGGGTGAAGGATTCCTGAATTCGGTTGCGTATTTAATGAGCATATAGCAGATCCTAGGGTATTAGATTAGGGAACACCTGGAAAATACAATCCTAATGAGAGGGGCATAAAGACGAACCTTCATTAATAAAAATAAGAGGGTTATTTATTTTTGGCCGTAGTCTGTAGAATATTTTTTTATAACCATGGATGGTAAACAAGTTGACGGGCCAGGCCATTTATTTACTTATTTAATTCTTAGTACGTAGTGTACAGGCGGACTTAATGCCGTAGGCATTCTCTACCAGTCTACCTTCAGGTAGTGCAAAGAAATAAAGGTAGATGCACTAAAAGTGTGAGAGTGTAAAATGAGGTTTAAAATAAAGTATGTATTATATTATAACTAAATAACAAATAAAAAACATACTCATATTTTTACTTATATATAAAATACGCTTACATACATTATTAATATTATTTATATATGTATACAAATTTAATTTATATGGGTGGACATCCTTAGAGACAAAGATAATATTAATAATGTTTTTTTTGGTGATTTTAATTAGACAGACACCCATACCCTTGAACTGTAACACAGCATGGCCGCTTCGTGGCAGAAATTAGGCTGCCTGTCTATGGAAACGAAGCGAGGTGGCAGAGTGATGAGCGAGGAAAAATCAACCAATAGAATATCGCGAACGAGAATTTTATGCAATTCATCATCATCTCCCTAGCCTTTTCCCAACCATATTGGGGTCGGCTGCCAGCGTAACCGGATTCAGCTGGATACCGGTGTTTTACGTAGAGCGACTGCCTATCTGACCTCCACAACCCAGTAACTGGGCGACCCGAAATCTCTTGGTTAGACTGGTCAGAGTTTCTGGCTAACCAGTAACGACTGTCAAAGTTCTACGAATGACAACCGGGACCAACGGCATCACGTACTTTCCGAGGCACGGGATGTCAGTGATGTGTAAGATAAACTTTAGAAAGTACATTATGAATTGAAAAATTCACATTGGTACTTGCCCGGATTCGAACCCACAACCTCTTACACACGAGGCGGGCGCCTTATTCACTGGGCCATCACGACACTAATATTTTATGCAATTCTATTGGTGGATTTTTGACTCGCACACTGCTCCACTGCCTAGCTCCGGCCATGTCATATTTCATCATCACAAAAAACTTTTTAAACATCCCTCTATTTTTTTCCTAACTATATTAGGGCCGGATTCCAGCCTTATATACCTTCCACCCATATAAAATACTGATAATTGTCTGTGTCCAGTTACACAGACAAATATCAGTTTTTTTTTTTGACTATCTGACTATCGGTCAGACCTCCATAACCCATAGTTAGCGGGAAACACAGTTCTTAGACCTTGGTTGGACGAATTCTCAGAATTTTCTGGTTACTGACTACCCGTAACGACTGTCAAAAGCCTATAAATGACAGCCGTGACCAATGGTTTTACCTACTTTCTGTTTTTGAAAATTACTTGAAAAAGTGTCATTTTTAGACTTACTTACCCGGATTCGAAGCCCCAACCTCATACATAAAAAGCGGGCGTCTTTACCAATGGACCTAAAATAAACTAGACAAAAGAGGATGCAAACATGTAAAACATGTCTGTCTAAAAAACTCCCAGGTTTATATCAATTAAAAGTGATAAAACTTAATTCGCACAATATAAA
This sequence comes from Athetis lepigone, assembly GCA_033675125.1. Classification (NCBI taxonomy): domain Eukaryota; kingdom Metazoa; phylum Arthropoda; class Insecta; order Lepidoptera; family Noctuidae; genus Athetis; species Athetis lepigone. The sequence goes on along the minus strand of CM066243.1, from coordinate 12,043,398 downwards.
CAACTAAATAATATACCTATAACAATATTTTGAACCTCGCCATCATAATCGTAAATCAACTGAAATGAAATTATCAGATCATTTAGGGATATTAATTAACTTCGTACTAACGTACTAATGAAATCGTAAAGGTTTGAGCAAGGCTCTCCAAATTAAACTAAGGGTGAGAATAGAACTAAAGCCTTAGATACTTAGTGAGTGACATTAATTGGGCTAAGAGTGCCGTGGCTAATCTAATAAGGAACCTACATCAATTCAATTCCCCAAAATTCTAGAACAAGGAGGGTACTGTCAAGCTGTAAGTCTATGAGAACGCAAGTACTGTTGTTCTAGGAACTGGAATGTAACAGTAAACAATTAATAAACTTCTTTGTTTATTTGATGTAATTATGTGTGCTTTGTCTTCAAGTTTCTATTTTCGTTTTATAAGATTGTTAGTAGTTTTATTTTGAAAATAAATTACTTTGAAGGATACTATACACAGTCAAACATTGGGAGTCGGCACTAAAAAGTAATAAATAAAAAACTTTTTTCAAAAAAAACTAACCGCCTTCAAAAACTAAAAACCCAATAATAACTAAAATTTCGGAAGTTGGTGGCAACACAAATTGAATGGCAGAAGAGAAACCACCGACTTCCGAAATTTTAGTTATTATTGGGTTTTTAGTTTTTGAAGGCGGTTAGTTTTTTTTGAAAAAAGTTTTTTATTTATTACTTTTTAGTGCCGACTCCCAATGTTTGACTGTGTATAGTATCTTTCAAAGTAATTTATTTTCAAAATAAAACTACTAACAATCTTATAAAACGAAAATAGAAACTTGAAGACAAAGCACACATCGTCTATGAAAATTTCGTCAATTTTTTTTTGTTCTTGGTGAATTTTTCGAGAAGCACTGAACCGATCGCCACAAAATTTATATGGGACCATCCCTGAATCATGACTTATCAAACAAAAAAAGAACCATCAAAATCCGTTGACAATTGACGGAGTAATCAATGAACAAACATACAAAAAAAAAAAAAAAAAAACATACAAACAGCCGAACATAGTACCTCCTCCTTTTTGTGAAGTCGGTAAAAAGTGATAAAACTTAATTCGCACAATATAAACAACTAAATAATATACCTATAACAATATTTTGAACCTCGCCATCATAATCGTAAATCAACTGAAATGAAATTATCAGATCATTTAGGGATATTAATTAACTTCGTACTAACGTACTAATGAAATCGTAAAGGTTTGAGCAAGGCTCTCCAAATTAAACTAAGGGTGAGAATAGAACTAAAGCCTTAGATACTTAGTGAGTGACATTAATTGGGCTAAGAGTGCCGTGGCTAATCTAATAAGGAACCTACATCAATAGGGATGTTGACTACATCAAAAGAATGACATTCTGTTTAGTCCGTCTGTTAGACAGTCCAAAAATACTGGACACATATTTTTTGCTTGATCAAATTAATAACAAAATACAAAGATAAAGAGCATCAAAGTTCCGGAGAGGGGGCTTGTGACGTCACTTCTGAGTAAAAATTGTACAAAGGCGTGACGTTTCACGAAACTTCAACGCACTGTATTGTCGTCATTTTCTGTTTACGAGAAAAAAGAAAAATACGTGTCCCAAATTTTTTGATTATCTAACTGACTGACTAATTACTTTTTTTTTGTCATCTCGCCTATTCCCCAAAAGTCTAAAACAAGGAGAGGGTACTGTCACTGTCAAGCTGTGAGTCTATGAGAACGAAAATACTGTTGTTCTAGGAACTGGAATGTAACAGTAAACAATTAATAAACTTCTTTGTTTATTTGATGTAATTATTTGGTACATAAAATAAATAAGAAAGCTTTCTCAATATAATGTAATCATAAAAGATATTGAAAAGAAATTGTTGTATGTAAAATGAAAAGGTAAGTCAAATAATAAAATTGAAATTGATTGAAGTCTATAATTTTTTTTAACAAATAGCTTGTTTAATCATTGAATAGATTCAGATTATTTATTAGGATATCTAAAGATTGATTGGTAAATTCTTAAAAATGTGGAACTAAATATTGATGCCACCGTAGGCGCGGTTCTGCGGATGGCGAGCGATGGGTAGGTCGCCGCCCGGCTAAGACGGACCGCGTCGACGGTGCGTTAGTCACAGTCAGCACAGGAAAGGGCCCAACAGGGCCAACGCCTGCCGGGGTTGCGGAATGTTTATAATAGGTACCGTGACCCTGGAACATAAAGGGCAATCGAAGGAACATGAGTGGGTTTTAGTCAGTAAAAGTCTGACACGCCCTCCCGCCGCACCCAGGACGGGAGCAGTCATTTGATAATTTCCCACTCACAAAAAAAAAACTAAATATTGATATTATTTCTTTTTTTTTTACCTTTCAGCCTGGCAGTATGTCATGCCTTAACGGTGATACCGTTGACATGTATACTGGTTTTAAAAACTTAACTTATACTACTCTTTTGAAACTGAAATAGTTTGAAAATTCACAAGATATTTTTTGGAATGTCAAAGTCATGTTCAGAGTTTAAAATAAATACGTACGAAAGTAAATGACTAACATCTTTTACCATTCAAACAATGACATGGAAAAAGCGAATCTTAATAATATCAATCCGTACTAATATTATAAATGCGAAAGTAACTCTGTCTGTCTGTCTTTCTGTCTGTCTGTCTCTTCTTCACGCCTAAACCACTGAACCGATTTAAATGAAATTTGGTACAGATATAGTTTGGGATCCGAAAAAGGACATATGGTAGTTTTGATCCCGGAAATCCCCCGGGAACTATTATTCCACGCAGACGAAGTCGCGGGCAAAAGCTAGTAATAATATACCCAGGTTTGTGCCACGCACACCAAAAATCTGTTGAAATCTTATCTAGGTGAAATGGTATGCCTATAATAACATCCGAAGCTTTAATCTATCAAAAGCCGTAGAATTAAAATTAAGTTTCATATATTACTCATCTTAATGGATGAGATGAGAATATCTTGGCTCGTTTAACGTACAGACTGGGTATGTGTTAGTTACCTACGGTAGACAATAGGCGATTGTCTATTGGTACCTCCTAATTAATCGTAGCAATTCTATGAGGTTACATTAGAATAATTCTTCTTTGTTTTTGACGTTCTAAAATGCCTTTTTTAAATGATCTTTTAGAAATAAATGACTTGAGTTTGAGTTTGAGGTTTTTGGAAAGTAAACAGTCTTAATTTTTTTTAAATTCAAATCCAAAAAGTAAAGAATTTCATAAGGTAGCTTCTCGGGAAAGTCTTACCCTTAGAATTAAACTAATATTTGACAGTTTTACATGTAGCTTTTTTAAAACTCCAAAATTAAATACTTGTACCAGTGAAAAACACTAAATTCTTATAGGAATACTTATTATGTCTATCTATTTATGACAGCGGATGAAACCGCGGGGGACAGCTAGTCCATACTAATATTATAAATGGGAAAGTGTGTCTGTCTGTCTGTCTGTCTGTCTGTTTGTCTTTCTTTCACGGCAAAACGGAGCGACGGATTGACGTGATTTTTTAAATGGAGATAGTTGAAGGGATGGAGAGTAACATAGGCTACTTTTTGTCTCTAAAATTGCGAGAAAGACAGAGTAAAACAACAATTCCATTTTCCCATATAAAAGTTGTCCATGTTCTGTTGGATGTCGTTGTCATAGTAACCGGCAAATCAAGTGTCAAAACAGTTACAACCATAGAGGTTACAACCCGTCAAACCTGACACAAATAAGTAATGTTTAATTGTTTTCAAGATACGAATGGAATCATTTTCATAAAAAAAAATATCATTATAATATAATATAAAATATCATTTTCATAAAGGTTGCGGAATGTTATGTTTATAACAGTTACCGTGACCCTGGAACATAAAAGGCAATCGAATGAACATGAGTGGGTTTTAGTCAGTAAGAGTCTGACACACCCTCCCGCCGCACCCAGGACGGGAGCAGTCATTGGATGATTTCCCACTCACCAAAAAAAAAAAAATCATTTTCATAAATCCAAATCATGCAAATAAAAGCCATTTAATACGGTTTGAAATAACAAAAAGGCGTGTAATATGCTGTAAAAAATAATACTGTAACAGCTTTTCTTATTTCCAACGTACAAAAATAATATTAAGATAAAAAAAATATCTAGATTTAAAATATTTACTAGCCTTCGCCCGCGGCTTCGCCCGCGTGGATGTCGAACTTCTACCTACTATTTTAACCCTTTAGGGCTATTTTTTATATTCTTCACAAAGAATAAACCCTCCAAGTTTAATGTATTTAGTTAGTTATTGTTATATATTAACAAACACGTTGATATCAGGCAGTGAGTTTACAATTATATACATACTAGATGACCCAGTGAACTTCGTATCACTTACCTATTAATGTAAACAAAATTTATTTAAACCATAATTATCACCTATATTCATAAAAGATTTGTATCGATTTCCCCCAACATTATCACAATCTAGATTCACGTGTATATGAGTGGCCTAATAGTTGTTTAGTAATCTGGCAATACTGTCATTGTCGCTGTCACCTAACTTTTGAAGAAAAGATCGTTGAAAGGAAATGTTATGAAATGGGCTTTTAGTTTAAAAAAAAGTCCAGGATGGCCATACAAAAACAAAAAAAATATTAAAAGCACCATTATTTAATCAATACATCAATACATATAATAAAATTATTATATAATAAAATCAATCCATACTAATATTATAAATGGGAAAGTGTGTCTGTCTGTCTGTCTGTCTGTATGTTTGTCTTTCTTTCACGGCAAAACGGAGCGACGAATTGACGTGATTTTTTAAGTGGAGATAGTTGAAGGGATGGAGAGTAACATAGGCTACTTTTTTGTCTCTTTCTAACGCGAGCGAAGCCGCGGGCAAAAGCTAGTATATTATAAATCCCAATTATCACATAAATTCATGATTGATGATTAATGTTGCAACGTTTAATCTGTGTAAACACTGTTAATGTCAGATGTTGTTGGGTTTAAACCTTTTCAATTTGGATTAATAACGGATTAATATGATTTTGGTTTGTCGTTTCGGATGTTTTTATAACCGATTTTAACAAGGTAACAACGATTTAGTCATGGTTTTGTAGGCTTTCGACAGCTGATTTTAGTTTGCTCGTGTTGAAACAGGAATTAAATTATTATTATTAACACTTTTTGAGGGATGTCTCGAACAATACTTTTTTTTAGCTAATTTGGTACGGTCAGGATTAATAATCTTGTCATATCAACCGTACAAAATAATCTTAAAAATGAATAGTCAAAAACACCTTTCAAAAACACTAAAAATAATGATTAAATTCCTGTTTCGACCGAAGCGGGCGACGAAACTCCGCGACTGAAAACGTCCAAAGGCGTCATGGTGGCATAATAGTTAAGGTGCCCGTGACTTATGCCTAAGGAGAATGCAATAACCAATATGACTTTCAATTTATGAGTAAAATACATATGAATAGAAAGAGTAAATATCTGACATCACTGCAGGAAAAACCTCGTGAGGAAACCTGAACTGATCACTACATAGTATAAAACAAAGTCGCTATCCTCTGTCTGTCCCTATGTATTCTTAGATCTTTAAAACTACGCAACGAATTTTGATGCGGTTTTTTAATAAATAGAGTGATTCTTATGGAAGGTTTATATGTATAATACATGCTTATTATAGTAGAGAAAAACCGGGATTTTTAAAGATTTGTAACACCCGTGCGTAGCTGGGGTGGGTCGCTAGTAAAAAAATATAAGAGACTGCACACATTTAAACCGCTATAAAAACGCGTACGCATCCGTACAGCTTTCCGCGTCTACTCAACTTTCGTAGAAAATCTTTGTTTACTGTGGACATAAGCTTTATGGAACTGAATGGGCACTGCCTAAAATCGCCAAACCACCTTGAAGCAAGCGTAGCTATCAATGCTCGCGACTTCACACATTAGCACAGCTTTTTTATCACTTTGTCGAGCTATGGAACGATAATTAAATAGATATGCATTATATATTATAACTAGCTTTCTCTCACGGGTTTACTCCCGTGAATGTAAAAAATTCCATCCCCTATTTTACCTCTACAGGTTGGTACTTCCAAAAACCCTTAGTGGCTACATAGTCTTCACAAGGAACATACCCTCCAAGTCTCATGTCACTAGGACCAGCTGTTTGAGCTGTGCTTCGATATATTAACAATCCGTCAATCAGTTTTACCAAATACATTATAATATAGATAACGATTCTGGTCTATAGGGATATTGTATCTTAATCTATATCTATATATATAAAACAAAGTCGGGTTTGTTACAACACTTATAACTCGAGATCGGCTAGACCAATTTTCATGGTTTTTGGTTCGTTGGATTTGTCCCCGCCCCGAATAGCAGAATACATCTTAAAAATAATGAGAAATCGACGAGAACATAATTATAAATGATGAATCATTTTCCCCTATAGGTAGTTAATTCTAAATTCAATTAAAGATTAAAAACTTAATAGAACAATTGTACTAGGAGCGCAGTAATGTGAAGTGATAATGTGAGAAAATTTAAAATACTGAGATACTTAGTACTTAAATCAATCAAAAGTACTAGGCGCGCAGTTGTGTGAAGTGGTTAATAGAAAATGTGAGCGCAATTTTAAGAAAATATATGTTTATGAACTTAAATAATATCCATCCATACTAATCTTGATCGAAGATACTAATATTATAAATGGGAAAGTGTGTCTGTCTGTTTGTCTTTCTTTCACGGCAAAACGGAGCAACGAATTGACGTGATTTTTTAAGTGGAGATAGTTGAAGGGATGGGAGTAACATAGGCTACTTTTTGTCTCTTTTTAACGCGAGCGAAGCCGCGGGCAAAAGCTAGTATATATATAAAAGAAAGTCGGGTTAGTTGCACATTTTATAACTCAAGAACAGCAGAACCGATTTGGCTGAAAGTTGGTGGGGAGTTAGCTTAGGACCAGGGGACGGACATAGAATACTTTTTATCTTTTTTTTTAGTAACCAAAAATCTGATATAACGCGGGTGAAACCGCGGGGGACAGGCTAGTGTGATATAATTACACTACTTTTATATGTACAAAGATACTCATTTCCGTTTATATTTTTTATTTATTTATTCGCTTGTACTCGGTCAGATGATTACCCATTTTAAATGCAGAACGTTTTGCTTTTCGTTTACGAACCCAATTTTATTTCAGTTCCAATTGTTTTATTTCTTTTTATTTCGTTAGGTGATTGGCGGATGAATATACAGCCAGCCATTTTGATTTTGTCGTCATGACATGCAAGAATGGATATGGTAAAGAGGACCTTTTATTTTAAAACAAATCTGGCACGAAATTGTTGTGTTTTTTATTTCTAGCATCAAACTTTTGTCACCTTTGTTTTGTGTTTTTTTTTTCTCTTACTACATGCAGTATTGTCTTATGCCCTTACTAATAATCACTGTGTAAAGTTATGTCATGAATAAAGCTTGTGTAATCATACATTTTTTGACGTATAAACCTGTCATAACTTTATGCAGCGATTATTAGTAAGACGCTTAATTGATAAGCTAGACTTTATAATTTTTTGAAACTTCCATAAAGAAAGTGGCCCTTCGTTTAATTTTTCAATCCAAAATTAAAAGAATATTGCAATTTTATTTATGAATTTTATAATGGTTGATAGTTCCTTATTGCATTAAAACAGTAGTATATTAAATTTTTATGAGTAAGTAGCACGAAGAAAGCGTTCCTTCGTGGAAACTCCGGCCCATTATTAGCATATTGGCACTACTGACGGACAATGCAACTTCCTACTATTTTACAACCACAAACTACGGAACAAAAAACTATAAATAAAATTCCAATATTCATTTTATTCTCTGATTGGAAACCGAAACCACGGATGTGTGTACAGATAAAACAAATTGTGTCGATGAAACCCGCAGTTTTATTAAAACAATTTGTTAAAAAATAAACAGCAACACTTCAAAATGTGCGTAAACGTACACAATTCTTTACAGGCGACTAATAAAAGCAGAACACGTTTTCGTACTAACTTAACTTGGTCTGACATTGCTCGACGAATGTATTGTACGAGGAACCGATGACTAGATGTGGTTACGTCTTACTAACGAAGCTGTTGCTTTAATACACATATATTTAGAAGGTTACGTAGTTAGTGTGTTCGCTTCAAGTAAGATAGATAGTAATATTCAGAAACTCGTGTATGATACTATTAACTAAACTCATTTGTGACTTTCGACGGTTTGGTACTTACCGTTTTATACAATGTTGTGTTATTTAGTAAGCTTATATATTTATCACAAGCTGTTCCTCGCGGTTTCATCCGAGATACGTTAGGTTTTTGGTTACTGCCTCGCTCCCGTGGGACATAGCGTGATATTATATAGTCTATGTTACTCAGGGATAATGCAGGTTTCGAATGGTGCAAGAATTTTTAAAATCGGTCCAGTAGTTTTTGAGCCTATTCATTACAATCAAACAAACAAAGTTGTCCTCTTTATAATATAAGTATAGAAAAAAATATGTAGAGGTTTTTAGGTATAAACATTCAAAATAAAACGTTCACAAGCAGCATTGGTAAGACAATGATTGACAAAATCTATTTTTAACCCTCGACTCAAATATAAGTTTGACCTAGTGTGTTTGGTAGCCGAATTCGCCATCTTAATTCAATTTCAATTTAATTTCAATTTATTTATTCATTTTGTGATTACAGATGTTTTAAAAATATATTATTGTACAAACCATGTCCCGCCCATAGGCATACAAAAGCAGACTTATAAAGTTAGTCTAGTCGATATGAGTGAAATGTCAAGGATTACGTGCATGTCAACTAATAACACTGTAAAATTAATAACTTTGGAGACGGGTTATTTTTTATTTTTTTATCTACACTTAGAATGAAGTATCGACGAATATACCTAGATTTTATTGACATGACATCTCCATAATCTAACCTGCACATGCCATGTTACTGCAGATAATCTTATCTGCAGTAACATGGATATCTCGAAACTGTCAACGAACAATTAAAACCAACTTACTAGATCCTATAAATTCGAGGAAGCACTGCTATCATCTCCAGTTACCAATTTTTTATACCATGCGCAAAAAATAACTTAGTACTAAATAAATAAAATAATAGAAAACCGCCCGAGTCAATATTGAAGTTGAGATCTGAGAATATCTACTCTGTGTAATTCTATTTGTTCGCGGTAAATAATAGATTTATCTCATACTCATTAAACAGACATGAATTTACTGAACATCCTTATATGTTTCTCTACTTTTCTTTGTGAAAAAACAAAATAAAAATACTGTACAAACATGCATTTATAAAACTTACATAAGTACGGAGGGTTTACTATACCTATAAAACATAATAAGGGTATATTTTACAGACTATTCTACATTACATTCAGCGCCTCCGACCGCATATTTACATGAAATATGATCTCATAAAACACCTCGTAAATAAATAGTGCTGGGCTCATCAATTGTACGAAACGTCAAATATCTTAGAGGCATAATATCGTGACCTTTGGTCTCCCATAGTTCTGAACTATGTACAATAAAGCGAACTACAAAGTGAGCTACCAATTTGTCTAAAGCGCGTCAAGCCCAAATGGTTATACTGCAGATTTTCAACTCCATACATCTTCTATGATCTATTGTTGTTTTCAATTGTTTGTTCGTAAGGCGTGGTGTGTTTAGTATACCACACGATGTATGCGGCGTGTAATTGTAATAATACCAAAAGTTTCAATTAATTTGTGAGAGTTGATAGTAATAGTGAAATCTGTATTATTTTATGTAAGTAATGAAAACGTAGCAATGACAGACTTAAAAAAAATATGATAAAGCTTTTCTTATCATGCATCTCTAGCATTGTCACGCCTCATGTAAAGTAAAATTCGTAAATTATGTAGATGTTTCACGGGCCTATTGGTCTAGTGGTTAGTGACTCTGACTGCTAAGCCGGAGGTCGTGGGTTCGATTCCCACCCAGGACAAACTTTGTGTGATGAGCACGAATGTTTGTTCTGTGTCTGGGTGTGATTTATCTATAATATGTATGTATTTAACAATAATATAAGTATGTTTCTTAGTTATCTGGTTACCATAGTACAAGCTCTGCTTAGTTTGAGATCAGATGGCCATGTGTGAGTTGTCCCAGAAAAAAAAATGGTCGCACTATAGTCTATCTGTGTGAGTGTACACTCACAACATTATACGTTTATACTTCAAATTGATGGCCTTTGCCTGCTTCACACGTTTTTTGTTAAACTATAGTGTAAAACTACGTTTGTCTTTAGGTCCATATTTCACATATTGGGAAAACTGTATAAAATTATTATTATTGGCTAATAATCACAGCAACCATATTAGTCACTTCTTTTTAAATAATTAGGCAATAAAAGTAAAAAAAAAATATAAATAAATAAATATCCTGGTACATCTTACACACGGCCATCTGATCCCTAGCTAAGCAGAGCTTGTGTCATGGTAATCAGACAACTGATGCACATTGTCGACGCATCACACATGACGGTGGGCGCCGGCGGGGTCACCGCGTGGTTTACTTAATCACCTTTCTGAGCCTATTCACACATACTTATATAATTTTTAAATACATACATATTATAGATAAATTACACCCAGACACAGAACCAACAATTATGCTCATCATAGTTTGTCCTGGGTGGGAATCGAACCCAGGACCTCTGGCTAAGCAGTCAGAATATAGAATGGAATATAAAAAAAAATAAGAAAAATATGAAGAAAAAATAGGAGGATTCGATCGGACTTTCGGGATCAGGATTCGATTGTCATTGTCATCGAATCCGACTTTAGCCTTGAGTAGGATATCAGTATGACACTCAATTGTAAATTATAAATCCACAATCTCGCGAAAGTATTTTTAGCAGCAAACTAAACTTCCAAATTTTATCTTTCTTATCCTATTCACCCATGTTTCAAAATACTTCTTGTATCCAAAAATAAAACGATTGATTTCAACTACGTTGTACCCAATATGCTCTATAAGACAAGTGCCGTATAAATATCAAAAAGATATTGGAAATATGATGAGCGAATTGGAATTGAGAAATGTCAGGCGTAGTCCGAGAGCCGACACGTAGGCGCTCCCGTCAACTTGAAAAATAATGAAGGATATTGTTAGAGAATGGTCAATCTACATGCTACGCTCGTGGGCTTAGATAATGTGATTTTTGACTACTGGAGCAATGGAAATGGAACAATCAGTTTAATATAACTGGCAGAGTCTGTATTAAAAATAGTTTATTTATTTTTTAAATAAGATGGCAGGCAGCGTTTGCTCGACGTGAAACAACGTAAAAGTAAAAAAATACCAATATCTATGTAATAGACTATCAAACATTAAAAAAGTGAGGTATACAATCAATAGGGGGAAAATACATATGTTACTTTACAAAAAATTACTTGTTGACGACTTTATCAATACTACCAATACTATACAATAGATTGTCTAATAAAATACTGACACCATCATAATCATTACTCCACATTTATGTTATCGATATATCAACGTATGGATGTCCATTGCTGATCGTAGGCTTTTTTCATTGAACGCCAGCCATCCCAGTTTTTGATAGTTAAAATAATAAATAATACAAAGTGTCACTGACTGAATAACAAAAGTCCAAACTCAAAATTTGCCAGCCTGCGATGGAACGCAGTATATCCACACAGGACTTAATCACGAAGTCAATTGTTACTTTTTGGTTGAAAACTATATTTTACCATAGAAAGTAAGGATCATACCGCAACTGTTCGCTTTTCATACGGTTTATATGAAATACTGTAAGCTGCTTTGACTTCAATGTTTACAGTAAACAGTAAAATATTGTATTGAGACCATAGCACGAGCATTCTGAAATAACAGTATTCAATTCGATTTGAATAATCGAATTGAAAATAAACCAATTTGCTCGCATTTTTTAATAGGACCGCATTAAAAGCTAGTCCATATACGTGGTAAAAATTTTATTTTCCTATTACGAAATATCCAAAGAAGTATAATGTAAGTCTAAGTGCCAAAAACAATTTGCGTAAGCAAGCTTCTACAAGCAACACGCGTGCGTTAGTCATCATGAGCTCAACTTTGTCTTAACCTTCCTTCTTGAAACTTTCCAAGACCCGACACAATTTTACGACTTGTTAGATCATGAAAGAGCGCGCAAGCTACCCAAACTACCGAATAATTCTAAACTAAAAACTTTAAAAATATTATGTGTGTTTTTTACCCGACTGGCGAAAAGAGGGTTATATTTTTCGAGCGTATGTATGTATGTCTGATTCTATGGCACGCTCTACAGCCTTAACCGTTAAGCGGATTTCAACATTGTGAGATGTCATTGAATTAGTCTTAGTTGTGGGAGCATAGGGTGTGTTTATTAAAAAAAAAAACCGGTCAAGTGCGAGTTCTACTCGCGCAACGAGGGTTCCGTTAATTTGTTTTTTAGTGAAATAACTACAAATTTACGGTTTTCGGAGTTTTCTCTTTACTTGTGCTACATGACCTTGCTTCTTGCCAAATTTCACGATTCTAGGTCAATGGGAAGTACCCTATAGGTTTTGAGTTTTGATTCCCTTGAAAAGGTCTAAATATGCAATATAAACCGCCGTATTTTTTTATTGCGTTGATTTAGAAACTTGATTTTTTCACTGCTTTAAGAGATAGCAGACCTGAGTATGTGATATTAATTTGAGCTTGATATCTCGACGCGTTTCTGAAAAAAAAAGGTCTTGACAGACGGACGAACGGGAGGACGGACGGATGTGAACTAACTACAAATTTACAGTTTTCAGAGTTTTTCCTTTACTTTTGCTACATGACGTTGCTTCTTGCCAAATTTCATGATTCTTGGTCAATGGGAAGTACCCTATAGGTTTTGAGTTTTGATTCCCTTGAAAATGTCTAAATATGCAATATAAACCGCCGTATCTTTTTATTGCGTTGATTTAGAAACTTGATTTTTTCACTGCTTTGGGAGATAGCAGACTTGAGTATGTGATATTAATTTCAGTTTGATATCTCGACGCGTTCTTGAGAAAAAGGTTCTTGACAGACAGACGGACAGACAGACGCCTGATGTGAACTAACTACAAATTTACGGTTTTCAGAATTTTCCTTTTACTTGTGCTACATAACCTTGCTTCTTGCCAAATTTCACAATTCTAGGTCAATGGGAAGTACCCTATAGGTTTTGAGTTTTGATTCCCTTGAAAATGTCTAAATATGCAATATAAACCGCCGTATCTTTTTATTGCGTTGATTTAGAAACTTGATTTATTCATTGCTTTGAGAGATAGCAGACCTGAGTATGTGATATTAATTTCAGCTTGATATCTCGACGCGTTTCTGAGAAAAAGGTTCTTGACAGACAGACGGACAGACGGACGCCTGATGTCAACTAACTACAAATTTACGGTTTTCGGAGTTTTCCCTTTACTTGTGCTACATGACCTTGCCTTTTGCCAAATTTCATGATTCTAGGTCAATGGGAAGTACCCTATAGGTTTTGAGTTTTGATTCTCTTGAAAATATCTAAATATGCAATATAAACCGCCGTATTTTTTTATTGCATTGATTTAGAAACTTGATTTTTTCACTGCTGTGAGAGATAGCAGACCTAAGTATGTGATATTAATTTCAGCTTGATATCTCGACGCGTTTATGAGAAAAGGGTTATTGACAGACAGACGGACAGACGGACGCCTTGTGTGAACTAACTACAAATTTACGGTTTTCGGAGTTTTCCCTTTACTTGTGCTACATGACCTTGCTTTTTGCCAAATTTCATGATTCTAGGTCAATGGGAAGTACCCTATAGGTTTTGATTTCCTTGCAAATGTCCAAATTTGCAATATAAACCGCCGTATCTTTTTATTGCGTTGATTTAAAAACTTGATGTTTTCACTGCTTTAAGAGATAGCAGACCCGAGTATGTGATATTAATTTCAGCTTGATATCTCGACGCGTTTCTGAGAAAAAGGGTCTTGACAGCCGGACGGACGGACAGACGGACAACAAAGTGATCCTATAAGGGTTCCGTTTTTACCTTTTGAGGTACGGAACCCTAAAAAGAAGATATATAATTAAATAATCAAATTCCAATTATTTCGCAAGTTGCTGGCAATTACAAAACAAATAATACAGAAACAAAGCCACCGACTTCCGATATGGCACTTGGGTTTTTTGATTATTTAATTATATTTTTTCATAAAGTGGAATCTCATCAAAAGTCACATTATCTCGTACCGTTAAGCTGTTCAACAGTGCCTCAGACAAGTGGAATAATCCTTTTTATGCGATACCAGTTCAACGCTGCGTGAACATAGGCCCACATCTCACGTAGCGTCTAACCTCAGACACTAACTGTACCTAATGTGATCATAGCCACGATCTGATCGTCACGTAAATGTAATTTAACGCACCATAGCTTTTGAGCTATGCCATTTACGTAGTAACATTGTTCCGGAGGATTTAATAATTATACGTAAGAGCACTTTGCATGATTATACTCGCAACTATAAGATATATGCTAATGCCAACGAAGACGCGCGTATATGATTAATATGTGTTAATACGATTATTTCTTGTAATTATTGTCACTATGTTTACAAAATAACAATTTCGGTAATGTTATATCCGACGTCTTTCGTAAATATGTATTGCTCGTTTATTTGTAACAGCTGTGTTTAGAATTAATTTTCGATTTCATTCGTTACATGTTTTGATAAATGAATCAGCTTTGTTTAGTGTAGTCTTAAGGTGGACTTGTTTAAGTGAATTATAACAATCATATTTCTTCTTGAATTATTTACCTAGAAGTCATGATTATTTATAATAATATGGGTTATAAATAAACAAATATTTGCTTTGTTCATAAGGCATATCTTTTCACATCTAGATAAACTCTAAGTATTACATAAAAAATGTTAGCAAACAAAAAAGCGTAGGTAATCTTCGTTTAGACTAATCTGCGTTCGGGATCAAAAACAGGCACGGAGGCGATCACTTTTTTCTGTTATAGTGTGCTTTAGCCATGTTTTGCTTAGTTTTCAAACGCTTTAAATTATTTATTGATTGTTAAATATTTTTAGTGTTTTATAACCATGTAACCCAACAAAAAAAAAACATGCGATCTCTCTTAATTCCCCATTACACTTAGACAAAAAAAAAATCTTTGAAAATTTTGTGGTTGATTCGTTTTGGCAACACCTAAGATATGTTTTGTAGATCTGACATAAATGTCAAATAATACAACTCCATCATTATCAGCACAGTTTTTTAACAGTTTCAATTAAATCAACTGACTAGCAAACAGGAAAAAACCTACATCAGCACTGTCCAGCAAAAAAGAGGACTATCTGAAAATTTATAACAAGCGAGTGTCGGTAAATCAGAGATATATGATAGATTTTTTGCCAGCTCTGGCCATCGACGTTTATCCTAGGAAGTTGGAACCGTTCCAGCCTGGAGTGTGGCTGAGTCACTGCTGATTTTATGTTTGAATTGTCGCCACAATTTATAAAACGGGTACAGCGATACATGTCGTCTAAAAAGCGCAGGGTTTTAAAATATTTAAAGATGAGAAGAGGGGAGAGGAAGACCAAAAAAAATGGTTTTATTGTGTGAGGAATGACATGAAGGAGAAAGAAGTATGTGATAGTGACGGGTGGCAGGTCAATATGAAAGACAAGAAAATGTTGCGCCGATCTTAAGTACAATGAGATAATAGCAAGAAGCAGCAAAAGATGATACAATTAGTAGAAGTTTATTATGCATGGTTGCATAATAAACTTTAAATATTCAGTCTACATCCAGTGGTTTCATCCGTAATAAGTTACTTTAGTCACTGTTTAGCTGTTAAGGGTCATATCGTGATGCTATTAATATGCGTAATTCATGCTTTTCCTTTTCAAACCGTTTAGATACCTAGAGCATATCGGTTTAAAACAAAAAAAAAACTGAATAGTCAGCAATTGTTTTATTAGCAGAGATAAACGAATTAGACAAGGGGTTTATTTTTGTTCATTCACCTATCTTTCTAGGCTTCCTTAAATATAGGTCAAAGTTTGTTTTAACTTTTTTCCTCTAACTTTAATGCGGCATATTTTCAGAGAAACGTAAAATAATCTTTGTATTAATTTCTCAAGACAATTTTATATGCACAATATAGTAAAAGTACACTTTTAACTTTTATTTTGTTTTAAAAACAGCACAGAACAGTATGATCGAACGTCCGCCATCATGGTCGATGTTTCACGATGTACACAATGCTTCTTACTTCCCACCAAGATGGATTGGTTACCGCTTTTCCAGAATTAAGCACTTAATTTATTACTGAAATCAACATACTTCAACGTTCTCCACGTTGTGTTATAAAATGCCATGAATATTAAGCAGATAGTTTATAAGGAAATTCATGAAAATGATGGATGAAAATGATTACTCATACAGTTTTATGAATCATAATGTGTGAGGGAAAGGTGTGGAATGTTGCAACATTTTTGTACTTCGAAGTAAATTATTGAGCTATTTATTAGCCGAATTTATTTCAATAATATGTTATAAAATATAATCTGCCAATGAGTTCTAATAAAAGATGCCAAATAACATAGCATAAGCTTATGTCAATCCCATGCATTTGGTTGCGGAATGTTTATAATAGTTACCGTGACCCTGGAACATAAAGGGCAATCGAAGGAACATGAGTGGGGTTTAGTCAGTAGAGTCTGACACACCTTCCCGCCGCACCCAGGACGGGAGCAGTCATTGGATGATTTCCCATTCACCAAAAAAAAACCCATGCATTTAAAAATCTATTCTATTCCACCACCAAGTCTATAAAACCACTTGTCTAGAGGTGCAGATCTTGTCGTACCAGTTTTGTTCCTTTTCAATGGTCTCCCTAGCCTTTCCTAATTATGTTGAGGTCGGCTTTTAGTTTAACCTGATTCAGCTGGATTCCAGTGTTTTACGTAAAGTTACTGCGACACGATATCCCTTAGTTAGACTGGTCAACTTTCTGGCTTCTGACTACTCGTAACAATTGTCAAAGTTTTACGAATGACAATCGGAACCTACGGCTTCACGTGCTTTTTTCAACTTTTCTTAACCGATCAAGGACCAAGCGACAGCCGGCTGTCAGATCGATATTGTCTTTCATTGTGCCTCGAATCATGTGTTTGAAGGATTAATCCATTGCCCTATATTTGGACATAATTTCTGCATTGAGAGCTTTCAAAAAAAATTCACATACATTAATACTAATAACCAGTATCGGAACAGATACCTGTAGATCAATCTTGCGAAACTACGCAATAACCAACCGTGTCGTCATTTAATTAAAATTAAAATTTGCAAACGCGTAAACGTAATTACTTCCTCGATTATGATTTGACGGGCCTAGTGGTAGGTGATCTTGACTGCTAAGCCGGAAATCGTGGGTTCGATACCCACCCTGGGAAAAGTTTGTGTGATGAGCACGGTTAAAGTTTGTTCTGTGTCTGGGTGTAATTTATCTTCATATGTATGTAAGCTTTGTTTACTGTATGTGTGTACATAGCTTAGTATTAACTTTATTATTTATGTGTACGTCGCCTAAGAGTATGACACTCCATACGAACAGGACAGCCCACGTCAAAAGATGTGAGAGAATTTTCAGCCTGCTTGTTAAAATTATAATACTACTAGCTTTTGCCCGCGACTTCGTCCGCGTGGAATAATGGTTCCCGTTCCCGGGGGGTTTCCGGGATGAAAACTATCCTATGTCCTTTCTCGGGTCCCAGACTATATCTGTACCAAATTTCATTCAAATCGGTTCAGTGGTTTAGGCGTGAAGAAGAGACAGACAGACAGACAGACAGACAGACAGACAGAAAGACAGACAGACAGACAGAGTTAATTTCGCATTTATAATATTAGTACGGATACTTATAAAGATTAGATTAAAGTAAATAATAAAGAAAATAGAAGAAGTAAACTTAATTGAAGTGATATAGTGTCGATCTACTAATATACTGGAAGTAAAAACCTTTAATTGACGATTTTTCTATTTTTAGGTTAGTACATCGTACGTTTAAACATGTGTTTTTCATTTGATTGTGATATTTAAGTTATACTAACATTAAACTTTCTATTTTTAGATAAATCAAACTGTAGTTTTTTTTTCCGTATCGTCCAACGTATTATATGTATGTATTTATAAATTACTAGCTGCCCACTGCGGTTTCACCCGCATTTTTCGTTACTGCTCCGCTCCCGTGAGTCGTAGCGTGATGGTATATAGCCTATAGCATTTCTCGATAAATGGGCTATCTAAAACTGAAAGAATTTTTCAAATCGGACCAGTAGTTCCAGAGATTACCCCCTACATACAAACTTACAAACTTACAAACATACCTACAAACTTAAAAATTATACCTCTTTATAATATTAGTATAGATATTAAGTATGTTTATCAGTCATCTGGTTACCATAACACAAGCTCTGCTTAGCTTGGGATCAGATGGCGTATGTGAGTTTGTCTCTAAATAAAGAAAATACAAAAACAAAATTCAGTGTCAGAAGAAAACTTTTTCAATATTGTTATTATACACACTCATATCGAATCGAATCTTGTTTACCAGATTTGCGCTGAAATCAAACTGACTGTTTATATTTAATTTCAAATCGGTGGTGTCAAAATGTGTGTTATTTATTATGAAGTTATTCGCGGCGTATAGCTGACAACTTATCACAGCATGAAGCTTTCAATATAGAACTGCTATTTGGAGCACTGCTTTAAAATATGCTTCGATACAGCTTTAAATTTATATCAGCGTAGGGAAATGCAAACGAAAATATTTTGCTATCCTAAAATGTATATTATGTAGTATACTTAGAATGACAGTGAGTAAATGTAATAATGTCAGTCTGTCACTGTCCGACTGCAAGACAAAGTCCTCTTCTTAAACAGAGAAGGCTCGAGTACTGATCTCCTCGCTTGTTACAGACTTGACAGATTCGCGATTTCAGACTTGTGTTTATTATTATAACATTATTATACCTTCACTGATATCACCTAGATATTCTAAGGAAGCATTTATGTATTAAAAAAACATAATAGTACTTGCCCAGTTCCAAACCGGCGACCTCATCTCATCAACTCAGGCATCTTAACCACTTGACCAGCACTGAACACTAATACAAATAAACAAACTATTATTATTATAATCATAAAATAAAATTGTAATAAACCAAACAAAATATTATGAATTATTATAATAACATACGTAGGTACTATTTCAACTCAGCAGAATTCGATAGTGCTTTTAACAAAACAAACTCGAACACAGGTTTTAACTAAAAATTATGACATAAAAATGTACAACTATTCGACTACAAGATAGGACAACACAGAAATGCTAAGCACATTGCAAAATGTAAATTATAGCTGACAATTTATATCCCTCATTGTGACTTATCTCTGCACCAAATTCACGAAATTACATTTCAAAGCCATAGTTTTTTTAGGGTCCCAGAATAGGTGCGAAAAGGTTTATCTTGTCAGTTGACCAAAAAAATACTTTACTTGAAGAGATGTCCCCTGATTAATGGTTCTCGTTTATAACAAAAGGTTGGCCGACTGACCGAACGGCTGACTTGAGGGGGACCTAAGCCAACGAAACGGTAGAGAAATTCTAATTTATCTCACGTATTATCACTATAATTTATTACTGTCCACGCCTCATAATGTTTTTATGCTTTTCTGAGCCCCTTGATTGAGTTTGACCTTTCAGTTTGTAGTTTTTCAGTGTTGGTTGCGCTTTGTCGATGAATTTGGTGACGTTCTTTTATGGCAGTGTATAACTATCATACAAGCTATCTTGTCATATTTATAGTATTATAAAGGATTCTTACAAGGATACACACAATATTAAGGCAAAAAGTAAAAAAAAATACATTACACCACTAATCACCGAATAATCAAACGTACCTTCATTTTAAGTCGATCTCAAATCCATTGCTGTCCTTTTCGTCTAAGGGGATAAAGTAATGATAGCAACAGATTTAAGAGCGTCTTAAAGTTAAGTGACGTTTGAGTATTCGGGAATTAAACAATGTAAAATTAATAAATAATAAAAATGCCACACCGATAAAAATATTACTAATGAATGAACTTATTAAAAATAAAAGCTAACAAACAATAAGTCACAATAAATTAGGGTGATGTAAGCATTTACTTACATGCCATAGTTTCAGGCCCGTAAAAGTGTCAAAAGAATAAAATGATAACTCGAAAAGCGACTTCAAACAATATGTGAAACTGTCTTAGTTGGAGTACCAGCAGCTCTAGACAAATGGCACTATAGAATAAATGCTTAAATAGAGTGTGATAAAAGTTGTAAATTCCATATATTTTAACAATCTATTCTACAATGCCATCACTAAAGGTTCTGAAATATCTTAAAAAAATATATTTATTTAGCTATAATGAAAGTTACCTTCCGAAATTCTATCAAGCAAAATATGAAACAATTTTTTTGTAGATCAAAAATGTAAACTTGAGTCAACATGTTGTAATATTTCATATCTAACACGTTTGCTGTTAAATAAACAAAATACAAAGTGCAAAATCTCATCTAATACAAAATATAATATATGCCAAATATTGTAAGTGAATTTCTTCGCAGACTTGTAAACAAACGCTATTTTTCTTATTTAGCGGTTTCGGATTCAATCTTCAAAAAAAAACTCTAGAGCAAATTGAAAAATAGTAAACGAAAATACGTTTTTAAGACGCGTTTGCGATATTTTCAACAACTAAATTGAATCTTAAGGTGTTGGAATATCGTTGCTATATTTACAACAAATGTTACTCTTGCTCATTTGAAACTAACAAATATGATCTTTATTATTAATAGTACATATGCAAAAGTTACTTATGTTTATGGGTTACCATTTCTGGCTAAACTAAAAAAACGATGATAATGAAATTTAGCTTCGTTACGTGATCGTATATTGCAATGAACGTTGATAGCGTGCGTGTCAACATCATCATCATCATCTCCCTAGCCTTTTCCCAACTATGTTGGGGTCGGCTTTCAGTCTAACCGTACTGGTCAGACTTTCTGGCTTCTGACTACCAGAAAGAACTGTTAAAGTTCTACGAATGACATTATAAAGTATATATATACTTAAATTATTTGAAAAAGTCACGTTGGTACTTGCCCGGATTCGAACCAACAACCTCTTACACGAGTGGCAGGCGATTTATCCACTAGGCCATCGCAACATGATATTACGTGTTTTTTTTATTCAAGTGTTCTTTTACACATTTGGAATGATAATCGACAACAGTCACAGTATACATAAAGGACACAACCTTAATTGAATCATATTGCATTAACTCTCAGCTTAAAAACATATTGATTTCAAAAACACATATCAACGCTAGGTACTACAATAATAATAACATAAGGCCTAGAGATATACTCAGTGAACATATATAGGTTTCTAGTTAGAAACTAGGTACCCGTATACAAGGACCAATAAGTTATCTGAGCTTTCCAATTAACTCCCACTCCTTGCGTGGGATGTTGTCGATATGGGTCCTTTTCACGTACATTGTTCTTGAAATGTCTAAAATATAGATAGTTCTCGTTTTTATTGGTATTTAGGACACTGTTTAGAGGGGTTTTTACTTAGGCGATGAATCATTGTATAAAGTTTAATTATTTTTTTGAAGTGAAAACTTCTTTAGCGGCGTTGAGCACTTTTTCTGTAATGGGTATAAAATCTTAAACTCGCGTCAGGACACGTGACCTGATCGAAAAAGCGTAGGACGGATGGATAGTAGACAGCTATCAAATATCAAACATGCTCAACGTTAATAATCAAGTTTTCACTTCTGCCGGCACTCCCGGAGTGCAACCCGTCTTTTTTTTTACTTTATATTTGAGTTTGTGAGAATGGATGAATGGGTGTTTGTAATGTTTTCATGCAAAATAAATATAAATATATATATCGAAGTTATTGAGATTGCGACTACAGCTTTTTTAATCCAAATCTGTTCTCCCGTTTAAGAGCTACGGTGTCTTAGACAAGCAAACAAATAAACAGACAGACACACAAATAGAGGTCAACTTGTAACACCCCTTTTTTTTGCGTCGGAGGTCACAAACGTCTAAATAGATTTTATCGAAACTATAGTAATTTAGCTTAGACATCAAAATTACACGTAAATTACACGGGAGAACAGAAAAGAACAGTAACCAGAGACATAACGCGTATAAAACTGCGGCAGCAATAAGTTTCATTGTAACATCATGATAATTGTAATTATGTGAGGAGTAAACGACCTTTGTAAAAAGAGTGAAACAAAGTATCTATAAAACGAACAACAATTTGATCCGCCTAAAGGTCTCTTTGTAAAATGTATCAGATATTTAACATCAATTTTTTACAAAAGCCGCAGGATTATGCAGAAAATAGATTATAAGGGTGCCGACCCACTTTTCCCGAGCTGTTGATCAAGTATCAAATGTTGGCCGCACCGACCCTAACAATAGACTTAGTTCCAAAGCTTTATTGGTCTAGCCGCCAACAAATTCGCTGACCCTCCCATTTATTGGGGATTTTTTTGAACTGAGATGGATAGGCTAAGCTCCTAAAAGTCGGTACGCGTGGAGGAAACTTGCTAAGGAAAAGGCAATGCGATAAAGAATCAATTTCTGTATACGAGTGAAGTACGTTGAAAATATATCGTAAGTTGTTTTTCAAGAACAATCTTAGCAATCTCTTAGAAATTCTCTTTAAAAATGTTGCCCAAAACATTTTGTAAGACAACCTCTCCTTATCAAAAACACCTTCAAAGTGAAGCCGTACCATCAATATGACCGTTATCACACACATAATACTCACAAGCCCCCATAATTACTTCGAAAACCCAAGTTAATTCGTATAAGTTCCCCTAATTATTCCCTTCACGCGTCATAATACTTACAGCATTAAATTTGTTTGATCACATAAAGACAACGGTATTATCAGTGATAATAAGACGCTCCCAGTAACTGGGATTATTTCACGGGTGCTTTCGGTGTCTATAACAATTGAAACCGTTCCTGTGGGCGTCGGAGGGGTGAAGGAGGGGGGCGGGGTACCAGCTGAGGGGAAAGAGCATTCAAGCCAGTGCCTTGGAATTTGAAACGGGCTGAACACCACGTCAGTTTCTGTGCCGCTATCCATTTAGAGTACGTTCCACTTGGGGTCTGATTTGTTTAAGGTCGTTTGCACGGCGGATATTATGTATGAACTAAGTTATTCGAGTAAACTTGACAAAATGTATCAATTGTTATGGAAACATGATGGAATATAGGTACGTTTTGAAAGTTTTAATTGAAATAAAATGTTTTACGAATGTGTATTTATAAGCAACACAATTGTAAGCTTTAATACAATTACTTGTTTTATAAACATTTGTACATCGAAACACAAACAAAATTAAATCAAACTTTAAACAAGTTGTAAAAATGTTTCAAACATGTTCAACAAAAATACACGCTGTCATTTGTGTTAAAATAAGCCGACCATTCCATTAGAGTAAGCTGAAATAATTTTCATCTGAAATTCGTTTCAATGCTGCTCTAAAGTCTAAAGTCAACACCGAAATTGGATTCACAAATGTCACTAGAATATTGAATTCAATTTTCGAAACCAAGTATTAATGAAGCAAGTGGAACATAGCATTCAGCTTGGCGTCTTATTAAACTAACGTACTCTCATTGTATTGATAATGAAGAAATAGACGTATAGCCTAGATTCTGAAAGGTATTACAATGATCTCTTTGTTATCTTCAAGCCATTGACGTTTTCAAAAGCACAGAGTTAAAAAGTCATTCTGAAAATTGTTTGAGGTTTTTATTTGACTTCTTGAATCGTGGGACGCCTATTTAACTTAAAGATGGTGCACAAGGGACGTATTGCGGGTTTTTAAGAAGGCGAGTGAAATGAATAAATAAAATTTTAAGGGTCTTTTATGGGAGCTCTTTCAGAACAGTGTTTCGTGGTTAGTCCTCGAGGGTTTTTTTGAGGTCAATATTGTTTTGAATGTTTACTGTTATAGTACTCTCTTTAGCACCTAGTTTGAGCTCAATGTTGTAAACGACCTGTTGTCTACAACAGATGCTTATAGATAGTGTGTAATAAAATAATTTAAAAAAATATTATAAAATTATTTTTATTTGTATTAGGTGATTGTACACATACGTAAACTAAGACATGCTTGCATAAAGGTTTTTGTAATCCATGGTTTTTTAGTGAATTAACACGAAAGTAAACGGCTCACACCACAAAATTTCCCTTAAAAAATCCCATTCTAGCAAAATAAACTTCATAGTGACTGATTGCTCTTCCGCGAAACAAGAACATGACTTTATTCTACGAAAATTCTGGAAGCAAGTATTTGAAAGGTAATTTATATTGCTTTAGGCCAGCTTTTCCCGCGAGGGTAATAGATTATACTTATGGTGCTTGTCTTATTATAACGTTACGTGAGCATAAAGTATCTGTTGTACGGAAAAATATTGTTTGCGTAAAATGTAATAGTAATTCGTCTTTACTACTATCCACTTACGGGTGCGGTTCCTTCGTTAAGGGCATGGACAAAGTATTATTCTCATAGGAGTAGCCTGAAACTACTCAGCTGACAGCCTCTTGCAACAATTTCTAAAGGTGTTCTCTCACAAGAACCTTCGTTTGTGCAATTATACTAACTGTTTCTTACGGTTTTAACGTTTGTGGTTACTGCTCAATTCCTGTAAGTCGTAGCGTCCTGTTACATAGCCTATAACCTTTAAACAAACTGGCCTCTATTACATTAGTGTTTATTTTCAGTAAAGCTAATTCACAGATCTGTCTTAAACAATACCTGTTTTCGAAATTAGTCAGTAGCATAGTATTACAAATTGTTCCAAAATGTATTATCAACTTCCAAACGTGGATTATCACAAATATTTACAAAGCAAAAGCTTAAAAGTTGCTTATGTCTTTTTGAGTTCCAGGTTATGCTACAAAATAACCACTTGTCAGTTCCAGAATAAATAAATATCCTACAAGCTACTCACAGTAATTTGATCGCAAACTAAGCGAAGCTTGTACTATAGTTACCATACAACTGATAAACATACTTATATGTTATATACATTATTACATCCAGACACAGAACAAACAATAATGCTCATCACATAAAGTTTGTGAGTGGGAATCGTACTCACGACCTCCAGCTTAGCAGTCAGGGTCACTAACCTGTAGATCAATAGGCCCGCCAAGTTCCAGAGATTACCGCGTTTCCACAAACATAAACAAACTGGGTTTTTATTATATTAGTGCACATTTTTAGTGAAGCGAATTCATAGATCAGCCTTTACAATTCCTGTTTTTGGAATTAGTCAATAGAATAGTATCACAAACAGTTCCAAATAATCTAAACAGAATAAACGTATTTCAGCTAATGTATTGTCAACTTCCAACATTTAAAAAGGGAATTGTATCTAGGTATCTAAGTTTTCCATTTAAAGCTATGAGGTAAGTCGGCCAATGGCAGGGAACTGCGGAGTTTATGCGTCGTTTTATGTTAATGATCTGTTTTATAACATAACAGGTCGTAATTCTGTGGATGCAGGTATGTCTTCACATAATGTAATCAATTTGAGAGAAGTTTGGGGATAATTGTCACTAAACTAGCCTAAAATTGCCTTGTAGGCTATTTGTTAATTGCTATTTTGCTACTGTTAGTTTCGTAATTGCTTTGAGGTGGGATAGTGAAGTATAGTTTCTCAAAGAGCAGTCAGTACGAGAAGGGGCCCAATAGGGCCAATGTCTGCCGGGTTTGCGGAATAGTTATAATAGCTGCCGTGACCCCGGATCATAAAGGGCAACCGAAGGCACATGAGTAGGTTTCAGTCAGTAAAAGTCTGACACAAGGACGGGAGAAGTCATTTGGTGATTTCCCACTCACCAAAAAAAAAATTTTTTTTCTGTAATACAGTAAAACCATTAGTCCTAATCCAGATCTCGTGTCAGTCATGCCAAATTGCGATCACTTAAGAATATAAGGACAGATAAAGAGTGTAGCACCTTGGCGACGTGATATTCTAAATTGCATTTGTGGTAACTTAATAGAAAGCAGACGCAAGGCTCGCTCACTTACCTTTGCCTTGCCACACCATATTATTAGATGTACCGTGTCTAGATTTTGTAAAACCTACATTAAACATTAATTATTAGTTAACGAAGTGTATTAACTCCTCCATTCTATAGAACTTCACTTAGTAACACGCTCAGCAAGAATATAAATCTATATGTGTACACATTTGCATTAAAAAAATGTCTGTACGTACTAAGCTTAACTCCATTGAGATTAGCGAGACCAAAATTAGGTCAAACGATTTTATTTAACATTTTCAACTTTCGTAACTCAATTAAGGTACGTGGCGCTGATCGCAGTGACCTCTTAGAATATATTATTTCAGTTCTCTATTGAGATTTAAAAACCATTACTACTGTAGTATATGGTATAAGATGAAAAGCATTATGAACCTAGTAAAATAAGAGTGTTGGCAAGCCCAGATTGGGACGGTGACACGCCAGATATACAGGGTGTCCCACGGCAATGCCACATGGAGGGAAAGTACCTTAAATATTGTAGATAGAGCATTTTACTAAAAGAAGACATTATTTGAATTTTGAAAACATTTTAAACTGCATTCATAGATATTTAAATAATTACATAGTTGAACCGGGAATCAAACCTGTTACTCGAGAAAATTAATCAGCCTGTAGTTTTATCCTACAGATCGAAAGGCTTCCTCACAAGGATTATTTTTTGCCAAATAACATAGTGTCAAAAATAAAAGAAACACCATATTTTTTTTTTTAAATACATAAATATTATAGATAAACAACACCCTGACACAGAACAAACATTTATGCTCATCACACAAAGTTTGGGTGGGAATCGAATCCACGACCTCTGGCTTAGCAGTCAGGGTCACTGACCACTAGACCAACAGGCCCGTTAAAATAAGAGTTACTTATGTGCAATGTTAAAAAAGTGTTCCACACATTTTTAATTCAATCTTTATTATTTTTTTATTACCAAAATAAGCAACACGACACGAATTACCAAGTGCGAGACCCTACCTTTACGATTACCCAAGCTCATTTTCGTTATCATTGAGCAAATGTTGGTCCAACATCCCTTGTAATTTCGTTAAAGGCTGCCTCCTCACGTGCACAGATGTACTTAAGTTGGTATTTTGTGACGGCCGTGCCGGTCACCAGATGTGTATGGATACACCCTTATTATTATTGGCGTGGCGTATTGTTACTGTTTTGTTTGTATATTGGTTTAATTTAGGTAATTCATTTATGTTGATTGATTTAGGCCCGTATTCATAAACGTTACTCAGATTAAAACTCGTACTTGATGCCAAGCTTAAAATTCTGTTCGTATTAATAAACGAGATTGAAGTTGAGCTCAAGTTACGGATTAGGTGTACGTCATCAGCTGAGTGTAGACTGATTAACAAACGAAACTTGACACTTTGTGACGTATTCGTTCACATCAAGTACAACGCAATGAGTAGCTGATCTTGGTAAGTAACTGAGATGCGTTTATTAATTAGCGACGATCTTGAGCTCCTGACATCGCAATAATCCGGTATCAAATCATATCGCACCTCAGATCGTATTTGAGTAACGTACTATTAATTCGGGCCTAAGAGTGAAAGGCGAAATTATTATGTTGTGAGTTTATAAAAATTGTTTTGTCTATAATATTATAATTTAGTTGAAGAGATTTCTTTTTTTTTTGTATTTGATTAATTGGAATTATCTCTGAAATTACTTTTCGGATTGGAGTATTTTTTTTAATATCATAGCTTGATTCATGAAATTCATGGACCAGTAACAAAAGACGCAGATAACATAGATTTTTTGGTAATTATGTAGCTTTCTATTAGTGAAAGATTTATCTCATACCTAGAGTTACTACTCTATGACGTTTCCCAATGATATATATGGCATTGCTGTAATGTTTGTTGCTATTTTTGTGGTTTTGAGACATGCTGTGCTTAATAATATAATATCATGTTGAATGCCCTGCAAAAAAAATGTATACAGATACAGAGAAGAAAAACATCCTTTGATTTATCCCACTATTGTATCAAGGAAATCTAGAAATACTCGTCTGAAAGTAAAAAGCTATGATTACAACATTCATTTGATAGTCCTGTAAATCTTTCTAAATCGGAACAAAAAATAACTTGTTTCTATGTATCGTGAGAAACGTAGTCATTATACGTTCTGCACTTATTTCACGCCTCACTGAGAACACGTCGGGAATTGATTGTCGTCTGCCAAGACATATTTTATGTCAATGAATAGAAATCTAAAATAGGGACAGGTTTCTTTTTATCTGGGAATATTTTGTTCGTGTCTTTTGTAGTTGATACTTGTCTACAATGATGTTATAAGTAAAAAAGTGTAGATAGGTTATATGCAGTCAAAAAGTGGCACATTAAAAATTTGCCAATTGGCAAACATGATGCTGAGTATCGCGTTAATGTTTGACATTTATCTCTTTTTCACTCGCACTTCTTCAATCATGTCATCCTACTTTGACGTGTAGTGTGCGTTAGTGTGCCGTTTTTGAAGATAGAATTTCGTTTGGGTAACCTATCTACACTTTTTTACTTATAACATCATTGCTTGTCTACGTTTGCAGTTGCCTCATTAATGTCATTTTGAAAAACCGATAGATTTTTTTACACTAGCTGTCTCGGTTTTAACTTATTTGGTTACCGTTCTTCACCTGTACCTCGTAGCATGATGTTTTATAGCTTAAGCATTTCGTGATAAATGGGCTATCCAACATTAAACCTTCAATTACACACGATTAGCAGCGCGACAACCGGCTGTCGCTTGGTCGTCGAAAGGTTAAATCATTTTGATACAATCGAAAGATATTAGCAGTGCGACAACCGGCTGTCGCTTGGTCGTCGAAAGGTTAAATCATGTTTTAAAGCGGACCAGTATTTCCTGTGATTGGCGCATTCAATCAACCAAACAAACAAACAAAGTCTTCGGCTCTATAATATTAAGTCGTATACAGAAAGAAAGCTGGAAACTTATAAGCGCTTACCGGCGCTTGTCAGCGCTGGTCCGTTCTACACAAAGGAAGCAGGTTAAAGCAGACTAAGCAAAATGTCGGAATGATTCGCTTGCAGTTGTTATGGCAACGCCCAGCGCTGACAAGCGCGTATTGAAACTTGTCGGCACCGTTCAGTGCTTATTGGCGCGTGTTCATATATTTTCCTGCGCGGATTACCAGCGCTGACAAGCGCCGGCAAGCGCTTATAAGTGTCCAGCTTTCTTTCTGTATACGGCCTAAGACCAGATAATTCAGAGACTCATCATAGCATATTGGTCAAAGCGTCGCGCGTCGGCTATCACGCTTAATGGTTATGGTACGGGTTCGAAAGTAAAGAAGAACAACAAGTAAAGAAGAACAAGTGGTCCTAAATAAACTGTCCCACCCCGGAAAGCATATTATACAGCCGTTGACCCGGGTTGTCATTTGTGAATTTTTGACAGGTGCCACAAAGTTAGAAGACAGAAAGTCCGGCAATCAATCTAACTAAGGGCTCCCGTGTTACCTATTTACTGAATTATGAAGGTTTGATAGGCAGTTGTTTTTAGTCGTATGTGAATAAAAAAATGATAAATTCCCAGCCCCAGTTATTAAGATCGCGACAATAGCTAACAAAAGAGTTGTTAACGTCGCAACAGCTAACCAATTTTAATGAAATATGTCTTAGAACCATTGCTTGATAATTTAATTTCAAATAAAAATCGTATTAAATTGATTCACCCGTTTGAGAGCAACGGTGCTTCAGATAGATACTGGAGACATTCACATACCGGTCAAACTTTTAAAATATCTTTTTTTGCGTCGGGGGTTAAAAACACCGCTATTTAGATGCATCCACTTAAACTGCAAGCCGACCACAAAATAATGAAAAAAAAAGACAAGAATTTTCCGATAAATTTTTATTTTATTTGCTTAAAGGTAAAAGATATTACAGAAGTACAAAAAGAACTGATTGATCGTATTCACGTTGTACGAAGAAAATAGGTCGCGATGATCTATGATATTTACACAAGCAAGATAAATGGATCATGGTAGGTAATTAGCAGGGATGCTATCGAGCTCTGTAACCGTAATTGAAACTTTCGGATAAAAAATATCCGTAACCGTACCCAATACCAAACTAAATTTCGGATTATATCGTATCGATACCAAAATTTCTGATAATGTCCGATAGGGGAGAAGTCTAATTTTAACCGTATTCTATACCAAAATTTCGAATAATCTCGGATAGGGGCAGAGTTTAAATAATACATACTATGACAAATTTTTGTTTTGAATACTAGTCATACGCGTGTTTTTACTTTCGCATTGATATTCTTGCCTGGTAATTACCAATAATACTAATAATACTTTGAAATCCGTAACCGAAACTATCCGGAACTAACACATAATCTGAAATATCCGAGACCGATTTAATTTTATTCGTATCCGAATTCAGATCCGAAACTTAAATCCATACCATCCCTAGTAATTAGTCCCCGTTCGATTAAGGCCAGGAAGCGCCGCGTGCATCGTATCTCCTAAACATGACCTTTGATTAAAGTAGGTGTCCCTCTTCCAGTGTGATAGATAAAGATGTGATTCACCCTCTCAATGTGTGTGTGCAAATATCTGTATGGCGTTTGATTGAGTGCGTAAGAGTTTTTGTTTATAATGTTGCGCTGCACTAGGAATTTTTTCAGTATCGTTGTTTATACTAAAAGATTAACTAAAGTGTAGCGCAACGTTTAGCAGATTCGTTTTTATAAGCAACAAAGGCCATGAATAGGAGAACCAACATAGAAATAATACCTATGACCTCACGAAATAGTAACTTCCTAATTCCATATTTTATTTACTTGGCTCTATGGGCCAGCTGAATTGTTGTTGCACAAATTGAAACGATTCGTTACGTAGTAACTGTATGTGTAATGAAAGTTTATTATGTAACAACGATGAAATGAGTTTTGCGCGTTATTCCAAAAGCTTGGAAAGTACTTTAATTAATTGATACAAGAAAATATAGTTAAACCTTCGAACACACGTGGTTCGAGACACAAAACCACCGTGACAGCCGGCTGTCGCTTGGTCGTTGAAAGGGTAATATGATAGCCAACATGTACAATAATATAAATTAAAGCTATACGAAAACAGAGGAGAAACCAAAACCGCAGGTGAAACTGTGGGCGACGATTAGTGTTATAGAACAGCTATTAAAACTGACTAACAGATTCCATTAGTTTTACAGCTCGTTCGAAGGGAGCTAACACGCTATTCCGTTCGAATCCAGATCCACATCATCGTTAATGGACAATTACAATCCCCTGGTATGGTCATAAAAACAAGCATTTTGGAGACATCACACATTTTGCTAAAAGACTTTAGAACAAGCAAATTTATATTTCATCGCTTTGGTATAATTGGAGGTATTACTGGACCATTAAAAAACTTAAAAAATAGTAGTAAGCAAGTTGCCCCATTCTTTTATTGGGAGGAGGAAAATTTTGGTCTTTTATTTCATAACTAGCTTCTGCCCGCGGCTTCGCTCGCGTTAGAAAGAGACAAAAAGTAGCCTATGTAACTGTCCATCCCTTCAACTATCTCCACTTAAAAATCACGTCAATCCGTCGCTCCGTTTTGCCTAGAAAGAAAGACAAACAGACAGACAGACAGACAGACACACTTTCCCATTTATAATATTAGTAGGGATACATAAGTGGTAAACTGACTGACTGAATGATAAATCAATGCATAGTCCAAGCCACTGGTAGTAGAGACATGTAGTTCAGAATTCTTAAATATCCTTTCTTAGTGGATTACTTACTCATCACAATCAAGAGTAAGGATTTTTGGGGATTCCATCGTTAAAGGGAGAAATAATTGAAGGAAATTTCGACATCCACGTGGTCGAAGCTGCGAGCGAAAGCTATCATTTAATAGTCTTTAAGAGATTAGAATAATTACTATCTTACGTAAGTTATCGTTATCATTAATGTCTAATTTTGTGTAACAATATTTTGAATGAAGCCTACTGTACACAGGTATTCAATTCTACTTGAATTGTAATAGTTTTTGAATAGAATAGAGGTTATTGTTTAAAAGTTATTTTGCTCTTTATTTTAAACTAGTTTCTACCCACGACTTCGCCGTCGTTGTCGTGGACGCTATAGAGCAGCAAAAATATTATTGTACAGGCATAGTATGTGGTAGCGCCTTCTATTATTTCTTAATATTAATAATTAGACCTCTTTTTATCTATTCTGTCTTGACCGACCTTCACGCTCTCGCACGCCTGACGGCTGTCAGAAGCCATAAAAAAAAGAAGAAAAAATTCCGCCATGGAAGATCCGCACGTGAAAATGCAGTTTTTTCACGTTCCCGATATTATTTAACGCGCCTAGTTAATTCCTACCGTATTACAACAAATATTAACCGCTGTGATTGACCGCCCGCGGGTGTGATTGTTTGTGGACACAGAGACAGAGAATTCCAGTGTTGTGCTTCAAAAGCCTCCAAAAGGCGAAGAAACATCAGGCGCCATTTTGTTGAACCTATACACGAGGCAAGGAGACAGCCAGGTAAGGCGCACCAGCGTGCAGCGTACTTTCTCCCTAATCCCACAACTTACATCCCGGTTTGTTATCACCATATAATTCTTTATTCTCTTGGCGATTATCAGCCATCCTTCTTACAGTCCGATTTCGCAAATCGTCAAATATTGTGGTTTTTACCCACCATTTTTTTGGTCCTTCGAGCCGGATTCATATCCAATTCTCTTTTATTTCGCGTAAGTATCTTCTAGAAGTACTTACCTAGGTAGTTGTAGCATTTAGCTGCACTCCTAGTCTATTTACATACCCATTACGTGGTTATTTCCCGCACCCCAGTAGGTAATATACAATTGCGTAGCTACCTACTGATATACCTTAATATAATTACTCGAACTATATAGTGGTCTTATAAATACCATATTTCAAGCACCATTAGTTCAACCGCCTTAAAGTTTGTTGCCTACATAGGAATTACTAGGATTTACCGCCGCATAAATACTTAGGTATTTTTGTTGTTCTTATATACTTAGGTATTTTTGTTGTTCTTATATACTTAGGTAAAATAATACTTAGGTATACATTTTAGTTTGTTTGGTTCATTAACCTACATAAACATGTCGCAACAAAAGAAACTATGCATTTCGGAAGAAAAAGAGTTAAAAATATTAGAAGCTAAACGCAATACTTTATTTGAGCGTATGCAAGACATTTTTGAACGCTCCAAAACCGCAACTTCTTCCGATATTAGTAGGGATTCATTTCTTAATTATTGTATGACAGTAGATGTTATTCGATCAGACTTTCATACATTATTAGACGCTTATAACTCAAAATTACTTTCAATTAATCCTGATTCCCAGCCGAATTATCAGTCGTACACCGCATTCGAAGATCTTTATTGTATCGTGAAACGTATACAAAGTCAGTTAGATGACAACCGCTCCACAGCGCCAGGTGGCGGTTGCGCGAACTATCGAGCACCGCGTCTACCTCCAATTGAACTTATGTCATTTGACGGTGACATACGGAACTGGCCATTATTTTATGCAAGTTTTAAATCAACAGTGCATGATAATGTCTCTCTGACAGATGCCGACAGATTGTACTATTTGATAGGGAAACTGTCGTCGAAAGCGCAATCCGTGTTTGCAGGTGTCACGCCCAATGCTGAGAATTATCAGGTTATATTTCAGTCACTTGTTGACCGATATCAGGATACTCGTGTCCTCGCGTCTACTTACTTCGATCAAGCTTTAAACCTTAAGCTGACCGGTCCCGCGTCTGTTTCGAATTTTCAGCTGTTTATCGATAATTTTGTCACCGCAGTTAATGCCCTTAAAAACTTAAAATTAGGAAACCTTTCCGACTTTATGTTATTTCAACTCGCAATAAAAAAGTTCGACACGGAAACTATTCGTGCTTTTGAGATGACAGAACGTAATCATAAAATACCTACACTAGATAGTTTTGTGACCTTTATCAAAGATTAGTGTCGAATATTTCAAAATACGCAGCCTAGTTCGTCTGGCTCGTCTAGGCCTATTGACAGTAAACAAAAGTCGAATAAATCGCGAAATAATAATAGTAGTTCGGTTCCTAATCCGCAATCTTACGTAGCATGTTCGGATTCTAATAATAATAATAATAATCCGCTCAAGTGTCTGTGCAATAATATTGTACATGATCACTTTTATAAATGTCCCGCTTTTAGTAAATTAACTCCGACTGCTCGTTTTAAATGTGTTAAAGAAAGTAAAGCTTGCGTTAACTGTCTAAGTATTAAACACAAAACAAGCAACTGTTCTAGTAAAACTAAATGCCGCTCATGCAATCAGGCTCACCATACTTTACTCCATTTCAATAAAACCTCGCCGTTACCGGATGAACCTGGTAATCTAGTAAGTTCATCTGTTGTTACGTCACCGCAAACGCAGGCCGTCCGTACCACAGAGTCCGCGGCTCATCCCGAAGTATCGTTATGTACTACATCAGTCGCACACACACGCGAGCATCGCCCGCGCACTTGTCACGTTCAGCGCGAAGCTACATCGCCATGTACAGCGGCGGCGTACACAACGGTTTTGCTCGCTACCGCGCAAGTAATAGTATACGATACTCATAACACACCTCACATTATTCGTTGTTTACTGGATAGTGCATCCCAAAGTAATTTCATTACTTCTGATTGTTTGAAACGCCTAGGATTGTGGAATAACTTTAAAAATACTGACATAGTAGTCAAGGGTATTGGCGGTTCAGAAAAATCATGTACGGGTTCCGTAGATATTAAAATACATTCGCGTATTAATAGGGATATTAATTTTAACGTTTCTTCACTTATAGTAGAACGTATCACGGACACATTGCCGAATGCTCATGTGGATATGTCCTTACTTAAGCACCTCGAGTCATTGCCGCTCGCAGATTTAGACTTTGCGCAGCCGGGAAATATCGATGTTTTGATCGGGGCTTCAATATTTCCGCACTTACTACTATCTAATATTGTACGTAGTGAGCAATATAATTTACCTCCCGCTATTGAGACGGTATTTGGGTATGTGGTCATGGGTACCGCACCTACATCACATACTCCTCATTATACTACGTCTTGCTGTTCTGTTCTTCAAGAAAATAATATTGATTCTCTCCTCAAGCGATTTTGGGAGCTTGAGGAAATTTCCGCACCGCCCTCGCTGAGTCGTAAGGACCTCGAGTGTGAAGAACACTTCCGCGCTACCACTGTTCGCGACGACAGTGGCAGATATATTGTGGCGTTGCCATTTTGTGGCGACCCTTATTCGCTAGGCGACTCGTACGCTGCTGCGCTTAGACGCTTTTATTGTTTAGAACGCAAATTTAATGCTTCGCCTAAATTTCACAGCGCTTATAATGACGTCATACGTGACTACATAAATAAGGGTTTTTTATGTCCAGTTGTAATTGATGAGAATAATTCTATTCCCTCGTATTATATCCCACATCACGGCGTAGTTCGCGAAGATAAGACCTCCACTAAACTTCGCGTGGTTTTAGATGCTAGTTGCCAGACTACATCAGGTCAGTCGATCAATGACATTTTGCATGCCGGCCCTAATCTACAGGGTGATTTATTTAACATCATAATAAAGTTTCGACTTTTCCAAATCATTCTGTCAGCTGATTGCCGCCAAATGTTTCTCAATATCGGCGTTCGCGAATCTGACCGTAGATTTCAACGGATCTTTTATCGTTTTAACAATAGTGAACCTATATCCGTGTATCAATTTAATAGGGTTTGTTTTGGACTCAAGTCAAGTCCGTATCACGCATTGAAGGTCGTCCGCCAGTTGATCGCTGATGAAGGCGACAACTTTCCCGCTGCAGCAGCTGTTGCCACCTCCGCTTTGTATATGGATGACATCGCCTGTAGTGTCGTATCCGCCCCGCAAGCAATCTCGCTTAGCAAAGAGCTTATTGAGCTCTTCAAGCGAGGTCAATTTGATCTTGTCAAATGGTCAAGTAACTCTAAAGAGGTTCTCGCGCAAATATCTGATTCATATAAAGCTTTTACAGACGTTGAATTTGAAGGATCTGTGCATAAGGTTCTTGGTATGCGCTGGAACCAATCCAGCGATAGGTTTCATTTTGAAGTCGCACCTCCAGATGATAAGTGCACCAAACGCACTATGCTGTC
This sequence comes from Athetis lepigone, assembly GCA_033675125.1. Taxonomy (NCBI): domain Eukaryota; kingdom Metazoa; phylum Arthropoda; class Insecta; order Lepidoptera; family Noctuidae; genus Athetis; species Athetis lepigone. The sequence continues at coordinate 12,006,916 of CM066243.1, read as the reverse complement.
CACAGTGGCTCGACTATGGGATATAATGGGTTTTGTTGGCTCCCACAATTTTGTACGCCAAGCTCTTGATCAAAGAACTCTGGTTATCAAAGTGTGAGTGGGATGCCGTTCCGCCCGACCATATTGTCACCGCTTGGAAACAGTTTTGTATTGAACTCCCCGCGCTCCATCAAATTATTATACCGCGTCAGCTTGGATTGGTCGATGGATGTATTGTTAACTTAATAGGTTTCGCTGATGCCAGTGAACGCGCTTATGGCGGAGTCGTATATTTGCAAGTCCGCATTGGTTCCAACTACTCTGTGCAATTAGTTTGTGCCAAGTCCAAGGTCTCGCCTGTCAAAACTATTTCGGTTGCGAGACTGGAGTTGTGCGCGGCCCTTCTGTTGTCTCAGTTACTCCGCAGAGTTCAAGAGACAGTTTCGCCCCACTACCCTATTAATAAAATATTTGCAATGACTGACTCTAAAGTAGTGCTCTCTTGGATTTATTCATCTCCTCACCGCTGGCAGACTTTTGTCGCCAATCGCGTTACAAAAATAATTGAATTAATTCCTTCCGATTGTTTCAATCACGTCGCGGGTATTGAGAATCCCGCTGATTGCCTTTCTCGTGGTGTTACTCCAATTAAACTTCTGCATCATCCTTTGTGGCGTCATGGCCCTTCTTGGATGTCCCATGATCCGTCGGAGTGGCCTATACATCCATTTGACCATAATGCAGAGGACGAGGACGTACCCGAACGGAAAGTTATCTCTCATCCCGTGATTGTTGAGGTTGCGGAATCCCCGATTTATGCACTCGCATTGCGCATGTCGTCGTGGTCTAAGCTACTACGCGCCATCATTTATATCTGTAGATTTCTTAAGCTATTGCCTAATGGAACTTCTATTTCAAGCTCTCACATTGAAGTTGCGACGGATTTAAGCACGGTATCATTTCTAGCAGCCCTAAAACGATTTCTTTCGCGACGCGGCCCTATACAGTGTTTATATACAAGTTCTTACTTACGCGATCTTTATAAGTTTCTCAATAAAGAGTATCGTACTCGTCTTGAGGAAGAACTTTCCATAAATTACATTGATTGGAAGTTTATTCCACCTGCTTCACCACATTTCGGTGGATGTTGGGAAAGCATGGTCAAGGTAGTTAAGACGCATCTCTTCAAAGTTATAGGTCAACAAATCCTCTCTTACGAAGACCTTTTAACGGTCCTTGCTCAAATCGAGGCGTTAGTTAACTCGCGTCCGCTTACAGCATTGAGCAGTGACCCTGCTGAACCATCCGCGTTAACTCCTGCGCATTTCTTGAGCACAGCGCCATTGTCATCACTTCCCGCTCCTGAAGCAGACTCTTCTAGCCTGCTTCAGAGACATACTCTGCTCGATAAACTCGTGCAGTCGTTCTGGCAGCGCTGGCGCTCAGAGTACCTTCACCAACTGCAGGCTAGATCCAAATGGAATAGTCCTGTATCGCCTATAAAGGAGGGTACGTTGGTCATTATCATAAATGATAATTCTCCGCCCCTTTCATGGCCATTAGCCATAGTTGATAAGTTACATACATCTAAAGACGGTACAACACGCGTTGTTACCGTGAAAACCGCGAAGGGCAGCTACATGCGCCCTGTTGTACGACTCTGTCCGCTACCGACACAGTGAGATCTAGCTTTAAGTTGGGTCTCCTTTTAGTTTAGGTATTTTGTTTATAATTTGTTATAATAAAGTTAATTTAGATTAATTTAAATATTTTAACGCTGTTTTAGCCTGTGGATAGGTCATGCGGTAGTACACTTAACATAGCTAATTCAATTTTCTCTTTTCAAAGGCAACCCTTTAAGGCCGGGGGGAAATGGTAGCGCCTTCTATTATTTCTTAATATTAATAATTAGACCTCTTTTTATCTATTCTGTCTTGACCGACCTTCACGCTCTCGCACGCCTGACGGCTGTCAGAAGCCATAAAAAAAGAAGAAAAAATTCCGCCATGGAAGATCCGCACGTGAAAATGCAGTTTTTTCACGTTCCCGATATTATTTAACGCGCCTAGTTAATTCCTACCGTATTACAACAAATATTAACCGCTGTGATTGACCGCCCGCGGGTGTGATTTTTTGTGGACACAGAGACAGAGAATTCCAGTGTTGTGCTTCAAAAGCCTCCAAAAGGCGAAGAAACATCAGGCGCCATTTTGTTGAACCTATACACGAGGCAAGGAGACAGCCAGGTAAGGCGCACCAGCGTGCAGCGTACTTTCTCCCTAATCCCACAACTTACATCCCGGTTTGTTATTACCATATAATTCTTTATTCTCTTGGCGATTATCAGCCATCCTTCTTACAGTCCGATTTCGCAAATCGTCAAATATTGTGGTTTTTACCCACCAGTATGTATGTACATATTTTTGCTGCTTTATAGCGTCCACGCTCACATAGGTGAAAATGATAATATAATACAAAAAAAGGTTCTGTAAAGTGTGAAAATATAATCGCCCGTGTATTGGCACAACCTCCTAGTAATATTTATGCATTTGAAATCTATGCACAATTTTTTGAGTTTATCCTGGATAAACAGACAAAAATTATAATAAAAACTATCGTTTTGGAGTTGTCATTGTTTGTAGAACATAATCAAGTCTTAGAGCGTATATCGATTCTTTTTTTTATTTTATGTACAGTTACAACTTCATTATGACTTATATGTATGTATATTTTGTATAGGTCATCGTTTGTCTAGCAAAAAATATCAACTGAAATAGGGGAAAAAATTACAGAGTCTACTACTACAGTATATTCTAGAATATATAGAGATATCAGTTTGAGAGCTAGCAATTACATGTAGTTTCAGTAAGATAATAGTCTGAATAATAATATTAGATTGAAAACAATTTCAGCTAATGAATGAAAACAATTCAATGTTATGAGACCTACATAAATGATAGATGAGAATGTTATTTATAAGAATAATGTAGTTAGTACACGTACAAAAACAACTTTGGATGCTTTTAAAGTTTCTATGAAAAAAAAACCCACCAAGAGCGAATCCGCACAACGCAGCGAGGATTTTGTTCAAACTTATAGGAATAGATTGTTAGTCCTTTTTGAATTCGATCACACTCAAATTGTTCTATTTTTGACGGTACGTATTCTAAAAATAACCATGTCTGTAGTGTAACGCAAAAGTGACTTTTAAAGGTCGTAACCGTGTCATTTTCTATTATTAAACCTCTTCTCAAAACACGTAAAGATCATTTTACAACAAATACCTTTACAACAAAGCTGTTACTCTTCTACATAAAAACCTCACATGTCACCGCTTTAGTTGTATTTCAAAGTAGTTCTACTGAAGGGCCTATTACATTTCAACCACTTCAGTTTTCTGGTAATTTCTGATTGTGACATGAACCTTCACTCCTCAGGCTAACCATGTCAATTCTAATCTTAACCAGAATCGGTTTTGTTTGACATTTTCGCTATAAATAACAAACTTAATTTGTTCCAGTCATTTTAGTAACGCGAACCTTTGATTATTGTTCTAGGAATGGACATTGGACATTGTAATCGGGCTGGAGCAAACTTGGTAATAATGGCCTGTTTTGAAGAGGTTTCTGCCCTGCGGCAATAATAATTATACTTTAAACTTTCGCGTTGCATATTACTACTTTACTATTTCACGGGATTTAACGCGCACGTACCTTTTTTATTTGTTTTTTGCTTGACGTTTCGGCAGGGCTACACCTGCCATGGTCACAAGCAGACTGTTTGGCGACACTACTCCGTCGATGAAGATGAAGATAGATTTTCATCTACCCTCAATGTTGACGCAATAAACCAGTAAGTATTATCTATATATATATGAAAATCGTAACGAAGTTATAACTGTATATTGAATATTGTTAATAGAAAATACTCGATCATATACTACAACCGAAGCCAAAACTATTTTTTAATGTTTTTTCTGTGTGCTTGTCCGGGATAAACTCAAAAGTTCATAGGTTTTATTTATGCATGAATATGCAGTATGCACTAAGAAGTTGGGTTAACAAAGTTAATGTCAAACATCACTTAACATTAAGTCGCTTTCAAATCCGTTGCTGTCTTTATCACACTAAAGGGATAAAGTAAAGACAGCAATAGATTTGAGAGTGTCTTACAGTAAAGTGATGTTTAAGTATTCGGACATAAGAGCCGGGAATTTTCAGATCGGTTTGAGTAGTCGGACTTCACGTTAAATACTGACATACACAAGCGACGTAAGGCAGCAGGCGTGGAACAGGCGTGGCGCAGGCGTGCGTCGCTTCAAAACAATTTCATACAAAATGTATGCAGGCGACGTTTTTGAAGTATACTGAAGCGACGCGGCGCAGACACGCCGTTTCGTTGCCGTTCGTCGCTTGTGTATGTTTTAGGCCTAGGGGGGCTGGTTCCACCCCAACATAGTTGAAAAAAGGCCTGTTTACATTTTTTATTGCTTTCTGGTAGCGTCCACGCGGATGACGTCGCGGGCAGCATCTAGTTATTATTAAGTGACATTGCTTGAACCCTGAGTCTTAAAAACGATCTTTGATCGGAGATATCTCATTGTTACAAAAGGTTGAGATTATAACAATATCGCAATATTAAAAATTCTTCATAAAGACGTTAAGCGTACCCTCATTTAATTGAGTACATACCCTTCTACTAAAGGTTATTTGAGCTCCATATTGTAGAACTTTCTCAACTTTGAGCATCAATATGATATAATACTTCTTAAAATGGTAGATCTTTTTTCAATTTTGTATGTGCCTTATTTTATTAATAACTATAAAATTTCTATTAGATATACGTTTTTCTAAATTAGAAAAATAAAGCCAAGACGGGTCAGAGCTCATTCGTCTCCTAAGATTCGCACCCTGTGCCCATTCGTCCCCTGGAACTTTTGAGGGGCCTATTCATCCCCTGAAGAATATTTATTTTAATTCATTCTTCTAATATAAGTACATGTATATGTGTATACTGCAGCTTGGTAGTCCTGGTACAGTCGCGCCGAAAAGGGTAAAATTAAAATATAATAATTCCTTAAATATCATGTTTAAGTATTTCAAATAAGATTAAGTTTAATAAAATGCCTCTAGGCTCTAGGCATTAAGTAAGTCTTCAAAATAATTAATCGATTCGTCGATCGATCGTTTTCTATTTACCACTTCACGTTACTGCGCGCCTAGTACTTTGGAATAATTAAGGTGATCTTGAGAGAAAATTAAGAATACAGTGAATTTTAAATATTTTCGTACATGACTACTTCACGTTACTGCGCGCCTAGTACTTTGGATTGATTAAGGTAATCTTGTGAGAAAATTAAAAATACAGTGAATTTTAGATTTTCGTACATGACTACTTCACGTTACTGCGCGCCTAGTACTTTTGTTCTCTTAAGTTTTCAATCATTAATACCCGTTTTTTTAACAAGTCATTCGTAGAGAGACAATATTACATCATAGCCTATCGACAGGTTATATTATTATCATGACAGATTATCATTCATCATAGCTCTTTTTTCAATGATCTGTTATGATTTATTAAATTAAGTGCGTTAATAAACTGTTCACAAGTGTACTATGTTAACCGTTTCTTAGGTTAGGTTAGGTTAGGTTTATTATGTATTAGTTTATTATTTTAAGCAACATTATTTGTGTATTTTTTCTATGGGCCTCAGTTGCCTGAAAATAAAGGTTTTATTATTATTTACATTTTCGTATCTCGGGACCCTGGGGTCCCGGACCTTTGGAAGGCGTACGAGGGGCCGAAGCCAACTCGCAGAGGCCCCTTAAATAAAGTTTTATAATATGAAGTGGGACACCAACCGGCGATTATCCCTATATGCACCACTCAAGTGCGCCTAAGGTCAATCCTCGGCTTGTGGTGGTTTATTGCAGGTCATGAAATAAAGAAAATATTGGACTATGGGTTTGGGTTGCTAAGATGGATTACTTATCTGAGACTATTGAATGGCTATGGCCCCTGCCTAACCATTGCTTAAATACACGGATAAAAAGGCAGGGGGTGACTTGCACACTCAGTAAATGGGCCCCCAAAAACGGCCGCTAGCACAAAGTGACGTAGCGACAAGGGGGCAACATATATCGAGGTGCTTGAGGAGTGGAGAGGTATTCCACGGCTATCAGGACAATCCCGGAAGTACGGTCAAGATCCCTACCAGCATCTTACTGGAATACTTCCTTCCCCCGAGCTCGTTTGCTCTTGCGATTCTCCACTCAAACCAGCCAATGAAGGCAAGAGTGAGGTGGGAGCCTTGTTCCTCGTCAGTGCTAACTCTGGCCGGCCAGTTAAGGCAAGCCAAGAGGTGAAGAACAAAGGGTCTCCCAGGGGGTCAGGTCCGTGGGGGTCGCTACTGCCCAACAGCTTTATTATTATTTATTATTATTATTAGGTAAAATATAGCTAATTTTATCTCAGGGGACCAATAGGCACCTAAATAGGTGCCGAATCTTTAACTTATATTGTGTATATATTAGAGGAGACGAATGGGTACCTTAAAAATAATATTTTATATTAAAATATTAATTGGTCCCCTACCAGGAGACCAATGGGCACCTATATAGGGGCCGAATCCACAACTTTTATGCTGGGGGACAAATCTTAGGGGACGAATGGGCTCTGACCCGCCAAGACAGTCTACAAAGAACTTTTAGACTGACTTAGTGCAAAACCTTAACTTAAGTAATCCAATATTATGGCAAAGTATTAAAAAAACACCGCTTACCGTTGTCTGTTTGTCCCTTTGTATGCTTAGATCTTCAAAATTATGCAACGGACTTTGTTGTGTTTTTTTAGTAAACAGAGTAAGTTCAAGAGGAAGGTTTATATTATTTAAGTATAATACGTGCATAATATTTAAGTGGAGAAACGCTAAGATTTTCAATTATTTATGATACTTGTTAGAAGCTGGGTCGAGCTGATAGTAACAAATAAAAATAAGTATTAAACACTATTCTAATCTAAAGTATAGTATTTAACACAAAATAGTCTCTATTCTGATACAAACAGGTGCAATTGAATAATATAATTCATATATTAAGTTAGAAGAAGCTGATTGCTGAAATTAAATTAAGTAGGTGTTCGCTCTGACTTCATCTACTAGTCGTTAACAAAACGGTATAAAAACTACATATTAATGATCTTTCCATTACGGTCAGTATTCACAATAGAAGTTGAATGTAACTCGACAAAATTTGATTGTGAAAAGTTACACTATTGTCTAACTTTGACTGTGTAAATCTATCGCTTTAGATTCTATAGTTAGCTTTGTGACGTCATGTTACGAGTTAATGTACGTTGTAAAAGAGAGGTAGAATGTGTGTTTTTATGTACTTTCTTGTTTAATTTAAAAGTGCATGACAATGGTGCTGATTCTCTTGTTCACAAACTTAATTAAATTTAAGTTAAATGCATCTTTCTCTTTCCATTTCTTAAAGAAAAGGTCAGAAGATACACTTTAGTTTAATGAGACAGCGCCTGAAGAAAATGACGAATATTTAGACCTGTTTCTGTGTGTATGAGTGCCTGACTGTATTTAGGTTTTTATCTACATTTATATAAAATGGTAAACTGACTGAATGACTGGCTGACTGACTGTTGATATGTAAAAGCACAGCTTCAGCCGCTGTTCTTAGAGACTGTAACTTGTGTGGCATGTGCTTTGTGAAGAGAAAGTATTCACCAAGAAAAGATTTTTGGAAATTCCAACTGTAAGGCCATTTGTCTACCGTGACGTCAGCTAGAACGAGATGACGGCAACGAAGTAGTGATACATACATATACTATAGACGCGAGTCTGCCGCACGTCACGTCACTTTATAGTAAACTCGACTCGCCTTTGCTCGTTTCACGCGGGTAAAGTCGCAGAGGTAAGCTTGTTTAATAACAATATTAAAATAATCTAAAATATATGTTTCAGTTAATTTTTCTAAAGCATATACAACATGTCCCGGAATAAACGCACACCACCAGACACCCCAATTAGAATATCCATATCCATACTAATATTATAAATGGGAAAGTGTGTCTGTCTGTATGTTTGTCTTTCTTTCACGGCAAAACGGAGCGACGAATTGACGTGATTTTTTAAGTGGAGATAGTTGAAGGGATGGAGAGTAACATAGGCTACTTTTTGTCCCTTTCTAACGCGAGCGAAGCCGCGGGCAAAAGCTAGTTATGTTATAATCATAACACATACACATTTAAAACCCTGTTTTTTTTTACAAATTTGTTGTACAGATTGGGGGAGAAAATTATAGTCACATCACAAATCTACGCATGCACACAGTCGCACTTGCATAAGGGTCTAGCATAGTAGGTATTTCATCCATTTTAGTTTGTTTTGACTGTACAGCGGAAGTGTGACAGCAGTTTACGTAGTTTTAATTATTTGAGATACAATATTTTGAGATACAATATTACCTATATTAAAAATTACAAAAATCGATTAAGTAAACGATTCTGAACAAACTATTTTCATAATGTGCATTAATTCAGTTACACATTGTATATCTATACTAATTTTATAAAGAGGTAAAATTTGTAAGTTTGTAGGTTTGTAGGTTTGTAAGTTTGTATGTAGGGGGTAATCTCTGGAAATACTGGTCCGATTTAAAAATGTTGTCAGTGTTACATAGCCCATTTTTATCGAGGAATGCTATAGGCTATATACCATCACGCTACGACCCACGGAAGCGGAGCAGTAACGAAAAATGCGTGTGAAACCGCAGGGGACAGCAGCTAGTATATTATATACAGCCACTAAACAGAACTAGGCAGCATGTATTTCGGTTACCTAATAATGCCAATTTCCTAGAATATTGTACAATATAAATGCCAAATGGAGTTAATATTCTTCGTTGCTGACCCGTCTATGTAGCTCATTTGTACGGCAGGATATTATGTAGGAGTGTTTCTGTGCTTGGAATGTAATGTTTAAATGTGTTTTACATTTTTTTTTTGTTATATTTTATGGTATGTTTTATGTTAATTTATTGATATATTAATAGCCAATTAATATAATTAGTGTGGCACCGATTTAATATTGATTTCCTTACAGTGTCCCAAAATACCAGAGGTTTCAGGTTCGAAACTGGGAAAGCACCAAGGTGCATTTTCTATTCTATATAGATAGTATCATAAAGATAGTTTATTTGCAAGTATGGGTAATACAATAAATAACATGTGGTTTTTAGTTAGGTATGTACATTGCGAGCTTAGCCATATTTTACCAGGAGGCATGCAAATATAAATTAACAAAGTATTATAGTTAAAAATTCAAAATTAAATTATATACTTAAAAGAAAATTAATATTATGTCAACTCATATTTAGTCGGCTAGCGCTGAAAACCAGCGTCGTGGACTCATGCCAATGTATGGGTCACGGCATTATGCTGAGCGCTAGCCGTTTCGCGCAGTAGTGACGCTACTTAGCTGTTTTTAGTTTTAAGGTCTGTAGTATATAAGTTTTTTATTTGTAGCGCACATTGCGCGAATATCACCAAAGAACTCAAACTCAAAGTCCAAAATTTTTGTTAGATGTCATGTTGTGCTATAGTCCTACACCATCCGGGGGTTGTCCTTAGGTGCACTTATATGGTGCATATGGGGATAATCGCCGGTTGGTGTCCCTTTTCACATAAAGTTTTGCTCAAGGGGCCTCTGCGAGTTGGGTTCGGCCCCTCGTACGCCTTCCAAAAGCCCGGGACCCCTGGGTCCCGAGATATAGAAATATAAATAAAAATATAATAATAATAAATTTATTTACTTGATCCCATAAAAACCAATTTACACACAAGAACTAAACAATCTCGTTTTAGAGGTCAGTACTAAATACATAGTAAATATATACTGTGAATTTTGAACAGAATCTTGAATTGATTTCTTTCTTTCTTTCTTTCTATATTAGAATAAAATAAACTATAACTAATTAAATTGAATATAAACATTAAAATATTACACCAAAGTGACAGTATCAGATAGGTACAATGTCAGAAGATTGTAGTTAAGAATTGTCATAATAAAATTGATTAAACGTCCAAGATAGTAATTAAAATATTAGTCTTTTCCATTATCCATTAGAAAATCTGCAACATTGTAATATGCTTTTCTTTTTCTTCATATTATACTTTTTACTAGAACCTCAGCTACTCTCGTGTCTCAAAAGCACGTAAAATCGTTAATCACTAGTCGTCAATCTTCTTCTTTGATAGATGTTACGAGTAATTAGAAGCTAGAAAATCTGACGACTGTATGTTCTAGCCAATGAGTATCTTATTACCGTGTAACTGGGTTAGGTTGTAAATGTCAGATGCAACATTCTTTGTATAATGTTGGTAATCATCTGTATTCGGTTAGACCGAAATCGACTCAATTATAATTGGAATAAGGCTGGCGAGATAACGATTTGATTTCCTTAAAATCTATTTTTAATATTTTATTATTTTGTTTTCAATAATAAATAGCGTAAATTATACGCGCAAAAACATTTCAACATTAATCCAATGCGCTTAGAAATATCCGACTTACAAAATATAAACGACTAGCTTTTGCCCGCGACTTCGTCCGCGTGTAATAATAGTTACCGTTCCCGGGGAATTTCCGGGATAAAAACTATTCTATGTCCTTTCTCGGGTCCCAAATTTCATTCAAATCGGTTCAATGCTAACCACTAAACCGATTTGAATGAAAACGTGAAGAAGAGACAGACAGACAGACAGAGTTACTTTCGCATTTATAATATTATTAGATGGGAAAGTGTGTCTGTCTGTCTGTATGTTTGTCTTTCTTTCACGGCAAAACGGAGCGACGACTTGACGTGATTTTTTAAGTGGAGATAGTTGAAGGGATGGAGAGTAACATAGGCTACTTTTTGTCTCTTTTTAACGCGAGCGAAGCCGCGGGCAAAAGCTAGTTATGGATTATATACGAATTTAGAGTAAAGCCCGTCTAACTTTTAAGCTACAATCTAAATATTGAGGTTTAGTGCAATCATACGTGATTAAATACCGAATTTTCAATGTAGTATTAATTTAGCACCTAATATATTGTCTATGTACGTATGTCTGTGTGTATGTGAGTACATACGCCCGTTGTTTGGCCATTGTTGTTTGCAGACAAACACGGTCGGGCTTGCTTGTTTAGTCTTCCCTTGGAATCGAAGCTACAGATATATTCGAACTACATTCAAAAGGAAACTGGGCAATCGATTATGCGTGAACGGTTATTAGCTGATTGCAATGACTTTGATGCTGGGGATGATAGGAATAAGGTTATCTAGGAGTAGGTAATAAGCAATATAAGCATCGCCTATTTTCTCAAAAACACCACGCTTATCCTTCGGCGTTGTCAAACTAAAATTTGCTCCTGCCGGGGTTGCGGAATATTTATAATAGTTACCGTGACCCCGGAACATAAAGGACAACCGAAGGAACATGAGTGGGTTTTAGTCAGTAAAAGTTTGACACGCCCACCCGCCGCACCCAGGACGGGAGCAGTCATTTGATGATTTCCCACTTCCAAAAAAAAAAAAATTTGCTGTGTGCCGATTTTTAAAAGCACATAGCAGTTCTTTTATAGGAGAAATAAGGCAGTGACCAGTAAGCTATAAGCTGCGGTCAAAATCTTAAAATCGACGTGTTTCCAGTAGTGTTTTATACTTATAGCACCCGGTGTTATTACTTGCATCAACAGCCAACATTTTAAGCTTTAAGTCTTAAAGATTTCGGCTCTGCGTTGATGAATCAGTTATACAGTAAGGACAAAAGGCAAATAAATCTAAACCGTTTTTGTTTGTTTGTTTAAAGGCAAATTTCTTTTTGTTATTCATTTCAACCACTAGCGAAATTATATGAGAGCTCGATCAATCACGTGCATTATTCGCTTTCCTTTTTATTTGAAAATTGAGCTAGGGTTATTATATTGATAGTTTTTAGATCTCAATCAATAGACATGTAAATCTTGTACACAATGCTTATTTTTTAATAACTACATGTAAATATTTTGTGTATCTTGATTTATAAATATGCCTACGACATTATTACAACGACACAAAATTTCCACAACAAAATTATTTTCTCATATTGGTAACTTAATTTCTATTTCATAAAGCTCAAGGTGATAATTTTGCGGTCTTTAACTTCTATTTTATTAGGAGAAAATTCCAACGAAACTTAGACATATACAAGAACATCTGAAGGGTAAACATGTTTCGCGTAAATGAGTACTGTTGTATTATTCATGAATCCGATAAAAAACATTGGTTGAGCAAATTTGATCTTAGCTCCATAATACATCACGCGGTCGGCAAATACAGACGGTCAATTCCTTTCGACAGGAGCGAATGGAAAGATAAATAACTGGAATACCTACTCACTTCTATTTTTCCTGTGTCTGTATTTTTCTAAAGGATTCGTGGAAGGAAGTTGTTTAAAGGGCAAGTCGTGAAAAATTATATCGTAAGAAGTTTTAATTTATTCGTTTTCTGGTTACTGACAAATAGGTATTTAGTAATTATTTAGTTTATATCATTTGCTTGTTATGGAAGGATGTAGAATACCTATTGTTTTTCTTATTCCTCCACTGTTATTTTCTGATTAAATTCGTTGCGGGATCCAAGACAGTTGAATCGTTTCTCCGGGACTCGTCGAGCTTCATTGCTCAGCGTTTTTCTGGCGGACTCTACTGTTGATTCTGGCTTTCAGGAGTTGCAGTGGTTAAGAATAGTGTGGTGAAATTGTCCAAAAAAAGTTTTAGTTAATAGGTATTACACTCCACGAATCTAAATATTGTTTTTCACGCAAGATCTTTTAATTTAAATTCTGACGGCGATAAAATGTGTATTAATTTTACAGTGCTATGCTCTGAATGAATAACAAGTGTTATAGAGGAACATATTTCTAAAAAAATTAACAGATTTTTTTTTTATCGGTCATCGATTTTTTAATACTTTCTTGCATTTATTTGAATCACGGGCGGCCAATCCTGCAATTCTTAAATACTCAGGAGTTCATCAGGTCCTCATTCTTCCATGTTTACCGAAGCATGGAAGCTTTATACTACTGCTTTCCTAACTCTATATTTCGACTACAGAGAAAACTCTACCTACAATACAATAATACTCAGCCCGACCATGATATCAAAACCATGACCATTAAACGGGCTTGCAAGCACGAAAGCACGAGGCCTACTCAAAAAATCACGAGTTCACAGAGAAACGCAATCCCAACCTTATTGACATAACAAAACACACCATTTTACAAAACCCCAATTCCAGGCGTCAACTTGAAACAACACTCCAACAGAGTTGCTCAATTTCGTCGCACAAAAGTGGATATACGGCGGCAAATTGTCGTGAAGTATCCTTTTATGTAGCGTTACGGGACATCACTACAGTGGCACTCGATCAAACAATTTCTCATTTGTCTGCCCAACATTCGATCTGGTTGGAGCGTGTTTCAGTCTGAATTCCTTCACTGTTCGTTGGTTAAGCGTTATTGCTTTTGATATATTGCTTCAAGTGATTTTTGTGAGGGTATTTTTACCTGGCTTATTAATTTTTATTTTTTGGGAAAATGTTAGGTTGCGAGACTTTCTTGTTTTATTATTAGTAATTAGTGCTTAAAGTTATGAAGGTTCGATGGTTCGATTACGTTGTGCCATAATGTGGTCAATTAGCCCATTACTGCGCAGAACGAAACGACTGCTGTTTGTCTCCTGCGCTTTCTGTTTCTCACTTGTAAGTCTTAGCGCCTGGTACACAGTTTTCTGATAAGTTCTGATTAAAATATCTGTCCAATAAATTCATACAAAATCTGTTCCATTTTTTAATTAATCTTGTAGATAACAACTCTTTCGAGGTTGTGAAGGCCCTTAGCGTTATATAATATTTCCAACAATATTTATCTTAAATCAGAATACTGCGGAATATATTCCAAGTGTTGTTATTCTAGAAATTAGCCCGTTGCCACAAACAAACGGGCCAAATTACAAACTTTAAAAAATGTGGCAGTGAATAAGAGGTAAATAACTAAAAGGACTTTAATATTGTAATTTTGCACATTTAGAAACTAAAATATGAGCAACAGATGTTAGCTATCCCAAAATTTAATTAAGCATCTTCACTGGCCCTCGCTTGATGTGAACCGGTTTCATTTTAGCTGATTGCATCGCATTTTCATTTTCACAAGTGCAATGCTGACAAATAAATATCCACTTTTATCTGTTATCAAAACAAAACTGATATAACGTGAAAACGTAATGCAAGTATTACCCGTAATCATTCAAAAATCTTATATACTTTAGACAAGCGTTTCGCAATTATAACCACATTTGAGTTTAAAATATTTAAGAAGCCTTTGAGATTTTACGGAGTTTAATTAAAGAAAGATTTAAGCGATGTTAAGGTTAAACGTTAACTTCACGAGCATTTTCTTTTTATAGCTTGGGCGTAAAATGTTAGTTATGAGCAAAGAACATTAAATGACAACGTCAGATGGTAATTAAAAGTTGGATAAACTAAAATTATATTCAAAAGTGTTAAAAGTAATTTCATAATAAACTTAACTTGTTTGTCTGGTAAAATAATTTCTTGCGTTTTAAGTTATGATGTCTTGAGATTAGCATAACACGCTTCAAATAAGTGTTTTTGTACATCGTTGAATAAAATTTATATTCAGTTGAAATTTGGGGTATTAAAATCCATACTAATACTTTAAGCACCTTACTAGTAATCGCTGCATAAAGTTATGACAGGTTTATACGTCAAAAAATGTATGGTTACACAGGCTTTATTCATTGCATAACTTTACACAGTGATTATTAGTGAGAGCCTTAATGTAAAAGTAACTCTGTCTGTCTGTTTATAACGCATAGAGATTGTCTATAGCTAGAAAATGGATATAGGATATTTTTCGACTTCCACGTGGGCGAAGTCGCGGGTATAAGCTAGTACCTGATTATATTATAATGCCTTAAACAGTACTCGATTATTTAAAGCATAATAATGTACTTGAATCAACTATCAAACAAATCTAAAAGCTACAATGATCTCTAGAACTAAACAATAACCAACAAAGAAGGTAACAAAACAACAGTTAAGAAGAACACTCAAAATTATTTTACAACTCTCTACAACAGAAAAATATTGCCGAAAAACTTTATAAATGGTACATTACATATTCTAACAAAGTTACCCATAATACCCCGCTGTCGAGAGGAAGATAGTTTTGGGGTAATTCAATTAGCCATTATGTGGCCCTCAGAGGGAATCGAACAAGTTTGTTGTGGCCTCTGTTCATGTGAAGAATAATTAGTTTCTAGCACGCAAACAACTTGCTACGCCTGTTCCGAAAAATGTAAGACATTTGCACGATGGAGCAAAATTCTATGCCATTTGACATTTATTGGTGGATATTTATTTATTTATAGCTGTAGCTATAGATTTTCTATCCTCTAGATGGAAAATCTACAGCTAAATACATCTAGAATAAGTAAACTAAATATATAATTATGACTTAAACAAGATATTATTATGATTATGTTGTTATCATGTTAGCGTAGTGGTTAAGGCCTCTCGAGTGAGAAGCTGTGGGTTCAAACCCAGGCAAGTACCAATGTGACTCTTTCAATTCATACGAATTTTATAAAGTTTATCTTAGACATGACTTACATCCCACATCTCGAAAAGCACGTAAGCCGTTAGTCCAGGTTGTCATTCGCAGAACATTATCAGTCGTTACGGGTAGCCAGAAAGTATGACCAGTCTTACGGTATCGTGTTGCCCAGTAACTAACTAGGCTGTGAAGGTCTTACAGACAGTCGCTTCACGTAAAATACTGGTATCCATCTGAATCCAGTTAGGCTGGAAACTAACCCAAACCACGTTGGGAAATGGGTTAGTGCGATTATGATTGTTGATAAGACTAAACTGATATAAATTCTAACTACAAACAAAGAATAAAAATCTAAAAAAAGGAAGGCTATTGACCTGAAGTAAGCCAGACAGCTTGCGTAAAACGGCTGAAACGAATCTTTTATTCATAGTTCTGTCAAATAATCCTTTTTTTTTTTGATGAGTGGGAAATCATCCAATGACTGCTCCCGTCCTGGGTGCGGCGGGAGGGCGTGTCATACTCTTACTGACTAAAACCCACTCATGTTCCTTCGATTGCCTTTCATGTTCCAGGGTCACGGTGACTACTATACACATTCCGCAACCCCGGCAGGCGTTGGCCCTGTTGGGCCCCTTCCTGTGCTGACTCCTTCTCTTTGAGCGCGCGTGGAACACTAACGCGCCGTCGACGCGGTCCTGGTCCTAGCCGGGCGGCGAGCTACCCATCGCTCCCCATCCGCAGCACCGCGCCTACGGTGGCCGGTAGTCGTCTTGCGACTCTCGACGTCTTCGCCTGGGTCTTAGTCCGGAGCGAGGTAATCCTCACGTTTCAAGAGTAAAGGAAAATTTGTCTTACATCTACAAACAACCTACGTATGTACTGAAATCTATTAGACTACTTAACTCTAGTTGGCAACACAAAAATAATTTCAACTACACATACTTAACTTAAATATATGCGTATCTCTTATCAAAAGAGCACCTTGGTCATTATCCTGAACGGAGACATTGATCTCTGAGTTTGTTTCGGATGTTTCTTTTCTGAGTGGTCAGCTAGGAAACACCGGCTCCATCGCTTCCTTAAAACAATCGAAAAACAATACTGACGTGTAAAAATGTTATTTTTAACCAATGTTATTTTGCAAAATTAATATCACATGTATGTGACGTTTTTACTATATACAACAACTTTCTAAAAATATATCCTACGCATTTACATAATCGTTTTAATATTAGGTATGCCAAATATAACCTACATACAAAATTATTCCTAACTTCCACGAAAGTGATTACAATTCCTATTTGTAAATCGAGACAGTGGTAATTTTGAACATGACGTATTACTTACGGCAAATAACAATTTTCAGTAAAACCCTTGAAATGTGAGAGGGTGTGATATAAATAACTCTGAATGTATCAACCTTGAACAAATCCTTCCAATTTATGTATCTTAAAAAGAATATCTCGAATACTGCTGTGTCAAGGGACTGTAATTTGCCAAATTGAAACGTGTCTTTCCGCTATTCAGACAATCATAGCCTGTTTTTGTGACATCACAGAATATGGAAATTAGCCACATTATAATAGATTGAAATCTATTTCAGGCATCTTTGAAAAGCAACTGTGTCTAACGCGGCTGGCTGATATGAGTGTTTTTATTTATCCGTATTTTCTATTTATATACACACAATCGTTAATAGATAAAAATAAAGAATAAAAAAGAAAAGGAAATTCTTAAAAATACACATTCTTCATACTTCTAATTGAAAATTAGTTATGTTAACCCATATAAATTTATAAATTTTATGACAACCGGTTCAGTGCATCTTGAAAAATTCAACAAACCTAAAAAAAAACCCTCATATTGACGACGTGTGTGTTATAACAAACTACACGTGTCGTATTGAAGATTTCTATTTATGTTTGATAATTTTGTAAATAGATTTGTTTTGAAAATAAATTACTTTTAATGTTACTGTGTACACTGTCAGACATTCGGACTCCGCACTAAAAAGTAAAAAATAATAAGCGTTTTTCGAACACAAATCGACCGACAGAAGAGAAGCCACCCACTTCCGAAACTTTAGTTATTTTTAACCGACTTCAAAAAAAAAGTAGGTTCTCTGTTCGACCTGTATGTATGTATGTATGTATGTATGTATGTTTTTAACCGACTTCAAAAAAAAAGTAGGTTCTCTGTTCGACCTGTATGTATGTATGTATGTATGTATGTATGTATGTATGTTTGTCCGCGATTATCTCGCGTTTGGCTGAACCGATTTTGATGCGGTTTTCAGCAAAGTGTTTGTTACATTCTGGGGAAGGTTTTAGTATATAACACTAATAGATATCCCGTGACGTTGCCCGCATAGATCGCGTTTTGCTTTCTTGGATTGTAGATTTTTATAAGATTATAAGTTTATTTTGAGAGCTACCCTAAAACGTAGTCAGACACTGAGACTCTAACTAAAAAGTAAAAAATAAAAAGCTTTTTTTAAAAAAAAGATAACCGACTTCAAAAACTAAAAGCTCAAAAATAACTATTTCGGAATTCGGTGGCAACACAAATCGACCGGCAGAAGAGAAGCCTTTTAGTTTTTGAAAATTTATGGTCTTTCTTTTATTTTTGACACTATGTTATTTAGCAAAAAATAATCCTTGTGATAAAGCCTTTCGATCGGTAGGATAAAACTACAGGCTGATTAATTTTCTCGAGTAACAGGTTCGATTCCCGGTTCAATTATGTAATTATTTAAATATCTATGAATGCAGTTTAAAATGTTTTCAAAATTAAAATAATGTCTTCTTTCAGTAAAATGTTCTATTTACAATATTTAAGGTACTTTCCCTCCATGTGGCATTGCCGTGGGACACCCTGTATATTAATGCCCTTACCAATAATCACTGTGTAAAGTTATGCAATGAATAAAGCCTGTGTAACCATACATTTTTTGACGTATAATCCTGTCATAACTTTATGCAGCGATTATTAGTAAGGCGCTAAATAAATAAAAACTAATATTAAGTCTGTATTGTGGAAGGAATAGGTAGTGTTTTATTTAATTTTACTCGAATGCTTTGCTCTTTTATTTCTGTCGCCTTTTGTGAAATTTTGTGCTTACATATTCTCTCTTTACGTTTTCCAAATGTTTTTTTATTATAACACTGCAGAACATTTTAAACTAAAATGGATAAAAAGGTTTAAATAAAAATGAAACTGTGTTTTTAAAGGATATAATTTAAATGATCAACAAAAAAAACTTTTTGGCTACCAAAATGGATTAATGATCACCAAGTTGTGTTCGGTTAGAACTGTGACCACACAACGCGCGAAGGCGAGCGAGCACAGCGAGCGTGCCGTGGCAGCGGCCGCCGAGCGCCAGATCTACTAATGATTCATATAAAGTTTCAGCTTTCAGTCAAATTCATATAAAAACCAAATTGGATTTAGTTCATAATATTTTAAGAAGCGTTATTTGGTGACCATTTATCCATTTTGGTAACCGTTTAGAACTTTTTTGGTAGTAAAATTGGTACTTTTTTGGGCGGTGTTTAAACACAAGCCGTTTTTAAAATAAGATTAAGTTTATAGAATTTTCTCAAACGTGCATGGAATTTTGTTCATTATTTTGACAAATATTAATTTCTTATTTCTTATTTGCCACGGGCCTTGGCCACTTAACTCATAAAGAAAGTAATTTAGCAAATCTTAAAAATAAAATATTACTTGAGAATTGCCACAATGCACTGAGTGTGAAATAACCAAGGAAGAAAAAGTGAAACATATGAAAAACAAGTTAATGCGTTTGCAGTTGTTATTAAATGTTCTAAAACATATGAAAAAGAACAAATTTATGTGTTTGCAGTTGTTATTTAATGTTTAATTTATTTACACTTTCCTATGTTTTTTTTTTAATCTTTGGGCTAAAGTACTATTGGCGAACGTAAAATGTGTTTCACATACAAGACTTGTTTTGCCGGCTACTGATTACTTTAGCAATCATTTTCATAATGAGGTATCATTCAATCAATCGTATCGTATCAATCAATGTAGTTATGAGACTAGAAAATATAGAAAGAGTAAAAACGGAAAAGGACGGCCGACTAATATATATTATTACTGTAACTTAAAATATATAACCTATTTACTTTTAAGTAAAGCTAAAAGTATACCAGGTTACATTAAAACAAAAACGTGTTGGATACTGTTACCACGTGCTTTTAATTCCACAGACAAACAAAGCGTAAAATTGTTAGTTTGCCTCCGTTTCACGTGAAAAAAGTCGAGCCAAATATCCAAGTTTATCAACAGACAATGCTGCAGAGTTACGGTTACATCAGATTAGTGGACTCCATTCAGGTTTCACAATAGGCGTACGATGTCAAGATGATAATTGGTTGTCAAAGCCAAACAATTGTGTAGCAGCGTGCAGAGTTGAAAATTACAGAGGCATTTGAATTTTTACGAACGCCCGGCGTAGTCGTCCCAGGCAAATTGAAAGAGCCATCTAAAAAGCTTTTTGTGAAAGGTCCTAGCTAGCGACCTGTCTTTACTTTCATGAATATGTCGTCTCGTTTGATGTTATCTTCTTTTGTTGATCTGCTGTTAAAGCAAGGTAAAATGTAGTTTTTTTGTTGATTTTAACTGTAAAATAATACAACATGCTGCGTTATTGTGCTTGATTAAATATTAATATAGCTAATTTTATAACCAATTTTCGATTGCGTTTTACGGGCAGAATTATGAAAATTTGCCAAAATGTCTAGCATTAATAAAATTTTTCATTTGGCATAATTAAATTATTTAATGTCATGATTACACACGCTGTAAAATTAATAGTGTGTAATGCATGCCACAGTTCCACTAAGTTCATTGCCTACACATTCTAAATATTAAATAAATTTTTCACATCTACCATTATTCCTAACTTTAGGTTTAGAAATAGTCTGTGATCTCCACAGGTGCAATGTTAATTGCCTGACAAAACCAATGCCCGCTAGAGATATCCATATGTGCGCGCTTGACAGCTACAAACTCCAGATATTTTATCAATAAGTGTTATTTTTAGTCTCTTCATCTGATCCGGAATCATAACAATATAAATTATTCATTTAAATGTAAAGCCATCATGCATGTACTATACAGTATCGAGTATTAAGTAGCGTCATTCTTGGTTTAAGTTAAACAACAAATTTCAAGAGTTTTAGTTTCTTAACATAAATACGTACTTCCTTAAAGTTTTTTCTCATTATAAACAATCAAAACTTTTATTAACACCATTTTCTTAGAAACTTCATCGTACTTCATCAGAATAAGACACCATCCAGAAAATCTCCTTATTAAGTCACAACTCAATTTTACGACTGCTACATCTGTGTGTTAAAGGCTGAATACAAATAAGGCGGAAACACAAAATTAAATTAGAACATACCTACGAAACATAAATCTCTGTGAAACATTCAGAACATACTCCTCCATCCATCTATGCGTCAGGGTTTTTTCAGTCCAGAAAGGATCGAAAGCATAAAATTAGGAAGCGCTAAAAGTACCAAATTGACGTAAATATATGTTTTCTAAGCTGTTGAATGAAAGGAAAATGATGAATATTACATATAAAATATGGTTTGATTAAAATTATTTGGAACAGGAAATATATTGGTATCAATTTTTCTCAGTGATTTGAGGTGAGATTTTATTCCTTCCAGATTAGCACTTCATCTAAATTCAGAGATTTCATTAATACAATGGAATTTTTAATTATTTTTAAATACAAATGTTAGGTAGGTATATATAGAATGCCGGGGCTGCGGAATGTGCCGGGGTTGCGGAATGTTTATAATAGTTACCATGCCCCTGGAACATAAAGGGCAATCGAAGGAACATGAGTGGGTTTTAGTCAGTAAAAGTCTGACACGCCCTTCTCCCACCGCACCCAGGACGGGAGCAGTCATTTGATGATTTCCCACTCACCAAAAAAAAAAAAGGTATATATAGAATTTTGTTATGTTTGTCAAGAACTAATCCTAGTCTATCACGATTTCCACATTCTGTAAACACCAACAACAAACATGCTCCTAAAAAACACTTTCATCTCGTACAATTTAAATATTAATAAGCAAATTCAAGGATCCACAAAAAAATGTTTTTGACACATGACCTTGCTCACAATAAGAGTCACCAGATCACTCAACTCAGATTGGGTAAGGTCTTATTTTGCGCTTCTTTCATACTCCCAATCTGTTTGGTCTAGTCCTTTCTAAGATACCCTTTTTTGTAATCTGGTTATAAAGATAAATCTTATAACTCTAGACAAGTAAAAAAATGCGATGTACAAGAAAATTTTAGACTAGATTTAGTACATGAGTATAAATCCTGTAGTGGTGCGATTTTTTGTCGGTAACCAGCAAAATTTTATCTATACTAATATTTTAAAGAGAAAAGATTTGTATTTTTGTATGTAACGAATAACCTCAAAAACTACTGGACCTATTTCAAAAATTCTTTTTTCATTAAATCAAATCAAATCATTTCATTTTATTTGTCAAAATGTAGGTACATGCAATAAGATGTTACAGTAAGAAATGAGTCTCTTCATTTGGCATATAGCAATACAAATATGGAGTTTGTATTTATTATTTATATAGTATTAGAAAGCTACATTATCCGCTATATGATATCACTCTATGTTCCACGGGAGCGAAGCAGTAACCAAAAACCTAACGTAACGCGGGTGAAAACGCGAGGAACAGCTAGAACCTAATAAGGTAAGAAAATATCTCCAAACCAAATCTGATCACGTAAACCACGGAGATTAGCCAAGTATGTAGAAGATATTACAGTTTACAAGTGACTGCACAAACACAAGTGCACTCGATCAAGATAGTCTTATGGGACGGCAGTTCAACCGGAAAAAGATCAGCCGCTGAACAAACCGACTTACGTGCTTTCTAAAGTACACCACAACTTTCAAACTCAGGTCTGCTACTGAAAAATTCCTAATGAAAACCTCTAATAGCACTTTTTGTTCAACCTGGGGATTAAAATTTTTGCTAGTACTGTAAGATAAGTCCAGAAATCCGGAACGAAGTTTTCCGTTAGAGAACTTTTTGTACTGGAGACCACGTGTAGGTAAACGTAGACTGGGACGCCCCGTGGCCAGATGGAGCAAAGAGCAATCATTGACAGCAATTGGGTGCATGTAGTCGAAGATTGGTTTAAATTGGACCTTGGGAGAAACCTATACCCAGCAGTAGACAGGCTGATCATGCTGGGTAGTGATACAACAACCTCATCCAATCGTTATTGTGACCACCAGACCGACAGAGCAAACAAAAGTTACAATGTCCCTTACACCGTGAATAACATTGTGGTAGCTTTGAAATAGTTTAAAAGTTCAAAGTAATCACACCATTTGCATAGCAATCCACCCCGGGGACTTCTGCTCTTTGATTGCAATTCTTTTGCAAACTACAATCATTGGTGAGCATTCTGCCATGAAATGCAGTGCCAATTACGTTGATGCACTTATTTTAACGAGGACTGCAATTGTAAAGCGTTTTTAGAAAGGGAAATGGAAGTTACAGATTTGAAAAGTACTCTAATTATAGTGTCATTTGTGGAGTGTAAGCACACTTTCACTGAGTAGGGTATAAAGAAATTCGTAAAAAATGTTTGTTAGTTTTTATTCGAAGATGTTAAGTGTTTATTGCTGACTAGTAATGTTGAAACACACATTTATATAGGTAGCTTTGAATATACAGGGTGGAAAGGTTAAATGGGCTCTGGATGAAAACTACTTTAAATCGTTTAGATAGATTATTTTACTTATAGGAAATATTCCTTAATTTTTTAAATTAAATAAAACTGCGTTTAAAGATGCACCCTGTATTCCTGACTACCTTTCGTTCACGTTTCACAACGCCATCTATCGAACATTTTAGTAATTAAAACGACAACAAGAATAAACGAATGAAAAAAAAATGTTAAAAACAAAAGATAAACAAACAAAGAAATTAAGTAGTGAGAAATTCTACTTCTAGTTACAACACCTTCATATAAATTCCGAATTACTTGGAAGATCTTGTCAAAACAACCCGTTCCATTGATAGAAACCTCTAACAGAATTAGGATCGCATATTCAATCATTTGGTAACCTGTTTATTTGTCTATCTGTCAAGACCATCTTTCTCGGGACAGCGTAGAGAATACCGTTATAATGGATATTAATTTCGCAGAACTGCAATCTTCTGGGAAATGAAAGCCTTGTAGATACTAATACTAAATAGCTAAAGAGTTTATTTGTTTGTTTCGTTGACCACGATAATCATAGAACTATGTTTTAATAAAAAAATATTTTGGCAAAAAATAGCCCATATAACGAGGAAGGCTATATAGGCTATCCGGGGTTGCGGAATAGCCGGGGATGCGGAATAGTTCTAATAGTTACCGTGGGCCCGGAACATAAAGGACAACCGAAGGAACATGAGTGAGTTTTAGTCAGTAAAAGTCTGACACGTCCTAACGGAGAAGTTATTTGAGATTTCCCTCTCACCAAAAAAATATAGGCGTCACGCTACGACTTATGGAAGTGGAGTAAAAAACAGATGCAGGTGAAAACGATGCAGGGTAAGACAGCTTGTTTGAATATAACTTGAAGCTGTCTTAAGGCAGGGGTAATAAGTCTGACCAATATAAATGTTTTATGGCACAAATAACGAAAAAAATAAGAAAAATGTAAAGGCGTCCTAACATTTTTGTATGGGACCAAGCATAGTTTTTAACACTTTAATGTTTTTAGGGTTCCGAACCTCGTAAGGTAAAATAAAAAGACGGAACCCTTATAGGATCGCTTTGTTGTTCCTCCGTCCGTCTGTGCGTCTGTCAAGACCCTTCTCTCAGAAACGCGTCGAAGTATCAAGCTGAAATTAATATCACATACTCAGGTCTGCATCTCTCAAAGCAGTGAAAAAAAAATCAAATGTCTAAATCAACGCAATAACAGATACGACTGTTTATATTGCACATTTAGACGTTTGCAAGATAATTAATATATAGAATACAGAATCAACACAGACATAAACAAAATCTTTGAGCCTACGAGACAGGACACCCATCTTGTCGGAGGATCCTCCCTTTTCAATGGAGGATGTGGAACTTTATATTGTTCTTCATTTCTCTAAAATAGTATCTACCAAGAAGTGATGCAACATGCTAAGAATTCTTTAATCTTCAACTTTAATCTTGGTTTATTAAGCAAGATAAGTAAACATCCCTAAAAATAAACTACCTTCGCTTAAAAAGTCCTTAAGACAGTAAAATGGTAATAAACTGTCATTACGCTTACATTTACTTCAGTAATGAGGGTTACAATTGAATTGTTTTTCAATTTATCTGCTAACATTACTTTGTTTTTGTCAATTATGTTTTAAAGACATTGTCTAAATAAAACAACAGGCGAATGTGGCTAAACTGGACTGATGGACATTGTAAATTCAATTTAGTAGTTAATCAGGCAAAACGAAAACGTATTTCCAAAGCTTTAATGATGATTTCAGGTTAAAAGGGACGCTTCTGTTGCTTAGTGTGGGATCTTTTCGCATCAGTTTAATTGAATTCAAACCACGTTGATCTACTTAGCATTAAAACGAACGGCTATTCGGCTACCGACTAAATTGTAACGCTAAGTATGGATTTCTATTATGGTGAAAACAGTACACAATAGAAAGACAATAGCAGCGCGACAGCCGGCTGTCGCTTGGTCGTTGAATGGTTAATATAGACATACGATTTACCTCGGCATGAATTTCAGACTTTTGAGCTTTTGACTGCCTGTGTATATAAGTGTCAGAGGCACGGGGATCGTACACCACCAGTTTCTGATAGTCAGAAACTAATCAAAAAACCTTATAATATTTTTATGTCGAAGTCTTATAATCCGCATTTGGATAATGAGAGCAACATATCGTAGTATACGTATACGTAGCATATAAACAAAATATATTACATTTCTGAAAAAAGGAAGGAGTGAGTGAAAACATGGGATCACAGAGCTAAAATAATAAAAAGATAAGCGTTGACTTTAAGATAAAACTAAATTTCAATTGGCCCTTTTCTTTCAACGACCATTAAAGGACAACACCCTATCCCCACAACCCTGTAAAATTTTCGAACCCAAAAAATATATCGAAAAGAAAATCTTCAAAGAAACATAAAATAGATTTCCCTTGTCCTTTTACCTAGTTTAATTGACATTAACTATGTAAAGGGTTCTCTAAACAGCGTATTCCACGTTGCGCAATGAAGTTAAAATCGTTTTTGAATCGAATTTTCATCAATACGAAGTTAGGCACAAAACGAATACGTACAGGATTACTGATATTGAGAGCCATTTAAACGTTTTTTGGGTTTCCGTCCTCAAAAAGACCATTCGTACTTTTCATTTGCGGAAGAATTACGGTTAGGTTAAATTGCGATGGGATGGCAATCAATGATGATTGAGGTTTTGTTTTTGTTTTTGTAAAACGGGTGTTGTGTGTGAATTCTGAAAAAGGGCTTCCCATTGCTAAAACGTAATTTTCGTGTTTTAGGGTCCTGTGCTAAACTGTTTTGTAATTATCATTCGTTGAAAACGTTGATTTTCTTTACTGACATTATTTATAAAATTAGTAAGGTAATCAATAATAAATAAGTAATAATCCGTACTTATAATATATTATAAATGTGAAAGTAACTCTGTCTGTCTCTTCTTCACGTCTAAACCACTAAACCGATTTGTATTAAATTTAATACAGATTACAGATAGTCTGGGACCCGGGAAAGGAAATCCCCCGGTAACGGAAGTTACTCCCCGCGGACGAAATCGCGGGCAAAAGCTATTAAATTATAAACTAAAAAATTTCGCGAAAATTTGTACGTATGGATGCATACGTATGTGTGAATGAATGTTTGACGCAAAAAGTACTGAATAATTTTAGATAAAATTTGCAGTAATATAGCTTATTCATCACAATAACACATGGGCTAAATAACAGCTCGCTACGACCCACGGGAGCGAAGCATTAACCAAAGACCTAAAATAACGCGACTGAAACCGCAGGGGGCAGCTAGTGTTTACATACGAGCGACTCCTTACCTATAATATTCTATAATAAACAGAAAATATCAACGTTTTAATAATTAAAATCAACACATTACCCTTTTACATAATTTTCTGTAAGTAACGGTAGTCACTAAGGTCATTTCTTTAAAGAGTAGTTCTAAATAAAAATTCATTTATTTAATGGTTTGCAGCAAAAATATTATGAAACCTACTGAATAGAAAAACAGCCGGTCACAATTTCCAAATACTACTCTGCGTTTTAATTTATTTTATAAGTAAATTGCATTTCTTTTATCCTTCACTTCAAGTAGATTTTATTAAATTTTACCTAACGCAGCAGTTATTTTTGTATATTTTTTTTTATAGATCCATTAATGCAAAAAAGGCTTTATTTGCGTCTGCTGAAATGTATTTTAGATCCTAGCTAATACCAGATTAAGTATTTAAGCTGAGTTGATCTAAAATATTAACAAAGCCGATATAATAATAATAATAATGTTTTTTTTTTTATAAATTAATATTTAAAAATGTATTTTTTATGTAATATAAATGAATAAACGGAATAATAATAATAAAAGAAGTGGCAACACCTGATGTCATCACGCCTGGTTTTTGATTCCAAGTTTTTACAATTCAATAAATATATTAACATTATCTATACATATAATAAAATCGTAGGAAAGTCAAAAGTGTACATTGAATATTTTTTAAAAGAATACTTGGGGCGTGATCTACAATCGATACCGAAGCCAAAAATATAGTTTTTAGAATTTCTAAAAAAGTACTGCATGGATTTAGTTCAAATTTTGCAGGGATATTACTAAGAGGTCGGGTCAAAACATAGGCTACATATTATCACGCTATCACCTACGGGAGAGGAGCAGGAGCCTTCACGCTGACGACGTCGCAGCTATCTTCGGAAGTACTCAACGGATTTCAATGTTTTTTTTTTGTTGTATAGGTATTAAGTCCGGGCGACATATATAGGCTATAACTTATTCTGGAAACTTGAACCCCTGGTGCAGGACCGCAACAGACCAGGTAAACTATAAGAGATACAAAAATGGTTTCATAGCAAAAATTGCTTCACGTGATAAGCAATTTCTGTTGAGAGAATAAACTTAAAAATCTGGAACACCTGAGGTGGAGCTCCATGAGCCAAGCTAAACTATAACATATATTTTTTTTTTTTTTTTTTTTTTGGTGAGTGGGAAATCATCCAATGACTGCTCCCGTCCTGGGTGCGACGGGAGGGCGTGTCAGACTCTTACTGACTAAAACCCACTCATGTTCCTTCGATTGCCCTTTATGTTCCAGGGTCACGGTAACCACTATAAACATTCCGCAACCCCGGCAGGCGTTGGCCCTGTTGGGCCCCTTCCTGTGCTGACTCCTTCTCTTTGAGGCGCGCGTGGAACAAAACGCGCCGTCTACGCGGTCCTGGTCCTAGCCGGGCGGCGAGCTACCCATAGCTCGCCATCCGCAGAACCGCGCCTACGGTGGCCGGTAGTCGTCTTGCGACTCTCGACGTCTTCGCCTGGGTCTTAGTCCGGGGCGAGAGGCTCGTCGTTGCCTCTCGCGCGCCGCCGCTTCCTTCACTAGCATAACTGCTTCGCAGAAGGAGGCGACGGCATCCCATTCCGTCTCGCCCCGAAGCATGGCCTGAACCAGCGCCGGGCGCGAGAGGTCACCGCCGCCGATCGCCTCTACGAGGACACGTCGATGCTCCGCCCATGCGCGGCACACCTCGACTGTGTGCTCGACCGTGTCCTCCAGGCGACCGTTACTGCAGTGGTGACACCCAGGCGTCGCTTCCGCCCGAATCCGACACAGGAACCTCCCGAACTGACCATGTCCGGTGAGGACCTGTGTCAAGCGAAACGTGAGAGTGCCATGACGCCTCTCCAGCCACTCCTCAAAGAGGGGTCTTACCGCCGCTATAACGGCGTGCCCAAACTATAACATATATAAGTATGACGTCTTAGGAGGAGTTGTTCAGCTTGATGAGCACTCTCTGTTGACGTAAAAAATTGAAGATCTGGAGCACCTGTTGTGGACTTCCAAGCTACGTACACTATACCTAATATAATAAAAGAATGACGTCTTAGTAAGAGTTGTTCAGCCTGATGAGCACTCTCTGTTGTTGACGAATAAAATTAAAGATCTAGAACATCTAATGTGGAAATCCAAGCATCCAACTACACCATAACACATTAAATAAGAATGATGTCTTAGCAAAAGTTGTTCGGTCTGATAGGCATTTTCTGGTTTATAAGATTGAAGATTAGAAACATCTGATGTGGAAATCAAAGCTATCACTGATTTAAATGTATAAAATAACTTAAGCTGGGAGTACCTCCATACGATGAAGGTGGATAAACATGCATAC
Source organism: Athetis lepigone (assembly GCA_033675125.1). Taxonomy (NCBI): domain Eukaryota; kingdom Metazoa; phylum Arthropoda; class Insecta; order Lepidoptera; family Noctuidae; genus Athetis; species Athetis lepigone. The sequence continues at coordinate 11,977,781 of CM066243.1, read as the reverse complement.
TAACAGGTCGAATAGAGAATCTACTTTTTTTTAAGTCGGTTAAATCCATTAGTGTTATATTCCCCAGAATGTAACGAACACTTTACTGAAAATCACATCAAAATCGGCTCAGCCAAACACCCATACAAACAGGTCGAACAGAGAACCTACTTTTTTTTAAGTCGGTTTAATGATGATGATCATTTCTTCATCAATTTCATGTTTTTAGTACTGACACCCTCGCGGAGGCGAGCGTCAGTGACAGTCCCAGTCCCATGCGTCCTCTCTTTGCGTTCATCTTTGTGTTTTGTGGAGTCGCGATGGTAGCTTTGTGGGAGAAGTACCGCCATCTTCTGTCCGAGGACTTTTTCCGAGCTTTAAGGCGTGCTTCTGAAGGTGAAATCGAAGCAACTGATGAACGCGTGCTGAACATCTGTCTTAGTTCACTTCAAGATGTGGATTTTTCAATCGGCGGTAAACCACTGGTAGAGTACGGGTTACTAGCTCCCAGATCATTACTGCATCAAGACCGTGGAAATCGGGAGTACACCGCCGAAATCAATTACGATTCGGGTTTGATGACCACTATCCGAAATGACCATGTCACTAGGTTCACCTCAGAGCAAAAACAAATAAGTATATGGTACTGTTCTGGAAAGCATTGGGCTCGACCAGGGTAACATGTTTTTCCTGGATGCTCCTGGTGGAACAGGGAAAACATTCATTATCACTGGTATTCTTGCAGAGGTCAGGAGGCAAGGCAAAATTGCCATTGCTGTCGCATCGTCAGAAATCGCTGCTACGCTGCTTCCTGGTGGCAAAACAGCGCATGCCATGTTCAAAATACCCATAGATTTAGAAAGCGCCGAAATGCCTGTTTGTAGGGTATCCCGTAACAGTGACAAGGTAAATGTGCTCAGGAATTGCTCTTTGATCGTATGGGATGAGTGCACGATGGCTAATTAGGAAAGCAGTGGAGGCCGTGAACAGGACCCTGCAGGACAACCGCAGGATTGAACACTTGATGGGTGGTGTTACAGTTCTTTTCAGTGGTGATTTCCGGCAAACACTCTCTGTGGTGACGCGGGGGTCTAGGGCTGACGGGGTGAATGCTTCGTTGAAACGATCTTCGTTGTGGTCACAAATTCATAGGCTGCGTTTGACCATCAATATGCGAGCTCAGCTCGGTGGCAATCCACGTGCCCAAGAATTCTCAGATGTTCCTCTAAGTCTCGGCGAAGGTACTCTACCAGTGGAAAGAGGTAAACAGGTGGTGCTCCCAGAGTCTCTCGGTAGAGTGGTGGCCTCCTTAGACGAACTCATTTGTTGTGAGTATGGGGACATCAGTCGAATACCAAACCAACAGAATTCTTGGGTGTACCAGCGAGCCATTTTAACACCCAAAAATGATCAAGCTGCAGCCATCAACGAAAGCATTTTCTCGGAAATTGATGGAAACGAAGTAGTCTATACGTCCATAAACACTGTAGACGATCAACATGAAGCCACACATTATCCCATAGAATTCCTAAACTTCCTTACAGCAAGTGGACTTCAAGCTGAAGGTCGGCGTCCCGGTTTTGCTTCTTCGGAACCTGTCCCCTCCGAAGCTGTGTAACGGGACCTGGCTCAAAGTCATCTCACTGCAAAGGAATATAATTGAAGCGGAAATTCTGACGGGTTGTGGCGTCGGCGATGCAGTGTTTATAACACGTATTCCTCTCATACCGCACAACTACCCCTTCCAATTCAAACGCGTGCAGTTCCCTGTGAGTGTGTGCTTCGCTATGACAAGTCGCAGGGGCAGACGCTGAAGGCTGCGGATGTCGACCTCAGGACGAGCTGCTTCTCACACGGGCCTGCCACTCCTAACTCTTTGTATATTTTGGCTGCTGAGAGAAAAACTACAAACGTAGTTTACATAGAAGTTTTGTAACAATTTACAATCGTTAATATTTTTTATATCGTGGAATGTAGAAAAAATTGGTCAAGTGCGTGTCAGGCCACGTATAGAATAGGGTTCCATAACGCGACACATCGCAATAACAATTTAACAACGATTTCATCTGAGCCGTTATAGCTTTCTTTTAAGGTTCAATCCAAGGACTACCATCATGATTTTTTTTTCGAACCAGTCGTTTAACTTTAAGAGAGAGGGAGATTATATTATTGACAAAAAATCGCTTGAACGTTAAATATCTTTTGTTGTTTGTTTGTCTGTATGTATGTCCGGGCTAATCTCTAAAAGGACTGCATGGATTTACTTAAAATTTTGCATGAATATTACCAAGAGATCAGGTCAACATAATTGTAAGCTACATAATTATATATTATCACGCTATCACCTACGGGGGCGGAGTTGAAGCCTTTACGCAGACGACGTCGCGGGCAGCAGCTATTATGCAATAAAATATTTTCATAATATTTTATGTAAAGTTATTATTTATCAATAATAATAAAAAAAAAATGCTCACTTGTATAAGTTTTAATAAAAAATCCATACTAATATTATAAATGGGAAAGTGTGTCTGTCTGTCTGTCTGTATGTTTGTCTTTATTTCACGGTAAAACGGAGCGACGAATTGACGTGATTTTTTAAGTGGAGTTAGTTGAAGGGATGGAGAGTAACATAGGCTACTTTTTGTCTCTTTCTAACGCGAGTGAAGCCGCGGGCAAAAGCTAGTTCATATCTAAAATAGCCGCAGTTGAAAGAAATCGCAATAACATTTTATTTCAAACCTCCATTGGAAAAATATAAATATAAAATGATTTTACCAAGAAAAAGGAAGAAAGGTATTGGTGACATATTATTATGTCACCAATACAACAACAATGAAAACTAAATAAAATGGACTAAAACCAAGCTAAAACCATAACGAAGATGATAACTAGAGCCGCTACAAGACGTAATGCACACCCAACACCTCCGGACCCGTCGCTCAGCTCCGCCTCGCCGCCGCCGGAATCCAGCCCCACCGTGAGCGCTGTGACACCGGCCGTGGCAGTTGCGTCGAGCTCGAGCGACGAGTACTTCTCTCCGCCGACGTCGCCACCACCTGTACGTCGACGGGGAGGTCGCCGGCCGCCGGGGGGCTTGGGACTTCGAGGCCCATCGGCCTCTGATAGGGTCCCCGCTCCCGGTGGAAGTGCGCGCATGAAATGGACACAGCCATTAAATGAAAATGTGATGCGCGCATACTTTGGGGCTACAGAGGGGGGAAGTAACCTGACTGCGTACCGTGGTCGGATGCTTTCTCTGTTTCAGGTGCTTGAGCCGGCTGTCAATGTTACGGCCCAACGACTGTCGGATCAGGTACGTGTCATCCAGCGTAATCATATGTTGGATGACTCTGTGCTTGATCGACTACGCCTTGAGTCACAGATATATCTTGTCCCGCCTGTCACACCAGTGGATGCGGTCGTTGTGCAGCCGCAAAATTTAGGTAGTGGCATGCCGCGACCGCCCAGCGCTGATGTGATGGATGATGGTGAGGCTATATCTGTGAGTACCCAGTGTAATAATAAATTGAGGAGTGCTTTGGAGTGTGCGTTTCGGGAATATCGCTCTATGCTACCTGAACTTAGGCCACGACTGCCTCGTTTGCCCATGCACAAGAAAAATAGAGCGCTGGTGTGTGCTTTGGATTCGCTGCTGTCAAGCTATCTTGATGGCAGCGAAGACCTCGCTGATACCCACTTAATTTTGTACTGCGCAGCTGTAGCAGCGTGTCGTGTGGCTCACGTCAAATTTCCTCACAGTGACGGAGTCACACGACCTAAACCTACTGTACCAGCGTAGCAGTGCAGAATTGAGCGTCGTATTGGTGAGGCTAGAGCACTCATCGGCAAGCTCATCTGCTTCAGGGAGGGCAATACACGCCCTAGAGTGATGCGCTTTGTGAGGCGAGCGTTTGCGGGGACTGACATTAGTCCCCGAGATTTTATAGCCCACATCACAGAGCGTATCGACTTCCTGAAGCAGAAGATCTTTGCATGGGCAAACCGTATTCGTCGGTACAAGCGAAGAGTAGAGCGCTATACTCTGAATCGCACATTCCAGAGTGATGAGAGGTGGGTGTATAGGGCTTGGGAACGACCAGGCCAAGGTGTGATTGACACGCGCCTTCCGGATGATGATGCCATGAGTTCATTCTGGCGCAGCATCTGGTCGGTGCCTATCGGTCACACTGAGGGCGATTGGATTCGGGAGGTTGAGCGAGCATGTGATATAATACCAGAAATGGAGGCTATTACCATCAGCCCCCAAGATGTAGCTTGTGCAGTTCGTCCGTTACCAAACTGGAAATCTCCGGGGCCGGACGGGCTGCACAATTTTTGGATAAAATGGTTCCTTAAGTCACATGTTTGCTTGGCATCCCAGTTCCAATCAGCCTTAGAGTCTGGATCGTTACCCCAATTCTTAACAACTGGAGACACCCACCTGCTCCATAAAGCAGGTAGTACCACGGAACCCAAGAATTATAGACCAATAACTTGTCTTCCCACGGTCTATAAAGTTCTTACATCCATTTTGAGAGCTAAAATTAATAATCATATTAATGATAATTCTATTATGTCTGCCTCTCAAAATGGATGTAGGAAAGGGTCTCGTGGTACCAAGGAGCTTCTCCTCATTGATATGGCTATCAGTCAGCAGGTTCGTCGTTCTCGAAAGAACCTGTCGACATGCTGGATAGATTATAAGAAGGCCTACGACTTGATGTCGTGTATGGGGCAATGGAGGACGGTCCTTCACTATCCAGGATGTCGGCAGATCCGAGAGAGCGGCGAAACCATAAAGATCGAGCGAGGTATATTTCAGGGCGATAGTCTGAGTCCACTGTGGTTCTGTTTGGCCCTAAACCCTTTAAGCACATTATTGGAGGGTTCAGGGCTAGGCTATCGATTGCGAAGAGGTGGCCGGGTCATATCTCATCTCCTTTACATGGATGATCTGAAACTCTTTGCCCCCACCGATTTGCAACTGATGAAGCTACTGAAAGTAACAGAAACTTTCAGTAGCGCCATCAGGATGGAATTTGGTGTGGACAAATGTGCAGTCATGCATGTAAAGCGAGGGGAGATTGTGGAATCCGATGGGACTCAACTCTCGGATTCCATACACCTTAGGTCCCTCTCCACAACCGAAACTTACAAATATTTGGGTATGTCGGAAGCGTTAGGCATCAATGCTGCCAACATGAAACAGGCGTTGAGGGAGCGCTTCTTTGGCCGCCTGAATAAAGTACTAAATAGTGTTTTATCAGGCGGAAATAAGGTGCGCGCCTTCAACGGTTGGGTCATGCCGGTTTTGATGTACTCTTTCGGCATACTCAAATGGACTCAGACTGAACTAGACGCCTTGGATAGGAGGGTCCGCGGTCTACTGACTGCAAACCGGATGCATCACCCACGGTCGTCGGTGATGAGGCTGTATATCCCACGGAAGTGTGGTGGTCGAGGTTTCTTAAACGCTAAGACCCTGCACAACCGTGAGATATGCAATCTCAGGGAGTATTTCCTATCGGCCACCGTGGGGATGCATCGGGATGTAGTTTCGGTGGACAAGGGCCTCACCCCGCTCTCCTTAGCGAGCGAGAACTGGCGCAAACCTGTGGTACTGGACACTAACGACCGCAGGACTGTATGGCAGAGCAAAGAGCTTCACGGACGCTTTTATCGGGTCCTACATGGGCCCGATGTAGATTTCCTGGCGTCCGTATCCTGGCTGCGTTTCGGTGACCTCTTTGGGGAAACCGAAGGTTTTGTCTGTGCGATAATGGACGAAGTTATGATGACGAACAACTACCGGAAATACATTGTGAAGGACGGCACGGTTGACATATGTCGGGCATGCCACCGTCCCGGGGAATCAATCCGTCACATTATTTCTGGGTGTTCTAGTCTGGCTAACGGAGACTATTTGCACAGACACAACCTTGTAGCCAGGATTATTCATCAGCAGCTTGCTCTGAAATACAGTCTTGTGGAATCGGAAGTACCGTACTACAGGTATGTGCCCGACCCAGTTCTTGAGAATAGCCATATCACATTATACTGGGATCGATCTATTATCACAGACAGGACTATTGTTGCCAATAAGCCTGACATTGTGGTAATAGATCGATTAGAGCGTCGGGCAATGATTGTTGACATAGCCGTTCCACATGACGAGAACCTCGTTAAAGCCGAGAAGGATAAGCAGTCCAAATACCTTGACTTGGCTCGCGAGGTTGTCGACATGTGGGACGTAGATTCAGCAGTCATTGTGCCGATAGTCGTGACGGCCAATGGCGTGATAGCAAAGAGCCTCGATCAACACCTAAGGAGGCTCTCGCTAGGCAGCTGGATCAAGGGCCTGATACAGAAGGCGGTACTCCTGGGCACGGCGCGCATTGTCCGGCGATTCCTCTCTCTGGAGCCCTGACCATCGGTAGCTTGGACCCTGTTCCCGATGCCGGTGGGCTACTATTTTTTATATTTTTAAATGTTTTTATTATTTTATAACAATATTTAAAAATGTAATTTATAAGTGTTTAAATATAATAAATGGAATAATAATAATATAATAATCATTTTAATTCAGGCATCTTCGGCCCATAAAATAAAATACATACAATAATCTTAAACAGTAATAAACTAATACATATTTTAAAAACACTAACTAAAAACTATAATAAAATCATACACGTAACATTGGCGTATAATATGTTTCTGTCACAGATTAATCCTTACATTCGACCACTAGCACTAGATAAATAGCACCCTTACCCCTTAGAGGGGTTTTTAGACCCCCTTTAGGTCTTACGCCCCTTTATCGTATTTCGATAGTGAGGTTTGTAAAATCGCAAGGTAAGCATTATCTACACAGCTGATATCTATAAGAAGGACTTAAATAATAAATGTGACATGGTCTATCTATACTTCATTCGCGTTAAGATTAGACACTTGAAACAACATTTTTTACGGTTTGTTCAACCGATTTTTACTTCTATTCTGTAGACGTAGGCATTGGTAGCTAAAAAGTCACTTACAAACTAACTATTTACTGCAGCCGTCATTTGTCATTACGCCAACGTAATAAAACTCAAAATCTGTTGAATGGACAGTAATAAAGGTTTTTTTTTAAATGTCTAATCTTAACGCGAATGGAATAATTATAGAATCTTATAACAGAGATCAGTTTTGAGAAAGTTGGTCAAGTCAATTATGACATTGTTTTGTTAATGAAATTCCAGTATTAATAGTATATTCTAATTCTAAATAGTGGTAAAGAGTACATCTCAAAATTTGTCGAAGAATGATTTAAAATAATCAGCTTAGCCATACAAAATCATTTTAATTACCTCTTAAACCTTGGAACACACGTGATTCGAAACACAATAGCAGCGCGACAGCGGGCTGTCGCTTAGTCGTCGAAAGGTTAAACCTTCAAACACACAAGATTCGAAAGACAATAGCAGCGCGACAACCGGCTGTCGCTTGGTCGTTGAAAGGTTAAAATGGGCGCCGGTACCGTGACAGCCTAATGGGAAGGCAATAGGACTATTGATTCAAAGATCGAGTTTAAACCCAAGATCAACATAAAACTATTTTCAGAAGATTATTTTGCCTTCGTACTTTCGAAGACATAATTATAAAGCCGTGGATGAGCCCAATCTCTCTTCGGTCGTGTCAGATTGTTGATCCACAGGATTATGATAGTAATGGCAATGGAAAATATTGTAAATCATCGTTTGCGCACCCATTTTTGCACTGTAATTAGTTGTCGTCGAAATCACGACGTCGCTCTTGCTTACAACAGACTACAGAATTTTGTGGATTTATTTAAAGATTTAATTTGTTACTACTACATAAATAAGATAATATAATATTTCGGTTAGTAATAAACGTCTTATGCTGCAATTGGTCCGTTGATAACTTTCGATGGGGATCCCTTCTTTTCGCATAATGTTCTTTGTCCTAATATACTTCGGCATAATGGTTTTGGCACAATTTGTTTTGGCATAATAATACTTTGGCATAATTTTTTAAGGCATACACTTTATGTTGGCATAATCATGTTAAAGACTAATTTGTTTTGGCATAAATTTGATTCGCATAACGTTAGTAGGCCTAATGACTATTAGCATAACGTTAGTAGGCCTAAAGACTATTAGCAAAATAATATTTAGGCATAAAATTAACATAAATAACAAAAACAATTTTCATGCAAATGGTTTATTATAAATGTACTTGACATTATGTAAAGCAAATCAATTTGCTAAAGTTTCTGTAACAATCAAATAATATTGTTGGTTAAAAAATTAATATGCTGTGCTACAAAAGTTAGTGGCAGAACCGAATTGCTGCAAAACCGACTCCACGTAGTCTAGTTTGTCCTACCCCTAGAGTGTTATTTAAAATCGCGTAGGCGCGTAGGGACGAGGCGGCCCGCGGGCTGAGGAGCAGGCGGCTGCAAGCGAGCCGCCGCGGCTGAGGCTGGCCGGCGAAGCCGGCCAACAAGCCGAAGCTGCGGTGGTGAGCGAAAGCCGTCTGCGACGATTAGAACGCGTGGGGCCGCCGTAGTCCCGCAGCGCCGGAGCCGTCACAGAAACCCTGCCTGCTGCATGTTGCATGCTTGCTTGAGTGCTGCATGCTTGCTTGCATGCTGCATGCTTGCTTGCATGCTGCATGCTTGCTTGCATGCTGCATGCTTGCTTGCATGCTGCATGCTTGCTTGCATGCTGCATGCTGCATGCTTGCTATCTAATACTCTAGGTGTTAATATTTTTTTTTATTGATATATCTATAAAAATATGTTTTAAAATTTTTATGCGTAATTTATGCTTAAAATTTATGCTTTAGGATATTATGCTTAAAAAAGTTATGCTTTATAACTTTATGCTTAAAAAAGTTATGCTTCAGAAGTTTATGCTTAATAAGTTTATACTTTAGAATATTATGCCTAATCATTATTATGGTTAGAGACATTATGCTTAAAAAAGTTATGCATGAGCTGTTATGGGTAATTATGTTATGCGAAAATATAATTATGCCAAACAACATTATGCTAAGTTATATTAGGTCTTAAAATTTTATGCAAATGGATAGGGAACCCTTTCGATGCGACGACGATATGAAACCTGTATCTAAATACTCGGCTGATCATTAGTTTGTGTTTGTATTACATTACGAGATACATTTCCTTGTATTAGTAGTATGAGTATTTTATAGGTATAGTAATCTGCTCTACTATATTATTGTTATTATTTACTTATGCATTTTACTGAAATCAGTTAGGTTTATTGAAACGAAAGCAGTTATGACTATATTTGATTTAATTTGGCAAAACTTTCTTCAATAAAGGTTTTATGTAAAATTAATCGGTAGAAACATACCCTGGCACTGTTTTCATAATGAAACCCTAAACTGTTGGAGTTGGTACAGACACTTTTTGTCTGATGTTTATCCAAGAGTTTTAGCTCGACCTCTGCCTATAGTTTACCAGATTTATCGAGCAAAACTTTCCACATAAAAAGTGATTTTACGCGTACCTAAATATGGTAGGTTTTCAAAGTAAAATAAACGGGCCTGTACACTTTATCTAAATAACATTTTAACAATACCGTTGAAAGTAAATCGTAATTTAAAGTGTAAAAAGTTATAAATTTTAAACAAAAATATGTGCCTTAACAGTTATGGTCGATATATTTTTCAGTTGGCCGTTTTGTTTTATAAAATTCCATGCCTCTAACCGACACAAAAAGATTCGTGAATGGATTTGTAACGTTACTTTCCTATCAATCATATATTTTATTGGCCTACATTTACATTAAGTGCCCTGTGCATCGGAGTTAAACGGTTATTTGTTCGGAAACCACGGCCTGTGTTCCTGTTTTTATTCACGAGCGAGTCAATAAAGTGGACGTAGGGAAATCCGTTCAGTCATTTAGGATCGCCGGTGCTTTGCGCGGAATATGCAAATGTTCGATATTCTCGCTCCGGTGTGTTATAATCGGGGGTCTCTTTATCGATTTGTAATTATTATTGGATATTGATTCTGTTTACGCGGGCAGAGGTTACGGCGCCCGCCTCTCGTGCATGTGAGGTTATTGGTTAAAATTTGCCCAAGTAACAATGTGGCCTTTTCAATTTATACGAACTTTTCAATCTTATCTAGGATGACGATGATGGATTTATTTATTTATTTATTTATTTATACTTTATGCACAACGGTACACAGGCGGACTTAATGCCGCAGGCATTTTCTCCCAGTCAACCTAAGGTGGTGAAGAGATAGCATGGTAGGTGCATATATGATGCAAAAAATTAAAATGATAGAAATATGATAGAAAAACGAAAATAAAATTAAAACATAATACATAAATAATAAACTACATACATAAGTAAATAAATAAGTATATATATATATATATATATCTATAATATATATTTATATATAAGTGAAAGTAAATTATGAAAGAACTCTGCTTAATACTTAAAACTTTGTAAGTCTCAAAATAGTGGTTATGTCTTAAACTACGTATTTTATTAGACTAATCCCGCTAACACACAGTAGAGAAGTCCATACTTAGTTTACATTACAGCTTACTTATATATAAATAAATTATACCTTACTAAAGTAGGCTGTCGTGTAGCAGACCGTACCTTCCTTAAATTTGTGAGATTTCCTCTGTCTTACAGAGTACTGTTGAGTTTGTACAACATTATATTTTATCCTTTTCTAAGACCCAACAAAAAACTACATACCCGAAAAGGGCGAAATATTTCGTCACTAGCTGTCCCCTGCGGTTTCACCCGCATTTTTTGTTACTGCTCCGCTCCCGTGGATCGTAGCGTGATGGTATATAGCCTATAGCATTCCTCGATAAATGGGCTATCTAACACTGAAATATTTTTTTAAATCAGACCAGTACTTCCAGAGATTACTCCCTACATACAAACTTACAAACCTACAAACTTACAAATTTTACCTCTTTATAATATTAGTATAGATAAAATATTGTCTCTAGAATTTCTGCTAACTGTCAACATAACAAGTTGACCTTCAACAGACAAGACAATTCGTGGCAGCCTTTTGTCAAATAGAAAAAGATGTTTTGTAGATATAAATGCTATCTATCATCTACGGTCAAAAAAAATCTTTGATGTACGACTATATTTGTTTCATTATTAATAACGACCTAAGCATAAATTGGTTCCTACCATATACCCTCTCTTTGAAACGCCAAAGTGACCTATTTCTCTTAGATGACCCATAAATTGCTTGGCCGATAGGACCACAGATAATATCTAACGTGCACTAATGAGTTTGGCATCTTAAGTCATTTCGGGGCTTCGATCAAATTTTGATAGCAGAATTAATTTATTTTTTATCAGTATTACGTCATTGAAGATTGATTAAACAAACTTTTCTTGAATAAAAAATAACGTGTCATTTAGTACATCCAAGCATAGTTACAGACATCCATATTTTCTTTATAATACTAGACATGTTTACTCGCGCGGAGTAATATGAAACAAAACATCATAATTGCTGTTATCTCGGTTCAATAGTCAAGATATTTCTTTGACGAGAAAAGAAAGATTTTGGTAATAAGACAACGATGTTATTAATGAAATACCTTAAAAAGTAAACGGTACAGGGGCTCAGCAATTATGTCAATGGCTATTGGATTATAATGATTTTCATTTGATCGGAATAAAAGTTGAACATTTTCATGTAATTATTATACCCCAGGATACGAGGGTTTAGAATTAGGAGGGTACGATAATGATACTAATAGGATTGAGTGCCGGGTTTCGATTGGAGAATCGGATTATCAAATAAAAAAGAGTATTATTATTGGAGGGTTAATAATTTCAATAATCTTTTTTGGTTGGTAGATCGTTTTTTTTAATGAGGTTGCTATTTCCTTGTTGGGAAGATATAATGCATTTGATTGTTTACGCGGTGTCCTGCGTGAGCGACGAACGCGACGCGACGCAACACGACGCGACGTAATGCGACGCGATGTCCTATGTCCTACGTGATTTTGGTCATTACTACTCGAATCATGGAGAAGTACAGTACAATTTTGCTTGAAAGTTCGTGGTGTCGCATCTGGTCGCACTCAAAACAAGTGCGCGTTACATCGCGTCTCGCCGCAGGCTGTCATATAGGCCGCATGTAGGGTATGCCGTTGAGTTGATCGCGTTCGTCGCGTTTGCAGCGTCGCGTCGCGTCGCGTTCGTCGCTCACGCAGGACACCGCCTTATATTATTTGTAGCTGTCAAAAGAAAAAAGTTTAATGCTATTTTTTAATCTCAACGTCTAAACAGTAGTATACAATCCTAATTGAAAATCTTTAAAATTAAATTAAAATTACATCTCAGTGACAACTATATTAAAATAGTAGTATATAGTAGTCTTTCGTTTTATTTTCTTATAACAAGTCGATGCATTTTTTACCAGGCACCGTATACACTAAGTTAGGGCTACATTATCGAGCAGAGTTCACTAAATATATAATAAGAAGGAACTTTCCACTTTTTTCATAGTACCTTTAAAATCTGAATTTCTATATTCCACACCAGACCGACAATAATATTATTCAAAAATCAAGATCCTTTGATATTTCATCAAACAAATCAAACATTTCTTACCTGCCAATTCAAGTCGGCATAATGCCACTTTAAAGGATGAAAAAATAACCTGTCTACATATTACCCATTTTTCATTTCCGAAAAGCAATATCCTGTAGGTACCTACCAACGGATGTTTGGCTTAGCTTTTCCAATTTCCTTTGCAATAGGCATTGGAAGTTTCAGATTTTTCGCCGCATACTGCTTAACTTCTGTATCCAAAAATTGGACGTGTCAAATCGGTTAGAGTGCAATAATAAATTGATTGTATTAGAACTATGAAATAACGTTTTCGAATAGATAGTTTTATTTGAATTTGGAAAAGTGCGTTACCGTTTTTTAAATAAAAGAGAAAAAAACCAATGAAAACACGACTTTTATTTTTCTTTTTTAACCATTTTTTTTTTGTGCCATTTATATTCTAATACTAATTTAACCCGCGGCTTCACCCGCGTGGTTGTCGAACTTCCATCTACTACTTTACGCCTTTAGCGGTTAAATTTACTTTCTTAGTGGCTACCTACTTTCCACAAAGAACTTACCCTCCAAGTATTATGTCACTAAGGTCAACGATTGGGCTTTGCGTCACAACCAGTCACAACACAATCAGTTAGTCAGTTTACTATAAATATTATATACTAGCTTTTGCCCGCGACTTAGTCCACGAGGAATAATAGTCCCCGTTCCCGGGGGATTTAAGGGATGAAAACTATCCTTTGTCCTTTCTCGGGTCCCAGACTATATCTGTACCAAATTTCATTTAAATCGGTTTAGTAGTTTAGGCGTGAAGAAGAGACAGACAGACAGACAGAGTTACTTTTGCATTTATAATATTAGTATGGATTTATAGATCATGAACTGCTGTAAAATTTATACGTCTTTTTTAATGCAATAGACACAACGATCCGTCAAAAGTTAATTTATCTTTTTGACAGGCAAATTCCAATTTAATATCAAATTCAGACGTGCCAAGTAAAATAATAAAAGATAAACGTAAACTGCAAAAAAAGGTTGTAAATAAATACTATAAACGGAATCTAGCAAAAGCTTTTATAACTGTCTTATAAACTGCGTAATATATTAGAATAGAAAAAATAGCCCCCAGTGGCTTCACGTAATGCTCTATAAAATCTAACGATTCTCTGATAATATAGAAACAGTAAGTTTAATATAAGCTGATGGCTTTCCAGTAAGAAGAATGAATACTGTTTTATGAAGCTGGAATAGACGATAAAGATCTTTTTATGGACACTGATATTGTTTCAGCTTATTGGAGTTATTTACTGACATTTTAGAATACCTTGCGTGGTAATTGTTATTGGGACTATTTCAGACTTTTCTTCCAAATCCTTATTTAGGTTTAAGAGTCATAAAAAATATTTAACTATAGATAAAAAACCTTGCGAAATTACTGAAGGTACATGAAATTAGCATAGTAGGTAGTCAAATCGTATGTAGGTGTATCAATCGAAATAGTTGGTTTATTATCATATATTCCAGTACCTTCGTAAAACCATCATAAACTTCAAAACAGCTTCTCAATGTAGTAAATTCTAAAAACCGCATCTAAAAGTGGTGGCAAAAAGAAGTAAGGTCTGTACAAAATTTATTTTGAGTCAAGTTATTCGAAGCTTATCGGGATTCTGGACATATACCAAGCCAAGGCCTGGACTGGAATCCTCAAGGAAAGGGAAAATGTGGTCGCTCTAAGCAGACCTGGCGGCGAACGGTCATCGCAAAAGTGAAAGATATAGGGAAGACCTTGAGTGAAATTTAACGCGAAGCTCAAGACCTAACGGGATGGCGACGCACTGTGGACGCCCTCTGCCCCATCTAGGGGTCACAGGAACTTAAGTAAAAAAAAGTGAGTCAAAGTTATTCGAAGCAGTTTGACAAATAAGTTTTCAAGTCGATAGTCGGAGTAAACGTCTGCGAAGAGGCGTAGAAAACATAAACGGAATTAACAGCCCACGCAGTAGGCATATCTATTGAAAGTTTATCCATTAAAATCCCATTTACCAAGTTTACCCAATTTAATCAAGGGAGTAAGTACCATTAAAGCAGTTTAAATATTTGATTATGGATAATTATCAACTAAGCAAAAATAATTGTTTGAAACTGACTTTAAAGTGGCTTAGTTCCAAAATATGATAATTAGCTTTTTATTGTTGATTTAATTTAATTGCCGTTATTAAAAAAAAACAATTCAACTCATATTAGTCGAAATCCGTTGAATATCGTTTAGGCTGTAGAGCGTGCCATGGAATGAGACATACACACGCTTATAAAACATATCCCTCATTTCGGTAGTCGGGTAAAAATAAATTGGGGCTTGCCCTAGTTCACACCAATAATGACCTGCATGATTCTCTTTAACCACTGCGCCATCATGCATGACCCAATAGAAGTAAATTAATTATTTAAATATAATTTTAGTAGCCACGCATATTGACTTGTATGGTCAATATGCGGGGTTACTGTCATTAAGGTGCAAATTGGCACATGGACTGCATTATCAGAATTATGTGGGTGAGACATTGGGTAATTGATGAATCTTAGGACATGTTCAGACGTATGGAACGTGTCGACACTAGATTTGGCAATTTTGTTAGGTACAATTCAGTACGAACATCATGTGAGAATGCAAACAGTTCGAATATTTTTTACTAGCTTTTGCCCGAGACTTCGTCCGTGTTCCCAGGGGATTTTCGGGATGAAAACTACCCTAGATGTCCTTTCGCTGGTCCCAGACTATAGCTGTTCTTACCGTAAAGTTTGATTCAAATTGGTTCAGTGGTTTAGTAGTGAACAAGAGACAGACAGACAAACCGACAGACAGACAGACAGAGCTACTTTCGCATTTATAATATTAGTACGGATTGTATATGTACATGTAATTGAAATCGGATTTGGCCGGTACATATACATTGTATATGTATATGTACCGGCCAAACCCGATTTCAGGACTAACTAGTTTTGCCTAGGCTAAACTAGTTTTTCACTAACCAAGATAGGTCTAAGATTGGTCGACGGAGCCCCGCTGCGCGGGACTAAGACCCAGGCGAAGACGTCGAGAGTCGCAAGATGACTCCGGCCAGCGTAGGCGCGGTTCTGCGGATAGCGAGCGATGGGTAGCTCGCCGCCCGGCTAGGACCAGAACCGCGTCGACGGCGCGTGTGCCAGGCCACACGATGCGTCAACGCGCCGCACCGCATTACTCCGCACCGCACTGGCGGCCACACGAGCAGTGCGGCGCCGTACGGTGCCGCACTACGCCGTACGGCGCCGCTGCGGCGCCGCTGCGGCACCGCAACAAGCTCAGTACTGCCATCCCCATGAACTGAGCGGCGGCGGCGCCGCTGCGGCACCGCACTGCTTGCACCCCTCCCCGCCTCGTCTGCCTCGCGCCGTAGTCCGGTGAGACTGCGGTGCGGCGCCGCAGCGGCGCCGGACGTACCGTGTGGCATACCATCCAATTTTATATGTAGGAAACCGTTGCGGCGCCGCTCAGGCGCCGCGCCGGAGCCGCAACGCACCGTGTGGCCTGGCGCGTGTTCCACGCGCGCCTTAAAGATAAGAAGTCAGCACAGGAAGGGGCCCAACAGGGCCAACGCCTGCCGGGGTTGCGGAATGTGTATAATAGTTACCGTGACCCTGGAACATAAAGGGCAATCGAAGAAACATGAGTGGGTTTTAGTCAGTAAAAGTCTGACACGCCCTCCCGTCGCACCCAGGACGGGAGCAGTCATTGGATGATTTCCCACTCACCGAAAAAAAAAACCTTTAAAAGTTGGACTGTTTTATTTGACTGACAACTTTTGTGTAATAAATAACACTTTTGATACTAGATGAATGTCACTAATATCCATACTATAGACTATAGTTTCATTAATTTATTACATACGCAAAATTTTTCTGCGCGCCTCCTAAATTAAGTGTTTTTATTGGCTACAAAACCTTACGATCTATTATTTTCACATCACAAAGGCAGTGCAATTTAATTTATTACAAACAAATAAAAATGAATTGCCTTTGCACATAGTAAATCAAAAGAAAAGCGTAAAAAAAAATATTATCAGTTTTACGCATTGCATTTCAAAAAAAAAATCCTACACTTGACCTTTGCTTCGCCTCTCGCATTCTTACCAAAATCTACAAAGGAATTTTTACCTAACTGTTTGACAAACAGTAGTTAAAGTTTAATATCCCGTGAAAAGTTAGACGATGCTCGACGCATTTGGGCAGGATATCCTTTGAGAACGCTTGAGTCACCCGCATATTCGGAGCCTGCACGCTTCATGCCGTGATCAAAGTGAATAGTGCCATTGTTATTACGTACGGTTTGTTGACGCGTCCGGCTTAGACATTGATTTATCATACATGTTAATTTTGACCTAAATTTTGAAATATAATAACTGTAAAAAATCAGTAAAAAGTATGTCTTATATTTTATTTTACTTCAAAATACTTAATTTTTAAAACGGACTACTTGCACACATAAAAGTGGTAATTATATTAATAGCGTGTTCCAAAAAAGTTTTGGAGCTTCATACCAATAACCATAACTAGCAGATATAATAAATACTAAACACACATTAACTAAACTAAAGGTATGTTGGTTTTTCTTTACATACGTCATGATGATTGATAAATAAATTGGCAAGGTACCGTCAGGTATCGTAGGTATCGTTTTAAACAGTTATCTAAGAGATTTTCAACGACTTTTATTTAATTTATTGAACATTTCCTGCAAGTGGCAAGTAAGTGTTATATATATTTAAAAATCACTAGAAAACCCCTTTCAAATGATACCAAACACGGTAGGTTTATCGTATTTTTTTATTTTTCATGTCTTTTTTATCCGCTAGAGGGCGCTCCATTGAATACAGTGATACGTCACTTAGCCTATAGCCAGCGGAGTAGCAAGACGCTTCTAACGATACCTCATTTGCTTAGTTCTGACAAGTAGTTTAGAAGCTACGGTGGAACAGATGAACATACATACATACAAAGCCTGTCAAAAACATAACCCTCCTTTGGCTTTGCCGTAGTCGGGTAAAAAGGATTAGAGGTCTTTAAAATGTATTAAGATTTAATGTTTATACATAGATAGATTTCTTTTAAATAAAGCAGCGAAAAAAGTACCGAAACTCAACAAACTGTAATGATCAAAAATGTTCACGTTTGAAGCATCTATCTTCAAATGTCTTCGTTAAAACTGGTACTGACAGCAACATTTTGTGTCACAGTTTTGCGAAAGAATAATTGTGTACCTACAACACACCCAACCATTTTGTTTGTACTTATAACATGCCTCACATTTTTTACGTAGTTTCATTTTTGGTATAACAATGGTAGTTTATGGTATAACAAAAGGCTAATAAACAGTGGTGGTAGATACACTCAAATAATCCTACAAATTTTATAAATGTGAAAGTTTGTATGTTTGATAACTCTTTCACGCAAAAACTACTGAACAGATATTGATGAGACTTTTTTTTTTTTTTGGTGAGTGGGAAATCATCCAATGACTGCTCGCGTCCTGGGTGCGACGGGAGGGCGTGTCAGACTCTTACTGACTAAAACCCACTCATGTTCCTTCGATTGCCCTTTATGTTCCAGGGTAACGGTAACTATTATAAACATTCCGCAACCCCGGCAGGCGTTGGCCCTGTTGGGCCCCTTCCTGTGCTGACTCCTTCTCTTTGAGGCGCGCGTGGAACAAAACGCGCCGTCTACGCGGTCCTGGTCCTAGCCAGGCGGCGAGCTACCCATCGCTCGCCATCCGCAGAACCGCGCCTACGGTGGCCGGTAGTCGTCTTGCGACTCTCGACGTCTTCGCCTGGGTCTTAGTCCGGGGCGAGAGGCTCGTCGTTGCCTCTCGCGCGCCGCCGCCTCCTTCACTAGCATAACTGCTTCGCAGATGGAGGCGACGGCATCCCATTCCGTTTCGCCCCGAAGCATGGCCTGAACCAGCGCCGGGCGCGAAAGGTCACCGCCGCCGATCGCCTCTACGAGGACACGTCTATGCTCCGCCCATGCTCGGCACACCTCAACTGTGTGCTCGACCGTGTCCTCCAGGCGATATTGATGAGACTTGATTGTGGCATGTAACAAAAGTCTAGTAAACAATGAATAATAAATAATTCTACAAAGGAGACAATTTTTTTTGTATGGGAAATAGGCCCACCACAAATTGTGGCGTTTATTAATGAAACGCACGGAATAGAATAGAATCATTTATTTGCCATAAACATGTGTATACATACATACACACGCAGGTGCATGCATGTAGGATGTTAAAATATGTTATATAATAATGTTAATTGTTAATGTTAATGTTATATATAAAAAATTGTAACCAGTTGGCTAAAGACTAAATCTTATGACCAAATTGAAAATATATAACCAAGAGTCAATAGCCACTCTCTTTAAAAACTAAAACTAAACACACACAATACTACACAACGTACACACTACTCACACATTCACACTCTCACTCATCACTACTCAATACTCAATAGTGCGACGTTATACGTCAATTTAATACTTACTTGTTGACTTTGTAAACTGTTTTTCCTTTCTTTATTGTATTTTTTTAATTTAGTTTCGTTTGTTTCATATGCATATTAATAGCCTGTAATATATCGGAAGAGCGGAGTCCCCTATCACAAGCAACTCCTTGCTTAAAGGGGGTTCTCCTAAGACAAGTGTGTAATGATTTTTTAAATAATTATGTTAATGAAAAAAACACTTTTTTTTTATATTATATTTATGTTTACGGTCGTTTATTCCTTATAGTCTCCAGATTACAGTGGCAATATTAGCAAAGTTTTATGTAACTGGAATACTGTGAAATACGACAGTCAAAACTTGACTCTCATATTGGCCTAAAGTCTCACAAGAGCAAAAAAAAACTTGAGAGGAATAAAGCTTCCTGCCGGGGTTACGGAATGTTTATAATAGTTACCGTGACCCTGTAACATAAAGGGCAATCGAAGGAACATGTCTGAGTGGGTTTTAGTCAGTAAGAGTCTGAAACGCCCTCCCGCCGCACCCAGGACGGGAGCAGTCATTGGATGATTTCCCACTCACCAAAAAAAAAGCTTATCCATCAGAATAAGACATAGTATAGCCTATGTCTTATTCTGATGGACAATAACATCACGCAACGTCCTACGGGAGCGGAGCAGTAACCAAATTTATTAATATTTTAATTGGAACGGTAAATAGTAGAAAGTAGAAATGAGCTATTTATATTTAATGCCTGTGAAATTCATTCTGTATAGGTGAAATATATTCCTAGAAATCTGATCGTACTCCGTTCAGATTTCCAAGAAAATACTATAGCATTTGTTGCACAATAATATCATACTATATTGTGTTCCGTGTCATTTAATGTGAAATAAATGATTTTATATCAAATTAATTAATCTCCTGTTAATTAATGTCGTGATGGTCTAGTGCTTTCTTGTTAGTGGTAGAATGTGATATTTTCAATTCATAATTTAAAGTTTATCCTGGATTCCATAGATTTCGGTGGCAGAAAACATCGTGACGAAACCTGGACATAAGACCTAAATCGCCAATCCGCCTTGAGCAAGCGTGGTGATCAATGCTCGTGCCAACAGTGGGTTAGTAATTAGCTAGTATTACCAATAAATTGACTGTCAATAAATAAAAATTCCTATGATATGTTTTTTGTTCTTTGCAAGCGAATTTGAAAGCTCCGAGACTATAAGGGTTTCTTCAATGTCATTCTATTGCAAGCCCTTTCTTACCTGAGTATAATATTACCTCACTCCAAATTGCATTTCATAAGTCAAGTAACTTTTGAAAAGGAGACTGAAACGATTACATACAATCTTGGGTCCAGGTGTAAGAAGATGAAAGTAGTGTCAATAATTTGCTTATATGTTATAAACCTTTCACTGAAAATTCTGCTGATTTTGTCATTCTGGGAACAGAGATATAAGAGATTAAGTGAAAGTGATGTTATGTTACAATTTTTAACTAACAGCTTATTCCTGAAGTATTACATGTGAATCCGTAAAATACAAAGCGGTGGTCGTGAAAAATGACGAATAATCGGAAAACACTCAACTTCAACTTCAACTCTTTATTAATGGCATTTGTGGAAAACACACCACAATTCTGCCACGACCATGTGTATTTTACAATATCTCAAACGAAAAAAGATTTGTAAAAAAAATATTATGCAATATGACTGCGATGGTCTCCTCCTTGTGAAGAGACCTGGTCCGTCAGAGCCTCGTCAGTGAATCAGCAGGGTGTACCACGTGCAGGTGAGGTTGGCTTTGACCGTGGAGGTGATGGTAGGGCCACTTACACCCCGAAAAACACACGAAACGAGTGAGCAAACAAGATCAGTCGGCAACTGTCTAATGTCAATGTCAGTCAGTTGTCATGTCAGTGGCATAGACTAAAAATATAAGAGAGGTTTGAATCGATATTATGACATCAATAATCATTAATAATTATTGTTTTTTTTTTTAATTTTTTACTTATTAATGTTACTGTAATTATATGCACTATATTGCTTATAAGTATATATAGTGCATTTAATTACTTTGAGCTAATTGTTTAGTTCAAAAGTTTTATTTTCGTAACTGCGTAATCTATTACTGAACCGATAATCTTACGAAAACTATCTTTCTCATATTTCACCGCTCCCAGAAAGAGAATTGAAGAGATTTTTCATATTCTTAGATAAAAAAAATATGACTATTTTTTTAGATCATATCTCAACTTATTACATTTGGACCCACCGTTTTCCATCTCCTTTGTGTTTATTCATTGAGTCACACAATCCTTTTGCTTTTTAAGATTCTGTTCCCCCGTAAGTCCTTCCGTTCGTCCATCTGTCTGTTGGAAAGCTGTGGACGCTCTTTTCTTACGAATTGTTATATTATTGTGTAAAAAGTTGAAATGTCTACAGAGTTTGTATTTTATGGGCTGCTTTAACAAAAAATCTATACTTATACTAACTCGTATAAGGCTAATGTTTAGTTGAACGCGCCAATCTCGTAAAGTAAAAATATTTTCGTGTTGGTCTAAATCGCTAAATCGTCTTAGCCTGATGTTATATAACTATGTTAAGTAACATATGTATGTTATATAATATCAGGCTAAGACCTAGGGCAAGGACAGGGGAGTAGGACGAGATGCGGGTGAAACCGCGAGGCACAACTAGTAACTTCAAATGCGAGATCGTAATTTTTAAAGTATATTGCCCCGGGCAAAGCATCAAACCATAAGAAAACTCACCATTACTAGTTTTTATTGAAAAAGGAAAATGTTAATGTTGTGTAAAAAAATACTTGTTGGTTTCGTTAACATGAAGATTTTAGTTTTTTACTTGGTTCTATTATAACATAAATATTGGTACTTTCTGAAATACACAGTGTCTTGTGTCAGGCTGAGGCTACAGTAGGCAGCGATTTGCGATGCGACTGGAAGAGCGAAACGAGATAAACATGGAATGGCTACATTATAACCGAAAATCTGGCGTATATTCAATTCAATTTCGCTGATACGTCGATGTAGCCGGTGCCGCGATTACAGTAATGTAGTTCCTGTCGCAGAAATAATCAAAGATCGCTAGTAATATTTGATGAACGGTGTAGCCATTTAGTGAGAATCCATGTATTTGTTTCAATCGCTCGTGCGTCGCAGTTCGCGTCGCAGCCTAGTGTAGCCTCAGCCTCAGAACACGACAGCTCATTTCGATATTGATAAGCAACCGCGAATTGGAATCCATTTATGTTACCTAAAGGAAAAAAATGTATCACGCGTATTTGCGTATGAAAATGAAATCACACAGATTGTTATCATGACTGAAATAACAGAGTGTATGAAGTCTCATCAAAAACTGTTTGAATACTGTACTGTGAACTTAAGCGTTTGATATTTAGGTAGTTTACTTACCTTTTCTTTTTTTAGTGGGCTGTGTTTCATATATAAATGTTTTTAGGGTTCCGTAGTCAACTAGGAACCCTTATAGTTTCGCCATGTCTGTCTGTCTGTCCGTCCGTCCTCGCTTAATCTCTGTGACCGTTAGCACTAGAAAGCTGAAAGGAGACTGAAAAGATTACATACAATCTTGGGTCCAGGTGTAAGAAGATGAAAGTAGTGTCAATAATTTGCTTATATGTTATAAACCTTTCACTGAAAATTCTGCTGATTTTGTCATTCTGGGAACAGAGATATAAGAGATTAAGTGAAAGTGATGTTATGTTACAATTTTTAACTAACAGCTTATTCCTGAAGTATTACATGTGAATCCGTAAAATACAAAGCGGTGGTCGTGAAAAATGACGAATAATCGGAAAACACTCAACTTCAACTTCAACTCTTTATTAATGGCATTTGTGGAAAACACACCACAATTCTGCCACGACCATGTGTATTTTACAATATCTCAAACGAAAAAAGATTTGTAAAAAAAATATTATGCAATATGACTGCGATGGTCTCCTCCTTGTGAAGAGACCTGGTCCGTCAGAGCCTCGTCAGTGAATCAGCAGGGTGTACCACGTGCAGGTGAGGTTGGCTTTGACCGTGGAGGTGATGGTAGGGCCACTTACACCCCGAAAAACACACGAAACGAGTGAGCAAACAAGATCAGTCGGCAACTGTCTAATGTCAATGTCAGTCAGTTGTCATGTCAGTGGCATAGACTAAAAATATAAGAGAGGTTTGAATCGATATTATGACATCAATAATCATTAATAATTATTGTTTTTTTTTTTAATTTTTTACTTATTAATGTTACTGTAATTATATGCACTATATTGCTTATAAGTATATATAGTGCATTTAATTACTTTGAGCTAATTGTTTAGTTCAAAAGTTTTATTTTCGTAACTGCGTAATCTATTACTGAACCGATAATCTTACGAAAACTATCTTTCTCATATTTCACCGCTCCCAGAAAGAGAATTGAAGAGATTTTTCATATTCTTAGATAAAAAAAATATGACTATTTTTTTAGATCATATCTCAACTTATTACATTTGGACCCACCGTTTTCCATCTCCTTTGGTACCAATATGTATATCAATCACGCCGACAAAGTGGTAAAATAAAAATTGGAAAAAAATGTTTTATTAGGGTATTTAATTTCAATCCTGACGTGTGATATATTGTTAGATAGGTATTGAAAAATGAATAGGGGTTTACTAAAATCATTTTTTGATAATATCAATAATTTTGGAAATAATTGCTCCAAAAGAAAAATCAAAGCGTCCCCCCCCCCTCTAACTTTTGACCCGTAGGTTTAAAAAATATGAAAAAAATCTGGAATGTAGAACTTCATAAGGACTTTCTAGGAAAATTATTTTGAACTTGGTAGAAAGAATAGTTTTTGTACAAAAAAGACAAAAAGGTTGTACAAAATAATTTCTGCGTACTTAGTATGTCAACGTAACAAATAGCCTTTTTTTAAACTTATAAGTAGGTACACTTATTGTGACAGACGGGAAACTACGGAACCCTACATTGAGCGTGGCCCGACACGCTCTTGGCCGGTTTTTTATCTTATTTTTCTTGAACTCGGCTCAACATGTTTTCTCTTTTCCTCTGATTTACACAGGGGATTCCTCATCCATTACTTGAGCTCCTAATATCTAATATAACTTCAAAAGGTTGCACGTACGTTTAGTTAGTTGGTTGGGGGCTAATTAATATACTTTAAAAATCGTTCATAAAGTTAATAAATTATCATTATGAATAATATGTGTGTATTTGTGACTAATTACTACTCAGCATATTAAAATTACACATAAGAGTGTGATGTAACTGACTTGAATACTCAACGCGCTCTCTAGGAAGATCAAGCTAGCGGGCTGCATACCTACCTATTTGTTGGACAGTACCTACAAATGTGTTGGATCGTCAGGCGTAAAATACATTAAAATATATGCAGTGACAACGTCGAGATTACACGCTTTTGAATATTTAAGTTACTGCAGGAAAAGATCTCATTTCGAAAAGCTATGTCCGAATTATTTCAGAGTTAAATAAAATGAACGGACTCGCAATTATTACTTGCTAAAGTTTTAAAGAGATTTGGAAAGTTTGGTGTAAAATTTGAATCTTTGCTTTGAGAGTATTGCTACTAGTTTAATGGTTAACCGTCTACTAAAATGGAAATAACTTAATTACTGTACAAATTCTTGGAAGCCACTCATTTGGTGTATTGCTTTCTTTTGATAACTTAGAGAATTTTGCAAAGTGACTAAAGGACCTCTAAAAACTGTAGGTACTTAAATAACTCAATTTAGTAAAAGGTAACGGCGAGATAGGGTCGCGGCGGACTACAAAATTATTTTTATTCAAATGAAGTTTCTGCAGAAAAAAAAATGTCAATGTCAGTTAAAATGTTGAAGCTAGTTACTCGTTTTTTTCTGTTCCGTGGTGGTTCCCATGAAGAATAAAGCAGAAGAAACTACATGAACATTCCTTGTTCATTTATTAATACTTCTTAATGAGTCACCCTTTAAATATATTAGAAAGTATAAAAAATGGTTAAATCATGATGAAATAAAGTAGACGAATTCCTGTAAAGCTGAAAAGAGACAGTAAGCATCGCTAAAACAGAAGGTAAGGCCAGAGGGCCTAGACAAGTGGGATTGTAGAATAGATTGAAGATTAGAATAGATTGTCAAATGTATGGAGTTGACATAAGCTTTCGCTAAATAATTTGACATCTCCATACATTTGACAATCTATTCTATTCCGCTATCTATTCTACAATGCCACTTGTCTTGGGGGAAAGATGTCTTTGCACACAGATAGCACAGAATAGACCATAGAAAAGTAACTCTTAGTTTAAGTGGTTATTTAAGATTTGAAATAGAATAGGCTACATACTCTAAGAATAAGGTTTTACTTACAACTGGATATAGCATGTTGTACAGTCATATTCCTGACATACATCTTGCGTAGATGAAAGTCCCAATATTACACATGTACGAGTATATGATACTGTCGGACCAACGCTGTTAAAACTGATTTGTTATACTTGGAGTCTGTTAAGTCGGCCTACGTTAATTGAATTAGGTTTTGCCAAAACTAACCAACCAACAGTCTTCCAACGATTTAATTAATTACACTACACAACAAACTGGTTCAAGATGTGGTAAATTCTATTCAAGAACAGTTCCTTGTAAGTACAACCTAAAGTTATGCTTAGAATAGATCAATTTGGAATCTGAATAGCAGATTACTTACATAAAAATAACTATGTATTTGAAAAGGAACTAAGGAAAAAATCGATCAATATTTGTTTATAACCCCGACGCGAGAAGTGGAGTGTTATCACTTTATCAGTTTGACCGATATGTGCGTGTGTTATTATCTGCAGCTGTTGTGATCTCAATAACTTCCAGGTAGGGTTTTTTTGTAATTATATAATTAAGCAAATAAAAAATTAAAATGTCGTGATGGCCTAGTGGTTAAGGCGCCCGCCTCTCATGCAAGAGGTTGCGGGTTCGAATCCGGGCAAGTACCAATGTGACTTTTTCAATTGATATGTACTTTCTAAAGTTTATCTTAGACATCACAGACATCGGTGAAGGAAAACATCGTGAGGAAACCTGGACTTGTAGTTATTATAAGTCCGAAATCGCCAACCCGCCTTGAGCAAGCGTGGTGATCAATGCTCGTGCCTTCTCTGTATGAGAAGAGGCCTTTGCCCAGCAGTGGGACAGTTATAGGCTGGTATTTTTTTTTATTTTTTTATTTAGCGTCTTACTTTTCTCGGGTCCCTGGGGTCCCGGACCTTTGGAAGGCGTACGAGGGGCCGAAGCCAACTCGTAGAGGCCCCTTGAGAATTTTATAAGAAATGAGACACTAACCGACGATTATCCCTATATGCACTATGCAGGTGCACCTAAGGACAACCCCCGGTTAGTGTGGGACTATTGCAGAACTTGGTAACAAACAAAAATTTTAATCTATGGGTTTGGGTTGTTGAGTTGGATTTGTTACCTAAGACTATTGAACGACTATGGCCCCTGCCTGATCAATGTTTGTATGTGTCGGATATAATGGCAGGGGGTGACTCGCACACTCAGTAAATGGGCCCCCGAAAACGGCCGCTAGCACAAAGTGACGTAGCGACAAGGGGGCAACATATATCGAGGTGCTTGAGGAGTGGAGAGGTATTCCATGGCTATCAGGACAATCCCAGAAGTGCAGTCAAGATCCCTACCAGCATCTTACTGGAATACTTCCTTCCCCCGAGCACTTTTGCTCTTGCGAATCTCCACTCTAACCAGCCAATCAAGGCAAGAGAGAGGTAGGAGCCTTGTTCCTCGTCAGTGCTCACTCTGGCCGGCCAATGAAGGCAAGCCAGATATGAAGAACAAAGGGTCTCCCAGGAGGTCAGGTCCACGGGGTCGCTACTGCCCGACAGCTCGCCACAAGCTGCCCTGCGGGATTATTATTATTATTACTAAGCAAATGTTTCACATTCTTCTGATGAGTTCTTATTAAAATATCTGGCAGACAAATAAAATCTGTTTCATTTTTGTTGTTATACTAAGTGTATTTTTGGTCTTGCACAACTAGCTAGATGATTCTACCCACAATCAATTTTCAGAACCAACTTTGAAATTGCGAAAAGAATATCAGCAGCTTCTAGCAAAAGTCATTGCCCTCCCGACCATAATGTATATGAAACAGCGGATATTTTTTTAAACCAAAGACATGGGGACAGCTGTTAGTCCATACTAATATTATAAATGGGAAAGTGTGTCTGTATGTTTGTCTTTCTTTCACGGCAAAACGGAGCGACGAATTGACGTGATTCTTTAAGTGGAAATAGTTGAAGGGATGGAAAGTAACATAGGCTACTTTCTGTCTCTTTCTAACGCGAGCGAAGCCGCGGGCAAAAGCTAGTATTCTATAAAGGAACTAGTTATTCCATGAACGTATCTATTTGTCAATGAGGTTACGTCGCCTTCCAGTCTGATCTCATGTTTAATGCAACTAAATATGTGAAGCTAAACCTTGGCTTGCGATTCCACACTAACCCTAAAATAAAAATATTCTTTGCGAAACTATATTTACACATTGGTCTAAAATTTTCCAAAGTTATTTTAACCTTCACCGAAATGGCTAAGCGACGCCCACCCATATTTTTACAAAAGCCGTATTCGCATCAAAGGAAATACTTTCGTAATTATATTTTAAATCTTTACAAATTTAAGCTACTAAAGTTTTACATAATTTAGTATCTCTGCGTCGTGAGCTTTTCTTGAAAGCAACTTAAGATATAATGGGAAATCTTAAGATCAGTCGGTACATTTATGTATGTTTTTTTTTTGTTAAAACATGATAAAGAGGTATTAATATAACCAGCTTGTGTTGTCTCACTGCAGGGCAAAGGTCTCTCTTTTTTAGTGTAATAAAATTTTTTTTAGTTGATCTCCGTTTGTAGCTAACCAATTTTATAATAAGTTTATTTTATTTTTTTCTTTAAAAGTTGTATTATTTTCGTCGTGATGTCCTAGTGAATAAAGGGCGGGGGTGCCTTATAGCACCGATGTGATTTTTCAATTTATAAAGTTTTCTAAAAAAACTAACAGCAGAGTAGGAAAAAATCACGAGAAAACCGGAACACAAAAAAGAACATAAATAAAAATATTATGATTTTAGGATTTTATGAAATATTTTTAAGTCATGGCATACATCTAGTCAGCTATTTTATTCATAAAATAAAATAGCCTTTAAACTCCTTAAAATAATGCCAAAAAAATGTTGTACTAAAGCTTTAAACCTTCCAAAAATTTTAAAATAAGAACAACTGCTAGCAATATATTACCGGACTGAAATTCAATTTGTTGATAGGCGTAACATTCATTGGAATTGAAACTCCTTGAAGATTGAACTTTATTAATTACATTACGGAGGGAAGACTTAGTTTTGAAGTGGGGCTGTGAAGCCTAGCTAGACTGGATAACGTAAGAAGAGAGGAAAATAATATACATCCTCACGAACTTGCTTATTTAAATTTTATATAATATATATAATTTTTATTATTGCTTATTTAGATACAAGTGAGCATTTTTTTTATTATTGATAAATAATTACATTACATAAAATAAATAAACTTAAAAATATATTTAATATTGAATACTAAAAGAAAAATAGCGTGTTCGAAAATCACAACTTCATCTTTTTATACAATCAATTTGCACAATTTACTTGACACATTAAAAAAATACTATTATTTTATGATCAAAACAATTTGTGGCACCTACTTCAGTTACCTATTTGTATCATCGTTCCCTAAAACACTTTCTTCTGTCAACTGGAAATTTACTAGCAAACCCAGGTAATCTCCACGGTATTAAATCCGAATTTAGGTAGTCAAAACGCTTTGACATAAATTCATGAGAGCGAACCTCGAAAACGTGTTATTATTGCAAATGTGTAAAATATATTCTCAGAATCTGTGTTAAGATTAAAAAAAAATCTTCACGCATGTGACTCCATGGGATAGGCAGAATCAGTATAAACAAATCTCGGTATTCATATTCAAGTCGCATGTAATATGAGCTAGTCTATTTCTATTAAAAAAGATAACGTGCACGTAATGTGCTCTATTCGTGTGCACAAGCCGCCTCTCAATATACAGCAGTCTGGACACGCCAAAACTATACTACTCGACTCGGCTATAAAACCTAAAGTTAGTTAATCCAGTTATAATTCATTCAAACAATAAAACAGCCCCACGGAGAATTAAAAGATTTTTTGTCTACATTTTTCATTTTTCTTGTATCTTCTTTATGAATTTCTGGTGTTTAATTTGTAACGTATGAAGCGGGACCCTCGACCTTTCTTTGTTCCGCATTCCGAGTTCTCTTTGAAAAAATGTTTTTCACTTTTTAAACATCTGCTCGGGCGTTGATTTTGCACTCTTGTCTTTCTCGGAAACGCCTTTGAACTAGGTAAAATGCACTATGAAAGTAAAAAAAGACTGAAACTATAGGTAGTTTTTTTTAAGATTAATGAATCGATCGATGAAGAGATTTTGTTAACAATGAATCACATTATAAATTCAAAAAGCCACAATGGTTCCCATTTGCTTGATTTTTACCCATAATCTCCTGAATAAGGGATTGGTGCCTAAACCACTGGGCAGTTACATTTTTTTCGCTTTCTAATCTATCTTTGACATCAGACGTCAGTGTAGAAATCTAAGTCCAAAATCGCTAACCCACCCTGAGCAAGCGTGACGATCAATTCAGTCTTCTCTGTATGAGAAAAGACCTTTGCTTTGCAATGGGGCTGTCATAGGCTGGTATAAACGCAAATGTTTGTATGTATGGATAATTATGTACATATGTATGGGTATTTGTTACTCTTTCACGCTAAAATCGAATGAAATTTGGTACAGATATAGTCTGGGACCCGAAAAAGAACATAGGATAGTTTTCATCCCGGAAATCCCGCGGAAACGGGAACTATTATTCCACGCGGACGAAGTCGCGGGCAAAAGCTAGTTACTAAATAAAGATAGAAAATTACAGTGGATAGACATCTAAATACCACAGGCTTTGTAACAATACGCTTTGACCCACGAGAGCGGAACAGTTACCAAAAACCTAACATAACTTAGTTAATAATAAATCACAGTAAATTCAACAATGACAGTTAATGTTAAGAACGTAAATAAGTGAAAAAGTTATCTGCCGACCGTGAAGCCAGTATTCATAAGCCCTTACCTAGTCTTTTTTCAAACATTTGTTTAGGACAAAACCGGAGAATCTTGTAAGAGGATTCAAGCTTTTACCGTTTTGACTGTATATTTTATCGACACGTCAACGGCGGGTTTTCGGGGTAAAAATAAACCTGTCCTATGTTTTATACTAATAAAATAAAGCTCAAGATTTTTAATTTTTTTGTGTTTATATTTTAGGCTGAATAGAATAATTATTTTTGTATAATATAGCGTGACTCATTAGGCGACAGTAGAAAACTTAATATAGGTAGCGGCGCAGTAACCGCGACAGATGAAACTGCAGGGGATGGCTAGTAAACATATAAATCTGGTGGGCTGATCATAAAAAACTTACCATTATAAATATTAACTGTTCTTAACAACATAATGTGAGTTTACTTGTATATATTTTTATTGTAAATACAGCACACATTATTTTAAAAGTTATTTTATTAAGTCTACAGTGCAGATATATAATATTAGCTCTAGGCGAGGTAGCAGATAAGCTTTTCCCCCTACGAAAGCAAAAACCCGAAAAGAATTTATTACCTACTAGTGAAAGAAACTGCTTGTTCGAGTTCGTGTTATCCGATAATTTGTTACCTTCTGGATTCTTCGATTATCATTTATCATAATATTATTGTATAATTTTCTTTCTATTTCTGCAAGGAACGAATTTTATAACGACATCTGGAAGGAAAGTACTCTAAGAACTAATATGCGAATCTTACTTAATCTTATGGCAATCTTGCAAAAATGGCGACTGTAGCCCCCTTCTCTCAAACCTTAGCAGTAGTGAAGTCATCGTCCATGAAAAAAGGGGCATTCAGTGAAATACTTATTTATAATTTATTATGAATTAAACAACAACGCAATTAATTAAATTTAAACATTTAAATTATATACTATTGCTCAACTCTTGCTTCATTATATCTCAGTACGAAACATTTTGGAATTCCAAATAAAATACTAGGACAGTTAAGACTAATGTAAGTGCCTTATTGCTAACTTACTTTAACTAAGTTCTGAATTCTCGAACTTGAAAGATAATAATGAGGTTCTGAACTGTACGAACGTAGTGATAGGCCATTTAGAAAATGAAGAAGTTTGTTATAAAACTTAGTTTAAAATGCGTAACAGTAGTTGACGATTGAGGACGATTTTTAAAATTCGCAACGGATTTTGATGCGGTTTCTTTTAGTGGATAGAGTGATTTAATACACAGAAAGGTTTAAATGTAAGCATATTTTTGTAGAGAAAAACCGGGATTTTTGAAGCTTTGTTACTCCTGTGCAAAGCTTGTTTTTTTTTTGGGGGAGTAAGAAATCATCAAATGACGTGTCCCGTCCTGGGTGCGGCGGGAGGGCGCGTCAGACTTTTACTGACTAAAACCCACTCATGCTCCTTCGGTTGCCCTTTATGTTCCGGGGTCACCATAACTATTATAAACATTGGGGCGAGTAAATAATCAAAGCAACGTTGCAGTGTTTCGGTTTGAAGGGCACATAAGACATATATTTTTGCCTCTAAGATGTGAACGGATCAACAAGGCTGGTATTGCCGATGACTGTGGCAGTGACATTTTTAAGGCAAAGGGGGCCGTTAGTTTGTATGCCAGCTAACCAATGTAAAAAATCCTTTAAGAGAGATTAAGAAAATATAATTTAAATGTTTAAATTTAATTAATTGCGTTAAAGAAATAGAGATGGGCAGATGTTCATTTAAAATTTGGGTCAACTTGAAGTTACAGTGCTTTCTTGCCTATTCCATTTGTTCCAACAGCTGCAAGTATAAATGATCATGAATAGCGTTGGATAGTCTGTTTAACTGAACTGTATAAAAATTGTAGCATAGATGGTAGATTAAAATGGATTGTTAAATGTATGAGATTGAGAAAAGCTTACGCTAGGTAAGTAATTTGACATCTCGTATCGAATTCCATTCTGCCATCTATTCAACAATGCAAATCTAAGTGGTCTTTTATTTTGTAAAACAATGTTGAAACTAGGAAAACCTGGACTCGAAGATAATGTCAGTGTAAATGGTTCTTTAAATACTAAAATATTGTGATTCTTGTATGCTTTGATTGCTTTGATACTTTAAATCTTCAGGTGTTTATAACCAATGTAGAGATGGTCGAATATTCAATAAATAAATAAATAAAATCGTTATTTCCAATTGGTAGAGTAAGTTTCTTTTAATTGGTATAGAGATTCTGACAGGCTTTTAGTCGCACCTGCGACAGCTGAGGACTCTTACTGTGAAAATCATTGTTAAGGCGTCTGTCTCCCATGTACTTATGTGGTTATGGGTTTGAATCCAGGTAAGTACGAAGACGACTTTTCATACCAAATGTACTGTCTTAGTTAACATGGACCGCACAGTTACTGTAGAATTAAGACTGTATGTCAGAATATGCCATTCTTCTACCTTGGGCAAGTGTGCTAGAACCCTTACTGCGTGAAAAAAAAAGTATGCCGTCACGGGACGCCTGGCAGATGTGAAACATCGACATTACATCATCGCCACACAGTACACGAGACTGTGACTGTATATATACACCATTATATAGCGTGGCGATGCGTCGCCACGGCATGCGTCGCCACGCCAGAAATTTGTTTTACGTGCGGCTATAGATGTTTCACATAAAAAAAAAGTATATTTATTTTAAAAAATATTATTTCATTTTGGTGACGCAATACATAAAAGTAAAAAGAAGAATACATAAATAAAAAAGAAACAAAAAGGCTGAGTTAAATACTTAAAACTTCATTTCACATTTACTCATAAAACTTTACACATATTTTAGTAGCGTTCAGTTTTTACTTTATACATTTCATTCATTGATTAACGTGAACATGAATATTTGGAAACGTTGAGTGTTCAAACTCACTTTAATATGTTTTTCGTTGGAATGGCTATAATTTGCTGAAAACCCATTAATCATTAATACATTTAAAAATACATACTTTTTCATGTAAACAGTAATTGTCTCTTACTATATGGAAATACTTCACAAGTAAAACGTCCTTAAAAACTTCGTCGGCCTAGTAAATAATATATGAAAGTTTATTTCACCTACTTAGGTACTGTTACTAGGTAGGTAAGTACTTAAAAGCATTGTACTTTGTAATTTCTAAAACAACTTATAAGTTGTCGGACTTTGTTCTCTAGTACGTAAAAATAAAAGTACAATAAAACCGAACAAGTGCGTGTCGGGCCATGAGGGTTCCGTGATTTTTAATATTGACTTATCAACTTCTTGTCAACTAATGCTCGATACACGCGACAACGATTTATCGATACGATTTGACTGCGCAGTTCAATAGAGAGAAGTGTGTCCGAGAATCGGCACAGATATTGTGGTCGTATGGACATGGACACTCAATGGGCGGTCGATACACTGCACAAACCAACTGCCTAGTCATATCGTAACGATAAATCGTTGTCGGATGTATCGTGTATTAGTTTGCTTACAAATACGTACTACTGTTACGATTATTTTTCTATGTTCAGACCAACGCAACTGACAGAGGGGTACTTGACTTTACCAAATAAATCTCTCTATTAAGATTTTATAGTTTAATATTTTGCAAGCAAGTTCCGCTATTGAAAATTCTATCTGACGACGCTCCTTACGATACGAGTAAAATAAAATCAAGACTTAATATCTATGATCTATCTATAATATTAATATGTATGGTACACCTATACCAAAACTGCTAAGTAGTGTAGTCATAATGCTTAATACATTAAAATTTATTGTATGCACGATGGTAATGGCGAAAATACGAGTTCTTTGTACTTTAAGAGTACTAGCGTTTGGTCAAATTCAAATAAGAAGAAAACGAGACTATAAAAGGAAATCTAAGCAAAATTACGGAATTGCAATAGATTTTTTTCTTTTATTTTGCTCGATATAATATAAGAAAAGCCATTAATTTGTGTGCTCAGCGCGGGCATCGTAAATATTTTAGATATTGTAATTTAGCATAGCAATAGCGGTCGTTGCCCTTTCTTTAATATCTCTTTGTAGTAAGTTAAAAACTTAATTGAGTATTTATCGTTTCTCATTAGCGTTTGTTAACTGAGGTGAATATACCCATTTGCTCATTTTTTAAATGTAGTTAAGTATAAAATGGGTTTGAGCAAACGTTTTCATGCTCATAAGAAAAAAACAAAGGTTTCTTCTGAAGAAACATTATTAATAGCAAATAATCATGGCGTCACATTTATTTCAGATTGTAATTTAATTAGATTACAGAAGATAGATTATTTTAATAGTACTGTGATATGTCGTGTGGGCTTAGGACCTTAGATACATGTAACAAATTGGTGTTGGGCAAAGAAAAATGTTCTAATTAATTTATTTCGCAAACCTTAATCAAAGTTTTTGTCAAGTTAACGTTCTACGTCTCCCGCTTACAATACCGCTCAAAATTATTTGAAACTAGCGATTTGCCTCAGCGACGGATGAATGTTATAACTTTATGACTTACATGTATTTTTCAGTATTAAAAATCAATATGTCTACTGGTGAAAATCCGTTTGGACAGTAGACTTTTTTATAAGGGAACAAATTAAATGCTCACCAAAATAATATCCTTGCGTACCAAAAATAGTAAATGATCACCAAAAAATAGTAAATGATCACCAAATTGTGTTGGGTTAGGTTAGGTTAGAACTGTGACCACACAAAGCCAGATCTAATAGTGATTCATTTTATTTACCTTAGTCAAAATCAAAATCAGTCTAATTCATATAAAAATGAAAATAGGTTATTTGTAGAATTCTTTATGAAACATAATTATGGTGATCATTTATTATTTTTGGTGATCATTTACTATTTTTGTCTGTCAGTGTCATGTCATTAAGTTACTGTATTTGGTGGTAAGTTAAACATAAGCCTTTTTATAATAGGGATAAAGAGGTTACCTCGGAATCCTAAGGGTTTTCAGGCTGTTAAGATAGATAACTCAAGAATTAAAGAAAGATAGAAATCACATTCAGTATGAGCGGCATAGTTAAGTTATAATTGCACTATGTTTCAATCATTAACACTTCCGTCATCTTTAAAGCAATTTCTGGTCATCTTTAATATAGTGGTCTATTAATTTTGATTGCCTGTGACAAACTGTCTAAATATGTTGGTCTCGTTGGAGTCACAAGTTATCACTTAGGAAGTCAATTAAGTGATTGAAGAACAATGTTCTTCTTTTATCTTAAGTTTGAACGATTTAGTTTTCCTGAAAGTTTTAGAAATTGAAATAAATAGAGAGCAAAATAACAATACAAACCACAGTGAATAGATTTTATGTTTAGACAAAAAACTTAGTCTGGCTTTAACTGGCTTCAGATTTTTTCAATTCCATTTTTTTTTATTCAACGGCAAAGTTGTTGAATACGAACCAATGTTTACAATTGGTTAAACACCAATTGAGTGCCACAATCGAATAGGCACGAAAAATAGGTGCTTTTTTAGTTCTTTACCAGTCCGTTGCGCGAACTACTAAAGTTGGGAGCTTTGATTAATTGCTCGCTCTCACAAAGATACGCTTCTGTGTTAAAAGTTCGTTCGTGATTTAAATTGTAATTATCTTTGATTGGTTCCAGCTACCAGCTCCGATTGTGATTCACAGCCGTAACTTTGTATTCTTCACAATGACCTAGTTTTAAAACAAAATCAGTAACCCTTAAAGGTTGTGGTTCATTCTCGAGGCACGTGACGGAGACATATTAATGAAATAAGGAATGTTAGGTAAAAAGAAATCAAATTACTCAACGATCTTAAGAAAGTGAAGTGAAATTATTTCTGTCCTATTCTGGCCGTGCTGCCTTGTATTATTTAACCTTTTTTAATAATAAGACGATGCAAAGTGGGATCAAGTAAAAAATTTACTCTTTAAAGTACAACTGTAAATAAGCCGAGAAAATAGAATTGATATAAGACCATAAAAAAGATTAAACCATACCCCAAATTAGTAACTATCATAAAGCGTTGATAATAAAGTTTGATATAATCTTGTTCATTTAATAATGCTAAGCTTCTAATGGGTTGATAACATGAAAGTAATGAGATAATTATAATAAACAATTATGAAGATAAATTTAACGATGAAGCAGTTTTGTTTTATGACATCTACGATAAAAATATTACGCAATACTTTTTAGTGAGAGTCTTGAGACCTTTACACAAATTTCTTTAAACAGAGATTGTACAGCATCATGGCTAAAAACCTTTATACATATTTCTTTAAACAGCAATTGTCCAGCAGCATACAAAGGACACAAACGTCCAAGATCTCAATACAGTGCAATGAATCAAAGTACAATAAGAGGATCGCAAACCACTAGAATACCTATATCTGAATAGATACTATGACTGAACACCGCATGGGAGTTCCATTCAACTCCGCTCCTATTATCGGTGCCGTATCTGGGTCCCAGCAGATTTATTCAATTATTATTGCTGTAACGGAAGAGAACATCATAGTTTCAAGAGGATGCATACAGAAAATTTAAAGGCCTTTTAAGTTTTAATACGTTGGGCGTATTGCCAAATTAATGTGAACTGCATCTTGTTTTTGGATGTTGGTTAAGAATTGCATGTCTATAATTATGTAATTTAGTTAAGGCTTTAGAAGTGGCTTGGATATTAAACTGAATTATAAAATATAGACACTAGAACTTTAGTTCTTAGTAATGAATAAGTCTTAAATTGAAGATCAAAATCGACCGACGAAATAAATTGATGTTTGAGCGCTATGACACATTGTCAGAGCGCTCACATGCAAAAGCAAGCACGGCAAAACCAGGAAAGTACCAATTTGATTCTTTTATTCATATTATTATATACTTTCAAAGTTTATCTAGGACGTCACTGGCATCCCGTGTGGACAGCAGAGGCAGAGTCGGAGAGGCAGAGAGGACAGCAGGACACGGTTGTCGTTTGTAAGTCTTTGCCTGTCATTATGGATAGTAAGAAGCCAGAAAGTGTGACAATTAATTTAACCCAGGGGTATCACCACGGAGCAAATACAAAGCGTGGGTATCACTTTACAAAATAACTTATAAAGCACTGGTATTCAGCTAAACTCGATTGCGAAAAGTAAAAAAGAACATGGAATCTTTTGTTGCGTTTCTAGAAAGAATTTCGAAATTAACCTTCCGACGACCAAGCGACAGCAGGTTGTTGCGCTGCTACTTTCTATTGTGTCTCGAATCAAATGCGTTCGAAGGTTTAAATTGTAGTTGAAACAAAAAAACTTATATACCCATATTTGCATCAACATTGGCAACCAACTGCCCAAATGTTTGTATGATTTAGAAACAAAAAAAACAAGATTACGATGGTTAATACAGGACCATATCCTGTTTTCACGTACGTTTGAGCCAATCCTAAAGCGTGACTGGATTTTCAATGTGTTCCATGTAAAATCTATCAGCGGAATGACTCTTTAGGGAGGCTGCATATTTCATCTGTTTGTGTGAGAGTTTGAAGAAGGGAAAATTCTACGGAAAATAATTTTTATAAAGCTTTAGCGGATGTTTTTGTTAGATTTTTTGACTAATTCATGTTAATATCTATATTATATGCATATCTATATTACCCAAGCTCGCCATGCTCCATTAGCTTACTTTTTTGCAAACTGTATGTATATTGTTACTTTTTGAACAAATAAATTATGACAAATAAGAATGCACAGAAGTACACAGTATATTCTTATGTAATTTTGTATCTATGTATACTATATTACTTACTTACTATAACATAAGCTCTGATTAGCTAAGGATCTACTGATTGCCGTGTGTGACTTTCCCCATAGTATTTATTAATTTGTTATTTAAACTGTTAATCCTAAAACTACTTTCAGTATGATTAAAAAAAATGTAAATCATTGCTATGAGGAATACAAGGTAGATCCTGTTTCTATGCCAACTAATAAGGTCTGATTAAAATATTTAGCAGAAGAATTTACACAAATTCTGTTCCATTTT
Source organism: Athetis lepigone (assembly GCA_033675125.1). NCBI lineage: Eukaryota > Metazoa > Arthropoda > Insecta > Lepidoptera > Noctuidae > Athetis > Athetis lepigone. The sequence goes on along the minus strand of CM066243.1, from coordinate 11,939,425 downwards.
TGAATTTATCTGGTAGTTAGAGTCTATTTTGAGGTTGTGAAACGCCCTTAATATAAAAAAAAACTAAGTGTTTATAACAAAATAAATTTAAGAACATAAACAATATTTTGCTTTAAAAGGCATATTAGTTACGAAGATTCGGTTACCTTTCGTTTAAAATAATATCCTTGATAATTGGTTTATTGTGAACTTTTCCTGTAATCATAGCCGCAGGCACAACTTGTTTACAAACGACGATACAGCTTTATGATTTTAGTGTAACAAGAATAGTTTCTATGTAGGTGGGTAATTGCTTTATTGATTAAGCCTTGGGAATATTCACACTTGCTTCTCAATTTTCCTTTCCTGATCAGATTATTTTGGTACAACTCTTCATAAACACAGAGTAATAAATTGTTTATGACATTACATTACTCTTTTCTTTTAGATTTCTATAAAGGAATGAAAATGATATTTTATATGAAAATGCTTATTTATTTATTTATAACTTTATGCACATGTAAAAAAAAAACAATGCACAATGGCGGACTTAATGCCATGGGCATTATCTACCAGTCTACCTTAGGGTGATGCAGAGACAAAACATGGCAGGTGCAAAGATATAACTAAAATTTCATAAGTAACTGTAGAATATATATAAACATACAAATATTATACATATATACAATAATAATAAATACATATATATACATAACAAAGTCATTGAGAGATATAATTACTAGGTGGTGAAGAACTGCAAGTTAACTATTAATCGAGTCTGCCAACTCCTTCAGTAAATGTTCACGAGCTTTTATCTTAAAAGTAAATCGACTGATCACCGTTTCGTCATTTATGGTTTACTGACTTATAGTTTTTTTGTTTTTGAATAGTTATTTATGAATTGTACGAGAAAACTACATCTAGCGAATATTCTAAAATTCTCGAAGGTTTTAGTATTCATTAATCTGAATAACCTACAGTTTATTGAGAATCTTTCACAACATGTTTACTAACTCCTTCTTTCACCCTCCACTAGATGGCACTGCTCATCAAACTAAACCAGGTGACAGTCACGCCATCTAGCGTAAACCGAAAGCACCAGATAGAAAACTGGAAAATTCTGGAAGTTTATGTTAAATTTTGGCGTCCTAGAATTTGAATTAGTAATGTTAGCTTCTTAGTTTCAGCTTCAGCTACTAGAGGTCGCTACTTTACATTTACTGTTCATGGCATACTGTTCCGAGTAGGTACTTATGAATAAGATTATAAGTCGATTATTACTAAAGTTAATAAATATAAGTATACAGTTAACCGGTTCAATTCTTTATACAAAATCTTAAAATAAATAATGGTTGAGTTTGTTTGCAAGAAAAGAGAGTCCTACTAACTTTTGTTATAAACAATGTGAATTTTTAGCGGCCTAAAATGCCGTTTTATTATTATATACAGCTGGTATTTTGGACTCGTTCCTGGAAGTGTTTTTGTTAACTTTACAAAGGTTGACTTATTTTCTATTTGAATGTTAACAATTTTATTGTTGATTTGCACTTTAAAGTAGCTCTGTAAATAGAAGGACAGTATCATCGATGAAGTTTCAAGTTATATTCTCGGATTACTTTTGGTTACTGAAATTGTATTATTGTTGCTTTTTATTCCTATTTATATCGGTATAGCGTTTTTCGTTGAGGTCGACTTCCAACTGCCAGGCATCAGCCATCTTATAATCGGATCCAGTTCAATAACGGTGCTTCTGTAGTTACCTATTACAGCTTCACGCACAATATATAACTACACTAATTTATAAATAGGCAAGTAATCTCTGAAAGAACAATTCAAAACTGTAAAAATATTGTATTTATTTTGGATAGCCCATTTATCGAGAAGGGTAAGATTTTAGATATTCTCTTTAAGATTTCAGTTAACATCTTTTGTAATTTGGAAAACAAACTCCGGCCGGCTTGTACAGAATTTGATAATGATAAAAACTTTATTTAATCTTGTACGAATATTTTCGTTTTTTCAGAGTGAATAAATAAATACAAACGATATTGACAACATGACAATATACATTTAAGACTATGTGAGTGGTGCCGCGAGCACAGCTTTTATAAAATAAAGACTTACAAGCAACCAAGGAGTATCCTGTCGCCCAGTAACTGAGTTGTAGAGGTCTGATAGGCAGTCGCTTCACGTATAACACTGGTATTCAGCTGAATTCAATTAGACTATTAAATAATAATAAATAAATTTCCTGGGACATCTTACACATGGCCATCTGATCCCAAGCTAAGCAGAGCTTGTGTTATGGTAATCAGACAACTGATATACATACTTATATAATTTTTAAATACATACATATTATAGATAAATAACACCCAGACACAGAACAAACAATTATGCTCATCACATAAAGTTTGTCCTGGGTGGGAATCGAACCCACGACCTCTGGCTTAGCAGTCAGGGTCACTGACCACTAAACCAACAGGCTCGTCAATTTATTATTAAGCCGACCCTAATCAAGTTGGGAAAAGGCTTGTGAAATGATGATGAAGTAAATAGTAACACCAAATTCATCAGACCCGTACTGTACATGGAACTTAAACATCTTTTATCCCTTTAATCTTTCAGAGAATACAGGCGGGAATACGTTATGTAACTTTTTTATTTATGGCATGTGCTTATAAGTCAATCTTTTACGTTACAACGCTTTGGCAAAAGTTGTTACGGTTAAAACTTTTACCGCCATCATTTTTGAAGTGCGTCGTATACCAAAAATGTTTTTGGCACGAACTTGAGAGTGTTGGTACCCAATTACTTTCAAATCATTAAATGACTTCCGTTCTTGCGCAGATTTATGGAAAACTAGCAGTCAACCGTAGTTTTACACGTGTTATGTTAGATTTTTGATTAATGAAGAGTATTATCGGTGAGGTAGAAAATGTTATTACCAAAAATATTTAAAGTTTTATTATTATATCTTTCAAACACCGATTTTGCACCTTATGGATACAATTTTTGAATATTTTATCTTAGTTTACACTTACGTCATCAAAGGAACATTTTTGTAAAATTTTAAGATTCTAAATCCAGCCGTATCAGCTAAGCGTTCATAGGTAAGTGAATAAATCAGTCTGTCATTTTCTTTTATTGTAGACATAGCTTTGTATATACATTTTATTGGCAAAAATACATGAAGCCGCGGGCGACATCCAGTGTAGTATAAAAATATTTGTTGTGAAAGTATAAAGTGTATAAATTACTTTGGATTGAACTGTTAATTCAGAAAGTCATGTTTATATTTTTTACAGAGTAATCGGGGAAAAGGAAACTGCCTACTGAAGAGACTGTCATATTTTAAATATTTCCGATAATGATCAGAACCAGAAAGATGACAAAAAATAAATTATGTGTCACAAATTATGAAAAGGGTTTAACTAGGCCAATACCTTGTTAACTTGATTACGAGTGAGTTCAGTAACTGATAGCCATTAGTTGTTGGTAGGTGTTTTGAATATAATGCTACGCTTAGGTATTTCAAAAATAAGGCAGGTCGCACACCAGCGCCACAGACAACGCGCACCGAACATTTATTTCTCCACAATCAATGTGTTACAATTCAACTTGCTACAAATGTATTGTATACACCGGCTACCAATATGTTCACGGGGGCGTTAAATGTGTCGCGTTTATAAATGTGGTGCTTTATCGAGAAACAAGTGTAGGCCGATGTGTGGTTTGTGGTAAGTAGTAGTAAGACATTTTTGGAAACCTAAAACCTTGTAACAGATGTACAATTATACAAAAATTAAACTCTTTTTTTACCAAATAAGTAATTGTTTTGTATTTCCATTGTTGTAGACGTTTCATCATCATCATCAGCCGATAGACGTTCACTGCTAAACAAAGGCCTCCCCCAAAAATCTCCACATACATCGGTCCTGCGCCACCCGCATACAACGGGACCGATTTTGATGAGATCATCAGTCCAACTTGCGGGAGGCCTGTCCACGTTTCCGGTACGCGGCTGCCACTTGATTAATTATTTAGATATTTTTTATAATTTATAGTTATATGTGATCATTTGTTGATCGTGGAGAGTTATTGTTTGTAAAAAGTAAGAAACTTTTTCTTACTTTTTACAAACAATAAAACTCTCCAAGATCAACAAAGTATCTGTGCAAAAATTGAACTAATGAATCGTAGGATGAGGTTCCAGCACCACGTTCCAGCACTGCTAGAAACTGGCCTAATGCAATTTTAACACTTAAGAGCTGGTCATTACTTTAGAATAAAGCGGAAATGTTGTGTAAAACAAAAGAAGTGCAAATATATGACTGTGTGTAATTGCTAGGTACTGTTAGATATTTACTAGCAACGTCTAATTTCCAAAAATCCTTTTTTAGTGACTCTACTTTTCACAAAGGCTTTCATAACCTCCATGTTTCATGTCTACCACTAGCGATTTGGGCTATGCTTTAATATATCAACAATCACTCAGTCAGTTTTATGTAAATAAGTGACTACCTTACCTCTGTCCACAAAGCAAATAGACCATTTTGAGGCCTAGCTGTTTTCAATGTCTATTTAACCCTGGCCATCAATCACTTGCGGACAATAGAAAAGAAGAATAAAAGGTAAATCAGACAAAAGTTTTCCTTCCAAATAAGAAACCTCAAATAAAGATGGGACAGTTCTTTCACGTCACAACAACAATACATTATTTTTGGTAAAAAAAAAACTTTTCCACAATTCGACTTATTACTTTGACATTTACAGCGTTGACATTTTAAGCAAATTGGAATTTGTTCAAAATAAATGGCCTAAAAGAAAAAATGTATGGGTGCTTATTGAAAATTTTCAAAAGTACCCAACTCAACACATTTTGTAACTTTGCCGTGTTTTGTCATGTTGGAAAAAGTCAGAAAGTGTCGAAAAAAGTCAACAAATAGAAAAAAAGTCGAAACATCTAGTTGTGTGTCTTTGGTTACTTACTGCTTCGCTCCTATATGTCATAGCCTATGTGTTATACGCGCAATTAAATCTTCGAACACACACGATTTGAGACATCATTGAAAGACAATAACAGCCGGACAGCCGGCTGCCGCTTGGTCGTTGAAAGGTCAATTATTTAACTCTAGTCAGCTTATATCCATAGAAAAAGTTTTTTCTCGTTCGTTCGTTCGGCTTTGTGTGTCTGTTCAACTTTTGTTTAAAATTGTGGTTTTCTATGGACATAAACTGAATAAATGTGTGTAACCTCTTAAGTCTGACGGATTCTCTCATTTTAACAGTGCTGAGCGTGGCTGATAGAACTAGGACTGCACAAGTGTGACCAATATCGCTGAAGAAACGCAAATGGAGCTGTGCACGAGGTTCCTTAATCTGATATACGTGAAAGCTATATTATTGTAAAGTTTTAATTTCAACTATCAAGTTACGTAGGAGTGTCGTGATGGCCCATTAGGTAATCCGACCGCCTTTCGTGTAAGAGGCTGTGGGTTCGAATCCGGGCAAGTACCAATGTGACTTTTTCAATTCATATGTACTTTCTAAAGTTTATCTTGTACATCACTGACATGACATCCCGTAATTCGGAAAGCACGATAAGCCGTTGGTCCCGGTTGTCATTCGTAGAACTTTGACAGTCGTTACGGGTAAGCCAGAAGCTCTGACCAGTCTAACCAAGAGGTATCGCGTTGCCCAGTTGCTGGGATGTAAAGGTCTGATAGACAGTCGCTTCACGTAAATACTGGTATCCAGCTGAATCCGGTTAGGTTGGAGGCCGACCCCAACAAAGCTGGGAATAACGCTAGGGAGATGATGATTAAGTTACTTTGGCTCGAAAAAGTCACAAACATCCAGCCAGCCATCCATCCATCCTCGCAAACCAATAAATTTATAATATTAATGATAGTAGTGTTGATAAATTCAAAATAGTTAAACCAATTGTGATGAAAAACCGCATCTAAATCGGATCACTCGTTTAAGAACTACAGTAACGCAGACAAGCACACACACTTAGCGGTCAAACTTATTACACTCCTCTTTTTGTGTCGGGGATATAAAAATAGATATTTTTTCTACTGAGCTGTGGTAATATAACCTTCACAGTACTTCTAACCTTCAGTTGAAAGAGGTCGGTTCTCTATGTAATGCTCCTAAAGATTTGGGTCGTAAATAAAAGTTCTATTTTTAGTCGGGAACCCTTCATTATTCGTAGACGTGTTTGCATTCGTAATCGATTTCAGTATGCGAACGACGTACATAAGAATATGGACGACTAGCGTGAAAAACATTCAGAAAGATTTACGCAGAGCTTTAAATAATACTTAGGATATAATTTTGATATCATTTTTTGCTAAGCCGGAGGTCGTGGGTTCCATTCCCACCCAGGACAAACTTCATGTGATGAGCATAATTGTTTGTTCTGTGTCTGCTCATAATATGTATGTATTTCTAAATTATACTAGTTTCTGCCCGCGACTTCGTATGCGAGCGACAGCGGAGTCGTCAAAATCGAAAATCTGAAATGTCTTCTTATGATCTTATGATCCTCTTTCATTTAGCTCCTTTGGAACATTGGAAAAGATTAGACCTAGAAGTCTGATACTCCCTCCCGCTGGGAGGGCCCAGGGCGGGAGAAGTCATTTGATTATTTCCCACTAATAATAAAAAAATCCACGACGGGTCGCTAGTAAGATAATTATTGTAAAATTTCAACGACATCTTTTCAGTAGCTATTGCGGGAAAGAGTTGTAGTTGTTGTTGTCAAAACAAACTTTCATTAGATTAATTATCAGTAGGATTTGTTTTGTTTACGAACATATTGAATACTAAACCATACTTGCGTCACACATTGTGGCAGCTCAGCCAAACCGCACACCTCGTTACCGACTAAATCTAAACTTAACCTGTTATAATCCACTTTATTGATAGAATGAACTGAATGTTACCTTGCTGCCTCGTTATTAATTATTCCTGAGATTTACTACTTTGTAATATGAAAGATCAAATTTTAAGCGAACATGATCTGCCCACCGATTTACCGCTGTTATAATCAACTTTAATTATAGATTGAAGTGGATGTTACCTTGCTATTAATTACTTCTAAAATTTGCTACTGTAAAATAATTATTGAATATCATATTTTCTGTAACAATACTATTTAGAGATACAATGAACCGAGTGTAAAGCCCCTAATCCTCCGTTTAAAAATAAAAGGTCTAACGGCTAGAACCGGTCTTAGTGCCAGGCCACACGGTGCGGCAACGCGCCGCACCGCATTACTCCGCACCGCACTGGCGGCCACACGAGCAGTGCGGCGCCGCACGGCGCCGCTGCGGCACCGCAACAAGCTCAAAGTACTGTACTGCCATCCCCATGAACTAAGCGGCGCCGCTGCGGCGCCGCAACGGCGCTCAGGCGCCGCGCCGTGTGGCCCGGCGCTTATGCTAATGTCACCGAAAACTCTTATATCGCGATGTAGGACGTCAGTTGAAATTCACGTGTTCGGCGATAGATGTCGCCACAAATATAATGTGTGCATGCAGGTACATTGTTGTGGCAATCTATCGTATTACATGCGGACTACAACAGCTGACGGCCTACATTGCGGTATAAGAGTTTGGCCATGTCAAACTCTAGGTAGTAATATCATGCCATTACTCCCTTTTCATTGCAAGATGAGGGACTTTACACGTAGTTCCTCATTAACCAAAATTGCTCATTGCTGAAATAGTATGATAATGTACAGCCAACATAATTATTTTAATAGACTTTTTGCCGCACCGATGATTCAACTAACTTGCACAGATATTATATATTGTTAGAATATATGTATGTATATAGGATATATGTAACATGCATAGATATAGAATATATGAATATAATGTGTTTGAAAGTAACTTTATACCCGTGACTGATCTTTATTTTAAATTATGACCACTCAACTCATTTGTTTATAATTACACTTACACACATATTCTTTAAACTGAAACACAAAAACGCTATTTCGCGAAAGAAATAGGTACGGAAAAATGACTTACAAAGACCTCCACTATTCATTTCACTGATGTATTTTATTTCATGACTGTCAATAAAAATGCTTACCGTTGAAAAAATAGTAGTAGTTTCATTATCGTGACAAACTTGGTGAATAAAAATAAATATGTGAAAAATTGTAACCTTTAGAAAAGTAATCAAATTGAGACTACTTCGCCCACACGTGTAGAACTGATAGGTTTAATACTTTAGATAGGTTTTTTATTTAGTAATTCCATCACGTCTAACTTTTTACTTCACGCTAGAAGGTAGACGTGGTCATTTTTCGAATACCTTTCCTAAATCTTTTGGGATCACTTTATTGCCTGTGCGCCATTTAACTGTCACCCTGTTTACTGAAATTTCTAGAAGATATCAAATTGAAATTATGATCAAATAATCAACTCTCTAACTCCTTACACTTGTGGTTTTTAGGAAGCCATTGCAATGAAAACAAATCAAAACTTACAGGAAGTTTTTTTTTAACTGGAATATTAAAATAACACAGTACGTATCTTTAAAAAATTGATAAAACGACAGATCTAGTTAAAATAAAAATAATAGGTATGTGGGGATAACAGTTTTTCAACAACTAGTTACTTCAAGATTACAGCCTTAAAAAAAATTCAGTACTAACTCATATTAGTATTTTTATAGTCTATTTTATTTAACAAACGAGTACTGAGTATATCTCTTTCACATTTCCGGTATTGACAGAGAGAGATGGGAAATTATTCGAGGCGGAGCCAACGCTTTTAACACCAATAATAACACTTATGCTGATTATGTGGACCAATAGAAACGCAGACAAAATTTTGGGTACTCGTTTGTTAAAAAAACAGACTATAGTAGAAGTTAGCTAAAAGTATTAACACCCTTTCCTGAACAGTGTTACTCTTAAATATAATAATACGACTTAATATCTACTACAAACTAACACGTACTATGTTCACGAATAGTCGCACAATCGTAAATACGACAGCTAATGTGTAATATAGACTGCAGTTGGGGGAATAGTTCACATTCAATGATTTAATTTACCAAGACAGAAACGCAGCAACCCGTTCCGTTTCGCAAATAGACATTAATTATAGTAAATTCCATTGAAATCGTTGCAAGCACGTTCTACGTTAGAAAGAGATGAAAGAAAATGTTACTTCCTACTTCCTTTTAATATAGTAAACGCGTTTGTAGTGAATGAATAAATGCTTTTATTCTGTCTCGTTTTAACAGTTCAACGCCAAGCTTAGCATGTACATATTGTATATGATCTAGAGTCACTTGCTTGTAAAGTGACTCTTATTGCAGCGCTTTTAGATAATAATGCAGTTTATTATGCACGTGTGCTTCATACTTTACATAACTGATGTAGTGAGTACTAATTATTTATATCTTTGTCTATTACCGAGAAAATATAAATATGAAATTATATTTCCCTTCCCTCAAAGGATGTGCCTTGAAAAGCATTTTTTTTTTCATTCAAGTGTGATACTTTCGAGCATTTTATTATTACACTTTGGCTCCATTACTTCGCGCCTTGGGCTCAAGTGTTATCACACCACTCATTGGTGTCAAATAAAGAATTGTTCCATTTTTGTGTGCGTCAAAGAGCAGTCAGCACGTGATGGCCATCTATGGCCAATGCCTGCCGGGGTTGCGGAATAGTTCTAATAGTTACCGCGGCCCCAGAACAGTGGGTATTAGTCAGTAAAAGCACAGATTAATAAATAGTTACAACGTAACAGATACTTCACTCCAATACAAAAACCAAAATACCTACGCTATAATAGCCTACAAAATCATAATAATAATACCAGTTGTTTGCAGCAAGGAGAAATGTACCATAAGTACGCACAAAGAGAGTTGAGATTCTTTTGCCCGCCGCGCGACTAACGTGAGTGCGTGTCGTCCAGCAAATCTGCTAGGGTTATACGTATGATGACAATGGTAATAAAACGAATGTTTTAGAAAAACAATTAATATTTTATTTGTTGATCAAATATTTTTTAGTTTGATAAATTGACTGGTGCATATTTTTCGTTCCTTGAATTCCCGACTAATATATTTGATTGTCGAAAATATCCAAAACCGCGTGAATAATTTTAATAAATAATCAAAAGGGAAACAAGAGAATTGGGAAACAGGGGAATTGCACAATAATCAGGCAATAATTACGTGGTTTCGGCATATTGATAGTCAGCGCTGTACCCGTGACGCGCGAGCACTTAGCCGGGCGCGCGACAGCCCGGTGTTCGTTGTATCGTCGACGATACGCAAAGCGGTAGGCATAAAACGCGTGGCCTTGAGCGAGTGACGGACGCCTGGTAAAAGTCTGATACTCCCTCCTGCCTCACCCAGGGCGGAAGAAGTCGTTTTGATGATGACACATCCTCAAAAAAAAAACCATTTTTTTTTTGTGTTCCTATTGGATAACATAATTATTATAAATTTTTCGGGACTGAACCGCAGACAGAAGCATGTATTCTTATATTTGTTCAAAGAAAATGTTTTATTGCAAAACTAACTTTAACGAGACTGACAAGTGTGCGACATGGATACTAAACTGGAGATATAAAATTTCTGAGTATAATAAAAACTATGTAACGGGAGCTTCTTTGTGCAAAGAATGCAGAAAACGAAGTCATTTTATTTTCCCTTTCTTTTGCGCCACTATTATTAAGTTGCATGTTTTGTGAAGGTTTGTTGAGCTAATGAATGCAAATTGACGTTTGTAGGTTAATTACTATTCAACGCCTGCCAAGCAGTAATTATGACGGTGACGGTGTGTATTTCTATAACTGGCCTCTTTCTTTCGCTTTTCGTTGATAAGAACTGCGAGATATTGGTGCCGATTCTGTTGTACACCAAACTAAACTTAACTATCTCTAAAATTTTCTAATTTTAGTTTAGAGAACGTTTAAAGTTATTCTGTAAACCAGACTCTTTAAACTTAGAAACAGTTTTGACGTATCTAAAAATCGACTTTGACATCACTTAATTGAGTAAACCATAGATTACGATTTGTAGGAAATTAAAGTAAAGAGTGAATGAAAGTGAGCAATATGATCTGAAATGCAAAAATCCTGAGTACAATTACATACCAATCTTTGATTGTTTATCAATAATAAAATACAGGGAGCATAATGACGGCATAATACTAAATTGTTGTTAACATTTTACTAATCTAAGATATAACAAAAATTATTTCAATAATCTGTGAGTGTCATATTACTTTCAGGCTTGCTAGATTAAATATTTTCTCGCAATGCCGGGTAAAAGTATAGCTCTTGGACAATTAAAAACAACAATACCGTAGATAAGATGTTCAAGAAATGTGATGAATTAAAGCCAGTACAATGCACACTATGTAATTTTCTATAACTGTTCTCCGTTTTTTTTAAACATTAAAATTAACTCGGTAAAGGATAGCAACAAACATTAAATATGGGGAGTAGCGTAATGTCACTATTTCACAGATGTCAGTGTAATGACATGTTATTAGGTATATATTTATGTATCTACAAAATAAACAAAGACGATTTTTTAAAATATTGGGCCTTTGCTAGTTTTATAAATAAAATAGGACTACAAGTAGGTATTCTCTTCGATTAGGTACGGCCGTACCTAGATCGTATCCTATTAAAACAACTGGATTAAGGAGCAGAAAACGAAGACTTCAATATTATTTTCAAACGTTTTGGTGTTTTATTCTTTGATGCCTATCAATATACCTGGACTTCGATAATTCATAGGAAACAAGTTGTTAATAGTGAAGTTGACTACTAAGCAACAGATAACCAAACAACTACTACCCAATTATGCAGTATTTAATATTATTTCAAGCAAGTTCTATAATGTTCAACTATTACTATAAGAATGTGAATGTGTGAAATCAGATGTAAGAAGTACACAAATAAATAAAACAACCTGTGAAAACTTTGAATTTATTTACTTTCCACAACCTCGCCTCTTATTTATATTTACTCCAGGGACAACAGTATTCCTTCTACACTTTCTTGAAACCGAGTTCATTCCAAATAAAACACAGTGGCATGTTGTGATAACTGCATCTCACTATGGTTTCCTGATGTACAACTATAGTAATATTTCATGGCTACACAATCATTGTGAAGGTAAGACGGTGCTGCAGTTTGCTATTTATCCACAATCCTTATAGCATGCTTCACACTTCTATGTGATGAACCCAACAAACATTTCAAATCAGTCCTCTTAGCAGAATCTGAATAAAACAAGAGAATACAATATGTATTAGGTATTTGCATAATTATTTTATTTTAAAAATAGGTAAATATTAGACATGTTATCAATGTTACCTCTCTTAGATATGAAGGTGCAATTTTCAAGCCCCGTTCTGGTTCTTCACGTTATGAGTGGGTGTGTGTTTTGGGCCGGAGACTGTTGACACATTCACAACATTAATATCAACATCTAGAATTCTTTGTTGTATTGTTGAGTATCTAAAACAAAAACAATATTAAAGTAATAATAAGTAGTATAGATAGAATATGGATAACTAATCCTGACTGTTCTTTTTTGTCTTTCTGCAACATTGTTGACTCGTCTAATAATATTTTATTGTCACAATGAACACACGTGTACTTATACACTGGTATACTTGGATAACACAATAATAAATACACAACATCCATAACTTTGTTTACAGACATTTGTGATCTAAGATATATATCTTGAGAGACAATGGTCAGTGGATAGTCTTAGGGTTAGTGGGCTTACACTTAAAATAGGGTTATAGTTAAGAAACATTTATTTTGCATTGTTTTTTTGACTGTCGGGCTGCCTTGTTTATGTAAGTAACTGAAAATAGGAGATGTTTTGCTCCCTTATGTTTATTCTTATTGTATTGCATGCATTTCGTATTGTATTAAAATCAATTAAAATGAAATGAACTCGTTTGGTATTCAAGTACTTGCATACTAAACAAATTCAGTTCTAATTTCATTACAGACATGTAAAAGTGATATAAATCCTATGATTCATATTACTTTTACAGGTCGCTTTAGTAAATAGATGGACTCGGTATGTCTCAATTGACTACTTTGGAGAAGAAATGCCGAAACAAACAACGGGTGCATCGTCAAGATCGTCTCTTTTCTAATAACAATAACTTTCTTATTTACCTTTTTTGAGTATCCACAACTGCTGCAATCGCATAAGTTTCCATAATAAATGATTCTTCAATTCGTAGTTGCATCAAAACACCTAAAGAACTTTGAGAAAAATGCGTTTCAAATCTTAATTCATGACAACTAATTTTATTCTACACCTTTTTAATCGCGATTAAAATTAGATTCACAACCTTAATTTTAGGTAAAAACGTCAAAATCAGAATAGCTTTATTGGCATTTTCACTAAATTGAATAAAACTAAACGATATTAGAGCTGTCAAACTATAATAAGTTTAGAAATGTCACTTTAGTCAATTTCAGAATGAGTTTGGTCGTTTGACAGGACTAAACTTAATTTTAGCGATTTTTAATTTAGTTTAGCGATTTTTGTGACAACAGAATCGGCACCATTGTGTGTTTATTTTAAAAAGTCTTAATAATGTGAGTGTTAAAGCGCGTATTTTCTCTATTGATGAACGTGTTTTGCCTAACTTTTGAATTAAAGGTAAAGAGGAGAACCCACGCATCTAACAAGTTGATTTTTTGATCATGTGTACTTTCTAAATTTATCGAATACATCACTGGCTACTGATCTACGACTAAAGCTATTGATCTCGATTGACATTCGAAGATTCTATACAGGCGTTACACTTATCACAACTTAGACAAAACAAAGATTTTTTTATGACGACGCGTTTGCGTTCATTCAGCTTTCTGCGTCTATTCAGTTTGATGGGTTTTCTCAATCTTACGACGCTGTACGCCTGAGTTCCCGCTCAAATCAAGCGTCAAGCGGGGCGGGGCGTGCGGCGTTCATATCAAACATATGCATTAACACTTATGTGTCCTGAGTTATGTGTGTGTGTGAGTGTGTTGCAGCATGAGTGGCAGCCGAGCGGTGCGAAAACAACTTGCACGCAACGCTGCACGCTCCGCTCAACGCTCCGCTGAACGCTCTTCACTCAGTTCGTACACTAAGTGTAACCAAAATCGTTCAGAGAAACGCAATTGGAGCTGATTAAATGTGAGTAGTCCCATAAAAGTCGATAGCAACCAGAACGTGTGTCAACCAGTCTAACCAAGGGGTATTGTGTTATTCAGTAACTGATATTCAGCTAGATCCGACCTCAAAATAGCTAGGAAAAGGCTAAGAAGATTAAGAGGCAAAAGATATTTTAATAAATACTTGAAAGCTAAGAGGTGCAAAAGTAATTAGTTTCCCTGTGGAACTCCAGCTTATTTTAAACGGCATATTCTGAGGTACAGTTTAAACCAGATTGGAAGTTTTAGTTTAACCTAATTTTAACATTATACTTAAGTGTTTCGTCTTGCCATTTTTAGGGTGCAAAGACGAAATTGTGTTGGAGACAGGACGAAGTAAGAAGAAGGGACGAGCTACGTAAGAAAGAGCTGTTAAAGTTCATTTTTAGGGTTCCGTACCTCAAAAGGTAAAAACGGAACCCTTATAGGATTACTTTGTTGTCCGTCTGTCCGTCCGTCCGGCTGTCAAGACCCTTTTTCTCAGAAACGCGTCGAGATATCAAGCTGAAATTAATATCACATACTCGGGTCTGCTATCTCTTAAAGCAGTGAAAAAATCAAGTTTTTAAATCAACGCAATAAAAAGATACGGCTGTTTATATTGCAAATTTGGACATTTGCAAGGACATCAAAACCTATAGGGTACTTCCCATTGACCAAGAATCATGAAATTTGGCAAGAAGCAACGTCATGTAGCAAAAGTAAAGGAAAAACTCTGAAAACCGTAAATTTGTAGTTAGTTCACATCCGTCCGTCCTCCCGTTCGTCCGTCTGTCAAGACCTTTTTTTTCAGAAACGCGTCGAGATATCAAGCTCAAATTAATATCACATACTCAGGTCTGCTATCTCTTAAAGCAGTGAAAAAATCAAGTTTCTAAATCAACGCAATAAAAAGATACGGCGGTTTATATTGCATATTTAAACATTTTCAAGGGAATCAAAACTCAAAACCTATAGGGTACTTCCCATTGAGATAGAATCGTGAAATTTGGCAAGAAGCAAGGTCATGTAGCACAAGTAAAGAGAAAACTCCGAAAACCGTAAATTTGTAGTTATTTCACTAAAAAACAAATTAACGGAACCCTCGTTGAGCGAGTAGAACTCGCACTTGACCGGTTTTTTATAATAAGAGATTTACAAGTAAGTACAAAGGTCAAACTCAACAACTATGTTGCCAGATTTTTGATCACAGTCATATGTCTGATTACAATGTTTTCAAATAGATACTGCTGCTGCCGATTTATGAACAACGTTACGGTAGTATTTTATTATAGTGTACTCAATTATACATCGTATCTGGTGAAACGAAGGTCTTCTGGCTTATCTCGGGTACAAACTCTCGGCTATGTTTTAGCTCAACATGAAAGATTGGCTAGATTTACATCATAGTTGGTTTTGGTTGAGTGTACCGGTTTAGCACATTGAGCGCCAATATCAACCATCTTTCAACGACCAACTGACAGCCGGCTGCCGGACTGCTATTGTCTTTCTATTGTGTCTCAAATCACGTGGGTTCGAAGGATTAAATTGGTGAATATAGGTGCTCAAAAAATAGGCGTTTAAACTATACTCCGATTTAACATAATTATTTATGTCTGTATTCCTCTGTATTTTTACGTAGTTTTCCCTACCTTTTTTCTGATTATGATTCACAGAATTTGCGGGTAGTCAGAAGCCCGAAAGTATGGCAATTAGTTGTATCAGGGAGGTCACTACCCGCTGCGCGCGCGCACTGAGAGGTAGTAGTGCATACGTTCCCGATTCTATCAAGTCCAGAGATCGATTCCTGGCTCGTGAGTGATTAAAATTTTTGTACTATTGTGCTAAGTGATAAAATCGTAATTTGTGTATTGTTATTGTTTGTGTAATGGCTGTTATCTAATTAATTTCGTCGGGCATCGGTGAGTACATTCTTTTTATTTATGGTGAGGGTAGTGGGAACTAATTGTATCGTCTGGTAATTTTAATTTGTTACTGGATTATTTTCTCTAATTTTAATATGATAACTCTACCTATTAAGTGGGAGTACACAAAAGCCTAGATCGTTGCCGTTCAATTATCATAATGTTTTGCCCGATGATATTTCTGAACGATTGCAAACATTCAAATCTTTTGTAACTCCAATTTTAAGTAACTTTAATGTTTGTAATTTAATACCACACCAACAAGACTAAGTTTGCTAGACCGTCCGATCGTACTTGTAAAACAAAAGATCATGTTAATGATCTAGGGATCGCATTAAAGTGGTAGACAAATCTGCTATAATGGTCGTGACTCAGCAAGTTACTGGCATTGTTTCTTTGTTGCATTTAAAACCTTTGTGTAACGAAACGAAGTTAGCAAATACCCAACGGAAATTAGTTAGAATTGAATTGAATCTCGGTATTTATATTGTCAATAGTGACATCAATAAGTCTCGTGTATTTATTCTTTGAAGCTGCGCTGTATTTTTTATTTATTTTATTATATTACAGTCGGAAAACAAACAGTGTTAACAGCTAACAAAAACAACGAATTATGCAACTAATTTACCAATTACATGTTTTCACATTTCATCATTTTCACATAATTATCTATGAAAAGCATGATTGAAAGAGAAAAATAAAAGTTAAAAATATGTATGTATAATATTAAGTGTTGTGGTGAAAAATAGAACAGTTATCGAACCAATGTTTAGTAAGAATTCGATTAAACACTAGCTTATGTGCATCTTTTTGGATGTACTCGTGTGAACTAAACACAAGGGCGGTACTAAAGAGTGTTGGCTTTGATTTTCTTATGTGAGGCAGAGATATAAAGGCGTATAAAGATTTTAGTAGTATATCCTGCCTGTACTTCTAGTAATATCTTGAGATAAAGTGAAGCGCTGTAAGATGCCTGCCGGGGTTGCGGAATGTTTATAATAGTTACCGTGACCCTGGAACATAAAGGGCAATCGAAGGAACATGAGTGGGTTTTAGTCAGTAAGAGTCTGACACGCCCTCCCTCCGCACCCAGGCCGGGAGCAGTCATTGGATGATTACCCACTCACCAACAAAAAAAATAAAATAAAAAAAAAGCGCTGTATGATGCCGATCCGCACGAGAGACAATAGACATAAACTTATTAACACAACGTCACCATGCTAAGATTTTATCTTAAGATACTTATATACTTAAAATTACCAAAACGACATCTTTAATTATAACCAACAAAATTATAATAGGGAAATAACATTATAACTTAAGTTATTAGTTCAAATGCTCCTTACAGTAACTGAATTTGTTTGAAATGACGATATTCATAATACCTTTTTTTAGCTATGCGTCGCTTTTTTGGACCATATTTTCGTGTGTTGTTTACATACATATTTTCAGCAACTTAAATCGCTTGCCTAAAAGCACCATGATTTCATTATGATGTTCTTTGTCCTTTACTAAGTAATCTTATGTCTTTAATGTAGGCTCAGGATATGATTAATTCCGTCTTTTGTCTACTACTTATAATGGAAACAACCATCTCTTTGTTGGCATGACCTCTTTTTGAAGATTTATTTTTAGATCTCCAGCACATATTTTATGTAGTTAAATAATATTGTTATCTGTACTTTTTGTAAAAACATAACAATATATTATATACACACTTTTGTTACTGATATAGTTTATGAGGAAACAAACTGTATCAACAAACTACTAAAAGCCTCTTAGTACCTGAACAACATATTTTACGGAAAAAGCGGCCCAAAATTCAATAAATATCTATATATTGTAGATCCCTTGCTCCCCTAACGAGTATTGTGGTTGCTGATAGCGAGCGGAAAAGCATTTCTACAATAAAAACATGATTCAATCAATCACAAGATAAAAGAACCCACCCGTAAGAATTTTCTAAGACGGGTTATACTAAAATATACCAAACTATAGCTACCCCCGCGGATTCATCCGCCTCTGTAGTTACTACTCCGCTACCGTAGGCAGAAAATTGGTTGTTATTACATCCCAAATATTCTGTTTAAACCTTCGGACACACGTGATTCGAGACACAATAGAAAGACAATAGCAGCGCGACAGCCGGCCGTCGCTTGGTCGTAGAAAGGTTAATTCAAGCTAGTTCTTTCTAAGATAGCGCTAAAGTTTATCTTGTACTTCATTGTCATCCCATACTTTAAAAAGTACGTAAAGATGTTGGTCCCGGTGGTCATTCGTAAAACTCTGACAGTCGTTACGGGTAGTCAGAAGTCAGAAAGTCTGACCAGTCTTACCAAGGGGAACCGTGTCGCCCAATAACTGAGTTGTGGAGGTTTGGTAGGCAGTCGCTTCACGTAAAACACTGGTATCCAGCTGAATCCGGTTAGGCTGAAAGCTGACCCCAACATAGTTGGGAAAAAGGCTAGGGAGACTATGGTGATGAGAAAGACCTTACAGAATGAATCAGAAATCTTGTTGTTTAACAAGTTTGAAAAATATGGTAAGTGGGTTAACAAATATTTTTCACTAGTTTTTGCGCGCGACTTCGTCCGCGTGGATTAATAGTTCCCGTTCCCGGGCACTTCCAGGATGAAAACTATGTCCTTTCTCGGGCCCTAGACTATATTGGTACCAAATTTCATTCAAATTGGTTCAGTAGTTTAGGGCTGACGAAGAGACAGACAGAGTTACTTTCGCATTTATAATATTAGTACGGATTTACTTTATTGGAGATAATGATCTCATCATAAATTTTAAAAGATGTCAAGAAGTAAATTGAACTTTATTTTTAACCATTTAGTTCAGCTCTCGGCATTCTTTGCGGTAGGAAAAGTCACATAAGGAAAAAAAAATATGTACGCTATTCTTTCCCTTGTATAATAATTACGGTAATCTAGGTATCTGATTAATAGTTATGAATCTTTCTATTAAGGTGGATATCATAGGTTCATCAATTATATAATTGTGTGTTGTAATTTCATTAAAATATAATAATTATAAAATATCAATGACAATGCCACTAACGGACTCCTTTTGTGGTCCACTCGTTTAAGAGATACGATGCCACAGACATACAGACATAGTGGTTTAAACCCACTTACCATTGATTTCCTCTTAAATTATGTTTTCATTGACGTAATTAACTGTATAATTACATATACTTACACATAATTATTAACAAAGGTCACACTCCTAAGCAAGTCCTAATTTCATTATGTCAAACATACTGCTAAATGTAACATTCAGGAGATATCGCTGTAAATATAAAAAAAAAATATTAACTGCGCTATTAATACTCCACTTCGGAGCCTCTATACGACTAACTTGTCGTATAAGGAAAGTCTACATCGCGCTGGCGCCGCAGACTACGATTACAACCGCCATCAATTTCCGCGCGTGTTGTTGAACGTGCCAATATCAGATATGGCATAAAGTTTTACGCATCTTATGCTTACAACATTGCTGACTGACATTTTGTTGGTCGTTCACAAGTACCGATGTTTCGTATCTGCGGTTTCGTTATAGTAAAACGATTGTGTACTCAATATTGTACCATCTAAGGGGTGAGTTTTCATAGTTTGCTTCTCAGTTCTATTCACTAGTTGATAATTAATTATAGATTACTAAGATAGCTAGTAATAAATGACAAAAACCTAAGCACATAAACATTTTCACCTAGCTCGTGAACACTGTCAAAATTGTATAAATTATATTTTTTATTTAATGTATAAGACTTGCAAAAGGTCAGTCAGTTAATAATTCAAGTCTCTAATTGATTCCCAATTTCCAATGAAATAGTTAAATATTAAGAAAAGAATATTATGAAAAAAAAAATGCTACTTTTGATGTCGAAAGAAACTGGCTATACTTTACCCATCGTTAACTGCACGTGCTCTCGTTCTTTTTTAATATCTCGTATATTTACAAATTACTTAACCGTTTGAGAGGCTGCATTAACACCGTGTTAGGATAATCTTTGTTTATTTTTCCCCAGACGTAAGATAAAAACATGATTAGGAAAAGTCGGGAATAAATATTTTTAAAATAAGATTTTTCATTTATCACCGAATATCGATGGAAAGGAGGGTTATGTGTTTGATCTGTATGGATTCCGCTTCTGTCCTTTGTCATTCTTAATAACGGCTGAAGTGATTTGAGAAATGATTTGACGTTCCCCTTTATTATGCGAGTGTCACTGGGTAAATTCAAATTACAAAAAAAAAACTACATGGCCGGTATTTGGCGCCAAAAGGCACATTTACTTGTTTCTTACTTTCCAGTTTATAAATAAATTTTCAAGTTTTCCATTACCTTTATAACACAATTTGACATCTTCTAACTACTTGTATAACAGAATTTATCTGTTAGAAGTCTCAAAGAAAATTAACACTAAACTATGTTAACAGGTAAAAGTAGGTGTAGATAGGATCAATTCTATAATTGAATAGGATAAGTAACAAGAATCTGAATTCCGCCCGGGCTTAACCGTAGTTCAGCGGAGTAGCCACTAAAACCTCTTTGAGAGATGTTGATTGCTCTCACTGGCTATGACCTTTATTTAGCCTTTGTCCAGAGGCTTTAAATAGAGTGTCCTGTGGGTATTAATCTAATTTGCAATGGTAGTTGTATTTCCATTGTAATGTCATGTAAATTGGTTTTC
Organism: Athetis lepigone; assembly: GCA_033675125.1. Taxonomy (NCBI): domain Eukaryota; kingdom Metazoa; phylum Arthropoda; class Insecta; order Lepidoptera; family Noctuidae; genus Athetis; species Athetis lepigone. The sequence continues at coordinate 11,918,612 of CM066243.1, read as the reverse complement.
AGTGATTCCCCTAAACAAAACAAAAGCTGTCTAGTGTGTGTACGGTAATTTACTACAAGATGGCATCAATCCATTTCCGAATACTACATTAAATAATAAATTATTACAAAATTAGTTTCTGCGGAAATGGTGTTTATATTGTTTAAACGAAAAAAGTTAAAGTAGGAAAAAAAACCATTCTAAGCGTTGATGCCTTGTGTTTACTCTGTTGGTTGGAGATAAAAGTATTTATTAATCAAGAAATCAGGATTAATACTGTGGTTCGCACTCCAAAAATCGTAGTCAATGGTTGTTTTTTTGAACTACTGACACTGGAAAAGTATACTTCGAATTGTATTCACTGTGTTGTGGTTGCAAACCCGATATCTCCCTGAACCAAATCGAATACTACACAAAGTTTGTCTTGGGTGGGTATCGAATCCACGTCCTCTGGCTTAGCAGTCAGGGTCACTAACAACTGGACAATCAGGTCCGTCAATAAACACACTCTGCAAGTTTTTATGTCTCTAGAGCCGCGATTTGCTCTTTTTGTTCTGTGCGTTGCTAACAACAGTCAGTCAATCAGTTAGTCAGTTTACTATGTATACATAGACAGCAAAAAACTAATCAAATTATTCCAGTCGTTCCCTAAGAAAGAGCTTTCTTCTTTCATTTTTCCTAAGCTTCTTTGGTCATACAATTTACCGTCCACAAGGCTAAGCCTTGAGTCTTACATTTAATACGCGTAAATTATCAAGTATATCTTTATTAAGGGCCTCATTTATTATAGAGAATATTATTATATTGTTAGTCCCAAAATAGTCACTTTCTGAGTCGACTTTCTGGGTATTTATATCGGTTAAAGAATTATAATTATTAATAAGAGACCTCCGCCTATAGTCTTAAAATGCCATTGTATTCCCTTATATAAATCGTCTGTTTGTTTGTTTGTTTGATAGTCAAATGACAATGATATTTCGCAAATGTTTCGCCAGACATACAGTTTTTATTTCTGTGGTGTTAAGAAGTAGCTAGCATGGCTCAGGTGTTCATGAACCTAGACCTAGTTATTTTTATGTCTAAGGGAATGCTAATGCTTTTAGGTATAGAACGAAATCTTCTAAGTAAATAATTACATTAAATGGGATTTAATTTGGAGATTTCATTAATTTTTTTTAATCAACCAAAACTGTCCCACTACTGGACAAAGGTCTACCTCATGGCTTTTAGTTGTTCTCTTTGCAATAGCTTTTCTTGACAATCTTCTATGAAAGGCTGTATAGTTGCCCCGCCAGCATACCCGTTTTTTCATAATTATTATGTTTTATTTTTGGTGTGTGTAATTTGTACTGCATCGTTGTTAAATTTTCTATTCTCTTTATTTCGAGGTAGCGTCAGTAAGCTCCACGCTCGTCAATCTTCGCCTGGATCTAGTTTCTTTGGATAAATATTCAAATTCGTTTATTCAAAGTAGGCTTACAACCGAGACAACCGACTTTACAAATATCACAAAGGACAGCACCCCAACTCGCCCACGTTTTAGTTAATCCAATTTTAGTAACATTATTTATAATCTAAACACTGTGGACTCTGCGATGTTTCTAGTTGTCGTTTAATACCTCACTCAATAACAATTTTGTATGGATATAGCAGCGTGTTTTTTATATAAACATCTGAAGGCCAGGTAAATATAGGTAAACGGTGTGAACACCGACTGAATAACTCAACACGGAAACTTATGTTTTGCTAAGCGAGTAAGCTTGATACCTCGCGTAGCCATTTTATCCCTTGTAAGACTCCTTCTACGTACTAAGTAGGCAATTATTTAGTATTTTGTTTTATTTAGCATTCCTGTAAAGTATAACATAGAGCATGGCTTTGAAATCGCAGATATTGTACATTTAGATGTGCCAACATAAATTATTCAATACGAGTCGTTTTATGAATTTGAAATGCATTTATTCTTCAGTTTAAACAAATTTAAATTTCTTTTCATGGCTTGCTTTAGTTCCAATATTCTTTGAAGATAATATCGTGATGATTTATTCCATTATATAATATTATTCGTCTTATTTACATGAATTGATTAGTTTGTGTTCTATTGTTCTGCTTAATTTGGGTATCAAGAGGTGTTCGTCGTCTTCAAACATTCCGGTTTATTGTTGTTTATTCTGGTTATACTTAAAGGGGTCTATCTAAAATGATGTCTGTATAGTACATTTGAACAAGTAGTAGTAGTAGGCACTTATTCATGAAACTAGACTTAACGTAATACTTTTATAACTTTACTAGCTGACCCGTGCCCACTTCGATGGGCGGTAAACATCCGTCTGGCTAGACAAAAACTGAGATAGTTCCGCTAATATGCGTGATATCTTTATAATTTATAGCCTATAGCACTCGCGAATAAAGTATATTTCTACCAGTGAAACAAATTTTTAAAATTGGTTCATTACTACCGGAGAATACCCCCTACATAAAAACAAAAATTACTATAGATTTCTTGAATTTTGAACATTAAGCATTTAAAATGTAAACTTACTTCTATTTTTAAATTTCTTCTGTATCATAAAATTTTGAACCATTTCCTTTTTTAAAATAAATAAAATAAAATAAATATCCTCGGACAACTCACACACGGTCATCTGATCCCAAACTAAGCAGAGCTTGTACTATGGTAACCAGACAACTGATAAACATACTTATATATTTTTAAATACATACATAATATAGATAATTTTTGCACCAATGCTGTAATTTACAAAAGAAACGTTACCGAATGAACTGTAAAAAAGGTTTTAACCTCGATCGATTACCCCGTATAATGACGAAAAATGTCAACCTTTCATTTCCTGTGCAACCCTCAATAAGAGAGAGCCTTTAATTAACTTTAAAGCTGTACAGAGCGTAATTACTCAAGTAGAAAGTGAAGACTATTTGGCTAAATTGCTTGGTGCCTGTTGAAACTCAATTAGAGCTTCAATATGATATAAACAACAGTAAATATTGTCACTATTCGTATACGCACACACAGAATTACATACACATACACGCACACACACACTCACATACACAATACCTTGTTATATATATATACATATATACAAATAAATAAATAAATATGCTGGGACAACTCACACCGGTCACCTGATCCCAAGTTAAGCTCTGCTTCGAGCTTGTGTTATGGTAACCAGACAACTGATATACATACTTATATAATTTGTAAATACTTACATATTATAGATAAATTACACCCAGACACAGAACAAACAATCATACTCATCACACAAAGTTTGTTCTGGGTGGGAATCGAACCCACGACCTCCAGCTTAGCAGTCAGGGCTACTAACCACTACACCAACAGGCCCGTCAAAATAAATAAATAGTTATAATATTTAAGATTTTCTTACCGTACGATACACTACACGCTAACGTCATTTATCTGCTGCTTTTAAGTACGAGAGCCCTAGTACCCATACCACAAGTTAAATCTTACTTTGGGTATTAGCGGTCAACAAAATTATTGTACATGTTAAGTTTTGTTACAACTTATGTGTTTTACCATTGTATGTATCTTCTTGAGACAATAAAGTTTTTATTATTATTATTCGAAACCGTATTGTATATTTAGGCTTTAACACAACATTGTAAATATCCACAACCCGTGATATACGGATGCTTAACTAATATAGCTCAGAAAATAGATATAATGATGTTAGTTAAAACATTATTAAAGCTATTTGTATAATTCAAAATATCAGATAGCTCCCGACACTTTAACTAAAAACATACTTCCACTTCAACAATTTCAATGATTGAGTTCAAAGTACTCACGGCACTTAACTTAAAGACTGCAATAAATATATTTCTATTGCTGTAATTTACTTTAAAATGACAGAGATAGACCGAGAGAGCATGAGGCTTAACGATGGTTATTAAATTTGATTTCATTTTTTATGGCAAGTTTCAGTCATTCTATTAGGTGCTTTACTGCATCGATGCCTGCAGAAATTGTCTTGTTAAAACATACTTTTGTACAGAATGATTTCAGAAGTTACAAACGTTAAAAGATTTCTAGGAACCTTTAGTACAGTTTGTTATTCGCTCCTTTCTGCCATGATGCTTCGTCGAACAGGGTCGACTTCGATATCCATTAAAGAAATTGCTTTTAAACTATGGGTCTGTTTAACTTGGCAAGTGTTGTTGTAGAGTTTTTAATTGGTTGGTGTGAAGATTGTGCTGAATTGAAAGTTCTTTATTTGAAAAATTTCTTTAACCTTTCGACGACCGAGCCAGCTATTGGGCTGCTATTGTCTTTCTATTGTGTCTTGAAACACGTGTGTAGGTTTGATTGGCGCTGCATATTAGATCATCTGGGACCAGCTAGAAACAAATGTTTGTATAGTACTATAGTATTTATTTCACGTCTGGTTGTTAGTTATTACAATAACACCTACATTACAAGAAAAAAAAAATTGTGGAGCGAATTCAATAACAAACATAAAACTCCAGATGAATAACGTACTTAAATGTAAATACAAAGTACCAAACGCTTTTGTTACACTGAGACGTAATTACAATAACAGTGTTAAAATAATACTGTGTTTCTGATTCAAGGAGTTAATCCACTTGACACCTTAACTTCAGTAATTAAAACCGAAGCAATCACTGTTAAGGATATGTTTCGGAGAAATGAGAACCCGAAGGATTACTGAGATGTTTTCGCAATGATTGATTTTATTTAGGGGCTGATAAATAAGCCCCGATTTCAGTTACACTTAGAAGTAGTACGTTAAGTTGAAGTTAAGATCCTTGTGTAGTAGCTCGGACAGGGAAATGCACCACCATAACAATTCCTGCCGCAAATCAGCGATGCTATGCTCCAATTTCCAGTGTATATAGTGCTATAAAGGTCTCTAGTATTGAAGGAAAGTTTAACGTTATACTTCTCAGATTTCCGTTTTTTTTTTAAACCAACGTAGTGTAACCTTTTAATATTATTGTATCAATCTATCTAAGTTGAAGCTTCTATCTGTCTATTGTCATAATAAAAAAGAAAATCAAACCCAGTAAACTGGAGAAATACGCTGTTATATGAGTAACTGCCAACCGAATCTGATTTTCATATTCAAACGGAATATTTTCAAGTTACTATCATAATGAAAAAATATCGTAAATCCTCCTTACCTCACTCATAATATATGGATATGTAAAAAAACATTCTAAATCCCTCTTCATTTCTGCAGTAATCAGTCACTGCCGGATTAGGGCTTATGTAAACCCTGTAAGTATACGTGCAGAATAAACGTAAATTTAAACTACTAATGAGCATACTGGTGACGATGCCTTTTCAAATAGATTGCTAAAAATGGACATAAAATTAGAACACTTATTAAAATAAAACTTATTGTTCTTACTTTAATTAAAATCTAATTATTCATTACTATTACATCTGTTTAAATGGTACTTTTGATTGTAGATTTAATGTAGGAAGCCATTTCAAAAGGTAGGTCATCTTCAAAGAGAAATCTAAAAATAGGTGCTAAAAACTTCAATGCGGAACCACGCGTCTCCTATTTTTAGCTTCCTGGCGTATAATTAAAAAACAAGCGATTGAAACCCATTTCCAATTATGTCTGTTCGCATTTTTTTCTACATACGCATATGCAATATTGCTTAATAGGTATTCTATCAACCGAGATGATATCTTAAAGGCACAGAATTCAGCAAATATTGTAATTAGGTACACAGACTTCAAACGAACTGGAGCACAGAAAAAGTAGGAAAACTGATTTAATTTGAATCGAAAGTACTTTTCGGATTGTTTGATTAATGAAAACTTTTAGGGGGAAAGGACAGGACTCCGTGACTTAAATTACTTTAGAATACCAAGTGACATCGGTTTCGCCTTCAATTCTGGGATCCAAAGCGGTTTTATACCTTGACGAGTTTCTGGCTGTAACTATTTAAGATTTTAAATAAAACTTTTGAAATAGCGTTGGGTTTACTGTTTTAATTTGTCGTTTCGTGAGATTCTGCTATTTCTTTAGCACCTGGAAAGACGTCTCGCTATCGGTTTGTTGTCGTAAAATGGTTTCCGTTTCATCGCCTCGGCAGCGTTTGTACTCATTCAAGTAGAAGTAATGATAAGAAGTGTTTACGTGTAGCGATAAGTGTACAATCAAAAGCGGTTTACTTTCTGAGATTGGCATATAATGCTTCGTTTGACACATACTTAATATACTGAAATATATGTCTATTTAATTCGAGTCACGTTATTCAAGGACACCTCATTGCCGTATCGCCTTCATAACATTCAGATGCTTATATTTTTCCAATACCTCACAAGGTGAAATCAAATGTATGATATGAAGTTGGTTATAACTACTATTAAATAAGTAGAGAGTTCAGATTTTTATCCTTTTATCAGATGTCGTCCACCACTTATTTGCATTAAACTTTTGTTCATCCCTTGTAAACAGTTTATTTATTCGGCACATAAGATAATTATCCAATAAGTCATTCTGGACTTCTAAAATCATGTATTCATTTAATGGTAGGTAATCGCTTCAGTAATTAAAGCGTGAAAATTAATAAACTCACTTCCGTATTTATAATATTAGCTCATATAATAGTTATTTCTAGGTTAGTCTAGTTTAGACCTACCTTGGGCAATGTTTCTGTTAGATGTGCCTTGTTCCATGACGCTTGTGGTCGGTCCCGCGTTTGCAAATTGTTCCAACATGGCTGGGCCCTTTTCGCAATCACCATCTTGTTATTGAGCTGAATTATAACTAAATCACATCCGTGCCTGCTTGCAAAATTTAACGGTATTTTGAAAAGTTTTAATGGAATCACCCAATTACGACTTCAGTCGTTCGATTTTTTAATGCTTTAATTGAATTTGTCCCTTTCTTTATTTAATTGATTTTGCCTGTTTTTATTTGTGTTGTTTTGTAAATGTGCCGTTGTATTAAAGGCTTCTACGAAGTTTGCGTATTTGGATATAATTTGGAAGCAATCGATTCAAAAATTTTTACTTTATTTTCAACTTTTGTTAATTTACTTATGTTTTCAACTATCCACAAATCCACAGACTTATGCCGTATAAAAAGAATACAATTTAGAAACCTTAGCCAACAAGAAATAGTTCAGTTTATTCCCTATATTTTTGAAGATCCGTCTACAACAGATTGAACTAACAATAACCTAAAACTTTGATCCAGTTTCATGGCGATTTTGTTAAAAACTTGTCAACATAAGCAAACCAATCAAACAATCGACCAATTCAGCTAATTGGCTGTCCCCAATTTATATTCTTCTCACTATAGTAATAAATAATAAGAAAACTTAGGGACTTTCCTTTAGCTAGCAGTAGAGACTTTCTGGATTATCCTCAATGTATCTTATGATTGGTGAGAGGACTACCCAAAAACTTATTTATGCAGAACACGATTCTTAGTAATCCGCCTTTTGTGAGTGAAACTGATTCGTTTTCCCCATGTGGTCGTTTCTGCTGATTAGTGTAGTTGTCTATGTAGACAAACAAAAACAAATTACAAAATTACAAGGTTACTCAAGCCTTTCAAAATACTCATAGCTCAACTTAATGAATGTACGTACATGTGCAACATAGTGGAACATACGATATGATTCTACGAGATATGAGACATTTGGTTCACAAAAATACTGGCCCCTAGGCTAGATGTCTATTTTTTAATTTGCCAATGTGACATCTACAGCTGTGTCGTGAAAATAAGGTGATGGGAATGTTCAAGCAAAACTATGGAACACAATTTAAAAGTTGTAATGATATAATGATATAACAGTCAATAAAACAAGAACGATAAGAAGAAACGCGGGTGTTACGCTCACTAACAGAAGGGTTAGATGTCTTTAGGGTGAAATGTCACTACCCTGCACTAGCCTCCGGTAGTGGTAGTGGTAGTCAGCGTCGACAGCGAATGGCATCCACAGCTTAGTCAGGATCCGGGCCTCTCGATTTAAAGATACGGTGTTTTTTGTAGATGGTAGAAGGGCCCTGGAATGCACCTGGCAGAGATAAATTTACGTTAACTGCAACAAATTCACCATCCCTTTGTCTGCAGTTTTGCATAGCAACTTAACAATACGTCACGTAGTTATCTCAGCCTATTGAAATCACTTTCTAAGTAAGGATTATTTAGTTCAGCCTCAAACTTTTATACTAAACTAGATGACCCGGTGAACTTCGTATCACTTACCTATCAATGTAAACTTTATTTAAACTATATCACCTTTATTCATAATAGATTTGTATCGATTTCGCCACATTATCACAATCTGGATTGACGTGTTTAGTGGCGTGTTTAGGGGTTGTTTAGTAATCTGGCAATACTGTCAATGTCACTGTCCCTTAACTTTTGACGAAAAGATTGTTGAAAGGACATGTTATGAAATGGGCTCATAATAATTTTATTTTTGAACAACTATCATGTGCGGTTTTTCTAGTAGGAAAAATTGTCCAGGATGGCCTTACAGAAACAAAAAAAAAAAGACGGGTTGCACTCCGGGAGTGCCGGCAGAAGTGAAAACTTGATTATTAACAGCGTGCCACGCGCATCCATGGATGGTGACAGCTGTCTACTATCCATCCGTCCTACGCTTTTTCGATCAGGTCACGTGTCCTGACGCGAGTTTAAGATTTTATACCCATTACAGAAAAAGTGCTCAACGCCGCTAAAGAAGTTTTCACTTCAAAAATATTAAAAGCACCATTATTTAATAAATAAATATTTTAAATCTAGATATTTTTTTACCAGTAAAACCAACTATAATAGGTGTACCAGTAACTGATGACAAAAATGGTAAATAAAATATGATGACAGCAACACTGGGGAAAAAGGATTAAAATGTTTTGATACTTGTATTTTTGCCTTAAAAAATATTACACTTTTTGCTTTATAGCAATACTAATATTATAAAGAGGGTTTTTTTTTGTATTTTTGGTTGTTACTCTTTCACGCAAAAACGACTAAACAGATTTTGATAAAACTTTACAGATATATAGGTTATAAAATATATCAGAATAAGACATAGGCGATAATTTGTGCAGTTTATTTAACAGTGATGTTTGATTAGTTGTATTTTTCTATTAGCTGATGAGACGATTGGGACCTACTTGCGGCCTACTCTGGGTAAAGTTAAACAGGCTTTAGGCACTAATTTTAGCCCCTAACCATGAGTGACCAAATAAAGATATTTTTTAAAAGAGAGTTAGATATATCGAGATATATATTTGGTTAATCCATTCTAAAATTATAAATGCGATAATAACTCTGTCTGTCTGTCTCTTCTTCATGCCTAAGCCACTGAACCGATTTGAATAAAATTTGGTACAGATATAGTCTGGGACCCGAGAAAGAACATAGGGTAGTGTTCATCCCGGAAATCTCCCAGGAATGGGAACAAAGTCACGGGCAAAAGCTTGTATAAAATAAATTAAGATAAACCCAATTATTATAATATAAGTGCTTTATTTACACTACAAAGATGAAAGAAATGGTATTTCATCTTGTGATTAGTATCCTAGTTTGGTTAGGGCATTGCAAGTTTGATTCAACCTTATTGCCCGTTAAAAAAATGATTCTGTACTTTGTCAAGATTATGGCTATGGTAGTGATCGTCACATAAGGCAAATTAAATGTCTTTAGGCGGCTCATGTGAATCTGACACCAAGGCTACTGACTTCTTCATCTGCCTTCTGCAATAATTCGTCGTGTAGCACTATTACACACCCCTGTAATAAACTAATAAGCCTAAGTTGTATGTTACGTACCTATTATATATACAAATGTAAAACTCATATGGATATGAAACAAAGTATCAACCTTGGCGAGGCACACGGTCTAAAATCGAAATTGCGTGTAAGCTACACCTTCTTCTTTACAGATTTATCGGTAGACGTTATAAACAGTGCTTCTGGATTGGGACCGCGGTGATTTCGTAGTCATTCTTTCACTTTTTACTTAAAAATTCTTGAAAATAACAAAATATGTAAACAAACAAACGTAATGTCACTTGACAGATGACATGACAACAATACCATATAAAAAACATTATTTGTTTTACTTTTTCTTTCATGAGTTACTGGTACCCCTATAATTATCTGCATGATTTGGATTTAATTTTATGAAAATGATTCCTTTGCGTCTTTTGAAAACAATTAAACATTACTTGTGTCAGGTTGACGGGTTGTAACCTCTATGGTTGTAATTGTAATAACACTTGAATTTGACACTTGATTTGCCGGTTAATATGACAACGACATCCAATAGAACATGGACAACTTTTATATTGGAAAATGAAATTGTTGTTTTACTCTATCTTTCTCGCAATTTTTCCTTATTTTCTCACCGTTTAGACCTACCCTGGACTACGACAAACATTTTAAACCCAAAATCAGCTCAATCGGCCCAGCCGTTCTCGAGTTTTAATCAGACTAACGAACATCAATTCATTTTTATTTATATAGATTATTATTATATTTTCTCCACGCTACAGCGTGGAAAAATCCAATTCCTTGTGTGTCAAGCGTCAATGTCGTGGAACACGCATGTTGATTCCTCATACACGTACGTATACGTGTGTTGGGAATCAACGGATTACATACAAGTTAATCTGACGTGATATTGTCTTCGCCGTCTGTCACGTGGATGCGCGGAGTCTCGTTGTTGAGATTCACCTTATTATCATAAATATGAAGTGTGTGACAAGCCTTTCAGCCGCCATCTGATTTTTGTAGGCAGTTGAGAAAAAGGATTTTTCATTCTTTCTTGGCAACTAGTTGGGTAGGAACAAAGTTTTCTTCAGGCCGTCATTGCAACTAAGTTTCGCAACCAGACCTATGCACTCAAGGTCTCAAGTCTAGTCATTTTCCAAAGCCAATAGTAATAGGCGACAGATCATAAGCCTTATAGGTGAATGTTTATATCGTAACTAGTCGCCAAAAAAGAATAAAAATTCGTTTTTCACATACATAATACGTATCAGCACCATTTAGCTTAACGATTTTGAAGGCAACCAAATAATTTGAAACGCCATCCTCAGCGAGATAGCGTACATGATGTTTATTTAATATGCTGTTATGTATGCGTTTGTCATATTACTTATCAGAAAAAGCAAAATATAAACATGTCTGTTGTCGGGTTGCTGCTCCTAAAGGGTACCTATATTTACTCAATAACAAATGTAATATCTCCCATTTGTCAATAGAAACCTAAATAACAAGTATAGGTTTGCTATTTGCATAGGTTTATTTATTTATAAAGTGCTTTAAAAGTTTCTTCATTTAAAGTTTAGAATTTTGCGTCTAAATGTCTGAAGAGTTCTCATTTATAAGACCGCATAATACTGATACTGTAATAAATAAGTCTTCAATTTGTTTTCAGAAATGAAATCTATAGGTATAATAGAGAAATAAAATCCGAAACAAAGCTTCATAATAAACTTTAATAACTCTACTAATCTCAAAGTACAACATCGAATGGCGTAGTGGTGTGTATTATACATTTTCAAACGACAGCCAGCTCGGTACGTTTTTGTAGATCAGAGATCAGAGATTGGAATAGGTAGTGCCTATTTGGCTAAACTTCGAGGAACAGAGCCAAGAATTGGAGACGACACTATTATTATACAATCTTAAAAAGTATTCTGAATTAATTATTTACCATTTTTTTTAAAAGACATAATAGGTATATGTATAGTTGTAAGAACTATCGAAATTTCGAACTGTTTAGTTCTATACTTATAACATTATTTTAAATGTTATTTAAATAATGCATATACCAGAAAATCTATCAAATGATCATCAAAATAAATGTTGTCGTTAGGAACTCTCAGATTTTAGGCTCAGACCTTTGAATTTTAGGCAAATAGACACTACCTATTCCGATCGTTGATCGTAACGTGTAGCCACTCTTACATTACAAAACACTACTTCAAATCTTAATTTTAATAAAAATATTTACAAAATATACACAATAAACCTACGATTAGAAAATTTACACTTAAAAATCGGTATAATTAAACCGATTTCTCATTCTTTGTCTTTCGATACACACTACACATGTTATTTGTCTGCTCGAGTCTATTTGCACTGTTTCTTCGGGTATAGTAAGCACCCGATTGTCCAGAGTTTTACGCAATGGTTATAATAAACTAACGTTATGTCCGTTCGAGTATTTGGCCGAAGACCTTATTGATCGGTTGTTCATTGTCAGTCGAATCGAGGAGGTGTTATCGCCACGGCGGAGTAGCGAAGCATGGTGACCTCCAGATTCCCTGTGAAACAAACAGAACGAATATTAAGGAGCTTGCATAATTTTGGTAGGAAATGGAGTGGTCGGTGGTGAATAAGAGATTAAGTTGAATGTTTTTTTTTTTCGAGCTTTAAATATTTTACTGAAACAGTCAGTCTATCCAGTCAAAGGCAAGAAAGTCTGACCAGTCTATGCAAGGCATATATGTAGTGTCGTCCAGTAATTGGGTTGCGGAGGTCTAAGTGGCAGATGCTTCACGTAGAACACTGGTTTCCAGCTAAATCCTAACTGGATTTAGCTGGAAACCAGTGGCTGTAAGCCGACCCTAATATTGCTGGGAAAAGGCCAGGGGGACGGTGATGAATATTTTACTGTCACATAATTATTATTCAAATAAATTCAATTTATTTACGAATTAAGTATCACACAACAAAAAACGCTTGATTAAAAACAAATCAAGTATTATAAAAAGCAATTCGTTCGGATTCCTTTCTCTGAATAATTGGATGGTCTTGTGAAGGTTAGATTAGATCCAAATGGCAGATGGGATTGAGAACCGGGTATTTGACAGCTTTAGTAGATTTACGTAGATTATTCACAATCAAACTGCATTGGGGGTTTTCAAAGTTGTTACAATGTGAGATGCGATATTAGAAGAGAGTTAGGGTAGTAATGTGTTCTCTTGGGCACCCACATATTATTTTTCAACGTAGAGTAGGCTTGATTGCAAGCGCATGAGTATTTCATAGCCTTTTATGCCAGGTAGTAATTATTCGAGATATGTCAAACAAATAGATTTTTTGACCCTATGTCGTCCGACACTTACAGTACGCACTAAGAGGCATTGACCTCTACACAAAAAAATGAGCGAGAAATAACAAATAAACATAACTATTTTTATTAAAAATGTTGATACAATCAAGATATTAGTAGTAGTCACTAATTACCAGTTAATAAAATTAAATATATTGACAAAGAAACAATTAAGAAGATAGTGGATTACTCCAAATCCTGCTCTATTTTCTCTTTAGCCGTACAAAGAAGGAAAGCTGGTAAGACAAACAGCTTATCATAAGGAAGCGATCTTGTTTGTCTTTAATTAAGTAATACGTGATGAAAATATCCCATGCAATAACTCAAAGGAATTTCTCATACTAATATTTTCGAAGCCCAAAGCGGCAAACAATTTTTCATATCGTTATTTAGATACTTTTCGAGGGACCTTGGGGGATGTTTATAAAGGTCACTGTGACACGCTTTTTCACTTTAATAAGGTACTTTATTGTAAAACCCGACCCTGTAGGAACTATTTTGTTTGTTGATGATCTAACTGTAAGGCCCGCTCGTGGATGAATACTAGATTCTAGGAATACTGTATGACATGTCTGTTCGTCGCTTCTACAGACATTTCTATTTTGAGAAATGCCAAAGAGACAGCAATTCTTCGAAATGAACACTGTCGCTCAATATATTTACAGGGTTATTGGTAAAACACCGACATCCTCTCAGGACTATGTTACTATTATCATAAACAACAACTTTTGTTCTATGATTTTTTACAAAATGTTATACATTTACCAAAAACAAATTTTCAAGATTTCGTTGTCCTATCTAACACATTTCAACTCTGTATTGTGCCGTAACAACATACCTACGCTTGCCGCGCACTGTCCTCGTACCTATGCTATGCAAACTTTGTCACATTTAGAGTGTTCAATTTAGATATTTTTAATTTTGTATGAAAATGTAATGAACTAAAATATGATAATTTTTAAAATGTCGTAGAACAAAAGTTGTTGATTATGATGTTAGTAACATAGTCCTGAGAGGATGTCGGTGTTTTACCAATAACCCTGTATAAGTGATGTTGTGATCATAATTGAAATGATGATTTCATGAATTTAGTCTTAGGTTAAGACCCGTATTTTTCATTGTTTGGTTAAATTAAGTTTTGAAGAATATCGTTTTATAAATCAGATCTAATAACTCATGATATAGGTACTTGAATCTGATTTACTAAGTTAGGTGACAAATATTTTTATGAGTAACACATTTTCATATAAACATTTGTCCCCAATTTGGTTACCTTGTTAGTTAATTGAGTTTTCAATTCAAGAGTTCTAGTTCAAGTATTCAAGAGCTCAAGAGTTGATTGTTATGTTGTGCGTGTTCTATGGTCCGGTATGATGAATAAAGAAAAGGATGATTTACTAAATTAAATGTCTTTATATTTCAATTCCACAATAGTTTGTTAACACTAACTATAGTTAATACACGTGTCGGGTGTCGAGGTAAGTGTCGAGGCAGGGCGGTGTTCAGTAGGCGACTGGCGAGCCGTCCGCTCGCGTTCTATACCTTACTCAAAAATACGATTCAGCAATTCGCAGTTACCGAGTCGCTACATCACACCCCCCCTTTCTCCAAATTTTTCCAAAAAAAATTTAAAACAATTGCTTATTTCAAAATTATACCATCTATCGTAGCTATGCTATGTTACATCACTATTAACGATACTCTCACATCTCTACGCTTACAATGTTACAATGTTGTTTACAATAACATTCTATACTTATCAGCATTCTCACAGTATGCTGCCTATTGTTACACATTTATCGTCCACATTGGCTCATACAAATTAATTTTACCGAAACTCTAAATCTCACTAATTTTACCGAATTGCTTTTGCACATTTCACTTCACTTCACACACTAGACATATCTCGCGGGATGGCGTAGCATAATAGTATGCCCAATATTACGGCGATGATAATGAGTACTATCCGAAGTAGTTCAGTTTGCTTCTTAACTGCTGTCCTGTTACTACTTGAACCTGCGTGGTGTCTATGTATTCTCTGTTTATGTTCCAATCTGCCGTCTGCTTCCTGTGCCCGTGCGACTTCGTCGAAGTCGATAGCCGCGTCAGCAACTGCGTTATCGTTTCCGTTGACGTATTGTATGTCGCTCGTGAATTCGCTAATATACAATAACTGCCTTGTGCGCCTAGATGTTTCTTCCCCGGTACCTGCCAGCCCATATGTGAAGTCCAGTAGTCTTGAATACCTGTCCGCCTTCGTGATCGCGTTGAGTGCACGATAGTCACCACAGGGTCTACTTTGTCCGTTCTTCTTGGGCACCACGTGTAGTGCGATCGCCCACGGACTCTTCGATGGACTCTGCCGCTGTTGCTGGAACTGCTCCTGAAGCACCGGGTACCGTTGGCAGGCTTATCTCGGGAACTTATGTGCACACGTTGCTATATAACCTCACTTGTACAGGTTACGTTGTACTTTGCACCACGCGGTTGTCTGCCCCTGCCTCGACACTTTTTTGAGCCGCCTACTCTGATTACTTATACGGAATTTTGAAAACGTCGGAGGTCACCAGTGTTGAGCGTGTTCTATGGTCCGGTATGATGAATAAAGAAAAGGATGATTTACTAAATTAAATGTCTTTATATTTCAATTCCACAATAGTTTGTTAACACTAACTATAGTTAATACACGTGTCGGGTGTCGAGGTAAGTGTCGAGGCAGGGCGGTGTTCAGTAGGCGACTGGCGAGCCGTCCGCTCGCGTTCTATACCTTACTCAAAAATACGATTCAGCAATTCGCAGTTACCGAGTCGCTACAGTTACTTGTCAACTTACAAGTAATGGAGTTTCCAAAAAATGCTTTCAGTGTGCCATAAAAACGTCTAAAAAGGAACTGTGCAAATTCCATGTTTCTAGTTTCTTAGCCTTACCTTCACACAAAAAAAATAATATGGAAAATGTTATAAAGCTCTCGAATAAAGCTCGCGGTGGCGTCAGAGTGAAGTCGGTACAATCCGTTCTTCTTTCGATGGGTATCTAACGCGCGTGTCATCAGTTTATTATTTTGTGAGGCATTTGTACAAAAATTAAGTTCATATTTTTTAACATATTTGGAATGAGAATCGAATACTGAATAGACTCCTTCAATATGTCCTTCGTCTCACCTACCATGGTATATAGGTAAGAGAACCGGCAGGTACCAAAATAAACTGCACGCTTGCTGAAATTCACGCCACACAAACCTAATGTTAGTATGTAACTTCAAAGATGGATTCTGAGCACGTCTTTTGATCAATTACTTAAATGCCTCCAGATGTAGGACTCTGTTTCTGAACGGAGTTTATATGAATCAGCTGCTTCTGTGACTGTGTGTAAAGTAAAGGAACAAACTTTGAAGGTTTCGTAACCATGAAGCCCTTTTAGTTACTATAGCTACATATGTATTACGTTTCTTAATGTGTTTAACGAACAAAAAATAATTTGTGATTTATTTTGTACATTAACTAGGTTTTGCTCGCGATTTCGTCTCGTTGAAGTGGATAACAGTTTTACTAGAATTTTTAATTATGTTTTTACTTTAATCATTTAATGTGAATAAGTGAGTACAACCACAGAAAGGAAGACAATAGCAGCCCGACTGTACCTGTCGCTTGGTCGTAGAAAGGTTAAATCAAAAGCACTAAGGACAAATATCAACTTGGAAGCAAATCACATCCAAAATATTTTTTTACCCCTACCTAACCTCGTTAGGGGATGAATTTCAAGAAATACTTCCATTAATTCTGATAAAGAATGTTTATGCAAAATTTTAAGTAGATTGGGCAAATTACTTACGTTATCCTTTCTTAATGATGGTTTAATTATACAAAGAACACTCCCTCAATGTTTCAGGTTTTTACAACTAGCGATTTAGGCTGTGTGATGATATGTTATTCAGTCAGTCATTCAGGACAGAGCAATTGATATGATTAAATTTAAGAAATAAATAGGTATAGAAAACACTTTTTTAAATCCATTTATTAATTATTAATATTAAGATATTTAAATAAATAAAGGACCAGGATCTGCCCGACAAGGACCAGACCCGTGTCAACGGCGTGTTTTGTTCCACGCGCGCCTCAAGGAGTGGTAAGCAAGTGACGGGGCCCTTTAGAGCCAATACCTGCCGTGGTTGCGGAATAGTTCTTAAAATTACCGCGGCCACAGAACATAAAGGGCAACCGAAGGTACATGGCTGGGTTTTGGTCAGTAAAAGTCTGACACTTCCTCCAGCGCCGCCCAGGATAGGAGAAGTAATTTGATGATTTCTCTGATGACCAATATAAAATATATACGAATTCGATTAAAAAAAGCTTATGAACTTTCCTGGTGTTCAAATTTACTCTACATATACACCGATTTTAATTAAAGTCTGATCAGAGGTTTTAAAAGTGTAAGCTCACGTAAGTTTACCGACAGAGACTTACAAAACAACCGGTTGAGCTGTGAATAAGGTAACACTAGTAACTTAGGGCGAGTAGAACCCTATAAAGCCTTTTAAATGGTCTATTAAAAATAAATGATTTAAGTTTGAGTTTGAGTTATGGTAACTACTAATTATGGTACAAATTAATGTATCAAAGAGAGATCTAGAAAATCACCTAAACATAATTTCAAAAGACTAGCTGTCCCCTGCGGTTTCACTCCCATTTTTTTATTACAATCTCACGGAGATTATAGCCTGGTGTTTTATAGCATTCCTCGATTCATGGAATGTAACGCAAAAAAGTTTATTCAATTTTAAATAGTAGTTTCTGAAATTAGCACGACCAATCAAACTCCATAGCTTTATAATATTTAGGGCTGATTTTTCAATCATCAGTTAACTTCTATCTGAGGAATAAATATGACGGTTTGACATATTTTCTATACAAAAACTGTCAAAACGTCAAACATACTCTTCAGATAAAAGTTATCTGGCGATTGAAAACTCGGCCCTTAGTATAGATTTGAAAGTCAATATTTTAATCAAAGATTGCTAGAATAAATATTTTTAGATGCATCACAAAAAGTAAACTATTCAATAAATAAATATGGTGGTACTCCACCTAAATCACCCCTTTTATGTGCCCAATAGTTTTTGCTGTTAATTTACTACAAACATAAAAAAACTTTAATTAAAATTACCACTAATCCGAAAATGTAAATGTCACAGAACCTATCAGCTCTTTGTAAATCGCTGAAATTTTGGTTTATTAGCTATCGCCCGCGGTCTGTGGTTAATTTAAGCCTTTGGTAACTGCGCCGTACACGTGGGTCATAGCGCAATGCTATGTAGCCTTTTTACTATTCTTATATATATTTTAGTTCTATTATTATACGCAAAGCCGTTGGGCCGGGTTGTCATTCGTAGAAATGACATGGACAAAAATGGCATTCCATGTACACAAACATAGTAAATACATTGTAAAATAAAAATAGAAAAATGAATTACTACGTACTTTTTAGCCTCTCTGGACTTATCAGCTTTTATTTCAAAATAATAAGTAACGGAAGACGAATTCATAATTATCGTCTGTCAAGTTCCGCCATAATTCACCATAGAGAAAGATAAATATGGTAAAGAACGTTCCAAACCACGTATACTACTTGTAGAAAATGTGTGATATGGTCGACCATTGCATTATATTAGCGACATTTTATTCATACGAAACTGTATTCATTGGTATTTTTCGATTTTTATAAAATGCTCATATCATAATAATACATTTTAATAAGTTTTTGTCTAATTCATCCAAACAACGTTTTAAAACGGAACGGTACTGGTTTGACACAATGTGTGTGTTTTTTTATGTCAAATGTCAATTACGTCAATAATGCAGACAATCTGTCATTGCAAATTCAACGTCCTAATTGTTCTTGGGTTGCGATTATTTTCAGATATTTTTGACCCCCGCCGCTTATCTTTACGGACTGATACTGACTGATTTGATTTGTGGATTGCTATGAGGTGCATCAACTTCGGAATAACCACACAAAGGCTACAAAGACAAACAGATTATATAAGACTTTTGCGTTGGTGAACTAAAAAAATAAACTGATTGTTGATAGTGTAGGAATAAAATATAAACAGTTTGGTAGACCTATGACTCGTTCAACAATAACTCAACGCTGTAATGTAATAATGTATTAAGTTATCTAGGTAATAATGTATTAAACCATTGTTATTTGTTTTATGTAAAAATTAAATAATTAAATAATCATTTATACTGTTTTGCCTTATTTTGTGTTTTCCTTATTATTATTGTCAGCCGGAGTTTACCGCTGAACTTAGGCCTCCTCCTTAGACCGCAACGTAGAACGACAAATCGCCACTTGCATGTTGTCGTCGGTCCACCTAGTGGGAGGCCTGCCTACGTTGCGTCTTCCGGACCATGGTCGTCACTCTAAAAGGCCAGCAGATAAAAACAACGTTTCAGAGCCTTTTTTTTTTTTTTTTTTGGGGAGTGGGAAATCATCAAATGACTTCTCCCGCCATGGGGCGGGAGGGCATGTCAGACTTTTACTGACTAAAACCCACTCATGTTCCTTCGGTTGCTCTTTATGTTCCGGAGTCACAGTAACCATTATAAACATTCTGCAACCCCGGCAGGCATTGGCCCTGTTGGGCCCCTTCCTACGCTGACTCTCCCTGAGGGGCGCGAACACTAACGCGCCGCCGCAATGGGGCCATTACTGGCATTCCATTGCGGCCTCGGTAGTCGCGGCGGCAGCGGCGGACGCGGCAGCAGCGGGGACGTCGGGAGCCGTGGCGGCAGCGGGATCGGCGAAACGATCGGCGGCAGCAGCGGGAGCGGCGGGGGCGGCGGCAGAGGGCTTCCGGCCCTTTCCTCTGGTCCTGGCGGGTGGGGCGCAAGCCTTGCCCCCAGCCCGGTGATCGGCCGGCTTGCCGGCTGCCGCACATACGAAGCAGTGCGGCGCGGCGGTGCACGAGCCGGCCTTGTGACCGGGCTGACCGCAGCGGAAGCAGTCGCCGCTGCGGTCTACCTCCGAGGTGCAACGGACACCGACATGGTGTCCCACCTGGCACCTGAAACACCTCAGAGGCCTGGGCTCCAGCAGCTTGACCTGCGCCGAAGTCCAGTCTCCGACCAGTAGTCGGCTGCCTTTTCCCGCGATCGCTTTTGCCGCCGGTACGGGGCTACTCACGATGACCGCTCCCAGCCCGGAGCGGTCAAAGCGGATGGCGCCCACCCGCACATCGCTAGCTGGACAGCCCCCCACTTTGGCGACGGCGGCCACCAGTTCCTCCTCTGTGACGGAGTCGTCCAGGCCGGTGACGCGCATATCAATGCGCATGGTGGGCCTGGACACTCGTACCTCTTCCGCCTGGAGGGACTCCCGCAGCCTTTCGGCCAAGGCATCGGCGACGGGGCCGCTGGTCGCCCCCGGGACCTCCAGCATGCGGGCTCCGGTCGCCGTGACTCGGAGCCGCAGACCTTCGGTCACGCCGACCTCAGCGAGGTTGACCGCTGCCTTAGCCTTCGAGAGGACTGCCGCGTATGTGACGCCCTTTTTTACCGCGTCCGGCTGCAGGGTTAATACTACCGCTGCAGACTTAGGGGCGCGGAGCCTGGCCGCGAGGCTCTTGGCCTTGCGGCGCTCTTGCCGCCGCTGCCGATGTTTGGCGGCCCTGGCCACCTTAGCCGCCTTTTTCCCCTGTCCGACGACTTGCCAACCGGGCTCAGCCGGAGCTTCGGCAATCGGGGGAGGAGGAGGAGGCGACGTGGGACACTGTGCAGCCGCACTCGCTGCGGGTGCCCCCACCACTTTGGGCTTTGCCGCCTTGCCCTTCTTGGTTGGCGTGGCCTTCTCCTTCGCCGGCTCCGGCGCAGCGGCACGCATTGTCGTCCCCGCCACTGGAGCCGCGGCCACCGCGGCAAAGGTTGCCGTTGGCCCTGCCGCCGGCGCCACCGGGGCCGCTCGACTAGCCGCGAGCGGGGGCCGGAGGGCAATGCCTTCCAGCACCGAGAACCGGCGCTGGAGATCCGCCAAGGCTTGGAGCACGTCCTTGAGCTCCGTCTCCTTGGGCTCAGCCGAGAGACGCGCGTCCCCCTGGAGCTTGGCCAGGTCCACGCGTAACTGGACGTTCTCCTCTCGGAGCGCCTTCATGTCCGCCCGCATTGCGGCCAGCTCCCTTTCGACCTGTGTGGGCTCCTGGGGACTGTTGGCCTCCGCCCGCATTGCGGCCAGCTCCCTTTTGGCCTGTGTGGGCTCCTGGGGCCTGCTGGCCTCCTTCGCCGCGGCCATAATAACATCGTAGGCCTCGGCCATGGCCTTGTCTTTGGAGCTTTTGCTCTTCTTCAAGGCCACCGTCGTCAGTGCCTCACCCACCAACTTCGCCAGGTCGACCGCTTGCTCCCCCCTCGAGCTCCTTGCGGCGGCTGGCACATCCCGCGGAGCTGGCGCAGAAGCCGCTCCGGGGTGACGCCCCTCCAGGGCGAGCCTTTCGGCTCGCTGCGCAGCCTCCTGCGCGGGGAGCTTACGCCCCCCTCCTCCAATCCGGCCCGCACCCCGCCTGCTGGTGGGGATTTTGGGAGCCGGAGCCATCACCTCACTGTCGGAGGACGACGACGCGCCCTCCGACATTGTCCGCTTCCTACTGCGGTCTCTCCGCCCACGCCTCGGGCTCTCTGAGCTCGAGCTTTCTGAGCTCGGGCACAGCTTCGCCGACCGCACTTCCTTCTTTCTCTCCTTCCTCTCTTTTTTAGTTTTCCTTATTTTAGTGTCCATACTTGATCCCACGAGTATGGGGGATTTAAAATGTACACCCAGGGCAACCCCCTGTCCCTGGGCAAGTGTACATTTATAACCCACCCAGAGGGGCCACCGGTTCCCTGGCTGGGGGTGCGCTAAAGACTGATGCGCCATCCATAATAGATGACACTACTCCTCAGCCATTCGTACCTTCGCCACGCACCAGAACTTGGTATTAGAGGTAATTTTTTATAGAGGTTGTCTTCCTCGCGGCCCGGGCGGTTAAGCCAAGGCCCTCGACCCCCGTCGAAAGTCAGAGACATGACCGTAACAGTCTTCGGGGCTACGAGATCAACGGGGGCAGCTAGGGATGACGACCCCCAGCTGCCTGCTCTGCGGCAGGGTGAGTGCACGCAGAGCCCGTTTCCCGACTCCAACACACACTGCCCTCTGCTACTCAGAGGGACAGGTGGTGGAGTCCTCCGCGACAGAATATTGGCAAGTGGGCAACGAGACCCCACAGGCACAACGTACCCAATGACGAGTCGTTGCCCACCTCCCAGGGTGCACCGTCCCTCGGACTGGTCTTCGCCCCGGAAGAATCCATAGGCGAACTCCAGCCCTCGGGCACACGAGGAGGTTTTCTGTCCAAGCATCCCACGTTTCAGAGCCTTATGTCACCACTGGTTGGTTGCATATGGTATTATTGTCAGGTTTTAATAAATAATTTATTAGAGCGCCTTATGGTTTCGAATAGCAAATCCTATTCTATGCACTTAATGCCAGCAATATCACTAAAGGTTTAGTGAAACTGTTTACATCTAGTCTGTTGTAATGACAAGTTCTTTATGTGTTTTATTTATTGCAATTTAACTTACCAATATTAACTAAATAAAACACCAAAAATCATTGGTGTAAATTGAATTCGATAACTATGCAATCGCCCATATTGGGGCTGGCCATGTCCTTTGACAGACGTTACGGGTAAGCCAGGAAGTCTGACCAGTCTAACCAAGAGGTATCGTGTCGCCCATTTTCCAGGTTGTGGAGGTCTGATAGGCAGTCGCTCCACGTAAAACACTGATATCCAGCTGAATGAGGTTAGGCTTGAAGCCGATCCCAACATAGTTGAGAAAAGGCTAGGGAGATGATGATGATATTTTAGTTATATTACTCTAAACTTCTAGCGTATTTAATTCATTAGTTTTTACGTGGAAGAGTAACAAATCATGCATCCTCATAATATGTAAGATTTTCTCCCAAAAACCCTAACAAATTAAGAATTCAAACAGTAAACACTACCTATCAAAGCATAGATATTTTATTCATGCACAAAACACAATTCCCTTAAACAAACGTTTTTGTTCACAAAGCCTAGAAACTATTAAATTGATCTAAATCAGTGAGGTCATACGATAGAAAGGTTTCTAAATGAATGACGTATATTGCCCTTGTCTTTCCTCTTAGGGTCTATACACACGACACTTTTTACACTCACCTTCGACGCGCGTTTTAAAAACGCGCTCTTCCATTTTACAGAGCAGTTTTTTGTCTTTGTATTATATAAACGCGAGAAAAATGCGCTTCTGTATCGATACATACGCGTGTTAGTTTATCGTTTTTTTGTCTCGACTAACGCCGTCTTGCTGCTATTAACGAGATTTTGAAAAACGCAGTTTGCCAGCGTCTTTGAATGGATTCAGGTGTGTGAAGGTGCAAGCTACTGCCTCAGTTACTGGTTACTGGATTGTGGAGGTCAGATAGGCAGTTCACGTAAAACACTGGTATCCAGCTGAATCCGGTTAGACTGGAAGCCTACCCTAACATAGTTGAAAGAGGCTAGGGAAACGACGTGTGAAAGCGCAAGCTGTGTTTGACTCGCGTGCCTTTCGTGTTTGTATCACTACAAAAGTGCATCGCGCATTTAAAAAACGCAGTGTATACAGGCCTTTACCTATCTAACACAAGCTATTACGTACTGTTCATTAACTGGAATAAGTAACTTGAACGTTTTGTTTAATGTCCTATTAACTATCTGCGTACGTAAATCAAACGTTTAGAGGGTGTAGTTAAAGCTCACGGTAAATAACGTAAACGCATTTAATTTCAACCAATTTCGAATAAAAGGCTAGAGGTTATCTTAAAAAAAAAAAACAATTTTCGCTATGGTTAATCATTTTAAAAATGTTTCGTATCAAATGAAAGAAAGTTTGAAAATGAGGATAAGAAATAAATTGAACGCGAAAAATTATAAATATCAAAAAAATATTATGTTTATAATTCTGTATTTCCACTGAATAGCAACTTTCAAAAGTGTTTTTATTTGTTTTCATATTTCTGAAAACTGTTGTAATCGGAAAATTATGGTATTGTGTTAGTAGAACTAAATTAAATCAAATCTCAAAAAGATATTCGTAACTTCAGTGAAAAAAAAAAATTAAAATCAATTTAATTCAAATACACGTGAAAGCGTGTAAACGCATTAGTGCTAGTACTTATCTCAGGTTTGCTCGTAAAAAGAAGCACTAAAAATTTTAAACTCGAGATAAAACAGTTCTTAGAAGCTGTCGGTTCAAATTGAATTACTTCTTTGTTTCACGTGGAAGTCAAAATAATCTAAATAAAACAGATCATACGCCTCTTGGGAATTCTGCTGCTTTTTTCTTTAATCAGGGAAAAATATTTTATTAGTGTTCGAACGTAAGAGGTAAACTTGGTGGGTAAATTGTAAAATTTACATGACTTCCTAAATATATATTTAACGCTTTAATGCATCCATACTAATTATAAATGGGAAAGTGTGTCTGTCTGTCTGTCTGTTTGTCTTTCTTTCACGGCAAAACAGAGCGATGAATTGACGTGATTTTTTGAGTGGAGATAGTTGAAGGGATGGAGAGTAACATAGGCTACTTTTTGTCTCTTTCTAACGCGAGCGAAGCCGTGGGCAAAAGCTAGTATATTATATTCTCATATTGCCCCAGTCTTCTCATGTATAATGTTGCAGGTTGAATCAATTCCAACTTCAACTCTAGGCATTTTCTGAGAAAATTATAATAGAAAAATACAATAATATTTAGTTCGACCCGGTAACCGAACTAACTTTAAATAATGGCGCTTGCTGAGCATGAGAGTGACTTGGTAGAGCTACTGCTTTCAAGAATTCCAAAAGAAGAAATAAACATAAAAATATTTTAGACTAGTATTTCACGCGGTTTCAGCCGCGTCATGATAGTGTTGGTTAACTGCTTAACTGCTGTGGATCATAGATCCTAGGTTGTTTTATTCCCGTTTTAGCCACATTTTAATTGATACTCCTGTCCTTTGTGTGGTGTAGAGCGTGATGTTATATAGCCAATGTTACACCCTGATAATGTTGCTTTATATTTGTGTTTTTTTTAAATCGCTGTAGTAGTTGCGGAGCAAACAAACAAACAAACAATCAACATCGATGTAGATTGAGAATTCGTTGTAATACACTGTTTTAAGTTTTCAACGTTATATGATACACTAAATTACACACTGTTAGCGAAACCACAGAATCGTAGTTATACATATTAAAACGTTTATTAACATAACACCTTATTGCTTCCCTTTAGTGATTAATCACTAAGTTATTATACAAAGTGTTCCAAGTAAATTGAGCTCCGACATTGTGTTTATTTTTGACGTCATTAACGTTGAAATTTTCGGAATTTTGTTACCAAACAAGACTTAAATTATAACTTACTTCTTCGATAGATATCTATTTATAATATTTAATGGTAAACTGACTGATTGAATGGACGATTTATTAAGACCCAGTACAAACGGTGGGTCCTAGAGACTCATGTCAAACTTGGAGGGTGTGTTCGTCGTAAAGAGAACGTATCCACTATGACAGGATTTTTGAAAATTAGACCTCTAAATTGTGTCGTATAATGGTTAATAGTGGTGATACAAGTTTGACATTCACGCGTGCGAAAGCTAGTATTTTTATATGTTAATTTTTAAGAGTCACATTTTGGTACTGTCCGGATTGAACCTACAATTTTGCACATTGTGAGCCGGGCGCCTTAACCTCTGGGTCATCACGACATTTTCCCCAAAAATATTAATTATATAATATTAATACTAATTAAATCCAAATTTAGACAGGAGTGGACGAATCTCAGTATCCGAAACGCCTTTTCTACTAAGCTATATAAATATGGATGGTCTCTTAAAGCTACAAACATGTAAGTAGCTAAAATGGTTGATGTAGCTGTTCCCCTTATTACTCCGTTAAATTTCATCCTGTATACAGACATGTTCACTCATAATGAACACACATTGCCTATACTGGGTCATGTCATAATTTCAACATCTATTCAAACGAATATGCGGTGTGACTGTCGGCGCCATACAAATCATGTTTAAATTAATTTTAACTTTTCTGACGTCAATTGCATTATCAGAAATTCAATTATATTTAGGAGATACGCACCCACGTATTGTGAGGTTTTGATAACGTCTGGTAATTTTCCGTTTTAGGCACGATCGAAAATTATTTTCTCTTATAAAATATATTTTTTCTTTAATATTTTCATTGTTAACAGAGCTATCCGTACAGTACTTACGGCTGTTTTATTACATTTTGTCCAAATTAAGCTTATAATTTGTATTCATAAGATTTAGGTACTCATTTAAAAGACTGGCTATAAAGATTAGACGAAAAATTAAGTATAATCCATGAAAGACAAGTGACTTGAATTTAAATTTCGTACGGTCATAAATTCCTAACAAGCAATCTTATCAAAATTTGGTTATTCTTCCCTTTTCAAGAGGCGAAGTGAATAAAATTCATCCGACCATCAATCAAATTATACAAATATTGAATGAAAATTTTCTTTCTTTTCTAGCGGTTTGGCAGCCTTTGTAACTTACGTCTTAATCTTAGAGAAAACTTCTACTAAATTATTTCAAAAGTTTTTGCCGAAATGATTTGGTGTTAAAAATAAAACTTACGTTTGAGAACTAAATTAAAATTGCCGTGTTTCTAGTAAGTTAACATTTACTGGAAACATGACTATGAGGGGCCTGTTGTTCTAGTGTTCTGTGACCCTGACTGCTAAGCCAGAGGTCGTGGGTTCGATTCCCACTCAGGACAAACTTTGTTTGATGAGCATAAATGTTTGTCCTGTGTTTGGGTGTTGTTTATTTGTAATATGTAGGTATTTAAAAATTATATAAGTATGCATATCAATTTTCTGTTTTTTTATTTTTTTATTTATGTCTTTTATTTATCTGGTATGTTACTTTGGCACAGTTAATACTGTAGGTACAAACGAAATTATTGTCGAAATCTAGCATTGATAATATTAATCTATACGACATTATAAAGCTCAAAAGTTTGATTGTATATTTGTTGAAACACGCCCAACTTAGGAGCTCACAGTCTCATTCGAAAAAAATATTTTGAATTGGATAATGCAATTATTGAGAAAGGTTATGGGTTATTTCTCATTACGTTATGACCTTCGAGAGCAGAGACGTAACCACGGGGAACAGTTAGTATATTATAAAATGTAAACGTAGACATGATTTATGTTATTGTCATACATTTCTGTTTTTTATAAAGTTTATAAATAGACGCTTTGACATACAGAACGGCGCCGTACTGTATATAAATACAAAGAATAGTGTCATAAGATTGTCTCGTGAACGCTCCTGTGCTGCACTTGTATCTCCATAATGTCAGTTAAAGTAAAGAAAGCCTGTCAAGTTCACATAAAATAAATTCAGCCAATTTTGAAATTGAAGATACTCATAATTTTTTTTTCAAGGAATTATATACGTCAACGAATAGTGACGTGCCTGTCTTATTGAATCCAAAGTGCTACATTTTAATTTGATAATCAAGTTAAAGCGTATTTTCTTTGAGTTGATTTTCGAATATACTTTTAATTCTTTTACGTAAGACTACTCGAGATAAGCCCTAAGGATGTGATTAATCGCATTTGTAATGACAAATGCCATTAATCACATCTGAGGTTTATACATATCCATCTTCATTAATATTAAAGACGTATAGGTATAGTAACATGTGTGAAATACAGTAAATTGATTAAAGGCATCACATTAATAATAACATACAGGTAATTAATCAGTTCACTAGGACACTAATAGCTCCGGAGCAGGCAAGCTAAAATACCTATAGCATTTATATAAATAACTACCATTGCTTTTCTATTATGAAAAAAGATATTGCATATTATCACTACGAAACATAAATAATCATTGCACTCCAAAATGTACGAATGGTACAACAAGAAATAAAAATAAAATTGTTGACTATGCAAGTAAAAAAATAAATAATATAAATTAAAATAATTATGATATTAAAATTGACTTTGATTTCCACTTCCCTTTACATCAAGCAAGAGAGAGGATCTCTAGGCGACTAGGCACAAAAAGAAACTGATTACTAGTGGAAATGGCCTAGATTGCCTAGCACCACAATTGAAACCTAACTATAATTACTAGGTCCTAAAAAACATGATATAGAAAAGTCCAAAAGCAATGATTAATTTTCGCGTGCAACTTTGAGATCTTTTATTAACCGACTTCAAATAAGGAGGAGGTTTCTCAATTCGACCGTATATATGCTTTTTTTTTTAGGTTTGTTTGCGGATAACTTCGTCGTTTATGAACCGATTTGGATGATTCTTTTTTTGTTGGAAAGAAGACATTTCCAAGGTGGTCCTTTTATAAGAAAATCAGGGTTTAAAGGTAGCAGACCAGAGAAATCGAGGAGAACTTTCAAAAATCGTAGGGGCGACTAGTGCGTTTGTAAGTTTTTCATTAAGTATTTTATTATAGCACTACAATTTAATAAAAATCTGGAGTAGATCTGATGATGGAGCCGAGAGACAGTCGAGGGAACTCCTCAACAATTCACAGCAGCTACCTTGTGTTTGGGCTTGATTAATTTGTATTGATAAGAACTTTACACCTAGATGGGTTGTGACTGTATTAGGCGTCTGATGATGAAGACGAAGGATAGTTCAGGGAACTCTTCAACGGTTTACAGTAGCTACCTTGTGTTTGGACTTAATTCATTTAAATTGATGAGAACTTCGCACCCATATAGGTTGTAATGAAGGTCTGCAGTAGATCTGATGATGGAAACCATATACAGTCGAGGGAATTCTTCAACGATTTACAGCATTGAAGTGTAACATAGGACAACAACTCTACTCGTCATGCTGATGCGTCAATCAATGAAAATGAAGAGATGACACTAAAAAGTAAAAAATAAAAAACTTTTTTCAAAAAAATAATAACCGCCTTCAAAAACTAAAAACACAAAAATAACCAAAATTTCGGAAGTCGGTGGCTTCTCTTCTCACAGACTTCCGAAATTTTGGTTATTTTTGTGTTTTTAGTTTTTGAAGGCGGTTATTATTTTTTTGAAAAAAGTTTTGTTTATAAAATCGAAAATAAATCTCAAAATCGTTCATAATGCGCACCGCAAAGGAATGGAACTCCTCTGTGTTTCCAAATTCATTCAACCCGAAAGCATTTAAAAAACAAGTGCATAGGCATCTACTGGGTAAGCTCGCTCCATCGTAGGCTCCGTCTATGCCCTTGGGCTAGTCTGGGACCAAGAGCAAGCCCATAATAATAATAAAAAAAAATAGTGAACTGACTGTTGACTGAGTTTTGCTATATCATCGCACAGCCCAAACCGCTGGCTCTAGAGACATGAAACTTGCAGGAAGTGTTCTTTGTGAAAAGTAGGTATCCACTGATAAAGGATTTTTGGAAATTCTGACCCTGAAGGGGTAAATAGAGAATGAAGTTATTACTTTATAAATAATAGCTTTACGATATTCTTAAAAAATGTACGATTCTTTTCGATTCTCGTAAATATCTAGAAAATATATTATTGTTCTCCTTAACGGTTGGGTAAATAAAACCTAAGAAGTTTTTCATCGATCTCAGGTACTTTCACAGAAATGGAGAAATATTAAATTAATTTAGTGGTTTAGAGAATCAAACATGCTGAATTAATGCAAAACATTTTCGTATTGTTCTGTTGTAACAAAGGTTTCGAAATCTTAAGGAAATGCTTAAATATTTCATGGCTGTAAATCGTTTTCAATATCATGATATTAACCATGTTAAGAAGATTTGTCTATCACTTTGCATGACCCAAAATAGACGATTTATAAAAGGGGTGTGAAAAGCATTTTCATCTCACAAACTAATATCGAATATTAAAAAATGTTTCACTGGAAACGTCGCTATATTAGCCTTAATAGATTCTATTGTACGGAATTCCCAAAAAAATATGTGAGACGGAGCACATATTCTATTTTTGTGTTCGGAAAACCTTTTTTTTTTGGTGAGTGGGAAATATTCAAATGACTGCTCCCGTCCTGGATGCGGCGGGAGGGCGTGTCAGACTTTTACTGACTAAAACCCACTCATGTTCCTTCGATTGCCCTTTATGTTCCAGGGTCACGGTAACTATTATAAACATTCCGCAACCCCTGCAGGTCATGTATTTATATGAGAGAAGGCAAACGAATGCCTAAACCGCCAAAATCGTTACATTTTCAATCACAAGACTTTATACTTTTGAACAAATTAAAACGCTTTGGGGCTTAAAGTGGAATTAATGTTCGGCCCGTAGAGTTTCGAGACCAATGGCTTTAGGTTTTAGTGGCATAAGCCACCATCATATCATCGAGATGTACACTGCCGCCCACAAATACTAGCAAAACTATAGACTCACGGTAATGGTACGTATGCTGTATGGCCCTTTAATAAAGTGTAGATTTTTTTCTTGAATGTCAGTGAGTTGTAAGTAATGGTTCAGAAAAACACCGTCATAGAACGCCAAAGGTCGAGATGGTAAGATTGGAATTTTAGGCTACTGCGGGTGATGCGATGATAGAATTTAATGGCTAGTTATCTGAAGAATTCTTAGGTAGATGGTAGAGCCCGCATAGTGAAGGAACATCCCAGATTCCCACCTCGGGGCCAAAGAATCATTTTTCACACAAAACTGTATCTTTTTATCAACATACATAAAAGTCCAAATCGAGTTTGGAGGAGTGAAAATAACTTAATACTTTACCTGTCACTGTGTCGATGAGAGCGAGTCTTCTTCGGCCACAAATGAAACGCCCCGTAAATCACGGGATTAACTAGACTGTTCGACATGCCGAAAAAGAAGATCCCGCTTAGCAGCTCTTCACTTTGCTGTGGAAAAAGAAAGCTTCATTAAAATGATATTTTTATACAATTAAAATAAGGTTTTCAACGGAGGTATGATTACTTTGCGTTATTAGACCTATATTCCTAGAAATGAGCAGAAAAATATGAGTAACCTATACTGTAATATATAACAAAATTTATGTCCTTTTTGTTAGTTTTTATATTTGTTTAGAACTACTTGTCGGGTTGGATAAAATGAAATAAAATATTTGCTAGATTTATGAGGTTTAGTAAATAGGCTATAAAATATCACGCAATGGCACGGAAGCTAAGCAGCAACCAGGTACGTAATAACGCGGGTGAAACCGTAAGTCTAGCACTCTAGCTAGTCAGAAATATTTATTATTTCTTTAAGCTTTATACACAAAGGCGGACTTAATACCTTAGACATTCTGTACCGGTTAACCCAGAAAAAAAAAATGTATAAGAACCGATGTCGAACCAAAACACATGTTACTTTAAGTTCTAGATATCCTGCAAAGATATCGTGCTATACTTTTATTAGTACCTACCTAATAATAAAAGTTACACTATTATTGTTCAGCCTGCTTCAGAGTTTAACCTAACTAACAGAGACACCCAGCACTTCTAGAATCATATTCTACCCACATTTAACCTACGTAATGAAAAAAGTTTTTGCTATAAGTAGCATGTCTATTATTAAGAGCGCTTCCGAGAATTACTTAGGAAAAATCTAATAACCCAAAGCTTTTCATATGAGATTATGTACATAATGTGTTTTCTAAGTCTATCCAGAATTCTTTTAACATTCACGACTTGTAACATTGTGCTTTAAGTGCAATACACACTAAAGCCTCTTACCCATGTAGACAACTTTTTGTCGGCGGTTTGTCGACAACTCAACATGAGCAACTTCTTTGGCAGTTTCTTGGCAACATCTTTGAAAGAATATGTGAATATGAAAGAATGAATCTGGCATATAAGTCTGAAATCAGCAATCTGCCTTCATCAAGCGTATTTATCCATAGTTGTATGAGAAAATTTTTGTTTTGTTATTTTACCTTAAAGTCCATTGAACCATTTAGTAAAGATAGTTCAATGGACACTTGGGCTTAAAACTTTTAAAATAAATTCTTTATCATAAAATAAGTTTCAAAAAAGGCTCCCAAAACTTTTTCTAAAGCGTATCGGCTTTCGTCTTTATAATAATAAAGATTAGATCTTTTAAACAATAATATTGACCTAACAACCCCGGTGTGCGTTACCCAATCGAATTACAGAAATCGTATAAAAGACAAAAAAGCCTATTAATTGTTAGGGTTCCATACATCAAAAGGAAAAACGGAACCCTTACAGGACCACGTAAACTCAAAGCTGCGGTCCTTTGAAGTGGTGAAAAAATCAAACTTCGAAGTTCAAAGAAAAATCTTTACGTCCGTTCATGTAGCAAAACCGAATATTTCGGCACTGTCGTACTTGCTCTTGACCTAGAACTATGAATTTTGGCACAGAGCAATGTCATTTAGCACCAGTAAAGGAATTAATTAGAACATTTTGTTGAACATGTCACCAATTTATACAGCCAGTCAAGCGTGATACGATACGTTAAATTGATTTTCAATACACTTGCTCGTGAAATGACTCGTATTTCAGCGTTTTTAAGCAATTGAATAAGTGAACAAATTATCAGCTCGCATTAAAACCACCCGAGCGGGATTCAGGTTTGAAAACTTTATTTAAGAAACCCGCGGACTGTTTTCAAAATCATCGTCTTTTATTACTTAAGCCGCTACCCCACCAGCATTTTACTAGCGTTTGGCGTTACTCCAACGTCTGACATAGACATTAGAAACGCGCGACTTCGATATCGCGTTAACGTCGCATATCTTATGCATGATTATATCAGACGTTGGATAAACGTCAACACTCGTGAAACGCTAGTGAGATAGCGGCCTTACATGAGTTTATTTTTCTTTTTCGCACAAGCTAGTTTAAAAACGTTGTATGACACTCGTAGACATTTTATCGCCATTATAATATGGGTGTAATTTATCTATAAAATAGTATGCTTATCAGTAGTCATATTACCGTAGTATATGCTCTGCTTAGTTTTGGATCAGATGGCGGTGTGTGGGTTGTCTTAGGATATTATTATCATCATATCAATTCATCAATTTATTGTAATCCCGGGTGCAATTAGATTTTAAGCTTACTTCTCTACATAGTACTTATAAAACAAAGTCGCTTTCCGGTTTTTATCTGTCCCTATGTATGCTTGGATTGAGTTGCCTTTTTTTAAACGAAGAAAAATGTATAATACCTGCACATTATACAAGAAATAAACTGTGGTTTCCAGATACTTAACACCCCGTGCGAAGCAGGACGGGTTGGTAGTATATCATAAAATATTATCATTGTAGTGGTTTAATAGAAGCATCGACATTTATAATTATGAAACACTGACATAAAATATTATTTTTACTAAGTAGTGATTATCCTTATATTTATGTCAACTCATACTTAACCTATAAAGCTTTGATGAGACCGTATCCGTTTTCTGAGGATTATATCAGATTTATACGGAAATAAGTACCTACTGTTTCTGTAGCGTGTATGCCAAAATATTTGTTTAGGATAAAATGGTTATCTTGTCGTAAACAAAACCTATGTTATATATGAACATATTCATGTGTGTAACTTGTAAGATGGATAGTTTACTTAGTTTGAAAAAGCTTTTGTTGTGTACTGATGTTAGAATTTAGTACTGTTCAATAGCGGTATATCATTCTCTTATACAAAAGAAACTCGTCTATTGTAATATCTTTAGTTATGATAGTATACCAAAATTTCTCTAAATTTAATATATTAATATTGCGAATGTTTTTTTATTGAAAAACTATCCTGCCTTATACCTCTAAAAAATCTGTGAGAAACACACGTTTTGACAGCACATAAAAAACTATTCGAGACATACAACATTCCATAGGCGTGTGACTGAACAATAGACATATTGTATCTTCTATACGTCTCAATTTTGACTGACACAATTTTTTGAAAAAAAAAAAACAATAATACCAACTTTTCGAATCGGAATTGTAAGATTAGATTAGATTGGACCTATACAAATAATTTGTCAAAATGTTAATTTAGTTTACACAAAGCAAACAAATGTAAACGGAATATTCCTGATTAAACCTTTACTGAAGGAATCGATTTCCGGTCTTTACACAGACATTAGTCAATAGAATGAAAACTAGCGTGTTTGTAATAAATTATACAAATTAAATTACCAAACCAAATTCATTTAAAAAATTGTAAGGCCTTCTTTATACAAATTGTATCTAATCACTATAGTTTTATTCATAAGCTTTGTGTAATTATATTTAGATTTTAATATATTAAGCCATCTAAGGTAACTAAAATTAAGGCCATTATTTCTTTAATAAAATATTAGATTAATAAATAAACCTATTGATATAATAAATAAAAAAAAAACAAAATAATATCTTTGGCCTTTTTATACGTATACTAGCTTTTGCCCGCGACTTCGTCCGCGTGGAATAATAGTTCCCGTTCCCTGGGGATTTCCGGGATGAAAACTATCCTATGTTCTTTCTCGGGTCCCAGACTTAGGTGTACCGAATTTCATTCAAATCGGTTCAGTGGTTTAGGCGTGAAGAAGAAACAGACAGACAGAGTTACTTTCGCATTTATAATATTAGCTCGGATTTTTTTTTGACTGCTCCCGTCCTGGGTGCGGCGGGATGGCGTGTCAGACTTTTACTGACCAAAACCCACTCATGTTCCTTCGATTGCCCTTTATGTTCCAGGGTAACGGTAACTATTATAAACATTCCGCAACCCCGGCAGGCATGGCCCTGTTGGGCCCCTTCTTGTGCTGACTTCTTCTCTTTGAGGCGCGCGTGGAACAAAACGCGCCGTCGACGCGGTCCTGGTCCTAGCCGGGCGGCGAGCTACCCATCGCTCGCCATCCGCAGAACCGCGCCTACGGTGGCCGGTAGTCGTCTTGCGAATCTCGACGTCTTCGCCTGGGTCTTAGTCCGAGGCGAGAGGCTCGTCGTTGCCTTTCGCGCGCCGCCGCTTCCTTCACTAGCATAACTGCTTCGCACAAGGAGGCGACGGCATTCCATTCCGTCCCGCCCCGAAGCATGGCCTGAACCAGCGCCGGACGCGAGAGGTCACCGCCGCCGATCGCCTCTACGAGGACACGTCGATGGTCCGCCCATGCGCGGCACACCTCCACCTGTGTTCGACCGTGTCCTCCAGGCGACCGTTGCTGCAGTGGTGACACCCAGGCGTCGCTTCCGCCCAAATCCGACACAGGAACCTCCCGAACTGACCATGTCCGGTGAGGACCTGTGTCAAGCGAAACGTGAGAGTGCCGTGACGCCTCTCCAGCTACTCCTCAAAGAGGGGTCTTACCGCCGCTATTACGGCGAAAAAAAAAAAAAAAAATTAGTACGGATTAAAAATAGTAAACTGACTGATTGTTGATATATCAAGGCACAGCCCAAACCGCAGGTCCTACAGACATGAAAATTAGAATGTAAATGTTCTTTGTGAAATAGTAAGTATCCAATAAGAAAGGATTTTTGGAACTTCCTTTTCTAAAGGGGTAAACATCCTAAAGTTGTTTTGGCATTTCTTCTCAGAGGTAGCCAGTTAGGCAATGCTGTCTCCATCTGGTTTAAATATGACGTGTAAAAGTGATTTTATATTTACTTGCATAATAAACAATTTCATTTCAAATAGGAAATGTAAGTTTCAACGTCCACGCGGGCGAAGCTGCGGGTAAAAGTCTTTTGTTAAAAGGATTGACTTGTGTTGGTTATCAACGCAAACCCAAATTACTGAATATAGAAACATGAGCACAGTAGTTTATTCTTATAACTTAAGCATACTAAGTAAATTCAACCCCTAACGGTTTAACATAGGGGATGTAAGTTTTTATGTGGTGCGGACCAAAACCGCAGAAAACTTCTTGTTACATATGCTTCTATGTTTATCCTGCTTTACCTCTTTATACTCTTTATCGTTGGAGTTTCCAAAAATCCCTTCATAGTGATTACCTACTTTTAACAAAGAACACACCCTGCAAGTCAGTGAAGCAATCAGTTAGTTTACCATAACCTTTCGACAGCCAACTGTCCCACTGCTATTGGTGCCGATTATCTTATTCACAAACTAACGTAAATTTAAGTTAGGTGCATCTTTCTCTTTCCAGTTAATTAAGAAACGACAGAAGATAAAATATTAGTTAAGTCCTGTCAAATTTAGACACTCCGTAGATAATTTAGACGCGATTTAAAAACATGGCGTCTAAATATACGTCAATTTTCTTCAGGCGCTGTCTAATTTGACAGAATTAAACTAAAATGTTGCCCTGTCCTTTTCTTTAAGAAATGGAAAGAGAAAGATGCATTTAATTTAAATTTAGTTAAGTTTATGAACAAGAGAATCAGCACCATAGTCTTCTATTGTATCTCAAGTCACGTGTGTTCGAAGTTTGTATAGATGACAAAATACTCTGTAGTTCGGTGATTTTTTAATACAAATAAATAATGATGAACTCATAACAATCTTAACAGTTTCCAATTAACCAGTGAGCACTCTCCAGGGACTAATAATTACGATACTGAAAACTTTGACGATGTTAATTTTTAGTTGTTTATTATTTTGATTACAATCATTATTTACTTTTTAACGATTGCTCTGGGGTGTCAACTTCACACAAAGTTTGTTCTTCAATAACCTAATTACTGTAAGTTGTACGCAATAAATGGCATGGCGGCGAAATAGTTGAGCGGTACAGTATTTTACACTATCCTCAATGACGTACTTTTGTTTTTATATTTATGAAACTTTATGGTGATATAAAAATATTGCACAACGGCAGACTTAATGCCTCAGGCATTTTTTACTAGTCGATTTTAGGTTTGTATACAAAACTTCGTTAATATCGATATATTATAGCTCTGAAAGCATAATAAACAGTTGGTATATTGCTTTCCTATTTATAAAATTAGAACAATTAGTAACTCACCATTTTATGTACATCGTACTTTTAATATGCAGTAAAACCTTAACAATTTTAATTGCGCGTTAATTTCGCACTTAAGACACTAAACAGAAAACTTTCCAAATAGAAGCTTTTAATGTAATCCAAAAACTTTAACTGTGTTACTGAAATTACCCAGTATTCGGAATAAAGGTTTAAAATTACTTCAGCATTACTGTGAATTATTTTATTATCACGCAATTCGACCCGCGAAAT
The DNA here is from genome assembly GCA_033675125.1 of Athetis lepigone. Lineage (NCBI taxonomy): Eukaryota > Metazoa > Arthropoda > Insecta > Lepidoptera > Noctuidae > Athetis > Athetis lepigone. The sequence continues at coordinate 11,881,289 of CM066243.1, read as the reverse complement.
TGTGGACTTAATTTCTAATTAAAAGGCCCGAGAACTATTTCACTTTTAATTTAGTTTAATTTTGGTACGAATCTAATTCTGAATATACGGATTATTTTAATAGTTTAGAGTAGTCTTCAAATTGCGCTGTTCGCGTACCCTGTCGGTAATTTTAATTAGGAGGTATTTGGTGTGTTCTAATTGGTTCTAAGCTCGGAAGCAGAAGCATAATGACGTAATATTTTGTGCTTTGCAATATAACAAAAAAAAAACTTAGTAGTAGATTTGTTTTACCTTGACTACAAACACTGAATTTCGACATATCGTTCTACAGCATTATGTTACTTCGACAACACGGAAATATGAGTATGAAACAACAAAACGCGACAGTACTTTACTTGTACATAAAAACGCAAATATAAAAAAATATGGTGCGATAATTCCTGTGTAGCCTATTAGAAGTTTAGAATTATTGTTATAGCAAAGGCATCTTCAATCAAGTGCTATAAATTTACCAGAGGGAATGTTTATAATAGTTACCGTGACCCCGGAACATAAAGGGCAACCGAAGGAACATGAATGAACAGGAACAGTCAGTAAAAGTCTGACACGCCCTCCCGCCCCGCCCAGGACGGGAGAAGTCTTTTGATGATTTCCCACTCCCAACAAACAATATATAGGACACATTATATCGCCTGTATAGGGAGGAAAAGAAAGAAGCGAAAAAGTAAAGACTTCCCCTCTTTCTTTCTACTTCTCTCACTGACGTAACACATCACGACGAAAATCTCTCTTTACAAAAAAAACCAACAAAATTCCACAAAAGTCTATTTCAGCAAATCAGCAATCGTAACAAACTAAAGGTTCAGTATTGTCGTCAAAAATAAGCAATTTATATACCATAATTGGGTACAAAATACTTAAGAACTTGTTGCGTGTATATGTAAGTATAACAATGTTTTGTGTATGAACGTAATATGCGGTACCGACCTACTGAAATTGAAATGTCTACTTAGACGGCGCGTCGGCTTTGCTATACTTTAAGTACAAAGAAAATGTATTTATTCTGTTTTTGTTCTCAGCTTTTCTTCATAAAAAACGATAAACGTTTACCTTTGAAGAATTATGTGGCTGGTAGGAAACTTGATCAATGTAATTTTATTTTTATTTGTTACAGTACTTTCTTGGTATATCATTGCTAATTGAGATTAGCATTAACTAAGGAAGTTAGGGTTAAAATGGGGGTCGTAATACTGATGTTGGTACCATTAATTATTATTCTTCTCAGAAACAAAATTACCTAGTTCAGGCACGTAAGAAATAAAAATGATTTACATTTAAAGACGACTGTTAAATTACTAATATAATTTGAAACGTAATTTTGACTAAAGATTTATGGGGCTGCAATTTATTACCCACTTGAGCGTAAACGAGCAATTTGCTAATTAGTTAATAATTGCCAATTTCAAAATACAGCGTCTCTTTTTTAATTAATTTTATAAAAAAAAATAGAAAGATACCTAAAAATCGTCGATGCGTTGTAATCATTAATTAGTTGAATGTGATAGCAAAACTCATGTTTTGACAAATTAATTTAAACAGTTTTCAGTTGCCACGTCTCCCTATTAGTTAAAAATATGATAGCTATCAAAAGGTAGCTAAATTATCACAAAGTTCAACTTAAAACAAACAATTTTAACGTAAATACGGAGGGAGGCGTGTACATTGGAAAAACATTAAAACAGAGCTGCCAAAACAAAGGACTCTTCACAATGTATTTTTCGGGCTACTAAAATATAGAAAATATGTATATTGTTGTACTGAAATAAAGCCTACATTTCAGTGTAGATATCAATGAGTGTAAAATAAACAAAGTTATCTTTAGCATTGATATGTGAAGGCTGTTTTAATTTTTCTTGTGTATTATATAATTTCGGGAGTAGACTAGGGAATATGTAGACTGAATGAAGTAGAAGTGACTTTGAATATGTTCAAAACAGAAATATTAATGATACCGGCCTATCTAGAGCCAGCCTATTTGTACCAGAGCTGAGTTACTTCTTCTTATACAAAGAAGTCACGAGCATTGACTACTACGTTTGCTAAAGGCGGAATTGCAATGTCGGACGGTCACAGCAAGTTCAAGTTTCCTCGCGATGTTTTCTTTTACCGATATCAGTGATGTCCTAAATTAACCTTTTTAATATGAATTGAAAAAGTCACACTGTAGCACAACTATTTCACGGCCCTTAAGTCTATAAAGGCGCACAAACGATATTCATTCAAAATTTACAAATATAAACGCTTTCCACAATGAAAAAGTAGATAAAAGAACTTTTGTTCGTAATATGAACGATTACACGATAATCGATTTTCCTTTGAGACGTAATATAAAGTGAATTACCCGTAACAGAATGTTTGATTTCAGCAGATACTAATTCTAAATAAAATTAGAGTATCAAACAAACTGAATCACGACAAAAACACGAAAAATCAGTCAATAATTCAAAATGTTCAGCTTGAATAAATTCAAAGTTCGAAATTCGTTTTGCACGCGATTGGCATTGGTTAGAGTCTACGTCCCAATTTTTTTTTATAATAATGAAAAGCGAAAAAATTATTGTCAATTTCAGCAAATATAAACGTGCTATTAGGGCCGAAGTATAAGGCCATGTCCGCACAGGCAGGTGGCTTGCTTAGCGCCTAGTGTCTAGCGCGTCACCTAGCTAGTAGCTTAGTAAAACAAACGTTCTAAAATGAACGCGACCGGCTGCACTGCGCGCTTAGCGCCTAGCTAGTCGCTTGGCGTGCATCCATGTAAACAAACGTGTTGGTTTTTTGTTGCGAGGCGCTAGGTTGAAAAGTAGCCACTGGGTGAAAACTTAACTCGGATTTTTGTAATACTATTTGTTTATATTGCGTATGACCAGGGAAACATTTGATCTACTTCTCAGTAAAGTTAAAGGAAAACTAACTCATTTAGAAAAAGGTTCCACAAAGGTTCTCTTTTGAAAACTGAAGCAATCAATATTTCATCCATCGTTTTCTTCTAACCTCCTATAGTATTACAAAAATCCGAGTTAAGTTTTCACCCAGTGGCTACTTTTCAACCTAGCGCCTCGCAACAAAAAACCAACACGTTTGTTTACATGGATGCACGCCAAGCGACTAGCTAGGCGCTAAGCGCGCAGTGCAGCCGGTCGCGTTCATTTTAGAACGTTTGTTTTACTAAGCTACTAGCTAGGTGACGCGCTAGACACTAGGCGCTAAGCAAGCCGCCTGCCTGTGCGGACATGGCCTTACATGGATGCACGCCAAGCGACTAGCTAGGCGCTAAGCGCGCAGTGCAGCCGGTCGCGTTCATTTTAGAACGTTTGTTTTACTAAGCTACTAGCTAGATGACTCGCTAGACACTAGGCGCTAAGCAAGCCGCCTGGCTGTGCGGACGTGGCCTTAGTAATATTAATTCGAGGTAATTTCAGCCTATTACTGTCCCACTACAGGGCAAAAGCCATTTCTGGTACAGACAATGCGCGAGATTGCTGCAAAAATGTAGGTTTTCTCTCAGTATTTTCCTTCACCAATTTCTGTGATATGTCCAAGATAAACTGTCCGGATATTAAACCCATAATCTCTCACTACAGCTGAAGCAAGCGCATCAAACACTGTCAATCTTTATCTTTATATTGGGTCCCTATTTAAACCTAGAAACTTAAATATCTCAATTTTATATCAAAGCCACGTCAATGGCTTTAGGTTTAACGAAATTACAGACGTGAAATACTTAACTAACTACTACAACTCCAAAAACAAGAAGCAGTTCACGTTAATTTGGCAATACGCCCAACATAATAAAAATTTAAAGGCCTTTAAATTTTCTGTATGCATCCTCTTGAAACAATAATGCTCTCCTCCGTTACAGCTATGATAATTAAATAAAGGCCAAAGGTCAAAATATCAGGAAATATTTTTTCAAAGTAGGTTTTATTGTAACGTGAAATAGAATACCCTAAAATATTTTCTTCCGTGATTCTTGCAAACGAGAAACATTTGGAACGTAACGGCTTATCATTTGTCCAAATCGGTTTATTTATCGAAGTGTATAAGATGGTATTATATTACTTGTCAATTCACCATACGCTTTCTTCTCAGCTCAATTTCAGTATCTGCTTGCAAAATACCAACAATTTTGTGTTTGTCGAGCAATTTGGAACTAACTTTGCTACTGCAAACTTTGTATGTGTTATCTTTTATCTTTAAGGTCAGACTTCAGAGACTAAAGTCATTTAATATTTGTTACGTTACCATATTTAGATTACATTTAATTATACACAAAATAATTATATCTGAAATAGATATCTCTCGAAATAGATACTTTTCCGCTTCCATATGTCGTAGCAAAATTTTATACAGCCTTAACTTCTCCTCATAAATCAGGCTTTAAACTCGCAATTTGAAAGACTAGATATTTTTTTTTACATTTTGCTAAACAAAAATATACACTTTGTATTTTTTTTTTATTTACAGTTGATTTATTTTCTCTTATTGAAATATATAATTTGAAAATATATGTATACTGAACCTCTAGGGTCTAGGACTCTAGTCCTAGACCATTTAAACAAACAAATAACTAAAACTACAAGAAAAATCTAAAAGGTTTATTATTGTGTAAGTACTTTACAATTGACATTTCCGTATTTCAGGTACATATTTGACCTTCCTTTTTTTGAAAATACTTTACGATTCATAAGGTGGTGCTTATTGTGTGATATTCTGGCGTATAATTATGTTCATAACTCATATTGCGTTCCGAAATTAGGAGTAAAGTTCTTTGTGAATGAGTTTGTCCGCGGAAGTTCTAGTAACTACCATGCTTATTTCTATCGCAATGCAGGGTGGCTGTGGTTTTGCATGATAGGAATGGGTGCTGGTGAGACAACACGCTTTTCGGCTGAGGTAGTCACTCCTAGACTATTAATATTCGAACTACGTTTACGCTAAAATAGTTGACCACTCAGTAAACTTATGTCAATCCCATACATTTAACAATCTGATCTATTTTACACAACTATTCTTCAATGCCATTTGTCTAGCAGTACAGACATGTCATCTTTGGCTCCGGGAAGGCAACGCATTGGCGTAGCCTCTGGTATTGTAAATAAGTAAAGATTGGGCGATACTTAACAGTAGGTTCGTCGTCATCTTTATCATCAGCCGATACATGTCCACTGATGGTCAAAGGCCTCCCCCAAAGATTTCCACATGCATCGGCCCTACGCCGGTCGTCAGCTTATATATAATACTATCAAATCATATAAAAATATCAAGTGTAATTGACTATTATTGTTACTAAGAGGTACTTACGTCTTTGTCAGGATTGAGGAATGTAAATATTATCATCATTACGTAATAAGGTGTCCACCAGATGAGGAATGCAGCTACTATCACTACTGACATTCTCAAAGACTTCATTTTCGCTCTATCAATTATTTTTCCTCTATTCATATCCGGAGTGAAGTATTTTTCCTGCCTCCGTATTTCAGGTTTGAATAGCTTTTTGCTCTCTGAAAAAAAAGGATCTTTATTAGAAATATTTACAACAAAAAGTTTTTAATCAAAAGCAGGTATTCGGATAAAAGGAGAAATAAATGTTTTGTTGCAAATGCTATTCGATTTCATAAATAAAATGGTTCTTATTCTAAAATGTTAAAACAAATAATTCTAAACATTGCTTATTTTTATTATGATTTCAAAACTAGGTTAATATCAGTCCATTATTGGCTTTCTGCAGCCTTTTTAGAGTTCCGTACCTCGAAAGGCTACTCAGAAACATCACATACTCAAATCTGCTAACTCTCAAAGCAGTGAAAAAATCAAATTTCTAATTTTTATCCACGCAATAAAAAGATACTGCTGTTTATATTGCATATTTAGACATTTGCAAGGGAATCAAAACCTATAGGGTACTTTCCATTGACCTAGAATCGTGACATTTGGTTAGAAGCACTGTTATGTGGACCAAGTAAAAAAAAAGTTCCGTAAACCGTAAATTTGTAGTTATTTCACGAAAAGAAACACAATTTACGGAACCATCGTTGCGCGAGTCCGACTCGCACTTGACCGGTCTTTTTCAAACTTAGATGCGTGGTGATCAATACGAGCATTGATCACCACGTTTTTTCAAGGCGGATTAGCGATCTAAGGCCCGTATTAATAGACGCTACTCAACTCCGAGACGCTCTCAAGTCTCTTGCTGTCCTTGTCATTCTAAAGGGAAAAAATAAGGACAGCAATAAACTTGAGAGCGTCTCAGAATTGAGTGACGTCTATTAATACGGGCCTTATGGCCGAATACTCGAACGTCACTTAATTCTGAGATGCTCTCAAATCTCTCGCTGTCTTTGTCATTCTAAAGGAAAAAAATAAGGACAGCAATAGATTTGAGAGCGTCTCAGAATTGAGTGACGTTTGAGTATTCCGCCGTAAGACTTATAATATATATAAAGGATTTTTCAACTGATGTCTATGATTTCCTAAAGAAACTTTAACGGTCGCGTTTCACTTCTAAATTTGTTTTCTTTATACGTTGTATTATATCTTTCTTTCATGCGGTCTCGCCCAAACTAATACTCTTTATGGATAAATCATGTTCAATACCAGTCATACCTAATAAAATATTTTCACATACAGTAACCATTCTATATTTCACGTCAAGCCATTCCATTATTCGATACATTTTTACGATAGTGAAAAATATTTTAGTATCCCATTCGCGTTTTATTGAACGACCCAGCTAAATCTGTTACGGTGATGGCGTTGTTTTAAAATATTGATAATATCAGATAATATTTTTTTCTATATAAGTTATCATTTATTCTAACAGTGATTAATAGACGCCCATCGAGCCACTCAAAACTGTCAAGTTTTATCCGATCGACTTTGAACCTAATGATTTAGCTAAATTTTCTACCTTATGATAGAAAATTTATTAAAGACATAAGTAGACTGATATGTTGTCCGTGCCTATGTTAATTTTTTCGCGATACCCTTCTATTTTTATCCGAGATAACAGTTTTTTCTTTTTCGGAAGTTTTCAACTCAAATCAAACAATACTGTGTAGGAATTCCGATAATTTATCAACTTCCATATTATTATTAATGGGTCCTAAAGTTCCTTATGATATACGTACCTAATACTTTACAACAGAATTTTCGTCACAATTTTTGTTTACAGCACTTTTAATGTAGTTAAATTTTTACTCCATCAATCCCATATAAGTGACCAATATTTTAAACTACCTATTACAATTAAAATTTTGCAATGAGGAAACGTTACGGCTGAATTAAAATAGCTAGCTGGAATATTACACATAACTTTTAAATTGATTTATTTTCTTATGTAGAATTACTTAATTTTGAAAACATAGTTTGAGAAAATTGATTGTTATAATGAGTGAAAACATATGTATCAATCGATGTTCTAGCTTCTACAAAGTTTGATTTTCTGATCTTCTTTTCTAGTTTTGTTTAGTGAACGAAGTTGCAAACAGAAGCAAGTGGTTTAATAAAACAACAAAATACAAGCGGGCAAAAGTTTAACAAAAGCATAAACTCAACGAAGTCTCCCGAAGTCTTTGAATAGACATCGTTGATGCGTACTGAAATGCGTGTCTAAGTTGTGAAAAGTAGGTTCTACTTTAACACGTAAGTATATTGCAGATGTATGACTTTTGCGAGTACGTAAGTAGGTAGCTATTACCAGAGTTATTTGGTCTAGGAATATACAGGTCGCCCTAGATGACGTACTGCCTGCCTTTTTAGATAGATATGTTTTTTTTTTATTTTTTCTGTTTATTTCATCAAAAGTTTTACGTTACTTACATATATAAAACTAGCTTTCGAAGGAGTGGATGTCGAACTTCCATTCACTATTTTAAACTTAAAGGAAATTACCAAAACTCTTTTTTTAGTGCCTTATACTCTTCACTTTACTATTTGTCACTAAGAACACACCCTCCAATTATCGTGTCTATGGCCAGCAGTTTGGGCTGTGCGTTGATATATTCCAATCAGTCAGTCAGTTTATTATTAAATATACATTGTAATTATATAGATAAGTATATCATACACTAGGTCTATTCTTAAACTTAAAGGTTCTTTACTGCTTATGCGTATTTTTAACCGACTTCAAAAAAAAAGTAGGTTCTCTGTTCGACCTGTATGTATGTATGTATGTATGTATGTATGTATGTATGTATGTATGTATGTATGTATGTATGTATGTTTGTCCGCGATTATCTCGCGTTTGGCTGAACCGATTTTGATGCGGTTTTCAGCAAAGTGTTTGTTACATTCTGGGGAAGGTTTAAGTATATAACACTAATAGATATCCCGTGACGTTGCCCGCATAGATCGCGTTTTGCTTTCTTGGATTGTAGATTTTTATAAGATTATAAGTTTATTTTGAGAGCTACCCTAAAACGTAGTCAGACACTGAGACTCTAAATAAAAAGTAAAAAATAAAAAAAAAAGCTTTTTTTAAAAAAAAGATAACCGACTTCAAAAACTAAAAGCTCAAAAATAACTATTTCGGAAGTCGGTGGCTTCTCTTCTGCCGGTCGATTTGTGTTGCCACCGACTACCGAAATAGTTATTTTTGAGCTTTTAGTTTTTGAAGTCGGTTATCTTTTTTTAAAAAAAAAGCTTTTTTTCATAGATCGTCTTTAAAATGAACTTCTCAAAATTTCTGTAGACTTGACTGAGAACAATATTTTCAGACAAATCAAAGAGTACTGCCTCGGCTTGTAATGGAAACAACAATCAAACGACTATTTTGTTGGAGTCAACAGACATCACAAATATTAGTTTACGTAATGAATCTTGTCTACTTGGATTTAGTTGATATTTACTTAACGTTAAGTTAGATTTGACATTTAATGTTTATTTATATCATGAGACTACCTTTCGTTTGTGTGAATGTCAAACTTCCAACCATTATAATTATCAGCCTTGTAGGGTTTAAATTTCCAATAATCCTTTCTTAGTAGCTACCTAATCTTCACAAAGAACACACTTTGCAAGTTTCAAGTTTCTTAGACCAGTAGTTTCCATTTATGTATATACCATAATATATATGGTGACTGGAAATTAGTGCACGATACTTAAACACGTGATTGTGTTCATAATAACCAACAACTTTTATTATGGGAACAACACTGAAATCGCGAATAAAAACCGGCCAAGAGCGTGTCGGGCTCGGGCCACGCTCAATGTAGGGTTCCGTAGTTTCCCGACCGTCACAATAAGTGTTCCCACTTATAAGTTTAAAAAAAGGCTATTTGTTACGTTGACATACTAAGTACGCAGAAATTATTTTGTACACCTATTTGTTTTTTTTGTACAAAATCTGTTCTTTCTATCAAGTTCAAAATAATTTTCCTAGAAAGTACTTATAAAGTTCTACTTTCCAGATTTTTTTCATATTTTTTAAACCTACGGGTCTAAAGTTAGAGGGGGGGGGGACGCTTTAATTTTTCCTTTTGGAGCGATTATTTCCGATATTATTGACATTATCAAAAACTGATTTTAGTAAACCCCTTTTCATTTTTAAATACCTATTCAACAATCTATCACACGACAGGGTTGAAATTAAAAAAAAAATCACTTCCCTCTTTACATATAGGGGGGTGTTGGGGACCAGTAGAGGAGAATAAATGATGAACTCCAACTCTGATTAAACGATGATTTCTTTATATTTGAAAGATTTTACATAAAAACGATGCTTCGTGAACGGAAGACGACAATGGTTCTCGCGTTAAAATATGCAGTGTAACGAACGAACGAATGCGAATGAAAGGATGAATGAATGCAGATGAATGAACGAATGAATGCGGCGCGCGGCGCGGTTGGTCGTACACGCAACGTCACTGTCACTGTCACGTTAATGTCACTGTTAGTGTCACTTCATTGCTCCCCCCTCCCCGCTCTTCTGTTGTAACGTAGGTAGCAGCGTTAACATGCTCCCCGCCCTGGAAGCTCTCGGGTTCCAGCATCATCGATTGTAGCAGGCATCTCAACAGGCAATGGACAAATCTTCGAGAAAGCACGCTGCACTTCTCCATTGGCTGTGCGAATTCTTGCGACTCGTGAGACTCCATCCTTTCCAGTGTAAACTTGTTCTACTCGGCCAAGACGCCACTTTAACGGAGGCAAATGGTCTTCTTTAATAAGTACAAGCCGATTGATGATGATATCACTCTTGTTGATCTTCCACTTGGTTCTCGTCTGAAGCTCGCTAATATACTCTTTCGACCATCTTTCCCAAAAGTGCTGACGCATTTGTTCTATTCGGTCGTACCGTGGCAGACGAGTGGCAGCTATGTCGCTGATGTCAGCGCAGGCAGGCGATGTCAGTGGACGTCCGATTAAAAAATGCGCAGGAGTCAGTGCTTGAAGGTCGTTAGCATCTGCTGAGAGAGGAGTTAGCGGCCGAGAATTAAGGACGGCCTCGACTTGGACCAACACCGTGTAAAACTCTTCAAAGGTAAGATTAGAGTTTCCTACAACGCGTCGTAAGTGGTACTTGCAGGACCTCACTCCTGCCTCCCACAAGCCACCAAAATGAGGAGAATATGGGGGTATAAATTTAAATGAGATGTTGTCTAAAGCGACCTTTTCAATTATTGAATTTGAATGTTTTTCAAGAAAATCACGTAATTCGTTAGCCGCGCCAACGTAATTTTTTCCGTTGTCGGAATATATTTCGACTGGTTTACCTCGTCGCGAGATAAACCTTTTTAAACAAGACAAATATCCGTCAGTAGAGAGAGTAGTAACTAACTCGAGATGCACTGCGCGAGTAGCAAAACAAATGAATATACAGACATAACATTTTATTAATTTTGAACCCCTTCCTTGGCGGTTCAAAATGTACAATGGACCACAATAATCGGTACCAGTACGTAAGAACGGAAAGCCAGGCAATAGTCGTTCAGTTGGTAAGTTGCCCATAATTGGGCTAAACGTCTTACCAGTTAGTCTGACACATTTAACGCATTGGTGAACTATTGAACGTGCTAGATTCCGACCGCCAAGCGGCCACCATTCTTCACGAATACTTGCGAGCAACAACTGAGGGCCCGCGTGACACAAATATTTATGTTTGTATTTAAATAAAAGAATGGTGAATACATGTTTGCTACAAAGCAATATAGGGTGCTTCTTATCATAAGCGAACTCAGTCGAGTTGCTTAACCTTCCTCCTACACGAATTAATAAATTTTTGTCAAAGAACAAATTAAGTCCTGACATATTACGTGAGTATTTAATAGGTAATGAATTTTTTGATAATGAATTATATTCTTTTGGAAATGCATCCATTTGAGATAATCTCGCAAGTAAATTAGTCGCGTGGCGTAATTCATCGGTTAAAAGCGGGCCGTGTTTACGTTCGGTTTTGTACCGAGTATTGTGAACGAACCGTAACAAATACGCAGCTGATCGTATCATTCGAATAAAAGACGAGAATTTCTCAAAAGGAAATATGTTACTTAACGAATCTAAAGTAACTATATGTGATTTAAGTTCAGGTAAGTTATTTAATTGCACATTTGGATTGTTTTCCTCGTAATTATTGTCATAAATGAATTTAGGACCGTTCCACCATAATTTGTTGTGTACAAGCTCGGGCAAATTCACACCGCGCGATAACAAATCCGCGGGGTTATTCACGCCCTGCACGTGTGACCAGACACACCCACTAGTTAGGTCATTAATTTCGACTATTCGATTTTGCACGAACGTTTTTAATTGGGCTGGATGAGTACGTAGCCAACCGAGTACAATAGTGGAATCAGTCCAAAACCTAATTACATCGAACTGCAAGTTAATTGAATCAATTATTTTCTTATACAAACGAGCACCTACTAATGCACCGCACAATTCGAGACGCGGCACGCTAACTGGTTTTAACGGCGCAACTTTGCTTTTAGCGCATAATAATTTAATAACGACTTCATTAGATTGGTCACAAATGCTGCGGACGTAAACAGAAGCCCCATAGGCCGATTGTGAAGCATCCGTGAATATGTGTAATTGTAAATTATTTGCGTATTGCGTAGTTATATGCCGCGGAATGCGTACCTCCGATAAATGTTGCAACGAATTGAGTACTTGGCTAAACGATTTTGCTATATCAGTGGGGACTGGATCATCCCAGCCGATTTTAATAAGCCACAGTTTCTGAATAAGTATTTTAGAAGTTATTATTATAGGTGCCAATAAGCCCAGTGGGTCGTACACTTGTGATATTATTGAAAGTATTTTTCGTTTAGTAATTGTTGTAATATCAATGTTAATATTTATGTCTGACTTAAAATGCAGTTCATCGCTTCTGTTACACCATCCTAGACCGAGTGTTTTACATTGCGTTGTTTTATCAAGTGACAACGATTTAACGGAACTGTCTGAAGAACAAATATCAAAATTAAATGTCCATTTACGCAATGGAAAGCAACCAGCATTTAAAACATCGGCAACATCTTTGCACAACGACAATAACTTATCCTTATTACTGTGCGAAAAAATTAAATCGTCAACGTAAAATGAATTTAATATTAACTGTGAAACCTCCTCATTAGAACAGTCTAATGCTAGTTGTCGTAAACATCTCATGGCAAGATACGGCGCTGACGCAGTGCCGTACGTCACCGTGTTTAATTGATATAAACTCAACGGGTCGTGTTTGTTTTCTCGCCACACAATTTGTTGCAAATTACGTTGATCGGGTTGTATGAGTACTTGGCGGTACATTTTTTCCACGTCCGCGCAAGCAACAAATGGAAACTGGCGAAAACGTAGAAGAATACCGATCAAATCATTTAATAATGGAGGCCCAATGACCTGTAAATCGTTTAATGATTTTCCTGAGGTTGTTTGCGCACCCGCATCAAATACAACTCTCAGTTTTGTAGTTGTGCTTTCTTCGCGATGTACACAATGATGCGGCAAAAAATAACACGGCGTTTTAAATGTATCAATACGAGTCATATGACCCAACAACAAATATTCTTTTAGAAAATCCGAATACATGCGTTTTAAGTCGGGTAAACGATCCAATTTTCTCTCCAACGACAAGAATCTGCTTTTTGCTATTTCAAACGAATCGCCGAGTGAATCAGCTGATTCTCGTAACGGGATTCGTACGGAGAATCTACCGTCATTATTTCGGGTAGTGTTAGAAATAAAAAGTTCTTCACATACCTTATCCTCGGATGTGAGAAGTTTATTGGCTGGTTGTACGTTGTCAACTTCCTCTAGTTCCCAAAAACGTTTTATTTGAACCTCTAAGGAATTTGACAACGCACAACAAACCGTATTAGTTAAACAATTATTTGTGGAACGATTATTAGGAAGTAACGCGCCTGAGATGATCCAACCTAACTGTGTATTTTGTAAGTAGGGTCCGTTGGACAAACGCATCCGACCGTCTTGTAATAAGTCCCAGAACACATCCGCTCCGATTAATATATCGATGTCTGAGGGTATGTGGAAATCTGGATCCGCGAGGGCAACGTTCTGCGGAATTTTCAACGATTGAACATCAACGTGGGTGTTCGGTAAACAATAAGTGATTTTAGGCAAAACGGAACAATTTAGACGTGTGCTAACATTACTAATCTTCGAACGAACTGTTAGGTCACAAGATTGTTCTGATTGCAGAACACTGTTCCCTACGCCAGTAATGGTGAGAGTGGACTGTATAGTTGGTAAACGTAATTTTTTGCGAAGTGAATCTGTAATAAAACATCGTTGACTGCCATTATCGAGAAGAGCGCGTGCAACTAAATGTATGTTGTTATTACAAACTTCAACGAGTGCGGTCGAGAGCAGAACCTGTTCTAATGTGATAGACTGCACGGCTTGCTTCGAGTGATTAGAATGTGTGAATAATGAAGATGCCGTCGAACGCACACCATCTGACGTACCACTAGTGGCGGCGTCAGTGTGCGTAAGAGCATCGGACAAACGAAGTGAATTACAACTGGTAGTGTCTATATGTATCAGACTGTTGTGTTTTTGAGAACACTGTTTACATGGCCCATATTGGCAACTTTCAACCGAATGGCCAGTACGTAAACAGTTAACGCATATTACGTCCTTTGCAGAAACAAATTTGAGTCTTTCTTGCACAGGTAGGTTTAAAAAACGATAGCACGAGTACAACGCGTGAGTGCCATCGCACATAGCACATTTGACATCGCGCGACGGTTTGCTGCTTGAAGTACTTGATGTACGAGTTGGGTGTTTATTTGAAACGTGTGAACGTATTTGTTGGGAAGATTGGGATGTACTAGGTGTGGACTTTTTTACTGATTCACTACTGTGCTTGTGACCTTGTAGTTGTACCATATCTAATACGTCAGAGCGATCTTTTAAAAATTGTAACAAATCGTCCAAGGTCACTTTCGCGGAATCTTTACAAACGGAACTCTTTTTATTTTCCCATTCTTTGCACGTAACGGGGTCTAATTTTGTGACTATTAAATGTATAACAAGAGTATCCCAGTGGTCAGTGGGTTCACCCATAGCCTTTAATGACCTTAAGTTTTTTAAGACGGAATCAACTAACTTTCGTATTTGACTAGGGGACTCTTTAGTGATGGTAGGCAAAGAAAACAATGAACGAACGTGATTATTAATTAGTAACCTATTGTTATCAAATCTATTAGTTAACAAATCCCAAGCTACCTGATAATTGTCGGAACTAAACTCTAACGATTTTATGACCTGTAACGCACTGCCTTTTAATGAAGAACGTAAGTAATGATATTTCTGAATAGGATTAATTTCGTTTGCATTATGAATTAAAGAAATAAATGTGTCACGATATTCTAGCCAATTGTCAAATGACCCGTCAAAGGACGGCAATGAAATAGTCGGTAATTTTATAACGTTATTGGTATTATTGTTATGAGTGCATTTCGTAGTTACTATTTTCTCATTATTTTTATCATTTTTATTACAGATACATTTAGCTAACGACATTACTGAATAATATTGAGATTCAATTGTTTCTCTAGTCTCTAATTGTGACAACAAATCTGTCTCGTTGACCAAGTTTTCTATTTTGGACTGAATTTCTTGGAAATCACAAAAAATTTGCTCGGTATTAGCCATACGTAACTGTAATTCTACAATTTGTTGATCAGTTATCGATTCGTCTAACGAATTAACGTATTTAATGAAGAGAGTGATTCTACCACGCAAATTACCTCGTTTTTTGTTAAATTCGCGCAAATCAATATTGTCGATGTTAGCACTTTCAAATAAAATACGAGGAGACTTTAAACCTTTTTGCTCTTCTACACTCATTTTGGTGGCTATGTAAGAAACAAAGAGAAGGTACTTACAGGTATCACCGACGATGATAAGTTGGCACTACACTTCAGCAAATCCCGATGATTGTACCTGATGCAAATGACACGGTATTAATACAAATCGAAACGTATCCGTTATCCTCTTACGCTACTCCCTTTCCTGCTACTCCTTATGTGCAGACCAGGTATATTTCCAAGGCAATGTTGATGAGGCCGTAGACCCAAGCCAGCGTTGACCGTTTTTTCTTTCCAATTTTTAAACGTTATGTACTGAACGTCTCGATGACTCGACGAAGTCCAGGGATCCGGCGAAGAAGGTCCAATGTTGGGGACCAGTAGAGGAGAATAAATGATGAACTCCAACTCTGATTAAACGATGATTTCTTTATATTTGAAAGATTTTACATAAAAACGATGCTTCGTGAACGGAAGACGACAATGGTTCTCGCGTTAAAATATGCAGTGTAACGAACGAACGAATGCGAATGAAAGGATGAATGAATGCAGATGAATGAACGAATGAATGCGGCGCGCGGCGCGGTTGGTCGTACACGCAACGTCACTGTCACTGTCACGTTAATGTCACTGTTAGTGTCACTTCATTGCTCCCCCCTCCCCGCTCTTCTGTTGTAACGTAGGTAGCAGCGTTAACAGGGGGCTACCCTAATAAAACATTTTTTTCCAATTTTTATTTTACCATTTGGTCGGCGTGGTTGATATACATATTGGTACCAAATTTCAGCTTTCTAGTGCTAACGGTCACAGAGATTAAGCGAGGACGGACGGACAGACAGGCAGACATGGCGAAACTATAAGGGTTCCTAGTTGACTACGGAACCCTAAAAAACAGCTGTTCAATATTTTTATGTTTGCCTAATGTACTGAAGAACTGATATTTTTTTCGGGATTTCGGGTTTGCTCCCTTAATAAAACTTGTTTGTTATCATGAGCATATCTAAGTAGTATCTCGTCTATCTAGTTTAAGTATCGTACACTAATTATATAAAAAGAGGTGAATCTGGTGAAACCACATGTTACCGTTCTTAAAGAAAATAACTTCTTTGGGGCTATTTGATAGTTCTAAGAAGTTGAAGTTTCAGAGGAGTCGTACACAGCTGTTCAAAGTGATATTATATTATTATACTAGCTGCTGCCCGCGATGTCGTCTGCGTGAAGGCCTCAGCTCCACCCCCGTAGGTGATAGCGTGATAATTATGTTGACCTGACCTCTTAGTAATATTCATGCAAAATTTTAAGTAAATCCATGCAGTTCTTTTAGAAATTAGCCCGGACATACATACAGACAAACAACAATAAAAGATATTTAACGAGCAAGCGTTTTTTATGTCAAAATAGTCTCCCCTCTCTTTTAAATTTAAACTGCTGGTTCAAAAAAAACATTACGGTCGTCCTTGGATTGTACCTTAAAAGAAAGCCATAACGGCTCAGATGAAATCGTTGTTAAAATGTTAATGCGACGTGTTTCGTTATTGAACCCTATTCTATGCGTGGCCTGACACGCACTTGACCATTTTTTTCTAAATTCCACGACATAAAAAAACATTAACGATTGTGAATTGTTACAAAACTTCTCTGTAAATTACGTTTGTAGTTTTTCTCTCAGCAGCCAAAATATACAGAGAATCAGGATTCGTGACACGGGAGCAAGCGACGTTCAGCTGTCCGTGTGAGAAGCAGCTCGTCCTGAGGTCGACACCCGCAGCCTTCAGCGTCTGGCGACTTGTTGATAGTCATGGCGAGGCACACACTCACTGGGAACCGCACGCGCTTGAATCGGAAGGGGTAGTTGTGCGGTATGAGATGAATACGTGGTATAAACACTGCATCGCCGACGCCACAACCCGTCAGCATTTCCGCTTCAATTATATTCCTTTGCAGTGAGATGACTTTGAGCCGGGTCCCGTTACACAGCTTCGGAGGGGACAGGTTCCGAAGAAGCATAATCGGGACGCCGACCTTCAGCTTGATGGTGTGTGCTGGAAGTCCACTTGTTGTAAGGGAGTTTAGGAATTCTACGGGATAATGTGTGGTGTCATCTTGATCGACTACAGTGTTTATGGACGTATATATAAACTACTTATTAGATTCCCTCAATTTTCGAGAAAATGCTTTCTTTGATGACTGCAGCTTGATCATTTTTGGGTGTTAAAATGGCTCGCTGGCACACCCAAGAATTCTGTTGGTTTGGTATTCGACTGATGTTCCCATACACACAACAAATGAGTTCTTCTAAGGAGGCCACCACTCTACCGAGAGACTCTGGGAGCACTACCTGTTTACCTCTTTCCTCTGGTAGAGTGCTTTCGCCGAGACTTAGAAGGACATCTGAGAATTCTTGGGCAAGTGGATTGCCATTCGAGCTGAGCTCGCATATTGATGGTCAAGCGCAGCCTATGAATTAGTGACCACAACGAAGATCGTTTCAACGAAGCATTCACCTCGTCAGCCCTAGACCCCCGTGTCACCACAGGGAGTGTTTGCCGGAAATCGCCGCTGACCAGAACTGTAACACCACCCATCAAGTAGTGTTCATTCCTGCGGTTGTCCTGCAGGGTTCTGCTCACGGCCTCCACTGCTTTCCTATTAGCCATCGTGCACTCATCCCATACGATCAGAGAGCAATCCCTGAGCACATGTACACAAAGCAACTTATTTAAGTTTACAGTCACTACATACATAATGTATGTGTGAGTAAAATCAACTCGTGTATTTACATTGCCTATTTGTTAGTGTTTGCTTGACAATAACCTGATGTCCACGCACACAAATACAATTATTAGCAAGACTTCGTCATATATGGCTTTGGAAAAATGTATAGTCTACCCTCAAAAATTAAGAATCATGTATACGATTCTTAATTTTTGAGGGTAGTTTATTATTTAATAGTTTAGTTTCATCGTTACATTGCTTTTGACTATCGGAAACTCACAGAACATCTATATCGGACTTACGTTACGTTTTAAGACATTATACCCTGCTTGTTTGGAGAAGTGTTGTTTTTTGTTGTGTTGATTTAGTTGTGAGTCAATATGAATCACTTTACTATACCTTTGAGAGCTGAAATTGTTATTTAACATGAGCAAACCGCTTTAATATGTGAAATTGCGATGAAGATGAAGATTTTGGTGAGTAACAAAATAATTATTCAGTTTTTTTTTTCATTATTTATGATTCGAATGATGTTAAATCTATACTAATATTATAAAGCTGAGGAGTTGGTTTGTTTGGCTGAGTTGTAGTTTGGATTGAATAATTATATGTGTGCTAGATGGCCTATTTATCACGGAAGCATATATAAAACTTTATAGCTTCCTTATATAATTATATAATATAATGTTTTTTTATATATTATATATATTATTAAATAATTTTATTATATATATATATATATATAACATTATATATAGATTATTATACATATTATAATTATTTTCATCTCGTTAATTATTCTTGTTTTTTTTATAACAATATTTCATTTTTGTTCACAGAGAAAAACTGTAGGTGCACCGTTATACAGACACGAGAAGCATTGATCGTTGTCGATCGGGGACCACCGCATGATTGGCATACACAAATGACAATGCGCGACACCGTGATATGGTTGTTAACTTGTTACGCACAAAGCTGAGGCCTTCTTGACTTCGACACGTTACAATGTGTGCGGAACCAGCAGCTGGTTTAAAGCGTCGTCGTAAGCTTTTCGTTCCCATTGTTTACAGGCAGAACCGGAACCGGGCGTCGCAAGAGACAATTTACAATAGATTTTATTTTTTACAATAATATAGTTATACTTAATAACGAACTTAATAAGTGTTTTAAATCGGACAAGGACAGTCGCAAAATAATTATTATGGCGTAAAAATAGTGAGCGGATTAGAAAAAAAAATGTAGATAATATTACTGTTCTGAACCCAATCGAACCTAAATCATATGGTGCTAAAAGTTATAGATAGTGAAGGCGCATCAATATAATATGTGGAGGTAATTTCATATATGAGTGATGTTATTGTTTGTGAGGTTACAATTGGGATAACTGTATCTTAATATCTCACTAACATGTTTATTCATATCATAAATAAATAAATTACCCACTTAAATACAAAAAGTGTCATTCATTCTTGTCCGATTTAAAATAATTGTTATGCATAAAACTTTGTTATTGAAATTATCATAAAAATCTACTGAACAATAAATATTGTTGATTTCTAATTACAAATTGTTTAATTTTTATTTCTCTATTATAAATTACAAAAATAAACAACAAAATAACAGAAATGTTATTAGAAATGAAAAAAAAGTGAGGTTCGATCCTGAGTCAAATTAAAAAAATGCAAAAAGAAAATAAGTTTGTGAGACTCGAACCTGCGATATACAGGCTAACGAGTCTTAACCTTATACACCTAAGCCATCGGTCAACTTGTGTGAGAGTCTGAATTTGTGCTTCTTATTTTTTGGTTTATATTTATATTGTCAAGCAAACGCTCATAAATGAGCGAAGTAGCTATTGACTACCTACAACATTAAAGTTAAAGTGACAAATGTGTGCGTAACAAGGTCTATCTTACAAATAGATTTTACGCACACCAACATTATGGTAGTATGCGTATGTAAACTTAAATAGTTTGCTTTGCGTACCTTGTCAGTGTTACGGGTTACAAACAGGCATTTCGGCGCTTTCAATACCAGTGATTATGAATGTTTTTCCTGTTCCGCCAGGAGCATCCATGAAAATTTTTTTACCCAGGTCGAGCCTAATGCTTTCCAGAACAGTGTCATATATTTGTTTTTGCTCTGAAGTGAACCTAGTGACGTGGTCATTTCGGATAGTGGTGTTTAAGCCCGAATCGTAATTGGTTTCGGCGGTGTACTCCCGATTTCCACGGTCTTGATGCGGTAATGATCTGGGAGCTGGCAACCCGTACTCTACCAGTGGTTTACCGCCGATTGAAATGACCACATCTTGAAGTGAACTGAGACAGGTGTTCAGCACGCGTTCATCAGTTGCTTCGATTTCACCTTCAGAAGAACGCCTCAAAGCTCGTAAAAAGTCCTCGGACAGACGACGGCGGTACTTCTCCCACAAAGCTACCGGGTTCGCGACTCCTCAAAACGCCAAGATGACGGCAAACAGATAATGCATCATGCGACTGGGACTGTCATCATCATCATCATCATAATTAGGTATACAACGACACAAACATTTATATTACTTACAAAGCAATAATCACACAGATAAATACCGAACAAAAGTATTAACAGTCAATGTTTATTCAGTACTAAAAACATGAAATTGATGAAGAAATGATCATCATCATTGAACCGACTTAAAAAAAAATAGGTTCTCTGTTCGACCTGTTTGTATGGGTATTTGGCTGAGCCGATTTTGATGCGATTTTCAGTAAAGTGTTCGTTACATTCTGGGGAATATAACACTAATGGATTTAACCGACTTCAAAAAAAGTAGGTTCTCTGTTCGACCTGTTTGTATGCATGTTTCTCCGCCTTCATCGTGTGGAGGTACTACCGGCTTAAGTTATTTTATACATTGAAATTAGTGATAGCTTTGATTACCTCATCAGATGTTTCTAATTTTCGATCTTATAAACCAGGAAATGCCTATCAGACCTAACAACTTTTGCTAAGACTTCATTCTTTTTTAATGTGTTATGGTGTAGTTGGGTGCTTGGAATTCCACATTGGGTGTTCCAGATCTTCAATTTTTATACGTCAATAGAAGGTGCTCATCAAGCTGAACAACTCCTGCTAAGACGTCATACTTATATATGTTACAGTTTAGCTGGGCTCATGGAGTTCCACCTCAGGTGTTCCAGATCTTCAAATTTATTCTTTCAACAGAAATTGCTTATCACGTGAAGCAATTTTTGCTATGATACCATTTTTGTATCTCTTATAGTTTAGCTGGTCTGTTGCGGTCCTGCACCAGTGGTTCAAATTTCCAGGATAAGTTATAGCCTATATGTCGCCCAGACTTAATACTTATACAACAAAAATTAACAATGAAATCCGTTGAGTACTTCCGAAGATAGCTGCTGCCCGCGATGTCGTCAGTGTGAAGGCTCCAGCTCCTCCCCCATAGGTGATAGCGTGATAATTTGTAGCCTATGTTATGACTCGACCTCTAAGTAATATCCCTGAAAATTTGAACTAAATCCATGCAGTACTTTTTGAGTTTATCCCGGACATACATACAGACAAACAAACAAACAAACAAACAAACAGACAAACAGACAAAAATTCTAAAAACTATATTTTTGGCTTCGGTATCGATTGTAGATCACGCCCCAATTATTCTTTTAAAAAAATATTCAATGTACAGTTTTGACTTTTCTACGATTTTATTATATGTATAGATTTGTCCGCGTTTAAAGTTTTTAGTAAAAAGTGAAGTGAGAATATACAATGTTAATAAAAAATATTTAGGTAAATAATAAACAAATGATTTATTATGCCTAAACATAGTACAAACATGTATTTGAAGTATTTATTTTTTCATTTGTCTAAACGTTCTAACAATTCAAAGACCTGTTAAAATTGTTTTAGCCGATTCGATTCTTAGGCGAAACAAACAGACAGATAAAAAATATCTTTGCTATAAGCAATCCCCATTTTCATAAACTATTACTAAATTGTTACTAAATATACACATCTAATTTATTAGTTTAGATAGGTATCAATATATTGCGTATAATAATATAATATGACCATTTTCTTAGTAGTTCAAGCCCAACTTATGCCTTTCTTAGTATTAATCAATTGTTATATTTTTGTTATTAAGATTTTATCTGATCTATGAAACTTGAAACCGATCATTCATGAAATAAAGTAACTTAATTTATTATTCCACAGTAACTCCTTAGACTATTTGATTACAAATAATTTTTTCAAGGTTGTCTGGTTACCACATAAAGCGATAAGAGACATAAAATTTTATTTATTCATTTCAAAAGATTGGCGATTGATTATTTCGTTTGTTTGCTACTTAATATAAAATGAAACAAAAGAATACTCACTAGCAATAGTTCTGACAGTGGACACATACGTGGACACCAGTATGATAAGAGGTAGTATGAACATGAAGATTAATGAAAGCGTAGTGTACGCCTGCTCTTGCCACCGTTCAGTATAGAACCCGTGGGTCACACACTGATAGAAATCTTCGACGAATGGTCCTTCAGCCACTCGGAATACTACTGCCTGAAACAAACAAAAACATTTGTATTATCTTCCAAATTTTTTTCTTACTTATCTACCTATATTTATTATTAAAAAAGCTGGTCAGTGCGAGTCGGACTCACGCAACGAGGGTTCCGTAAAATTTACACCTACATTCATCAACATTTTTTTTTCTGAAGTAACTACAAATTTAAAGTTTTCGGAGTTTTCCTATATTTGGGCTACATGACATTGATTCTTGCCAAATTTCGTGATTCTAGGTTAATGGAATGTACCCTATAGGTTTTGATTCAAAACAAGCAATTGCAATATAAATAGAACATAAACAGCCGTATCGTTTTACGTGTCGACAACAAAGTGATCCTATAAGGGTTCTGTTTCAGGCCCGCGTCGTCGGCGCGTTAGTGCGCGTCGACGGCGCGTAAGTGTTCCACGCGCGCCTCAAAGAGAAGTAAGCAAAAGAAGGGGCCAACAGGGCCAACGCCTGCCGGGGTTGTTGAATGTTTATAATAGTTACCGTGACCCCGGAACATAAAGGGCAACCGAAGGAACATGAGTGGGTTTTAGTCAGTAAAAGTCTGACACGCCCTCCCGCCCCGCCCAGGACGGGAGAAGTTATTTGATGATTTCCCACTCAAAAAAAGGGTTCAGTTTTTACCTTTTGTAGGTACGGAATCCTAAAAATGGTAATCTGACTGACTGACTGACGACTGACTGTTGATAATTCAACACACAGTCCAAACCGCTGGTCCTAGAGACATAAAACTTAGAGGGTATGTTCAACATTTTTGGGAAATTGACCCCTGAAGAGGTAACATAGGAGATGGAAGTTTGACGTCTATAAAGAACTTCAAAGCCACATGTAGAAGCTAATTTATTTTTAGAAGTGTACCCTGGCTGCGGGCAAACTTTGCAAACAATTTTATTTTTTTCTTCCAAGGTAGAACCAGCGGTTTGAGCTGTGCGTTAATAATATCAAGCAATCAGTCAGTCGGTTTACCGTTTGAAGATAAGGTAATTTCTCTATTCTTTTAAGTTTCACTAACAGTAGAACAAAGTAATAGCAGATTAATTGAAAAATCTAGAAATTGTAGTGAGATAAAATTATAATGAACGTCGTAAATTATTCCATACACGAAGTAAAATTATCTTGAATCTTCATAATTATAATTTTCAACAAACTTGCTCGTAAAGTGGGTGTTATTACCTCGCATTTAGACCCGTTATTGAGTATATTATGCACGCGTGCGTTTCACTTTACATTATCGCATTAGTGCGGTAATCTTAACACGACCAATCCTAATTTATTCAAGATTGCAAAGTAAAAGTATGTCCAGTACGCATTCTTAAATTTGTCGCTTAATACACTTTTTTTTGTACATACATTTCGTAGCTACGCAACGACTTTTTTTTAACACAACTCTGACGCTGCCAAACTGCCTATTACTTCCTTAAATATATACTTAAATATTAAAATAAAACAATAATAAATAATAAATAACTATAATTAAAACAGATTAATAAAAGTTCACTCACACAAACCCGATTTTTTAAAGTTTAATACATTTAGGTTTGAATTTTGTCTATATTGAGAGTTTAGTATATTATCTGTGGTCATGTCCGGGTATTGGCAGAGCGCGAAAAAAAGTTACGCGTTGCGCGGCATTCTACATTTTTGTTGTTTATATAATTGATTTTATTTTACTCACAAGCGTGTTGAAAAACGTTGTATGATACTCGCGCGCTATTGTCATTACATACTCGGTTTTCTTGTCGCACTCGCCTGCGGCTCGCGCACAAAATATATCGCCTCGTAGTGACCAACACAGCGCACTTGTATCATAATGTACTATTATAATATTATAATAATAATATCTTAGTTTTACAATTATCATTACATTTTTTTTTAAATTTACGCGTAAATTGGCATCAACTACCTAATTTATATTATCTAAGTTGTCTCCGATTTGTTAAAGTTGGTTTCGCAACTAAACTATAAAATTAATCGCATTAAAAATAAAAAATATTGCGGCCAATGCGGTAAAAGCCAAACCAGGTAGATTTAGTAAAAGATTATTTTTGGAAAAGTATAAAACCAATTATAATAATATAAATATACCTAATAAATAACACTATCTCCGACCCGCATATCGAACTCAGTTCCTCAACTCTCAGAATTCGTACTTGCTAACACGAGACGATTAAAATATTGAAAGTATACAATATTTTATCAGTATTAGATCATAGTACTTATCAAAACAATTCCAATAGCCTAGATTTAAACGAGATATTATTTTCATCTCAAGTTCTAGTTTAAATCTCCTGTTTAGTTATCCAAGCATCGTTTCACACCCACCACCGGAAATTAACTTCTAAGCTAATATTGATATTCCTGATAAACCCTACGTAGTTTGTAATCTCTAGATTCCCTTTTATTTATACGATAAGTTTAATAGTTTGCTTATATTAAGTAAGTTATGGTTATAAAGTACATACTTGCATGTATAATGGCGCCGATTCTCTTATTCACAAACTAACGTAAATTTAAGTTAAGTGCATCTTTCTCTTTTCATTTCATTATGAAAAGGACAGATGATACAATTATTAGTTAAGTCCTGTCAAAATTAGACACTCCATAGATAATTTAAACGCGATTAAAAACATGGCGACTAAATATACGCCAATTTGCTTCAGGCGCTGTCTAATTTGTCAGGATTAAACTAAAATGTATCTTTTGTCCTTATCTTTAAGAATGGAAAGAGAAAGATGCATTTAACTTAAATTTAGAGTTTGTAAACAAGAGAATCAGCTACAATGTTTACTTTATTTTATCTTTATTTGCAGATCACGCCTCATAATTCTGATTTTGTATTCTAATACTTATGCTTTATTTCGCCTTTATTATTTTAATGTAATTCAATTCTATGGGTCGATTTGACTACGATATTTGTTTGGTATTTTTTAAAACGAAGAGATTACTAAAATATTTCTTCAGAAATGTTTAGTTAATAAATCCGGCCGACAATATCTGAACCACTGGTATTTCTCTGTATCGGTTAGACTAGAACCGTTCACAAACATAGTGAACACGATCGGCAGACATGGTGTTCTCAAAATCGGGAAATTCACAACGTGTTCTCAGAAATACTTCTGTCAACACAAATATTTCTTAGAAAATATTGCAATGGATCGTTTCAAGGAACTGAGACAGTTATTTAAGGAAAAGAGACTTCAAATTGTGTGATTTAAATAAAACACTAATTATTATAAATAATTTTCTTTAGTGTATCTAATTTTTTTACCGAATTTCCCCAACTATTTTATAAAACCACTCCTATTAACAAGATTATTTAGGTTATTTTTTGCAAAAACTGTGACCCATATACCCAGTGACGCAACGTTATCACCAATCCTTTTCCTATGCTGAGTAATTAGTTTCCATGACACACAAACCTACTGTTTGTCTCAAATGGAAGTGTGTTAAAACTACGTTTGGCAACTATTCACGACTCGTTATTATTATACTCGTTAAAATGTGTCGTTAATTCAGAATTATGATTTAGAGTCGATATTTCCATGGTGACATAATAAAGTTGGTGAAATAAAAAAGGAAATTGTCCGTAAGTATAAGCATATACAAGGTGTATTTTTGGTCTTGCTCAACCAGCTAGGAGATGATTCTATTCATAAAAACAAACAACTTTTATTATGGAACCAACTCGGAAATCGCGAAAAAAATATCAGCTGTTTCATACATTATGGTCCGGAGGGCAATGACCTTTTCATAGAAACAGCTGATATTTTTTTCGCGATTTCAGAGTTGGTTCCATAATAAAAGTTGTTTGTTTTCATGGGTAGAATCATCTCCTAGCGGGTTGAGCAAGACCAAAAATACACCTTGTATATAGATATATATATATATTATGTACAATCAAAATCATATATATAATGTGTTGCATATTAAATATTATTACTACCCTTGGCAACGACAAAGATATAAGTCATAACAAAACTAATCACTATCAGCGCTATAGTCACTGTTATCGTTACTGTCAGAATCACCTTCTGTATCATCATCCGTAGAATTTTCTCTTGGCGGCTGTAATGATGGTGGTATCAGAAGATTGTCTCTAATGAATGACGATGTCAGGCGTTGGAGAAACGCAAACGTTTGTAAAACGCCATTGGAATAGCGGCTTAAAGGCTATCCTTTACAGGAGATGCATAATTATGTTTTTACTTGCAGAAACAAAATCAACTTGTTCTCAATTATCCTCTAAACGGCGTCCCTATCTTGCGTCTATCTAATATATAAATGTGCTCAATAAGTAGTGTACTCAATCTTTATATATATAATTCTTCTGTGAGTGTGTATGTCACTGAACTTCTCTCAAACGACTGGACCGATTTTGATGAAATTTTTTGTGTGTGTTCAAGGGGATCTGGGAATGGTTTAGATTTACAAATCAGCCCGGCAGATGGCGCTAATTGCTTGAAAAAGCATGTGATCTCGGAAACGACCCTAACGATTTCGCTGAAATTTGATATGTGGGGGTTTTCGGAGACGAGAAATCGATCTAGCTCAGTCTTATGTCTGGGAAAGCGCATGTTTTCGAGTTTTAAGTTAAAATGTTTGGCGCCCAACGAAGCGGGCACGGGCCAGCTAGAAATATTATATAATCCATGCATGAACCCCCTTGAAAAACAGGCACCCACCTAGTTCAGCAATGAAGTCAAAATTCTATCGCAGTTATCAGAGCCACCATGCTATAACTATATGTTTATATACTTAATAAACTATTTTATTCATGTTTTTAGGGTTCCGTACCTCAAAAGGTAAAAAACGGAACCCTTATAGGATCACTTTGTTGTCCGTCTGTCCGTCCGTCCGTCCGGCTGTCAAGACCCTTTTTCTCAGAAACGCGTCGAGATATCAAGCTCAAATTAATACCACATACTCAGGTCTGCTATCTCTTAAAGCAGTGAATCGAAAAATCAAGTTTCTAAATCAACGCAATAAAAAGATACGGCGGTTTATATTGCATATTTAGACATTTTCAAGGGAATCAAAACTCAAAACCTATAGGGTACTTCCCATTGACCTAGAATCGTGAAATTTGGCAAGAAGCTAGGCCATGTAGCACAAGTAAAGAGAAAACTCCGAAAACCGTAAATTTGTAGTTAGTTCACATCAGGCGTCCGTCTGTCCATCCGTCTGTCAAGAACCTTTTTCTCAGGAACGCGTCGAGATATCAAGCTGAAATTAATATCACATACTTAGGTCTGCTATCTCTCACAGCAGTGAAAAAATCAAGTTTCTAAATCAATGCAATAAAAAAATACGGCGGTTTATATTGCATATTTAGACATTTTCAAAGGAATCAAAACTCAAAACCTATAGGGTACTTCCCATTGACCAAGAATCATGAAATTTGGCAAGAAGCAACGTCATGTAGCAAAAGTAAAGGAAAAACTCTGAAAACCGTAAATTTGTAGTTAGTTCACATCCGTCCGTCCTCCCGTTCGTCCGTCTGTCAAGACCTTTTTTTCTCAGAAACGCGTCAAGATATCAAACTGAAATTAATATCACATACTTAGGTCTGCTATCTCTCAAAGCAGTGAAAAAATCAAGTTTCTAAATCAACGCAATAAAAAGATACAGCGGTTTATATTGCATATTTAGACATTTTCAAGGGAATCAAAACTCAAAACCTGTAGGGTACTTTCCATTGACCTAGAATTGTGAAATTTGGCAAGAAGCAAGGTCATGTAGCACAAGTAAAGGGAAAACTCTGAAAACCGTAAATTTGTAGTTAGTTCACATCAGGCGTCCGTCTGTCCGTCTGTCTGTCAAGAAACTTTTTCTCAGGAACGCGTCGAGATATCAAACTGAAATTAATATCACATACTCAAGTCTGCTATCTCCCAAAGCAGTGAAAAAATCAAGTTTCTAAATCAACGCAAAAAAAAGATACGGCGGTTTATATTGCATATTTAGACATTTTCAAAGGAATCAAAACTCAAAACCTATAGGGTACTTCCCATTGACCAAGAATCATGAAATTTGGCAAGAAGCAACGTCATGTAGCAAAAGTAAAGGAAAAACTCTGAAAACCGTAAATTTGTAGTTAGTTCACATCCGTCCGTCCTCCCGTTCGTCCGTCTGTCAAGACCTTTTTTTTTCAGAAACGCGTCGAGATATCAAGCTCAAATTAATACCACATACTCAGGTCTGCTATCTCTTAAAGCAGTGAAAAAATCAAGTTTCTAAATCAACGCAATAAAAAGATACGGCGGTTTATATTGCATATTTAGACATTTTCAAGGGAATCAAAACTCAAAACCTATAGGGACTTCCCATTGACCTAGAATCGTGAAAGGAGATCCGCCAAATCCCATACAAAATTACCCCAGGCCCGGCGCCAAAATAATGTACCTCAATTTTTAGAGTATAAATAGCAAAAATATTATATAGTTTCGGTATTGCTTAATTCACATGCTAACATAGTTTTTTTGCCCGTTGAATTTTAACAGGGGCTCTTTGAAAATTATATTTTATAGAGAAACGTCGTCATTTTTAGTTCATTAATCTTGTAATTAATCATTATGGCATATAAGCATGTATGTACTGTACTGTAAACTATGAAAAAATAAATGAGATGTTCAAAACTATGTGTAAAATAAAATACTTAGTATGGTTATAAAATAATATCTAGGTATTTTCATTTTCTCGACAGAATATAAATGTTTGATGGACTTTAGATTTCTAAATCAACGAATACAAAATCTAAGCCTACTTAATATGATTGATATACATGCATATATGCCATCATTATTTATTACAATGTTAATGAACTAAAAAAAAAAGGACGACGCTTCTCTAATAAATAGAATTATTTTTCATAAAGCGCCTATGAAAATTCAACAGTCAAAAAAACTATGTTAGCATGTGAATTTAGCAATACCGAAACTATATAATATGATTGCTATTTTTACTCTAAAAACTGAGTTACATTATTTTGGCGCCGGGCCTGGGGTCATTTTGGCGGATCTCCTTTGGCAAGAAGCTAGGCCATGTAGCACAAGTAAAGAGAAAACTCCGAAAACCGTAAATTTGTAGTTATTTCACTAAAAAACAAATTAACGGAACCCTCGTTGCGCGAGTAGAACTCGCAGTTGACCGGTTTTTTAATGTTTTATTTTATTATTCATTCAGCACTTATCTTTTCCAATCTGATAGAAATTTCCAGATTGGCGTGTTTTAACAAAACAAACAAAAAATCTCTTAAGTTTTATTATCTAGTTATTATATATTCGAAGCGGAAAATGCTTACTGACGTTCGCCTTTTGCGTGTGACCGCACGTCGTATAACTACAATAGAATTGATATGTTGTGGCTGCCCGGTGATATACGTGAACAATTGCTAACGATCCCAATATATTTGAGTTAGGTCTAGCACGATCGCCTCAATATAGCTGGTCCGCGTCGATTCCTCTTTGAATTGGAAATATACCTACTAATTATATTGGCAATAATTTGAATAGTCTCTGTTTAATATATGAACAGCTGTTTCCTTGTGTTAAGTTCGTTTTTTGGTTACTTATATCTATTGCGCTTTTAACTTTTATGGGTTTTCTTAAACAACATTACAGTCAAGTTGTATACACTGATTTTTTGAGAAGAGTAACTTTTCAAACATTAATTTTTCTATACTGTTTGTTATGCTTTCCCTCACAGTTTCACCTAAGTCTTTGGCTGCTTCGCTCTCGTGGTAAATGGCGTGATCTTGAATAGCCTTTTTCAATAATTAGACTATACAACACTTAACATTTTTTTCAATTCGAACGAATTAGCGCGTTGAACCAAAACAAACTAGTAATCAAACTTCAGTTTTGGGGTGGTTTGGGTCTACCTCCTAGCGGTCCACCCCGGGCAACGGCACCACTTGTGGTGACGGCTGAACGACCCAACCAGCGGTGGTAGGTCTCGCAAGAGTCCGCCTGGTAGCTACCACCTTCCCGCCGGAGTCAGGTGTCAAGCAGCTTGCTGTGTTTCATCTGTGCGCGGGAACACCAGAGCCTTTGGGGGATGAATGGTTGTTAGTTGTGTTGCATATAGCCGATTCTGTGGGTCCTCGAGTGACACCGGACCGGGTAGCTCACTCTGGAGGGTAGCGGGATCCGTGGCACGGTCTTGCCGGTGACCGACCGCAGGTAGTTGGGGGCCCAAGTAGCGCGCTAGCCACGTGCCAAAGGCTGCCCCGCCACCTCGCGAAAAATCCTGGAATAGCTCCACCGTGCCAGCTGGCGACTGGATGGGAGGATCCGGTGGCTATTTCGGGGGGGCTCGGGCGTCCCCGCAGTCTCCAAGTGAGCTCCTCATCGTTCGGTTTTTACTCGTGCAATCCACTTGGCGAAAGCATCGCCTCGACATCCAATCGTCCCCCAACCCGCACTACTTAATATTATGAACAACAAAAATAAGAATAGGGTTAAACACCGGCGGCACTTCCTCCCGTTGAAAGTGCACCTAACCAACATACGTGGGTTGCACTCAAATCTCGACGCAGTCCACCACCACCTCGAGACTGAAAAGCCGCACCTGTTCTTCATGACGGAAACGCAAATTAAAACCCCAGCGGACGTGGCGTACCTCAACTACCCAGGCTACTCACTTGAACATAAGTTCAAAGAGAAAGCGGGGGTCTGTGTGTACGTCCGCGACGACATCTGCTGCAAGCGTCTTCGCTGCTTTGAAACTTCCGGGTTCTCTACTCTGTGGGTCATCGTAGACACAGGATCCCAGAAGATCTTATATGCCTGTGTTTACCGATCGCACGTCGGTGACCAGGAGACAACCAGGCTATTTGACCATCTTGCTGAGACTGCAGATAATGCCCAACAACGGTACCCTGCTGCGGAACTAGTATTTCTCGGGGACTTCAACGCCCACCACAAGGAGTGGCTGTTCCCGTTTGAGAAAACCTGCCACGCTGGCAAGGAAGCACGCAAATTTGCGCTGTCGCTAAACCTCACCCAGCTGGTAAACGTTGCGACGCGGGTACCTGATGTTGCTGACCACACACCCAATTGCTTGGACCTTCAACTGACAACGGATCCGGATCGGCACTCTGTCTCGGTCTCAGCTCCGCTGGGGTCGTCAGACCACTGTCTGGTGAAATCCGTATCGGTCTGCTCCCCTCCGGATCTCAGCCCAAAGGGCACGAGAAGAGTGTGGCGATACGAGTCAGCAGATTGGGATGAGATGCGGCATTTCTTTGCGTCTTTCCCTTGGCGGCCGGTCTGTTTTTCCTCTGGCGACCCCTCATGTTCTGCTGAGGCTGTCGTAGATGTGATTCGGCAGGGAATGGAATATTTTATTCCGTTCTCCGACCTCTCGCTTGATCACAGAACCCAAGCATGGTTCAATGTGGATTGTGCTCGGGCTGAGGCCCTTAAACAGTCTGCATACCTGGCTTGGGTGCAAGCCCGCGACACCAAAGCAAGGGCCCAGAGGGTTCGTAGGAAGAAGAAAGCCTATAATGCTGCCGCCAAGTCCTGCAAAAAGGTGATTCGGAAGGCTCGATTTGACCATATCAGTCGAGTAGGGGCCAGACTTGCGTCCTACCCTCCTGGTAGCAAGCAATTTTGGTCCCTATCCAAAGCGGTCGAATCTAACTTCTGCCGTCCCACACTTCCACCGTTGCAGAAACCCGATGGTACGCTGGCCCACTCCGCGATAGAGAAAGCAAACCTGTTTGCTTCTCTATTTGCGAGCAACTCGCGTCTTGATGCAGGCCTCCATCAACCACCTACTATACCTCATTGCGATTCCTCAATGAAGGATATTGCTGTTCACCAAAAAGAGGAACGGAGGGTTCTGCTGAATTTAGACGTGAATAAAGCCAGCGGACCAGATGGAATACCTGCGCGAGTACTTAAGCAGTGTGCGCCTGAGTTGTCGCCTGTATTGACACGTCTATACCGCCTCTCTCTCCAAACTAGAACGGTGCCAAAATCCTGGAAGCTTGCTAATGTGCAGCCAGTGCCCAAAAAGGGCAGCCGTGCCGACCCCTGTAACTATCGACCAATCGCCATCACCTCCATGCTCTGTAAAGTCATGGAAAGAGTTCTAAATAGCAAATTGTTGGCATACCTAGAAGACAACAATCTACTCAGTGACCAGCAATATGGCTTTCGCCGTGATCGGTCTACTGGAGATCTTCTAGTGTATGTTACTCATTGCTGTGGCGAAGCCATTGAGAAAAACGGCGAAGCCCTTGCCGTTTCGCTCGACATCTCAAAGGCTTTTGACAGGGTTTGGCACGCTAGTCTCCTTAGCAAGCTTCCTGCTTATGGCATCCCTGCTGACTTTTGCTGCTGGGTATCAGACTTCTTAACGGGACGGTCGATTAGAGTGGTCGTCGACAGCTGCTCTTCTGACCTTATGGCCATTGATGCCGGTGTTCCTCAAGGGTCTGTCCTCTCTGCAACACTATTCCTGCTCCATATAAACGATATGCTAAATCCTAGCATAGTCGGTTACGCAGATGACAGTACCGTTGTAGAGAGATATCTGGCCAGCGCAAAAGACAGTAGGGACGATATACGTTCACAGAGAGAGGCCATGGAAGAGCGAGTGAACTTTGCCTTGAGCCGTGTGTCCCAATGGGGCGATCACAATCTAGTGCAGTTCAATGCCGCCAAAACGCAAGCGTGTCTGTTCTCCGCTAAACGGAGCCCATTCGACCTGGCTCCTACTTTCCGAGGTGCACCTGTAAATCTAACCGGCTCCCTAGAACTCCTTGGCATGGAGTTGAGTTCTGACCTCAACTTCGCCGCTTTCATCGAGTCCAAAGCACTGACTGCGGCGAAAAAGCTGGGCATCCTTAACAAGGTTAAGCGATATTTCACGCCGGGACAGCTTCTAACACTTTATAAAGCTCAAGTCCGATCGTGTATGGAGTATTGCTGTCACCTATGGGATGGCTCAGCCAAATACCAACTGGCCGCATTGGATTCGGTAGAACGCAGAGCCAGGAGGTTGATTGGCGACAAGAAGCTGGTGGCCCAACTGCAACCTCTAGCACATCGGCGTAAAGTTGCCTGTCTGGCAGTGTTTTACAGATTGCACTTCGGTGAGTGTGCTCATGAGCTACACGAGCTCATTCCCCCGTCTCCGTTTTACCACCGGACATCCAGACGTACGGCAGGATACCACCCTTTCTTGGTCGATATTCCTCGAATCCGCACGCAGCGTTTTTCGAAATCCTTTATCATGCGCACCGCAAAGGAATGGAATTCTCTGCCGGCGTCTGTGTTTCCAAAAGCATATAACCTGGATGTATTCAAGAGAAGAGTGCATAGGCATCTTTTGGGTGAGCTCGCTCCATCGTAGGCCCCGTCTATGCCCTTGGACTAGTCTGGGACCAAGAGCAAGCCCATAAGTTATAAAAAAAAAAAAAAAAAGTTTCATAATATTAGTAAGTGTAGACATTTTAGACAAAATTATATCCTTACAAAGTAGATCGCCAAAATGTGTGCGTACAATTTAAACGAAGAAGCGCTGAAGCAAGCCTTTAACCGCCAGTATCAATACAAGTGGAGATTTATTGCGTCATCACAATTTACTTGACAAATATTTTCCAGTAGGCTCACACAGACGGGATGCTATTTGTTACCAACGGTACTATTGGCTCAGTGACTTAGCACTTGGTTGTCAGCAAGTGTTGAGGAAACCTCATGGGATAATATTTGTGTGACTATTATGTGGGTTATTATTGATTAAAGAATAATTATCAGACATGTAGGCAACTTAATTATTTAAGTTAAAGACTGCTGCGTCTCCAAAAACGACCTTGTATGTATTAGTTTTCTTTTTCATCTACCACTCCTTGGATTAACACCGTGTTAAGCCAGTATGATAATATGACTGGTAAAAATGTAAATAAAAATATCCATACTAGTATTATAAATGCGAAAGTTATTCTGTCTGTCTCTTCTTTACGCCTAAACCACTGAACTGATTTAAATTAAATTTGGTACAGATATAGTCTGGGACCCGACGTAGGATAGTTTTCATCCCGGAAATCCCCTGAGAACGGGAACTATTATACCATGTGGACGAAGTCGAGGGCAAAAGCTAGTAACAATATAAACATCGTAAAGGAAACCGTAGTTTAAAATGCTCACAAAGTCTCAAAAAGGGCACCCTAGCGCTCGCGGTTGCATTTGATCACTAACCTATGAAAAGAGAGTGAAGTACATAAAATATGATCCGTTCTTCTTTACTATGTCAGTGAAAAATTAACGATTTTTTTTTACATAATTGTAATGAGAATCGACTATTAAATAGCCTCCTTCAACAAGTCCCTCGTCTTACACAACACGGTGTATAACAATGGCTTACAAGTATTTATTTCCTATGTGTTTTTTTTTATATACCAATATACA
The DNA here is from genome assembly GCA_033675125.1 of Athetis lepigone. Lineage (NCBI taxonomy): Eukaryota > Metazoa > Arthropoda > Insecta > Lepidoptera > Noctuidae > Athetis > Athetis lepigone. Next base: position 11,846,265 of record CM066243.1, on the reverse strand, counting down.
GATTCAAAGTAAATACTTGTATAATAATGTGAGTTTATATGTTTGTAAACTCATCCACGATTTACTAAAAAACCTATCGTTGTGTAATGTTTTTCAAGTAGAAAAAAGGAAGACACAACTGCTACTGTCAACTACGGTCTGGAGTTTCGTCGCGTTGACGGCCGGTGATGACAGCTGTCAGCGGCGCAACATTGAAAACTGCAGGAAACTTTATTGACAGCAAAATGTCTCTAGTTTTTAGGCATAAACTTTTGAAACTCTCATAAAAAAAAAACATTGCGTCATACATTTGCTATTTTTGAATCAAGGACTACCTTCATACAACAGATTTTGTTGATTTATTTACCATGGTATCAATAGATGGTTCAGTATATGTCACTACTAGGCGCGCAGTAACTTGAAATGGAAATGTGCGAAAATTAAAAATACTGACCACTTAAATAAAAGTACTAGGAGCATAAAAGCGTAAAGAGATAATGTATTAAAATAAATGCATTCATTTTATGGCTGATGGCACAACGGTTAATAAAAATTTCCACAGTACCATTAATAGTAAATAAAAATTGCCGCGGCATTAATGGTACTATGAAATGGTACTAGACAAACAAACGTTTTTTATGGCTCCCATTATTAGAAGTAGAAGAGTTATTCCAAATTATATGAATAAATTATGTATTTACAGTTTCAAACTGTACAATGAAAAGCTATATACAATGTAAAAACGTAGGAATAAAAAACCGCGAATAATTACAAACAAAAACATTCTCAGGAAATATTTTTGGAAATGCCTCGTGTCACCAAAAAACAAATATTGTTGGCGTCCGTGGATTCACGTGCCAGCCGCCGACTTTCAAAGGAAAAACCGAGTTTTTGCATATTATATAAGTACTAGCTTTTGCCCGCGGCTTCGCTCGCGTTAGAAAGAGACAAAAAGTAGCCTATGTTACTCTCCATCCCTTCAACTATCTCCGCTTAAAAAATCACGTCAATTCGTCGCTCCGTTTTGCCGTGAAAGAAAGACAAACATACAGACAGACACACTTTCCCATTTATAATATTAGTATGGATTGATTTTATTATATAATGATGTTATTATATGTATTGATGTATTGATTAAATAATGGTGCTTTTAATATTTTTTTTGTTTTTGTAAAAAAAAGTCCAGGATGGCCATCCTGGACTTTTTTTTAAAACTAAAAGCCCATTTCATAACATTTCCTTTCAACGATCTTTTCTTCAAAAGTTAGGTGACAGCGACAATGACAGTATTGCCAGATTACTAAACAACTATTAGGCCACTCATATACACGTGAATCTAGATTGTGATAATGTGGGGGGGGGGGAAATCGATACAAATCTTTTATGAATAAAGGTGATATGGTTTAAATAAATTTTGTTTACATTAATAGGTAAGTGATACGAAGTTCACCGGGTCATCTAGTATGTATATAATAGTAAACTCACTGCCTGATATCAACGTGTTTGTTAATATATAACAATAACTAACTAAATACATTAAGCTTGGAGGGTTTATTCTTTGTGAAGAATATACAAAATAGCCCTAAAGGGTTAAAATAGTAGGTAGAAGTTCGACATCCACGCGGGCGAAGCCGCGGGCGAAGGCTAGTAAACATTTTAAATCTAGATATTTTTTTTATCTTAATATTATTTTTGTACGTTGGAAATAAGAAAAGCTGTTACAGTATTATTTTTTACAGCATATTACACGCCTTTTTGTTATTTCAAACCGTATTAAATGGCTTTTATTTGCATGATTTGGATTTATGAAAATGATTCCATTCGTATTTTGAAAACAATTAAACATTACTTATTTGTGTCAGGTTTGACGGGTTGTAACCGCTATGGTTGTAACTGTTTTGACACTTGATTTGCCGGTTACTATGACAACAACATCCAACAGAACATGGACAACTTTTATATGGGAAAATGGAATTGTTGTTTTACTCTATCTTTCTCGCAATTTTAGAGACAAAAAGTAGCCTATGTTACTCTCCATCCCTTCAACTATCTCCATTTAAAAAATCACGTCAATCCGTCGCTCCGTTTTGCCGTGAAAGAAAGACAAACAGACAGACAGACAGACAGACAGACAGACAGACAGACAGACACACTTTCCCATTTATAATATTAGTATGGATGACATTGTGATATTTATGAACATAATTTACTTATAAATGTATGCCATAAATAGTTTAATACATCTATTTCTAGCCTCTTTGCTAAAAGAAAATGAGATTTATTTCTTAAAGAAGTAGCAATGATGTTAGAAAAGGGCTTTTTCGTGTATTTTTCGCATGGAAAGACATTTTTGTGTCCTCTAAAATATGTCATAACATTTGTTTAGGTGTAGAATAACAGATCTTGAGAGTTTGTTTAGTAACAGTAACTAAATCGATTTTATACCGAACATAGACTAGTATCAGATACGGACAAAATTCAGAGATGAAAATGTTCTTCGCATATATGGAAGTTTAAATTGTGTTAGATCAGAACTAAGTCACAAGTTTGGCGCCATTAGCAACGTTTTTCTGTTCCTACTAAGATAGAGAATAGGGATGATGACTGCATCAAAAGAATGACATTCTGTTTAGTCCGTCTGTTAGACAGTCCAAAAATACTGGACACATATTTTTTGCTTAAACAAATTAATAACAAAATACAAAGATAAAGAGCATCAAAGTTCCGGAGAGGGGGCTTGTGACGTCACTTCTGAGTAAAAATTATACAAAGGCGTGACGTTTCACGAAACTTCAACGCACTGTATTGTCGTCATTTTCTGTTTACGAGAAAAAAGAAAAAATACGTGTCCCAAATTTTTTGATTATCTAACTGACGGACTAATTACTTTTTTTTGTCATCTCGCCTATTTTAGACGATTAGCTATTGTTCGCGTGAATCAATTCTCGAGCCAAAAAGTAGCTTCAATGTTTAATCTAAAACGTCTGGTCTGGTGTAATAAAAAATATAACTGTAATTTAAACAGGCTTTTGTATCATAATAATAGTATTATTTCAAACTACTGCACGTTTCAGCAAAGGAAGTAAATGAGATATTAATGAAATGATCTGGACTTTTCTTTTTTAATTAAACATTATCAAACTCTAGTATTATAATATTATGAATCTAACTATATAAAATGGTTAACTGACTGTTGACATAACAATGTATAGCCCAAACCGCTAGTTCTAGAGACTAGGAGGGTATGTTATTTCTGAACACTTGGTATCCACTAATAAAGGATCTTTGGAAATTCAACCTCTTAAGGAAAAAATTGTGGTTGAAAGTTCGACGTCCACTCGGGCAAAGCCACGGTCGAATGGTATCCATACTAATATTATAAATGGGAAAGTGTGTCTGTCTGTCTGTCTGTCTGTCTGTCTGTCTGTCTGTCTGTTTGTCTTTCTTTCACGGCAAAACGGAGCGACGTGATTTTTTAAATGGAGATAGTTGAAGGGATGGAGAGTAACATAGGCTACTTTGTGTCTCTAAAATTGCGAGAAAGATAGAGTAAAACAACAATTCCATTTTCCCATATAAAAGTTGTCCATGTTCTGTTGGATGTCGTTGTCATAGTAACCGGCAAATCAAGTGTCAAAACAGTTACAACCATAGAGGTTACAACCCGTCAAACCTGACACAAATAAGTAATGTTTATTTGTTTTCAAAATACGAATGGAATCATTTTCATAAATCCAAATCATGCAAATAAAAGCCATTTAATACGGTTTGAAATAACAAAAAGGCGTGTAATATGCTGTAAAAAATAATACTGTAACAGCTTTTCTTATTTCCAACGTACAAAAATAATATTAAGATAAAAAAAATATCTAGATTTAAAATATTTACTAGCCTTCGCCCGCGGCTTCGCCCGCGTGGATGTCGAACTTCTACCTACTATTTTAACCCTTTAGGGCTATTTTCATATTCTTCACAAAGAATAAACCCTCCAAGTTTAATGTATTTAGTTAGTTATTGTTATATATTAACAAACACGTTGATATCAGGCAGTGAGTTTACTATTATATACATACTAGATGACCCGGTGAACTTCGTATCACTTACCTATTAATGTAAACAAAATTTATTTAAACCATATCACCTTTATTCATAAAAGATTTGTATCGATTTCCCCCCCCCCCCCCACATTATCACAATCTAGATTCACGTGTATATGAGTGGCCTAATAGTTGTTTAGTAATCTGGCAATACTGTCATTGTCGCTGTCACCTAACTTTTGAAGAAAAGATCGTTGAAAGGAAATGTTATGAAATGGGCTTTTAGTTTTAAAAAAAAGTCCAGGATGGCCATACAAAAACAAAAAAAATATTAAAAGCACCATTATTTAATCAATACATCAATACATATAATAAAATCATCCATACTAATATTATAAATGGGAAAGTGTGTCTGTCTGTCTGTCTGTCTGTCTGTCTGTTTGTCTTTCTTTCACGGCAAAACGGAGCGACGGATTGACGTGATTTTTTAAATGGAGATAGTTGAAGTAATCTGGCAATACTGTCATTGTCGCTGTCACCTAACTTTTGAAGAAAAGATCGTTGAAAGGAAATGTTATGAAATGGGCTTTTAGTTTTAAAAAAAAGTCCAGGATGGCCATACAAAAACAAAAAAAATATTAAAAGCACCATTATTTAATCAATACATATAATAAAATCATCCATACTAATATTATAAATGGGAAAGTGTGTCTGTCTGTCTGTCTGTCTGTTTGTCTTTCTTTCACGGCAAAACGGAGCGACGGATTGACGTGATTTTTTAAATGGAGATAGTTGAAGGGATGGAGAGTAACATAGGCTACTTTTTGTCTCTAAAATTGAGAAAAAGATAGAGTAAAACAACAATTCCATTTTCCCATATATAAAAGTTGTCCATGTTCTGTTGGATGTCGTTGTCATAGTAACCGGCAAATCAAGTGTCAAAACAGTTACAACCATAGCGGTTACAACCCGTCAAACCTGACACAAATAAGTAATGTTTAATTGTTTTCAAAATACGAATGGAATCATTTTCATAAATCCAAATCATGCAAATAAAAGCCATTTAATACGGTTTGAAATAACAAAAAGGCGTGTAATATGCTGTAAAAAATAATACTGTAACAGCTTTTCTTATTTCCAACGTACAAAAATAATATTAAGATAAAAAAAATATCTAGATTTAAAATGTTTACTAGCCTTCGCCCGCGTGGATGTCGAACTTCTACCTACTATTTTAACCCTTTAGGGCTATTTTGTATATTCTTCACAAAGAATAAACCCTCCAAGTTTAATGTATTTAGTTAGTTATTGTTATATATTATCAGGCAGTGAGTTTACTATTATATACATACTAGATGACCCGGTGAACTTCGTATCACTTACCTATTAATGTAAACAAAATTTATTTAAACCATATCACCTTTATTCATAAAAGATTTGTATCGATTTCCCCCCCCCCCCACATTATCACAATCTAGATTCACGTGTATATGAGTGGCCTAATAGTTGTTTAGTAATCTGGCAATACTGTCATTGTCGCTGTCACCTAACTTTTGAAGAAAAGATCGTTGAAAGGAAATGTTATGAAATGGGCTTTTAGTTTTAAAAAAAAGTCCAGGGTGGCCATACAAAAACAAAAAAAAAAATTAAAAGCACCATTATTTAATCAATACATCAATACATATAATAAAATCATTATATAATAAAATCAATCCATACTAATATTATAAATGGGAAAGTGTGTCTGTCTGTCTGTCTGTCTGTCTGTTTGTCTATCTTTCACGGCAAAACTGAGCGATGAATTGACGTGATTTTTTGAGTGGAGATAGTTGAAGGGATGGAGAGTAACATAGGCTACTTTTTGTTTCTTTCTAACGCGAGCGAAGCCGCGGGCAACAGCTAGTTCTGTATAAAAATGCAAACTGAATATGATTGCGGTCAACTAAGCTTTATTACAGACGCAAAGCCCTTTGACTGCTTTGACAATATTTTTGTTAATGCGAGAAAGGGAATATCTCTTTGCGAACATAATGTGAGTAGCATTAATAAATTATACCTTTCTATAAATATCGCATTTCAAAGCTAATGCCTGTTTAAGGCAGGTCAAGAAAGGCTTTAGAGGAGAATAAAAAGTATTTTAATTATAATAAATCACAAGTGACCAAAAAACAGTTGCCATAGTAATAAACCCCAGAAACATAGTCCACAAAACGGAGACAACAAAAATATTTAAAAAAACAGGTTGGTTCCGCCACCGCTGCTATCCATACTAATATTGTAGGTAAATGTGAAAATAAATCGTTCTGTCTATTTGTCTGTCTCGCTTTCACGCCAAAACTAAAGAACTTGTTACAGAGATAGTCCAAAGCCTGAGATAAGACAAAGGATAGTTTTCATCTCAACAAAAATTCCATGGGAACGGGAACTACCTGGATAAAGCCACGCGGGATAGCTAGCATCTGTAAAATGAACTTTAAAAATTGTAGCTATGGTATGTTTAAAATCGATTTTAAAAACGGTTATAGCTTACACGTGCCTTCAATAACATATTGACATGGCAGCCATGAAACTGGAACAAAAGTGTAAAACAACAGCTCACTAAATACAGAATTGGTTAACATTTAAAGCCGTTTTATGCGTAGTATGAACAAAATTATGTATACTGGTACACTATTTAACAAGTACGTAACTCAAATCAACAACATGCGTTGTTATAGGAATAATACAACTTTATTGTTCAACCAGTTGATATATGTTTTTTAACCAAAAGGAAATTTTAAGGCTGTTAAATTTTACTCTTACAGCCAATTATTTTTTTGTTAGCTTTTTCTGTCCCACTCCCCAGTCCTTCCATCGTTCGCGATCCTTCGCTTCTGTGGTCCAATTGGGCATATTTATCGTCCAGTTCGTCCCGCCATTTCCTTCGTGGTCTGCTGCGACCCCGTTTCCCGTCTCAGGCCTTCAGCAAAGCCTACACAGCAACAGCCTAACAGCCTATTATGAATACATAATGTTTATATCATGATTTACATGTTTCGTGACTATTCTGTGGCCAATACGGCATGACTCTTGCGTATGAAGTTATGATTCGAATCCGGACAAGTACCAATGTGACTTTTTCTCTTCGTGTCCAAAATCCACTACCCGTATTTAACAAGCGTGCTGATTCTGTATCTTTCACTATGAGGAGACACATTTGCCTTGGAGTGAGGCAGTAATAGACTAATATAATTTTAGGGGTGTAAAAAGGAAGTTATTGGATCAAAACGTTCTTGAATTCTTACCGTCATTGGGCTACTCTTTAAGGTTGCCTATCTCGATAATTTCGTGTCCTACCTGTTTGGTTATCAACATCCTTTAAGAAAATGCGTAAAGGTTGTAATAAAAGAGTTGTAATAAATATGAAACATTGAGCTCCTAAATCAACGCAACCTAAAAATACGGATGTTTATGCCTCATGTTTTGAGGGTCAAGACAACGTAAAGTCTTTAGAGTAGTTCCTGCTGACATAAATGGCAGAATATTTGACACAAACAGCTGTAATACTGTAAATTTTCACGCCGGCACTATTATAATTGTCTGCTGTAGTGTATTATTACATATTGTAGTGTCTAGTCTTGATAATGATACCGCTATGAACATCAGTCTTCCGAAACAGAACATTGTAATATTCTCTGTGTACAAAGCAGAGACGACGAAAGTGTATTGCCAATTACTTCAAACTAAAGCGCAATGAATTCTGAAAGTTTGCAGCAATAAATTGTCGTGTGATACGATCCTTAGGGATTGCTACACACCTTTAGATTTTATCGCAACCGAGTTGTGAAAATTTCACAATTTCTCAGAAAAATGTCGAGAAGAACACATTTGTTGTGATGAATGATATTAATCACTTGTATACGCCTTCTGTGTAATTCATACTTAATAATACCAGCCTATAACTGTCCCACTGCTGGGCAAAGGTCTCTTCTCATACAGAGAAGGCACGAGCATTGATCACCACGCTTGCTCAAGACGGGTTGGCGATTCATACTTAATCAAGAAATAATTCATTAGTGCATGAAATTATATCAGGATTATTTTTTACATCTACTTCTGCAAGTTGAGCTAAATTTTGGCATGAATAGACACAACGAAGTTAATATGGAAACACTGACAATAGAAATGTGTATGTCAGCCTTTACAAGCGTTCTGAGAACAGAATGCGTTTCGCCAAAACAGAGTTTCACCAGAAATTTTGAGAAATGTTACAGGAGTATTAATATTGCGATACAAAGTCCTCCGCCATTTGCTGTTTAAACAAATTTTCGAAGGTATAGATGTATAATTTTTTATGGCTAAAATACGACGATTTTTCTTGTAGAAGACGGTAAAAAACATACAACATGATATACTGTAGCTAATCTCGAAGTTTTTCGAAGAAAAGGGAAAACATTGGAAAAGCAGCTTGGGACAACGTGTAAGGTCGAAGAGAATTCGTAATTTATTTTTATTGGCTTGAACAGACTTTTATTTAGTACTGTGATGTTCGTTTTTTTTACTGTGTCGCCAATAAAAGACTTATTGTAGATTTTATGTAGTCCCATCAATAAAGAATGTATTTCTATAGGATTTTTTCTTTGCCTTTCCAATACGGTAAAGTTGTTCCTCGCTTCGGTAAACATTATGGAATTTGTTTTATGTGTTTTTATTACGTTTAGTAGGTACTTCTTCATCTTTTACTTAAAATGTTGTCGTCTCAATCAACATTATTCGTCAACTGTTGTTTTTTTAGTTAGAAGCTTTGTAATTTCACTTTGTGGCTTGTAGTTTCACTGACCATAATTATGGTCTACTGGCATCGTTCTTGTATTCTTCCTTACTCCTTAGTGAATGATAAGTTTCTTTTTTGTAGCTCCAACGGTTTAAGCTTTGTGTAGATTAAGCAGATCAAGTAATCCTACTATATATTTATACTAGCTTCTGCCCGCGGCTTCACTTGCGTTAGAAAGAGACAAAAAGTAGCCTATGTTACTCTACATCCCTTCAACTATCTCCACTTAAAAATCACGTCAATCCGTCGCTCCGTTTTGCCGTGAAACAAAGACAAACAGACAGACAGACAGACAGACAGAGACAGACAGACAGACACACTTTCCCATTTATAATATTAGTATGGATATTAATACCGTCGTTAGGTTATAATATTTTATAGGGCAGGTTTTGTTATAGAATAGAATAGAATAGTTTTTTATTTCATTAGTTAGTAAGAAAAAGGTTACATGTCACTTACAAATCAGTATTTTACAAGTGCATTCGGTGTATTTCATTTGGTGCAGTTTGTCCGGGAGGGGATCTTTTGCAACCTACTGTGTAATTCTTTTCACACACGTTGAATTATATAAAGCAAGTGTGAGAAGTTTTGGATTTAAGATCCCATCAGGTCCTAGACCTGTGGTTACTTATAAAGTAAGAGTGACTCTACGAGTCAAAGCCTATGCTGACGGGGGAGGGCCGTTCTTTTGTGGAGCGGTTTGCCTCTCTCCGATTTGTTTATATATACTATGTCACCTATTCTATTTGAGAAAAGGTTTTGTTATATGTATTACATGTCCCGCACTTTTAATATTGCGCCGTTTTACGTAACGATAAAATTCAATCTATATAAATCTTAGATTTAGAGATCTAGATAATATTATATCTTGTACATCGAGATTTTCAATAGAATATTCTAAATGGGGCAGTAATAATATTACATAATATGGGAAATCAGATGAATAACATAAACGTACCATCTTAGATATTAGTGAACCATCATAAATCTCACTATAGCATTTTGGTTTGCTGGTAGAATACTTATTTCTGGGTTAAGCTCGCCATTGTACATAAGTTTTTATTTTAGTTTTGCTGATGTTTGTACTTTTTTTTTATGTGCAATAAAGAATATGAATAGGAGAATTTGATTTATGGGATCACAATACCTATTAGGTTAAACTTAAGTTGTAATCGATTTCTCCAGGGTGTTTAACATGCAAAGAAATATACATAATATAGTTATTTAGGGTTCAAAGCGTATATGTCTAATATGTCTAACATAACTGTCAAAGATGTCCTAGACAGTTACAAACATTTGGCAAGATAAAAAAAAGGAGTCATAAAAGACAAAAAAAAAAGAAGTCATAATAAACATTGTATTGTACTTAAAATTGGTTTATCTTTAAAACTACTTCACGTGTGATGTTACTTTACGTGTGATGTTACTGGGTGAAGCCTTGGTGTCAGTGATCCATACTAATATTATAAATGGGAAAGTGTGTCTGTCTGTCTGTCTGTTTGTCTTTCTTTCACGGCAAAACGGAGCGATGAATTGACGTGATTTTTTGAGTGGAGATAGTTGAAGGGATGGTGAGTAACATAGGCTACTTTTTGTCTCTTTCTAACGCGAGCGAAGCCGCGGGCAAAAGCTAGTATGTTATAATACTAGCGAGCCGCCCCAGCTTCGCACGGGTGTTACAAATCTTTAAAAATCCCAGCTTTTCTCAACTATAATAAGCATGTATTATACATATAAACCTTCCTTAAGAATCACTCTATCTATTTAAAAAAATCCGCATCAAATTCCGTTGCGTATTTTTAAAGATCTAAGCATACAAAGGGATAGACACAGGACAGCGACTTTGTTTTATACTATGTAGTGAAGTAACCAATTTTGGGCTGATGCGGTAACTTTTTTGGGACATATTTAGATTGCTAAAATTCGGATATCATAATGTACCTTCTGAAAGGAAAGTCTGTATCATATGTATCATATGTACCTCTATTATAATACTTGATATTGGTACATAAAAATTAAATGATATAGGTATAAGCCGCTTAAATGTTACGTGGTTACCCGCTTACTAAATACAATGATTAAAATATAATAGGATATAAATGATGATGTAATAAATTTTAGGAAAATTCACAATAATACAGGTTGTGGTTTTATCACGTTAATTTGTAATTTATTGAGTACACAGGTGAAATATTAAATTACGTTGCACTTTTTGCTTTGTTTTTTTTTTGTGAAGTAATAATACTAATCGAAAGAAAACTAATCCATATTAATCCTTCGAACACACGTGATTCGAGACACAATAGAAAGACAAAAGAAGCCCGACAGCCGGCTGTCGCTTGGTCGTTGAAAAGTTAATATTATACTATGCGAAAGTAACTCTGTCTGTCAGTATGTTACACTTTCACGTCTAAAAATTTTTCATAATAATATTATGTCGGTTCAGTAAGCCGATTTGGTACAAAGATAGCCCATAGCCTAAACAGGACATATTTTCAACCTCCATCCGAGTGAAAGCGCGAATAAAAATTGGTTACTATATATAAGGTAATTTATTATACTTCAGGCTTCGTCCTCGGGATTAGCTAATAAGACTTGTAGTACCGCCTAGTGGTTCGCCAGTCTCACACTATAGTTGAGGGTAGAAAATAAAATTAAAAAATACATCTCACGTCAACAAGACAGTTGACCGACCCGCTTGCTTCATTCGCTTTTTAGTGCTCGCCACGATCACACGCTCGCGTCTCAAAAGTGCTAATTGTTTATTCCAAGTGCTTATCCAACATGCCTAAACGGAAACGTGAAGAAGATTACGATCATCTGCTGCGGTAGTTTAAGAAATTAGAAAAGAAAGTGTTACGAAGATGCCGTAAGTACGCTGAGTTGTTCCAACTCGCTTGATACTCGTTCCCACTCGGAGTCTCCAGGTCAGTCATTGTGTATTTATTGTTTGTTAGTTTTATTGCTGCCGTACAAAGCCCGTTTAATAACGAGCTGGCGGTAAATAAGTCGCCATAATGCATGTCCTTTAGGCAACGATTTTACTTGCCTTATTTACTTTTACATACATATCAAGTGTATCAAAACTTTTTTGTCACGGTTTTATGTTTACTAAGAAGTAACTTGTAGATACTTACTTATGCAATGTGTAACTGAATTAATGCACTTTGAGAAAATAGTTTGTTCAGAATCGTTTACTGAATCCATTTTTGTAATTTTTTAATATAGATAATATTTTATCCCAAAAATAAATAAAACTACGTAAACTGCTGTCACACTTCCGCTGTACAGTCAAAAAAAAAAAAAAACTAAAATGGATGAAATACCTACTACGCTAGGCCCTTATGCAAGTGCGACTGTGTGCATGCGTCAATTTTTAATGTGACTATAATTTTCTCCCACAATCTGTACAACAAAATAATATAAAAAAAACAGTGTTTTTAACATAATAATAAAAAATCAGTGTATGTATTATGATTATAACATAATATTCTAATTTGAGTGTCTGGTGGTGTGCGTTTATTCCGCGACATGTTGTACAAGTTTTTTACAATACATTTAATCAATCTTAAGAAAAGTGTTGACTAAATTACATTACATTTCATACCTGTTGGGTTTAACTACCATTCGTAGAAACTCCTACGATATTTAAAGAAATGTTATCTTTGCAAGTTTACCTATTCAATATCAAAATAGAATAATAGTTATGCGAACAGTATTTTAGGACTGTTCCTTAACTAATTGTCAATAAATTAGTGTGACTCAATCGTGATATTGTACATAAACTTTATAATAAAACATAATGTTTTATAATAAAACATTACTTACACCTGTGATAGTAATAGTTATGAGTACCTAGCCGGGTTTGCGTACTTCTGTGGAGTTGTACTACCCAATAAAAGCTTTGTGGACAGTATTCTAGGACTGTTTCTTAACGAATTGTCAATAATTAGTGTGACTTACTTGTAACATGGTACTTACACAACTAAATATTATTATAACTTGGAGCTGTACTACCCGATAAATTAGTCTTGCGAACAGTACTTTGGTCTGTTTCTTGACTAGTGTAGGTCAGTAATGATTACGTAGATGGGTTTGCGTACTTTTCTTTGGAGCTGTACTACCCGATAAATTAGTCTTGCGAACAGTACTTTGGTCTGTTTCTTGACTAGTGTAGGTCAGTAATGATTACGTAGATGGGTTTGCGTACTTCTCTTTGGAGCTGTACTACCCGATAAATTAGTCTTGCGAACAGTACTTTGGTCTGTTTCTTGACTAGTGTAGGTCAGTAATGATTACCTAGATGGGTTTGCGTACTTCTCTTTGGAGCTGTACTACCCGATAAATTAGTCTGGCGAACAGTATTTTGGTCTGTTTCATGACTAGTATAGGTATCGGTGGTTTTTCAGATCAAGAACGTAATAACAACGTTCCAAACCTACTTGACGGTATTGTTGATTCTGAGCCATGTGCGGAGACGCTCGTCGACCCCGTCCCGGAACCCGACGAAGAGTGCCCCCGCCCCCTGCCGCCGCCGCCGCTAGCGAAGTGGAGCCGGTGACAAATACTGAGGGGCCTGAGTCAGCTGATACGCTAAACAGTACAATACTCGAAATACTGGGCGAAGATCCTACTATTTCGAATATTTTCGGTCCCGAAATTTATAAGGACTATTGCGGAGTAATTGCAAACTAGTTAATGTTTCTGTATTAAATGCCGAAATTAAGGCGGCTATTTCCGACGTTAATGCCAAACGTGACAAAAATGTTGAAATTAGACAGAGACAAGTTTCTACTAATAACTCGCTGATATCAAAAACTGACAATGATCCCGAGTTAATAAGCCTATTGTTTTTTTTTTGCATTAAGGGATACGAAATCCCATTAAAATAACTTCAAAAAAGCTATTCATAATTTATTATGTAATAGAGCTATGTCAAAATGTCAACTTACCGATGGTTAATTTTTATCTAGTATATTTCTAGTGTCTAAACCAAATGGCAAATACAGTATCATCCTAAATTTAAAAAACTTAAATAAATTTATTACAGCTGATCATTTCAAAATTGAAGATCTACGCACAGTATTAAAGTTAATAACAAAAATAGATTTAAAAGATGCTTACTATTTTATAAGTATTCATTAAAATTCAAGAAAATATTTAAGATTTAAAGTTCAACAACTGTACGAATTTAACGTTCTACTATTTGGCTTTTAAGCACTGCCCCACATATATTTACTAAAATAATGAAACCTCCGGTTACTACGTTTGGCAGGCCTAATATCTATTAATTACTTAGATGAGTCATACGACAAATGTTTGTACAATACTGTACAATCTAAGAAATTAATTACAACTCACGGATTTTTAATGAATGAGGATAAAAGTTTAATCATACCTAGTCAAGTATGTACATTTCTAGGTTTCGTTTTAGACTCTGAAAACGTCCAGATCACGTTATCCTCAAAATCGCGTCAAATCAGAAATTAAAAAAATTGTTACGTATAAAAAAAATGCAAGATACGTGAATTTGCACCAATGGTCGGATTACCAGTTTCAGTTTGTCCAGCTGTAGAATACAGCTGGCTATATACTAAACTATTTGAACGCGTAAAACATTTAAACTTGAAACCTGATGATAACTATGATAAATTTATGAATATATCTAGTGTGTTACTACCTGATCTAAGATGGTGGTATGACACAATACATAATATACCGTTTTGTAAAATTAAGCACGATACGCATGATCTGAAAATTTTCTCAGATGCCTCAAATACGGGGTGGGGGGCTGCCTGTGGCAAAGAGGGGGCTAGCGGGTTGTGGAGTAATCAAGAGAAGACACAACATATATAACTACTTGCGGCCTTCCTTGGTTTTAAAGTATTTGCTAAAGATTTAAATACCATCGGTGGCCAAATTATTAGGGACAGTATTCACAAAGCAACATTTTTTTGTTCAAACACCTTTATCAAAAAAATATATTATTTCACATAGGTTTTTCTGCTTTGGTTTTACTCCTGGTATCATTATTATTAATTTTAATATGTGATAGCACCACCAGATCGAGCCATTTTTGAAAAAAGTGGTACAGCTTATAATTCATAGTAATTTTGCTAACTTCTGTTGAAAATTACATTTCTTTCATTAAGGGCAAAAAAAATTTTGGTTTTTATTTTACAAGATGTATCTGTCTAAATTGATCGAACCGCAAGTAATGTTTCTGATGATGTCCTTTTTTTAAAAATTGAATACAAAATATTAAGTTTTTTAACGATGTTGCGTGACATTTTAAAAATTTCGCCTTTTTAAAATAGGCAAAGATTTAAACCCGTCTTCACTAAAGTTCATAAAAATGCAAACATTATTTCTGTATTTTAAACATTCTCAGAGAGATTTAACAGCTATATCAGGTGTCTGAAAGTCTGTAGTAAACAGTATTAAAGTAAAATCTGATCAGAACAAACTGCTGGAAATACAGACTGTAAAAAAATGTGGCAGAAAATGGATCACCACTCTTCGTTTTGACCATAAAAACAGGAATATCTGCCTAAAACATAGCAAAAAGTGTATTGTCTGCCTGATTTCGATTATAAACGAGGCATTAGGCAAGAAAGTAGAAGTATTCGATAGAGCAGTTTGATGGAGGTTGGCCGAGAAGAATTGGATAAATCGTCGACCGATCAAAAAATCGCGCCTCACCGACACCATGAAGTAGAAACGACAGAAGTGGGCTAGGCAACACCGAGGTATGACTGTGGCAGACTGTAATCGGTTAATATTATTACTTTTAATATTGCTATATGTACGAAAAGCACTATTCAGTGATCATTGCATTATTTTTAGGTATGCTTCTCCGATGAATAATTGTTTCAGGTGTGGGTCGACAAAAGCTCATTTGTAGTCGCACACATCCTGGAACTGTCCGAGAACAGCTTAATGCAAATTGCCTTTTGGGGATGGTTAAACAGCCAGGTATCATCAGGGTGTGATTTGTGATCTCTACTAACAACATGGGGTGCCTATATATCGTGGAAATGACCATAAGTCAAGATTTGTACAAGCGAGAACTAAAAACTCAATTATTGCCGCAAGTCGAAAAATGGTTCCCCGGTTGTCCAAGAGTACATATTTATGGCCGATTCTGCATCGTGTCTCAAGGCCAATAGTATAACAGCATTCCTGGCTAAAAAACAATAAATATTTTGCCCTGACCCGATTAATCACCAGATACGAACTCTATTGAGGACATGCAGGAACTTACCAAGAGGGATATTGCTAAGCATGTCATTGCCACCAAACACCAGCTCATTGCAGCTCTTATAAATGAGTGAAATCATAACACAAACCTTCAGCAGCTGTTAAATAATGTATAGAACGTATACCACGCCTTATAGGAGCTGATATGACAGCAAAAGGAGGCATCACAAAATACTAAAATATACACAAAATATTTCCTTACAACTTATTAATGCGATATATTTTTTTATAAATTAACAGTTTTAATTTTGCTTCTACATTTATTGTTTTTATTATCTTAATTAACAAGGTTTTTGAATAAAAAATACCGCTTGGGCCTACACCCAATATTTTTCCTGAAAAAATCAGTTCAACTTGATAATACAGAAATCTAGTAACTGTCCCTAATAATTTGGCCAGCTACTGTAACTGTCAAATTTAACTCCGCATCGACAACACTACAGCCGTCTCTTACATTAATAGGATGGAAGGTATTCCGTTCCCCCACCTCACTGACATCACTCGTCAGGGGTGAATGTCGCAAATTGTCCGTCATAGATCATTACATGAGCTCATTAGACAATAACACGGCAGATGCCGAGGCAAGGCGGATACACCCCGACATTGAATGGGAGTTAGCGGACTGGGCATACCAGGAAATTGTCTCAACGTATGGGGAACCTCAAATAGACTTATTTGCCAGTCGAATAAATACTGAATACTCTGCCTATATCTCCTGGCACGGAGACCCCGATGCAATGGCAAATAATGCATTTTCAATTTCCTAGGCCGATATTTATTTCTATGCTTTCCCACCTTTCTGTGTCGTTTTAAAGACACTGAGAAAGATAATTACAGATAAGGCTAGGGGCGTACTAGTCGTACCACATTGGCCAACAGCTACCCAATTTTTAATAGCCTTTTATTGTCTGATCCAATTGTGTTTAAGGCAAATGCAAATCCAATTTTATGTTCCAGTTCTAGCGATCGCGACATACACACCAAACTTAAACCCCGGTGGCAGAGAACTTATGCGGACGGCGTGGGTAAGAAGAAGCGTACCTCCGTCAGCAGTAAATGTGATGTTGGCGTCTATTTCTGAAAACTCCTATAAACAATATGATGTTTACTTACGGCGCTGGTTTAATTACTGTAATGCGAATAATGGTGATTTGTATAACGCTTCGATTCCACAAATAATTAATTTCCTAAACATTCTCTATGAAGAGGGATATCAATACGGGACGCTTAATTCTTGTAGATCCGCGCTTGCCCTACTCATGAGAAATAATTTAGGAGAAGATGATAGAATCAAAAGGTATTTTAAAGGTATATTTCGGTTACGTCCTCCTTTACCCAAGTATGAAATAACATGGGATACTACAATAATAATAAATTATCTCAGCCAGTTTTATCCCAACGAAACGTTCGAAACGTCCCTTGAAAACCTTTCGAAAAAACTTATCACTCTCAGTGTCCTTTTGACTGCGCACAGAGTACAGACCTTGTCAAAGATTAATATTAAAAACATAGAATTGTCCCCTTCTAAAATAACTATCAAAATTCCTGACTTCTTAAAAACAACACACTAAGGAGCCATTGTTAGTGTTACCGTTTTTTGAGGAACGACCCGAAATAATATGTCCTGTCTTGACTTTACTTACCTATCTCGAAAAATCAAGACCGTTGCGAAAGAATATTGAAACCCTCTTCATAAGCTTTAGAAAGCCTTACAATGCTGTCGGTTCTCAAACCATGAGAAGGTTGATAAAAGACACTCTGCGCAATAGCGGTATCGATGTGAACTCTTCAGCTGGGCGTCAGCCTAGATCGAATAAGAAAAACCGCTGGATGGAGCGGCTCATCAAGCACATTTCGGTTCTATAATAGAACCATAGTTAATGTCAATAACAATGCAAATGATTGTTTTGCCAGAACAATTGTAAACAATAACTCAAATGAAGGTTAAGATAAGCTGATTTATAATTATTTTCTTATATCTGTTTGTAAAATTGAGGAATAAACAAAATATTTCACACTACTATCTCTAAAAGTCTACAAGTCTTATTAGCTAATCCCGAGGACGAAGCCTGAAGTATAATTAATGATTAAACGAACTTACCTAGTGAAGTTCTATCATAATTATGCGAAGGATTCGTCCGAAGGGATTAGCAACCCTCCCTCCCATTTGTTAACCCTTTATTGTGTGTGAAATATCCCAGATGCGGCTACTCTCTAAACTAAATGAAGCAAGCGGGTCGGTCAACTGTCTTGTTGACGTGAGATGTATTTTTTAATTTTATTTTCTACCCTCAACTATAGTGTGAGACTGGCGAACCACTAGGCGGTACTACAAGTCTTATTAGCTAATCCCTTCGGACGAAGCCTTCGTATAATTATGATAGAACTTCACTAGGTAAGTTCGTTTAATCATTAATTATGTGTCCGAACCATAAAAACACATTTCCACCAATGAAAAGAAACGTTTTTTTTATTATTTTACGCTTTTTTTGAAGATTTCAGAAAATACGTCGTAAGCTGAAGTAAGCTGATACTTCTATAAAATAAAAATAAAAATAATGTTAAATCTCTTAAAAATTCTTTTGTTTGAATACATTTTATCTTGTTTGCTGAACGAGATGTATTTAATTAGCTTTTTTGCTATAAAAAGGGTATTTGGTTCTTATGCTAAGTAGGTAAAGGTATATTTTTGATTATTATTTATTCTACTCTAGACTTTGAAGGTGGCACAAAAAAAATTGCTAATGAAACTAAAGCCTGCTTCACATTTCTCAAGTAGTAAAATAAGAGGAAAAACACAATTTTACCTTTACGGCTACAAACAAATACTGTTGAGCGATCTTAATAATCGGCCCCATCGTTCGCTTAATTAAAAAAAAATTGACGTGTAAAAGTTTTATGTTTATAACATATTTACAAAATAAATATGATTTTACTGATTTTACTAATATGACTAGCGCTTTTGCCTGCGGCTTCACCTGAATATAAACTTTCATCCCCAATTACCCCACAATTAAGCGGGTATTTAGTCTGAACGGCCCAAACGGTTAATTAGTTTTAGTTCATAAAACTAGAAAATATTTTTTTAAATTCAATTCAAAGTTTTCAGTTTTATTATCTGTTCTTGAACACACCGAAATAGCAACCACAGACAGTGACAGCTGTCGACTGTTAACAGTGTCAACTAGACGTCACTATTTGTTTTATTTATAACCTCCTAATACGATCTTTATTATAAAAATATACTTGTTCATGGAAGTTATTGTGAAAGATATTTTAGATGGCTAATGCACATAGGTACTTACATCAAAGTGATATTTACTAAAGTACAAACGGGTTTTTATGGTGTAATAGTTGGAATACTCTTCCCACAACTTTTAACTAAGTTTTTCTTAAAATTGTGTCGTAATATTTATAAACTCCTTGGTTCAGTACTTAATGCCTATAAGTAAAGGAAAAACTAAGACGGATTCATTCTGTCAACGTACCAATATGTTGAATTAATTTTGTTAAATAAAGCCTAAGTATTACAATTTCGGGTATATTCTTTACTTCAATTTATTTAACAAAATGGAAAGATATCTTCGACCAGAACGTTTCGATGGAGACCCGTCCTCAAGCCAAGATCTGTCCCCTCAGTGGACACACTGGAAGAGCACTTGAAAATTTTCTGACAGCTATAGCTACGAACGAGAAAACTATTGCAAAAGAAGCTAAACTACAAATACTAACTAATCATCTGTCCTCTACAACTTTTTTGCATATACAGGATTGCACTGACTACGATATTGCTATAAAAAGACTTGATGCATTATTTCTAAAGCCGCCTAACGAAATATATTCCAGGCACAGATTAGCAAAACGAGCCCAACAACCAGGTGAGTCCATCGACCAGTATCTTCAAGCCTTGAAACTGCTCTCAAAAGAATGCAATTTTAAACAAGTGACAGCTGAGCAAAACGAAAGTGATTTTATTAGAGACGCTTTCATATCTGGACTTTCATCGTCCATTATACGTCAAAGACTGTTGGAAAATACTACTCTCACGTTAGACCACGCATTCAAGCAGGCCCGTGCTCTAGAGATAGCGCGAATACATAGTGATAATTACCACCAAAATTCATCCGGTGCTAGTACCTTTGTCAATGCAGTCCCCATTAACAATCAAAGAACACACATCCAAGAATTATGCTATTTCTGTGGAAACAAGAGACACGCCCGGCAAAACTGTCCGGCTGCTGGTACAACCTGCCTCAAATGTGGGAAAAAGGGGCATTTCGCAAAAGTGTGCAAAAGTGCAGTGACTGCGCCACCACAACGGAATGCTTCTACTAGCGCTATAGATGAACCAAACAAACATATAGAAAATGGAGAGTTGCAGAAATTTTTATCATGTATCGTGGCTGCTACAACTGGTCTCGATAAAGCTTTAATACCGATTAAAATAAACGGATTATTTGAAGCCAGAGCATTGATTGATACAGGAAGTACTGCTAGTTTTATTGACAGTCGGCTAGTTTGTCAATATAATATACAAAAGAGCCCATGTTACCAACATGTCAGCATGGCAACTTCAAATCTAAAAACAAAGGTAGATGAAATGTGCTCCGTCAATATCGATCTGCAAGGTCATATTTTTCAAGTGAACTTATTGATAATGGAGAAGTTATGTATGGATGTCATTATTGGCCATGATATTCTTAAGAGACATAATACATTAGAAATGCATTTCGGCGGATCTGGAGCTCCATTAAAATTATGTGCATTATCTCAAGCTAATGTCGATCCAATCTGTTTGTTCCCGAATCTCACACCAGGCTGCAAGCCAATAGCTGTTAAGTCACGAAGATACTCAGATAGTGACATGCAGTTTATTAGTACTGAAATAAGGAAATTACTGGCTGAAGGGATTATAGAACCTAGCTCGTCACCATGGAGAGCACAAGTACTTGTAACTACAAATGAAAATCATAAAAAAAGGATGTGTATAGACTACTCTCAGACAGTAAACAGATACACGCAACTGGACGCTTACCCTTTACCAAGTATTGAACAAATGGTCTATAAGATAGCCAAACATAGTGTCTACAGCAAAATTGACTTAAAAAGTGCGTATCATCAGATTCCAATTCTTGAAACAGAAAAACCCTATACAGCATTCGAAGCAGATGGTAATTTATACCAATTTCGAAGAATACCTTTCGGTGTAACCAACGGAGTAGCGGCTTTTCAAAGAACTGTCAACAACATAATTACAAAAGAGGAACTTAAAGGAGTATACGCATATTTGGATGACATAACAATCTGCGGAACAAGCCAAGCAGACCATGATCAAAAACTGCAGCGATTTCTTGATATTGCCAAACGGTATAACCTTACACTAAATCTTGAAAAGAGTAAATTTTCATTGAAAGAGATAAGTATTCTAGGATATACTATAAACAATGGAGTAATAAAACCCGACCAGGATCGTCTACGTCCACTATTAGAGCTGCCTCTGCCTTCAGATTCGGCATCGCTACGGCGAGCGTTGGGATTATTTGCTCACTATTCTAAATATGTGCCAAGATTCTCTAATAAAATTCAGTCCCTCGTTTCTCAAGGCACTTTCCCTCTCAATTCTGAGGCAGTAAACGCTTTTAACGCTCTAAAGCAAGAGATAGCCAGATCAGCAGTTAACGCGATTGATGACAACATACAATTTGTTGTTGAAACAGATGCTTCAGACTTTGCTATCGCAGGAACCCTCTCACAAGAAGGTAGACCTGTTGCTTTTTTCTCGAGAAGCCTTCACAGTAGCGAGCGGAATCATCCTGCTATAGAGAAGGAGGCCGCGGCTATAGTCGAATGTCTTCGGAAATGGAGACAATTCCTCATCGGACGAGAGTTTAAATTGATTACTGACCAAAAATCGGTCGCATTTATGTTCAATCAGCAGCATTCATCAAGAATTAAAAATGACAAAATACAACGTTGGCGATTAGAACTTTCCGAATACAATTTTGATATCGTTTATCGTCCTGGAAAGGAAAATATAGCAGCTGATGCTTTATCAAGAGCGAATGCGCCAACAGTAGCCTCTGTACAAAATTCAGAAAATTCACTCAAAGAACTCCATAAAACTTTGTGTCATCCTGGAGTAACAAGAATGCTTCATTGGGTTCGAAGCAAAAATTTAGCCTACTCCACCGAAGAGATAAAACGTATTACTGGAAATTGTTCAATATGTGCAGAAGTAAAGCCTCGTTTTCAACAAAACATGGGAAAATTAATAAAAGCGATGGCCCCATTCGAAAGAATATCGATAGATTTTAAAGGTCCACTTCCCACAGATGGCACTAGAAACAACCGATATATCCTTACGATTGTGGACGAATATTCTCGATTCCCATTTGCATATCCCTGCCCAGACCTGACTACAACCACGGTAATTGCTAAGCTGACCGACTTATTTTCAATTTTTGGAATGCCAACTTACGTACACTCTGATCGTGGTACTACTTTTCTTTCAAAAGAGATGAAAGACTTTCTTCACGAGAAGGGCATTGCTACGAGCTACACTACACCATACAACCCTCAGGGTAATGGACAAACGGAGAGATACAACGGAATTATTTGGCGAACAGTACAATTGGCTCTGAAAAACCATGATCTGCCTATAACTAAATGGGAGTCAGTTTTAACTCAGGCTCTACATTCTATAAGATCTCTTCTTTGCACGGCTACAAATAGTACGCCCCATGAGCGGATGTTCTCTCACGCCAGGAGATCCTCCACCGGTCAGTCGATGCCTACATGGCTAAATGCTCCAGGAAAAGCGTTAATGCGAAATCATAATCGAACCAGCAAATATGATCCTCTAGTTGAAGAAGTAGAGACTCTAGAATGTAATCCTCAACATTCTCGCGTACGTTTGAGCAGTGGAAGAGAAGTTGTCGTATCCAATCGACACCTAGCTCCTGCTGGGGAATCTTCGAGTGATGAAGCTGATGACGACGTGTTCAGCGACGCAGTCGATAACGAAGACGGTTTAGCAGATGACCAGCGAGATTCCCAAAATGAGACTCTGCGTCGTTCACAAAGATTACGACGTCCGCCTGCTCATCTAACTGACTATGTGACACAATAAATAGGCCCAGGAGAATGTCGTAATATTTATAAACTCCTTGGTTCAGTACTTAATGCCTATAAGTAAAGGAAAAACTAAGACGGATTCATTCTGTCAACGTACCAATATGTTGAATTAATTTTGTTAAATAAAGCCTAAGTATTACAATTTCGGGTATATTCTTTACTTCAAATTGAATCAGTTAACACTAGAATTCACAATTATTCCGATTTTTTCACACTTGTGTTCTTGCATTCCGAAACGCACACCAACGGTAAGTCGAACAGTAACTAATTTTTGAGATAAAAACAATAATAATGATGTAAAGTGTCACAGCGCATTTGTTTACTTACATGACGTAAGGACGTCATATCCCCAAAGCAAAACCACGCCCGCGGCGTTTTCCGTTTTTGGAAATTTCCGCGCGAAATTTGAATATACAATTTTTAAAAGCGTTTTTAGGGTAATTAGTGTTTAAAAAAAAAATTGGTTTTTTTTTGTGGTTTCTTAGTACTGTAGGAGTTATTTGAAATACTTTAAAAAAGAGTGTAATACCCTATTCTTTCAACGCGTCTTAGAAGCGTTTAAGACATCAGCCGTTAGAATCTGTGTAAAATTACACTGAATTTTGTGTAACATTCAAACACATTGCCCTTGTATTTCAATAATAATATTCTTTAGGATAAACAGGTGTTTTATGATAAATGTAAGTAGGTACTATAACTGCGCTATAAATAAAACTTATTTTAATAGTCTTTAAAATAATTATAAGCATACATCATTGACCAAAATAGGCGAGACGACAAAAACAAACTATTTAGTTCGTTAGATTATCAAAAAAATTAGGACACGTTTTTTTTTCTTGTAAACTAAAAATGACGACGATACGATACACGATATGGGTTGAAGTTTCTCGTCGATCGACGTCACGCCCAGGTACATTTTTACTGAAAAGTGACGTCAAAATCTCCCACTTCTGAATTTTGATGCTCTTTCTCTGTATTTTTGCTTATTTTTGTATTTTTTATTAATTCATAAAATATGTGTCTGCAGTTTTCGGGCGGTCTTAAGACGGACGAACGCATTTTTAGGGGTTCCGTACCTCGAAAGGTAAAAACGGAACCCTTATAGGATCACTTCGTTGTCCGTCCGTCTGTCAAGACCCGTTTTCTCAAAAACGCGTTGAGATATCAAGCTGAAATTAATATCACATACTCAGGTCTGCTTTCTCTCAAGGCAGTGGAAAAATCAAATTTCTAAATCAAAGCAATAAAAAGATACGGCTGTTTATATTGCATGTTTATACATTTGCAAGGGAATCAAAACCTATAGGGTACTTTCCATTGACCTAGAATCATGAAATTTGCCAAGAAGCAATGTCATGTAGCACAAGTGAAGGAAAAACTCCGAAAACCGAAAATATGTAGGTATTTCACAAAAAAAAGCAATTTACGGAACCCTTGTTGCGCGATTCCGACTCGCACTTGACCGGTTTTTTTCTCAATGTGTTTGTCATCCCTATCAGACATTTCATTATTACCCTCAGTTTTTCGTAAAAGTTAAGTAAAGGTTTTCATGTAAAGGTACTCTTTTTGACGTCATCAACGCACAGCCGAAATAACTAAAGCTAGTTTGTACAGCAATTTAATTTATATTGAGGTCATGAGAAGCGAATTTCAAAATTCAATCTCATTTGCATATATTAAAAACAAACACATTAAACAATAGCTCTGTCTATAATAATGTAACCAAAACGAGAAGTAATCACGCATGAATTTAAACTCCTAATCGAATACAGCCTAACATTTATGAAAACATAATTTATGGTAGATGAATCATAATTGAAATAAAATGATCAGTTATAATGTCAGCAGTTTACAAACGAAATATTTGTAGAATAGTCGTTGTTTAACTCAATTATTTACATTACTCTAACATGGCATGACAAAATAATAGCTACATTATGTTAATGTAAATATGCGATTCCACCAGTGTTGTAAATGTGCGGCACTGTTATGCACAGTGTTCGGCACAAATGTTTCTTTTGGTGAAGTCAATTTAGTACTTATTATGCCTGCTGAAGTTTTGTAGAAAATGTTGTGAACAATTGTGCTGCACACTATTTTAGATGGAATCATACCATTAAAACCATACAATTTTTGTATCAAACTCCACCGCAATAAATTAGTATGTAGATAGTAAGTTTCACATACGTGTCGCTTTAATCTTGTTGCGCCGCAATAATTATGTGTCAGAACTAAGTTTTAATTGCTTGGCAAAGCAAAGAGTGGGCAAAGTTAAGCTTCTCTTACTTACTTGACATTTAAGTCAAAACTTTTGTACACTTTATCTCTTTAATTTATTGTGTTAAACAAAAAAGCTTCGAGAACTTCGCGAAAGCCATTAATGATCACTGACCTGTGGCACACTTAGGACGAGACTCAACACCCACGCTATAATTACAAGCCTTCCACTTCTTGTTGCCGTCGCCATACTTCGCATCGGATACTTCACAGCGAGCCATCTGTCCACTCCAATAAGCACGAGTATAAAAGTACTGAGGTACAAAGCGAACATCTGTAGGAACTTGAACAATTTGCATGCTATATTCCCAGCGTACCACTGCACCGTAAATGACCATGCCGCTTCGCCAGCGATGCAAAAAACAGTCACCAACAAGTCAGCTATACTTAGCTGAAATATCAAGCTGTATATCGCTGTCCAGGATGGTCTCGCTCTTCCGCGACCCCGTTTACCTCTCTGTATACTTATGATCGTTGCCAGATTACCGAAGAATGATAACACAGCCATAGCGGAAAGTACGCTTGCTCTGATAAGAGTGCTTTTAGTCAAGATTGGGGCGTGGTCTAAACACTTGATTTGAGTGCCGTTGTATACAAAAAATTTGTTGGTAAACTCATCGTCGTTTGTTCCGTTAAAGAAGAATGATTCCAGGCATTTTTCTGTGGGCCATTTGGCGTAGCTGGTATAATCAATTTCAGCTGACTTGAATTCACTGTGAAGAGCTAATTCGCTCGCGTATAACGCGTCATCGTCATATAATGTGGTATTGTTGCCTGCGCTGTCCATGTTTCGTCATGCGTCTTCAACTTGTTTGGTAACCTGAAACAAAGAAATTGTATGTTATTATTTGACATCACTTTTGTTCACGGTGTTACAGCTTCAAGGTCACAAAAATAAAACTAAAAAGATTTGTTTGATATAGATTTATTATTTAAACAAACTATTTATCTCCTTAACACTGCCTAAAATAGCGTCCATTTCCGTATGATTGTGGTAAATGATAAATGGACGTCTCCTTGGATTTATTGCAAAGCTGCTGAAGTGGCCATTTAATGCCTCAGTTAACGGCAGACTCAATGAGAGCGTACTTGCCTCGAGGCAGCTTAAATTGGGTCTCATCTTATAGATTAGATCTATTGTAATAGTCGGTTCTACGGAAATCCCGTTGAAGTGAATATTACTTTGAAAGATGGACTTAAGAACTTATAGCTCTCTTCGTCCTCGAATTGCTTTAAAATCGCCACTATTAATTTTATAAAGATAACAAACAGCTGTCTTTCTCTGTTTCCATTTAGGATTTACTATCGTGGACTTGAATATAGCCTACGCAATAAATATTTGTGTACTATGTCATCATACTTTTTCGTGATAAATTAATTGGTATTATTGTTGCAAGTGTGAGATTATAAAGTTATGATACCGTTCTAAAGGTGATTAGTTTGTTTCTAATCATAACATTTTTTATGACTTAAAACGAATTTTAAAATGCCAGGGTCTGACAATAGCTAATGATTTTTTTTCATACTTATCCGAAGTATGTGGGAACGACCTCTGTTCAGGTCTGAATACTTGACCCTAATTAGATGTCACCCCGCCTATTAAATCCAAAATATTATGTGTTTCTACAATTATATTTTTTTAAATTATATTGGAAATTAATCGCGATTTCGTGAGTCTGTCGGTCTGCGCATTGTTCCCCTTAATTAATCACCAATAATTTTGGAATCAATACCATTGTTACATATAAACAGTAAACTGATAATTAAGTAGATTTCAAAAAAATCTGTACGGACGGAACTCAATATGCCAACTCGCATTTATACATGCATTTGTGGCTGGTATTTTTTCAAACAGGTTAAAAAAATAACCAACAAATAAACTCCACTTTTTTATTAATCAACATAGTCCAACTTGACAATATTAATATCATACATATTCATAAGTTGAATGTTTTGGAATAATTCGTGTAACGTATCGTGTTTTTTTAACGCATTGTTAGTACCATTTCATTTTGGTGAAATACTGCTTGCATTTTTGATTGATTTTCATGAGTTTTTCTATTATTCTGTTATAAATGTAAATATTAGGCTTACACACGTTTGGCTCCATAATGTTAAATAATCTATACCCTATCGGTTTAGGTAGTTCACTAAATGTAAATGCAAATCCACATATATATTGTTTTGTCTGAAAATTTGGTAGAAAACCGTGGTAATTAATGCTCGTGACTTTTGTATATAAAAAACCCTTTAGCCTGCAACAGGCTGAAATTATTATTTTGTGCTACTAGGATCTTTTACAATAGGCGAGATGACAAAAAAAAAGTAATTAGTTAGATAATCAAAAAATTTGGGACACGTATTTTTTTCTTTTTTCTCGTAAACAGAAAATGACGACAATACAGTGCGTTGAAGTTTCGTGAAACGTCACGCCTTTGTATAATTTTTACTCAGAAGTGACGTCACAAGCCCCCTCTCCGGAACTTTGATGCTCTTTATCTTTGTATTTTGTTATTAATTTGATCAAGCAAAAAATATGTGTCCAGTATTTTTGGACTGTCTAACAGACGGACTAAACAGAATGTCATTCTTTTGATGTAGTCAACATCCCTATTTGTAGAATTGTCAATTTATAGAATTTAGTATCGCTTCTCGGCCTTTTAGCTAAGATCAAAGTGTAAAAGAATTTAGTAAATCGAAACATCATTGAATTTTTTTTCTGCTTGCGAAAAGGTTTTCCCAAATATCTTTAGGAAGACGTAGAGATATGTTCAGCATATCGTTAATTGTTGATTACACGCATACACATAACCAGCGAGACAGATAACTAAAATAATTATTTTTTAATTTATTTACGAATACAATTGTGCCGGTAATTGTTAGCCGCACCAAAACAAATACCTTGACACGGTCTTGGTCAATCTCTATTCCCTATATACGTCGCTCAGTTACTGTTTACTGTCCAAGCTTGTGGCTCTGACAAAGTGACTCAAGCGCTAAGTTCAAACGGAATATACGAAACATCTATATGGCCTCTGCCTCAAAACTTGCGCGCAGCGGCTGCAGCGACGCGAGAGCGCGAGCGTTCAGATTGTATGCGTATAATCAAAGCGGCCTTTAAAGAGCCCTTTATTCCTAAAATCCACCACAAGGGCAAAATGGGAGTCAGCACGTGAAGGGGGCCCCTTCACGTGCTGACTCTCAGGCTAATGCCTGCCGGGGTTGCGAAATAGTTCTAATAGTTACCGTGGCTCCAGAACATAAAGGGCAATCGAAGGAACATGGGCGGGTTTTAGTCAGTAATAGTCTGACACGCCCTCTCCCCGCCCAGTGCGGGAGAAGTCATTTGATGATTTGACATCCAGAAAAATAGGGATTTCAAAAAATCTACATCTCCCTAAAAATCCATCTTAAGCGGGGCAGGAGTGGGCAAAGCTGACAAAGATTGCTCTTCAGTCGAGCAGTGACAGCCCGCGGATAGCACATATTTTGATATCCTAAACGCGCGCCACGCGGTCTACCCGTTCTGTTCCGAGAACAGATCTGAGTTGCCTCGCCATTCGCGCGTGGTTGTCCGCGTAATTTAAGGCAGAGGCCTAAAGATGCCTGCATTGAGAATCAGCTGGCTGCTGCGTACAACACAAACTATCATTTGCATTTTCCGGCCACCGCGCGGCGCCTAGTATCGTAAAAACTGAAATATTTACATTTGACCTCGATTTTTTGCGTAACTCTACGAGTTTGTGTTTGTGATATTTCGTTAGTATCGATATAAGTGCATATTTATGATCTGCACGTTCAGCTCCGTGTTAAAACTGTAAAAAATACACGTATCCACACTTATATTATAAATGCGAAAGTAACTCTGTCTGTCTGTCTCTTCTTCACGCCTACACAACTGAACCGATTTGGATGAAATTTGGTACATGTATAGTCCGGGACCCGAGAAAGGACATAGAATAGTTTTCATCCCGGAATTCCCCCGGGAACGGGAAATATAATTCCACGCGGACGAAGTCGCGGGCAAAAGCTAGTTTCAAATAATGATAAGATACAATTTTTTGTCGTGTTATTTTACTCAACATTTCGTTCAAGATTTTGATAAAAAGGATAGTCTGTCGTTTGCAAATGCGTCTTTAGGTTTTACAAAGACTAGTTCAGGGCCAGCTCGACCCTTTCAAGACCATTTCCGATAGAGAGCAGGTCAAATACAGAATATTTGATTCACTTTGAATGTTTGTTTATGCTATTTGTGAAGACAACAATCGAACTTTGAAATGAACTAGCTGTGCCCTGCGGCTTCACCCGCGTTATGTTTTTGGTTACTGATCCGCTCCCGTGGCTTATAGCGTAATGTTATTATTATGTGTTATTCTGATGAATATTCTAAATATATAGAAGCCAACCTTGTTACTGCCCGCACGTACCATCATTATTATAAAACTGTTATATCTCCAAAGATATTTATTGAAATTAAATGAAGTAAAGGGCAGCTTTTTTTTCAAAATAAAAATCTTGTATCAAATAACGTACTTATATTGATAAGGATTAATATCATATTTATGAAAACACTTTGGCGAATAATGCTTTATTTCATCACATTTTTTGTGACATAAAAAAAGGTAATAGTGATAAAACTATACATATTAGACATATTATTATGCTGTCGCAGACTTTTTTTTTAACTTTTTAAGAGGAATAATTCTTTACTAAGTACATCATTTTTGTATAACTTCAACCATTTACGCAGCGCTTGAGTGCGCTATTATCCTCCAATATTAATTTGGAATATATATTCAAAGTACAAATTGACCTCTCTACAGTTTTATTATAATAGAAATTAATGAATATATTTCTTTATAAGTTAGATTTAGGTTCAATAGATGTGCCGAAGCCAAAAAGTTTAATATGTCGTCCAATTAACAGTCTAGCCTTTTTACTTAACAATGTCGTTAGCCATTTTGATGTAACGCTTTTCAACTATAGCATCCAGAACAACAACAACAACACTAAGTAGAGGTAAGGTCCATGGAGCCCCGCTTTGCGGAGCTCCTAATCTATACCTCAGACGATCTCAATTTAGTCTTTTAGCTTAATGCCAAATTGTCACAGAATTAATGAGGTAGTAGTAGTTTTATTAATAGCTTTTGATTCAAGTCATTTGTCGCATTGAATGGCTAATTAAGCAAAACGGCGGCGATATTTCCTGATAAGTAGGCATGAGATGTGATATTTCAAAATAATCTATCATAATCATTATTGGATATTTTAAAATTGGTTGTAAATTTGTAATACAAAAACAACATCGATCAAATAAAATTCGCGGATCTGTGTTTGCGCTGAAAGTTAAATTATTCATGAGATATAAAACAACACCGATTTTACAGTCATTCAACATAGAAAAACATTTTCTTTCTACATTCTTTGGTACTGATCCTGTACTGATAGATAAACGGATTACAGACAGACGCAATTTCGGAGTCGCATGTTTACTTGTGAAACCTTTTAGAGGGTCCAATTTGATTTAGGTATTGAACCTTATCGTTGTGTATGTAGATTTCTCTTTGGGAGGCTACTTCTTTTTTCATAATGTCTTTATGTGTCATCGACTTCTATACTTGTGTAATCAAATTAGGCAAGAGTGGGGTCTAAACATAATTATATATTTTTTCACTTCCTGTCGCAACCTTTAATAATAAATTATAATCAATTTTGTATTGTGAGACAATCTATTAAGGAAATAAATATGATTAAATATACTAAGTCGTGCTAAAGAAACTTATAATGGTATAGATATTTTACTTGAAACAAGTTAGCATAAAAAAAATCCTTATATAGAAAAGTATTTTTTAAACATTTGCCAAAAAAACTCTCATCATCAATACAATTTTTCATCTACCAATCTGTTTAGTAAAATTGTTAACATCGTTTATAACTATATATTATAATGTATTTCTATAGACGATCAATTCAAATCAGAAACCAAACATTCACAATAATTAAACTTGATACCCTTTGCCTAACAATTTCCTGGAACTGTGCGTTTGAACTCAGAGAAATTTCAAGGTGCATTGCTGAGTAAAGGTAAATCAATTAGTATTAGAACCCAGATCGCATGTAGTTTAACGTCAACTAAGACAGACTGAATTATGTGGTCAGATTAAATATTCTAAACTGGTACACAATATATTATGTAGTGCGTAGCTTTTGCCAGCATGAACTTCGAAATATCCATTCCCTATTTTACCAGTTATGGGTTACAATTTCAGAACAAACACTCCCTCTAAGTTTAATGTCCCTAGAACCAGTAGTTTGGGCTGTTCGTTGATATATCAATAGTCAGTCAATCAGTCAGTCAGTTTACCATTTTATGTATAAAGACATAATAGAGCTGTTTTTATGTAGGTTTAAATAATAATACCAGCCTATTGCTGCCACACTGTAGACCACAGATCTTTTCACATAAAGAGAAGGCACGAGCATGGATCAACATGCTTGCAGGGCTGAAGAAAGGGCTAGCTTACCATCTATCCGTCTTTTAACGACGACAGACCAAATAAAAAATCATTGTCAATCTAAAACATTTGTTTAATTACCATTATTATCATCATACGTAATCACAACCCTAGCACATTTGCTGGATGACACGCACACACGTTAGTCGCGCAGCGGGCAAAAGAATCTCAACTCTCTTCGTGCCTTACATTTCTCCTCGCTGCAAACAGCTGGTATTATTATTATGATTTTGTAGGCTATTATAGCGTAGGTATTTTCGTTTTTGTATTGGAGTGAAGTATCTGTTACGTAGTAACTATTTATTAATCTGTGGTTTTAGTCAGTAGAAGTCTAACACTCCCTTCCGCTCCACCCAGAACAGGAGAAGTTATTTGATGATTTCCCATCCCAAAAAGTAAAATTTGGGCACAGATTACCGATTTCAAACTTAATAATGTCCAAGATAAACATTCGTTCTTACAATCTTTTATTTACATAAGAGGTGAACGCGTTATTCATAATGGCGTACACGATATTTTTTGTAGCTTTATTCCTCGTTTCCCTTCTGTGGACACGCACCACAGGAAGGGAACGAGGCAGCCGAGAGGGCGAGCCAAAAATCCACCAATTGAATTTGCATAAAACCCCAACTCACGTGATTTTATTGGCAGCCTTAATCTTCCTACACTTAGGTTCGCGTTGAGTGTCTATTTTCTTTAGCAAATTATTATTGAGCCACGTAGTGTGACTTAGTGAATGTTCAATAGCTTTACATCTGTGTGATTTTAGTAATTTTATCTTGATTTGTATAAATCAGAACTCTTGGTTTTGGCCTGTGAGAACATTGCAGCTGCTTGTATAACTTGGTTAAACTCACTTATTTCTTGAATCTTACGGAATGACGGCCTACAGGTACAGAGCAGTAAACAAAGTAATTTATAAGCTGCTCAAAAATAATCAGCAAAAAAAAAGTCTTGTACCTAAGTAATTTTTAAAGAGTTTTCGAATGCCGAAGACCATTCATTATTATTAAATAAATAAATAAAAATAAAATAAATAACTAAATAAATTACCGCTAACTTGGATACTTAGAACCCACATAAATTTTACTTTCCCAAACCCTTCAGACGTAGTAACAATATTGTACCTAAACTAATTAAATTATCTGTGTTCTGTTCCTTCAGGCATTTTAACCCTAACAATTATTTGAACCCCAATTTGTTCAGAAGAGTTTGCAAGAAATACTTGAACTGATAAAAGCAATCAATAAGCTATTTTCATCGCAAAATTTACAAAGATATTAAACGAATTATATGTATGTACAGATTCAGTATTTCTTGCAATTTTTTTATTACCTTCAAATAATGGATTATTGTCTTTTTATCACATTGGCTCGTTGATTGAGTCTGAGCCTTCAATTTCAGCCGATATCTCATGTCGAGAGATTTTATTGGCTTTTGTTTTTAGGTTAAACCAATCACAGCGTAGTATGGAGAGGGTAAGTCATTCTACAATTTAAACGTTGGAATAAGTTTTCTAAAAAATTTTGCTAGAGTTGTTTCTTAACGATCATTTCATAATATAATATTAAGCTAATTAAAAAACGGTGGGTTCTCAAATGGGAAAGAAATCAAAGCAAAATGTATGTTACATAATATTATCAAAATATCATAAAACAAGTTTTGGTACACGCGCTTACTCGACAGACTATGTTTACTCAAGTTGTTGACTACATAATTATGACTCACATGTCATCTACTGTTTGCAGAAACAGTATTTATATATGACTTTTATTAGCTACTAGCTTTTGCCCGCGACTTCGTCCGCGTGGAGTAATAATTCCCGTTTCCGGGGGATTTCCGGGATGAAAACTATCCTATGTCCTTTCTCGGGTCCCAGACTATATCTGTACCAAATTTCATTCAAATCAGTTCAGTGGTTTAGGCGTGAAGAAGAGACAGACAGACAGACAGACAGACAGACAGACAGAAAGACAGACAGACAGACAGACAGAGTTACTTTCGCATTTATAATATTAGTAAGGATTACTATTCCGACGTATTATGTTTATTGGCTTTCGATTCATGTCGCTATTTGTCAATCCTCTGTTTATTGCTGTAGCGCTTCAATCTTGATACTTTTGTGATTTTCCTTGTACGTGTAGATTTGCTTAAAATTGTTTTGATTTCTATCGTATCTTTGCGTGATTTTGAAACCGAACAAGTACCAAACGTATCTTTTTCAATTTATATGATTTTATTTTAAGACTAGCTTTTGCCTGCAGCTTCGCTCGCGTTGGAAAGAGACAAAAAGTAGCCTATGTTACTCTCCATCACTTCAACTATCTCCACTTAAAAATCACGCAATTCGTCGCTCCGTTTTGCTGTGAAAGAAAGACAAACATACAGACAGACGGACAGACACACTTTCCCATTTATAATATTAGGTAGTAAGGATATCTAGAATGTCTTAAATACAGAAAGGCTAAATCAGTAGCTGGATCGGGTTTACCAACCTGCTTTGATCCTCAAACCCCCTGTTTGAGGATCAAGGCTAGGGAGTTGGTAATCGAAATGTTTATCGGAGGTCTTTTACTGCTAAGTTATTTCTCAAACGACTTCAGTAAACTCCAGCCGAGCAAAGCCTTAGTAAAGCTAGGCTCAACTTGTGCCAAGGTGTAAAATAACTTTAGAACAGAACAAAAGATCAAACATGACATTATAATGACCATTTTTTGAAATTCACTTACAAGATACGAAATGCTCCTAGATATGAAAATAATGCAACGCTTAAAGATAAAAAAAAATCAGGAAATCTAATTCGGTATAATTTCCGCGACCGCAATTGCACAAAGGATATTGAGACCTGCGACGTAAATGCCACCACCGGTTTGAGGAAATCAACTTTAAGATACCGACATTATATGGAAATTCGAATAAACAACAAGATAGAACAAAAATAACAAAAAGGTAACACAAAAACATGGGATGTTTTATCAAAAT
Organism: Athetis lepigone; assembly: GCA_033675125.1. Taxonomy (NCBI): domain Eukaryota; kingdom Metazoa; phylum Arthropoda; class Insecta; order Lepidoptera; family Noctuidae; genus Athetis; species Athetis lepigone. The sequence continues at coordinate 11,811,268 of CM066243.1, read as the reverse complement.
ATTTATTACATGAAACCAAAATTCAACGACTAGTACATAGATAAAGTTGCATTTGATAGAACTCATGGGACATTGATACGCTATGTGGTAAACAATAACTGGTTATTACAGTGATCAATACATTAGGTAATGACACCTAATTATACTTATAATAACTATTGTTGCAAATAAAGAGTAACATGTTTCTGCTTTTGGACGTAACTTAATTAATTCGAGGATTTACACAGTTATTTTTTTGTATAGCAAAAAATAAGGCATAGACAGGCATAGGCATAGACATTGAATGCAGTGTTACCATCTTAATCCTTCGAACACACGTGATTTGAGACATAATAGCAAACCGACAGCCGGCTGACGGTTAGTCGTAAAAAAGTTAAATAATTTACAATTCTAACTAATGCAAACAATAACAAACACTTTTTCCATTCAGAAGATCTGATTGTTTAGCTTCTTGCTGAGTTTTTTGCGTAAAGATAAATAAATGCCGCACATATCAATCCAATAGCCAAGTTAACGCAAACACAATCCCACACGCGTTCAGTACGTACTTTTAAATATTTAATTTAGTAAACAAAGTTTGTTTGGGCACGTTGTTTATTATGAGTACGAACACTATGTATTGGTCCCTAATTACCAGTCACCTTAAACGGATATATTAAAGGTTTGACCCTCTGGGTCAGAGAGGCAATAAACTTTCTCTAAGATAAATAAATACCCAAAGTTTCCCAGAATCTGATCCTTTTTGAGAAGCCTTTATTAGTTTAGAATATACATATAAAAGAGGTTTGTATGGACAGAAGTTCTGAGAGACCATGATAATTAAATAGTTGTACGTCATTCAATTATCGTGGCCCGTCCCTTACCAAATAAATATCGTTTTACAATTTATTTTAACAGTTAATTATTTCCTCGTAACCCTTTTAACATTACAAACTAAAAGGGAGAAACACTGCTCAATTGATCACAGGACCTAAAAATACAAAAATAAACTAATATGTATTTATTAATCCATAGAACGCAATTTTCAAACTCTGGTTCTAGTCAGCCAAAAAAATAGCTTTACCATTTTTAAACCGTTTGCATTAAACTTTAGTCCACGTGCGCATTTGACTGGCGAGATTAACCCTTACTGAACTCTCGGCGGTGTGTATCCATGAACTATTTTCGTATCACTCGTGTCGCCACAATAGAAAATAATGGTTCAAATGGAAATAGAACATCTATCATTGCTCTTCGATTTATCTTTCAATTCAAATTTATACTTTTGGTCACGTACATAGACTATAATTCAAAACCTTTCCAGCTTTTTTCTTATCTTATATAAGGATTGGCTACCAAAGATCTGCGAATGGCAATCGAGGCCAACGGCTTTACGTGTTTTCCGAGATATGGGATGTGTCTAAAGTCCTAGGTAAATTTAATCAATACACAATTTGTATTGGATAGGTCATGTGGTCCTTGATCGGTTTTGATCCCGAAACGCTGCCACCGCAATCCACGGGAGCCTTAACCACCAGGCCATTACGGCACCTTTACACTTTAATTAAACTACTTAATATCATTATTTCTATTTGCGAAGACGTAGGCTGTAAACAGAGGCACACGTTCACATAAAACATCCACACATTTTGTAATTATTGTCTGAATTCCATGTAAAAGCCCCCCGCCTTTGGGAATGATATTTATGTGATCATGGTACCGAATTCCGTCGCGGTCCAGACTTGCGGTCGCGGCAGGACCGCGATACCGGATTGGATTTTTTTTATTGATTGATAGCTACTTTGTTTCTAAGGGCAAAGTGTATATAACTTGTAAGAATCTCTTGCCAATAAAATATTATGACAAAAAGAAAGTCAACCATACCAATTTTAGGCAAGAATTGGTTTTGTTATTGCCAGAAAATAATAATTTCCATCAATAAATATGGAAATAAAAGAATAGTGTTGTTAGGAAACAGGGTGGAATTATCGACAATGTATCAAATGTCGCCCATTTGTATCAAATAGGATGATAGAGTATTTTGTTTTTGTTACCAAATTATTTTAACATTATGAAGGTACATTTGTAGCACTACATACATAAGTTGTTAACTACGAACTCGGTGATGTAATTCACAAAAGTAACTCATAAAACTCTTGCTCTCATAACACAAGTTTAATAGCTTGGAATCCAGACCAATTTTTTAGTAAAAAAATTACAATTAAAGTGAGATACATAATTATTATATGTCACTTACTCTAGGTAAAAGCTACTTGCAGGCCAAAAAAACGTAAATAGTGAAGTAGTAGATTTGAAAACCAATTAAACAAGTACCTATTAAATTAAAATTCCTTAGCGTAATAATGACATGGCAAAATTTAAATTAAAGGCTTGCTTAAATTAAACTGTTTATTTAGCAAAAGCGAGCTTTGCATTTCACCTAGACCTTGCTGAGTCAATACTATAAAATTAAAATAAATCTATTGACAGACTGCTGATATATTAACGCGCAGCCCAAATTGCTGGTTCTAGATACTTGAAACTTACAGGGTGTGTTCTTTGTAAGGAGTCGGTTACTACATAGAAAATATTTTTGGAAATAACCCTAAAGGGGTGAAATAGGTGATGAAAGTTTCAATATTCTTCCGAAAGAATCCGCGGGCGAAAGCTAGTACACAATATATTGATAACTTAAAGATTTTTAAAAGAAAACTATGTGATTGGCTTTTCTGTCTTGATTACATTTCTACTGAAAAACTTCTAAAACCCATGTCGTGACATTTACACAGTTACACACGCTCACACACACACCCTCATACACACACAAATACTCATCTTCACATCAGTTTCATCTCCTCATTCTTATTTATAATTGTTTGGTCCTCAATCTATTCTTACTTTAATTTTACTTTTCTGTGCTCAATTATATTGACTTTAATTTAATTTGTCTCCTCAATTTATTTTAGTATTTGTTTACTTCTCTTAAAAACAGAAGTTTTTTTTTATATTTCAAGTTTATTTGCAATAATGTATTAAAGTTTTATTTTCCAAGAAACTCCAGTTATATTTTATTAAGTCAAAGTTCATAATTATTATATTTAGTAACTGGTAATTAATATACTGAACAGCTGATTTTTTTCGCGACTTCGGGTTTGTTCCCATATTAAAAGTTGTAGATTATTATGAGAACAATCACGTTTTTAAGTATCGTACACTAATTACCAGTTACCCTATATCGTGTATAATATTTTGTTGTTGAAGTGAAAATGTTCTTACAAATCTGTCATCACTGTAATCAATACTAAAATCCAAGAGCAAAAAGCCCTCAATGTAAGAAAACAATATTAGTTAACAAGACGTGCAAAAAATAACGCTTCCTCTATTTCCCGCTTTCGGAGGCTGGACATCCATAATTGGATTACATCAACGAGCCCGCATTTTTGACAGCTATGAATAGCATGCATTTGTCTTCCGAGATTTATTTTTTGCACTACTACGATTTGACTTATTTTTAGGGTTCCATAGTTAACACAGAACTCATATTTAACGTTACCCGTCCAACAGACTCGGTCTATTTTAGAGATTTTGTATTGAGATATACAACATGTCCCGGAATAAACGCACACCACCAGACACCCCAATTAGAATATTATGTTATAATCATAATATATGCACTATGTTTAAAACACTGTTTTTTTCTATAAATTAGTTGTACAGATTGTGGGAGAAAATTATAGTCACATTACAAATCTACGCATGCACACAGTCGCACTTGCATAAGGGGTCTTTGGTCTAGCGTAGTAGGTATTTCATCCATTTTAGTTTGTTTTGACTGTACAGCGGAAGTGTGACAGCAGTTTACGTAGTTTTAATTATTTTTGGGATAAAATATTACCTATATTAAAAATTACAAAAATCGATTCAGTAAACGATTCTGAACAAACTATTTTCTCAAAGTGCATTAATTCAGTTACACATTGTATAAAATGCTGCTTAGCTAGTTCTTTAATTAAAGAATAATGCTGTCATCGTCATACAACCGTAAATCTATGATGGCAATATAAAGAAGAATTGTAAGCCAAAGTAATATAATATACACAGGGAAAATATAATGTTGTTAACTTTTTTATTAACGCATTTCTGCTCAATATTATCGATGCAGTGGTACGCAAACAAAATTAAATTAATCAGGTTTAAATAAAAAAAAAAATGTAGGTATTTATAGCATTTTGATAAATGAAGCATCGTTAGCTAGTAAGCGTCATGTGATTTTCTAAATTCGCAATCAACCGTTTTTGTAATTGTCGTTCGTAAAGTATCATTTCCAATATTCATACAAAAGCCCAAAATCTATAGTAGAGCTTTAATCTCTTTACAATATATTACGGCTAAAATTGACTATGATTTATAAATTATAACATAAAATATAAATCACAGCTGTATTCCCCGAATGATTTAATAGAGATATTACTTACCTACACAAATACCAATTTACTCATGAAACGAGCAAAATAACAGATGTGATTGAGAAATCCGCGATGGAAATACCTAATTTATTTTAACGATAAAACATTTTGGGAATGTGAAATATTAAAAAGATAAAACTAAAACCTACTACGCCAAATATTGATATGAAAACTTAATAGCCCCTTTTTCCCTTTGACGTAATGGGATAAAAATAATCATCCTTATTTTTTCACCGAGATTATTTAAGAGTATTTTTTCTGTTTTCTCTAGTGTTTCCAGGTTTTACAGTTTTTGCGTTCATAATCGGATTATAGAAGTTTTTTTTTTTAACGTAGATATACCCAAGTTTCATCGTGTTGTTTTAGAAGGAATACACCAGGGAGCTACATTTTATTAATTTGAGTGATGAATATAAAAAAAATATTTTTTTATGTCACTATTTTTCATAATAAGCACACAGTGAAAGCTGACAAAATAAGTCGTATGATGGAACATCATACGATTTATTTTGTACATCAGAATAAGACATCGGCAACATAACATTACGCTATGACCCACGGCAGCGGAGCAGTAACCAAAAACCTAACATAACGCGGGTGAAACCGCAGGGGACAGCTAGTATCATATATATCTGAAAGATCGTCTATTATTTAGACATTATTATCCGTACTTACTAATATTATAAATGCGAATGTAACTCTGTCTGTCTGTCTGTCTCTTCTTCACGCCTAAACCACTGAACCAATTGGAATGAAATGTGGTACAGATATACTCTGAGGCTCGAGAAAGGACATAGGATAGTTTTCATCCTGAAAATCCCCCGGTAACGGGAACTATTTATCCACGCGGACTAAGTCGCGGGCAAAACCTATTATTGTATATATTGTCAATGAGTTACTAATTAATTATTTTTGAATTTGAACATTTCTGCAAATACGATTTACGTTTATTTTGCATGTTCTTTATTTAAAGAAAAGAAAGGGAATAGTAACCAAATTGTTTATTAGCTAACCTAACCTAAATAAAACAAATAACACTACATTATACTGCACTCTAAATTGTGTTATTAAAGTAAGATATAACTTAAATTATATGTAGTCTGATATACTTATGAGGGAGCGATGAAACTACACATAATATTACCTATATCAATATCCATCTAATTATTTAGATTAAGTACCTACGGGCAATCTTGGCTTCGATTATCCGATTACCATCAATTGAGTCGCAATAACGTCTGGCTTTGGCATATTAATTTACGGGGCGATACTGTAATATATAGCCAAATATTATTGTCACATTGGAACATATAGTTAACGGGTTTTTTACAAATATTCTTCAAAGAAGCAAAGCTACGATGAAAGTTATTTTTATAGCGTAGCAATAAACATTTGTTGCTTAAAAATGGCAATCAAGGCGGCAATTTGCTAAAGGCTTTCAACAACTACAATAGTTTGGGCTGACCTTTGATACATCAGTCAGTTATCCTTTTATTTATTTACATAGAATTCATGTATTTTAAAATCACAAGTTAAAAGCTAGTTAGTATACAATAAAATGAACAAACTGTATTTATTTTACATTCAATTTATATATACTGGCAGGCAGTATTTTACTGACATTTAAAAGCATTCAGTGACCACAAAAGCAATAAAACAACCTAAAATATGCAACGTACGCGATAAATGCCACATAATGGTACAAAAAGTTGTAGCGAATATCATGAATTTTTTAAACGTTTAGTCTACACAAACTGGCATACACGTTTTTAGCATTACACTCAGATTGTTTGTTTAAAAAGTTAATTAGTATTTATAAGAAGAGTTAGCTCCTGTGAAATTTTTAATATTATTCGAAAAACTAGACTGAAATTTTAACATCTAAATGGAAATCCATTCAGGTTTTACTAAATTTTAGTCCATGATATTGAATTATTTCTAACAGATTTGTTATTTCAAACAAATGGAAAACGTATTTTGTATGTAAAATATTTCAAAGTTACAGTTAAAGTAAGTATACAATTTTTTTTTCAATAACTTTATCATTGATTTTATCCGAGCAGCCCACCTGATGTTAACTGGTTACCGCCGTAGGCATTTGCAATAGCAGGATTTTCGCAATTGTGTTGCCATTAAAACGACAAAATTAACAAAGTCTCATGTGAATGTAATTACACCATTTCTTTGTTCATACCCTTTTTTGAGACGGGAAATCATCAAATAACTCCTCTAAGCGGGGCGGAAGGGAGTATCAAACTTCTACAGAAAGAACCCCCCATGTTCCTCCCTAACCCTTTGTTAGGGGTTGCGATCTCTTTCGGACAACCCGCAGCCCCGGCAGGCGTTGAAGTTGGTGGAACATGAACACGCCATTGACGCGTCCTGTCGTAGTCAAAAGACGTACAGACGGTAGCTAGCCCATTACTTACCGTCCACAGGCCTGCCCCCCTAGACAAGTGGCATTGTAGAATAGATAGCGAAAACGAATAGATTGTCCAATGTATGGAGATGTCAAATTGTTTAGCGAAAGCTTATGTCCATTTCATACATTTGACAATCTATTCGTTTTCGCGATATATTCTACAATGCCACTTGTCTAGGCCCTCTGACTTCATACAGAAACACAACAAACCTACTTGTAGTTATATTTAACAAAAAAAAATTGGTACCTTGACTTTGGTGCTGCCTAGTTGGTAGAATGTGCAAATTGCCTATAATATATTTTTTATGCAGTTTTGGTGTTACGTTTCTATTCAAACAAAAAAGATTATGTTTAGCTACATACGGTGTTCATTAATTTGTAATACTACGTAGCGGTAGAAAAAGGTATAATACAAAATGTAAAAAAAAGTTATGATCGTTAAACCGTTAGATTAGTCTTCTCCATGAATAGAAACAAGCACAAGAATAACATTGCGTTTTGATGGTGTTTCAGTTTGACAGGATAACACCTCTCGGGTAGTATGGTAATAAAAAGCTGCTATAAAAATATTCACGAATTAGAGTTAAGTGCAGCATCGTCCACATTTGATAGTTTTTACTGCACTAAAACCGGAAAACCCGTAAAAGCTTAGCGGGGATTTTACGGGTCAACGAATGTAGAATGGTAGAAGAAGTGAAATCCCTGCCCGTATGTAAGACTCGAGAGCCTTTAAGGACATCTTTTATCTATTAAGTTTCTCTTAGATTTCCGAACAAATTCAAAGAATTATATAGCTTAAATTTTTATTTATATATTTATTTACACTTTATGCACAAAATTCATGTACAGCGGCGGACTTAATGCCTTAGGCATTCTCTACCAGTCAACCATCGGTAGTGCAAATGTTTGTTTTAGTACTGTGAAGTCTTTATGTAACTGTTTATAGATAATGGCTAGAAAAATACCTTTGAGGTTTTATCTTAACACTCAGCATGAAATTGAAACATTCTAGAATGAATGTTTCAATTTGATTTCGTAGTTTTGTTTTTGATACATGATGACGCATGTCGCGTCCGAGGCTCATGGAGTGAGCATGTCCTAAATACAACAATAAATCCAGTTAAAAGTGCTCCCTGTTTATAATTTAATAGTTACACTATACAAAAGTGTTGGCCGGAGGGCTCGTCAAGCCCTCCCATATACTAAACACACACATTAGGTCCCGGAGGTCTTTTCAGACCTCACAGTACATAATAAATGTACTACATACGTATGCACATCATCATCTTCTGAGCCTTTTCCTTATGTTAGGGTAGATTTCTAGTCCTATAGGATCCAACTGAATACCAGTGTTTCGTGCAAACATAGGGCAACTGTCTATCAGATCTTCATAACCCAGTTACTGGGAAACACGATACCCCTCGATCAGACTGATTGTCAAAGATCAACAAACAACAATCGAGACCAACTTACAGCTGTACTTGCTTTCTGAAGCACGCATATGCCGCCAATGCTCTAAAGTACCTAACAATTGTAACGTACGTTCGTGAATTTAATGAATCCTTACTAATATTATAAATGAAAAAGTGTGTCTGTCTGTATGTTTGTCTTTCTTTCACGGCAAAACGGAGCGACGAATTGACGTGATTTTTTAAGTGGAGATAGTTGCAGGGATGGAGAGTAACATAGGCTACTTTTTGTCTCTTTCTAACGCAAGCGAAGCCGTGGGCAAAAGCTAGTCAAATTATAAGAATAAACCTACTTGACACTAACCAGTTACAAATCCAGGCTAGTGAGTGAATATTGAGACTAAACAAAACTATATGAATTTTTCAAAATTTACCAAATTGAGACAGCTTAAAGAAATAGGGAAAATCTCTCTCTTTCGTTGTCTAAAAATACTTTAATTTACAACCAATTTTACTAACTGCAGTGTAATAAATTGCTTTAATTAAAAAATAATTATCATATTTCACTGTCATTTCGTTGTAATTAAACATTACTCTTCGGTTAAATGAAAGGGAAATGCAGCGTTTCTTAATGAAATTCAGTTTCGTGTATTATTAATCACCTAGTTGTGAAAACTTTGCTCTATAATTATCTCATTTTTCTAACTTCGTTAAGGACCTTCTCCAATCGAGGCAAAGGCAGTTGAGTGGATTTACATAGAGCGACTGTCACGCAGACTTTTATCCATTGGCCGATATGCCCTTGGCTAGAATGGTAGTCAAAGAGTTTTTAAATTTTATAGGCCTCACTGCAGAGCAAAAGCCATCCCTTTTCCTTAAAAAATCTCATCACCTTCACCCTGTTATTGGCCTTGATGTAGAGTCCTCTTCACGGCGTGAACAGACTTATGAAATGTAACATGAAATATAGTACCTACGAAGGAAAGAATTTGCCAACCACATTGACATTCTATTTGTGCGCGTAGTGTGCTGGGTTTGTAAGCGCAAGCCGTCATACAATCAAAATTTGTTACATTCTGTACTCGCCCTTAGGTGTGAAGTAAGTGTGTAACCCTTCTTGCCCCTCCGTTTAGTGTTTAACCTTAACAGTAACTGAGATGATGGTGTACGCATTTTTTGTATAAAAAGCTGTCAATATTTTTATTCCGAAAATGTGAATTACATAGCTATAACACAATTTGAAAGCTTATTTCTGTCTCCATAACCTATTTAATACACTTCCTTGCGTGATGATAATTTGAATTTACATAAACCTATAAGAGCAGATTGATTCTAGAATCATAGCATGTTGCACGCATATACTAAAGCTGTTGTAGCTATCTAAAATCTATATAAAATGGTAAACTGACTGACTGATTTTTGATATATCTGCCAGCCGCACAGCCCAAACCGCTGGTCCTAGAGACAGGACACTTGGAGGGTATGTTTTATGAGAAGAGTCCAATCCACTAAAATAGTTTTCAACCCAAAAGACATAGAAAAGGGGATGGAGGTTTGACAACCACGCTGGCGAACACTGGCGTAAGCTAGTATCGTAAACAATAATCTTAGTTTTCTAGATCGATTATGTAAGTGACCTACATTCAATGCTTATTAATTCTCGAGTGTATTAATGTATTTACTTGAAAGAAATGTCAACAACGTTACTTGATTTGATGCTCGCTGTCTGGGTAAACAACATCAGATGTCACGGAGCGGATCTTGTGATGTTTGATGTGTCTTATCCAAAAAGGAAACGAATTTATTGCCTGGCAATACCATGCAGTATGAGCAAGCTAATGGTCTGTGTTATGACATACATCCGTCATTTTTTGCTATCTCTCAACTTAAGGGCAGAAAAATTTAGGGGTAGTCATCGAAAATCGTGATACGGAATAAATAAGGGATACTAAATATTAAACATGTTTTTATTTTATTATCCTATTTGCAATACATAATATCTATGTATATAACATGATAAGCTGACTGAATATTGGTATAGTAACGCAGAGCCCAAACTGCTGGTCTTAGAGACATAAAAATTAGAGGATGTGGTCTTCGTGAAGAGTAGGTTCCCTCGTTATACTCGTTTCGACTTCGTTAATTTTGTTAATCTTTTACGCAAAAAGTAATGAATGTGCTTCGTTGAAACTTTTTAATAATTTGGATGATAAACGAAGTGGCAACCAAAAATCTGATAAAACGCGGGTGAAACCGTGGAGAACAGCTAGTTACTATAAGGTAAACAACAATAGTGCATGTGTACAATATCTCTACAAAGGCAACACGATGCTCAATTTCTCTGAATATTTGATGTATCGATTTATCTTTTCACTTTGTTGAATTGCAATAAAATGGAAGCACAAATATTTGTATGCAAGATAGATCGAGAAACGATACATAAATAAAAGATGACGTTCTTTAGGAAATTCTAAACAAAGGTAAACGGCAGCATTCGTACTTCTTTTCTTGTTTTGATATAAAATATTTGCCACTTATTAACCTTACAACGACCAGCCGGCTGTCGGGCTGCTATTGTCTTTCTATTGTGTCTTAAATCACGTGTGTTTGAAGGATTAAGACAACTGAGCCAAGTATGTTCATGTTAAGGTAATATTTTTAAAGCTTTAGTTAAGTAATTATACGTAATAAAACTATTATTTAGGTCAGTTTTAAAAAAGGAAAAGCCATAAATATATACCATATTTATAATGTGTTGACGTAGTCGTTGTTTTTTTTTTTAATTTTTTTTGATGGACTGTGCCGCATGTTGTTGTTATCGTCACTGAAATCAGTTTCCAATCTTTAAAACATAAATGGTTATACATTTTATGTCACATGCTCTAAAAATCTAACAAAATAAAAAAGCCTTGTCTATCATACAAGCTTGCCGTCCACCTTTGTTTTTTTATAAGTGTCTTACTGTACTAAAATCGCATAAAAAATGTCAAACTGATTTCATTTATACCAGAGTCTAACGCTTTAACGAGATTCTGATGAATTCAATTACTATACCGCATGCCACTTAATAATCTGCTTTACTTCATCCTTTTTCTTCCGTTCCAATACCATTTTCAATATCCGTGCAAGCGAAGATATTTGCGCTTCAGATAAATTGGACATTCATGGTTTTATTATTGAATAATTATCGGGCTAAAACTCTTATGTATGCATCGTTGTTTGTGCGGACTGTTACAATTCAAATGTGGTTCAAACGTGGTGTGGTTTTAATTCAAATGAGCGTACAAAGTTAAGACTCGTATTCATGGTAAACATTTGTTTAACAACAGTGTTGATCAACATTGTTGATGAACGGCGAGAATGCTGCTGGGAACTTTGTTTAAATGAATATGGGTTGTCCACACACGCCAGTCAGCGTTAAAATATTGCCCGAGAAAGTAGTGTTGTTTTGTTTTTTGTATCATCAGACACATAACACACAAGTATAAGTATTTTTATAACAAAACAAAAGATAAAACATAGACTGATAAACACATTACCCTTCTTTGAGTCGCGCAGTCGGGTAAAAATATGGTGGGTGCGAAACTATCTTTTGCAAAGAAAAAATATCATGATGACTGAACTCAGTACCCATGACAGATGAATAATTTTGTCGCTTTACGAGAATAATAAATATCCCAGACACAGAACAAACATTCGTGCTCATTACACAAAGCTTGTCCTGGGTAGGAATCGAACCCACGACCACCGGCTTAGCAGTCAGGGTCCCAAACCACTAGACCAACAGGCCGTCAAAGAATGTCAAAAAGTGATTTCGAACATCTGTTGTGCCAGAACAGTGTTGCCAGCATTATGTTGACAGCAATGCGGAAACATTGTATTTATGCAATCATGTTGCTTAACAAATGTATTAATGCGCTATTATCAGTATTTCGCGATGTAGACTATGAAATATAATATAATATACCGTATAATTAAAATAGAGCAATATGACTTTAGTGGGTTTTGTTTTATTTGAAGTCTTGTTTAACTTCACTGGAACTTAGATAACCTGTTTATCTAGACCTTGCGTGACAGTTAAAACCGTCTAGTTAAATTACCTGTTATTCCTGAAAAAGTATTCAAGTGTTTTAAGGTATCACGCCTCGCTATTCGTTGATTAATTTAATTACTTAAGTTTATTTATTACTCTGATTGCCGTTCTTGATATCAAAGTTAGGACAGGGATTTGAACAAGTCCCAAATCATTTGTCACATTCGTAGTGGTGTTAATGAGACAAAGCGAGTTCTGTAGTCTGTCACATAGTAAACATGACAGAGAAGACTAGCTCTCCATAACTAGCTAGCTATGTATATTTTACTAGCCGTCCCCGCGCAATTTTACCCACATTTTAAATCTACTACGCTCTCGTTGATTGTAGCATGATGTAATAGAACCGTGTGCGTTGTCCCAGCGGAAAAGTGTCGATTTTCTAAATTTCAGTTTAGCAGATAATTAGTGTATGACGTCCTGTAAATGTGTATGCTAAATTCAAATTTGTGTATCCAGCCATTCGGCAGATATTCAACAAAAACTGGTTCCGCCAGGACAACGTTGTCCCAGCGGAATATTTTTTTTTCTATGGACTTACAAGAAAAAAAATATATACAATAATTAGTGTGTAACGAGAGGTAAATGTGTATGCATAAATGAAATTTGTGTGTCGTCTATTTACGAAGATATTCAATTTGCCGCTGCGACAACGTTTGGCAATTTCATGAAAATCATATATAACGCTTTAGTACAGAGTTGTAATTTCTTATGCATGTTGCTTTGTATTTGTGTATAATGTGTGTAAAAACAGAATTTGAAAAAAGCATACCGTTCACAAGATATACACGTAAACGTAAAATAAGGTTATTAGGCCCAAACTCTTAAAATAGGAACTCTAGAGTCTAACTTTTAACTTTTATCTGAATCTTGTAGGGGTCTACGACGTCCTGCCAAGTTTCATCTATGTGTGCTTAGTAATTAATGAGCAATGCCATAATTTACTACGAATATACCACTATACTTTATGATATCCGATTTTAGGACTTCTTAATGGAAAAGCGAAATAAAACATATTCCAACCATTAGTGTACTAATGCAACTACTCATATCTGAAATTTCAGTTCATTACACTAAATAATTAAAGAAATATAATAAAATTACCAGAACAACTACAAAACCCGGATTAACCGACCAAGTTTGAATAGACACAAAAAAGCGGTCGTGCAGTACATAGACCAAACGTTCCAAAGGACAATGGGCATTATTGTATGAGATGCGTCCCAACCCTTGTAACAAGTTGCGACTAGTATAAACATAATCATTTAAGCTTTTTTATGATTAATATACCAAGTTTTTATAGTAATTGCATGCAGGTCAAAAGTTATTGGGCTTCAAGTGAAAAAAGGTTTTTGTTTTAAATAATGCATTAATCATACTTTATTACATTTTGTCTTACGTGTAAACATAATTATTACATTTATTTTAATTGTACAGTAATCACAGGCAGTAATAGTTATTTTTTGACAGTTATTAATAAACGCACAGTTGATAATGTATAAATAACAAAAGAAATAATACCCTTATGTAAGAATATGACTTAAACATACTATGCGAATTGTTTACTGGTACTTTTAATAGTGGTTTTTAGCTATGATAATATCATCCAAAAAGGTCGCGGGTAACAATATGCTTGGCTGATGTAGTTGCAAATGTAGAAACACCAGAAGTCCTTTAATAATAAAAGTCGTCAATAAAAAAACAGTAGAGTAACATTTTAAAACACGAAAATACAGCACAGCTACAAAAATAAAAACAAAAAAAAAATACAGACGAATTGAGAACCTCCTCCTTTTTGAAGTCGGTTAAAAACTGACTGTGCATATAGCGCTAGATAAATAATGGCATCTACGGGCACCGGCAATCATCTCTTTCTAACGTATAGCGCTGTCTCATAAAATATCGTTCGCTGCTCCTGCGCATACAATATGGCAGCGTGTGGTACACGGTGGGAGAGGGGGTGTTGGGTTAGAGTAGGCGCACGGTCGACAGTGTGGTTTTTTCCACTTGTTTTAGACCTTTTGTCATTGAAATACTAATTAATTAAGTATTATTCAATATTTTTATCAAATAAATTAAACCACTATAACATTTTCCCTGCACGAGATACAGAGTTACGCCCATACAAAAAAACATAACACTGATTGAGATCTTTCAAACGATATAGGTAGGAAAATGTTACAGCACTTGGGACGAAACCGCTCATTGTTCTTTCCAGTATAATATCGTTATTTTGCTGTTGTGCACGTACAGGTGCGTGCACAATAGTTTTGCAGAAAATAAAACAACTGAATTAATTTTATATTTACAAAAGTATTTATTCACTTAATGACTATTTCAAATAAAAAATAATTATAACCATACATATAGATTGCCATACATAAACACTTAAACATTTTTTATGAGCATCAGTTGTATGAAAAATAAAAAAAACTGAATTCAAGGCATTTATTTATTATAATCTTTATTGTACATCACATAAACAAAATACTTAAAGGACAAAAAAAATATAAAATGAATGTAGTGATGAGAACGGTAATCATTAATTACTTAGGTGTATTTTAGTACGTTCTTCAATATAAGTGAAGAAAATAATAGTTAAAACTAGTACAATAACTATTTTTGTGTCATGGCGGTAATAAAAATCTGTTTTCATTATGCGCGCGCATTTTTTTTTATGTGAAGGTTTACATATTTTAATCATTCTGCCTAGTCTTACGTTTATATTTTTTTGCTTGAAAAGTTTTTACCATAATGTCTAGCGTAGTGACAATGGAATACGCATGTAACATTTTCTAATGATTTTGTAATATTTAATTTAATATAATTTATACAGCCACTGAATTACACTTTAATAAATCAAGCCAAAAACCGCGCGCATCTTAAAATGGTGGCCAAAGAAAAAAAAAATGAATGTACGATTTATTTACTAAATGTTTTATTTTTAATAAATAAATCGTTTATACAAGTGAAAATAGTCAAAACTGCATGAAATAAGTAAGTTAGACACTAATTTATACCATTGAACGCAATAACTTCTGAGAAATATTTTCTTACTCAAAATTAAAAAAAAAACAACTTTTTTTTTGTAAGAATAGAATAAACTAAACTTAAGTAATAAAATAAATACGGTTGCGTCTTGGATAGGATTTGACATTACTTTTACACGATTACATTACATGATTTATTACATTTTTATCCGACTACTAGAAAAAGGAGAAGGTTCTCAATTCGGATGTTTGTATTTTTTTTTAATGTTTGTTCGCGCATATCTCCTTCGTTTACCAACCGATTTGAACAATTCTTTTTCTGTTTGTTTTGTTGTTTGTTTGTTTGTTTTGTTGTTTGTTTATTGATTGTCATTAGGTCCAGGATCTGATGATGGTACCATGCCGAAATCGAAGGAACTCTTCAATTTTTATAGAAAAACGTTCATTGAGACTCTAACTAAAAACTAAAAAGCTTTTTACAAAAAAATGATAACCGACTTCAAAAACTAAAAGCACAAAAATAACTATTTCGGAAGTCGGTGGCTTCTCTTCTCTGTCTATTTAATATGTTGCCACGGACTTCCAAAATAGTTATTTTTGTGCTTTTAGTTTTTGAAGTCGGTTACCTTTTTTTTGGAAAAAGCTTTTTTATTACATGATTTTTTATCTTACCTTGTTTATCTTCCAGTCATTCTTACTATTGGCTCACAGTCACGCTATGTCTCTATCTGAGGTATTATTATTTCATTTATACGTAAATCACCAAAAAAATTTTTATTCTGGAATTTTAGGAAAAACTAAGATAATAATTATATATTGATATTACGTTAGCATTTGTGTACGCATCTGTACTGAGCTATTACACTCTATTATACTGAAAATTTGAATCGTTCGGTCTATGTACTGCACGGCCGCTTTTTTGTGTCTATTCAAACTTGGTCGGTTAATCCGGGTTTTGTAATTGTTCTGGTAATTTTACTTTATTTCTTTAATTATTTAGTGTAATGAACTGAAATTTCAGATATGAGTAGTTGCATTAGTACACTAATGGTTGGAATATGTTTTATTTCGCTTTTTCATTAAGAAGTCCTAAAATCGGATATCATAAAGTATAGTGGTATATTCGTAGTAAATTATGGCATTGCTCATTAATTACTAAGCACACATAGATGAAACTTGGCAGGACGTCGTAGACCCCTACAAGATTCAGATAAAAGTTAAAAGTTAGACTCTAGAGTTCCTATTTTAAGAGTTTGGGCCTAATAACCTTATTTTACGTTTACGTGTATATCTTGTGAACGGTATGCTTTTTTCAAATTCTGTTTTTACACACATTATACACAAATACAAAGCAACATGCATAAGAAATTACAACTCTGTACTAAAGCGTTATATATGATTTTCATGAAATTGCCAAACGTTGTCGCAGCGGCAAATTGAATATCTTCGTAAATAGACGACACACAAATTTCATTTATGCATACACATTTACCTCTCGTTACACACTAATTATTGTATATATTTTTTTTCTTGTAAGTCCATAGAAAAAAAAATATTCCGCTGGGACAACGTTGTCCTGGCGGAACCAGTTTTTGTTGAATATCTGCCGAATGGCTGGATACACAAATTTGAATTTAGCATACACATTTACAGAACGTCATACACTAATTATCTGCTAAACTAAAATTTAGAAAATCGACACTTTTCCGCTGGGACAACGCACACATAGAACCTTTAGCTTTCTTCGAAGAGCTTAAAGCAGTTGTTTTGGTATCGCAAAGTTATTTATGGTGGACTTGTTGGTACTTCTGTCGGGATCACTGTAATATTATAATTATATAAAACCTCGATATAAAATTTGGTGATTAGTACTCTGTAAGTAATAAGCTATGTGTTCCAGAATATTTTATGAACTTTACTTTAACGCTCCGAGTTATAATGACCATGTTGAGAAAGTTTGACATTGTTTTGAAAAGTTTTCAGTTCACCTTGTTACGAGTCCGATCCAGCATCATTACATGTTAATTAAAATTGATTTCATTAATCAAAAGAAACTTTCTGAGAAGGTATTGGTAGAACAATCGCGATAAACTTAAAACATGAAGGCTTAAACAATGATCATCAATTTTATGCAATTTCGAGATCTTTTTTTTTTATTAACTTATTGGCTTGCTCTTGGTCCCTGACTAGTCCGAGGGCATAGACACAGACGCCGGCAGAGAATTCCATTCCTTTGCGGTGCGCATAATAAATGATTTCGAAAAACGCTGCGTGCGGATTCGAGGAATATCGACCAAGAAAGGGTGGTATCCTGCCGTACGTCTGGATGTCCGGTGGTAAAACGGAGACGGGGGAATGAGCTTGTGTAGCTCATGAGCACACTCACTCACTCACTCTTGATTTTCGGATATATTATGTTATTAATTACAAAATCAAAATAACCAAAATTTCAAAATGTGTAAAAGCAATTACTCACAAGAATACAAAAAAAGAGTAGTTTTTCTTCTCTGAATACCTAAACAATCGAATAAAGGAAAATAACTAAGCTTCGCTTTACTTATCAAAGGCAGGTCAGACAAAAGAATTCAGACAGTACAAAAGCGACTTATGTTGAACCAATTAAATCGAACCAACGATGGGTGAGTACAATGAGTTGTTAGCTTCAGACAAGGGTTTTAAGTTTGTCGTCGTATTGATTTGTTTAATAAAAATTGGATAGGGTCAGTCAAGTGAGTAAAAACACTAAACTTAGTGTGTGTTTTTAACAAAATTTTGGACTATGGTTCATATTTCATTATGACATCTTACTACTAGGTCACGCCACAGTGATGTCTAGACTACCGCGCAAAAAACACCAAAATAAACACCAAGGTTGTCAATTTCAAAATGGATGCCGAAGAGTTGACAGATTTTTGCTATACGTACGTCGTGAAAGAAAGGAAAAGAGGAGAGGTAGTAAAGTTGTGTACCTCTCCCCTTTCCCTTTCTTTTGGTGTCATAATGAAATAATTATGTCCAATAGACCGTTTACTACTTTAGCCACCAGCGGGTGACTCTTTAACTTATTGTTGCCGGAAACTATCTCGAATAGGTGAATTAGAGATTTCATTATTCGAGATCGCATGGCTACGGCGCGGCGTCAAGTTTTTCGAGGTTTGCTAGGCGTCTCGTATTCGTAAACTTACGGGGATGCGATATTCGGTGATACACTTTTCTAAGTCACTATACTCTGAATGTGAATGATAAATAAGTTTACGATTCACGTGATGGTATGTGATCACTGAAATTGAAATTGTTTATTGTGCAAGTAGGATCTTAAAATCACTAATACTCGTCATATTTTATATAATCCAGCTGGAGCCGGCTTTTCCTGACTGACTACCTCTGAAAAGAAATGCAGAAATAAACTCAGGGATTATTATTATGTCTTTTGAAGTTCAGACAATACCTATAGACATCTACAATAGCAGAGGTCTTGCTTTGCTATCAAAGCGATATAGATAATATATTGTTTCATGCTCATGTAATTACAAGAGGTCGGAATCAGGTAGAGTTATTTATGTTCTAACACTGATGTTATACAGTGAACGAATAAACTGGATGTGCCTCAAATCCAGAGAATAATTTTAAAAAGTATATTATATAAATCGCGATTTATTACGAAATAAACAATTCAAATTACTACATGTGCAAAGTTTTTTTATGATAATCATATTTGTTTTAATTCTTATATGTGGTTTTAATTATTATTTTTTATTATTATTTTGTAATATTGCTGGCCACACGAGATTGTCCATTAGAATTTTCGGACAGATCCATATTTATATAAACATTTCAATGCAAGTACATGTATAACAAACTAATTTGGTTGTTACCCCAGGACATATTATACCCTTCAAACTAGGACACAAAAACCCTGCTTTTCGGCAGAAATAGATATATTCGTATTGTCCTGGGTGTACTAATTCAGAAAAGAGATCAGCTACTATTCCTCAATTAAGTTTTAACCCAAAGCAGAGTTTTTTCGACTTAAACACTATTTAGGCTGTATTTTTATTCAAAATTCAATTCAAAATTCAAGGCATTTATTTTACTTAGACCATTTATAGGCATTTATGAATAGTCAAAGAGTCGGTCGGTCAGTCAGAAAAGTGACGCTAATTGCCTGTTCCAAAGCGTAGATCTCTATGGAAAAGAACAGGCAAGAAACTCCACGGACACTCTTTTAAAAAAAAAATCATGATTTACAAAATCCTGGTTACATTGATTTTCGTGCTTCTATATGTGAAAACAATGCAAGTAAATAACAAAAATAATAATTGAAAATTTACAAATTAATCTTCTATATATATAAAACAAAGTCGGGTTTGTTACAACACTTATAACTCGAGATCGGCTAGACCTATTTTCATGGTTTTTGGATTTGTCCCTGCCCCGAATAGCAGAATACATCTTAAAAATAATGAAAAATCGATGAGAACATAATTATAAAAGATGAATCATTTTCCCCTATAGTTAATTCTAAATTCAATTAAAGATTGAAAACTTAAGAGAACAATAGTACTAGGAGCGCAGTAATGTGAAGTGATAATGTGAGAAAATTTTAAATACTGAGATACTTAGTACTTAAATCAATCAAAAGTACTAGGCGCGCAGTTGTGTGAAGTGGTTAATAGAAAATGTAAGCGCAATTTTAAGAAAATATATGTTTATGAACTTAAATAATATCCATCCATACTAATATTATAAATGGGAAAGTGTGTCTGTCTGTTTGTCTTTCTTTCACGGCAAAACGGAGCGACGAATTGACGTGATTTTTTAAGTGGAGGTAGTTGAAGGGATGGAGAGTAACATAGGCTACTTTTTGTCTCTTTTTAACGCGAGCGAAGCCGCGGGCAAAAGCTAGTATGAAAAAAAGTAATAAAAAAGTAATATTGGCACCTCTCACTACAAATGGCATTGTCGAATAGATTATAGAATGGAGTTCGATACGAAATGTCGAATTATTGCCGATGCAGTAGCCTCAAGCATACCGAAGCGGTATTTTTGTTACTACAATCATTTATCATGGTTGCCGTGAAGTTAATGTCTATAATGCTTGTATTAACTAAAATCCTCAGCCGTGCCGATGCCGATAGTGGGCGCCGGGCCTTAACGTTTAACAATATGTACTACAAGTACTAGCCCGCGACTTCGTCCGCGTGGAGTAATAGTTCCCGTTCCCGGGGGATTCGCGGGATGAAAACTATCCTATGTCCTTTCTCGAGTCTCAGACTATATTTATACCAAAATTCATTCAAATCGATTTAGTGGTTTAGGCGTGAAAAAGAGACAGACAGACATACAGACAGAGTTACTTTCGCATTTATAATATTAGTATGGATTGACTAAAATATGTAAGTAATATTTTTGTATTAAACACTAATAAGGTAATTATTGAAAGCCACGTATCGGGACACGCAGCATGGGATTACCCCCTGCCAGTGAACGAATTACATAACCAAGGATGCGGAAAGTTATTGGTTACAGACGCCATAAAGTCGCACGTGTAAAGAAAATTAGGTAAGATCTATATCCAGCAAACTCTCCACACTATTCTAACCAATAAATTCCTGAATGCCTGAATCAACAGTGGAGTCCACCAAAAAGCGTTGGAGCAATAAAGCTCGACGAGTCTCGGAAAAACGATTCCACTGTCTTGGATCCCGCAACAAAATACACCTAAAAAAAACTGCGGAGGACTAAAAAAATATGTATGTCCAGTAGAGGATAAATAATGGTGAATAGCCGTAATGATATTGATTATGAACTATACAAGTTCAAACAAGACTTTAAAAAATTAAATACCCCGAAGTTATTATTAGTTGTTATTATTGCTACAGCAAACCAAAGAGTCGATAACTTGGTTGAACCGATTGTGATAAAATATATTTAAATACAATCGCTACCCGCCACCTGTTTAAGCAATATGTCGTCACAGACAAACAAGCAAACAAAAATCAGACAGACAAACACTCTAAAATATTCAGAATCATCTACTTTTAATAAACGCTTTTTAATTATTTGATCTGTGATTCTTCAATCTAAAAACAGGAGTCTAAATGTCAAAATACCAATAGAATTGTTGACAACCACCCTATTGGAATGGTGACATTTAATCACATCTAGTGTGTTCTTGTTGTGGGCGTCAAATCATTCAAGTCATACGAAATTGTGTTTGGCTCTTTATTGAAACCTACGCGTATCACACAAACTCACAATTCTATGATATTTTTTCTGGCAACAATCAACTTTGCGGCTGACAGTTATTCCATCGTCTTTTACGAAAGGCACAAAAAAAAACAGTCCCAATCTAGTTTAATGTATACTAGCTTTTGCTCGCGACTTCGTCCACGTGGAATTAGTTCTCGTTCCCGGGGGATTTCCGGGATGAAAACTATCCTATGTCCTTTCCCGGGTCCCAGACTATATCTGCACCGAATTTCATTCAAATCGGTTCAGTGGATTAGGCGTGAAGAAGAGACAGACAGACAGAGTTACTTTCGCATTTATGATATTAGTACGGATATTATTAGTACGGGTTAGTACGGATAAAATGGTAAACTGACTAACTATTGATATATCAACGCACAGTCCTAACCGCTGGTCCTATCAACGTGAAACTTGCAGGGTGTATTCTTTGTAAAGAGTACCACTAGGAAAAGAATTTTGGAAAAATCGACTTTCAAGCGATAATATAGAGGATGAACGTATTGAAATTCACGCAGGTGAAGCAGTGGACAAAAGCTAGTGTTTATTTATTATATTGTCATAAGCTATTCCGAAAGTAAATAATACATTTTAATGCTAATAAAACTAGACTACAGTTTGAGATATAAGCGTAATTCCTATCTGTGAAAAACAGGCTTATAAAACTTTTGTCGGAGTACTCCCTAGTGAAATCAGACTGAAATACTTAAAATGTGTGTAATAAAAAGCATATGAAATAAATCTATACAGACAGTAACGGCAGTTTAGATTTTATCGTGTCTGTTTTATCGACACGATGACGTTATTAAGGAAAATGTGGTTATGTGTTATCTAACGTAAATGTTGTACAAAAATATTGTATACTGTATAATGTAATTTAGTATTTTAGAGTAACCCTTTAATGACCAAGTGACAGCAGGCTGTCGCACTGCTATTGTCTTTCTATTGTGTCTCGAATCACGTGTATTCTAAAGTTTAAGTTGTTGGAATAGAATTAGGGGTTTTTGTAATCTACGCCATTGTGATTTAAACCTAAGCTTCGTAATACAAAAGCATTAACTTGACGTATTGTAGATAATGAATACAAAAACAGTTCAACAATTACGCTGCGTTTACGCTCAATTTACGTTCAAATCATACACCTTGTTTACAAATCGGTTATTGCCAAGTCTCACGTACTATATTTTTTACTGACAAATCGTTCGTCAACATGTTTTAATACTATCTACAATATATGTAAATCTGTGAACGTAAAAATGCTTTTTACGGTGATTAATTACCTACAAGACACTTTTAGGTATGAGTAAAGAGAACATTGTAGATTGTATCCTATAATCATTTTCGTGTAGCTAGGTTGGTCGACAAGGTCGACGGCGCGTTAGTGTTCCACGACCGCCTCAAAAAGAAGTCAGCACGAGAAGGGGCCCAACAGGTCCAACACCTGCCGGGGTTGCGGAAGGTATTCTCTTGTTTCCCATAATATTATTTGTCCTATTTTTATTTTCCATAATCGTCCCTGCTCATAATATTCACTTGCACTAATTTCATTTATACTAACAACGCGCGTCATAACAATTTACTTGTCATAACTTTCATTTGCCATAAAATGAGTTTCCATATTAACATATGCCATAATAATAAGTTTCCATAAGTAATACATTTCATAATCGACACTTGACATAAGCAACATTTGATATAATTTATAAAAATTATACCATCAATAAGTATAGTTAACACCCCGACTAGTGGGCTAACCTAACCAATTTGCTATAGTTTCTGTAACAATTAAATAATATTGTTGGTTAAAAATTTAACATGCTGTGCTACAAAAGTTAGTGACAGAACCAAATTGTTGCAAAACCGACTCCACGTAGTCTTGTTTGTCCTACCCCTATAGTGTTATTTAAAATCGCGTAGGCGCGTGGGGCCGCCGGAGGCCCGCAGCGCCGGAGCCGTGACAGAAACCCTGCCTGCTGCATGTTTCATGCTCGCTTGACTGCTGCGTGCTGTATGCTTGCTTGCATGCTTGATTGCTTGCTGCATGCTTGCTTGCATGCTGCATGCTTGCATGTTTGCTGCATGCATGCTTGCATTTTTTTTTTTGGTGAGTGGGAAATCATCCAATGACTGCTCCCGTCCGTTAAAACCCATAAAGAAACATTGTTTAATATTTTTGAATAGTAAGTACGGATTTTTTTATCTATTTCACTCCAAAAGAAACAAACTTTTCGAAGGAGTAACTAAGCAGATTAATGTATGTAAATGATGTTAAACATGTATGTCATTTCATGGTCTTATTGAACATAATAATAGAAAGAAAAGAAAATAATAAGACTCTGAATTGAATTTGTCTCTGGTAGGTATATTTTGTTTTATCAGGATTTCAATTACAAATCTTATTATATTCCCACTGGGTGAGAAACTATTATTTGTCCCCTAGCAATAACTGCGGCTATCTCTCAAGTCCGTTGCCAGCCAATGATTTAATTTAACTGGTTGCTATCTCGAAACGAAACTTCAAGAAGACATTTTCGAAGAAAATGGATGTTATTTTTAACCTTTGACGAAAAAGGAAAACCACGAAATACTCGTTTTTACCTCCTTAATTTTAATAAGATTACAATCAAAAGAAGGCTTTACAATTATGATGTTTTTACCTAAAAACGTTTTGATTATTGAATCCTCTATTAATGTTTATTGTTTTTAGATAATTCAATCTTTTAATTACGTCACAATATCTAGGCCTTTATAAAACACTAGGTTTGCCCGCGACTTCGTTCGCGTAGATTAATAGCTCTCGTTCGCGGATGATTTTCGGGATGAAAACTATCCTATGTCCTTTCTCGGGTCCCAGACTACATCTGTAACAAATTTCATTTAAATCGGTTCAGTGGTTTAGGCGTGAAAAAGAGGCAGACAGACAGACAGAGTTACTTTCGCATTTATAATATTAGTACGGATTTTCTTTCAATGCAACTGTTAATAGGTGAAAACCGTTTAGTATTTTCAAAGGACCGGCCTAGATTCGCGGTTAGGTTTATACAACATTGGATTAGATATTAAATATCGGTCTGTTTGATATAAGAACTTTTGGGATTAGTTCCTTTTTGGGTGTAATCATAAACTTGTGTTTACAGAATAGACGATTGGGTTACTTTGCATAAATTACTCTTAAATAAGATTAAATCCAATCGTGGTTTTTATATTGGACAACTCTTGAACTATGAAAACTAATATTATTTGGTCTTTAGTGATAAACAAGTAATAAGTCATCATCATCATCTCCCTAGCTTTATCCTAACAATGTTTTGGGGTAGACTTTCAGTCTAACCGCATTCCCCAGTGTTTTACGTGTAGCGACGGCCTATCAAACCTTCACAATCCAGTTACTAGGCGACATCATTTTTTGTTTTGGGGAGTGGGAAATCATCGAATGACTGCTCCCATCATGGGAGCAGTCATTTGATGACCTCCCCTGCAGGAGGGCGTGTCAGACTTGTACTAACTAAAACTCATTCATGTTCTTTCGGTTGCTCTTTATGTTCTGGGGTCAAAGTAACTATTATAAACATTCCGCAACTCCCGGCAGGCGACATCGTACCCTTTATTCATACTGGTCAGACTTTTTAGCTTCTAATCATTCGTAACGACTGTCAAAATTCAAAAATTTTCATATACCTTGAAGAATGCATACATTTAGAACACATTTTAATAAGTAAAGCAATACTCAATATTTTTTTCTTGATTTTGTCTGCGATTAGAGGATTATCGTTGAACCTAAATCTCCGCGCTTGAATAGAAATATATTGGTATTGTTGGTAATAGGAAACGAAGAAAACTTATGAGGGTCGGTTTATGTATTTGTACCTATGTGTTTATCGGCCATTTAAGGTCGAAATGGATTTTTCATATAGATAAGTGTATTAGTTGAATTTTTTTTGTGACCAGTGAGATCTACATAGGTACATAAGAGGTCAACGACTTTTCGAGTGAAATATTATGTTCATAAATCTATGTTTGATGGTCTAGAATAGTCTTATTTATTGATCCCTAAAATGTTTATGAGGGTAACCTCATAAACATTTTTCGTATTCATAAGACTGTCAAATAAAAAATAACAGGTTTAGAAAATGTTCTAATAAACAAGCCAATACAATAAAATATTGTATAGCTAGAAATAAATCACCCTTTCATCACGATGAAGGAAAACAAGGAAATAAAACAATATACAACATTTGTTACGAAGTAGGAACACAATATGGACAGCCGAATAAACAGCTGTAGTAGGGTTCGTTGCCCATGAAACACAATACTAAAACGAATTACGTCAAACACTTACGTAAACCCATTTACTTAGAACCTTCACCTGCCGAAACTTGATGTTT
Organism: Athetis lepigone; assembly: GCA_033675125.1. NCBI lineage: Eukaryota > Metazoa > Arthropoda > Insecta > Lepidoptera > Noctuidae > Athetis > Athetis lepigone. The sequence continues at coordinate 11,785,278 of CM066243.1, read as the reverse complement.
CTCCGCCAATAAAAAGTTCAGTACAACTTTTATTCCAATTAAAACAAACAATAAGTATCAAGTTACTGTCGAAGTTTATTAAGATTTAAAGCTTAGAAAAAATACTCATCTCAAAGTTGACCATAAAAGAGTTGTTTTTTGTTTGAAATTACTTTTTTTATTTTGTGTAGGATTTTATTCGGATCTGCGATGTTCATCTTCATAAATCGGCTTTGACTGAATACGTAAACACGATTACAGAGTTTTCTTTCTTGTTTTTTACATAATTTGGATGATAATAACAGGGTTTATGGGACTGAAAAGAAAAAGAAAGAAAAGTCTAATCTTAAAAAGATTACTTAAGAATACAATACAAATAGCATTAAGTTATTTATTTTATACGATAATTTGGTTTGTGACTTTTACAGTAAAAAAAATTGCTCAGGCTTAATACGACTTTTGCCAAGGACTAAAGGAAATTAATGTAGCTGGGACACATTTTTTTTGGAACAGGCCGTAATCATGTCACACCTACATCATGTTTTTTGGTGTTTATTTCATCTAAGGGGCAAATTTATAATTCTCAGGAAAAAAAACGGCAGTGTGAGATGATATATGATCCACCTAATCACCTTTTCAGAAACCCAGATATTTTATTCTGAAACCGTATATTAACCTTTCAACAACCCACCGACAGTCGGGTGTCGGGCAGCTATTGCCTTTCTATTGTGGCTCGAATCACGTGTGTTCGAGGGTTTAATAGTTGATGCCAATAAAATGTGCATATTTCTATCCAATGCGTCGATACGTCGAAAATCTTAGAGACAATAAAATAATAATCCTATACACAATGAATAGTAACATTGCCTTAGTTAATAAGTCAATTAGGTATTTCACATCATAAACCAATAAATGTAAGATACAAATTTAATAAAAGCTTTCTTAAAATTGGCCCTCAAAATCTGTTTCATTCTCAATTTATTGTAAAATTGAATTTTGAGTTGCTTTGAAATCAATAAATAATTAGTCGATCGGGTTGCTAACTAAGTGACGTCAGGTGACATTGCCGTACAAAATCTATGGGAGACTCGCGTCTTGATATAAATAAATTGTATGTCAGTTAATGAGGGCGTAAAATACGTATTATACAAGCATGAGTTGCACCGCATATAGGATTTGGCATACCTTTTTGTATGAGACCATGGCCTTTGGGGCAAAATAATAGAATAACCATATCTTCAGCCTAGCCTTTTTCAATTTATGTTAAAGTTGGTTCAATTGACATAAACCCACTGCCTATCAGATTTTCCTGTAACTCGGTATATACCTACAAGATTGCCAGGCTTTCGGGCTTTTGACTATCTGCAGTAACTGTCAAAGATTTACGAGCGACAACCACGGCCAACGGTTTTACTAAGTATAACTTTAATACACACAAACGGGATTACATCTGTATGTATGTTAGGTTAAGGTATTTTTAGGTATATGGGACTATGCAGCCTGAAATAAAATGTATTCTATTTTATTCCAAAACCAACGGGCAAAACATCATCAATTTCTAATGCCAGGCTTCCACTCAAAACTCTTAATAAAAAACGTAATAACTCATACGCATAATCTTTTTAAAAATCCACTCTTACACGTTCACAGAGCAAGAAAATCAATAGGTACTCTATTCATAGAAAACGCCGACGTAAGAAAAATAATTATAGTAGTTACCCTCTTAACACTTTACTCCTTTCATCATATCTGAAGTCTCGATCAATGTGTAGAGTTCCACCTACTAAATTACAAACATATTATAATTAATTCTGCAAAAAGTTTTCTTTATAAGTGTTCTGCTTTCATTTGGGCGTAGCTGCTAAGTGATGAAATAGTTTTATGAAAATTACTAGCTGTCGCTCGCGGCTTCGACCGCGTCTTTTTGTTAATTCTCAGTTTCCGTAGGGCATATAGTGATGTTGTGTAGCTTTAGCCTTTAGCCTTTATCAAATAAATAGACTAACACAATAAGATTTTTTAATTCGATCCAGTACTTACCGAGCTAAGCGCGTTACACTCTTCGGCTTTATAATATTAGTACAGATTAAAACTTTTTCATGCTATGCCTATACTCTGTCCCCCACGCTTTCACCTGCGTCTAGTTAATAGGTCATTTGTTACTTCTCCGTTCCTGTGGGTGTGAGCTTGATGTTATGTAGCATATAATGTAAAGTTTAATCTAAATCCGTTCAGTAGTTTTTACGTGAAAAAGCTTACAAGCATCTATCCTAAACTTTTAATCTTTTTCATTGATCCAATTTTCAGGAATCATATCATGTTACAAAATCAGCTTGAGTTTTATTTTTTTAATGATAAAAACCATAAAAGCCACAAAATATTTTCCAATAAATTTTTAATATAAGGTTCGAATGCTCGTCTGAAAACTTCAAAACATTTCGAAGAGAAACCTTTGAAATATTTTTGCTTGATGCTTTACTCATCATTAAAGTTCTCTGATTAAGGTTTAGATTTTTGGTACATTTTGAAGAATTCTTCGTGATAAGGAGTAATATTTATTAATAATTATTTGACTGTAAATATCAAAGGTTTGTTTGATGATTCCGTCTTCCTTTACATTTTTTCAAATTCCGAAGTTAAGTGCGGTTATCTCTTAAGCTTATTTCTACATATTACTATCATCTTTCACATTTTGCGGTACATAATATGTACCGCAAAATAAATATTATTTATACTTAATCATAGTAATTTGTGCTTCATCTTTAACAAAGGGAGAATGGTCGATATTTGTCTTTAGATGTGGCGGTTTTAAGTCTTCTGCCAATTTTCTCAGTATTTAGCTTCTTTGGTCATTTTTTGTGTTGAGGTCATTGCAGCATTTCTGCCTGCCGCGATGTCGTAAAGAAACCCATGGAATAAGCCTCCATGTTGGTTATAAGCTGGCCCAATGACAATCTGGTACACGTAAGTCGTGTTTAACCGAACTTCATGTTGCAACACAATTAATCTTCCTGTCATTTTTCAAACAAAGAACATTGCCTACAAACATTTTTATCTTCTTTATAAATCACTGCTACTTTGTTTAGACAACAAATTGATCAATTATCAAAGCCTTTCAGCTGCTCCCTTTATGTCATTTATTAATTTCAAGTTTCCTAATCCCTGTTTCAGTAAAACTTGTAATTACGTTATCGCAAAAGACACCTGTGGCACTATAAGCCTCTTAGGTGATTCAAAAGAACGAAATGGCGTGTAATATTCAATACCGGATTTTCTCTATGTATCAGTGTCAGTCGATTTTCCAAGTAACTTTCTTTATAACAGGTGATATTTCTTGTCATCTGACACAAGGAAATTACACAGCAATTCTGTTATTTTTGGTTCATAATCCTAACTGTTTGATACATATGGTGGACTGCCAGTCTAACCCGATTAAGCTGAATGCTAGTGTTCAAATGAGTGGAAGCTTGACACACCTCTAAAAGTCACTATGGTACTTCTTGATTGCCAACTTTCTGGCTTCTGAGTCCTTTAACTACTGTCAAAGATTTGTAGATTCATGTCAATCGTATACCAACGCATAACAATCGCGACCAGTAAAATCCGTACTAATATAAATGCGAAAGTAACTCTGTCTGTCTGTCTCTTCTTCACGCCGAAACCACTGAGACGATTTGAATGAAATTTAGTACAAAAATAGTCTGGGACCCGAAAAAGGACATAGGATTGTTTTCAGCCCGAAAATCCCCTGGGAACGGGAACTATTATTCCACGCAGACGAAGTCGCGGGCAAAAGCTAGTAATTATATATTTTGAAACCGGTTAAAAGTTCACGAAACCTTAGCATGATGGGATGAAGAAATAATTGAACTAGTGTTTAGAAATTTTTGTTCTGAAATTTTGTGAGACGTCATTATTTATGTGATTAAACAATGACTTTACCACTAGATAATAATATTATTAAAAGAAAATAAGATTTATTGATAAGTAAAGTGGTGAAACCATTTTTTTGCGATTCAATAGATAAAATTAAATGATACTTTGCATTTCTCCTCAAAAGATAGTAGGTGTATAAAGCTTTTCCTTTCTTGATATTTCCTTAGAATTCAGAGTGATTTAAATTTTAATACACTAAATTGAACGTACCGGTCTTGAAAACGTTTTGCACGACTTTGCATTTTTATATATGTAGTTTAAATACCTAAAGTATATTTAGATATTTTGTCATATTACTGATATTATATATTAATATTATAAAAGGTAAAAATAATTAATAGGCATAAAATATTTCAAATAAAAAGAAAATCATAAAGATGTCTGTATGAATCTGTACAGTTGGGTTATTATTATTTTTATTTATTGTTATAAGTTTACTTAGGCAATAATGTCGATTTGTAAACTTACAAGTTCGTAGTGGTTGATGAAGTTTTATTAAAAATATAAACATCAAATCCTTAAGAAACAGCCAGTACTATTATAAACTAGTATTTGTGAAATAAATGTCTTAAATTGTAATTACTCGTCGAATTTAGAACCCCCAATAAAAATCCATTATAAAATCGGTTAAATAAAGGGATCGATGAACGAATAGCCTCTGAAAAAGAAATTCTTTTTTATTGCCAGTTTAAAAATAAACATAACATTGAAACTCGATCAAAGAGGAACGACTTCCAATCTTATTTGAAACTTCAGTTTAAAGCTTTATTTTCTTCAACGTCAGATAGTGTCATCACAAAAGTGTGACTGCTTCGGTAGTTTTCAGGCATTGAACTTTTAAACGGGGTCAATACAACGTGATTTAATTTTATGTTCTATTTAGAAAACTACTTTTTTTATTATTATTTATGGGCTTGCTCTTGGTCCCAGACTAGCCCGAGGGCATAGACGGGCCCTACGATGGGGCGAGCTCACCCAAAAGATGCCTATGCACTCGTCTCTTGAATACATTCGGGTTATATGCATTTGGGAACAGAGACGCCGGCAGGGAATTCCATTCTTTTGAGGTGCGCATAATAAAGGATTTCGAGAAACGCTGCGTGCGGATACGAGGAATATCGACCAAGAAAGGGTGGTATCCCGCCGTACGTATAGATGTCGTCCGGTGGTAAAACGGAGACGGGGAAATGAGCTCGTGCAGCTCATGAGCACACTCACCGAAGTGCAATCTGTTAAACACCGCCAGACAGGCAACTTTACGCCGATGTGCTAGAGGTTGTAGTTGGGCCACCAGCTTCTTGTCACCAATCAACCTCCTGGCTCTGCGTTCGACCGAGCTGCTGACCGACCCTGGCTGAGCCATCCCATAGGTGACAGCAATATACTCCATACACGATCGGACTTGAGCTTTGCGTTAAAAGCTGTCCCGGCGTGAAATATCGCTTAACCTTGTTAAGGATGCCCAGCATTTTCGCCGCAGTCAGTGCTTTGGACTCGATGAAGGTGCCGAAGTTGAGGTCAGAACTTAACTCCATGCCAAGGAGTTCTAGGGAGCCGGTTACATTTACAGATGCACCTCGGAAAGTAGGAGCCAGGTCGAATGGGCTCTGGGTCGAACGACAAAGTGTTACTAAGAAAACTTTTCACGTATTTGATTGTGACTAAAAGAAAAACTAATATTGTTATTTAAACTAAGTGACGTGTTGCATCTTATGTTGTTAAGGATATATTAAGAAATTAAGCGGCATTTTGTCCTCCTGCAAAGACAAAAGACTATTTATTATGTTACTGTAACAATTTATGTTTAACGGCAAGGCCGTCCTGCAGTGCTATTCAAAACAAATACATTTACTTCAAAAGTCGTCTCGCAAATGGCTTCACAAGTCACATTTACTTCGTTTCTCATCATGCTAGACATTGTTTTGGTATTCTTTAGAAAAATAAAATCAAAGTCGAGCGAAGTGAAGTGAGTTTTAAGAATAGTCACTTGAAAAACGTCAAATACTCACTTGGAGTTATTCTTTTCACTTCCGTCATCAATTGGTAGTTTTAGTGTCGAACTCATTCATTGTAGGAATATAAAACGGTAATCTCACAGCGGATTCAGAAGCATTGCGGGTTATAGTATAAATTGCAGTCAAATCACATCAGAATAGCGTTGCTGGAATAAATTGCAGTCACATATTTTGTTGTCAGAGAAACATTATAGCCCATGAAAAACGTCAAAGTTCTCACTTCCGTCATCTTCTGTCACTCGGTTGCGTTAGTGTCAAACCCGTTTAAAGGTGAAGCCAAACAAGCGTAATTTTATGAGTCGTGAGTCGCAGAATTTCGGTGCTTTCATAGAAAAAGTCTCGCAACGCAAAATGAGTGGTCTGCTGCACCGTACCAGAACACGAAATTCTACGACTCACGACTCACAAAATTACGCTCGTTTGGCCTAACTCTTAAGATTACGAATCTTTAATCTCATGTGATCTTATGAAATGAAATGAACGCTCAGAATAGCAGCTGATAACATCGAGAGGAAGCGTGTTTTAGAGCAGAATGGACTGAATACAATCTACTTTACTGGTCTAATTCACTAAGGGCCCTCGCCCACGGGCGACTTTTTGTAGCGATGCAGTCGCGATGCTCTCGCGCGTAGCATCGATACAGACGCGAAGCAGTCGCTAGCTGTGTGCCCGCGCCCACGGGACCAGATTCAGTCGCGATGCAAACGCGATTCGGTCGCGATGCAAACGCGATTCGGTCGCGATGCAGTTACGATACAAAAATACCTTGGATCAGTACAGTTGCAAGATGGACTCCGTTAAGGCAACATTAGTCACGTTGTCTTTGGTGCTGCTTTTACGTAAGCAGCCGAAGCGTAGGCAACGGAAGCAGCGTCAATATTGGATGCATCCATTTAATACCCAGAGATTATTTACAATCGCGATGCAGTAACGCGTTAGTAGCGCGACGCGGTCGCGCGTTTGTATCGATACAATCGCGATGCAGTAGCGCGTTGCAAATGCGACTAACACGCGTTAGAAGTGATGCAGTCGCGCGTTTGCTAAACGCGCGACTGCATCGCTACAAAAAGTCGCCGTGGGCGAGGGCCCTAAGGGTTTGCAAATGACGGTACATATGCGTGCAATTCCATCAAAAGCCGTAAGCACTACAGAATTTCTGATTTAATCCGTGTGAGGCACGTGAGTTAAGCCACAAATTCAGAGTGCTTCGATTCGGCTTGATCTACTTCGTTCTCTGATAAAGCGATTAATAAACACAGGTGCACAGCACAGGTGGTGATTGTGCATTCAACTGATTATGTAGAAGATTCAAGATGCGTATTTTACTGGCTATGTGTATTTAGAATTATAAATATAAGCAGTTGGTCCAGGCGGTATTAACCGTCGATAGATCGGTGTGTTCCAGTTAAGATCATAACAGATCTGAGAAAACATCTGCATAAAATGTATACCTGTTTAGAACAGTGTGAGGGTCTCGAAGATGGTGGAGATAAATGAGAGTGGACTGTATACTGCTGGTACAAACTGAATTTAATGTCCAAAAATCGACATAATAATATGTTAACAAAGCGGTGGCCCACGGAGAAGTGGGGTATATGTGCTTGAAGAGCGAGTGTGTGAGGTCCGTCCGTGTGCCGCGTCGCCCGTCGCCCGCGCACCACACCGCGGTCGCCCGGCCGCACCGATGGCTCAGCGGCACACACGCGCTGCGCCTGCCGCACCCGAAGATGTCGAGGTTCGATTCTCGACATACCTGTTGTCCCTTTTGACTTTCTTGTTAATATATTGAACCTTCAAACACACGTGATTCGAGACACAATAGAAAGACAATAGCAGCCCGACAGCCGGCTGTCGGTTGGTCGATAAAAGTCTTTCCCAATTATGGGGATAAAATAAGTGAAAAAAAAAGGTAAGGTAAAAGTGATATAATTATATAAAGAGACAAGGGTTTTTGTGTCACTTGAAAGTACTGAAGCATGAAACATGAGTTAGGTACAGTATTTTCTATTTATAATGAAGAGGCACCCAATAGCTAATTTGGAAATTAAACCTTTATGGGGTAAGATAGGGAGATGGAGGTTAATATGACACAGAAAAATTGCGACCTTTACAAAAGACATCTAATACGGTGTACATTTGTAAACACTTTTTTTTTGTCAAGATGAAGGAAATGGATTTTCCTAAATTCCCTTAATAATCCACATTGCTCGTGATAAATGAGCTACATTGTGCGGGCCATTTAAACAAGCACCGTAAACTTAAAAAAAGACATATTTATTTCGAACGAACTTAAATTTTGAAGATGTTACGGAGAGCGTTCGCTTATATTGTGACAGCTTGAATTCGAGCATTATACGCGTGAGTGAAGAGTTCGCATTATTACCTCGCTTCACAAAATTGTTATTTTATCATTGTTTTTGTGTTTTCTGTCCTTATTTATATGCTTATTAAATTTTATTAACTTATTCTCGACTCCAACGCAAAAAGTGGGGTATAAATTTGACCGCTCTTTGTTTTTCTGTAGTACCGTAGTTTTTGAACGGGTGATCCGATTTGAATGCGGGTTTTTTTGAAAGTAGGTTTATTTAGCATGGTTCCTAAATATGTTTCATTAAAATCGGTTCAGCAGTTTTGAAGTTACCAGCTCATTTGTTAGTTGCAGTCGCGAACTTAATTTTGACGTGTTTTATCTGTCTTCTACTTGCTGTTCTCAGCGGTGCCTTTGCTTAGCTATCATAGCATGATGTTATATTTATAACCTATTTTAATTCCTAAAATACTTTAATAAATAAAAAACAAGTTCGCCCAAACTTGATTTTAATTCTCAAACTTCAAACTCATTTATTGCAAAAATGGGTAGTGAAAACATGGATACATTAAATAGGTTTGGTATCTCCATAATCAGCCTGAAGGCATGCAATTTTATTGATATTTATTTTACTGCTTGTGCAAATTCATTTAGACAGAATTTATAAAACTCATAAAAATAATAAATGTCAGGTAATATAATCATCAATAAAATGTCAATACTAGTAAAATTTTCTTTGAATTTTCTTCTGCATTGAAGTGTTAAATCAAACAAAAAAAAAATAACTTTGTTATACAGCCATATCTTCGGAATTACGATATTTCCGAAATGGTGCTGTGTACAAAAAAAAATACAAAACAATAACACTTTCATTGTTCCAGGAAACTGCGGAAATCAAAGCTTAACCTTACATCTAAAAATGTTTTTGTTACTTTCATGATTTTGCCGTAAAGATTTTATATGTAAAAAAAAAATTCTGGTAAACAACTTAGCTTCAATTTTCTTTCACAGAGAAGAGTTCTTGCTTTTTGCCTTATTTTCCTAAGATAGAGAGATCACTTATAGTTTTTTTTTTTACAAATAACGAAACAGAAAACTATTTTATTATCTTTACCTACTCAGATTCTACTAAAAAGTCACTTATTTTAGTCATTTGTGGAATCTAACTATAATGTTTGCCCGTATATTTTCCCATACATAACAGGTATGTAGGTTAACACTCACAGTCAGTGAAAATGCTTTCAGTCAGTCAATGTTACTGTGTTCATAATGCGTGAGAGTGAAATAAAAATGTTATAAATTGTTTATTATTTTGTATTTAAGTTAGCAACAAAATATTAATAATCATTTATTGTCCCACGATAATCCACGACATGGATTGGCGAGTCCAGATTTTTATTAGCATTGTAAGTCTGGATTTCCTCACAGAGTTTTCCTTTACCGCAGTCGGTGATGTCACATTGGTACTAGCTTACTAGGAAACTCATGTATGTATAACAGAAATTGGGATTGAAAAGCATATTTCGTAAAAACTTATGAAATGAAACATTCAAATAAAAATAAAACGTAGCAATGGTAGATTCAGTCAAATGTCGTAAGGTTTTTTATTAGCATGGTTTGTCTTGGGTGGAAATTGAACCCACCTCCGGCATAGCGGTCAAGTTTCTCTGACCACTGGTCCAAAAATCCCGTCATTATATTCTAGTGTAACTGAGATAAACTAATAAGTGGGAACAAAGGGTCTGATTGAATGTCAAACAGCCACTGAACTTGTGAAGTCAAACACGCGAACAGTCGGAAGTTTTCGTATTAACTGTGGTATTCACAGTCCTTAGGCATTAGAATGAGTAAACTTATTTCATTTGTGCCAGTTTTTTAACAAAAATACGTCTATAATATTTATTGTCTTATTTTGTGTCATACGGTAAATAAATTAGGTAATTTACACAAAACCATGATCCTAATATGACTTTATGAACCTAACAATAGATAGGTCTCTGATTTGGATGTTTCTTTTCAGAAGCAGAAGAAGAAGAAGTTAAGCCTAACTGATAAAGGTAAGCCTCTTCCAAAAAGTGCCAACAAATCTGGTGTCGACAACCCTTTTTCAGGTCAGTGGTATGGCAGAATGTTTCAAACTTGCCGAAATAAAAAAAAACCAAGAGAAAGACAATTAACCAGCTTTTCTCCTATTAGAATTCCAATGTGATTGGTAGACTTAAAGTCTATTTTACCGTCGAAAGTTTATAATTAACTTTGTTTAAGTACCCACCTACTCCAAGCAATCTAAGAGACAAAGTCACGGTATTAATGTTTGCAGTGAGTTCCTACTTATTGCTTGTCTTATAAACTTATTAGATTGGAAATAAGTTATTCTCTTGATTTATTGCACTGCTTGCGTTTGTCAGCTATTTTCCAGTTTCTTGGCTGAATGTCGACGTTCGATTAATTAATATGATACATATTAAGCGCGTGTATTCTTTATTATTAGACATGCACAAATATTTTTTATTGGATTTTCTCTTGTACAGAAAATTGTATAATATACCATGTCTGTACAAGTTCGCCTATTACTTTTTCTACAAATTGAGAAAAATTCTATTATTGAAAGTTGTTATAATACCTGGATGGTTTGGTTGATGGTCAAAAAGTTATCTTTGCCTACGAAACTAGACAAATTTAAAAGAATATTTAATACTAGTCTTCTATGGTTTCACGCGCGTCTTTAGTTCGGTTACGTGGATCGTAGCGTGATCTTTTATAACTGGTATTATTTTCCATATACCTAGATATCACGTACAGGAAGTTTTTCTCTTCGACTTGTTATTAGCTATACATATACCTAACAAACATGTGAAGAGCCACGCTAAGTTTATTTACAAGACTAAAGATCTGAGCACGCCACTTCATCATAATATAACAGCCGGAAGACACCTACTTCTAAGCTAAGTTTTCCTAAGGAGTCAACTAGTCGAGTATTATCCGATATATTTTAGCAAGTGGGTGTTCGAATTACCGATACAACATAAATTTCCTGAAGCTATTCCATCATGACGAACAGACGTTTGGCTAGATAACGATGATGGATAATGTGATACATTTTGCCTATATGTGCTAACTAAACTTATACATATTTTACATCGATTTAGAACTTCCGTGAGATAGTGTGCAACTTGTACCTGGTCTGCTAAAAAACGTAGGCTACTCTTAAAATCAAAATTGTTACATTATGTATGCCTGTAATGCCTGTTACAGATATTTTTTTAAATAGTTTTTTTAATTAGAATATTCAAATTCCGGTTTTGAGTGTGACAGACATGTTTACTTCTTTTGGTGGTATCGAACCAAAGGCCTTTGGTTCGATGGAAAGAAACTCTCTGATTTTGGAGTCAAACGCTGCTTACTTTAAAGAGGTCTATAAATTGACTCCTAACGCCAATCTATCAAATGTCCGGGTCGTATAGATTCCTAATACAGTCATAAAACTCAGTGATAGGCAGATAGAGATACAAAGTATCCAAAATACTCTATATTTAGAATGTTTTTCAAACTGAAACCTATTCGAAAGTCGCCCATATGCTATGATGGTATGCGTTTATGGTTTCCTTGATCATATTTATCTCTACCATCTGTTTTTTCAACATATTTTTCTGTTTTACGACTTACGTGTGTGTGTGTGTAACATCTTGCTACTATTTGTAAATAAATAGCGGTGGCTTCTGGAACTTAATACAACAGTTTTATTTAGTAACGTCTGGAAAAGCTCCGCTATTAAAATGAACACTATTATAGAAGTATATAAGTTATATAGAAACGAAGATTTCTTGTTTAGGTTGATATTATTTATACAGTTTTTATTGTCTGTGGCATTTATTATTGGTATTTTGATTGTCTTGATGGTCTCATGGTCGCATGCTCATCTCTTGTTGGTGCGGGCCCTGATTTTGAATTCCAAATCGAGAAAAGACTGTCCTGATTATCAAATTTAAATGGGTTTTCCATTTCTCATTGATGGATCCCTACCATGCCTCAGAGAGTAGATGAATGTAGATCCATTAGTATTGCACCTGATGGTACTGCGATCGTGTTGGAATGACGTATCATTGGATTACGGGTTAGAGGGAAGTGGAAGTGCACCTGTATGTGTGAATTCAAATGCACTATACCGAAATTTGGTGGAACAAATTGTGAATGCGTACATTTAAGGCATACATTCTTCCATCTACGATAAGCTAAGGTTAGGTGATTTACTGATGACCTTTAAACTAGCTGTTTAGTATATTATACAAGCTGCTTTCTACGGCTTCGCCAGCCGATTTGCTTACAAATTTTCATGTTTATCAAAAAAAAAAGTAATATGCAAATTTCATGTTTCGAACTTCAGAAGTTACGGCTGTGCGTTGATTACCACGAAAATTTAACGAGATTGATTAAAATTCTTAGATATAAATTCAAAATTGTCTCTAAAGGTGGACTTCAAAACTATTGGGCTATCGCAAAAGTTTAATTGTGTCTTTGAATAAAACCAGCCGGTATTAAGTCCCAACATTTACTTCATAAAACTTGAATATCATAGCGCTATTGTTAGAAGTTGTCAATTGTTTAAGTAACAACAGCTTTAAAAGTTTTTGGTACTTTGGTAAGTCAAACAATGTTCTGTATTGTTCGATATTATTAAATAACTTTATACAAAAATATTATTGTTTTGTATGATATATTTCATTCCAGGTCACCAACAAGTCGATTTTACTGGTCACAAGTGAATTATTACAATGTTATTTTTTTATACCCCGACGCTGAAATACGCATGTTGTTTGACCACTATTTGTGTGTCTATCTGTAGTACCGTCGCTCAAAAATAAAGGAACTAATTAGATTGCGCTTTTTATTTGAAAGTAGGTTGTCTATATTTTAGATAGGTTTTTGTCAAAGTTTGTTTAGCCATTTGGAATTTTTCAACTCTTTTATCAGTTGCAGTTGCGACTTAAATGACTTTAACTTGTGTTTTATTGCAATGGTGCGCATTTTAGGCGACCAAGCGACTTTGCTGCCGCTGTCTTTCTATTGTGCCTCAAATCACGTGTGCTCGTAGCCACTCGGTCTGTTTCACATAGTTTACAATGGCTTAGTTGCAGCCAAAGCTTGTATATGTACAACACTGTTTTCAAATGATGCGAAGAAATTAAAAAAAAGAAGTGCAAAACAAATATTAGATTATGCTATCTCACTATCATAGGCGTCTAATTCACGATAACTTGTTGTATTTAAATGAGAACTAACACAATGCCAGTATAAAGGTTTTTTTAAGACTTTGTCAGCTTACCTCTCAACTAAATTCATAGATAACAAACGTATCAGGTTCAAAGTTCATATCACGTCAGTTTCTATAAGGCACTCGCAAAGTTTGGACTAATCTAAAAGAAGATTGTCAAAATATAAACAAATTTTGTAATATAAGTTTTCTAGTTTAATTTTTATTCATCTTAAATTGTTTCCGACAGGGAGTTTACTAATTATTTTATCTTATTTTATCCAATTACTTGTTGTTGGTTAGTAAATTGTATCTTAAGCTTTAATTACAAAGTTGTTTAACATCTCTCAATTAACTCAATAGCACTACAAAACTCCAACCGAGGAAATTCAAAACATAATTTAGTTATAATTGTTATTTACTTAGATGTTAAGCAGAACTCCTATTGTTTATAGAGAAATTATTTGTTAAAACTCTCTTGTTATTTATTACTCTTCTTACGCTCTTGTACTCTTACTTACTCTTTTCTTATTTTGGAACTCTTTATGGTAATTCATATTTGTTAGACCTCCATTATTAGCCTCTGTGTTCCGTGCCGAAGTCTCTGTATTTCGTGCCGAAGTTCTTAAACTGCTGCTGGCGCTGCAGGTTTTTTAAAAGAGATACTGCGGCCCCAGATACAGGGCTAGGAAGAAAAATGGATGGTTTTTAGTCAATAAAAGTCTGACATTCGCTTTCGCTCCGCCTAAAGCGGGAGGAGTAATTTAATGATTTCCTACCACCAAGGAAAAGGGTCTTTTTTTTTGAGGGCGTGTCAAACTTTTACTGACTAAAACCCACTCATGTTCCTTCGATTGCCCTTTATGTTCCAGGGTCGCGGTAACTATGATAAACATTCCGCAACCCCAGGAAAAGGGTCTTAAACTGCATTCGAAAAAAATCGGGTGGACCGAGTCACGGCAAAAAAAAAAAAACATTACCACCAAGGTAAATGTAAATAAACTCACTGTTATAAGTTTAACATAATTATTATTTGATCAAACATGAATTAGTTCTCCCAACACCAGGCAATCAGCTCTTGCTTCACATTGATATTAAAAATACTATAATGAATGAATGAAATAATTATACATATCTTTTTCAGGAATTACTCTATCTATTAAAAAAACGCATCAAAAACCGTTTCGCAGTTTTAAATATCCAGGAACAAGCGCATACATAGCAATGCAAGGAATGCATAGGGACTTACTATGTAGTCATGTCTATGTTAGTTGCAATACTCGAGTTTAAAAAAAGCTGTAAGTTGAAATGCAATTTTTCAGGTCTTTACAACGAATGAAAGTATTTTTAATGCTTACACGTGTTTTCATTTGCCTGTTAGTTTGAGAACCCAATCTAAACTCTTCCTATCCGTGTATATTGTTCAAAATAACTCCACCTACTAAAAACTGTGTTTATATGTAACAAAGAAATGTTATAAGCAAATATGGTAGCAATGTTAAAAGTGGTCAAAACATTTTCTTGTAAAAAATTAAGAAACTGAAAATACGATAGCTTGTGCTGCCGTGCTTGTGATATATACAGTAAGTGCCTTGGAGACACTTTTGAGAAAAAGGCGGTTAAAGTTTATATTTTTATTTTTGACGTTTTTCCTAAAATATAAATTAA
Organism: Athetis lepigone; assembly: GCA_033675125.1. Lineage (NCBI taxonomy): Eukaryota > Metazoa > Arthropoda > Insecta > Lepidoptera > Noctuidae > Athetis > Athetis lepigone. The sequence goes on along the minus strand of CM066243.1, from coordinate 11,770,121 downwards.
ACTTAAGTTTTCTCAAATGTTTAAGATAAACATAGGATTGCTTAACAATTTGTATAATTTTATTTTTATTTATTGATATTATTTTAATTGTAAAATGTGAAAAAATATTTATGTTAAGGAATGAACAATTAAAAAATAATGTTTTTTTTAGTATTGGTACAGTAAGTGTGCGACTTACTGTAACAATCTTTACTTTAAAGTACTTACTGCAACAATGATTACAAAACGAGGTAAAGTTTAAATAGAATAACAAAAATTACACAATTTGCCTAATATATCTTAATCACTTACTGTAATTATAGCTTGGAGTAATATGTAAAATTATAGCATCAGCCATAAAGCACCAAAGCCCACATTAATGACTTTTCTCAATAATTTTAGTACATAAATGAAAGAAAAGACTTATTATTAAATCATAGTTAATGTAAAATTACACAGCTCGTGTCTACAAACACGAATTTATTAAAACTTTTGCTTCATACAAAAAAAAACCATACAATAACACATTGTTTAAAAAAAGGCAGTTTTCTTTTGGAATTCTTAATAATATGGCTTGCCTTCATTGACCGGCTTAGAGTGAGCAACGACGAGAAACAAGGCTCCTACCTCACTCTTGCCTTAATTAGCTGGTTTGAGTTGAGACTCGCAAGAGCAAACGTGCTCGGAGGAAGGAAGTATTCCAGTAAGATGCTAATAGCCGTGGAATACATCTCCACTCCTCAAGCACCTCGATATATGTTGCCCCCCTTGTCGCTACGTCACTCTGTCGTAGCGGCCGTTTTCGGGGGCCCATTTATTGAGTGTGCAAGTCACCCCCTGCCATTCTTACCGTGTTTGCAACCACAGGTTAGGCAGGTAAGTAATAAGTACCAGATACCATAGTCATGGTATCTGGTACCTTATTCACTAAAGAACGCAAATCCATAGTCCAATTTTTTTTAGTTGCCATGTTATGCTATAGTCCTACACCAACCGGGGGTTGTCCTTAGGTGCACTTACATAGTGCATATAGGGATAATCGTCGGTTCGTGTCCCATTTCTCAAACCAGACCTGTTATTTTAAGACCTTGCATCGTAATAATTGATGTATGTCTCCTGTTTTTACAATAAAGATATATTCTATTCTTCTATTCAAAAGTTTTGCTCAAGGGACCTCTGCGAGTTGGCTTCGACCCTCGTACGCCTTCCAAAAGTCCGGGTGTCCCTGGGTCTCGAGATTATATATAATGATTTGCGACTGTTAAAGGGCATTAGTTACATAACTCGATTGATTGCCTATTTCATGAAAAAGTCATTTAATTGAGTTATGTGCACTTTAAGGGATGGTTTGATGATTTAAATGATTATAACTCTGTGTATAAGAATTAAAGATTGAGTCAAAAGCGTTTCATTAAAAATTCACGTAATCAAATTCTGGGCCGCAACCACTGACACGCATTTTGAGAACATACATTGTGTTATAATTTTATATCGACCTAAATCTACATAAGTTGGGGTTTACGAAGAAATTAAGGATATGTAGGTCTGACGTGATAAGATTACATCAGTTATCTGTCTTTAAAGTAATGTAAAATATGTGCCAAACATATTATAAAGAAATGAAACAACGTATACTTTTATTAAGTGATTTAGGCGTCAAATTTAGTCTGTCGCACGTCGTCAGCAGACTCTGTGTTTGCATGGTGACCGCGACTGCAAATTTACGTACTTGACCCTCCCCGCACTACCCGGCCGAACCCTAAACGCCTTAGATTTTTTGCAGTAAGTAACGCATTTACCTTATTTGGTCATGGCAAGTCTACGCATAAATTGAAGTATTCCTAAACATAATTACAGTAATGAATCTTGCTGTTATTATGTCCGCGCATATTAGTATATACTTTAATTCGCTGACTACACACATATACACAGTAAGTTCCACTTACTGTACTTATGATAAAATTATAGATACATACGTTGCGAATCTCTTAAGCATTAATATGATAATATGCTGTTACTGTAAATATGTTATGGATTAGTATATTAATGTTTTATTTTCAACTTAATGTAATGATAGCAAGTGCCACTTACTGCAGCACTACCTAGGAAATGGTTTTAACTTTCTGAAAAAATCTACCGTATGTGCCCATACTGCAATTACAATAAGTAAGATTGCCGCCAAATGTGTCTTACTGTAATTATGCTAAAGCTTATTTGGCGTTCTATTCGACATTTTAAAATTTCAAATATACAGAAATGTAGATCTCGATCTCGACATTCCGAATATATACTCAACTCAATTCTGCCAAAAATGTGACTTACTGTGATTATCATAAGCACGGCAGTGTGGATCACACGATTTTACTCATGCGACCATTTGTCATTCATTGTCGTTGGTTTTAAATTGGTTGGTATTGAACAAAAAAAAAAGTGAGCCGTCACGGGAGGCCTGGCAGATGTGAAACATCGACATTACATCATCGCCATACAGTACACAAGACTGTGACTGTATATATACATCATCATATAGCGTGGCGACGCGTCACCACGGCATTCGTCGCCACGCCAGAAATTTGTTTTACGTGCGGCTATAGATGTTTCACATCAAAAATGTTCAATGGTAAAGAAAAAATATGTCATTTACAAAATTAAGTATTCTATTACAAAATGTTGTTCCGTATGACGAAGAATGGGAAAAAGTATCAATATTACAATCCATAATATATCTTACAATATATCATAATGTATGTATCTATAAAATTGTAAATTGTTTGACTGATTGTTGATATATCGACGCATAGACCAAACTGTTGTTTTATAGACATGACATTTGGAGGTTGTTCTAATTGTGAAGAGCATGTGTGCACTAAGAAAACATTTTTGAAAATGTAACCCTTAAAGGGATAAAATAGTGGTTCAGGCCGGTTTTAGTGCTCGACCGACCTTCGGTGCGTACATCGGTCGCGCTTCTCATTTGTATGAAAATTCACAAGTCGTCACTGTGCTCGACCGACCGTACGCACGCGTATATTGCTACGCACTGCGTACGAGGACCGTCAAACGCGTCCGCATGCGTGCCGTCGGTCAACCGACGCGCTATGGAAACGTGTTTGCGACTGTACAAGTCCGGCCAGTTTAGTTGATCAGGAGAGCACTGAACGTTACAAACTGACGATCGGTTATGCGTATCGTCAGGAACGGTACGCACCGACGGTCGGTCGAGCACTGAAACCGGCCTGAAAGTTCGCCATTCATACGAGCAAAGCCGCAGGCAAAAGTTAGCAATTTTATAAAGTTGTAAGTACATGATTTAACACGAGTGAATAATAGCTATACAGCTATTCGATAACAATCGACCAGAATTGATTTCTGTGAATTGACTTCGCAGAAATCAAATCTGTCGACAATATTTGAAGTGCTTTGTTCACAATTGGACAATACGGTTGAAGTACGCCTTTCACGTGGACTTTGTAAAGTACTCTCTTAGCTTGAACAAGGTAGTCTGGTACTAAAGAGCTTTAGCACAGAAGAGATTACCTATACTTGAGCCAAATTCGAAAAAGAATTGAGGTAAACAAACCGTTGCTTGGTTTTTCGAAATAACGAGGTAATATGCATGTTATTTGAGTGATTCTAGTGAAATATGCTGCAATAGGATTTCTTAATAAATAGTTAGCGTGAAAAGGCGATAACCATGTAAGTAATAGAAGATTTGTAAAAAGTGAGTTGTGATACTTATATTGGTTTGTTTACCTGTATTCTTTATCGAATTTGGCTCAAGTATATAAGAGATTTTTATGTCTGAAACTGGCTCTAAAAACATTACATCGTTTTATTAACCTCCGACACAAAAAAGGAGGAGTTACGAGTTTAACCACAAAGTGTGTGTGTCTGTCTGTTTTTTTGTCTGTGGCACTTTTGCTCTTAAACGCGACAACCGATTTAATTTTTTTAGCTGCAGTCGCGGTCTCTATGACTCGGGAAAGGATTTTTTTTTATTTCTATATTTACAATATTTTTTTATGGATAAGTTGGTTTTAGGCCGCAAAGGTGCACGAAGTAAGTATAAGCAATGTTACAGTCAACACATTTTAATGTAAAAAATTAAGGAACTTTAAAACACGATAGCTTGTGGATGACTCGATTTTACTCATGCGACCATTTGTCATTCGTTTTTGAATACACAGCATAAATTAGTAAGAATAACTTTTAGCAAGCGGTTTTGCGTGGCATTTATTTACAAACTTACTTCGTTAAGAATTATGTTATTTTTAGTTGTGTCAACAATTATTCTCATTGCTTTTAAAAGTTACTAACATTATTTATTGCCAACATAATATTCTAACAACACATCAATTTCTGCTAAGATATTACTCACAAAAATTTTAAAACATTTTCTTACTAAAAAAACCTAAAAATGGTGTGAATTTATCAAGCTTTTCTCCCATGTATCTCAAGGTTGGCTTTCAGCCTCACCGGATGTAGCTAGATCTTTATGTGAAGCAACCCAGTTACGACGAAAACAACCCGGACTCTTTACTCTATTTTTACCTAACTTACGACTTTATGTATGAGAAGCGGGTTTGTAAGAGTAACCGTGACAATTAGACCGTTTTTTTTTTGGGAAGTGGGAAATCATCAAATGACTTCTCTTGTCCTGGGTGCGGCGGAAGGGCGTGTCAGACTTTTACTGACTAAAACCCACTCATTTTCCTTCGGTTGCCTTCATGTTCCAGGGTCACGGTAACTATTATAAACATTCCGCAACCCCGGCGACAGTTAGACCATTACAAATCTAAATTTTATTGAAATTTGACAGGCTTGTTGGTCTAGTGGTTAGGCTACTAAACTGGAGGTCTTGTGGGCTCGATTCCTGCCCAGGACAAGCTTTGTGTGATGAGCATAATTGTATTTATAAATAATAGTATGTATATCACTTGTCTGATTACCATAGTACAAGCTCTGCTTAGTTTGGAATCAAATGGCCGTGTGTGAGTCCCAAAAAGTTTATTTATTTAAATCGATATTATCCAGGTAACACATTCGGCGAGTGACCTGTGACTCTTTGACTAGTAGTAGCTATTACTTTGAAGCAGGCAATTTAGTCACGGAATTAGTTATGTGGCTGGAAGTCTACCCTTGTAAAGCCCAAATAAGCGAGTTTGACGGGTTTGCCCTCTCAATTTGTGTGAGTCAAAACTAAGGCTCTAGAGAATTACATCCTGCTACGTTTTTCAACAGACAGGTCCATTAAATATGTTATTATAAAAGCAATTTATACCATCCAGTATGTTTGTTTTCATCAGATGATGGAGAAATTAACAAATTATTTTGTTAATTGCTTTTTAATGTTTGCTATAAAAATCTACCACAAAAAAGTTATAATAGGCAAAATTATGGTTATTGATACAAAAAACATAATTCAAAAGGACGGACAATCACGATCATACAAAACTTTTTTCAAAAAAATAATAACCGCCTTCAAAAACTAAAAACCCAAAAATAACTAAAATTTCGGAAGTCTGTGGCGACACAAATTAATTGGCAGAAGAGAAGCCACCGACTTCCGAAATTTTAGTTATTTTTGGGTTTTTAGTTTTTGAAGGCGGTTATTATTTTTTTGAAAAAAGTTTTTATTTATTACTTTTTAGTGTCGACTCTGACGTGTTCTACAACCGATGCCGAAGTACAAAACAAAGTTTATAAAAACGAAAATAGAAACTTGAAGAAAAAGCACACATCGTCTATGAATATTTCGTCAATTTTTTTTGTTCTTGGTGAATTTTTCGAGAAGCACTGAACCGATCGCCACAAAATTTATATGGGACCACCCCTGAATCATGACTTATCAAACAAAAAAGAACCATCAAAATCCGTTTACAATTGATGGAGATATCGCGTAACAAACATACAAAAAAAAAACATACAGACGAATTGAGAACCTCCTCCTTTTTGAAGTCGGTTAAAAATTACGGTATGTGAGATAGTTTTGACATTGTTTTTATAAAAAGAAAATACAATAGATGACCACTATTAACATTCCTACATTTTTTATTGGGTTCATTAACAATATCAATGCCATTTCATTGTAAGAAAAAAACCTTCAGTCGTCCAACAAATACATAAATAACATTTGTAAAATTCCTCTCCGTTTTATTTAATTTAATCTGTGACGGAACAAAATAATGACGTGATGAAATCGTAAATAACATGTTTATGTCAAAATGAACCACGCGAAATATGTTCGCACAATAATGTTGTAATATCATTTTACCAGTGAGTTGTAAAGACGATTGCCAAAAATAACTACTGAGTAGAAAAAATATTTTGCTTTCATGTTAAAACGTTGACATTCTAATAATAATTTCAGACATTGTCCCACTGCAGGGCCAACGCCATTTTTTTACACACAGAAGACACGAGCGACGATCACCACGCTAGGCCATAGGGGATTAGCGATTTCAACACGCTTCACCCCGCGCAAATTCCAACAAATGCTTTCAACGACTACAAATGTGTTGATACAAATGCTCTACTAACGTAACGTTACACTCAACCGACCACAAACTGCTCTGTAGGATGAAGACCGCCTTTGATGCACGTTTTTAAAACGCGCATCTACGGAGCGTTTAAAAAACGTTATGTGCACAAGCCCTTACGTTCATTATAAGTTTTGTTTTTCCTCCACCGATGTCTATGATATCAAAGATACACTTCAAACTTTAGTTTTAAAAATTGAAAAAGAGTAGTTGGTACTTGCCCTGATTTGAACCCGTGACCTTTTGTAAGACCTTAAACACTGGGTAATCACAACAAATTATCAGAAAAAAAGAGTGAAATATAAGTATACCTTTGTACTTGGATGGTTTCTGATACTTCTTAAATACTTTTTTGTTGTTCTAGCAGTTCTAAAATTTCATTTCACTGCAATTGCAGTTTCGTGCTTTGCTGCTGACAACAGACAACGACTCTTATGAGCAAAGCAAAGAGGCTTTTATTATTACGAAATCTTCAAAACAAGTTTTCAAATTAAAAGTCTAGCTTTATCTGGAACTTCCATGTGAATGTCGATTACAGTGGAGCCAGATGCAGAGTTTTTGTTAAAAAAAATAGCCCGTGTCTTTCTCAGATGTCCAGGTCACCTCTATGTAAAAAAAAACAGAATTACTTCAATAGTAAGATAGCCGTGATAACGTAACAAACAATTAGACTAACATTTGTATCAGTAGTATAAAACTTACTGCTTTTATTCTACTCAATCATTTTGAAATAAGAAAAAATTTCGGCGGTTCTATAAATAGGTAGCTAATTCTGGATTTGAATATTTCTTTTTAAATAGAAAGAAAAAATATACAGTTTTTTCTGAAAAATATTTTTTGAAGATGGCATCGGAAATTCCAAAGACGAACGACAAAATAAAAATAAGAGGTTCACCTAGCTACCTAATATTAACTAAATTAGCCAACTACCATATAATACGATTAGCTTACAGTAGCTTACTTAGCAATAGTACATCTTCTATATCTATATCTATATATATATATATTATATATATATATATATATATATATATATATATAAAACAAAGTCGGGTTTGTTACAACACTTGTAACTCGAGATCGGCTAGACCAATTTTCATGGTTTTTGGTTCGTTGGATTTGTCCCCGCCCCAAATAGCAGAATACATCTTAAAAATAATGAAAAATCGACGAGAACATAATTATAAAAGATGAATCATTTTCCCCTATAGTTAATTCTAAATTCAATTAAAGATTGAAAACTTAAGAGAACAATAGTACTAGGAGCGCAGTAATGTGAAGTGATAATCTGAGAAAATTAAAAATCTATATAATTATATAAAACAAAGTCGGGTTTGTTACAACACTTATAACTCGAGATCGGCTAGACCAATTTTCATGGTTTTTGGTTCGTTGGATTTGTCCCCGCCCCGAATAGCAGAATACATCTTAAAAATAATGAAAAATCGACGAGAACATAATTATAAAAGATGAATCATTTTCCCCTATAGTTAATTCTAAATTCAATTAAAGATTGAAAACTTAAAAGAACAATAGTACTAGGAGCGCAGTAATGTGAAGTGATAATGTGAGAAAATTTAAAATACTGAGATACTTAGTACTTAAAATCAATCGAAAGTATTAAATATTTTGAAAAATATAGTTTTTTTCTTCAGCAATCTCATTTACGGAAATCTTTACTTATATTGTATGAGAAAAACTGAGTAAATTGCAACAAATTTTTTTTTCACAATTAATTGATTAACATGGTCGTTAATGAAATTATCCAAAAAACGGATTCAATAAATCTAACCGTAGAATCGCATTGTTATAAATTACTAAATGGTACATAAATTAATCAGGTTAAAAACTATTAAGAAACTTTATCATTGTAGAAGTTCCAATATACTTCAACAATAAATACTAGACTGCAACCAGATCAGTACAAATTTAAATTGTAATTGTCACCTCACTTTGGGGTCTATTTGTAAATGAGACCTTAGGTGCGGAAATCTAAGGTCTTTTTTACAGTTTCAGTTTTCACAATCGCTTTGCTATTCAGGTGGCTCTCTTAGTATTTTTATTGCAGTAGTATTGAGTAAGATTTTATTATAAGAAAAGCTATAAAGGCCCGCGGAACTTTGACATTGAAATACGACGATTGCAGAATTGCGAATAAAAATACTTATTTATCGCAAGCGACATATTTCATTTCCGAGTTTAAAACCGCTTCAAATGAATTCTGTTGACTCATTTTTATAAAATTTTTCTCTATTTATAAATCTCGTCACAATATTCTCAACAATTGCACTTTCTGAAATTCGAAATCTACAGTAGCGTCCTTTAAGATAGACTTAAGAAAAACGCATTGTAGCTCAAAGGGTAGGTAGGAACAATTCAACTGTCTTGAATGAATATTACTTTAGTACGCCTAGAGTAAAGTTTCTATTACCCAAGTAATGCAAACATTTTTTTCAAATACACCAAGTGAAGCCGCGCCCTAAGACCCTTCCTAATAGAGTCTGTAGTATAGTAATTAAACTATGTATATTATAATCCGTACACAATTTCAATATTGTTCAATGACGGTTATTTGTTTACATGTGCTAAAGTGTTTATAAGTGTCGAAACGCCTATTAGAGATAAAAAATCTCATGCTATATTTTTAAATCTATTGCCAATATACACATTCATCAATTCAATGTATTTGACTTTGCTGTCAAATCGTCATCATTACTCAATTCGCCTGGTGATTGATTGATACCTAACTTACGAGCGGTTTAATTTATCAACGACATACGATGAATTGATTTAGCTTTCTGAACTGTACTTGAAAATGTGTCAAAATGTGTCTAGACATTTTATATAAAAAAGGGATCAAAAAAATCAAATAGGTAAGCATTTTCCTACATTAAATGCCTTATATTTGTGAAAACATTATAATATTATTACTTACGTTATTGCAATATAGGGTCTTCAACCATAATGAATCAATCTCATGGGTTTTCAGTTTTACAGCCACAAAAGAGTGAGAATTCCTGGAACAAAAACAAACAATATTGTGAATTTCTGATCAAATAAAGTCGGCGAACACGGAAATACGGCCTTTGCCGAAAAGCAATACAGTCAATAGGATTTTTCTTGGAACCCAAATCGATTAATTTTCTGTGGCCGTCCGACTCATGGCTTTTACTGCTTCATTTATGAGTCTTCGCTCAAAGTTTATTTTGTTTGTGTGAACGTTAAGGTTGTATTTATGTAATTAATAATCTACAGTTTTTGACGTTTGTTGGTCTTTCAGATCAGATTTCGACAAGTTTTCTAAGAGACTTCCTGAATGTGTAATTGTGTACGATTGTTTTCAACATCTCAATTTAAGTGTCCTATGATGAATTTTTTTTTCAATCTGCAAATTATGCAGCTCGCATGTAAATTAATAGCTTCAGCTTTATTACAATTATCAGTATATAATAAAAAATTACAGTCTGTAATATAAGTCTCTAATAAACTTTTTCTCAAGTTATAATATACGAATAAATTCAAAGTCTCTTCGGCTTTAAATTACGTTGAAGTAAGTTCAGTAATTTAAAGTTTAGCGGAACTAAATCTCTCAACTAGGCAATTGAATATTTATTTGTGGCTGTCAGTTTTCATTGAATTTTATTGTAATTAACATTAATTCAAATTCGCAAGTAATCAAGTATAGAAATACTTGATTACTTACAAATTTGAAGTAATTTAATAATAGAAGGAATTTAATTCGAAAAGAGCTGAAAGAACGAATATTCGCAATATTCTAACTGGATTTTGAAGTTTTTATTTGGGAAGTGGGAAATCATAAAATGACTTCCCCACCGTGGCGGCGGGAGGGCGTGTCAGACTTTTACTGACTAAAACTCACTCATGTTCCTTCGGTTGCCCTTTATGTTCCGGGGTCACGGTAACTACACACATCAAAAGTGTCTAGGGATATTTCAATTAAACCTAAATTACTAAAATTCTATTAACTTTTTGTTAAAACATGTACACATTAAAATAAACCTTGTTTAATAGACTATTTAATCTGATAATAAACTTTTAGATAAAGTTAAATTAAAAAAAAACTTAGAAGAAGAGGAAAAACTCAAACAAAATTTCAATCTTAACTTTATTTTTGAAACATCAAAACTTAAACAAAACAACAATTTTTTTTATAAAAATTCTTGAAAACTTAAAATTAATATTCCGTGGATCCACCTAAGACTCTCCTGACACATCTGCAGCGGTTCTGCATACTCAAAACAAGGGTGTCAATATCCTGTTGTGGAATACTGTCCCATAATTGCCGTTTCTGAAGCCATGAAGACCAGTCAGAGCGTAATATCCAGGCTTTGGTCATGTTATCGTGTCACGGAGGAAGTGGTGGAACGGCACCGAGGACCTCAACGCATTACAACACATGTACAGGACCGATTCTTAGTAAATGCTGCACGAAGTCAACTAAATGCAGCGGCGATGCAATTGGTTCAAAGGCTACAGAGAGAGTATGGTTTGCTGGTAAGCGGTCAAACTTTGAGAAGGCGACTGCATGAAGTCAATCTACGTGCTCGTAGGCCATTTTGGGTATCAGCACTAAGGAGAGGTAATCGAGGAAGAAGATTACAATGGGCTATTGCACACGAAAACTGGAACCATTCTCAATGGTCACTTGTGCTTTTCACTAATGAATCTAGGTTTGGATTTCATCCTGATTCGCGAAGAGTACGCGTTTGGAGAAAACCTGGACGTTGGAATCGACTGCAGCACCCACAACAAGTTCATGCATATTAAGGTGGCACGATTATGGTTTGGGCAGGAATTCGTCTCGGCGGTAGAACGGACCTCGTTTGGATACAAGGCAATATGACTGCTCGAAAATACCGAGATGAGGTGCTAGAGCCTGTAATCTTGCCCCACAAACAGCAAATGGGACAAAATTTCCAGCTAATGCACGACAATGCCCGTCCACATACGGCGCGTATCGTTACAAGTTGGTTACAACAGCATGTTATCCAAGCTTTAGACCGGCCTGCACAATCCCCTGACTTAAATCCTATTGAGCATGCCTGGAATATGCTTCAGAGAAGAGCTCGTAGGAATTTCCCTGTTGATATTGTGCATCAAAACCAGCTTTTCTTGCATCTTAGCAGGATTTGGGACAGTACTCCACAACAGGATATTAACACCCTTGTTTTGAGTATGCAGAACCGCTCCAGATGTGTCAGGAGAGTCTTAGGTGGATCCACGAATTATTAATTTTAAAGTTTTCAACAATTTTTATAAAAAAAAATTGTTTTGTTGTTTAGGTTTTGAAATTTCAAAAATAAAGTAAATTGAAATTTTGTTGAGTTTTTCCTCTTCTTCTAAGTTTTTTTTTTTAATTTAACTTTATCTAAAAGTTTATTATCAGATTAGATAGGCAATTAAACAAGGTTTATTTTAAAGTGTAGGTGTCTTAACAAAAAGTTAATAGAATTTTAGTTATTTAGGTTTAATTAAAATATCCCTAGACACTTTTGATGTGTGTATTATAAACATTCCGCAACCCCGGCACATTCTGCAACCCAAAAGATCCGATAGGCAGTTGCTTTATGTAAAACACTGATATTCTGCTAAATCTTGACTGACCCTAACATAGAACTTGGTTTGGAAAAGGCTAAGGAGATAATGAAAGTCATAGACAGATTGTTAAGTCAGTAAGTGAGTATACAACTGAAAATTATTAAACTTTATAATGCTCATTGAAATAATAATACAATTTAGAAAATAAATGATGTATACGATTTCTATTTTACTTTCTTGAGCTTGCCATCCCGTTCATCGAATTTGGAATCCCATCTGGCTTCAAATTTTGTTACGGACTGCAGTGTTATTTTGTAAAAAGATCCCTCGGGTAACGTGGCTATGCGATTGACAGTTCACTGTTTTTCATTCACTTTCATTTCACTTTCAATGTTCGTTTTTTTTTAAAGGAAGGATGATGAAAGAAAAAATAAAATACGAGAAAGTACACAAGCTCGTATATTGCACTGATGTTAATTTAAAACTTAGTTAGCGTTTTAGCACAGATTAATAAATAGTTACTACGTAACAGATACTTCACTCCAATACAAAAACCAAAATACCTACGCTATAATAGCCTACAAAATCATAATAATAATACCAGTTATTTGCAGCAAGGAGAAATGTACCGTAAGTACGCACAAAGAGAGTTGAGATTCTTTTGCCCGCCGCGCGACTAACGTGTGTGCGTGTCGTCCAGCAAATCTGCTAGGGTTATACGTATGATGATAATGGTAATAAAACGAATGTTTTAGAAAAACAATTATTTTTTTATTTGTTGATCATATATTTTTTAGTTTGATAAAATGACTGATGCATATTTTTCGTTCCTTGAATTCCCGTCTAATATATTTTAGTGTCGAAAATATCCAAAACCGTGTGAATAATTTTAATAAATAATCAAAAGGGAAACAGGAGAATTGGGAAACAGGGGAATTGCACAATAATCACGCAATAAATACGTGGTTTCGGCATTTTGATAGTCAGCGCTGTACCCGTGACGCGCGAGCACTCAGCCGGGCGCGCGACAGCCCGGTGTTCGTTGTATCGCCGACGATACGCGAAGCGGTAGGCATAAAACGCGTGGCCTTGAGCGAGTGACGGACGCCTGGTTTTAGTCGGGTCTTTTCTAATCTTCGATAAAATGTATCAATAATAAGCTTTAACTAGTGCTATTTTTTATGATTATCAAATCTTCAAATCGCCAATACAAAAGGGGATTACCATCCTATTAGGATCCTATCCTATCCTATCCTATTAGGATGATAAACCCATTACTTTTCGCTTTTTCAAGGCGGATTAAAAACCATACAATTAAGAACCAGCATCAGATTAGTGCTTATTTTATTTTATCAAAATTGTCATCTTTATGGTATATAGTATAGAAGCATATAGTAAATAGCAAAGTTTTGCTGGTCGCTGTAATGTCAATTTTGTCAAAAATAAAACATAACAAACTCAAAATTTGTTAGTTGACATACTTTTTTTATGGATGGGAAATCCTCAAATCCGCTCTAGGCGGGGCGGGAGGTAGTGTCAGACTTTTACTGACTAAAACCCATCCTTTTTCCTTCGGTTGCCATTTATGTTCCGTACTTACTTATTAAAACTTATTTACTCCTCTTTTTTGTCTGATTCATTTAAAGAAATTTTACTATACATAAACACGGACTTAGAATCTGTTACGCAAAATATTGAAATAATATGTGCTAGTGTGTGTGTGTGTGTGTGTGTGTGTGTGTGTGTGTGTGTGTGTGGGTGTGTGTGTGGGTGTGTGTGTGTGTGTGTGTGTAACAAAGGAAAGTCAGTAAAAAACCAGACGGTTCAAAAAGATCATAAGTCACGCGAAATATTAATTTCAAAGCGGCTTAAAAACATTTGAAGGTTAATTGGACCAAAATCCCTTTGAAAAATAATCTTTTATAACGTGAACATTCCGACACATTGTGTTAAACTAGGAATGAAATTGGTCAACGTGTGTCAGTTGCTTGCATTGTATGGTTCTGTACTTGTTAATTTATAAAGCCTTGTAGTTTTTGGTTCAAATAAAATTTCTATCGATTTAGTTGCAAATACTTTGCTGTGAAAATTTGTACATCTCAAAATGCTATTTATTTAGCAGAGGTGGAGAGACTTGACTAAAACATTTAATCTATAGAGACTTATAAAGCTGACGAGTTTGTTTGACCTCAGAAACTAAATGGTCCGGTTCAAACATTTTTTTGTGTTGGATAGCCGATTAATAAATCGGCTATCCAACACAAAAAAATGTTCTGCGTATTATCTCGCTACAACCCACGGGAGCGGAGCAGTAACCAAAAACTCGCGTGAAACCGCGGGGATTAGCTAATGCTTAAAGCTTCAAACACATGTGATTCGAGACACAATAGCAGCGCGACAGCCGGCTGTCGCTTGGTCGTCGAAAGGTTATTATTTCGCGAACGGATCCAATCCTTCAAAAACACGTGATTCGAGACACAATAGAAACAATAGCGGCCCGACAGCCGGCTGTCGCTTAGTCGTCGAAAGGTTAATTTAAAAATGGATGGTAGCCAAAACTTTTTATTGACAATAAAGGCTGTTTTATTTACTTTGCTATACAAGTGGTATTGTTAAGTGAAATCAATTGTTTTTTTTTGTTTTCAAGGTTTATTTTACCACTTTTTCTAAGCTAAAAAGTAACTTAGTAATTGACTGATTTTCCAGCTTCCTGACATTCTGTAATTATAATACAGTTGCGCTATTAGGTAAAAAGCTGGACCCAATTTACCGTTTCTACATACTTATAAACTACTAGCTTTTGCCCGCAACTTCGTCCGCGTTCCCAAGGGATTTCCGGGATGAAAACTATCCTATGTCCTTTCTCGGTGCCCAGACTATATCTGTACAAAATTTCATTCATATCGGTTCAGTGGTTTAGTCGTGAAGAAGAGACAGACAGACAGACAGACCGACAGACAGACAGACAGAGTTACTTTCGCATTTATAATATTAGTATATTAGTACGGATTGGTTTCCGTGCTCAAAGTTTGTTTTCACTTTGGTTCCAGTTCTTTGAATCCACAATTTTTCGATAACAGACTTATTAGATAAATCTAGGTCTCCCTAGGCCAATAAAATGTTTTGCCAAAAGCCAGTGTGTTGACCAGAGTTTTATTGATATTTATGATTATGATGTTTGTAAAGTAATTTTGTTAAAACTGTAATTTTTGTTTATGACGATAAATATTATTTAAAGTTGAAGTTAAATATTTTTATTATAACACACACGGAGCTGTTTGGAATTGTGGTAATTAATTTGTAACTGCAATAAGAGTGCAGCTTACTATGAGAACCAATATTTACACGTTCTTGTATAAAATATAGCATATTATTTTTAAATCTTTAGTCTCACACTAGAAAAATGCTAAAACGTTATGAAATTAAACGATTGTTTGCAAATAACTGTAAGCCCTACAAATGTCATCCGCGTGTTAATTCAGTTAATCCAGCATCCAATGTACTAAATTTAACGTAGAGCCTTTAGAATATAGAGTATTCACTTACACAGAATATAAATTATACGGTTGTAACAGCATAGTTTTATACATATATACCGTAAGCATAACCTGATAACTAAATCTCTAGACTAATCCACTAACCGTATTTAACAGAAGGTAATCAAGATTGAACCTAACTGAAGTACTAATTTGGGTATATATTACAGTGTAACCTAATATTCTAATTGGACGATAGGCGTGTATAACATCTCTGGCTAGGGAATTGGTTAAAGATTTATAGGCATTAGTATGTAAGTTCTAACTTCTAGGTAAACTAACTTGTGATTACTTTGTTTATGTATTGTTAAACTTTAGGACTCTATCAGATAGGCCCGACCTAGTATTAAACCTTGGAATACACGTGATTCAAGACACAATAGAAAAAACAATAGCAGCGTGCCAGCCGGCTGTCGCTTGGTCGTTGAAATGTTAAGTTTACAAGATGAAATGTGATTTAGTTCTTAGCAAATATAAATAGTTGGAAAATAATCGTTTTATTGTTACTATATAAATCACAGTCAGATATTTGTTTCTGTTAGACCATTAAAAACTAAGCAAAGGGTCTTGTACTATATATTTAACAGTTTCCCTGAAAACAATACATATTTTATCTTGTAAACTTCACACTAAATCAGGCTTTACTGTTGGAGTCCCAAAGTTTTCAGAACCGATACCTAATACGGTTCTGAAAACTTTTGTTAATTCGTTATACCACAGAAAGCACTAGGATAACCTATACAAATTAAAAGAAAGTAATCTAGTTCCTAGACTTATTTTTTATCGGTATTTATAAATTACTAATTTTGTATTGCAAACTTTAAAAATAAATTGAGGGAGATAATGTTCTAAGGCAAGTGAAACTCAAAGTTGAGCTTGCTTGTTAGTTTCTTACGAGAGTTACTAAACCGGCCAAGCGCGAGTCTAATCCGTTGCGCATCGGAACCAGGGGTACCGTACACATAATTATTATTTGTGACGTTACTAGAAAACTGCTTTTTGATTGTCGTACTGTCATGTGGCGTAGGCTGTCTGTCACGAGCGGAGATAGCAGCAGAGTGTGAGTGAATCTAAAATCCTCCAATAGAATTACTTTAACCCCGCACGCAAGATTCTATTGGCGGATTTTTTCGGACAAGTAGCCTTAATCGGAAATATTATTTTTGATTTCGTTACCTTATTAGTTTGATTTTACACAGGTCTCAAGAATTGCAAACATGAAATTTTTTAATATTACCTTCTCAAATCTAAATAGATTACGTACAAAACTTATCCATACTAGTACTAATATTATAAATGGGAAAGTGTGTCTGTCTGTCTGTCTGTTGTCTTTCTTTCACGGCAAAACGGAGCGACGAATTGACGTTATTTTTTAAGTGGATATAGTTGAAGGGGTGGAAAGTATCATAGGCTACTTTTTGTCTCTTTTTAACGCGAGCGAAGCCGCGGGCAAAAGCTAGTAAATAATAAATTCATAGAATTTATGTATAAAAAGACGGAGGGAACGATTAAGTACCTCTTTTTTTGGGAAGTGGGAAATCATCAAATGACTGCTCCCGTCCTGGGTGCGGCGGGAAGGCGTGTCAGACTTTTACTGACTAAAACCCACTCATGTTCCGTCGGTTGCCCTTTATGTTCCGGGGTCACGGTAACTAAACATTCCGCAACCATTAGGTGCTTCTAATGTATAATTTCGTCCGCATTATCGCACCGTGCCTAAAAAGCTGGTAGCATTGCCACGTTTTATTTCTTAAATTATAATGGTCTTGATCGAAAAAAAGAAAAAATGATAAAGAAATGATTCTGAATTCCTTTTGAAGCACGTAACCCTAGAAAAAACACAGCAATAAGACTGTGTAGCAAGATTAACTGCAACTGGAAAAACAAGTAAAATCCTTGGGATTTGCCTCGCCCAATAAACACAAACTAGATGCACCGCAAAAAAGCGATAACACCAATTTTAAAAATCTGACCAAACAAGTTTTTAATAGACGTCAATCTAAAGATTTATAATTTAGACATTAGATAGGTAATTTATGATGTAAAAAAACTAAATTGAGAAACCAGTTTATTCATATTCGCAAGATATCACGATATGATTGAAACTGTGGAGGTAAAATTTATTGTAGTATCTATTTAATGTGTTTATTGCGTGTTTTCTTCAAATATATTTCCTAGTGCTAGCGCCAACTGCGATAAGTAAATAAAATATATTTTTCGGACCATTTTCTATTACAAAGTTTGCCGTTCGATTTGCGACATTTCTGTGAGTATAGTAGTAGTGGTATATTTTGAAAAATTCTTCCTTAGTAAAATATGGAATTGCAAGTTACGTAGGTTAACAGTATGACAAGACTCTTGCAGTGCTAGTTGTCAGCAACCACTCCACTTAAAAGAAGGCAATTTTAGTAGCTTATTCTGAGAAGCTGAGTCCATAAATTGGAAGGGAAATTGTACAGATTATCAAAGAGTCTGTCGGTTAGTCAAAAATAAAGTTGAAACTAGTTGCTCCAAAGCGTACTTAATATAAAAATAAAACATTTTGGGATGAGCAACTTGTTTTTTTTATGCCTGTTTTGCCGTCCCAAAGTGTCCTTATAATGTAGTTTTTTTATCCAATCAGAAAACCTATTTCACAATTAACAGTTTCACAATTAACACTCTCATAAACTTCGATTAACAAATATCAAAGTATAGCAAAGAATCAGGGTTGACAACATTTTTGCATGAAAAATTCCTGTGTGTACTATTACATAAATTTAATTTTACTATGTCCATTTAGCTCAATTGACTTGCCATTTGTGTACCTAACAACCATTAACAGGCACTTTTTATATTATAAATTAACACGAAGAACACTAAAGTTAATTTATGTGAGTAATAAAACAGTGGTGTAGCCATTACTTAATTTGACAAATGTGTGTGTCGATTACCTGAAACGTTTTAATTTATAACACCTATTAAAATGATGCGTTGTAATTTTCGTCTAAAGTCATTACTTTTACATTGTTTATACAAGTTTAAATAAATACATTTTTTTATTGGTGAGAGGGAAATCATCAAATCCCGTCATGGGTGGGAGGGCGTGTTAGACTTTTACTGACTAAAACCCACTCAAGTTCCTTCGGTTGATCTTTATGTTCCGGGGCCACGGTAACTATTATAACTATTTCGCAACCCCTCAACAATACAGTATCAATATACATAAAAAGGTCAACTCACTGACTGTTCATATACCATCACACAGCCCAAACCGCTGGTCCTAGGGTCATAAAACTAAGACAGTTTTTTTTGGAAATATCAACCCTAAAGCGAAATTCAAGTAGGCGAAGCCGAGGGCGAAAGCAAGTTTACCATAACAACGAAATAATAACTATACTACGTGTAAATCTACGTGGATTTTAATCACAACCACAACTACTAGAACTAAAAGCATGAACATTTTGGACAGTAGTTTAGTTGTATTACTTTTATTAGTTTGGGAGAACAAAACCGCAAAAAAGCTGGTATACTGCACTGATTATTGAAGAATTTTGCTGAAGCTTTCCAGTACTAAGTATAGTTCAGACATTAGAATAACACATAGGCAACATAGCATCACGCTCACATGAAAGCGGAGCAGTAACTAAACACCGAATATAACGTAGCCGAAACTTTCACAATAGTTCAAAGTAAGGTATCGCTTAACTATTTCTTTGCTTTTTTTTTGTGATAAAACAAAAGTTTGCACGTACTTTTTATTATAGACCGCTTTCAACTTTTTAACAACAGAAAACGGACATCGTAAAATGTTTTTATCAAAAATCAACAAAGGAAAGTATTTAATGAGTTCAGTAGACTTTTAACTTTCCTCGGACATTCACGCAGTACAGTACGTACTTTGTTTTTTTAATTTATTTTGTTTTTAAATAAACAGTTTACTAAACAAAACAGCTATACGTATAATTAAATAGTATATAATATTAATTTAGTTTTTATGTACTTTTTTTTATTACCATCTATGTGTATATAAAGACTCGAAATATGTAAGTGCTGTGCACACCTGTAAGTGACAGATTCACTCTAGATTAGTAATTGTTATAATACGTCAAAAAATGTATTAGTGAATAAGTCGTTGGAGTGTCATAAATAAATAGAAGAAATGATACATACAAGTCAGTAATACTTTTCTTAAAAAAAAAAAACATATAGAATTTATTTGACGCCGAATTATAGCACTTTTTTGCCTTACCTTTACGTTTCATCGTTCATAATGTTTTCTCCATATTAAAATCGCGAAAGGTGAACAAAGTTTGCTAGTATTTTTACGTTGCTTCAAAATTAAATTCCTCGAAGGCAAGCTCAGGTCTTCCTTCTTAGAAGAATCTATGCAATTACTTAGCAGTTTTTTAACTTACTTTGAAACATTTAATTTAAGACGAATGTTATTATAGCTTGGTAATGTGAGATAGATTGTCTATCTTGCAAGCAGTGACTATTTATAAACAAAAGTATGTATATGCAAAAAACAAATACCTATATTGTAATTTTCTGTGTTTGTCAAGTAGTGCAGCCCTTAGAATTTCACATGACTCAATCATTTAGTCTATTAAAGTGCACACACAATCGTTACAGTCTTTTTTTATAGGTATTTTGTATCTACTAATCATATCGAAAAAGCCTTTGAAAGAGATAATAAAAGAGACTGACAGATTTTGAGGTGATATATATATAACATTAAATAACTTTTTAAAATTAAAGAGAGAATAAGGACAATAAATGTCATTATTGAAATGACTAAGTACATAACATTGTTTTATAAGTTGGAGATTTGTATAGTTTATGGGAACTAACAGTCCGATCTCGACTTTTTAGTAAATTTTATACTCACATCAATTTACTGCAATATAATTGTGGGGGTCTATAAATAGTTGTCCACAACAAAACGATACAGCTTTTTGATTTTAATGTCGAGCAACTCTCGGTCTTATGAAACATAACCTAATACTTCTTCATCAATATTGTGTGTATGTGGTAGACCTAAGAGCTTATACTATAATTATGTTGTAGGGATACGCAATAACTTCGGTATTTGGAAACAACGGCGATAATCACTCTTCTCCAAGAAAACTGATTACGTTAACACTCTCCTTGAACCGTTCATTATGAGACCTGTCCTGCAGTTGACATTACAAAGCCGATTATTTCAATGGCACCGTCAAGCCTCCATAGTATGTTGCTATAGCTCGCATTTTACATTTGGCCGTATTACATTTTACTCAGATGTTGTTTAACGATCCGAATAATACTTAGCAGACCCCCTAATGATGCTATTTCTAATGTCAACATTATGATGAACTATTACAATAATTATCAGCTATGCTGTGACCTTTTTTCATGTTTATGGAATAAAGTACAGGCATTTTTGCTAACGATACCTAATTCTAAAAAAAAATATAAGTACCGTATAAATGTAAAAGGTACTTTGCTTAATTCCACTGCCTGCCTGGTTCCAGTGTCTCTCGCTTTTGGCAACTATTTAATTTTGGTGTATTCTTCTTAGTTGTAGCTTCATCATAAAAGTTTTAAAGAACAACATCTATATTCATATTTTGTTGTACGTCTATGTACAACTAAATATGAACTAGAATGTTGATATCAGCTGGTATGAAATTTAACCGCGTTATTATTAGTAGGTACTGTCCTCAAACGACTAGTCCGAATGCGTACTGCAAAATTTTGGTACATAATAAAAATATATTTTTAATATTAGGCCTTGAAAGGAGACGGTGATTCCTAAGGCTTTTTTGTCATTTTTCTGAGTGGTAGTCGTTTAGAAAATGCCGAATTAATCTAGTTCTAGAAATAAGTATCCTGCTTAAATAATAAACCATTTCATTCGCTGGCGTATTAAAAATATTCCTGGAGTCTACTTTTGAAAAACACCTTTAAAAAATCTCAGGAGTTTCAGTCTCGTATTAAAGATGTGCAGATCTGGAACTACTAGCAGTAGCAGTGTAATTTAAAAGATTTTTCTATCATATTCTATCATAATATTTTTACAAGAATAAAATTAAACTAGGTCCTGATAAACGCTGTAGCTGCAAACTTCTCTTTTAGAAAACTCCTGCAATTAAAATGTTAAGTGTGCTTCTAGGTTATACTCTCCATACAAAATTATTCATGCAAAAATATATGCGGGCGTGGTTATTTTTAAATTACATACCCATATCTGTTTCAAATTCACCGTGGTACTTGATAACTTTGTAACTAGAATATTATGCTCGCATTTTTTTTTAACTCCGTGTTTTTTATATGCATAAATTGACTTTAGTTCTGTAACGTTATGACGGTTAAAATTTAGTCATATTATTGTTTTATTACTCTGAATCCCGAAGCTTTGATTATTATGTATAATCAAAGTGCCGAAGTTTCAAAAGATGAAATCAAAACCCATCTGAAAGTCATCCTTTACACAGTTGACTAAAATCTAAGCGAACCCGGAAACTGTCTTAGTTTCAAACAAAGGAACATTCATCTTATGTAACGGAACTTCCTTGAATAGTGAAATGGAGAATTTGTTTGATTACGAGGAGTCGAAACCGTCATCAACTGTTACTATCCTAAAATAAGACGTCACAGACCTGTGTCACAGACCGACATTGAAATAGTTCACATTCCGGAGAAGGGGACGCACACTTCTTCAACCCTATTCGGCTATATCTTTAGCTATATAACCATACTATAGATATACAAACAATATACAGTGTGTCCGGGCATGGACTAGCGATATTATAAACACTTAAATATAAGCTATATTAAAGTACAATTACACTCTAAGCGAGGGTCCAAATCACTTCCCTGCTACTGGGCAGCCATTTTGTTTTTTTTTGTTGAACTATTCCATATGAAAATACAAATAAAATCATATCTCTCTAAGTTTTGGTGATACTGAGATAAAAATAGGCTTATTTGAAAGGCAATCATATTATCTACCGTTAACATTGCAAAACAATGTGTTCCCAATTCCATAACTTTTGAAAAAAAATGTGGAAGTCGAAAAAATAAATAAAAAATTATGCAATTCAAACAATAATGGTTAATTACTACAAAAACACCCCCGACAACTTTTATTGTTTTTTTGCTAGATCGACAGATTTTGAGATAAGCTACAATACAAAACAAAATTTACAACTGTATGTCAATTACTTTAAGAATTATTGTTGTTTGAACATAGCGTATGCGCAATTAAAAAAGGCCTTTGTTAAACGCTACCGTAACATTTATGGCGTTTATTGTTTTCCATCTGGGAACAGGCCAGAAATACTGTTCGTTACTACCGTTAGTGAGCGAGATGGAACATAATTAGTCAACTACCTGGAACAAAATCACAGTTTTAGGGACAAATTATTAGTTGGGTTAGTTGTCCCTCGCCCTGCGTTGGGATCGCTACTTTTACTTACCGTACTGTTTACGTGCTGCGTTAAAGTTAATCTTTAAGTGTGATAAAAATGGCTAACCGTCAATATTCAACGCAACAATATTGCTGACATAACACTTCGTGTATGGCTTTTGCAATGGAAGTGCAAATCCGGCTGTACAAGAATATCGACGAAGGTACCCTAATAGGCCTACACCGAGTCGCCAAACTTTTATCGACGTATGTTATGTTGCGCTGAATATTGACGGTTAACCATTTTTATCACACTTAAAGATGAACTTTAACACAGCACGTAAACAGTACGGTAAGTGAAAGTAGCGATCACAACGCAGGGCGAGGGACAACTAACCCAACTAATAATTTGTCCCTAAAACTGTGATTTTGTTCCAGGTAGTTGACTAATTATGTTCCATCTCGCTCACTAACGGTAGTAACGAACAGTATTTCTGGCCTGTTCCCAGATGAAAACAATAAACGCCATAAATGTTACTGTAGCGTTTAACAAAGGCCTTTTCTAATTGTGCATACGCTATGTTCAAACAACAATAATTCTTAAAGTAATTGACATACAGTTGTAAATTTTGTTTTGTATTGTAGCTTATCTCAAAATCTGTCGATCTAGCAAAAAAACAATAAAAGTTGTCGGGGGTGTTTTTGTAGTAATTAACCATTATTGTTTGAATTGCATAATTTTTTATTTATTTTTTCGACTTTCACATTTTTTTTCAAAAGTTATGGAATTGGGAGCACATTGTTTTGTAATGTTAACGGTAGATAATATGGTTGGCTTTCAAATAAGCCTATTTTTATCTCAGTATCACCAAAACTTAGAGAGATATGATTTTATTTGTATTTTCATATGGAATTGTTGAACAAAAAAAACAAAATGGCTGCCCCGTAGCAGGGAAGTGATTTGGACCCTCGCTTAGAGTGTAATTGTACTTTAATATAGCTTATATTTAAGTGTTTAGAATATCGCTAGTCCATGCCCGGACACACTGTATATAGCAATATATTACAATGATTTTGTATGATGACGCGTACGCTTCCGTTTACCTCAAAGCTTCTATTTAGCTTTTGTATAAAATCATAGTTTGCTACGCTGTCGAGCACAGCGACGTTAGCTGAGTAGATTTGATTAATAGAACGTAGTCTTAGAATTTTCACATTAGCCCTGCGTGATACAATCTTTGACTTACTGATATATAAACTTACATAAAAATTCAAGATTTTTTGGCATCTCTATACCTGTAATTATGGTGTAATGTCACACATCTTTTTGAATTTTATTACACTCTGAAGTAAACAAAAGAAAAAAAAACAGCTCACCAAATTATATTTATTTTATTTAAATTAAATCAGCATTACATAAAACATTTTAAAACGAACAAATATTACGTTGGCAGTTCATGTTTTGTGTTTTAATACTTTAGAATTTGAAATGTGACGTTACAAAGCCTTTGACCCCTTGTCACATAATTTCAGGATTCGTTAACTCTGAAGGGGCTACAACCCCTGTGATAAAATTCATATTACCTTTCTAAAAAAATGTAATGCTGTCTTTCAAATTTTAAGATACCAAAAATACTTTTAGATACGTGTTCATTTATAAAAAAAATCGAGTTATTGAAAGGATTGTAAGTCGAGTGTGGTAGACGACAACGTTCTATAAATCGAAATTTTATTGCAAAATGTCTATTAAATCTCTTCAAGCCCACTATCTGCACTGCACAGCACGGGTGTTCTGTGTGACAAACTATAATATTTCGCAACTTTTTAACACAACAGATGAAATTTCAAACACTCAACTCAATAGCATTTTATTTTATTTTTGTATTTTTAACTCTAAAGTCATAACGATACGTTATATTGTAATTCGTAAAAAAGGTCGCTGAGTCAAAAATATTATCGATCAAGTTCATTCTTGTTACCCGACTACGGCAAAGCCAAAGGAGAGTTTTATTTTTGCATCTGTGTCCCTGTTGTTTAAATAAATACTTAAATAAAATATCCTGGGACAACTCACACACAGTCATCTAATCCCAAACTAAGCAGAGCTTACTATGATAACCAGACAACTAATAAACATACCTATGTATGTAACTAATAAATGCATGCATATTGATAAATTACACACAGACACAGAACAAACTATCTTTTGCCCATCCCACAAACTTGTCCTGGGTGGTAATCGAACTCACGACCTCCGGCTTAGCAGTCAGGGTCACTAACCACTAGACCAACAGGCATGTCGATATGTCCCTGAAAATATGCCCCACAATAGTGGAAAGCTCTGGCAAATAGCCCATTTACTGAATTATAGCTTGTGTGACTTTACAAATCATCGGCGGGGTTATTACCTATGAAACGGCAATCAGCAATATTTGCGCAGTGATCGCGCGATCACCGCGCGATCGTCAAAAAAAATCGTATTATGTATGAACCGATTGCTAATCGCTCGCTGATTGTTCTAATGCACTTATTGTTACGATGACGATAAAGTAGCAATCGCTGGAACTAATTAAATGTCACCTTTAACAAAAAAATCTTAACTTTGCTCTTAAAAACCATACTAAATACGAAACCACCAAACGAAAAATGCATATTTTAGTTAACTGATTGCTCCACAGAGGCAGCACTATCGCTAGATTGCTATTTGACGTGACGTATTTTGAATTGACGTTTGAGCAGCAAATTTTGCTAAATAATCGCGATCGCTCGGCTATTGCAAGATACGTAATTCCGGTGCGGGTATCCGTGATCAATGTTACTATAGAAACAAATGAAACAAATGACGGTTAGAGTCAATTAATACAAATTAGAGAGCCCGAAGCTCATTTCACACCGTGGCATAATATAATAGCATACATCTATATATATAAAATGGTAAACTGACTGATGACTGACTGTTGACATATACCTGAAGGGTTCTTTGCAAAGAGTAGGTATCCATTTAGAAAGGATTACTGAAAATTCAAAGGCAAATTGGTCCTGCCGGGGTTGCGGAATGTTTATAATTGTTACCGGGACCCTTGAACATAAAGGGCAACCGAAGGAACATGAGTGGGTTTTAGTCAGAAAAAGTTTGACACGCCCTCCCGCCGCGCCCAGGACGGGAGAAGTCATTTGATAATTCCCAGTTCCCAAAAAAGGTAAATTGGTGAAATAGGGGATGGAAGCTTCAACATTTACGCGTGCGAAGCCACGGGCGGAAACTACACTACTGTAGTTTCGCATAATACTGGAATATAGCAAAGTGTGAACGTGTTCTCAATTAATTTATGGTGAGCGATATTATTTATGAACTGCAAGCCATATTATATTATTATATTACCTATAGTGTAGTCTGAAATAAGCACGAGCGATAATTATATAAATTCGATTGAATTTTAAATATTAGATACA
This sequence comes from Athetis lepigone, assembly GCA_033675125.1. Classification (NCBI taxonomy): domain Eukaryota; kingdom Metazoa; phylum Arthropoda; class Insecta; order Lepidoptera; family Noctuidae; genus Athetis; species Athetis lepigone. The sequence continues at coordinate 11,743,683 of CM066243.1, read as the reverse complement.
AATGTTAGTAAAGATTGATGTTGCACAACTTTTGTTATGAATTTCGTCAAGGTACCTATAGACCTCTATGCGTGCATAAAAAAGGTTATTGACAGACAGGCAAACAGACGGACAAAGAAGTAATCTTACAAGAATAACTTTCTGTTATGGTACAGAATCCTAAAACTATTCGATGGAATACTTTTAATTTTCCTTAAAAGTAAAAGTATTCAATCCGAATCTTTACTTTTACATTTTGTTCTTACTTTTACATTCTCTTTCAAAGCTCCCAGCAAAGCTAAGCTAATCAATCCTACGTGTTTGTTTTAAACGAGATTTTCCGTCTTGATCAAAAGAAATCGAGGAAAACCAAACCAACATTCCTTTTTGTGACGTCATTGATTTAGTTGGTTTTCACATTTTTACGCTATCATCGTTTCTGCTCCAATTCTGATTTACACGATAGGTGATTTATTACAACGGTCCGACGCGTCGATCATATATGTATATTGTTCGAAACGCTATTTACCCATGTAAGAGCTTTTTCAGATAAGGTATTTTCCGCGCATATTCATTCACGCGTAGCTAAGATACCAGGAGCCAAATTATTTTACCGGCATTCTCGCCAACAATGTCCAGACTATCGGAGCTAGGAGCCAAGTGGGTGCCTAGCGTGTTTTATCTGAACTTGCATTATACATAGTTCATTTTGGCATGGCAATTTTAGTTACAAAATTTTACTGCAGGGGTGCATCTTTTATAGAAGCTAAACCTTATTTATAGACTTGCTTTAATAAGTGCCCCGTAGTGCTTTTCTAAATGGATGCATTCACTTCTAAAGTCATTATAATAAATCATTTCGCTAGCATTTGCACTTTGTTTCTTATGACGCTTATGATGTGTTTTGATATTCTAGATTAAGTTTAAATTAGGGCCGAGCGAAGTGAACTAAGTTTTGGGAATACTTTTATTACAGAAATGTAATGTTTACTGTTAAGAACCTGTGTACACAGTTATGTAATAAATATATCTTTATCTTATCTTTATCTTTACAAAAAATGATAAAATACTAACTTGGAGTTATTCTTCTCACTTTCGTTCTGCTAATGTTAAACTCATTCATTTTAGAATTTTGTATCTTTAATCTCATTTATTTTGTGATCTCACTGCGGATTGAGAAGTGATTTTGCAAAATTAACGTTCAGAATAAAAATATGGACATTACTCAAATATAATAATACAACTTTATTAATAATTTAATAAGAGCAGTATCTAAGAGAAAGGAGTGCTGGTATTTTCAAATTCTTTTGGAAGAAAGTGTGTCAAATTTCTGAATATCCATTGTTATTTTCGTAAATATATGTTCACTTATTAAAAGCTATACAATGTTGCTTTCCACTTACTTTAAGGTCTATTATTCATTTCGGTTTCTCTATCTCGTCAATCGTTAGGGCATTTACCGCTTAGCTTAAATTTAGATACATGAAATACATATTTCAAATACGAAAGGAAATCTGTTTGTCTGTTTATTTGTTTGATTGTGACGGTAAATACATTTTGATAAAATTTAAACCTTGCGACGACTAAGCGACAGCCGGGTGTCGCGCTACTACTGTCTCTCGAATCACGTATGCTCGAGGGTTTAAATAACAAAAATTGACCGACTTTTAAATTGGTCATGATTGCCGCAGTAGCTAAATTAATAGATGCTGCGCTGTGGGTCGCGGATTTGATATCCACACAGACAAATATTTCTATACCCTATACAGGTATTTTGAATCTGGTTATACCTGTATGTGAGTTATACGATACGATGGAAATTTGTAGTGTGGAAACGAAGGTCAAATTTTATTCAAAAGCTGCAACATCGTATGCACGCGCTATAGGGGCCCCGCATGTTTATTCAGCTCGCGTTTGGTTGAACGATTTCTTTTACATATATACAGCTCGGCTTCACGCGGAAAGCTGAACGAACGCCTACGAGGCCTTATGCAAAATCTCTGTTTTTTTTTTACATAAACGGAAATAAACAAATGTGCGTAAGTAGTCCTTTTCACATCTTTTTTACGACTTTCTCATTCTTAAGAAAGAAAGAAAAGAAAAGAAAGAAAAACTATTTTTTCTTGCAGTATGCGCTACAAATAAAAAACTTATATACTTTATATCTTAAAACTAAAGACAGCTTAGTAACATCACTACTGCGCGAAACGGCTAGCGCTCAGCATAATGCTGTGACCACACACACACGGGCATGAGTCCACGACGCTGGTTTTCAGCGCTAGCCGACAATGTGTTGTTTGCCTCGCAACAATAAATATCGTCTGTTATACCAATGTATAACAGACGTTATTTATCGTTATTCGTTGTTGATTGGAACAATTTCCAAGGCACAAAAAAAACACAAAAAGGTGACATTGCACCGGCGTGGCGAGCACAGACAAACACACATTATAAGATTGGAAGAACAAGAAATACAAAATATACAACAAAACACACTAATTCAAAACAGTACAATAATTTTAAACAGGCAACAATAAACTAAAATGGACAATATTAAAAAAAAAACCAAAAAAAGTTAAAGTGACCATAGATGAGATTATCCGAACCATATCCGAACGAAGAGGTTTACACTCTTACGATGCTGAACGCGGCAGACAGAAGCCAAATGAGAGAGATAAACAGAGTGAGAAAGACAGAGTACAAATGTACCCAAAATTGTTCAGCAAAAAGCGAATGGAGCTGAATAAGTGTGTGGAGTTCCAAAAACCATTCACATAGACTTGTTTGTGGGTATCTATATTAATATTTCCTGATTTGTATGTCTTTATATTTGTTACTCTTTAACGCAAAAACTACGGAACGGATTTTGATAAAACTTTACAGAAGACCTATAAGAAGCCAATATGAGAATTTGTTGAAAATTGAGAGGTGCAATACCGCATTGTTAAATAGAGTATTTTTGGCATGGTTCCAATTGTGTACAATAAAATTCCTAATGCAATCAAAAATTGTCCAATCCAAACATTTAAAAAGAAACTTACAGCTCTTTAATTAAACAAATGCTACTACTCTGTGCATTAATTTTTAAATGACTCCTCCGTTCCAAAATAAATCTAATATATTGAAAATGACAGATAATGTAATAATTTAATGTTTTATTCAAATGTAACTATTCAAACTTTGCATGACTAACTTAAGGTAAATACTACAAGGGACTGATATTTTGTAAACATCTATATTTTTGTATACCTACTTTCTATGCAAATAAATATTATATTCTATTCAGAAACATAGCTTATACATCAGAATAAGACATAGGCTACATAACATCATTCTATGACCCACGGGAGCAGAGCAGTAACCAAAAACCTAACATGACGCGGTTGAAACCGCGGAAAACAGCTAGTCAGCTATACAATTTCAAAAACACTTGACTTTATTATTAGCAAATGTCCAAAACTATACTCGAGGTAACGATAGCCATTATAAACAGTGTACTAGACCATTACGCGTGACTATGCATATTGCATAGTAATAATAGGAACTGCATAGTGGCTTTTGTAATACTGTTAGGAAATGTGATCAACTCCCTATCTCCTGTGGTTTTAGACGCATTTTTGGTCACTATTCCGCTACCGTACGTCATAACATGACGTTATGTTATACAGTCCTTCCTCCCCCCTCGAGGCCTTCCTCGATAAATGGGCTAACACAAAAATTTTTTTTTCAATTCAAACCAGTACTTTCTGAGATAAGCGCGTTCTACCACACAAACTCTACAGCATCCAAGACTTTAAACAGTTTTAACAAAATGAAACAAATTCCAGCCCATTTCTAAAATTGCAATTACGATTTTGACAAACAAACAAATAAACTGTTTAGTTTTATAATATAAGTATTTATTTATTTATTTATTTACTTCAAATAATACGGTTACAACACCAATTACATTATTGAAGATATTTTACATAATTATCCATAGAATATTGTATTATTTTCTTATAAATTAAAATTATTACAACTATTAAAAATATAAATATATGTCACATTTACAATAATAGTTACATTACAAGACACAACAAAAAAATTAAAACAACAATTACAATGTCAAACAAAATATGATGTCATATTACAGTCTAAACTTTCACTCACACATCTCACAAAAATCCAGACACACCGACAATAACGTCTTCCAGTCATCCGCAAACACATCGCATTCAGGCTTTGCGTCCAAGAGAGCGTTGAACGCTGATAGTGTTCTAGGGACACTATCAGCGTTCAACGCGTAGGGGGGGTTCTAGGGATTGGCGATTATATTGATTGTATAGAATCTGATACGATATCACTAAATTGAAATCTATCTGCAAAGTTTTCCTAGCTCCATCAATTACTTTTGACGCAAAAACAAACAAAAGAAATAAAATAAATGTCAAGGGTTTCTTAATGAGACTTCTTTTTAACTTTTGCGTTGATTAAGTAATCTTTTGTAAATAAATACCTATCTAATCTTTCATGTTTCTCGTGATTTCTTGCGCGAAAAGTTAGGTATTTGGTAACTGCTTTACTTCCTTGGGTTTTTTTTTTTTACTTCCTTAGGTCATAACGTGATGTTACATAGATAGAGTTATAGCTTTAGTGATAGTTGTTGTGTAAGCTATATTATTTTAAAGATTTCTCAAAATTAATCAAATAAATGTTCAATTCTGTAAAAAATATGTTATATAGTTGTGTGTGTATGTGAAATGTCATGATGGTCCATTGGATAAGACGCCCGCCCTCGTGTTAAAGGTTGTGGGTTCAAATCAAAGCAAGTAAAAAAGGTAACTTTTTTAATTCATATGAACTTTCTAAAGTTTATTTTGGACATCACTGACATCCCGTGCCTCGGAAAGCACGTAAAGGCGTTGGTCCCAGTTGTCTTTCGTAGAACTTTGACAGTCGTTACGGATAGTCGAAAGCTAAAAAGTCTGACCAAGGGGTATCGTGTCACCCAGTTACTGGTTTGTGAAGGTCTGACAGGCAGTCGCAACACGTAAAACACTGGTATCCAGCTGTTTGGAACGAGCAACAAGCTTCAATTTCCTGACAGACTGTGACCTTGACGATTCGAAAGTACCTGTTAATTGGTTTTTTTGAATAAAATAGTTTTGAATTTGAGTTTTATGTAGTTTGAGTTTGAATCCGGTTAGGCTGGAAGACGATCCCCATATAGTTGGGAAAAGGCTAGGGTGACGATGACGTTTATGTATTTTGTAATATTTTTGTGTTAAAACGTTTATGTAAGAGTTTGTGTAATTGTTATTATGTCATTACAGACACTTGTCTTCAGTTTCCCTTTCCTCGTTATTATTAAAATATTAAGGAGCCCCATATAAAGTTAAGATTCTAGGAAATTGTGGGCTTACTTAACGATGTATAATAATTTCAAGTGAAATTGTATGTAATAAACTTGGATATAGCATCGGGGGGCACGGTCGTGCCCCCGGCCAAGACAAGCAAGCGAAGCGCAGGGGCACTACCTACCTTTTCTCGAAGTGTTTCGTCGTTTTTTCGAACCCTCATAGAGTTGGTATCCGATGTACCAGACACTTCATATTCACAAGAAATAATGTCAATAACAGACTCAATAAACATACAAAGTTTCAATTGAATAGCTTTTATACTTTAGATTTTATTGATATCTAAAATACACCAATTTCGTCACTGATTCACTGACACACTGACACACTGATGATCATCAAAATGTTTGGCTACTTCCTGAAGTGCTAGAATGCTGAAATTTGGTATATAGCCTAAGTTTAGTATACAACCAACAGAAAAATTCATAAATTTATAGATTTCGACCTCCATCCCCTAAAATGGGGGTGTGGAAGTTTGTTTGAACAAATCAAGTAAAAATGCAAAGAGAAAGATTGGGCTATTGGGCTATGGGCTATGAAAGCCGACACTGCTGATGTGGCTACTTCCTGTAGTGCTAGAAAGCTGACATTTGGTATAAGAAGTTTAGTAAGTTTGGTATCAACTACCTAAGAAAATTATAAACTTGTGTCGTTGACGGTCGTGTTGCGATTGCAATATTTTTCGTGTTCGTATAAATAAGTTTTGCGGCTTATTTCAGTGGGCATAATTTTATGTATTGGTAATTGGTTAATATACATACATACCTAAATTGTTACGGTGTTGAACGGAATCGTAGCGCGATCCTCGATGACAAAAAGTTTAAGTCTTACTTCCCTAGATGGCGTTGGGATCGAAATAGATCGCGCTATGGTTTCGTTACATCGGAAAGTATAAGTACTATTTGAATTTTTATGTATCTGAGAATAATATTGTTTGCACGTTTGCACGAAAACTCGTTTATTTTATATTGTGGAGTCTTATACTACAGTCATTCGGGAGCGCAATACAGCCTTTAATAATTTCTCCTAGATCGAACGATCACCGTTGTACGATCAAGTATTTTAAGAATAAAAAGTGTGGGACTTTCAGGTCAATTTAGTCAAAAAAATCTGTGAACGAAAAGAAAAAAAATAATTGAAAATACTGCCTAGCAACTTACAAAAAGAACTGAAATCCCACTAAAAACATTTCATATAAATGTAGCCAAGACAACCACATAAAGTATACCCTGTGAAAAATATATCAGATCTCATGTAGAGCCAAGCTTCTGAATCTACACGGCCTAACTCTACAGACCCTAACTTCACAAACTCTACATATCAGTAAAAATGTATGGCTTGGCTGTTTCGGTACTTACTTCAAAAACTTAATTTAATAAATAACCGCATCACCTCCACGACGGTAGCGAAACGGCGAAGCCATACATTTTTACTGATATGTAGAGTTTGTGAAGTTAGGGTCTGTAGAGTTAGGCCGTGTAGATTCAGAAGCTTGGCTCTACATGAGATCTGATATATTTTTCACAGGGTATACTTAATGTGGTTGTCTTGGCTACATTTATATGAAATGTTTTTAGTGGGATTAAGTATTTTCACTTTCTATAACGACACGGAAATATTATGTAATTCCGAATTTGTAATTGGGCGGTTAATATATGAGTGCAAATTAAATAAAATTAATAAATTAGAATACAATTATAGTCGATACGTCTGTAGTCTACGTCATTCCTACAAGTGTCAATTACATAAGTTACGTAAATATAAAAAAAATACAGATAACTATAATTATAATTAACGTAAAATGTGTATGTATTTTCAATTGATGGGAATTCAATTGAAAGTTCAACAACAACGCGAGCAAAGCCACAGGCGTAAGATTGTGTTATTACACATATTTTCGTAATGAAAAAGATAATAAATGTTTCACATATTAACATATTATTATATTTTTTGGGACGTTAATATCTAAAAAACGTATTTCTATACAGACCTATATGTAGCGTTGATAAAATTTATATATTAAAATTTATTTATGGCACAATCTTAATCCAAATATGGGACTTACACACCATTAATTCTGGTCTAAAACTTGGCAAAATCTGGTCACTGATAAACAAAAAACTGATGAAAAATATAATATTTAACAATAATAACAGTATTTATTTCTTTAAGCAGATGGTTTTTTTGTTTATTTCAGATGCTCTATACACTGTTGAAATTAACTGAATAATTTAGACCTTCGAACACATGTAATTCGAGACACAATAGAAAGACAATAGCAGCGCGACAGCCGGCTGTCGTTTGGTCGTCGAAAGGTTAATTTAGCCTATAAAGGTGAATAAAATAAACAAGATGGATAAAACTTCGTGAAATTACCTCATATACATATTTATGCCGAATTAAGATAGAGATTAAAATGCGAATGTTCCAAAAGTCATTATCAACTTTAATGAAATACTTAGCTACTTAAGTCATAATGTATCATTCTTGCATCGTTCAAAACATAATATCTCACTTTATAAAACTACTTTAGACACTAATCAGACAACCGTTAAAATTTCTCGGAGTTTTCCAAGACTGATTAAACTTTTAGTTAAGTATACATACGGTTTACTTGTACGCCAACAAAATTATGTTGAAGAGAAATGGCTTTTATGCTTTTCAGGGCATATAAAGCGTGATAAAACTTAGAGATTTTGTACGGTGTATTTAACGGGCAATTTCCAAAAAAAAACCTTACGCGGCTTAATCTATAATTATTCTCAATTGCTATGCCACGTATATCCTAAAGTATTGCTAAGGACTTTAAAAAATAGTACTAAGAAAAAATAGTTAAAGGGAAAAGCAAAAAGCAGTATTTTTCTTAGTAGTATTTTTTTGTGCTTTGTAAGGTGAATGAGCGCGCTACGAAATTTAATTAATGACCACTGGAATTTGTCAGTTAGGGGGTTTATTTCACAGTTTAAGGTATGTGTGGCCTATCTGTTGTTTGCAGCATAAATACAACAGTTCTATTGTACTAACAATATCTCACAATAATTCACGCAATCTTTCTGCCTGTTACGATTTTAAACTACTTAACCTTTTTTATTAAAAATATGTACAGGAATAGCCCATAGCCAAAACAAAAGACATAGGATGCTTTCCTTGTGAAGAAAGGATCGTTAGAGGTTAAAACAAAAAACATTATCTTATATTATAAACTAGCTTTTTCCCGCGACTTCGTCCGCGTGAAATAATGACTGCTGCATGGCATTTAGGTTTTTCACTTAGTTATCACGTTGACAAACGTTTAAAACATCAAATTGTCTCTCTTTATAATATTACAATACACATACAGATTTAGAAAAGGTAAAAAGAACAAAATCACAGGCCAAAATAAAAATAAGAATTATACAGGATGTAAACGACACGACGCGACGCTTAGACGGTCCTCTATCGTTGCTGACACCATTTAGCACAGGACTGACTATCGTGGAGATGTCTTTGGGCAGGCCTATGTCCAGCGCTGGCTGAGGTCTTACAGG